>OY829541.1:59155689-61959272 GCA_963691705.1 Viola odorata
GAGCATCTCCAATTTTATGTGTTAAATTAGAAACAATTTTTTTTTCATTCCCTGAATGAGAAAACTACTTACAGTAAACACAATTTTTTTTTTCTTTTTCAGTTTTTAAAATTTTTTTTTCCCGAAACAATGTCTTCTGATAAACAGGCCCTAATGATGTTGTAAGAATTTTCCTATTTTTGTATATTTTCCTTTTTATTCTTTTATGCGGACGGGCCGGACTGGGCCGTGTACTACCCGGTACGAATTGAGTTGTCGCTTTCTCACATGCCAAATTAACACGGCCGCGTTTAAGAAAAATAATAGTAATAATAATTTACTAGCTAGTAGCGAGCTCATAGCTCGTACCATGAGAATAAATTTGTTCCACGACACAGTCAGGTTCGGGTCGGTGTCGAATTCATTGAGAGGGAAGGATACTCAAATTCCATGTCGTTACTTATTTTATTGTAAAATAAAATTCCTGCATAAATTTTATTATTTTTTATTTTTTACTTCGGTAAACCAACATTACATAAAAAGTGTAGATGAAAATTAAAAAAATTGGTCCGACAAAAAACCTGAAACCTGTTAGACCTAAGAGATCACAAATCGACCCCTAATTTAACTAAAGTATGGATAAATTTTGATAACCCATAAATACGTAAATCAATTAGTATGAAGTTGTTCTAATTTAATTAAAAAAATTAAATTCAACCTCTAAATATGCAAATATATTAAAACTTATGAGATTTTTTTTTGACGTCATTTAAGGTACGGTTCGGTTTAAGTCAAAATTAATGACACTTAATAAAGTTGATAATACATAAAATTATCACAAGGGCAAAAAGGACATTGTACCTTCACAAAGTACCGTTGACCAGTCAAAACGGCACATGACCGGTTTGACCAAGTCAACCACATGAAACGGCATCGTGACCGATTGACCAAGTCGACGGGAATAAGTGACCAAAGGACAAGTCCAGCCCGTTGTCATCAAACGGCACAGAGCCGATCCATCGACCTAGGCAGAGGCAACGGATCGGCATCACTTCCTAGGTTGACCCAGTCAACTGCCTCCAAAACGGCACCAAACCGATTTGGGCATAACGGCACCATGTCGATTCCCTACAAACGGCGCATGCCGATTCAACACAACGGCTCCTTGCCGATTTGCCACAAACGGCATAAAGCTCTCAATAAAGGTACATTGTACATTATATTCTATAACGTCTATGGTCAAAGCTGGTGTGGGAGACAGCTTCTTCAGTCCCCACTCAGTCTCTATAAAGCCATTAGACAAGGAGAATATTTATTCTCCCAAGGGCATTAGCCCAGCTTTATGTATATTCAATCATACTTTATGTCTCCACTAACATAAAAGTGGGGGACAAGCCTAAAAGTTTCCACTCAAGCCACATAAAAGGCAAGAGAGGAGAACGTTGAAGGCAAGCATTCCAGAGACTGGGAATACATTCGTTCACTCTCACACACATACGTAGAACTTCTCAAAATAAGACCAAACACTGACTTTGGCATCGGAGTTTCTACGCCGGAGTCCACCTCCGGCGCTGTGCAGGTTGCTCATGGCGTTCAAGGAATTCCGACCACCCCACTCCAAGATGCCATTTGACGGAAAAACCCTCATATCCCTCTTTGGATTATCAAATGGTGCTTTCATTGAGAGCTTTTGAATTTTAAGTGAGTCGCCTTGAAGTTCAAAGCTCTTCTTCTTCTACTTTCCTGGGGTTTCATTCCCAGAAAATGGCATCCAGCACGAACTTTCAATCAAACCAATCCACTGGTGGTGCTGCTGGTCAGCATGAAACTCCACCAGCGCAAGCTTCATCCTCACGTGTGGAATTAAATGCTGTCGCTCGTCGGTTCAGTTTTCCAGAAATTCCAGAAATATCATTTCCGGGCACTCCTCAGCCGGGTCAACCCGCAACGGAAGTTATTGCACCAGCAATCATGCTCGAGTTTGCTGCCCTACACCGAAGGATGGATGTGATGATGCAGACGTTCATAGGGAGGATTCCTCCACCAGTCAACCAGCCAGCTGTTCCTCAGCAGATCCATGATCAACCAGTGGTGACTCCATCTCTATTCCAGCCAGTCAGATCTGTGCACCAGCACACCAGTCGACCATCTCAAGGAAGATCCGAGAGAAGAAGAGGTCGAGAGAGATCAATGGATCGATTTCAATCCGGAAGAAATCAAAGGAGAGCTGATTGGAATGTTTCCAGAGGCTCTGTCTCCCGACCAGATCGGGAAGAGCAAGATGATGATCCAAAGAATCCGTTGACCTTTCGGATTCGAAGACATCAAGTGAGCAGGCATGTTAAGCTACCATCCGATCACTACCATGGGACAGCAGATCCTACGGTTCATGTGAGTCTGGTAAAGAAACATGTTAAGTTTTTTACTAGAAATGATGATGCTTTATGCCAAATATTTGTGATAACCCTTAAAGGGATAGCCAACGTTTGGTTTGAGAAGTTACCAGCCGGATCTGTTGACTGTTTTGAGCATCTAGAAAAGGCATTCAGAAGCCGATTCAGCTCATACATTCCGATGAAAAAATCTTCAGCCGTTCTGTTTGACATGACGCGAAAGTCAGGGGAGTCGTTGGCTGCATATGTGGCGAGATTCAGCAAGGAATTGGCCGTTCTTCCTGAGGTGGCTCCTGTCTTGGCTGCCGAAGCTTTAAAAAGAAATTGTAAATATCGGGAGTTGGAAAATGCTTTGATTGCAAACACTCCTAAAACCTTAGATCTTTTGCGGATTGAGGTGGAAAAATATTCCAGAATGGAAGAAGCAGACTACCGAAGGAGGAAACGGGAGGAACCCGATCTCCAGAGTGAAGAAAAGAAGCAAACGGCATGAAGCCGATATGCAGATTGGTCAACCGATTTCCCTTTAATGCCGTTGTCCAGATCAGAGGAGGAAACGACAACATTCTCAAAACGACCTAGTCCCGAATGACCTCACACGGTTCAGTCAAAACGGCATCAAGCCGAATCGTCAAAATAGAGATAAGTCCAATTTGTTTTATCTTGTTAAAATTTTTGGAATATTATATATGACGTGAATTATCAAATATTTCCAAGCAATGAAAAATATATATTGACAAGCGTTGTTTCTCATATGATTGCAGATCTTGAGAAAACAAAAATTAAATCAACCGTGGACGTAAATCCAAGAATTGCCAACGAGACATATATTGCAAACGATACATATATTGCAAACGATACATATATTGCAAACGATACATATATTGCCAACGATACATATATCGCCACCAAGGCATATATCGTTATTGAGGCATATATCGCTATTGATGCATATATCGCTATTGATGCATATATCGCTATTGATGCATATATCGTCATCAAGGTATATATACATTGTCATCACATAAAGACCATGTTGGTCATGCTGATCAGACAGACTGCAAAGTGCTAAAGACCGTTCCAAAACGGCAGAGCTAAAAGGTCCGTCTCAAACGGCAAATATTTTTCAAAACGGCTCAATGCCAAATCAACAAAGAGGCCAAGTCAAAACGGTTGCAAACCTCAAAACGGCCATAACAGAACGGCAAGCAGCCGATTCTGCCAAGTCAAAACGGTTGCAAACCTCAACTGGCATGCATTTAAATGCATTAATCCTTTTTATTGCTACTAATTATTTATTTGCAGAATTGAAAAAAAAAAAAAAAAAAAAACTCAATAACTGCATCAAATTAAAACAAACGGCAGCATGCCGATTGTCAAGCATCAAGCCAGAAACGGCAAGCCCTTGGTAAACACTCGGGCTCGTTTGTTGTTGGGCCTCTGATAATACATAAAATTATCACAAGGGCAAAAAGGACATTGTACCTTCACAAAGTACCGTTGACCAGTCAAAACGGCACATGACCGGTTTGACCAAGTCAACCACATGAAACGGCATCGTGACCGATTGACCAAGTCGACGGGAATAAGTGACCAAAGGACAAGTCCAGCCCGTTGTCATCAAACGGCACAGAGCCGATCCATCGACCTAGGCAGAGGCAACGGATCGGCATCACTTCCTAGGTTGACCCAGTCAACTGCCTCCAAAACGGCACCAAACCGATTTGGGCATAACGGCACCATGTCGATTCCCTACAAACGGCGCATGCCGATTCAACACAACGGCTCCTTGCCGATTTGCCACAAACGGCATAAAGCTCTCAATAAAGGTACATTGTACATTATATTCTATAACGTCTATGGTCAAAGCTGGTGTGGGAGACAGCTTCTTCAGTCCCCACTCAGTCTCTATAAAGCCATTAGACAAGGAGAATATTTATTCTCCCAAGGGCATTAGCCCAGCTTTATGTATATTCAATCATACTTTATGTCTCCACTAACATAAAAGTGGGGGACAAGCCTAAAAGTTTCCACTCAAGCCACATAAAAGGCAAGAGAGGAGAACGTTGAAGGCAAGCATTCCAGAGACTGGGAATACATTCGTTCACTCTCACACACATACGTAGAACTTCTCAAAATAAGACCAAACACTGACTTTGGCATCGGAGTTTCTACGCCGGAGTCCACCTCCGGCGCTGTGCAGGTTGCTCATGGCGTTCAAGGAATTCTGACCACCCCACTCCAAGATGCCATTTGACGGAAAAACCCTCATATCCCTCTTTGGATTATCAAAAGTGATCGGATAGTCCATAAAATAAAAAATAATCACTTGATATTTTGGTGAGTTGGAAGTACTACCTATGATTTTTATATGAAAAAAACAATAAAGAAAATAATCAAAATGTAATTATGAATTATTAATAAAGATGTAAAAGAAGAATCAGAGAATTAATATTGACTGGAGTGTTTTAATGCAAGGAAGCAGGTAAGTCGAACTCCATGATGCCAGGCAGTACTCGTGTAGGATCACTACAGTGTTCTGTTCCCCACCAAATTAATTAGTAAGATCGGCCAAACTTAACTAGATCCAGGCGTCAGTTCCGTTAGTTAAAACATACCGTTTATTCATTTTTATATACTCGGTATCCAGAAATTAAAAAAAAATTTCAAGTTCAACTAATCTAGATCCAACCGTTGAAAACATTTACGATGTCTCTTTTCAGGTCTAGTTGTGCTGAGATGTTAATGGTATCGCATCTCTGTCAAGTATTGTTTATTAATTATAACTTGTTGCATTATTATTTATTTTAATAATTTATGTGTTGTAAACTTTGTAAACTAATTAAACAGTTTTTTTCTTCTTAATTTGCTATTCGTCAGTCTTGTTTTTTTTTTTTTTAAGAATGTTTAGTTTATTTACATGACATTAGAGGCTATTTTGCTAATAGAACAGACCGGACAGGAGTAAATATATATCTATTGGTTCAAAAGTTACCACCTGAGGTAGTAGCTAATTATCATAGAACCATCTTTAGTTTTATTTTCGGCAACACCTGATTTTGTTTTAGATATATATAATTCATTTTAAAAAAAGATGAAGCGTGCATCTTTAGTACACTGTAGAATGTAGATAAACATTAATCGCTATATTTATCTTCAGGCACTATCCAGTTACAGTTGTAAAAATTAAATTGAAATACAAATTTCAACTAATTAAAGACGGAGATTAGATCTGACTAAACAAAATTATTACCCTATTTAACTCCAAACAGATACACACAGTTAACTAGTTAACGGGAGGTTGGCTAACTAAACCTACCATTAGCAAAGAACTAGTAGTAATTAAAATCAAGAACATGAACATTAGCCAGCAGCTAGTAGTAAGTAGTAACTAGTAAAGCTATAAAACTAGCTAACGTCCGTTAACAAGCGGACTAACAGCGGAATCTTTGCACGGACTGGGTGGCAAGCTGCTCCTCCCCGAAGCAACAAGGCGTTGCACGAAACTCTCGATTCTTTCCCCGTTAGTCTCCGTCAATAACCGCTTGCCGCCAAACGGCAGCGCCTCCAGTCCCCTCTCCTTCAACACCACTTCTCCCCCCATTTCCGGGCCCACCACTCCCTCACTCATCAACCCGTTTGCCTGCACATGTTTTTCACCACGTCAACGTAAAAGCAGGACCGAAATTCTAGGAAAAACGATAAAATTCTGACCTCCCTAACCTCAAATGACACATTTTTTTTACCCAAATTTACATGTCACCTTAATTTTTCATTACGGGGTGTACAAAAATTGACCCAAATCAACAATTAAATTGAAATCGATTTTTTTTTTAAACCATAGGGTTGAATCGAACTAAAATTTCTGATTTAGTTCGATTCATTAATTCTAAAATCCGTAAATTAAACCATAAAACCGAGATAACCGATTCATATATATATATATATATCTATGCATCATGATATCAAAGTTTAGAGTTGATTTAATGGTTAACTCTTTACTTGTCATTTTAAAAGGGAGAGGTTCAAATTTCTTTAGTTCCTATTTTCTTTTTTCTTTCCTTTTTTTTCTTTTAAACTTAATTAAAAGTCCTCATTTTTTCCTTTTATTTATTATTTTAAATAGAAAAAATTATTAAGAAAGTTATATAAGAATTATTATGAGGAAAAAATATTTTCTACATAGTAACTAGTAAGAACCAAGAAATATAAAATTTTAATCATTTTTCCTTTTTTCCTTTTAAACTTAACTAAAAATCCTCATTTTTTTTCTTTTATTTGTGATTTTAAATATAAAATTTTATTAAGAAAGTTATACAAGAATTATTATGACAAAAAACTATATTATTGTAAATTATAATAGTCATATTATCGGTTAACTATATGTATAAACTAAGACCATTAATTATTAATGATACGACATATATTAGTAATATTACCATTAATCCTTACTCTAATACATAATTATTAAGGTATATCGTGGATATATGTTTATTGTTCAATATTTTACATAATAAAAAGAGAATTATATTATTCTAAGAAAGAATGTCAATTGTCATAAAAAATATAATTACTAATTAGATGACAACTAAAATAATGAATTTGCATAATGGTTAATAGACATTTATGATTTAGATTTAGGGTATCTATATTTCAATATCATTATTTACTTGAGTTAATTGTTTAGAGGTTTAGGATTTTAATTTAAATTGTATTAACGTGTTACACAATAGATGAGTATAACTAATTAACTATTGTATTGTTCAAGCATATTTTTGAAACTCTAAATGTAAGTGATCTAATCTTTTCTTCATATGAAGTATGATTATACTTGAAAATTCTTCATGTGTGTTTGTTAGACTCGATATGAAGCACGATACTTCTTGACGTGTACTAGATATTTGTTAAATATATTCATTACATTCAATATATTAATACTTATTATTTATTAATATTTAGTCACTTTAAAATTTTATGATACAAAATTATATGTTTTGTATCATAAAATTTAAAGATTTATCATACTAAAATATCGTTAATATTAGACTATTATTTATAAATTGACAAATCAAAGTATTATTTAAAACAAAAAAAAATCAAAACTGTTAGTTTAACAATTAAACGGTGTCGTTTTGCCAATGAATATTGTATATTAATATATAAATAAACCTTTCACACTTTGATCACAACATTTATGGTAGCGTAGTGACAATTGGCAAGTTATTCCCCCCTTTACCAACACAAACGGGTTCGAAATTCATTGCCTGCACCTTTGCCTTTTCTCTCAAATAAAAAAATAAATCAAACGGGTCGGAACCGTCCCGGACGAATCGAAAAAAATAAAATCAAACCAAACCAAGCCAAACCCATAGTAATGGTTCGGACCGATTCTACCCTAACTATTCAGCCCAAAAATTAGACCTAACCACCCTTGTACACCCGTAGTATGGTCTTCCAAACTTTGACTACTTACAAAAACTAAATACCAAAAAGAAAATAAAAAAAATTACCAGTGATATTTTTCAGGGCAAAATTGTAAATACCTGGATTCTGACGTAGTCCGTACGATTCCAGCAAAAAGCGTTCCCCAGCAGTTGGTCTACGGTCTCCGATACTCCATCAAGCACAATGTCAACAACAGTCATGGTTGAGCACTCACTGGTTTTGCTGGGCTTGATCGCGCTCAACGATCGGCCAGTTAATGGACCGTTACCTAGCGACAGGACAAAGAGATCTTCGACCCCGCTAACCGTCGGGAAATCTCGCTTGTTATGGAGCACGTGAGTAACCGCCGCAGCGGTTGGGTTGTTCATCACTAAGCCACCGTCGACAGCGGCGCACGAGGTCTTGCCGTCGACGGAAGTCAAGTTGAAAGATTTGAAAAGGCTTGGAGTTGCTGACGTGGCGCGGCAGACTTTCCAGAGTTCGAAGTTGAAACTCGGTGATTCTGACGCGTCGCCTCTGGAGAACACAAAAGGAGCTGAACTCTTAAGGTCAAAGCAAGGAACCAGCAGAGGCTTACACGTGTCCTTCAAAGTCAATGTCACTCCATCATCTCGCTTGAACACTTGCTTCAACGCTTTCTCCATGCTCTTACCGGAGAACCTCTTCCGCCGGCGAAAAATCCCGCCAGATTTCACCTTGAAGAGGTCGGAGTTCTTCTCGGCAAGGAAATCAACGGCAGCTCTGGCGGAGAACAGAGGACGGCCAGAACCGTCGTCGGCGACGAGCATGGCGGCAAGGATAGCGCCAATGCCAGTTCCAGCAACGATGTCGAAGAAATCAGCGATTCGAGCTTGAGGATCGCAGATTTTGCGGCGGATCTGGTCCTCAAGGTGGATGAGAGCAGCGCCGGAAAAATTGCCGGTGGTTCCACCGCCGTCAATGCTGAGGACACGCGTCTTCTTGGTGGCTTCGCAGTGTGAAAGCCATTTGTGCTCCAGTTTGGAGAAGATCTCCAGCGTTACCTTACTCAGTTCCATTTTCAGAAGAAACGCTGCGTATCGTCTTTCCGTAACAGAAAAGAGAGAGATGGAGGATTTTTGTAGAGTGAATTTTTTTTTCCCTTTTTCAATTCACGGTTTGCGGATGAAATGCATTAATGGCTTTACACAAATACAATCCGCACAGCAGCTGCTTCGTTATGTCTATGAACTAAAAGTTTTGGGTAGGAAGAATGAAAGTTTTGCTGTTGCTCTCTCACTCTCTCTCACTCACTCACTCACTCTCTGTGGGCTGGAGTTAAAACCGGAAGTGAATGGACGTGCCAGTAGAGGACTGAGGGTGGTTACTACTAACTTACTGTACTATATAAGCGAGTTGTTGTTTATTGTCGTTTTCTTTGGGTTTTATTTTATTTTTTCTTTCTAACATCATTCAATATCTTGTAACTATGAATAGACTCGAGTAGTGCAAAACCAGAAATCACTCAATTGATCTCCGATGCCTATGGCTTATTGGATTTTATTTATCTGAAATTCATTAAAATTTTATTCTAACAAAATTGACATTTTAAGAAATAAAATATTTCGTTGTCTCAAACAAATATTTTTTTTTAATTTTAATTTTTTTATGTTTTACACATCAATAAAATTACTTTTAAGTTTGTATTTGAGAGAAATACATTCCTTATTTATTCTAATTTACCTATATTTATTGTTGGGTCGGGTGGGTGGGGTGTTTTTACTTTCATTTTCTAGCGCTATGACTTACGCGTATGGAGTCTATGGACTATCATTGGATGTGCAATTGCCACGGTTCTTATTGAGTTACGGAAAGAAAAACGTCAATCTCGACTTTCAACACGGCTGGGTTGGGTTTTGATTCAATCGTATCCTGGGTAAATACTAAGATAGCGTTTAGTTGGCAGAATCAGGGAAAAAAAGTGACTCGGAAATTTGAAATTTGAAATTTTATTGCGTTTGATTGCGACAAGGAATCACTCTCTCCCAAAATTCAACTTTTTTTGACCCTTTTGACTTTTCGAAAAATGGGGGACAGTGATTTTTTGGTTAGGGATGGTGATACGAGCACGAACGCTCGAGGCGAACCCACTCATGGGCAGGTTGGCCATCCCGTGAAGAAGGCCGCGCCGAACCCTACTAAGCCATGAGACCGTGCGGCTAAGGCCTTGCCAAAGCCTTGCGCCCTCCTTGTTTGGCCGAAGCCCATCTTCCAAGCCCATCTTCAGCTGCTGCCAAGGCCAAGCCCCTTTGTCCAAGGGTGTAAGGGTATTTACCCATTGTTAGGATTTAGTATTTAAAGTGCAAGCATTTCATTTCAGCACTTGTCTTTGATTTGAATGTTATTTCTCTAAGACCAAACCCTAGTGTAGCTTAGGTAATTTAGGGTTCTTAAAACCAGCACTTCATCTTCTTTACTTTGTAACAAGGTTGCTCTAGCTAGCCTAGAGAGGGTTTGTTGGGTATTGAAGTTATATACTTATTATTGTTCATCAAAACACTCTCCTTTTCATCCATTAATCCGCTGCACAATCCGCAACCTTCTTGCGACGTTATCCTCTCCATTTAAACATCTATACACCTTCATCCGTTCATCCATCCAAGCTGCCAACCTCTCACAAGAGGACTAGATCCGGCTCAAGAACAGCAATTCGGTCTCTTCTTCTCCAAAACAGAAGTTGAGCACTTATCAAGTGGTAGCGGAGGTTAAGTGCTCAACTTCGATTTGGAGAAGAAGAGGCCGAATTGTTGTTCTTGAGCCGGATCTAGTCCTCTTGTGAGAGGTTGGCAGCTTGGATGGATGAACGGATGAAGGTGTATAGATGTTTAAATGGAGAGGATAACGTCGCAAGAAGGTTGCGGATTGTGCAGCGGATTAATGGATGAAAAGGAGAGTGTTTTGATGAACAATAATAAGTATATAACTTCAATACCCAACAAACCCTCTCTAGGCTAGCTAGAGCAACCTTGTTACAAAGTAAGGAAGATGAAGTGCTGGTTTGAAGAACCCTAAATTACCTAAGCTACACTAGGGTTTGGTCTTAGAGAAATAACATTCAAATCAAAGACAAGTGCTGAAATGAAATGCTTGCACTTTAAATACTAAATCCTAACAATGGGTAAATACCCTTACACCCTTGGACAAAGGGGCTTGGCCTTGGCAGCAGCTGAAGATGGGCTTGGAAGATGGGCTTCGGCCAAACAAGGAGGGCGCAAGGCTTTGGCAAGGCCTTAGCCGCACGGTCTCATGGCTTAGTAGGGTTCGGCGCGGCCTTCTTCACGGGATGGCCAACCTGCCCATGAGTGGGTTCGCCTCGAGCGTTCGTGCTCGTATCATCCCATCCCCCTTTGAAGAGATTCGTCCTCGAATCTAAGCTTTGGAGGGTGGGGGGGGGGGGGGGGGGGTTCCGAAAGTAGAGTGAGAGCCTTTAATCTCATATCATCCCCTCCGCCTTGGAGGAGATTCGACCCCGAATCTATAAGGTCTATCCCTCGAAAGGCCGAACGGGCCAAGGCATGCTCACGGCTGGTGTCTACACACGGAACCCTCCAACAACAACTCTCGGTGAATATAGGCCAAGGTGGAGGCCTTCCTCGAGGAAGACGTGTAGGTGCGGACAGAAAACAGCCAAGAACAATCAAAGATGTGCCACGACGGGGCAAGGAGGTAACTCGGATCAGGTGCGAACTCCTAGTAGGGGGCTGGACCGTGAGGCCCCTTGAAGGCGCCTCAAATGGAAGGAAAAGTGCACGGCCAATCTGTCCTAAACCAAGAAGAAATGGGTCGACAAATCTATGCCGAGGCACCCTCGGAATGATGGATAATGCACTGCCCAAGGACTGAAATGTGCACTGCAAGGGAAAGCAATGAACGGCTGCCTCAAGGCAATCCGACGTAGACTCATCCGAAAACAGTAGCTTCTCCTCCAACAGAGTCGACTCAACCTCAATAAGTGATGGCAATTCGGATGTATACACCTCCTCCTCAATTGGATCTAACATATCATCAATAGAGTGCCAATCGGGAGGGCAAACGCTAACCTCTTCACATTGCCCAAGGTAGCCGGAAACCCGTAGGTTATCACATATAAGTGTCATTGCGCCCATGGTGTTTGTCATGGCTTGAGTGCTTCTGTCCAAGCGCGCTAGAATTGGAGCCATCCTCAAGGCGAAAGGTGAGGTGCCAAGGTGTGGGGATGGGGCAGCCTTGGTAAAGTAGTCCTCATGCCCATACGAAATCTCTCCACTAGTCGCATAAGACTCATACGCATAGGCTTGCCGAGAGGGCACAATATGATCATACTCCAACCAGGAAGGAGTGGAAGGGGAAGCCTTGGTGAAGTACTCATGGCTACGGTCAAGGTGGGGGGGCTGCTCAACATGATACCAAGATGCGTGGCTAGTAGGAGCAACCCTAAAATGCGGCGGTATGTAGGAAGACATAGCAAATAAGTACCTACAAAAAGAAACAAACACAATTGAATAGCTAAATGGGTTAGTCCCTCCCTCACGTGTTTCACTCGTGTTTATCACTCTAATAATCTCACAATATTCTCTCAAGCCCAAGCCAAACCGAAGCCAATAATGACTCAAAGACTCACTAAGGCACACGGAAGAAGCAAGGAAAACAAGGCTAGAAAGAAAGGTGAAAGAAAGGTGAAAGAAAGCCAAATTAGTGATCAAGAAGAGACACTTGATTTTGATCACCAAATTGACTTAGAGTGGATAGATAGGTGTGTGGAAACAAAGAAAGGAAGACACCAAGACAAGCTACTCAAGACCAGACTCAAGGAAATAAGAAGAGAAAACCACAATTGAAAAGATAGACTCAAAACTGAAATTTCGAGTGAAAACTGCGCACTGATTTTGAATTGGATAGAAGTATGTGAAACCAACAGAATTAGGAGAAGTGTAAAACATAAGAGTTGTTCCCCTCAGACTGAAATTTAACCTGTCAAAATTTCAGAAATTTCTGAGCACAGACACTCGGAAAAAAAGGGAAAAGCCGAAGCTAGTCAAAAGGAAAAAACAGAAAACGAAAATCTGAATTGGAAAAACACCAATTGAAAACCGAAACTCAAACAAATGCACACCTAATTGTAAACTACTACACTTCTAATGTCAACACACGAGTCTCTTACTTTTGACTCACTACTCTTTCTTTTCTTTTCTTTTGTTTAGGGACTTGATCTTTTCTTTTCTTCTCTTTTAGTCCCTTTTGTTTCTTTTCTTTTCTTGTTTTTTTTTTTTTTTTTTTTTTTTGTAGTGAGTGAAGAGAGCTCAATGGATGAAAGACATGTCTTTTAAATGAACATAAGTGTATGACAAGTAGTTTAAAACACAAAAATAATTTTCACTAAATGCCAAAAATTTGATGATGTGGCACAAGTGATGAGGTGGCAAAAATAGGTGAGGTGGCAAGTGATGTGTCAAGTGAGTGTCAAGTGAGGTGGCAAGGATGTGCTCATAAAATATCTAAAAGAATATTCTATGCATATCCTATATGAGATACTAGGCTAGCAAAGAAGGTGATGTGGCTTAATATGCACCTAGTATATTAGAGGACACCTACACAAACCAACAAAATGGGACCACAAGCTCCACATGGTACACATTACACTTGTTCTTACACATGGATGAACCAAATGCATACACCAATCACACTAATTCAGTCTCAATGAAATAAATGAAGAAAACAATTCATCAAACACAGATTTTCGGAATTAATGGGTCACTAAAGATCAAAACTCAAAATTCTCAAGAACACAAGATGAACATGAAGAACACCAAGCACCACTTTCGGTCTATGAATCTTAAACAGCCCAAAGGTGGCCCAAAAGTTACGAAAATCACAGGACAGACTCTAAAGACGAAGATCTACAACTTTGTAGAAGAAATGAAACTGAAATTCCAAGTGGAAAGGACTCAAAACAGACTCACAACACCAGACTGTTTTACTCGCGCGATTTCTGCACACTTTTCTTCCAAGGCCGAAAAGTGTACCAAGATCACTGAGTTAGCAGCAGACCAAAACACAAAAGTTTCTCTACACAGAAATATGTTTAAGCACAGAAATTTTCAGATTTTTCTGACGTAGAAAACAGACCCAGATCAGAAAAGGAAACAGACTCAAAAACTGACCCCTGGACAGAAATTTCTGACCAGAACAAACGAAAAGAAATGACCAAAGGGGAAGCGATTTTAATGGCAGAAAGGATGAGAGAAACACAAGAAACCAACCTAGAGAACAGCTGGAGCTCCGCTACCACTTGATAAGTGCTCAACTTCTGTTTTGGAGAAGAAGAGGCCGAATTGTTGTTCTTGAGCCGGATCTAGTCCTCTTGTGAGAGGTTGGCAGCTTGGATGGATTTGATGAAGGTGTTTAAATGGAGAGGATAACGTCGCAAGAAGGTTGCGGATTGTGCAGCGGATTAATGGATGAAAAGGAGAGTGTTTAGATGAACAATAAGTATATAACTTCAATACCCAACAAACCCTCTCTAGGCTAGCTAGAGCAACCTTGTTACAAAGTAAGGAAGATGAAGTGCTGGTTTGAAGAACCCTAAATTACCTAAGCTATACTAGGGTTTGGTCTTAGAGAAATAACATTCAAATCAAAGACAAGTGCTGAAATGAAAGAAATGCACTTTAAATAGTCTAGCCTAAACAAAGTGGGTAAATACCCTAATACCCTTTATCATTTAAGGGCCTTGAAAGCTCCTTCCTTTCTTGGAACAAAGGCTGCTTAGACGCACCCTCATGGTTGGCTAGGGTTTGGCGTGAAGCGCTCATGGCTGGTCCGATCAAGGCGTGAGGTGCAAGTGAGAACCTTCACGCTCGTATCAGATGGGGAGAGTGATTCCTTGATAGAGGGAAAGTTAATTTTTTTAAAGTACATATTTGTCCCTTCATATTAGTATTATTCTAAGAAAAAAACTTGTTCCCTTCTATCTTAGTTTTAGTTCCCATTTTTTTATTAAGTTTTTTCTACACTTTTTTTCTATGTGTTATTTTTTTAATTTTAGATTTTTTTTAATATTTAATTTTTAAAGTTTTTCTAGAATTTCTCATTTTTTTTATCTTTTAGATTATTTTTAAAAATTTTGGTACATTTTTTAATTTTTTTAAAAAATTATGATACATTTTTTAAATTGTAAATTACTTTCCTTTAGGATTTATAAGTACAAAACAAACACTAGAATGTTACTTTCCCGGGAATCTTAAATCTACACAAAAAAACTAACATTCCTCCTAATCACTCTCAGGGAAAGTAGCATTCCGTGAACCAAACGCTACCCCTTAGATAACAACACCCTGGTTATTTTATTTTTTTGGGTTCTACTCCACGTCCAATATCGGTGTTTTATTGCTTTAAAATTTTCTTTTCCATGAGCACGGAATACAAATATGGGTGCTTTCTATAGTTACGTAATATCATTTTAAAGTAAATATCGTTTCACTAATTAGCCATTAGATCTATTTAATAGTATAAATTTTATAATTGTAAGATCATTAATTAGTCATTATATCTATTCAACGACATCACAACTCAAATAACGACATTATATTCATGTCATTATAAAATTTTTCATCAATATCAAGTATCTCTAAACTTATATATAATGAGATTGTGAACATTTTGTCTAAGTAAATCTAACGTGAATAAAATTAATTACAGTCACAATATTAGTTGAGAACTAATTATTTTTAACATTGAATTTATCCACTAGGAGGTTAAAATACTCATAATATGTATCTTTTTCTCGACCTTTATATATATGGTAATTACAGTGCTGGGAGACAGTTTTTGATCGTTTTATAATATGAGTAATACGAGAATGGACATTATGAGATGAAACCCTACCCGATTATCATTAGAATGGAAAGCGTAGATTCTCATTGAGAGACGCTAATCAACAAATTTATTCGCTTAAATTATTGTATGTGATGATGAACCATAATGATAACGTGTAACACTAACAGATAGAAAGAATGGGGACAAGGAAAAAAAGAGGTTAATTTAGTCAAATTCGATAAATTTTAGGAATATCGGTTTGGTAATCAATTATTTGTAACACCCCGAACCAACTATTTATTGGCATTACCTTATCACTTGTGTCAAACTTTCGATCTCAGAACCCGACGTAAGTCGTGGACAAATTATCAAAGAAAAATATAATTTTCATTTTTAAATAAATTTGTCGACAAAAAAATAATTAAAATCGTTAGTATAAGGGATTTAATTATCATCCACACAAGATAAATAATCTCATTGACGCAAAAAATTTAATTATTATCAATGCAAAATAAATAATTCCACAATCATCTAACCTACACCGAAAATACAAATTATATACATAGTATGTGTTTGATATTCCGGTTCAGTGACCAAAAGATTTTTCCCAAACCCAAAACCAGCCTCAAGGTGTTTGGTTACACCATTGCAAACTAGGCTTTTAGTTTGCAAACCAGCAAAATTGCTGGAAATGGCACTGGTGGGATTTGCTCCAGTAGCCAAAACCTGGTTTTGGCCAAAACACGCGACGGAATTTTTACTGTTAAACTCTCAAAAACCCAACTTTGCCCTCTTCATTGCAGCCGTTCCTTCTTCTTCTTCTCTTCTCATTCGTGCCCTAACCTCATGCATCTGTTCCTTCTTCGTTGCAGCAGTTCCTTCTTCTTCTTCTTGTTTTTTTGTTTGGTGATATGAGTTTGTATATTTATATGTATTGGATGCTTTTGATTTGTTGGATTGCTGCTGTATTGACGATGGAAGCTTCGGTGAGGGATTTGCTTGGCTGAAGATTTTTGGATCTGGAAATGGTTTTGCAGGAAAGGGAAAAGAGATGAAGATGGCCAAATGAGGAAAAAAACATGGCCGTTGGATCGGTCTTGCCAAAAAGGTAAGATGATCCAACGGTGAGGATGAGAGTGGGAAAGAAAAAAGACTATAATTATTTAATTGGTTCGAGTTATTGGTACAAGAAGTCTCGCTAAAAGTAAATAAAAATCCGAACGGAAAATACTGAAAGGATTAATAAAATGAAATAAACGAAATGATATGCGTCAAAAATGTAAAATGTGACAATGGACGGAAATGTTCAATCTACGGTTCGAGAAATTTTGTTCGAAACTGAAAAAAAATCGAAGGGAAAAATACTTAAAATACGGGGGGAAAAAGGGGTAAAAATTGAAGAGCCCGGATTCAAACCCGGCTGCAAGCCAAATGGGCCAAAATAACATTTATTTATTCATTTAAAAAAACTTAAATTTTATTATATTAGATAAATATTTATTTATGGTATTAATAACTAAAATTTTTTATGGTATTAATAAGTTTAATTTATTTATGATATTAGATAAATATTAGGTGGTAGATGTTAGATTATAAATAAATTGATTAAAAACATATATAAAGATACTAAAAAAATTAATTCTAACACTTGAAATGAATTGTGCATTTTATGGTCATTTTACATTCATACCATAGTTTTGAAAAACTATTTTACCATAACACTTTTAATTTTTTTTACCAAACAGCACACTCCATTCCCCAAAAATCATTTTCCCACAGAACTTTTTCCCACAGAACCGGAACGCCAAATAGAGCCTTAATCAAATTTAAACTTCAAGATATTTACACAAAATCACTCCTATTGTACAAGTAATTGAACAAATTCAGTTTACAACTCAATTACCGATTTAATCCAAGAGCGCAACAACACCTTCACCTATCTTTTACATATTTTCCACAACAATTGATCAAGCAAAAATAAAAATTTACATTTAACACGATTGTTCATACAATTATTTTTTAACACCAAACTCAAACATTCGAAACTAGGTGTTCGCTTAACATTAATATACATTTAATTTAAACCAAAATTATAATATTTAAGAAAGTAAAATAGTAACAAATATCGCAGTTATATCGAAAGACTTTTTAAGTGTTTCTTTACGAAAAATCAAACCACATATAATTCTTACATCATCATCAAATCAAAATATATCACATAAATTATTCAAAATATATCATTATAAATCTAGAAATAACATTTCAAATTTTGGTCCCGTCGTAGGGACTAATCTGCAAATATATAAAGTTTAGGACCCGAACTTCACAATCTTCCTAAATTCAACGAATAAAATGTATTTTTGTTTTCCTGTATATTTTTTTCCAGAATTCCTCTGCGTCTTCCAGTCGCTGAAGCCATATACAAGTGTGATGAAATGAATTCGGATTAACGTTAAACAAGCTGTGCTGATAACCACCAAACGTAGGCCGAAGCCCTCTTCTCTAACGCATTTCAAACTTTGTTCATCCAACCATAAATTAATGCAAGTAAAAGATAAATACCAACAATTAACCATAGAATTCATGTTTTAGATCATCAATTTCATCAATAAGACCATTGCATGGTAAGATTATGACATCATGCACCCAAGAACAAAGATGGGTCTTCCAACCAAATCAATCAAGAGCACAAATTAATGGTTTAATTAACAAATTTAATTGAAGAAATTACCTTTAAAAGAAATTTGAAAGCACTCTCCTTTACCTTGCCTCACTAACGTACACTGAATAGCATGTAATCAAGAGAAGCTAGTTAATTAGGACTTATAATGTTAAATATCCATTGCATAAAAAATAAAATTGTTTGTTACTATTAGAATTTTTTGTTGTCAAAAAAAAGAATATTTCATTGGTAAGAGAAAGAAAGTGACCTCTACATATGATTGGTAGTCTAAAGTCAACTCAAAAATGAGTCACTAGAATGACATAAAACATCATCATATAAAGTTTTTCTCGCCACATTATAGACTGCCCAATTAGATAATCGACTCATAAATTGAAAAGAAGCATGGAGGAAACGTTTATGCAAATATAAAATATTTTCTAAAATCACTCTTAATGAGTTTTTATGGATAGCGATGACTTTGTTGATGGTTTAATCAAAATATAACCTATAGTAACTGATTTTTTATGAGGTGATTCGGAAGTATTTAAAGTATGGTATTCTTGGGTTCTTTTATCGGACCACATTAAGAATTATGAATCTTCTTATTTTTGAAAAAAATCATACCATAATTATGGATATGGTCCAATAATAAAACACAATATTCTAAATACTCACGGACTACCTAATAAAAGCTCGTCATTAACTCCACATATATATACACTAAAACACCCTATCTCATCACATGCTACCCATGAGTTTATGAGAAAATAACCACACCCCTTTGGTCGCAGAGTGTACTGAAAATTGATTGGTTAATGTATTGACTATTTAATTTTTTCTTAATATAATTATTTTTAGATTCCTTTTATCCTTTTTCTTTTACATTTTTTTGGTCTCATACAATCATACTCCGTTGAATTTGTGTCTTTAGTTATCTCGATGTGTACTGTCCCAGATCTATTTGTTTTGTTCAGTTCCTGCTTTTTACCCTCGTCTTTCAGTTTCCAAAACTCTGTGTCACCACCACTCTCATACATGACTAAAAAATTCCCAAGTACAAAAGACCACAAAATATTAAATACCCTTGATTTTATTGTTGTAGCTTACAGACCTCAGGCCTGTAAAGCTGACCTAATTGAATAGCTCCATGTACTAGTACTACCCATTGGATTAATATTCAATGACTTATTTAATTTCATATTTCTCAAAATTATAATAAATTAGTTAGTAGATTCGAATTTAAATATCTCACCCTTCCCACCTCATACATATTACCATCCAGTTACAAGTTCATTGAAGTTACACCCGAAAAATCTGCCCGAGCCATCGACTATGTTTGGGCTTTCATTCGGCCCTTTCAGCTAGAGTTCATTCGGGCCTTCATTTATTCTAGGCCCAGTACTACTGTCCAGGGCCCAATATGGAACTTAGAAGCTGGTGTTAACGGGTCAACTGTGCAGGGCCCTGAATCGCGATCCTCTCAATCCTCTCAAGAAAATGGAATGAAAAAATAAAAATAAAAGTTGAGAATTTTTTAAGCTTATCCACAATCCCCGTCTTCACTCCCTCCTTCTCCCCACTGTCTGCTAACGAGTCAGCTTTAATGGCTACTACGTTCTCTTCATCGACTACTCAAACTCCACTCCGGTCCGCCAAATACTCTCCGTCCCTTCCTTCAGGTACTTCGCTTGTGCTACTGCTGTAAATTTCAAGGAAATGTTTGGCCATTGCCGTCCACTTCCTTTTTCACTTCTCTTCAAAATCCACAGAATTGTAATGTGATATAGTAATTTTAGGTTGTGGACCGCACCAGGTGAAGGTCCGTCGGAGCGGTGCTAGTAGCGTGTGTTCATGGAGCTCATCTGTTAACTACGGCTCCGTGTCGCTTTCCGGCAAGCCCGTTCTTGTGAAACGGTTGTTGGCAAATAGGTAAGCTAAATTTTAGCTTGCTATTTGTTATGACTATTTTGTATGAGAGTTGCAGAAATGTAAATCTGGTTCTCTTTTTCCTGTTTGTGAGGATTAGAAGAAGCGTGGTGAGGTTTGCTACGATGGAGGAAATTGAGAAGGAGAAATCTTCTATTGAGAAAGATGCGGTGAGTTGTGTTTCTGATTAGTTGTTTAGGGGATGTTTTTCTTGTTAAGATTTATTGAAATGTCTGGTGATAGTTGATAATCAGTTATCGTTATTATTATTAGAAAGCCAGGATGGAGAAGACTCTTGATACAATTCGAGCCAATTTTAATTCTGTAAGGACTGGCAGAGCGAACCCATCCATACTCGATAAAATTGAGGTATGTAAGGAATGTTTTGGGAGCCACTTCTCCCTCTTATTTGATGTTTCATAGAGAAATTTGGCTGCTATTTCTACTAATTTATGGTTCTGCTTAAGCATTTTATGTTCTCTCTTAAAAGCCATGAAATGCACTTACAGGTGGATTATTATGGAAGTCCAGTCAGCTTGAAGAGTATTGCTCAAATTAGTACTCCTGATGCCAGTTCCCTCTTGGTCCAGCCCTTTGACAAATCTAGGTATTGTTGAAGCCTTGGTCCTTACTCATACTTGGAGTCCTTACTGAACAACAAACTTTTTTTATTTATTATTCTGGTTTCCTCTCATTGATGAGCACACATTAGCAATAATCATTTGTATCAACTGTTCCTTCTTAAGTATTTGATGGCATATTCATTTCCAGATTTATGCTGCCTTAAAGGGAAAAAATGTTCAATTTTTTGGTTGCTTGAATTGGATATATAATTCATTTGCCTCAATAGTTCTGTTGCTTCATTACTCTTGGAGAAATAAGTTACTTCTTGACTCATTATGTATGTCAGCTTAAAGAGTATTGAGAAGGCCATAGTCAGCTCCGATATTGGTTTGACTCCAAACAACGACGGAGAAGTGATACGGCTGTCCATTCCTCAATTGACATCCGACAGAAGGAAGGTACGTTTTCCTTCCGTTGGACTCTTCGTAGTTTGTGTGTATTAGGAGGTTTCTTGTTTTATCCATAGTTACCTTAGGCATTTTAGCTTGCTTACATTACTTTATTAAGAAACTTTCTGATGGAAATACATAATATTAGTTATTGTTGTGGTCTTTTATAACTAATTAAATGTAATTGTACCCATTAACATCAGTGTGCATATGCTGGAAAATAACCGGATACATTTGGCAAGATGTGCATCTATCACTGAAAAATGGAATGATAGTTAATTTTCTTATGTGATTCTGAGGAACATCCCGGTTACATTACTTAATATGATTAGGGAAATTCTTTGACTTCCTTTGAATGTTTTTTCAAAGTTTGGCTATGAATTGTCATTTTTTAATACTCTTTTAATTGTTTTTCTTTGCAGGAGATGTTGAAGGTGGTGGGCAAACAGGCTGAAGAAGGCAAGGTATCTCTACATGTTCTTTTAAGCAGTTTGGGATAACTCAGTACCTTTGTAACTAGTTTTTTTAGCACTGACATTCCTTGTGATTTTCATGGTTCTATTGGGTGTCTAACATAACATCAAAATAGTCCAATTCCACGAGTTCCGGCAAGGATGATCGATTCCTTAGATTTGATTTTTCATGGTTGTGAATTTAAAAAAAGAGGCATGTAAAGTATGTATATCTTTTAGCACTAAGAAAATTTCCTATCCATAGGTTTGGTGATGGCACTGGCATCACACCATTACCTGACATTCATTCTGAGATTGTGTCCCTTCTGTACCAATATTTGATGCCTACAAGCTTTTAAAGTCATCAAGGTATTCCGCACACATTTTTTTAATAAATACAGGTGGCATTGCGAAATATTAGAAGAGATGTGTTGAAGGCATATGAGAAACTTGAGAAGGTTTGAGTAAAAAACACTATCCTCTGGTCCCTTTTAGTTTCCTTCCAGGATATTGTCATAATCTTTCCTTGGTGACTTGTTTCTTTACTTATCCTTCAGGAGAAAAAACTGTCCGAAGACAACGTGAAGGACTTGTCCAGTGATTTGCAGGTAAAATGATGCTGAATTTTGGGAAGGTTCTTGTACATGGCTTTCATGGACTTATTGAACAACAAATAGCTTTGTTAGCCACAAGAGTTGTGTGCAAGTCTTGCTTCACTGGTGATTTCTAGAAACGTCTTTTTAGGTTCCTGTATTTGTTATTATGTCTCGAAGTGATTGTCATGCCTCAATACTTTGTTTAACCCAAATTCAAGCAGTGTCGTAGGATAAGTTCCTTTGGGATAAGACTGGTTAAGGGGAAACTGAAGAGTTTGAATGTTTAATAGTAATCTCACTTGTTGAAACTGGTTTGTGTTAAACTTTCAACAAGTGCTATGAGTAATGTAGGGGTTGCAGTGGAGGGTGTCCTTCAAGGAAGTATGGGTGGCGGTAGTTCTGTATACAGGTAGTGCCCACTAGGAGGGTTGTGCTATGAAGACGTGTGGGGCAAAGGATGGACAATCTTAATGGCTAGGATACAAGTGGCAGAATGATTTGCTTGTGGAGGGAGAAGGTCCCAAGTTCATAAATGGGATCTCTAAATGAGAGGTGGAAGAGGGTTGTTTGTAGAAAAGGATAGTGGCATCACAAATAAGACTGTGCTGTGCCTCCCATGTGAAATCAATAGGTATCGTATGATGCATCCATGAAGATGCATGGTTTGCATCCAAGCTTAAAAAAGATGCAAAGAGATATATGCCCTTTGATGAAGTCCTATCCAACCCACCAAGCCAAATTTCCCTAGTCACCCAAGTTGGTTTATTTCACAATTAATCCAAATATAATAGATAATGGTCACGGCATTCTATTTTAGTCCTCTTGTCCTGTTCTTGTTATCCACTGTTTCCCATAATCAAAGGCTAGAATGCTGTATTTCACACGAGTCTTGTTTTTGAGCTCTAAAAATTTCTGCTGTTTTCTTGCAGAAGCTTATGGATGAGTATACGAAGAAGGTTGATGCCATCTACAAACAAAAGGAAAAGGTATCTCGTTAATTTGAATTTTGTTTATTTTTTTCTTGGCAGTAGTGCGTTGAAGATACAGTTTTTTTCTCTCTTTCATTATATTATTATTTCTGCTTATATTGACTAGTTTGAGTCAAAATTCCCTGTGTATCCCATAAATTTACATTCTTATAGAGAAGAACCTGTGCCATAGCACATTATAAATGAATTCTGGAGTATTGTATATGTTTCTATCTTGAATTAGTTGTTATAATTCTGAGGTGTGAAGTTATGGCAAATCTTATTCATATAATAGAATATATCAAAGAACAAGGACTGAAAAGAACAGGTGAAAGTGAAATATGAAACTGAAACGAACTGGTTATGGTGTCTTATATAATGGAGTTTTGCAGGAATATAATTATAGAAATGTCTAATAGGTGAAGTGGAATGTCTCATTGAACCGCTACCTAGCCTCCTTCTCCTTGAATCCTTGAAACTTCGCTACGAAAATTATTAGATGATTAAGGTTGTCCTTGGTACAGGAAGATGTTAAAGGATAAATAATAGCATCTGGATCTGAACTTTAGTTTTTCTTGTGAAATTTCTACAAATAATGGGGTGATGGATAAATGTTTGAACATTGTCACGTCCAATTTAAGCTGCTACTCAATACAAGAACCGAAAAAAACAACAAAGATAAGATGCTACTTATTTGGTCTCATCTCTTTATCTTAGCAACCATCTGGTTAGAATCATCCTGGCATCAATGATGTTGAAGTTCTATGTACCTAGCATGCATTTTCCTATCATGAATCTTCTGACTTCACTATCAAATTGACAAAGAGGCTCAAGTTTAGTGACAATACCTGGCTTTTGGACCCTATTTCTTGTCTGGCTAGGCTTTCATGGATCTGCAACGATTACTATTGTTTTCAGCTTCTATGAGCATTTGTGTCAATGACTAGTAATGCTTATCTTGTGATTGTCTTTCAGGACTTGCTGAAGGTTTAAGGTTGTTTTTGCACAAGTAATTTGGGTGGATTTCCATTCTAAGTCTGTTTTTGGTGAACCTGCGAATGCAAGTCACATTGTCCATACTCGTGAGAAAGGTACTTATGAAATTAGAAAGAGATATTATCGAATATTAGTGTGTTGAAATTTTGAAGTCGTTGTACAGTGATTACTCAAACGTTTATTTGACACATCCTGAATATAGAGACTTTCTCAAACTAGTGGCTCTTAGAAGACACCATCATGAGGTAGACATTTTCAATGATAAGAATTTGTTCCGGGGCCTCACTTCTTTCTTTTATCTGTGATTCTGTGTCCATGACGTATCAGCTTTCAAATGCTAGCTTTATCTGCGTGAGAAATCTGATACTCAAGAGGACGCCCCAACAGGTAAAGTTTGGGAGCAATTTTCACCATCTTTTTTCCTTTTTTCTTGTATAAGGGATATCGTCCTCAGGCATGTTTTTTCTGTAGGGGTTGGGTTTCGTCCTGATTTTTGATGGACTTAGCTATTGTTCTTTTATGCAGGAGTCGATTAAGTGATTAAATGTGGACTTGCGAATTGTTGACAATGATGATGATAGTTTAGGACCACCAGTAGCTTCTATTTGGTCTTCAAAAAAAGGAAAAGAAAAAGGAGCTTTCATTAATTGGTCCTTTTTAGAACAAGTTTGGTGACATGTAGGTTGCTTTCGTTTACTTTTAAAGGCCTCATCTATATCTTAAACTTGCTCTTTGTTTTAAACACGAAAAGTGGTGATTTAGCTGCTCTCTTTAGCAAAATCATCAATTGATTTTAGACCAAAAGAATTCCAATGGTGAGTATAAAATTCATTTTCATCGCCCTCACCAGCTCCTTTGCTTTTTAAGTGATCCTTTATATAATGCATTAGGGTCTCTATATTCTTAGAGAAAAAAAAAATAGGGCTTCTAAAATCCATCTTAATTCTTAAACCGAGTCTCGTTTCGTTCTCCTTTCTTGAGCCCAGTCGCGAAAAAAGCTGTCAAGGAAGAAAATTTTCATATTAGGAAGTCGGTCACCTACTGGAAATTTTTTGTTGTTATGGTATGGTTTGCATTATCTTGAGGCTCTGAGTTTTTATATATGGGCTAGGACATCAGCCACCCCTTATTATAATGATTATTTTCTGAATCTCCGACTATGTTCTCTATCTTTTATAACAGAAAATTAATTTTGACGAGCACAGTGGGATCTAGAAGAGGTGGCTTATCCACAATGAGTAAGTTACATTCGATTCAACAGATTTTTTTATAGAAAAAACTCAAATAGGGTTTCAATGCACATTTTTTTCCCGTCTTTAAGAAAACTCCGATGCAAAGCATAGCTTCCGAGAAGGTAAATTCATCGTTAAGGAACCTGAGTCCTGGAAATAGTATATTGTACTATTAAATGAATATTAAAGTATTTTTTTAAAATTTTAAAAAGAAGAAGATAGACGTACTATAGTGCCGAGGACGAGAAGTGCTTGCTTACAGCTCCTACCTTTTTTTTTTTCCATGAACATAAAATATTACGTAGAAAGCACCCACTCAAATTCTTGTTTCAATTTGCTTAATTTGCCCATATCCACGACTAGCCATTAATTAATTAATAGATGATTAGCTCAAATATTTACGTACCCTACCTGAAGACTATTTGTTTATCATATAATCATAAGAATTTGAATAAAAAAAAGCTTAGTTATCTAGTTTTTTAATAAATTTATTATAGTCTAGACTAGAGTACCCAATCCAAATGCTTGCTGCCGCATTGACAATATCACCGAGACGATTAAAATATACATATTGTTCACACACACAAAAACCTATTGGTCCACTCAACCAACTTAGTCTCAAAAAAATTATCACACATTCAACTTAATATTTTTTAGAAATACGATTTTAATATGGTACTTACCAAAATGGTATGGGACGTGCTTGTCTATCTTCAATTTACTTTTTTATAAACAAATATATAGTGGCTTGATTGTAATTTAATTTAGTAATCGTCATGGGTGTTGGAGGATTAATTAAAGCCAAAGAAGCATGTTTATTTTGGCATTTAAAAATCGAGAAGGTGATTGTTACAATCCACGAAAAAAAGTACAATAGAATAAACCAAAATGTGTACTTTATTATATCCTTCATAATTAAAAATTGTTTGCTAGCTTTTGATATGCATCAATTTGATTATATTTCTTAACTCAATAAAATTATTAAAAAAGAAATACTATAAAAGCCTAGCCCCTGCAAGTTGGTGACTTTGACTGATTCATATTAGCAAAATACACCAAAACTGATGCTAATATTATTAATATTAAAAATGCCCAATCAGCAAGTTTTAATATAATATGCTGACTTCTTTAAATAAATAAAAGGAATTCCAAAAGTGGAGAGGAGGTGGTGATAACGAGATCCGAGGCCACGAGAGCAGTTATAACTACATTCACCACCTCCCCTTATAACATGGCCCCTGTTACACGTGGCAGCCTTTCACAACAAACCCCACGCGCTCTTTGAAAAAGTGAGGTCAGACCACCTATGGCAGCGCCAGTGATGTTCCCCTAACACTAAAAGCGAGTATCCAGTACCCCAACTGGTTGTAAGCGGTTACAGATGATCGTACTTAATAATAGCCACGGTGGCAGGACCAAATAATAGAAATTTCTACCTCTAATCCTCACAACTTATTGGTGACGTTAGTTTTTACCGGCTACCGGGCCAAGAATTCAGGTCTTCTTTGTGGAGATCACTAGTAAATAATTTGATTCTCTAGTAACGTTGATTGTGGTAGATAATTTATTCAAATCCCAATTTCAAGTCTGGAGAGTAGGAAAAAGTATATTGATAGAGCTATTTTTTTCAAAATATGAACTTTTTGGTTGAGCACTAGGCTACCGGATGCACCCGTCTGATGGAGATTTACTAGCAGTGGACCCCACTGATGGCAATTTACTAGCAGTGGACCCCACTGATGCCGCTGGGTGACCGAATAAATGTGTTTTTTACTCGCGTAGGACGCGTGGCATCTTGGAAAAATTATTAGAGATACGTGACACGTGGCAATTGCTAATATTCCTAAGACAAGGACGTATCTGCCATGTTGGCATGGTCGTATTACAGTTGAATTAAAGATTATTTCAAGGGCCTGGATTAGCGGTAAGACTTCTCGTTTCGAATCGAAGTCGTCCAGCCTTGTTATGGAAGTTTTTGCGTGAATAAGTTAACACAAAAAAAAAGGAAAAGAAAAGAAAAGAAAGGGAAAGAAAAGGAGCAGATGAGATTGGTAAAAAGAAATACAAAAACCAGCTGAAAGGAGACAAGAGAGAGCCGCACAGAGAGGAGAAAGAGAGATCATTTATTCACTGTGTATGTTTTCCGTGCTTGTTTGTTTCTGCTGTTAATCATTCCATATTCCTCGCCGGCGATCGGCGCTTGTTTACCTCTGCCATTTTCTCCGGCGGCGGTTATGGTGAGTATTTTGTTGTGCTGCTAGTTTTTCTTTTACAAAAGGAGAAGGTTAGCGCTTATACACACAAACGGAGACGGCGGAAGATCATCACCAAGCATGGCAGCCTCTAACGGAATCTCACGGCGGCGCAACAGTCACCGGACTACTCCTCTTCGAGACGCAGCCGGTAAAACGACGAAAAACAAACACAAAAAAGAAAAAAACTCTTCTGTTTTCATCTATTTCCCATTTGGATTTAATTTTTGTTCATTTTTTTTTTTTGGGTGCAGAGGAAGATGGAGAGGTGGAGTTGCAGGAGACTGTGAGGCTAAGAGAACAGGGGCGTAAACGGGAGAGAGATCGAGAGTTCTCCGGTAGGAACAAGCGTATGAATAGCAATAGTAGTAGGAGATTAGTGCGTAGTGGAGGGGAAGGAGAAGAGAGTATAGGTGATGGAGATGATGATGAAAGTGAAGAAGGTGGAGGCTCAATCTCTCGAATGCTTCCTCCAAACGCGACAACAGCAACAACATCATCAACATCCACTTTTTCAGTCATTTCAAATCACAACTACCACCACCACCAGGGAAGTAAGAGTCTGCAGCCTCCACCAAGAGTTTCTAGACAAGCAACTTCTCTTAAGGTTGCTAATGAGAGGATTGGTGTCTTAGTACCAAGAAAAGCTCGCTCAGGTATTCCAAATCATTTTTCCATTTGATTTCTGTTATGATGTATTTCTTCTTCTTTTTTAAAGTTAATTTTGTGGTTTCTTGCAGCTTGTGTGAAAAGGTCCTATGAGAATTGGGTTGCGGGGAATGGAGGTTTTGTGGAGGACCAGAATCAGAGGAGAGCTTCTATGTCACCGGCAAGTAGAAGTGGTGAGGAGGGATCACCTTCATCATCAAATGTTTCAGTTAGGAAGAAGATGGTTGGTTCTTTTCCCCTTTTGGAGTCTCACTTAATTGAAACTTTCATTTTTGTTGGAGGAGTTTTGAATGATTGAGATATTTTTTTTTGTTCAATCAGAAACCCAGTGGGTCCAAGACTCGGTTCCCTAAAGTATCTAAATCTGCCACCTCTGGCCAGGAGGATATTGATATTGAGATTGAGATTGCTGAAGTTTTGTTTGGATTGAAAAGGCACTCTCAAACCTCCAAGGAGGAGAGCCTGGAAAATGCTTCCCAGAAGTTTCAATCAAAGGAAGCAAATGGTTTTTGTCGCGATTCAAAGATATCTTCGGATGCAACCTGTGCTCAAACCTCAATTTTGCCTGAATTTAAGAGCTCTGCTCCAGATCCTTTGCTTGGTACGAGTTCGTTTTGCTTTGAGTACATCCTTGGGCTTTAATTTCTTTATCGGTCTATCGTAGTTTTTCATTTTTTAACTGTGACTATTATAGCATCAAAGAAGCTGAAAGGGGAGGATGATTCAACTCAAGTCCAAAACAGTGCAGTTCTTTCTGCAGTCAAAGGTGAAAGTGATACAACTTTGAAGCTTGAGGTCCTTCCACCAAAACCGGGTACGCATGAGGTAGATGCTGTGTGTAAAGCTTCTTCTCAGTCATCGTCATTGAGGGCTGAAAATAATAAGCAAGAGGACTTGAAATCCAAAATTCAAGAATCTAGAGTTGCAGATAAGGAAAAATCTGCTTCACTTGAGAAGGAATCAGCTGCTTGCACTAACATTGAGGTTGATTTGCAGGATTGCATAGTGACAAAAGTGTGAGCATCAAGAATCTTTTGCTCTCTTTCCCACCACCCCCTTCTTCTATACACCATTCATCTTTTTGAGATGCATGATCTTTTGTCTTTTTTCCTTTCTCATCTCATGGATTCTTCAGGATGCCAAATGTTTCATCAAAAGAGAGTCAGAGAGAGGAGAAGTTCAAGTTTGATCTGATGGTGAGGATCTCTCTTTTTGAAGCTGTTAGATTTACATTGGAATTTTGATAATTGAAATTGGAATTTCCTAAAATGGTTAAAATGCTTCTTTTACAGGCTTTCCCTCCTATGGCAACATCTCCAGAACAGCATGACATTGGCAATTTGTTATCGTTGGATTCTAAACCTGTGGCACATGATAGTGTTGTGAGTTCACACTCATATTTGCTGAATAGAATCCAGCCTTTTAGGAATAGGATACTATCTTTCGACGTCTTGAATTTTGTACTTCTGAATTTGAGCTCAACTTGCTTCTAATTTACATTGCAGAAAGTGCACAATATGACTACTGATGAGGAACAGGAGCAGAGGTTAGTTACAGAAGCAGTCGATTTGGAGTTTGGAGAGAGGATCAAGAAAATTGCTGAAAAGCATGAATCAAAACTTGATATGCAGAAGCTAAGTCAAGAGAATTGCAATGACAATGGCTCAAAATCACAGCCAAAGCAGCAACTTATAGCTACCGTTTCTAAAGTAAAGACAACTGGTAATTTCTTCTTTCATTTTTGTTGTTCAGTTTGGTGACTGTAACATCAGTCCAACCTGTTGAGTTTATTTTATCACTAATGCCTTCTACTTTACCTGTCTTTACCAGCTCAACCTAGCTCAGTTCCCTTGCCAATTCCCTTTGCTGGCTGGCCAAGTGGTCTTCCACCTTTGGGGTGCGAGATCTGACATTTATTTTCTTCCCTTTCTGTTTAAGATGCTGTGTAGTTACTGGGAAATAAGCTGTGTTTTATTTGCAGGTATGTGCCTACCGCCCAGACAATTGTACCCATGGATGGGACAAACATAGCGTCTGCAGCAGTAAAGGTATCATCTGCAAGTATCTATTGCAAAGATTACAACATTATTGTATGTACTGAGATCTATTTTGGAGTAATTCTCAATGACACTATTGACTTATAAAAAATTGTGCAGAATACGCATACACAGCCTCGCCTCAAGAGATGTGCAACCCATCATTATATTGCTTCTAACATTCGCATGCATCAGCAATTACTGAAGATGAACCATTTCTGGCCAGCTGCTGCTCTATGCGGAGCTAAACCCAACACTCTCAGTACTATACCTTCTGCTGAAAACATGATCATTGCCAATCCAAGCTTTCAAGTTCTGAACCTCAACACTTCACAGGAAAAAGGGATGGCCACAGCAAGTATTCCAGTTTCAAACACAAAAAACAGAAGCTCTGAGGATGCCAACTGTGTAGTTCGGCTTCACCAATCTTCGCAGCCAGCCCCAGCTGGTAATTTAATGGTATGTCTTGTCCTGTGCATGATTCAATTTTTTTGAGCTGGTACTATTTTCCTTGTGTCAGTGTACATGTTCCATAAATTATTGTTTTACAATATTCATGATCATTTCCTTTTAAATTTTGTAGCATGGCCAAGCTTTTATCTTCTCTCTCAACCAGCATCAAGCACCAATTACAGCTACAACAAATCAAATAAGGGCTTCCAAATCTACTTCCTCGATTAACAATGTGTCACTGCCTGGTAATGTGATATCTGGAGTTGCAGCAAATCCTTCAGCATTGCCTGCAGCCGTCGGCTTCAGTTACCCTAATTTGGGAAACAATGAAAATCCGTACTTGACAATCCTACCGAACAATGGCTACCCATTTCCCATCTCCACTGCTGCATTCAGAGGTGGAAACCCTTCTCAGGCTTTGCCTTTCTACAATGGATCCTTCTACCCATCTCAGATGCTACATTCCTCCCAGCTTCAGCAGCAACCTCCACGCTCTGACCCTGTAGTGCAACCGGTGCATCAGAATGCAAGCACTTCAAGTGGATCATCAAACCATAAACAACCACAAAGTACGCTACCCCATGTGGCACATAGCAGCAATAATTTCTTGGCCTCAACAAATATGCAGGCTCAGCAGCTACAGAAGCATTTACCATCTCATCAATCTCGAAAGCTTGAAAATGAGATGAGAGGCGAGAGTAAACCGGCAACTGCTGATGTCAGAACATCTATCTCAAAAGCAACTGTTCATGGCCAGAACTATATCGTTCCCCTGCAGCCCAACTTTACTTTGATCCCATCTTCTACTGCTGGTGGAACTGGTAATGGCTGTCATGGTGAGAAACAACAGCAGCAGCAATCTCAGGCAAAAAAATTAAAGGGTGGAGTGGAGCGTATTCCTTCTCAGACATTTGTCATGTCATTTCCCTCTTTCAACGGAAGCAACATAGTTTCAAACCTTAATTTCTCTTCTATGGCCCAGAATCCTGCTATTTCACAAACCCCCCCAGACATGGCGCGACACACTTACCATGTTGTATCTGCACCTCAAACCCCAAACAAAAAGAATCCCCAGCTTTCTGAAGGGAAGAAAGGAGGCAACTCAACCAATGTTGATGAGGGGAAAAAAGCTTCATTGGGAAAGTCAATGACAAGTGTTGGTCAGACCCTTGCTTTTGACAGTCCTCATAGAATTCTTAACTTTGTGTCTTCTCCTTTCTCTGGAAACTGGCCTACACTGGCCACCTCAACCACAAGTACTCCAATTCCGGCCAGTTCATCAAATTCCCAACAACAACAGCTACTTCAGCTTCAGAACCAGCATATTGTGCACCAACAGCAGCAACATCTGGCTGGAGCACCTCGGAGTAAAGTAATAGGGGCTAATGGCCACCCTTCATACTCTGTAGGAGGAAAGTTTTCTAGTAGTGGTCCTTTCTTCTCTCAATCGCATGCCCAAAGCAACAGTGCTCCTCAGAATATGCAATGGAAGAACTCACCTAGAACCTCAGTGGTATCCAACCCCTCAGCCAATAAGAACGTCTCCCAACCGCGAGGAAGAGCTCCACAAGGCCAGAGCCAAGTATCTTTTGGGGCAAATTCCAAGTCTGTTTCGGTGCCACAAGGGCAGCAGATGCCCCCTATCAGCCAGGCTTCCCCCTCTCGGGCTAGTGGATCTCCATCTAGTGGTGGCAACTTGAAAACAACTTCATTGAGCACCAAGTCTAACACTTCAGCTCCTGCACTACAACCACCTCAGGTTGATGCCTCTTCACCCAGGAATACCCAGAAATCCTCCCCAGTTTGTGGTAGGAACGTGCCTTCGATCTTGAGCGCATGCCCAAGCCACCTTTCGGAGCTGAAATATTAGGTTTCTGCTGAATGGGATCCATTACTGTGGAAGAGTCCTGCTTCTGTTGGATGGGTTCAAATTCAATAATGGTCCACTTCTCAATTCAGGGTAAAGGTAACCAGTTCTACTTCTATGGTCTCACTGTATCTTATGCTGCAATACACCAATGCTACCGTTGCATTTTACTGCCTAATCACGCACCCCACTTTCTTTCAACCATCTATTTAACTCCCTCATGTTTGGAGGGTTTGGGGCAGTGAAGCTCAATTCACGGCGAGATATTGACACTGTAAGCTTATCCTGGGGCAGTTCTTGGATGAATGAGTTCATATTGGTGTCCCCTCGAAAGACGACTTTATACAAGGTAGGACTGGTCTCCAAAGCACTGTTGCTAAGAATTTGTCAAACTCCGATTTGCCTGTACAACTAACTTTGGCCGGGTGGCGGGTGGAAAAGATACCGAACAGGATTACGGGGAAAAAGGAGGTTAGGCTGAATTTATTGGCCTACATTTTTTGACATTAATTTACATGGACGTACTTTATTTTGAAATCAGTGAGTTGGGGACATGCCTACCAGGAATTTTGGGTGGTTGGTCTGATAGGCTACTGAAAATTTTCTAACCCCACCCAAAAGAAAAGGTGGTACTGTTATTTGTTTATCTGGGCAAATTTCGTCTCTGTATAAATAGTTAAATACAGCTTTGGTTTAGAACAGAAAGGTAAACGCCCCCTTTGATGTGAAAAAAAAGGAAAGAAAGGTGGCGGCAGCGGCAATACGCTTGAGTTCTATTTTTGTCAAGGGATGACTACTCTAAACTCGAGCCGTATATGAACTCGAAAGGTAGTAAAGTTCTCCCTGATAAGTTCGTTTACTTCTGTTCATGGTAAGAGCACTCAACACAATTCTGTAGGCAGTTCGATTGAAAAGAAAAACTGTAGAGTCTAGACGAGCGAATAAAAGTTCAAACTGCCAGAAGTAAACTGCTCATTGCCCGTATTAGGTTACAACTTACAACAGAGAGGTCACCGCAGAATATTCAATACACTCATGCATGGGATTTAAGATCGATCGAAAGGATGTCATGCTGATACATCAAAAAATATAACAAGGGCGAGCAGGACATTCCAGATCGGCCCATCATTATTCTATGTATCGATCACTCACTTATTTGTGAAGGAGAGATGCCAATTTGCGCTCAACGTCTTCCTTGGCCTGCTTGTCAAATGGATCCTCGCCAATATACAAATCTAAAATTGATCGACAGAGGAGTTTGCTTTGGATACTTCCCACCTCATTCCCATCAACTATACAAGAAGACAATAGAATTAGACAAGGTTCACCAGTTTTACAACTATAAGATAGACGAGGACATGCAACATACAAGTCCCAACTGTCTGTCTGTATTCAGAACACAAGATTCATCAGAATGGCAAATTGGACATTTTCTTTTGAGATCACCACGAGCCCATAAAAAGCAACTTTGTAATTATGGAAAGACAAATGGTCATACATATCAGAAAGCATGCAAAAGGTAGGAGCTCTTACTTGTTGTACGCATCACATAGTCTATTGATGGAGGGGGACGCTAAAGATCCAAGACTATAAATCAAAGAGAAAAGTAGAACAATGAAAAAAAACAAAAAAAGTGACAAAAAATTGCAGGGGCAAAACACACTAGGAGGACAATGGTAATAACATCCCACAAATTATTAAGTGACAGAAATAACTTGTGGCATCTCGAACAGAAATGACGTTTCAGCAAATCAATATAGGGATCGATCATAGCATTCTAAAGCACAAACACAGTGGAGATAAGTAGCAAAGAAAATCAGAAACAATTCAAGATTTCAAGAATTATAAACTTGATATCCACCTAAACAGCATATAGGATATTTTAAGAATAATGCTAGTTGCAAAAACGATGTACCTCTGAAGCAATTCCTTGTTATCTGGTTCACCAAACTTTTGCAGTCTAGTTCCAACAGAATCTTCAAAAGAACTCCAGCGAATGCTTAACCTGCCATAGACTATTTGAAGTCTAACAGTCATGGAAAAATCACCTTCCATAAGATCCTCCTTGAACTCCTTGTTTTGCATAAGTTCAGAAACAGGTAGTTTTCCATATTTTTCACTCAGAAATTTCTTCATTTCAACATCATCAGCATAAACACCTGAAAAAATCTCAAAAGTATAATCAACCAGATTCTTTCATCCCTTCACTCCACTTTGATACTGTAGATGAGACTGTATATAGATAACGAAAGTAGATTATTGTGTACACAATGATGCCTTTATTTCCCGCAGAAATAACCACAACAAGGTAAGTATATGATTAAAAGAACTAATACTGTAGTCATTTTTCAGAGGAGGAAAGCCTTTCATGTTACTTAAGAAGTTTTTTTTTTAACTCGACTTACATAGAAGGGATTAAAGAAACATGGAAATGACTTAAAAGGTTCTGCACTTAATCAAAATTCTATTATGATGAACCCAAATCTATACATTCTAATCAATGCCCTTCCTCTTTCTCAAAGATTGCATTCACCCTGTGCATCTGAATGTCATTACCTACCACTATCACTCACCTAATTTTATTTCACTAGGCACTATTCCTCAAAGATATGAAACTATTTCCAGTGGCGGCATCAATTTGGTATAGTTTGTAATTTCAGATGGAACTCCAAAACCTACTTAGATAATGGTAGGTGATATAGAAAAATCATAGGTGAGTCCACACCGAACTGCCTCAAATTATACACATAGTTCTTTCTAATCACAACTCATTTCTCAGCATTTAATAGTACTCACTCTCTGCTGATTTCAACGAAGGTACTTCAAAAACTTAGCCCAACACGCTTCTTTTCCTCAACCCAATTCCCAAAAGCTTCAGGGACTCGAGAATAACGGAAGGAAACGACACCCCGCTCTTCGATTCCACGGCGGAAGGCGATGTGTCAGCTAACGAGAGGGAACCCCAAGGAGATGAGAGTGGTGATGAGTGATCGGGAAACAGCAAATTGAGCGCGTTTTCGATAATTGGGTGTTTTGGGCCAGCGGGGTTCCGGGTTGCTGATATTCCGGAAAATGCGGCTGCTCCGACGTACACTGCGCAGGCAACGGCGGTGGTTGTGGCGGAGAAAGTACGGGAAGAAGTGGCATGGGAAATGCCGATCGGTTGCTTCTTTGGTTGAGGAAACGAGAATGGGAAGCGGAGTGAAACCATTTTCTTTTCTTTTCTTAACTCGGATTTAATTGTTGCAACCATTATATAGTGCGTACATGACACGAGATTAGCACGTGAGTTTTTTATTTATCTTCCTCCTCCCTTCTTTCAAATTTCTATTCATTTAAGGTGGGTTTTGGGAAGGTCCAATATCCATGTAATTGGGTTAGTGGGCCGTGGTTGTTGGAGTAAAGATGGGGTATTCCGGCCCACGGAAACTCTTTCGTAGCGCGAAATGGGCTAAGGAGCGTGTAAACTGGACTAACTTTCAGGCGGGACGAACAAAAATTTTATGGGCGAAATTTAAAGGATTTTTTCATACAAGTTAATATTTTATTTTATTTTATTTTTAAATATGATTATTAATTATCATTATAATAATAGAGATAAAACTCATAATGTACGTTCAAAATTATCAAATTCGAAAAGGGATAGCATGATGGCGCCAAAGATTGCCAATCTTTATTATTTTTGCTGTAACTATTTCTCGTGATCTCTTTGGCAAATTATTTCTGGTTCTCCAAAAACAGGTGCTTTCATCAGCGTTGACAAGAGCCAGTTGTGCATCAAAGTCAGCTTTGCTCAGTAGCCAGTGGTCGGTCGTGTATCTGATTTTGAATAAAGATTTTAGAAAAAGAACATAACGCAAACTGCAAAGTCGATACAAAACCGAACCAGCCGCCAACATTATCGTTACTCTTGCATTGAAAATTGGGGTTTATGATTCAAAATTCGCTATTTCCCAAGGAAAAAGAGACCCTCCCATACTCCACTCTAGACAGAAAGAGCATAAACTCAGCAATAATTTTTGTCGTGAACTTCTGAAATGTTTCATCAAGAAACATCAAGAAACATCATGAAAGTCAAGAAAAAATAATAATTTAATTGATGCATGTGAACGGCGAATTAAATGACAAGCGACGCCTGAAAATAATGTTGTTTTATTATATAAGGTGAATAATTGATAGAGGTTTTAATTGTTTGACTAGAAAGATCTCGATATAATTGTCTCCTAGAACGAATAATGTTACAAATGAAAAGAAAATAATTAATTCATCACATTAATCGAGTTAATACATCTTCCGGTTCCAAATGTTTGTCATTTTATTTTAGTCAATCCTAAATATTTATTTTTATTTTTATTGGTCCCAAACATTTTACTCGTTAGTTCAATATATTAAAATTTGTAAAAAAATATATTAAAATATTTAAATCTAACAAAGTTTGTCTTAACAGTTGAGACTACATTGAACTAACGTATAAAACGTTTGAGACTAATAAAAATAAAAATAAAATATTTAGGATTGACTAAAATAAAATGACAAACAATTGGGATCGGGGTGTATTAACCCCACGTTAATCCTTACTCGACTTCAAGACTTTGGGAAATTCTTTAGATTCCGAACCGGAAACAAACACTAGGTTTTTTAGTAAACCACCATAAGAAACAAACACTACGTAGTGTTCTCTCTGACGGGGATCGATCAATAACAATACAAAAATGTCATTGTACATCATCAATATTTAATTTTGATAAAAAAAATCTTTCTAATTTTGTTACAACAACTAGTATATATTTTTTGTAGCATCTTTTACCATGGGTAGCATTATTTATTTATTTTATTATTATTATTATTTTGTGAAATATAGAATTGCATCGATGATAAATGAATGCGAATGACTCCTCACAATAAACAATACAAATGGAGTCCATCCAACACAAAATAATAAAAAATAAGATTTTTTAACCATAACAAAAGCTACCCAATATAATTTTGAATGGTCAAATTAATAAGGAAATTTGAATTGAGGGGTCAACAATATCATTAAGGAAAGAGTAATTGAATTTTACTATAATTAAGTAGGTCATTAACGATGGAGTCTACCATAAGGTGTGAATTATGATGCTTCTGAAATAGCCTAAAAAATTTCCAAACCAGCATGAGAATTTTTGTTTTTTACCCATGATTACATTAATTGACATGTCAATATAACGTACCACACACAGCAAGCAAACAAGCAAAAGAACAAAATGAAGCGGACTCTCAAGTCTGCATCGCCTGGCTTAATGGGGAGCATTAGTTACTTGGAGATCTTGCCCCCTTTGCTTCTCAGATCAGATCACTGGTCGATCGAGATTGGTTTGTGAAGTTTCAGCATTGCTATAGGGAGGCGAACTCCTGTGCGGATTGGCTCGCCTACTGGGGGATGGACTTCGTTGACGGGATTAGGTCCTTTAACATTCACCCGTCAGGTTTAAGGCCGTTTTTTTATAGAGGTTGGAAGCGTAAGTTTATTGATAGAGGGGTTTCTACTGGTTAGCTTTTTAGCTGACCTTTGTTCCCAAAAATATATAAATATCAGGCCTGTTCAATATGGTCGTTTTTGTAATAAGTCAGGTTAAGTATGCTGTCCGCACAATCCAATACAATACCCCGTAAAGAGATCACTAAAATGAATTCGTTTTGTTCTTCCTTGGATCATTTGGATGGAATATTACTGAATTACTGGGATCTTCAAAAGATATATGGCATCTTCTCACCCTATTCCAAAAATAAAAAATTCAAAAATAGCATCTTTAAATATGATAAACAGAGTTTTCAATTCATGCAACTTATGGGTATACAAATTTTAATCTTCTAATTAAAGTTTAATTATGGTACAACATTTGAAACTTCATCTTGCAATCATTGGTTTATAATCCAAATTGGTGCACATCATATTTTAAACACTCCCCAGGCAGTTAAATTATACGAAAAAACTATAAAATCAACTCTATATCGGTACCCAATGTTTGAATCACATTTAATTTGTAATTTGTTCAATTTGAAACTCATATTTGTCAATTTTAACAAACCACACCCTAATTTTAAAATTACATCTAAACTTATTTAGCACTTTATAAAAAAGGCTTAATTTTTGCTGATGTGAAAAATAAAGATATTTAAAAAATGACGTGTAAGGAAAATAATATTTTTTCAGCCATTTTTTAATTAAAAAATATTTTCACGTTATTTTTTAAAATCTCATGTCAACAAAATATAAGGCTTTCAAAAAAGGAGTCAAATAGGTCTTAAGATCATTTTGAAATTAGGGTGTGATCCAACATAGAGTTCAAATTAAACAAATTACAAATTAGGAATGTGATTTGAATAGAAACGCAAAGTTGGTCTTTTTAACTTTTTGTTGTGGATGAGAGGAAGATGACCACTAGATTTACTAACGTACGAGCTAGACTCGGGCTCAAAATCTCAAAGCCCTCGTAAAACTGACGCGTGGGCTCCACACAAAAATAACTTTTCAATTATTTAATATTAAAATTGACGCGTGGGCTCCACACAAAACAACTTTTTACTTTATAATATTATTAAAAACTGACGCGAATCCACTTTTTTTTAATACTCGTGATTTGTGGGCCCGCGATAAGTTTTTTTTGACGGAAGGAGTACTACTTAACTGTCATGGACATCATTGCTCGGCCAGTTAACTAATGATTACTAGCATTGTTTGTGATTAATCAATAAAGTGCTGGATTATTCTTAATTTATATAAAAAATTAGTAATAAGAACAAAATAATTTAACTTGTTGCAATTTTGTTGAAGCAATTTATTTTAATAAAACAAGAAAGTAATTGGGCAATAGAACAAGTGACAAATTAAGGCGAACTTTATGGTTTAGCAGAAAGAGAGTTGAACGTGTTAGTTGAATTTGTTGCAAACGAGGACGACCCAGCAACATTCATTCCTTCTTATATTATATACGGAGTACTTGACACATAAATACAGAAACTCAAAAAAAAGAGACTAAGGAGGGTGAGGTTGGTGGAAAATGACGGACCGTCCTCAATTTTGATCCTAATGTACCTCTACTGGGAACTGGTTTCTGTCCGTTTCCGATTCTAACATCTCCCTTTACCCGCTTCTTTTTCTAATTTCTTATAAACGCCTGCACATTCGTTTTTCTACCTTCTTCCTATCTTGATGATCATGTCTTTTCATAATTCCATGATCCACCCCTTGTCTTCTTTTTCTTTTTCTTATTCTTCTTCTTCTTTCTCATCTACTACTATATTACAACACCACCCTTCTCCTTTGATTTTCCCTGGTGAGTACTGCTTCATTTAATTTAATCTTTTATTCATTTACTTTAATAATAATAATAATAATAATAATAATAATAATTGCATTAATTAGATATATCTACCCAAAATTTTCCATGTTTCCTATTTCTTCCCCTTCTCTCCTTCTTGATTTGTTGGTTATTTTCATCATCAGATCATCAGATCGCATATCTTAATCCCTTTCTTGATGGTCCCTTAAAAGTATATTACAAGTATCTCAAATTCCCAATACGGCGGTTATTTTCATTACAACGTTGTATTTTTGTACGGGCTATTTTTTTCCTGACCAAAAATGTTGTTTATGGTATTTTTGGGTCCACACCTCCACATAAGCCTGATGCCATTCAAAGTTGATAATAGTCCCCTTCCGTTGGATTTTTCTTTTCTTGATTGGTCTTCTTTCCATTGCGGTCTCATTCACATAATGTTGGTTTTGCTGATTCGTTTGCCATTTGTTTCATTCTAAGCTGTGCGGTAAATAGGAGAGAAGAAAGAAAGAATGTGAGGCACGCAAGCTGTCAAGCTAAAGGAGACCGGGCACGTTTGTTAATTACCATAATGGCCCTGTGTTTTTCACGTATTTACTACACTGCCCTCCCACTCCATGTTCTTTCTCTAACTGTTATCATCGACTCATCACCTTCCATCTTCTTTCTCAACTTTTTTTTTTCTCTCATCTCTTGAATCTTCTTCTGTTCTTTCTTGAAAAATAAAATTCTTAGCCCTCTAATCTCCTTTCCCCTCATCTTCATCAAAACCACAATTTAACTCAAATCGATCCAAAAAGCAAAAACCTAAAATTACAAACACAAACGCCGCTTACGAAAGCGCGTGTTGTCCACGCGATGGAGCATTTTCATCCTCAATCATAGATCCGGCCACTTGCGATTTTTCTTTATCTTCGTCTCTCTACTTTTTTTTTCAAGAAGATTGAATGGTTTGTGTTAGGAATTTGATAATTATCCAGATTCCTGATCTTCAAAATCTTGGTGTTTATGATCAAATTAAGAAGAGCATAGTTTATTTGATAAGTTCCAAGAAGAGCATAGTTGATGCTTGAGGTTTTGTTTTGTAATAAGGGCAAAATGGCCAAACAAACGTAAAAAATCATTCGAGAACGACGTTTAAAGACAGACACGGTCGTTTCTGATAAAACGATATCCTTTAGAAACCAGAGGGAGTATTACTTATGATTTTTGTAAAATAAAAAATATATTCGATATACTCACACCATTTATATGAATAAAGCGTAAAATATGACATTAGATTAGTTTGGAGTAGTCAATATCTAAGAGTTTTTTTTCACTCAGTGATTCGAATCGGTTCCAATCGGACAACCCCGATGCAACCACCGCACTGGTTGATAAAGCTATTCGTTGTCTTTCTTTCACAATCTGAGGTTTTGCAATACACATTCTATCCGAAAGTGCTTTTGGCTCGTCATCAGAGATTCCTTTGGCTCTTCAAAGTAGTGTCATCGTTTTTTTCTTTTCCTTTTTCGGTGAGCACGTATGTATTCCGTACTCTTGTTTTAATCCTTTTTACTACTAATTGATGAAATAATTCGCCTTCTTACACTAAGTATAAAATAGATAATATACTGTATATTCATATTAATCCACAATGAGAGAATTCCAAGTATGGTTTCAAACTCCTGGAGCTACTACAATACATCATCATATGGGGCAGATACCAGAAACCTTTAGTGTTCCCATACAATCATCGCGACTTCGAATATGTAAAGTACGAATATGGCCAATAGTAAAGCCAGTTAGGTAATAAGTGTACTAAAAATTAGGGCTGTCAAAACGGGCCTGCGAGTCTAGACTCGGCCCGGCCCGGCCAGATCCGAAGAATTCGGGACCGGGATCAGACCCGACCCGACAAAAAATGGGTCCAGATTTCTGATACCGATCCCAACCCGGTGGGTCTAGTCTGGTCCCGAACCCGACTTTTTTTTATTTTAAATAATTACTTTTTATTTTATTTTTTCTTTTTTTCCTTTCTTTTTCCTCTCTTGTACCTGTAAGACCTCACTCACTCCCTTCTCTCTTCTTTTCTTTCTTCTTCCTCTCTTCTGCTGCACCTTCCTTCTTTCTTTCATTTTCTTCATTCTTTCTATTTTCCTTTTCTTCCCCTCTACTCTCCTTTCTTTTCTTTCTTCTTTTTATGTGGTGATGACGGCGAGGATGGGTGATTGTGTGGGTGATGGTAGCGATGGATGGTCGGTTGATCGGATGGGTTTGTGTTTGGCGACTGTGGCGATGGATGGTCGGTTTGATCGACTGGGTTTGTATTGGTGGTGAGGGCTAGATGGTGATTTGGTGGATTTGAATTGTGGTGTTGGTGGTGGAGCTGGATTTAGAGGAAGAAGATGATGTTTTTTATTTAGTTTAGGGTTTGGTTGGTATTTTATTATGATTTTGGGCAGAAGAATGGTTCTAATTTTTCGGGTCTCGGGTCAGGTCAGATCTAGCTTTATCCGGGTCAGAATCAGACCCGACTCGGACACAATTCGGGACCAAAAACTTGATCCCGGTCCCGGAAAAAATCTTGAGTTTCTGGCCGGATCTTCGGGTCTCGAATCTGGTTGACAACCCTACTAAAAATAGAGTATTTGTTTCTTTTTTATCTGTTACGGCCACAAGCATGGTAAGTAATTATTTGATGGGCCACACTATATGGTTTCCTTTGTAGGTCTCTGGTCCATTGGCGCTAAAGACAAACAGGCTAACGTTGATATCCACCAAAAGTCAATATCAAATTCAAGATGCAGTGCACTGTCCAGGTCTCGCACTCATGGTACGTTCCAAATCTCTCTATTTTTTTAAAATTAAACTTTATAATATGCACTAATTAATGGTTAATACCGTCAGTTTCAAATTTTTTTTATTTTATTTTAATCAGTCTCATTTTTTAATTTATTAACTCCGTTAAATTTAAATATTTAAATTTTTTTTTTTACAATTGACTCTCCCCTTATCTGACACGTTCCTTGAATAAGGAAAAAAAAAGTTAAAAAAATTGATGTGAAATTGATTAAAATAAAATTACAAAAATTTGAGATCGGAGAGTGTATTAACCCCTAATTAATTAAACTATATAATTTTATAAATAAATTTAATTAATACAATCAGCTTTATTACATGTGCAGACGTATTTCAAGAAAATGGACTTCCCGTCATAACCTGGCCACGCGATGATATTAAAGAGGATGGAAAAGGAAAAGAGACATTTAAGGTACTTTGCTTGGATTAATTAATTAATTAACATAATTGAATTACCAATTTAAATCTTAATTACTAATTAGTTATTAATCCAAATTAAATTAAGATCCCGACGTCAAATGATGAGATAAACGAGTATGTGAAAGCGATTAAATCAATGTTGAGCTCCATGGAAGAAGGAGAGATAAGCATTTCGGCCTACGACACCGCATGGGTTGAGCTCGTGGAGGATGTGAAAAAGGGAACTCCTCAGTTCGCATCAAGCCTGAAATGGATATCGGAGAATCAACTGCAAGATGGTTCTTGGGGTGATGCTCATATCTTTTCAGCGCACGACCGCTTACTAAATACCTTGGCTTGTGTCGTTGCTTTGAAGAAATGGAATTTGCATCCTGACAAATGCTATAAAGGTACATGTGCATTCTTATACTAACTAATACTCCCTATGAACATTTTTAATTATCTTTCTAAAACAGTAAATTTCAGTAAAATAACCACTAAAAAATTAAATAAAGTGTACAGTAATTTTCAGTAGAAAAATGACAATTATTTATGGACGGAGAGAGTAACACAATATTCTTTTTATGTCATAATATTTGTCATCCGAGAAAAGTTCAATCAATATTTATATTACTCTTTATTTTAAAATGTTAGTTATATTAGCTGTAATTTTTAGTTTTTTGAACTTTTAAGCATATATTTTAGTTTATTTTTCGATTTAATTCATGTTTGATATTTTTAAAAAATTTCAAAAAATGGTAGGAGATGAGTATTTTTTATAAGAGAACTCAAATTTTAGCTAAAAATATATATTATATTACGAGATAAGAATAATCACTTTTATTGATTCAGGTAACACAAACCTTAAAATATCACTCGTCGTGAGAAATATAAACTAAAACATTTTTTTCTTCTTCTACTTTACTACTCCTATTAAAAATATATTGTCCTGTTGTGAATAAATGATAAGGAATGGAATTCTTTAGAGAGAATTTATGCAAGCTGGAAGATGAGAAGGAAGAGCACATGCCTATTGGCTTCGAGGTGGCTTTTCCTTCGCTTCTCGAAATAGCCAGAGATCTAGGTATTGAAGTCCCTATTGATTCTCGCGTCCTCCACGATATTCATGCCAGCCGAAATCTAAAGCTGGAAAGGTAATTTCAGACCTTTTACTCCCTTCCTCTCCTCTTGCTTTTCTCTTCCTTCTCTACAGTGATGTTACTCGCTGACTCAAACACGTGACTTTCAGGCATGAACCAGCCGCTATATTATGTTATTTTGTTTTATTTCACAACACTCTACTGGATTGTAATAGTAAGGGTCACCCACCATCAATGGGGTTCCATCCACTAGCGGTAGCCCCTACCAAACTTACGTCTTCTAACACACACTCCTACGTCTTTTAAAAAAAAATTGATTGTAACTCGTCTTCTCAGTAATGAATGGAAGTCTATTTTCAAAAAAACAAAAAATGATGTGGGTTCCACATCTTGTAAGCTAGCCACAATTTAAAAAAAAGAAGAACTTTTCGTAATCTAATATATGTCCTCTCTTGAACAGGGAAATAATGTACTCTGGTAATGTCATACTATTATATTTTGTACTTTATTTATGCGTTGACATTTAATTTCAAACGGAGAGAGTACTTAATAATACAAAGTGATGATTGTAATTATGGGGTGTAATGTATGGTGTAGGATACCAAAGGACATAATGCACAATGTGCCCACAACACTACTCCATAGCCTGGAGGGCATGCCCGGATTGGACTGGAAAAAGCTTCTAAAATTGCAGTCCCAAGATGGGTCTTTCTTGTTCTCTCCCTCCTCCACTGCCTACGCATTCATGCAGACTCAAGACCATAATTGCCTCTCTTATTTAAATAAGGCCGTCCAAAAATTCGAAGGAGGGGGTAAACATTAATTAGTAATTTAATAATCTTTACTTATTCAACTGCACAATTTAATTATTCGATTAATTTACTAATTAATTTGTCTAATTATATATAATTGTTTTGTTCAGTCCCTAACGTGTACCGGTTGATTTGTTCGAGCACATTTGGGTCGTGGATCGGTTGCAACGCCTAGGAATCTCAAGATACTTCCAAGCAGAGATCCAAGAATGTGTTGATTATGTTCACAGGTAGTATAATCAGCTAACTAGCAGTTGTAATGAGCAATCATATTCCTTAATTAGTTAGCTGTAATTATTGTTTATTTTGAATATTTTTAACTTGTATAATTGAATATTTATTTTATTGATTCACCCGTCGAATAAGTAGACTATTCACCTACAATGTGAATGATCAATTTTTGATAAATTAATGTGATTTGTGACCTCTTTACTTGATATATGGAAGTATCAAATTATTGACTCGTCAGTTTTGATATTTATCTTTCTAATTCTAACTTTTTTTACTCCAAGAATAACTATAGATACATTTTTTGCAGATATTGGACTGAGGACGGTATTTGTTGGGCTAGAAATTCTAAGGTACATGACATTGATGACACAGCCATGGCATTCAGACTCCTCAGACTGCACGGCTATGACGTTTCGGCCGGTAAATTTGACACTCTTCTTTTCAACACATAATGACATACTCTAATAAATCATTATCATAAAAGATAAAAGATATACGTACTCCCTCCTTCTTTTATTAAACGTCGTTTACTATTTGAGCACGCATATTAAAGAGGCCGGATAATTAACTATTTGAGACAATTTTGCCCCTTATTTTTTCTCGGACGTACGTAAATTTTTTTTTTTAGTCAAATAATGAATCATCCGACCCCCTTAATATGCGTGTCCAAACAGTAAACAACGTTTAAAAAAGTTTGATATTCCCTTTTTAAGATATAAAATAAATTGTGTCTCGAGCTTAAATCAGCTAATAATTTTACAAGTGATAACAATTAAATAGAATGTGACATTTAGGGTATCAATTTTCACTAAAATTCTTCTAAGGGTAAAAATTATTGATTATTTTTGGCAGATGTGTTTAAGCATTTTCAAAAAGGTGGGAGAATTCTTTTGCTTTGCGGGACAGACAACGCAGGCAGTAACTGGAATGTTCAACCTATACAGAGCTTCTCAGGTGATGTTTCCCAGAGAGAAGATCCTTGAAGATGCCAAGAAATTTTCTGCCCAGTTCCTTATAGAAAAGCAAGCCGCTAACCAACTCCTAGATAAATGGATCATAACGAAGGACTTACCTGGAGAGGTATGTATCAAAATTCAAAATTACGTTGTCCAATTTGAAACAAAAAACAGTCGCTGCATGTTTTCTCTCATGGAAGTGAAATTCAAATTCAAAATTTTACTGGTAGCCAAGTATATAAAAATTAGCAGAAAAACTAATTAGTTACATGTCATTTACAGGTGGGATTTGCGCTGGATGTGCCATGGTGCGCAAGCTTACCTCGAGTGGAGGCAAGGTTCTATCTGGAACAGTACAGTGGCGAAAATGATGCGTGGATTGGCAAGACTTTATACAGGTGTCACTTTCTGCTTCCTTGCTTTGTCTTCTTTGCAAGTTTTAGTACGTACTCTGAGTTGACTGAAAACAGTCAAGTAGTCAACTTTTCACTTTGAGATTGAGTATGTACTCAAAGTTGACTTTTCTAATGTTGCTGATGTGGCATCTCATCCATCGACGTGGACTAATCGAAACCATGTTTCTTTTTTGTGTGAATCATTGCAGGATGCCATGTGTGAGCAACAACTCATACCTGGAGCTCGCAAAGCTAGACTTTAACAACTGTCAGGCTTTGCACCGGATAGAATGGGACGACTTTCAAACGTACATGCAACAATATCCTTAATTTGGTCACACAAAAAAAAACATTTATTTTAAATTATCTGACGCATACATATTTGATGATGACGTGGCAGGTGGTACCAGCAATCCAACCTGAAAGAGTTTGATATAAGCAGAAGAGATCTCCTCACTAATTATTACGTGGCAGTAGCCAGCATCTTTGAGCCAGAAAGGTCCAAAGAGCGACTCGCATGGGCTAAAACCGCAAGCCTACTCGACGCAATTGAGGGCTTTTTCGATGGGGACAACACCACCAATTGTAGCCAACAGAGACGAGCTTTTGTCCACGCATTCAAAAACGGCACTGCTGATGGTGGATACCTTGTCAATGGAAGGTACTATTATTATTATATTATATATATTATTAATTCCCACGCCGGTTAATTATTAAATTACAAATTCATTAATAAAAAATAATTCAGTTAAAATTTAACTAAGTACAACAAATTAATGTAATTTCTTTCATCGAAACCAAAAATAAATAGTTAAATATATATAGAAACCACACATAATAACACTATAATAAATTAAAAATCGACAAACAAGCCCAGTTTTATACGTCAAAATAATTTTGTTTTTAATAAGTAAAAGTATTAGTTTACAACTTCATTATAGTACATGTTTAGTGTTTTATTATTTTTTAAAATTCTATCATGGTCGAATTTAAAATAATTAGTACTTAATATAATAACTGAATTATTGGATGGTTTAAAAAAAAGAATTAGCATAGTTGTGGATATGTACGGTTTAATTACATGGCATAATGTTATTAATTATACAATTTTTTGGGACACGCTGTTATTGAAAGTCACGCGCTGTATTATTATTATTATTATTACTTTTATTTCACGAGAAATGGAAAATTAATCATGAAAAAAAAAAAAAAAATCTCTTTCCAGGATGGCGGCGGGTGACAAGAGAACGCAAGAATTGTTATGGACGGTGCTAAAGACGCTAAATGACATATCGTTTGAGGAGCTGGTGGTTCATGGTCGAGACATCTCCCAGTGTTTACGTCATGCTGTAAGTTATACTTATACCCAACTAATTAATGAACATTAAAAGGAAATGAAAAATCTTACGTAATCCTAATAAATTAATATGGCTGATTAAAATATTCTTCACCACTCGATCGTCACTTAAAAGTTAAAAGAACAACGAGGTTATATGTTTTGTAATACGAATAGGAGCAACGCTACATGAATTGGCGACCATTGAAGCAAATGTCAGTAATATATACTTGAATTTTGTTGTTGCAGTGGGAGAAGTGGCTGGTAAAGTGGGAAGAGGAAGGGGATAAAGGGCAAGGAGAAGGAGAACTGCTGGTAGAAACGATAAATCTGACTGCTGGCAATTTGGTGTTGCCGACGTCGTATCTTGCTGTACCTGATCAGTATCACCGACTTTCTACTCTAACAAACAGTTTGTGTGCTCGTCTGTCGCATTTCCAGAAACATAGTAAGGTTAGTCTACGACTCCCAATATTTGCAGCATGCAAATTTCCTTAAATTATTTACATACCCACCCTTAATTTGTAGTGACTCTTCCAATTTTCAAAGATTGAATACATAAATACACGTCATTTAATTCTTCTCATGAACGCTCGAACTTAAAGGGGAGCTAGCTAAGGAATTGGGGCATCAAATAAGCTAATAACATTGGACTACACAGAAATTGGCCGGACTATATCCTTAGCAGTGAATCCATGGTGTTGAGCGGTGCATGTATAGACAATTTATTACATGATTCAAACAAAAATAACAGCAAATATATATACTGTCAAGAGGTCACCGGCCGTCTGATTGAAAGAAATATATATAAATTGTGATCAGGTTTGAGTTTTGAGAATTAAAAAAATTATATTACGACTAGTCAAAATTGAAAGTACACCTAAGGAAAGAAAGAACGAAGGAAATATATATATGGATCAGAGTGAATATACTAACCACAACCATGCTTACGTACTAAGCTAGAAATAGAAATGAAAGATTTTGACTCGTGCTATATCTAGCTAGGTGATCTATTTCAGAGTCTACCCTGATCAGTGGATTCTGACAAGCTAATCCAAAACTAATTAGGACATGGCTTCGAATTCATAATCTTGTCATTGTCATCCAACTGAATGTCAAAATAATCCTACTCCGGCTCCTGTCCACACCCCCCTCCAGAATAGATACACACATGTCTATCAAATATTGTTTGGCTTTTTTCACCACATATTTAATGATTAAAATCATTTATGGTAGAAATAATTTTGGTCGTTGGTTATGTGTCAGCAGAAATGTAAAAACTATCCTAAACAGAACCCTGATTTATAATATGAGAAATCCATTATTTAAGAAACACTATGCTATTAATATTCTAGTGGAGTGGTAAAAGATTTATTCATTTTTAACTATGATTTTGAATTTTAATGTTCAGAAATGTGATTACTCTCATTCTCGAAACCAGCTGTTAGTATTATTTGTGTGTATGAAACTAACTAAAAGTCTGTTTTTTTTGTTAATATATATATTTTTCAGGTAAATAATACAGACGAGAATATTATTAGAACAGCAAGCCCAGAAATAGAATCAGAGATGCAAGAGCTTGCGCAGTTAGTGCTCCAAAATTCATGTGATGACATGGGTCCCAGTACCAAGACATCTTTTCTAGCAGTGGCCAGGAGTTTTTACTACACTGCCATCTGCGATCCAAACACAATCAACTACCACATATCAAAAGTGCTCTTTGAAAGAGTACTCTGATCCTTTTCTCTCTCTTTTCTATATGACAATCTAGTTAATAATTATTCCCTCCGGACCGCAATAATCACCATTTTTTTACGGAATGTTACTGTACACTTTATTTGACTTTTTAGTGTTTACTTTACTGAATGTTACTATTTCAGGAAGTCAATTAATATGGTCCAGAGGGAGTATATAACAATTGTAATCTAATGATTATTTTGGTTGTTGTTAAAACTGAAAAAACGACATCTAATAAGAAACGAAAAGAATAGTATTAATCAATTTAAGCAAATTAGAAAAATAAATATATTTTCCAATAGTTGGAGAGAATTAATATCTAGCCGGCCACTTAGTTTTCAAGTTCCAAGAGTAAATCATAATTTGTCTTGTAGTTAATATTTGAATAAAAACTATAATTAAAATAAAAATTTATGAACAAATAAGCATATCATTTTGTTTTAAATGGAGTGTTCCATTTAAATTAAATCTCAAACCCCTCCCCACTTGCTCCCCGATTCTACCACTTATGTCAGGTTACAAGTTTATGCGGTAATGGGAAATAAATTAGTATATATTATAAAATGATAACACGAAAATTATAAGATTATCACCGTTAATTCATACACCAATTGTTATCAGAGTTGTGTTAAGTTACTATTAATAAAATGAGTGAGCCATGTGACAGTGTACATCATCGTCAGCCGCACCTAATAGTCTCTTCATCAGACGTGCACTTCCTGTTTCTTTTTTCTGAAGATTGGGAGGTTATGGGTTTCCTCCTACAATGGCAGACAATGAAGATGGAGAGCAAGATAGAGATCTTTTCTTTTGATCATACATTTTGATGATTATAAACAAGAGAATTCTCAACTTTATCGTATCTCCATATTTCCATCAGTACTTTGTTCTGTAGCCAGTGCACTACAACAAGGTTTGTACCATGACAGTACTCATATACAGAGTTGACTGCCAAGTGCTTACTAGCTAGCTGTGGATATAACACATTGATAGATTGACCCATTCACTCATGGGCCTCGGTGTTTTTTTTTCCTTTGGATTTTCTAAGGTCGAATTGTTCATATGAGACACTAGTACTTCCTATTTTCTTTTGCGTCATGCATTTTAGCATTAGTAGAAGGAAGTTAGCTGTGAAAATTTTAAAATTATAGAGAAAAATAATAAATCTTGAACTTATTAGAAAGTCTTGTATTTTGAGTAGCAGAGTCTCAATTCTCCATGAGCAAACTGTCAAAAGTTTGAATCTTGACACCCAACATATTTAATTAAATTAATTTAGTGTAAGTGTGAGTTTGGGTAAAGCAAATTATACCCGAAAAGACACTCTCTTTAAAGTATCTTTAAAGCTCGATAAAATTTGAACGAAGATTAATGGCTTACTTGGAACAAGTTAATTTACCACAACATTAGGAAAAAATTGGAGAGATCGATGTATAGTTAGTGGAGATTGTATGGACAAACCGCATTCACTGTTTGAGAAAAGATTGTTATGCTCTTTTGAAGCTGCTCCTACAATGGTTTCCTCTTTATCTGAATGTATTACAATAAGAATGGCAGACAGAAAATCTCAACAAGTACTTAATCACACGTGTTGGGATATCAATGGGTGAAAAACTCTCAAGATGAAGTCTCTTGCATACAAATGTATCTTTTGATATGGTGATCTCACTCCCAGAATTCGCACAACATATATATGATTCTTCCTATTGAGACAAAGATAGCGAAAAACGCACGTCTTCCTCCTCATCAGTGGACGACATGATTTTTTTCTTCAAAATATACATCCTTTCCCCGCACGAACAAAGGGACTAACCAAACCTACCTCTATTTAGTTCAAGTTGCTACTTATTTAATTAATAATGTTAATGGAGCAGTCATGTTTGGAGTCATTTTTCTTAATTTTCAGGTTCTTTTAGTGTTGGTCTCTTGACAATGAAGCCAAAATGGGTTCATTCATTTTGACAATATCAAAGAATAATATTAATGGACATGGGTTCCACCGGTTTCTTATGACCTGCTAGGGTTGAGATTCGAACCAAACACTTTATTAATACTTTTGTCATGACCTGGTTGGCTGCTTGCTGAAAATCCCCCAGCGTATAGTTGATCCAAATTCCAAAAGCAATCCCGACCCATATCCGGGGACAGAAAAGGAGAGGAAGAGTAGAAGCGTGGCAATCATGGACTCTGCATTGTTTGGCACAACGTGGTATGCGGCAAAAAAACAATAGGGTAGGGTAGCGTCGAATCATTTCAAATTAAAATGAAAATAAAAACAGAGAGTACTGCTTGGGTGCATCGAAAGTCAAAATGGACATCTGTTTGGATGGAAACCAAAACTGGACAATAGAATTCCAATGATCGGATCTCCATGAATCCTTTACTTTCTTTGATCAAACATTACTCGGCACGGGACCCATTTCCCTCCAAATGCCTTGGCGATTCTTCAATTTTAGGATTTTGGTGGATCAGTGTTCGTAGCTCGTGGGCCACCCTGCCAAATAAGTCATGGGCCCATGGCTACGGCAAAGGCCCATACTTAAAAACCGCTTGCACTAACAACAACACACCATCATTCTGCGAAGATCATGATGTCTCCACCATCCGAACTGCAAATCCGAACATTATCTCCAATTGGGGTAAGAAAAGAACAACAAAAAGTCATGGGATACAAATATTATGGAGTTTCAGTTAATTAAGTTGATGGGGATGGAAATGGGAAGGGATTCCATAAAAGTCATAAAGGAGATGACAGCATATCTTACTAGTCAAAAGCATACACTACAAGTAACGAACCACTCTATCTAACAAAAAAAATTGAACTAAAATTTGGAAGTTTTTCCCTTACATCTTTGCGCTCTTCACGATGACTAAAACAACAATGAGCATATCTTACTAGTCACAAGCATTACGAAATGCGGTTTGCATGAAAGACAGAACTAATCGTACTCCAACTCATCAGGAGTAACCGGTCGTTTGAGAGGTATGATGGATTTCTTTTCAACATCCCGTGATAAAGCTTTCCTCATATCTGCAAACAGAGCCCAACCTCAAAAAAGAGCGATGATGAAGTTACAACTCAGAAGGGATTGCTAAGTTATGTAAATGTGGACTCACCTAATCCATCTTCCTCCCCTGAGTAATAGCGTAGCACCCGTCTATAGATTACATACCCGAGCTGTGAAGAAAAGGCAGGAAAAAGTAAGCATCATTATGTTGCAGTGCTTTGGAAGAAAAGGCAATTAAGAATGACAGTGGCTAAGAAAACATCAACCTCGGATCATGACCGAACTGATTCTTAAAATCTAAGACCTAATTTGTGCATTGTCCAAAGTTGATAAATAGATATGCCACTAGTCTTCCTAATACCCAACATCACAAAAGGATAGGACCCCATATCAGGAAGAAACCCAGAGAATCACCAATAGGACTAGTCATACAGGAAATGCTTGGAGAATGGATTGGTCATGACTATGTCTAAGCTCTTCCTATTATGCACACGCGATTCAGTTGCATAAAGATCCCATCCCCAGTTAGTTACTGACCATGTGGATGCTATTTCAACCGAATACGGATGGCTCCTTATCCTTTTATTCTTGGTGAAATGGCTCCATCTTCTTGACTACCAAGCACATGCAAAACAGTTTCCTACTGTAAACTGCAACAAGAACTAAGCGACTAGTATAAAGGAGTTCCTAATATAAATAGTGACTATCCCATAATTTATATACATATGGGAGTTAATCCAAACTAGTACTTCCATTTTAGACAAACTCCCACTACCTTTTCTATGAAGAATATACAAAGGAATTCCTAATGTAAATAACAACCAAATTCAAATGGTGTTCAAGTGACAGTTATGAAGGACAGATTCAATCCTAGAACAAGAGGAAACATCTACCCATATGATCAGTGATCATTGAAAATAAGCCTAAGTCAAACTCCTTTGTGAAGAAAACCAAGACACAGACTGCATAAACAAAAAATTGAAGTTATATAAGATATAGCATTCTTCTCCGAAGACAACATAGCCTTGCTACCGTAGACTTCTCATCCACCATCAGTAAATTTAAGGTGGTCCAAACCCACCAGCAAGCACCTCAGAAAACATAAAACACAAACTTTCATTTTAAAAGCTAACCTGGAACCTGAAGAGTGTAAATGATGCGAAATAAGAACTACTATTTCCCAGTTTATCAGTTATTTATTATACATTTAATGTTAGTGCCCCTTAGTAAAGTATTTTTTGTTTAAAGATTTACTTTATGCAGGATATTAGCATTACTAGGTAATTGTTTTAGTAGATTTTTGTTTACTATATGGATTAGAATTGCTTTAGGGTTTTGAATTTTCCTTTTGTGTTCTTATAGTGATTCAAGAATTTGTAGTTTGCATGATGGTTAAACAAATCCAAATCTGATTGGTTACAGCTAGTTTAGCTAGACATAGGAAAATCAGCAAGGATAAACTATTTGTCAATGCAGCGTGGTTCATCTAAGCTTCAATTACTTTTAGCAAAGCCTATGCATATGAAAGGCATTCCTCTTCCACAGAGTAAACCAAAAGAAATACTACCTTCTCATACATCTTTATGGCTGGTGTGTTTGATGCCCTCACAAAAAGATCGACAAAATAAGCCTTGTCACTGTAAAAAGAAAGATATTACTAGAGACAGAGCTGAAAGATGTATTATAAACCAATGCAAGCCAAGATGAATGAAGAAAGTGAATATGTAGCACAAAGAAATCCCTTTCAATAAATGGAATTTGAAATATAAAAGAGTCATAAGCTCAAACACTAAAACAGGAAAAGAGAAGTATCATTAGCTGATTCTTTAAGAAGCTGGACTGCGTGAAGGTGTAGCTAAACAACCTCAATACAATGTGTATAAGACACAAGCAACTATAGCAACTTATGAAGAGTTCCCAGACAAAGACCATGATATACTTCAAATTAAGTTGCAAACGAGAGCTACATTAGACTAATTCACAAGACTATGTCAGTAGTCCCAGAATATAAGATACAAGCACAGATGGCTAAAGGGTCAATCTGAGTGAGCCAGGAAGACTAACAGAAAAACAACTCTGTTAAAACCTATATTTCATCTAAAGCCTATCATAAATAACAGGAGAGAAAGAAAACAAAACAGTGTGCCAGATTAACAATCCAACCTACTCTGAAAATAAGGAAGAATAGTAAAACGAACAATTGGCATAAATAATGCTAATATACAATTCACTCTTACATTTTGTCACTGATTTCTTCAAGAAGGTTCATGAGTTTCTTAGCTAATTGCTGCCTACGGTATTCCGGAGCCACTGTTACAGCTGTCACGTGCCCGTGCCACGACTCGCCTTGCCCTTCCACTTTCCCCATAACTGCAACCATCCATAAGCAACAAAATCATGCGCATGAAGAAACGAATAGAAAAACGCATGTGAAGAAGGAAATAAAGAGAAGAGAAGCTCACTGTAGCCCATGATTTTGCTGCCGGGGCCTTCAGCGACATGGAAGTAGTCTGGCCATCTTGCCAGATAGGTCATGTAGAATGACATGTTGAACTGTAATCAAATATTCTTGGTTAAACCGGGAGGGGAGATCAAGAACATAAATATATTTACCAAAGCAAGAATCTTTAACAGAAATTTAGATAGAGACGAAGAGGTAAAAGAAGCTACAGTTTCTGTTAGATGGTCTAGATTGACTGAGGAGAAGCGGAGAAGATCATTGCAGCAGAATCGGCGTATCGTCGTCATCTTTGTTTCCCTCTTTCTTCTTCCACTCGCCCGCTTGCTCGATGAAGCTACCGTGAAGAACCTTTGTTTTTCCTTCTACCGATATAAGGACGGGGGAGACAGATGCGTAACCAGTTAACGCTGTCGTGGGCTTAGACCCATGGGCTTGTGAGCAACTTTAAATGGTCCAGGCTTTTGCGCGTAGTAGAACAAGCCCAAAAGCATTGATGCCGTTACACCTCCTATACCATTCTCGGATCTTTTTTTCTCACTCCACTCTCGATCTCGAGGTCACTAATCTGATCAAAAAGAGTCTTGAATCACCTAAGCCCTCGTTCGCAAAACGCAGCAATACCTACCCCCTGATTGATTCGATCACAATTAAAGCACGGATCATCTTTGCCCTAGGGTTTCCAAAGTTCTCATCAAACTTAGATTTTCATGGAAATTACGTACAAAAAGTTAGAAACTAGTAAATGGAATTGCCCGGGTAACCAATTCAAATTTTACTTCACCGTAAAATATCCATACATTCCGGTAACTCAATTATTTACCTCATCATGAAGCATTCAAATAAGAAAAATCTCACCCTTCCTTTTCCTTTCCACATCTATGCCCTCCTTCCTCTTATTACTTATGGAAAGGAACCCTTCCCTTCTAACCTCTCTACTCTTTATTTTCAAAGCATCGTACAAGTTGTACTTGTAGCATTGCTACGCTCAAGGCTTAATTTGTAACTAGCAAGCTTGTCAAACGTGACAACTTCCCACGATGTTAATTAGTTTACTAATCCTGTGACCAAATTCTGATGGACCTATCACCATCAAGGCCTGCAGAAGCGATCTTATTCTCTATGGGATGGCAGGATACAGAAATGACAGCATCGGAATGGCCCTCTAGCTTCTGAACCAAAGTTTTTAGCTGGAGATCCCACAAATAAACGCATCTGTCCTCCGACCCACTAACAATGTATTTTCCATTCGTCACGGAGAATGTAGAGGTTACACAGTATACCTCGTTAGTATGACCTGTATAAATCTTCAAGAACTTCCCGGTTGAGTAGTTCCAGAGCTTCTGTTCACAGAAAAATGATAACAAGTTAAATGAAAAGGAAAAGACAGAAGAAAAAACAACTGAATTCCTGACAACAGAAACCGGGACTTACGAGTGTATTATCAAGAGTAGCCACCAGGATGAACTTGCCATTAGGTGAGAACTTGGCAAACGAAACAGCTGGAACTTTATCATCAATAAGTGTTTTCAAGCATGTTCCTGTAGACGCCTCCCAGATCTTGCAGGACCCATCATGACTACCCGAAACAATCAATGAGCCATCCCTGTTAAAATGAACTGCGGTAACTGGCATGGAGTGAGCTTTAATCACACGAATGTTTTTTCCTGTCTTCACCTCCCATATACGAACTGTCTCATCAAAGGATCCTGAGACAATGAGGTTGGATTGGGGATTGAAATTGACACAAAACACAACATCAGAATGGCCCTTTAAGATTTTAAGGCACTCAAAAGGAGAACGAGTATCCCAGATACGAAGGGTGCGGTCATCAGATGCAGAGCAGATATAGTGGGAGTCAGAGGACCAGGCAAGGTCAGAGATGCCCTCAGAGTGGCCCACAAGCCGGTGGAGGGGAGAGAAATTAGAAGCTGACCAAAGGACTATGGTTTTGTCAAGGGAGGCTGAAGCCAGGAGGGTGCCATCATTTGAGAACCTAACACAAGAAACAGCACGTTCATGGTTTCTCAGGGTTTCCACATGGCGGTAGGGTCTGTATGGGGGCGATGGTTGTTGGCCAGATGCACTGCTGGACATTGGTGCGTCACAGCACGGTGATGTCCAAAGTACTTATGATATATTGGAGAACAGTATGAAGAAACATTGACACTTGAAACCTGCACATGGTTATAAACAGAGGAAAGACGGTGCAATATTAGAAATATTCACCATATAGCATACAAAGGAAAGAGATAAATCTGTACATGGCTTCGCAATGACAAGTAAGATCAACTCAGTTGTAAGACAGTTAACAAAAGGAAGAGTAGATAGATGGGGAAGCAGAAGGAATTTCCTAAGTGATGGACGAAATGCTCCCGAAATAAACTAGGACAACAACAATGATGGGCTACACAGTAAGGGGAGAACAAAATCAACAAACAATTGATAAAGACTATCGTAAAAGCTTTTTACCACCATAGAAAGACTAACATGCAGGAAACAAAAAGAAAGTAATGTAGGACAAAAGAATGATAGTGACAAAGGCCACCCAAGACAAAACCAATTGTCATCAAGAAGACTCAGTAACTGTTAGTAACTCCCTTATATTATGTAGAACACCTCTCTGTAATATAATCCTTCAGGGCTACATGACTTTCTGAAATTGGGAAGCAAATGAGTAACTTACAACACGATAAAACATCAAATTTAACTCCACAACAGTAGATCAAAAGACGAAAAAGGACTCATATACATAAGAAAGAGAGATCCACCATTTATACATCAGGCAATCAACATACCACTGTTGTTTATACGGTAAATTGGCAGTCATGGACAAATTTCACAGGAAGACACGTAACTACCACAGTAGAATGCAAAAACAGGCAAAGAAAGAACGATGAAACAAAACTTAAATGCCAAGATACACAGCATTAGTTAGCCTCATCAAAATATGAATAAGAACTATTGTTAGAGACTAGATGAGAGATAATCTGAAAACAATACACAAAGAGGCTATTATTATAACAAATACCTAGAGGGGGGAAAAGAGCACAAAGAATGAGAAAAATCGTCTAGGTCGGGGGGGGGGGGGGGGGGGGGGGGGTAACATTTGCCACAAGCATAGGCTAGAACAATTAGATAGGGAAGGTATTATCCAGTATGGTACATTGAAATCCAGGTATGAAAAGAAGATCATAACTTCAGATTTTTCATTTCTTTTTTCCCCTATGCACTGAAAACAATGCCAAAACAAAACCCAACAACAGAAAAGCTGAAAAAGTGGGGAAAAACACAGCTCACAGAAAATGAGAGCAAAAACAACAAAATCATAGCCTCATCCAATTAGATAACTTTAGACTAAATATAATAAGGTTTCGAGCAATGTCTCACATACACATACAATACTATTGCCCAACAGAATATGAAATCAAAATATAAAATTGTTGCGGTGTGTTTGCCGTCGGAACGGAGAACTGCTAATATGGAGAAGAAACTAAACGATCGAGTTATCAACGGGACTGGTATCTGTACCACCATGCCGATCGACTTTATCGTTTTTGGATTAGGTAGGGTAAGCCATACAAGCCTGAAACAGTAAGGAGGAGTGAAGAGCTTACCCAGTTTGCCGACGAACGAGAGAAGCCGGAAAAAGCAAATAACTGAATCGGGTTGTTGGGCTTTATGAGGAGGGTTGCTTTTAGTTTTATACTCCCTGCTATTTAATCTAATTGTCGTTCTAGTTGTTGGCTCAACTATTAAGAAAAACAGTATTTTTGACGATTTTGCCATTTATCCTCTCTCTTATTTACGAGCCTCTTTTATTTACGATCAGTTTTTCAAATTTTCAACTGTACCATTTTCTTCACCAATTCACACCCTCCTAATCTCTCACTCACTGCCTCATTTACGGTCATCCTCAATTTCAATTCATTCATCCGCAATTAAATTCCTGCAAAAATCAACCGAATCCAATTCCAATCCCTGCAAAAACCATCATCTTCACCCATCACCTAATCAACCACCGTCACACAGCCACACCAACCACTCAATTCATTTATTCCATTCAAATCCACACAACACCACCACACGCACCTCACCAATCGCCGCACCTCCACCAAACTCAGTCGCGCCACACACACCGCCTCCAACCACCGCTCCGCTGTCGCTCCATTGTTGTTTGTCCCCCTTTTCGATTTTCAATTTCCCATTCATAATCGATGCCTATGGTGAAGAGGAGAGGAGCGAATGAAAGGAGAAGAAAGTGGCGGGCGTGGTTGTGGAAAAGGGCAGGGTAATAAACTCACCCTTCAAAGAGTTAGAAAAAGTGGACAATGACATTTATTTTTCAGTGTTGTTGCAATTGCTAGAACGACAATTAAAATAAATGGGGAGTATTATATGAACCCCCACGTCCCACGGGCTCGAGCCTTCGACGCCTTGGCGGTGTGAAAGACTGTCGTTCTACCGTATCGTCTTTCAATGACGATCTCCATTTAACGTTGTCGTTTTATTTCAAGTTTCCAACTCTAACCAACTTGTCATTTAGAAATTAGGGGTGCGTTTGGTTGGTGGAATCAGGAAAAAAAGTGACTCGGGAATCTGAGATTTCAAGCTTTATTGTGTTTAGTTGCGATAATGAATCACTCTCCCCGGAATTCAACTTTTTTTTGACCTATTTGACTTTCCAAAAAATGGGGGAAAGTGATTTATTGGTTAGGAGTGAGAAGACCCTCTTGACTTTTCCAAAAATAGAGGAAAGTGATTCATTTGTAAAGGGTGAGAAGAGTGATTCTTTAATGTAAGGAATGTTAATTTCTTACTTAAATTACATATTTGTCCTCTCATACTAGCATTATTTTAAAAAAAATGATTCCCTTATTTTTTAGTTTTAGTTTCCATTTTTTATTAATTTTGTTATACTTTTTTTTAATATATGTGTTGTTTTTTTAGTTTCATATTTTTTTAATTTTTTTCTAGAATTTCTTCCTTTTTCTGTTTCAGATTCTTTTTTAAAATTTTGGTACATTTTTTAATTTATTTTTTAAGTTGCAATTTTTTTTTATTTGATAAAAATATATATTTAGAAGGTTGGATAAAGAAGATTCATAAAGTTAAATTTTTTAATATACCCATCAACCAACCCTTGTAATTAGGGTTGTCAAAAAGACCTAGGACCCGAAGACCCATCCCGGACCCGGGGTTTTGGGTCGGGACCGAGTCTAACATTTTGGACCCATTTTTTGTTGGGACCGAGTTTGGTCCCGACCCGTTTAAGGCCAAGTCTGACCGGGTTAGACTCGGCAAACCCCTAAAACCCATCTCCATCTCACCCTCTCCCTCATTCAATCTCGCCACCATCATTCCTTCTTCCTCTCCCTCTCCTGCTTTGCTCAACTTCTCCTTCAAATCCCCCTGCAAAAATAACCGAATCCCTCCACAAACAATGAATCCCAAACCGATCTCCACTCCCAGCCGCCGATCTCCATTCCAGTACCATCTCAACCCCAAACTACCAAACCAAATCCAACCACCCATCGCCAAACTCAACCTCCGTCGCCGCAACACCACCCTCTCCCTCTCACACGGCCGTTACGCGAGCAAGAGAAAAGATACTCTTGCTGCGCTTTCCCCTCCTTTTCCTTGTTTTTGTTATTGTTGTGTTGTTGTGTTCTTGTTTAGATTTGCAGGATTTGTTTGAATTGGAAGAGGGGATGAGGGGATGAGGAGGTTGGTTGGCAGTTTAATTTTTTGGGCAGTTTGTTTTTTGTCTTGATTCATTTTGATGCAGAGGAAGAAGAAGATAGAATTTGCGGTAGAGGAAAGAAGAAAAAAAAGAAAAAACAAAGAGAGGAGGGTGAGGTAGTGAAAAGAAAAAAAAGAAAAGAAAATAGAAAATTCTGGGTCCGGGTCTGGTCCCGGACCTGGAAGCACTTTGTCGGGCCGGGACCAGGAATCTAGACCCATTTTTGGTCGGGTCGGGTCTAGTCCCGGTCCCTATTATCTTCGGGTCTGGTAGGGTCCGGACCCGCAGACCCGAATTGACAGCCCTACTTGTAATAATAAAGAATTTGAAAACTCATTTGATATTTTAATTGTTGAATAATAGACAACTAAATATAGACAAAGTTTATGATAAAGTATATATAGAAAAGAATAATTAGACACCTAATAAAATAAAAAAGACACAAATATATATTAAAAAAATGGTCATTTTTTTTACTTTCCATGAGGATTCTCAAATACAAAATAAAGACAATAATGCTACTTTCTCGTGAATCTTAAATCTCAACCAAATATAAAAAATTAACATTTCCCTCAATCACTCTCTCGGGAGAGTGATTATAAAGAGAAAAAAATAGCATTCCGTAGACCAAACGCTACATAGGTGGAAAAGAAAATTCACAGCGTCATACCCGGTTCCTCCAAAATATAAGTATTATCTGAGTACAACTTTACAATTATTTAAAGGAAAAATGTAAAAATTAGTACCTGTACAACATTTGATTGACTGATTTGGCACCTCTCTTTTTTTTCTTTTAAATGGCACTTGTACTCAAAGCGAATGTCACATTTGGTACCTCTCTCTCACGCCGTTCGCCAATCACCGTTAACCGTCCTACGTGGCACGACACGTCGGACGCCACTTCATAGGCTTCTGATGTATCATGCCACGTCAACAAACCCGACCCGAATTTTTTATTTTTTTTAAAAAAAATAGGTCACTCAAACGACGCGTCGTTCGGGTTCAACTCATGAATCTGAGCGACGTGTCATTTGAGCTGAGCGATGCGTCGTTCACTTCACTTCATTAGAGTGAACGACGCTTAGAGGGGACGACGCGTTGTTTCCTCTCTTTCTTTTCTCTTTTCTTTTTCTTTTCTTTTTTTTCTCTCTTTTTTTTTCTTTCTTTTCATCCTTTCCTTTTAATTCAATTTCTATACCAAATCATTACCCTCTCCTTTAATCACTCATCCCTGCACCAAAATTAAATCTGAATTAATTCCATCCAACCATCTCACCCTCCTCCGGCCAGCCAACCATCCAATCCTCTAGCCAATCAACCTTCCGCGACTTCAAAACAACCACATCCACCACCAGCCAAATCGGCCGGCTGCCACCACCTCACCTGAATCCACCCAACGCCGACCACCAAACCCTATCCAACCACCAATCACCACAGTACCAACCAAACTCGATCCCTTCGGTCAAACCACCAACCACCGCCGAAACAAACACCCATCATCACTATTTCCGTCCTCCACCAAAATCAACCGAACTAACACCAAAAATCAACCAAATCAACCCACTGCCTCAACCACCAATCAAACCGATCTACCACCAAACCATCATCTCAATCCAGCAAAGAGAAGAAGAAAGACATAAAAGGAGAGAGAGAGAGGCTTCGGCTACAGAGGAAAGAGAAAGAAAGAAAAAGGAAAGAGGGAGCGTGAGGGTGCAGAAATAAAAGGAAAGGAAGAAAATAAGGAAAAGAAGAGATAGAAGGGAAAAAAAGAAGGAAAAAAAAGAGAAAAGAAAGAGAGTAAACGACGCCTCGTTCAGATTTATGGGCTGAACTTGAATGATGCGTCGCTTGGGTGACCCATTTTCAAAAAAAAAAAATCCAGGTCGGGTTTGCTGACGTGACATCCGACGTGTCATGTCACGTAGGACGGTTAACGGTGATTGGCGAACGTCATGAGAGGGAGGTACCAAATGTGCCATTCGCTTTGAGTGCAGGTGCCATTTAAAAGAGAGAAAAAAGGTGTCAAATGAGTCAATGAAATGTTGTACAGGTACTAATTTTTGCATTTTCCAGAAATAAAAGGAAATGAAGAAAAGAATAAAAGGAAAGGAAGAAAAAAAGGAAAAGGAGAAAAAAAAAAGAAGAAAAAAAAGAAAAAGAAAAGAAAAGAGGAAAAGACGCGTTGTTCGCTTTAATGAAGTGAAGTGAACGACGCGTCGTTTAGATTTATGGACTGAACCTGAACGACGCGTCGTTTGAGCGACCAATTTTTTTTTAAAAAAACAAATTGGTCGGGTTTGTTGACGTGGCATGACACGTCAACAGCCTATGACGGGGCGTTCGACGTGTCGTGCCACGTAGGGCAGTTAACAATGATTGGTGAACGACGTGAAAGGGAGGTACCAAATGTAACATTCTCTTTGAATGCAGGTACCATTTAAAAGTAAAAAAAAAAAAAGTGCCAAAAATCAGTCAATCAAATGTTGTACAAGTACTAATTTTTGCATCTTCTCATTATTTAAATAGTTAGTGTCATTACAACTTTACGTTATTTTCTTTAGGGGAAATAGCTTAAAGCACCCCTGTACTATACGCGAAAACCAAAAACCTCCCCTATCCTTCAAAAAGTCCATTACACCTCCCTTGTACTACGTTGACCGTGCAATTTCACCCCATTATAACCGTTGACTGCCATTTGACTGGCTATTTCCGATTTTATGAATAAAATAATAATAATAAAAAGTTAAAATTAAAAAATTATACAACCTGCATTTATTTTCATTTTCTTTTCTTTTCTATTACTTTCTTCTTTTATCAACATTCATTTATTCCAATAACCTACCTTTCTTCTTTCTCTTTCTTTTTTCTTTCCTCCGCCTCAATCCCTCCTTTCTTCCTTTTTTTTTTTTTTTTTCCCCTCCCTTTTCTCTCTCTTGTGAAGCTCCCGCGAGTACCCGTGTCTAACGAAGAACATGGAATCCTCCTGAAGCCCATCCAGGGACAAGAGCTGGCGAAGGCTGTATCTCCTGAAGAAGCGGGCGAGGGTGATGAAAGCTATGGAAGCCAAGGCAGACTCTGGGATCTGCACCAGCTTGTTGAAAGAGATATTGGGGTCCTCCACATCCATGCTAGAATTATATGGCCGGATTGTAACATCGGAAAGAGAGTAGAGTATTGGGACAATGATGGTGAGAACTATGAAGGTGGAAAAGGGAACCGAAGGGTTTAGATCTGATTCTTTGGGATTCAGATCTAGTTTTTTTTTTTTTTTTAAGGTTCAGATCTGGGTTCATAAATTTTAATCCATTAAATTTAGTTTTTTTATTGATTTGTTTCTATAATTAGTATCCTAAAAAGATAAATTTAAGATTTCATTTATTTTATTTTATTGCCAAATCTTTTCATTTCCTTCCCCCCTTCGCTTTTATCTCCATAGATCTTGTTCTTTTTTTTAATCAATTCTCAATGAAGATGTTTGATTTTCTGAAAATCAAGATTCAGAAACAACAAAAATCAAACAGAGAAAGGAAAAGGAGAGGGATGCTATGAAGGATTTGTATGTGTAGACACCGATCTAGATCTGAGATTTGTTACTGGACTTTTTAATTACTAGATTTGAGATTTTAGAAAAACCAAGATAAAAAAAGAGTAATAGACTTTTTAATTTTAACTTTTTTATTATTATTTTATTCATAAAACCGGAAATAGCCAGTCAATTGGCAGTGAACGGTTACAATGGGGTGAAATTGCACGGTCAACGTAGTTCAAGAGAGATGTAATGGACTTTTTGAAAGACGGGAGGTTTTTGGTTTTCGCGTATAGTACAGAGGTGCTTTAAGCTATTTTCCCTTTTCTTTAAGTAAAACCATCCAATTTTTAGTCACCATATTAGATATCAATTACTTCGGACTCGAAACGTACAAAACCCTGAAAGGGCTCTCCGTCCCAAGTACAGTAAGATGATTTAAAATCAATGCTGAATGATTAAAGATTAAACTAGATCAGTTTTATAATAGAAAAAAGAACAAGCCAAGAAAGGAAAAACAAAAACTTCATCACATGGAAAATGTGTGCTGAATATTGTATGACATCAACATAACAAAACTATGAATGCCATTATTATTATTATTAACAAATAAAATACAATCCCTGGTTTGAAACAGGAAACTGACCCCTAGCTCAAACCAAACCATCGATCATGCGCCTTCAATGAAGAACGAGCTTCAGAATTCCACTTGCCTCAAACTGTGGAAGGAATGATCAATGTGCATCTGCTCTATTCTACACAACTGACGTTATTTCTTGTGCACAACAAGGATAAATAACGAAGTAGGAACTAATATTACATAGCTGCGACATGGACACACCATGACGGTGGCAGTACAATGTAGTAATACATTTTTGTCACGAGAGAAGAAAATTAACCTTCAGATCTAGTCACACGAAAAAACACAAGTGAACAAGCTAGGATACAACACGGTACATCAACTTCCCGGCATGTTGAGCCAGTTTCGGGCCATAGCACGAACTTATATCATAAAATAATATTTGGTGGAGAGAAAAGCGCCCTCGATTTATAGACCTATAAACTTGCAACCAAAAGCATTGAACAAAAAGGAGTATCCGTTTCACTCCTTAGTGTGCGTGTGTTTATGAGTGGCAAGAGCAGCGCCCCATTTGTGGCCGCGAATTACACACCGAGTTAAACTTAGAGGATCACCTATAGGGCAAGAAAATCAATCTCATCTGAGCTTTCCTCATAAACCACATAACCAGAGTCTTGACCTTCCTCGTTGCCACTACTCTGGTCACTGTTATAGCTGCTCTCTGATGTACTCATAAACAATGAACTATCTGACGTATGACTGCCCAGTTGTGATGGTATGCTAAATTCACTATTTGGGTCACTATCAGTCTCAATCTCGATAAAACTGCAAAATGCAGAATGCCAACTAGCCATAAAAAATTTAGTCTGAATCCATATTTCTCATTCCGACTTACTAATAAACTTTCTTTGAACCTAATTTTGAATATTGAACGTTCTAAAGAACAAACCACTAACCTTCCCTCAGATGGAAAATCCGCAAGCAAACAGAGATCAGGCCTTGCTTCTGATACCTGCTTTAGAGGAATGATACTGCAATGCAACAAACTTCCACATATAATTGACAGAAGAAATTTTATATGTAAGCATGACAAATCATAAAACAACTACTACCTCGAGTTGTAACATCGACTATACCAGTCCTGGGCAGAAGCCAAACCTTCTCTATTTGATACATCCTAACAAGTGGGTCAAGAAGAATTAGAAGAAAATAAAAATCAAGTTGTAAGTTAGAATTGCAGTTACAGAGAGAACCATGTAAACCAAAAAAAAAACACCCACCACATGTCGAAGAAGCTTGAAGTCTCCAGCAAGAACTGTTGTAAAAAAACGAGCCACTTCAATCTGCGTATGACAATGAAATAACAAGTTCACAACATGATGGGGGAAGGGATCTAGGATGAGGGGATTATAACCTACCTCTTTCAGATGCATGCAGTCTCGTAAAATTAAAACCTCCAGTAGATTCCCACCAGCACTACCCCCAAGGTTCCTATAAATTTGACAGTGGTAAAAAACTTATAAAACCTCAAATTCAAAAAAAAGAAGAAAGAAATAGCACTTAGCAACATAAAAAATTCACACAAGATGTACAGACCTCAAAAAGCTTCCATTAATCGAATACGAAGTCGACAAATCTACATATTTTAGCCCGCGAAATCCCTGCACCAGCAACCCCAATATCAATCTTGAATGTTTAGTTCCCAAACAACAAACCAACTTTGTATTCAGTGCAGTATGAACATGAAAGTGTCAAAAGAAGAATGCCGAGCACTAAAAACCCACAGAAAAGAAAAGGATCTGTTTGCATATTCTATCTCAGATCTAAACCAGAACTCATTGTCCTCACAAAGGACACAGAACAAACAATGTTAACTTCATTTGACCACAAGCACACACACAGCTTGCAGTACATTAATCATAAATCCACTGCACACCACAAAAACAATCTTAAGCAGTAAAGAAAATGTGGTAATATTCTTCATCAGATGTGCACAGACAAGAAAGCAAAGCACGAAGATTTGACCAAACAAATTGCCTAAAGCATTAGGAGTAACAAGGAAATGTACCACTGTAAAGCAAGAATAGCATGGGCATTGAACAACATGAACATTAGATGACGGAATGGTGCATTAACTCAAGCTGATATGATATGCCCCCAGAACTCAATTGTTTAACCACCAAACCATGATTGCCACATTGGTGAAGGAAAAAATCCTCAAACCAAGAGGAACACAGGCAACCCAGTCAAAATATAATTTGATCATACATCCACCATCCAGACCACGAACACACAAATTTCAAGCATGAAGCAAGGTTATAATTTTTCATCAGAGTGCAAAGAAGACATAAAAAGTAGAATGGTAAAACCAAAGCAACATTAATGCTTTAGGAGAACCAAGGAAACTTGATTGACATCATGAAGCATACCTTAACAAGTGTGCGAACTTTACAATCATGAAGCTTAAAACCTCTAAGCGCTAGTGATGCTAAATTTGGACAGTTATTTACTAGATTCACACATGTCGGTGATTTCAAGCTGTCATCCCTTCCTGATATCAAACATGATCATGATTAGGAGCATCTTTCAGAGTGAAACAGGAAGTTCTCACAAAACACACAACGCACCTGTTTTTGACGATTCAAAAAACAAACGCTCTATCAAGGGACAATTTGTGCTCACCGACTCCAACGTCTGCCTCAATTCGACATGTCTGCTCCACCAAAAAAAAAGGTAATCGGTGAAAAAAAGTAGAAAAGAAGAACTGTATGGAATCAACAAAAATAAAACACATATTAGAAGTTATGTGAGCGTACTTTGAGTAAAAAAAATATAACTCAAAGTTGCAATCAGGAAGAATCAAAATAAGTTAAAGATACTACAAAACAAACTACTCTTGCCTGATTCATGAGAACTAAAATGCCAACAACCATTGCAACATGAAAAAAAAATGGAATAAGATATTAAATGTAATGCACAATGCTAGTTTTTATACCTAACATATTTGATTTTACATCTATGTATATGTAACCCACCCAGTGTAATCGCTGTACACCATCGTCTTATAGTATTCTTTAAAAAATCAGAAAATTATCCAACTCAAAGAAACTTACAAGCCAATAATTTCTAGATCAAGCAGAGCTGGACATGCTGACAAGGCACCACAAAGTGAAGTGTTATCCATTCTCTCAACATTGTAGAGATGCAACCTTCTCAGAAGAGTCCTTGAATGATAAAAATCGAGAATATCAACAACAAAACAAGTCAGAAATGTGAACAAAAAACTCTCAAAAATCAAAGACTCCAAACATACCCCGCTGTGCCGGTGTCACCACTTAAAGGATTTAAACAGGATCTAGTGAGAATGGAAGATTCCTTCCCTTGTCTGGTCTTTTTATCATTCCATGAGATGCTAGATACATCTACAGAATTCCTGATACTATAGACTAATGGCTGACAACATCCAGGAGACACAGGAGGGCCAGGAACTAACCCAAGCTTAAGAGACCTGCGCAATCAGTTAAGAGAGGAAAGGAAGTTAGAAAGGACACAGAACACATGTAAATAATCATAAGAACTGTGAATAACACATTAAACCAGTGAAATTCATTGATATGACATTTCATCGTTTGGTGGATTAGACCATTACAATTTCAACAATCTTAACTTCAATGTGTACAAAACAAGTAAGGATTGATGTCAGGAGGATCAAAAATTAATGAAGCTGAGAACAAGGTTTGTCCCATCCCACGGAGTAACTACAAAAATCATGAACTTATTCCATATAAACTTCTTACCGAAGTGCTTTTCCAGCACGTTGTATCATTGTAGAGACAACTGCATTGTTGACCTTAGGGACAACTGTTGTCAAGTCAATGTTCGTATAGCACAAGGGATCCATGGCACATTTATGGAACATTGAACAAGTAGCTGCAGCATAGCACAGGCTTTGCGTATCAAGCATAGAAAATACCTGTAAATGAACAAAAATAAACACAAATTACAATGTTTCAGAAGATGCAAAGCAAGGCAACAGAAGAAGATGGAGAGAATAGAAAAAGACTCAATGTAATACCAACAAACAACATAATATTAAACTAAGAGAAAGATTGGTCCTACTAAATCAATAATTTTCAACAAACACATTGCAGGATCAATAATGTCAATGATGCACGGATTCCTCAAACTTTGAGTGTAGCCAATATAGCAGCAAAAGTTAACTAGGAAATCCAGATAAGTCTAGGATTAGTCCTACTAACTCGACTGCCAACTTAAAATTAAGAAATGAAAACACAGACAACCTAGTTTGAGTATATTACAAAATTAGCCACATTGCCTACTACCAGCATCTTCAATAAAGGAAAATAATCTAGAAATTAAGCAAGATGCAATCAGGAAGCAAAAACGATCCTGAACAAAAAGTGCCACACAAAAAAAAGTCTCAAAACCGACAAAATTGAACAAACAGAGGAACAGAAACAGCTGGATAAAGAAACGCTACCTTGATGGTGAGATCAGGAGGAAGAGGCCAGGCCAAAGAGTTGTGTCTGGAAGAGTGTCTACGAGAGGAGCGATTGGCCGCTTGGAGGAGGAGAGAGCCTAAATTGAGGGCGCGATCAATGAGGACGGATTGATCGGAATCGGAAGGGGAGGAATCGAGGAGGCGTTCGAAGGCGATGTCGATGGTGAAGGAAGGGGAGGAATCGGCGAGGGAAAGGAAAGTGTTGAGGAGACTGTCGAGTTGATGGCTCATGTTAGGGAGGCGAGGGGAGGTGGTGGTGGTGGTTGCCGCCGGGGAGGAGGAGGAGGCGGAGGAAGAGAAAGGGCAGGGACGTTTGGCCATGGGAGTAGGGGTGTGGAGGAGGGCATCCATAGTGGGTGGTGGTGGTGGTGGTGGATGTAATTGTAAGAGGGAGAGAGGAGAGATGGAATTGGAATTAGGCAGCTAGCTTGGCTTTGAGCAGAGATGGAGGAGTGAGGGGAAAGTGACTTAGAGACACGTGTGTGCATAAGTGGGGTCCAACTCTGTACCTTTCTGTACTCCTTGACGTCGTTCTATCTTCTCTCTTTAAAAATCTATTTCAAATAATAATAACAATAACAACTTTAGTATTTGTCGTGTTGCTGAAAACGCAGCGCTTTGGCTTAACACCCCCGATCCGTTCCAGCACATGCCGACAAATTTATATTTGGGCCTCTCGTTCACCGGCCCGGTAACAACTTCTGATGCGATCCATTCTGTGTAAATAAGTATTTGTTACACTGGAAAAAAAATATTAGTAGCAATATTTGTAAAATTCTAATATATTTTAGTAGAAAAAATAATAATTAAGAGTTTACTTAAACAACATGTTTAGTAAAGAAGGTATAAATAAATAGGTAAGAGAATGAAAAGTGGGAAAGGGTAAAGTATACTCATAGATGTGTTTGGTATTTTTTCTCTAAAAATGAGAATAAAAAGGAAAAAAACTTTACTTTCGTTTGGTATAAAAATATAAATAAAATATATAATTGTTAATTGTTTATTATATAGTTTGATAAATTTATAATTACGTGAAACTTGATGGTTAATTGTATGTGCAAAAATAATGATATTTTTTTTATTATTGAGCAATTTCATTTTAGCCTATAACCCGTCTCTCCCCAGATATAAAATAATGTCCTTCACATTTATTTACACCCTATTACCAAACAAACCGGAAGGGTTGTGACTGTGGGTATTTAGATCTTCTAAGAAGTGCAACCTTTTGTTTGTACCATTTCATAAGTCACTAATCATAATTGAAAGGGCATCTACTTACGAAAAGACACGTTTTAATTTATAAATAAAGCCATTTACAGATTATTATTATTCAACTGTCCCATAAATTAATTAGTAAATTTATAATCTTAGTGATCGAGCGGTGAAGAATCAACATGGGACTGGAAGATGAGTATGGATGGGGTGCAGGTTCGATCATCGCAATGTTGTTTGTCGTCGGTATCGTGCTGTTCGTTCCGTTGGTGATAGGATCGCTGCAATCTCCTCCGGCGTTACTTCTAATCTTCATCCCTTTGTTTTTGCTGGCGTTGCTCTACTTCTTGCATGAAGCCTCCACCAGTGATTAGAGACCAAAGCAATGTATCACAAGTGCCGGCGGTCCTAAATTAGTTTCGTGTTTCTTTAATTTCCTATTTACTTTTTACTATTCTGGTATTTTTCTTCCATTTTTCAGCGTTGTAATGAATAATTTATTAATATTATGATGATAATAACCTGATTAAACTATATAGTAGCCACTTTATATATTTTAATTTTCCAATTGGTAATGGCGATGTGTTATGTATAAATAATCCATTTCTCGAATTTCCTCTCTATTTTTTTTTATAGAAGGTTAATTTCGTTCGAGTAATACTAAAATATAACAAAATCAATTAAAATAGGATAGTACTTTTTTATTTCATTGCCATTATAGAACGAAAGTATAGTTCTATATCTAGAGGGAGGAGGAGGCAGAAACAACCTATCAGTTACAGAAAGTTTTGTCAACAGATGCCACCCTGATTCTATCAAAGCATGAATTGGATTTTCATGAAATCTTATAAAGATAAGTTTTCACTACCAGGATTGGATTGTTCCACCTAACCCAGAAAGGATTTAAACACATTCTATTATATGAAACTATTCATGGAATTTGGATAAAAAATCTATAATTTTTCTGACCAGGAAAAGATAATTTGCCAGCAGGGATTAGCTTTTAACGGCTTCCATATTTCTCTCCCTGTTCCTCCTATAAAATTGAAGGGACACAACATTGGTTTTCTCATCATTGGAGTCTGTTATCCGTACTAAAAATAAAAATAAAAAAGACAACATTCTTGAGTAGAAAATTAATCAACAATGTCATTAGCTGAAACCATGAACTCATCGGTCCCATTAGTGTTTGATGCAAAAGTTCTTAACAATCAACCCAACATACCCCAACAGTTTGTTTGGCCCGACCACGAGAAACCTCTGTTGGATGAGCCAGAAGTACAACTAGAGGTCCCCATTATTGACTTAAGCGATTTCCTGTCCGAAAATGGAGAAAACCATGCGGATATTTTCAGAAGGGTTAGGGAAGCGTGCGAAAAGCACGGGTTTTTCCTTGTGGTGAATCATGGTGTGGAGAAGAGGCTAATGGATGATGCTCTAAATTTCATGGACAACTTCTTCCAATTGACTCTCCAAGGAAAGCTGAAAGCTCAAAGAAGAATCGGTGAGCATTGTGGCTATGCAAGTAGCTTTACCGGCAGGTTTTCCTCCAAACTTCCATGGAAAGAAACTCTCTCTCTCGGTTTCTCCGCCCAGAAAGATGCGCCAAAACTCGTGCATGATTATTTGTGCAATACTATGGGTCAAGACTTCTCAGAATTCGGGTAACGCTCCTCTTTTTTATTTTTATTTTTTCAACTTGTTTTTTAACGTGGGTCAATTGAGTTTGAATTAGAGAAACGAATCAAACCGCGCTGGACGACATCATTAATTTCATGTCTCTGAAAGATTAGAAAACAACCTAAATAGGCAAAAGGCACAACAAGGAAATCAATGTATAGATTAGTGTCACTTTTAATTATGATCTTAAGAGTTTGGTGGTGATGTATTATTTATTTTATTTTGATTTTTGGGTTTTCTGTAATATATTTATAGGCTGGTCTATCAAGAATACTGTGAAGAGATGAGCAGGTTGTCATTGGAGATTGTGGAGCTGTTAGGAATGAGCCTTGGAGTGACGAAGGAACATTTTAGGGGATTTTATGAAGATAATGATTCCATAATGAGGCTTAACTACTATCCGCCATGCCAGAAACCTGACCTGACCTTAGGGACCGGACCGCATTCCGATCCAACGTCCTTAACCATCCTTCATCAGGACCATGTTGGTGGTCTTCAAGTCTTTGTCGACGACCAATGGCGCTCCGTCACCCCTGTCCCCCAAGCTTTTGTGGTTAACATTGGTGACACTTTCATGGTAATTATTTTCTAATTAGTAGCTCAAGTTTACGAGCCAACTACGCGAACACCTATTATGTATTCGATAATTTTCTATCGTTATTAACTAACACTTAAATGAATAACGTGTAACATGTAATTGATCGCAGTAATTAATATAATATGATTTGTTGTGTGTGTGGAAAAAAATGTAGGCTCTGTCAAATGGGAGGTACAAGAGTTGCCTGCACCGAGCAGTGGTGAACAGTGACAGGGAAAGGAAATCAATGGCTTTCTTTTTGTGTCCACGGAGCGACAAAGTGGTAACTCCACCAACTGAATTGGTGGACACGTGGCATCCGAGGAAATATCCAGATTTCACCTGGCCGATGCTGCTGGAATTCACACAAAAGCATTACCGATCGGACATGGAGACGCTGGAGAAATTCTCGAATTGGCTTCAACTACAGACGGCGGATTAGCTGAAATAAAATGGGGTGGGGAAAAAATTTGGGTACATCATGATGTACCTACATTATGATCTAAAATGATGACACGTGCTCCCAAATAGTGCTAAAATACCATTATTTTTAACACTTTTGAACACGTATTATCATCTTACATCATGATGTACCTAAGTTTTACTCATGGGGTGAGAACTGATCCCGACAAAAATGTTGTCTTTTACTGTTTTTTCTCATTTCAATAACAAAACTATTGTTCTTATAAAGTATTGTATAGGAGTTGGGTCTCCAATTCGGTTTTTACAATAAAATAAAAAGAAAAGTTCAATATTTTCTTCGTTATCTTTTAAATAGGAAATCTTTCGATTTGGTCTTAGAAATTTTCTACTTTTTTCACGTTAGTCCTAATGTTAAATTTGGAGCAGTTTTTAATTAATTATTAGTGATTTTCCTGTCAAAAGAAAGATTAAAAAAAAGGACATCCTAGACCCAAAAAAAATTTTAAAAAAAAAACAGACAAAGTTACTCCAGGACTAAATCGAAAAAGGTAAAAAACAACTAGGACTATATTGGATGGTTTCGTACATAAAGGACCTAACAAAGAAAACAAGAAAACCACAACGAAATTTAAGTTTCCCCTAAAATAAAATAAACTAGCTTGATTAAGACAAGGAAGTACTGAAGAATCAAATTTGCTATAAAAAAAAAATGGACAAGAAAGTATGAAAGATGCAAGGAAGGACGAGAGATTTGTCTCCATTGACATGCCAGCATTACAAGAGAGCAATAAGAACATCCAAAAGAAAAGTACAGATTGTAATACAAGTATATAACTAATCCTCCTCAGGAGCAGACATTAGACGAAGCCTTTCCTCTGAAGGCTGATTACCACTAGAAAACATCTCCTCTGCCAGCAAGGAATGCAAATCACTGCCATTTGCCAAGCTGTTGAACTCTACAGCTTTAGATGGCATGGTTGGATAACGTCGTTGACAGAAAGTCATTAATCTCTTGACGGATTGCAAGTATTTGCGGGTTGTCTCGTCATTCATAATGTGGGCTACACTATTGGTGTAAATCTTCTCCCGGGCAGAACGCTCGTGGATACCAACCATAGTGACACCAATAGGCCAGGGCGCATTACCAATGGCCATCCTAATATAATGATCCATTGCAGCTAGGTAATCTCGCTTCATGCAGCACTCAACCATTAGTAGCAACGCTTGACGGATATCATCAGGAAGAATCTACAAAACCAATACACTATAAGTTGGATGAATGCTCTACAAATAACTACAATATAAGTTGAATATATGCATACGTAAATGCAATATACAACTGCATAAAAGTTTGATTCTTTTCTTCTTCTTTTTTCTTGAGAATTAGGATTTGCAATTTGTTTAGAAAGAAACAAGGGAAAGGACTAAGAAGAAAATATCAACAGGACCAAGAAGCAGAGTAAACAATTCACCAGTACATTCAAGAATTGAAAAACCTAGAGGGCAGTGTTATAAAAGAGCAGTATACTGCGTATCGACCACTTCAATCATCTGTTCCACTTTTTATCTAAGATCTATCCACCAAATCCTAGTCCAGAATTTATGTTGGAGCATACCTATCTAACTGGAAAAGAACAGCCTGGAAAAGAATCTCAGGCCGTAGTACTAACTTCACCCGCCTGGGTTCAGCACTACTGTGAAAACGGGATTCTACTAAAGGAATACCACCCAAATTACATAACAATCAAAGAGGTTACTTCCAGAGACTAAACGCAGGGCTGTTCTTCATTTCTTCTATTTTTTCTTAAAAAAACAAAACAAAAAACAAAAGGGTAGCATAAAGCTTATCCATGAGGTGGATGAAAAGCTTATTAAAAAAAAAAATGAGGTGGATGAAAATAAGCATCTAGATTCCACGAGCAGCTTTAAAAGCCATCTCTAACTCCATCTAGATACTGCAAACTACCAAAGTAAAACTACAGATAGGACGGGGAAGATGTATAAACCAATCTTCTTAGAATGGTTGCAAGATGCAAAAGAATTAAATGTTCAAAACCCAATGCATTCAGTTTATCCACACAACAACCAAATAAAAATCATACACTATAACAGTTGCACCTACAAACCACTTTGTGCTCTCCACAAAGGAGATAAAAGGTTATCTTTTAATGACAGGGCAAGTTACTAATAGGATTTGACAGTGATTTCATCTTCAATATAGTGGCAGCCAATTGAAAATTCAATACAAAAAGCATCAAAACAACCATAATTGTGCCAATGTTTTCATGCACTTAACCATAAAAGAACATGATAAAAAATGATACCAACTTCTTCTAATACAGAAAAGTAAAGCTTAGGGCCTGTTTACTTGGGAGAGTTCTCCCGAAAATTCTCCATTTTTCTGAAAACTGATGTTCAAATTGGAAATCGTGTTTACTTTACCAAATTTTCAGTTTAAAAACGAAAATGAAAATACTCTGTTTGAAAAATGATAGAACAAATTTTGAAAACTCTAAAATATTGTTTTCTATTTTTTGGATTTTTTGGCCTTGGCTTACTCAGATTGAAAACACGCGGTTTTCAATCTGAGTGATTAATGAATTTTTCTTAATCACCATTCTACCCCTGCATTCTGCATCTCCATTTCCTTAATCGCCGCTCCTCTTCTTCCTCCTTCGTTCTTCTTCTCCAAATCTCTTCACTTCCTGCAAATCAATATGGGCAAAGCAGCAAACTAAACGAACAAACCGAACAACAAGAAAAGAAGAAAATACCGCGGTGGAGAGATGATGATTTCGGATGGGTAGTTGGCTATGTGGTGCTTTTTTGGATTAATTTGGGTTTGGCAGTGGCTGGAATTTAGATTGGTTTTAGTATTAGGATAATTGGTTTGGTTATTTGGGATTGATTTAATGGGTATTGGTTTTGATTTGGATGAGGCTAATTTTTTGGTGATTGATTTGGATTAATTGAGAGGGTGGCAGCGGAGTAGGATTTTAATTAGATTTGGGGGGTGGCTTTGGTTTTGCAGTGAGGACAGCGGTGGCGCTGTGGTTGGTTTGGAGGCTGACCGACGGTGATTGAGGGAGATGAAGACGCTGATCGGCTGCAGTGGTGGAGATGGACGCTGAGAGTGATGACTGGCGGCGGTGATGTGGCGGAGGAGCTGATTTGATGTAGTGGTTTGGTGCTGGGCAGAGAGTAAGATGAAGAGTTGAGAGTAATTTGCAGGATGTCTGTAATTTTTTATGTCCATTTTCTACTTAATTCAATTGCTTGCATTTTAGAATAAATTGATGATCAATCTGTTGTGAAATATTTAGTCTTTAATCTCTAGATTAATTACATGCTTTCAATTTGGTAAATTGATTAATGGTTTGCTCCAATTTCATGTTTTGAATTAATTTGTCAAATTACCGTATTTTTGAAATTAAATCTTGTGTGTTGAGTAATCGGATTTTTGGTTCGAATGGGTGGATCGACATTAATTTTACGAATATTTTGGTCGTCTCGGAATTTTGATAGACCGAAATTGACCGGACCTTGGTCGCCGGTCGGTGGCTCTGGCGACCCAAGGTGAGGGAAAATTTGCTTAGATATGTACCTGGGAGTTAATTTGCTTTAGTGGGGTTGTTTTTTTCTTTTCTTGTTACTATAATTTAATCCCTCTAACATGTTGATTTTGCTTTGTTAGATGGAATCAATTTGTGGCTGATTTTCCTTGGTAATTTTAGCTGTTTTCTTCGGTTAATTTTGTGGTAAATGTTGGTTTAGTTGTTGCTTACGTTGGAGTAAAAGTTTGCATAGATGGAGTTGGTTGATGAAATTGCAGGTCCTGGTAGTGACCTGGAGCTATAAAGATTGTGTACTCGCTCTTGTGGTCTAGTTGTTAACATCTGATGTCATCTTGATTTTTGAACTGATCTCTTGTTTTGTAGATTAATTTGTGCTGTTAGTTATCAAGAATGAGTTTTTGGATCATGATGGAAGGTTTTCTGCTGCTTGTAAATGCGTTAGCAATACTGAATGAAGACAGGTTCCTTGATCTTAGGGGATGGACTCTTGCAGAAATGCAAGTAAGCAGAAGAAATTCAACGAAAGACCAGATCATTGGGCTCATACACGCATGCCAGTTTATGAGGAAAATAGTGACGAAGTAAACACGTTCTCCAGTTTTCAGATCAGGAAATAGTGACGAAGTAAACACGTTTTTCAGGTTTTCAAATCAGGAAATAGTGACGAAATAAACACGATTTCTAGTTTGAATCAGTTTTCTATTTAAAATGAAAAACAGTAAATTTTCGAAAAACAGCAAAATTTTAAACTGAAAGTTCTCCGAAGTAAACGGGGTCTTACCTTCTTCGTGCAAAACTTGAACAATGGATTCAAATACCTAGCACACTGCTGAAATGTAGCCACCATTGACTTGCCTCTAGCAGTTCGTTTGTCTGATTCCGTCGTCTCATCTAACTCCTGATTCCACTCATTCAACAACCTCTTAAAAAACACCAAAATCTTATCTTCATCACACAATTCTTCAAAATTAGATTTCATCCTCTTTGCATCTATATCTCCATCTCCCCCACGAGGTCCACCATCTGCATTCCCGTCCCCATCCTCCCCTCCTTCCCCACCATCTCCACCTCCTTCCTCCCTCTCATTCCTCTTCCTACCACACGGCATCCCAGTCTTCTGCCTCTTCCGGAGTTCGGCAATATCTCGCAGAAAATCATTTGTCTGCCCCTCAGTCATGTCACTATCCACTTCAAAGAGTCCGGCCTTCAACACGTACTTCAGCCGGTCCAGCCGCGCATCGTCATCTTCGCCGAAGAGAGTGATGGGCTGCTTCAGGATGCGGAGTCGGCGGATGACTTCTTGCTTTGGGAGGACGAGGTTGTCGATGTTTTGCTCGTGTGTTAGGGATTTGGATGCAGCGGAGGAGGAGGCGGCGGTTGTGGTGGTTGTTGTCGAGGCTGCGGCGGTGGAATTCGCCGATGCTGTGGCGGTGGAGTATGAATTGGCCGATTGGCGCTTCGCTTTAGCTTCGAGTTCCCGCTTTTCCTCCTCGCGGAGCTTTTGAATTTCTTTCTGATGGATTTCGACGCGCTTGAACACTCGTCTGCCGCCGGTGTCTTCGGCTAGGGATTTGCGCTTCTTGAGAAGCTCCTGCTTGAGAAGATCCATCTAGGGTTTTTTGGATGGGGATTCAATTGGGAATTGGGATTCTCAGTTACAGATGGTTTATGGAATCGGACTACTCCGGATTATTTCAACTAGATCCGAATGTTACCTGGTTGGTGATTCTTCCGATTAGTCCATAGTCAATATTGTGGCATAGCCTATGGCCCACTGTAGTACCACTCTAGTAGTTTTTTGGCTTTTTTTAGGCCCAATTTCCCAAGTCTTCTCCTGATCAGAATGCCCAATCTGATGGTCGAGAGGCTAATTCTCCTGCTGCTGCTGCTGCTGCTGCTGCTGCTGCTGCTAAGGATACCTCCAAGAATAGGGTGTGTAGTGGTTGCAAGCGTGTCTGCATTTTTGCTTGCTTCACCTGTGATATCTATGGTAGACATCCAATTGTTAGGGTAATGATTTTTTGTGCAATCATTCCGTATTGGTGCAGTACGACGTGACTATATGTGTCCGGTGTTATGTCCGTGGAAACTGTTGGACTTTCTTCTTAAGAGATGAAGACAGATTGGTCAGAAATAGAAGCTTAGGAAGTTTCTGCTGCAAATCTCAAATCTTACTGAACATACAGTGGTGTTTACTTCGGCTCGTTCCTTTGGGTGGGATTGTTTACTCGATGTTAAAGGCTAACGCAGGATATCAAAGTAGACAAAAATGTGCATTACCAACCAGTCGTACTGATAAAAAATTTACATAAATTAACCCAGCCATAATACAAACAAAGCACCTCAGAAGTATTTTCAACATTTCATCACCAACGAAGGGTCCCGATATATGTACCTTCAGGTATATATCACCGTCAGTAGCCAAGATTATGTATATCGGCTCTACTAGGTAAGTATACTACTTGTACGACATACTAGGGAAACTATCGGGTAAAAGGACAGGTATCGGTAAATGGCTAACCAAGCCCAAACGACACGTGTCCAAGAGAGTCTATAAATACCCCCTATCACCCCTTCATGAACACGGACACATACACGCGCACGCGTACTGAAGCTCTGCCCACACAACTACCCAATTACCTACCTCTACCCGATAGTTCTCCCTTACTACATATTTTCATCATGCATATTGTCTTGATTGTCGGAGCCTCTACGCCGGAAACCCCTCCGATGCTCTGCAGGTGGCGTAGGAACAGCAAGACAGTCCACGTTGACACGCTAGATTACAAAATAGTCCTCACTCTAGATCGAGGTCTATCATTATTATTGGTTCTTCCTCACACCAAATGTATCCTCTACGCCACTCGTCACCCTCCTTCTTCGTTCAGCAATCATTTCCGTATATGCCTGTTGAAAGATGGAATTTCAAGAAACTTTGCATTTATTTCATGTCAATGCGAACAAACAACTTATATTGTCCTATGTAATCTGTACAACTCTCAAAAAGATGCACATAAACGTAAACTTCCTGCAGGTAGCAATAACTTGACGAGAAGAAAATGAAGTTATCGAATGTTCCGTTTTTGGGTCTCAACACGAACCAAACAAAGAGGTGACTAGATGCCCTTAAGTACAAGAATGCAGCCGATTTATAGGCATCCACAGAGATAGGACACCCATTGAGTGGCTAGCATGTGGTGTGATAAATAAGGGTCATACTTCATATGCAACATTCATGTAAATGTTATGGATACAAGCTGAGCATCAATTCATGCCATACTTTTCAGCAATTACACTCTGCATAATCTATTCTGCTACTCAAACTATGAATATTTATTTATTGTTCTCTAAATCCCCATTTAAACATGCCCTACCTTCCATATCAGGCACATGCAAACACCCAACATTATTCAGAGTTACAATGCAAAGGATACAACACTCACTATAGTTCGGTAAACAAAAACAGAACAACAATGAGATAAAGTACTACTAAGTGTGTATTACTAGACCGAGCAAATGCCGTACCTTAGGGTAAGAGTAAAGGAAAATGTACCACCAGAAGCAAATCAACGAGAGTGCGATTGTTGTAATCACAACTGAGTGCAAAATTAACCAGCTACAGGCAACCACTAATACTCCCGTCAATGTTATTGTCCATGGTTGACACCTAGTGGCAAGAACATGAAAGGAATCAAATCATACACTATACAAGTACATGAACTGAATGTTTACATGGAATTCAGTTTAGATTCCGCCTTCCCTGTTTGTAGCGCTAGGCTCTTACGTAGTACGAAAGTACTAAATAGAACAAACAAAACTTCGAAATGCTACAAAATCAAGAACCAAAATACAAATTCCAATCCACTACAAGATCTCATAGCATGTGATCGCGTGTCATGATCATGTGTGGCTAGCATTTCAGGTTGTCACTGTGTAGAATTACATTACAATAATAACAAAAATCATATGAAAAAATTAAATGGACAATCAATTGACATTCCATCACTAGATTCTACTTCTTTCAAGACTAGGATCAGTCTGGGTAAACGACTCGTCGCTTGTATTCCTTGACCTGTCACAGGAAACGATTTCGGCCATCGACCAAACCGTTTCATTCACCGGCGATTATAGCATCACTTCCGCCGTTCACCCACGACAGGTCAGAAATTAAAGGAGGATATAGGAAAATAGACAGTGATTTAGATGGAAATTAATCATACCATGAGGGCTTGGTGTCCCAAACGGAGTCGTATTCAAGCGAGAGAGAGTTGAGATAACCGTCCATGTCCTCAACCAATCCATCTTCGCCCAAGAACTCAGACTCATTTGAATTCCATACCAAAGCAACAGTTCTGCTTCTGCCTCCAAATTTGGAAAGATTCAATTTGAAGGTGTTTGAGGATTCGCCAGGACATGATGACAGTGAGATGGGATTCCATTGATGGGTTGTTGATGGAGGTGAGCGGTTTGGTGTGGGTGGAGGATAACTGAGTGAGAGAGGCAGGAAGAGCGACACCGCAGTCATACTTTTCCTATCTCAGAGAGGAGTAATTAATAATTTGTTACTTGTGTTTTTTCTCCTGTATTTAGTTTTGAGAGAAACGACGCTGTCGTTTTTTTTTTTTTTTTTTTAAAAAGGAGGCTCCTAAAATACACAATCAGGATAAACTCCTTCTATCACCACCGTAAATGGTGGTTAAACTAATAGGAACAACATCAAACCACTGGAACTCAGGTCCCTGCGCAAAAGCTAAATTGGCAAGCCCATCCGCTAAACCATTTGTTTCGCGATATACATGGATTACACGATAAACACATCCAGAGGAACGTAGTAAACCCTTAATGCGATGCACCAAGTCCATGTTTGCTACCGGTGAGGAGCGGTCCCTGTTAATAGCATGCACCACACTGGCATTGTCGCATTGAATTTCCAAGTCGTACCATCCACGCTCAAGGGCGTTTTGAACTCCATAAAGCATGGCCAACAGTTCCGCACGATACGCCGAACACTGCCCGAGGTCAACCGCGAAGCCACCAAGCCACAACCCATCTCTGTCCCTTAGACATCCTCCACCCGCAGCTCTTCGCGAGATCTGACGATAAGCATCATCCGTATTAATGGTAATCTTAGTTGCTAGCGTATTTTATTTTGCATTTTTTAAATAGAAAAGGACAAAATTTGTAACGCTGAGAAATAAAGATCCCCAGTGTTTCTCATCGTCTGAAGTTAGTCCCTGAATTGATCAAGAACTTAACAACAATAGATTTCTCCAATTTCCCACAAAAATAAATAAATTAGATTAGCTATTTATTTCCCTTTTTTTCTTTTTCTATTGTCCACAACCTTTTTCGGTTTTCCCTGTTCATTTTTCAATAAAAAAGAAAAAGAAAATATTCTCTGTTTATTGAGATTTTATTCTATTTTTTTTTCTTCATTCCATATATAAAATAATTTATTTCAATCAATTATAAAAGTGCACGAATGGTGAAACCTGAAACCTAATTACCAAGCATGCTTTCAGTTCATCACTTGGAACAGAAGACTCCTTCCTCATTCACAAAAACGATAGCAAAAATTATTCACCCCACTATCAATCTCCAGTGATTGATGGGCTTCCATTTGATAGGATTCAACAATCAACATCAAATGTGGGTACCAAACATCATTCCTACATAAACTTCTCTTTTTTATGGGGTGAGCTCGGATTGGAGGATCCGACCGATCCTATTTAAACTCCTTATTCGATCAAAGTCTGAACTTCTTTGAACAGAACTTCTGTGAGGTGGTTAGAAGTCTAATCATTTTCGGAGTCCGATTCGCGTATTGTTATATCCGAAAATACGATTACTTATGAATCTTCATTTCCTTTCTTCATTTTTCGCTTCAATTCAAACAAAACCTAATTTTTTTTCCTTCTTTCCTCAGCAGTAGCCGCTCCGCTTGCCCTCTTCTACTCCCTCCCTCAATCCTTCTCCCTTCCTTAATCCTCTCCAACTCCAGTCCAGTCCACCCATACGTGAACCACCACCGCTCCTGCCTGCTTTTGTGTTCTTAAATTGTAATTCTAACAAATTAACATATTTTAATTTATGTGGACAGATCTTATTAAGTTGAAGGCTGGTTTGGTTGTTGGCAGCCTGTTTGTTGTTGCTGCTTAGTGCTTACTATTACTGCTACTGTTACTGCTGGTTTGACTTTGGCACCTGTTATGGATGGATTGTGGAATGGAATTTTTGTGTAATGAAAAGTATGGAATTATTTATTGTTGTGATTATGTGCTGCTGTAATGTGAACAAATTTAAGTTGTTTGTTTGTGCTAATGTGATTGAAAGGAAATTTTGATTTTAGAGAACAGATTGTGCCTTTTGTCTTGATTAAAGTTACAAAAAGCCCATCTCATTCATGCCATCCCAAAAAATCTGACCGAAATACACCAATTCGAAATAGTCAAATTACAATCAAATTTTAGTTATGTTCGGAGAATTCGGACTACCGACGATAAAATTCGATCCAAACTTATCAAATTCTGACCGAAGTATCTGAATGCTCACCCCTACTTCCTACTTCTTTGTGAATGACAAAAACCAGAGCATAGAATTGTGCTGGTTAGATCACTAATCTTAGTTACTACTGTTTAGCATCTGCATCAGTTAGGCATTATCCATAACTTTCACAAACCAATCTATGGGAGGAGAAGAGTAATGAATTAGCCTACATCCCTCGTGCGATTCGACAATCCTCGCAAAGCATTCAAGTTCCTCTTGATAGGTAGTACCGTATCCAAACAGACTTCATTTGCATTATCACTGTTACAAAATTTATCTTATATCATGGTAATCTGCAGACCAACATCCATCTTGTTGTTTTCCCATTCTCAATAATGGGGTCTAAGTCGGATCTGAAATTTACAAATGCTAGTCTACCAGTACCTACTGTAAATGAAATGCGAGTCATCTTCTTTGCAGAACCACAGAAATTTGGCATGTACTTAAAATAGACACCGTCAACTAACGGATGATCAACTGATGAACTAGTATATGCAAGCACAAACAAAGGAAACATTCAGACAGACTCATAAGATAAGAGCGCCTCATATCCACCTTATAAAAGAATTATATATCTCCAATGAGGGATTGAATTACTTAAGAATGTTTACCATCTCGTTTCTTTATTTTCCAAAATCGAAAGGCACTCATCTTATCTGTCATTAGCATCAGCAACTGACGTGGGAACTCATGGAGGGCAATTGTTGTTGCAAATCCCAACGCTCGTAAATCACTAGTCCTTGGCTAAAGCGCCAGCAGCAATTAAGAGTAATAGAAAGAGTTCTCGTGAAGGAGAACGGGACAGGTATAACTATGTAAACTTCTAATTGAAATTACTGTATCTCTAGTCCTCTATCACATCATTCTTGGAAAAGCATTCCAGGAACCATATGCTCACAAACGAAAATGAAAACTAAGGATCATAGAATCATTCATTTTTCCAGGCATACAATATAAGAGAGAAACCAAGACCTTGCAATTGGTGATCTCTGAATTTCTGAGAGTGAGACCAAGTCAAAACAGAAGGCTCGAAAACGGATTGGCTGCTCCATAGTTTCTCAGCGGACAAACAAGTTTGGAACATGAAAACTGCATTGCCCATAGCATTACCAAATAGCCAGTTATGAACATCCCAAAACAATTCGACTGGAACCCCATCCACCAATATGGTGTGATTTCCCCTGAACTTCCACCTAAGTCTTTTGACCTGCATCGCCACTTTGCTATCGATCCGGATCACAAGGCAAGGGTCCTTAGCATCAAGAGTATCGCATTCTATTGCGATATCATGCATCTGACCCTTATCACAGAACTGAGCTTTAGCACCATAAAACTTCTTCCCGAAAATATGCTCTCTTCTAGCGATAAAAACAGCATTAGATGCAACAGGGGGATTCTCAATTCTCTTGTATGCCTCCTTCTTCATATCACCCAAAAGCAACAAAATTTCTTGATTAAACGCAATACCCAAATAAAATCCTTCCAAAGGTTCTGGCCCAGAACCAAATTTGGCACTAGAAACATCCCAATAAATGATAATCTTGCTATTATATTCCAGCTCTAAATTCTTGCTCCCTTTTCTTTTAGAGAACAACCATGGCTTTATCTCAACTCTACAAATAGGCTGATTGGATGAATCATCAATTGCCACACCAAATCCTTGACCCATTAAATTCTTAGACCAAGTAACAGTAATTAAGCAAGAACGACCAAGTAATTTAGACTGATAGACACAAGTGACCAAGTTTTGAGCAGCTTTTGAGGTGCTTGAAGATGAAGAATCAGCAACTTGGACTCCACTCTCACCAAAACAAGAAGGAAAATCCCTCATTATAGCTCTCTTAAATCACTAAAGCCTCTCTATGTAACCCAAAAACAAAAGAAAATGGAGACAGCACAGAGATTATTGTATTAGTACCTCAATAGCCAATTGGGCAGGAAAAACTCAACGACCCATCTTCCAAATTCTCCAAATTGAGCTTCAGCTCCATCTGGGTATGAGCATATTTGTGTCAGGAAAAAGAAGAGGACTTGGATTTGTTTGACTGGCAAACTCTTTCCTTAAATTTTATGAAAGAGGAACAAAAATATATTTTAAAAAATGAGAGAAAAATCCCATTTGATGAGGGATGGGCAGAGAAGGAAGAGAGGGGATGTTAGTCACATGGGAGGAAAACGGCAGCAGCTGGATCTTGAGTGGAAGAGAAAAATTAATGAAGAAAAGAACTGGTTGTTATATACTACTACACGTTACAGATAGAAAAGAAAAGCAAAAGCAAAAGCAAAAGCAAAAGCAAAAGGTGTAGCGTAGCCATCTGTTTTTAGCGAGGCTAATTATTTATTCTTTCTTCTTCTTCTTTTTGAAAGGGACTTAGTACTTTCTTTTCTTTTCCGGATTTTTTATTATTATTATTATTATTTAGTGAGTTAAAAATTAATTTTATTTAAACATTGTTAAATTTTAAAAAAAGTTTAATTTTCACCACATTTTGAATTAAATTCTCATTATTTATATAATTTTATTTGAATTAATAAAAGAGTGGTATTTGTACCAAATTCTCATTTCTTATTATTTATATAATTTGTATGTTTATAAAAAAACATAAAATAATAATATATTTTATTAATGAACTATGCTTCTTTTTTCTTTTTTCTTGAATAAGTCTTCACTAACATGCGATTAGTGTAAAGTAAATAAAAAGTTATAGATTGGATCATTTTATACGAAAAATTTACTTTTAAAAAATAATTTATTTTTTAATAAATTAATATAGTGTCAATAAAATTAATCTTAACTCGTTAAACTTAAAAATATTCGGAACACGATAAAATTCTATCAATCTACTAGATTTGGGAATATATTGGAAGATTAAAAGAAAATAAATAATGGAAAAGAATTATTATGGACCTCCCCTTTAACTGGCATAGCACATGCCTTAGAGCTGAATAAAATCAAACCTTAAAACGCCAACTTTTGAAAGATTTCCCTCTTGGATCCACTTTTGTGTTGGTTGCATTATTTTTGGCTGTTAAATAAGACAAATTTAATTTTTAATTAGTGGTGGAAATGAGGAGAAATGGGTTAATGTCATTATTTGTGTTACTATTTCGGTTATTCTATATGTGAAAGACATGATAATGGGAATTTATGATTTATCTCATATAGCGGTTACATCTTCGAGTATGAAATATTTAACTATTAAGTGAACAGCTGATCTGGAAACACCTTATCTAAAATATTAAATCATATTAACCCAACTCTTATTAAGTGATCCGGAAGCATCTTAACTAAAACACGGTGCTCCCAATCTTTTTTATTAGACTATATTAATAATTGTGGATCTTTTTTTAAAAATCAGACCGATATAGTCCTAAAAAATTTAAAAGAAAACTTAATAACACTATGCTCTAAGTGCTCTTAAACCATCCAAGGTCTAACATTCATCTTTTTTTTTTAAATAATAAAATTAGTTTGAAAACTTCAATTGGTTACGTGTAAGCTTCGCCGTACCATTATCACGCACGTAGTATGCCAAAGACGACTCATGGTGGAACACGTGGCGGTCAGTGGGTGCTGCTGTATGGCCATGCGCAATTACTATTTGGGTTAGTGGGCCAAGTGGGCTGAAAGGTTGTCCAGCTGCGGAAGCTGGGCTCCTTGGCTTTAAGGATCAGGTTGATATCTTCTTTATTTATAATTTTTTATATGTTTTAATTAATTTTACGATTTATAATTAAATATTCATACATAAACTAGCTAGGAAGATATCGTCATGTGATTAGTTCTTATAAATAATAAGGTAAAAAATACTAACTAATCATCTGACAACTATTTATCTTAAACTGTTTAATTTGGAAGGGAAAAAAAAGTTAAACAGTTAAAGATTTAAATATAATAATATTCAAATATTAGTATTAGGTATGTGAGACAAAAGATATACTTAAAGAGACGAAAAAATAAAAAATAACAACCATTTATTTTAACTTAAAATTATTAATTTTAAAAATAATTGAGAATATTTGTGCACGAGAATTAAGGAAATATATTGAGGGGTATATTTCTAGCAAATTATTTCCAATAGTCCTATTAAATATATCTTCTTAGCATTAATTTTGATTTTGTTTTCTTAATTAAGGGAAAATAATTAAGGAGTGAAGACAAAAGAAATACCCTATCCCTTTCTCCCCCGGTTATGAATTGATTTACCATCATCATCATCATCATCTGCCACGAAAATAGGAATCAAAATCAATATGAAAGGCAAGTAGCGCGTGCCTTTTTCTTGTATTGTTGGTTTGTTTGCATCTCCATGACCATGAGTAACTATTATGGCTTCTCTTGGTGCAATGTTTGAGAAGATCTACAGAATAAATTAAATGATTAATGGCTGCTTTAATCGCCTATCACACACACACACACACACACAAAAGAAAAGGAAAAGGGTGCATTAATAACACTGAACGTTCTCTCTTTTTTTGAGAGAAAATTTTGATCTTCTAAAATTGATAGATATTTTGAAATACAATTTCTTCTCTAAAATGACATGTAATTATAAACCCGAAGGAGCCCACTTCAATTTAATTTTTAGATACAGACAAGCTTAATCAATACGTGTTCTGATAATAATAATAGTAGAAGTAGTAATGGCCATGTGCTGATAATAATAACCCTACAAGCTGGTAGTCGCCTAATTATGAGCAAGGCGGGCATGTGATTGTGATGGGAAGGAGAAAGAGAGGGAGAGACGACTGGAACTAATTACTGGGTTTGGGCTGCCCAACCCCACCGGCTTGAAACTCACTTGTCCCTAACCTCACTTTCCAATTTTTATGATGATGGAAACTATAGTCTGCCTATCAGATGCATATAAGAATACGACCGCAACTGTACTTACGACAGGCTTCTTCACTTCTTCGAGTAAACGCAAGTGGTTTTATGCTACTTGTCCTTTTACAAATTTTCGTATCGTCAATAAATACTACTCCAAACCACTTGCTTGGCTGAGTTCTTGCTCCCATGAGATTCAACCAGAAAAAAAGGGTAAGGAATGACCGATTCATAGTTCAAAATTGACGCATATGAAAATATTTTATATTACGAGCATTTTATTCCTTAATGGGTTAACCACTATAAACATTATGATCGCAACTATTAAGGGATGAATAACTTTGTACATATCATAATTCACCACCCAGCGCATTCTGTTCCATTAAAAGACAACATCCTTGTCTTAGGAAATCTGTTTGCCACTCACCACGCAATTAGATTACTAGAAAGCATCCACCAACAAGTTATAATAGTAGCAACGAACATATACGAATGCGTTTTTTACTGCTTATTAGATCACAATCACTGTTAGACTTCAGCCATAAGCCTTAGTCATTGGTGGATGAGTTAACACAGTAAGAATCAGCTGGACTAGGTCATAAGCATTTAGGTGTCCATCAGCTCCTGAAAAGCAAGCACAATAATAAAACACGTCAGGGAAAAACAACTTTATAGGGCTCTATTTATCACTATGCAATTTCCAAACACAAAGCGAAAATGGAAAACGGATAAGCTGCTACACCAGCTCAGTAAATGGGGGTTTACTAGATTTCGAATGGACAATTTTCCATCATCCAAGTTCTATTGCGCCCCAAAAAAATCAATAAACAATACGAGTAAAATACTCGCAAGCACTGTTGATTTCATAGCTGATGAACAGTGGTCAGTGGCCATTAACTGAACAAGAAAAAGAAAACAAAGGCTCCTGTAAATTTAACTTGTATTGGCAGTGGCACAACCCCTAAACTTAAAACAGCCATTTCCAATTATATTCTTGTATTCACATCAACAGGCAGGCACAAGACCTGTACTATTTTAGATACATTCTATACGAATTCAGGATAACATTCCACAAACAACTGACTCCTTCACCCACATTCAATAACTTCCCCTCATGTTATCGTGATGTCATCCTTTAACAGAGAAAACTTTGTGTCATCGGTAGGAAAACAGTTGCGCGTGACTACCTTCCCGACCCACTAATTTGTCAAGTGAGCTAAATCCAAAGGGTAACAGCTTAAGACCCGAGTCAAACCAGAAGTCCATTTTGTCCATTGTTCTCCTTTGAAAGGAAGTACAATGCTCAAAAACATTTCTCGTATCACACTTATCCAGCAGTGCCACTGCACGACTGATGCCTGTGGCCCAAAATTCAACAGAGTTCACAGTTCATTCCTAGCAAAATTGCAACCCGTTCGAGAAATCACAAGCAGTACTGGTGTGACTGTGAACAACGTAATCACAACAAAGACCACAAGAAGAGTTTAAGAACAAGAACCAATCTATCTAAGCTAATAAAGAGAGAACAAGTCATCTGAAGAAAAATCTCTCATCAAAGATCACAAGGTCTTGGGAAGGAACACGTTCAGTATATATTAATAAAGGCCTCTCAGAAGTTTTTAATCACCGATTACTGCATAAAAATCTCTATTTTGGAACGTGAGATCGAACAGCTTATCTTCCAATTAACTTGCTGTAAATTAGATTTACAGTTATCCAGACTAAGGTTTCAAGCAACCAAATATTCAAGCTATAAACTACCTTAGGCCAATCTGAATAATTAAAACACCAACCAATTCCTAAGAGATAAGAAGTACTTTAGAGGTACTAACACCATGTTTAGTTCCACCAATTACTCTCAAACACAAATTTGATGTCCAAGTTCATATCGATCGCCCTAAGTTAAGCAAGTGCTTAAGTTAGCCATCAACATCATAAATAAGCGAGCAACTTTGAGTGCAGTTGGATTTTAATAATAGCAAACTGAGAATAAATTTTTATCCACCAGCTTAATCACCAATGTGAGTGCTAGAGCAAACACATAAGTGCAGGTTAACTATCAAATTCAGAATTGTTGGCCTGACAGGTTTATAGAAAAGAGAGAATAATGTTGAACTGAACTCATCTTATTAGCTTGCATAGTGAACATCTTAATATCATTGAATAAAGTTTATCAATCAAAAGATATAGAACAAAGCCCATAAGCGAATACATCATGGAGTTAACAACACAGATAACAGCAAACACACCTCACTAAGCATCAGCACCATCAGATCCTTTTGCACCAAAGGGGTCATGATTAGGACCAACATCCTGCCCAATATGTCGCTGCACAAGCCGCTGCAAATCAGCCATAACCTTATGCTCGCGTTTTGCCTTCTCCTCATAGTTAAACATGGCCAGAGCCCGCTTATCCTCAGCGCTATAAACCTGGTTCTCTTTCCTAATACGAATAGCATTCATCCTCTGGTGCCTACTACCACTCATCACATACCCAAGAGTCTCAAACTTTTGAATCTCCTCAGCAGACAAACCCACTTCACCTCTTCGTGGAATACGTTTCCCTTGCTGCACGTACTGTGCAATAGCGTCACCTTCACCAGGTCTCAACGCCCCACCATAACTAACATGCCCTTCAGCTCTCGGCAAGGGCAACGGCCCAACAACAGGCTCATTATCTAAAAGAGGTTTCTTCTGAGCCTCGATCATTTCTTTCAACTCTAATGCCTCAGCATTAAGATCTGCAATTTTAGCCTCATCAACTATAACGTTAGTCTCCTCGTCAACATCGGAACCCAAACTCTTATCTGAAACCGAACCCTCACTCTCTGTTTCAGACCTCCTCTTCTTACTGCTGCGCTTAGACTGCTCTTTAGAAGAACGCCTCCTCTTAGACTTCACAGGATCATCATCGTCCTGCTCAGTCTCTTCACTCTCACTGCTCTTCCTCCTCCTATTTCTTCTTCTGCTACTTCTCTTACTACTCTTGCTGCTCCTCTTCCTCGACCTCCTCCTCCTCCTTCGCTCCACTTCCTCATCTGATCCACTCTCGCTCTCATCTGTTTCACTTTCACTCTCGCTATATGATTTCCTACTCTTCCGCTTTGAGCTTTTAGAACTCAGACTCCTGTTCTTCTTCTTTGCCCGCGAATCATCTGATTCAGACTCAGAACCACTATCAGATGCATTACTATCAGAATTTCCAGATTCCTCCAAGTTGCTTCTTTTATCTCTAATTTCTGATTTCTCCTTTTCATTCAAATCACTCTTCTCTTCGTATTCCTTAGATTGGTCTCCCTCTTCCTCTTCCTCTTCTTCATCCTTCTCACTCCTAGGCGGGCTTGGCGTGATCCTCCAAATGCAATACTTCTCGATATTCTTCCTCATCTTCTGCCTCTTCAGCCTCCTCCTCTCCTCGAAGCTCAATCCCTTCAACTCCTCATCCGACTCGGACTCTGATTTTCTCCCATCGCGGTCCAGGTACGATCCGCCGCTACCCCTACCAAATCTTCTCGGGAGAGAGTCTAGGGTTTGTTTGCGCCAGGACCCATCCCGGCCAGGGCTTGGGGAAGGGCTTCTTCTTCTATTTCTTCTAGGGCTTTCGTGGTCGCGAGATCTTGACCTATGGCGGTCGTCGTATCTGTGATATGAGGGGCTTCGGCGATCGCGCCGCCCACGGTGGTGGTCGTGGTCAGGGGATACCTCGTACTCGGGTGAGACACGGCGGGATTGGCGATCAGGACGGTAGGCTCTGTCTGGGATTACCACGGTCGAAGCTGGCCTGCCCATTGCTAGGGTTTGGCTCATAGGATGGCACGCTTACAGGGATAACAAGAAGAAAAAAAAGGAAGCAATGAAATTTGAGGACGATTTTTGTGTTGCGCGCACCTGGATTTTGTTGTATTCTTTTGATAAAATATAGGCTAAACGGTGACGTTTACATTACTTCTCAAATAACACCTTGTGTTTTAAAAATTCTTTATTTATCCCCGGATGTCTCAATTAGACAATTTTAAATTGAATTAATTTTTTTTTTCAGAAATTATTTATCAGAAGATATAGCACTTTTAATTAATATAAAAACGAAAAATAAGGAAAATTAAAAAAATCGAAGATGAAAAGATAAACTGAATTGCAGATCTGTGTCTCTCATCATCGCTTCATGGTCAAATCCTTTCTAACATTTTTATTACACCATCAACGCATTAAAAGTACACAAAAGAAGCCTTTGCAATGGTGAGCGTCGACAGTGGTGGGGTTGTTGGACTGGAAAATGAAGAACATATTGGGTTCGGGGAAAATGGTGGAGATTGGTGGCAGAGCCGGTGAGTGGATTTGATTTTAGACGACGATAGTGGTGGGTGAACAACGTGTGGTGGGGGAGGATCTGCTATAGTGGCTGGCTTATGGATCTAACCCCGGATCCAATGGGTTTCGATCCAATACACCCTCGCTTGGTTTTAGCCGCCTTGGGACTATACAGGGGCACCAGGCCCAGAGGTAGCCGTCAATTTTTAAAGAAAATGTATTTATTTGTTAAGTATCATCATTTTATTCTTTTCATTTTTAGATAAGCTAATTTTGAATTTGAATTATTACTGGTATTTTGCTATCGACATAATAATTGAAATTTATTTTACTTATTTTTCGCTTAAATTGTATACACAGTACTATATATTAATTCATATTTTTCTTTGATTTTTTTCTACAGGTGCAGGGATGCACAATTTGTACAAACATGTGAAGTGTGTAATTTTATGTGTTATAGGGATACCCTTTGAGTGAATTTATAAACTCTCTAATTTACTTCTTTTAAAGAGTGCGAACAGTGGCGGAGCTTGCCATCGATACTTGGGGGCGGGATTATAATAAAAAAATTACCTGTAAAATATGAACATTCTCGTCAATAATTATTATAGTAATAAATTTAATATGTATTGTGTATAATTAATTAAATTACCTGAATGGTACCCATTTAATATCGAGTCTAAACTGAAAGTCTAGGCAATCTTTTTTTCAATACAAACCACCAAGTTATTTACGAGAAATTCGTCTTCCATCTTGTTTTGAAGCCTAATTTTAACAATTTTCATTGTCGAGAATGCACGCTCACCTATTGTTGTAGATACTGGAAGAGTTAAAATAAGACGAATCATTTTATCAATAAGATAAAACGTCTTTGACATCTATGTTTCTGCAAACACTTGGCATAATTATGAAAAAGATGGCAAATGATGTGGTTTAGGATGATTATATGTCTCAAACTCAAAATGGTGTAATTGATATTTAAGACTATCATTTCTTGCTCACTAAAATCAAGGGGATAAAAATTTTCACCAAGTTTACAAATATCCTCAATGTTAAATGATTTATAGCCATCATTTGGATTCAATGCTAAGCTAAGTGTCAAAAGCTCCATTACTTGCTCATTTAATCTACTATTTAGTTCCTGCAATTGGAAGTCTATTGCAACGTTATATATATCAAAGTGATAGCGGTGCTCCTTGGTAATTTTATCACGCTGACGACGACCTCGACATCTTCTTTCTTTGAAAATGATATGACACTTTCAATAAAATCATTCCTACCATGTTCTCCCAACTTCTGGATCAATATTTTTGAACTTGAAACTAAATGTAAAGTATTCAAGATATCTTGAGACTTTTGCTGCAAAACTTGATAAAGTATGTCAGTAATCTCCATAACTTTCTTCAGTGGATGCAAGATAAAAATAAATTCAAAGGTGGATTTCAACACATCATTGGACAACACATTACGCATGCAATGATACAATTACCTATTAATATAGTAATTAATTGAGTCTGTCCCTTCCCTTAAGTTTCATTTACTCAGCACAATTATACCGTGATTAGTGGATTTGAAGTCCAAAGGTGTTAAATACGCATTCAAATCAGGAGAAGCATCTGTGCCTGAAGAACTTCCTAACCGAGAGGAACCAATACTAGAAGATCCAGAAGTATATGGTTGAGCTTGTCGTGAACTAAGTGTTGTCGTCAAGACAGTTGCAGTTGTCTCCTGTAATAATGAAAAAACTTAATTTCAATTAATCTTTCTTTATCGATACCAACCTTTAAATTAATTTTCTGCCAATTTTAGAGTTATGAACATATAGCTGCAAATTTTCTATCAATTTTAGATATCTACATATAGCTATATACCAGGATTTCCTTAGATTCTTTTTCGTAAACAAACTACAACCATATACCCGCATTAATAAAAAGAAAGAAGCCATTTGCATTACCTTTCCCTCTAATCTTCTCCCTAAGCACTAATTTAATCAAATAACTTATAAGTGATTAAATTGTAAAATACTAGGAATCCACTTTTGTGGCATTATTCATATGCCTACTTATATACACGGTGACATACATATAAATTAGGTACGGATCAAGGAAATTGGGAAAGAAAAAGAAAGGAGAGTTACTTTCAAATCAATCCAAGTGGGTTTTTTCCAATTCAGTTGACTCCGCATCTTTGCTTGAAAGTGAAAATCAAAACCATAAAGCATAAGCACAATCAATGGTACTGGAATTAGTTAGGGTTGGGGAATTACCTTTGGGGTTTGTAATCAATTTCTGGGAATTGACACTTCTAACGAATACGCTGGGTCGGTGATCAATCGACGGGTAACAAAGAGCAGTAGATTATCCGCAAAGCAGAGCAGTTGAGCAGCAATGGACATATAAAATAAAGAAAAACAAAGAAAAAAGAGTGAGTGGACAGGCTCGAGTGATACATCATAAACTTTTAGAAAGAATGGTAGCTTCCTTTTCTTATACTAAACATATAAAATATTACATCATAATTTTTTTTTATATCTATGCTCATGAGTGTCTCCTTCTTCTTTCCTTATTTGTATAGATTTAGTATGTTATAGAAAGTTTTTTATATAGGCTATTGTTGTTGTTTGATTCTTGACTTTAAGTAACTAACTTTAAATGAAGATGGAAGAATATTATTATCGATTTGATATAAATTAGTACATTTTTTACTACTAATCTCGTCTTTCATCAACGCTAATTATAGTCCAACGTAATTGATTTGCTAAACTATTCTAATACCCTTAAGTTGACTTACTCGTTTTTTTTTTTAATATTCTTTTACCATGCACTCAAAATGCTTTTATCATACTATAAGTTTAGGTTTTTTAAAAAATTGGCACCATTGCCATTGAATAATGGAGGGAAACTGAAAATCACGTCCATCCCAGAGTTACAATCATGCCCTTTCTTCTTCTTATTCTTAGCTTACTCTAAAACCAAACCAATAAAATACGTAAAATAACGTAAATATACAAAAACCCCAAACCTAAAGACCCTTACTTCCTTTCTGTCTCCTGCATTTTTCTCTCTTTTACTACTAAACAAGCCCTTACAAGAATTTCCCTTCTTCTTGCCCAGACCACCGAGCTCCGTTCAAGCTTAGCGGAGTCACTTACACGCCGTCACTGGATCCTCAAAGCTCTGTTCCTACCGCGTTTACTAGGTTCGATTTTCTTGTCGTTTCCTGTTTCTGCACGATTCGTCCGTACAACTTTTATTTTTTCTTAACGTCGTTTCGTATTTTATTTTTGGATGTCACGGTTTAGATCCTTTTTGTTAACGATTTAATGGGTACACTAAATTGAATGGAGAAGGTTTGGTTCTAGTGATGGCATATCAGAGGGGAAGGGTACCATTTTTGTAATAGGGGTTTTGCGTGGGTGTATTTTATAGAGATGGGTGAGGAATTGAGATCGAGTGACGTTTTATGCGCAAAGAGTGATGGAATTGAGGCTTCTGTGAGTGAATTGGTGGCAGAGAAGGATAGGGGTCATGAATTGAGTGGCGAGATTGGTGTAAAAGTCAGTGATGAAGATGCATTAGTATCAACTCCAAAGGGACAAGTCGAAAAATCTGATAGTGGGGATGATAAGGGAGGCGGGAGCAATGATTATAGCATGAAGAGAAGTAGGATTGATTGGGAGGGTGAGAGTGGCAATGAAGGTGGTGAGGAGAAAATGAATAACAAGGAAGGTGAACCAGAGGTTGTTGTCAGGGTGTTACGGTCCAGGTCAGTGATGAAAACTCAGGGCAAGAAGGAAGGTGAGATGGGAGAGCGTGAAAGTATTGTGGCTGGGAAAAGGAGTAGAGGGGATGATGGGTTGGAGGACAAAAGGGTCGATGTGATCAACAAAGTTAGTAATGGTTTTGATGGAGAGGATAGAGATGGATCAAATAGTGAATTGAGGCAACAGTTAAAGCGGAAGCGTGGAAGGCCACCTAAGAGGCTAGAGGAGAATAATGGTCCTGTGAAGGGAAGTGTTGATGTGAAAAATGAAGAGAGCAATCAAACTGCTTGGGAAGAGACTGATTTTCCAGATAATGAAGTGAAGCAAAAGCTGAAACGAAAGCGCGGGAGGCCGCCAAAGAATCTAGAGGAGACTGATAATGCTGTGAAGAAAAGTTTTGATGTGGAAAAGGAGCATGACAATCAATCTTACGTGGAAGAGACTGATTTACCAGATAATGAAGGGAATAAAGAAAAGGTGAAGCCAGAATGTTGGAGGTCTTTCAATGCTGAGGGTTGTGATGGGTCTGGGAAGGAAATCACTGCGGCAAAAAAGGAATCTAGTGGACATCTTAACGGTGAAGGTGGTTACAGATCGGATTGCGGGGTAAAGGAAAACATTAAGCGTAAGCTTGGAAGACCGTTCAAGGTTCAGCAGTCTGTTGTGTCCGGGAAGAAAAAGGTGCAGGTAAAGATAGATGAGAGCGATGGGTCTGTTAGTCTAGAGACTGATGAAGCAGTGAGTAAAAAACTAAGGCCTAAGTGTGGGAGGCCGCCCAAGGCTCTGGTGAAAGATGGGTGTGGGAACAGAAAACTTGAAGTTATAAAAGAAGACATTAATCAATCTGCCGGTGAGAGGATTGATCAATCAGATAAGGAGGTGAAGGAAGAAGTGTCACGTAAACGTGGGAGGCCGCGCAAGGTTAAAGTGGGTGCAGAGCCCGTAAAGGAACGAGTTGAGGTAGCAGCAGAAGATAATCCTCAGTCTGCTGCTGAATATAGTTATGGATATTCCAAAAAAGTGGGGAAGAAATTGAAACCTAAGCGTGGGCGGCCTTCAATGGCGACTAGGGCCTTAAAACTAGGCAGGCAGAGTAAAATCAATGCGGGAATAAAGTCAAGATATAGTGAGAATCATGATATGGGAAATGCTAATGACTTGTCAGGAAAGAAATTTATTGGGAAAGAATCTAAACCAAATAAGGTAACACTAGCTAGGAACAACAAGCCCAGCAAGGATGATACTGAAGTGAGGAAAAGCAAAGGGAAGGCAGGAGAACGAGCTCGGAGTAAACAAAAGCAGGCGGTGAGAGAAAAAATTGTGGACCTGCTTTTGGCTGCAGGCTGGACTATTCAATATAGGCCTCGAAATGGTAGGGAGTACAACGATGCAGTGTATGTCAATCCTAAAGGCAGGACTCATTGGTCAGTCACTTTGGCATACCGGGTACTTAAGAGACATTATGAAGAAGTCAGTGGTGAATCAAATGCTTTTAACACTGGCTTTAAATTTGTTCCTATTCCAGAGGAGGAGCTCCATATACTAACGAAAGTAATAAGTAAGCCAAGGAGTGATACAAATAAAAAGAAGAAGAAATGGAAGCTGACAGAGAAGGGTAGGAAAATTGCTGAAGGAGCTACTAAAAAGAAAAAGAAGAAACAAAAAACAAAAAAGCAGGAAGATACAGCTGGTTTGACAGACAAGGAAATGGCGTCAATAGTCAAGGATGGTAAGAGACTCAAAACAAATGGTAGAAAGCGTTTTGCTATGAAGATCCGCTATTCCAAAGAGGGAGTAGATTCAGACAGTGGTGGCTATATGCTGTACAGTGGGAAGAGATCTGTACTCGGCTGGATGGTGGATATGGGTACTGTGCCATTGGATGGAAAGGTGCAGTGCTCAAAGCGTAGGAAGACACGAACAATGCTGAGGGGTAGTATTACAAAAGATGGGATCCTGTGCGATTGCTGTAGCAAAACCTTAACAACTTTGGAATTTGAGGCCCATGCAGGCAGCAAATCCTGCCATCCACTTAAAAACATATATTTGGAGAGTGGACCTTCGCTTTTGCAGTGCCAGCTAGACACGTGGCGTAAACAGGACGAGTCTGATTGTGCGGGCTTCCATTTAGTTGATACTAATGGTGACGATCCAAATGATGATACATGTGGCATCTGTGGCGATGGTGGGGATCTGATTTGTTGTGATGGTTGTCCATCAACATTCCATCAAAGCTGCTTAGAAATAAAAGTAAGTGTCTGTTTTTGTTTCTAGTATTGCTGATACTTCTTGCCCATTAAGCATCCATAACTTAACTATGCACTTATTAAGATGTTTGAGAAGGACACGATAGGGATGGAAAAGTGGGGATTGTGGTTACATTTTGACAGATAAGCAACTTAGAGGCTTTTTTTCTGGTATCTTCTGTTAGCATCTTATTTATACGGACCTGTTGGTCATCTTTCTGCCTTTCCTTCTGAAAATGAGATCAATTGTTGTAACTCTCAAATATGTAGTCTATTTTAATTTATGTGCTTATTTATTTTAAATTTTAAATTGCAGAAGTTCCCTTCAGGTGTCTGGCACTGCATATACTGTTCATGCAAATTTTGTGGGATGGTTGGTGGAAGTCCAGGTCAGGGAGACGCTGACAATGCTGCTACCAGTTGTGCCATTCTTACATGTTGTCTCTGCGAGGAGAAATGTACTCACTCCATCTTCCAAGTGTCTAATGTCTAGAGTAGTATAGTGTTCCTTTTCTTTACTATAGTAAACATTGTTGTATGTATTCTCATTATTTTCTTTTATGTTAATGGATGCTTTTCTGCTGTAGATCACAAGTCATGTGTTCAGGAAAAGGATGCTATAAATGATCTCAGTGGCAAGTCTTTCTGTGGGAAGAACTGCCAAGAGGTACTCTATCAGCTACAGTCTGGAACTGAGAATTTTGTACAATGAAAGTTTAATTGCCAATCCTCTGAGTTTCCCTTAGTTCTGGCCTTTGTACATCTTTTCTCGATTCTAAGCTAATATTAGGACTGTCAGTTCTAAGCTAATTTTAGAACTTAGGTCTACTTGAATTAGCTGTGCATAGGAATTCATCACGTGTGTGTATTGGCTCTCTCAGTTATATGATCGGGTACAAATGCTTCTGGGAGTTAAACATGATATGGAAGAAGGCTATTCTTGGACTCTTGTTCGCCGATTTGATGTTGTCTCTGATATTTCTCTTGCTGGGATGCCGCGAAAGGTTGAATGCAATTCCAAAGTAGCTGTTGCATCGCTTATAATGGATGAGTGCTTTTTGCCAATGGTTGACCACAGAAGTGGAGTCAACCTTATTCGGAACATTGTCTATAACTTTGGGTAAGGACACTTCTACTGTGTGCATGAAATCATCTTATTGAACATGTGTTTTTTCTCTTTCACTATCCTTGTGGTAAATAATCTCCATTAATTTATTAGGTCTGTTAGCACTTAGCGAATTAGTATTCTGTCCTTCGATGCTGTCTATGTGTCCTAATGGGGCCTTCACTCATCAAATCTCTAGAGTCTTATTAAGTCTTTGTTAAAGAAGTGATGTTGATATATGAATCATAGCATCTTCATCCCATTTGTGCTTATCTTTTGCTTGTGGTTATAGCAATTATCAACGCTCGTAAATATGAGGGTTGAAATATTATAAAACAAACTTTTTGAACAATCATTTGTTATTTTTCAGGTCAAACTTTTACCGACTTAACTACAGTGGGTTTTTAACTGCCATTCTGGAGAGAGGAGATGAAATAGTCTCTGCTGCATCCATTAGGTATGTCTGGCTGACTGTTATAGCATAGTACTCTGAAACAGTTTGTAAGTGCTTCGTACCTGGACGCATCTGTAGAAATCCTTTTTGATGCCACATCTGGAAAAGACATCTTTTGGACAAGAATAATCTGTGGTAGGAATTAGTTATTTTGAGATTTAATGCCAAAAGTTTTGTGCAAGGGATATTCCTTTTTGGAACCATTAAGTAAATGATGGAAGTTTCTAATTAAAGCCATTGCATAACTTCACACAAAAATGCAATTTTCAGATTGCTGCATTTGCAATGTTTTATTGGGATGTTACAACTCCTTGTGAGAGTCACATTTAGTGTTTCTTTTCAAATTTGAAGCTTTTAATTTTTCCTGAACAAGAAGTTTAAAATATAATAATTTTTTTAAAGCATGATAACCGTATGAAAAGAGAGAATTTTTGGTGGTCTAAGAGAAGTAATAAAGAAGGGAAGAAGATGGTGTCATGCATCTTTAGATGCTCTTGGTCTCAACTGAAGGAGTAAACGCTTCTCACTCTTGCTTTCGTTCTTGATGCTTTTATATATCCCCCCCATGCTTTTGGTGCTTTCTAAATTGGGACGTGCATAATTTTACTGACGGTGCATGTTCACTTCCGTTCCTCATATTCCTGCTTACTTAGTGTCACCCCTTGGTGTATGCATGCATCAGTTTATGAGATTGTAAGTTCTAACAACCATAACATTGTTGCCTTGTTAATTAGGATCCATGGAAACAATTTAGCAGAGATGCCTTTCATTGGGACCCGCAACATGTATAGACGTCAAGGAATGTGCCGTCGACTTCTTACTGCCATCGAAAATGTATGTTGGTTTTTACATACGCTTTTGCTTGCTGCTTACTAAGAGCCAGGCTTTTCCATTTATTCATTCAGTTTCTCTCTCTTTTCGCCATATTTCAGTAGATCAGTTACATGGATGAGCATCTGGTTGTACAGGAGATAACTCCTATATTTAAATTAGAAAAAGTTCTCATTTTGAACTTTTGCCATAATTGTACATCTGAACGGAGTGCAATCCTATTTCATTTTTGTGAGCATTCTTGAATATTTATTTTTCGCTTTACAACATGTTTATGCCCCCCTGCCTGAAGTTAAATCCCTATTTTATCTAGCTCTTTGCTTATCCTGTTATCAGGTTCTTCGCTCTCTAAAGGTTGAGAAATTGGTGATACCTGCGATTTCAGAACTGAGGGAAACATGGACTTCCGTTTTTGGTTTCAAGCCTGTTGAAGGACTGAGCATGCAAAAAATGAGGAAGATGAATATGATGGTTTTTCCTGGCGTTGATATGTTATATAAACCATTGTTGGAGCACCAAACTGCTGAAGAAAATGCAATTTCTGAAGAAGGTGCTTTATTGTCTAGAGTAAATTACACTTGTGCTACACATTGTGGACTTTATTTTCTCATGCAGACAACTGTCTTACGCCATATGTTCTTGTAGGTTTGAGCCGGTCCACTAAGTCCAAGGAGCATCTAACAATGGATAAGACAGAGACTAAATCTGATGACCAGCGATCAGCTAGTTTTGATTTGAATTTTCCCAGTGACTGCAGCATGCCTCATAATGGTGTCATAAATGGTCAGCCAGTTGGAACAGAACCTGGTTTGCTTCTTGCTGGTGGCTGCATGATTGCCACATCTGACCTTCCTAGTGAGAATGATAATCTAACTGTATGCCTTGATCAGTCGACTGTGATTTGTGATAAGCTGGACAGGGCAAGCAAAAGTACTGTGAGCCCCCTTGATTTTTCATGTGATGCGCATGAACAAGCTGATGAAATTACTGAACGTCAAAATGGTATTGTTTCTGGTTCAATTGTTTCACCAGGAGATGAGACTATGCCAGTGGATGACCCATCAAACCAGCACGATGTTTCTGGTGAGGAAAGCAAATCGCCTGTAGCATCACATATTGGGTACAACGCCACTGATTGTGGGGAGGGATTTCTCGGTGTTCCTAAGGATGGTATGGATTCTGTTCAGTGTGATGTACCAATGGAAGGGAGCTATAACAGTCCCAATTCTCTTGCTAATGATGTAACCCATACGACAGGTGAAACCTCGACTACCCAGTCTCAGGACTTGTTTTTTCAGCATGACTTAAATGTTTCAGTCAAGGATGCTGTTTACAGTGACTCGGATACTACCAATGTTGCCCATGTAGTCCAATCAACGTTCCCAATGTTTCACCGGAGAACTGAAGATACTAAAAATGGATATTATGCTGCATTGCCTGTTGATGATAACATTAGTCTGTCATGTGAGGACAGTGCGTCTGGTGCTCGCAAAGTGGAAGGTAACCGTGCCTCAGATGAACCTAGTTGTGATCCTTCTCATATGGCCGCTCCTGATGTTGCTGTGAAACGAAGACTGCAGACCAGCGCAGGAAATGGCATCTCACTGGAGTTGACAATGAGCTCTTGTGGGGTGGATTTAAATGGTGTCCCTGACCCGAAACAACTACATACAACAGTGAAAAGTCACCCTTTCTGTTGATGGAGGTTTAGCCTCCCGAACGTAGACTGACCCTGATTTTGATTTTTGACGGTGAACATACTAGGCTAGCACACTCCAAATCTGAATCCTTGAGTAATTCGAGTTCTACTCCTCATGTCACCGGCACAGTCTCTCTGGTGGGAATTAATGTTGGGTGCTCCAGAAGCTGTGATTTGATCGAACAGGCTAATTGATTTTCTATTTGTTTCTTCTTTTGTTTGTGTTTAGGGGGTGAAAGGTTATTGATTAGGATGCCGCCATGGTTTTGCAATGCCTGGTCATATGGTGGTAGTAGTAGACTCAGTTGGCGGACTAAGCATATGTACAGTTATCTTTTTCTTTGGATGGAACTAACTTCAGATGAAAATTGAGGGCTCATTTTGGACATGTTCTTTGCCCACTGTGAATAGAAGAATTCATTACTAGACTATCTATGATTAGCTGTTTCTTTTCTTCTTTTCTCATGGAAGCAGCTGTTTCTTGTCTCTGTTCTTACCTGTTGGGTTACTGTTAGAACGATTGGAATCTGTCTGTGCTCTTGCTCTGATTGGAAAGGTTGGAGTAAATTTAGTCCCAATGCCACAGCCCACAAGGGATTAAAATATATGGCATCACATCTCTTTTCTCTTTATTTTTGGAGTAAAAATGCCATCACTATGAAATCAAAGGTTTTATAGTTTTAAATTTGAGTACAACAGTGGTCTCAATCAAGGATCTTTTTTTCTATCCCGCCAGTATAATTTTTCGATGAAATTAATAATTAATTTTCTAAACAAAATAAGGAATAAAAGCCAAGGGTAAATATGTCATTGTAGCATAACTTAAAGTGAAATTCCTAGGGTATAAAAATTTCTCAAGCATATAAGATCTGACGTTTTAGGGTTTTAGCACTTCTTCAACACTCGCGCTGTGCAGCAGAAGAGAAAGCTCAGCTACACATCTCACACCTAACTGCAACCATGGTGAGCGCGTCGAAATCTTTCTTTCTTTTCCTCTTTTCTCTCTGAGTGATTTATGTACTGGCTTCTTGCGCAGTTGTGTTGATTTAATTTATTGTTTTAATATATATTTTTTTGGAATCTGTAGTCGCTGGTGGCAAATGAAGAGTTTCAGCACATTCTCCGTGTGTTGAACACTAACGTTGATGGAAAACAAAAGATCATGTTTGCCCTTACCTCCATCAAGGGTATTGGTCGCCGTTTTGCCAACATCGTTTGCAAGAAGGCCGACGTCGACATGAACAAGAGGTAAACTTACTTCCACTCTTACATTTTGCTTCATTCTCCAGTAACAAGTTGATTTTAGTTTGTGTAGATCCTGTTTAGTGATAGTCCATTTGGAATGTGTGAAGTTTTGGTTAGGGCCTAGTTTTTTTTGTTTGGATGCTAGGTTTTTTGGGTTGAATGAATAGTGAGGTCTTGTTGGATGTTCTTTGTTTTTGAATTTCTATTTGATTTCCTGTAGAGCGGGCGAAATATCTGCTGATGAGCTTGACAAGCTAATGACAATTGTGGCTAATCCTCGCCAGTTCAAGATTCCCGACTACTTCCTTAACAGGCAGAAGGATAACAAGGATGGAAAGTATTCTCAGGTTGTGTCTAATGCACTGGACATGAAACTTAGGGACGATCTTGAGCGATTGAAAAAGATCCGGTTTGTTTCTGCTGTTATTACACAAGTTTCTCATTACATGTTTTGTTTTATTGTGTTTTGCTTAATCTGTCGTCATGGTCCTCTTACTGCAGGAACCATCGGGGTCTTCGTCACTACTGGGGTCTGCGAGTTCGTGGGCAGCATACCAAGACCACTGGCCGTAGAGGAAAGACTGTTGGTGTCTCCAAGAAGCGATGATCTGGTTGTTTCATTGTTTTCCTTTATGGATGTTTTGCATGTTGAGCAGTGATTATTATCTTTCGCAAGGAACGTTATTGTCTGCTAGACTGGATTTTTTTTGTGTTAGTTTCTTTTGAGGAACTGATGCCTTTCTATGAGTTCTTTACATGAATGATATCAACATTTTGAGCCATTGCCTTTTCTTGCTTCCTGAAATCCTGATTGTTTTTGAATGATGAAGTGCCTATTTATTCTGCTTTCATGGGTGTGTTGTATTTAAGGGAAACAACTTGATCTGCAAAAAAAAAATGTTTTCAGCTGCAGTCAGTATAGTGATACCTCTTGAGCGTACATGCTAAAATGCTCATGCCGCCTATACACTTGCACACATCCTAGTTCTTCATTCTTATCGGTACACCAGAACAATATGTTGTTTTTTTACATAGGTTGGGTGTTCCTTTTGATCCACTTCACCCATGAATTCTTACTGACTTAAATTCGTAATCTTTAGTGAGCAATGTGGTTTGCCATTTTACTACTACATCTTGTTTGGTTAACTAATGCCCCTAGTTGGTTCGTCGAACCCTGCGTTGAAGTAGTTGGTTTTAGGCAATTCATGTTGCATTCCTTTTTGGTCAATGTCTCAATGTTAGTGCTTATATCGCAATTGAAGTGGTTATTTCAGAAATGCATAACTAGTTTTGTTGGACGCTCTCCATCATTTAGGTTGTTATCGATGGAATGGTAAATTTTTCCGCCAGTACTTATTTTCTTGGAGGAGCATGATGGACATCATTCATTCTTACAAAGTTAAACTGAACTAGAAGAAGCATATTGTTAATTTTTTGTCATCATTCTCGTTCTACCTTTGCTCTGGCTCTACTTCCTTGCATCCTTGCGCATCACCTGCCTTTTTAGACCTATCGTAGAATTCCTTTGTTTGGACTTGGACTTGGGCTTGTCCAAGCACTTCCATCTTACTGTCTTAATTGCAGGTAGATAAGGTTCACGGCTACTGGGCCTTGAGTGGTGGGCCAGTGTAATGTGCCAACTCTTTTTTGTTGCAACTAAGTAAACTATGCAGCTATACTTTTTGTATTATGCACTAATCAAAATGAAATGACCTTTAAAAGGTTAGAATTTTAAGAGAACTATAATCTACCTCCAAATCTCACGGTATCACTTACATTTTAGTCTAATTGGATCCAAATAGGGACATTATGGGTGTTTTAAACGAGGAGTCCGAATCAGTTGGGCTCGAAAAGGGACCTAAATATCGAATCGTAACTCAAAAAATAAAATACTATAACCTACTTTTCTATTAAAAAAATGTGAATAGTTTCCTTTATAAAATCATAACCTACCTAATTACAATCAGATAATTAACGAGCTTGGTCGTACCTTAAGCCCCCAAAGCTCCGCCCCTAATCTTTCTAACCTGCACACCCTACCCTTCTTTGTCTGTCCTGTCCTGCCCTGCCATTGTCCTACAAATGTCTTCCAGAAAGTGGAACTGTGAGGGTAAAGTCTATAGATGCAGCAGCAATGGTTGACAATAATTGGACTCCAGTTCAGGAGTATGGCTGTCATATCAGGTGGTGCGAATTGGAAAGTGATTCGATCCCTGGGGCTGGTGGGGAAGACGGAAGACCATCCACATGTACGTACTAAATAAACATTAGGGTTTGGTTTCCAAATTCCAATTATAATATATAGATCACGTATATCTCACTCACGTAATTTAGTTTAGCACAAGAACAAGTCATTGTCATCGTAATCGTCATCCATCAGTAGCAGCATCTCCTGCAACTGAGAGTTATAAAAAAATAATAATTAATATCCTAAAATTACTTAACTTTGAGATAAACAAGAGACAAAATCTGGATCCCTGTTGCTGTCTCTTGTTATATACATTACTTCCAACTTGGCGATCTTGTTGTTGGTACACACAATATAATACTTGTCTTGATCCAAAGATTCCCAGCCATCTTATCTAATTGTGTTATCATTGTGAATTGTCTTTTCCACTGTATGAGCAAAACAGAGTCTTTTCCAAGTTCCACTGTATTATTAAAAATGACTAGTCACTTGTTAAATTATACTCATTCTGTATAAAAAATACTAGTGAATTTAGCATTTTTAATTTACACCCTGACGAAAAGTGTACAAAAAGTAATTTTTTCTACCCTTGTCAGTTGCCCGCCCTGCTCGTATCTACTGTCCGGTTAACCCTTGCTGCCCGCCTGCTTTTCTTAATATGTGTAATTTACCCTTCGTCATCAAACAAAAAGAGCCGGAGGGAGTGATCAGTATGGGTTTTCTTTTTGCTGTTTTGTTTCTTTTTTTTATAATTTGGGATATGAACCTGATTTTTAAATTTTATTAATATTTTTATCACCAGCAAAACAATCAATAAATTACATGCGGGTTGACTTCCTGTTTTGTCATTGGTTGTGATTTAGCCGCATTTCTTAACATTTAATGCAAATTCTGGCTCTTCTTATTGGTGGTATTGCAAAAAAAGAACACATCTCTTTCTCTTTAACAAAGCTCGTAAAGAATTGGCATTTATAAGACTATACTTGTTTCTCATGCTTACTATATGAAGTGCAAAATTACTACTCACTACCAAGCTCACATGTGAGTGCACGCTCTAAAACGATGATACTTGCTTTCCACTCGATTTTTATCTTTTTTATTTTTGCCACTAAACCTATTTTGGAAGGATTTAGTGTTATACACTCATAAATGGCAATTAAACCAATTTATTTATTCAAAAAGATATACACATGTTATATTTATATTCAATAATTTAATAAAAATATCATATGCACTAATATTCATGTATTAAATATTAAAAACTTAGTATCTCTACAATTTACTATTTCTTTTACTTAAATGCACACATATATCGTTTTATATTAATCTATTAGTTATTTATTTAAACAAATAAGGGATAAAATGCAATCAATTTTTTTTTTGGGAAAAAAAAATCAAAAGGTCCAATTTTATCGTTAAACCATTGCTATATTGGTTAGTACACTTAACAAAAATGTTAGCATGTCGTTGTAAAGTTAGTATTTGCATTATTATTCTATTTATATATAGTTTAAATGTGATTGAGGTGAAGTTCATCCGGTTGATGTGTACTATTTTATGATGTATAGGTCATAAATTTAAATCGTTATATTATACTATTTCAGAGGAAAAAAAATCACCCAAAAAATCATATTTTACCATTTCAATTAAAAAAATGAAAAAAAAATCACCCATGAAATTATATCATAGGTAAAACTTTCGAAAATTACAATAAAAATAAATACTTAATGGACCAACTCAGTACAAATATAATAATTATAGGTCATTAAGTTTAGAAAAATAACTATGGTTTAGATTCAAGACTTAAAAAATGAAGGGAAGTTACTTAAAACTAAAGCCTAAAGGTATAAGGTAGGGAAAATATTACTAATTACTAATATTACTATACGTACTACTCCATGTTACAAGACAAAAAGAAAAATGAAAAAGGAAAAGGGCCCACCTTCATTTTCAGGAATTTTTATGCCTCAACCTAAAATATGTTAATAATAATATAATCACACAAAAAATCATTATCCGACAGACACCCCACATCGCAATACTACATGTGCTGCTGCCTCGAAATCTCGCAACCACCACCACCGCCGTTTCCGCCCAAATCATCATCACTTCCCCGCCGTCCGCCGCCGTCGTCCTGCGCCGCTTGTTGTTTCGACAACAAGCTCACTAGAAGATCAGCGAAAGCGCCGAGGATGAACTTGTGCGTGCTCTTCGGGTTCAGATTTAGATAACAGAGGAGGAGCTCGTGTAAATATTCCCAGTTCTCCATCACGTCGCCCATCTCACGAGCCTCCACCATCTCCTGCATGGATCGCCGGAAGTCCGCGTATGGGTCCGGCGAGATTGTCGGGACCGCCACTCTGTCTTTTACGGCTGGAGATAGAATATTATTATTTGTAATATTGCAATTACTAATTGATTCTCGAGATTGATGGTGATGATGATGACACGTATCTGGAATTAAGGGATCGTGATTGGAGTCTGTGGAAGTGGTGGCGATGGAGGGTGTAGATTCGATGATGGAGTTGGAGCGGCCAGGGGAGGAGAAGAAGAAGCGTTGGGAGGCTAATGCGGTGGCTAAGTCGGGTTCGTTGTGGTGGTCGCCGTCGGAAGACTCGTCGTAGAGGGAGTTGAAGTTTTTAATGAGGAACGGACGGTTGTGATGGAGTGGGGAGGTGGAGGATTGGGGTTGTGATGGTGGTGGAAGTGATGATGGTCGTTTGATCAAATTGGTGAAGCAAAGATTGAGATTAAGATTAAGGCTCCTTGATCTTCCTAAGGTAGTGTTTGGCATTTGGTTTTTATTTTCTTGAAAAGAGGGATAGATTAGAGGAGGAGAGGGGGGAAAAAATGAGGGGAACAGAAGAGGTGTGGGTCGGGTATTTATTTGTGTCGGTGATGGAGGGTCCAGTTTGATCGTTGATGGGTTGACGGATATGAATATGATGTACTATATGGGTTGTAATTCGTAACCATTTGTATGAGTGGTTAAGTGAAGGTCGCTCGCCCGGTCAACAGTAGACCAGTCTGCCTAGGAGAGTAACTTCACTGCAAAATATGATGGGAGGGGGAGATATTTGGGTAACGGTTATTCGTAAAAATCATTCAAATTATAATCTAAGTTATGTCAATTCCTATAGAAAGAAAGTAATTAGCTAGTTTGATTAGTTAATTTCTAATATAACACACCGAATATACTATACAATTATTTATTATTATAAATTTAATGATGCGATGAAATGGTTATTGATTATATGATTTATCCTATATTATTTATGATTATTGGTTAGCTTATCAGTTTCATAATTATATCTCGCCAGCTAGTAGCTAGATTGTAACCACATCAGAACGAAGCGTCTGAGTTCGATCAATTCTATTAATACACGACAGATCGTATGGTTAGCTAGCGCAGTTACTCGCAAACATTGCTGCGGTGGATTGCTTGATTCCCACCCGCCGGCTCTTGGCAACGAAATCTTTATTTTATTAAACAACTACTTTTTTTTTAACTCATTGAAAACTAAACTAGATTTTTTTACCTTAACCGAACGTAGAGCGGCAGAGACATGGGCCATCCCCTAAATTTTTTTATAGTACCAATTTAATCATTTAATTAAGTTCTATATTTAGCCTCCTAAAAATCTAATATCGTCTTTAAATTTTTAATTTTTTCAACCAATTCTACTCTTATTTTTCCATTTTTTTTTATATATTTGGTCCTAAAAAATTAGTTGGACTTTATAAATATTACAAAATTTAAGTTTTTTATATATTAAAAGAAGCTAAAAAGTATAAACAGAAAAACAATCAAATTGGGATTATTCTCGGAAATGAGACACCCATAATCCAGATTGACCATTCCGTTAGTAATAAAATTAACTTCTGGGTAAATATGTAGTATCACAACTTCCCATCCCATTGCATTCCAAAAATCAATAATTTATATGCCAGCGAGGAGGGGATGAATATGTGGATAATCTAAACAACACTTTTATTGTCAATTTGCAGTAACACTTTACGCGAACCTCTATTCTAAATACAATTCTCCGTATATAACTCTACTTTGAATGCATTACAAGCTTCTAAGGAGCCAATCACCATAGTTATCCCCCAAAACACCACGTGCCTAATATTAGTAATAACAAAAATCAAAATTTAAACATATTTTATTAACTTTTATAATTTAGTAATGGTTCTTAAATATTTTATATATATCCCTTTTCATGTTAGAGAATAAAAAAGTAAAAAAATATATAGTACATTTTTTTCTATATATATTACCATATATTCCCAAAAAAAATAGTCTAGACTCCCGCAATTAACTAGCTATGATATACGTTCGGAATTTTCTTCCAGAAATTGACACGTTAGTTAATTAGTTATATTTTATTTCATTTTATTGGTTTAGGAATATGGAAAAGAAAAATGCAATTCCAAATTCATTGGAATTAGAATGTCTGGTCAATTAGTGGTATACTATTTTTCAAACGTCATGTCAAGTTATGTTCCAAATTCTTTGGTTTTTAATTGTTATATATACATATGTTTATTTGGGGCTGGATATTCTTGTTGAGTACACGATCAAACCATTGAAATGACTACACTATTTAAGCACATGGTTCCTACCATTGCCCGACCCATATCCACCTAACGTGCCGCTGCTTGCTCCCCTTCTGTAGATCATCAGGAAAAAGAAAAAGAAAAAAGGTAAATAGATACCTTCTGCCCTGTTCCATAGGCTACATTCCCTTCCTTTCGTTGATAAAAAAGAACTGTACACACTCTGTAGCCTGGTAGGAGTTCTATTCTTTGCCTTTCTTTTACCACCTTCTCTCTAAAACCACCTTTACTAAAAACCATGTATGAATACGGATCGAGCTTGATGATCATAGCTTGTAATTGCTAGACACGTAGGTTGACAAAGGCTATTACATATTATTGATTAGGGACCACTGAAGCAATTTGAAGAAGAAAGCATCAGCAGGAAATGTAAAGTATAATACTTTAATACCAAAGTAAGTACTACTGTGTTATATATATATATATATATATATATAGAGAGAGAGAGAGAGAGAGAGAGAGAGAGAGAGAGAGAGAGAGAGGATCGGTTTCGATCCTACAAGGACAAGAACCGAATTTGTCATCCTTGTATTTTATTTCAATCGAGCCTCTCTTGATGTTGATCTCTCACTACGTACTTTTCTTGTCTATCAGTGCTCTGTCATTCTCTCCCTCTGCTGCTCTGCTTAATCAAAAGCAACAACATTCTAAGCTTTGTTTTCCACTGATCAACAGCGTACACTGCTCTACATCACCATTCAATCAATCAATCAAAAGACGAGCTCGGAGCTCTCCTCCTTATTAACGTAAGCACCCTTGTAAGTTAGCTGTTTATATTAGTTGCGGTCGACTGTAATTTAAGTTTTGAGTTTTGAAATGAAGAAAAATACGCTGCAAGAGTTATCTACTGGAAAATAAATAATTATAGAAGAGTAATTACCATATTAGCTAGATGATTCATGTGCTAAAAGGAACTCCAGGAACAGTATATAAATTTTTAAATAGCTAGATGTAATAGTAACAAAAGAAGAAGAAGAATAATGTTAAAAAAAAATTAAATAAATATATAAATGAAGTAAAAATAATAATAAAATTGTTAATTCCTCGTGCATAGACTTAATTGATCCGTTTGGTGTTAATTAATTATGATTAGGATCATGTGATTTGAATAATTAACCACTCGTGTTTAATTAATTAATTTAGTGGTAGAGTGTACGGTGAGCTGATTTTTGATCTGAAGAATCTGAAATTAGAGCTGAGAGAAGAAACAAATTAAAGAAAGAACAGCATCACATGATGATCATAACACACAGATGAGCTGTTGTTGTAAGTGTCAGTACTGAAACTTCCTTCTCATCTCCGTTTGGTTGTTGGTACGTACAGCAACCAATCACCAAACATTATTGCTTAAACCATGCTATTAAGGGATATCAATGTTAGTTAATTCTCAAGATTGGATTATTAGCTAAACTAATACCTTAGCAATCAAACTCAAAGCATGTACAATTTGGGCCAGGCCAGGCCCAAGTTAATTTTATGTGACCCAAAGGTTTTCTTGCTCCACTAGTATCAAGGGGCTGGGCCTCGATGAGTGGGTTCTAAATGTAATCCAATTCGGGTATTCTTTATGAAGGGACATTTTGTTTTTTTGCGGAGGATAAAATGGGTAATTGCAACATTGAGATGAGCATGGCACCTCTTTCGGCGTGCAGCCTTAAAGTTTGAACCCCACAAAGCAAGCAAAGAACCTAGCAGTTCAACTTCAACCTTTTTTTGGTTCCTCAAAAATCAAGGAAAGAAAACGGACACTGGCTGGCGTGTCCTCACCAACCTTTTATCAACCGGTTGCTGGTAACCGATTGAACCGTTGGGAACCAACACCTGTCAGTGCATGCCCGCTAGGCTCCAACCAAACCAACCTTTCCTCTCCTTGTTCGGATGCTCAGGGCCCAACTCTTGTGCGTGATTCTTGTGGGTCCACCTTCTGCACTCTTTTCCTGCCCTTTTTCACTACTTTTACCAAACTGCCCCCTACTCCACTACCCTTAAACATCTGATTGTGCCACATTTACAATTTTACCCTATCCGTAAAATTTATACCGTACCGGCCGATAAAGGAAAGGAACGTCCATTCACTGTACGACATTTAAATTCTAGTGTGAAGAGTCATTTCAGATCCGTGGTTTCTGCCTCTATAGAGGTCTCAATAGGAAAAAATCAGTGCCCAGATTAACATTTTAGAATCTCTATTACTGTTATTCGATCCAGTCTTCACTCACCAACTCTGCTGCTCTCCACGGTAATCTTTGTTCTTCATCCTATTGTTACTTTGGTTTCATTTTTGCTGGAAATGGTGATAGTGAAGCTTTTGTTCGTTTTCCTTTTGGAATTCGGGTTTTGTTTTTACGTTTCTGGTTCTGTTTCTGATGAGGTTTGTACTGTGTTTTTACAGTTTGACGAAGGGATTTTTGTGATCCGGAACGGCTTGATTTGATCGGATCGGATCAGGTTCTCAGGTTAATACAGTAGTTGTAAACTGGCTTTGATTTTACTCGGGTTTTTGCTGATTGCTTCATGCTTGATTTGGATCTGTCGTGTTGAAGATCTAGAAGCTGAAAGATTTGATTTTTAGTGGGCTTGTCTGTTTTGAGTTGAATTAGTGGGTTATTATATGGTATTGCAGTGATGGAAACTCTTGTCGTTGTGGCTCAGCACAATGGTAGACTTAAATCTCATGGATCTGTAGCTAGATTTGGTTCTAATTCACCTTCTTCAAACTTTAGAGGTATCAATTGCCGAACTTTTCAATCTGGTGCTGGGTTACTCCCCACACCTTTTCAGCCTTCCCCTACACTTGTGACCAAAGAGTCCCCTGTTTCTTCTCCAAAAACACCAACACCAGCTGAAAATACTCCTGTTAATGGTGTTGTTAAGAGCTCCCCAATTCCCATCAATGTCAAAGTTCCAAAACAGGAGTCTCCTTTTGGGGAGGAGTTCGGTGTATCTAATGAGCGCTGGGCTGGGCCTGCTTATTCAAATTCACCGCCTCCAAGTTCTCTGCCGATTCCTAAGTTTTCAATGAGGCCCAAGCGTACTGTGTCGCTTAATTTGCCTGCTTCGGATGTTTCTGGCATTGAGCTGCATCCAACTGCTAGGTCTGCACCTGCTTCTCCTGCAAGGGAACATAACCAATCCGTGAGAGACATGTTTCTTAGTCCTGACTCTGCGACCAAGACTTTGCGTCGCATCCTCAACCTTGAGGTGGAGGATGAATGAAGCCTAGGGGGCATTTTAGCTCCAGTAAATATTAGATTTTAGTGGTAGATGTATATAGCAGAATAAAATGATCAGTTGTTTGAGTTTGTTTCAAGTTGGTTTAGCTTTGAGCAGTACTGGTGATACATGGAACAGTCATTGGCTTGGTGGGTTGACAATCTCCAAAATTAGCATTGAGAAGTGTGATATGGACTAGGGCTTTTGATACTGGTTATTTCTTAGCATGGTAGGCAAGAAATATGTAAGCTTTAGATGGGGCAGGAATGCTGTGACATGGTGGAAATTGACTGAATGCATTCAGGAGCAGCAGTGAATTTGCAAATGACAATGTATTGAAGTGATATGAATTATTGGCAGTGGAGCGGGCAACCTCTCTCTCCTCTATCTCATCCTTATGCTTCGCACTCCTCTGCAGAATCTACTGTTAGAATTGTTCATTCTCTAGTTTAGTCCTATAGTCTTGGATACAAGTGTATATACTGTGGCTCCTTGAGTAGTCTAGCCTTATACATAACCTTTCTTATTCTCTTATCCTGTCTTGCTTTCCATGGTCTTGATTCCCGTCTCCTTATTCCTTCCTTATTAGCTGATTTCTGGCATTAATTAGTCTTTCATTTTCACAACAATCAACACTCTCTTCTGTATACACTTGACGTTTCTTTGTTTTAGGTAGGTTTAACTCCTTTAATTCCCAACATAGGTGTTGTGTCCCCTTTGCCATTCTTCCTGGTTTTTGAGAGGGAAAAATGGAAAGGGGTAGTGAAGGTAGCCATTTGCAGCTTCTGTTCCTTTAGGTTGTAAGGTTCATCCAATCCATGTTACTCTATGTCCTGTCGTAAGCCTATCAGTTCTTTTGTTCTTTTGAGTGGCGAATCCAGTCCCCTCTACAGTCTTTGTTAAGCTTGTCTTTCTTGGATATCATGGGGCCAAGCAGTTTATAAGGTAGTGAGTGGTTTTCCAGTCTTCCTTTCCTTATGATTATTAATGTCAAGTGTTTCTTCTTCAGATTGGTCTATGGTTGTTACTGATTCATGCTAACTTGTGTGCAGGTAGCTTTTGGGGAATTGTTTCATTTGTGATAGACTAGCTTCGAAATGAATTCTTACGAGGATTCTACCGTGGTTTGTACTTGTTGTCTTGCCAGGCTTGTCTAAGATTTGTGTCTAATAGTTAGTTATCTAGCTGTTTTGTTATTCGTATCGGGAAGTAGTAAACGTTTATGTAATGTTCTAATGTTGGACAAGTGTTATGTTTTACTGTATGACAGAAAACCGAGTGCTTTTATTTTTTCCTTTTATGAAGTTTATTAGTACACTGTACATCGTTTCATTACTGACGGATGGATCCATCATCTAACTGATATTGCCAATTTACGATTAATTGGGAAAACTACAAAGGTTTGATGTTGATGTTCCTGTTTTCTTGGTTAAACTTTTACAATTCCTTTTATATTTTCGGGGACACCTACAATTCTCTTATTTTATGCATGCGAATTAAAAGAGCTTGGTAGTTGGGTAATGGTGCTTGGCCAGATGAAGATTTCGTATGAAGAAAATTCAAACTCTGTGACTTTTTTTATCTTGAGATTTTCTAGGGACTAGGAAGTGTTGTGTTGAGTTACATATATGGTAAGATCGTAGTACTTTTGTATATCCAAAGAGTAGAGCATCTTTGTGCAAAATAAACTACAATCTTAACCATATAAATAAATAAACAACAGTATGGAGTCAGAATCTTTCGTCAGGAAATAATTGGTCACACAGTATATAACAATAATAATGAACTGGGCTATGATTGACATGTACGTGAGCACTTGTAAAAAAAAAAGATTAAATGTCATCATCATCGTCCATTGAAAATCAGAAAAATAAACTACAAGAAAAAGCTGAGAAGCAATCAAAATTATAGTACAGATTAGCTAAACTAGGCCTAGGCATCACTTGAACGGAAACAAGAAATATCGTCTCATCATCATCATCATCATCATCATCCTCTCCTTATCTTTATCTGCAACAGGTGAGGGTGTAAAATATAGAAAAAGGAAAAACCACATTTTTATCTTACAAGCTTTGGCCCTACAATCAATCGTTCATTCTCACTCATCATCAATCAACAAATGGCAAAACTGACTGTTGAAAATAGAATGGCTTGCTGCTCTTTCTTTTTTTCTCTTTTAACTTTTTATTTTTATTTTCTGAAGCTCCAAACCAGGAAATTTACATCTTATTTTGCAGCATCTTGTAATTCTCATCAATTCTCTATTTCATCCAATATCATTTCCTTGTACCTGCATTCCTGACTACAGAAGGCTTTTTCTCCTCTGCATCACAAACAAAAATATTAAAATTAAAATCATAATTAGATCCAAAGAATAGAAAAAAAAAACCCGGGGGTAAATCTCAAGATCTTTTTAGAGTGAATTGGTCCAACCTGTAAATGTAGATGTCATTTTTCTGCTCAAGATTCTTCTTGCATGTGAAACAAAAGCTAAGGAAACTGTTGTTATTCAGCAGCACAGATATATTATTGTTGTTGGAGCTGTTATCTGATGGTAAAGAGCAATAATTCTCCTCCACAATGCAGTTATCAAATATATGTGTGGTTTTTGGTTTAGGCCCATGGGAAATCACACATGTGTAGTCCTCAGACATCTCCATCTCACTCATGAACACCTTAGGCCTAGGAGATTCCTTTCCAGAATTGGACGACGAAGAACCATCAGAAGCTGAGAACTGTGTCTTGATTTCGAAAGTAGATGGATTTTTAGGAGACCCAGATGGAGAAAATGGGGAATTTGACAGTGGTGGGATTAGGACCTTAAGCTTTGTACCAAACAAGACCATTCTGTTACTGGATTGTGAAACAGAAGCACCATTAATTATAACTTTGCTGCAGGGTTTATCATGATCAGGGTTTGGTTTATCATCCATAAGAGCAACAATACCAATCCCTTTTGAGTCTGATAATTTGTCCCATGAGTGTTTGTTTTCTGGGAAAATTCTTGGGGATTTAGGTGATTGGTTTGTAGTCGGGTCATGATGCCAAAACTGGTTCTTGAAAGAAGAGGAAAAAGGTGGTTTAGTAGTGTCAAGAATCGAGGTTGGGCTCATTGCAATTGCAGGGTCAGATTCATGGAGGAAACCCTTAAAGATGAAAGCTTTGAATCTTGGTGAGCATAAGAAAGATGGGATTGGTTTTGATTGATTCTTGTTGGAAGGTGATGATGAAGATTGGGAGCTATGATCAGTCATTAAAGCTTGATTCTTGCTAGTCACTGCCCTTGATCTACTCCTCAGCATAATTTCCTCTGTTTTTTTGATGATCCTCTGCACCTAAGCTACTCTGCCAGAAGAAACAAAATCATTCAAAACTAGCATCAGATTTGACAGACAGGAATAGAAAATAGGGTTTATATACAAATTTATGCAAATGTCACCTGAAATTATTAGAGTTAGGGATTGATACCATAAGATCCACTTCCGTTTTCCTCCAACAATTGACAGAAACCAAAAAGAAAAAGAGAGGCAAAGACTGATATGGGTGGACACAAAAACACACGCACGCAATTGAAATCGAAATTGAAATATGCTTTCTTCCTAAATTTCTGTTGCTTCCATCTCTGTTGCTTCCATGATAGGACACTAACAGGACAACAAATAAAAGCAAGAATGGATTTTAATCATAATAATAATGCGCACGCCAAGCTAGCTAAATGATCTAGAGCAGTAGACATGAGTAGCTCTCCTGTCATTTACAGCAAATAAAGAACTGTTCTTCTCTGTTTCTACTCCTAACTCAAATGCTTCAGCCAATAATGGTTACAATTTCTTGCCAATCCCCAGGAAAGAAAAAGAAAAAGAAAAAGAAACAGAGGAAAGAAAGTTTTGTGAGTAATTAAAAGGGAACATCCGTGATGGGGTGTGTGACTTTTTAAAGAGAAAGATGGATAGAGAAATAAGAGTGGCGTGTTCTAGCAAATAAGTGATTATCAGTACAGATAAAAACTATGGCTAAAAAAGAAATTGATAAATCATTTATTGCATGATTTTCTTTTGAAGTGATCCATTGTATTTTTTCTACGGTGATTAATTTTATTTAAGTATCGTCGAACTCGACGTATGGTATTTAATTGTGCCTTTTCCTTTCATTCAATTAAAAAAGGAAAAAAGAGAAAGTAAACTGGGTTTTGTCATCCTCTGTTTCGTTTCCTCTTTACTTTTTCTTACTTCAATTTTTGTTTTATTCACTGTGCAATGATATAACCTAGAGAGCTAGAAAGCCTAAACTCCTTCTTGGGTTTAATTCAAATTCAGGAATTATTAGGCAAAGATTTAGATTACAATAATTGATCTACTAGAAAGTGGAATATATATATATATATATCATTTGCTTATGTTTTTTTCACCCGTTGATGTATCTATATCATGATTTAGAATGATGACACACTATTTGGAGTAGATGTCATCATTCTAGATCATGATGTAGGTACATCATGATGTAGGTACATCATGATGTATATAAGTTTTTTCCCCATTGTCTATATTCCATCGCACGAAATTAAACATGTTCGAGCATTAATTATAATGATTTTCCCCAGTATATTTTTCTACATTTTCTAAAACCGAGACATAAGTATAAAAGTAGACAACTCATTTACCGTTAGATCAATCATCAATATTGGTATGTATCATCCAGTTTTGGCAGAGGAATATTTTACACGGAAATGGACAAGCGCACTAGAGATTGGTGGTGGTATTGGTAATGATTGTGATTTTAATCTTCGCCCAAATGGTAAACAAAAGGTGTCATCCCTTTCTAATCCTACAGGTTTTTAGTTTTCTGTACAGAATCGGATTAGCATTTTTTCAGTCTTTGAATTACAGGCCATTAGCTACGTACTCCTGTCATTTTCATTTTCATTTTCCTCGCTCTGCTTTTTCTGGGTATTCTTTTTACCCAGAAAGGAAAAACCCTGTTGAGATTTGGAATTGTTGTCGGTTAACATAGAATTGGAAGTTTTAAACCCACAGATTTTTGCTAATGTTGTTAAATCGAATCTAAATTCTCCGCAAAAATTGATGGGTCGAAGGAGAATACAAAAAGCTAGCTGGCCAGATCAAGATTTAAGCTTTTCTTTCTATTTTAGCCGAATAGGCCAAATTTGAATTGGGACAAACCCACTGTTAATATCGTTTTTTATTCAAATTAATTAGACTTGCTTAGCTTGTTAAGCAACTACTAATGGAGCGACAAACCTCGTGGTTATGCATTATTAATGTGGATTTTCTTTCTAATTGAATGTATAGCATTTCACCTCTATTTCAATCATTCTTCTAAAAAAAATTCTACTTCTTAAAATGATACTGATCATGAGTGACAAAGTAACAAAAATAACCGATTATAAGGGAGGGAGAATACCATGCTCGAAGAATCACTTCTTTAAAGTTTGATCATATTTGGGCGTACTTATTTTTACGTTGAAAGAATAGAGAGCATACTCGGAAATATTCAAAAAAAAGAAGAAAAGTACAAAAAATAAAAGACTTCGTGAAAAAAGTTCTTTTGAGCAAAGAAGAATTATAAAGTAATACAGACTTTTCATGTAAGTACGCCTAATTAGATTGTCCAACTAATGAGAGTGACCTAGTATCTCCGTGGGATTTATGTTTATCCCAACATTACATAGTAGGGTGCTCATCAACTGGCATAATTCCTCCAACTCGCTCAACCCGAACAGAACTGGCGGGAGAGTGTATTATTATACTCATTGGTTGCTTTCGTTTCATACAAACAAGTGAAGCAAATGGACCCAATGATAATAACGGTTGGGAGATTTTGGGATACCTTGTCGTTCAGTACAGAGACGTGTCGTTTACCTCACTTCCTTTCTCCTTTGCTACGTCCCGCTCACGGATAAGTAAACAATAATAACCATAAGTCCATAACAGTAATAGTTTAGACACATTAAAATTTTATTTAATCACCCTACATACTAATTATTTATTTAATTACCTTTTACATTTCTAATTTTTTGTTTAATTATTTATTTATTTCGTGGGGAAAAGTTTAGGTAGCGTTTGATTGGTGGAATCAAGGAGGAAAGTGACTCGGGAATCTGAGATTCCGAGCTTTATTGCGTTTGGTTGCGATAAAGAATCACTCTCCACTGGAACCCAACTTTCCTTGACCGCCTTGACTTTCCTAAAAATGGGGGAAAGTGATTTTTTGACTAGGGGATGGAGAGAGTGATTCCACCCTATAGGGAAAGTTAATTTTTTTTGTTAAATAACATATTTGTTCAAAACTAATTATAAAAAATAACCAAATAAAGTGTCTTTTTCTTTCTCTGTTTTCTAAAACTTCGACAAATTATATTAATTACACAAAATTTATATTAATTACATAAAATTTATTTTAATTACATAAAATTATAATAATTACATAAAAATTAGAATAATTACATCAAAATTATAATAGTCACATAAAAATTACATAGTAATGATGTAAATAATAATAGGTAGAAGAAAATACGGTTAGGAATGGGAACAAATCATCCAAGAAATCCCGATCCTAGACTTGTCTATTGTTGCAGTTATATTTTTTTTGCACTGCTAGAACAATATGTGTCATACTTTGTTATAATTTTCAAGAACTCTAATATGAAGATTATGTCATTTGTCATTTTTTTTTAAACTGCAAAAAATCATAGTTATAAAGCAAACTCATTTGATATTTTGATTATTGAAAAATAGACAATTAAATAGAGAGAAAGCCTAACATGTTTAGAGGAAACTGTGTAGCACAATATATATAGAAAAGAATAATTATATACCTAACAAAATAACAAAAGACACCTAACAAGATAACAAAGACACAAATATAGGAAAAAATAAAGTAGTTATTTTTCTTACTTTCCTCGAGGATTCCCAAGTACAAAACAAACACAATAATGTTACTTTCCCGGGAATCTTAAATCCCAACCAAACACAAAAAACTAACATTCCCCTCAATCACTCTCCCGGCAAAATGTCTCCCGGGAGAGTGATTCCAAGGGGGAAAGTAGCATTCCGTGAACCAAACGCTACCTTATATGGCATGCTACATCATTGGTTGTTGTCACGTGACAACATGCTATATCAACACATGTAATGATATGACACACATGCCACGTCATCACACCTTGGCACATGACCCACCATACCATGTGACCCATGACATGGTGATGTGACACTTGCCAAATGATATTTTAGTGTTATATATTGTGACATTTTTTTAAATAAAAAATTGAGTGATGTCATCGTTCAGTTACGACAGAGAGTGATTAAACAAAAAAATATAATTGTATATGAGGGTAATTAAATAAAAAATCAGTATAAGAGGTGATTAAATAAAACGTTGGAGTACAATGAGGTAAGTTTAATAACCCATTTTTTTTCTTTCTTTTGGAGTAACGTTTGGTTCTCGGAATTTAGAACTTAGCTCTCCTAAAAATATAACTTTATTTGAAAATTGATTCCTAATAGAGTGATTCTAAGCAAAATTATATTGTTTTGTTTGATTGATAATTGTAAAATTTATAGAATGTTCCATAATAAATAATAAATGAATTTTAAAATTATAAATATATAAAAAAAATAATGTCATAATTGTCAAAATATAAAAAATTCCTTATAAGTTTGGGAAAGTTGAATTCTCACTTTTTTTAAAGAATCAAAATTTTTTTATTACCATATTTAGAGACTTAGAAACGTGAAATTCTTAGAAATGTGACTTTCCTATACGAATCAAATATAGTAAAATTGAAATTCTAACATTTCAGATATATTTTTCTCTCTTAGAACTTATATGCATAATTTACTGTAGTTTTTAAAATAAAGAGTTTTACATTTTACTCCCTCCGGATTATAAAAAACGACGTCCGTACTGTAGATACGCATATCGAGGAGGCCGGATGATTCACTATTTGACCCCAAAAAAATTCGTACTTTTTTTTGAACGTACATTAATCCTTAACGTACGTTCGAGAAAAAATTCGGGGCAAAATTGTCTCAAATAGTGAGTCATTCGACCTCCTCAACATGCGTGCACAAATAGTAAAAGTCGTTTAATAAAATCCGGAGGGAGTACTTTTTACCAACGAGAGAGAGTAGGACCCATTTTTATATAAACCTGTTCCTAACAGGTTGTGGGACCCAGGGTCCCAAACAATTTTTATTTTTTATTTTAAGTATGAAAATATAAGTATTTCTGAATTTAATTATTAGAAGATAAACCGAAAATGACGTGCTGTTTTATATAGATATAAAAATAATAATTATAATAATAAATGAAAAGAAATAAATAACATCATCACTTAACGATCACATTCTATGAATACAAAATTTTGATAAAGGATAATAACAACACGGCGTTAAAGAAGAAGGCCTCACGAGAAATGGTGGAATGGATAATTGATGAACATGAAAGGACCCCATGTCGAGTTTTATCACAATAGTAAACGCAGTAGCCCTCTTAACCTACGCACTCTACGGTCACCATGCGCGGTTGATTTCTGTGTCGCGATAAAAACAAAATGAAAATACGTGTGGTGGGCTTGGACAAATTTCATTACAAAAGGCCAAATAATGTACACGTGTCAAACCAGTGGAGATAACACAGCAGCATCACTTGATGGAGAATATGAATATGAAAAAGAAAAAGAAAAACTAAAACAATCGGTTGAATTCTTTGTTAGACATTAAGATATTCGTACTCAACACTCGTAAATGACTTATAGAAAAATAAAACAACAGAGGAAGAAATAAACAGGAAATTAAATCAGATCGTTAAAATATGCCGATGGCAAAGATATTAATCTGAAATCTAGATTCAAATTCTACCTCCACTTATCTAAAAAAAAATCGCTAAAAACTTTAAAATGAAGGAATAAAATGATAAGTTTATAATTAGTCAGTTTAGTTTAAAAATAACTTTAATCACCAAACAAAAAACGTTCATAAGGTAGATGCAAAATTTGTTTAATCGGATCGAAATTGTTACACAATTGAACTAATGCGTAACAATTAATGTTAAGAGATTAATATATCTTTAATTAGTGTAGGTTAAATATATTCGAGTATTATGAAAAATGTAAGTTTATATGGTGAAAAAGAGGGGGAAATCTACTTCCTCCTGTCGTTAATAATACAGTTTGGAAATAGTAGTTAAATTTAAGGTAATAATTGCTGGCCTTATTTTATTGTATTTTATTTCATTTCGACCATACTTTCTACTCAAATCACCAACATTTTTATCATATTGAAAAAAGGCAAGACTTATAAATTGAGTTGATGAATAAATTAGTCAAGACCAAAGAGTGTAATATGTTATCTTTGAAACACCCAAATTTTATATTCTTCCAAAAGAGTCATTTGAGTTTTATTTTTTTACCCATTCTTTATATTTACCCCCTTAAAAAAATACTATCTTATTTGACCTTCTTAAAAAAAATACTCTAATTTTTGTCGTTGCTAGCATTCATGTGCGTGCCCCGCTTACGCACACGCACACGCACTCGCACACATAAGAAAAGGTGGTAAGAAAATAACTTGGGTGCTAATGGAGCATCTTTTACCACACTCATAGGTTCTTTTTGTCTCTTTGATCCTAAGTTTTTTTTTTACACAAATGCTTTTGCTTTTGGGTTTCTTAAGTGGGTAGACACAATCATCCTTCTACAACATATTGGACATTGGCCCATCACTAGTCTTCATCAACTAGTCAAATTATATGCTATTCCAATCGGTATATTAAGTACTGATTATTCTGAATTCGAACATAATTTTATTTCTCTTTTTAAGTTTTGTTTACACACCCAGCCCACCTACTGCCCACGTCTCTTTCAGTGAAACTGATCACCCAAACCATGAAGTAACTAGTTTACTGCCACGTGGCTTAACAGTATTGGGAGGTGAATGATTGAGGTCCGATGTTTGTCTTTTTCCTTTAGGCTTAAATGATAAATGGGCCCCAATGTCTCAATCCGCCCTAGTGGAGGAGGTCTCCTCCCTCTATGATGTTAAAAGTCTCAAAAATTGAATAATTCAATCAATAATAATGTTTGACAAATTCATGCTTCTCTTATTCACCATTGCAAACTGCATAATTATTTTACAGTGCATTAGTTCTTTTAATATATGGATAAGAATATGGTTAAATTATATTAAAAAAAACCTTTATAATTTAAAATTATGTATTATAAATTTTATAGTTATTCGAATACTGTGATTTTAACTTTTTAAATACTTTTAAAATTTAAAATAAATAGTAAAAAATTGCAAATAAAAATATGAAATTTGGACAAAAAAATGTAACTAATATGGTAGAACTTAATACAATGAAAAAAATTATTTTTTTTTTAAAATTTATTCCTCTTTAAATATTTTAAAAATGATCTCACTATTTTTTTTAATTTTTTACTGAAATGAAATCTTCCATATTTGTTACATTTTCTCTCAAATTTGCATAATTTTTAAAATTCTTTTACCATTTATTTTAATTTTTTAAACTATTAGAAATGTTAAAATTGTAATTTTTTTAGAACTATTATATTGCAAGCTTTTAAATTACAGAAAGTTAAATTTTTGATATATTTTACACTAAAAATATAAACTATAGGGTTTGAATTTGAGACATTATTTTTCGAATTTGTTAAGGATGTTTTTATATACAAATGAGAATTATTGTATGATATTTTAATCAATTTTTTTTTTCCAGAATTATGAGGCGCGCTCGCAGTGCAATCTCTATGGGACAAATAAAATAGGAAGGAGGGAATTAACTGGTAGTAATTTTCTTTGAGTGGTGTTAATTTTTGAATAAAGAGAAGGTTGAATGTATTGACTTTTTCCAGGAAAACGTAAGATGAGTAAGTTTGATCATTGAAAAACAGAAAAAATTATATACATGCTGAAATTAATATCAAGATTGAAGAAAAAGACAAGCAACTAAATACTTTTAATAAAACATGGACCATACCCAATGATCTGGCGAAGTGACAAATGACAATTGACAAGAAGGGGATATGAAAGAAAAATTAAAAAAGAGATTGGCCGAATTCCTACAGGAATTTGTCGGCTTGGGAGGCCTTCACTAGGATACAAAATTGTCCAAGATGGGCAGCAGCCAACTAGAAACCCTAGACTTGAAAGCCGATGTAACTAAACTCAACTACTTCCAGAAAAAAAGATTTAAACCAGCTTAGGAAAAAATTAAGATCAATGCCAAAATTATACAAATGGTTGCAATACTACTTGAAAAAGAACAGCCCAATAACAAGTTAATCGTCTAAAATACAATTACGCGTAGAATCGACATGCAAAAAGAAGATTACCATAAACCTGGAAGACTCATGCCTGAGGATAAGGTCCAGTTGCACCTGTAAAAGTTAATACTATTGGCTGGGGCCAACCTAGGAGAAGATAGCATCGTCGTATTTTTTACTCAACCACTGAATATCCGGGAACTCATTGATTCCGTCTCAAAACTGAAGTAAGGTGATACTGGTTTTGCAAAGCGCTAAGAGAGCAGGCACTAGTGCTATTGTACAATAATCAAGAGTGGACCATATCATTTCTTGATTTTCTTGTCATTTCTGGTTCTTTTCCTAAATTCTCTGTTCTCTGATGGATACTGCTTCTTAATTAGCAAATTAGACATTGATGCTTTTACAGCTTCAGCAGTAGCTAAGAAAACCTTTTCCTCAGCGGACAAACTACCCTGCAACTTCTCAAGCAGTTTCACTGCCCCCGGTACCTCATCATCTTCCAAGAGAATAGGTTCATGCTCGGAAGAATCTGTACTTGATTTCTTGAAACCACAAAGCACTCTTACGCGGGCAAAAGAGTTGTAATCAGAACCGTGCAATTTAGAGATACCAGTCAAGATCCATAATAGATCTCCGGAGCAGCTGCTCCCCAAGCTTGTAGGAATGAAGTTCTCTCCCGTAATTGCAGCCACCTACAACAATCACACCAAAGGAAATAAAAAACTATTTCTACACTGCACGCTTCATATAAATATCCTTTTCTTATTCAGCAAAAGGTTTTGCAAAGTCAATTCAAGACTCCAAAGTATTTCAATACTTGCAATTGGTATCAGCTATGATAATGGTAAGAAAGCCAAGAGGCTGGACTGAACAAAGGAACGAACAAGACATGCATGATATTAATCAGATCACAACTGGCTGTACCTTGACGACTTGAAGTTTTTGAGTAGAAAGGTCACAATTCATCAGCATTATCCCTTGCAAACTAAGATAAACACATACCAGAATTATTGAGGCAGTGGATCATTTTGAAAGGACGATCAGTGAAGGAAAAAAGGATAATATGCTTAAAGACTTGCCTTTGAATGGCCACTGCAATACAGCTGCCATCTGGGACTGTGCATAGATCAGTGACAGCAGAACAGCCCGCTTCACTTCCAACAGAGTCTAGAAGTCCTGCCTTCAGTAAGCAAAATGAAATGAGTAAATAGCCAGGCCAGCAGTATAGGCAGATACTCTAGGGTACGTTTGCATAGCATTCAAATGGAAGTACGAATTAAACAATTACACTTTGTGTGTTTATGAGAGTAAATCTTATTTAACTCCAATCCATCAACATGGCAAGTTGATGCACTGATATTTGAAATGGAGGAAGAAACGGATGGTGCTATCAGGTTACATGGGGACAATTTTACAACAAATGAGATACCTTAGCACCAACTTCACAAGTGTCAAGGAGAGATCCTGATGTAATATCCCACAAGCGAACCTGCAGAGATGGTACCAATCAAATTTTAGCCCACACTTGCACTCTCATTGAATCATGCCAAGTTGACCAATGAATGCTTACTGTTGAGTCGCCACTGCCAGACACAAGAAGCCCCTGGGGGGAATCCACCGTGTAAATAAAGGAAAGACAAGACACGAACCTGTCAGTTGATTACGAAATGACAACCATATCAGTATGGCCTTCAGAGAGCTAAATATCCAGATATAGTAACTTAAGACGTATCTCCACAAGTTAAGCTCTGACAAGGCCATATCATCATCATGCTAAACTAAATCAGAGAAGCTCTTATTCAAATTTATGTTCAAGACCACTATGATGAGCATAAACATACATCATTCAAGAAAAAGATAGTAAAACTCACTCACTCTGTATGGCCTAGACAAAAACTTTGAATCTCATGAGTTCCATCTAAAGGCTTCTTTGGAAACAGAGTAATCTGTCATGGGAAAAATAAAATATCGTTAGTATAGGTCCAAAATTAAGCAATATATAATCTTATTCAATGGGAGAAGAGAGTTAATTACACGAATCTTAAAATCGCAATCTGCACTAACAATAAACCTTCCATCTGGTGAAAATTCCTGCAAAAAGTTGTGAACAATCGTGTCAGTAAGAGAGCTCACAACAAAATCATGCTTGCTCAAGCCTAAGTTACAACCCAATCCAAAATAACTAAAAATTTCAATCTAAAAGACAAGACGATATATGTAATTGTGAATAACTCACCAGGCTAGTAATGATGCTGCAGTAATGAGCAAGCAATGGTGCTGCCTTCTCATTCGCTACAGCCTTATTTTCATCAAGTCCACAAGAATCCACAACCCAGACAACTCCAAACTTATCAGCAAAACAGACAAACAGGCCATCATTACTTATGGCAACTGCACTCACTCTCTTCTCAGAGGACCTGTTATAATTGCACCCAGCAACGATCTTAGAAACGTAACTATAAAGAATTCCGCACCTTCTGACTCTATAAGTATAACTCAATCAAATATATAAGGTGTCAGATCACAATATCAAAAAATTGCAAAAACGATTTTCATCAGATACCTAACTTTAATCTCCGGCCAACCGCACAGCATAGAAGACAACAAATACATTAACATTCAAATTTGTAAACACACAATAAACCGCCCTCAATTCAACAAACTTCTAGCATTTAATTGAAAACCAGCATGCCACATAAACGATAAAAGCCACACCACATGAAAGAGTAATAACTCACACGGAATGAATGCAGCGCCAGGAATCAGTAGACCATATCTTGACAAGTTTATCATCGCCAGCGGATACAAAGAGCTTCCCGCTCGCACCATATTTTATTGCCCTTATCGAATCCTTATGAAATGGCTCGGCAGAATCATCGACCAGAGAAACTCCGCAATTCCCTCTATCCACAATCCGCACAAGAAGCTAAGAATCACGGCTTAACTATATTTACAGGTTAAAACCGCTAACACAATAAATAGATAGAGGAGTTGCTTACATGACGTCGAAGACCCGGAGATCCGACCCGACTGAGACTGCAACTGAATTCTGGGTCGGGTGAACGGCAATAAGGGCCGGGGCAACCTCAACCTCTTTACTGTTTTCAGCTTCTTCAATCTGAGTGTCATCCATTCTTGTTACGGATTGGCAAAAACGTTTCACTAGGGTTTTTGTTGGTGATTAAGGTGACAGGGTTTTGACTTATGATTTACTAGTTATGGGCTTTTTAAATATGATAAAGTACACAATATTCTCCAAGAGGCCCACAGGGGGCGTCGCCTAATGTTGGGCTTGTATCTGGTCCAATTAAAACATTTAGGCCCAAATTACATCTAGGCACATGGTAGACTTCTTATGATGCATAATTTTTTTTTTCTTATTCTAAGGGCAACGAGTTATGTTATAATCGAATTTGGTAGGAACAAAGATGACGCATGAGGGAGATCGGAAAAAAAGCTCCTTAATTTTGAAAACTTGTAAAAATATTCTCTTTGAGCATCATGAAAGAGCTTTTAGACATTCAAAAAGTAAAGTCTGTCGAATTTGAATTCCCAGAAGCGGAAAAAAACATATTTCTTCTTTGTACGCTAAACTGATTCAAGAATTTCAGGGCTGTGCTCTAAAATGGAAGTTTCCTAGAAACTACTAAAATCAACACAAACAGGGGAGAGGATGATGGATCCCAAATAAACAAGAAAGTGTAAGAGAAAACGTTTTACATTCCCCTTCTCCAAAAGGAGGGAAATCAAATGCCTTGACAAGAAGCACAAATTTTCACAACAAAGCAACAACCAGGACAAATGAAGACCTAAATTCTCAGCTGTGTACACCCAACTATCGTTCCACGGCATCGCGTCATCGGAGCTGCCCGACGCCATGTCGGTCTCTCAACCCCAACTGTCAAGACGTCAACATCAGACGTCGGCTTGATATCCCAGTTCCATCTGTCAGGGCCAATCACCCCTCCAATCACATATATCTCATCCCTAAGGCCAACCATCGCATAACCAATCCTTCTCCGGAACTCAGATGCTGAAACAACCATCTTTGTCGTTTTCCCCACCTGCTTGAAAATTAGTCCATGGCTCATCACATAGAGGTCACCATCAACAACAGCCATTGGACCTTGGAGCCAACCATAATCTTCAACTGTCCATCCAGAAGCTACACTGTCCCAAACCTGCACTGTTGACAAGCCCTTGTGCAAAACATGAACTTTTCCTCCAATAACTAGTCCAGAACATGCTGAATTGTGTGAGCGATGAAGGTCAGGCATTGGAATCCAGACATCCTTCTCTGGATCATACATTTCTGCTTGAGAAATTGATTTTCGGCAGCTGGTGAAACCCCCCGCAACAAATATCTTTCCATTCAAAACGCAGCATGCAAACATTGCACGGGGTACGAGCATGGATGCACGTAGTGTCCAACGACGTATTACAGGGTCATAAGACCAGACTTCATTTGTTGCAAAGCTTCCATCATGGTCACCAGTCGATGGGTCAACAGCATCACTACCACCACCAAGCACAAATAGCTTTCCAGCAGTAGAGAGAACACCAAAGTGGGCAAGATGCCTGATTTTTGAAGGGAGAATAGGAAGGGTAGTCCAAAGGTCTCGGAGAGGATCATAAAGCTGCCATAAATTCTCAGGATCAAAAGCGCATACACACAGTAGATCCTCTGCTGAACCAACCTCCTGACGAGTTTTAAAAAGCTCAGGGCTACGTATGGCAGCACGCCACGAACGAGAAACAAGCTCTAACTTGGGATGGAGATAGAATGGAACTCGTGCAATGCACCTGATGGCAACAGCATCTGGAAGACCTTCAATCAGTTCAGACATGCTAACCACTATTTTGTCTGTTTAGGATGATTCTTCACTAGTGAGTTCTTGGCAGACTAAGTAACCCCCCGAAGTCAATGAAAGCTGGTATCTGCAAAGATGCATGGACATTATTATATGCAGGAAAATTTATAGTTCAGGAACTTCAAAATCAACGAAAATATAAAGTTCGGCCAGAATATCTGGTAAACATGAAATTTCAAAAGTTATCATAAAAAAAGCATTCAAAAACTCTGATTACCACTAGTAACCAATTAAATAGTGGAAGAATTTTGAATTGACAGCATCACGGTGCCTCATAAGAAAAGAGAAAAAGCACGCACAAGACAGTGCAATAACAGTGAGATGGCGATGCTGTTACATTCTCATCACTCGCACAGTCCTAGACTACCAAGGTGTACAAGTTATTATTACAGATTTGTTATCAGCTCATCTTGCCTTAGGCTAACGTCTTCTTTTGCAAGTAGCAACCTACCGTTGCTGCTTCTGTTTGTACTGATTTCATAAATGGATTAGCTCATATAATTTATGCAAGAGAAACTATGCATTAGTATAATCCTACCAAAATTATATTTCAAACAACAGGTGTATACATAGAAGATCCCCTGATTATGAGACTGAGAAGGCTCTAATCTTAAGGGCAAAATGTTCAATGAATGAAAGCGTAAAAGCTTTCCAATGAGTAGCAAAACCGTAAAATGACAAAATCTTTGCTAAGGCTTTGCTAATCACTGTATTCTTAAACAACACCCTTCACAAATTTTCCTATCATGCATAACAACATAAAGAAGTTTTGAGAAATAAGGGCAAGCCTTGAGCTGTCCATGATAATACTAACAGAATAAGTATCCCAATTCCCAACTCATTCTTACCTGTACTAAACCTACTGCCTACAATTTCCAGATAAATACTGTAATAATCTCATTATAAATTCAGAACTAAGCTATCTTAGTAATGAAAAAAACCAAGGGGAAAAAAATTACAAACAAAAGCTCAAACATCATGTATATCTGAAAGCTAGGAATTCAATGTCCCCATGAGGCCGTAAATCATTGCTTGAGTTGATTTTTCCAGAAGCATACAAATGTTATAAGTATGCAGACCTAAAAAATCCAATAATCAACCCAAATGCAAACGGATCGATAAAATGCGGAATTCTATACTCTGTTATCTGAGCCGCTCATATAAATTCCACACCCTATCACACAAGTAAGAACTGAAGCATTTCCTTAACATTTTTTTCACAGGGGAAAATAAACCACGCATGTTGCACCAGCACGAATCTCATTGCCACACATGCATCAAAGAGCGATTGAGCTAAAACTAAAATCCAGACCTAAGAACATGAATCCTAAAATCTTCTCTAAGAAAATCTCAAAGCCCTGCTAATCAGTCTTCTAACCTCTGCTAAATTCACAACAAACGCCACACAGCCAATTACCATTCCATTCATCAGAACATTTCCATGCAATTTCACATCGCAATCAAGCCAACAACAACCATAAGAGAATTCAGTTAATTGAACAACACAGACGCACACGCCACTAGAACACCCAAAACAGCCAAACAACACTTTCTTCACTCCTAACACAAAACCCACATCCAATTCTCAACAACAAATAATGGGTATTCAGCAATTTGAAAATCCAATCAAAATTAAAGCAAACACCCACCAAATTTCAACACACGCGGAGGCAAATGAATCAGAAAATCCCTGTCATCTTACCTAAAATCAACAAGATTTGCACCTCTGCTGCTTATATTTGCAAAGGGAGTAGTAGCATAGAATTGCTAAGAATTGCTTGGTTGGCTTGAAGAGGGACAGGTTTCACAGCTAACAAAAACGCTGAATTACAGAAAACAAAGCTGTTAAGCTGATATGTGCCTGCTTGTTTTTTTTCTTTTCTGATTTTATTTAAGCGTTAAAAAAGTAAATGGAAAAACAAAAAAAGAACTCTTAATGATGATAATAATAATCTTGAGCTTAACCTAAAAGGAATAGTGGGGATATTCCTTGTCCTTTTCTTTTTCTTCCCTTGACTGCAAGTCTGCAATGGCAATTTAGTTAATTATAAAAATTCAAATCACCCATAATTGCAAAACACGCCCAAGCACGTGGTTCGCATGTTTACCCGCAATTTCACTCCCTGCCAATTTTTTGAGATAAACCTTCTGATGGTTTTGGCCTGTCATTCTCGTGCCAATTTTAACACAGTAGATGGACATTTTACTTCATACGGTTGAGTGAAAGATAGAATGTTCCAACTACCTATATAGCGGATTCATTTCAGTGCGGTCAAAATTAAATTACTGCCACAGTAATTTTAAAAATATACTCCATTATTTATATAACCTTATCTCATTTTGATTATTCTCTATATTATATAAAATAAAATAAGTATTATTAAGCTATAAATTTATATTGGTTTACAAAATTTATTAGATATACTTATTGTGTATTTCTTTATGAATTATGCACCGATTAAACTACTCTAAAACAAAGGTGAAGTATGCAGCTTGATTCACCAAGTAAATAGCTAGGCCCATGGGCCTTTTTAAACTAATGAAGGTTTTTAAGTAATTAAAAGATCATCAATTTTTTATAGTTCATTAAGTAAATAACTTGCGCCTAATAAATGAGTGCTATTAGGCCGATTTCTTATAGTACGATGCAAGTAAAATATTCAGTTAGCCAAGAATCCGTTTCCTTTATGGAGAAAATGATCACTAGTAGCAACTAGCAAGCAATGCAACTCCAAGATTCCAGGAAAGAAAGACAGAATCCATAAATAAGTATTATCTCAAAAAGAATCAAACATACAACAAATAAAATTTTAAAAATACTCAATAAATAAATGACAGGGAAAGATTCTAGAGTCTAGCTCAGATGGTGGTGAAGGTGGAAGCATATGAAACAGAGAAGAGCAGGAAGCAGAGCAAGGAGAATGGCGATTTAATAGAGAATCCATCTGATGTTCCATTGTTATCCGTTGTTTCTGAAGGTGAATCTGTCGTAGATCCAGTTGTTGAAGGCGAATCTGTTTTGGATCCAGTCGTAGAAGGCGAATCTGGTATTTCTGCTGGTGAACCCGCCGGTCCAGAGGCTGCCCCTTTAAATAGAAATAAAATTTTAAATCAGTCCATTTCCAATTTTTAGTTTTCGAGTGAGAGTGCCAAAACAAAAAAAACGTTGTCGTTTGAATCCTGACCCCCAACTTTTAAGGTTAGTGATCAATGACTAATTAACTTTTTATAGTTATGGTTAACTTTTTTTACCAGTGCAGCCGCTAGCAGAGGGAGTTTGGACATTGCAAGCACTGGGCAGCTGTAGAGCCAGAGTCTGGTTAATTGTTACACCAAGTGAGCTAGCGGCGCCGCCGTTAAGAACCTGACAGAGACATTGAGGCTGTGACCTGACGACACTGGCCAGCTGCGAGCAACAAGATGAAGATGGGGTTGATGAGTTCCCACTTATGTAGTTTAGGCAAGGAGACATGCTTATGATCGCATTGGTGCAGCTAGATTGTGCCATGGCTCCTCCTGCCCACAAAGCTGTCATCGCGGCAATGGCGAGTGTAATAATCTTCATCCTCTGACCTTCCATTTTTTGTTGCAGGTAAGGTGTTTGATAGAATGTGTAACAGGAATGCTGGAATTTTTCTTTTCCTGTTATTAATTTCTGATTTGTGAGGAGGGTGTGGATGGGGATGTGGGTTATAAAGGGACGATTGTGAAAGAATAGAGCGGGCAGCTGCCTGGTTTGGTACTTTGGTTCACCAAACTTTTCCTACTTTATAACAGATTCTTTGGTAACCAACTCACCGTGTTTTTTTATCACTGATGATTGATTACTGAGGGAAATGGTTGGCAAATAACGTTTTTTTTTTTGTCTCGAACTAGTGATTTTTTTTTTAAGTCTGCACAATAATTATCTTTTAAATTTACTAAATTAAAACTAATCGTATTAATTAAAACATAACTAATTTCTCTACATAAAAATATTAAAACAAAGATCTCTTACTTGAGAAAAAAAAACCTTAAGTAGTGATAAATATAGGCTCGTGTGGATAGTTTTAGCGTTGTTCATGTTCTTTCTCGAGCACGAACAAGTTAATATGAATCTTGTTCGACTAACAGGAGCTTTTTTACAATCTAATAAATGAAAAGTTTAGTTTTTGACATATATATTTATCGTGAGATGAACGTTTTTATAAACGAGTTAGTAAATATTAATGAAGTTTTAATTTATTTGTCATTAATATTAGAAAGCTAATTTGAATTTTAAATCATTCCTAAAATCCAGCTCGAGAAATTTTACTTAAATATAGGTAGGATTACTCAAAAGATTATTGATAAAGGACAATATTAGGAATTTTGAAATCTTTTAGGGGAAATACAGATTGTTTTAGTAGAAATTAGAAACAAAAAATTAGGGGGGCTATGCCCTTAAGTTGCCACGTTATCAGTAATGTATGGTTGGTGACGAAACGAGCCAAAACCTAACCCAACAAACTATCTTAATCTTACTTCATAATTAGGATGATTATTCAAATGGTTGGGTTTTCTTCAATTGGCGAATTGCGTGAATTGACTAGTGATGATGTGTAAGACAACCTATAGTGGTGGGACCTAGGATGAAGTTATCTACACCACGTGGCATCCTTACATGGGTGGTAAAATTCAGTCATGCTTATTTTTTCACTTTATCAATGGCTTCGACTAGTAAAACTGGAAGAGAATCCTTCAAATTGCAAGTAGTACAAAAATTACAAGAAAATGCAGTAGAAAATAGAAAGAACTCTCAATCGAGTTAGAAAGCAAAGAATTTAATGACATTTTGATGCACATGAAACAACAAAAAGTACAAGAACTGTAATCTGAAATGGCATCCTCATGATGCTTGCATCTGATGATGTCCCATAAGTTGTTGTTGGGACTGTCTTAGACCCCATTCCCATTCCTGCATCTGCCGAGAAAATCAAAAAAATGTCAAAATCTGGAGTCTAAGATTTACTCTTTTTTTGATTTCCTAATCAAACATTATATACCTGCAGGAATCTCTTGATCTGTAGATGGTGCATCAGCAGGAAGGCTAGTCGGAGAACTTGCCGGTGAAGTTGCTGGACCATTAGCACCTGATTGGACACAACCAAGTTAATCAATTAATTAGATGAATATAGATTAGCTGCATCATTCTTGTTTGTATAAATCTGTTTAGAGATGATTAAATACTAATGAATTTCAATCATCCTACCGTTGCATCGGCTAACCGGTGGTGTTTGAACACTACAGGCTGCAGGGAGTGAAAGAGCTAGGGTTTGGTTAATGGTAATACCAAGAGAGGAGCCACCGCCATTTAGGAGTGAGCAAAGACACTGTGGTTGTGATTGAACAACAGTGGCAAGCTGTGAGCAGCAGGAAGATGATGGGGCGGAGGCATTTCCTGTCACATAGTTTAGGCATGGGGCTAACCCTATCAGGACCCTGGTGCAACTTAATTGAGCTGTCGCTCCATGGAAAAGCACCACGGTAAGGATCAGGAGTAAACCCAACTCAACCCCTTTTGCAGCCATGATGAGTATCTGCTGTGGACTTCGCGTGTCTATCAAGAAAGCGAAAAATGTTTCAAGAATGGGATCAGGAGCTCTGCTATGTGAGTAGGAATCGATGGTTGGATATTTATAATTGGAGATGATATAATTGGACACAACCAACTTTTACTAAAATGGGGTTGCTTGTAGGAATGATGCAGGAAGATCAACTGTTCATGCATGATGTGGAACAGAGAGCGCACAAGTTTCTGTGCAATCCTAGGGCAGTGTATGGCTAGTTTTTGGGTGTTCACCAACCTGACACTTGTGAGTGTGTTGTGATTTGGATTTAAAGAGATTCAATTATTGTATTCTGGATGAGTTTAGTTTAGTTATTTAGCTTATAAATATTAGTTTTGCTTGTCATGGAAACTGAAGAAACGAGCAACCTGTCTGTCCCTCCAGCTGTCAGGAAACTGAAGAAGGATGCGAATTCAGAACAGTAAAAATATTGGTCATTAGGATATTGGGGGCAAAATATTGGTTGGTTGAGAGCTAAAATGAAAAACTCTGTTTATGTCCACGAATCACAGCAAAAATCTGCAGCATATCATTTGGAACTTTTTACTTCAGAAAGCACATATTTTTTTAGGTTCTAGGCCGCCGCAATTAGTACTACAAACTACAAATTTGTTAGCGAAATTGATGTTGGTTTGTCATTTGGCATTGCATATCAGCTGAGCTCTCTGTGCAGGAGCAGCACTTTTGGTAATTTCACTCTGCTACTGATTTTGGATTATGGTCGTGTTTCCAATCATTTTGTACAACTTTTTTACAGTATTTGGAATTCCCTTCCATATTTGGATAATTTGTGTTTGTCTACATGTTATTGTTCTTAAAGTGCAGTTTTTTCCTGAAGAAGGAACAGGAGGAGATCGAGGGATTGGAAAATGAACAGTCAGTCATCCATGGAAACACAAAAATCATTTCACTCATTCATCATTAAGCAAGCCAAACAAATAATACAATCACTTATTAACAGTGATAAACAAGAATAACCTTGAACAGCCTAGTATAAAAATAACACGCGGTGGAAAGAATTGTAATCAAAACTACATCAGGATTGAAATCACTCTTAAAGATTCTGGCTTAAAGATTGGAAACATTTGAACCACACCACGCAACGAAGAGAATGAATAGCAGTAAATGAAGTGGTGCCTTGACCATACTTCCATCAGATGTTCCGTTGGTTGATGGGACTGTTTTGGACCCAGTTCCTGCATTCATTAAAGATGTATATCAAAATCCATACTAACTTACAACTGTTTGCTGAAAAAACACATTTCAAAGGAATACCTGAAGCTGAAGGAGTATTTGATGCTGATGGTGCTGTAGCAGGATCAGGCACATCATTGGATGCTGGTGAACTGGTCGGTGAACCTACAGGTACTGGAGCTACTGAAGATGTTGGTGCAGTGGCAGCTGTTTTACCAATTCAAAAGTGAAGTTACTGTAAATAGAAAAACAGTCTCCTTCCGTGAAGGGCCAGAAAGAATAACTCGGGACACAAGAAAAAGATAGAGAAGCATGAGATATGATTTTGGAAGTACCTTTACACTGGCTAATTGGAGGAGTTTGAACATTACAAGCAACAGTGAGGTTGAGAGCAAGAGTTTGGTTGATGTTGATACCCAAGGAGGGTCCGGTAGTATTGAGCACTGCACAAAGGCATTGCGGTGAGTTTTGGACCACATTCGCGAGCTGTGAGCAGCAGGAAGATGATGGAGTTGATGAATTTCCTGTGACATAGTTGAGGCAAGAGGCCATGCTAGAGAGCACATTGTTGCAGCTAGATGATTGAGCCATGGCTCCACCATGTAGAATTGCTACGAGGACAAGGACTAGACCGATGTGGATCCCACTCGAAACCATCGTTCCTTGTTCGGAGTGCGTTTTGGATGCTGATCAGAATAATCTAGATGTGAAGAGATAGTCAATTGTTTGGTTGGAAAATGGAAGAGAAGAGACTGGATTTTATATAGGAGGTTTGCAGCATAGAAAACTTGATACGCTCTGGCTATGATCGTATCAAAACTGGTATAATTGGATGAGCAACTTCAACAAATATGTGGGGTCATTCCATAACTAATCAGTAAACATATCAATTTGTAATATCGTTTTGTTTATGATGAACAAGATTTATAACATTTACTTTTTATTAATTTGAGCTAGTGAACAAAAATATGATGTAGCAACCTGGTGAGTCATTAGTATATGAAATTTGTATGATAAAGACAGATACATACCTAACATACCTACCTACCTTTACTGAAAAGAAATAATAAAAGAAATGAATTAGTCATAGCAGTTGAACTCCAGGACTCATTTCAAATCTACTTCTTTCCTTGTAATTCCTTCTAATCCCCAGAACACTATAAATTATTCTTCCCTGGTACGAAGATGACGTTCTGTTTCGTACAGTTACTTCTCTGTTCTTTCTGCAAAAAATGATCACGAACAGTTTCCTATTTTTCACATCTGTTACTACCACATTGTCAATCTTTTTTGTCATAACTTCCGTGACAGGGCAAACAATTAGCACACCATGTACAAGCTCAATGATCTCCAGCTTCACACCATGCATAAACTACATTACAGGAAGTTCCAGTAATGGCAAAACACCACCTACAACAGAATGTTGCAATTCATTTAAAACAATCATGAGCAAGAGTATGGATTGCGCTTGTCTAGTCATAACTGCCAGCGTACCTGTTCAACTACCAATTAACCGCACACTAGCCATCTCGCTGCCTAAGGCGTGTAAGACTGGCGGCCTGCCACTACAGTGCAAAGGTGCAAACTTTATCTTAGTACATTGATGCAGTCCAAAATCCTTAATTCTACTCCTTTAACTTCTTGTATTTTTTGCAGCTTCCGGCGCCCCTCTGCCCGCTCCAGGTACTGGGAATGTTTACGACATTTGTCACCAGTTATGAGTCTAGAATCATTTTGTAGGTATAAAAAACTAGATGGAACAAAATTATGAAACTTAATGGTCATAACTCATAAGGCTCAGGTTCATACAAGATTTGAACTTTCGGCTGTTCGGTCAAACAGACTCTGATACCATGTCAAGTAACCATTGAGTCATGACTTCCGAGTGAGACTCGTTCTTATTTAGTATTTTATCTGCAGGTCCTGTATTACTAGGTCCAAGCCCTCCACCTCCAGCTGCTGCTCCTCTAAGTCCAGGAGGTAAAACTAGATGCAGATTTTTCCTGACTGTAATATGTAACAATTAACCATATCCTGACAGAATGAATAATTTCCTGTTCAACAGCTTCTAAAGCACTGGCAGCCGCTCCGGCACCAGAATCTCAAATCACTCTGCCATTAGCACCAGAACCTGCATCAGGACCCGCGCAAGAAGAAGCACCTCCGACGAAGTCAGGGATTCGACCAGTCCTATCCCCCTCGGCATCTCACCTGTCTTGTGTTTCTCCACCATCTTTCCTGCTAATATTTATTGCAATCTTGATTTTCAAGTGTAATTAGCCTATGCTACGTGAAACAGGCCGGAAATTAAAAATAAAATAAAATACTTTATTTTTATTTTTATCACCTATTATGGAATTGTACTTCAGTCATGCACATACCATACAACGGAAGAAAAAAAAGGTTACCCAAAAGTCCAAAACTATATACCATTAGTGGTGTTATTCTCACATCTACTTTCACACCATTAGTTTAAAATTTTACTATACTATCTATCATTTTAGCTATCTAAAAAAAAAAAACAGAGAGAGAATCGAAATCTCCGACTCTAGGCGGCTCTATATTTGTTTAATTTGATAATCATGTTCTTCATTGCTTTTTTTGTTAGCATGACAATGACTTTTATTTAATCGAAGTATTATAAAATTATTGTACATATTTAAAACAAATTTTAATTTTTCTTTTTGATAAGCAACAATTTTTAATTTAGTTTTTTCTTTCAAAGTAAGGCTAGTGTCACTTTTTATTAATAAGTACTATAATTTTTCAGTTAATATTACAATTTATATTAGCTATAAATATAACTAAAAGATGAGAATGAGTAGTATAGTAAAATCGTAAACTAAGGGAAGATGCGTAAAAATCGTTGTACCCTACCTTTACATTACAAATTTAGAACAAAACAAAGTTTTTGCTCCACAGATTCAGCAGACCACATGCATATTTTTAGCAATTCTCTATTCAATTCCAGGAAAAATGAATCACAAAATCTCCTATAAATTATCCCCACTTGGGTTGCTTCCCATTCCAGTCAAACAAAGGGAAGCAAGCTCATTAAATTAAGCAATTAAGAAACAAAAAATGGCCAACAAGCAGCTGATTGCAATGTTCGTGGTGTGCATTGTCGTTGCGACGGCAATGCAACTGCCACGGCAGGCGGCCGCCACCTTCGACTACGTCGGGTGCTTCACTGGTTGCGAGAGTGATTGCAGAAAAGATAACGGTCAGACCTTCTGCGAAATGAAGTGCGACAATGACTGCTTGGACAAACAAGCCGCCGGTAATTTATTATTGTTTGGTCCCATTAAAGGATTGTTATTATTATTATTATTTCTTCTAATCTTTTCTTTTTACGCGTGTTTGTTTCTGTTTTCCAGTTGAGCTGAATCTCCCGGCGAATTGATGATGCCGTCACGTGGAAGTATAATTAAAGTATGTTATCTTGGCTTGAAGAGATGAAGAGATGACACAAAGAAATGAAATGTGGAAATAAAAGAATGGATAGAGTTTCATACAACTCTCCATTCCTAATGTATAACTAATTAAATAATTGAATAAAACGAAAAAAAATGGAAAGGAATAAAATCTATTAAATATTCTGTCTTTGTTCTTTTATTTTTTTTCTTTATTTATTAATCAATTGCAATTAATTTTCTGTGCAAAGAAACATCTAAAGTGAAAATTTATACTCCCTTCGAATCGTAATGAATATTGTTTGGTCGTTGACACTTTCTTTTAAGAAAATGATTGGTTTGAAATAACCAAAATTATTGACGACTCTTCTATCTTTTATGTGGTCTTACGACAATATCATCTACAATCCAGCGTGAAACTAGGCTAAAATTTGGCCGAATTTTTCACGCATTTGGACTTGGAGTGTGGGAAAGTTAAACCGCGAAAATTCAAAACCCAAATTTCAAACTTGTCTTCTATAATCAACCTATCCCCCCAAACCCACTTGAAAAATTCAAGAATTCCACCATTATTGCCTCCTCAAAAATTGAAATTCAAGTGAAATATTTTCAATTCTCTCCTTCTTCAAAAACATCAATCGAGACAATTTTCTCCTCCTTATCATACGTATCTTCAACAATCAAATTTGGGTGTGGTGGAGCCAAGCGAAAAGGAAGCTCATCAATCAATTTTGGCCAAAAAGAGTAGAACAGTAATCATCCAATAAATTTGCGTTAAAAGTAAAAAAAACGTCATCGAATTTGGTTTAAATTTTCAGCCTAGAACAACATTCAATGGAATATTAAGGGAGTAAATTATTGTCACTCAAAAAAAGATCATCTATAAAATAAATAAATAAATGAAGGCAAAAAAAAAAGGGTCATACTTCTACATTACGATTTGGGTTTTGACTCAACACCGGCCCACTTTCAATGAGGCCGTATCTGGTATAAAATTGGCCCAACAAGCAAATACCTGTATCCTTTGTATTTACCAATATGTTATTAACGTCTTTCATAATGTCAATTATATCCCAAATCCCTCCAGCCTCCAGGGCCAGGGTTTAACATCGGAAAACCCACACTGTACTCGAACTCGCACTTAAACACTTCACATCGTGCCCAGATTTTCTATTTCATTTCGGCATCTCACCATCAACAGAACCCATCTTCGTTACAGGTAACCAATCTTCTCCCCTCATTCTCCATCGTGGATTTAATGAATAAGCAACGACTTACTCCCATCGAAGCATTCTTTTTTCTTCTCCACATTCTGCTAATTTTGCTCGAATTTGTATGGTTTGTTCGAATTTTAAGGTTTTGTATTCAGTAGCCGAAGATGGGTTGGAAAGCAGCAGAAAAGTTAATTCGACACTGGAAAATACTCAGAGGAGATAATGTAAGCCATAGGTTGCATTTCAATTTGCATTTTTTTCCCGTTCGTTGTTTGCTGTTATCTTCCATGGATGATTAATTCTTTATGTTTACTTTCCTTGTTCGTTTCTAGGTGATGATAACAAGAGGCAAGGATAGAGGTGAGACCGGTATTATTAAGCGGGTCGTACGCTCCCAAAATCGTGTTATTGTTGAGGGAAAAAACTTGGTGAGAACTAATTTTTTTTCTTCCTATGCTTAATAATTTCAATCCAAGCAATAGAGCTTTCTGTTTTAGTTTAATTACGGAAAAAAAAAGGCCGGGCTGTGCCAAATGCATGGAAGAGGAGAGTGTACAGTAGTAAGCATGTCTGGGGTGGGTTATAACCACTGGTACTTGATTGTTTATTGAACATTGTTAAGGGGCTCTTTTTTTCTTTATTCTTTTGGTTTGAAAAATGGAAAGGTTTGTGAATGTTAGCTCACTGTGTACAAAATATAAATGCTGGCAGTTTAACTGTTTGTTTTGCTAGTTGTAGTTTGTATTGGACTTGTACACTTTTCATATCTAGATAGCGCTTCTTAGGTGTAGGCATGGTTTGGTTAGCTAAATTGTGAAACTTGGCCAGAATTTTAACCTAGTTTTTTTGTTCAGTTATGAACAATCTAACTAATTTCTTTGTTCAATTTAGAATACTAATTTGCTGAATCTTTTTGATTTCCCATTGATTAAAAGAGTTCCCTATGAGATAGTGTTCTTCCACCAATCTGAATCTCATTTATATTTTTTGTGATGTTACCATAAAATTTCCTAACAAATGATGGTTACACTAACCAACTTGTTATCACCCTTTCAGGAAGAATTGATGAACTCTTAAAATGTCTCTCAGAACTTGCAACTTCATACAAATAATTCTAACAAGGGATCCGTACCTTGTCAGCTTTGTTTATTATGATCTGTCCTATCTCTTGTAGTGAAAATGATGAGTGAATGCTTATCATAACTGTTTTATTCTTGAGACACTTCTTAATTCTGTTCAATTTATCGTTAATCAATTACTTCCAATCCCTTGTTTGCAGGTAAAGAAACATATCAAGGGAGGCGAAGGCCATGAAGGTGGAATATTTTCAGTTGAAGCCCCACTTCATGCCTCAAATGTTCAAGTTCTTGATCCAGTGACAGGGTCTGTGTGTGTGTTTTGAACAGTAATTGATGAGTGTCCGCTACATGTTTCTATATTTGAACCTAATTATGAACTGTGGCTACTTGTGCAGAAAACCTTGCAAGGTTGGCACAAGGTATCTAGAAGATGGAACTAAAGTAAGAGTTTCAAGAGGCATAGGTGCATCTGGGTCCATAATTCCTCGTCCTGAGATTTTAAAGATAAGGACAACCCCAAGGCCTACTGCTGGTATTTTCACTACAACTCACTATTTCTGATGTTTGCATTTGAAGGGAATCATGGTAGTTTACCTTCTTGAGATGTGATACATAGGGCCATAGTTTTCATGCTGCCTTTAGCTTACATAGAAGATAGTATCGCCAGGGATTCTCAGCTATCATGTGAATACAATTTGATATTTGTGAATAAGTAAGACTGTATGCAGACTAGGAAACCAATGGGGCAAGTCCAAAGTACAGAGGTGGTAAACTAGCACCTCAATGTCAAGTGTAGTGTAAAGTAAGAATGATATTGGATCTTGACTTTCTTGGAGTCAGAATGGGAGCATCAGAATGTCAAACTTGCAACAAAATGAGAAAGGTCAAGGCTAGGTGTTCAGGTTGTTGGGAAACCTTTGACAAGATCCTAGCATGTGCTTTAGGATAAGTAATTGGAAAGAACTTGAGGAAATGAAAAGGATTTAAATAAAAATCTTCGTATTGGGTTTATCTAGAGAAAGAGTATTAGTTATTTATCACTGGCTATAGGGTTGCATAGTTACTTTGCGATCCTTATTTAAGTACTTATTTGTTATGGTTTTTTTGTTTTTCTAGTTGGTCCTAAGGACACTCCAATGGAGTTCGTGTTGGAGAAGACATATGATGCTAAGATTGGGAAGGGCATGCCTGAGCTTTGAGCGACATTGTTCAATTTTGTAGTGGTCATTAATAACCACTGCTGGAAAATGGTAATGAAAGGTTGGTAATTCGACCTTACTTGAACAGGATAGATAATTCTCTTATTAAAGATGTGCTCAGCTTTTATGTAATCCAATTGCTTACCATCACATGGTGAAAGTCAAATGATTGGACTAATTTGAAGTCCTTGAAGTACATCATACTATTTCTGTTTCTTGCCCTTTGATTCAGAATCTATCAGTTGCCATACATTTGTTTTGTCTGTGTTTATTGAATAGGATTAGATGAAACAGGGAGCACCTCTACTACGGGTGAGCTTGCGAGCAATCAGTGATTGATGATTGAAGGTGTTATAGCATTTACATTGGTTGTACCAACTTTGCCCTGAAATGCAGAAGGTCCTGAGTAGGGGGGAAAATGTTTTCTTTTTCTTTTTCCCAATAAATCTAAGATGGGTTACTCGAACTCGAGTACAAGGCAGTCTTTATTTACTATGCACGAAGTACTATTTAACTACAAACTCAGTAATTGGTGAAATGTTAGTAGACAAGTTTAGAGAGAGCCATCGGCAGTGTGGTGGATAGGATTATTGTTTTCCTGCGAGCTTGCATCATGCACTTGCATTGTTCATCTAAAGATGGAAAGAAAAGATAAGATGATAGGACGGACACTTGTGTAATGCTTTTGATGTTTTTGTTGTATCCTTGCCAGAATCTGACATGGTTGTTCAGTCTTAACTCAAATAGGACAAACTGGTTGTTGTTCAGTCTTAACTCAAATAGGACAAACTGGTTTACGTGTTAGTATATGGTACACAAGGCACCAGTCTATCGGGTGTAAGAGCAAGTATCATTTTGTTCTCCATTTTTTTTATCAACTTTTTGTGCTAAATGAAACTAGAACTCAGTGTCATGCAAAGCATATGGAGTTTGCAGATCAGAAATTAAATGACGTACTAGAAAATCGTTAGGTAAAATTCTCATCTCGTATCAATAAAAAGGGAGTAAAATGCGACTAAAAACCTCAAGTTAATTTATATTTGATGCATTGGTTTAAGAAATACAAAGAGAGTAAATTGGTAGTAATGTTTAGATTTTAATATGCAAGCGGTACTAAAAGACAAATCCGGTCCCTTCTTTTGTCTTCGCCATCAAACGCCTACGTTTATGGACATTGTTCTCCAAAAACACACACAGATATGGATTTAGTGCGGCGCATGAAGTAGGAGGTGGCGTACGGACTGAGACAAACAGATCCAACCAAAACTTCCAGCCATATGATGTGAGACTTTTGTCTCTGTCCTGCCTAGCTTCATTTGTATGTGTAGGTGAATTTATCTTCTCTAATTTTTTTTTTAATATGGTCAATCATATTAAAAGAATCTAAACCATTCAATTAAATTAAATGGATGAGATTAAAAATTTAAGTCATTAATAAGTTGACTAGTCAATAAAATTTAACAAGTGATCAACTCATTAATGATTTAAATTTTTAATCTCATCCGTCCAATTTTATTAAATGATTCAAATTTTTCTAACATAACTGATCATATTTCAGGAAAAATTAGAAGAGTCGGATACACGTGGAGCTACCCTCGCCTAATTGACACATTCTTCTTCATCCTTTATTTCAAATCTTATTTTATACTTCTCTTTTTTCTCTACACACGTCGTGTTTTAAGAGCACATGAATAACTTGTCTTTTTCTTCTTTTCTTTTTTTATAGAGAAAAATGAGATGCAAAAGTAAAATTCTACTATATTTTTATTATTAATAAAATAATTAATGAATTACGTAGATATTGATAAATTGTCATCTCCTTTTCTTCTTTTTTAGGCCAAATATAGAAAAATTAGATTTAAGTGAGATTTTTATATAAGTGTACATATTTAATTTAGATGTTGTTTTTTCTTTCCCGTCGTTGCAATTATCCATTTCATCCATGGAGTGACACGTAAGTAGGACACTTGTCCCCGTGCATGCAACCCCTTCCCTTTCCCGCCATTTCTCATCTCCTTCCTCCCCCAACTATAAAATCCTGCACTAACTAATCCATCATCTCCGGTCAGTAATCCTTACCATCCATCCATATCAGCAAACATTAAAAAAATGGCTATGAAATTAGGTGTCATATTACTGCTTTCTCTTTTTGTTGTTTGTTCTACTTTTGCTGTAGGTTTGGCCAAAGATCCAAAATCTCAAGGAGAGTGTGAGCGCTGGTGCAAACAGCAAGGAAGGTATGATGAGACACGTGAGAGAGACTGGTGCTTGAAAGAATGCAGGCAACAACGCGGCCGCGATCAATCCGAGGACATCCAAGAAGAATACACTTCTTGGATGTTCATGACTGATCCGAAAACCAGGCTCAAACGCTGCCAGCAGAAATGCGAGAACCATCCTGTGGAGGAGAGAGAGCGGTGCCGCTACGTCTGCAAAGAGAAGTACAAAACCACCGCAGAGAAGGAGGAAAGAGAAGGCGGTCGAGGATCAGAAGAGGAAAGTAACAATACTGTTGAAGTTCGAGAAGCACAAGAGCAGCAGGAGAACCCTAGAGCAGAATTTCACGACGCAGATGACGAATGAACATGGTAGAGTTCGTGTTCTTCAAAGGTTCGATAAGAATTCAAAGCTGCTTCAAGGTCTGGCGAATTATCGGGTCTCGATTCTCGAAGCTGATCCTTACACCTTCATCCCCACCACCCACTTCGACGCCGACATCATTGTTTTCGTCGCTAGAGGTAAAGTTTGAGAAATTATTGGAGAGGACGGATAATTCCAATATTTCAGAGCTGTAAAAAAAGATATTATTGTTCATATGTACAGGGGAAGCGGCTATAACTATGTTCCTTGATCGGGACAAGAAGACGTTCAGGCTTGAGAGAGGACACATCATCAGGATTCCAGCTGGCACTCCGGTCCACTTGGTCAACCGACACGAGAATGAGAAACTGGTTATTGTCAAGCTCATTTCCCCTGTTAATCTCCCCGGCAAGTACAGGGTAATAATTAGTTAATTTGTTATTAAAAGATTAGTTTAACTATTAAAGATCATTATTTAATTGATATGGTGATGATCTTTGCAGCCTTATCATGCGGCAGGCGGTGAGAATCCAGAAACCTTCTTCAGGGCTTTCAGCTGGGAATTGCTTGAAGCCGCCCTTAAGGTGATCTGAGTTGACTTTTTACTATTGACTACTGTCCACATCAGCAACGACCCTGTTGACTTCTTACCGATTGGTCTGCAGACTGACAGGAGTGAGCTGGAGAAGATATTCCAACAACGGGAAGGGACCATAATGAAAGCCTCAAAGCAGCAGATTGAAGCCCTGAGTCAGGAGCCATTCCCCGGCAAGTCGAGCAACAGTCCATTCAATCTACTGAAGCAGAGGCCAGCTTCGTCCAACCACTTTGGTCAGCTCTTCGAAGCCGGTCCTGAAGTTTACAAGCAGCTCCGCGACCTTGAACTCATGGTCTCCTTAGCTAACATCATTCAAGTGAGTAAAGAGTGTTTTTCAATGGATTTTCCAGTCAGTAATTGTTCGGCTTTAGTCGGAATTAACAGTTTTTTATGTGGTAGGGAGCGATGGATGGGCCCTTGTTCAACTCGAAGGCGACGAAGATATCGATAGTGTTGGATGGTGAAGGGTACTTTGAGATGTCATGTCCTCACATACCCACCTCAGGACAGTCGGAGGAGAGGAGGGGCACGCAATACCAGAAAGTGAGGTCAGATGTGAGGATAGGGACGGTGTTTATTGTGCCAGCTGGACATCCGGTGGCTATCGTGGCATCCGGAAACAGCAACCTGAAAGTGCTCTGCTTCGAGATCAACGCTCTTGGCAACAGGAAGTATGCACTTGCAGGGAGGGGGAATTACCTGAAAGACATGGAGAGGGAGGCTAAGGAGTTGGGATTTGGAGTGCCAGCTAGGCAGGTGGATGCCTTGTTTGGCAAGCAAGATCTGGAGTTCTTCTTCCCCGGTCCAGAAGCGGAAGGAGGAAGGCGTGCTGATGCAAGAGAGATTGATGAGATATGAATGTTTTGTCGTAACCTGTACGCATAAATAACTTAGCTACTACGTAAATAACGGAATATGTGTATGTAGTACAACACGTGTACGTGGTAAGAAGAAGAACAGTTTTGCTACTGATGATCGATGAAATTGTGGCTATAAATAAGAACCTCTGTATTCCGACCTACTTTTTTTTTGCATCTTTTTTCTTCTTTCACTTTACAGATGATGGAACGAAATAGCACATTAATGTCAACTAAATGGTCTCTGGGGACTAGCCGTAATATAAACAATTACGGGAACAAAAAACAAAATTATAAAAGCAGACTTGATGTTGTTCGAATTATTACAAACCGAGTTTGTTGAGCCTCCAGGAGAGCTCTGCCCACCCTGTATAGGGACTGGGATAGTGTCTCTGATAAATGGTTTAATTCGAGTTAGTTTCGGGCTCTTGCCCTGCATGCACATAAAATAAAAAAGGAAAAAAAATGAAATCTTGGTTGTATCACTGAAGTACAATCTGGTACTGAAGTGGTTTAAATTCCGGTGGTGAATGAATGAGGGGAGTAGAAACGAAGCAGGCCCAGCCCAAGTACGAATGGGAATACTTCAAACTGGCTGTAAGGCCCAAATAGCAAACATAACTTTTAAGCCCGATATCCAGCTATCCTATGACAAGGCGAGCCCAAATATTTCTTCGTCAACAACAAACCGACTTCCCACCGCGCTGAATTGGGAAGAGAGGTAGCAGGCAAATGACACCAAGTGACGGGGCTTCTTCCTCTACGCTTCACTTCTCCGAACTTGAGACGACACAAACATTCGAAGCACGGCGTGAGTATTCTTATCCATTCTCTGTTGGCACCAATCGAGTGAGTAAATGATATCTGCCTCTTGGAAACTTATTCTGTTATCTTTCTGTTTGATGAAATGTCTGAGCCAAAATGCGGTTTCTGTTTCTTCATGTTTCTTGCCTGATGTAGTTGATTTTGTTTCAATATTTTTGCATGTCTCCATGTTATTTCAATTATGATAGCTTAACTTTTACAAGCGTCCCTATTTTACAGATTTCATTTCCTTCTTAAAATTACTCAGAAGCCATCAAAAGAAAGTATATGCTTATTATCTAGTGTTGCCTGTAATTAAATGTAGAAATGGATGGACATAGTAGCTTACCGATCGTGCAGATCCCAACTAGTAATCCTGCTATAATTGTTAGCTGGCCTCTCATACGTCACACTTTTAAATTGTAGAGATTGTTGTCATAATCATTTTGGAGTGTTAAACTTTTGTTTTTGTCTTTGCAACTTAAAGCGTAGAAGTTTATGGTACCTACTTAAGAGTTGGTCAATACCCAGGTCCCGATTCAGGTTATACAGTTGGTATATTCTGTTTAACAAGGGAACAAGAGAATCTTATGCATAAGGAATTGCAGGCATCCGGCCTCTGGAGTTTCCCCAACAGCTTTATTTTCCTTTCTTACTGATATTAGCTGCTGTTGGACTCATATTCCTAGATGCCGAATCCAAGTTTCTGCAAGTTGCCGGCCTGTGCTTAACTTCATCGAGCCGTCCTTGACAAACCCAAATGTCCCTGTAGTTCCCTTTGGAACGTGGGTGGGGTTAAATCATCAAGTGTGTTCCTTTTCAACTACGGCTGGGAACTATATTGGTTCACGCTTGAAATCCAGCTAACTAAGTGAGGAAATAGAAAACACACTTGATGAGTGTAGATATGATGATTCATGGAAGTTGTTTGAGCAGCAAATGCATATGGAAGGATTTCCTCGTAAATCCGTTGTGGATAAGCTTTTGGGATGTTTTGCGGAAAGCCTTGATAGTCAGTGACTTGAGAAGGCTTTTGGCTTGGTAGAACAGGCAATTGAGGGAAGTAAACAGAATTTGCTGGAGAAGGAGCCTCTAATTTATCTTTCTTTCTGTCTTTCCAAAAGCGGCTTACATGTTCGAGCTTCAACAGTTCTGAGAAAGCTGGTAGAAATGGAGCAATACCCTCCAGTGACTGCTTGGTTCGCGGTCTTAGCATACATGTCTCTAACAGCTCCTGGTGCTTACCTTGCTGCTGAGTTGATCCTTGAGATAGGGTACTTGTTCCAAGATGGCAGGGTGGACGCGCGTAAGAAGTGTAATGCTCCTCTGATTGCCATGAAGCCTAATACCAAGGCAGTGAGTGTTGCATTGGCTGGGGTCTATTGTTTGGGACATCAAGAAAAGCAGAGCAGCTTTTTGACATGATGCCTTGCATAGGTGTCAAAGTTGATGCAACTTTATTGGTCATAATGACACATATATATGAGAGGAACAGGTGAAGACACGAACTGAGGAAACTTCAAAGGCACATAGGTGAAGCTCATAATTTGAGTGATATTCAGTTTCAGCAGTTCTATAGTTGTCTGCTCACATACGACTTGAAATTTGGGGGTCTTGATTTTGCTTCTAACATGGTCTTGAAAATGCTTCGGACAGCAAAGGAAGCGCAGAATTCTCTTGCCAGTGCAACTCTTGCATTTCATGTTGGCAAGAAGTCCTCTTCTGCTCAAGTTGCTGGAGGGAGTGGTAACTACGGAGAATCTGGTGGTCCAGGAAGCTATGAATCAAAGCAAAATTCTATTATTTCTTTTGAAGAGTTTTGTAGAGACTGAAACTTCTTGAAACTTGAGTCTGAGGCCAAGGAAGTACTTGATACTTTGTTGGCCAAGTTGCAGATGCAAGTAGAATTGATTACAACCGAACGTGGTATTCTCCAGCCTACAGAAAAGATTTATGTAAAACTTGTCCAGGCTTTTCTAGAAGCAGGCAAGACCAAGGAGTTGGCTGAGTTCCTTATCAAGGCCGAGAGAGAAGATTCCCCAGCGTTTGTTGATGATTCAGTATTGGTTCATGTGATCAATGCCTGCATTTCACTTGAGTGGCTGGATCAAGCACATGACCTTCTTGATGAGATGCGTTTGGCTGGAGTTAGAACTGGTTCTTCTTGAGAGCATACTGTAAAGCGAATCGAGCAGGAGATGAGAGGCAATGATGGAATCCAGAGTGCTTCAAGACGATACTCAGGGGGGCCTGCAGCTATTTAAGGAGATGAAAGGTGCCAAGATACCTAGAACTGGTCACTAGAAATTTGAAATGTTGGTTAAAGGATGCGGGGAGGGTTATGAAGCAGGATTGATGACAAAGCTTATGAAGGAAATAAAGGATGGCCAGGTACTGGATTCCGGTGTTCATGGTGTTCATGACTGGAATAACGTAATCCATTTTTTTAGTAAGAAGAGATTGATGAAAGATGCTGAGAAGGCTCTGAAGAAGATGAGGATTTTGGGGCATGCTCCTAATGCTCAGACATTTCATTCTATGGTAAGTGCATTTGCTGCGATCCGGGTAAATTATACCGAGGTCACAGAGCTGTGGGGTGCAATGAAATCGCTCGCTTCATCCACCTCGATGAAGTTTGATCAGGAGTTCCTGGACTCCGTTCTTTATACGTTCGTGAGAGGTGGATTCTTCAATCGAGCTAATGAAGTTGTGCGCATGATGGAGAAAGAGAACACGTTCGTCGATAAACACAAGTACAGGACTCTTTTCTTGAAGTACCATAAAACACTACGCAAAGGAAAAGCTCCCAAATTCCATTCAGAAGCCCAGCTTAAAAAGAGAGAAGCAGTCTTGAACTTCAAGAAGTGGGTAGGGCTGCAGTGAGGATATTTTGTTACATCCTGTCTATTGGTACCATTCTGCATCCTCATTTTGTTCCATTTGCAATGGCATGAAAACATAACGAAAAGGAAAAGGAGCTACAGATGCAAATTCGTTGTTGGACATGGGCTTGTCGGCTTGGTCGGGTGGGCTTTTTAACTATCTTGGGCCTTGTCTACAACTCATAGGGGTAATGGCCTTGGCGAGGTGGAAAATGTTCCGGACCATTTGGGTAATGAGTTTATTTAATTTAAGCAAGCTAGTCTAGCCATTTGGTCACTTACTTAGTGTGAGTTTAATGACACATTTGACTATCCTTATCATGATAATGAAGCCACGTCATTCACCTAGACATAGCTCTTGAGCCTCAGTCGTAGCACAGGTCTAAATGATGAGCCACCATCGCACCAAAATAGACCACTCTTTTTTTTCTTTCTTGGAAATTCAAAAACCTTTCCCAAATTATGCGCTTGAGAAAAAACTAATTGAATTCAATTCACTTGAATCATCACATGATGATGATGGGTGACATCTTTCGAATCATTTGTGCCAATTACTTGTATGTTTTCTTAATAATAATAATCTTCCAAATTTAATTTTCAGGGGTAAAAAAATGATGTCATGGGGACAGCAAACCCATCGTAGAAAACGAGGGGTTGAGCAAACAAAACAAGCAGGCATGTTAAATATGTGACACAGATGCACGCGGAGCATAAAAATTGCAAAATATGAAAATACTACGACTCTTTTTATGAAAAAAGAAAAAAATGGTCTAGCGGAGTATTATCTCTGGATTTTGACGAGAGATTAATTTCGTTCGAATATGATTAGATTTTAAAAAGAAAGTAACTCACACAAAAATAGTTTTTTTATTAAAATTTAAACATAAAATTTAAGTTAAAAATGAATAAATATCTTAATATTCGTATTCAAATAAAAGTCGGATCACTCAAATTTTACATCAGTGTGACACTCCATTTTGTCAACCCAACCCAACCCAAATAAAAAAACATGAGATCACGATTGAGTCAGCTTCTGTGCATGAAGTGAAGTGAAGAAAGTGTTTGACTAATCTATTTAGAAGGAAGAAGGGCCCGAAATCAGAATCCTCGTGTGCATGTGTGCGTGTGTGAGTGACTGTGCCTGCTACGTACTGCTAGGATCTTAGTTTTTGCTGACACTACTTGTTTAACAAGCAAATGATATTTTAACAAATTAAGGTAAAAGGATTTTTATTACTGCTACATTAGAAAGGAGAGGTTATGACAAGAAGTTGTGACATCACCTGCGCAAAACGAAAGCTTAATTTGGTAGCCTGCTCAAATACAGTAATTGCATTCCTACCTAATCAATACCCATTTTTCCCTCCTCTCTTAACTCACCCTACCCTCCTACCAAGCAACCTACAATAATATTCATCAATTTATTTATTCATTTATTTTTGTTGAAAAACTTGATTTGTTCTTGTTTTTTGTTTTTTATAGGTGAGAATAGCTAGTAATTAGTATCCGAACGAGGGTGTGGTGTGGTGGGGCTTGATGAGTCATGAAATGTTCAGGATTCAGTCATGAGAGGCAATGATGATGTGTTACATGCATGTGTGGGTATAGTCGAGTCTTTTGTCGATAGGCAATTTTTTAAAACAAATCAGATTACAACTATTGATGGGATACAGTCCAATTAAAAAACTTGGAAGCAATATGCTCTAAAGTCTAAATGCTCCCCGATCATGAAATAAAAGCCCGTGTAAATTAAGGTGTGTTTTTGATGTGGCTGAGAAAATTTGTGTTCCGTTACTGTCAAGCGTGAGGGTTGTGTCAGAATTTGAGTGTGGATAGGGGAAAGTGTTAATTAATTCCCATTTTCCATTCATATTATTGGGTTGGGACCAAAACCTCTTTAATCAATTGCAGAACTCCGATCGAATTTTTTAGTATATTCCATGGAGTAAAGGATAAAGTAAAAGCTGTGATTTTCTCAGCACCAGTTGAACCGACCTGGTCTTCTTGTGCAAGCAAAATTCCGGTTTCATCGAATTTATGGGGAGATGGTGGAGTATATAAGTGACGTCAGGAAATTAATGAAGATCCTCTGCTCTTTGCTCTGCCTTTGCTGTGGTGATGCCAGAATCCAGATCATCAGAAAGGAACAGTTGGCAGAGGTGGTGCGTGCGTGCTTGCTTGCTTTTTATTTCCGCCCTCCGATGCCACTGATGAATGAGTGATGTCAGCAACTAACAATTAGTGGACTGGAATCCGGAAACCAGACCCAGGCCCTTTACTGTTGAAAATTTAAAAAAAACATCATTTTATTTGGAAAAAAAGAAAAAACAAACAAACTTAACGCATTATCACTCGTCTCTATTTTAATAAAATTTATATTTTTTACACCATATACATTATTGCAATTATCAAACATCAATATTCTTTCCGTTTTAATTTAAAACGACGTTCTGAAGTTTTCGTTTGTCTCAAATTAAATGACGTTTTATTATTTTAGGTAATTTTTTATCTAATTTTATTAACTTACTCTTTATTATCGAGGATAGATGAATAATGATAGTAATAAAGTAAATAAATTATAAAATAAAACAGTAAGGGTATTAACTCATTTAATATTTGATGAGTAGTAGTAAGGACAAGAGAAAGCTTTTGATGATCAGTATTGTAATTAGCAATTACAAAGATTTACAAAGGTTTAGAGGACTAGATAGACAGACAGGCCGGGCCCCCTCCGGCCCTCCCCGCTTGGGCCTGAGTTTTCAAGAATCTAATCTGCTTATCTACTGTTCTTCCTCGATCGGCTTCCCTCTCTTTTTTCTTTAATTGTTTTTTTTACTGATCAAGTCCACTAAGGTTGTTTGAACTTTGAATGACTTTGCCTTAAGAGAATACTCCCTCCGTCCTTATTTATTGGACGCGAGGGAGGAAGTTTCTTGGATTAAGGCAGCTGACAGAGTCAGCTGCACACTTCTGTTTTGTCTGACAAAACAATTTTCTTTCCCATGGGCTTGCACTGCAGCTACGGCCCATTGACAACATTTTATTTGAACAGCCAAAGGCTTGCTTGGCCGGCCAAATTCTTGGCGCCAAGGCCTCTCATTAATCCAAATTTCAATCTTTGGATTAATTCCCTCCTTAAACCCTTTTCCTCATTACTGTATAAATTAATCCAAAATTCAAACGTGATTCTCCTTCCCTCCTTACATCCCTCCTTAAACCCTTTTCTAAATTCATGTAATGAATTAATCCTAATTCCAAACGTGGATCCTCCTTCCCTCCTTAAACCCTTTTCCAAATTACAGTAATGAATTTTTAATCATAATCAAGCTTGACCTCTCCAAACCATGCTTCTGCAGATTTTGCCAATCATAATCTGAAATTATTCTTCACCAGATTTTGCAATGGCTTTGGCAATTACAGGCCATGCTTTTTCTTCAAGCGATTGGGAAGGGCTTGAGGAGATATCAGAGGATGAGACTGCATTCTTCTCACCGCAAAATGCCCTCATTACGAACCATCATGAAGATCAGGGACATGTTAACATCCCTGATTTAAACGAACAACCTCGAAAAGGTATAATTATGTAAAAATTATGTAAAAAATTCTGTAATTGTAGTTAATCATATGAAAATGACATTAACTTATCATTTGTACGAGCAGAAAAGGGGAAGGAACTCAGCACATCAGAACGCTTGGAGGCAATACAGTTGTTGTTGGCAAAGAGTAAGGATGGGGTGTTGCAAAGAGGGGTAACGAAAGTTGTTGCTGCCCAATTTGGAGTTGGGATTCGAACCATTCAAAGGATATGGAAACGTGCAAGGGAATTAGGAAACAACTGTCCAGACAAATTAAGAGTAAAAAACTGTGGACGGAAACGAATCGAAGTTGATTTAGAGCGAATACGAGCCATTCCTTTGCAACAGAGGACAACACTCAGGTCACTTGCTTTCGAACTTGGTGTTTCCAAATCAGTTCTGCATAAAAAGATGAAGGAAGGTGTCATCAGACGTCATTCGAATGCCATCAAACCCACGTTGACTCCAGACAATCGCATTGCCAGAATGAACCACTGCCTTGCCAGTTTGGATCCATCATCGTTACCTCATGATCCAACATTCAAGCGGATGGAAAATGTAGTGCACATTGACGAAAAGTGGTTCTACCTCACCAAAAAATCTCAGACTTATTACCTGTTACACGACGAAAATGATCCTGTAAGAACTATTACATCCTCTCATTTCATACCTAAGGCTATGTTCTTGGTTGCTGTTGCGAGGCCCAGGTTTGACTCTAACGGTTCGTGCACGTTTGATGGAAAGATTGGGGTTTTCCCCTTAGTTCAATCAGTTGCTGCATTAAGGTCAAGCCAGAACAGGCCTCGCGGGACACTAGAGATCAAGGCAATTGCTAATATAACGAGAGACGTAATTAGAGAATTTATGATCTCTAAAGTGTTGCCTGCGATTGCATCGAAATGGCCAAGAGATAGTATTAACGATGTCATTTACATTCAACAGGACAATGCCAGAAGTCATATTCATACTGACGATGTTGAATTTCTAAATGCAGTGCATGCTAGTGGATTGATTGTTTCACTTATGTGTCAACCCCCTAATTCTCCCGATCTAAACGTCTTGGATCTTGGCTTCTTCAGAGCAATACAGTCACTGCAGAGCAAGGACTGTGCAAAATCCATTGTGGAATTGATTAGAACAGTTGAGCAAGCATTTCAGGATTTTCCCGTGAAGCAGTGCAATAAGGTGTTCTTAACATTACAATCCTGTATGATTGAAATTCTCAAGTGTCATGGATCCAATACTTATAAGATTCCGCACATGAATAAGGATCGATTGGAGAGACGTGGGGCTTTACCATCATCGTTAAGTTGTTCTCCTAATATTGTCACCGATGCAGTTATGCATCTATCCAATTAAAGTTTCAGGAAACCACTTAGATCCTATTGTAAATAGTGTAATGCAGGTTTAGAGTAGCCTTGGATCCTGCAATCTTTTGAAATTAAGACTTTGTGGTTGGATGATAATTTTGGAGAAATATTAAGTTTTCTAGTTAATCTTAGTTATGTGTGGCCTTGGATCCTGCTGTACATTTGATTGATGCACTCACTATATTGTGCATTCTAGTTAATCTTAATTTTGGAGGAACCACTTAGATCCTGTGCATTTAATTGATACACTCACTTTATTCTTGCAGTTGTGCATTTGATCCCTGTGCATTCCTGTTGTGCATTTGATTCATTTATGTACATTCTAGTTAATCGTAATTTTGGAGAAAATATTCCTGCTATGCATTTGATTCATGTTGTGCATTCAAGTTAATCTTTACCTTGTTCCATCAGTGAACAATCAAAAACTATAAATAAATAAAGCTTGAGTCGTCAACATGAAAGACTTCCTTTTTATTGAACCAAAATGTCATTTGACAATTGTGTAACTACAATTTGTTGTTTAACCAACAAAAAAAAGAACATTACATGTACAATCAGCCTTCTAGGTAAAAATAAAAGGTAACATTACATTTGATTTAGGAAAAACTGAACATTAAATCCTAAAATGCTTCATGGTGACCTTGCTCTACCTTCCACCAAGCCTGCACTCTTTCAATCCTGACCGTGCTTTGTATATTCCTCTCCATATGCAAGGGTAAGCAAGGAAAAAATGAGAAGTGACAGATGAAGTGAATAAAATTAAAACAGTAGAAGTGGTGTCACTGCTGCAATGTGCATGAGCAGTGACATTGGCGTGAAGTAAAAAGAAAACACATGCAGCACAAATGCAGAAGATTTGTCACTGCTCCATTGATGTATGAGCAGTGACGAAGGAGTCAAGGTCACTGCTCATACAGTGACCTATGCTAAACAGTTGCTTAATTGCAGGTGGAGAGTTGTCCACTCTCCTAAACAGATATGCACACATGTTCCACTTGCTATATAAGCAAGGGTAACTCACACACATTGCACCAAGCATAAAAACACTCCATTTTTAGTTAATCAAGCAAACAATTTCTCACAAACCATGAATACTGAAGAAATCAAACACATTGTAAACATTTCAGAGTCACTAGAGGCCCAACTCAATGAACACATCATTCATTTTCGCACCAAATTACATCAAAATTACTTACAGTTACGAAAGATGAAGGTGGTGTACCGTAGATTGAAGGAGATCAGGGATACGCGTAGGTTTGAGGAAGAAGCGCATCCTTTAGAGCCAGAAATCATCTTCCGCACCAGTGACGCTCTTCTTTCGTTGGCTAAAATCATATCCAGGCTGGAGACAGAGAGGGAAGGTATGAACATTGCAATGAATGCAGTCAATGAAGCAGTGACCTATGCTAACAAGTTTGTGGACAAAATGTCAGTGATCCCTGAAATAGACTAAAATCAGGGATATGTAGTGCATTTATGTTTTATGTTTTTACGTTATGTGTTGCCTATGTAAATGTTCTGCTTTTCTATGTTCAATAAAAGTGTTTTATGTTAGCATTTTGACCTCACATCCAAGAAGGCAGAGTAGATAGAGAAAGAAAGACCAGCTCAAATAATAACCATCAAATACTCTAAACCTATGCATAGAGACAATCAGTATCTAGGAAAACCAAGAAAGAAATTAAAATAGTTGAAGAAAGAAATACTTCCCTTCAAATATTTAAAATTAATGGATCCAACAAATTGTTCCCTTGAAGAAAGAAACACTTTAAGCCCACAAATATTCATGGAAATAATGGATCGAGAAATAGATTTAAAATTGTCACCTTTCAACTATCTTTTGGTAAAACCTTTTTTAACTACTTTTCCTGGATAAATATATCCAACAAATTACAAACTAGACAATTCCACTAAATTAACTTCCAAAATATACTCACTGGAATTGTATAGTCAATATATTTTTTATATTTTTCTTTTCAATATTTTACCAAAATAATAAACAAAAGTGACACCCATTGCGTAGGACTATATCCATTAACTTTACTGCGTAGGAAGACACCCATTGCATGACACTAAGTTCTCAGCTAGGATAACATAAATATAGTGAGGGGGGTAATACATACCAGATGGTCCATTTTTGGACTGAAAGAGCCCTTTGATCCATAAGGCAATTCCCCCACAAAAACCAACCCACTTGGAATTGTTTTCTGCACAAGCAGGTGCAATGGGTTGGAACTGAGTAAATCATCTATACAAAACTTATGCTGGCCACACAACTAAAGCATCAAGATTCAATAACAGCAATAATGAGATGCATATAAAGCTCAAGAATTCATCAGGTACAGCTTACAAGATGAAATTGAAAGAGGGAGATGCGCACACATGAAAATAAATGCATATAAGTAGCTCTCACACATACAGCCATGGCCAGAGAGGCCCCTAAAAAATGAAAATCCCTTAGCATCTAATCTGTTGCTAATACTCAAGAACACCTCGTGAAGGCCCTTCAATCCCTCAAATGCATAATTTTTGTTTTTTTTTAAATTCGAATATTAATTTTCAGTTGCTTCTTCAGCCAATGCAGAAAAAATGAGTGAGAACGTAGGTAGAAGAAACGGGAAGAGGGAGAGAGGGAGAAGAAAAGGAAAGTAGAATGTTAAAACCCTAGAAAACAAAGTAAAATGCAATTGACATTACATAATCCCTAAACTTGTCCATAACTTCGTTGGTTTGAACCCTAACATTGAAATCGAACCTAAGCCCTAAACCTAGGGTTCAATCGGGCAACAGATACAGGACAATTCACAAAAATAGGACAAAAAAATGACAATTAGTTAACGGAAACCACATCAGGCAGTCTACATAGAACTACACGCAGAGAATAGTTAACGGAAACCACATCAGGAAATTACTGTCTCCATTCCAATGATTTACAATCCTAAATCCCATTAATGTTCCACACGATTAGTTTTGCAACCCAATCAGCATTTAACCCTTTATTTTCCCTTTTCATAACAAGACATTTGAGATTGCTACAACCAAATAGCATAGGTTACTAAAAGGCCAAACTCATGTAGGCTGCCTAAAATGGAATTGACAACACTCTCAAACAAGACTCTTAACTAAACTTACCCATTGTCAATGAGCTAGACCTCAGTAATACACTACAAGTTTACTCACATAAAACTTAAAAGTGAAAGGCTATCAATTTGAACAATGAACAATGACACGTTTAGTGACAACATGTTGAAAATACTCAAAGAACGATTTTCAAATATATACTCTGCATCAACTATTCTCCACACGCATCTAATGAAAATACCTTTCATTCCTATTGAGTCGAGCTCCAAGATAAACGGCCACTGAAAGCAACCAAGAATCACTGTGCACAGCCACCAAAGAAAGCCAATCTTTCCGGTTCATCCCATCTCTAGCAAAATTAATCCCAAGCGCTGGTTCAGGAAGCTCCGGAGGAACTTCCTCCGCCGGCAAATTCACTTACCAACTCTCATTAGGATGTCCATACAAGCACAAATTCTCCTTCTCTAAATCCAACACCAAAAAAATTCAATTAAAAACAATAAAATAACAAAAACAACTCCTTTACATTGTTACAACTCCGATCTACAAGCTCACCGGGATCACAGAGTCCATAAAACTCATCAACATCTGTAAAAGAAAAAAATAACCCAAAAAAAATCAAATCCAGGGTAAAACGAAACAGTGATAAATAAAAAACGAGAACTTTAGGAGTGCAGAAGTGTAAAATTACCGTAAGTTAACGCGCGGACGACGCCGGCGCGGCGAGCTTTTCTTCCTCCGCTTCCCGTGATTGCAGTCATCAGAATCATCGTCGGAGCTACTGTACCGTAACTTCTCTTCGCAAATATCTCCAGCCAAAATCACTCCAATCGGACGAAATTGGTTTTAAAAAAAACCCCATTTCTAACAAGTGATTCGTCGTGGTGTTATTTAAATTTGGGGAAGCAAGTGATTTTTTAGGGTTTGGAAAAATTGGGAGAAGGAGGTTGCGAAGAGAGTAGAGGAGAGAAGGAAAGAAAACTGACAGGGGTCTGATAACCCTGATCCCTTGTTCCCCCACTTTGGCAAGGTTACGATTTTAACCTCTCGGCAATGACCATCTTGCCCATGTGTGACGCGCCTCTTGGTCAGGCAACAGAGAAGTGAGTGGAGGACGATGAAGTAATTTCGCTTCACAAGCAAACACTGATACCAAAGACGTCTGTTCAAAATGGACGCTGTTTTTTCCCTAAAACGTCCAATAAATCAGGACAGAGGGAGTATATATTTATATATGTACTACAGGTCATCAATCAAATCCATTACTTTGATTGGACAATTATTCCAATTTCCGTGCAAATTAACAATAATCTCAATGTTAATCCCAAATGATGAACCATAGTTTTAATTTTTGAAAAATGTGGTCCTATTGGATTGACATTAACTTTGCAAAAATATTTTAAATAATAATTCACTCTTAATCAACTCATGTAACAAATAATGTGGAATTGAAAGTAAAAAAATAAGAAAATAACACATGACCTATTAAGGATTTTCGTTTTAAGACCACCTTATTTCAATAACACACTCGTTGTGCAGTTATTATTTTAATAATATCCTCTCAAATTATCAAAAATAGAAAAAAGAAAGAAAGAAAAGAGACGTGATTTATGTGATTCGGCAATGAATGACGATGTTTACGGGTAAAGACAAAAAATAATATTCTACACCCACCTCTAATTTCCAAAAAATAATAATTTTAAGACTAAATAAATTGATACTAATATAACAAAAAAATGAAGGAAAGGAGAGAATCTTTGATAATTTATAATTAAATATTTTCTCAGCAACTCACAAGAAAAAGAAAAGAAACTCAGGAAACAATGATTGTGGGGCAAGCAGTTGTCACTTGGCCAAGATGTCGGGTTAAAGTTGGGCCACAGTGACCCCAGTTAACCGCCCTATCCTAGTGCCACGTGTGGAACGTCAAAGCATTGTCCGTACTTGGGAAAAGAGAGAGAACTTGATTCCGCCAATTTGCAAGGCGCCCAGTCGAGTAGCTGCGGAGGGTGAGATTCACGCTCCTTAATGACGAGTGGGGCCGGAAAGGAGAAGTCGAAAAAAGAAAGGGCATATGGCACGGAAAACCAGTGAGAAGAGGCCATGACTTACCCCGCAAAACAAAATTGCGTGCACTCTTGTTACTGTACCATTCTTGTTTCTGCCTTCTTTCTCGTCCACTTATTCAGAATTCCAGAGTACTAGATTAATTTGGAACAAGAATTGTCTGATTTTTAACTAAGTACTAAAAACATAAAAAAAAGAAAAACTACTTAATTGTTATATCATATAATCAAGCTCACTGAGTAATTCACAGATCCACCATAAAATATAACATAAATCAATAATATAGGGATGACGATTGATGAGTGAATATATTACTTATGCTTTGACCAACGTTAACGTCATATTTTTATAAAAAAATATAACGTACGTTTAGAAAATGGAAGCGTCGATGGATATGTTACTCATTGTCTGTCTATTAGTAATAAAATATCAATATAAATTCGAACTAAAAAGGGTACTTTGGGAAATTAAGGGGCAGGTCTCTTTTCATAAATTTCTTTGCTTCTTCTGACACCATGAGACATGAGGGGATAGGGATAGGGATAGGGATAGGTTTGGGGTTTGGTCAATAAGCTGCACCTAATTGGTGTACAAAACCAACCCAAGTGGCAGTGGCCTTGGGTGGCTTGTTGGCTGCCATGTTAACTTGGTCTACCTAGCTAGCAAGTACCAATGCACGTCAACCTTTGACCCTCCTTTCTCCCACTAAAAACCAAAATAGTCCCTTCCTTCCTTCTCTACAAAATAGACTATAAGATTAACTCTTCCAAGTTCCAACCAAATATCATCAAAACTTCTGAAACAGTAATCATACCAGCAGCTGTATTTACACACTTAATCAGTGATTGAAGTTACAACTCATTCATACTTAGGATGTTTCTGTAGAACAGCGATAATTTAAACCCATGAATGTGTACATCAATGCAGGACTTGATTGATAAGGGGCAATAATGTCCACAAAAGGGTTTGTTACTGAGGAAACGAACAAGAAAACATAGATTGGCAAATGGCAGAAGGAAAATAACATTTAAAATGAAATGCATGTCTCTGACTGACATGCGTATGAGGAAAGCACAAGGTTATGTTCCTCCTCTCTTTTTCCTTCCCTTTATTCTGTTGCTGGTGCTGCCATGTTTATTTTTCAGTTAATGCTGGGAGGAAAAAGATTAAAAAATAAATAAATAACACAACAATGGAGGAGATGATCAGAGCCAACCCAAAGTCGCTTTTCTTTTTCAGTAAAATCATTAGGTTAGCCAGCAGAAATGAAAATGAAGTTTCATATCAACCAGAGCTTCTGCTTCCTTTATTTTTCTTTATTTTTTCCCCAAAAAATAAAAAGATTTGTAATGATATTCATCACATCCCCACTTCTTTTTCTTACTTTCTACACAGACACTGGTGCTGGTACTAACTAGAACATGGCATAGGGTATTAAACACCTAAAAAAATGATTCCAGTTGAATGATTCTCTTCTTTTTTGGCTTCAAAAACATCTGAATTTATTAATTTCCCTTTGAACAAATGAATTGTCAGCAGGTTAAACCCTAGAAAAACCCCTGGACTGGAGATCATAGTTGGCCCTGCAAAACGACAGTAACAAAACATATATTAAACCAACAGGCATGCCTTAAACTTCTACTTTGAGTCATTAATGGGGTACAGACTACAGAGAAGTAATCCACAAGTACACATTAATACATTATAAATTAAATTTATAGTAAGTTTTTTGTTGGACAAGAAAAGAACAGCACCATCCCGTAACAGATTTCTTTTTGTTACCTTACAGCATATGCTTGTTTGTTCTGAGTATGGTGCAGCAGCCACTAGCCAGCAGCATTTGCCAAAATAGGACCAGATGAGAAAAAAAGAGCATACCCTTGCCTTCAGTGAGTGATGGACAAAATGTACAAAACATATGTATCTATTGCAATGAGACAAAAAGGGAGAGAATTTGAGTGAGAAAGTAAGGAAGATGAGGCCGCTGCGCATCAAAATTCAAAACTATGGAGCTGAAAGGAAATATGGAGGACCAACCTTTCTAAACAAACAGAAGGTCTCCATCAACTTGGTTACAAGACTTCTTGGCACTGGCCAACTGAAAAATAGGGGACCAAGGGATATAGAAATATGAGATTCAGAACAATAGAGAGATCTTTCCAACCGATACTTTTATTGGAAAGAAAGCATGATTTCCAGAAATATTTTCATAAAACATGTGGTGGTTATTCTCTATTTTTGTAGGACGAATTCGAAAGTCCACGTCTTTTTTCACCAGCCACAAGGACTAGCATTTGGTTTTGCCTTTCTTGGCTAGCCTTATATTTCCTGCTTCACAACATGAGAAACATAAAAGAATTATAGTGAGAAATTACCTGACGAAGTGAGGCATGACCAAAACCAAGGCTTAAATTTCTGTAGGGACGTGCATTTTCCTTGAAAGATTTTGTATTTAAATGAAGCCCTGTAAATGAAAAACAAAACTTTAATTGTAAAGAGGAAAGTGTAAGCTACCACAAAATAAAACCAATTCATGCTTATTCCTTGCAGAAAGTTACCATGGATGCAGCTGTAGAACTTGAAAACAACACAGATGACTTGGATATCCACATCTCAAAAGAAATTCAGTTCACTGTATCCATGTGAGTGTGGAAGTAGCTCTTCTACCTCAATTCTAGAACTAGAACCAGCCGTGCCTTTCTTGAACCGGCTGCGGTTTATAGACTCCACCTCAGCCAAAAAGATGCTATACACTGGTCTGTGATCTGAGAACCTTGACTCTCCACGTACATAAGATAACTGGTGAAGTCCCCTTCCATACCACAATATACGATCACACCTACATCCATGGACATGCAGTCTTATTATTTGTCTGTCAGCATAAAATTAAAGCATATTCCAGTCACATTTCCTCACAAGGATATTACTCCAGGAATGTCAATTTAAATTTTCTCAGACCTTCCACTGCATGATAATTTTCTTTAGGAAAAAGGAACTAAAAAGAAGACAAAGAGGATTACCATGCAGGAGTTCTTCGCTTCTCCTTTGGGTGTCTATCATCCCCTGCATATCTGTCTGAATTATTAGAGTACTTGTATGTAGGTGGGAAATATATCCTTCCTTCATTCCATCCACCAAAGACTCGCCCCCTTCTCTGTTCTATCCGTAGCTGAAAGTAAGAACATCAAAGAATAAAGAAAAGACATTAAGAAAACTGCAGTTTAGATTAGATGTATATGTAGCAGTAAGACAAGTAATGTAATTGCGCAACATACCTGATCATTCTCTAACAACGCCCTCCAGTTGTGCATTTCTACGAGAGCTTTTGCAGAACGATAAGACAAGGCAATCCGATAATTCAAATCCCCAAGCCAAATAATTCGACTGCATGAAAAATGAAGCGTTAGATAGAGCAACATGGCAGTCCACTAAAATTGGAATAATGTGAAACCTAGGAATTGTAAAACGCCATAAAAGAAGCCTTACTCGTGCTCTAGAATTGTTTGAGGTGAGTTTTCATCACCTACACCATGAACTCTGGGAAACCTCGTCTTCCTAAGGATTTCCATGACATCAGAGTTTCTCCGTAGCTCATCACCCTCCTTCTGTCCAGATGTCAAATGACTACAGATGAAACAAAAGCTTGTTTGGTGTATTGACATGCTAATTGAAATTGAACCCTGGAAAACAAAAAGGAAAAAATAAGAATGCTTTTCACTTCTTCGTCATGGAAAATTCACTCTAGACAGATTTCGATCAAGCAAAAATGTACCTTGTTTCCAAGATAACCCATCAATCCTCTGCCCACACAAGAAACTTTTAAGTTACGAATAGCATCTCTAAGATCACTCTTTACCCACACTGTTAGAAATATCCCAACCATTTGCTTACTGGCAACCAAACAGTACTTTGACTTCCCTGTTTGTCTCTCTCGTTCCTCCATTGAAAAGGAACCGCTGTAGTCAATTGGTGAATAGTGAGAGGTACTTGGTGAATCCCCAGGTCCATTGTCATCATCAGAGGAACACCATTTGTAATTGGGGTCATAATCACTCGGTCTATGCCCAAACATAACCCTATCACAGACACTGAAGCGTCGATCTAGTCTTGGTTGTGGCATTGTCATGTCAGAATCCATTCGCATGCTGCGGCTCAAGGATTGAAAGGAGCGACGATGGAAGAAAGATGAAGCTGTCTCCCTTGTTGATCCTTCAAAATCTGCATCCAATTCTGCAATTGGATCAGGGACGGGTGAAGGAGTATGGCAAGCATAGCTGGAGCCAGGAATACTATTTAGAGTCTTCCTTATAAGAGCCAGCCACTTTCTTGCTGGCCCATTGTCTTCAGTGCCCAAGACATTGCCAGCATTCAAAGGAACAATTTCTTGAAACCTGAAACCAGTGAGATCACAGGGATTAATCATGTGCCTCAAAATGATTTGATCATAATCAAAGAGATGGACGAATTCTTTTCATCAATTGAACCATACCCAAGAACATATATCTCAGCAGGAGGTGAGGTATGAAGCCAATCTTCAAGGTTCAAATGACTTGGAGGAGACTTTCCAGCCACATTCCATGTTGCCACAAAAGTCCTGGTTTCACACCATGAATAAGAACATAATGACTACCATTTTTTCCCAAGAAACAAGTGCATACAACACAATGCACATGAACTGAACATACCTATAATTTTGCACATCTGTGACTTGTGCGGCATCTAGATCCAGTTTACCTCGCCGAACTCGATCAGAGTTTCTCCTATATGACCTCTCTGCAGACCAAAGATAGGCGTTTAGAAGGATTTTTTAAAAATCCAGGGGGTAAAGTATGACACAGAACAATTATTAACAAAATTCCTTTTATCAAAACTTTGGATGTCAAAGAGTTGAGTGGTCCAAAGCATAATTGCCATTGTCTGATACTAACCTGTCTTGCTTTTCTTGATAGTGCATGCCTCCCTCTCTGAGAAGTTGCTCCTCCAATCTTCACCACCACCTGAAAAAGGAGCAAGAAAGTGGTTAAAGCTATGCACTCTCCCCTGGCAATGCATCAATCCAACATATTGAAACACCACAAAAAACAAAAAACATTTTAAGTTGGCAAGGAAACAAAATAGTAATTGAAATTGAGATGGAGAAAAGAACAAACAAAGAGATCTTGAGCTGCGAAGGGAAGCAGCAGAAAACCCTCAACTAAATCCAAAATCAATTCTTTCCATGGAGAAAACAAACAGTGATGCACAACCCGAATAATGCAAAATTGTTCAAAGTGACCAGAGGAAACAAAAAAACAACCCAGATAGCAACTTGCATAGAAATATGCGGCTTTTTCAGAAGTGTAGCTAAGATTCCCAGATGAGAAAAATACAAGACAGCAACATCACCTCCATAAAGGCTATCATCAGCTTGAAATTCCTCAGCTTTCTTCTTGCTATAGAACCACTTCTTGACCAGTGTCTTGGGCCATGAAAGCTTTACCGATAACAAACACACATAGTTCTTGGCATGTCAATTACACAGCACAAAACCATTAAGTAAAAAAACTGAAAGAAGGAAAATGAAAGAATCTTTTATTCTTCTTCCTTTAGCATTTTCAACAAACCTTGCTTTTCTTCGAGTTCTCATCTCTCATTGTTCATAAGTTCAGGTAGCTTTCCCAGGTAAATTCCAGACCCTCTTTCTTAAACTCTCACTTAAAATTTCTGGGTTTTGCTTGGAATGGAGAATGCCAATATTGAGACAAAGGAAAAAAAGAAATGAGCCCAAACAAATCTGAAGAACCAATGAGAAGGAAAGTTTGCTAATTGATGCCAAAGTGGAGGAAAGAACAACTGAACAATGCTCTCTGTTCACTTATTTCCTTGGCAATTTATAAACAGAAAATGAAATCCAAGAATTACCCAAATGCCCGTTTTGGGTTTGCCTTCTCTATTGTATCTCCTGAACTGAACAGCGCAGTGAGAAGAACAGAGGGAAAAGAAGAAGAGAGAGCTAAAATAGATGGAATTCAAATCAATCCCAACAAAGGGGGAGCAAAGAAGGGAAGCGTAGAAGCAAGAATATGAGATTCTAAGAGAAGGACGAGACAATGTCGAGAGATAAAAAGAAGAGTTTCTCTGAAATGTAACAAAGAAACCTCGTTTCTGGGCACACAACAAGTATCGAACTTGAAGACAGAATAAAGTGCAATTGCTGCTGCTGTTGCTGTTGCTGCTGCAAGGTGAGATTTTTGAGAGTTTTCTTTTATGGGTTTTTTCTGTTTGTTGTCTCTCGCATATAAACAGTAGGTAATTTAGTTTTTATGGCTCAAGCAGTCTTTTTAGTTTTTCCCTTGAGCCTTTTTAATTTAACCACCAAACCCAAAGCCTATATAAGTAAGGTTTGGGGCCTGAAGGAAATAGCCAATTATAATTGCTCGCTCACGCATTTAAAAAAGTTAGTACAAGTACAAAACTAAGAAGTCACACCCATAAACCCACTCCCTTTCTTTCTTTCTTTTTGTGTTTATAAACATTTTAATTTTTAATTTCTTTTTCTTTTGACCAGTTCTTTGTGTTAAGATTTATAACACCACCGCAGTGTAGCACAAGCGACTGATTACGTTCGATCAATTTAGGTGGTGTTCGTTCTACAATTGGGTCATTGTTTTTATCTAATTTTACTTCATTTATTTAATTAGATCGTTATTTATTATTGATTACCTTTGCTTGTTTGTGCATTTTTTCGCCAATGTGGCCATGTATGTTTGCTTGTTTGCAGGGGATTGTGTTGTGTTTTTTTTTTTTTTGGGATTTTTGAGGCAAATGTGGGGTGTGTGAATTAGAATTTTTGTGCTTCTTTGTAGTGAATTTTTTGGGTTTGGGAGATTTATAATTTTAGAAGCAATGTTCTCAAAAAACCCATCTCTAATTTGCTGCTTTTCTAGCAATGTCCATGTGCTGCTGGTCTGGCTACAAAAATTCGTAAGGTCCCTTTTTGACTCAATTCTAGACTCAATGTCATGTCCAAGAGATTCAATGCAAAACAAATTGTGCCAATTTTTTGAGGATTTAGACATTTTCGAGCAAATCCATGTCTTGTAAAGTGTCAGTTTGGTTTCATTTCATGCATACATGGATTAAAGCAACAAGATTTTGTAATACTAGCATTTGTTACATAGATGTAGGATCTTTCTAATGCTAGAGGGCATTTTTAAGGGTCCCCTACCCCATTTATCCTTGGTTTAAGCCCTAAACCCACGCCCGCACTTATGGGTTTTTGTGCAAAACAATGAGTTTAAAAGTTTAAAACCTAGTTTAAGTGGATTAAACACCTAGCTAAGCCAAAGTGATTTTCTTGGTTTGAGCTCTCCTCCAGGCTTGTTTTTCTTAATTGACTAATCTTTTAATGCACATGCCACATGTGGGAGGCCGTGTCCTCTGGTTTTCCCCCTTCATAACGTTCAAGTGTTCGTTTACATTATTAATTTTCATGTGGTCCGACGATTATTAAACTAATAGTAACAAGATTTTTTTTCTGAACTTTTGGGTATCTTCTTTGTTTTTTTATAGTATAAAATTAATCAAGCTCTAAATAGATGGTTTTTACAGTATAATTTTTACTATTTTTAGAGACTCAAACCTGAAACCTGAATTAAGAGTGACCATTATGATTCGACCTCAACTACTACTAATAAGTAATAACTTTATTTATTTTTATATACAATGAGAAAATAAACGCTAACTAGCGTTGATAGCAAACACCAACATTATCCCGAATAAGTAATAACCAATTGGGGAGTTGACGGCAAAATAATCCAATCCAAAGCAACAACTCTTATCTTCGATATCTGCTAAAAATATATACAAAGCCCACAAGCTAGCTAGAGACTAGTGAAGCTTCCATTCACGTTATTAGGGGTGGACAAAAATTCCGATACCCGAATTTAGGGGTATTAAAGTGGGCATTTCCAATTTTATTTTCTCACCTCTCTCTCTCTTCTCTTACAGACACAACACAACACCAGCCAGTCACCATCTTTTTCACCAACACCATCTTCACCAGCACCATACCACCAACACCAACACCATGGACGTCGCCCACCACCCAATTTCATCTTACCTCTACTCTTATGGACACAACACTAATCACCATCTTCTTCACCAACACCATCGTCGTCGCTCATCACTCAATCTCTCAATCCAGCAACCAGTCACGATCTTCATCGATTAGTAGGTACGTTATGATCAATTTCAAGTTTTATTTTTAATTCAATCTAGGATTTCAAACAAGCACTGAGGTGACTAACCCTAATTTTGATTTTATGTTTTATTAATTAGGAGTTTCAAAAATTCAGAAGATGACTGATAACCTAGGAGATGTGGTAATGGCAGACACACAACAAGCAGAAGTTGCGGTGGCAGTGGCAAATACACAAATACAACAAACGCAAGCACAAGCTGGAGCTGCTACGACTACTGTTACAATCAAGAAAGAGAAGAAAAGGAAGGAGATTCTTGGAAGATCAGTGGTGTGGAAGCAGTTTACAAAGTACCAAAATGAGGATGGAGAATGGAAAGGTACTTGTGTTTACTGTAAAACTGATATTGCATGTGATTCTAAGTTAGATGGTACAAATGGCATGAGAAATCACATGAAAAAGGTGTAGAGAGGTACCCCATTCTAATGACCCTAGGCAAACTGAAATGACAACTTATGTAAATCCTGATGGTAGTAAGACTGTAGGACCTTGGAAGTTTGACCAAGAAGCTTGTAAGAGGGCTTTGGCACTAATGATAATAGAGGATGAACTTCCTTTTAGGTTTGTAGATGGGGCAGGGTTTAGGAAGTTCATGGCTACTGTGCAGAATAGGTTTGTAGTGCTTTCTAGGAGCACAATTAGTAGGTTTTGTTATAAGTTGTACGTTGAGGAGAGGTTGAGATTGAGATTGAAAGGGTATTTGATGTCCAATTGTGAAAGGGTTTCTATTACTACTGACACTTGGACATCCATTCAGAGGATTAACTACATGGTTGTAACTGCTCACTTTGTTGATAATGATTAGAATTTATAAAAAAATATATTGAATTTTTATCCAATCAATAGCCATAAAGGTGATGTTATAGGAAAGACTCTTAAGAAATATCTGATTGATTGGTGAATCACTAAGGTATTTACAATCACAGTAGATAATACTAGCTCAAATGACTTAGTTGTTGCTTGGATTAGGAAGATGATGAATCACTAGGGTACAAGTATTTGTGAGGGAGAGTTTCTTCATGTAAGGTGCATTGCACACATAGTCAATTTGATGGTAATGCATGGGCTTACCATTGTGGGAACATCAATTATTAGGATCAGAGAGGCAGTAAGGTACATTAGACAGTCTTCATCTAGACTATCTAAGTTTAAGGAATGTGCAGAAAGAGAGCATGTTGAGTCTAAATTATTGTTGTGTTTAGATGTGTATACTAGATGGAATTCCACCTATTTGATGTTAGAGTCTGCTTTGAAGTTTGAAAAGGCCTTTGAGGCATATGAGGATATGGATCCTTTCTACAAAATTGAGTTTGAGATGAGGGAAGAAAAAAGAAAGAATAAAGGAAAGCAGAAATCAAATGATGTTGATTTGGCTGATATTTTGACATTTGATGATGAGGAGTAATATCCAGAGGGCGATGGTGTTAGATATTTCATGGACATGGAGAAAGGATATAGAACTGATGGTGACGAAGGTGGTGTACCAAGAGAAGGTGATTAGGTGAATGCAAGAAGATTATGTTAGACTTTAAGGTACTTTTATGATTTAACTTACTTTGTGTCAGGGTCTAAATATGTCATTGCAAATGCTTATTTTGATCAAGTTTCTAATGTGGCTTTTATGTTGAGAGGTTGGGAGAAGAGTAATGACATAGAACTTAAGAGATTGGTAGTAAATATGCATGAGAAGTTTGACAAGTATTGGGGTAATGTGGGTAAGTTTAATTCTCTTCTTTATATTGTTGTTGTGTTTGATCCAAGAAAGAAGATGGATTATGTGGCATTTGCTCTATTAGATGTGCATGGGGACATTGTTGGGAAAGAGTTGACAGATAAAGTGAAGAGGGATGCAGAAAGATATATGTAGGGTACTGAGAGTTGTGTAAGAATAGAAAAGAGCATAGTGTTGTAGATGAAACTTCTTTGGATAAAAGAGGGTCTAGTGGAAGTCAGATGCAAGAAAGTTGTGTAGACATAGCTTCTGAGTTGATCAGTGCTAGAGAAAAAAGGTTTAAGAGCTTCAAGGAAGTTAATGGTGGAGGCACATTTGAAATCAAGTCCAAACTGAAATCTTACTTGCAAGAGAATGTTATTGAAGGAGGCAAATCATTTTCCATCTTAGACTGGTGGAAAAAGCATGCTCTAAGGTTCCCTATTCTTTCTATGATGGAAAGGGATGTACTAGCTCTCCAAGTCTCCATAGTGGCATCTGAATCTGCATTCAGTACTGGAGGAAGAGTCCTTAACCCTTTTAGGAGCTCTTTGATTTCAATGGTTGTGCAAACCTTAATATGTGCACAAGATTGGTTCAGGTTGTCAAGAGAATCCATGAAAATTGAAGAGGACCTTACTGAGCTTGACCAATGGAAAAATGAAAAGTTTTTTTTATTACAATTGAGTTCTGTACATATTTATTTTCTACATTTAATTACTCATATTTTTTATTTTTTGGAATACTTTGATTTTCAAAATTCTCTCAAATGGCAGTGAAGACGACCATTACAGAAATTTAAATTCTTGGACTTTTAAATCAAATCAGTTGCTTCGTTGGACTTTCAAATCAGATCACTTGCTTGGCAGTGGATTTTCTATTGCTATTGTTGTTTGTTGAATTACTTAGGTTGAATTGAAACATTAATTAATTGTTGGATTACTTGGATTGCAATTTGTATGTTTAATTTGGATTGTGTACTTCAGATTAGGGATGACAATTGGGCGAGTATAGAGCGGGTGAGTACTATCCATACCCGCACTCGCAAATTTGTGGGTAATCCATACCCGCACCCGCATCCATATGGAGCGGGTAAAAGAAGAGCAATTATACCCGCGAATACCCACGAATACCCGTAAATTTAGTTGAATTTCAAAATATAAAAAAATCAATTGATAATCTTTCAGCTTCATCACACAATTTTTTCTACAATGTGAGTTTAGGTTGTAAATGGAAAAATAAATCCTTTCTTTTCTTCTTTTTTTGGTAAAAGAATTCTTATTTTTATTTTTTATTTGGTTCACTTTTATTTTAGGTAATATTTATTTTTTATTTTAGATAAGGAAAAAAAATCCAGATGAAAAATATTAATTAAGCACTAATCACATCATACTGGAAATTAATAGGTAATCAAAACTTTATCAAATAATTTATGCATACATTTAATTTTACAATATGAGCTCAAAGAGTGAGAAATAATTATTTTAAAATATCATTACTAAAATATTTATTTTAAGGAAAGACCAAACGAACTTATGCATTTAAAAAAATTATATTATTTCATGATTTTTTATTTTTTATACTATCATCAATCATTTGTTAGTAAATTATTTTAGCTTGAAGCCCTTTCCGAATAAAAACATATTTTCCGTCTTCAATCCCCAATCTTCTTTTCAGTTTAGTTTGATCTCTAAAAGTCTAACGCCGGCTCGCCTCCTTTCTTCTAGCAGCCCTAGACAACAACCAACAAACCAACTGTAAGGTTTCTCTCCCTCTCTCTTTTCTCCGTCTCCTTTCGTAATTTCAATTAATTCTTTTTTTTTAGGTTTATAATTGAAACTGAGGAAATTGAGTAATTTTAATTTCAATTGGAAAAAGAAAATCTTTGCATTATATATTTATTTTGTTCGATTGTTGAAAGAATTTCTGCATTCCTAACTTGAATGGCAATGGGTCATAATTCAATATGTTGAATACTTCAAATTATTTGGAGGGATTGACTCAAATTTTAAGAGAAACTCACATGTCAGGAATTCAAAATGGTTAATTTAATTATTCATATAATTAATTAATTATATATTAAAGTATTATATATATATTGCGGGTATTTAGTGCGGGTAAGCAATATCCATACTCACATCCATACCCGCACTTTACGAGTGCAGGTATATCCATACCCGTAAAATACCCACAATATGTGGGTAATACCCACTCACAATTGCGGGTATTGGACGGATATCCATATCCACGGGTAGAATTACCATCCCTACTTCGGATTGTTGTTGTTGATTGATTGGTGCAAAATTGCATATTGCGATAGGTAGTTGATTGATTGGTGCAAAATTGTAAATTATTGCAGGTAGTTGAATTTTGAAATTTTCGGGTATTCGAGAATACCCGAAATCATAATTTCAAAAATTCAGGATCAGGAAGGATTTTTTGAAATTCGAGGTCGGGAATATTTTTAGACAGTTCGAAATACCCGTATTCGAAATAAAAATTTCGAAAATACCCAAAATACTCGTTTGCCCACCCCTAAACGTTATAGCCATTTGGTCTCAATTACATATGTTGTCCAAAACTTGTCCTCGGTCATATTCTCATATACATATAGTTTTTGTCCAGAAAAATTTCTTTTCTACAGACGTGGCTGTACAATAGATAAAACCAAAAAAAAAAATAGAGAGTGATTAAAAAACACACCTAATTGGGTATATATTTTGAGACTAATTAATTTAATTATTTTTTTAAGGTAGAACTAGCTTGTAACAAAGAAAAACTCTAGATTCTAGAGTCTAAAAGATGAATTATCTAGAGAACACCATCTGACAGGATAGTCCGCGCACATATTTTCTTCTCTAAGAACATAAACACGAATAACGTTTCAATCGCGATAAAGGATGAGCTTGATGTCAATCAATAGGCCAGCATGAGGATGAGTGAAGATGTTCGGGTACTCTATGGCTGATATGGCGTCCAAGGAATCAAACTCCAAAATTACGGTTCTCCAACTGCTATATCATGCGAATTGAAGCCCCGATAAGATACTATAGAGCTCATGAACCGGATTTTATACCCACTTTAATGAAACACGATAAACTCTCCAATATATATTAAACATTATATGCAAAATGCCTATGCCTATAAGAGCATAAGAGGGTAGTCTTATATATGAACCAGTGATTAAAAACGAAAAATAAATACACCAAAAGAATTGAAGAGCAGGACACGATCAATTTGTAGGAGGATGTCGTCCTTTTAACACAAAGACTCCATAGATGTGTACTGTAGGAGCATTAATTTGACAGGTTTTGGTCACCCTTTGCAATTCCTCCACTATTCTGTACAAGTAGTGATGTAATAGAGAAGAGAACTCTGTTATCACAATTTGGGGTCAAACAAATTCAACCTTTTGAGTTAAATGGTTCAATTAAGTTAAATCATTTTTTTTAGTTTAATTGAATTTTCGGTCCTAAATATAAGGTCGAAGTGATTTACGCTACTATATAGTACTCTTGGTTTGCCAATTCACACATTATATTCAAGATTTTGTATACGTAAAATACCTATAATTTTAGTTTAGCACGAGAATGGTATCCAATAAGACAGCCGCAAGTCATCTTGGATGGAAATTTATTTTACCTATATATACTTGCATTCCATAAAGAATCAAAGGTATGACTGAATTTTATGATCTTCCTAACTTTTTTCATAAGGTTTCCTTATCCTATAGCAAATTGCCATGTGGGATGTAGAAATGGCCATGGGTAGTCAGTCCTGTCAATATGATTATAATGTTTGTTTTATTTTTTTCACGTGACACAAATTAGGTATGTTTGGTGAGATTCATCAATAACGGATTAATGGCTCACCATCCATATGTTTTGGACCTTCTTCCTCTATTCTTTTCCGGTTCCAATAAGGATAGACATTAATGTTTTGAAAAGGAATTTAATCATTTTACCTAAAGTTTTTTCTTTTTCCCTTCAATTTAAAGGCACAAAATAACTGGTAGATTAACGAGGCAGTCAAAGGATGATCTTTGATTTGTACTTTGGGTTTGTAAGGAATTTGTCTTGCACTGATTTCCTATCTATCCATTTTAAGGATTGTTTCAATTTGGGCTTTTTGTCATCTTTGGAAGGAAATGGGCTTTTATTTTTTCTTCCCCACCAATGTCATTTTCTTTACCTCTCTGCCAATCGCACAGTTATTTATTCTGGGTTTCCTGCATGCTTTTCAGCATTCTGTATCTTCTGATGTCGACTTCCATGTACATAGTACAATACTATGGAATATTTATATATATATATATATATATTGTCTTAACAACTAAGACTAAAGAAGTCAAAAACTAACTGTTGGGTATTTTTTCAGAAAATATGTTTTCTCCTCCAACCTGTTTTCTTCTTTTCTCTCTTAATCACACCCGAGTAATCTTATTTAAGCACGGTCGAGTTTTATAATATACGATTAGTTCCATTCAAACCAAGTGAAAGGCTAGAATGACTACAAGCCCAGTCCACAGTACAAAACAACCCATGGGCCCAACTAAAAGAAGTTAAGTACGAGGGCCACATGTAGTTAAGATCAGCCCAATTAATGCATAATTTTTTCCTCTTTTTTTACTCCAAAATAAGCTCCATAATTGAGCTCTATATTTATGGAATGTCCAAACGAAGAGATGAGACCATGTTTTTGGTAATTCTAAAAGGACTGGAGAAAGATGGGGTCATCAATAGATGACATTATTTTAAGGTGTGAAAGTACTTTGAATTTATTGAAGATAGATATGCTTCTTGCACGAGAAAAAAAAATAACTTTCTTTTTTATACATGAATGTAAAATTTGAATTTGAAATTCTACTTGTATTTTTACCATCAATAAAATAATCAATGAACTACCTACCCATTCAGTCCGGGTCTTTATTGTTGAGTTGTGCAAGTTATGAGGGAAAAGGATAAGCATTTGGCATTGACTTGTTCCATTTTGATTTGAAGTTTTTTACTCGCTGAGTAGTAAATGAGCGTTTTCACGCAAGCAAACATAACATTTCGGTTATCGATTTCCCTTTCATTTATTGACATGTCCAGAAATCTAGTAAATGTCATTACTCACTCACTCACTGGAATTCTCTCTTCTTTTTTCTTCTAGTTTTCCTACAACAGTACCATCCCTTCTAGCCCCATCACAATCGCATCATGAAGTCTGTGTATAAATTTCAAAGTCCCTGATCTCTTTGCTCATCATGGTCATAAAAATCTTATAAGATTGTCTACGAATTTATGAATTTCACATTAGACGGTAAAAATAAACTACTATTTTCTGTAATTTTTAGTTTTCATGATATATTTTTAACTGAAATTAATCTAGTTTGATTTTTATCGTCTAAAAAAAAATGCCATTTCGTTTCCTGCATTTTTCTCAATCACTACCTCTTGTCATTAAGATTTACAAGAACTTAATACATGTGCGAAGGGGCCTAGTTATAAATGCAAAAATCTTTGTCATGATATACCAAACAAGAATTTCAATACTTGCTAGCACCATCATCTACTAATTTGTCATGACTTGTTTTGAGTGCTTCTGTGCTCGGTAAATTGTCATGATCATACAGCTGCTCCATACAAGTTAGGTTAACATCAACTTCCATTCCCAAAATTTATTTCTGTAACCAATGACATGACTTATAGGCTGTACTGTAGCAGTCTCCACTCCTGACTCAGTTTTCTGATAAAATAAAACAGAGCAACAGAACTTGATTAGCCCCTCAATTCTGTAACCTATCTAATTAACCTGTTTTAGAACCAAGTAATTAAGTTTTTACCTAATCCATACACCATAAACATCACATAAATCAAGAATTAGATCAACAATTCGTTCCAAACCCAAACAAAATAAGAAATACCCAGTTGAAAAAACTCTCAAATTTCATTTTAACATCAAAAGGTCTCAACTTTTGTCACTTCATTCAACACCCATTTCCAAAACAAAAGGCCAGGGAGTAAAGACAATAATAGAGAGGTGCCATTGATTTCACTGCCTGCCCTGCTCCTGACACTGACACGAACATATACACCAAATTCAGGATTCAGGATAGGAAAACAAACTCACGAGTGTACTTAGCTTGTCATTTCTCCACTAAAAGGTATTGTTACTAGTTACGCTGGCCCAGCACATTGTAACAGTGACGCGCCAGCCTCAAGCACTCTAGCCAGTGGAGAATCTCTGCATTTGGGTCTCTTTCAACCACCACATCCGACACCGTAATCTGCACCGCGCCTCTGTAGCTCGTGATCCTCCCCCTCACTCTAGCCACTACTCCGATCTTTACCTCAGATGCAAAATTTCTGACCTCTCCGGCAATCAATCGAACAGTTGGTGGGCTACGGCGGAAGAAGTATGGGGAGGTCAATTGGTTGAGCCACAGCACGCAGATAATGCAACCAGTTCCATCGTCAATGGTGAATTTGAGGAATTTGTCGGGTTTTAGCTCGCGTGAGGTGACGACGCCGAGAGTCTCGGCGCGTGAGAGTAAGGCTCCTCTGCGGGAGAAGGAAGTTGGGTCTGATGAGGAAGGAGATGGGACTGGAGTGAGAGAGAGAAGATCGAAAGCCAGGAGCTTCACGTGCGTGTTTTGGAATCTTTGATCCATGTCGAAAAAACAAAACAAGAACTTGTCTGCTTTTCGATCATTGGCGTAAAAAAATCACGAAGAATTTGATTAATTTGGTGAGGAAGATGAACGAACTTAAATGGGCTTTGTTCTTCTTTATTCCTTATGGGCCACGGCCCAATACGATTTTACCATAGTTGGAGAAACAAAGCCTACGGAACATCATAAGATTAGATGGAGATAGTGTTTTTGTTCGATCTTGATGGTTTAATTAGATTGCTAAATCAATGGGGTGCTCCATACACAGAGAGTTACTTTTTTTTCGGATGAAAAATGCTCGAGTTAGATTAATTTGATATTCGGAAAGGATAGTGAAGACACAGGTAGGATTACAGTATGATCAGATCTAATGGGTACACGAGTAAAACTGCCCCATTCGGGCCAGTGGCAGCTAAAGTGAACCTGTATGGTTTTCTCGTCTTTACTTGTAGGTGTTGATAAATTATTGATTCTGTTGCCAAAAATCCAAAAAGACTCCGTTTCTGCATTCTCCGCTACAATAGTTTTTGAACAGTAAAAGGTCTGAAAAATACCTGGCAATCCACCATTGCCATGAAAAGCCGCACAAATTAACACAATCAACTGTGCAAAGGGAAAGCGTGCTTGCACTTTGCATTCTTCTGGATATTCAAGAAAGGACATTTTTTTATCATGAATGGTGCTTGAAATGTGGTAAGTGTCCGTCAATCTTTGCTTCAACTTTTGTTTCCTTAAGGGGATAAATATGTCATATGTGGTCTGGCCTACCCTACAAGTAAAGAACAAACTAAAACCCAAGTTACCTCAACTCCTAACACAAGAAAACAGACTTCAATCATTGATAAATTCTTACCAAAATCATTGGTTTATCAAAGTGACAATACAGGTGAATGATGCTTTATAAACGTTGGATATTTCATAGCAAGAGACCATTACAAATTAAACAACACAAGAATCAAAAGGACAGCGGTTCTAAGCCTCAGCTATAAGCGTCGAGAAGACATACCGGGCCATGCCTAATGAGGGGCCTCAGCAATAAGCGTGGAGAAGACATACAGTTCTTACTCTCTATTACAGTTATACTGCAAAAGACTAGGTGATTCTTTAATGAAATATACAAGCACATGTAACTTCTGTCATAATATTAATGGCTTCAACAATGACACACTCGTCCTCTTACCCAAGTACAAATCTCTCCGAAAATGCTACATTCAAGCATTTGAAAATGGATTTATCCAACCATGGTGCGCTTTCGACCCCTTTGTCTAACTGTAATAGAGAGTGAAGCAATAAGAGAAGTTAGATAACACATAACCCAAATAAAATTGAGTGAAACCTTCATTAGAGAGGAAGCAAGGACTGCACCTTGAGCTAACTTATTGAATGTGGTTGACCACTGCTTTGAGGACTTTTTGTACGCCGCAAGTATGCGATCCATCTACACAAGAATGTAAACTATGAGCAGACATTCTATTTTGCAAGGCTCAAACCAGTTACACTTTCACAGTAGACATATTATCTGACAACTGCCTCTAAGGACCTAGGAATGTTAACTTCATCAATTCCATTAGAATTTCCTATTTCTAGCTAATAACAGCAGTAAACTTGGTTCCACTTGTTCAAATAGTTTTGCTCTCGCTAATCATAGAATTTATACTATTTCAATGCAAGCAGAGTAGCAGACAGTCAGCATCCCAGCAATGAATACATCTCATCCAAGGCTTACCACGTTCCCACAAGAAGAATGCATCGAAAGCAGAGCTCGTTCGAGCACATATAAATCAACAGCTTTGTCTTCAGGAATGGTAGATGTGGAGCTTAGACCAAAATCAATGAGGACCTGAAAGTGAAAACAGAGATTATGATCAGAAAGCACACGTAGAGAGGACAAAGATTCCACCGAAACATTGGTCATAAATGGAATAACCCACCAATTGATTGGTAGCACTGCGAATTAGCATATTCGATGTGGTCAAGTCACCATGAACAAGGCCCCCATCATGCATTTTCGCAATCGCATCACCAATCTGCATTGCAATATCTTCCAATCGCTCTTTCACAACACCATTTAAACCAAATTCGAGCAGCACATCTTTTACAGAAGGACCCTCCACATACTCAAACGTGAGGGAATGCGACACGGGATCCACAGCATACAACACTGGAGTAGAAACCCCAAGTCGTCTTGCCTTTGTCATGCATCTTGCCTCCTGTTTCCAAATTCACAACACTTCACTATTTGGTAGTACGAAAAAGTACAGAAACCAAAAAAGATAAAGATAAAAAGCCTCATTATAGATAACTAACCGCATTTAAACGCTTTAGAGTGAGCTTAGCATCCAAAGTAGGATGCCTATACTTCTTTGAGAAACGTTCCTTGATAATACCCTTCCGTCGAACAAAATTAGACTCAAAAACTCTCTGAAAAGTAAATTGTTTTAACCATAAGCAAAATACTAAAAATTTAAAATGAAAATAATCATAAAATTAAGTAGGGTTAGAAAGAAGGAAAAAAAAAGCTCACCGCTTCAGCTCCTTGCTTCAGTAGTATGCGAGAGTCATCGGCGGCATCTATTTTGGATTCCATAATTCCAGAACTTGTAAGGAAGTTATTTTCTAGTCCAATAATCGCGTACAGAAGAGTATTAGCTTGAACGGAAGCTATGGTAACCTACTGTAATACAATAGTGAAACAAGCTGAAAAAAACTGGTGACAGAGAGTACCTTCGCCGCAGCAGAGCAGAGCCGATGAAAGTTTTGAGTTTTCTGTTCCAAATTTGTTGGGGCCGACGGAGTGAAAACAGCGTCGTTTCGTCACGGGAATTTCAGTTTGGTTCCCCCGCTCTTCTTTCAGCGGGTTAAAAAGCCCTAGCTCACAAGTCCGGTGGATCCAATATCTATGGGCTTATTCTTTACAGCCCAATTCGTTTTTCCCAATAAAATAAAAGTAACAACAATAATTAATACCGTTAATCTAACCAATAATACATGACAATTTTTTGTGTTATGTTTTTAACAGGAAAGGGTATCAGTTCACTTCTGTTGTGATTGCGATTGCTTCCAGCCATTTAGTAAACTAACTGCACATGAATCAACAGGTATTTCCAATCCCAAAAAAGTTTGCACTGATTAAAAAAAAAAAAAAAGTTGGACGAAATGGTACAGAACAAACACGAGTCAATTCTATAGAGAGCACTAATACAGTAAAACAAGGATGTGAATCCAGGGGCCCAATCTTCCCAGCACATCTTCTCTGACTTGGGTGATCGGCAATGCTAAGTATGGTCCGTAGGCTTGGATCTGACCACAGATTACGTGGGACTCTCCTCCACACGACGGAAGGAATGGCGAAAATTCAGGTCATGAAAGCCTTCACGGCATCCTTCATGGGATGGATATTGCGCTAGCCTCCCCTAGCATGAATTCAGCATCCTCAATGCTTAGGATAGATTAGGAGACCTATTGGAAAATGTCCTGTAAATGGCTTTGATAGTATTAGGAGTTGTCCTACAACAGCCTCCAACAAGGGAAGCCCCAGCTTCGCACCATTTGCTTACATACGAAACAAAGTCGTCATCTGAAACACCAGTATTTTGCTGCAACCCAAAAAAGAGCAGACAGGGTTAGTTTAATGAAATCGGAATCAAGTTCAAGACTCCCTTGCCAAATCAAAAAGAAGCAAGGAACATGAAAGCAACTTCCAAATGCTTAGCAAATGAGACCGGTTTTATTCAAAATAACCCATTTGAAAGATTTTGTTCCATCATTTATCACCATTTGTTAGCTACAATTTGCTGACAACAAATACTAGAGAGCTTCAATTTTTTTGAAGTGATTACCTTGAAAAGAATCAATTTGTGCCTCCAAAAGTTACTACAGAAACAAATTGAAAGTAACTTTCGTGTGCTTTCAAAAGAAACAAGAGGAACTAACTCACCACCCACTCTTTCCGATTAGCATCATAGCTTTCTCCGCTGTTTGGGTATATAAGGATGGGTTTGCTTGTTACCTGATGACACCATCCAAGAAAATAAATTCTCCCATAATTCAGATACAAAAACTCTTGCTACGTTTCACATAAAGCAAATATATTCATTATACTGTATGAGATCACCAAAATAGCTGATAGCAGCTTCTAAACCTAGCAGGTTCAAGTGATTGGTATCATGCAAATAAATGTCAACACCAAAGCAATGGTCAACTAAATTACTAAAAAACATGTAAAGAACAATAAAAACATGCACCAAAGGAAAAGAAAGAAACCATACCTTCTTAATAGATAATATCAGCGGATGAATAAACCTAGGGGGTGTGCAATTGATTCCAACAGCAAGTACTTTCTTGCATGATTCAGCAATAGAGACACATGCAGGTAAAGCATCACCACTAACTACATTAATGCCATCCTTAGAGTTGAAAGAAAACCATGCAGGAATCTTCATCTCTTCCTCCTCCAACAGCTCAGCAAAAGCCTTCAAGGCACAAAACACCAGTAATGAGAAAATAAGCACCACAAAGCATCATTGTTATACCCAGACTGATTTTCAGTTTGAATATTCCTTATGGTATCAACTCCATCTATATTTTTCACGCTTTAAGACTAACTCAGGAACGCACCCAATTATTGAACCATCAAGTTTTCTTTTATCGAGAGCAGGTGGTAGAAAGGTAATAATATTGAATGCTTATAAAATCAGCACCTGAGCTTCCAACTTATTCGGAACTGTTTCAAATGCTATAAGGTCAGGACATGATTCTGCCAGGACCTGAACCCTTCTTCGATGAAAATCTTTCAAGTATTCAAGAGTAACTGCATCACCATAGAGCCCACTGTAAAGCAGAAAATAAATAAGATATAGAATGGTGTACCCAAAAATTTACTTGTTAAGATTTTATTGTAAACAATAGACACTGAAGAACAGTCTAATCACATGATGAGTTTGACTTCTGCTTGAGCCATGAGCATAATGCATGAGACATTAAGAAATGCAGAGATAATAGAAAAAATAAATCATCCTGTTGGCAGTGTTCCATAGTGACAGATTCTGCAGTATCATTTGAAATGAAAATTATGATAAAATTTCAGACCATACAAACCAAAAAGTTTGTAGGATAAAATATCCATATAGCTAAAACTCATATGCACGTGCATATCCAATGCAATGCAGCTTATATAATAACTTTAACAAGAGGTTGACCCACCTATACTCAGATCCATCGGCCAAATAAGCTCCGTAGCTGCCAACAGAAGCGGCAACTAGAATGGTCCGCTGTTTCAAAACCCTCTCATCAGTGCTTCCATCATGAGCACCCTCTTGGCATCTTTTATAATAAATATCACGAGCCTCACGTGCAATTTCCACGCTCTTTCTTAACAAGGCTTCACTTTCTTCAGCAGAGAAGCCTTTTGCCTCAAACCCCTGAATGGTAGCCTGTGCACATGCATGTGAAAAAATATCAGTATCAGACACGCACATATCCACAAATGCAGGGAGATAGATCATTCATAATACCTGATACGACGCTGTGATAATAATATCTGCACCAGCTTCAAGATAGTCAAGGTGTACCTGCTCATTCAAGAAACCATGTAAATGATAGAAATATACCATCACAGAAATTTTAGAGGCCTATTAATGGTAAAGAAACAATGTTGATCACAAATGAGCACTCGTACGCATGTGCTCATCCACACTTCCCCCTTTCCACAGTTATTTAAATCAGCATACTGATGCAGTTAAACCTTTCTCACTTTGAATACTGGAATTGGTAAATCTAAGGGAAAGGAGGCCCAAAATTGAGCAGAATCCTTATGCCATCCATAGGTTCATATTTTTACTTTTAACCTATGCTAAGAGCCTTCACTACATTCTGCCAAACTTTCAAAGTAAATCACAATAAATTTCAGGTTTTGCAAACAAAGTTGCAATCTTTACACAATTTGACCAAGTTATGAAGATCAAATCATCAAGCAAGCTAATTTTTGTTATGCCTAACACCTATTAATATACCGGTACTTAGAAATTGAATTTTACTTTATTTAAAATAGAACTGTATCATCACCACCCATACCTTAGTAAAAAGAAACAAAGAAACTAGAAAGAAAGGACAAAAACTACCATATCTAACATCCCCACTCTAAAAAATAAAGATAAGCACCAGTGGTCCTGATTCAAATAAAATATATTTTCCTATACACAAATGTTAGTGCAAAATGCCAAAACACTGAAAACAACAAAGCTGGTTGAAGACATGTAAGCATAAAAACAGATGAGCATTAAGCCACAAAAAACCACATGGTAAAACAAACAAACCCATAAAACTGATTCAGAAAACAGACCCTACACACCACCAGAGGAGAGAAAAAAACACATGGCAGTCGATTTCTGCATTTACTATCACTTTAAACACTGCCCCATATCTGCTAAATTAATTGAGACTACAGCTAATTCATGGGTAACTGATACAAATTTCATACCTCAATTTTCCTACATTTTTCACAGATTATATCGAAGCAACAATGTTAGAGAGTACCTGACGGATGAGATGAGGGGAGGTGAGGAGGCACTTGGCACTCCACAGGGGGTCATTGAGGTCAGCGCCGTGTCTTTCCAGTTCTGTGGCGAGACCACCGTCGATGACGGCGAGGCCGCCGGCCTGACTGAGGAAATCGGTCAGTAGCGACGAGGCTACGGCGGCGGAATGTGAAGGCCCACCCATGTTTTTTGGCTTCTTGTTTGGATCGAAGAGAAGCGCTAAAGAACAAGGGTGTGTGTAGTATGAGTGTGTGGATAGAGAGATGTCTGCTTCAGTTTCAATAACCTTTGCTCTTTATAAATCAAGAAAAAGATCCAAGGAAACGAAAATGGCCCCCACGAACTTCGATAAACAATACTCCCTCCGGTCCGAATTAAACGTCGCCCACGCATCTCGAGGAGGCCGGATGGCTCACTATTTGTCCCCGAAAAATTTCGTACTTTTTTTCGAACGTACGCAAATCCTTAACGTACGTTCGAAAAAAAGTACGGAATTTTTCGTGGACAAATAGTGAGCCATCTGGCCTCCTCGAGGTGCGTGCGCGACGTTTAATTCGGACCGGAGGGAGTAGAAACTACGGGGGCGAGTTCGGTCTGGTTTTAGGGTAGAATCGGACCGAATCGGTAAATTTTGGTTCTAATTGGGTTAGAACCGGACCAAATTCTAACCTCTTCCTAAGGAAGAGTCAGCCACTAAAATAAAGTTAAACTTTGATATATAAATGCATATATAAAATTTATATATAAATATATATAACAACCAGTTCTTTAGGTTCTACGGTTCGATTTATGGGTTTTAGATTTGAAATATCGGACCGAACTGAACCAAAAAATTACGATTCCGGTTGGAATCGAACAGGATCGAACCGAAAAATTACGGTTCGGTTCTAATTTTTCCAGTTCTAGTTCGATTTCCGGTTCAATCCGGTTTTTACACACCCCTAGGAGAAACGTCTCTTTCAAGTTTAAGAATTACCACTTTCGTCCTGCTCACTTTGGGCACTACTGATAGTCGTCGGTTTGGCAAGACTGGCATGCCAAATTATAAATTTTAGACTAGAAATTTAGGTCACATGGTGGAGAAATAAATATTAACAACACACTTTACAAAATTCAAAAGGTTTCATTGAAAAAAAAATATCTTATGAATTTGGAGTTTCCGACTTTGGTGATCTACCAATATATGTCTGATGCAATGATTCGTATTTAATCTTCACCGTCTGCAAAACTCCACTTACCAAGAAAATCAACACATGCATTGTCCTCCATTCCGAAGAAGAAGAAGAAGAAGAATAGTTAGGCTTAGGCACATTGTTTAAGTTATCCCATAAATAAAGCTATGACACCAAAAAGACAGATCCTTGTCAAGTAGTGGCTCAAGTTCATAGTTGTAAGAGTGAGGTCAGTCCATCTATTGTTAAACCTATTTTTATCACCAAGGTGAGATCTTATCTAATCCAATCCAAACACTAATCAATTTGATAATTATCCTAAAATATTCCTTTGGAGTGCAGCACAAGGAGACTCCTCATTCAAGCAACCATGTCACTTGTTCCTTAAAGCATACCCAAATTGGCAACAGGCGTGCAGCAGAATCACATCCCATGCCGCTAGCCCCCACATCTACATCAAGATTGCACATGACAGATCCCTAAACCTTCAACCAAGTCAAGTTGGCTGTCATTCGGAGCCGTATCTTTGGTTATGCAACAAGAATATTGGTGTTCCGATGTTTCTGAAATCGAGAATCTCTTTACGAATAATAAATGCATTGATAGAATTGTGAGCTTTCAATATCGAAAGGAGAATCAGGAATTTCACCGGCTTTAAAATTTCTTTGTTCATGTGCTACAAGAATCTGTGATCTAGTTATTTACCAGTTGCAGTCTAGCAACAAACTGCTGCAGCCCTCTCTGCCAACTCCAATGACAAATGAACGGTATAAACAGTCATGGACCGCGCGGTGTGCTGAAACAGAAGCAGCCAGAGGATTGGCCTTCAGGTATCATACCCCCTCCTCTGCTCGTATCTATTGCTTCTAGCAGCCTCACCACCTCATCCATCTCCGGGCGTTTCTCAGGATTTGCATCCCAGCATTTTCTCATGACACTAGCCAAAGAACTTGGACAGCATCTAGGAACTTCAGGCCGTAGATTCTGTTAATTTTTTTAAAAAGAAAGATGTCAGAAAACAGACTGCAAATAAGCACATAAAAAATGAACTATCAAAACATATCGCCCTACCACAGTTGGCACATGGTATAGCTTAAACCCTAACATTGTTACCTTTTCATACAAATTTCGACAATTTTACAACATTACTAAATAGCTTCTCTGCTTATGTTTCTTCATTTTTTCCCTTTTTCATAGGGTAACTATCAAGTTACATGAACTTAACTTTTGGTGTTGGCCATCTCAATCAAAACTTACCTAGTAGTTCTTTCACCCTTGCTTTGCGTGGGTTAAGAAAGAGACGGAGAAAAACAACCAAACATATGGAACAAATTAAGCAACTCCTACAAATTTAACAGTGGTGATCCATATATAGGACCATGCAGGAGATTAAAAAGATTATGGACAAACCTGCCGAACAACTGCAGATGAAATTTCAGCAAAACTAAGATCAGGATAAGGCATGTCACAGCAATAGATTTCCCATAAGCATATACCAAAGCTGTATACGTCGCACTTCCTATTGTAAGGCTTCCCATCAAGAACCTACATAAGTTGTTTTGTTAGATTCTTAATCCAGCACTCAAATGAAGGCAAAAACTGCTTGCACAAAGAAAGTAGATGTACCTCTGGGGCCATGTACCCAAGAGTACCAGTTTCCCCTGTCATATCTTTTGGGTTCTGAGCTTCAACTCGAGCAACACCAAAGTCAGCAATTTTCAAAGTTCTTTGAGTATCTAGTAGCATGTTCTCTGTCTTCACATCACGGTGTACAATTTTTTTCGAGTGAAGGTAGGTCAGACTGCAACACCAGATAAAACACAAGAAGAACAATAAATTAAGCTTGAATAACAAACAATTTGATTTAAAATCTGTACTTACCCCCTAGAAAGGTCCAAAGCTAGTTGACTGACAACCTTAAAGGCAAGTTTCTTTCTTCGATTTCTGATCAAAAATTTCTTTAGCGTCCCACCTGGTAGGAACTCAACAACAACACAACATGCCATGGGAGGAGGAGGAGGATCATGATTGTCACTTGTGGAGCTTTTGGAGGGTATCTTAAGATTGGAAGTCCCCATTGAAGCTCCAACAAACTGCAATGGACAATATGAAAATCAGAGATAAATTGATAGAATTAGCTCCCGAAAGCCATCATGCAATGGATTGGTGATTATTGCATGCCAAAAGGTATGATTAACCAAGGAAAGTTGAGTTGGGGGAAAGAAATAGAAAAATCCTCTACCTTTGTGACATTTGGATGGTCGAGCTTATGCCAAACAGCAACCTCTTGCTTGAATGATGCCCGAAGAGCAGCAGTTTCTGCAGCAGTTGCCATACCTTCCTCCCCCCAGTCCAATACCTTTACTATATTGTTCAACAAAACAGGGCCAGTAAGGACATTGCTAAGACTAATAATTGTTTAACCATACAAGCTAAGGATTTGATGTTTAATGCGTACAGTACAAGGTGAAGTTGGCAATTCAAACTACCATTATATTCTCATAAACAGACAAGCATACCATTAAACATTTTAGTTGGAGTGTATTTCAACTCTAATACGGGTAAAAAAAATCAATTCTAATGAACAATATTGTGTTGATATTAACCAATTCATGACCATTAAACTTTCGCCCTTTGAAAAATGATGATTAATTCTTTTTTCCATAAAGGAATGGAGACATAACAATCTGACAGTACAAGTGACAGCTGGAGGGAATGAGACCCAAAAGGAAGCATTTTCACCCAGCCATATATACACAGTTACAACTTCTATGCCCACAATTAAAACAAGATAACGCAAGTCACTGTGACAAATCAAGTGTCCCTTGCCCAGACGAGAGGCCCAAAAGACGATGCTTTGAGATGCAGTCAGTAAGTCCATCTCCGAAGGCACATAGCCTCAAAGTGAAAATGATCGGCACATCTTCAACAAGATGCTTCTTAACTAACCAATCTTGACCATCATTTAAGCATTTATAGCTGATTATCGAAGCTTGAAACGAACAACTTTCATTAACACATGATCTTGTTAGTTCACACATGACCCTAAAATTTGAGCTTTTGAGCTGCTAAAAAGCTCCTTCAGCATCTTATTACTCCAAGTAGAGTGCAAGTTCAGTGATGGCACTCAAAGCATGGGTTTTCAATTGACAAATACACAAAACAACTAAAACAGCTATACAAGCCAAAGTCAGAGCAAATTACCACATGCCTAATTTATTCGATAGAGCGATTAACGGGAATTTAATCCAGCATAGCAACAACAACAACACAAATTAAACAGGAAATGAGTTCAAATAGCAAATATTACTTACCAGCAACATCTTCGCCATCGTAATTGCCTCTGTACACAGTCCCATAAGTTCCATAAGCTATGACATGCCTGATATCCAATTTCCCCAAATCAATCACCCACTCTTCCTTTCTCGTGTGCACGACTTCTCTGTCTCTAGACCAAGCGCGGCTCAAGTGCTTTTCTAGCTGGATATCCCAACTATTGAAATTAATCTTGTCTGCCCTACAATACATCTCTTTATTCATACTAATACTCCCACCCACCACATCCTTTTTCACTTTCTCACTAAACACACTATTCTCTGCATGGGTATCGGATTTCTCAGCTCCTTTGTCATCGCTTGATTGCATTTTTACCAAATATAAAACTCGAAAATAAAAGAAACCTGTTCGTTTTCTTCTTTTTGTATGTAATAATTAAAAAAAAAAAAATTAAAGAAAGGCGGCAGAGAATTGGTTTACCGCCTCTATTTCCGTTTTTGAAAAGAAGAGCTGAATTATTAATCTGTTTTGATCAAGCCACGAACCGAGAACTCAGTGAAAGACGAAAACCCTAAAAAAGGAAAATATTTTCGTTCCAAAGTGAAATCTTTTCCTTCTAATTAAGTAAAAAAAGAAATTGAACCAACCCAGCAAAAAAAGATGAATATATCGAAAATTTAGCAGCCAAGAAAATGTTCAAAAACGTAATTTTGATGTTACTAAAAGAATATGCAGAGCGAAAGGGCAGAAGGAGAGGAGAATGAATAAAAAGAGAAATGTGGAGGAGAATCACTGAATCACATTCATGGAGGACTAGAGGAGGAACCAATGAGAGGGAAGAAAATTATAAATAAGAAATAGGTGGAATTTCTCGAAAGAGTAAAAATATGACCATCCACACCCGCGGGGGTTATTCACTTTCTCTCATTGCCACATCAGCTTAACACCCAACCAAATTATTTTTAACACCCACTTCTCACAGCAGGGAATTATTCAGGGTGTTAATCACTTTCTCTCCCTTTCACATCATTTAATCATATACCCCACCATATTTTCATTTCTTTTTCTTATTAAATTTATAATTACTATAATAATTACTTTTTATAATATAATAAATAATAAATAATATATTTTTAATATAAATTAATTAAATTTCATAATTTCTTTTCAGATTTCAAAAAATCTATACTTTTTTAATACAATAAATAATATAATATTTTTTAAGAGTAACATACGATATTATTTATCATTCAGTAAATCAAACATATATAGATTATTGCAAACGAACAAGAAAATACACACAAAATAAACTGGTAAACTTGACAAATAATTTTTTTAAATCTAATCGAGGGTTGTTCCAAATTTATTCCAGATGTGCTCGACGAGATCCTTTTTCAACTGAATATATTGTGCTCTATCACGTAGCTCGGCTCTAGTATGAATAGGAGTGGGCACAAATCCGAAATACCCGAATTCCGAATTTTCCGACCCGAAATTTTCAAAATTCGGTTCGGGTATTTCGGGTATCGGAAAATTCGGGTTCGGGTATGTAATACCCGAAATAATTTCGGGTTCGGATCGGAATGACTTTTGGAAAAATCGGATACCCGATTTTCCGAATTTATTAACATAAAACCACGTCGTTTTATGTGGTAGTACCAATATTTATTTCAATCTTCCACACACAGGCCACAGTCTCTTCTCTCTCTCCCCATCACCGTTCATCATCCACACCCACTTCTCCCCATCACCGTTCATCTCCGTTCATCTCAGTCTCTCCTCCCCATTACCGTTCATCTCCCGCACCCACAGTCTCTTCTCTCACTCCCCGAACCTCCACAGTCTCTCCCAACCGTTCATCTCCGTTCCCCATCACCGTTCATCTCCCACACCCATCAGATCTGTTCATACACCAATCTTCCATCAGATCTGAGGTTTCCAAGGCCGACGACGTGAGCGAAGGAAGCGGCGACAAAGATGGTGGTCGCGGTGGAGGCGGCGGCTACGGTGTGAGGCTTTTTTATTTTCTTTTTCTTTTTTCGTAATATTTTATTTATTTATTATATTTATTTATTTTATAGTATTGTATATATATTTATTTGCTGCTTCTGGAATTTGTTCCTTGTTGCCAAATTTGGAGCAACTTGCTTGATAGGATTGCTGGATGTTTGGTAATACTTGTTTGGTAATGCCTTTGTATTGGCTGCTGGATGTTTGGTAATTTGAGAGTGAATTTGGACAGATTTTCAATTTCGTCAAGTTTTCAATTTCAGCAGGTTTTAATTCGAAAATTCGGGTATTGTATACCCGAATTTCACCCCGAATTTCTGAAATTTGAAATTCGGGAATTTCGGGTATACCCGAATTGTTGAATTTCAAATTTCGGAAATTCGGGTTCGGGTAGCAGAAAACCAAATTCGGGTTCGGGAAGGATTTTTGCAAATTCGGAATCCCGAATTCCGAAATTTTTAATTCGGGTATTTCCGAAATACCCGAATGCCCACCCCTAAGTATGAATATATGATTCGGATCGGCCTTGGACATGCACTTCATATTGAGGCAGCACTTGCGTTTGGACATTGAACAAAGAGTTAGACCCGGGACTCTCCGACTGATCGAAATTGATATTTTCCCAATTTGGTGAATATGTATCTCGTTCATCCTCCACAATCATGTTATGTAAAATAATGCACGCCCTCATTATTTTACCTAATTCATCGATATCCCACATCCTGACTGGTTGACGAATAATGGAAAAGCGTGCTTGGAGTACCCCGAATGCACGTTCCATATCCTTCCTACATGATTCTTGTTGTTTGGCAAACAATTGCGCTTTGTTTCCTTGGGGCAATTGAATCGACTGGACGAAGGCAGGCCATTTAGGGTAGATTCCATCGGCAAGATAGTATGCAAGATTGTACTGTCGGCCATTCACAGTGTAGTCCACCGTTGGCGTTCAATGTTCCGGGCAAGCCATAAAAAGCATGCCATATCCACAAATCATAGGACGCCACTGCCTCGAGGATAACTGTTGTCGTGCCCTTGTGTCCACTAGTAAACTGCCCTTGCCAAGCCTTAGGACAATTCTTCCACTGCCAGTGCATGCAATCGATACTTTCAATCATTCCGGGGAAACCACGCTCCTGACCAACTCGGAGTAACCTTTGCACGTCTTCCACATTTGGCCGTCTTAAGAATTCATCTTGAAACAAGGCAATTATTCCTTCGCAAAAATTACGAGTGCACTCAAGTGCAGTGGTTTCTCCAATCTTCACATACTCATCACAAGCATCCCCGGCGACTCCATATGCGAGCATACGCATGGCAGCTGTACACTTCTGGATAAGCGTCAAACCAAGCTTGCTCGCATTATTCCGCCTTTGAGTGAAGTAGTTGTCGTAGTTTGATAAAGCTTCTACAATTCGAAGAAATAGTGACCTTCTCATTCGAAATCTTCTTCTAAATTGCATTTCAGTGTAAGTGCATGGCTCGTCGAAATAGTCGGCCATGAGCCTTTGATAGGCAGCTGCATGATCCCTGCTTATAGATTTTCTCTTATGTGATCGATTGTTTCGCCTCTGCAGCTCTTCAAGAAGTTCTTGTTGCCTATCGAGTATAGATTCTTCCAACTCTCATTGTCATTGGATCTCTTCGAGACTGAAGGTATCTGTGGGTAGATCCATTGGATGATAAGAAGAAAAAGATTTGAACTGAAAAGTTTTAAGTGGTATTCATATGATGTGCAATACCATTTTTATAATGAATGGTCTTCGAACTCCAATCAGTTCATTTAATTTAATTCAATTTGAAGATAAGATATAGAAAGATGACAAATCACGTGTGGTGTTTTGTCATGATTAAATCATAAGGTAGTGGAGGTGGGGACGTTCTTATCTCTTCAGAATCTGAAGATAAAATATAGAAAGATGACAAATCACGTGTGGTGTTTTGTCATGATTAAATCAGAAGGTAGTGGAGGTGGGGACGTTCTTATCTCTTCAGAATCTGAAGATAAAATATAGAAAGATGACAAATCACGTGTGGTGTTTTGTCATGATTAAATCAGAAGGTAGAGGAGGTGGGGACGTTCTTATCTCTTCAGAATCTCGAGTGTTGTGTTTTGTCAATAATTCAATCTGAAGATAAGATATAGAAAGATGACAAATCTAGATAAACTCTCTTTTATTCAAATGAAATTATTGAAATGAACATACACTTTCACAACCCACAAATTATTCAAAATAACACACAATTCGAAAATAAAACACACAATTTGAAAACAAAACACACAATTCGAAAATAAAACATACAATTTGAAAGTAAAACATACAATAATAAACTAGTTCTCAAACAACTCCTTCAGTAGCATCTTATACATATTTTCATCTACAGCATCACGATCTTCTTTGCTCTTCAAGGACAAGAACATCTCCATCTTCCTAACACGTGCATACTCCAACATAGCTGATGCAGTACTAGCCCTGAATTGTTCAAGGTTTTCACGAGCATGGGCTAAATTAGATACTCCTCCTCAATAGCAACCTTTGATTTTCTAGAAGTCGATGATTTGCTCGATGAAGCTCTAGCTTTCTTCTTTGTTGCATCCCTACCTTTTGGACGTACAATGGAAGGAGCTGAGGAATCAACGTCATCGCCACCACTTTTTCTATTCGATCCGCTACTTGCAGATTCATTTGCTCCTGGCATATATCTGGGTTGGTCGCGAACCAACTTCCACTCTTCCAGCAAGGAAAACCTATTACCTTCGCACTCTTGATACAACTCTAGACCCTTGGCTATGTAGTCATCATCGGACCAACCACTATACCTCACTCTACATGCTGTACTGTAATACTCCCTCCGGACACAATTAAATGACGTTTTAGAATAGTAAAAATTCGTAGGACAATGATCTTTGATCTTATTTTATTCTACATTATTTCATTTTTACTCCTAATTTCCACTCAAATTACCACACCATCATCAAATTGGGTTGATTCATATAAAAAAAAATAGTCATTTGCACAAAATATATGCTTCAGAATGCATAAAATGACAAGTATTATGAACAGTAAGAATCCGTAGAAAAGTGACAATTATTTGTGTCCAGAGGGAGTAACCAATAAAACTACATATTTTTTAATTGATCGTACGAAAATGACTTTTGCACTGTATCCTTGACCTCTGGTTTCCACCTTGGAAGTTTTCATTCACATAGTCTGCAATTTTTCCCCAGAAAGTATCACCATTTTGATTCGTCCCCAATTCACTATCATTACTAACGTGGAAATAACCAGTTAATAAAGATTTGTTCTCTTCCGTGCTCCAAGTGTTGTAACCTGATTTCTTGGCTGATTGTTGGGTTGGAGCAAGAAAACTGAGAGGGGTATCCCCATCAACATTTCCCATAGATATTTGTGTGGAAAATTCTGGGAAATCACTTGATCCACTACTGAAACGGGGTGTGTTTAGCTCATTAGTTTGTTCACTGTTTGGATAGCGCACAGGAGCGGAAACATAACTGTTTCCAGGAACAGGTTGATAGTCATAAGGCATATAAGGATGATTATACGGGTATTGCATGCCAAAATTTGGGGGCATCATATACTGCGATCCAAAATTAGGTTGCATCCCCGTATTCTGAGGATTTTCTAGGCATTGAATATTTGGGTTCGGAGGTCGCATATTTGGATTTTGAGCTTGGTTAGGGAAGTTGTAATTTGGAAAAAAATTATAATTTTGTGAAGGATCCATAAAAGAGATTGAAGATTGTAAAAGACTTAGATTTTTTTTGGTGTCCAAATGACACAAACACAAGCTCTATTTATAGATCTCAAAAAATAAAAATAATGGTATATTTTTTTAAATTATTTTGAGTAATTATTATGAAAAAAAGCATTTAAAAAAGAAGAAAATGAAAAAAAAGTGTAAAAAAGTCTGATTTTTTTTAGTGTCCAAATAATACAAACCTAGTTTCAATTTATAGATCTCAAAAAATTAAAAATAATGGTATATTTTTTATAAAATTATTTTCAGTATTTATTATAAAAAAACTCATTTAAAAAATGAGGGGGCAAAAAAATAACACCCTAGACCAATGGTGGCGCGCGCTGCCATTGGACGACTGTTTTTTTTTTAAAAAAAAAAAACTAATAGTGGGGGTCCCATTGTCAGTTTAGTCCGGGACCAAATTTTGGTACCCGGACTATCCAAGTTGACATTTGATCCAAAATTATTCCCCTGCTGCACACTTTGCTCCCCTGCTGCTGATGGTGGGAAAGAACTAGGCGCGCGCGCGAGGACTGTGACCTGTACAAATTACGATAGCTGCGCGATTGTTTCAAAATACACGTGCACACGCCAGACGACACGACACACCGTCGCTCTTCTGGTATGCTGTATGATTTCGGCTGCCAGCTGTCCCTTGTAATCTCATCTACCTCTTTAACGGATTTCTTCTTACCAAGAGTGCTGTGGTCTATTGTTTATCAAGCAACTCCATTTTAAGATTGTAATTCAAGTACTTATTACTAGTATTTATTACTTTGCATTTTCTCAATTCTTATTGTATTTCTAAAAGATACTTATGGAATTCTAAATGAGCAATTATTTATCATAATTTATTCTATTTCAAACTCGAATTTGAGAATTTAATTAAAGATAATCAATTCTCAGTTCCATACAAGAGTCACAAATCCTAAACATCCTCTCTCCTACGATTCTAATTAATATTTTACATTAATTAAAAAAATTGATCAGTCTAAAAGACACGTATTAGACTTTCACTGACCCTAAGCCTAGATCGCTCCAAGTCCAAGTATAAATGATCATTGATCGTTTGCTTCTGGTTTGATTAAAAAATAATATAGAAGACTTGCCTTAGAGGGCAACCAAGGGAGTCAACTTTGAACGAGGAAGGCCATGAGTTGGTGTGAAGTTGAGAATTTGTAGGCTTTGTTATGTCAGCTGAAATTTGACTGATCTATCAAGGACTAGTCGACTTTGACAAACAGTACTAGACGACTTTTAAGATCCTAAGACACAAAAGGATGGAAGAATATAAAAAAAGAAAACACGATCCTCAAAAGAATAAAACCAAACCATGGAATATAATATATGTAAAACTGAAATTGTCATTTTATTCATCCGAATTGACTGCAGAAGCTTCGTGGATGCTTCAAGGATGACATGATCCAATTCCATTTCCACACTGGTGAGCATTGTTCATCTAGCCACGACCAGTGCAAACTCCTTTTGAGGAAAAAAGAAGAAGAAGGTAATCGTGCCTACATTCTCATTTAATAAGAGCATAGGTAGAAAGAATATCCTACATATATACCGCACGTTTGAATAAGTTCGTGGAATTCGAAGCTAATCTTAGTTTGTTTCGGAAGTCAAATGTTACGTTACTATTGTCTGACGTATGGAATTATAGTTTTTGACATTACTATTTTCCTTTTTTTCCAGCTAGCAAGCCTTGTTTGACTTGTGGATACCTTTTTTTTTCCTTTGATTAGTATTACTATTTAGCAATTTATCAAATACTCGTGGATAACACGATAGGTATTATAATAATGTTAGCGAGTACTTTAAAATTTAAAGTTCCGGTTTATGGTGATTTTCTTTGCAGCGGTTATCCTATCCACAACGACCCAGTGCTTTCTGATGGAGTTAGAGCCAAAGCTACAAACAATATGGTAAATGTATGATGCAAAGTGAACACAGCCGCATAATACAGGGAAGAAACCAGAAAATGAAATAATGCTTGTAACTACAAATGAACAAACAAGTACGAACATAACGAACAATGACTAATTGGACCTGCAAATCCAGGGAATTCATGGAATATCGGTTCTTAAAATTATATTTTCCTTTCTAACCGGGATAACTTTGTAGTACATGATGCGAACATAAAGCTAACCTATGTCAATCAAGGGCTGCGTCCAGATTTCGAAGAACTCTGTTTTTTATTAGACAGTTTCCAATAATTGAGCCGCAACATTGGCTCTTTTAGCTTATGACTTTCTCCCCTCAAGTAACCAGACCAACAGGAGTGCGTAGTGTGTTAACGCATGAAATTCATCTAAATGTGAATCGCTAAGTAAAACCTGAAGCTGCTAATGCAACAGGAATGCCAACCAGCAACCATGGAAAATTCACAACTTATATTTGTAATGTACAATTTATTATCTGATGTTAGATTATGAAGGAGATAACGTTACATTCTATGGAGATTGGAGAAGGATAAAAGTGATTTTACCAATGAAGCACGTGCTGCAAATTTCAGAACTTGTATCCAGACAACTCCCCGAATCTGTTTAAGCTATTCACAACCAGATTCTATTGATCCTGTCCCATTTAAAGTAAAATAAAGATAAAACAGAAGTTGGCAAAAGGTGAAATGTTTTGATCAATGTTTTCATGATATATAAAGAGGTTGAGTAGTCGAACTCAACTAGGTAACATAAACTTTTTCTGTAAATCCTGATGACGGATATTCAACCCAGGAAATCACAATCATTTAAGCCATGTGATAACAGTTTTATAGAATAATAAAGAGAAACCACAACTCAAACAGTTAAAGATCAAAATCAAACAGTTTTACATCAGTTTTAAGGATTACAATCTTTTTTTGTTCAAATGATAACAAATTAATGTTTTCCCTATTTAAAGGAACGCTGAGCTTATTAACTTAGGGACACAGAGTGATCAGATACCTTCTTCTTCTTTTTTGAGAAAATATGATCAGATACTTTATGAAGACAATTGCTTCTTTATTTTCCTTTCTTAATATTGGGGATAAAATCAATATATATATTTTTTTTTTAATAGGCAGATATATATATATTTATATAAATATGGTCATAATAAATGACCAAAAGGAACACGAACCCAATACAAGAGACGCCAAAGCCAAACAAGCCGGCTATCCCGACACCAAACTACGAACTCACTCGTCGCTCCCCACTCATAGAACCTGGGAGGAATCATCAATGACCCGACGGTCAACCACTACATACGAATTACAATCAGCAACTAATAAACGGAAAGATGGCCCAAAAAACAATTAGGACCAAAACAAACAAGGCCCAAAACCAGGCCCAAGAACATCACAAGCAGCCCAAACCCAAAACCCTAAAGAACTAAGGCTTTGCAGCTGCACAACGCCGCAACCTTCTCCATCGCCGGCGAAAACCCACGGCCATTGAACTCGCCGCTGCCAACCACTCCAGACTCGGTCTCCGCGCACACCGACGCCCAATATATGTTTTACTTTGGAACCATTTTCTACTAAGACGCAGACAATCTTACTTTTTACAGTGGTCACGCAACATTAAATCAACACTTTTAGCTGATTGCAAGTGTACTTGTATGGCATCGACTAACCTTCACACTGAAGAGGAGACTCCTATCTGAAACCTGCTGGCCAGCTGTGACTTGAAGCCCCCGGACATACCCAGCTGATGGTGACTTCACCACATGCTATTAAATTAAAGGAAAAATAATTAAAAATGTCAGTGAAGAAAAGAAATTAGATGAAATTCTTGGTGCTGATCACCACAAACCTCCATCTTCATTGCTTCCAAGACTAGGATAGGTTGCCCTTCTTCCACCTTCGCTCCATCCTTCACCAGGACCTTAACTACTAAGCCAGCCATGGGAGCCACCACATTTCCCGGCTGTGAAGATTCAGCCTCAAAATAGGGCCTGTGTTGTGTTTCATCATCATCGGACACCTCAAGCCCCAATTTTTGTATGAAGTGATGATGCTGCGACCCATGCCATATATGAATGTGCTTTATACCATCCTGCCACCCATCATTAGGTCTTGCATTAACACCATATAACATACATGTAGATTAATCTGGATATTAGGGTTTCCTATGTAGAAAAGCAGATACCTTGGAATAATGGGCTACACTAACCACCATGCTTACGCCATCAATTTCAACTCTAAAATCATGGTTTTGTAGGTGTGTTGCCTTCACTTCTAGAGCAGGGGAATTGATTTCTCCTGTCTGTATATTAACCAGTTATTAAGTGGTAGATTCAAGCTCAAGAACAAATCATTGAAATGCTCTTTTACCATTCTTCATAATTACCTCGATCAGATATTTTCCATCCAGATCATAAGTGATGGAAGCCATCAGAAGCTTTGAGCCACTGTTATCATATTCATTTTTCCACTCCAGTGCCATAGTACACTTAGAACGATGATGAACTCTGAATGGGGGGTGAGAATACCATATGGAGAGTAAGCCATTGCTCCCTGAACACATTGAAGATATGGATATCATAGGGACTTCAAAGAAACACATGGCATTCATTGGAAAACAATAGGGACCTTCAACCTACCGGGGGAATTTTCCCTTAAAGCAGACCATTCCTTCTCACAAAGACATGCAGCCACCAGGGTTGCACTGTATTGAGCATTATTGTATGCTGCATTTATTGGCAATGTCTTACTAGGATCAATGAAGAGGTCGTCTTTATGATGCTCAATGAAATGGGTTTCCACATTTCCATCTTCAAATGCCTTGTGGCTAGCTAGTTTTTGGAGAAAATTGATATTAGTTGGTGATATGGTGCCTATATGGAAAGCGCACCGAATGATGGATAGTTGCTCAGCGACAAGGATTTGATGCGGAAAATATAACTCGTCAGAAACTCCAACCCTCCTAAGTGCAATACCTAGGCAACCTTGATGAAATCGTTCTGAGGTTCTTCAATAGGAGCCTGACCCTTCTAGGTGCAATACTTAGACAACCCAGATGAACTATGAATGGAGTGATAACTTCGTGTTTTACTTGAGGCTAGACGCGGCTTATCAAACCGGGTATAGAATAAGGATCTTGGAGATCAACTGAAGAAATGGTTTTTAATAATAATCAACGTTAGAAATACAAGTGTTTTAGCCTTGCCTTATATAGGCGGCCACTTAACAAATAAAACCCTAATTTAACTAGGAAGTTTATCTAAAATAAACTAAGTAAATAAATAACTTAAATATTTAAATCTGCTCGTGATTTTTGGCCCACATTCGGTCCATACCTGCTCCTCTGAATCATAGACAATATGCACTTGGAATTTTGGGAAACGCTCAAGTCGTTTTTAAATGGGCTCAGAATCAATATTCCATGGGCCTTGACGCGTTCACACTGCGCGCCAAAATGTCCACCACCCCTAACTTTCAAACGGCTAGTCCAAATGGTCTGAAACTTGTCCCATTCGATAGCTAAGACCCAAAAATAATAGGAGGGTGCTCCTCTTCCTGGTCCGGGCCTGACTGGTCCAAAGAATGGTCGTTGGCGTTGACAGACGCGTTTTGAAGTCCTCATCCGCGTAGGATTACTGTCAGCGAAAATGTCTCGATCGATAACAAACAAACGGCTCGGTCGTTTGATCTGAAAATTGTACACAATGAAGAAGACATCCTGAGGTTTCAGAATTGATATAGATCGCACGATTCTGACCTTTGATGATCGAGATATGGTCTGACGAAGTTGTCTGTCACGTTTGCGCTTAGGGCACTTGTGCATGCAAAAGTAGCAACGGGCCATCTTGCAAACTGCTCATCCAAATGTCCTCAAACTTGGCAGAGGCTCTCCTAAGATCCCAATCGGTCTTGTATTTATCTTGGAACCCGATTTGGAACCTTTCTTCCATGAATTGGCTCGTGTAGATGTGCAACCTTGCACTATGCGCCTCCAAGCCACCTTCCATGTCGTCCTTCGCCTAAGGACTTGATCCAGAAACGTTCCTTGCCCTATCTCCATGTCTAGAGGCTGTATTAACCTCACTGAAAGCTTTGCAACGTCTTGGGCTCGACGCTTTGGGTTGATTGGCCTTGATCGCAAGACGTGTGCGCTTTGTGAGTGCGCTAGGGCTAGTCTCGGGGCTAGGATCGTATCAGTTGGTACACCTGCAACCTGCCAACAAACAAGCTATTAAATGAAGAGAACTCAAAAACAAATTAGCCATGGATAGTGATCAAAAGTTTTACAGGGGTTTAATCGAGTTCATGCAACTGCCACAATATTGAAGGTAACTTGTAGAGGACAGAGAGACGAGAGGTTGCATGTAAAATGCCAAAAGCTTTCACAAGAACCAGATCATTTTTTCTTCTGTTTGTCATAAATAAAAGTGGGAAATGCTTAATTTATCCTTATTATTTGAACATCTTCTCCAATTATTCTCCAAATAATAACTTTCATCTATTAAATCCCTCAACTTCTGCTTACTGTCCAATCAGTCCCATTAAATCTCCCAACATTTCTGATAAGAACATATGTATTATGCACATAATTTAATCAAGAATAAGATAAATTTGTATTTTTTTAATAAAAAAGAGAGATAATTACATGCATAACATTTGAGCTTTTACTAACAAATTTAACATCCAAAGCAACAAAAAGGTTTACCAGGATATTTTGCAAAGTTGAAGGTCTTGATACATGTGATTAAAAATTCTAGGACTAATAGGAGATAGCCTAGAAATATGAAGACAGATTGGGTGATTTTCCCAGCATGAAATATACATCTCAGCCAACTGTATACGTCCAAGTAAACCACAGCAAGCTTCTAGTGCACAATCAAATAATTTAAATCAACTTCATACACTATTATTCCCCCATGTTGATGCACAACAGTGAAATATCTTGCAAGATGCCCATCTAAAAAATCCAGAAAAAGTCACAATGAGCAAATTGCAGCCAACACATGGTTCTAGAAAGGGTATTACCTGGAATTTTGACAAGCAATCCTTTAGTTTGATTAAAGCTGCAGCACGGTTTTCTCCCCATACTACAAGCTTTGCAATCATAGGATCATAGTGCATGCTAACAGTATCCCCTTGTTCAACTCCAGTTTCAACCCGAACTGCTAATTGACATACTCAACATAAACCAACAAAATACCGATGCATGAACAGTACAAGAAATATTCCATAATGTAGACAGAAATCCTAACACACAAGATTGAAAGTAGACCTTACTCATGACTATGAATTGCGAGCAACCCTGATTACCTTTCTGATATATTCTTTTGAAATGCAAGTATGACAAAAAGATTCAAGTTGAATGACCTACTTTACGACTCTTCGCACAAAGAAAACATTTAGATGACAGACTTTTGGGATACGAGCAATCACACCTATTGTGGAGATTGGGACAGGATGATAATGATGAAGTACTCTGGTTGCAGGAAGAAATCCTTTAGGAACATTTTCTGCATATATTCGAGCTTCAAAGGCATGACCTGCCAACACACAGATTTTATGAATACATAGGGTCTGAAATACACTTCAAAATGTTCAAGCTTCAATTTATCATAAAATATGACACCTAAGGCATAGGTAAAGAAAAGAAAGGAAGTGTTCTGCTTGAGATCACATGTTAGCAAGCTCTGACACCAATAAGTCATTTCAATCTCAACAAAATTAGAGCTGACACCACACGTTGATTTATGATACTTTTCCTTTAGCTAACTCTTTTTGATCCAAAACCTTCATTTCTCTATGTGCGACAAAAAAAAATGCTTCTTGTGCTTGTGTTAGTGCACACAAGTCGTTATCCCACTACCTGTTACTAAAAGACGAACTGATAATAAAATGCAAATATATCCCCTTTTCTTGCTATATATATTTGTGCATTAAACATTATTGCACAACTTTTTTCTAGATACTTCGGATGCAAAGCTAGAATGAAACCAACCCCAGTGTTTAAAGAAGTAAATAGAAAGCAGGTTAGTACACCCAAGTCAGGTACAACTCAACCAAAGGCAAAAAGTTTACCCAATAATGGCACCTGTGACTGACTAATAGGTAGTGGTTCTCCATTTGCAACACGGATTTGTCACTCTACAAGATCTTGACCAACAATCATTTCAGTCACAGGATGCTCAACCTGCAGAAGAATATGAATGCTGCCCATGAGATTATATCAAACTCATGGGGAGGGGTTTGAGATAAGAATAACTAAATAGAGCACCTGAAGGCGGGTGTTCATCTCCATAAAATAGAATTGACCTGAAACTGTGTCGACTATGAACTCCACAGTGCCAGCATTGTGGTAACCAACAGCCTTTAGACATGTGAGGGGGGCTAATAGATTAGTAAATCCACGAACTGTGTCAAAGGAAATCAGAAATAAGTGCTAAAAGATACACTTGATTGGTTTCGAGGTCCATTTCAGAATGAGTAGATCTATAACATTACAGCATGACTCTAGATAAACTTGTGAATGGCTGGTGTTTATAAACAATCAAACCAAATGTTTAGAATACAATTCATCTCAAGCGATATACTCTTTATAATTGAAAATGGGCTACAAACAGAGCACACTAGATCGACTAGATGGCATTACCTTGGCAGCAGACACGGCAGCCTGACCCAAGTGAGAGCGGAAATCATTAAGAACATTTGGCTGCATCAATATAGTCCCAATCACAAATCTGATGGATCATATATAACATATTAAAAAAGGAAAAACTGAACTAAGATCATGGAAAGCAAATGTTACAGCAGGAGCTTCTTCAATAATCTTTTGATGTCTTCTCTGTACGCTGCAATCCCTTTCATATAGATGTAGCACATTGCCATGTTTGTCCCCGAATATCTAAAATCATGTTAAGAAGTCTGGTAAATCAGTGCACCCATGCATAGACAACAAATATTACATCACAGGCAACCATCCAACGAAAAGTTGAATTTGAACCATTAGCTTTGAGGAATAATTACGGAGAGCCTCCACAGCTTAATTTCATTCCAATATGACATGAACTATCAAGCATAAAGCTAATATATGTGCACAACCAAAAAGGCTTACCTGGACTTCTATGTGTCTTGGTTGCATTATGTACTTCTCTAACAAAATTGTATTTATTCCAAAAGAAGCAGCAGCTTCGCGTTGCGCTCCGTCAACAAACTCATCTGGACTGTGCACTATCCTCATACCCTAAAAATCTGCAGAGTATTAAAATTCATTGGAAAGAGATGCGCATGCATAAACCCAACATAAACAAGTTCTAACAAAACAAAACATCAAATGAGAAGCAACAAGACATTGGAAGACAACAACACACCTTCCCTCCACCACCATGGGTTGGCTTTATTAATACAGGGTCTCCAATCTTATCAGCTTCCGCCTTCATAAATTCAATATCTTGTTCTCTACCATGATATCCTGGCACTAGAGGCACCCCTGCTGCTCCCATTATCCTCTTTGATGCACTGAAGACAAACACACACATCAATAAGATTACAAAAACTCATTAAAGGAAGTAATTCATTGACACCTTTATCTTCACACCTTTTATCGCCCATGTCCTTAATAGCCGAAGCTGGAGGACCAACGAACGTAACACCTTTATCCTCACAAAGCTTAGCAAACTCATCACTCTCTGATAAGAAACCATAACCTGGGTGGATAGCCTATACTCAAACCAGCATATCCACAATAAACAATAAAACTCTTTAATTAGTAAAGAACGACCAGTAATTTATGGTTTAGCACATGTTTGTTTTATTTACTTAAACCAAAATGAATAAGAGTAACGAAGCTACTCTCAATAAAGTAAGAATGCGATGGTGTTCTAAATGTGCCAAGCTGGGAATGAAATTGAGATAAACGCAGTGTTTCAGAGCTCACCTGTGCGCCAGTACTGATTGCGGCGTTAATGATTGCGGAGCTGTTCAAGTAACTTAACCGAGCAGGAGGCGGACCGATGTGGACAGCTTCATCGGCGGATTTGACGTGAAGCGAGTCTCTATCGGCATCGCTATAAACTGCGACGGTTCGAATCCCTAATCTCTTCGCAGTCCGCATGATCCTGCAAGCAATTTCCCCTCGGTTGGCTATTAAGATTTTCTCTATTCGACGATTTGTTTCGTTGCTGGGAGGAGCATGGGAGCTGGCGGAGAAGCGTGGCGTTTGTATGGTGAAGAAGGGCTTGCGGTGGAGCTTGCGACGGAGGATGGATGCGACCGACGACATGGCGTTTGTGAGTTTTGGAGGTAAAAGGTTTGGCGAGTGGCGTTGAAGTAGGCACTGTAGCAGACGAAATGAAATGAAACTACTGGAGGGTGTTTTTGGGATGGTATAAGTAATAGGACTACTTTTTTGTTTTTTTTTGTTTTGGAAGGATAGTACTAATATACCAATACTACTTACGTGACATGGTGGATAGCTGATGATAACGAAAAGAATTTCGGTTCTAAAGTAGTGAAATTACCCTATAGAGTTTAAGCGAATGGAATACATGGAATCATGGATCATGGATGGGACAATTTTTGTCATTGCATTATCCAGATTCCAGATAATTAAGTTGCGATTATGAAGTTACAAGTTTACAAATGGGCTTTGTAAGATTCTTTGGGCCGCACACGGGCCCATTTTGATTTTGGGTGGATGGCGTACCATTGAATTTTGTCCCCTTCGAGAGAGAATATCAATAGTACCATTGAATTTGTTTGGATCATAATAAATGTTGCAGGTTGCAGGTGAATCAAACAGACGGATATAGGAAAGAAGATGGATTGTAATCTGTATTTGATGTGATGCAAAACCAGCACGACACAAAATTAAAAGCACCATATTCATCTTTTGATCATGATTCATGACAGTTGGGGTGGACCGCAACCCCAACAAAATCATGGCAGTTTCATCAATGTATGATTCCAGATCTCTCTCATACGCAACGCTTCTTTGCGGTGTAGTAGTTTCTAACTTTCTACAATATACCTAGTGCCTGTTTGGGAAATAGATTTAGTTTGTAGAAGTTGGTTTCAAAACCAAGAAGCTGAAAAGTGGTGTTTGGTAACACCTTTGGAAACCAACTTTCTACAAAGCTCTACTCAGTTTTTGCCTTGGCCCTCCTCCTTTCCTCACTGCAGAAATTTGCACCAGTGGCAAACGCACTTGCTGCGTTTGCACCCTCTCTCTTTTTTTCTTTTTTTTTCTTTTTAATTTTATTTTTTAACTTTATATAATATAACGAAATAAATTAAAACCTATCACAATAAAATCTCCATCTCAAGATAAGTAATTCTAAATCCACTTTTCCTATTTTTATTAATTTTTTTAAAATGAGTTTTATGTCCTTTATGGTCATTTTACATTCCAACCATAGTTTTAACTCCAATTTTTACCAAACACCATAAAACAACTTCTCGTTTCCCACCGCACTTTTCCAGAAGTACTTTCAACACAGAACTTTTCCCACAGCACTTTTCCAACTAGAACCGGAACGTCAAACAGGCCCCTAGTACTACTACTACGATCTTCACATTTCAAGTGAAGTCAAATTTTGTTTTGACCGTGTTTGTACACTTTTGGTTTGACCATTAGACAAAAAAAGTCTAAAAATGTAAATTATACTTTCTTCGTTCGCGATTAATTGTTATTTTATTATTGTATATTTTGTTTTACTTTTTGGTGGTTGGTTTACCTTTTATTACTATTTCAGAAAATCATTTAACGAAGGACGGAGGAGTAATTGTTAACATTTTCTTATAATACTAAAATTAATTTAAATTAACGTTTCAATTGTATTATTTTTAGAAATATAGTTAAAAAAAAAATTATTATTATGAGTTATTTTTCTTTATATATATTGTGTCAGTGTTTTAAAATTTTTAATTTTCTAGAATGCAATGTGATTGCATTGCATTTCATCATATTTTATTGTCTATTTACTTATTGTATTGGGCAATAAAACTACTGATTTATCCTTGTATTTCCCACATCTTAGCAGTTCTAGTATGTTGGCAGAACATTAAAGTTTCTGATTTGGATAGCTGAAGCTGATTTTCCTAGTCTTGGCCTAGACTTCGGCCAAGACACATTCGCATCTCAAGCAGCACACCAGTCAAATCGTCTTGGCCTAGACTTCGGCCAAGACTCTTCTCGCGATATAAGTCAGTTGAGAAGTAGCGTTGGCACCCCTTTTGGGCTTCGCTTCGCGTGGGCCTTGGCTACTGGCAGGCCGCTTCTATTCGCAAATCCAGAGGGATCTGAAGCCTATCTTATGAAGAATCCTAAGGGATCTCCCTCTTTTGTATTTGCGATCTTATTTCCAATTTCAAACAATTTATTGTTACAATATTTTTAGAGATTTTCTAGGAAGTTTAGTTGAAGTAGGACAGAGGAGTTTTAGGGCTATTTAGCCAAACATTGTTCCTCCTCTGTCCGGGATCGAATTCCGACCTTCTTCTTCTCTTTTCTTCTTCTTCGACATTGTTAAAAACCTTGCTCCGAATTTTATTTAAATCTCGGATTTATTATTTATGCAAAAATATATATTGTCTTTTTAATTATGAGTATGATTAGCTAAACACCAATTCTTGGTAAGGGTTGATGAGCTGAAGTTCTTATGCATTCGTGAGATTAAACTGTGCGTTATAATCTTTTTACTTGTATTTATTTATTTCTTAAGCTTAATTCATCGCTTACTCACTAGGGACAAGGTTTGATCATCCTTGCACTCTAGTAGAGAAGAGTTGTAGCCGGTCTAGACGGAAAGGGAGCACCCGTCGGCTAGACAAAGTAGGCAACTAGTCTCGAGCTAGACTAGAAGAAATAGGCAATCTAGGTCGAGACCAGATTGACAACCTAGGATCTCCATAGGGAGATACCTTGGCCTAGGTACTGTCTTCCCCTATACCATTGAGGAAGCGAACAACCATTCAAGACAGCAGTCAAACGGATAAACCCTTTAACCAGTAAGGTGTCCCTTGGCTAGGATTATCAGGAAAGGGAGCACCCGCTAGGTAATTTGAAGAGGAGGGAAGACAGGAGTGAACAGGAGCACCTCCACTCTATAGCAGTACTATAAGCAAAGAGATGAATATATTTGAATCCATGATCGAAGCATAAGAACAAAGCTCTCACATCGCCCTTACCTGGAATTTCCTTTTATCGGATTTACGACAATCTTGACCCCAGTCTTGACCAAGACTTTGGCCAATACTATTTTAAACTGTTTTCATTTCTTTCCGTTTTGTCTTCAGTTTCGGATTCCACCCAATCAAAACTCAGTGACGAGGAAGTCAACCCAAGAATTACATTTCCTAGAGATCTCTGTGGACGATCCTCTTACCATCATCTATAAACTCTTGTAGACAGTGATAAGTTGTATTTCTACCCCCAATTCCATACCTATTTCACTATTATATTTGACGTGTTCGACGCGCGATCACAATGTGATTCATTGAATGAAGGGACATAAAACTGTTTAAAAACAAAGTTGGTGGTAGCCCTCGGGATCAGATTATTGGGTCATCTAGTATGCATCTGATCACGTGCATCGGCCATCAGCAAATCTAAAATCCAGATCAAGCAAAAAAAAAAATTAAGAAATCTCAATTGAGCTAAAAGGATTTTTTTTAAAGAAAAAAAAAAGTGTTTTGTTCAGAAACGCATGTCTTACGAAGAAGAATCATCAGGCCAGCTTTGAGTTGTAGTCTCTAGAATAGTGAATGTACCTTTCGTGTGTCCTTGTTGTGGTAATTCTATAATGTCTTTAGTTACAATGCCGTAGTTACAATATTCTAAAAATTTCATAATTTTAAAAAAAATTGTAACTTTTTTAAGACTTCGTAATTTTTAGCTTTAAATCTGTAATATTGTAAAGTTACAGAATGGAAGAAGAACTTCGTATTTTTTTATGAATTTTATAACTTTTTAAAAAATTCGTAACATTTAGTACATATTCCGTAACTTTTTGCTTCAATTACGTAATTTTTAAAAAGTTACGAAATATGAAAGAAAAGTTACAGAATATGTATAAAAAAATCACGGAATCCGTAACTTTTTTTTAAAACTCCATAACTTTTCTGACATTCCTTCACTTTTTGCTAGAATTTTGTAATTTTTATAAAGTAATGAAATATGTAAAAAAAAGTTACGAAATATGCAAAAAAAAGTTATGCAATGGGAGATTAACTCCGTAACTTTTTAAGGATTTTGGAACTTTTTTAAAAATTTCGTATCTTTTCTTATTTATTCCGTATTTTTTTGCTTCAATTTTGTAATTTTTATAAAGTTACGGAATATTTAAGAAAAGTGAGAAATATGCACAAAAAAAAAAATACAAAACTAAGGAATATATCCTAACTTTACATGTATAACAGGTTGCAGGTAAACTATCTTTTCTATATTTTATTTATAAAAAAATATGCCCCATTAGATATAATCCAACGGCCTAAAATGTCTTACCACATCCTAGAATTGCCCCCTTTTCTTACTTTTGAGAATTTCAATTTCATCTCGCAAGTATTTGATAAATTATTTAGATACAAAACTATTCAATTTAATTCTGAACAATTTTTATCTTTTTTGTTTTAATTATAACGTTAAATTTTGAGTAGTTGTTCATTAACTATTAGTAATTTTTCGTCTAAAGGATATTTCCTCACCAGAATAAAAGAATAAATAAAGATAAAGTATTTCCTCCCTTCTCCCTCGTTACCATAAATAAAAACAATAATAAAAGTTAAAAAATATTATTTTACTATCTAGTTTCTAAAATTTGACATAAAAATTAACACCAAAACCAAATTGAAAAATGTAAAAAATTCCTAAAACTATATCAGACGGTTTCGTACCTAAAGATCTAACGGATAAAACATAAAAACCCATCAGATAAAATTGAAAATTTACCTTATTTTTATTTGTATCCTTGTTGAACAGTCTCTACTCTATTCCACAAATAGTTAGCTTGCAAGGGAAATGGCACACGGGGAGCATGATAGTTAGCCAGGCTTAGAAGTTACCTTATCAATAGCATCCTCTACCGACGCTCAACTTAAAAATAAAGAGTCTCTCAACTAACAAAGGGGGGCCGTAGTTTTCTTTCCTTCTTTTCTTTCAATAGCTAAATTACAAATAGACAACCTTCTACGTTTTCCTGTTACATAACAAACTGATGTCTTACAAACAAATGAGACTAGGATCTCCCTTATTCATTGTCAAGTCAATTTTTCAGTGATTTTCCCCCCCTCATTGGATTTTCTCGATTTTCATCTAACCACTTTGGATAACCCCTCTATGTACTTAAGAGATAGGTATCGGCATGATATGATTGGGGTTATTTATCAACGTATCGCATGAAATGTTTCACCTTTTGTGACGGTAGGTGTTGTTGAATTTTTTTTAAAATTTTTTTGACAGTACTTTCGTCGAAAATGAAAATAGTCCGCAGTTGCAAACCAGTGGCGGAATGTGTGGCGCCATAATTACTACACTAACACCACTCATTTCCAATCGAATTTTTTTTTAATTAATTTCGATCGATATGAATTTTAGTAAATACCAAAATGAAAAAAAGAAACTTCCGAATTTTGCTACCGAAATATTCCGTTGGTATTTAACTGTTATTTTGTAGTGAATGTGCTGAAATGAAGAATGAAGAATAGTATATAATTTGTCCAAACTCTAATCAACCAAAAAACCAAAAAATTCCAACTCATCTTATCCCTAATTGCAATTATTCAACGCCAATGAAGGTCATTTTCCAATAGAAGAGTCCAAATAATAATGCCTCCTACATAATTAGACTTTTGAAACTATAATGCAATGCCTACCGTCCAAACCCTATGCTTGTCCCACCTCCCCTTGCATAACAAAATTGTTACTTGAAGAAAATCATATTCAATACCCCATTCAAAATTAATTAAATAAATAAATAATAAAAGAAGAACAAGTACAATTTATTTTTTATGTATTTCTGATACGAACTTACTCAATTTATTTATTGACCGCACTAAAAAACTCTTAACAATGAGTAATTATATAAATCCGGTGCCTAAAAAATAAAAATTGAGTGTAACTGGATATAAATGCAACCCATTTTTATGAGTTAGATTATGAGTTTAATTCACGATGGAGTGATGAATATTGTAATTTAAACTTTATAATAACGATAAATAATGTAACAAACTTTTTATTTAAAAAATAATAATAAAAAGAAAAGTACAACTATGCAAATTCTATTCCGTGTGTTGATAAGGAAGTTATTATTCAACGCTTTCGGTGGACAATTATAATAGTAATGATTTATATAGATTCATATATTCGTAAAATTTTATATAAATTTATTGCAATCTCTTTTAAATTCTTATATTTATAATATATACTACTTATTATATTTGTGGTACTATTTAATTGTGCACCTGTATAATTCCCGGCTCAATCACTGCCTAAACCATAAAATATTAAGATTAATGGTTAGTTAAGTGAACTAACCATATGCATCAATCATAGCACTTTTATCCAACATGATGCCTTTTAAACAAACACTCAATAAATGTTATGAATAAATTTAATTAGAGTCCCATGATTTGTGTTATTATTATAATTTCCGATATCAAACTCATAATCTAAATCATATAAATAGCACGTGCTAATTAGTCGTACATTTTTTAAATAATAAAATATTTCCTTTTAATTCCTCCAATGTACAAAAATTAAAATTAAAATTAAAACAATTCTATAACCTGTCAATGCCATTATTTTGGTTGGAGATGATGTCAATGAAGATGAGTCATTTTTTTAATAATTAAAAGATTATTAGTAATACTAATTAAAAAAATAGAAAAAATTAAAAAAAAACTAAACAATATACTCCCCTGCTCCTTACTCCTCCCCAATAGTAGCATAGGCAAAGGAATAAAAAGGCTAGAGTGGCGTGAGGAATGACAACTGCCACCCATCACCGGCCAAGACCACCCTCCTACACGTGGCCAACGAAAATGTTTACGAGCTTGTAGTTCACTGATATAAAGATTTTTTTTATGAGAATTTGAATCTTTTTCTCTATATTTTGATGTCGGAAAAAATTATACTCTATTAAATAGATAAAATAATTAGACAGAATTAGTGGATTCGACTAATATCCGGTGATAGTGTGATAGTATAATTTATGTTTCTTACCTGTTCAATACTGTTTTTCACCATTAATCTAAGAATCCGAATTACAAAAGAAGAAAGAAAAAAATCTGCGCCCATGTGATAAACATGGTAACAAAATCTCCCTCGAAATTCCCCAAGGAAAAACAAACATTTTCGTTTTTCTCCAGAAGAGAGGACATTATAGTCATTTCATCAACGAAGACAGCAACATGTATAATATTTTTTGGAGGTATTTGTCCCTTGCCAACTTTAGTTAGTCAGCTTTTTTCTTCTCTTTCTTCATTTCTTGATTTATTCTCTCTTGACATAGACAGTTTTATGACTAAAAACACCACCACCAAACCAGTCAGCAGCAGCCAACAAAAAGAGAGAAGAGGAGGAAGAAGATGAAGAACAGAGAGAGATCTAACAAAATCAATGAATTAAAAACATGGGTTGAGGAAAAGCTCTGTAAACAAAGCTACCAAAACCAGCTACACTTCTTACAAGACATAAAAGCAAAAGATAGTACGTTTTTACCTGTCATTTCCCTTTTCTGCTTGTAAGTTTCTTCTTTTAATTTTGTTTTCATTTGTTTGTTAGTTTTGATCTTTCACTTCTTTAAATAGTTTGGTGTTTGTGATGATCGTGAGGTTGTTATGGATGAAGTTCTTGTGATCTGATCCTCTCTCTTTTTTCTCGTAGATTTTTGTTTGTAGGATTTTTTTGAAGATCAGCTTCTTCTCTTAATTTTCTCTGTTTCCTACAGAAATTAACCGAGGTTAAACACTACTGATCAGGTACTATGTTTGTTTGGTATTTTTAAGGATCTGAGCTTGTGGAATTGACACTTCTGTTTTGTCTAGAAACTGAATAATCACATGTTTTGACTGGTTGTTTCCTTGACGTTGATTACTAGGTGAGGAGTGAGAGAGATACTGAGGTTTTGTATACTGCCAATAAGTTTCAACTTGATTGGTTTGTTGGCCGTATTTGTAACCGGCTTCTGGCTTGGATTATCATCCATCATCTATCGTTTCGAGAATCGATTGTTTCGAATCAGAAGGTTGGAGTGAATCGTCATGGCGACCAGGCAAGCAGATTCTAGACGGAAGTACTCTTGGTGGTGGGACAGCCACATAAGCCCAAAAAACTCGAGATGGCTTCAGGAGAATCTTACAGGTAATGGATTCATATGTCTTGCATATGCTTGCATTGTGTCTGTTCATGTTATTAAAATATTGGCTTGCTTGTTAATTTCTTTGAGGATATAGTGCAGCATTGTTGATTGCTTGTAATTTGAGACAAATTGAATTGAAATAGATGCAATTCTTGGACTGATATGCACTCATACTTTCTGCCTCATGATATTTGTTACAACACACTTTCCAGAATTGAATGGGAGTTTCCTTTAGTGTCGTTGCCTCAGCTTCATTAGAAATCTTTCCTTTTCTATATATATATATATATATATATTTTTTTTTTTTTATGAAGAAACAAAGAACTCAAAACAGATGCATGAATCTGGTCGCCATATTTGAGAAGTGTGGAAAATTTATACTTATAAGCTCAAAGTGGAAATACCTTATTCATCACAAAATTTCATTGAATTTTGCTTTTCACCATGGCTGCCTTATATGTGAATGCTTGTTTTGGTGATGAATACATCTTCTCTTCTTTTTTAGCTTCCTGGGTATATGGAACTACTGAACTACAAATTTGGTTGTAAATGTTGTAATTAACATGATTTTTGTGGTGTCGAGGATGCAGTTATCCAGATTTTGTCTAGTGGTGGTGATCTTGTCTTTGCCAAAGTATATTGTCATTTGTTTTTGACAGTTTGTCTCTGGATTTTACTTGTAATCCTCTGCAATATTTTGTGCTACAATGAAAAATGCCTTTTAACAATTTGATTGCCTTTGAACAGATATGGATGTCAAAGTCAAGCAGATGATCAAACTTATTGAAGAAGATGCAGATTCTTTTGCAAGGAGAGCAGAGATGTATTATAAGAAGCGCCCAGAGCTTATGAAACTGGTTGAAGAATTTTACAGAGCGTACCGTGCCTTGGCTGAAAGATATGATCATGCAACTGGGGCGCTACGGCAGGCACAGCGAACAATGTCAGAGGCTTTCCCCAATCAAATCCCATTCATGATGGCTGATGACTCCCCTGCAGGTTCAGCTGCAGATGGTGATCCAAGAACACCTGACTTGCCATCAATACGTGCATTCATTGATCCCGATGAGTTGCAAAAGGATGGTTTGAGAATCTCACCATCACATTCCTCTGGTGCCAAGGGTTTGAAACAGTTTAATAATATGTTTGGGTCTGGAGAAGTGAACCATGTAAAGTTTGCAGAAGGAAGGGCAAGAAAGGGCCTCAATTTTCATGATACAGAGGAGAAAGGGGGTCACAATAATGGTAGCCATGATTATAGGGCTCGAATCCCATCAGACTCAGAGAGAGTGAGTAAAGCTGAGCTAGAAATTGTGACATTAAAGAATGTTCTTTCTAAGATAGAAGCTGAAAAGGAAGCTGGCTTACTTCAGTACCGGGAGAGTTTGGAAAGATTGTCTAATCTGGAGTCAGAAGTCTCTCGTGCAAAGGAGGACTCCAACGGACTTCATGAGCGTGCTAGCAAAGCTGAAGCTGAAGTTCAAACTTTGAAGGAAGCCCTGAACAAAATAGAGACTGAAAAGGAAGCTAGTTTTCTTCAGTACCAGCAGTGTTTGGACAAAATATCCAAGCTGGAGAATCATAGCGAGCGAGCAGATAAAGCTGAAATTGAAGCTCAAATGCTAAAAGGAGACCTCGATAGATTAGAGGCTGAGAAAGAAGCCTCTCTTCTTCAGTACCAACAGTGTTTGGCGACTATATCTAATCTAGAGGAAAAATTACTCCATGCAGAAGAAGATGCCAGGCAGATTAGTGAGCGCTGTCTCGATGCTGAAAAAGAAGTTGAAGCCTTGAAGCAAGCGCTGGCCAAGGTGACTGAAGAGAAGGAAGCTGCTGCTGCTCAGTACCAGCAGTGCTTGGAGATAATTGCAGGTCTTAAGCATCAACTTGCATGTGCCCAGGAAGAGGCACAAAGGCTTAGCTCAGAAATAGATAATAGTATTCTGAAGCTAAAAGGTGCGGAGGAAAAGTGCGTTCTGTTAGAGAGATCAAGTGAGACGATGCACTCTGAGCTGGAGACATTCGCTCAGAAAGTGGCTGCTCAAAATGAAGAACTTACAGAGAAACAGAAAGAGTTGGGGAGACTCTGGACTCGTGTACAAGAAGAGCGCTTGAGATTCGTGGATGCTGAAACCGCTTTTCAGACTCTGCAGCATTTGCACGCACAATCTCAGGAAGAACTGAGATCTATGGCTGCACAGCTTCAAAACAGGTCTCAAATTTTAGAGGACATGGAAGCGCGTAATCATAGTTTGCAGGCTGAATTTGATCAGGCTAAATTGGAGAACAAAGGTCTGAATGAAGTTAATGTATCATCTGCGCTGACAATACAAAATCTTCATGAAGAGATTTCAAGCTTAAGGGAGACTATACGCAAACTTGAAGGGGAGGTTGATCTTCGAGTAGATGAAAGAAATGCTCTCCAGCAAGAAATTTATTGTCTTAAAGAGGAACTAAATGATCTCAACAAGAAGCACCAGTCTGTAATGGGACAGGTGGAATCAGTTGGCTTCAGTGCGGACTGCCTCGGATCATCTGTGCAGGGGTTGCAGGACGAGAATGTAATGCTAAAAGAGGTTTCTGAGAAGGAGAGAAGTGAGAAAGCAGTTCTTTTAGAGAAGCTGGAACTAATGGAGAAACTTCGTGAGAAAAATTCACTTTTAGAGAATTCCTTGTCAGATTTGAATGTGGAACTAGACGGGGTTAGGGAGAAGGTAAAGGCCTTAGAAGAATCATGTGAATCGCTCTTGAGGGAGAAATCTACTCTTGTCTCTGAAAAAGCTACATTGGCCTCTGAGTTACAGCTGTCAACTGATAATTTGGAGAAACTCACAGAGAAAAACAACTTTCTGGAGAGTTCTCTCCTTGATGCAAATGCTGAACTTGATGGTGTGAGGTTGAAATTAAAGAGTTTAGAGGATTTATGTCTGTTAGTCGAGAATGAGAAGTCTGACCTGGCCACTGTCAAAGAAAGTTTGATTTCCCAGTTGGAGATCACTCAGAAAGGACTGGATGATTTGGGGAAAAGTTATATGCAATTAGAAGAAAATTACTTCATCTTGGAGAAAGAGAAAGAATCTGCACTTCATGAAGTAGTAAAGTTACGGATTTGTTTAGATGCTGAAAAGCAGGAACATGCTAGTCTTGCCCTGATGAGTGATGCCCAATTGGCTGGTATGACATCACATATACGTTTGCTACAAGCTGAAGGTCAATGCAGAAAGAAAGAGTATGAAGAAGAACTTGACAGAGCCTTGAATGCTCATATTGATATTTTCATCTTGCAAAAATGCGCTCAAGAGTTGGAACAAAGTAATTTATCCCTCTTTCTCGAGTATAACAAACTCTTGGAAGCATCTAAGCATTCAGAGAAACTGATTTCTGAGCTGAAGCATGAAAACCATGAACAACTAGTGGAGGCAAAATGCTTGTTTGATCAAATCAAATTCCTAAGGATGGGGCTTTATCAGGTGCTGGAGACCCTTAGCACTCGTACAAACCAGCATGGAGATGGGGCTGATAAAGACCAAAAGCTTTTGAACCGTGTCCTTAACAAGCTTCAAGAAATGCAAGAGCTTATCTTAAAGATGCAAGATGAAAACCATGAGTTGGTCATTGAGAAGTCTATTCTTGTTACCCTTCTTGGTCAGCTGCAAATGGAGGTGGATAATCTTGTGACAACTAAAATCAGCCTTGATCAGGAGTCAAGGTCCAGGTTTGAGCAAATTCTGATTTTGCAGTCTGATTGCCAAACATCTAAGGAGGTGAATGAAGACTTGAGATTGAAGATAATGGAGGGAGAAGACAGAGAGAGAGCACTGAAGGCTGAACTAAAGAATTTGGAAACTCAACTGTCAGACTTGGAAGGGACTTATCAGAACTTGTACCAACAGAATTGCAAGGTGCTTGATGAGCAAAGATCCTTGGTGAAATCACTATCGGCCCTAGAGACGGAGAAAAGTAACCTAGAAGAGGAGAACTGTGCCAATTTTGCTGAAAGTGTGTCTCATAGTACCCTTTGTCTAATCCTCAGGAACATTGTCTCTGAAAAAAGTCTGGAAATAAAAAGCCTCACCGAAAATCTAAATTACCTTCATCATGATAATAATGGCTTTATGGAGAAGGTGAAGATATTAGAGGATAAGAAAACTGAGTTGCGGAAACTTCTGGAGGATGTTAACTGCAAGTATGATGAAGTTTTGCTGGTACATGCAGATCAAGAAAAGAAGATAACCGATTTATCTGCTGATTTTTGTCAGAAGAGTAAGGAGGTAGAATGCACCTATGAATTGAACCGTAAATTGGAATATGACCTTCAGAAATTATATGGAGATGTTCTAGAAATCAAAAGCAGTGAAAAAAATCTGAAGCATGAACTGCACAAGGTTAGAGATGAGGTTGCACTGTGGGAGTCTCAGGCTACAGAGTTGTTTGGTGAACTACAAATGTCTGCTGTTCGAGATTTATTGTTTGAAGGAAAGGTTCAGGAGCTCAATAAGGTATGTGAGAGCCTTGAAGATGGAAATTGTTTGAAAGATATGGAGATTGACCAGCTGAAAGAAAGAGTTAGTGCCGTGGAAGGAAGAAATGCCAAACTAGAAGCTCAGATGATTGCATATTGCCCCGCTCTCATTTCTTTGAGAGACTGTGTTACATCACTGGAGAACCATGCTCTTTCAGATGCAAACGGTCATGAAGTTGAGGAAAAGAAAGTGCAGGTAATTTCTTTTTATTGGATTATGACCTTTCTTCACCATTTAAATTTTAGGTTGTCTGCATCTATAGAAATGCAATTCACTGATTGTGTGATCATAATCTTTGTAGTTCGTGAAATTAATTGCATACCTCATTGCCGATAAAAATCTTGATTTTTTGCATTATGTCGAAAGTTGTCATGTCTAAAGCTGGTCCATTTGTCCTAAAGGAACTGCTTTTCATCAATGCTGCTTGGATAGAATTTATAAGAGCTGCCTTAGCAAATAAGTTTTCTTATGTCGATTCTCCATGAGCTTCTTGCCTCTACCGACCTTCCATAAGCTATTTGACACCTGGTTTTAGTATGAGTAGATGTTTCATGGTTTTAGGTATTCAGCTTCTACTGTTCTTTTGCAGGATGCTGCTCTGCCATTGCATGCTGAAAGCTGTGTTAGTCTAAGTGAGGAACCAAATGCCAAGGTGCCATATGGACTTGTGGACTTACAGGAATTGCAGATGAGGATTAGAGCTATTGAAAGCGCTGTCATTGAAAAACAGAAACTTGCTACACTGGAAAGCTTGAGTGCTAATTCCAAACTTGAAGAGACTATGAGACAGATTGAGGAGATGACATGCAGAAACATCTTGGCCAGCAAGGATCGCCAGCTTCGGAAACAAAGATGTGAAATTTCGGAAGGGAATGAAGTGATGACAAAAGACATAATGCTTGATCAAGTGTCTGAGTGCTCTTCTTACGGAATCAGCAGAAGAGAAACTATGGAGACTGATGATCCAATGCTTGAAATATGGCAAACTGCTAGCCGGAATGGCAGCATTGACCTGACTGTTGGGAAGGATCAAAGGGGGACTGGTGACAAGAAGCACAACAGAACTAATTCCTCTACAGAAGCTCTTATTGTGAGAGAGGTGGGTGTGGACAAACTAGAGCTCTCTAAAAGACTCTCAAGTTCTCGTCAAGAAGGAAACGAGAGGAAAATTCTCGAAAGACTTGATTCTGATGCGCAAAAGTTAACAAATCTTCAAATAACCCTTCAAGATTTGAAGAAAAAGGTGGACTCTACGGAGAAGAGCAAGAAGGGAAAAGGCATTGAACTTGATAATGTGAAAGAGAAGCTGGAGGAGTCTGATGAGGTGATCATGAAGTTGTTCGACGTAAATCGTAGACTTATGAAGAGTGCTGAAGACTATATGACCTCTGATTACAATTCCTCGTCAGTGCCAGATGAGAGCAGCAGTGCCAGAAGAAGAAAGATTACAGAACAGGCAAGAAGAGTGTCTGAAAAAATCGGGCGGTTGCAACTAGAGGTGCAGAAATTTCAGTTCATTTTGATGAAACTAGACGATGAGAACAAAAACAAAGGAAAAACCAAAACGACAGAGCAACAAACCAGAGTTTTACTGCGGGACTATCTTTACGGTGGGATGAGAAGAAGCCAGGGGAAAAAGAAGAGGTACTTGTGTTCATGTGCGCAGCCTCCCACCAGCAGTGATTGAGGCAAATTGCGTGTTCTAAACAGGGTAAGTCGGTGTAGCTTATGTTTTAGTTGAGTACATTAGTTGCTTTATGCATACTAAATTTACCTTCTTATAGATGTTTTATAGACTGAAAAATGTTTATCCCACCTTGTTTGCAAAAAAGGATCCATTCTTCTTTGGTTTAATTAAGGATCCTGCTGTATATACCAGGCTCATCTCATTAAAATAAGCTGCTCTAATGGAGCTTGTCCCCAGTTTTCCTTTGTTTCATAAACACATTGTGTAGTGCATTAATCTTGCAATTTAGAAAAGCAGGCAAGAGATATATTGTCTGATCGGTATTTCCTGTGATGAAAGCAGCTGCAAAGCCCGTTTTTACCGTTTCATTCGCGCATTCAGCAGCCATAAACAAAATTCTTTACTTTTTCATCGCGCATACCTACAAACATGAGTATTCTTGCCACAAGAGTCTTACATCTGATGACAATGAGAAGATTCCATCCAAATTTGTACAGTAGTTCACAAGAAAAAATCCATCTCTAAATGGCACAGAACAGAAAATGGACCATCAGTACATTTGATGGTAAGAGAATCTTGCCGCTGCTTTTGTGCAAAAGACCCATTTCAAGTCCCGAAAGCATTTCAACATAGCTGCAGAGATGACATCCTTATCACTTTCCAAAAAGGAGATCATAATCACAGCAGCACTGATCTGTGGAATTCAGCTTGACGAATACTAGTGCTCACACTGATCTAAAAAAGTTAAGGAGTCTATAGCGTCAAAATGAGTAAATCAGCTACTTTGGCCGCACAGAAAGTGTTTTGCTAGATTCTCTCTCAGGGTTTTTGCAGACACATCTACTTGTGAACAGCACTGTTCGCCATAACCGGAGTCGTGATGACCGGACAACGCAACATCAGGATGCAATGGATCTCCACAATCAATCATAATATTATGAAGTAAACAGCATACCAAGATAATACTAGGCAGTTTCCGCTTGTCTGGTCTCCACATAACTTTGTTAAGGATTCTCCAACTGCCCTTCAACTGCAAGAACGACCTCACAGCAAGCGATCTAGCAGCCTCATGCATGGCATTGAAAGTGGACATGGAGTCTGAGAGTCCCTCGCTTCTATCAGGAGTTATGAGCCATGGAAGAAGAGGATATCCAACCCCGCCAACAATGTACTCCCTTATCTCCACTCCCTCAGATAAACTCCTCACACTCCCATTCAGCCGTTCTCCATTCTCGCAGAGTCTGAAAAACCCTGAAAATTTTAATAACCTCGACACAATCATGCCTCCAGGCCAACCTGTCACCATATCAAGAAACCTCATCTCGTGGTCAACCACCCCTTGCAAGAACATGCTGTAATTTTTGGCTTGGTCATACCAATCATCCGAGGTTTCAACTGCTGGAAGGGTCATGATGATATGTGTCGCATCAATGGCGCCACAACAATTTGGCAACCCAAACAACAATTCAAATTGGGACTTGATGTCCTCCATTCTACGAGAATCAGGCCACTTAAGATGATGCTTGGCTCGTTCTTCTAACGCTTCAATGAATCTCCAAGTTACTTGAGACACAGTAGACTGGCCAACTCCAAAGGCAGCCCCGACCGAGACTTGGGACTCACCAGATGCCAATCTTCTTAGAGCAATTGCAACCTGTTTCTCAACACTGAGAAGCCTTCCTTCAATGTTGATTAACCCAGATGGCGGCCTCGATATAAGATCCTCTTTCACAAGGGAACAAATATATTCAAATGTCTTCTTAGACACCCGGAAGAAATACTTAAACCCTTCTTCCTCATCAGACGGTACAGAACCATCTACAAGATCAAATTGAAAATGTCAACCCTCCACCCCTATCATTCATACATAATGCACAAACAAAATGCCAATTACATCAATTTACAAGAATTTGAAATGATATAACTTTTCGAAATATCCAGTCAAATGCCACGTTTTACTAATCTGAATTGGGTAATGCTAAACAGGTAATGCTAAACAGCTCACTGAGATAGCTCACTGAGATAGCTCACTAGGCCAATGGATGGCATTTTTATAATTTTCGTTTGACGCAGCTCACCCAGATTGGCCTAGTGAGCTATCTCAGTGAGCTATCTGGGTGAGCTGTTTAGCATTACTCATCTGAATTTTTCATTTTTCCAGCCACACCCACTCACACAAGCAGAAAGGTCTGAACTTTCAAGCTTATAAGCAGTTTTGTAAGTGATTTTTTCCACTAAAAACGAAATTTACAAGATTAAATCTATAAAAAAAGGAAAGAACCCCACTATTTAAAACTATAAAAGAATCATAATCAACAAAAATAACTTTTTCAGAAAAGAAATGGAACCTGGGGATGAAGAATTCTTGGGCCAGAAACTTTCCCACCAGTCTGAATCATTGGGTCTGGATGCTCCGATGGAGGATGGGTCCTTACTTTTGTTCTTAAGTTTCTTCTTCTTCTTCAACTTCTTCGACACTTTCTTTGTTTTCTTGGGAGGAACCATTATTTCAACCAAACAAGACAACTACTTGCCCCTACTTGTCCGTTTATGGCAAAAGTTTGTCGGGAATTCATTGGAGAAAAAAGGAATAAAGATGTTCGAACCAGGACCGTGGTTGCCTTTTGAAAGTCAGCTGGACTTTCTAATTTATAAATAAATAAACATTTGAAAAAGAAAATGTCACCAATTTAGTAATTCCTTAATAATTTTAACCAAAAAAAAAAGTAATTCCTTAATAATTATAATAATAAGTAAAAGTAATTTTTTCTAGTAAAATAGAAAAGAAGAAGCAAAAGAACATAAATCTAGGCCATGCCCGACTTAAGTCTAGAGTAGTAAGCACTAAGGTAGGCAAACCTAGTCTGTTCAATCGGAAAATTCGGGGACCGGTCACCAAGCTAGGTTTGCCGATTCGAATGGAAAATCCGAGGATCGGTTATCTATTACAAAGTCGGGTTTAAAAACTCTAAAAATCCTCTTTTTTCGAATTATCTTGAAAATCGGTCGTCCCAGTCCGAGTTAAAGAAAATAAATTCTAAAAAGTGCTAAAAATGGGATTCAAACCATATTCAATATGTTGGCCAACAAAATCCTAACCACTATACCAACACTATTACTAATAGAACATATAAAATAAATATAAAATTTATCTTTAAAATTTTTTATATTTTACATAAATATTAAATTTTATTTACCAATTTATTAAAATTACAGATCAATCCGTTTCAACCCCAATTGAACCTCTAACTTTTGACCCTTTTTCCTAACTGTATTTATGACCGGGATAATCGTAGAAAGAGAGAAAAAAAACTTTTAGTATAGTTGATTAATGCATATTTTTTTTATAAGATAGGTTAACTTATGAGTTCCTATGTATAATAAGGTGACAAGTGAGATATATGTTGGAAAATTTTAATTTTCTTTTAAATTTTTTTTTTCCATTGAAACAGAAAAGTGTGTTAATGTGATTCTAAAAATTTTCCATTTTCACATTGGAAAAATAGAAAAATAGAGTTATCATTTCACTAATAAATTAATAAATATTTTTTTTTATCTGAATGAATATATCTTATCTATATCATCATTTCACATAATTAATATCATTAATTTTTCTCAAAATTAAATATACTACTAATATAAACAGTCTAATTGTTTTCAGAATAATATTTACAATGTTATCAAAGATCCTGTGGCTAAAATGAAAACAGACATCAAAATGAACAAGGAGCGACACAAGAGCTGCAACCCTTGCTCTATACAGAACTTACAGAGATTAGAAAGTACTACCTAGCCTACTCAGCTGAGGGATATAACTGCACCACCGAATCTTAAACTCCTTCAGCTAGGCGCCAGCGCGGTCAACCGCTGAATTTCGGATTCCCAACAACCAACCCTTCCTTCCTTGGTGCTTGAGCTCCAAATTCAGATCCTATTATACACCAAAAACAATAAGAAACCATCAATTGTTGAAGTCAATCATCATCTCCAAATTTCCAATTGCAAAAAACACAATTGCCAACACAAAATGACAGTTCAAATGATGGAACAGAAACAGAAACAGAAACACACCAACAAATTCACAGCAATTCGCAAAAATCAACCAGCAAGGAAATTTGAACCATACCATTCCTATACACTCCATTGGAAGGCATAGGAGAGGACCTGCTCTTGGCTTCAGCCTCATAGGATTCAACCAAATCCTCAAACTAAACTTCCAAATCATCAGCAGCAGCATCAAAATCAAACGCATCAGGCAACAAATCAGCCACATCATTCACATTATAACCCTCACCATTGTCATACAACCCTTCCTCATCCTAATGCTGGCTCAGCCAGTAATCCCTGTACCTATACTTGGCAAGTGAATTTTAGTTGAGCGCAACCGAGTTGTACAGACCATGCACACACCCTAAACAGCAGCCTTTGATTTCGATGTAATGCAAAATAAAAACCCATCAACCTCAAATTTGACTAAGCATCAAAATCTCACATAACATCAATCCATGATAAAATATTCAAGATAAATTTAAACAGCAATTCACTAACATTCAAATTTGAAGCCGTCTAATTGAATCCTGTTCTCTGCCTTCAGTCTAGTATAATCAGAGCGGTTGATCTTGGTAAACCCCTAGGATCAGAATAATCAGACTGGTAAGCTTGCTATTATACAAATTGCATTAATAAACTTCACAAAAGGAAAAACTAATACTTGAATAGCTTATATAAGAATAAAAATATCACAATAAAACATGTCATGGACAGGTAGGCAAGAAAGAAGTAAGTATTGAAAATTAAACAAAGTGGTTGTAGACCTACATCGAGTACAAATCCACAAAATAAAGCAACTGTGCAAATTGGATGCACAAATCATAAAAGGAAACATTCTATGGTTGCAGTAACCTCCCTTTTTACTAGCTTAGCAGCAGAGGAAAAAGAAAGAACCACATACCACTTTCTGCTGACAATGATCTTTTGACGACCAGGGAACTTGAATTTTGCACGGCGAAGAGCCTCTTGTGCATGAACACCATTGTTGTCCTTGCAACGAACAGAGAGAAGAACCTGTCCAATGGCAACTCTAGCACAAGTACCTTGTGGCTTGCCAAAAGCCCCACGCATACCAGTTTGGAGCCTATCAGCACCAGCACATGAAAGCCTAACAACTAGACCTAAAGCACAAATACAGCAAAGAATCAACAACAGATTCGACCTCTACTAAGTTACAGTCGCGATTATTAGTTAGCTTAAGAAAACCATAAAAAGCAAATACTAGTTTCAATCCAGAGGTCTAAGAACATCATCATTGACATATTCAAATCAAGATTAGTGGATATATATTGGCTGAACACCTAGGCTCTTATCAAACATTCGACGGATCTATGACGGACATAACATTTCTAACATATAACATAGAAGCAAGCGATGAATTCGTGTTAGGTTTGAAGATGGAAGGGAAAGGGTACTTACTTCTTCCCATGGCGGCGTCTCTGGTGCGTAATGAAGGTCGATTGGTGTTGTGGTGGTGGTGGTGGAGGCGGGGTAGAGGTGGCGGAGGCAGCTTCGGTCGAGGAGGAGAGAGCAGCGAGGGCAGCAACGGAGGAGAAGAAAAGAAAGAAATGGCTGCATCAGTTTGAGATATATATAGTGGCAAAATTGTAATAAAACTAAACCTAAGGCTATTTTTGTCTCTCAAACAAAAAAATTAACTGGAAAAGCTTGTTTTACAAATTTAGAAAATGACTTTTTTATAGTACAAATTTAGAAAACAGAAAAATATTTTCTATTTCCAAATTAGAAAATAATATCTCATGAACCTAGACAGGCTATAGACTTCATTTTTTTTTTTCTATTTTCTTTTTTTTTGAAAAAAGAGGAAAATTTTCCTCCCCGTGAACAGCCCCTTAGATTTTATCTTGTAATCAAAATGGCTCTTTTCCAATTATCAATCCTTTTCCCCCCTTTTTTTCCTTTTTTTTGTTGGAAGAAATCTTCTTATCTGAGTGAAGAAGGCCCATGGGCTTTTACCACTCCTTATACGGTATCTATGGATGACTGCTACATTTTGGTAAGTCAAACCAAACCACTACAGTGAGCCGCCAACTCGCTACTGCATTCCGGCTCTCTTTAAACCAAGCCATCACTTTCTTAGGCTTCTGTTTCAGATAAACAGAGCTGAAGTTTTATTTTCCGAAATTTCTTCCTGAGTAAAGGTTTGTATCCTCGGTACTTTCTTTTCTTGTGTCTTTGCTCTATTAAAGCATAATTTATTTCATCAGTCAAGCTACTGTCATGTTTGATTTTAATTCATAGATTTATGGGTTTTGTGAATGGAAAGAGATTGTTAACCATAATTTCCAAGTGGACTTGGATTCATGAATTTCATTGCGTTGATTTTTGTCGGTTGGTTAGCATATTATGAGAAATGGGTTTTAGTGGATGGTATAGGTAAGGTTTAAGTTCAACGAGCTGAAGAATATGGGTCTTGTGAATTTGCATTGCATTTGACAAATCTGCTGCTTCATGGAGCTGAAGAATTGTTTAGTTGCCCGACTGACGTGGCAGTGGCTTTTTCGTAAATACATAGCCACTGCCACGTCAGTCGGGCAGTGGATTGGGGATGTTTGGGTGATCAGTTTAGCATTGCTCTTAGTTAATACTTCTTGTACCGAATGTCTTGCTGTGTGTAATATTTATTCATGGTATTACCCTTCTGTGATTCTTAAATCTAGCTTTTGTCTCGCTAATTGAATGTCTCCTGTTAATCACTTGTAGGAGCCACCAGAGCACCATAGAAATGGATTCAGTTATAGTGGTGCATAATGGTGGATGTCATTGTCGAAGAGTAAGATGGCGAGTTGAAGCACCGCGTAGTCTTGTAGCTTGGAAGTGCAGCTGTTCTGATTGTTCCATGAGAGGCAATGTTCACTTCATTGTCCCTTCTCAAAGATTTGAGCTTCTGGGAGATTCCAAAGAGTTTCTCACTACCTACACGTTCGGGACACACCAAGCAAAGCACACATTCTGCAAGGTCTGTGGCATAACTTCATTCTACACTCCACGATCCAATCCAGATGGGTTTGCAGTCACATTCAGATGTGTGGATCCAGGAACGCTCGATCATGTTGAGATTAAAGATTTTGATGGGAAGAATTGGGAAAGCTCGTACAGTCAGACAGGCATTTCTTCATGTTCTAAGACTAGTGCTGATTAGAGGTGCCCCTAGAGATGAAAGGTATTGTTGTAATATATTGCAGGTAGCGCTGATGTGAAAAATATTGCAGATATTCTCATATGAACTCCGAATTGCTTTTCCATTTGAAATTCCATGTATAGAGAGATACACATTGTACAAATCATGGATGGTTGGAAGGAAAAAAATACCCCCAACTTCGCAGCTAATGCATCAACCCAACTTGCTTGATTCATTTTCTGTTGATTTGATGCATTTGTTTGTGCACACACCACATACTAATCCGATTCCTAAATGCACACAACTGAAGGACTCTACATGCGAAAACATCAAACTACGGCTCACACCCATTCTTTCTTGCAGGTGATTGATTTGCTTACACATTGTTATATCCCTTAGATTCATCTTTCAAAGGATTTGGTTTGTGCGTATGAAGCATAAAGTTGCAGGCTCCCACCGCTTCTTCTACTGTCAGGTACATCCATTCTTGGCCTATTTGCTCCATAAAGTTTGCCTTGTTCAGCTTCTTCATCACCTCAGCTCCGGGGTTGGCCATTGCAAGCTATAATATAGATATTGCAGGAATTAAGAATTACTTTCTTGCTTAATATGTGGTAATCAATAGTGGATAGGAAAAAGAATGATTGATGAAGAAAAGATATTTGTTACCTTTAGCTCCCTCCTTTCTGTCACCTTCTTAACTTCCTCAAGCATGCTAATCCCACTTGTGTCAATATTACCAACGGCTGTACACCCAAGATAAAAAATGTGATCAGTTATGGCTCTCTCATTGTAGTTTGTTTCACTTCCCAAGCTCGAACTCGAGACATGGGTTAAGATAAGACAAGTCAACCACTTTCCATCACCTACCACCCATGTCCAGTATGACGTATTGTAAAGTGGCTTCTCCTGAAGATTTTAACTTCTCTTCCTCCTCATCAATCCACCTTGATATCCTATTACCCATAATGACAAAAATTAGCACAAGTACTGATTAATTAGTCTTTTTTTTTGTATTTGAATTCTAAACACATTGTTAGATGTGTAATTATGCATACCTTTCCCTTAAGTAGCCTGCATTGGCAAAGTAAATGGGAGCATCAATTTTAAGAATAAGAATTCCAGGAACATTTGCTGCATTTGGGTACTGCTCAACGTTTCTGTAAATCACTGAGTTTGGAATGTTCCCAAGAACAGAAGTTTTGGGTCTGGCAATGAACAATAGCACCCTTAGCACAGAAATCGCCACCTGCAAAGCAATATATGTGAGTTGACGGACTAAAAGGTACTTGATAGCTAGACTCGAGTTGGTAATTAGTTACATACAGCAATGATCAAGCCCATTTCGACACTGCCAAAAACGACACCCAAGTAGGCGCCCATGCAGACAAGGAAATCGAACTTGTCGACGTGCCAGAGATGGATGGCTGCTTCATAATCGATAAGTCCCAGCATCGCAGATATGATAATGGCCGAGAGAACAACAAGGGGTGTGTAATGGAACAGAGGGGTTAAGAACAGCAACGTCACCATCACCGCCAGGGCCATTACAATGTTCGACACTGCTGTCTTGCATCCAGCGTTGAAGTTCACCGCGGACCGAGAAAACGGTCCTGAAATCGATTTTTCATAACGAAACCCATTAGCCTAATCATGTTAATCAACTAATTTGGGGTGTATTAACTTAATTAATTATGTAGTTAGTTGGTACCTGTTGTGAGGTAGCAAGAGGTGCATGAGCCAACAATGTTCATAGTTCCAATAGCAATCATTTCTTTGTTACCATCTATATGGTAATGTTTGAACATGGCAAAACTTCTGCCCACTGCTATTCCTTCCTGTAAAAATAATAAGAAAATTAAAATAAAACGAAAAAAAGGGAATGGTACACGTCACTTTACAGATATAGTACTGAACTGTCTTGTCCTATGTTAAACATATGGCAGACAATGTTTGTAGTCAATTTTGGTTTTCGCTACTGTCTTGTATTTGAGATTGTAGTAAAGATGTAATTTGTTTTTTTAAGCTCTAAATCACAACTATTTCTAACTGTTGGTGCTTCGCAAGAAGTTACACTAGGTGAACATAACATGAGTGGAGTGGAGAGTGTGCTTACAGCGAGAGCGATAATGCCAGTGATGATGCCAGTTTTAATCGCCAACATGAGATAAGGAGGGGTGAAAATCAAATCCCCAAACGACGGTGGATTTATCCCCTTCGTAAGATGGCCTATCTGATTAAAATACAACATGATGCGCCAGATCAGATCATAATTTAATTGAAAAAACAACAACAATTAAGTCCCATGTGACCTGGGCTCCACTCGAATTCGGACACAAATTAGAAACGGTTAGACCAAGGACCAAACTTGCTGACACGACAATGTTTTTGATAGGTGGGCCCTAAACAACTAAACTGTACAATAGACCGACCTTGGCCACTTGTAGGAACAGCCTAGGCTTGCTGCTTAATGGTTGTCTAGTAGAAACAGAAATAGAAAGGCGAAGATGGCCCGTCTCTAGGGGAAATCAAATTATTGACTAATCCCAATATATCATTTCACCATTTTCACGTCTCATGCTAGAAACTCATAACTATAACATCATCCTTTTGAGCAGTTATGCTAACCAAATTCAACGCTTATAAAGTTATACGCTAATAATGAAGTGTGAAATATGAATTGATATTCGATGATTTTTTTGTCGAATCAGATTGATAAATACGAATTTTGAAGAATGTGATTGTTTCTTGTTTTGTATAGTAAAAACATTTTTACAGTATAAGTACTGTGTGTTGTATGGGGATGCTCACCACTTGAACTCCATGTTTCTCGGCATGGGTGAGATAAACGAGGATGCTTCCAAGAATGACAGTGGTAAGAGGTGCCATTGCTGATATCCAAAAGAACTTTGGTCGCTTCTTGCTCTGCATTATTAGAATTATCCACGTCATCATCATCAGATTAATCATATGGTTATAATTAATTAGTGTCGCTTGGTAGAGCTACAGTAGTACAGATTACTTGAAAAAGAAGGCAAGAAGAATATGACTACCAAGCTTAAATTTATTTTTTATACATAAAACAATTATACAATTTGTAACGCTGGCACTTTCACTTAATTTAATCTGTAGGATTTGTTTTGATTAGGGGAAGCAACTTTTTATAGGGAAAAAGGAAAGTTATTTACAATATATATATAAGTGATCAATAACTTTGATTTAATGGTGGAAAATGAAAAGTGTTATATATTTTTTACTTACAAAGTATCTGGTGGTGAGGAGGAAGAAGAGGAAGCAACAGCCCAGAACCGCACTTTCCCATCTCCACTGTAATTAACAAACAAAAATTACCACATCATCAATCACTCGATATTGGTTTAAACTATACGTATCTCTAAATTAATCTATCGAGGTAATTATCGCGTACCAACCTGATGGGTTTGGGTGAAGACGGAACGCATGACAGAGACAAGATCCGTGGAATGGGTGAAATGATCAAGACCCAGAATCCCTTTCAGTTGTTGCAGGCATACCACTGTTGCTGCTCCTGCCATGAATCCTACTATCGTTGCATGTGACAGAAAATCCACGATAAATCCCAGCCTGCACGTGCCAGTTGCCACATTAAAAAAATGTTTATTATTAGGAATTAATTAAAACATTTTTTTTATCTATTTATCTTAGTGTATCTTTGACCCGTAGTGTAATTGATATATTTTTTTCAAAATCATCCTTTAATTCCATCATTATATTTAGTATCAATTACTTCAAATTTAAGTCGGATAAGATTTACATGCTTTCACCTATAATCATAATTATAGTATAGATCAAGACAATTAATATTTCTAATATTTATTGCAATTATTTCAACATATAAGACAAAGATTGCTCAGAAGGTAAAAAGCTAAGTGTCTACAATTGCAACTTGTTCTTCTTACCCTTTCTGTCAATTTCTTAAAATGACTACTGTTCGGAATTAGTTATTCCATATAATCGGATATGAAAATTGAATTGAAATTGATATTTTATGACGGGCAAACTAGTCACCGGCATGAATAAAATTACCTTAACAAGCCAAGGGAAGCTTGAAAGAGACCGGCGAAGAAAGTGGCGGTGAAAGCAAGGTGGAGATAAAGCTTGGGATTCTCCAAAGCATTAACTTCACGCCCCAACATTGAACCTGTGAGCATCGACGCCACCGCAACCGTACCAACCGCCAAGTCTCTCGAGCTACCCATCATCGCGTACACCAATGGCGGAACAAAACTCGAATCTGCCAATTAGTCCAAACCAAATTAATTTTGTAATTCATTATTTAAACATCCACGTTATTGGGCACATATAGATTCGCGGTTGTCTGCTAGTGGAAAAATACAGCACAACTCGAGTCCAAAGTGTAAAAAGAAAATTACTTACATAAACCGAGAATGGGGGGCAAGTTAGCTAGTTTTGCATAGCTGATCCCTTGAGGAATTGCTAGACTAGCAATAGTGATGCCAGCAATAAAATCCGCTTTCAAGAAATCGAGAGTGTAAGTTGGGGCCCAATCAAGAATTGGCAAGAAATACTTCAACGCCAGCACAATTTTTCTCGCCGGTGGCTGGTTCTTGAACTGCCGGAGTGGGTCATCGGGAAAGAAAGTTTCCTTAAGATTATATTTCAACGATTTGATAAACGGTTGCGGTGGCGGAATCGCTACCCGGTGGTGGTGAGCACTCTCCACGTTAGTGGACGGGTACACGTAGTCGGCGTTACCCATACGCTAGTATGTGCAGTACAAAAGTTTAATTTGCGATGACGCTTAATTATGTAATCAAGCGTTATTAATTAGAGGCTAAATGTGGTTTTAATTATTATTTTTTAGGCAATTCTAAAATTGGTGTTTGTGTGAGGGTTAGAGGAGGTGTGGTGGTGAGATGGAATTGAAGGAAGAGGGCAATGGCCTTTATAAAGGGGATCTTCGCTTCTTTAAAGTTCTTTTAAGTGCGTCAATGGACCCACACGCCCTTTGGGACATTTACATGGTGATGATGCCAATTTTTTTAAGGCCGTAAGAAAAGACCTATAGTTTTTAAAAATGCAGTACTTCTCCTTCAATCCCTACACTTTTAATATTTTCAATTTAACCTTTTAGGTTCTTAAAAATTATACCATCTTGAACTTTTTCATGAAAAAAAGAGTTAAGAAAATATAAGAAATGCACACACAAAAAACCAATTTTCTTTCATTATCGTAGACTTTACTATATTAATTTATTATATTTTGTTCTCTAGTTTTCATATTCATATGTATATTAAATAATTTTCAAATTGGAAATATAGTAATGCCTTGATCCATATTAGTCATAATTAGAGTGTGATTATTAGAGATGACATGTGTTTTGGAGAAGTATGTCATTTTATTCATTCACTCACTTAAAAAATAGGATCAATCTCATATTTATATGAGTGAGTAAACGGAGTCACATAATACCGCGCGTATTATATAATTAATCGTATCTAGGATTTAAATATTTGGTTTGCCCACCTCGTGCCAAACTTGTGTTATTTTGAAGATCTGGATTCCGGACCCAATTCCATTCATGAACCTCCACGATCCGTCAATCTCCAAGCCAAAAGATGCAAAATCCGGAAACCCCACGTATATTCTTCTTTATTAGCTACCGACGCCGACGACGGCTCTATACGGTAATGCAATTGTGGCCTGACAACTTTTTTCGTGGTGCACTAATATTTCTTGGAAGTGGATCTCAATTTGACACGTGCCTGGTTTAATTCAGATAAATCAATCAGCAAAACATGCCCAAAATGGAGGATACTCCCTTGACCAAATTTTGACGCGTTCCTTTCTTTTTTTAGTCAAAATTACACGTGCATATTCTTGATTTAGTGATGCACATTTATTCTCATCAATTATTTTCTCAGTTCATATATAATCGTCCTAAAAAATAATAAAATTAAAATTACAATTAATTTATATTTTCTACTAATTGTGTTGTGTATTTTACATTGAAAAGTATATTTTTACATTAAAAAATATATCCGAACTAATTCACAGCCTTATTTCCTTTCAACGGCGCCGAACTTATGATAATTGATATGATTGATATGATGTTGTTAATATCGATTTGATGATTCACCAATATAGAAAAAGAAATCTATAATCACTACCCGACTAAAATGATCCGCATCAGAAATTTAAAATGAAGTTTGAACACATCTTATGTGTACGTCTCCTCATCCATTTGCTGCAAGCAATTCAATACCTACTTCTAAAGATATTCAAAATTATATTAGAGACGAGCGCTAAATAGAACCATGCATTTGGACATAAAAAAAAACCATTTTTTAAGATTCTACCCAATTTAAATTTAAAATAGTCAATACTCAATATAGTGATCAAATTATCGATATTTTTGACAAAACAAATTGACGATTCATCTAAGAAATTGAAATCTGCATGTTAGTTAAATTGGGTCAAACAGTACCAAACACTTTAGAGTGAATCTTTGGGCTCCTAAACACCAAATAGACACCTGTTAATATCATAATGTGGGTCCTCATGTATCATATAATTTTCCATTTACAGGTCTGTAGTGTGACGGTGTCCATAAAAATATGATAATGTACGTTTATTGCCAATTGGGGTCTATCCATTTCCTCTATATTTCTGCTCGTTATTTCACAGTAATTCATGTATAATATGGCCCTTTAAAAAATAAAATAGAATTCATGAGTATGGCATTTTCCAACTTTTATATTTTTGTTTTGTGGTACAACGTTAATTATAAATAGGAATAGCCGTTGACCTTAGGCCCCTAAAATACTACTCCATATTATTATCACCATCATCATGGGAGTATACCCTAAAAAAAAAAAATGAGGTACATCATGATATACCTATATCATTATCTAGGATGATGATACGTGCCCCCAAATAGTACTAGAATATCACTATTTTTGACACTTTTGGATACGTGTCATCATCTTACATCATGATGTAGGTACATCAAAATGTACCCTTGAGAGTATATACACACACGTTGATACAATGATACTATTAATAATGACCAAGCAAATTGATTTTTGTGCATTGAGAATAAAGTACTTTCAATCGTACTAATGTCTAATAATATTAGGATTTATTCGGAGTTCTAATCGTGAATATACTCCTGATATTTATCTTAACATGATACTTACTGTGCACCGTAAGTTTACTTATTTGCCACTGTCTTTTAAAGTGGTTGATGAGGTCAAAAATGATAGTGGATGGCGAGACAAACTGAGGTCAACAAGGATGGTGTCGCTGAGGTAATCGCGCGCGTATGGTTTCATGGTTTCTTTTTGACTGTTCAGTCTCTCACACATGCTAACATATACTATACACATTATTTCTTTGGATTTCATTTGGCCGGTGTAAGGTGTAAATGTAACATATACTTTTTTTTTATTTTTTTTTCATAAAGCTCCCTGAAAAAAACAGACTCCTCTCCTGTAGTATAAAAATTCAAATTGACCCACAAATCTAAAAAAATGTAAAAAATCTAAAAATAATTGTAAATATTCCCAAAAATCCAAAAAAAAAGGCATTAATTCTATAAAAAAAATTAATTAACATAAAAATCTAGAAACTCCACACAAAAAAACTAAAAATTCCTAAAAAATGTAACAATTCTAAAAAAAACTAATTAATCTAAAAATCCATAAAAATATAAAAATTCCAAAAAAATAAACAATTCTGAAAAATGTACAAACTCCAAAAAATATTTAATATTTCCAAAAAGATGTAAAAATAACCAAGAAAATTTAATTAATCTAAAAATCCAGAAAAATGTAGAAATCCAAAAGAAAATTAATTAATCTAAAAATCCATAAAAAATGTAAAATCCAGAAATTAATTTAAAAATCCAGAAAAATGGTAAAAATCTAAAATAAAATTAATTAATCTAAACATCAAAAAAATGTAAAAAATTAATTAATTGTAGATTTTTATATTTTTCTGGATTTTTAGATTAATTAAACATTTTTTTGTGAATTTTTACAATTTTTTTGTGAATTTTAACATTTTTTTGGATTATTTAATTTTCTTTGGGATTTTACATTTTCTGTGAATTTTAACATTTTTTTGGAATTTTTACATTTTTATTGGATTTATTAGAATTTTTTTAAATTTTTTACATTTTTCTGAATTTTTTAATCAAAGTCAACGGTCAACTAACAGAAAAGTGACGGAACGGAGCGTTGACTAACAGAAGGACTTGCTTTTGCAATTGACCAGTAGTTCAGGGAGGTCAATTTAAATTTTTATAGTTCAGAGGAGGAGTCTGTTTTTTTATAGTACAGGAAGTTTTTATGCAAAAAAACCCTACTATAAAAGAGATCTACCGAGCAGAGGTCCTCCCATTTTCTCAAATGTTTCAATCTAATCCTTATAACAATTTTTCTTCCATGGGACCATCAACTCCCGAGGCAAATTGAATGTTACTGTTAACAGAAAATAAAAAAATAGACGTTTGTTTGTGTTTTCTAGCATGATTACAACTCATCAACATGGGAGCAGAAATTAAGCCCGTGTCACTAAGAAGCATAGATTTGCTCTAAAATCTCCATGTTCTTGAAATTTTAAGTTTAAACTCGAAATTTTATTAAAGATGGATGATTTTTTTATGGGTCGATTGTAAAATGATTACATTTTCCTACCAAAAACCTGAATAAGGATAGCTTTTCTCCATATCTCACTTTTTTGGTAGTGGAAAATACCTACCCAAGCTGATGAAGTTTCCAGGTAAAACGTTAGAAATAATATATTTTCTTTCTCCTTTTTTCATTTCCAGTTGGGATTTAAACCACAAGTTTAAGATTAATACTTAATAATGTCGGCATAATTACTCCACACTTTTAAGCAAAAAAAGTCTTCCACTTAACCATTTTTGTGCAATTTGATGATGTAAGACATGACTCTAAGTTGGAACTCCTCCTGGTTCAGTGGCCAAAATGGATTGGAAATTATTAAAGTTTCACAATAATTGAAAGTTAGAGTTCCAAGTCCATTTATTTTACACGTGGATTTATCGACTATTTTAGATTTAAATTGAGTAAAACCCATAAGAGCAATGAAGTTTTCCTTATAAATTATAACACAACTGCATATTCAAAACTCGAATTTAAAATCTTTTATTAAATTAGAACAACTTTTTACTAATTAATTTACTCAAAATTAGATTCCAATTCCATTTAATAGAATGACTGATGAAACACACTATCCATTATATACGCTAATCTATTGGTTTTGGTTAGGGTGCAACTTTTGTCAAGTTATGGATCAAAGTTTGAACCTGAAGTTAATTTGGAATTATCCCGTGAAACCAACTACTTTGATCATGTCCCTTATACAGTAATATAAAGGAATGAGTTCATGATTGACAAGTAATTAATCTCTTGACTACTACTCCCTCCGCCCATAAATAATGAACGCGAGGGAGCAAATCACTCGGATTAAGAAAACTGAGCATGGTGTCAGCTGTGATTTAAACTTGTCTGTGGGCTCCACGCCACGTGTCAGCCTCTCACCCCTTCTTCTTCCTTTTTTTCTCTTTTTTCCTTCTCTCTCTTTTCTTTCTTTCTCCCTCTGTCCGGAAAAATACTCCCTTTGTCATCGTTTCCCGTTCTCACCGCCGCCACAGAAAAGAGCAGAAAGACGTCTCGAGTCGGGAGTAGGTGGAACGGCACCATTCCGACCGTCCAATAGCCGCCACGAGCCGCTAGAGCAGTGGCCGCTCCGTTCACGCGCCGGCGCGTCAGGCCACCGTTGAGGACGCCACCACCTCCGTTCTGTTTGCCTCGTCATTTTCGGCAAGAATATATGATCACCTTCGTGATCATGTTGTCCAAATTTGTTTTATTTTCCATTTGAAATCGGAGGAGGAAAGATTAAAGGGCCAAATTGGGAGCAACTTTTTCTCACACTTTCCTTCCTATGTCCCCCGCCAAAATTCAAATGTGGCCCTTTAAGTTTTTCGTTTCCCTTTTTTGCCTTGTATGACGCGGCTCAGCATGAAAACGACGGGTCGTTTGAGGGCATTTTTGTCAGAACACAAACAAAGTGGACACAATTGTCAATGGCGTCAATTAAAAAACGACACGATTTTTGGGTTAAAACGTTCATTATTTATGGACGGAGGGAGTATTAATCAAACAACCAGTAATAATTATTCTATAATAGGAGTTGTTCCCAACAGTCATTTTTTTCAAACTGACTCTTAACTTATCTTGTGTTTTTTTTGACAATTGAACTCTATTATTTCCACTTTTTAAATCAATCTTTATGTCTGCAACAGCTTGTTACACTTCTAATTGACTTGCAACCTCTTTTTCTTCTTCCTTTTGTCACTTCTTTTTAATGTAAAGCGGGTGAACCATTGGATCATTTGAATAATGTTATATTTTTATTCATAGACAATCTTGGCCACTTATTTTTTTTATAGACAAATCGCTGTGCTTTTTTACTTAAAACGCGAGAGTGTAAAATTATCACTGCAAGTCTACAACAATTCGCAGCTAGAGTCAATATTGCATGAGAAATCTGAGACAAGAAAGGACATGTATTTTGCCTTACGTAGTATGACAAACAAAGATGAGAAAAGAACAGTTAGTTTCCTAGCGGAACCATAAATAGGTCCATGGTTACAGTTACAGAGGTTGGCACCAGAAGCAGAGCAGGGCCACACTGCACGAGTGGATTTCTGCTGCAACTCTTTCAGATTAAACAGTTCTTTGCACAAATGGAATAGGAAAAAGTATCAATCTTTGGATCACTCATACATTTGAATGATTGATATGAACTTATGGTTTAAAATTGTTCTTCAGTACTAACTGGAGAAGAATTGTTGCTTTTTTTTCATGAAATTAATTATCTCTTTTATCTGCATTATTGGTTTGACTTGGATGATGATGATACATTATTCCTAGACACCATAAATGATGTTTCCAAATTCCAATTTTTCATTCTTGGTTTCTGGGGTGGTGGAGGCTACAGAGGAAGTATCTCATTTGACCAATGATCTGCTTGCAGCTCTAATAATACAACATTATTCTATCTGCAAAGATGGGTTAAAGTCCTGTTTTAGTTGGGACAATTTATTTTATTCCACTGTTTTTTTGGAACATCCATTACACTAGCTGCATGTATAAGTGAGTAAGCAGGTCATGTGGAACATGACCCACAGCTCAAAATGTGGGAAAACACTGTTATCTGCATCATAAAATTCTGATTATTGATTTGTAAACAATTCTATTATATGATCGAACTAAGTAGAACTGGAATTTGGAACCACATCGCACCTGATTTCCTAGCCAGATACGTGGAAGAAATGGGAAACAGGCCCACGAAAAGAGAGGAGCTTCCGATCAGAATATTAATCTCGTTTGAAAATCTTTAGTTCTCAAATACGGGAACGATTCTTCCAGCATATTTTTTCTCCACTAATGTAATCAAATTGTGGATGATAGGAGAGTTTTCTCCAAAGTGATAGAAGATGTGAAAAATTGAAAGAAACAAGCACTATGGCTGTGTGCACAAATGTTGCACATGACCCTGCAATGACTTTCTATATCACCACATTCACCACAAATTGAATTTGGATCAACTACTCTCTATCTGCTAGAAGTTAAAAGATGCTTAATATCCTTTGTCTTTCCTTCCAAAACCATCTCCAACCCCTGCTTTTTACCCCTCTCCTGTCACTCTTCGGACTCCAGCTGACCCACCAAATAGCATGACCATAAATCATGTCGTTATGGTATCAAATATCTCGTGGGTCGGCGAGAAAACGGTGGTCCAAATCAGGAGCTTGAAACTATGCTAATGGATCTTCTAAAGGGTATCAATTCCACTCTCCATCAATCTCACCCATGCCTAGCTAGCTACTTTAGCTATAAGCATTGCTTTATCAGCAGCCGAATCATCTTCGTTGAAGTGTGCGGATTAAACTTTCACATCGGAAAGATATAGTAGAGAACTAGAAAACTAAATATAGTTAAGATGGTTGATCTTTTAACAAAATAAATTCATTTTGTGAAAATCAAGAAATTGGACCCATTAAGAGAGACCATTACCAACAATAATAATCATGTTTGCACTGATCAGTTGTTTTGTTTTCATCCCTCCTTGACCACAGGTCGATGTCAATGACAATGAATTTAGTGAAAATGATATAATATTGTTAATTAAGGGATACTTGTTAAGTTGGTATACATTTCTTATACGTCACAACACCTCTCATTAAGTTCTCTCTCTCAATTGATTGATGATAATATTGGATCTAATTTATTATAATTGAATCAGTACTGGAGGGGATTAATCCAAAACCTCACCAGCTATATGTGAATGCAAATTGATGACACGTGTCTGTAGATGTGTGTAAAATGCTCGTATCAATTTGTATATCCTTTTCATGATCTGGAGTAGAATGACAACGCAAGAGGGTTTCTGATTTGCTACTTGTTAAAATGAAGGAATATGATATTTTACATATGTAATGTTTAAAGAACGAGAAGATTGTGTTCTTGTTTATGTTCATATACCATACGGAAATGATAAACCGATCACCCAAACATCCTGAATTCACCGCCCGACTGACGTCACAGTGACATTTTCGTAAATAAATGATATTTTGTTTGGGTGATCAGTTTAGCATTGCTCTATACCATATTTTGGGTTGGCATGGGAATGGGGAGGGTCTTTTTAGGATTGAGCTATATATTTTTTTATTCTACTAGGTTATTTTGGCACGTGGCGTTGCACGTGCGAAATTTATTTAGATTTGAAAATGTTAAAATATTATATTTATGTATAAAAAAGTATTTCACACAAAATATTTTTGGTATAATATAAAAGTTTTAATAATGTCTCAAAAAATGGGATTAACATAAATTTTTATTATGGTGTTTAAACTATATTGTAAGCATTATATTAGTATTGTTATTGATGTATTAATGTAGGTGTTGACAAAAAAATATTTTATTAATTCAGAAATAATTTATTTTTTAGTTGTTAAAATTAAAATAATTTTAACTCAATTAAGTAATTTACTTTTATAAATTGAAATTTAAATATTTAAAATAATATTTTATATTATTTTTATTCTAGTTCTCCAAATATTGTAAATAATTATGTAGTTATTTAAAAACAACGACTAATGAATTTTTCTTTAAAAAACCAAACTCAATAAAAAAATAAGTTTAACATTTAATGAAAAATTATGATTTAATTAAATGTACAAACTATTTTTCTTCATGTTTATGTATGATAAAAAATCATATAATTAGCTAAGGAAAAATAATTCCTTAGCATTACAAATTTTACAAAATCAAACTTAAGTAATTTAATATTTGTGTATGTATACTTTTTAAGAATAATACATTATAAAAAGGTTTTCATAGTTATTTTTATTTTTTATTAAAAAATAGTTTATTGAGCCAAGACAATTTCTTATTTATTTTACATATTTTTTTATAGTTTTTTAATTTTTAACTAAAAATAATTATCATTTTTCACTTTATTTTTTTATTTTTTCTCTCATATTTTTTTATTTCTAGTTCTTATTTTAATAATGGCAATGCATGAAATAGAAAATAACAGCTACAATAATAATTAAAAAAATAGTCTAAAAATAATTGTGATTATAATTTAATAAAAGGGATAACTTTGTTAATATACTTGTCCGTTATTTTTTTCTTCTTTTCATAATAATATCATATTTTGTTATCTTTTGAACGAAAAAAATATACTTTCTTAAATTTTTGGATTAGAATAATAATAGTAGTAATAGTTAAGTCATGAAACTTTTATTATTATTATAAATAAATAAACTATTCCAATTTTAAAATATTTTTTATTAGATTAAAATGATAATAACGTTAGAATATTTATGTATCTCATGATTCTCATCTAATCCATAACTTTTAGCTTTTTTTCCTATAACTTAGGCTTAGAACATGATTTCTTATTTAATTTTCTTATTTATATCAACTTCATCAACATTTCATCACTCGCATTAAGAATCCATGAGTGAGATCTTCTATGTGCGAATCCATGAGTGAGATCTTCCATGTACTTTTTTATATGTGATTTTTTATCATACATAAACATGAAAAAAAATAGTTTGTATATTTAATTACAAATTTTACAAAATCAAACTTAAGTAATTTAATATTTGTGTATATATACTTTTTAAGAATAATACATTATAAAAACGTTTTCATAGTTTTTTTATTTTTTATTAAAAAGTAGTTTATTAAGGTAAGATAATTTCTTATTTATTTTACAAATTTTTTAAAATTTTTTAATTTTTAACTAAAAATAATTATCATTTTTTACTTTATTTTTTTATTTTTTTCTCTCATATCTCTTTCTTTCTAGTTCTTATTTTAATAATGGAAATCCATGAAATAGAAAATAACAACAACAATAATAATTAAAAAAATAGTCTAAAAATAATTGTGATTATAATTTAATAAAAAGGATAACTTTGTTAATATACTTGTCCTTTATTTTTTTCTTTTTTTCGTAATAATATCATATTTTGTTATCTTTTGAAAAAAAAAATATTTTCTTAAATTTTTTATTAGAATAATAATAGTAGTAATAGTTAGGTCATGAAACTTTTATTATTATTATAAATAAATAAACTATTCCAATTTTAAAATATTTTTTATTAGATAAATATGATAATAACGTTAGAATATTTATATATTTCATCTAATCCATAACTTTTAGCTTTTTTTCCCTATAACTTATGGCTTAGAACATGATTTCTTAATTAATTTTCTTATTTATATCAACTTCATCAACATTTCGTCACTCGCATTAAGAATCCATGAGTGAGATCTTCTATGTACTTTTGTAGTAGTCTATTACGTTATACAAATTTACCCTCATCCATTTGTTATTAATTGAAAAAATAATTTAAATTTAAGGTTTTAAGGACTTTAAGTTTACGATAAATATTTATTTAATTATTTTAGGTATAATGATAACTTGTAAATTAGTAACTAACTATTAATCAATTTATTTATTATTTTTTTAATATATGACTCATGCATATTGAGTTGCACGTTTTTTTCTAGAGAGGCGGGATTCAGAGTTGTGTCATCTAATTTTAATTATCAATTTAAAGATTCAAAAGGTTACTCATTGTAACAATATCTCATTTCAAAGCTAATTTAACTTTAACTTTCTAACAACTTTAAGTTTACAACAAATATTTACTTAATTTATTTTATGTACCTATCGTATGTTGTTTTGAATTATGTAGATCATGCATTCGACCCATAATATTATAATGATAACTAAAAATATAACCAATTTTTTAAAAAATATATCTTATCACTTTACCTAGCACAGATTTTAAGGTAAACAACATAATTTTTTATAGTTTAAATATTCTTTCACTTCGGACACTATAGTTTTAAGATTTACATTAAAAATCCTTTAATATCCTAAAATATTTTAATATAAACATTATAAGTGGTTAAAAAATATAAAAAATGGTAAAAAGTTGAAAAATATTTATAAATATTGGAGGAAAATGTATAACCATAAATATTTGATGATTAGATTATAAAATATTAATTTTTAGTATTTGTTTTTACATATCTAACCTCATCCTTTTATATTATTAAAACTCATTAATCAACAGTTGTCACAATTAATTTTAGGAAAACTTATAAATTCTCTTTTTATTTTTAACTTTTATGATTTTCTTAACTTTAAAAGTAATTTTTTCTAAAATAATAAACCATGTATTGGCTTGAAATTATAGTTAAATAATTAAAATAAAATAAATATTATTAACCCATGTAAAAAATATTTTATGTACAATATAAAATATTTCTTTCATAAAAATAAAATTAATGTAAATCATTTTGATAATATATGGCTAATATTGTCAATACTTATAAATAAACTTCTTCTCAATTATTCTAATAATTTTTTTTTCTTTTTATCATATAATTTATGTTAGAAAAAGTATAAATATTACAATTTATTTTTCACTTTTATTTAGTTTATGTTTCTTCAACTCTCTTAAAATCAATCACTTTACTAAATTTAATAATAAAATAAAATAAAAAATATTAACTTGAATAAAGAATATTATTCTTAAAATAATATAATAATAATTAAAATAATTTACATTTAAAAAATATATTAATATACATAAGTTATATTTAACAAATAATTTAAATTTAAAAATAAATTAACTTATATTTTACTCATTGTGACTATTTTTCAATTCCATACTTTTAAAAATATTTCTCACATTGTAGCTCCATGAGTACATTACATAGATTGATTTCTTACAATATCTTTTAATATTAAAATTTTTCTTCCTATGAAATTATTCTTATGAACTTTTACTTTTATATATTTTTAAAATTTATCATTGTTTGTGATATTGACATGGGTGAAAAAACAATGATAAATTTTAAAAATATATAAAAGTTAAAGTTCATAAGAATAATTTCATAGGAAGATAGTTTCGGTATTTAACATATTTTAGTTCTTAAAAATATTATCTTTCTCTTTTGTATTTTAAAATTTAAATTATTAAATAATTTAAATAATTTTTTTGTTAATTATAATTTAATATTATGATGTGAATATTTTATTATAAAAAATCACCTTCTTTTATTTTTCATACTATCAAAAAATTATTTAGTATAAATTTAAATTCTATAGAATATATTTAATATACATTAATTATTCATAATTTTAATATTAATTCACTTTTAAAAATATATATATAGTTTATACAAATATAATTTATTTTTGCTAACTTTCTTAACTCGCAATACTAAGTAAATTTTCTATGATAAATCATTTAATAATTTCAAGCTCTTACTAAAAGTTATGAATATTATAATTGTTTATTAATTAAATAATTTTTATTTAATAATATAAATAAAATTGCATTACTTAATTGAAAAAAAAATTATAAATTTTTTTACTTTATAATTTACTATTATTAGTGTTATTTAAAATATTATTACAAGCTACTCCCATGTGATTTTTTAAGAGACTAACAAATGTAGGAGATCCGATTTTCTTTCCACTTTTGCCATATAGGATTTTTTTTTTTATTTTAAAATTTGTGTTGTTGTTTAACTTGAAATTAAAAACATTATCTAGTTTTTATCTCAAAAAATATACTAAAATCTCAAGAAATATATTTACATAATCATTAAAAATATACTCAAAATATTTATTTTGTAACATTTTATTTTTTATTATATAATAATAAAAAAATTATTAACTTTATTGATTAAAAAATTAAATCTATTTTAGATAAACTATATAAAGAAACCTTAAAGTTTACAAAATCTCCCACTTTGAACCCAATAGTTTTGAAATTTGCAATATAAGCCTGAAATTTGCAACGTAAGCCTGCAACAAAATTGCAATTTCGGTCTTTCTAATAATTACAAAATTAAAAGATGGTAAAACATATTATTAAGTTATTTAATTATTTTATCAATCACTAATTATTTTAATTTTTTAATATATATTGGTTAATTTTTTAAGGGTGATGTTGATTCGAACCAATTAAAAATATAAATAATTTAATAGGTAGGTTAATTAATTTAATAGATAGGTTAATTAATTAAATAAATAAATAAATTAAAATGTTTAAAAGTCTATTACGTTTAAAAGTCTATTACAATCAAATAACTTAATAGGTAGGTTAATTAATTTAATAGGTAAGTTAATTAATTAAAATGTTTAAAAGTTTATTACACCCTTAAATTTTTTAATAATTAAAGGGCATAGTAGACTTTTAAAGAATAAGGCCCTTCGTGCTTTTTATATAGTATAGATTGTAGATTAATAGCTAAAACTAACATTTTTTGTTATTAGATCTTTGACCGCTGAGAATTTGTGGTGGAGACAAACATAACTCAATCCGATATACAACCTTAATGTATAGTTGTTGAGTATACTTTGTTGTTTTAATTCAACTAGCCTGTCAGTTTTTTGTTCGTATTACAATAAATCGCATTTTAAAGCTCAAGCTAGCTAGCGTTCAAGCCTCCCCTACCTTTTAAGATTTTTTTCTTTTATATCGAATAAAAAAAAATTACAAAATCTATATTGTATATTCGTATCGCTCATGGGTTAAAGTGGTTTTAGAAGTTATCCAATACTACACCGGCCCATACCCGGCTTAGGCTTGACTTGCGAGTTGTGAGTTGTGAGTTTTGAATCACAATCTTGGACTTAAGAGCTTGAAAATATTACAATTGACTTACTACTATTCTCTCTCCTCTTAAATTCTTGTACAGTCAAACTCAGCCTCACATTTTATATTTTATTCACACGAGTAATGAAGCATTGATACTCACCGCTAAGATCTCACACTTACGGACCTTTGTAGCCAAGCAACCTGCACATATACGAGCAGAGTGTGTACGAGCTAAGACATCGAGGATGCCGGACTATCAGTTCGAATGATGATTGATGGGCATGGCTTGACATGATCATTTTTTTCTTCCCCTGGAGTTGCAGGCAGTGGAATCTTGAAAGAAAGTGAAGTCTCAGCACTACCTCGGAAGAAAATGACGCGGATATGGCCTGGTCTTGTTTTAGGCGAGCCGACTCTCCTTTTTTTTAATTTCTGTTCTTGAAATTGAGAAAGATGTTGGAGAAATAAAAACCCACTCGAATCTCTCTTAATGGAATGATACTGTCCGTTTTGAGCCCGCACGGTTTTCACAAAAAGCCTCATTCCATTAAGAAGATCCATTCATTTTCTATTTAGTTTTTATTTCTCTTTTCTTTTCGATGTAGAATTTTAGTTCGCACACTCCAATAAAAAAAAAGTCTCTTATTCAGAGAATATCATAAGGGGGAATAATTGCACGACTTATTATCCTAGTTGACGTTGTAATCCATTATAGTGTGCGCGTGCTGAATTGGAACTTGTTTACAATTTCACTTTCTGTCATTTTATTTAAACCTTGTTTATTTGTTTTTAGAATCTTATCTATTTTTTGAGTGAAAGAGATAGAACGTACAAGTTATTTATGTAAAATAATAATAGTGATATACATACTAATAAATTTTATAAAAAAAATTATTCTAATTAATGTGGAAAAATATAAATTGTTACATTTTTAATTTACTTTAAGATACCGTAATTTAAAATACGCAAGTCAGATTTGACACCTCAATTAACATAATTTTTTTTTATAAAATTTGTTAGTATATATGTGAAGCATTTTCCTTAAAAAAATTATTAGAAAACCTAAAGAAACATAAAGATTGCAATTGTCGAGCCCATAGATCACTCTTTCTTTTCCCATTAATCATCAATCGAGTTTTACATGAAAATCCAAAAGATAGAGAAAATTGAACAACTCAAGGAGTTTTGGGCTTTGGTTGAAGGCCCACTTTCCATCAACGACCACCTATCCATAGGCTAGCGATTATAAGCCCAAATCGATTCTTTTTAAAAATGAAAACCCAAATTGTATAACAACAGTAAAGCCCATATATCATGGTTGGTATTATTGTTGGCAGCTCGCGATCGAAAAGTTTCTCCCCGTCGTTTTCAAGAGAGGAATTCCAAAAACGACACGAAGAAAAATAAAATAAACAGAACAAAACCTCTCTCTCTCTCTCTGCTCCAATTTTGAAATTTAAAATTCTCCTCCACCTCAGCAACAGTACACCCACCCCAACTTTTCTTTCCTCCTTTTGCCGCTTCTCCTCTCTCCTTCCTCATTACACATTCGGAAAAGTTCAAATGCGAAGAACAAGTAAGAATCTCTCCGCTCTTCTTTTCTTTTCTCTTTTGGAATAAGTTAGGTCGGGTGTCTTGTACAATTATTTAGCTCTTATCTATTTTTTTTATTATAATGGTGTCAATTCAGTATCTTCAACAGTTTCTCAATCTTTTTCCGTATAATATTTTAATATTGTGCACGAATTCCTTATTTTGTCGGTTGTTTCTTTTCTTTACTCCATTTGGACTCACGCGCGCTATTTGTTGTCTAGCTAGCTAGTTAGCTGAAACGGACTTGCGGTTTTTCCGGTGAGGAAGAGATACGCAGTTGCTTGCTGATCATGGAGCAGTATGAAATTCTGGAGCAGATTGGGAAAGGCTCGTTTGGTTCAGCTCTTCTTGTGCGGCACAGGCATGAGAAGAAGATGTAAGTGCAGTTACAGCTTTAATTTCAAGTGTTATGGTGTGGAAGCTGATATAATTGGCTATTATTTGCCTTTCTTTTGTGTGCTGATTTCTCTTTCTTGTGGGTTCTTTTGATTCTAGGTATGTTTTGAAGAAGATTCGTCTTGCTCGACAGACTGAAAGATCACGGAGGTCTGCTCACCTAGAGGTCAGTTATTTTTGCATTTTGATGGAATTTCAAAATGATTTATTGTCACTTCCCATTCAAGATATGATGAATGCGCATAGTTTGTGGTTAGCGAGAAAATGCTTTGAAAAACTGGAGCTTATTGTTGTTTTTATGACGAAGTTGAAGAGGGGCATACACTGTTGGTTGATGACTTTCATGAATATCAAGTCATGGATACTGTACCTAGCTTTGCTGTTCATTGTCTTACGGATGTTGGAGAGTCCATTCTCTTCCTGTTTCCTTTCTGGTGGTGTAGAGTTTTAATATGCAAGAAACATTTCTGATTTTTACCTAACATCATCTTTTTGAAAATCCAATATGCTGTTCTTTTTTAATCCTGCAGATGGAGCTTATTTCTAAAGCAAGAAATCCATTTATTGTGGAGTACAAAGATTCCTGGGTAGAAAAGGTATGCAAAGTGCTATTAAAACTAGCTATTATCTGATTCATTACTGGCCTCAAGTCCTTTATTGCCTTAAGCTTGTTGCTTATGTGCGCTTACTCCGATTTTAACTCTTCATTATTTGGATAGACCACTCACCGAGTGGCGAACATTTTTTTTTTAACCTATGTGATGATGACCTCCTCTCTCTCTCTCCACACACACACTTTTCTGTTGAGGAGTTTGAATGCGCTATTGTTGTTTCGTGATTCACAATTTGACGTCTTCATTCTCAGGGTTTCTATGTGTGCATTGTCATAGGATACTGTGAGGGTGGAGATCTGTAAGTTTTCAATCTTAGCTCAGTTTTGGAGAAACCTGTTATCTCTGCTGGACATGACTTCTGTGACTTGTTTTCACTGTTTCACCTTCAACATTTCACTTTCTACATGTGCAGGGCAGAAGCTATAAAAAAGGCCTGCGGTGTCCATTTTCCTGAAGAGGTAGTCCCTCCTACAGCATGGTCAACAGTTCTTTTTTATGCTGATTTATAGTTACCAATGACTACTGTTTTTTTTTTTTTTTTTTTACCTTACCTTTTTGCATCGAATTATTTTGCAGAAACTTTGCAACTGGCTAGTTCAACTTTTGATGGCACTTGATTACTTGCATGCCAACCATATACTCCATCGTGATGTCAAAGTTAGTGGCATGTTCGTTGCATTTGTTAGTATATATTAATGAATCTTTGTATTTCATTTCTATTTCACTAATAATTTCTGCAAAACTTTTCCAGTGTTCAAATATATTCTTGACGAAAGATCAAGATATACGTCTAGGTAACAGTCCTGTTATTGCACCTATTCCTGTGTCCAATTGGCCATTTTTTCTCCACACAATTACTTATTCTTTGATTTCTATTATTTGTTTATTTATTTATTCATGAAGCTTACTAATATCTTAATAATTGTACAGGTGATTTTGGCCTTGCCAAAATGTTGACCTCTGATGACCTTGCTTCTTCTGTGAGTATTCAGTACCTATTATGCCTTCCATTTCTTTCCTTCTGTCAGCTGCTGCCTTATCTAATTACCTTTTCATTCCTGCTGCTAATACAGGTTGTGGGAACTCCCAGTTACATGTGCCCAGAGCTTCTTGCTGATATACCTTACGGTTCCAAATCAGATATCTGGTCTTTAGGTTGGTTACTTGGTTCTTTGATATTTGAAAATGATCTAAAATCGTGGATAGTGGTTTCCCTTTTGTTTTTTCTATCTGTATCTAATGGGGTGTTCATTGCAGGATGCTGCATTTATGAAATGGCTTCTCACAAGCCAGCATTTAAGGCATTTGTGAGTTACTGTTTTTTTTCATAAACAATATTGTTGTTTTATGGTGCTGTGTAGAATGAGCGACTCTGTATGTATCTGGTGCAGATTTTTATTAAAATTACCTTTTATTCTCTTTGTTGAGAGCAGGATATACAATCACTAATTAACAAAATAAACAAGTCTATCGTGGCTCCTCTTCCTGCTATGTATTCTGGTGCATTGTGAGTAAATTTCCATCTTCTAGTTCACTATGTCAATTGTCACCTATGGACATTGTTTCACTACTTAAGTGCGCGACAAATGATAGTTGAACTATCTTTGCTACTCTCAATTTTATGGGGTACTTAGGTCAAAGTGTAAATGCATAAATGACTTCTTATTGATCTCTCTACCTTTTTATTTAACTTTTCAGCCGAGGACTCGTGAAAAGCATGCTACGAAAAAATCCAGAGCTTAGACCAAGTGTATGTTTTCTCCCACTTGCCCTTTATATACTTATGGTAGTTTTTGCTGAGCAAGCTCAATAAGATTATCATGAAAGAATTGCTAGTATTGGTCCTCCTGTACCCATCATGTAGTAAGAGGTGGGGTGTGCGGGGTGGTGGTTGTGTATGAAAATCATTTCTTGAAACGGGTCTAAGCATGGACTTGAATGTTTGCATAGTACTTTTGCTTAAATTCATATTCTTCCAACAAAGTCTAGCATATGATTGCTGAGGTGTTCTTTTACCTGTATTTGTTAGTGCAGCATAATTTGTAGAACAACGTTACCTCAAGATTTATGCTCATTGTTGAGCATGCACTCTGTTTTGCCAGGCTGGGGAGTTGCTTCGGCATCCATATCTTGAACCTTATCTTCTTAAGGTTCATGTAAAGTTGAACAGCCCCCGACGGAATACAATCCCTGGCCATTGGTCTAATTCTAATTTTATAAAGAAAGCTAGGTTTATGGAGACAGAAGCTGTTCCCAGTTACACTTACAGAGAGAAAAGGCAATCCCTGAGCAATGACAGGGCCTTGAACCCTAGCATATCTGGAACTGAACAAGACTCTTCGTGTTCTTCACAAGCACACGAATTCCCCAGTTATTTGAATGAAAAATTCTCAGAAGTTTCTCTGAGCGTTGTCCATGAGAAAAACAGTATTACACAGGAAGTTACCCCAAGGGCTTCATCCATTGCCAGATCCCCAAGATTGATGCCACCAAAAGCGTCTGCTACTCCAAGGAGACAGACAGCAGTGCCAAAGATATCTTATACTAGTTCAAAGTGTGATTCGGTGAGTTTTAAAGTCGTGCCATCCTCTTCAATTGAGTGTTTCCATTTGCTATTTTCTGCTTTTTTGTACAGCGCAAAAACTTGACTGCATGTAGAAAAGTGTCTTCTATGATGCCATGATTCCTAGTTCGTTTTGGCTAAGTATGTTAGGATCCACATAGGTTTACACTGGAAAGGTGCGCCAATGACGTACTTAGTATCACATCAACGCCAATGCCATTAGTTTATAATTCTTGATTTCTTAATAGGTTGGAGCAGTGTGACTGATTAAGTTAATGGCATTCTGATGTTTGCAGCTTCCAGTGACCTGTACTCCGGCAAGCAAGTCTTCCCATATCACTCGCAGGGCCTCTCTTCCATTCTCAACTAGAGCTGGGGCTCCTGAAACCCCTCATAAAGCCAAGGGTGGTGGTGGTCTTCATCGTACTATGGAGTCTCCGGATGTTTCTGTTAATGCTCCTAGAATTGATAAGATGGCTGAATTCCCGTTAGCCTCTTCCGAAGATCATTTCATTTCCATTCGTGGAACATCATCTGCTTCAGCACAATGCTCTTCCTCAACTCGAGGAAGTGTTGACCGCTCGATCACAAAAGACAAGTGCACAGTCCAGGTTGTCGACAAAGCTGTTACAAAGCCTCAGCTAACTGATGTCAGCCAAGGAATTGCACGAATTGAGAGCAGTGAATTGTCTGAGCACCACCGTCCAACCAGTGGTGTGTCGAGCAATTCCTCCGAGTCTCGACTGCGGTGGTTCGACACCTCGTCGTACCAACAGCGAGCTGAGGCATTGGAAGGATTGCTAGAGTTCAGTGCACGGCTATTGCAACAGGAACGATTCCAAGAACTTGGGGTGCTGCTGAAGCCGTTCGGACCAGAGAAGGTTTCTCCCCGAGAAACTGCCATTTGGTTGGCTAAGAGCTTCAAAGAGACTGCAGTTTAGGTGGAAGACAACGACTTTGTTGTCAGAATTGTACATAAACTTTTTTTCCCTCGTAGCAAATGAGTGTACGATAGCGCAGAATGGATTTGGTAGCCAGAGGAATTTTCTGAAAAAAGGAAAAAAAAAACAATGAAAATTATTGGGGGTAAAAATCTTACTCAAAGGTCAATCTCAAGAAAAACGGAAAAAACAGTAATTCCCAATTACAGTAATTGTGTTTTCCTTCTTTTTTTTCTGTTTATTTCTATAATAAAACTTCACTTTAAAAAAAAATTCAAAATTCTGAAAAAAGAAGGAGAGAGGAAAAGGTAAGAGAATTGGGCCCTGAACAGAGGTTGAAGTCCGGGAAAAGGCTACAGGCAGGCCCATGAGCATACTGTCTAATTCTAACACAGTTTTCGTTTTAGTACGACGATACCGGAGTCGGATACGAGCGGTATGGAAGAAGCGGAGGTGTTAGACTTAGAACTGTACGAGCTCAAATACGATGATTTGTTGCTGCTATCCTTCCTTCCATTGCACGACGTTTTATCCTCCTCGCCGGAAGAGTTACAGAGACTGGAAACAATACAGAAAACAATTATGGAAACCGTAGGCCTATCGGGCCCAGGTCTCATCTCAATCACCGGTGTCCCTAACATTTCTCTACTCCGTCATAACCACCTCCGTCAAGCCCGCAGCCTCGCTCTCCTCGACCACCCCCGCCGCAAACAAGTGCTCAAGGTACACTCTACCTGTTTCTATTTTTTAGCATGATATTTGTCGTTATTATTAATTTCTAGTTGTAATGTTTAGGAGCATGACTTGGGGAGTGATGTGTCTTTGAAGAACCCATATAGAAATGTGTCTTCTTTTGCAATGCAACTCAAATATGGCCAAGTTCTTGAATCCCCAACTCTAGGTGAACTAAGTGGTGGAATCAATCCCAATGTGAATTTGGAGCCACAAGGTGATGAATTTAGGAATCTTGGTGATTGGTTTAAGGAGCTAGGATATTGTATGATGGAGTTAGGGCTCCGTCTGGCACGAATTTGTGATAGAGTGATTGGTGGCAAAGAGTTGGAACGAAGCTTATTAGAATCAGGTACAGCCAAAGGGCGTCTTATACACTATCATTCCCCTCTAGATAATCTTATTATTAGAGAAAGTGGTAGAAAGAAAGGATCCACCAAAAAACAGGCCAATTTTAGAGAGAAACAGCAGCCTTCCTTGGAAGGGTTGAACTTGGGTACAAATGGTGATGGAATTGGATCATGTGGAAATCGTACCGATCTATGGTAGCAATGACATTATGATTATGGCATTTTCACTGTTTTGACTGCCCCAATGTTTCTTGAGCCCTTTTGTTCATCAGCAAATATGGTGACTGATCAGTGTTCAACATTGTGTAATCAAGAGTGCCCTTATCCAAATGGGAATTCGTATCTGCAAATATTTGACTCCAATGAGAATAAAGTCCTTATGGTGAAGACTTCTCCGGAAAGTTTCATAATTCAGGTTGGGGAGTCAGCTACGATCCTGTCCTGTCTAAGGGAAAGCTCAATTCAACTCTTCACTGTGTATACCAACAAATTGGAAATTTTAAGTAGGGAAACTTTTGTAGTGTTTTTGCAACCATCATGGGGCAGAACTTTCTCAATATCAGATTACAATATGGAACACTGCATCTGCAACGGCCTTCAGTCTAATGGTCAAAATGGTCATACTTTGTCTGACTCAAATGAACTTGGTCAAGTAATTCAAAAGATTGTTCCACCTCTTTCATCCCGTTTGAAAGATGGGATGGCATTTTCCGTGTTCTCACGAGAAACAACCAAGCAGTACTATGGTGGCTGTGGGTTACAGTCTAACAACTAGTTCCTTGTATTTCTTTCTAGCATGGAATGCTTTTGGGCAGGGCTTCTCCCCATATTATTCTGTAGTCACATGCTTAAATGGACTTCAAATGAGGAGAATGAAGTTTTATTGACACTGACAGGAAAATAGATTTCTGAAACAGATTATTAGTAAGTTCTCTTACTGCTTAGCCTGAATGATTAAGTCCATGTCACTGATTTATAACAGTTTATAATGTCATGTTGTTCATAAAAAAAAAAACATAATAGTTAATGTCAGTTATGAGTTTCTGTTATTATTATCTTTCTTTTCCCATTTTAAATTGAAGTCATTGTGTGGAAGTTGGAACATAAAAGCTGCCTACTTTCAGATGCTTTGCGGTACTGTTGCTGCATATGTCCTCTTAGCTGCTGCGACCTTTCAATTAATTGTGTGACGCCCCAGCCATGGCCATATTTTAGTGCATGTGCAGCTATTGGTCTTCATCGTAGGTGCCAGCGAAACAGGCTGAGCTACATTGGCCTCTTTTTCGTTCTGGTGTTTATTTTTGATTTCGAATATAGTTGTGTGGCTAGTTTGTTAGATGAATGGTGGATAATCTTGAGCTTCTGATTCCCAATTCCTTTGAGTAGTGGACTGTGAAGCTCTTATTTTTCGTGCTAGAAGAGTTCCTTATCAATGGCTACCATAAGTGAGAAGGAAGGATTATTGAAATGACCCTACAAGGTCGTTTCACTAGTATTTCAAAGAAATGGTGGAGTTACCGATAGTATCAGGAGCAGCCATTGAAATATTTAATCACAATCTGCTGTGCTCTAAGTTAGGATGTTTACTGCTATTTACTGCTTTTCTTCTTTTGGATGTTTTTGTCTGAGACTGATTTCTGGGTTTAAAGCACTTCTATTTCTGGCTCATGGAGTTATTACAGTAGGATTAACTAGTACTAACTAGCATTATAGGCTGGGTTAGTACATTTGATGCTAGAATTATTTGTTGCTAAAATTTGATTGTTTGCCCAGCAGGATGCGTTTGAATCATTTGCAAGAAGTCCGTAATAGCAGCACCACCCATGTCTGTAGGCCCAATCTCAACATTGTACAATTGCTCGTACTCTCGTACCATGCGCCATCCAAAGTAAAGTGATCTGTCATGTACTTCCGTGTTTTTCTGTTTTTTTTTCTAATATTATTTATTCATTTCCTTGAAGGGTCTTATTCATTTCCATTAAGGGTTTTATTTATTTGATTATAAGGGAAATAAATCTGAAGTCTAGGGGGAGTCATCCTTCATGCCCTTATTTGACAGTTTTACGGCTGGACATGTTAGAAGGAAGACAGAGCTTGCGAAACATGCAATTACTTCCGATTTAGAAGAATGTTAGATGTAGAAATTCCCCGAGTTGATTACATCTTTTTGTATGTTCTGATTGTTGCTAGATGAATGAAATACCCGATTTTTTTATATATAAAAAATAGGTACCAGGTATCTTGATGATCAAATCTGATGGGTAATTTCATGGTGCCAAAAGATATGGTCTTTTGCACTTTAGTAGAAGGCTGGCTAGTTAGGAAAGTAAATGTTGGAATAAACTTTGTTGTTACTCTTGCTTTAAGTTTCATTCTAAGTTTTTTCCTCAAAATAAAGAAGGAAAAAAGGGGTAAGTGTATAGATCAATTTTTCAATATGGGTTTTAGGTCAAGAGAAATGGCATTTTAAGAGCACATTTTTTTATGAAAGGGGGGCTAAAAGCAAAAGGTAAATAGTAGGCTGGCTGCACCCTACAATACACTGTGTAATCTTTTTCTTATTTTTGAACAGAGAAGTGGCTGCTTGGCTGGCTGTGTCAATGTGATCGTTTGTGTGAATGTGGCAAAAAGAATAAAGGGGGACCTCCTCCTCTCTTTAGTCAGTTCGTTGTTGTAATTAGAGAAGGAGAAATGAAGAATTTTGTAGCAAAAGAAAAAGCTGGCCCCTTCTCATTTTGAACTTTTATGCATTAAGAGATGTATACATTTTTAATCTAGATCTTGTACTCGAGTCTGGAAAATAAACAAAAACTATACGTATAGAACCACCCCATTTTGAGATTTAACTATATCTGAAAAGAGAGAGGACGGAGAAAAAGAGAGAAAAAAAATGGTCATTTGTGTTGGATGCTTTTGTAAGATTGGGAGGAGGGAAGGGTGAGATCAAAAGGAGGAGATGATGACGCAAATGGGCACGCGTATTTTGGCAGGATCATACATACATTGCAAATATTGCAGAATGTGAGTTGCGCAGCTTTGTGTCCGAAATTGTAGAGGAAAAAGAACTGTTGTCCTAAGTTTTGTTATGCAAACTTTGTCGGCCTTAGATGTTGCCAACTCGTTAGAGGATTGGTAACTGGTAAGGATTAAGGAACACAATCAGTTCGGTCACCACTACGGATTCTTTGACATCTCTATCATCTCAGCTCTGCTGTGAACTTTACAGAAATATGACTGATGCATGGTACTGTCGACTGTCGTCCCCATTCTCTGAGTTCAAATTAAACCGTATGTGTGCGCAAAACACAATGCTCCTTCAATATAGTTTATATTCGGAACATTTGGACTATATGATTGGAGTTTCATAACCTTTTCTTTCTTTCATTGTTCCGAATATCAAACGCTACATGTATATCGACTTATCTTGCAATCACGATGATAAGTAACGCAATAAATTTCATTTTACTTTTCGTCCAATTATCAGAAAATACTGAAAAACTCCATCACTATTTTACATAAACATTGGCTTAAAACCCTTCTACCACTAGGCCCTACCTAGTACCTATGTTAATCATACCTTCATTATCCATGATTTATTGCTGTAATCCATTGTTAAATCAGTGAGCCTAGGCAGCCTAATCATAGGAATTGCCGGAAAGCTAGGAAAGGTAGCCAACCAAAACCCAAAACCAATCTTGATCAAAAGGTGGGCTCCAATGATCAACCCACGTGACCCCACTTCTTCATTCATCACCACCATTTCAATTTTGACCACACCACTGACCTCACCTCACTCGCCATAAACATCCAAAAAGCAAACCCAATAAACCTCTCTTTCCCTTCCTATAAAATAAAAGTGCCCAATTTCCCTCCTCTGCTTCAAAAAACAAACACCACAGAAAAGAATTGAAAGAAAACTCACAGTCTTCTTCAGTTCTTCACTTCACTTCACTCACTTACCATCCATCCATCCATCCATCCATCCATCAATCCATTTTCTTCGGTCAATGGAACACATCCCTCTGATCACTCCTCGCGGGCCGGATCACAGCCCATATCCCTGCGGGATTCAGCTCCCTGAAAGCCCAAAAGTCCCAATGGAGTTCCTCTCAAGATCATGGAGCGTTTCTGCTCTTGAAGTCGCCAAAGCACTCTCTACTTGCATGCCCTCCTCCACCAACAACAAATCATCCACAACCTCTACTTGCACAACAACAACAACACCTTCCATTCCAGAAGATGTCACTGCCGAGATTAATACAATTATTGATCAGGAGAACCTCATCGCTAATAATGGGTCCTCAGCTAATCAATTCTCTTTCACTTCCTCTGCCACCTCCCAACTTGTACTAGAACGCATCATGTCCCAATCAGTAAGTCCACCGACCCAAACAATATGAAAACAAAAACAAGTTTGAAACTTTCTTGAATTTCTTGAATTTGAATTATGTCGGTCATGTTATAATGATGTTTTTGATTATGGGTTTTTGGGTTTTTTGAGAATCTGCAGGAAGTTTCACCATTGACATCAGGGAGGCTTTCTCACAGCAGTGGACCTTTGAACTTAGCTGAATCAGACAGCCCACCCATCTCACCTTCTGATGAATTTGAAGACATTGTTAAGGTCTGTTCATTAACTAATCCTCTCCTCTCTTTTTTTAAATTTTGTTGTTCTTACTTACTTCAATGGAGTAAAATGGAACTCTGCTTTTACCAAAACTAAATAAGTCCCTTCCCGGTTTGGTTTGGTTTGGTCAATGCATGCTGTTTATGCAAAATTTAGAAGTTAAGAGATTGCTTTCACATCATGGGATTTTAGGAAAACGATGGAAAAATATGATTTGTACAACATAAATTTAAGTTTTTTTTTATTGTTTTTATTTTGTTTTGAGTGGAGGAATGAAGAAAATGAAGACAGGCAGACCCAAAGTCGCAGTTTTTTTTTTTTGGTTTCCTCTGTTTTCTCTCAACAACCCACTCCTCCACAGTCTAATCGAGTTGGTAGTTGATTTCAGGCTTCAGCTTGGTCTGGTCTGATCTTATTTCAGAGTTACAGAGCAGAGGAGGGTGCTTTTGTCTTCTTCCGATGAATGCTTGCTTTTTCATTCATCTCTCACGTTAATAAGTAATTATTACTCTTTTTTGAGGTGTCCTGTCGTCTAAGGTTGATTCTTTTCTCTCGTTTAAGGCAAAACAATAGTCTAAATAGTCTACAAAAAGAAACAAAGGCTGCCATTTTAGCTGACCTTTGTCTCATTTACCGGTCATCGCCATGATTCTCCGGTTCTTCCTTCCATAACTTTGTGTTTGGCTACAAGCTAAGCTAACAATAGGCGAGTCAATATAACATTTTTGCATTCCACAGTTTTGAAATTCAAGCAATTGGAATACTAATATTTGAATAATACTAATATTTATTTATTTATTTTTATCAGATAATACTAATATTTGAATAATACTTGAAATACTAACTATTTTAGTGATAAATTTATACTAATCGATATGTTAAGATATAATTAAAATTTATCTCTTCCTAATTAAATTAAATTATTATTTTTATTTAAATAAATAATTATTAAATGAATGTGAAAAATGACACTTATATTTTTAGTACAAAAATTAATAAAAATATTAGTATTTCTGTCACTGGTACTAATAGTTATTGGAACGATGCTTGTGTATACTTTCAAATGTTAAAAGTTAAAAACCAACCACGAAACAAGGAGGAAATTTCATTTTGAATTTGTTAAATCAAAGGGTAGATTTTCGATATATACTACCAAAAAAGTTCTTTTATCCAACCAGCTACTGTAACTCGGATCTCAATTTACATAGGAAAAGAAACTCTGCTGGCAGGTCTCAAGAACCATCTATGGCCAGGCAGCGAGAAAAAAGCAACTGTCAAAAACCGTAATTTCTGCAAAAACCCTTTTTTATTTCGTCTCTATCAGAAAAAAAGAAAGAAAAATAGTCTTCGTGGTGAAAGAACTGGTTTGGATAACAGAGAGGGGGGGTAAAATGTACATGCCTTATTAAGCAGGAGACATCAGTAAATGGTGTTTTTTTCTTTCATTGCTTCCAACCATATCTGTTGCTGTCTTGCTCATTTGAAGCAAACCAATGACTTCTGCTCTTGCAACCTGCAAACTCTTACTTTTTACCTTTCTCAATCGCGTAAGCAAACCCTTTTCCCCTCCTTTCGATTTGAAGCAAAACAGTACACTACATGACATTTGCAGGGAATTGAATTGGGTGATCAAAACAGTGTTCTTTACTCTCGTTAGGGAACAAAACTGAGACTCATTCATTTCTCACTCTCAAATATTCAAACTTTTCAAATTATTTTGAATAAAGTTTCTATCTTTTTCACATTTAGCATTTAACATGGTTGATTGAAGCAGGTGGTGATAAAAAGATTCTTGCTTTGGCTAATGACATATATTGTGTTGTGATCAATGCAGTACTTCCGTGCAAACAACACCCTGAACCCCTTATTCTCCGGCGGACGAGCTAGTTCCGGCATTGGAACTGGTACTCCGGCGGTTGGGGCCAAGACAGTTGGGAGGTGGTTGAAGGACAGGAAGGAGAAGAAGAAAGAAGAGACAAGGGCTCACAATGCGCAGCTTCACGCTGCGATTTCGGTTGCTGCAGTGGCTTCTGCAATTGCAGCCATTGCTGCAGCCACAGCTTCTTCTTCATCTTCAGCAAGGAATGAGCAGTTGTCCAAGACTGATATGGCTGTGGCATCAGCGGCCACATTGGTTGCTGCTCAGTGTGTGGAGGCAGCTGAGGCTATGGGGGCTGAGCGCGACCATCTTGCTTCTGTGGTGAGCTCTGCTGTCAACGTTCGTTCACATGATGATATCACCACTCTTACGGCAGCTGCAGCTACAGGTAATGTAATTTTCTTGTACTCCAAATTTGCCACCAAAACATAACTATAGTATTCCATTGTGATTTAAGACTATAAGTGCCACATTGCCTGCAACCATGTTTTGAACTAATTTTCATTGTTTTTAACAATCTGTAAATGTAATGAGGAATGTTGATTTAAGATGGAGAATCTTCCTTAATGGTGGACTTCCTTCCTTCTTGTGCAGCTCTCCGCGGGGCAGCGACTTTGAAGGCAAGAGCACTGAAAGATGTCTTGAATGTTGCGGCAGTAATACCAGTGGAAAGAGGCATAGGTATCTGTGGTTCAGGGAATGGTGGGCAACATAATCGAAATCCTAGCGAAGACCTTGCCCATGGAGAGAACTTTTTGGGTGCTTGTAGTCTAGAATTCCTCGCTAGGGGAACTGAGCTTCTAAAACGCACCCGCAAAGGTATTCTTGATCATAAAATTTCCTCTATGTTTTGTTTCTTATACTGGCAAAATGTAATCAAAGAACTCACTTGTAATGCCCTTCTATTTTGGCAGGTGATCTGCACTGGAAAATTGTTTCTGTTTACATCCACCGGACTGGCGTCGTGAGTTTCTCCCGTCGGGACCTTACGTTGATACCGTATTACACAAAAGTGATTGGTTGATTTGTATTCAATTTCACTTGGAATAATGTTTACTCTTACAGGTCATGCTAAAAATGAAGAGTAAGCATGTTGCAGGGACCATCACCAAAAAGAACAAAAGTGAGTTATTCTCCTTATCAGTTACTCCGTCCTACCATCGGCTTAAATGTGTTTACCATGACTTGCATTGTTTCAAATGCAGATGTGGTTATGGAGGTGTGCAAAGACATGCCAGCATGGCCGGGGAGACACTTGTTCGACGGGGGAGATCAGCGTCGATATTTCGGCCTCAAAACATCACCAAGAGGCATAGTAGAGTTTGAGTGCAAGAACCAAAGAGAACATGATATCTGGACTCAGGGTGTGTCAAAGCTTCTGTCTGTCATAGCCCAACGGAAGAACAGATCTCGAAGCTGAGAACGGCAGCTACCGGAAAACTAGAATTGAGAGCGACCTAATTTGACTGGCCAGGTTTCTGAATATATTAGGTGGGTTAGGTTGAATTTGTCCTCTCTGGTGTAGCAGCATTGTAGGAGTAAAAAGCAGGGGATAGCATAGGTTTCCTCTTGGCATTACATTCATGTTCTTGCTTATTAATCATTTAGACCAAGGGGAGCTGATGTGCTAAAAGGAACTGTTGCAATAACATTAATGAGTTCCACTCTGAGTAGGTTTGTCATTTAAGTAGCTATTGTTAAAAAAAAGGTAGAAAGCTGTGCTTTTTCTCCTAATCTTCTACTAACTCATAAGTTGCGAGCAAAATAGGAATCACAAAATTAATATTTTGCGCAGTAACCGTTGACAAGTTGACAAGTGGTCTTGACAACAATAAGAGAATCAGAACTCCTAAACTAAAAGAGTAATGTTACACCAAACGAATAAGAATGAATGATGTTCTTTAATGTGATTTTATTAATTCGTGAAACATTTTCCTTTGAACTAAACAATTCAGAGTAGATAAGGGTTAGGAACAAGAAAAGAAAAATGAGAATACAAGTTGCATGCCACAGATGACAACAATTTCTTCGTTCGATCAATACAGATATAGACAGAAACTGATGAAAATCTCTCTCAGGTATTAGCAGTTTGATCAAGTGGAATACAAAATGAAAAAACACTTGAACAGCTCTTTCAGCTATCAGCAGCTCTGAAGATCATTAGCTATCAGCAGCTCTGAAGATCATTAGCAATGAAAGGAAGAGGTTGATGATATCAAGATATAAAGAAACTGCAGCCCATATGTACTCGTCGTATGAGAATCGTTTTATCAAGTTATCTGTGTCATATACGATGTACCCGCAGAATATGATTGAAGCCAAACACCCATATATCATCATAGAGATCCTACCCATTGGGAAGAAGATCTGCATCCAAGGGATGTGCAAAAAGAGACGAAAGCCAAGCATCAGAAATTCATGACACGAGAAAAATCATAAAACAGAAAACAAGTCGTGTGGGAAAATGTGGCTAAGTTCCAACTTCAAAAGTAACCCCATGTATGAAGATGAGATATACTTGCCTGGATCATAGCGAATACCATAAGAACAAGAACTGCTCCAAACAAGAAAGGCCCAAGGAAGTTGAAATCATGACCTCTCCTTGCCGCCCAGAAGGTGTACAGAGTAAGGCTCACAACAACCACCGTTGTCAGAATCACTGATTCCAGGATCACCTTTTCTGTAGCAAGACGAACCACACAAAATTTCAAGAGGTCAGTCAGGTTATTTTACATTACAGGCAAAGATCAATTGGGACATTTGGAAGTCAATGAAACAAGCATTTCCCTCTCTTTCAGAATGAATGGGAAAAAGGGTGAAGATAGGTATGATGCGAATAAATTAATAAAGGATTAACCATGCCCTGGAGACATTTAATATTTCAACCTGCTCAATGAAAAAGGAACCACTCTATAGAAGGAGGAGCCACATAGCTATGCAGCCACCAAACAATAAAATGATCCAAAACTTTAAATTGCTGATCAAAGATCAGCTAACAACAACCCTTTGACAAAATAAACATCGGCTGCCATGAAACTTAGCTTTTACACTTGGTCACCAGTAAAATGTTCAACATACCATCAATGAATAAAACACGCCAGGAAAGCCAGGCTAGTAGTGCAGCAGGGAAGGTGCCATGATACATCAGCAAAATTTTCAAACCAACAGAACCGAATCTCCAAAATGCAAAGTCTAGATGCGCTATTCCTAGGAGAAATTGATCTCGGGAAAGTGTCCATCTCTAGACAGCTAATACAACTAGGGACTGGGAAGGAGATAATGAATTGCCACCTACTCACTCATCACCTAATTTGGATACATAACAACCAATCTCGCCTCCACGGGAGTCACAACCCTAGCCACCACCAACGACGATCCTTCCTAATTCATTCAAACTACCTAACTAATTCACTATGTAAGGTCATCAGTTCATACAGAGAAGAAATATAAAACAGAAAGTGATGCTCACCCTTGGTAAATGAACAACTCAATCCAACGGCAAAAGCAAGCGCGATGGTGAAAATCGCCAGCAGGATATAGTTCACCGGATGCTTCTGGTGGTAGTAATACAACGGGAACAAAACTGCACAAATATAGAAAAAAATTACCCTAATTAATAAAACAGTACCTAGCATCAAAATCATAACCAAATAAAACCCGAAAGGAAAGAACAAGTCCATATGAAAAAAATTACCAATAAAAGGCATGAAGATGAGGAGAATATAAAGCCCGAGGCCGGTCCCAGTAGTGGAAAAGAAGTGGGCGAGGCGTGGGGTTTTAACGACGATTGCAGCAACTGCAATCGTCAGTAGTAACTGAAGCGTTATGATCGAATACACTTTCCTGATGAAGGCCCACCGGAGTTGCGGGCTTTCCAGCATCAACGGATACAGAGGCCTAGAATTCCCGGCCTCCACGTCGTTTTTCCGGTACGGTTGGTTCCACATTTTGTTCGTCGCTATGGCGTGTTTGGGAGCACAAAAGTGAGAGGGGAAACGAATGTGTTAGAAGAGTCGAAAATTCGACATGCAGTTGAGTAGAGGATGGAAGGAAGCTATAGGTGTTTAATGAGCGGTTTCGGTGAGAGGAGAAAGTTCACGATGCATCGCATCGCGTGCTAAGTGCTAACCAAAACAACAACAAAAGATGCGTAACGTAGTTAGGGTGGGATGAGTTGGAGTACACGTGGACAAATTTAGGCACTGCCACGTGGCTTGTCTAAAATCGTCTAGATCTCTCTTGTTGTTTTGATGACTTTTGTGGGCTCTTTTTTTCCACGCGGGAGATCTAAATTTTATCAGCCTTCTACCATATCCGACGATACAATTTATCTCATTACTAAAATTAAGATAAAAAATAAATTTTACTTATTATGACTGATATAGATGGTATATTCATCCGCAATACTAAAAAAAATAGTATATTTATTGAATGTTTGTAAATTTAAATGCTACTGTATGTATATGCATATACAAGAAAAATAAAAAAATTGAGAAGTCAACCAGCAACTGGCAAAATCAGAACGCTCACCGATGTGAGATTAACAACCTTCAGTGATGTCACAATATTATTATGCTGGAAAAGTTATACATTATTTTTGACTTTTCATTTCATTTCCGCACATTCACAATGATAGGATTAACCAAACCATAAGGTAGTTGCACAAAGAGAGAGTAAGTGATTATATATAATAAGATGGAGAAAAAATGAATTTTTAAAATACTATCAACTTAGGTAATTATAGATGAAACTTTAAAAGTAGGGATGACAATTGGGTAGGTATGCGACAGGAGAACACCTTTTATACTCGCACTCACACCCACACAAGGGAAAACACCCTTTATACCCGCATGGGGCGGGTAAAGGGTGAGAATTATCCCCGCAAGTGGGTACTCTTGAATACCCACTCTTTTAAAAAAAAAAAAAAATTTAATAAACACGAAAATTAAATATGTACTTAAATAAGCAAAATTATATGTTAATGGCATAAGATTTCCTTTCCTATCCATAAATAAACAAGAATATACCAAATTATCAACAAAAAAATTATAAAAAAGAGAAGAAAATAGTTAAGTTATTATTTAATTTATATATAAATTTATGTAAAATAGTAAATGAGTATGGGTACCTGTACCGACGGGTATAATTGCGGATTGCGGGCGGGGAAGCTCCTCCATACCCGCCTTCATACTTTGACCCACACCCGCAAAATAGTCACATTATATTAGTATTATTTTCCGTTCACATCTTGCGGGGTTGGGCGGGTACTCAAACTCACGGGTATAATTGTCAACCATATTTAGAAGACTTGATTGTAATTACCTATTAATAACATGATATAATTTTATTGATTTGGTAATCTTTATAAATATGTTGAGATGAAAAGACAAGAGTAATATATATATTTTCATTGTATTATGCTTTGAGATAATATCATAGTGAAAAGGTGCTTGGTAATCGAGTATTATGATAGTACTTTTGAAATAAGTAAAATGATCAAATATGCACACATATATTAAATTATTTCAATAAAGGAAGAAAAATATTTATTAAAATAATTTAACTAATGACTATAAGGGAAATAAAAATATTTCTTTTAGGTATTTTTACATATATTAAGGAAATAATTAGAGTTTTTTTTTAATAATTTTTTTAATTAACGTAGAGTATTTCTAAGATAAAATAGTGTCGAGTATTTATCTCCGTATTAAACGTGGTTAATTCCCTTAATAAATTGCTTAATTTTTTTACCAATAGACTTCAGATTTATTTAACTTAAATTATCTTCCCACCACACAACAAGTGAAATTCAAATCTTTTGGCAACACAAAAACTGTTGCCATTATTAAATTTTCCAAAATTAACACACTAATTTGGCCACAAAACCAGTTTGGAAAATTTAAAATGTTGAATCATATTGTTGAGCCAAAAATGAAGTCTTAAATTGATCTATTTTTGGCAATTAAATCGCCAAATTTCAAAATTATTTTCCTTAATTTAACATGCTTAAAATGTGCCTTAGAATTTTGAAACCATTAATTGGCCACCGAACCAAATTGAAACATGCACTCTAATTTCATCAATAATTCTGAACGGAAGCTGTAATGTGGCGTCAAATTGTAGGGAAGAGAGAACGTAATTAATGGGATCATTAACTAGGAGTTAAGTTGGATTACATGAAATAGGATCTGCAATATTGTATCCACAAATGTGCACAGACCCAAAATCCAAATTACATGAGAAATTCACCACATGGGAGAAAAACATAAGCATATATATAGATATGAGAATTGCACTTGCCTGAAATCAAGCAAATACCACAAGAATGAGAATTGCTGCAAACAAGAAAGGTCCAAGAAATTTGAAATGATTTTCCCCCCAGAAGGTGTACAGAGTAAGGCTCACAACAACCACCGTGGGTCAGAACTCTCTCAGGTATTAGCAACTTAACCAAGTGGAATGCGCGATGAGTGAACACTTGAACAACTCTCTCAGCTATCAGCAGCGCTGAAGATCGTTAGCAATGAAAGGAAGAGGTTGATGATATCAAGATATAAAGACACTGTAGCCCATATGTACTCGTCGTATGAGAATCGTTTTATCAAGTTATCCGTGTCATAAATGATGTACCCGCAGAATATGATCGAAGACAAACCCCCATATATCATCATAGAGATTCTACCCATTGGGAAGAAGATCTGCATCCAAGGAATGTGCAAAAAGACACGAAAGCCAAACATCAGAAATTCATGACCCGAGAGAAATCATAAACAAGTCATGTGGGGAAAATGTAAACTTTAGAATATACATACCTGGATGAAACCAAATAGTACAAGCACAACAACTGCCCCAAACAAGAAAGGCCCAAGGAAATTGAAATCATGGCCTCTCCTTGCCGCCCAGAAGGTGTAGAGAGTAAGGCTCACAATAACCACTGTGGTCAGAATCACTGATTCCAGAATCACCTCTCCTGTAGCAAGAGGAACCATAGAATTTCAAGAGGTCAGATTATTTTACATTACAAGCAGAGATCATCAGATCAATGGGATATTTGAAAGTCTCTGGAAGCCAGCATTTCCTCTCCTTTTCTTTAAGAAGGTGAGAAAAAGGGTGAACTAAAAATGTTAAGCATGCCCTGGAGGCGCTTTATATTTCAACCCACTCGATGGAGAGGAACCGCACTATAGAAGAGAACCCAAATTAGATACCCATCAAACCATAAAAAATGCTCCGAGAACCCAAATTAGATACCCATCAAACCATAAAAAATGCTCCACCTAAACACAATAAACAACTAAATAGACCAAGACTATCGCCACAGAGTTTGCTCCTCTGATGCCAAACTTTAAACTGCAGATCAAAGAACAGCTAACAACAACAACCCTGACAAAATGAACACACTTGGCCACCAGTAGAATGTTAAACATGGCATCATCAATGAATTTGCCATGCCAAGCAAGAAATGCAGCAAGGAAGGTTCCGTGATATATCAGCGAAATTCTCGAACTAACAGAACCAAAGCTGCTATGGATGTGTGTGATACTAATAGGACACAAAGAGATCAGGCAAGAGTTTATCTGTAGACAGCTAAGACAGCTAGTACAGCTAGGAATTGTCAAAGAAATCCGCCTGTGTATTTTCCTTTGGGACAATAAAGGTAAGAAGCTTAATTAGTATCCACGAGCAGGATGATGCCCGGCTCGCCTAGCTACTCTTCGCCTAATTTGGATACATAACCACCACCAATGTGGCCGCCTCTACGGCGCCAACCCCAGCCACCACCACCTACGATGATCCTTCCTTTTTCATTCATTCTAAACTAGCTAACTCATTAGTCATCAGTTCATCCGAAAAACGATGCACAAAAGAAAGAAACTGATCCTCACCCTTGGTAAATGAACAGCTTAATCCAACGTCCAAAGCAAGCAAGATGGTGAAAATCGACAGCAGGATATAGTTCACCGGATGCTTCTGGTGGTAGTAATACAATAGGATCAAAACTGCACAGATTTACAAAAAAAAACCCTAATCAATAAAACACTACCACCAAGCACGGAAAGTCCCCAAAAAAGAAATCCACATGAAAAATTACCAAATAATGGCATTATGGATGACGATATAAAGGCCGAGGCCGGTCCCAGTATCGGCGAAGAAGTGAGCGACGCGAGGGGTTTTAACGACGATTGCTGCAACTACAATCGTCAGTAGAAATTGAAAAGTGATGATCGAGTACACTTTCCTGATGAAAGTCCACCGGAGCTCGGGGCATTCCAGCATCATCGGATACAGAGGCCTCGAATTATCGGCCTCCACGTCACTTTTCCGGTACGGTTTGTTCCACATGGTTGGTTGCGATGGCGTGTTTGGGTGCGCAAAAATGAGATGCAGTTTAGTTGAAGGAAAGCAGGGGACGGTAAAAGAGCGGTTGAACGGAGAGTAGAAAGTCAAAGTCCAGCAATATTTGTTTCTTTGTTATTTCCGATCCAATTCCTAGAAACTTCCCTGGGAAAAAAAGTATACTAAACGAAAAGCTTGTTGGCACTTGGCACTACTCTTGTTCACGACAAAATAATTATTATTAATTTGTTTGGATTACAAGTTACAACACATCCAAAGTAGGATTACAACACATTATTCACGACAAAATAATTATTATTTATAAAAAAAACAACGAACAAGGAAATCTCAGTCGATCTTCCAAGCCTCGGCGATTTTGGACAAGGCTACTCGAGAAGAGCCTTTTTCATCACTCGATGCAATTCTAGCTTCATTCTTCATCGCAAGACATTTCTCCCTCACCGACTTACCTTCCTCCGATTCCATTAATTCCCTGACTCGCTTCTCCACTTCCGTCGCACTTACAAACCCATCCTCCGCCTCCTTCATCGGCAGCGCAACTCCGATTTCTTCCACCAACAACACCCTGTTCACCCTCTGCTCTGCGTACAGCGGCCAAGCCACCATCGGCACTCCTGCAATCAAAGCTTCGAGCACCGAATTCCAGCCGCAGTGAGTAACAAATCCGCCCACCGCCTTGTGATTCAATACTGCCACCTGAGGAGCCCATGACTTGACCACAAGCCCTCTCTCTTTGGTTCGATCCAGGAAACCATCTGGGAGGAATGATTCCAGATCTTGGTCCTCTGTTTTCATGGAAATGGCTAAACTTTGGTTGTTTGATGGTGGATTCCGCACCACCCATAAGAAATTATGCCCGCTGCTCTCCAACCCATCTGCTATTTCTCCTAATTGCTGCTTTGAGAACACGCCCAAGCTGCCAAAACACAAGAAAACAACACTTCTGGTTGGTTGAGCATCAAGCCATGTCAAACACTCCGATTGCCCGCCACCTGTTCGATCATTTGCCGCAAGGAGCGGCCCTATGCAGTAAATTGGTGGGGTGCGCTTGTCAGGCAAGCAGAGCCCGTCCGACATGGATCTGACAGCTCTAGGCTCCAGCGATTCGAAAGTGTTCACTATCACTCCCGCAGATTCTGGTAATCTGATGCCGATATTCAGAAAGTATCGATAAACCTTGTCTTCGCGATCAAGAAATGGTTTTGGCATATCAGTAGATGGGATTGGGGGAATACCCGGAATTTCAAGAATGGTGTTGAGATCTTTAAAGCTTTTAGTCGCTGATTGATGGAGAGTGGGGAGATAAAAAAACATTGCGAGACAGCTGGCGCCAGAAGCGAAGAAGAAGTAGGACGGGATGTTGAGTTGAGAGGTTACAGAGAGAGCAGATACGCAGAACACGTCCATGACAAAGGCACGGATGGTGTGTGTTTTTGAGATGGATAAGAGTTGCTGGTGGACGTGAGGGTTGCTGAGTTGGAGGACCTCAAAAGTGAGGGATTCGTGGTGGGCGGCGGTGGTGGAAGGGAGGGTTACGGTGGGGAGATGGTGGAATTTGATTGAGGGGACGGTGGCGGAGACGTTGGCTATGTAAGGGGCGGTGGAGCTGGCGTTGTAGGGGACGGTGGTGACGAGGATGTGGATGGAGAGGGAAGGGTGGTGGGTGAGGATTAGTTTGGCCAACTCCACCATGGATATTAGGTGCCCGATCGGCGGTGATGGGAAGAGAACTACGGCGTTGTTCATGTTTGAAACTTGATCCTTTTGCGGTGATGGAAGAAAAAATGAGATGAGCGGAGCGGATGCAAAAATGATGGCAGGTTAGAAATAAATTTAAGAATTGGACGGGAAGTGGATTTTAAGGATATTGGGCTTGAATTTGTTTGTGGCCTTTGGTTTAAATCCACCTGTACATGAATTAATTGACTCATTTGGCATCTCTACTCAAAAAATGATTTAAAAGGCACCTATATTTTTTACGTAAGACACATTTGACACCTCCCACGAACGGCGTCACCGTTCTTCCGTTATCCGCCCACGTGGCATGTCACGTCATAACTGTTTATGACGTGGCATGCCACGTGGGCAGATAACGGAGGAACGGTGACGCCGTTCGTGGGAGGTGCTAAATGTGTCATACGTAAGAAGTATAGGTGCCAAATGAGTCATACGTAATTAATTAATTTAAAAATTCAGAAAAAAATATAATTAATTTTTTATTTTTTTCTTTTATTATCTAATTAATTTTTAAAAAATTAATTTTATTATCTAATTAATTTTAAAAATTCAGAAAATAATGTAATTAATTTATAAAAAGCAATGTAATTAATTTAAAATTTCAGGAAAAATATAATTAATTTAAAAATTCATAAAAATAATGTAATTAATTTAAAAATTCAGAAAAATAATATAATTCTTTTTTTCTTTTTTTCTTTTATTATCTCTTATTTCATTTATTTTCACTTCTCCTCCTCTTTTTCTTTTCTTCTTTCTATTTCTTTCTTTCTTTTATTTCTTCTTTTTTTCTTTCTTTCTTTCCCTAGTCAAATGTAAATAATGTAAACAGTATAATTAATTTTATTTCATGTCCATACACAAAAAAATGAGCCACCTTTACATGGCCACTCATCTCGCCTGCCATGCTCCACTGCCCAGATCGCCAACCAAACCCAACACCGTCACCCTCTCTTCATCATCTCTCATATGCTGCAAAACGAAATCTTAATTTATGTTATTTTTTGAAATAATTAATAAAACTATTTTTGAGATATTTTTGAAAAGAGGAGGTGAAGTGAAAATAAAGGAAATAAGAGATAAGAAAATTAAAAATTAAAAAATTAATTATATTATTTTTCTGAATTTTTAAATTAATTACATTGTTTTTTTCTGAGATTATTTAATTAATTATATTTTTTCTGAATTTTTAAATTAATTACATTTTTTAATAAAAGTTTTAAATTATTTTCTGAATTTTTTAAATTAATTATATTGTTTTTCTGAATTTATTTAATTAATTATATTTGTTTTCTGAATTTTTAAATTAATTACATTTTTTAATAAAAATTTTAAATTATTTTCTGAATTTTTTAAATTAATTATATTTTTTCTGAATTTTTAAATTAATTATATTTTTTTCTGAATTTTTAAATTAATTAATTACGTATGACTCATTTGGCACCTATACTTCTTACGTATGACACATTTGGCACCTCTCACGAACGGCGTCACCGTTCCTCCGTTATCCGGCCACGTGGCACGCCGCGTCATAAACAGTGATGATGTGGCATGCCACGTGGCGTGCCACGTGGGCAGATAACGGAGGAACGGTGACGCCGTTCGTGGGAGGTGCCAAATGTGTCATACGCAAGAAGTATAGGTGCCTTTTAAACCGTTTTTTGAGTAGAGGTGCCAAATGAGTCAATCAATTCATGTACAGGTGCCATTTTTGGATTTAAACCTTGTGCCTTTCAACGAGTTAGGTTTGTTTAATAGGTACGGGCAATACTATAATCCCACCGTTGGATTGTATTTAATGGTGTAATTTTAATTTTAATATTTTAATTAATTACCTTATATTAATTTTTTTATTTAATAGCCCTTTTAGATTCGTATATTTTTTATTTATTATTCCATCGTTAAAAATAGTTTACAAAAAAAAACTATCATGTCAGCGAACGTTAACGAAGATGTGATAAGTTTTTGTTTACTAAAAGTTGAACATTAGAAATGATAAGTTAAGTTAAGAAATTAAACTTATTTGGTAGGAAATAAATTAATTTAGTTAACTGATTAAAATAATGAAAAAAATTTAATCTAGTAATACCAAAGATATGTGACGGTATATAAATAGACATGCATTGGTGTCTAAAATGTTTTTCAAAAGATTTTGCTTGTTCATCTTGACTCTCAGATCTGGCATGGTGGTTCTCACATCTGATCTCTAGCATGGTAATATTGACAAGGTGGATCTGAGGGCGAGGATGGTCTCACTGGTGGTTGCGGGCTGGTTGAGGTGGCTTCTGGGCTTCATGGGCCTTATTAGGTTCATGGTCTGTAATTTATTTTTCTACCCCTTGATATGATCCGGCCCCCGGGTGTGAGGGTCGAATGATATGCAACCAAAGGGAGGATCTAGCTCTAGATTTGTACACACAAACGACCACAAAACAGTAGGAAAACACATGGAGACGCAGCGGAAATTGAAAGGATAAATACCCGGATTAGAGAAAGCGTTGGAGACGGGAGGGATGATTGAACAACGAACGATTGGAACTTGAGTTCGGATTGTTGAACGGCTTGAACACGGGCAGATTGTTCAAGAACATAAACACACTCAAATTCGGATTCATTGCTCACACAAATGGAAGTAATAACAGATTACACATTTAAAGGATTCTTGTTCTTTTTACTTGACTCAAGCCATGGCGATCCAAGACCAAGGCAAGCCCCAAGATGGAGCCCCGGATGAATGAATGAGGAAGGAGTGTTCTCACTTAACATTCATTCATCATCCAAAGCTAAGTTACAAAATGAGGAGAAAGTCCCTATTTATACTAGGTTACAATAAGCCTACACTATTACAAAAATGACCCTGAAAATGTCCTTGGAAGACAACATTCGGTCACCAAACCCGAAGGTAGCGTGATTCACGGTTAGGGCTAACCGTGATCACGTTTGCCTACTTTTCCTTACCGTGATCACGGTTAGTCCTTACCGTGATCACGCCAATAACCGTACGCTAAAATGTCAACGAGCATAACTTTTGATCCACCCGTCAGATTGATCTGAAACTTGTCCCAAATGAAAGCTAAGATCTTGAAGTTTCCATCAAGCCTCTGATCACTCAAATCGGATTCCATTTGCTTGTCCAGATGCTCATGATGATTGGTAATCACGCTAATGGTTCTTCTTTGGCCGGAAAAGCCTCTTTTTGTGCAGCATGGGCTAGGCTAACACTCGGGTCTTCTTCCCTTGCCATGGAAAGACTTGGGAAGTCTTCAAAGGGGGTCAGGATCATATCAACCTCTCCCTCTTCAAAAGGATTCGTCCTCGAATCCTTGCTTCTTCTTCTTTTTTTTTTTTTTTTTCTGTAAAAGAAACAAACGATATATATATATAGATATTTGCGTTAGTTAAAAACACTCGCTCACGTGTTTACACTCGGTGTTTAAAACTCTCGCAAAAGTTGTGCTCACAAATAATTCGCTCACATTTATTGAGGGGACAAGTGGCACTTGGTCAACAAGTCTAACGATTAGGTCAAAAAGTCTTGCTTGCATTAAATGCAAGGATAAGCACAAAGACTTGTGTGCACAATCTATATTTGTTTATTCCTAAGGAAAAAATAAACAAATGGGAAACAAAAACTTTTTGATCATCCAAACTCAGATGGATCAAAAAGAAAAGACTCAAGAACAAGATGAACACATGAAGAACACAAGAAGAACATGAAGAACACTAAGAACACCAAGATGTTCTTGACAGACTTCCGAAAAATGACTCGAAAATATAGCAAACGAAGGCTAAACATTACGAAAATTAACAGACACACTCCTAAGACATGGACCTACAACTTTCACGAAGGGAAAAAAGGACAATTCCTAAGGGAAGACACCGAAAACAGAGCAGAAACACAAGAACTGTTCTCTCGGGTAAAATCTGCACACTTTTCTTTGGGAGTCAAAAAGTGTATAAATTTCACTGAGATTGCAGTCGACACAAAAACAAAAGTTGTTCCACACAGATTGAAGTTTAAGCATACAAAATTTCAGGATGTTCTGAGCGGTAAAACTCGTACAAAACAGAAAAGAAACAGACACAACAAACTGATTTTCGGACAGAAAATCAGGCACAAGAGGAACGACTCTTGGAAACGAAAACACAAGACAAATAAGACACTCAAGAACACGAAGAACTCGAGAATGAACCTTGACTGCCTCCGTCGGCGATTCTGTCAAGACCCATTTTCGTGGCCGGAACATGTCATCAAGTGTGACACAACAACAATCACAAGAACTGAAACAACTCAAGAACACAAAAACGAACCTAACTGCCTCGGTCGGCGATTCTGTAGGGCTCGAGTTGTGGCCGAAACAAATCTCAAGTGAAACAATTCCAACAAACAAACTCAAGAAAAATCAAGATGATTTTCAAACAAAAAAAATCATCTCAACAACAACACACAAACAAAGACAGATTTGTACAAACACAAGAGCCCAGAAGCTCCGCTACCACTTGATACGATCACGGCCCCCTTCGAATTAGAACAACTTGACACCTTGCCAAGAGGATCGGTCACGGGCAGCCGAGCCTTGCTAATGCGCATAATTCATGCCCAAGGACGCGGTTCGAGTGCTAAACCTTCGCAATCCCTAGGCCTAGACACGCGGAACTCCCAAGATGGTCGAGAAGGCCATGAATTAGAGGCGCGTCTAGCCCTAGCAAGTCACCAGGCCACGCACACTCATCCCAAGGCCTTGACAACAAATGCTCCATCTATGCAAGTCAGAATTGTGTCACCTAGTCGCCACCAGAATATGGACAAGCAAATGGTTCCCGATTTGAGAGATCAGAAGCTTGATGGAAACTTCAAGATGTTAGCTTTCATCTGGGACAAGTTTCAGGTCAATCGGACGGGTGGATCAAAAGTTAGGCTACTCGACATTTTGGCGCGCAGGAAGGAAAATGCTAGCGTGATCACGGTTAGGCCTAACCGTGAATCACGCTACCTTCTGATGTGGGAGCTGATCCTTGGGTGCCTTACCGTGATCACGGTTCGTTCTAACCGTGAATCACGGTAGGAGTTGTGCCGAGCATGATCACGTTTAGTCCTTAACGTGAATCACGATAGTGAGTTTGGCTAACGTGATCACGGTTAGGCCTAACCGTGAATCACGCTAGCGTCGGATTTGTTGCCTTTTTGCTTACTTGTATAAATAGCTCTTGTTTCATTTCCATGGGGAGTTTTTGGACAACTTTGTGTGTGTTTTGTTGAGTGAGAACTCTCCTCCTTTGTACACATGGAGCTAGGGCTCAACACTTTCATTCCTTGAGAGGGATCGCTTGAGTTTGAGATTACTCCTCCCGATCTCTCTCCGGGAAAGCAAACCTTGTAATCGTGTTAACAATTTATGTGAATGAAATATATGTTTATTTGGTTGATCATCCATAGAAACGAGTCTCAATCTTGGCCCTCGGAGTATATCTTGATCAAGCAATCGTTCGTGTGATTTTCGTTACTTCGCGTGTGCTCATCTCCGTCCCTTCCATCCATCTTCTAAATCCCGGGTAACTCCCATCTTTCCATCGCTCTTTATGTGTGTTTTCTCCGCTAGTTCTCCCTTTTCTTGAGTTTCCCCATCTTGTGACATGGTTTGTACTAGATGATTCGTTTGGCTAGATCCTCCTTAAGCTCCATATGTAATCCGGCCTACTAACCCTAGGCCGTGATCGCATCACCCCTTCTATCCTTTCTTTATCTCCTGTGAAACTTTTATGGAATTGTCTTACATAAGCCTTACAGAAAAGTTGAATTCTAGTCTTCCACATTACAAAACTATACTCAACCCGATTCTATAAACTTTTAAGAATTTGGGTGTAGGGTTGAATATGTAAACTTTAAAATTGGCTAGATACGAATTAGATAAAAGATTTGATAAAAAATTGATTCGACCCCGCTCGCAAACACCAGCATGCTGGATACGTGGATACTGCGAAACATCAATACTCCAACAAACTAATAGGGGTGGGGTAAATTTTGCTGGGGTGGTAGGGATTATTGAATAAGTGATGCGGCAGCTAAATTCAGAACTGGTATTTAATGGGTTATGACATGGGGCAAGATAAGCCCACTTGCAACCCACGTCTGCCAACTATTTCCAGGCAGTGGGCCTCAAATTACACAACTCCACTACAAAGTCTATTCAACACTCAATTTCGTCACTCATACGGCTGTCTGTCCCATATTGTTGTCACCGTTCAATTCCTAACTAATGGACCAACTTTTTTTACCTAATTTTTTTGTTTGATTTTTTTTTTTTAAAAAAAGAATTCTAAATGAGAATTGTTGAGCAAAAGGACCCCATAAGAAAAGCTGAAATGATAAATTCGCATTTATGAGATATCGGTGTCGGATGGGATGGATAGAAAGACTTTTCTTCAGCCAATGCCATTTTATGAAACTCTTTTTTTTTTCCTCATTTTTTTTGAGACCGTAAAGCGTTAAATTTTAGAGTCCAGATCTAAATTTGTAGCGTTTACTATATACATTTGTCAAATTTTTTCTAATAACAATATATATTTATTAAATTTTATTAATTACTACCTCCTAGTTTTATTAACTGTCGTTTTGATTTGGGACACACATATTAAAGAAAGTCAGATGATTCACTGTTTGAAACAATTTTACCTTTTATTTTTTCTCGAAAAATAACGTTTAATTAAACTGGGAGAGAGTATATTATAAACACGTTAATTTCATACGTTGTGTTAAAATACTATCATAGTTTAATCCAACGTCCAAAGCAAGCAAGATGGTGAAAATCGACAGCAGGATATAGTTCACCGGATGCTTCTGGTGGTAGTAATACAATAGGATCAAAACTGCACAGATTTACAAAAAAAAAACCCTAATCAATAAAACACTACCACCAAGCACGGAAAGTCCCCAAAAAAGAAATCCACATGAAAAATTACCAAATAATGGCATTATGAGGATGACGATATAAAGGCCGAGGCCGGTCCCAGTATGGGCGAAGAAGTGAGCGACGCGAGGGGTTTTAACGACGATTGCTGCAACTACAATCGTCAGTAGAAATTGAAAAGTGATGATCGAGTACACTTTCCTGATGAAAGCCCACCGGAGCTCGGGGCATTCCAGCATCATCGGATACAGAGGCCTCGAATTATCGGCCTCCACGTCACTTTTCCGGTACGGTTTGTTCCACATGGTTGGTTGCGATGGCGTGTTTGGGTGCGCAAAAATGAGATGCAGTTTAGTTGAAGGAAAGCAGGGGACGGTAAAAGAGCGGTTGAACGGAGAGTAGAAAGTCAAAGTCCAGCAATATTTGTTTCTTTGTTATTTCCGATCCAATTCCTAGAAACTTCCCTGGGAAAAAAAGTATACTAAACGAAAAGCTTGTTGGCACTTGGCACTACTCTTGTTCACGACAAAATAATTATTATTAATTTGTTTGGATTACAAGTTACAACACATCCAAAGTAGGATTACAACACATTATTCACGACAAAATAATTATTATTTATAAAAAAAACAACGAACAAGGAAATCTCAGTCGATCTTCCAAGCCTCGGCGATTTTGGACAAGGCTACTCGAGAAGAGCCTTTTTCATCACTCGATGCAATTCTAGCTTCATTCTTCATCGCAAGACATTTCTCCCTCACCGACTTACCTTCCTCCGATTCCATTAATTCCCTGACTCGCTTCTCCACTTCCGTCGCACTTACAAACCCATCCTCCGCCTCCTTCATCGGCAGCGCAACTCCGATTTCTTCCACCAACAACACCCTGTTCACCCTCTGCTCTGCGTACAGCGGCCAAGCCACCATCGGCACTCCTGCAATCAAAGCTTCGAGCACCGAATTCCAGCCGCAGTGAGTAACAAATCCGCCCACCGCCTTGTGATTCAATACTGCCACCTGAGGAGCCCATGACTTGACCACAAGCCCTCTCTCTTTGGTTCGATCCAGGAAACCATCTGGGAGGAATGATTCCAGATCTTGGTCCTCTGTTTTCATGGAAATGGCTAAACTTTGGTTGTTTGATGGTGGATTCCGCACCACCCATAAGAAATTATGCCCGCTGCTCTCCAACCCATCTGCTATTTCTCCTAATTGCTGCTTTGAGAACACGCCCAAGCTGCCAAAACACAAGAAAACAACACTTCTGGTTGGTTGAGCATCAAGCCATGTCAAACACTCCGATTGCCCGCCACCTGTTCGATCATTTGCCGCAAGGAGCGGCCCTATGCAGTAAATTGGTGGGGTGCGCTTGTCAGGCAAGCAGAGCCCGTCCGACATGGATCTGACAGCTCTAGGCTCCAGCGATTCGAAAGTGTTCACTATCACTCCCGCAGATTCTGGTAATCTGATGCCGATATTCAGAAAGTATCGATAAACCTTGTCTTCGCGATCAAGAAATGGTTTTGGCATATCAGTAGATGGGATTGGGGGAATACCCGGAATTTCAAGAATGGTGTTGAGATCTTTAAAGCTTTTAGTCGCTGATTGATGGAGAGTGGGGAGATAAAAAAACATTGCGAGACAGCTGGCGCCAGAAGCGAAGAAGAAGTAGGACGGGATGTTGAGTTGAGAGGTTACAGAGAGAGCAGATACGCAGAACACGTCCATGACAAAGGCACGGATGGTGTGTGTTTTTGAGATGGATAAGAGTTGCTGGTGGACGTGAGGGTTGCTGAGTTGGAGGACCTCAAAAGTGAGGGATTCGTGGTGGGCGGCGGTGGTGGAAGGGAGGGTTACGGTGGGGAGATGGTGGAATTTGATTGAGGGGACGGTGGCGGAGACGTTGGCTATGTAAGGGGCGGTGGAGCTGGCGTTGTAGGGGACGGTGGTGACGAGGATGTGGATGGAGAGGGAAGGGTGGTGGGTGAGGATTAGTTTGGCCAACTCCACCATGGATATTAGGTGCCCGATCGGCGGTGATGGGAAGAGAACTACGGCGTTGTTCATGTTTGAAACTTGATCCTTTTGCGGTGATGGAAGAAAAAATGAGATGAGCGGAGCGGATGCAAAAATGATGGCAGGTTAGAAATAAATTTAAGAATTGGACGGGAAGTGGATTTTAAGGATATTGGGCTTGAATTTGTTTGTGGCCTTTGGTTTAAATCCACCTGTACATGAATTAATTGACTCATTTGGCATCTCTACTCAAAAAATGATTTAAAAGGCACCTATATTTTTTACGTAAGACACATTTGACACCTCCCACGAACGGCGTCACCGTTCTTCCGTTATCCGCCCACGTGGCATGTCACGTCATAACTGTTTATGACGTGGCATGCCACGTGGGCAGATAACGGAGGAACGGTGACGCCGTTCGTGGGAGGTGCTAAATGTGTCATACGTAAGAAGTATAGGTGCCAAATGAGTCATACGTAATTAATTAATTTAAAAATTCAGAAAAAAATATAATTAATTTTTTATTTTTTTCTTTTATTATCTAATTAATTTTTAAAAAATTAATTTTATTATCTAATTAATTTTAAAAATTCAGAAAATAATATAATTATTTTTAAAAATTCAGAAAATAATGTAATTAATTTATAAAAAGCAATGTAATTAATTTAAAATTTCAGGAAAAATATAATTAATTTAAAAATTCATAAAAATAATGTAATTAATTTAAAAATTCAGAAAAATAATATAATTCTTTTTTTCTTTTTTCTTTTATTATCTCTTATTTCATTTATTTTCACTTCTCCTCCTCTTTTTCTTTTCTTCTTTCTATTTCTTTCCTTCTTTTATTTCTTCTTTTTTTCTTTCTTTCTTTCCCTAGTCAAATGTAAATAATGTAAACAGTATAATTAATTTTATTTCATGTCCATACACAAAAAAATGAGCCACCTTTACATGGCCACTCATCTCGCCTGCCATGCTCCACTGCCCAGATCGCCAACCAAACCCAACACCGTCACCCTCTCTTCATCATCTCTCATATGCTGCAAAACGAAATCTTAATTTATGTTATTTTTTGAAATAATTAATAAAACTATTTTTGAGATATTTTTGAAAAGAGGAGGTGAAGTGAAAATAAAGGAAATAAGAGATAAGAAAATTAAAAATTAAAAAATTAATTATATTATTTTTCTGAATTTTTAAATTAATTACATTGTTTTTTTCTGAGATTATTTAATTAATTATATTTTTTCTGAATTTTTAAATTAATTACATTTTTTAATAAAAGTTTTAAATTATTTTCTGAATTTTTTAAATTAATTATATTGTTTTTCTGAATTTATTTAATTAATTATATTTGTTTTCTGAATTTTTAAATTAATTACATTTTTTAATAAAAATTTTAAATTATTTTCTGAATTTTTTAAATTAATTATATTTTTTCTGAATTTTTAAATTAATTATATTTTTTTCTGAATTTTTAAATTAATTAATTACGTATGACTCATTTGACACCTATACTTCTTACGTATGACACATTTGGCACCTCTCACGAACGGCGTCACCGTTCCTCCGTTATCCGGCCACGTGGCACGCCGCGTCATAAACAGTGATGATGTGGCATGCCACGTGGCGTGCCACGTGGGCAGATAACGGAGGAACGGTGACGCCGTTCATGGGAGGTGCCAAGTGTGTCATACGTAAGAAGTATAGGTGCCTTTTAAACCGTTTTTTGAGTAGAGGTGCCAAATGAGTCAATCAATTCATGTACAGGTGCCATTTTTGGATTTAAACCTTGTGCCTTTCAACGAGTTAGGTTTGTTTAATAGGTACGGGCAATACTATAATCCCACCGTTGGATTGTATTTAATGGTGTAATTTTAATTTTAATATTTTAATTAATTACCTTATATTAATTTTTTTATTTAATAGCCCTTTTAGATTCGTATATTTTTTATTTATTATTCCATCGTTAAAAATAGTTTACAAAAAAAAACTATCATGTCAGCGAACGTTAACGAAGATGTGATAAGTTTTTGTTTACTAAAAGTTGAACATTAGAAATGATAAGTTAAGTTAAGAAATTAAACTTATTTGGTAGGAAATAAATTAATTTAGTTAACTGATTAAAATAATGAAAAAAATTTAATCTAGTAATACCAAAGATATGTGACGGTATATAAATAGACATGCATTGGTGTCTAAAATGTTTTTCAAAAGATTTTGCTTGTTCATCTTGACTCTCAGATCTGGCATGGTGGTTCTCACATCTGATCTCTAGCATGGTAATATTGACAAGGTGGATCTGAGGGCGAGGATGGTCTCACTGGTGGTTGCGGGCTGGTTGAGGTGGCTTCTGGGCTTCATGGGCCTTATTAGGTTCATGGTCTGTAATTTATTTTTCTACCCCTTCTATCCTTTCTTTATCTCCTGTGAAACTTTTATGGAATTGTCTTACATAAGCCTTACAGAATTAAGGAAAGTTGAATTCTAGTCTTCCACATTACAAAACTATACTCAACCCGATTCTATAAACTTTTAAGAATTTGGGTGTAGGGTTGAATATGTAAACTTTAAAATTGGCTAGATACGAATTAGATAAAAGATTTGATAAAAAATTGATTCGACCCCGCTCGCAAACACCAGCATGCTGGATACGTGGATACTGCGAAACATCAATACTCCAACAAACTAATAGGGGTGGGGTAAATTTTGCTGGGGTGGTAGGGATTATTGAATAAGTGATGCGGCAGCTAAATTCAGAACTGGTATTTAATGGGTTATGACATGGGGCAAGATAAGCCCACTTGCAACCCACGTCTGCCAACTATTTCCAGGCAGTGGGCCTCAAATTACACAACTCCACTACAAAGTCTATTCAACACTCAATTTCGTCACTCATACGGCTGTCTGTCCCATATTGTTGTCACCGTTCAATTCCTAACTAATGGACCAACTTTTTTTACCTAATTTTTTTGTTTGATTTTTTTTTTAAAAAAAAAGAATTCTAAATGAGAATTGTTGAGCAAAAGGACCCCATAAGAAAAGCTGAAATGATAAATTCGCATTTATGAGATATCGGTGTCGGATGGGATGGATAGAAAGACTTTTCTTCAGCCAATGCCATTTTATGAAACTCTTTTTTTTTTTCCTCATTTTTTTCGAGACTGTAAAGCATTAAATATCAGAGTCCAGATCTAAATTTGTAGCGTTTACTATATACATTTGTCAAATTTTTTCTAATAACAATATATATTTATTAAATTTTATTAATTACTACCTCCTAGTTTTATTAACTGTCGTTTTGATTTGGGACACACATATTAAGGAAAGTCAGATGACTCACTGTTTGAAACAATTTTACCTTTTATTTTTTCTCGAAAAACAACGTTTAATTAAACTGGGAGAGAGTATATTATAAACACGTTAATTTCATACGTTGTGTTAAAATACTATCATAGTTTAATTCAAATAAAAATTAGAAAATAAGTCTAATTTTATTAGAGAGGATTAATTGGAAAATTTAGTAAATGTAAGATAAGGTTTGACAAATGCAAGAGCAAAAACACCAAATAAACCTTGAAGTTTTAAGATTAAATTGAGGATCAAATTTATAAAACAAAAAAACTATACCTAAGAATATAAAAATGTTTGAAACATTAAACCATAAATTAAAGAGAAGGAATTATATTTTAGAAATTGCAAAGTCTCCACGCGATGACAGAGTTTATTTATATAAAAGAAAGAAAAGATACTAGGTTCATATATTTTTATTTAATTATCTCATCGTTAAAAATAATTTACGTATCATAAATTTCGTTAAAAAAAGTTACCATATCAGCGAACGTCAACAAAGATATGACAACTTTTTGCTAGCAAATTTTTTACTGGAGTACTTGACAGATAAACTATCTTTAACAGTGGGGTAATTGAACCAAAATATACAAATGTAAGAAGGTTATTGAACAAATAAATAATCCAAGGGTAATTAATTAAACATTAATAATATAACCTAATTTTTTTTGAAGAATAATATAATTAGTACAACGTTTGGTGAGGGAGACAAGTGCACTATAACTTAAATGAACTTTGAAGAGATTTGTTGAGGGAGGCGGAAAATATCTAATATTTTCAGACTACATTATAATTTTCTCTTCATCTTCATCGTTAACGCTCGCCTGAACCTCACTATCTCCATATGCGCACCATGCGCTTGCACTATGCGCTCATTTTGGTTCGTTGCTTGATTTCTTCGTGCGATCAATCTCCTCTTGGTCATATAAGCATGTAAAAACCTTACATAGCCTGTTGTTGCTTGTCTAGCTCGCTCCCTCGCGTGCCTCAGCTCAAACGCTACTTGTCTTTCACCATTGGCGCACTCTAAGATTTTGTGCGATCCTAGAATCGTATCACGCAAGAGGCGCAAGCAACACAAGGGCGACTCGTACGGGCATCGGATCAATTTCTTTCCTTGGACCGGATCTCGTCCGGCATAGTCTTTTTAAAATTCTGTTTTGGTTCTGTTATGTTGCTTGTTGATTGTTGTTGGTTTGAAGGGACTACGTGGGCCCTTGTGTTGCTTGTGTTGCTTGTGTTTCTGTAGTGTATTTGGGTGTTCTGTCTTCGTCTTCTCCGGGGTGTACTGGTTGCCGTTGTTTGTTTGTTTCGTTTGGATGGCTGGTTTCAAGCCTTTCCAAGGTGCGGTGGTTAAACCGGTCAAAGAAGGTCGATATAATGAGGAGATCACTTACTACCTTGAAAACTTACCGTCTCATGTGGATCACAAAGCTCTCCGTTATTTGATCAACCGCCGTTGGATTCTTCCTCAGTTTGGAGCCTTAGTGGATGTCTTTATTCCTCTTCGAAGAAACAGAGCTGGGAAGAGATTCGGATTCGTCCGTTTTGATTGGGTTTGTAACAAAATTGATATGGAAATTGCTCTTGACAGGTAATTTATTGGTGCTTCAGCTATTAGAAGCAATCTGGGCAAGCGTGCTAGGAGAGTTGGGAGGACTTTTCAAGTTCGTCCGCGTGTGGTTTCTTCTTTGAACCGCTCCTTGCTGAAATCTTCGAATACTATCCCTGTAGTGAAGGCTGTCTCTTCTGATATTGCTGGACTCGGGGGAGAGCCTGGTACAACTGGGTTCAGTGGCGAGCCTGGGACTCGGACGTTGGCAGATGTAGTGAGAGGGAATCCTCATGCTCTGACGAGCAAAGACAGCGGATTTAACAGCGAGGGTGGGGACCTTCAAACGACTATTTTAGACTTGGAAATTCCATCTGACAACAAAGATTGGTTAAAGAAGAGCGCCATTGGCGTCATTCGGAAACTGGAACATATCCCAGCGATTCAAGAAATGGTTGTTCAGTCTGGGTGGATCTGTGAAACACGGGTTATGGGAAGAGGCCTTGTGTTGGCTGGAATTTGATAGGGAAATTGACAGAGATAGGGCGTTAGCGGAGGTTAGTTCGCGATTATTCTCCAAGGTTTTCTCTTGGGAGGATGGAATTGCCAAGGGAGGAAGGCTATGCTGGGTTCAATGTGTTGGGATTCCTGTTCAGACTTGGGGTCACTCGACTTTCGAGAAAATTGGCAGTCGATTGGGGTCACTGGTAGTGGTTGATGACAATAATCTTGCGAGAACAAGATTAGATGTCGTGAGGTTTCTTGTGTCCTCGGACCGTATCAGTATTAACGAATCCATTCGGGTAACAGTTGGTGGAAATTGTTTTGAAATTGTATGTCAAGAGGAACCCATGCATGGGGCTGTCTCTAACATAGATTGGATGGTGGGGGCAAGGATAGACGTGGAGGAGTCTGATAATTCTTCAGAGGAGGAAGTTGAAGAGATGGGGACCATTAGGGAGGATGATTTGAATTTATCCGGAGGGGAAAAAGAAGTGGAAGACCAAAAAGTTTCTGGGGCCTTCCGTCCTGCAAGTGAGTCAGAGTATCGGGTCAGTTTCCCTCTTGTCACGGTGAGGCATAGGGAAGATAAATTTAAAAAGCTGGTGGGGCAGGCAGGAAGCCTTGAATCGGCACAGTCTGGAGTGGGTTCAAAGGGGGATGTTCAGAAAGCCGAAGATGAGGAGATTATTCGCATGAATCATGTTAGAGATGCCACGATGATAGATCCAGAAACGTGGAGTGTGGGCAGACGGCTTGCACTAACAGATTTCGTCAACAAAGAGGCTTTCCTTTCCTTCGATAAGGAAAGGTTTAATGAAGAATTGGTTCAATTTTGTTGTTAGTCCTCTTGTGTTCCGTGTGCCTTTTATTTTTAATGGTTAATCTAATGTCTTGGAACTGCAGAGGGTTGGGATCACATTCAAAGAGGAGTTTTATCAGACGTAGTTGGCGTAGAAATCATTTGGATTTTTGTTTGCTGCAAGAAACTAAGTTGGAGGAAATAGACGACTATTTCATGCAGACCTTATGGGGGAACCAGGAGGCCCGATGGTTGAGCGCCCCAGCTAGTGGAAGGTCTAGGGGCCTTATAACAATGTGGAACAGTTGCTCCTTCTCTTCAGAAAGAACAATAGTAGGAGATCGTTTTATTTGGATTGAAGGCACTTGGAATAGAGGAAATTTGCGCTGTGTAGTTTTGAATATCTACGCTTATAATGATGTGGATAGAAGAGGTGAGCTTTGGGATACTTTATCTCACCTATTTGAGAGTTGTATCCATCCTGTTCTCGTTGGAGGAGATTTTAATGAAATTCTGGAGCCTTCAGAAAGGCTTAATGGCTCGAATCATGCTAGAGGCATGCAAGACTTCCAAGATTGGGTTGCCAGATGCAGACTACAGGATCTAGCTTTAGTTGGAAGACGATTTACGTGGGCGAATGCGGTGTGTAGAAGCAGACTGGACAGGGTTTTTATTCAAGCGGGGTGGGGTGCTTTTATGCAGAGGGACAGGTTGTCTGCTCTTCACAGACCACACTCCCCTGCTTCTTATGCAGGACACTATTGACTGGGGCCCAAAACCGTTTATAGATCAAGAGATTTGGTGGGAAGTGGTCGGATTCAAGGATTTAGTGGCGAATTGGTGGAGGGAAGCTTCATCTGAATTTCCAGGAAATTGCAGAGTGATTCAAAAGCTGAGATGGTTAAAGCAGAAAGTCAAGAGTTGGAATGCAGAGGTCTATGGCCATGTGGAGAAGATATTACAGGTGCTTCAAGATGAGGATCAGGAGCTTGATAGAATAGCAGATGTTAGATCTATGTCTTTAACTGAACAAGGTCGGAAGTTAGAGTTGACTAATGAGATTTGGGAACAACAGAGTCGTGTAGAAAGATTCTGGAAGCAGAAGACTAGATCGCAATGGGATTTGCAAGGAGACAGAAATACTAGTTACTTCCACAGGATAGCAAAAGTCAGTGTGATTCGGAAGGGAGTGACAGACATTGTGACAACTATCGATCGTATTTCAGACCCCGATGAGATAAAATCTGTTGCAGTTCAGTACTTTTCTTCCTTCTTCAGTTCGGTTAGATGGGAGAGACCCTGGATTCCGGACTTGGGGTTTAGTAGATTGAATGAGAATGAAGCAAATTGGTTAGAAAATGAGGTTACTACAGAGGAGATCTGGGATGCGGTCAAGAGTTGCAATGGTCAGAAAACTCAGGGTCCAGACGGGTTTTCTCTCAGGTTTATTCAAAATGCTTGGGATATCATTGGTCCTGACCTCTGTTTCCTGATTGTGGGTTTTTTTAGAACTGGAATCTTTCCAAAAGGTGCCAATTCTTCTTTTATCACGCTTCTGCCAAAGACAAGTACTGCCAAGAGGTTTAGTGATTACCGTCCTATTAGTCTGGTTAGTAGCTATTACAAAATAATTTCAAAATTTTTAGCAAAGAGGCTAGCCAGGGTGATTCAGAAGGTGATAAGTGAAGAACAACATGGGTTCATGCAAGGGAAAAAGACATTAGACTGTGTGATGGCTGCCAATGAAGTTGTTAGTCATCTGAATTTGTCCAAGCAACAGGGGTTACTCTTCAAATTGGACTTTGAAAAGGCTTACGACTCGGTCGAATGGAGTTACTTGGAAGAAGTTATGCGCCAGATGGGCTTCAGGGAACGTTGGAGGGGATGGATTCTGCAGTGTCTTAGCACCTCCAGAGTTTCTGTCTTGAATAATGGTTCTCCTTCTAATCAATTTGAGGTTAGTCGTGGTCTTAGACAAGGGTGCTCTATGTCTCCTTTTCTGTTTAACATTGCGGCTGAGGGTCTACACCGCCTGTTAGTTCGAGCAAAAAACACAGGCTTGTTAAGTGGCATTAGTAATGAAGCAGCAGGGTGGCAACTTACTCATCTACAATTTGCAGATGACACTCTAATCTTTGTTAAGAACGATGAGAGTGAGATACAAGGAGTAAAAGGGACTCTTCGTTGGTTCGAGGCATTTTCAGGGCTCCGTGTGAATTTTCATAAGAGTTCGCTTGTGGGAGTCAACATGTGGGAGCAGGATGGTCGCTGTCTTGCAAGAAGAGCTGGTTGTAGGTATGAGCAATTACCTTTCAAATATCTCGGTTCTTTTGTTGGCCTTAATCCTAGAAGAATTTCGAGCTGGAACTTCCTTCTTCAGAAGATGAAAACTAAATTGGCTACTTGGAAGGGTCACTTATTGTCTGTTGGTGGGTGGGTCACTTTGATTAAGGCAGCGGTTTCAAGCCTTCCTATCTACAATATATCTATTTACCATATGCCAAAAAGTGTTCGTCGCAAATGTGAAGGGATAATGAGACGGTTCATGTGGAGTGGCGACGAAACAAAAAATGGATTAGCAAAGGTAAAATGGGGGGATATGATAAAATCTAAGGAGTTAGGAGGCTTGGGAATTGGTAACCTTAAAAACCGGAACGCTGCTTATTTATTCAAGTGGGTGTGGGATCTTTGCAGAGGGAGCGGAAAAATTTGGGCGGATATTGTTAGGAGACAATATAGTTTCAATAATTTTGGGAGCTTATGGAAGGTTCCACAACCTACCACCTCCTTTATTTGGAGAGATATTTTCAGACTGTTTAGCAAAGGAGGAGATTGGTTCGATTTTTGGGTGAGGCAAGCGGAGCTAGCGTTGGGAAATGGTAATTCAGTATCCTTCTGGTGGGATCCTTGGCACAATAAGATCCCTTTGGCGTTGGTTTATCCTAGGTTGTTTAATGTGGCTATAAATGCAGATGGGAGTATTCTTGATCATGGGTACTGGTGTGATGATCAATGGTTCTGGAATAATCAGTGGCGTCGTGAGCTATTTGAATGGGAAAAGGATGAATGGCGTTGCTTGACAAGTCAGCTTAAAGCCCTTAACAGAGATGAGGGACCTCGTAATAATAGATGGCAGTTAAATAGCGAAGGGGTTTATTCGGTCGGTTCCTGGTGCCTAGGAATTGATAATCAGCGATTCAATCCTTCTCTTGTCTTGGACTCGTGTTGGTCAAAACTAGCCCCCCTACAGGATAGAATTTTTCCTTTGGCTGGCTATCAGAGATCGCTTAGTTACCAGGGAGTTTTTATTTAAACGCAACATGATTCAGGAGGGTGATAATGTATGCCCTATGTGCTTCAATCAAGGAGAATCTGTCCAGCACATTTTGATTCACTGTCATACTTCTATGGAATGCTGGAATGCGGTAATGCGTTGGCTGGGTATCTCCTGGTGTGCCCCAAGGACAATCGGTGACTTGTGGGGATCTTGGGTTAGCCTTGTGCCTTGGGAAGGGGGGGAAGTCAAAGATAAATGGAAGGTGCTGTTTTATGCTGTCGTTTGGAGCTTGTGGTTACAGAGAAACAATTTGGTTTTCCATCAACGATCTGCTTGTTCGAGACGAACTTTCAACTACTCCTTCTCCTTATGGTATAGGTGGTTAAAGAGTGGTGATCATGCTTTTCCGTACAGCTTGGGAATGATGCTCTTATCCCCTTCTTGGCTATCATCTTGGGGTAGATTGTTACAGTAGTCTTGTCCGTTTCGTTTCGTAGCAGGTCGTTTCTGCTTCATCTTTTGTTTTTTTGCTCCTTCTAATTGGGAGCGATTTTTTGTATATTCTTTCCCTCTTCTCATCTCCTTCCTCGGAGATATGAATAAAATCTCTTCTGCTTATTTAAAAAATATAATAATGTAAAAAACTTATATTTTTTAAAATATTCTACCTAATTTTTTACAACTTTTTAAAAATTATAATTTTAACCTATTAATACTATCTTAACTAGAACTTATAATCTAAGATAAATACTAATTATAATTATACTAATTACAATTATTATCAGTTTAGAACTTCTTCCTAGAGTCTAACTCTATCCCTTGGCCGAATTCCTCTCTTTTCCATTTTTAGGGTATTTTCCCAAGTCAATGGTCAAACACCTAAAAATCTTCCTCTTAGGCTATCTTCGAATCCACTCGTGCGTTTCGGCCCAAACTCGGTCCAGAACTTCTCCTTGAGCTCAGGTTCACGTTGCAATTGGAATCATCCAAAAAGCTCGAGCCATTTGAAAGTTGGCTCATGGTCAAGTTAGCATTGGTCGCTTGCGCTCGCAGTCTGCGCACTGAAATGTCACCTTGAACCCGATTTTGATTCCCTTGTCCAAATGACCTGAAAATTGGATGGGATCTTCCTAACATCTTGAAATATCTTGTATTCATCATAGAACGCTGGTCGGATGTCATCTTCATCGTTAACGCTCGCCTGAACCTCACTATCTCCATACGCGCACCATGCGCTCATTTTGGTTCGTTGCTTGATTTCTTCGTGCGATCAATCTCCTCTTGGTCACATAAGCATGTAAAAACCTCACATAGCCTGTTGTTGCTTGTCTAGCTCGCTCCCTCGCGTGCCTCAGCTCAAACGCTACTTGTCTTTCACCATTGGCGCACTCTAAGATTTTGTGCGATCCTAGAATCGTATCACGCAAGAGGCGAGGGAGCGCAGCGATGGAGAGGGAGCACAATGATGGAGATTGGAGAGGGAGCGTCGAGCAATGGATTCGAGAGCAGAAAATTAATGGTTTGAGAATTAATTAGGTTGGGTAATTGATTGCGTGTCGAGGGCATCAAATTTAGTTGTATGAAATATACGAATTTAGGGGTAGGAATACAACATATCACTCGTCCATAAGGAACTTGTAGATCGTGGTAAGAGGATCGTCCACAGAGATCTAGTTGGGAGATTTGTAGTTTTGACTCAACTTCCTCGTCACTGGAGTTGAGGGGTTTTATTTCTGCAATTAAAATAAACAAAGCAATAAAAAGTAACAAAGCAAAAATTAAATAAAGAAACAATCTTAGGCGGAAAGGAATCTTAGCGAAGATTGCTGATTGAGATTGGTTGTGAACTGATGTGGGGTAAACTCCTAGTAAGGGCGAATTCGTGAGCGCAATCCTTGTTTTTCGATCATTAGCCTTTAGATTTTTTCCTTCTCTCTCATAACACTACTATATATTGGGAGGAACTCCTTTTCAATCCTACTTTCCTCCTCTTGAAATCACTTGGCGGGAACTCCCTTTTCTAGTGATCCTAGCCAGTGGCCACCTTGCTGGTTAAAGGGTTTATCCAATTGGCTGCTGGCTTGAGGCACATGCGTTTTCTCAATGGTGCAGGGAAAGACAGAGTCTAAGCCAAACTGCTCCCAACTCGGAGCCCTAGATTGTCAGTCTGGTTAGGCGTATATCGATCCAAGTCCACTAACCTCCGCGAGGCTAGCTACCTACTTGCGTCACTCCGGTTTCGCTCGTCCCCTTCGTGACTGGCTACAAATTCGTCGTCTTGCCTAAGATTGATCAAGTCTTAGCCTAGACGGGAACCGGTTTATTAAAATAGAACTTGAATCAATTGCGAACGAGAGGATGTTAAGAACATATCGGTCTCACGAATCACAAGTGCACTCACTCAACCCTTACCAAGAATTAGCTGTTTAGTTACTAGACATAATAATCAAAGAAGTAAAGAAATAATTGAAGAACATAAAAATAGAATTAAAATGCGATATTCCAAAGAATTATCGCAGCAAAGTGTTTACAACCCCGAAGTTGGAAGAAGGAAGATGGAAGATGCCGTAATTGACAACCTTCCCTAGCCTTTAACAAGGCTAGAGTCCCCGCCCCTTACGTTTCTTTCCAAATTCCAAACTTCAAAAAGATATGAGATAAAACCAAATCTCAATTGTTCAAATTCGAAATAAAATAAAATAAAACTAGAAATAGATTTGTTTGTTCAAATAGAGGATAATCCTTAAAAGGATGCAATCTTGGATCACGACTGATCTTCTCTATCTTTCTCCAGCTGTCAAATCCATTCGTTTAGGTTGGGTAATATATCAGAATCCGTCGGATTATCGCAATCTGACAATTTTCGGATTCCGACCTCCATCACCGAATTCTATCCGATCGTCTGTCGGATCGGAATGGATGAGGGTGACCGGATCGGATCCTCCGATCTGTGCTCACCCCTGGTCTCATATGATCTCTAGCATGGTAATATTGTTCTTAGTGACAGGGTGGATCTGAGGGCGAGGATGGTCTTACTGGTGGTTGCGGGCTGGTTGAGGTGGCTTCTGGGCTTCATGTGCCTTATTAGGTTCATGGTCTGTAATTTATTTTTCTACCTCTTCGTCATGGTTGGGTCGGCTTGTCGTTTGTAATCCAAGGCTTTATGCTTGGACTTGGATCGAGCATTGGAGATCAATCATTGTTGTGAACAGAAGAAAATAAATTAAATTTATCCAACAATAATTTACCTATATATTTTACATATTCTGAGAGTTTAATTTCGAAATTTTGAAAGCAATTAGACAGACGTTGTATAAATGACAAAAGTAATATTGCCACTTGCTAGCACGAGAAAGTTTAATTTCGTCCAGAAATGATTTCCCTTTTGTGCTTGTGTTAGTGATAGATTTATTTAATAGAAAAAAATGTACATTTTTAATAATTTTTTCAACTGTAATCACACCAAGTAATAAAGTGTATAATTTCTGGTTATAGTTTTTGATACATCTTACTATCTTAGCATGCCCGAATATAAAAAGCAGGGACAAATCAATTTAGTCTCTTTTTCTTCCTTTTCACTAAAGCAAAAGTTAAATACGAATTAATCTTCTTGAGAACAAAAGCCTCATATTGGAACATATACAAGACGTACGATCCAAGTGATTCTCTCTCTCTTTTACAGGGTCCCACTCCTGTTCGATACCCAAATGCAGCTCCATACTTGTATAAAAATGGCTGGAAGATCAGAGAGGAAGAGAAGTGACAACTAACAAATTCTTCTAATTGTCTTGGAAATATGACCAGTAGCCACGTCACAGAGCTCATTGAATCCGCCACTAAACGTGAGTGGAATAAATTTATTGACATCTACCGCCGAAATCCAGCAGCCCGCAATGCAGTAATCACGAATTCAGACGAGACACCATTACACGTGGCACTTTCTCTTAGTGCCGCAGAACATGTCGTGGAAAAGATGTTAAATATACTCCTCGCGCAAGGCGTCGCGGAAGCCTATGAGTGTCTCAAGATGGCGGACAAAGAAGGCAATACGGCGTTCCATCTTGCAACTTCAAAGGGGTACGCAGAACATGTCGTGGAAGAGATGTTAGATATACTCCTTGCGAAAGGCGTCGCGGAAGCCTATGAGTGTCTCAAGATGGCGGACAAGGAAGGCAATACGGCGTTCCATCTTGCAGCTTCAAAGGGGTACGCAGAACATGTCGTGGAAAAGATGTTAGATATACTCCTTGCGCAAGGCGTCGCGGAAGCCTACGAGTGTCTCAAGATGACGGACAAAGAAGGCAATACGGCGTTCCATCTTGCAGCTTCAAAGGGGTACGCCGTAGTGTGTAGTCGCATTGCAAATGTGGATGAACGGAAGACTCTTGGTAACATGACGAACGTCAAGGGTGACAATATTCTTCAAGTTGCTTTCTCCAACGAACATATCGGTACGTAAGAAGTTAGTTCTACACTTTTATTGCCATTGCACATTAATTTGGTAAAACTGTATGTATTCATCAGCAAATTTTATAATTTCTAAGAAGAATATATTAAATTATTATTATTAGCGTGCTTAATTAGCTGCACTCGTTAGTCTAAATTCTAAGTTGTGTGTACACATAATGAGTATGCAGATCAAGTATACTTACTGCAAAGTTGGAAGAGTCAGATCTATTAATATGTGATTATTAGTGTGATCGATATAGTTTCAGTCACCATTTATTTCATTTTCAGTCCTTTTTTTTATTTAGAGTTAAAAGTTTTATATGAAGAACTGCATAACTCAATCACTTATGGAGCATTATATTGACATCAATCAACCTTACAGTAGTACTAATCTACAAAAGTTTGATGATTTTGCAGATGTAGCGATCGATATAAGCAATTGGTATCCACATCTTGTTGAGAAGGCAATGGACATCATAGGAAGGAAATTGTTTAAATTGGCCATGAGAGGTGACTGGACGACAGTGGTCAGAATCTACAGTTGGATTCCGGCGGTTCATAAGGCTAAAATCACCAAGTCAGGCGACACCGCACTGCACATAGCAGTGAGCGAAGGACTAAAGGAAGAGGTCCTGAAGTTGGTCGAACAAATCAAATTATCTAAAGGAACTGATAAAGCAGACGTGATAGTTAAAGTCAGGAACGAGAGAGGGAACACCGCTCTTCACTTGGCGGCTGCACTTGGGAATGTGAAGATATGCAAATCCATTGCGGAGGTGGATAAATCTTTGGTTAGCGTCCGCAACAACAACAATGATACCCCTCTCTTCTTGGCTGCTCGTCATGGTAAAAAGGATGTTTTCCTTCACCTCCATGATATGTGTCGAAAGTGTGATAATATCCAAGGCCCTTCGTATTGGCGGGGGAAGGGTGGTGCAACCATACTTCATGCCGCCATTGAAGGGGATTATTACGGTCAGCTTTTACTACTACATGTCACAACTGAAATACTATATAATTTTTCATAGTTGTAGAGGAAGTGTTATGTGTTGAGTTACATAATCTTATAACTTGTATATTTCTTTGCAGATTTAGCATTCCAAATAATTCATTTGTACCCGGAACTTGTGAATTTTGTGGACGAAAAAGGGACATCCCCTCTCCATCTCTTGGCCAGTAAACCATCGGCATTTAAAAGCGGCAGCTATTTTTCTAGCCACCAGAACCTCATCTATAGCTGTGAGTATTATATATGTGACGAATTAGTTTTTTTATCACAAGTAACGGTTGGTTTATCAACACTAATTCTTAACTCTTTTTCTTACCCAAAAAAATCGGATTCTTTATATTAGATATCTTTATATCTTACTTTGATTTATCACGTAAAAGGTATATTTGTTGACAAGTTTAAAGTAAAGAACATTAGCGATGCGCAAAGTAGTAAAGATTGGAAATATCCCGACAACTACAAAGCATGTGGTGAGGACCGTGGGGTAGTTTTGTGGGTGAGGAAAGCACTCCAAGTACTATGTAAGAGCGTTCCTTTATTTTTCTCCTATTTTTGTGGTTTTCATTATCTATCCTTTAAGGTTTATGCACAAATGTTTAGAAAATCAATATAACTAATTATCTAAAATGTTGTGAAAATAAAATTTGTTCACTAAAATGCTACTCCGTAGATACTACTACTATATGTAATAAAGAACATTATATAACTTGATGTCGTTTTCACAACTTTTCCAGTTACACAATCACGTGAGGATACAAACGGCCGCACGAGAGATTTAGAGAAACAAGAAGGTGAGTTGTGAGAATTAACCATGCAAACAATGTATTGGAGTATTTGAGATAAAAAAATAAAATAATAATAGTAATATATAAAACATAATATGTGATATAAGAAAAACGAATAAACACGGAAAATGAATGTTACATTTCTGACAAAATAAATAATAATAATAATAATAAATCATTTTTTCTCCAAAGTTTAGATATAACAGTGCGTTGCTTTTAAATCTTGAGCACAGATGACAAATTGCTTCCTCCCAATTACACTTGCTGCTTTGACTTGCTCAAACTCTTCTCCAAAGCATTGCTTGTCATTCTTGGATTTGGTAATACTAATATCGCCTTCCTCCTCTGCTTTGACTTGCTCAAACTCTTCTTCATCATTCTATAAGCTGATGCCGTTTTTACTGCTTTTCCAGGTAATACAAACGGCCGCACGAGAGATTTAGAGAAACAAGAAGGTGAGTTGTGAGAATTAACCATGCAAACATAATATGTTGTATAAGAAAAACGAATAAACATGACAAAATAAATAATAATAATAATAATAAATCTATTTTTCTCCAAAGTTTAGATTAACAGTGCGTTGCTTTCAAATCTTGAGCACAGATGACCAACACAGACACAAATTGCTTCCTCCCAATTATACTTGCTGCTTTGACTTGGTCAAACTCTTCTCCAAAGTATTGCTTGTCATTCTTGGATTGGGTAATACTAATATCGCCTTCCTCCTCTGCTCTCCCCCCTTCTTCACTGCATTGCTTACTCCATATGTTTGGAATTTTACTTACTTCAACAATGGTTTTTGGCTGTTAAAGGATCATCGAACATTGAAAAGATAAGGGAGAAGAGAAAGACGCACACATGGGCTGTTCAGGTGATGAACGAGCTTCTTAACAGGACAACGATGTACGAGTACGAATTCACCGGAGGCACTCCTGAAGACGGCGGTGATGTACCTTCCCTCGAGGCAGCTATTGAAAGTACACCATCTGATGATGTTCACACCATCACAGAACCTTCTGATCAAACTAAAACAACAAGAGAGACGCCCATACTGATCGCGGCCAAGAATGGTATCAAAGAAATGGTGGAGAATATCCTAGATCTGTTCCCCGTCGCGATTCAAGACGAAGATGCGAAGAAGAAGAACATTGTGCTATTGGCTGTGGAAAATAGACAACCTCGTGTGTACCAGTTCTTGGTTTCAAGAGGGAGAACTCCCATGAAAGAGAGCATTTTTCGCAAGGTGGACAGTGAAGGGAATAGTGCTCTGCATCTAGCCGCGAAATTGGGGGATTACAAACCTTGGCGCATCCCTGGCTCTGCTTTACAGATGCAATGGGAAATTAAGTGGTATGAGGTAAGGCAAGATTAGTTTGGAAGAGATGCTTGTTGGGTTAATGAATTTGGATTTGATTGTTTACTAATGTTTTTTCGTTTTTGTGCCTGCTATGTGTTCGATAAAATGCAAGTATGTAAAGAAGTCCATGCGGTCCAATTTCTTCCCACACCAAAACACAGAAGGTAAGACCGCCGAGTATTTATTCTCTGAAAGCCATAGCGAGCTGGTGAAAAGCGGCGGTGCGTGGCTGACCAACACCTCTCAATCATGCTCCGTGGTGGCTGGGCTCATCGCCACCGTTGCATTTGCCACAGCTGCCACAGTTCCCGGGGGAGTCCAGCAAGAGAGCGGCCGCCCAGTTCTTGAAAGCCAACCCGCATTCAACGTGTTCTCCATCGCCTCCTTGGTCGCTCTCTGCTTCTCGGTCACGGCGTTGGTGATGTTCCTCTCCATACTAACTTCTCGGCACGAAGAGAAAGACTTTGGGAAGGGTTTGCCGAGGAAGCTTCTGTTTGGGCTGACGAGTCTGTTTATTTCCATAGCTGCGATATTGGTTTCTTTCTGCGCAGGGCATTTCTTTGTGCTTAGAGATGAATTGAGGTTCGCGGCGTATCCGGTTTATGTAGTGACTTGCCTGCCGGTTTTTTTTTTTGCGATGGCGCAGTTGCCTCTGTATTTTGATCTTCTTCGGGCTTCTCTAAGATCGGTGCCTGAGCGTAGCTACATGGTGGTCGGCACATAGAGAGTGGTGGTGGTCCTTAAACTAGTTTTTTCTTTTCACCATGGTCCTGCAAGTTTTAGTCTTATAATCCTGAACTCATTATTAATGGCTTATTTTTGTTTACTAATAATACTCCTTAGTCCTTATGGTTTGTAATATTATTGTTTGAAAATATCTGTGATTTTATATAATTAGGAGTATACTATTTATGTTAGTTGTTTTTCCTCTCAATGTTAGAACCTCAATATCTATAAACTATGTTATTGTGTCTGATTTTGTTTTCAGCTAATAATTGTTTCTCTGAAGGTACTAGACATTGACACTCCACTCTCTTCTGATCAAAACCTCAATCTGATGAGTTAACGACTTCGCCTCCCCTTACAAGACATGCTTACCTCTCAAGTCTCAACCAATTGATGTAGACCAAGGCAAGAAGTCTGCTTCAAGAATGACCTTCTGGCGCCAAAAATCCAAGCCACCTTCAAGGCCCAGTAAATATTTGATGAAAGTCTTGAAAATAGAAAATATTTGTTTTTGGTCTTCGTTTATTGTATCTGTTTTCTAGAGATTAATTATGAGAAAGAAATGTTTTTTTCTGTGTCAAGAACTATGACACTTGTTTTATGATGTACATCATAAACCAATTTGCGAATGTTGAGCTTTGATCTGCTATTTAGTGGCTAGAGATAGCAGCAATGCAATGTGTGCCCGAGATGTTGATTGCCGTAGCACAAAAATTGAAAGACCTTTTTAATGTGCCTCATCATGCATGATCGAGAGAAGAAAACATGAGAGGCTGCCTATATCTGATTTTTTTCTCCTAATATATGAATAGTTATAGGTATTTTTTTAAACAAACAAACAAATACATAATTGGGGCCGGGTTCGTTTTTCACAAAATTTGCCGAGCCAGAATGTAATTTCCAGGCCGGTATAAAATCTGACCCTTTCGGACTTAAGTCTATAGGTTAGGGTCGAATTGACACTCTAAATTGCGACTTGGGGTTGCAGCAGTATTAACCAGTATCAAACAATTAAATAAGGAATAAATAAATATAATAATAGAAGAAATAAAAACAGTCAAGAACAAACAAAAAACAAAGCTACTAGTGCGACGCCGCGGCACACTGGGCCTCTTCAACTACCAAGCGACCCCTCACTTCCGCCCCCTTCACCCCCACCCACAGAAAAAAGGGAAGGAAAAAGAACCCCAAAACTACTCTCGTATTTACCAGAATGCCACCACCGGACTCAGTCGCAGCTCCGAACTTCCGTTGACTGATATCCAGCGCCGGAGAACTGGTAGTCTATAACTACCGGGCCGGCTCCACTCCCACACTATGCAACCGGGAGAGACGGTTTCCCGGTCACCGCTCGATAAACCGCTTCACCTACTCACCGAAGATGACATTTCTCAGGTCACTCGCGAAGACTGCCGCCGATTTCTCAAGGAAAAAGGTCTCTATAATTCCTTCGTTCCTTTCTCTCTCTCCCCCCCCCCCCCCCATCTCTTAACTTTGTTAGTTTTTGGTGGTGAGTGACGCTTGGTGTTGGTGTACGGACGCAGGAATGAGAAGGCCGTCATGGAACAAAGCGCAGGCCATGCAGCAAGTTCTCTCACTAAAAACGCTGCTCGAATCGGCGCCGGATTCCGACTCCACCAGAAAACTTCACATTCCCCGGCCCGATATCCCGCCAAATCCCGTGCGTTCGTCTTGTTTCTGTTTTTTTTCCTTAAGGCATAAATAAATGCTGCAAATTAAGTATATATAATTTATTTATTTATTTGTAGGTACCATTAAGTATCACTGCTTCAGTGAAGGGAACAGGTGCCGATTCTCAGATCTCGGCGTCAGTTGAAAAATCGGTTCCATATCGGTTTACGGATTTCCGAAATCCCAATTTTGTTGCAGATCAGCGACGCGACGATGATGTCTCGGTTTCCCGGAGGTTGCTTCTTTTGTCAATACATGACGCACTACAGTCTTGCTTCATCATTATTTTTTAAACTTTTTTGTCCCGACTCTGTTGCTACACCGATAATCAAGCATATTGTTCTTCTTTGAGTAAAAATGCGGGTACGTGACAGAGCACGTGCTCTGTCTAGCGGATTAGCTGGCCGGTTTTGTTCATGGACTGCATTTTTGTGCAACTCCCAAGCATGGCCATATCATGCCGGTCAACAGTTGCTGTTTTTGGTTTCAATAATTTAGAGATTGTTTGGATACTTCTGAGCTTTACCATTTCCCTGCTTTGTTGAGCTGTGTAGTAATTTCGGTTTTCCTCGTCTTTGGTGGGAGATGATATCTTACTCTCAATGTCATTGTGTAAGTATAGCATGCAATATCACACCCAGTCAAATTAGCACTACTTTGGTGGAGAAAGGAATGAACGTCATATTTTAAGTTTTTGAAAATTTCCTGGTAATATGTGGGAGAACCAAAGTCCTGCTTCTCTGGAAGGAGGTTTAGGATGTTTCCCATAAGAAACAATAGCTTCTTTAAGGAATAGAGGTGGACTTGTGAATTTTCTTGACATAGCTCATTCGTATTCCCAGCTTTTAGGGATGGGTTAATATTTGATACTTTTGGGTTGTTTGCTCCCTTGCAATGGTATTTGGCTGGATTTACCATTCTCTTAAAGTAAGGGCTGTTTGTTGCAATGTTCAAGCATTTTAGTAGCAGAAGAATTATTGTCATGAGATTTCATAAAGTTTCCACACTTTTGATAAGCCATTGCTTGTAAGTCATAATTGCTAGTATTTTAAGGAAATAGAGGCTCATGATGAGTATCGGTTATACAATATAAATTTCCATGCAATTGTTCAAATGAGATAGTTATGCACCAACAAAAGAGAGTTGATAAGTGTCTCTGTAGTTCTATAGAAAGTAAATGAAGTTCACATACTGAAAACAAATATTTTAACATGTCAGAATTGCAGGTTCATCAACCGAGCCAGCAGCGCCGATGACGATATTTTATTGTGGGAAAGTAAATGTCTATGATGATGTTCCCAGGGATAAGGTAATGATATTTCTTTATTTGTTGATAGATCCTACTATTGATTGAAGCAAACTGATTTTCTATTGTTATGTCATCAACTGCAGGCTCAAGCTATATTACGGCTCGCTGCAAGCACATTGCCTTCATTTCAGGAAGCATCATGTGATGTGATTTCGGCATTATGCCCCTCGGCATGCCAAGTGGGGACTCCAGGTGTCAAAGTTCAAACAGGTATATTCTCGATCACTATTTTTCTCTTAATGCATTATGCATTGGGACTGGCTTGGTAAGAGAAAGGTCACATGAGCTTCAGTTCATCCCTTACTTGCCAATATTAGTCTTTATGAGTTGGAAATATCATCCTCAAAAATTGGGTGGTTTCTCTTTCACTCTATATCTGTTGGTTAGACTTTACTGTGTGCATAGATTTCCCACTGAAAGTACTTGGATTATGGCTAATTTTGCAGAAACTCTTGCTATCACCTCATTGACCTTCTAAACCCCAAAACAATATAAACTTGTTTCCAACTGATCCATTCCTCGGTTGTAGACAATCTATTTTCTGGAATAAGTAGCCAAATAGGAGTGCAAACTGTGCATTACAGCCAAAAATCATGAAAATTTGCAATATAGATTAGGAAATTATTATTCATTTCATTACATGTACTCTTGAAAGCTAAAGAATAATCACAATCTTACGTTTGTTGCTTTGTTTTTTCACAAACTCAAATTTCTCTTGAAACCTATATCTGCTGGATCATATGAAATATTTTTCTTTCTATATACTGGGAGTGTAGAATAATCTGTATTCGAGCAGCTATGTTTGTTCAATGAGCTGCCTTCCTGACTTTAATCCCCCACGTCTCCTTCCCAGCTAAGTTTAATAGAGGATGCAGCATACATCTTTTTCGCTGCCATTTGTGGAGAACCTATCTTTCTTTGGAGAATGTAGCATATTTTTGTTGTTGCATGTTGACATTACCATTAATCTGATGTATTGAGTTTGGTGTAAAGATATACCTAAGATTAACTATCATAGAAAAAAGATCCTTAGGTTTTATCAAGATCTCTACTCAAAGCACTTGAGTCTCACGTCCACATTGTATGCTTATTTTGTAGATTTTCACATGCACAGCATATGCTTATTTGTGATAATAATGTGCAAAAATTGCAAATGTACAGAAATGTGAGCATAGATAACGCAGGATAGTTGTAGTGTGAATTATGATATCTGATTGCAATGTTTCAGGTGTCCAAAAATGCTGACCATCTGGAGGATGAGTCTATCGTGTGGCATACGGTATTTTTTTTTTTCCTTCTTTTTTTACTACCAGGAATAGCATGATCCCATATCAATAGAGGGATCAGAGTGTTGTGGGCAGTTTGGAAGAGTTCGTTCCACAAGGTATAATCTGATGTATTAGTTGCGGGCCTTTTTTTGAGTAAATGAAGAAACAAATTTAAGTTCAAGTCTACGAACAGTTGTTCATTGTTGCATTCATCCCTCAATGTGGTTGTTAATAATTCCTTAAACCCTTGCCCAAGCGTTTAATCTTTGCTTCAAGGATGGGCAGGCAAAGACCAAAGAGTAGCTAGCTGTATAGATATTTACTCAAATTGTCATACCCCATTATACCAAATTGGAGCAGCAAGTGGAGTGGTGAGCTAACACAAACTGGGAATTTAAAGATCTCTGAGTGGTTTGGAGTTTGGACTTTGGAGGACCTAAGTTTTGTGGCTGTGTCGGTGACACTGTCTCTCTTTTACCAAAATAAGTGAAAGTGGTGCACACTACTGGCTCCTGCTTATCTCCTCTTTGTATCATAATAATAATAGGCCAAAAGTATCTGAAGCCCACAACAACACCACTTCTCTCTCTGATCTGTCCATATCTCATCCATTCTGGCAACTATGGGATATTATTCATCCATAATGTCCCCACCCACTCCCCCGTGCCTGCCTATTCCCAAGCCCCTTTTTTTCTACGCTATCTTATTACTGGCCTTTGTGGTTGAAGGGGTTTATTTATGCATCTTTTTAACTCATGTCTAAAATTATGTTGTGTTTTTTAGTATCAAGAATTGAGAAAATTATGTTGTGAAAACTATCTCTTGGAAGGTTTGATAATATTGGAAAGAAGAAAAATGGATGTAGAAGCAAAACAATGGAGTTGTTGGGTTGGGCACCGTTTGGAAGGATAGTTTAGTAATTTGAGCAAGAGTGGCGAGAACATCGGCATATGTGGTTGGTGGGTGTTGTGTTGTGTGGTGTTTGTGCCGAGAGAGGGGCATGTGCTGGCCATGGTTTTCCTCTCCACTCTCCAGCTCAGCGGGTGACTGACTCTTCAATGGTACAAATACAATACAACCCACTCGCTCTCACCTATGCAAATGTAAAAAAAAAAGTACTATATGTTTGGGATGTTTCATCCCAGATTACAATAACACTGCCCCTGCAAAGCTCCGAAGTGGGCCCTCACTTGGCATAAAAGATGTCAAATGTTTGCTGCAGACCTGTTGCAGGTTTTGACTGGACTGGATACAAAAATTGAATTCAAATTGATCCATTTTAGCTTTCAGACCTCAGAATTAATAAAGCTAAAAAAAACAAAGCTTTTAAACCTTTATTCAGTTTTCATGTAGGAGTGTATCTTGTTTCTAAAGTTCGTAATATGGGAACTCAACGTAATTAACACTCAATTATAAAACAATATTCTTATTTTTGGAAGTTTAAATCAACTGAAAGCCACGATGTCTATAGTTTAGTTGCCAAGTATTAGTAGAAATTCAAAGAAAAAAAAATAATAAAATGCACCGAAAAAAATATTATAAATTCTATTATGTTGAGATATTACGCGGATTTAAATTTTAAAATAAAAATGTTTAATACTGTGCGTTAATAATGCACGGGATTATTTCTCCTCCACTTTCTTAATTTTTCTAGTTAATTCAATTCATCAATAATCCATTAGAGACTTTCTGAGGACAATTATTGAATGTAAAGACAAATAGCAACAAACAAGTCATCTATTATTCAATGCACTCTTGTACCAAAACGACGTTGGTTTGCTCTCCTCCCTCCATTAATTTAATTATCTGTCACCTTTTTATCACTTCCATACAAATGCATTACTACTTAATTGGGTTTTATTCTTTAATTCTTTTCTCGATTTAGTTTTTTTCCTCTCCAGTATTATTACAAATCCAACAACGAACAGTAACTTCAATTTTTTTTTCTCTTCCTGGTCTCCAACAGGAGGTGAGTGAAAAGAGAGAGAAACAAACATTACATAACACTACAAAAGCACTAAAAAGGAGAGAACTTTCCATTTTACAAAAGTAGGAATTCGCAAGTTTGTTCCTTTGGATTCCATTCTTTCACTTTGATCACTCACGCTTCTGCCATCCCTGCTCCTCCTCTTAATCTGTGACTTTCCTCTTCAAATTCAAAGCCAAACCTCTCTCTCTCTCTCTCTGCTGCGCATTGGTTATCATACTGCTTCTCCTGGGTTTGTTGGGGAGGGATTTGGGTGATTTAAAGGTGGGCTTTTTTGGCCTTTTCTGGTAGAGATCTTATGTAACTTTTGGTGGGTGTTTGTTTTTGTCTGCTATCATTTTATAGAATAGAAGTTCCTCTGGTTGTTCATTTCTGTGATTTAGAAGTAGCATAAGAGATCTGCAGACACTTTGAATGGTGTAAATTTGATGAAAAAACCAATCTTTTTGAGTGGAAGCTGAAAGTTCCTTTTATTTTTTTTGTGTGAGGGGTAACTTTTAGTTTTGTATCAGCTTGCTGAGGTGAATATCTATTTGTTTGTATTCTCGTGCGCGTTTTTTTTTTTTTTTTGTATAGGATTTCCTGTTGCTTTGTGGGGTTGGAAGATCTCTTGTCATCACAGCTATTTGCAAATTTACTGTATTGAGTTTTGAGAGGGAGAGAAAACCTATCTGGCTAGTGTGGAGATCTGGGACTTGTTTAATCTCTTATGCCCCATGAGGACTTTCTTGCCTTCTGAGTCTTGTAAAGAATCACAGCTCAATGCTTTCAATCCACAGTCATGGCTTCAAGTTGAAAGAGGAAAGCTTTCAAAGCTTTCTTCTTCCTCTTCCCCTTCTTCATCTTCATCCATGTAAGTTTTTTTCACTTTCTCTTATCTAATTGCTGCTATTCTAGTATTTATCTTTTGTCAAATGGGTTGAGAATTTTTCCTGCTTCCTGCGGGTTAATTACTTGTAGAGAATCACTTATCAAGGTCCCTGAGCCGCCAGTTCTGCCATTCTTTAAACCTGCTGATTATGTGGAAGTTCTAGCACAGATTCATGAAGAACTTGAGTCATGTTCTCCAGAACAGAAAGCAGGCCTGTATTTATTGCAATGCCAGGTCTTTAGAGGCCTTGGGGAAGTCAAACTGATGAGAAGAAGTCTCCGCTCTGCTTGGCTTAGGGCTTGCACTGTGCATGAGAAGGTAATTTTCGGGGCATGGTTGAGATATGCTAGACAAGGAGAGGACCTCATCGAAGACTTGCTTGCTACTTGTGGTAAATGCGCACAAGAGTTTGGGCCGATAGATATTGCTTCCGAACTTCATATTGATGTAAGTTTGAGTTTACACGAGACTTCTTTGATGAATGACAACGATGTTTCAAGAAATGTTACTTTTAGAATTGGAGATGAAAAAATAGTTTGTGATAGGCAGAAAATCGCTAGCCTTTCTGCTCCTTTTCATGCCATGCTTAATGGATGCTTCTCAGAATCACTTAGTGATAACATAGATTTGTCTGAAAACAACATAACCCCTTTGGGATTTAGGGCAATAAGTGAGTTCAGTGGGTCTGGAAATCTGGATGAAGTCTGCCCAAATGTGCTGCTGGAAATATTGGTTTTTGCAAATAAGTTTTGTTGTGAAAGGCTAAAAGATGCATGTGATAGGAAACTTGCTTCTTTGGTTTCTTCTAGAGAGGATGCTGTGGAACTCATGGAATATGCTCTTGAAGAGAACTCCCCTATCCTGGCGGGGTCATGTTTGCAAGTTTTTTTGCATGAGCTCCCTGAATGTTTGAATGACGACCGGGTGGTGGAAATACTCAGCCATGTTAACAAGCAACAGCGGATGATCATGGCTGGACCTGCCTCATTCTCATTATACTGTTTATTAAGTGAGGTGGCTATGAGCCTTGATCCTCAGTCTGATAAAACAGCTTGTCTCCTGCAGCAGTTGGTAGACTCTACAGAAACTGGCAGGCAGAAACTGTTGGCTTTCCATCAATTGGGATGTGTAAAGCTATTGAGAAAAGAGTATGATGAAGCTAAACGCCTTTTTGAGGAAGCTTCAAATGCAGGCCATATATATTCCGTGTCAGGTTTAGCTAGACTGGGTGGCATGAGGGGTTGTAAGTCTTGGGCTTATGACAAGCTCAGTGCTGTGATTTCATCTGTTACTCCATTAGGATGGATGTACCAGGAAAGGTCATTATATTGTGAGGGTGATAAGAGATGGGGAGACCTTGAGAAAGCAACTGACTTGGATCCAACTCTTACTTACCCCTACATGTATCGTGCTGCTTCATTGATGAGGAAGCAGAATGTTCAAGCTGCACTTGCAGAAATAAATAGGATTCTTGGCTTTAAACTGGCATTGGAGTGCTTGGAGCTTCGCTTCTGTTTTTATCTAGCCCTTGAGGATTACCAAGCAGCCTTATGTGATGTTCAGGCAATTCTTACGCTTTCCCCAGATTATAGGATGTTTGATGGACGAGTAGCTGCATCCCATCTCCGTACCCTTGTGCGTGAGCATGTTGAGAACTGGACAACAGCAGATTGTTGGCTGCAATTATATGATAGGTGGTCTTCAGTTGATGACATAGGATCCCTCTCTGTCATTTATCAGATGCTTGAATCTGATGCAGCAAAAGGTGTTCTATACTTCAGACAATCATTGCTTCTCCTTAGGTAAGTCCTCTCTGTAATCTTTCTACAGTGATTTCTGCTCAATCTCTAGGATTTCATAGGCTTTTGGCTCATCAGCATGTTATCACACGTGTGCAATATCATTCATCCTGGCCTCCTGGTCATAGGGCATAATGCAACTAATCAACGAATGGCCCTCCTATACAACCCTTCAAATATGTGGATTATTACCTATTGAAGTGTTGGTGTTTTTTAGCTTCAATTGTCATGTCTATTACCAGATCATACCACGGGCTTAATTTTGTTTTTTCTGCTTTTCTTTGAAAGTAGTTCACAATTACCCTGTCCCAGTGATAGTAATTCGTGATTCACTATGTTTCTGCTTTGCTCAATGATTCTCTGTTGAATTACACTTTTCAGAAGCTTAGCTTGATTATGTAACAAAGATCAGTAAAAACTGTGCTCCTGTACTTGATCAGGTTGAATTGTCCTGAGGCAGCCATGCGAAGTTTACAATTAGCGCGCCAGCATGCATCGACTGAGCATGAACGCTTAGTTTATGAAGGATGGATCTTGTATGATACAGGTCATTGTGATGAAGGGCTTCACAAAGCTGAAGAGTCTATTGAGATCACAAGGTCCTTTGAGGCCTTCTTCCTTAAAGCCTATGCTCTGGCTGACTCTAGCTTGGATCCATCTTGTTCTTCAATGGTTGTTTCACTGCTTGAAAATGCTCTGAAGTGCCCCTCGGATAGACTGCGGAAAGGCCAGGTAGATCTTTTGTTTTACACTGTACTAAATTGATCTTGAGAATCACTAGCATATACCATCAAGTGTATGTCCCCTCCTAGAAGCTATTGGCTTATATATATGATAAGCACTATACACCGGCTACCTTTACCTCCCATCCATCACTCGAGTATCAGAGGACGCTGCAGTAAATCATTGTTGGAATTTTCTGTGAGCAAAATTATGGTACACCAAAATTGGCAATTGCTGATGAGTGTAGAACCAATGAATGTATGATTGTGCTGGTAGGAGCTGTTCATATTTTTACTCATTTGAATTTTGAGGATTTGAACTCCTAAAGTGTTCAGCACATAGCCAGAAAAGACTTCGATGCCTTGTTTCTTGCCCAAAAACTTTGCCTAAAGTACCTACCCAAAGAATGCCAAATCTGACTTTATTTTTTTTACCTTAAAAAGATGCCAAGAAATCAGTAAACTTCTTACTTCCCTCCTATGTAATAGTAAGATCACTCATGTAATGGCTTTGTACTGAATTTGGTAAATGTTTTAGAGAATTTGTTGATTCATTCAATAAATGGCTTTGAGTTCGATTATACTTGAAGACCATAGCTCCTGATAGGGGTACTACTTTGGTGAAAACACTGCCCTAAAGCTGTTTCTGGAGTGATGATTTAGGAATTAATCAACCGAGCTACTTTGGATGATAATTTTATTTCCCCTCTGAACCTTAACTGTAATTGAGAGACGCCGATTGATGCACTGATAATGGGAGATTTGGCTGTCATGTTTTATTGCCTCTTTCTATTTGGCAGATGTTTCAGCGGTAAATGTAAGCAGGCATTGTGCTAACTCTCTTGTCAAATTTTGTGTCAGGCCCTAAACAATCTTGGGAGTGTCTATGTTGATTGCGGTAAGTTAGACCAGGCAGCTGATTGCTACATCAATGCCCTTAAAATCAGGCATACAAGAGCCCACCAGGGCCTTGCTCGAGTCCATTATCTCAGAAATGACAAGACTGCCGCATACGAGGAAATGACCAAATTGATTGAGAAGGCCCGGAACAATGCCTCTGCATATGAGAAGAGATCTGAGTACTGTGATCGTGAACTTACGAAAGCAGACCTGGAAATGGTAACAAAGTTAGATCCCCTACGAGTATACCCTTACAGATATCGAGCTGCTGGTATGTTTTTTTAAAACTTTCATTACAATTCTGCTTCTGGCATTCTTCTTATTCATTTACAGCACCTCTTGGCCTATTTAACTGAAATGGAAGTTGTGGGATTTGTGATTTGTTGGGGCAGTATTAATGGACAGCCGCAAGGAGAAGGAAGCCATTACAGAACTTTCAAGGGCAATCGCATTCAAAGCAGACCTTCATCTGCTGCACTTGCGAGCGGCTTTCCACGAGCACACTGGTGAGGTCTCGAGTGCTTTACGGGACTGCCGTGCCGCTCTGTCTGTTGACCCAAACCATCGGGAAATGCTGGAACTTCACAACCGCGTAAACAGCCATGAGCCCTGAGCCTAAAACGAAGAACCCAGATTATCAAATGGAAGAGTACACAGATACCGTATTCTTATCACCTCCATGTATACTAGCAACCCGTGCATGAAACGCCCTTGCCATTTTCTTTAGAAGGGGTCTCTTCTCCCTCAATTTTTTGTAATTTCAATTTAATTAATGTGAAAATGTCTTTTCTTTCCTTTCTTTTGTCCACGTGAATTATATTATAGTTTTCTTTTCAAGAATTCAAACCATTAGATTTTTTTTGAGTGATTAATCATGGGATTGGTAATATCATAGTAAAACTCATGAAAGTTGACGGAATCTTTTTTAGGATAAGATGACGGAGACCTGAAACCTAAACAATTTTAAAAGTTGAAGGTGACACAGAAATAATAGATCCTGTTGCTTATGTTTTTTTTTGCTTTAAAGAAAAGACATTTTGCACTCAATTTTTACCTCAGTTGAAAATCTTTGCACCGTTAGATAAGCTGGCACTAAGTTAATATATTTCGGTCTTAAATATTTATCATTTTATTTTAATTAGTTTTAAACGATTTTTTTTATCGGTCTCAAACGTTTTATCTGTTAGTTCAATATAGTCTCAACTGTTAAAAAAAACGTTGACAAAAAAAAACTTTGTTAGTTTTTTATTATTTTAATAATTTTTTCTGACAATTGGGTCCCGTACGTCAGAAATATTTTTAAAAAATATAGAAAATTAAGAAAATTTTAATAAAATAGAAAAAAATATAGGAAGAAAAGAAAAAATCAAATAAATAGGAAAAAAAATTAAATATTTTAATAAAATAGAAAAAATACATGTAAAACTTGATAATTCATTTAGAAATTAAAAAAAATCAAAATTAAAACAAATATAAAAATATGAAGGAATAAAAGTCTAGTTTTTATGATTTAAACCCCATTGAAAGCGATGTTAGCCAATTCATACTAATCCCTCTTCACCGTGTACTCTTAGCTGCGATCGAAATCAGTATTTGGTAAATGTTTTTGTGCTTTTAGCGGTTGGGCGACACTGTCTTCTACAAAAAAAATTAAAAAAATAACTCATTCCAAGTTGAGAAGCTGGGAACAAAACAATAAATATTTCAACAGAAAAAGAAAAGAAAAACCTTCAGACAATAATAACTCGTTCCTCAATAGCCAATCAGTCACAAACAGTTGTCCAACAGAAAGGAATAGTGACCGACTTTTTGCTCCACAAAAAATGAATCAAGGAGCTTCAAAGTTTTTCAACCAATAAATTTGTTAAGGTAGAATGAACATACAGGAAGGTACACCCAAGTGACCAAATAATATACAGAACAAAGCATATGATTTTTTCTTCTAGAATGAAACAAAAAAAAAGTTCTTGAGTAACCAGAAGTATCATTGTGTAAGAGTCAATCTAGCATGTAAAGCAGAACATACCAATTGCCAAATCAGATTCCGCATCTGTTGTCTTCAACCAGTGCCACCACTTTGATGGGTGCAAGACCTGAACATGTTTTACCTCTTCAAACTTTTCTCCATTGGCAACATTTTCTACTTCTACAGACAAGGAAAGGCCTTCATGATGGAATACGAGCCAGATTTCATTAGATTGAGATTCAAAAGACTCTACATATCGAGCTATGTGGCTCAAACCTTCTTCAAAACCACCCCTCTGTAGTCTTAATTTGTTCAAAAGTAGATATTCTAAGCTCCAACTGTTTGCTAATTCAGAAAACGTTTCATTTGCTTCAAAAAGGTTCGAATTTTCAAAGGGAGAGGATGTAAATCCATCTGATTGTAAGCCTCCAAGACACCTGGAGGCATTTAAGAAAACTTCACCAAAGTATTTCTCCCTTAGACCACTTAGGTAAACAGCAGCCCCTCTCTCCACCTGTATATGGTAATAAACATTTTTTTAAAGAATTCCAATCTCAAAAACATAACTCAAGCATAGGATCTGTTGAAATAAAACCGCAAACTACTGACTCAAAAAGTGATAAAGGCAAACAGTCACCGCAAAATGAAAGCCCTCTCAGAATACTCAAGGCTTGCCGGGTTAAGATAAGAGAACAAAATAGCACACAAGCAGGACAATTTGGTAGAGCTGCAAAATGCATCAACTACAAGCACATTATCATGATTTTGCAGCACTGTAAACTGAAGCATAGCAATGAAAAGAGCAAAGTAGGTCCTCTGTAACCTGGGTCATGAATCTCAGTAGCTTAGCCAAGCAGGCTCAGTATGAGACTATCAGCTCTGACAAGTACTTTTTTTCTTATTTACTAGCGTACTTTATTCTTGTTTACCAGCATATTTTATTCTAATTCAGGATCTTCTATCCTCATAGCGAAATATGAATGCACAGCAAAGATGCCAGAGTAGAAATAAAAGGAATGAACAAGGATATCTTTCTGATAATAGCAATATGCTAGGCAGGCCCAACAAAGCACACACATTATTGATCCAAGGGAGGTGCCACACTGCAATGAAATCCCTAATCCGCAATTCTCACTGATATGAGGGAAGTACTAGAAGATGGCAGTATACATTTCCCCACTTCCCTATAAGCCTTTTTATGGAACTCCACATACTCCAAAATGAAATAGGACAACTTTCCAAACAGATTGCAAAGATAAAATCCTACCTCAGTTCCAGAATCATAGATCACAGTTCCAAACTAAGGAAAGATAAAAGAACAACAGCCAAAGTTCTAGAGCAAGAACGGTAAGTAAATACCAAAACGAGCTAGGAATGCTCTAGTTCAATTTATTAAATGAATGTCAACAAGAAACTAGACATATTAAGAAATTATAGGGTTCTATAATTGAACAGTTCTTCATAGATAGCACATTTAGGCAATACAAGAGGAGTATGATCATTTCAAATGAATTCACATATACAGGAGAATTTAGGACATCAAAGGGGAAGCAGAACATATACAACATCAAGATCAAAGGCCTGGCAAAGTGAAACTGCATAAAAAAGAGATCTACTGGAACCTTAAAAATTACCATGATCCGTTTCAAAATGAACAAGTCATCATCACGTGAACCAGCATTACAACCATGAGCGGAGCTATTGCTTGAATTCTTTATATTTGAACTAAAACAACCAGCATCAAATGATAAATTTTCATCTTCTCCACTCCAACTTGAAGTTTTGTTTTCTTGATGACAATTCCAATAAATGGCCAGCCACACTTCACCGTACGATCCACGACCAAATCTTCTCTTTAGTACATACCTAATAGAATTGTACAATTACAATACTGAACAGTGACACACACAAAATTGCTAAGTGAGAAATGAACAGAAAAAGAGAAATGAACCTTAAGTCGGGCTTTGGATGCTCAGCTGATCCGTAACTCGAACCAGTATCATGAAAAGGAATAGACTCGAGCAAACCAAGGAAACTAGCAAAAACGTCAGGATTAATGCACTGATCTTTAATCCCATCAGCAGTCATCCCAGAGTAGAGACACAAATTCTTGTCATCATATAAGTTTAAAGATCCACCTATAATTAAGTTTAAAACAATAAAAAATGCCCAAGTTAACAGACAAGCAAAACTATGTCCATCTATACCCACAATCCAAATGCACTCTCACATAAATAACATATTAGAAGGAGGGAACAGGACAAAGGAGAGCACATCTCCCATCCCTCCAGCAAAACAAACAGATTTGGCAACTTTACTTACCATACCCACAATTAAAGGCATCAGACAGTGCATGTGGTAGGTCATATGCATCATCTTCCGGGCGATTCTTTTGAGCTTGCAGTACATCCACATTACTGTTAAGGTTCTTGTACAAATAATAACAGCCAAAGTTTCCACATTTTCCTTCAACCTGGAGAAAGAGTAGAGAAGTATATAAGATCCTCTCACTGCCAGAATAATCAATTCCCATACAAGGAAATAAATAAGAATCCAGTATCTAATATAACAACTAATTAAGATCAGGAACAAGCAAAGACTTCATTGTAGGCCTTTGACTCTTACCAATAACCAGTTAAACTTTGCAACAAGTGGATGTCCATGCTGCAATTGTACAAGATCAGATGTGACATCTGTCAGAGATGACAAACGGTTAAAACAAAATTGTCAGCTAAAAAATAATGGTCTTCAGCGTGCACAAAAGACTTGCACAAGTCAGCAGCCCCCAGCTAAACAAATGAATATTTTTTTTTAAAAACTGTGCACTAGTCATGCAATGAAAATTCATCATTTCAAGTTATTAGCAGGAAATGCCAAGTTCAACGGTGCCATCATTAGCTGGTTACATATCAAAGTCAAAACTCTCAGAGACATTATGAAATACTGATATAAGAAAATAAGCAACACATTTCATATATAAAGGCATGAGTACCAATGAAGAGCAATGGCCAAGTTGGTTCTAGGAGTGACCCCAGCTTAATTTGCAGAAAATACCTGGAACTAGCAACATCTTTATGTAAAACCGAATAGTATAGAACCCATGAGTTATTAAGTCTGGTATCCAAGATGCTACATTGGTACCTCAGAAAACAATGATCCCAATTGTCCATACCAGGCCCGACATACAATCTCAGGAAGCCCGGAATCAGAGAGAATTACCTGATTGCGCATTCATCATATTTGTTTTTCCTACAGTTAGGCAGTATATGTCTGTCTGCCCAACACACCTATCCCTTGGCAGATTTTGAGGAACTCCACTAGACCCTAATGGAACCACAACAGCTGCCACATTGTCCATGCTACCCTTTTTAGCAGCGGTGTTTACTAAGCATTCGGCTAAGGAGTATGAAGAGGAGAGTCCAGATATATCTGCTTCACGTCTATGGAAATCCCAGAGAATATCACACACATCCTCCAAGCTCAATTTTTCAAACATACCATCAGAAGCAATCACCAGATAGCTATCATTTGACGTGAGAGGTTGCCAGTCTGTCACTTCAGGTACAGATATAACTCCATAACTGCCATTTTAGAGGAACATCAGAAGCAGGAAATTCATATTAAAGACCTTCATATGGAACTAGCGGTTGGACAAATTGAGAAATAAAGTATACCAAATAAGAGATTTATAAAGGTCATGAAATTCACCTTTTATATTGCAGATCACCAATAGCTCGGGAAACAGCCAGCTGACCATTTACTCGAAACACACCACCCGTGTCAAGTACATATCCACCAGCAGTTTCCACACGAAATTGTTCATCATCCCTATCAGGATGATGATCACGGGTTAATTCCTCAACTACAAAATGTGTCAATCCATTGGATGTTGCTGATTTGATGTTTGCATAACAACTAGCAGGTGAAACAGTGCCACTACGTCTCCGTTCCCTGTATAACCTTAATAAGGTGTGGCTGCAAATTCAAATATTGTTCTATGTAATTTTTTCCGTATTTTAAAAAAATGATAGAAATGATTTTCACTCTCCCTTCTCAGGCATGCAAATAACATGGCAAAAAATCAGAAGAGCATGAAATCGTAAACAGCGCATTCTATTATTTGTCCACCAGTCTAGCCATGCAATGGCAAGGAAATGCAGAAAACTGAGACGTTAGCAAAGAAGTTTCTAACCTTTAGCCTCTGCGGGGGACTCGAACTTTTCAGAGCACAAGAGAGCCTTGAATCTCCAATGTTAGCAACTAAAATTTGGCCATCTGCTATTAGTACAACTGTTGCTGTCGAACCCGAATCAAGATTTTTTCTGGATGCTTCCTTAATGACAATGGAAATAATGCCAGGGTGCTTGAAAACTAAGAGAGGAAGCAAGTTTACAACAACATATAAGGACTAAAGGATAATGGCAATTACAAGCACCAAATTGCACTTGCCTTAGAAAATGTTGCATCAATATCATGAATTGCCCTCAATAATGCTTGCTTCAAAATTTCCAAGTGGAAAGAATCATCAAAATTTTCAGGCAAGGAAAACCTAAACCTGGAAAAGAACTACTAATTGAGAAAAAAAAGTATCAAAAACTATGAAAATTTGTATAAGATAAACATACAACATAAGATCTCATATTTTGGAAAAATCCTATAAAACATGGAACTGAGAAAACCAGGCATTCAAAGTTCAGGCACAACTATTGTATTTCAGCGCATTATATCTGCGACATGTACATCAAACTATATTACTTATTTTTATTCATTTTTTCTCAAGGTTCTGTGAAAGAAGACCACATAAGCTTCTAAACAGCCTAACAATTACCATCCACAACAAAAATTGCAAGGTCACACCAGTAACACAAGCAATCAACCTTATGAAAACAACTTAAAAACCCACCTCTCAAGGTTCAGATCACGTCTGCCTAATTCATCATCCCAGTTCAGCACTTGAAAGACAAAATCATTTTCTCCCTTATTCGGCAACCTCCCCATGAATTTCCTGAATACTGCATCCAGAAGAAAATACGTGTGCAGAGAAAAATACTCCAGTAAAAGCCTTGAAGCCATTTCACTGGCCTCCGCACCATTATGCCCATCAAACACCGCCGCAATTCCAACCACAAACTCCTTAATCCCTACTTTACCTGCAACCAAAAATACAACCAGAACTCACACATTCAACGCGATAGTACTTCCAATCCAAAACCCTAACCTGGAATATTTAGCGGGTAGAGGGAGAGACCTGGGAAGGGGATGCGGAAGTCGAGGGCGCGTCTTCTTGAGACTTCCTGCGGCCTTGTAGCATGGCGGATTGGCAAGCGGTGGTGCGAGGTGGAGAATGGAAATTCGGGAGGGTCCATCGGGGGCATTTCGGGGATTGGAACACGGCGGGAGCGCCACCTTGTTTGTAGACCGTCAGACACGTGAAGATTCTCCAACACAACGTCTCGTCGCGTATATAGTGAGAAGAAATAGTAGGAGTAAGGATTTCCAATCAAGCGACGGAATTTTAGCATATTCTTGATTTTCCATTGGAAGGGGGGAGCAAGAAAAAAGAGAGAGGGAAGTGGGAAGGAACGAAGATGAAAGATCTAATTGGCGCGCTTTGTTTCAGCTGTCTGTTAGACTGTTAGTCCTCCTGACTCCGGAGAATGATCGCTTGCTTGCGCTTATTACTTTTATTTATTTATATTTCTGTTGATACAAGTCGGCGCTTTCTTAAGTGTGAAACGTCATCGTACAGGATAACGGGCCAAAAAAGAATTTGGGCTTTGGGGAGTAGGGTATGTAGTTCGGTGGGCTTGATGGGTGAGTCCAAAAGGATGCACAATGTACGTTTTAGAAGTGAAAACTTCACTTGGTAAGAAGCGGTTGAGTATTGTGCTGATGATTTGTTCATATAACAACTTTTAGAAAAGTTGTTAATTAATTTTACAAATTAATCCTTAATCACTTACTACCAGCATTTAAACATAGCAAAACAAACATATTTATTAGAAACAAACAAACAAACTTTATCAATGACAAAGACAACATCTCAAATACAATACAACATTACAACCTCTCTTTTTAATTTTAATATATATATTTCTAAAATACAAGTCACATTTATGCCTTAATTCTTGCTGTAATTAAATTTTACTATTTTATTTTATTAAACAAGGACTATTTCTTCTTTTTTTGCGTTTGACAACACGTGACTATTACCTCTTGCAAACAACTCCACGACCATCCAAGCCACTGCCGCAATTCAAGTTAGCAAGGTCCACGGAATTCTCACTCTTATCACTGCCTCACCAACAAACTTCGCGACTGTACATTCTGTCGAGAAAATGTTTGACGATGCAAATTCTTTATCCCCACCCAAAACTGGCATCGACACTCCCATCTTCACCCTACTCACGTAGTTACTCGCATAGTCTGCCCCAAAACTCCGTTCACTTCACCGCGCAATGTATAAAATTTAAAGCTCAAATCAAGATGAGCGAAGCAATCCTCTTGGGTAATCCTGTAATTATGAATCATTGAATCTTTCTCGGTTATGGTTACCACAGTTGCCTCGATCCTGAAATTCCCTTCCACATCAACAACCACAGAATTAGCGTCGCGAGACCTTGTGATTGTCATGCGTGGTGATGAGGTGGTGGTCTGCAGCCATGTGGCACCTTTGCCTTCGGGCAGGTAGATGGGTTCGTCGTTTAAGGCTAGGGAGAGGCGGTCGATGGTGTCGTCCCAAGTGGATGTCTTGTTGGCTCCAATGAGGAGCTTTCGGGAATCGAAGAGGATTCCTAGAGATTGGACCCAAGTAAAATCCCTCCTCATGTTGTGGTTGCGACGACCGATGAAATGGGCGTTGATGTGTAAGTTGGAATCAGAGACTAGGCAGAAGTCTTTGTCCTTTTTGCCGTGGAAGTAGAAAGTGATCCCATCTCCTCCGATAAATTTTGGGTCTTGACAAACCGCACCGGGACGATTGCAATCTGCTCACATCAATCAAATTAATTAATTTTATGCCATAAATGAACAATTTTTTTTGTACCATTATTAGTTAATCCTTTGAAATGCAAATTACCGGCTGAAACTTCTAGTTTAATCATTTTAGGTCGCATAAAGTATAACTGAATTCTAAATTTTATAGTTTTTTAAAAAGTAAAGTTAAGAAGTAGAGTGTCTATATTGCTTTTGTTGTAACAAGCATATCTTACATTTGTGAACTACTTACGTGTATGTAATAATTGTAAAGTATAAAGTATCACGCGTATAGAATTTTCTTAAAATTGAGGGTTTGATGTAACAAAAGAAAACTCCAAATGTATAGCACAAAAGAGTATTATAGGAAGTAGGAACATACCGCAAACAGGGCTGCAAGTTACACAATCGACCTCGCACTTGTCAGGGCAGGCACTCGGACAATCGTGCTCCAGACCATAACAATGAGTATAGTTCCTGTTGAAGCACCTAACTTTTCGTCCTCAAGGTACGATAGAAGGAGGCGTACTTGGGTTGGAAGGAGGTGGAGTGGAGGAAGTAGGAGTAGGAGGAGGTGAAGAGTAAATGAATGGTGAAGATTGTTGTGGTTCCGGGGCCGGTGATGATTCATCTAAAGAGGGTGGTTGGCCACCAGTGGGATAACATTCGGGTGTACAACTAGAGCATTCAACAAAACAACCATTAGAGCAATACCAGGGACTAGATGTTTTTTGCATAGAAGCATTTAGTATAGCTGTGCTTCTCAGGACATCTTTCAGCCATCTTAGGACTGTCGGGAGGCACCTGTGCCGCGACAACCGTCACCAACATCATCCAGAAAAATGCTTAAGCGAGACATAACTTGAAAAAATAACCAGGATGATTAAGGAATAAATAATGAATTACGTGTTGTAAATACAGAGAGTTAGAAGCGAGAAATGTTTATGAAGATCAAAGTTACTTAGCCCTCAAATTTAGGTCGAGTACACTTTTCTACTTTAATTCTCTCTTACTCTTAATTAATTTTCCAATCGATCTTTATACATACTATGCATGTATTCATGTTTTTAATTAAAGGGCGGTATATAATATACTCAAAAAACAAAAACAAAAGTAAACCTCATACCTTCTTTTTTTTTTAAAGTAAAGTGGAAATGATTAATTCACATATGCAAGTACAAAAAGAGCAATCACCTCGGGGCATTTCCCTACTCAAACATTTCCTAAATCAGAAATCAAAGCCCAACTCATGAGCTGGGATATTTATAGTTCGTCTAGTATGCATAAACGAGCAGCTAATAAAAGTAGGACTTTGTTTGTGAGTCAACATGTATATCTAATTTTATTCTAACAAATTTTTATTTTATCGGGTCAATTAAAAAAAAATTATAATTTATAAATTGTTTCAATTATAGTTTAAAAGCTTGTAATATGAGTTATATAGTCTCCTAAAAAATTCAATTTTAACCTTTCTAGTATTTAATTTTTAAAAAAAAATAGTAAAAAATTTAGAAAAATATACAAATTTGAGGAGAAAATATAACAAATATAGGAGAGTCCGAAAAACTATAAAAATAAATGAGATATTTTTTTAAATGTTAAAAAATTTAAAATTTAAAAGCAAATTATAAATAAACTTAAACTAATATTTTTTATTGTCTTAGGTTCTATTATATTTGTTGTTTTTTACTAGATTTCATATAAGTTTGCTATTTTTTACTATTTTATTTGAATTCTTACTATTGTAAAGATTAAGATTATACATTTCAAAAAACTATAAGGTTGACATAGTTTTTAAACTTTAAAATCTTAAGTTACATATTTTATAAAGTATATTTTTTTTGAATATAGTTTACCGGTAATCTATTCTTTTTCTCATGGAAAGCAGATTATCCAAGTTGGGCCCAATTTTAAAACCTTTCGCTTGTTAAGGACTCAACTCTTACTAGCTCAACTACGTAGATTGAGGGCCCATTCGTAATTTACGCATTTCAAGTAGAAAGCATAATCTCAGAACATGAGATAAATCTTTTCCATACATAGATCAGCAATCAAAGGACCTGAACCTCTTAACGTGATTTTTGTGGTGCTCATGCTTAAACCCAAAACTTGAACTTAATATTGTTACAGAGCTAGCTAGTGTTGTCTTCTGTGCACCTGTGTTTTGAGTAATCGATCCATCAATTATTTTTTATTTTAGTATGTTTTAGAAGTGAAAACTGCACCTGCTGATAAGAGCTTGGGTATTGTGCTGAAAAGTTTTAAAATTATTTTATAATTAAACCTTAATTTTTGAAAAAAATTAAATTATTTAGTTATATTACTAATTATCATTAACCTATGTTATAAATATGCACAAACCAGCACTATAATTAACCCTTAATTAATAGGTAAGATAGTTTTCTAATTGTACCATGCATTAAATCATAACCACCGTTGAAAAAAACATTAAATTATTTTTCCATCACAAATAAACAAACTTTATTAATATCAAATAAATATATTCGAGTACAACATTGCTTTCCAAGCATATATAATCCTGAAAACACAAATAAATAATTTTAAAAAAAATGGTAAAATTTACTCATGTATTTATATCATATGTTAGAATAAACTACTATATGATATAAATGTAAGAGTGAATTTTAAATTTTTTTTCATAACCTAATGCACTATTTAAAGTTTAAAACTTTAATTTGGCCACATTTATGCCTTTGTTCTTGTTGTAATTTAAATTTAATTACTTAATTTTATTTTGTTCAACCCGTACGCGTAAACATATTGACTCATAGGTCATAAGTTAACATACCGTCGCCACAAAGAACTTAAAGAGATTTACCGCTTGCAAACAACTCCGCTACCACCCAAGCCACTGGCGCAATTCAAGTTAGCAAATTCCACAGAATTCTCATTCTTATCAGACTTGCCAACGAATCTCGCGACGGCACAATCGGTCGAGAAAATGCTTGAAGATGCAAATTCCTTATCCCCACCCAAAACAGGCATCAGCACTCCCATTTTTACCCTACTCACGTAGTTACTCCCATAAGTCTGCCCCAAAATGCCGTCCACTTCACCGCTCAACGTGTAGAATTTAAAGCTCAAATCAAGATGCGCAAAACAATCCTTTTGCGTAATCCCATAATTATGGATCATCGAATCTTTCTCCGTAATAGGGACCACAGTTGCCTTGATCATGAAATTTCCTTCCACATCAACAACCACGGAGTTGGCGTCGCGAGTCCTTGTGATCATCACGCGTGGTGATGAGGTGTCATGCTGCCATGTGGCGCCTTCGCCCTCAGGTAGGTGGATGGTTTCATCGTTAAAGCCTAGGGAGAGTCGGTCAATGGCGTCGTCCCAGGTGGATGTTTTGTTGGCAGCAATGAAGAGCTTGTGGGAATCGAAGAGGATTCCTAGAGATTGAACCCAAGTAAAATCCCTCCTCATGTTGTGGTTGCGACGACCGATGAAGTGGGCATTGATGTGTAAGTTGGAATCTGAGACTATACAAAAGTCTTGGTCCTTTTTGCCGTGGAAATAGAAAGTGATACCATCTCCTCCAATAAATCTTGGGTCTTGGCAAACGGCACCGGGACGATTGCAACCTGCTCACATCAATCAAATTAATTATACACCATAATAATAACAAAAAAGATTTATGATACTATTTATTCTTGCACGATCAGTTAACTTAAACGTATTTTAGGCTAGAGAAAGTAGAATACAACTCTAAAGTCATTAGTAAATTATTCTATTAGTTTAATATGCATGATGAGTATCGCCACACTAGGAGCGTGTTAGAATGATGTAACAAAAAAATTTAACCTTATAGTGTTGCATAATTAAATATTAATTGAAGTGAAAGAAGAGAATACATACTGCAAACAGGGCTGCAAGTTGCACAATCGACCTCGCATTGGTCAGGGCATGCAGCGGGACAACTGTGTTCCATGGCGACGCAGTGAGGATAGTTCTTATTCTTGCACCTAACTTTTTTTCCTCCGGATGAGCCAGAAGAAGGAGGAGTTGGACTGGAAGAAGGTGGAGTGGAAGTAGTGGGAACATAAGGAGGTGGAGTGGAAATAGTGGGAACAGAAGGAGGAGGAGGTGATGAATTAATGAATGGTGGAGGTGGTGGTGGGGAAGATTGTCGTGGTTCTAGTGGTGGCGGTGATGGATCGAAGGAGGGTGGTTGGTCACCATTGTAGCACATGGGTTGACAAGTGGAGCATTCAACGAAACAATCACGGGGACAATCTGAAGGACAGTAAATATCTTTTGCATAGAAGCATTCAGGATAGTTGACCTTATCATGACATTTCTTAGCTTTCTTAGGTTTTTCCGGGACAGCCTCTGCCACAACAGCCACCATTAACATTATGGCCAGAAAAATGCTTAAGCGAGCCATAGTTTGAAAAAATAATCAGGATAATTAAGGAATATATTGTGATTTATGAGATTGAGATGCGAATAATGTTTTGGCCTATGCTCCCTTTTATAGAGTTGGAAGTGAGAAATGTTAAGATCAAAGTTACTTAGCCCTCAAATTTAGCATGCATATACAGTTTCTAACTATTAATGGGCCGGTGTATTAATAATAATCCAAAACAAATTAAGTCAACCTCAGACCTTATTTGCCGGTTACAAAATGTACACCTTTACTCTAACAAATTTTATTTTATTATCCTATGATTATTTAGTATATCCTCTTATTCACGTTGTATGCTTCACTTTTTTTCTTTTTTCAAGTACGGGTTGAGATTCGAACCTAAATTAAGATTTTTATCGATATCTATGCTTCACTTTTCTTGACATGAAAGTCACATTTTTTTTGGAAAATATGACATGAAAGTCACATGACAGTGAACACTACGATCATCTTTTCAACTGGGCCCAATTGTATAAGCAAAGCGAAGCAGATGATCCAATTCTACTGAGCTGGACCTAATTGTAACAGAAAGAAGAAGAAAAAAGGACCTTTCCTAAGTTAGTAGACTCAGCTTATTCAGGCCCATATACATTAGAAACTGGGGGGCATCAAGTAGAAAACATAACTTTTTTGATAAATTATATAAAAAAACGTTTATAAAATATTTCACTTAACCTCCTATAATTTAAAAAATTTCAATGTAAATCTTATAATTTTTTTTTAAAAATAATTTTAACATTTTTAATGATTAAAAAATATAAAATAAATAATAAAATAATTTAAAAAATTATGCAAATTTGAGAGTAAATGTAACAAATATGAAAGAACTCACTCCCTTAAAAAATTGAAAAATAAAATTAAAATATTTTTAAAAATATTTAAAGAGAAAAGAATTATAAATTATTCTTTTTTCTATTGTATTATGTTCTACCATATTAGTTATATTTTTTATCCAAATTACTTAATAATCTCAACTAAACATATAAAATAAAAGACTTGTCCATTTTAAAAATTATACTATAAGAGTTAATTATTAAAAAACTTATCGTGCTTCAAAATTAAAGAATTTATCACGCTGAAAAGGACTAAAATGGATTCATCCATTTATTTTATTTTACTGATTTGGTGTCATTTTTCCATCGTGTTTAAGAATTACTCCGTATATGATAAAATGACTAGTTTGGTTCAGCCTAGCCCAAAGGTGTTTGTTGATCATCATCATCCCGAAAATTCCATTTTATTTCTCCAAACCAAACACGATTTACCTTAAGGATTCAAGCAAACGTCTAGACAATGGACACACGTCCTTCTACTACGTCTCTTGCTTTTTTTAAGCAGTGCCTACCTAGCTAGCCAAGCACAAAACTGCCACCGCTCTAGCAGCAGCCACACCTGTCAGTTATTTTTAGAGTGAGAGTGCCAAGTGGTGACTGTCGATTAGTAGTAATTCTAGTCTCCTACTTACCTACTGCTTCTGATCCAAGGCTGGTAAGATTCCCTCAAATTATAAACACGTGGCCAAACAAAAAGTTTCCGTTCAGATCCATCGGTTCGGTACGTCAAAAGAAATTAGAGATTCCTCCGACCTAATATTGCTAAACAGAGCCAGTTTGTGTCCGCTCTGCACGTGTGTTCTTAGTAACTGTAAGCAAACATCTGCCACGTGTAGGTCTTTTTTGCCTATTTTTGCCACAAAGAATAATACGTGCACCTTGAGTTTGAACGACACCTGGCAGTTGCTCAATAAATAAATAATTATTTATAATATCAAGAATAAAACATGAAACGAAGAAGCGAAAGAAGGAGGGGGGGAAAACCCAGCGAAGCGCTATCGATCTGGAAGTTTCCAATTAATTTTATAATCAGCATCACTCACCCACTTTGTAATACTAGGTTATTTTGGCACGTGGCGTTGCACGTGCGAAATTTATTTAGATTTGAAAATGTTAAAATATTATATTTATGTATAAAAAAGTATTTCACACAAAATATTTTTGGTATAATATAAAAGTTTTAATAATGTCTCAAAAAATGGGATTAACATAAATTTTTACTATGGTGTTTAAACTATATTGTAAGCATTATATTAGTATTGTTATTGATGTATTAATGTAGGTGTTGACAAAAAAATAATTTATTTTTTAGTTGTTAAAATTAAAATAATTTTAACTCAATTAAGTAATTTACTTTTATAAATTGAAATTTAAATATTTAAAATAATATTTTATATTATTTTTATTCTAGTTCTCCAAATATTGTAAATAATTATGTAGTTATTTAAAAACAACCACTAATGAATTTTTCTTTAAAAAACCAAACTCAATAAAAAAATAAGTTTAACATTTAATGAAAAATTATGATTTAATTAAATGTACAAACTATTTTTCTTCATGTTTATGTATGATAAAAAATCATATAATTAGCTAAGGAAAAATAATTCCTTAGCATTACAAATTTTACAAAATCAAACTTAAGTAATTTAATATTTGTGTATGTATACTTTTTAAGAATAATACATTATAAAAAGGTTTTCATAGTTATTTTTTATTTTTTATTAAAAAATAGTTTATTGAGCCAAGACAATTTCTTATTTATTTTACATATTTTTTTATAGTTTTTTAATTTTTAACTAAAAATAATTATCATTTTTCACTTTATTTTTTTATTTTTTCTCTCATATTTTTTTATTTCTAGTTCTTATTTTAATAATGGCAATGCATGAAATAGAAAATAACAGCTACAATAATAATTAAAAAAATAGTCTAAAAATAATTGTGATTATAATTTAATAAAAGGGATAACTTTGTTAATATACTTGTCCGTTATTTTTTTCTTCTTTTCATAATAATATCATATTTTGTTATCTTTTGAACGAAAAAAATATACTTTCTTAAATTTTTGGATTAGAATAATAATTGTAGTAATAGTTAAGTCATGAAACTTTTATTATTATTATAAATAAATAAACTATTCCAATTTTAAAATATTTTTTATTAGATTAAAATGATAATAACGTTAGAATATTTATGTATCTCATGATTCTCATCTAATCCATAACTTTTAGCTTTTTTTCCTATAACTTAGGCTTAGAACATGATTTCTTATTTAATTTTCTTATTTATATCAACTTCATCAACATTTCATCACTCGCATTAAGAATCCATGAGTGAGATCTTCTATGTGCGAATCCATGAGTGAGATCTTCTATGTACTTTTTTATATGTGATTTTTTATCATACATAAACATGAAAAAAAATAGTTTGTATATTTAATTACAAATTTTACAAAATCAAACTTAAGTAATTTAATATTTGTGTATATATACTTTTTAAGAATAATACATTATAAAAACGTTTTCATAGTTTTTTTATTTTTTATTAAAAAGTAGTTTATTAAGGTAAGATAATTTCTTATTTATTTTACAAATTTTTTAAAATTTTTTAATTTTTAACTAAAAATAATTATCATTTTTTACTTTATTTTTTTATTTTTTTCTCTCATATCTCTTTCTTTCTAGTTCTTATTTTAATAATGGAAATCCATGAAATAGAAAATAACAACAACAATAATAATTAAAAAAATAGTCTAAAAATAATTGTGATTATAATTTAATAAAAAGGATAACTTTGTTAATATACTTGTCCTTTATTTTTTTCTTTTTTTCGTAATAATATCATATTTTGTTATCTTTTGAAAAAAAAAATATTTTCTTAAATTTTTTATTAGAATAATAATAGTAGTAATAGTTAGGTCATGAAACTTTTATTATTATTATAAATAAATAAACTATTCCAATTTTAAAATATTTTTTATTAGATAAATATGATAATAACGTTAGAATATTTATATATTTCATCTAATCCATAACTTTTAGCTTTTTTTCCCTATAACTTATGGCTTAGAACATGATTTCTTAATTAATTTTCTTATTTATATCAACTTCATCAACATTTCGTCACTCGCATTAAGAATCCATGAGTGAGATCTTCTATGTACTTTTGTAGTAGTCTATTACGTTATACAAATTTACCCTCATCTATTTATTATTAATTGAAAAAATAATTTAAATTTAAGGTTTTAAGGACTTTAAGTTTACGATAAATATTTATTTAATTATTTTAGGTATAATGATAACTTGTAAATTAGTAACTAACTATTAATCAATTTATTTATTATTTTTTTAATATATGACTCATGCATATTGAGTTGCACGTTTTTTTCTAGAGAGGCGGGATTCAGAGTTGTGTCATCTAATTTTAATTATCAATTTAAAGATTCAAAAGGTTACTCATTGTAACAATATCTCATTTCAAAGCTAATTTAACTTTAACTTTCTAACAACTTTAAGTTTACAACAAATATTTACTTAATATATTTTATGTACCTATCGTATGTTGTTTTGAATTATATAGATCATGCATTCGACCCATAATATTATAATGATAACTAAAAATATAACCAATTTTTTTAAAAATATATCTTGTCACTTTACCTAGCACAGATTTTAAGGTAAACAACATAATTTTTTATAGTTTAAATATTCTTTCACTTCGGACACTATAGTTTTAAGATTTACAAATATTTTAATATAAACATTATAAGTGGTTAAAAAATATAAAAAATGGTAAAAAGTTGAAAAATATTTATAAATATTGGAGGAAAATGTATAACCATAAATATTTGATGATTAGATTATAAAATATTAATTTTTAGTATTTGTTTTTACATATCTAACCTCATCCTTTTATATTATTAAAACTCATTAATCAACAGTTGTCACAATTAATTTTAGGAAAACTTATAAATTCTCTTTTTATTTTTAACTTTTATGATTTTCTTAACTTTAAAAGTAATTTTTTCTAAAATAATAAACCATGTATTGGCTTGAAATTATAGTTAAATAATTAAAATAAAATAAATATTATTAACCCATGTAAAAAATATTTTATGTACAATATAAAATATTTCTTTCATAAAAATAAAATTAATGTAAATCATTTTGATAATATATGGCTAATATTGTCAATACTTATAAATAAACTTCTTCTCAATTACTCTAATATTTTTTTTTTTTTTTTACCATATAATTTATGTTAGAAAAAGTATAAATATTACAATTTATTTTTCACTTTTATTTAGTTTATGTTTCTTCAACTCTCTTAAAATCAATCACTTTACTAAATTTAATAATAAAATAAAATAAAAAATATTAACTTGAATAAAGAATATTATTCTTAAAATAATATAATAATAATTAAAATAATTTACATTTAAAAAATATATTAATATACATAAGTTATATTTAACAAATAATTTAAATTTAAAAATAAATTAACTTATATTTTACTCATTGTGACTATTTTTCAATTCCATACTTTTAAAAATATTTCTCACATTGTAGCTCCATGAGTACATTACATAGATTGATTTCTTACAATATCTTTTAATATTAAAATTTTTCTTCCTATGAAATTATTCTTATGAACTTTTACTTTTATATATTTTTAAAATTTATCATTGTTTGTGATATTGACATGGGTGAAAAAACAATGATAAATTTTAAAAATATATAAAAGTTAAAGTTCATAAGAATAATTTCATAGGAAGATAGTTTCGGTATTTAACATATTTTAGTTCTTAAAAATATTATCTTTCTCTTTTGTATTTTAAAATTTAAATTATTAAATAATTTAAATAATTTTTTTGTTAATTATAATTTAATATTATGATGTGAATATTTTATTATAAAAAATCACCTTCTTTTATTTTTCATACTATCAAAAAATTATTTAGTATAAATTTAAATTCTATAGAATATATTTAATATACATTAATTATTCATAATTTTAATATTAATTCACTTTTAAAAATATATATATAGTTTATACAAATATAATTTATTTTTGCTAACTTTCTTAACTCGCAATACTAAGTAAATTTTCTATGATAAATCATTTAATAATTTCAAGCTCTTACTAAAAGTTATGAATATTATAATTGTTTATTAATTAAATAATTTTTATTTAATAATATAAATAAAATTGCATTACTTAATTGAAAAAAAAATTATAAATTTTTTTACTTTATAATTTACTATTATTAGTGTTATTTAAAATATTATTACAAGCTACTCCCATGTGATTTTTTAAGAGACTAACAAATGTAGGAGATCCGATTTTCTTTCCACTTTTGCCATATAGGATTTTTTATTTATTTTAAAATTTGTGTTGTTGTTTAACTTGAAATTAAAAACATTATCTAGTTTTTATCTCAAAAAATATACTAAAATCTCAAGAAATATATTTACATAATCATTAAAAATATACTCAAAATATTTATTTTGTAACATTTTATTTTTTATTATATAATAATAAAAAAATTATTAACTTTATTGATTAAAAAATTAAATCTATTTTAGATAAACTATATAAAGAAACCTTAAAGTTTACAAAATCTCCCACTTTGAACCCAATAGTTTTGAAATTTGCAATATAAGCCTGAAATTTGCAACGTAAGCCTGCAACAAAATTGCAATTTCGGTCTTTCTAATAATTACAAAATTAAAAGATGGTAAAACATATTATTAAGTTATTTAATTATTTTATCAATCACTAATTATTTTAATTTTTTAATATATATTGGTTAATTTTTTAAGGGTGATGTTGATTCGAACCAATTAAAAATATAAATAATTTAATAGGTAGGTTAATTAATTTAATAGATAGGTTAATTAATTAAATAAATAAATAAATTAAAATGTTTAAAAGTCTATTATGTTTAAAAGTCTATTACAATCAAATAACTTAATAGGTAGGTTAATTAATTTAATAGGTAAGTTAATTAATTAAAATGTTTAAAAGTCTATTACACCTTTAAATTTTTTAATAATTAAAGGGCATAGTAGACTTTTAAAGAATATCTGAAGGACAGTAAATATCTTTTGCATAGAAGCATTCAGGATAGTTGACCTTATCATGACATTTCTTAGCTTTCTTAGGTTTTTCCGGGACAGCCTCTGCCACAACAGCCACCATTAACATTATGGCCAGAAAAATGCTTAAGCGAGCCATAGTTTGAAAAAATAATCAGGATAATTAAGGAATATATTGTGATTTATGAGATTGAGATGCGAATAATGTTTTGGCCTATGCTCCCTTTTATAGAGTTGGAAGTGAGAAATGTTAAGATCAAAGTTACTTAGCCCTCAAATTTAGCATGCATATACAGTTTCTAACTATTAATGGGCCGGTGTATTAATAATAATCCAAAACAAATTAAGTCAACCTCAGACCTTATTTGCCGGTTACAAAATGTACACCTTTACTCTAACAAATTTTATTTTATTATCCTATGATTATTTAGTATATCCTCTTATTCACGTTGTATGCTTCACTTTTTTTCTTTTTTCAAGTACGGGTTGAGATTCGAACCTAAATTAAGATTTTTATCGATATCTATGCTTCACTTTTCTTGACATGAAAGTCACATTTTTTTTGGAAAATATGACATGAAAGTCACATGACAGTGAACACTACGATCATCTTTTCAACTGGGCCCAATTGTATAAGCAAAGCGAAGCAGATGATCCAATTCTACTGAGCTGGACCTAATTGTAACAGAAAGAAGAAGAAAAAAGGACCTTTCCTAAGTTAGTAGACTCAGCTTATTCAGGCCCATATACATTAGAAACTGGGGGGCATCAAGTAGAAAACATAACTTTTTTGATAAATTATATAAAAAAACGTTTATAAAATATTTCACTTAACCTCCTATAATTTAAAAAATTTCAATGTAAATCTTATAATTTTTTTTTAAAAATAATTTTAACATTTTTAATGATTAAAAAATATAAAATAAATAATAAAATAATTTAAAAAATTATGCAAATTTGAGAGTAAATGTAACAAATATGAAAGAACTCACTCCCTTAAAAAATTGAAAAATAAAATTAAAATATTTTTAAAAATATTTAAAGAGAAAAGAATTATAAATTATTCTTTTTTCTATTGTATTATGTTCTACCATATTAGTTATATTTTTTATCCAAATTACTTAATAATCTCAACTAAACATATAAAATAAAAGACTTGTCCATTTTAAAAATTATACTATAAGAGTTAATTATTAAAAAACTTATCGTGCTTCAAAATTAAAGAATTTATCACGCTGAAAAGGACTAAAATGGATTCATCCATTTATTTTATTTTACTGATTTGGTGTCATTTTTCCATCGTGTTTAAGAATTACTCCGTATATGATAAAATGACTAGTTTGGTTCAGCCTAGCCCAAAGGTGTTTGTTGATCATCATCATCCCGAAAATTCCATTTTATTTCTCCAAACCAAACACGATTTACCTTAAGGATTCAAGCAAACGTCTAGACAATGGACACACGTCCTTCTACTACGTCTCTTGCTTTTTTTAAGCAGTGCCTACCTAGCTAGCCAAGCACAAAACTGCCACCGCTCTAGCAGCAGCCACACCTGTCAGTTATTTTTAGAGTGAGAGTGCCAAGTGGTGACTGTCGATTAGTAGTAATTCTAGTCTCCTACTTACCTACTGCTTCTGATCCAAGGCTGGTAAGATTCCCTCAAATTATAAACACGTGGCCAAACAAAAAGTTTCCGTTCAGATCCATCGGTTCGGTACGTCAAAAGAAATTAGAGATTCCTCCGACCTAATATTGCTAAACAGAGCCAGTTTGTGTCCGCTCTGCACGTGTGTTCTTAGTAACTGTAAGCAAACATCTGCCACGTGTAGGTCTTTTTTGCCTATTTTTGCCACAAAGAATAATACGTGCACCTTGAGTTTGAACGACACCTGGCAGTTGCTCAATAAATAAATAATTATTTATAATATCAAGAATAAAACATGAAACGAAGAAGCGAAAGAAGGAGGGGGGGAAAACCCAGCGAAGCGCTATCGATCTGGAAGTTTCCAATTAATTTTATAATCAGCATCACTCACCCACTTTGTAATACTAGGTTATTTTGGCACGTGGCGTTGCACGTGCGAAATTTATTTAGATTTGAAAATGTTAAAATATTATATTTATGTATAAAAAAGTATTTCACACAAAATATTTTTGGTATAATATAAAAGTTTTAATAATGTCTCAAAAAATGGGATTAACATAAATTTTTACTATGGTGTTTAAACTATATTGTAAGCATTATATTAGTATTGTTATTGATGTATTAATGTAGGTGTTGACAAAAAAATAATTTATTTTTTAGTTGTTAAAATTAAAATAATTTTAACTCAATTAAGTAATTTACTTTTATAAATTGAAATTTAAATATTTAAAATAATATTTTATATTATTTTTATTCTAGTTCTCCAAATATTGTAAATAATTATGTAGTTATTTAAAAACAACCACTAATGAATTTTTCTTTAAAAAACCAAACTCAATAAAAAAATAAGTTTAACATTTAATGAAAAATTATGATTTAATTAAATGTACAAACTATTTTTCTTCATGTTTATGTATGATAAAAAATCATATAATTAGCTAAGGAAAAATAATTCCTTAGCATTACAAATTTTACAAAATCAAACTTAAGTAATTTAATATTTGTGTATGTATACTTTTTAAGAATAATACATTATAAAAAGGTTTTCATAGTTATTTTTTATTTTTTATTAAAAAATAGTTTATTGAGCCAAGACAATTTCTTATTTATTTTACATATTTTTTTATAGTTTTTTAATTTTTAACTAAAAATAATTATCATTTTTCACTTTATTTTTTTATTTTTTCTCTCATATTTTTTTATTTCTAGTTCTTATTTTAATAATGGCAATGCATGAAATAGAAAATAACAGCTACAATAATAATTAAAAAAATAGTCTAAAAATAATTGTGATTATAATTTAATAAAAGGGATAACTTTGTTAATATACTTGTCCGTTATTTTTTTCTTCTTTTCATAATAATATCATATTTTGTTATCTTTTGAACGAAAAAAATATACTTTCTTAAATTTTTGGATTAGAATAATAATTGTAGTAATAGTTAAGTCATGAAACTTTTATTATTATTATAAATAAATAAACTATTCCAATTTTAAAATATTTTTTATTAGATTAAAATGATAATAACGTTAGAATATTTATGTATCTCATGATTCTCATCTAATCCATAACTTTTAGCTTTTTTTCCTATAACTTAGGCTTAGAACATGATTTCTTATTTAATTTTCTTATTTATATCAACTTCATCAACATTTCATCACTCGCATTAAGAATCCATGAGTGAGATCTTCTATGTGCGAATCCATGAGTGAGATCTTCTATGTACTTTTTTATATGTGATTTTTTATCATACATAAACATGAAAAAAAATAGTTTGTATATTTAATTACAAATTTTACAAAATCAAACTTAAGTAATTTAATATTTGTGTATATATACTTTTTAAGAATAATACATTATAAAAACGTTTTCATAGTTTTTTTATTTTTTATTAAAAAGTAGTTTATTAAGGTAAGATAATTTCTTATTTATTTTACAAATTTTTTAAAATTTTTTAATTTTTAACTAAAAATAATTATCATTTTTTACTTTATTTTTTTATTTTTTTCTCTCATATCTCTTTCTTTCTAGTTCTTATTTTAATAATGGAAATCCATGAAATAGAAAATAACAACAACAATAATAATTAAAAAAATAGTCTAAAAATAATTGTGATTATAATTTAATAAAAAGGATAACTTTGTTAATATACTTGTCCTTTATTTTTTTCTTTTTTTCGTAATAATATCATATTTTGTTATCTTTTGAAAAAAAAAATATTTTCTTAAATTTTTTATTAGAATAATAATAGTAGTAATAGTTAGGTCATGAAACTTTTATTATTATTATAAATAAATAAACTATTCCAATTTTAAAATATTTTTTATTAGATAAATATGATAATAACGTTAGAATATTTATATATTTCATCTAATCCATAACTTTTAGCTTTTTTTCCCTATAACTTATGGCTTAGAACATGATTTCTTAATTAATTTTCTTATTTATATCAACTTCATCAACATTTCGTCACTCGCATTAAGAATCCATGAGTGAGATCTTCTATGTACTTTTGTAGTAGTCTATTACGTTATACAAATTTACCCTCATCTATTTATTATTAATTGAAAAAATAATTTAAATTTAAGGTTTTAAGGACTTTAAGTTTACGATAAATATTTATTTAATTATTTTAGGTATAATGATAACTTGTAAATTAGTAACTAACTATTAATCAATTTTTTTATTATTTTTTTAATATATGACTCATGCATATTGAGTTGCACGTTTTTTTCTAGAGAGGCGGGATTCAGAGTTGTGTCATCTAATTTTAATTATCAATTTAAAGATTCAAAAGGTTACTCATTGTAACAATATCTCATTTCAAAGCTAATTTAACTTTAACTTTCTAACAACTTTAAGTTTACAACAAATATTTACTTAATATATTTTATGTACCTATCGTATGTTGTTTTGAATTATATAGATCATGCATTCGACCCATAATATTATAATGATAACTAAAAATATAACCAATTTTTTTAAAAATATATCTTGTCACTTTACCTAGCACAGATTTTAAGGTAAACAACATAATTTTTTATAGTTTAAATATTCTTTCACTTCGGACACTATAGTTTTAAGATTTACAAATATTTTAATATAAACATTATAAGTGGTTAAAAAATATAAAAAATGGTAAAAAGTTGAAAAATATTTATAAATATTGGAGGAAAATGTATAACCATAAATATTTGATGATTAGATTATAAAATATTAATTTTTAGTATTTGTTTTTACATATCTAACCTCATCCTTTTATATTATTAAAACTCATTAATCAACAGTTGTCACAATTAATTTTAGGAAAACTTATAAATTCTCTTTTTATTTTTAACTTTTATGATTTTCTTAACTTTAAAAGTAATTTTTTCTAAAATAATAAACCATGTATTGGCTTGAAATTATAGTTAAATAATTAAAATAAAATAAATATTATTAACCCATGTAAAAAATATTTTATGTACAATATAAAATATTTCTTTCATAAAAATAAAATTAATGTAAATCATTTTGATAATATATGGCTAATATTGTCAATACTTATAAATAAACTTCTTCTCAATTACTCTAATATTTTTTTTTTTTTTTTACCATATAATTTATGTTAGAAAAAGTATAAATATTACAATTTATTTTTCACTTTTATTTAGTTTATGTTTCTTCAACTCTCTTAAAATCAATCACTTTACTAAATTTAATAATAAAATAAAATAAAAAATATTAACTTGAATAAAGAATATTATTCTTAAAATAATATAATAATAATTAAAATAATTTACATTTAAAAAATATATTAATATACATAAGTTATATTTAACAAATAATTTAAATTTAAAAATAAATTAACTTATATTTTACTCATTGTGACTATTTTTCAATTCCATACTTTTAAAAATATTTCTCACATTGTAGCTCCATGAGTACATTACATAGATTGATTTCTTACAATATCTTTTAATATTAAAATTTTTCTTCCTATGAAATTATTCTTATGAACTTTTACTTTTATATATTTTTAAAATTTATCATTGTTTGTGATATTGACATGGGTGAAAAAACAATGATAAATTTTAAAAATATATAAAAGTTAAAGTTCATAAGAATAATTTCATAGGAAGATAGTTTCGGTATTTAACATATTTTAGTTCTTAAAAATATTATCTTTCTCTTTTGTATTTTAAAATTTAAATTATTAAATAATTTAAATAATTTTTTTGTTAATTATAATTTAATATTATGATGTGAATATTTTATTATAAAAAATCACCTTCTTTTATTTTTCATACTATCAAAAAATTATTTAGTATAAATTTAAATTCTATAGAATATATTTAATATACATTAATTATTCATAATTTTAATATTAATTCACTTTTAAAAATATATATATAGTTTATACAAATATAATTTATTTTTGCTAACTTTCTTAACTCGCAATACTAAGTAAATTTTCTATGATAAATCATTTAATAATTTCAAGCTCTTACTAAAAGTTATGAATATTATAATTGTTTATTAATTAAATAATTTTTATTTAATAATATAAATAAAATTGCATTACTTAATTGAAAAAAAAATTATAAATTTTTTTACTTTATAATTTACTATTATTAGTGTTATTTAAAATATTATTACAAGCTACTCCCATGTGATTTTTTAAGAGACTAACAAATGTAGGAGATCCGATTTTCTTTCCACTTTTGCCATATAGGATTTTTTATTTATTTTAAAATTTGTGTTGTTGTTTAACTTGAAATTAAAAACATTATCTAGTTTTTATCTCAAAAAATATACTAAAATCTCAAGAAATATATTTACATAATCATTAAAAATATACTCAAAATATTTATTTTGTAACATTTTATTTTTTATTATATAATAATAAAAAAATTATTAACTTTATTGATTAAAAAATTAAATCTATTTTAGATAAACTATATAAAGAAACCTTAAAGTTTACAAAATCTCCCACTTTGAACCCAATAGTTTTGAAATTTGCAATATAAGCCTGAAATTTGCAACGTAAGCCTGCAACAAAATTGCAATTTCGGTCTTTCTAATAATTACAAAATTAAAAGATGGTAAAACATATTATTAAGTTATTTAATTATTTTATCAATCACTAATTATTTTAATTTTTTAATATATATTGGTTAATTTTTTAAGGGTGATGTTGATTCGAACCAATTAAAAATATAAATAATTTAATAGGTAGGTTAATTAATTTAATAGATAGGTTAATTAATTAAATAAATAAATAAATTAAAATGTTTAAAAGTCTATTATGTTTAAAAGTCTATTACAATCAAATAACTTAATAGGTAGGTTAATTAATTTAATAGGTAAGTTAATTAATTAAAATGTTTAAAAGTCTATTACACCTTTAAATTTTTTAATAATTAAAGGGCATAGTAGACTTTTAAAGAATAAGGCCCTTCGTGCTTTTTATATAGTATAGATTTTACTCACCCGTTCCCCTCTGTCTGAAGGTGTCACAACCCACCCACCAACTTCGTAACCGTATAAAACTACCCTCCCTTTCTCAACAAATATCTCAACAATCAAATTCACCTTCTTTTTCAATTTGTCCTCTTCTTCATCTCTCAACAATTTCCCCCCATATTTTCAATTCCATTAATATCTTCTTCAGTCAATCCCAAAAACCGCTCCCTCTGTACTAAAATTCTCAATCCTGGAATTTCCCGGAATTCAGTTCCTTCAACTCTAATTACTGCTACCCAACAATCAATTACAGTTCCTGTCCGATGATGAATCCGTACTTCTCCGTGAAGGAAGAGTACCCTGGAGGAGGGGGGTCGAGTTCCTCATCGCCGCCGTACGACGATCATCAGCTACCAATGGTGGCGGCGCCTCCGCCACCGCAGCCGATGGAAGGGCTACACGACTCAGGCCCACCGCCATTCCTAACCAAGACTTTTGAGATGGTGGATGATCCACATACCAGTCACATCGTTTCTTGGAGCAGAGGAGGTGCTAGCTTTGTTGTGTGGGATCCTCACTCCTTCTCCACCAATCTCCTCCCCAGATACTTCAAGCATAACAATTTCTCCAGCTTTGTCAGGCAGCTTAATACTTATGTAAGTACTATTAATTACCCTAATTAACAATAACAGTGTCTGAATTCCCACTCCTTTGTCCTTTTATTTTCTGATAAATAAGATTATTTTGAAAATTAGTTTCTTCAAATAAAGTATTATTAAGAAAGAAAAGAGAGAATTTTTTGTAGTTTGTTCTGTTTCTGAATGTTCTAGAACCTCTCTTGCGAACATGATTATTATTTGGAATTTACTTGTTTATTTTTCTCCCTTTTTGTACAATATTCCATGGAAATGGAATTGGAGCTTTATTATTATTATTTTATTTAGTATGTTTCTAGACATGTTCTTGCTTTTTTTTTAATTTTTATTATCCCAATGTTACTTTTTTTTCTTTAATCCATTTATTGGTGCTTTCCTCATCAAATTTGGCACTGTTAGCAATAATACAGTAATTTCTCATTCACCAACAAGAACAGAATTGGCCAATAATGAATATTTCAACTGTTTTTCCATGCCTGTTTTCAGCTGCAGCTTCAAGAATGGTATTGCTGGTAATGAGTTCATGATTGGTTCTGAATTTTGGGATTTGAATCTGGTCTGCAGGGGTTTAGAAAAATTGATCCTGATAGATGGGAATTTTCCAATGAAGGGTTTGTTAGGGGACAGAAGAATCTTCTAAAGAACATTAGGAGGAGAAAGTCAAGTTCTTCTCATCCTCTTACTACTCAACAGCAGCAACCACCTGATTCTTGTGTCGAACTAGGCAGGTTTGGATCCGACAGAGAAGTCGATCGATTAAAGCGTGACAAGCATGCTCTGATGATGGAGTTAGTGAAGCTTAGGCAGAAACAACAGAACACTAGAGCTTATATTCAAGCCATGGAGCAAAGGTTGCAAGGGACAGAACTGAAGCAGCAGCAGATGATGCAATTCCTGGCCAGGGCAATGCAGAATCCTGATTTTCTGCTGCAATTAGCCCAACAGAAGGAGAAGAGGAAAGAACTTGAAGAAGTAATCACTAAGAAGAGGAGAAGGCCTCCTATCGGAAGAGGGTCCGGTAGTGGGGTTGATGGTGAATGTTCGAATCCTGTTAAAAAAGAACCTCTTGAGATTGGGGATTTTGGTTTTCGAGTGTCGGAGTTGGAAGCACTGGCATTGGAAATGCAAGGGTATGGTAGGGCAAGGAGAGATCAGGAGGACGGGCTAGACGAGATAGAGCCGCCTGAAAGTCCTGACAGAGAACTTGATGATGGATTCTGGGAGGCATTGTTGAATGAAAGTACTGGAGGAGGTGAAGATGAAGATGTGAACACATTAGCGGAGCGTATTGGTTATTTAGGTTCTAGTCCTAAGTAGAACAGCAGGGTCCTTTTATGCCACTCATGTCTTGCTCTATCATCAACTGGTCGGTTCACTGCACGAAAATAATGATGGGTTGATTTGATCTTGATCATCCCTTTCGGTTGGAGATTTCTAATTATGGTCACTTTGGTACTCACTGGTACTCTAATTCCGTGTCCTTTTGGGTCATTGAATTGCCATCAGGCCATAATCTTCATCTGAAATTTCTTTCTATTGACAGGATAGAAGGGTCAACAAGCAATGCACCAGTGGAAAGTATTATGATTTTTCTTCTTCTGGTGTTTCTAACCCTTTGTACTTTACTGTTTTTTGCTAGCAATTCACAGAAAATCTTCAGTACATCAGGTTCCGTACCTCCTCACTTTTTATAAGGTAACGTATTGTTAAAATCTTACCTTATGAAAGATGAGGGGGATGAGGAGGTACGGTACCTCTTATGTACTCGAGTTTTTTTCCACCCAATTCACATCTTTGTACATCTCTCTACCTTGTTTAGGTTGAACCAGTGCTTGGACAAAGTTTTGCTGTTAAGAACAGTTGTACCAAAGGTTGTTTTGTTTGTTTCATCCACTGATATTTCCAGTTAAATGCATTCAATTCCATTAGTTAACTGGTTCTTGTCATTGTTTGGCCTCAAATTGAAGGTAGGTTTCCTCAAGGAAGCTGTTCGAATCAAATCAAATCAAATCGTCAAGTATGTAGCAGAAAGTTTCAAGAACCACAATTTCTTGTTGATTTTTGATTCGGAGAAGCATTCTTGTAGCTTAGCAACTAACCGATATGGTCGGTTTGATTTTTTTCCTTCTCCTCCGTCGCTTTCTAAGTTCTTTTGGCTGAACTGTTTGTTTCTGCCCTTTGTTAGTATGAAAGATGAGATCTTTATGGACGGTAGCAAAATAGAATTCTTGATGGCTACATTTCTACCGTGTAATTTTCATTTCCCACGTTTGCTATTGGTCCATTTCAATATTTGGCTATCATCATCGATCATTTTCACTTGTCTGGACTCTAGACTGGCCAAATGCTAATGCATCACGTTCGTGAAATCATGGGCAGGACCAGCAAATTCGGTGATTGTGTTTGTTTTCCTGCCGTTCATGTCTCTGTCAGTAGATAGAAGTTGCAATTGTAAAAGCATCACACGCCTAACCCAGCATCACGTGATCGGATTGTCCTTCTATTAACCGTTGCAAGTTGCAACTACAGCGACCTCTTCCTTTTGTGACAAGGTAAAGAGCAGTGTAGGAAATGTTTCTTAAACTGTGGTTGCTAACTGACAAGTCGTTTGCGATTGTGCCACATTTTATTTCTTAAACTAGAACTCCAAGGACTACTTGTAGTGAATACTTTTCTTAGTTGTGCAACGTTGTTTGAGAAGCATGTAAATACACCGGAAATCTTTCTGTTTATTCAGAAATGACATATTAGATCTATTTATTTACGTTTTCGACACATTAAATGATCAACAGTCACTTAATTGATTTGACCGGTATAAATTGTTACATTGAATCGTAAATGAAGTAGAAATTCTCACGAGAACAAGATGCAATTTATGCAAAGAATTCATTTTTGGGTTAGATGCGTTGCATAAGCATGTAGGTCCATGTCCCAATCTTTGATTTGTAGTATTGGATGAACACAACTGGAAAAGCTCCCTACTAAATTACGTGACTTTTCTTTTTCTTTATGCCAATGAGACGAATGATGGGATAAACATTAGGAATTACATCAATGTCATGTGATGTGAACTACCGTGCAACTACCTCTCTCTATACAGGCATTGTATGACAACTCTTAAAGTTTGTGCTTGAATTCATTAAACTTCTAAATTTAATTTAATAAGCTACTCCAATGCTTGGTATGAGATGAAGGAAAAGAATGAAAATTATGTAATGGAATGAATTTTTTTTTAATTTCTCTCTTATTGGAAATTAAATGACAATGGAAAGGAGAGGAATGTATGGAAATAAGAGGAAAATAAATGGCTCATTTTACCTCATAATTTTTTATAAAAAAAATCTTTTTTATTTTTTATTTTTTTGATTTTTAATATTTTTAAAATATTTTTTCTTTAATTTTTTATAATTTATTTGAATTAAATAAATCTCTTAGAATTCCATGTAATTTTCTTATATTTTTCTTGTATTTTAATTGTTTTATTATAAATTTTCTAAATTTTTTATAATTTTTTATGAGTTTTTTTTTAATTAATTTTAAATATTATAAGGACCGAATTGTATACGCACATGGATCACTAGTTGAATCAGCAATTCGGTCTAGTTCAGTCCAGATAATACTAGATCATATTATTAATTATTATTACAGACAGAACTATGACATACTTCATAAACGAATCGAAGATAACCAATAGGGTGTCAAACTCAAAATTTTCATCCCTACCTTTAAAAAAGGAAAGAAAAAAAGGAGGATCAATCTGTACCCGACCCATTTAATTGGCGGGTCCAAATTGTAACTCTCTTAAACAAGTCGGGTACGGATCGACCGGATAGATCAGACCCATTTTGACACTCTAATTAGGATGCTATGATAAGATGAAATTTAGGCCCAGGCCCAGCAAGCCCAACGTGCTTTCCATCCATTCTATGATTTCCATCACACAAGCATCTCCGCCGGGCGCAGCTAGAACTGAGTAACTAAACGGCTGTCACTATACTAATCTCATTCTCAAACACTTTAAAAAGAGGACTTTTCCAATAGGGTTTTATTCTATTGTTTAATGTCAAACATGCTATTTTAATCCCCTAAATTTTATGCTTTTTTAGTTAATTTTACTTTTATTTGTTCAAAAACTATATTTTGCCTCCCAACCCCAACGATTTTTTGCAAACTTACATCATTCTTAATGAATTACTTTTTATATAAAGGTAAAAAAGATAAGAAACAAAAAGAGAGAAAAAAACTCTTGTCCCAGATGTTGCTTCGTAATCTTAAGGGGTGATGAGGCGCCAATTCGAATTCACCCTCTCCTCCTATTCACCCCCTTTATTATAAAACACCTCCCTCCACTTGCTGCCATTCTCATTTTATCAGAAATCAGGAAAATGAGCACTGAGGATGACAGCAGAGTGAAACAACTTGTGGAACAAGTGAGCAATGGAGTGAGACAACTTGAAGTGCAGGTGTTGCAGCTGAAAGAGATGATACAGTTACTGCAGGAAGAATCCAACAAGAAACCACCAGATCAGAATTTACTGGGAAAATTGTGTTCTCTCTGCGCCCAGATGAGGATCATCCTTTTAAAGCAGCAGCAACCCGCGGGGAAGGTAGATTCCGGACGTTAATTCAACTACTTTAATTGTGTTTTGGTAAAAAAACGTTTTAGACATAAAAGTTTTCTTTTTGGACAATTTAGTCATAGAGGTTTCTATTTGGACAATTTGATCACTCAAGTATTTTTTATTAAACAATTTACTCATTATGTCATAGGGGGGTGTACACGGGCCGGTTTGGGTCGGAATTTTCGGGTTCTGTTTGGGACAGGCCCGGACCGACCCGGACATTAACGATCCGGGCCGCATTTGTTTTTTTTTTTAAAAAAATTAAAACTTTCCACGTATTATAAAGAAAGAAAAAATAAAGTAGGAGTCAAGAGGATTTGAATCTCTCCCCTTTAAGATGACATTTAAAGAGTTAACCATCAAACCAAATAGAAACTTTGATATTATATTGCATATATATAAATATATATATATATATTTATATTTCCGGTTCCCGGGTTTGAGAAGCTGGAGAACTGGACCGGCCGGAACTTTCCGGACCAGGTGTTAAAAAAAATAGACCGGTCCGATCCGGGTAAAAAAACAGCGAATTTTGGTTCGATTTTCAGACCGGTCCGGGTCTTATTCACCCCTATTATGTCATGAGACTCACCATTTCTTTTGCAAAATTGGATATTTTTTTCATTAAATAGCAAATAGATGCAAACTATATATTACTAAATAATTATAAATGATTTAATAATATAAATTTATAGCTTGTTCCCATACTTAGATAATGAACATCAAATTTAAACACACACTATTGATTTCATCTGTACCTCAAAGAAAAACAATTAAAATATCGATTTTTAATTAATTTTTATTTTATAAATTCTTTCAACAACTAAAATTTAAGTTACAAATCTATGTACTGCAACTAAAAATTTAAACACGAAAAATAGTGAGTTCGATTTGTGTCAGTGTTGGAAAACTTAGGTTAAGCAACATACTTTTATTTTATAATAAATGTTTATTTAATTGATAGAAATTATGCGAATGTTTATATACAACCAACGTATATAGAGTTGCAGACAAAAATTAAAGGAGCAATTTCTCATCTCTCTACACCAAATTATCGTAATACTCTCTCTGTCTTTTAATAATTGACGTTTTTTTACATTTTTTTACTATTTGGAGTACTTGTTATTTTATCTTTTCTGAAACATATATTTTGTGAAAATAATAATCCTTTTTTTTTAATTAACCCAATTTAATAATAGTGTAATAATTTAAGTAAAAATTAAAAGTACAAATGAAACAATTTACAATAAAATAAGATCAAAAATTATTATTTTATGTTTTTCTACTATTTTAAAACCTCTATTGTTAAAGTACAAAATGAGGAGTATTATTTTAACAGATGAGGCAGGCAGGAGTGGGATAGAGTGTTTTTAAAATCCTATGGTACATAACACGGTAAGCTTTAAATTTTTTCCCCAAAAAAGTCAGCACCTTGGAGGGCTGGGATGCGCTTTGGGTGGCCACCAATCTTTTTCCTTTCTAAAAACAAGAGGAACTGAGCAGAGAAGAAAGAATCCATCATCTGCAGCGTAATTATCCAGCTAACGAATCGGAACGCAAACTCCTTCAATCATGAGCACGCACCGTGCGGTAAGTAATGCGATTCCCATTCCATACTTAGCTAGTCATCTCTTTGTTCTTCCGATGAATCAAACATTTACTGAGACCTAATTCCATGGAGATTACTTTTGTCTTTGATTAGTGATGCTTGAGGATCAGGTATTTGCGTGTTTATGAATTATGCCGTTTCAAACTTTGTAGTGATTGATTAATACGCTTATGCTAGCTCCGGCATTTGTGACTTTTGGTGATTGCAGGTGAGATGATCAGCAGAATAGCGTGATAAATTGGTAATTTAAAAAAAAAAAAAATTCCAAAGTCCTAGTCATTAAAACTATTTGATGTTTCTCCTGTTTAGCATGAGTTACTAGTTCTTTTCGTGCTTATTTGCCTGAACTTCAAACTCTTGGGGATTCCGCTAGTCTACTTTTGAACCTAGTTTAAAATGTGCCTTAAGGGAAGATGACTAGGTAAACTGTTCACTTCCAATGATTGTCGGAGAGCTTTAACTTAGTGAGTAAAAAGAAAGGCAACTGTAGGAGGAACGTTTGTTGAGCATAGTGATTATGTAGCTGTTTCCTTAAAATGGTCGTGTGTGTGTGTGAGTTATTTGCTGGTAGAAGTTACAAGAAATATTTATACAATCAACGAAAATCTGTTAGTTTTGCCCAAGCCATGATGAAAATATGTAGAATGAATCCCGGGTAAAACTAGGAGTGCGTGAAAGAAGAAATTGAGGGCTAGAGTACTCTGGGTGGAACAATTTATACAATGCTCAAAAGAAAATGTTAAGTTTGCCTAAATCTGGATGAAAATATGTATACTATAGCTTGAATAAACTAGGAGTTCATTAAGAAAGGAATTGAGGGGATAGAGGTGCTCCGGGAAGTGACTATGAAGTATGAACAATAATGTACTGTTATACTTAAGGGGTTTACATATACTTCAAGCCTGCTTCACGAATTAGAAGAGTCAAAAATACATGGGGGTTCATACTAATTGGAAGTCATGGCATATGTGTCTTAACTGATTGTTTCCTAGCCTCAGTTATTACCATCTCTTATTGCTGGTTAGTTCAGTTCTCTATTTTTTGCTGTGCACACAGTTGTATATAGGGCACTCTCATTGTAAAAATATTGATGGATCCCTTATTTCGCATATTGATAGTATTGTTCCTAGATGGGAGTGAGGAATGAATGGAAGAGTAAGTAGAATGTATTCAGTACCATTCTTTTGTTTGGATGTGTTCACCAAGAGTTGTACTTTCCACTTAATTGTTCTGGGAGTAGATGCAGGGGATAGTGAAATTGCAATACTTGTGGGTGATGTGAAGAACCAAATAAACGTACATTGCTTGACTGATTGAAACCTCATCTCCTTATCATTTCCATTCACAACAGTGGTAAAAAAGAAAAGAGAATTATTGTTGACCGAAGTTGAATACGTCTCGAGATGGTGAGAAAGGAAATTCCACAGTTGCTAAACTCTTTTTCTTGTGATTATTTTTCTCAAACAAGCAATCTTTAGTATGAGTTCGTCACTTATCTTCTTATAACCAGTTGTTTCATTTCCCTTGTTTAACTAACTGTTACTATTTCTACTTCTTATATGAGTATGACTAGTAGAGTATTTTGGAACCACATACACACATTATCGTCTGTTTCTGCTGCGCAGAAGTCTGTGCATAACAGGAATCTAAGCTCTTCCATATGTTGTATTCAGGATTAATGTTGGTTCTTAATCTATCTGTCGTCCAGTGTCTGTGCTTTCATTTTCAGAAATTGCCTTCGAGAAAGTATATGCCATCACATAAGAGTCAATAGCGGCCCCTGTCTCACCATATGCGCCAAAAGCAAGGAGCATTTTTCATGACAGGATGGTACACTGTCACCAACATTCTTGGAAGCATGTGATTCTGATAGAGGATTTGATTTGGTAAGGCGATGCGCGACTGTCACCCTTCTTGCTATGTATGTTTTTTCATGGAAGCATGTGATTCTGACACGTTTCGAGGTAGAGGTTGAATCCAAGTAAGCTCTCGTGTCCGTGACCTTCGTTTTCAACTAGCGTTCTCAATTGCCTGCTACCACATTGCAATGTGCTATCTTTAGCGTTCTGTTTCTTCGCTTTGGTCTTGATCTTTGTATGGGCTGTGCTTATATGTTGGGCCTGTGGTCAGCATCAAGCCCAATAATTCTTTTGCCTAAGGTTTTGTTAAATTTAGCTGCACATAAGAAGGGTCATCTTTCTTCCATTTTTGTTTAGATGCTTGCGGCGCATTTATGACAAATGTTCGAATCTAAGAGCTCCATAAAAGCTAAAGGTAAGATCGCCTTTTGATAGGAGACTTTTGCGTACGTTGTGTTGTGCAGGGCAATCGATCCAGGATTGGAATTTTGAAAGAGCTCCAGCTCCAGCTCCAGCTAGAGTAGTAGGGCAGTTGTTGGAAGTCCTTGAATTAGCAATACCTCTATTCCAAAGGCTCTCCCAATTATTTAAGTGCATATTATTCGGATCCATGTGATGTGGTGCGATTTTTATTCTTCCGCCTTGAATTAGAATGGCCTATGATCCAAAAGGAGTGCTTTGTTTATTGTAGTATGCAAAAATCCAGTGTAGGGAATTTAGTAGCACCCATTGGTTTTATACGTCGTAGCATCATAGACACAAGATAGTATCTGTAGTTCAGTAGTTTTCACAAGAAACAAAAAACCTAATTTAGGTTGCAGAGCTGAGCACAAACGCACTTCAGTTAAGTACTAAACTTCAACATTGTTTGATCACGATGACGGGACGGGAAGGGAACGATAATAAGACGAACTATAGGTATCTTTGAGTTACTGGGTCAAGACTAATCATGTTTGTTCAGGACTATAAGGATGCTAATACGTAACAAATGATTGATCTAGGCCTATTGAGAGTGTACCCATATATAATTATGTCATTCTTTGAGCGCTGGAGAGAAAGGAGTGACCTAAAAATATACTGATAGAATCTGGTAATAGAAGAACCCGTGAAGAAAAGATTGGCCCGCTCATCATATCAACTACCTCTTTTCACATACTAACAAAACAAATACAGTACTGGCTTGCAATGCATAGATAACTCTCTCAAGGTTGCTCTTTCTACTGATCACATATAGGAGTTTCGCCTTCACCACCTAAATCTACTGTACATAACTAATAAATCTAAATTTAGTCTGCTATTAATAGAAACGTTTTGTAGCTATTGACTGAGTGCCGTGTTCCATAAGATTGGAGATAATTAATAAAGAATGCCGCCTCGAATATCAAACCCAATTTAATTACATCACTGCCATCAATTCACGAATGCATTCAAAATTGTAGCACAATTAGTCAATATATGCTTCTTCTTTTTTTATGGGATGCTTTTGTTTCGATTCACGATTAGGTAAGAAGTTAGATTTATATACTTTAAGGGGGGAAATAATACTACTAGCATTTTTTTCCCTTCAATTCTAGAGGATTATTTTTAAATGAGAAGATAAGTATAGTGTTGACCTTCACCCCTCTTGTTGATGTGATTTCAATTTTTCACCAAGAACAAGAAATTCAATAATTGAGCAAATTGCATGCCTTGGGCTTGCATCATCCTCATCTCTTTTTGCCCTAAAGGTGAATCAATGAAGCATAAATCTCATCTTATCCCAAAAGAAAAGCAAAATGAATCTCTACCCGAAAGCCAAATGGATTCATAAAGATTTTACTATTGATCAAAAGAAAAAACACATAGGATTCCTAACTCTCTCTTCTTCTTTTTAATTTGTAAGAGCAAATACTAAATAATGGCCAATATTAATTATTTATTTCTCTCAAAAAGGTCTAAATATAGATGGGTCCTATATAGTATATCTCATCTCATGCACTACACTAATAAAGGCTAATGGATAGTTATGCAATTTGCATGGGTTGTGCCTTGAGCTGCCACACTTAGGCCACGCTTGGCCTCTATAGGAAAGGAATATCCCCAAAACTTACTATATATCCCATAATGCTATTTATGTCCCATAATTATAATCACTTTTCTGATCTTCCTAAGTATCCTCCTTCTTTTATCGCGTAAAACATTAATCTTATCGAATATTGTCGATCTATAAAAGAAGATAATTCTTTCAGCATAATCTACTACATTCTCAAATCTCACACTTCGAATCTTTATTAAGGGTAAATATATTTGTTAAGTACTATATATTTATTACATATATTATTAAGGAAATTAATTAAGGTTATCACTAATAGGTTTTTACAATTGAAAGTATATAAAGACCATTTTGAGACTTCTCCACCTGGCTCATGGGCTAGCTTTAGATTTGGGTTTGGAATAAAAAAAGTAAAAAAAAAGTGTAAAAAAAAAAAAATCTAAAATGAAATTCCCCTCGGTGCGGTTTTGCTTCATCACTTTCACTACATGTACTAGGATATGTAATAGAATATTATAATTACGAAAGTAAGGAAAGCAAAAATCTTCAACCAAAATAATTGAAAACGATTATTTTTTATAGATTCCAAAAGACCCCATAGGAAATAATACAATCTATATTCTTGCAACCCATCAAGCATATCGTATACTATATGTTAATTAATTGTTGCCTCAAAATTTATAATTTCAACCACTTTTACCATTTCCTTTCTATTATATCATGATCGTATATTTTATAATCCCTCACGAATTTTGCCATTGAACTACATGTAATCGATCTAAATTAATTCGAGTTATGTATGTTTGATTATTTGGTTCTAAATCAAATTTTCTCATCTTAATTAAAAATAATTAAGCAATGATAGTTGTTGTGGGGTAATGGAAAAAGGTTGAGAGCTTAGTGCCATGATCTCTCTTTGCCTTTACCATATTGAAAGCTTTTTAAGCTTCTCATTCTTCCTTTCTTTTTCTTTTCTTCTCTTTCTAAGCCTTTTATGTATGTATATATGGCGATAAGCACTCCCTCCTTTTAATGCAACAACATGTAAATAATTCATTGCATTCAAATCAAGGTCCTTTTAGGGTTTGGGTGTTTTATAACAGAGGAACGAAGCAACCAGCAAAGGAAAAGACAGAAAGTGCCAATGTCATATCTCAAAAAGAATAATTACTAGTAATTCTTAAAAGGAAAATACCATTTTGTAAAAGAGAATAAAGAAAATGAATCATCATCAAGTGGTGGGTTAGGATTCTTCTCAAGTCCTTTGCTTGGTCTGCTGCTGTCATCAGTCCCCATCTCTCTCTCTATTTTTCTCAATTCTCATTACAAAATGTCTACATATGCATTATTTTCTTATAAATAAAAATGCGATTAGAAGACTCAAGTTTAAAAAAATGTTAATCAGAAGACTCGAACTCCGTATTTTTGTTACTACTATTTGAAAGAAATACTATTGGGAATTGGAATACAAATTTGACACCCCTTTGCTTGGGCTTGCTGTCTACCACAGTAACCATCACCTATTGTACAAATATTATCTATCTATACAGTAGAATAGTACTCATCAACTTTGTCTTTCTATCTTCTTCTCTCTCTTTTCAGCTTATATAGGCCACATATAGACATAAAAGGAGTGTGTTATTGGATAGTGGAAGGGTTTTGGAGGAAATAAACAACCCATCTTAGTTATTGTCTTGTCCTTCCATCCTTGGTTTCTTTTATTCCCAGTGATTTGTCTTTAGTTTTAGATGATTGTTTTTTCCTTTAGAAAAAGATAGAACAAATATCTGAAATTTTGTTTCAGAATTGCTCAGACAAGCAATCCATGGCCTAGATATATAGAAAAGATAGCGACTTTGAGAATAATATCCCATCATCATCATCATCATCATCCCCTTCACGAGATTTTCTTTGGTCTTTTCTACATACCCAAATGAATGGTACCTTTCTGTATCCATAATTCACTGCAAAGCTGTGTTTTTTAGCAGCAGGGATTCTCTGTTCTGTTCTTAGCAAGTCCTATTCCTTTCTTGTCTCTTTCTATAATTAGTTGCAAATTTGCTAGTGGAGAAACTTGAGAAAAAATAATTGTAAGGAAGGTGATCATTATCAAACAAAAAACCAAAAGAGAGGAAAAAGATTGTTCCTTTGATTTTCTTTCTTGGAATTTTCTTGCACTACACAAACCATGTTCCCTGCCGCTAATATGTCCAATTCCACCAATTCCTTGTCTGAGGATGCTAGTGTTTCTTCTGGCCATGCTAGAATTCAAGATTTTGGTTCTTTAAACCCATTACTCCAACAAGAACAACAACAGCAACAAAAGATTAAGAAGAAAAGAAGTCTACCAGGTAACCCAGGTAAGAAAACAGTTGTTTTTTTGTTTTTTTCCTTCTTTCAGTATGGATTTTCTTTCATTTTTATACTTATAATATAAAAACGTTTGCATCTTTATTGCAGACCCTGATGCAGAAGTGATTGCATTATCTCCCAAGACATTACTGGCTACAAATAGGTTTGTGTGTGAGATCTGCAATAAAGGGTTTCAGAGAGATCAGAATCTTCAGCTCCATAGGAGAGGACACAACCTTCCATGGAAGCTGAAGCAGAGGAACAGCAAAGACATTGTTAAGAAAAGAGCGTATGTCTGTCCTGAGCCAACTTGTGTTCACCACCATCCTTCAAGAGCTCTTGGTGACCTAACTGGGATCAAGAAACACTTCTGTAGAAAACATGGTGAAAAGAAATGGAAGTGTGAGAAATGCTCCAAGATCTACGCTGTTCAATCTGATTGGAAAGCTCATTCTAAAACCTGTGGAACTAGAGAGTATAGATGTGACTGTGGAACCCTTTTCTCCAGGTAATTTCATTTCATTTAATTTTCTTTAAAGAAATGTTTCTTTTTTCTTTCCAAAGTGAGAGCCTGAGACTCGAACTCGAACTTGAGTCGTACTCGTATCTTTAAACAACCAACCAACGAGTTATTGACTCTTTATTTGAGTCTTTTGCCATACGTGTTTCTGTTTTGTTTGTGTCACTGTAGGTTCAAAGTTGCCTTTCTTTAATTAATGGTTTTTCAGTCATAATTTCACCATTTTGGAGAGGGCAGGGGATTCAAACCAAGATTTTATCTTTTGTTCAAAGAGGGGAAGTTTCATATTGTCTTTTTTCACAAGAAAGATGGGTTTCTTTCTTTGTATTTTTGTGTTATGGGTGTTGTTTGTGTTTGTGGGGTTGGTTTTTTATACAAGTGTCTGTTACCTGTGGCTGTGGCTGTGGCTGTGGCGTTATTATTACCAGACTAACTAAAACAAACAAGAACTCAGTCAAGAAAGAACAATCAAAACATAAATGTTCCTTATAATTTGTCTTGTCTTCTCCTAATCTTTTTCCTCTCTTCTTTCCTTGCATTTGCATTGAATGCAAGAATGAACAGTACTTCTGTCTATATTGCTTCTTCCTGGAAATATTTACTCCAATGGGGATCCAATTTTGCTTTAATGTGTGTTGACATGCTTTTTCACAATGTCTACCTCTTTTGGTAAAACTGTAATATTTCTCTCAAAGATAAATTCATGAATATACTGCTTATGTAAATATATATGGGCCAAGAAGCTATAGATAGCTATAGCTGTTACTTTTGGGATTTCTTGGTTGGAAGGAACAACCCGTGACACATTCTTGAAAAAAAAAAGAAAATTGGGTAATTGGGTCATGTGGGCGTGCCATGATTTAGTTGCAGGGCACTGAAAACTCTCTGACCTTTTTCATCATGGGATTGAGAACTAAGAGCTGAAAGACTGAAAAAATCTCTGCAAAAAAATCTGATATGCTAATTTGCTTTCATTTTTCTTCCTTCTTTCTTTCTTCTTTCATGAGTAGTGAAAGAGAGAATAAAAAGCTTTTTTCAATTGCAAATCTTTGTTAGTACATGCATGAGCTGAGCTCGATTTCCAACCGAAAGACTTTCTTCTTTCCTGCAGCTAGCTGGCAATATTTTTACCTTGAAATCTTCTGATTTCTCAAACATATTACAAACCCTATTTCTGCATTCTTTTGCATGCATAAATAAACCATCAATCAATTCTTACCTCAGCTCTTTGACCAACAGAAATCATTACTCTTTTAACTTTTGGGTTTCCTTCATCATCACACCTACTTCGAATCCTACTTCCTATTCTATCCGCATGCAATGCATACATGTCATCTTCTCACATTTCTTTTTTTTCTTCCTCTGTGCATTTTTAAGCGCTGCTTTCCTAATTTGTGATCATAAGTATGATCAATTTAGTGAAAAGTCATTCTTCTTGAATAAATCAAGATCGATCTTTTTAATCAGGATTAATGATAACTATTATACTCTCTTCTTCTCTTTTCTCTCTTCTCTTCTTTTCTAAGTGAGATTCAAACTTAAAATTTTAATAGTATTTAAATGAACAAATTATTCCAGTTTCCAGCCAATTTATCTTCACTAGTAAGAATTTCATTGGTCTTTAACTAATTGAATCAAAATCTTAACAAAACATGAAATTTTTAATTAATTTCTAACACCCTTCTCTTTCATGTGCATGTGTAATTTTTGGTACCCAAAAAACAGGAAGGACAGCTTCATAACCCACAGGGCATTTTGTGATGCATTAGCAGAAGAGAGTGCAAGACTTTCAGCTCATCAGCACCACCATTTACAATTAATCTCCTCCTCCACCACCAACACCAACATTATTAATCTTCAAAATTCCCAATCTCTCCTCCACCACCCTCTTAATTTCCCTCCTCCTCCCCACCACCAATTAATCTCCCTCAGCTCCACCTGGGACCCACCACCACAAAACCCTAATACCCAAAACCTCATGAAGCCTGAAACCACCGCCGGTCACCATTTCCACCTTCCTAACATCGGACCTGCCACCTCAGCATCGCCACACCTGTCAGCCACTGCCCTCCTCCAAAAAGCTGCATCTGTGGGTGCAACGCAAGCAACATCAGCTGCAGGTCTACACCAGCAACAGATGAGCAGTCACATGATGACCCAACAGCTTCATGACGACGTCGTGGGCGAGTTAGAATCGGCGAGTCGTCAGCGCGTCGTTGACTCGGTGGTGGGTCTCCATCAATATCACGTGCCGATTAACCCGCACCCACATCAACAGCAGCTGGGGCCCACATCTGATTACCAGCGCGACCTCGGGGGTACACTTGCCGCGTGGCAGAAGACTGACCGTCTAACTAGGGATTTCCTGGGTCTTACAGATGATCATCACGAGAACAATAACCGAAAGAGCATCGTGGCATGCGCAAATGGGAATGGAGTTAACGTTAGCGTGAGCATGAGGGAGATGCTAACATACACTGGGGGAGTAGTAGGGTTCCAGCAACAATACAGTGAGAGAGACCACACGCTGCTGAAGCCTCACGGTTTTGGATTCGCTCAGCCTTCTGCCTCCGGCACCTGGGAGTAAGAAGGGCAAATCAGTCATTTCGGTCTATGCTGCGACCTGAAATGACTGAAACACCCCCTCTCTGACTCTCTTATCCCCTTCAATTGTGGAATTAATGAAGGACATTTTCTTATTTTGTTAATTAGCTAGTGTTGATTAATTAATTAATTATAATTACGTACTCTCTTTTAAACTTTTTTGGAGCTAGTGAGGAGTAATGGGGGAAGGGCAGCTTTGTAATTTTGGGGTGCAGGAAGAAAAATGTCACATGCATGCAGAAACCAGTTTTGAATTATTAATTTGGTAATTTCCTTATGTAATGTCCCGTCCCATCCCATCCCATCTTAGTCTAGAGAGCTATATGGAAGGAATTACGGATCACCAAAATTGCAATTGGAAATTGATGCGAACTTGAAGGAGTATAATAAATTAGGAGTATTATTGGCCCTCTTTGTTTTTGTCTTTGTTGTAAAAGAATCTATACTATATAAAAAGCACGAAGGGCCTTATTCTTTAAAAGTCTACTATGCCTTTTAATTATTAAAAAATTTAAGGGTGTAATAGACTTTTAAACATTTTAATTAATTAACTTACCTATTAAATTAATTAACCTACCTATTAAGTTATTTGATTGTAATAGACTTTTAAACGTAATAGACTTTTAAACATTTTAATTTATTTATTTATTTAATTAATTAACCTATCTATTAAATTAATTAACCTACCTATTAAATTATTTATATTTTTAATTGGTTCGAATCAACATCACCCTTAAAAAATTAACCAATATATATTAAAAAATTAAAATAATTAGTGATTGATAAAATAATTAAATAACTTAATAATATGTTTTACCATCTTTTAATTTTGTAATTATTAGAAAGACCGAAATTGCAATTTTGTTGCAGGCTTACGTTGCAAATTTCAGGCTTATATTGCAAATTTCAAAACTATTGGGTTCAAAGTGGGAGATTTTGTAAACTTTAAGGTTTCTTTATATAGTTTATCTAAAATAGATTTAATTTTTTAATCAATAAAGTTAATAATTTTTTTATTATTATATAATAAAAAATAAAATGTTACAAAATAAATATTTTGAGTATATTTTTAATGATTATGTAAATATATTTCTTGAGATTTTAGTATATTTTTTGAGATAAAAACTAGATAATGTTTTTAATTTCAAGTTAAACAACAACACAAATTTTAAAATAAAAAAAAAATCCTATATGGCAAAAGTGGAAAGAAAATCGGATCTCCTACATTTGTTAGTCTCTTAAAAAATCACATGGGAGTAGCTTGTAATAATATTTTAAATAACACTAATAATAGTAAATTATAAAGTAAAAAAAATTATAATTTTTTTTTCAATTAAGTAATGCAATTTTATTTATATTATTAAATAAAAATTATTTAATTAATAAACAATTATAATATTCATAACTTTTAGTAAGAGCTTGAAATTATTAAATGATTTATCATAGAAAATTTACTTAGTATTGCGAGTTAAGAAAGTTAGCAAAAATAAATTATATTTGTATAAACTATATATATATTTTTAAAAGTGAATTAATATTAAAATTATGAATAATTAATGTATATTAAATATATTCTATAGAATTTAAATTTATACTAAATAATTTTTTGATAGTATGAAAAATAAAAGAAGGTGATTTTTTATAATAAAATATTCACATCATAATATTAAATTATAATTAACAAAAAAATTATTTAAATTATTTAATAATTTAAATTTTAAAATACAAAAGAGAAAGATAATATTTTTAAGAACTAAAATATGTTAAATACCGAAACTATCTTCCTATGAAATTATTCTTATGAACTTTAACTTTTATATATTTTTAAAATTTATCATTGTTTTTTCACCCATGTCAATATCACAAACAATGATAAATTTTAAAAATATATAAAAGTAAAAGTTCATAAGAATAATTTCATAGGAAGAAAATTTTTAATATTAAAAGATATTGTAAGAAATCAATCTATGTAATGTACTCATGGAGCTACAATGTGAGAAATATTTTTAAAAGTATGGAATTGAAAAATAGTCACAATGAGTAAAATATAAGTTAATTTATTTTTAAATTTAAATTATTTGTTAAATATAACTTATGTATATTAATATATTTTTTAAATGTAAATTATTTTAATTATTATTATATTATTTTAAGAATAATATTCTTTATTCAAGTTAATATTTTTTATTTTATTTTATTATTAAATTTAGTAAAGTGATTGATTTTAAGAGAGTTGAAGAAACATAAACTAAATAAAAGTGAAAAATAAATTGTAATATTTATACTTTTTCTAACATAAATTATATGATAAAAAGAAAAAAAATTATTAGAATAATTGAGAAGAAGTTTATTTATAAGTATTGACAATATTAGCCATATATTATCAAAATGATTTACATTAATTTTATTTTTATGAAAGAAATATTTTATATTGTACATAAAATATTTTTTACATGGGTTAATAATATTTATTTTATTTTAATTATTTAACTATAATTTCAAGCCAATACATGGTTTATTATTTTAGAAAAAATTACTTTTAAAGTTAAGAAAATCATAAAAGTTAAAAATAAAAAGAGAATTTATAAGTTTTCCTAAAATTAATTGTGACAACTGTTGATTAATGAGTTTTAATAATATAAAAGGATGAGGTTAGATATGTAAAAACAAATACTAAAAATTAATATTTTATAATCTAATCATCAAATATTTATGGTTATACATTTTCCTCCAATATTTATAAATATTTTTCAACTTTTTACCATTTTTTATATTTTTTAACCACTTATAATGTTTATATTAAAATATTTTAGGATATTAAAGGATTTTTAATGTAAATCTTAAAACTATAGTGTCCGAAGTGAAAGAATATTTAAACTATAAAAAATTATGTTGTTTACCTTAAAATCTGTGCTAGGTAAAGTGATAAGATATATTTTTAAAAAAATTGGTTATATTTTTAGTTATCATTATAATATTATGGGTCGAATGCATGATCTACATAATTCAAAACAACATACGATAGGTACATAAAATAAATTAAGTAAATATTTGTTGTAAACTTAAAGTTGTTAGAAAGTTAAAGTTAAATTAGCTTTGAAATGAGATATTGTTACAATGAGTAACCTTTTGAATCTTTAAATTGATAATTAAAATTAGATGACACAACTCTGAATCCCGCCTCTCTAGAAAAAAACGTGCAACTCAATATGCATGAGTCATATATTAAAAAAATAATAAATAAATTGATTAATAGTTAGTTACTAATTTACAAGTTATCATTATACCTAAAATAATTAAATAAATATTTATCGTAAACTTAAAGTCCTTAAAACCTTAAATTTAAATTATTTTTTCAATTAATAACAAATGGATGAGGGTAAATTTGTATAACGTAATAGACTACTACAAAAGTACATAGAAGATCTCACTCATGGATTCTTAATGCGAGTGACGAAATGTTGATGAAGTTGATATAAATAAGAAAATTAATTAAGAAATCATGTTCTAAGCCATAAGTTATAGGGAAAAAAAGCTAAAAGTTATGGATTAGATGAAATATATAAATATTCTAACGTTATTATCATATTTATCTAATAAAAAATATTTTAAAATTGGAATAGTTTATTTATTTATAATAATAATAAAAGTTTCATGACCTAACTATTACTACTATTATTATTCTAATAAAAAATTTAAGAAAATATTTTTTTTTTTCAAAAGATAACAAAATATGATATTATTACGAAAAAAAGAAAAAAATAAAGGACAAGTATATTAACAAAGTTATCCTTTTTATTAAATTATAATCACAATTATTTTTAGACTATTTTTTTAATTATTATTGTTGTTGTTATTTTCTATTTCATGGATTTCCATTATTAAAATAAGAACTAGAAAGAAAGAGATATGAGAGAAAAAAATAAAAAAATAAAGTAAAAAATGATAATTATTTTTAGTTAAAAATTAAAAAAATTTAAAAAATTTGTAAAATAAATAAGAAATTATCTTACCTTAATAAACTACTTTTTAATAAAAAATAAAAAAACTATGAAAACGTTTTTATAATGTATTATTCTTAAAAAGTATATATACACAAATATTAAATTACTTAAGTTTGATTTTGTAAAATTTGTAATTAAATATACAAACTATTTTTTTTCATGTTTATGTATGATAAAAAATCACATATAAAAAAGTACATAGAAGATCTCACTCATGGATTCGCACATAGAAGATCTCACTCATGGATTCTTAATGCGAGTGATGAAATGTTGATGAAGTTGATATAAATAAGAAAATTAAATAAGAAATCATGTTCTAAGCCTAAGTTATAGGAAAAAAAGCTAAAAGTTATGGATTAGATGAGAATCATGAGATACATAAATATTCTAACGTTATTATCATTTTAATCTAATAAAAAATATTTTAAAATTGGAATAGTTTATTTATTTATAATAATAATAAAAGTTTCATGACTTAACTATTACTACTATTATTATTCTAATCCAAAAATTTAAGAAAGTATATTTTTTTCGTTCAAAAGATAACAAAATATGATATTATTATGAAAAGAAGAAAAAAATAACGGACAAGTATATTAACAAAGTTATCCCTTTTATTAAATTATAATCACAATTATTTTTAGACTATTTTTTTAATTATTATTGTAGCTGTTATTTTCTATTTCATGCATTGCCATTATTAAAATAAGAACTAGAAATAAAAAAATATGAGAGAAAAAATAAAAAAATAAAGTGAAAAATGATAATTATTTTTAGTTAAAAATTAAAAAACTATAAAAAAATATGTAAAATAAATAAGAAATTGTCTTGGCTCAATAAACTATTTTTTAATAAAAAATAAAAAATAACTATGAAAACCTTTTTATAATGTATTTTTCTTAAAAAGTATACATACACAAATATTAAATTACTTAAGTTTGATTTTGTAAAATTTGTAATGCTAAGGAATTATTTTTCCTTAGCTAATTATATGATTTTTTATCATACATAAACATGAAGAAAAATAGTTTGTATATTTAATTAAATCATAATTTTTCATTAAATGTTAAACTTATTTTTTTATTGAGTTTGGTTTTTTAAAGAAAAATTCATTAGTGGTTGTTTTTAAATAACTACATAATTATTTACAATATTTGGAGAACTAGAATAAAAATAATATAAAATATTATTTTAAATATTTAAATTTCAATTTATAAAAGTAAATTACTTAATTGAGTTAAAATTATTTTAATTTTAACAACTAAAAAATAAATTATTTCTGAATTAATAAAATATTTTTTTGTCAACACCTACATTAATACATCAATAACAATACTAATATAATGCTTACAATATAGTTTAAACACCATAGTAAAAATTTATGTTAATCCCATTTTTTGAGACATTATTAAAACTTTTATATTATACCAAAAATATTTTGTGTGAAATACTTTTTTATACATAAATATAATATTTTAACATTTTCAAATCTAAATAAATTTCGCACGTGCAACGCCACGTGCCAAAATAACCTAGTATACTACCAAAGAGTGACATAAAAGACAAAAGGCTCTCGTGGGCCTCTTTGCATGTGGGCCTATGCATGCCTGCCATAATTGAATAGCCTTTAATCTCTTCTTCTTTTTCTTCCTATTATTGTAAAATACTCATTTAACTTTAATCCGACTATCTTAAAACTAAATTATAGTCCCATACTGGAAATTTGATCAAGTTAGAGGAAATATAACGGAGAAACTACTCCACAATTCGTACAATTAATCATGTTTTCTTAATTACTTCTCTTAATTAATTACTTATAAATTACCAAGTTAAATTATCTGAAAAATTATAAATATTGACTGTACATTATTGGAAAGAGGAACATATACTATATATATATTTTGGCCGACATAGATTCAATACTACTAGTTATATATTGGCTGGAAAATTTATAAATATTGACTTTACAATGACATTAAATTAAATATGGTGCCATTAACTAGTCATTAAATTTATTCAATAATATAAATTTTATAATTTTTAGATTATTAATTAATCATATATTAGATATATATTTAATGACATTTTAACTCAAATAATGGATTTTCTATAATGTAAACGTTTGCTTGCAATGTTGTCCAGGCACACGATCCATAAAGTGGCCGGTATCGTATTATTGGTATCGTATTGGTACGCATATGAAATATTTAATCGCGCAGGATCAATATAATTGGATTAATTATGAGCATTGTTAGTTAGGGCCAGTCATGTTCAAGTCAAAAAACGGGGAAAAAGGTACTGAAAGATATTGTTAATTATAATTAATTATCCATGCATGCATGTAACGTACACATTGTTAGTTGTAGTACAAGTATATCGTTAAAAAAGAGAGTAAATAAATAAGAGATGTGGTACACCATAAGATGAGCAATCAAGCAAATATTCGAGATGAGGTAAACATGCATGTCAGGTGGGATTGGGCCATACCTTAAATTACCATCGTGCCCTCTAATTAGTAAAATTAGAATTAAAAATTACACTATTAGTCCTTCTCTTTTACCCATTTAAACACATCACCCTTTACTTGCTTTTCTGATACATTAAATCCCTCTACTATAATTTTGGTGACATTTTAAATCTTTTTTTTAGGAATCGATAATCAATTATTAGTACAATTAAGTAATTCATAGACCTCGATGAGAGCTGGCATAGCATGAGCTATAGGCTTGTAGCTGAAGAAATTTCTAGAGATTTCACTTTTTCTTCATATATCAAATTTGTCAATCAAATCGTATTGAAGACAGAAAAAATATTAGCAATTTCCAAGAATTTCTTTTCCGCAATAACTTTATGAACTGAGGGAAAAGAAATACTACTGCTGAGTAATTTCAAAGAAGTGTAGCCTTTTTGTAAAGAGAAGTATATATAGAGAGTGCTATAAAAACTGTTAACTTATAAGCGCGAGTGAAAAGGCAACTAAGTTGATGCTGTGTATTTGTGCGAGTGTGGTAGTGGTCCGGCCTGCTATATATATAGTGGTACTAAACCAAAAGGAAAAATTAAAGGATTCATTCTCAAAGGAAAAAGAGAAGAAAAAGAAAAGAAGGGAGCTAGTAGCTAAATGAAAGGAGAAAACGAAAGAGAACAAATGTCAACGGTTGAGGAAAAGATGCTCAATAGACTTTTGAAAGTTTGAATAATTTTTTTTTTGGGTCTTCACATCTCCTTGATGACCTCCTTTATCAATTTTTGTGCATGTCCATGACCCCATACGCAGAGTCTTTGGTTCTCTACTTAACCTACATTAACAGTTAATGGCTTTCCCTACATCATTTGATTGACATCCCAACTGCTCATTGACATGATACCATCGATTTCCATCCACATCCTCATCAAAAGTAAGAAATGGAAGATTGTAAACTTACATCCATATACAGAAATGATCTGCAAAAAGAGAAGGAGTTGAGACCAATTGTACCTATTCGGTTCTGTTTTTTTCCTGGCCAGAAGCAGTTTTGGTCATTCGATCCGTGCTAGGAAAAAATAGAACGATATCCCAAACAGACCCTAAATATCATAATAAACATTAGAAGCTATTTAGATTTTAGAATTTTAGGACGAACAAAGGGAAGCAAAATACACATTGAGCCTATTCTCATTAGTTTGATTGTTCAATATTCGTGCGACTTCGATAAGCATATGCTGAAGGTCAATGTTCAGAATAGAAGGTAAAAAAGATGGACAAATCACTTTTACCCTACCTCTGTATATTCAATATGAGGGGGAAGAAGGGGGCCTGGGGATTAATGAAAGGAGTGGTGGGTCGAGGGATGCTATGGTGTATATCCAAGCTTTTAGAAAGTAGTAGCAGTATATGTGTAAGTTACAGGTTAAGAAGGTACAATATATGCCATTTGCCTACTTAAAAAAGACTGCATCTTTTTTTTTATCTCCCTCTGCTCCACAACCAGACAAACCTAAAGTTTCTCTTCCATCAGGGAATCTCATCCTAACCACCCTTCCTTTTCCCCTCCCTACCCTACCTTCACTACCCTTCACTTTCTTCCAGTCCCTAATAATTACCACAGCAATCTTTTTTGTGCTTTTTCCCCTTCTGCCGCAAATCCCCATGCAACAACACCCTTCTTTCCACGAACCTCTAGTAATAGTAATAGTAATAATACCACTAAACTAAAATAGATTAAGACCAAACCAATGAGCTTGTATCTCAGTAGTATTTCCTAAGATATAGTCTCGAGTTTGAGTCTCCTAGTCTACATTCCAATTCATGTGAAAAAACCTAAAACAAACACCATCTTACTCTGTTGTCTTTGAAACGTATTCCAATCAGCAGAAAAATTACACACTTTATGGGGAGCTATTCAGCTATTGGCTCAAAATATTGGAAGCCCTCCTCTTTGAAATCCAAGTGCGCACCGATAAGGCCGTCTTGGATCCCAAATGAGTGGACTCCAGTCTCCACAACATTCCTAATTAGTGTACAAGTACATCAATCAAAGTCAAATTAACCAGGATGGACTAGCACGTTGCAAGAAGAGATGCACAACAACACTATTCAAAGTTAGCAATCGTATAAATTTCTGCAGAATTGATGACTCACAGTTAAAGTTACGATTAGGACAGAAAGCTTCTTCAATGGAACTTCATTGATTGAAACCTTTGATAACACATGGGACCAATTCTTTCATGAAGTTGCATCACTAGGCGGCAGGCGCTAACTGGTGCTTTTGGAGGCACCAGAGTTAACTCCCAAATATTTATCCAAAACATTCTTGAAAGCCTGCAGCAAGAAAATCAAATGTCAGATTCGAATTTTGCATGAACCGAGTCTAATGCATCAGCATTGCTGAAGAGATTTTTGTCAGCTTTAATTATCAGTTCCATTCTTCTGGATTCTGATTTCTTAAAACTTTTTTTCCATGTGCATGCTTGAGAGATTTCTTCTTGTCTATGCCAACCGTATTAAAGAAAAAGATGCAGATGAAGATAGAGTAATGCATGTAAAGTCCACTAAAACCAAGATGCTCATGATGATTGGAAATTTAAAAAATCAAAAGGGAAATAAAGGCCATGAATAACTTTAAAAAGACTGCTCAATTAGGTAAAATCGATGTGGTCAAAGTTGAGCTGGATCAGAAAATCATAATGAGAATAGGATCCATATGCATCTGAATTCAGCCATTCAAATTTTAACAAGAAAATCACGAATCAGATACTGGAAAGAAAATGGGCTCAGGAATGAACCCTTTTTCAAGCTGCATAAATGAACAACAAACAAACAGACTTACTTCCACAGCCAGTTTTAGTATCAAGCCTAAAATGGTGAATCATTCATCTTAGCCAAAGGGAAGTCCACCAAATTACTCTTGGCGAGCTTGGTCATTTAGACGAAGCAATATAATCAATCATGTAGACAGGTGCTTCAAAACTAAGGATCATTGAGAATCAAAATTACAGATATACAGGGAATCTGTGAACTTTCCATGGTGTCTCTAGACTATAGAATATATATATATATATGCACTGGTGGAGTTTGCAGTTAGTCTTGAATCTCTTGACAAAGCATTGGTTGGCATCACATTTATAGTCTTTAGAAGGCCTATGAAAGAACATGGCCAACTTAGATGATTATATGTCAGAACCGAACTTGCATCCAATCCAAACACATTTCGTTGAGGTGATATCAGTAGATGTCTCTATCTAGCTTCGTAAATTGTATATTCAAATCTACAGTTGTTTGCATTCTGAAACCCACACGCTTAAAATGGTTAGCGCTTGAGGTACTAGCAAATAACTAAATTTTCAAACCAGTTAGTGAATGATTTCATTTTGTGATTCCCAGTGCATTGTTACCACCAACTAATGATTGACATATTAATTGGCATTCTCATTATAAGGAAAGAAACAAATAAACAAAAACTATACTTTAATCTACATAATAAAATAATAAATAGAATTTGGTAATAACGAAATTAGTAATAAATAAAAATCAAAACAAACAAATAATAGTCTTCTGCATCTTTGATCTACTTGCTGGTAGTACACCGCCGAAAGGTTATTTATTCCCATTTTTGACAATTATTATTGTTAGTAAGATACGAAATGCAAGAATCGTGTATGGTTCATCATTCCAGTTCCTTATTAACCCACTCTCATCCCCACATTCCCATTCTTGGTTTTTTAATTACTAGCAACTACAGCCAAGTATAAGCTTTACAATTATACTAGGTAATGGCACCAAACCCAGTTCTGAGAGAACAACGTTGAGTGAACTTTGGCCCTTCCCTACAAAATATACAAGTCTTTTATTCCTCAGCCAATTGATAAGAAAAGGCACACGTTTCTTCGCTTGCATTAACGTGCATGCTCTCATATGCCTTTTGAATCATGTATGGTTTCACATAAACAATAGGCTTCGTAGCAAAAATATGGAACAATACAAGTTAAGTTTTAGATGAACAAAAGAGTACCTGGCAGGCAAACTTTTCTTTCCCATCCAAAATGGCATCCATTGCAGCAAATTGATCATCAAATGCACCATAAAACACTTTGTAGAATTTGTTCCTAAAAACATGAAAAAGGCACAACAGATTTGAGATGAATTCTAGAAAGCACTTTCTTCTCAAGAATCACTCCATATCTCATGATATTAACAACTACCGATCTTCGTCTGCAGTCTGTTGATCCATCTCATCAAATTTCTGTGTGAGTACTTCTGCCCCCACTGGTGAAAGCGAGTGTAGTATGAGAGCCTCCAAGGTTCTAGGAAAGTTTTGCTGGCAACAGTGATACAAAGAAGAAAAATGTTTTAGAGATTTGTAATGATTTGGAGGACCAAAACTTTTTATTATCAAAGAGTACATACATTTTCCAGCATCAATGAAAGAAGTTCCATCTACCTAGAGGAAGTTATTAATGAAGAGTAAACTCACCGCCAAAGCGAGAAGGATATCATGAAGCGCACATGGATCAACGGTCCAGAGAATTTTAGCAATAGGATCGTCCTCCAAGAAAAACATATTATGTCTATAATTTCTCTCATATTTATCTTTCATACCATCTGCAGAACCATTTTCTGAAGTTGATTGTTGGGATGTGCTTTGACTGCTCGTGTTAACACGGTCATGAACTAAAGAAACAAGTTCATGAAGAGCCTGGAGAGCACGTGGCTGTACATCATTCAACTTAATTGGCTGCTCTAGTTTTTTCCCTTTTAATCCCTGTTTCTCACATGCCTTACCTGAAGCACTCTCATTACGATCTAGCAAAATAGATAAGGAGAAAATTAAACACAAAAGCAATGGCATAAAAGATCAAGCTGTGAATAGGGAACGAAAGGGACTTCACAATGTAATTATCAACTGACCTGCTTCTCCAGTCCAGGGCACCTCACATGTATGCCTCTTCAGTTCCTTCATGCCAGGAAAAGAAGCCTTAGGTAGTACTTGATTCTGCCCTAATTTGCATATAAGAAATATTACATTATAATGGCCCAGCAATGAAACATTAACTCCACACGAAACGAAAAGGAAAATGTAAAATATGCCCAATATTTCACCACACAGAACTATGGATACAACAAAAAACATGGCCAGCATGTAAATTACTAGGAATGGTGACAGAGATTTGAAATTCCAAAGATCTTATGTATCAACAAAACCAGTAAACAGATGCCTTCTCCCACCCATGATGGAATAAACTTTAGGTAGAGACACGGCAGAAAATGCAGACACAACTAACTATATTCACACCTTGACCAAATAGCTGGAAAACTGTAGTCTTGAACAAGGGTAAGAGTTCAAAAGAAAATTTGCTGAGCAAATTTAGAAAGGTGACAGACATACCATTTCTTTCTCCGTCAATCTTCAAATTACACCATGGGTTTGATATGCCAATAAAACATGTTTTAAAGAAGCAAAATGACAGAATAAGTTAGCTTGCAGGATTACTCGCACCAAACTGGAATTATTATACTGGTAAATAGAGACAGAAAAGGAGAATAAAAGATAATGAGCAAGCGCACCTTCTTAATATTCTGCGTAAATAATAAGCATCCATGTGCTCTAACATGCTAGACATTATGTCAGATTGCCACCAAAAGTTAACAGCAACGGTCAGATCATCACTATCCACTTGGTGGAACCTCTGGTAGAAATACCAATTAGCAGAGTGAAAAATTCGTAAAGTGGTGAAAACATCCCCCATTCAGTTCCCAAAAAAACTTACTGACATGAACACAAACAGAAGCTGTGAAAATATTAGCTTATGTTCAAAATCATGCAGGCATGGTTCTAGGAAGCAATTTCTTGCAAGAGTTGCATTTTGACCTTACCAGCCTTCAGGAATGAAAAGTGCATTGCCTGCTTGCAGAACAACAGTCTGTGAGCACTCCAAGGAAAATTTCGCCCTTGGATATATCAAATCAGGAGGTTCTCCAAGAGCAACTGAGCTGTCAGACAGACAAATCAAGATGGAGAAAACAAATATAAACAGGATGCACCATGAAAAGCCAACAATTAAATTCCCTGCACTTGTATAAAAAGTTATTAGACCTGTGATTTGAAGCCTCCCCGTATAAAGGCATTGGGTACAAGAATGGACTTGCAGAAGGTGGCCATAAAACAACTAAGGCACAGAAAAGTCTTTAGACAAACAAGTAAATAAACAGACAAAAGTTAGTTGTTGCTAAGACTAGCATAGGCTAAAACTTAGCACCACGTGGAAGCCTAATGATGATAGTTGGAGAAACTAAAATCTGGAATATCTTAGAGTTGTCTTTTCATTAACAAATAAAGCATTCAATCAAACTAAGAGCATAACACTGACTAAATGTATAGCATTTCTTTCTCACACAGGTTGTTCACAGTAAGAAATCTTCAACTAGCTCTGCAGGTTGATCATAGTAAACCGACAACAAACATAGTGAACTCCACAACAGAGAGAAGAAAGAACAAAGCAACTTTACCTTTTTTGCGACCAGCAACTATGCATAGTAAATTGTGATGTGGATCATAGTGCGTGCTTGATCTAGAATGAGCATTATTCATCCACAAATTGATAGACGCTAGTTCTTTTGCCTCCAAAAATGTGGGCTACACAAATTGCAAAACTAGTAAAACATAGTTCCAGTTTGCAGCTCAAACATCAAAGAAAATAAATCAGCTAATTCACGAACCGTTTGAATGTCGTCCCTAAGAGTTTCCAATTGAACTCTATCTCCATGCTTGGCATTCATAATAGGCACCTTACTTGTACAAAACAACAGACCATCAATCACACACTGCCAGAAGCATTAGCGAGAAAAAAAAGGAGAGGAGCATATGTTCTAGTTGGAACCTGTGCTAGATATATTTGCTGAGCATCATCACCAGATAGCAAAGTTTCATTACTTTCTGATCTATAAGAATGGCTGGGGACAGCATCGTCTGTGTTTTCCACACGTTGCTTGCAGAAACCAATAAAGGATTGAAACGGTAACGGAACCTACAAGAGAAAACAGTGTTAATTTCATGGAGAATAGTTAAGAAGGAGACGCTTACTGGGTTGCAAGACAATTACCCGCTCGTGGTTTCTGAGGTCGCCGTAGAAGACAGGCGCAGATTTCGATAGCATAGCCTCGACAGTAGATGATCCTATCCGTTCCTAAAATCAATTGGATAAATAAACGTGAACTCCTAGCACCATAGCTAAGAGAAACAAAATCTTCAATTCAAATAGATGAGTACTAACCTCTAAGTAATCGAGACCACCATTTCGCGGATTCCACTTGGTGAATGCTGCCCAATCCTTAACACAGCCATTTAAGACCTGAAAAAAGAGAGAGAGTAGCTGATTAGGAGGACGCAGTGATAGTTGAGGATGAAGATTGAACTGAACATCGGCGGTGATTAAGGAAGGGACGTTTTTGGATTCAATTTGGCGCGAGAAGAGTGTGGATGAAGGGAAATCTTCTGGTTGGAGTGTTTGAATTTGGAATTGTAGGGAGGAATCCATGCAGTTTAGGTGCTTGGACGATAGAGCTTGTTTTCACTTTCCAGTGGGATGTGCACTTGAGCTTCAGACTTCCAGAACGAAGTTCATACTAGCAAAGATCCGAATAACTGCTGTGATTGGCGAACTCCGATCCAGCCTGGAATGTGCTTATGGGCCCGAGGTGGACGAGGAGGAAGAAGCCTGGATGTCTAAAACGCCTTGAGCTTAGAGTTTAGAAAATAAGCATTTACGCTTCTGGACCTGGGCCTTTATAAAATAGAAAGGAATATACATGAGCCCACTAAATGAGCTCATTGCTAATACAAAACAGGTGATTCGGTACAAAAATCGTGAGAGAATTCAATTTATTTTGTTAATGGGATTAAATCAAAATTTATTTAATTAATAAATTATAGTTTTTTATAAAAAGAAGAATTCTGATTGATACTTCTTTTTTAGTAGTTTTTTAATTATAATCACTTGTACTAATGAAGTGGATAATTTCGGCTATATTTTTAATTTTTGACCCTATATTCATTAATTAATTTTATTTGTAATTAAATATTCATACATAAACCAATTATAATTGAAAGTTAATCATCATGCGGTTAGTTTTTATAATTAACATAATCAAAGATGAGAGAGTAAAAATCACTAAGTAACCATCTAAAAAGGATATTTACAACAACTATTTTTAAATTTTTTTTGTTGATAAATATGACTGTAAAAAAAAACAGAAGAGAAAGTACAACATTTATAATAAAAAAATATTCAATTAACTATTAATTGCATTATTCGGTATGAATTGAGTTATTCCTTCCCGGTACTGGTTGATTTCGAGTGTCTTAATTGGTGGTCGATATGCCCATTCTTTCTTTGGGGTCTGCTCAATGTAGTTGGTGTGCAATGATAAAAGAATTGCATGTCATGTTGGGGAAAAAATCACCTTTCCCGCCCAGGATCGAACACAATCAAAAATACAGCAAGCAGCAAACAAATACAACACCGAGGATTTACGTGGAAAACCTCCAATGAGGAAAAACCACGGGACCAACTCCGAACAATCTTCACTAATAATAAATTATTAGTCTTACAATCACATCAGGATGCTCAACAGCATCCCTTTCACAATCTCTCAGGATGTTCAACAACATCCCTTTTACAATCTCTCTCAACTCAATCTCTCATCTAGATCGAGGAGACACAATCTAGAAAAATAAATACCCTCACTGGTTTATTTTTCTCTCAATCACAAACAAGAAAAATACTCTCTATTTTTCTCTCTCTCGGATACTCAACAGTATCTCTCTCAATCACAGATCAGTTGCTCTTCATTGCAACTGATCTCTCTCTAGCAGCTACATCGTTGCAAGCTTGCTCTGCTTCACCATCCATCTACTGCCATGCCTATTTATAGGCATTACCAACACCAAAATGATCACACGGTGATCATGAGGAGTCCAAATTGGCTTCTCATTTTTCCTTTCTAGCACAACCTTTTCTTTATTCCAACACACTCATCACATGCCCACCAATCAAAGGAAATCATCACACGCACACACCTTCCACTTTTCTTTTCTTCATGTGCTGCACACTACTTTTCCATTGACAATATGCACCCATTGTTCACATGGTGCCCACCGTCCACTTTACATGCATCCACACTACATGCATTTTCCTTGCTTTTGTGCTGCACTAATTAATTGACTCCTTCAATTAATTTGGCTGCCTCCTGCACACCTTCCTTTCTTTCTTTACAGCTATCAATATGAGCTGGACACAACAATTCTCCCCCTCCAGCTCATATCACGGGGAATCATCACCAATCCTTCTTTTTTTTTTTTTTTTTTTAACCTCGGTTCAAACCAATCGGTAACCAATCTTCATACATCTACACTTCAACGATCTCCCCCTCAATTAAAGTACCACCAGGCCCACCATCTGAGCCCGACAATCTCCCTCTGAACGAAGCTCTACACAGTCCTCAACAGGACCCACCGACTTCAAGTTCCTTTCGGAGATTCACCGTACTTTAAAATTCACCATCAAACTGAGTAAGCCTACCAATTTGGCCCATCAACTTGCACGAAATATGGAATTCACCCATCATACTTCGAACTCAATCTATTGGCCCACCGTTTTAGCTCATCAGTTTGGAGATTCGTTGTGTGCCGCCACTGCACCAGACCTCGTGCACTAGGTCTGTGCCATCATCAACATACTCCCCATCAATCCATCAGATCTACTCCGCAAGCTCATCGAACCTTCGGTTCCGATCAAAGCCCATCTCATAGGCCCAACCGGACCTTCAGCTCTACATGCCCAATCGAACCTTCGATTCCGATCAAAGCCCATCTCATAGGCCCAACCGGATCTTCAGCTCCGCATGCCCAATCGAACCTTCGATTCCGATCAAAGCCCATCTCATAGGCCCAAAAGGATCTTCAGCTCCGCATGCCCATCGAACCATCAGCTCCGCTACCAGTTGTTGGGAAAAAATCACATTTTCCCCGCCCAGGATCGAACACAATCAAACATACAGCAAGCAGCAAACAAATACAACACCGAGGATTTACGTGGAAAACCTCCAATGAGGAAAAACCACGGGACCAACTCCGAACAATCTTCACTAATAATAAATTATTAGTCTTACAATCACATCAGGATGCTCAACAACATCCCTTTCACAATCTCTCAGGATGTTCAACAACATCCCTTTTACAATCTCTCTCAACTCAATCTCTCATCTAGATCGAGGAGACACAATCTAGAAAAATAAATACCCTCACTGGTTTATTTTTCTCTCAATCACAAACAAGAAAAATACTCTCTATTTTTCTCTCTCTCGGATACTCAACAGTATCTCTCTCAATCACAGATCAGTTGCTCTTCATTGCAACTGATCTCTCTCTAGCAGCTACATCGTTGCAAGCTTGCTCTGCTTCACCATCCATCTACTGCCATGCCTATTTATAGGCATTACCAACACCAAAATGATCACACGGTGATCATGAGGAGTCCAAATTGGCTTCTCATTTTTCCTTTCTAGCACAACCTTTTCTTTATTCCAACACACTCATCACATGCCCACCAATCAAAGGAAATCATCACACGCACACACCTTCCACTTTTCTTTTCTTCATGTGCTGCACACTACTTTTCCATTGACAATATGCACCCATTGTTCACATGGTGCCCACCGTCCACTTTACATGCATCCACACTACATGCATTTTCCTTGCTTTTGTGCTGCACTAATTAATTGACTCCTTCAATTAATTTGGCTGTCTCCTGCACACCTTCCTTTCTTTCTTTGCAGCTATCAATATGAGCTGGACACAACATGTCATTCTCATCGAATATTCATAGATGAGAAGAATTGACCCCGTCTCTGAAATTCATTCTTTAAAAATATGCCAATGAGGCCATGTTGGCATTCGTCATTCGTCTTTTTCAATAATAAAAAAAAAACAATTAATATTTTACCACTATGTGTTCTTTTTTGCCACTATGTTCCTATTGAGATAATATGGATGTGTGTCGTGGTGTCGCCACTGCCACCGTCTTATTGGGTTTTCCTAATGCGACGGGATGTAATGATATTTGAACCGATCAAATGCTAAAATAATAATCAATCAAAAACGATGGCGTGAATAGATTCAAAAAGAAAATGTGGGATGTCCTGAAGCAGTGGAGTGGTTGAAGCGGGAAGGAAAATAATTTGATCCAATCCAAAATAGGAGACAAATCCGAAAAGGAGAGGATCCAGTTCTCTGCTTTTAGTCCGCAAATATCGCCCGCGCTTACTTTCGAATCATTAGGGGCCACCTTCACGCGTTTTTTATTAAGTACTATTAAATCTTTATTTTTAATATATCAATATTACAATACACTCCCACTAATATTAGTTTTTTAAAGTTATTTTATACTTCATTCGTGCAAGAATAACTGTTATTTTTTTATTGAAAATTACTGTATATTTTACTTAATTTTTTAGTATTTGCTTTACCTGTTCTAGAAAGACAGTTATTTGTGCACGGAGGAAGTACTAATTAATTAAACATTAAATAATCTACTTTATATAAAAGATAGTTTTTTACATATATGTATATATAATATAACGTGGTGTTATTTTTACGGGTCAAACCAATCTACACTTTACTATATTAGAACTCAAAACTCGAGCTAAATGGTATTTCAAATTTTTTAAAGTTGTAGTTAGACTGATTAGTAACTATACATATGTGTTTTTCTTCCTAAAAAAACATAAATTTATGATAGTAGTAATTTTAATTTGACGGGCAATTAGGGCACTAATTTTAGACCTATTGCAGCATTCCACGAGCAAATTGGACACCATCATCATCTGCTAGAAACCATGGTCTCTTCCAACATTGACGGATCATTAGTTTGATTTATTTTACAGTGACAATACGGTGACACCAACGTCATGCGTGCCAACATGTGCAAAAAAGAAGCGAACAAAAAAAAAAAAGTCTACACGATTCACCCTCTTATTATCCCTTTTAATTTTACCAATTCAATTCAATTAAGTTCAAATCTAGCCTTTCTTGACGGATTCAGCTTCTACCATACAAAAGAGGAGCACATCCTCACACCAACTTTTCTTCTCCACGTTAACAAGCTTTGAATTAAGAAAAGCAAATTAAGGTATCTTAAATTGACTTTCGATCTACCATTTAAAGTATATATATGTATACTTTTAGAATTTAGAATAAGCTTAATTAGGTATATTATATGTCTGATTCTAAACTAATCCTAATTAATTAATCCATCCTTAGTCTTCTAATTGGATTGGATGTCGCGTTGCAAGCATTTGTAGAGTTATAATTTATAGAAACTAGCCTATATAATTAATTAATTAAACTTGACATTATATGATTTGTAGGGGGCTATTTACTAGTATTTGTTAAGCTGGTTAAACGTACGCAACTTCCTGCTAATTAATAATTAATGAATCTCTTAATGAATGCATTCTCAGCCTGATTGCCCGTCCCATAACATGCATTCTCAAATATCTCTAACTCCTTAACAACCTCAGTTTCTTAAACCACAAACTATTTGGAAATGGATACGCATGCATGCAAATGCATGTAGAACATGTGACCATAATCATATACTGCCATAAAATGACGCATGTACACCAAAACTATAGTTGCTTATTCCCCAAACATATGTGCATGTCAATTACTTCGGCAGGTATTGTTGCTTCACGCTAATTTGTTGTTGAGAAGTAGATATAATATTTAGAAGGGTAAATTTACAATTAAATTTTTTCTAATGGTTAAATTTTAAAAAATAAATGGTAAAATGATTTAAAAATTATAAAAATTTGAAGAAAAATATAAAAATGTGAAAAGGTCACTTCACTAAAAAGTTGAAAAAAGAAACGATGAGAACTTTTTTTAAAGTACTTAAAAATGAATAAATTTAAAAAATGTAAATATTTTTTATTATTATATTAAGTTCTACTAATTTCATTTTTTTTCAAATTTTATAATTTTTTGCTACTTTTACTATTTATTTTGTATTTTTTAAGCATTTAAAAAGTTAAGATTGCAACTTTTAAGAAATAATAAAATTTACAGTACGAATTTTTAAATTATAAATAATTAAATGAAAAATTTTGTAGGCTATAAATATTTTCATATAGTTTATCCTATTTAGAAATACTTTTATATTTATAATCAAAATGCTTTAATTAATTTCAACTCAGATTTTCTTATAAAGACAACCTTGAGCGTGAAGAGCAAGATGCAGACAGAAGCAACGTGGCAATCACGTCTTGTCCTGTAATCTCAAGATGCCACGTGGAAGATCTTGGGTCTTGCGGATCCCACGCTGACGTGGTCGGGGAGGAGCTATGCGATACAAAATTGATAATATTTTTCAGTAGAAGATTTTAATCTAAAATTTCAGGCTGGAGTTTTAGGTATGCTCTTCAAAATCTAACTTTGATTGAGAACAGTAAACACCAAATATTATGAAAATAAATAAATAATAGTAATTTATAGATAGAGAAAAGGAAAGAGCGAGAAATACATTCGTATCAAATATCTGAAAATACCTAATATTTATATATTAAGTTGATTTTTTAATATATTAATTTCTATATCAGCTAAATTAAAGTCATTTTTTTAAGAACTAAATAGATTTTAAAATTATTTTGAAAATAGGATATAATCTGTTATAATTGATAAACGTGAGATATTTGGTATAAACGTGAGATAATTTTATGACCTTTTTTTATTTTTTTCTTTATTTATTTATTATTGTTATCGTTATCAGCACTGTACTAATTTTCAAATTTCCATGGCTCCTTTCTTCCTCTCTTCCTCTTTACAGAAGTCGCGTTTCGTTCCCCTCTCTCTCCCTCTTTTAGGGCTCAAAAATCCACATTACCCGTCCGAAATACGTTAAACGAAAAAAAAAAACACGAAACGCTTTAAAGAAAAAAAAGAAAATAAAAAAAAAGAAAACGAATTTTTGAACGCGCATGAATTAAATCGCCAGATCTTGAACTCCGACTTCGATCAATCAATCTCCCCGTCCGCCATTATCAGCTCATCGGGTCGAAACAGAAGGATCCTTCTAGATAGTTTGTAAAATCTAGAAGGTTTGGATCTGGTTGTAATCGAGCAGCGTTGGATGAGAAACGGAAGGAGGGAGGTGTGCCGCCGAGGATAAATAAAAAACGATGAAATGGACATCATTGCTTAAGGATATTAAAGAGAAGGTAGGAGGTTTAACTCAATCTGCTGCTAGTACTTCATCGTCAGCTGCTGCTTCTGCTGCCGCTTCTTCTTCCTCGTCGCCGACTGCCTTAACCAATCGCGATAGCAATGCTTCTTCTCATTCCATTCTTACCGACTTCGCTTCGCCACCTGCCAGGTCAGCAGCTCCCTTGATTCTTCTGTTGTGTTTGCCTCTAGGATGGATGATTGATTTGTTGGTATTTCCTAGTGTTGCATTTTGTTTTTGTTTCTTTTTTTAACTTAGACGTAATGTGGTTGACTGTTCATGGGCATTGCTTTGGTATGTGAGTTGATGAGCTCCGTTGACTACTTTGTTACTACAAATCAGCTATTTGCTGATTTCTGTGGAGTATATCGTTCTTGAATTAGAATCCAACATGACTGCCATCCCACAGGAGTTCATGGGCCTCCATTAGGGAATAAAAGAAGATGACTGTGTCCACAGTAATGGTTATGGAGTGTATGACTTGTATCAATATCTTGCTGTAATAGCTGGTTTTGCTGTTAGGCGATGTGTATATATATTATTTTCTGGTGAGGTGGGGGTAGTTACAGGTGCTGAAGTATTTGATGTTTTAAATCTGCATCCCCATTGATTTGTAAAGGGTGAAGCTTTGTTTTATTTTTATTTTTATATTGGTTTCTGTGTTTCCTTTTTGCATGTTGATTTAGGGTGCCTATTAGTAGTTTGGTCAGTGGTCAATGCTGGAATGGCACCCCTTGTATGGTGGAATGCAGAGACTATGAATTAAAAGCCAGGATTGGTGATAGATGAAGGGCATCTTAGAGTGACTCATGAGAAGTATGAGAAAGAAAGGAGTGCTTAGTTCTACATGGTTTAAACGTACAGTCTTATTTTATTTATTTAGATATTTTTGCACTCGATTCTTCATTAAGTAAAGTGAGCATTTTGAAGTACTTTGTGGAACTATTGGGCTAACGAAATGGGTAGTTGGTTTAGGAAATGAGCCTTAGTGAAATATGATGGTTGGCATCTAATAAATTGTAATCGGAGAATGGGGATGTCAATTTCTAGGTTAGCATATAATCAAATCTGTATAAGGATAGGAATGACAATTTCTAAGCTTGCTACATGAAGTCAGATGCCTTTAAAATTGTTCGGAAACATTTAAGTAAATTTATTTGGCTGAAGGTGCGTCATCATGTCGGCAAAAGCCAAGAACTTTTGTTCCCTTGATCAGAGCTCAACCCGTGAAGCGGGGGGCTGAGGTTGCTGAAAGTTTTAGATTTGATTTTACACATCAAGAACTACTTATATGCAGCTATGGCTTAATAAAAATAAAGGCTAACTTTCTTTTGCCCTATAAATCCGTTTAAAGCTCCTCTGTTGCAATGATCTGGAAATTTTGATAGCATGTACATCTAATGTTATCAGTGGTTAGCACGGATTACACACAATTTTATTATGATTGTTGGAACAATATAGCAAAACATTTCCAACAAATCTTGCCATGAGAAAATCCAGAAAGCTGGCTATTAATATGTGCACTATATTGGTTTTCTTTTGTTAGCTTCTATGGATTAGGGACATAATTAAGTTGAATCGATGTCAGTTGGTCCTTTGATGTCCATTTGTATCTTATGATTGGGTTATACTATCTTATATTTGATCATAGTTTTCTGGCACTGGATTGTGAGTGTATGATGCAAAAGGTGAGAGTTAATGTATATGCCTTAGATTATCAATCATCGCTGTCAGAGGGGTCATTTCTCATTATAGCAACATTTTCCTTTTGTTTTCTTTATCTCATGTTTATATTTTGTGAAAACAGAGACAAACATGAATTGGAACTGGACTTTAAGAGATTCTGGGAAGAATTCCGCTCATCCAGCTCTGAAAAGGTACTCCTCTTCTATACCTGTTTTACATAGTACGATTTGTGGACTACTTTCAATAGTTTTACATGTGAGGTAGAACTTTCCCCGAGGTAATATTACATAAATGATTGGAGCTGATGACATTTCCATTGTCCTTGCAGGAAAAAGAAGCGGCCTTGAATACTACTGTAGATATTTTTTGTAGATTAGTGAAGCAGCATGCTAATGTAGCTCAATTAGTTACCATGTACGGGTGCTTTTCTTCCTTTGATTTTCTGAACCAAAGTATTACTTTTCTTGTTTCATAATATATTTATTTAAAGTTATAAGATCACCATCATCAATGCTTTTGATTTTAGATTTAAAAGCTTATTGTTTTAAGGATTTAAAAGTTGATTGGAATTAATCAGTATTGCCATGGCTATTCAAACTGCAGATCCTCAATACCAAAGAAACGAGTCTGTTTATATCTAACCATTGCATCCATTCTTGAAAACCACACTCGTGGGGTTCTTATGTGGTATTAATATTCCCTAAAGAATCACAGTCATAACACTGTTCCTTCTCAAAATGGATACTTAAGTCGGATTCCACTGTTGTTCCCATCCAGCAACTTTATTTTTCCATACTGTAACATTCTCAATACACTCAATTTTCTCAGTTGCATGAGAGTTTAACCTTATTTTTCTTTCTTTATTTGCAACATGGCTTGAAACTTACACTATTGCACATCAACTGTGGTAGTGGCTGACTGTTTTCATTTTTTAGATACGATGATTTCTGCTTTTGGCACTTTAAATAGTTCTTATCATGTTATACTAATTTGAAAGCTATTTACAGGTTAGTTGAAACACACATATTCTCTTTTGTTGTGGGAAGAGCATTTGTAACTGATATTGAGAAATTAAAAATCAGCAGCAAAACAAGATCGTTGGATGTAGGGAAATTGTTAAGATTTTTTTCAGAAGTTTTGAAGGTTTGGCTCTAAATTTCTTTTACTAAAACTCGTCATTTCCTTTTTCACTGTGGTGATTTGCTGTTTCATGCTATATTGTCCATGCTTTTCTGCAGGATGGCATATGTCCAGGTTCAAATTTGTTAACTGCTGTAGGGATCCTTGTGTCTGGGGTATATTTTCTCCTATCATCCTCTTAAAAATGTCTCTTTAGTTAGAACTTGTTGCGTTTATTTCTTTAGTCAAGTGTGGCTAGTTGGCATTCATTTGTCACAAGTATTGGGTTGATTGTGATAATAACACTGTGCTGCAGTTGGAGTTTTCTTTTGCCATGGTGGTAAAAAACCACTCAGTAATATTTTGTCAAACGTGGAGGATACAATATTAATTTTCACCTAATTCTCATGTTGAGTTTTGATTGATCGTTTCTTCTATGGAACTGCTACAAGTGAAATTTTTATTGTTTTGCAGCCTATTGATAAACAATCTCTCCTCGATTCTGGGATACTATGCTGTCTCATTCATATTCTCAATGCACTCCTGGGTACCGAAACCAGTAATAAACAAAAAGGTACTAACTCAGAAGAACCATTACTACGTGAAAATGGCGATGATGGTGATATTGGGCAAACTCGCCGGCTTGAGGTACCTTTGATAATATCATTTATCATAGTTTGCTAGCCCTTTGGCTGTGCTATTGACTGTATATAGATTGTTTGCTTGTGTGGGTACTTGTATGCGTGCATATACTTGTCACTATGAAGTTTGGTGAAGTTTTGTCCTTTTAATTGGTATTATAAAAGAAGATTCGTTACTGCTTTAAAAGCATATTTCTCTCTTCTGGACCATCTTAATGGTTCTTTCTTTCACACAGCTGAATATTAATTGTTTATTTGAACTTCATAAAGGTGTCTAAAGTGGAAAATTATACTATATAATTAAACTGGATGTCATTTACTATTTCTGGGATGCATTATTTCACTAGAACCTATGACTTAACTATCCATAATCTGTTGTGCTTAATTTTTTATTTGATACATATGTTTAGAGATGTTTCTTTATTGAAAGTTGGCTAACTTCATGATGTGCTGTAATTTGGGAGGTAAAAATGTGTTTGTTCAAATATAGCTGTAAAAGTAAGTTTGCATTTAATCATGGCTACTTGAAAGGCCATACAGTATTTCATCGTCACTTTCCTTGCCTTATGAACACTTTTCTCTGTTTACGAAGCTCAAAGTTTCTTGAACATTCCTGGTGAAAATGCTTGGTAACTTGGCTGATGTCATCATCATTTTCATGATTCAATCGCTCAAACTTCTTACATGCTTGTTACTTAAGTCCTAGTGTCAGCAATCAAGCACTTATAGATACACAGCATCTGTGACAGTACCTTATGAGGCAATCATCCTTTGTTTATTCATATAGGTGGAGGGAAGTGTGGTGCATATTATGAAAGCATTGGCAGGCCATCCTTCAGCAGCACAGAGTCTGATTGAGGATGATTCACTTCAGTTGTTGTTTCAGATGGTGGCAGATGGGTCTTTAACAGTCTTCTCTAGATACAAAGAAGGACTTGTTCCGCTACACTGCATACAACTTCATAGGCATGCAATGCAGGTAAGTTCATGTTCCTTGTATTCTGCTTGATAGAGCTTTGTAGGATCCCTGAATTCTAAGGTGACATTAAAAGGTATGGGAAATCTTTATTGTCTGACGGTTAGCTTTTTTCTCCCTACTCCACAGATTCTTGGTCTTCTTTTGGCCAATGACAATGGAAGCACTGCCAGATATATTCGCAGACATCATCTGGTATTTTCATTATTTGGATGTGAAGCACATTTGACATGCATATTGGACTATAAGGAAATTGTAGTTTGAACATTTGTCTCGTGCCCCTTCACTACCACATTTGAGGATCTGAATTGATTGGGTTATATTATTGGTGTTTCACAAACTCTGTATAATGTGGTTATTTGGGTTTAAATTACTTTTATGGGAAGACAAGTTTGAGTATTCTTTGTCATGGTCAGAGAATTTGTATGAAAAGGGTTTGCTTCTTTGATTTTATGTTTTCTTCAGATTTGAAAATAGAGTGCATGTTGTTCCACGCACGGAAGAAAGTCTATGTCGTGTTGTGCTGTGTTTTAAACATTGTTCGTTGTTTGAGATTTTCAGTACATGTTGTAGGAAATTCTTGAATATGGCATTTGCTTCATTAAATTCTTTAATATTTTTTTCCTGCATTAGTACTTACCATAACACTTTAATACACTTTTACTACTGGACCCAATGCCCATCCTTACCAAATACCCATTAAATCCTTTCTGTCAACTTTTTCCTTTTTTTGTTTCTGAATGAAAGTATTGTAGTGAACATGTTTTGTTGACTTATTTTTTCTGTGTAATTTATTATTTGTGGGTGATATATTTCTGTTTCACTTGCAGATTAAAGTTCTTTTAATGGCAGTTAAAGATTACAATCCAGACTGTGGCGACTCTGCCTATACTATGGGCATTGTAGATTTGTTACTTGAATGCGTTGAATTATCATATAGACCTGGTAATTGGGTGTGGGAGCAATGAATTAGAATTTTGTCAATAGTTTTAATTCTGCTCTTGATTGCACAAAAAATAATTTATATTATATATAGTTTGTCAATCTAATGAAACTTCTAAGCATTGCCAGCTGATTTTAATACAATCTTGGTTGTAGATGCTGGTGGTGTCAGGCTGAGGGAAGACATACATAATGCCCATGGCTATCAGTTCCTTGTACGGTTTGCATTGGTCCTGGCCTCTGTGCCACAAAACCAGATCTCTCAGTCTACTTATTTCAAGGCTTCTTCTGAACTGAGTGTTGGTTCTACAAAACTAAATGATGAAGGGGGGCGGGATTTTGTGGGAAAAGAAGACCCCTCTTTGCAGCATTTATCACCTTCTTTGTCTAGGTTGCTTGATGTTCTTGTTAATCTGGCTCAAACTGGTCCATCTGAATCTACTAGATCATTTGGAGGCAAAGGTCCAAAATCATCTCATGCCAAGGGTAGTGGCCATAACAGAAGTCGCACTCCATCTCTTGATCGATTTGCAGATGAAAACTGGGAGAAGGATAATTATAAAGTGAAAGACTTGGAAGCTGTCCAGATGTTGCAAGACATTTTTCTCAAGGCAGACAGCAGGGAGCTGCAGGCTGAGGTTTTAAATCGAATGTTTAAAATATTCTCAAGTCATCTTGAAAATTATACGTTATGTCAGCAATTGCGGACAGTTCCACTGCTCATCTTAAATATGGCCGGCTTCCCACCTTCTTTGCAAGAGATAATCTTGAAAATTCTTGAATATGCTGTAACAGTTGTGAATTGTGTTCCTGAGCAAGAATTGCTTTCTCTTTGTTGCTTATTGCAGCAACCAATAACATCCGAACTGAAGCACACAATTCTTTCTTTCTTTGTAAAACTCCTATCATTTGATCAACAGTACAAGAAAGTTTTGAGAGAAGTTGGCGTGCTGGAAGTTCTTTTAGATGATTTGAAGCAGCATAAGTTCCTTTTGGGTCCAGACCAACAAAGCCTTAACCCTGGCCAGCTGGAGAGAAAATCTGGCTCAAGCAGTTTCAAGAAACACCTGGACAGTAAAGATGTTATTATTTCTTCGCCCAAACTAATGGAATCTGGATCAGGGAAGCTTCCTATTTTTGAAATTGAGGGCACAATATCTGTTGCATGGGATTGCATCGTTTCTCTAGTGAAGAAAGCTGAAGCAAGTCAAGCAGCATTTCGCTCTGCTAATGGTGTGACCATTCTTCTTCCTTTTCTGGTGTCTAATGTTCACCGGCCTGGGGTTCTCCGGATATTATCTTGTTTGATCACTGATGACGTTACGCAGGTTTGTAAGCATTGATATTTTCCAAAATGTCTAATCATGAATGTTAAGATAACTAATATCATTGGGCCTCACTCACAAGTCATGGCTTTTGGGTGAAGTGGTTCTTTGACATGGTAGCGGAGCGTTCCTGACCTGACTGTCAGGAGTTCGAATCCTATCACCCCCCATATTTAATTAAGTGAGTAAATCAGCACAAGTTATGCCCGGTGATGGGCCTGTGCAAGTTTTAAGCCCAAAAAGGGCTTTCACTTGAGGGGGTGTGTTAAGATAACTAATATCATTGGGCCTCACTCACAAGTCATGGCTTTTGGGTGAAGTGGTTCTTTGACAATGAACAATCAATTACTCATGTTCTCATGCTCAATGATTGAACATTTTTCCGTAGTTTCATAATTATTTTTATGGTGTGAACAAACTAACTTTTGTTTTTTTTGTTTTCCCAGGCTCATCCTGAAGAATTAGGTGCGCTTGTTGAAGTTCTGAAAAGTGGAATGGTTACAAGTGGTGCAGGGCATCAGTATAGCCTTCAAAGTGATGCAAAATGTGACACAATGGGAGCTTTGTGGCGCATACTGGGAGCTAATAGTTCAGCTCAGGGGGTCTTTGGTGAAGCCACTGGCTTTTCTCTTCTTCTGACTACACTTCATAGTTTCCAAGGTGATGGAGGAGACACAGATGAATCTGCTTTAGACGTCTACATCAAAGTTTTTACATACTTATTGCGGCTCATGACAGCTGCAGTGTGTGATAATGCTGTTAACAGGACAAAATTACATACTATAATATTGTCTCATACTTTTTATGATCTTCTTTTTGAGTCTGGCTTGCTATCTGTGGAGTGTGAAAAGCAAGTTATACGATTGTTTTTGGAGCTAGCTCTAGAAGTTGTGCTTCCACCGTTCTTCCCCTCTGATGGTGCTACACCGACCGATATGATTGAATTTGAGTCAGCTAGTTTTCTCTCGTCTACTCCAACTGGCCTCTTTAATCCTATTAAGGAACGAGTGTATAATGCTGGTGCTATTAGAGTTCTTATTCGTGCATTATTACTCTTTACTCCCAAGGTACAATTAGAAGTGCTGAACCTTATTGACATGCTTGCTCGTGCGTGTCCCTTTAATCAGGAAAGCCTCACCTCTGTAGGTGCGAATAGATTTTTCTCATTTAATCAAGTCTTTTCTTTGTTCTTGAATTATTTCCTTACTTTCTTTTTCATCAATTTCCCCCTACTTTTAGGGTGTGTGGAGCTTCTTTTGGAGACGATTCGCCCCTTCCTTTTGGGCTCATCTCCATTACTTTCATATACATTGAAAATTGTCGAAGTTCTTGGATCTTACAGGTAATTTTTTTTTTTACCATTTCTATAGATTAATGCGCTCCTTTATTCATTAATCTTACCCTATCATGTTGGAAAATGACAAGCTTATTAATGGTGATAGGTTGTCTGTATCAGAACTCCGATTACTTATAAGATACATTCTGCAAATGAGGCAGATGAATTCAGGTCATATTCTTGTTGGTATGATGGAGAGGTTAATTCTCATGGAAGACATGGCTTCAGAACATGTATCCTTGGCACCATTTGTTGAGATGGACATGAGTAAGATAGGTCATGCTTCTGTTCAGGTGTCTCTAGGAGAAAGATCATGGCCTCCTGCTGCTGGTTATTCATTTGTTTGTTGGTTTAAGTTTAGCAATCTCTTGAAATCACAAGGAAGGGAAACAGAACCTTCCAAAAGTGGTCCTTATAGAAGACGGAGTGCTTCTAATGGCCAGCAAAATGAAAGAAATATTCTGCGGATTTTTTCTGTTGGTACAGCAAATAATGACAACACATTCTATGCTGAGCTTTATCTTCAGGAGGATGGGGTGCTGACCCTTGCTACCAGCAACTCTAGCTCTTTGTCTTTTTCTGGATTAGAATTGGAAGAAAACAGATGGCATCACCTTGCGGTTGTTCACAGCAAACCAAATGCTCTTGCTGGACTATTCCAAGCAAGTTTTGCCTATGTGTATCTTAATGGAAAGCTGAGACACACGGGGAAACTGGGCTATTGTCCTTCTCCTCCTGGAAAACCCTTGCAAGTCACCATTGGGACACCACTTGTTTGTGCAAAAGTTAGTGACTTGACATGGAAACTACGCGCTTGCTATCTGTTTGAAGAAGTACTCACATCCGGGTCTATATGTTTCATGTACATTCTTGGCAGAGGATATAGAGGGCTATTCCAAGATTCAGATCTTCTTCGTTTTGTACCCAACCAAGCCTGTGGTGGTGGTAGTATGGCGATCTTGGATTCATTAGATTCTGACTTGATGTTGGCAACCCCACAAAAGGTTGAAACTTCTGGCAAGCAGGGGGAAGCTAAGACTGATGGCAGTGGGATTGTTTGGGATATGGAGAGGCTAGGAAACCTATCATTACAGCTATCGGGAAAGAAGCTCATATTTGCTTTTGATGGAACTTGTACTGAAGTTATTCGAGCATCTGGAACTTTCTCGTTGCTCAATCTTGTTGATCCTATGTCAGCTGCTGCTTCTCCTATTGGGGGTGAGGAGTCTAATCCTGAGTTTAATGATTTAATTAATTGATCTATTTGTTCTTAGGAGTGAAGATTGTTGCTTTTCATTATTTTAATTTTTTTCTTTTCTCATACTTATTCTTTGCTCCTCAGGTATACCACGATTTGGACGACTTCATGGGGATGTCTACGTCTGCAGGCATTCTGTGATTGGAGATACAATCCGTCCTGTTGGTGGGATGGCTGTTATTCTGGCCCTTGTTGAAGCTGCTGAAACCAGGGATATGCTTCACATGGCATTGACATTACTTGCTTGTGCACTTCACCAAAATGCTCAGAATGTAAAGGACATGCAAAAATACAGGGGCTATCATTTGCTAGCTTTGTTTCTGCGTCGCAGGATGTCGCTATTTGACATGCAATCTCTTGAGATCTTTTTCCAAATCGCTGCATGCGAAGCATCATTCTCTGAACCAAAAAAGTTGGAAAATATACGGACTACAATATCGCCTACAACAACTATTCAGCAAAGCAGCTTTGAGGATCTTAGTTTGTCAAAATTTCAGGATGAATTTTCTTCAGTTGGGTCTCATGGGGACATGGATGACTTTTCTGCACCAAAAGATTCTTTTAGTCATATTTCTGAGCTAGAAAGTTCTGATTTGCCAGTTGAAACTTCAAACTGTATTGTCTTGTCAAATGCTGATATGGTTGAGCATGTCTTATTAGACTGGACATTGTGGGTAACATCACCAGTTCCAATCCAAATTGCACTTCTAGGATTCTTGGAGCATTTGGTGTCTATGCACTGGTACCGGAATCATAATCTCACTGTTCTGCGTCGAATTAATCTCGTTCAACATTTGTTAGTGACTTTACAGCGTGGTGATGTTGAAGTTCCAGTTTTGGAAAAGTTGGTTGTATTGCTTGGAGTCATTTTGGAAGATGGTTTTTTGGCTTCTGAACTTGAAAATGTGGTGAAGTTTGTGATCATGACATTTGATCCTCCTGAACTGAAACCACGGCATCAGATAGTGCGAGAATCGATTGGTAAGCATGTAATCGTTAGGAATATGCTCCTAGAGATGCTTATTGACCTGCAAGTAACCATTAAAGCTGAAGACATGATTGAGCAGTGGCATAAGATTGTGTCATCCAAGTTGATTACATATTTTCTGGATGAAGCTGTTCATCCTACAAGTATGAGATGGATCATGACTCTTCTTGGTGTGTCCCTTACTTCTTCTCCCACATTCGCACTAAAATTCCGCAGCAGTGGTGGTTATCAGGGTTTGATGCGTGTGCTTCCGAGCTTTTATGATTCTCCAGATATATACTACATTTTATTCTGTCTTATATTTGGAAAGGCTGTTTACCCAAGACTACCAGAAGTTCGCATGCTAGATTTTCATGCACTTATGCCAAGTGATGGAATTTATACAGAGTTGAAATTTGTGGAACTTTTGGAATCTGTGATTGCAATGGCAAAATCGACATTTGATCGGGTGATCATGCAGTCAATGCTCGCTCACCAAGCTGGTAATCTTTCCCAGGTTGGTGCTAGTCTTGTTGCAGAGCTTGTGGAGGGAAATGCAGACATGGCAGGAGAGCTTCAGGGTGAGGCTTTGATGCACAAGACATATGCAGCACGGTTAATGGGTGGCGAGGCATCAGCTCCTGCTGCTGCAACCTCAGTCCTGAGATTCATGGTTGACCTGGCAAAGATGTGCACCTCTTTTTCAGCTGTTTGCAGAAGGCCGGAGTTTCTTGAAAGTTGCATTGAGCTTTATTTTTCTTGTATTAGGTTTGTGTTTAGATGTCTTATGCTTTGTAACCTTTTCTGTTTTCAGCGTCTCTATCTGCACTTATTTTTCCTTATTACGCATGCTCATTTTTTATTACCTGATTTAAACAGTAAAGTAGTTTCATTGAGCTGGTGTTTTTGCCTTGCAGGGCAGCTTATGCAGTGAAGATGACAAAAGCACTTTCGGGGAGGACTGAAGAGAAGAACTTGAATGATTGCGATGACACTGTTAGTTCTCATAATACATTTTCCAGCTTGCCTCTTGAACAGGAACAATCTTTCAGGGCCTCCATTAGTGTTGGAAGCTTTCCCCAAGCACATGTAAGTACAAGCAGTGAAGACATGCCTATGCCTCAAAGTGATGTGCCTGATGATAAAATTGAAAGAGAGATTACTAATTCCCATGAGGAATTGAAAAAGGCAGTGGAAGATGGTGTTCCCTCCGTTCAGATTTTGGATCGCGATCAAAATGATCAGGTATTTGCCACTTCTAGCTCAAATGAATTTGATATGCCTGATATTGATGGTGTTTTGTATCCCATTCAACAGGCAGATGCCCAGAGTTCTGCATCTCTTTATATTCTAGATTCACCTGTCATATCTGAAAAATCAAGTTCAAGGATCCCTCTCTCACCCTCTCCATCACCAGTTGTTGCGTTGACATCTTGGCTGGGAGGTGGTTACAATAGCGAATCCAAAGCTTCCTCACATGCTCCTTCTGTCCAGTCTTCTTTTTCTGCCAGCGAGTTTGATCCATCTTCAGACTTGAAGTCTAGTTCTCAAGGAACATCTGCTGCAAATACATATTTTGTAGTTAATGCAAAGTTTCTCCTTGAAATGGATGATTCTGGATACGGTGGGGGTCCATGTTCTGCGGGAGCAACTGCTGTGTTAGACTTTATGGCTGAAGTTCTTTCTAATTTCCTCACTGAGCAGATAAAAGCAGCGCAGGCTGTGGAGGGCATCTTGGAAATGGCACCCTTGTATGTTGATGCTGAACCTGTGCTGGTATTCCAGGGTTTGTGCCTTAGTAGACTGATGAACTTTCTGGAAAGGCGTCTTTTGCGTGATGATGAGGAAGATGAGAAAAAGCTAGATAAGAGCCGTTGGTCCTCTAACTTAGATTCATTATGCTGGTTGATAGTAGATCGGGTGTATATGGGTGCTTTTCCTCAACCTGCAGCTGTGTTGAGAACCCTGGAGTTCTTGCTGTCTATGTTGCAGTTGGCAAACAAGGATGGTCGAATTGAAGATGCAGCACCTCCAGGAAAGGGCCTTCTATCTATTACAAGAGGAAGTAGACTGCTTGATGCTTATATTCATTCACTCCTTAAGAACACAAATCGTATGATTTTGTATTGTTTTCTGCCATCGTTCTTGTCCAGCATTGGAGAAGATGACCTTCTTTCTCGCTTGGGGTTGCTTGTTGAATCCAAAAGAGGATTATCCTTGAATACTTCTCAAGAAGACTCCGGAATCGATATCTGGACAGTTTTGCAGTCACTGGTTGCTCACAGGAGAGTTATATTCTGTCCTAGCAATATTGATACCGATTTGAATTGCTGTCTTTGCGTAAATCTATTATCTCTTCTCCGTGATCAAAGGCGAAATGTTCAGAATATGGCTGTTGATATTGTCAAATACTTGCTGGTGCATCGTAGGGCTGCACTTGAAGATCTGCTTGTGTCTAAACAAAATCAGGGACTGTACATAGATGCAGTACATGGTGGATTTGACAAATTATTGACTGGGAATTTGTCTTGTTTCTTTGAGTGGCTTCAGAGTTCTGAACAGATGGTCAACAAAGTACTGGAGCAATGCGCAGCTATTATGTGGGTTCAATATATTGCTGGGTCAGCAAAGTTTCCAGGAGTGAGAATAAAAGGTTTAGAAGTTCGTCGCAAAAGGGAAATGAGTAGAAGATCAAGAGACATTTCAAAGTTAGACCTAAGACATTGGGAGCAAGTTAGTGAACGGCGGTATGCCTTGGAAATGGTTCGTGATGCAATGTCTACTGAGTTGAGGGTTGTCCGCCAAGACAAGTATGGATGGGTTTTGCATGCTGAGAGTGAGTGGCAAACTCTCCTTCAACAGCTTGTACATGAGCGAGGGATTTTTCCTCTGCGTAAGCCCTCTTCAACTGAAGATCCTGAATGGCAGCTTTGTCCCATTGAAGGCCCCTATAGGATGCGTAAAAAGCTTGAGCGCTGCAAATTAAAGATTGACACCATCCAAAATGTTCTCGATGGGCAGTTTGAATTAGGGGAAGCAGAACTTTACAAAGTAAAACATGACAATGGGCCTGATGTTTATGACACTGACTCAGAACTATTTTTTCACCTCTTAACTGATGGTGCCGAAGAGGATGCTTCTGATAAAGAGATGTACAGTGAGTTTTTTAAAGAATCTGATGATGTCAAAGGTGTCTCTTCTGGTAGGAGTGGGTGGAATGATGATAGAGCTAGTAGCACGAATGATGCGAGTCTTCACTCAGCAGTTGAGTTTGGTGTCAAGTCTAGTTCACCATCTGTTCCTGTGTCAGAGAGCATACTCGAGAAATCTGATCTAGGATCTCCAAAGCAATCATCATCCAATAAAATCGAGGAGGTCAAAGTAACAGATGATAAGTTGGATAAGGAACTAAATGATAATGGTGAATATTTGATTAGACCCTACCTGGAGCCTTATGAGAAGATACGACTCAAGTACAACTGCGAGCGAGTTATAGGTTTGGACAAACATGATGGCATATTTTTGATTGGGGAACTTTCTCTGTATGTGATTGAAAATTTTTACATTGATGATTCTGGATGCATATCTGAGAAGGAATGTGAAGATGAACTTTCTGTTATTGATCAGGCTTTGGGTGTGAAGAAGGATGTTACTTGCAGTGTGGATTTCCAGTCCAAGTCAACTTCCTCCTGGAGCTCTGTGGTAAAGACATGTAATGGGGGAAGGGCATGGGCCTATAATGGTGGTGCATGGGGCAAGGAGAAAGTGTGTACTAGTGGTAATTTACCCCACCCTTGGCGTATGTGGAAACTTAACAGTGTTCATGAGGTTTTGAAACGTGATTACCAGCTTCGTCCTGTTGCAATTGAGCTATTTAGTATGGATGGATGCAATGATCTTCTTGTGTTCCACAAAAAAGAAAGAGAAGAAGTGTTTAAAAATCTAATTTCCATGAACCTTCCAAGGAATGGCATGTAAGTATTCTGCTTCTCGTTGCTTCATTATCCATCAGCTAGGTTTCTTTTCTTCTTCTTTTGCCATACATAGGAATGCAAAGATAGGAACTTGAACCCAAGACCTAATCCTCCCTGCTTTGATAAGTATGTTCTTTGTGATGCATTTTTGGTTTGGAGCATTATATATATATGATCACTATGATGTAGCTAGTTCTGCAAATCTGAATCTGAATAGGAACTAAAGGTGAATTAAGTTGGAATTTTCAGGTGTGTAACAGTTGCATTGAGATGGTTAAGGGCTTTGAGTAGTGTCCTTCTGTTCATAGTATTTTGACATCTGACTAATAAAAGTACAGTTGATGCCATGTTTCTGAATTACTACGGTGTGTAATGACTTTGGATAGTCTATTGGTTTGTTAGCAAGTATTCATATCTTATACAGCCATTGAAGTGGCATGCAATAACCTTACATATGTTGTGGTTTCATTTGGTGATGGACATATTCCTTATTGTGGGCAGCTCATTTGTATTGTAAAATGCTTTCTCTTGTACAATTATTTTTTCCTTTCCTTTTTGGTTGTATTGTGCTTGGAAGCCAATATGCTGATTGTACCCATATCAATTTAGCACATCAGCTCCTTGCCTCTGGGGAAAAATAAGCCCTAAAGTGAGATAAATTTGAAATAAGTTTGTTCTAGAATATGTTTGATTGATCTGTCAATGTCTAGAGCAGTCTGTGACTTGCAATTTTGATTGAACTTTTAAGGGGTTTCCTCAATTTCATGACGAGGAAATTTTGCTTAGTGTTTGATTACTTATTTATTATTTGTTTTTTACATCCTGGAATATTTTGATTTGGTGATTTTACTTTTTGTGCGCTGTCTTACCAATTATCCTTAGAATAGTTGACTGACACTTGCTTACTTATAATTCGCTCGATGCTTCAGGCTGGACACAACAATTTCTGGATCAATGAAACAAGAAAGTAGCGAGGGTAGTCGTTTATTTAAGATTGTGGCCAAATCCTTCTCAAAAAGGTGGCAAAATGGAGAAATCAGCAATTTCCAGTACCTCATGCATCTCAACACCTTAGCTGGGAGGGGATACAGTGATCTCACTCAATATCCCGTCTTCCCATGGGTTCTTGCTGATTACGAGAGTGAAAATCTGGATTTATTTGATCCCAAAACATTTCGTAAGTTTGACAAGCCAATGGGTTGTCAAACCCCTGTAGGGGAAGAAGAATTCAGGAAAAGGTCAGAAATGTTTATACCACTATTTTCTTAACGTCTTATGTTTTTCCTTTCCCATTCTTATTATTTTTCTTCGCATACAGGTTTGAGTCCTGGGATGATCCTGAGGTTCCTAAATTTCATTACGGTAGTCATTATTCTAGTGCCGGAATAGTCCTCTTTTATCTTCTACGCCTCCCACCATTCAGTGCAGAGAATCAGAAGCTGCAGGGTGGTCAATTTGATCATGCTGATCGGCTTTTCAATAGTGTGAGAGATACTTGGTCAAGTGCAGCTGGGAGGGGCAACACATCTGATGTGAAGGAGCTAATCCCCGAATTCTTTTACATGCCAGAATTCTTCGAAAATAGGTTCAATCTCGATTTAGGAGAGAAACAATCAGGAGAAAAGGTTTGTAGAGTTTGGAAGTGCAAAATTATTTACTTCTCAATATCCTTAAGTGTTTCGTTATTTACTAAAGGCAAGCAATCTGTAATGTACAATATCCTTAAGTGTTTCGTTATTTACTAAAGACAAGCAATCTGTAATGTACAAACAAGTTTAACATTTGAATGTCAAACATTGTAAATATGGGGGTTCTTTTTTCTATTTTTCCAGGTTGGTGATGCCATCTTACCCCCATGGGCCAAAGGCAGTGCCAGAGAGTTCATCCGGAAGCATAGGGAAGCACTGGAGTCGGATTTTGTATCGGAGAATCTTCATCACTGGATTGACCTCATTTTTGGGTATAAACAGAGGGGCAAGGTGAGATACAAATTGTTAAACCATTTACATCTCACTGTCTTTGTACATCGATCATGTTCTGACCCTTGAGAAAAGCTTAAAAATAATAATGCATTTTTCATTTTTTGTATGCTTTGATGAGCTTGTAATTCAGATGCATAGCTCTTCCATTTTGGAGACCACTTTCTGTCTATCTTCTTACACCAGAGTAGTAATTCTCTTTAGTTTATGCTTGATTAATCACTTTGCTGCTTTCCTCCCAAGACTTCTATAAGACTTAAAAGAAGTCGTGGTCCATTTGCTTTGCCTGAAAAGAAAAGAAAAAAGTTGTTGTCCGTTTGATAATCGCATAAATTTGTCTAAACATTTCCTTTGTCACCTTTATTGATGTTCCTATTGTTCTGCTAATAATGTTACATATTTCATGCGTAAATGACAGGCGGCTGAAGAAGCAATAAATGTTTTCTATCATTACACATATGAGGGGAGTGTGGACATAGACTCCGTTACAGAACCTGCAATGAAAGCCTCCATTCTAGCACAAATCAATCACTTTGGGCAGACACCTAAGCAACTGTTCCTCAAACCTCATCCTAAAAGGCGCCCTGATAGAAGGCTTCCTCATCCGCTCAAGTACTCCTCTCATCTAGTTCCACATGAAGTTCGTAAGAGCTCATCTTCAATTGCACAGATTGTTTCTTTCCATGAGAAAATACTTCTTGCTGGGGCAAACAGTGTACTTAAACCTACAACTTATACCAAATACGTTGCATGGGGCTTCCCAGATCGTAGCTTGAGATTTATGAGCTATGATCAAGACAAACTCCTCTCAACACATGAGAATCTTCACGGGGGAAACCAAATTCAATGTAGTGGTGTTAGTCATGATGGTCAAATTTTGGTTACAGGGGGCGACGATGGATCAATTTCTGTTTGGAGAATCAGCAGGGATGGCCCCCGTGTTATGCAACAACTGCAATTGGAGAATTCACTTTCTGGTCACACAGCCAAAATCACCTGCCTTCGTGTCAGCCAGCCTTACATGCTGATTGTCAGTGGATCTGATGACCACACTGTTATTATTTGGGACCTCAGCTCGTTGGTTTTTATTAGGCAGCTCCCAGAGTTTCCATCATCAGTTTCAGCAATTTATGTGAATGATTTGACTGGGGAGATAGTGACAGCTGCTGGAATTCTACTTGCCATCTGGAGTGTCAATGGAGACTGCCTTGCAGTCACTAATACATCTCAACTGCCGTCTGATTCTATCATCTCTATCACAAGTTGTACGTATTCTGATTGGCTAGACACAAACTGGTATGCAACTGGTCACCAGAGTGGGGCTATTAAGATTTGGCAAATGATTCACACTTCCAACCAAGAGAGCGCCTTAAGTAAATACAGCAGCTGTTTAACCGGCGGACTAAATTTGGGTGGTGATAAGGCACCAGAGTACAGGTTGCTTCTGCACAAGGTACTGAAATTTCATAAACATGCGGTTACAGCCCTTCACCTCACAAGTGACCTGAAGCAGTTATTGAGTGGGGACTCTGGTGGGCATTTAGTCTCTTGGACACTACCAGATGGGAGCTTGATGACTTCAGGTAATCAGGGGTAAAAATGGAATATGCTGATTTTGGAAGTCCAGAATTTTTTGGGGGTGCTATTTTTTGTTAGTGGCCCCATATGTGATTTGTTTCCCGCCGTCGTCAGTAAGGAAATGATGGGATTGCTCGTATTACGTTGGAAAAGGGAAACAATGGAATAGGGCTGGCCTGGGATTGAAACAGAACAACACAAGGAGGACAGGGAAGACAGAAGTTTCCTATCAATGTTGAATTCCCTGATAGACTTGAGGGCTTACCACGATTCGTTTGCTCTCCCCAAGTTTCTGATTCGCAAGGCAAGGGGTAAAGGCGACGCGTCTCGTTGTATTTTCAGTTGCTTGGGCAAGGAATTTTTTCGGTTTGGCACAAGAACGTTAACTGGTTTTTTGATTTGTACATAGAAGAATATAGTAACAGCTGTGTGTAATGCAATTTGTATAGAGGAAAAAGAAAGATGGCAGGAATGGTTCATTAAGGAAACTTATCTTGCTATGTTAGTCGGGGGGTTGTCATTTGCTGTAGTGTATTATTATTCCTTTCGGCTGAAATATTCTTTCTGCATAGTGTAAAAGGGCACTCGTTGTCCATTTCTTGTTGAGAACTCTACTCTCTCCCCCTCTCCCTGCATTTATTTTTAGGATTGCCTCATTTTCTTTTCTTCTCTTTTCTTTTTACCATTTTTTTACTGGGCAGTGTTTTTTTTTCTTCTCAATTATTCTACTACATAAACTTTTTGGTAATAGCCAATTCTCTTTTTGATCGATGTCTGATCTTCAGGTTTTGCAAAGTGCAACGTAGGTAATAGTTTACGAGAACTCTGGGCATTAAAATCCTTCTCCTCATTGGAAACTGATGCGGCATGATCGCCCTTGTTCTTCCGCATCCAAATTCATAAGTTCGTACAGAATCTTTCATGTATACCGAAATAACTAAAATGAGGGCTTTTTATCATATAAAGCAAGGTAAAGAAAAATTCTTGCAGTACTTCTGAAAAACAGACTTTCCAATTGCCCTCAATTTCCGATCAAAATCCCTTCTTTCAATTACATTTGCAAACAAGGATCCCTTAAAGATGCTTTTGATTCATTTACCTCTTACTTGGCCGGTGACCATGATAGTAACACTTTCGACAAAGCATATTATGCACCAATTCTTGAGCTTTGTGCTGCCAAGAGAGCTCTATCACAAGGCCAACAAATTCATGCCCATTTGATTAAATCAAGTTTTGTGTCAGATTATGTGTTTTTTAGTACTAAGCTTGTGTTTATGTATGGGAAGTGTGGGGCGATTTTGGATGCAGAGACAGTGTTCGATAAAATACCGGAAAGGACTATTTTTACGTGGAATGCTATGATGGGTGCTTATATTTCAAATGGAGAACCTTTTGGAACTCTTGAATTGTATAGGGAGATGAGGCGTTTGGATGTTCCTCTTGATTCATTCACTTTCCCTTGTGTTCTTAAAGCATGTGGCGCTGTTGGGGATATGCGCTGTGGGGCTGAAATTCATGGTCTTGTGATCAAATGTGGGTATGATTCTGTTGCCTTTGTGGAAAATTCTCTTGTTTCTATGTATGCGAAGTGCAATGATGTAAATGGGGCAGCGAAATTGTTTGACAGAATGATGGTAAAGGATGACATTGTTTCATGGAACTCTATAATTTCTGCATTTTCTGCCAATGGGCGGTGCCTTGAGGCGTTGGAATTGTTTACAGAGATGCAAAAGGCTGGTTTTGCTGCCAATAGCTATACTTTCGTTGCTGCTCTTCAAGCTTGTGAGGATTATTCTTATTGGAAACTCGGCATGGCGATTCATGCTTCTACTTTGAAATCAAGTCAATTTCTTGACGTGTATGTGGCCAATGCATTGGTGGCTATGTATGTCAGACTAGGTAACATGGAGGAGGCTAAAAGAGTCTTTTATAAGTTAGATAATAAGGACAGTGTCACATGGAATTCCATGCTCACAGGTTTCATCCTGAATTGTCATTATAATGATGTTTTGCAATTTTTCTCTGACTTGTGTGATGCTGGTATAAAGTAAGTATCAGCTGGAGCCTTGGCCAGAACATTATGCCTGTATGGTTGATCTTTTTGGTCGTGCAAACTGCTTAGAAGAGGCACACCAATTTGTGAAAAGCATGCAGATTGAACCTACTGCTGAGGTTTGGTGTGCATTCCTTGGGGCTTGCCGGGTTCACACAAATAAAGAACTTGGAGAAATTGCTGCGCAAAAGCTCTTAGAATTGGATCCAGACAATCCAGGAAATTATGTGATTATATCCTATGTCTTTGCTGCCAGTGGTAGATGGAAAGAAGTTGAAGAAGTGAGGAAGAGAATGAAGGGTAGTGGATTGAAGAAGAACTCTGGATGTAGTTGGATTGAGGTTGGGAACAAGGTTCATACATTCCTTGCTAGAGATAGGTCTCATCCAGAATCAGATATGATATACGAAAAGTTGGCTGAAATTACCAAAAAGTTGGAGATGGAGGGGGGCTATGTAGCTCAAACCAAGTTTGTGTTGCATAATGTAGCAGAGGAAGAGAAAGTTCAGATGTTTTATGGACATAGTGAAAGGCTGGCAATTGCATATGGACTATTGGGCACTCGTGAAGGGACCCCTATAAGAATTACGAAGAACCTTCGAGTTTGTGGTGATTGCCATACTTTCTGCAAGTTAGTTTCAAAATTCTTTGAAAGAGAACTAGTTGTGAGGGATGCCAGCAGATTTCATCATTTTGAAAGTGGAATCTGCTCATGTGGAGATTTCTGGTGACTTTTGTTCCTGGGAGTTCGCCTGCAGCTTACCTTATGGTTAAGTCCTGTTCCGTAACATCAACGGGGAGCTGTCTTTTTCTTTTTCTTTTTTTATTTCTGAGGAATTTCCTAACTATAATTTGCAAAATGTAAGATTAGTAGTAGCTAAAAAGCTTCAGTTTCAATATGCCCCCTGATGTAGTGAAAATGGAAAATTAACTTGTGAACATGTGTGATTATTCCCCCAATATATGCAATGCCTCATGATAATGTATATACGGGTCAACTACTTTTAAGAAAATAGAAAGTCATCATAAGATCACCCCTCCCATCATCCCATAGCATTTGCCGCTGGTTTTGGAATTTTGGAGCTATGGCATGTTTGGGAAGTTGAAGTTAAAGATCGGTTTGTGGTCCCACACTATTATTTCGGTGTCAAGCTAGAGTACCCGTGATGGTTGGCTTTTGAAGAAAAGCTTGGTGGATGGACTGACGGGCTCGCGTCCCCACAATGCTCTGCATGCCGTTGCCTTGTTGTTCTCTAAAAATCAAAGCAGAGAAATGAAACGTAACTCATTTGGTTTGATGTAGTTTTAAGAGGAACTAAACTAGAAGATTATCTTGTAGTAAAAGGAACTCTAGGATTTTGCACGCCTATGAAGGACACGTTTATGGTTAGAAAAATTCTAGGCCATGTGCGGCAGGTGCTTTCACTGTCACAAAGTTCCTATTTTCATTATCTTCTGTTCTGTGCGGCTAAGGCGCATGCATTGTTGCTCTTAGCATACCAAGGGAAAGGGAAAGGTTTTCCTGTCTTCCTTCACTTGCTGCACATGTCACAGTACTTTAAGGACAGAAGGACCACTCTTGAGTCTTTACCTTAGCTTTATCCCACTCTTTAATTTATGAACTAGGTAAAAGAAAAAAAGGTTATGCATTCTCAATTAACACCCTATGTTTTTAAAATGAGCAATTATGTCCTTCTATATTTCAATTGAAGTAATTAAATCGTCAATGAAATATATAACTCATTGGTTGTCTGTTGGTGTCAAAGTATTGTTCTTATTATGATTTGGCAGGTTTGTGCCATTCTTGCAACGTGGAACTGTACCTTATGTTGATAACTGGAGTATATGATACATGTGATATGTTGGGGGAAAATGAATAACAAAAACAGTGTCTTCCAAATCATATCCTTTACTTCATTTGTATCTATGCCATAAACCATGTGAACTGATTGTCCTTTGGTCTTTCTTTTTGAATTGTCGAACTAGTGTTTTCTTTCTTGAGAAGCAATACAAATGCTCATACAGTGCATTCCATAAATTTGCACGTTTTTTGTTAGCCACTCCTAATTGTAATTTGTATAGAACTAAACTTCTTATTATTCAAGTTGAATTGCAACTTGTAACATTATTGTGCCTAAGACAGGCCTTTAGTTTACTAGATAGAAACTTCATGGGCTTCCCGCTTGAATGTCTGGGCTCTATGGCCTTGGTCCTAGAATAAAAGTTCCCCACAATTGCCGTCCAAATTTTTTTTTTTTCCTGGTTTGGTGGGTTAGATTTTTGATGTATGGTTTACAGTATTTGCTATGTTGGTCAGAATGCCGTTATCGTTGGCTTTTGCCCTTTTGAAATTTGGAGAGCGAATCTATCTTAGACTAACAATGGTTTTAAAAGAAATTGGATTGTCCACATCAAACAGGCCTACTACTACTACTAGGCTAAAATAATAGGTCTGTCCATTTGCAGACTGTGTCACTATTATAGACACAACCCTACAATTACAGTAGCCGATGAGGCAGAGGTTTATTTAAACTTACACAGCTATACTATTTACTCTCTCCCTCATCATTTCCTTTCAAAACGTCATTTAGTAGAGGTCGAATTTTTTTATTCTTGTAAAAGTTTTTCTATTTTTAGTTACTTGAGAGCTAAAGATGTAACTAACTTGGCCATTGGCCATCCCTGTTATTTTTATCTGTCTTATAAATAAATATAGAAAGAAAAAGAGCTAGTACAAGTAGAGTGAGTATATGTTTCATTAGTCTATCTCGATGGACGGGAAGTAGCGAGAAAACGAGCATCAACATGAATTGACAACTGAACTTTCTTGAAAGAACAAGATAGATTAGTCCACTCACTAAACAACAAAAATACATTAATCAAGAGAGAGAAAGGGAATCACGGAATGAACTTGTTAGGCATGCGGGGATGAGGAAGCTGCAGGAAAAGCAAGTAATCCAAAAACACTGCATTGAAAAGCTAAAACAAAACAAAACAAAGAAAAAATTATAATATTACAGTTTCATGCTAACCATCGGTTCTAACCAAAGAACTCTATAGTTCAGATAGTTAAATTTTAAGTTAGAATCTTTTAGTTAAAAAGAAAGAAAAGAAGAACAATTGGTAGTATAACATGACTGCAGGTTCATCTTGTGATTTATTTTCTGTGGTTCTGCCTGCATTAGTATAGTACCAACTACCAATGTTTGGTTGGTTATAGTTATAGTTATAGTTAGTACCTAAATTCATTACCTTTCGTTAGGATGTCTGTTATTTCCTTTCTTATTAGGTTATATATAGGGGTGTTTATCGGTCGGTATCGTAATTTTTCAGTATTCGATATACCAAACTAAAAAATTAGATATTGTATCATAGTTTCTATTAATTGGTACCGTTATCATGTTACCGAAATAATTTTGGTACGGTATTACGGTAATACCGAATTACATACAAGCATTAATCTAATAAATACTAAACAAGTAAAATTAAGTTGACGTGATATTTTCCAGCTGACAAATGCAAATATAGATTGTATGTATGTGTGATATAAACATACATATATAATCACACTGGTTCCGCAGACAAAATATTAATCAAATCCAATCCATGATTCAAATACAACAAATACTAAAAAATCAGTCCAATGACTCCAATCAATGCTTCTTCTACTGAAGCCTGAAGGAGAGGCTTCTAGCTATTGTAATTCAGGTAATGAAAGAGATACTAATTACAAATTTTATGATATTTTATATATAAAATGGAAAATTCGGTTATACCGTATCTATAAAATCTAATACCGTAGTATACTGAATAAAATTTAATCAGTAATTTAATATGCTGTAAAAAATTCAAAAAGAATACCGTCTGAACATAATAAACTTAAGTCAATGTTTGCACAGCACTAGTTGTACATACTGAGTATATGGTACTATATCTATTTGAAAATATAATTGCAGGCGGAAGTATTTATTTATTTTTTGGTCGAAAGAGGCCAAAGGATCTCTGGTACTGTGGAGTCTATACTTTGGTACAGTAGGGTATCACCTCACCACAGAGCTCAAGAAAGAGCTCAGCCATGCCGCCCTATATATATTCCTACCATCTGTGACCCTAGTATCCTAACCAATGCACTCTTTTCTTTGACCCTATATATTTAATTATCACACATATCTACCCTTTCTGTTCTGTTCTGTGCTGTGCTGTGCTGTTGCTGTTATCTTGCTGTATACCTAGTAGTCCTGCTAGTATATAGCGTTGCTTTCTTCTCCTCTCCCCTCTTAGCTGTCTGCACTTTTTAATTGACTGTTTCACACCAGTGAGTGGTGAGTACTCAGGCCTGAGAGGGTTAGGTTAGATCTTCTTTATGATTTGTTTTTCACCTCTTTAAGTAGAGCATGTATCTGCCTCTCATCCCTCTGCCACTTTCATCCAAACCCTCTATTTATGCCAACTCTTAGGGTTTCTTGAAAGCAAACTACTTTCACCTTTCTTCTTCTTTCTCCTCCTCCTTGTTTCCTTGTCCTTATGGAGTGTTCCTTAGCTCTCTTTTTTCTTTCTTCTCTTTTTTTCTAACTTCCATTTTTCTGGTTTTTTTGCATGAAAGAAAATTGGTAGTAATATTTTCTTTGACACATTTAGCTAGCTGCATCTCTAATATTGTATTTGATATTCCCATATTTCATATATAGTTAAGTTAACGTAACATAACATTTCCAGTTTTTTTTCTGATTCATACATAGTTTTAAAACCAATTGCTAAAATGGTTTCTCACCTCATTCTTTGAATTGTTGTTCATTTTCACTGAAAAGGGTCTTCCATCATTTTGTTTTCTCTTGCTGCTGTTATATATTCTACTGTTCAAGATCCTAGCAATTGGTGTTGGATGGAGATTTTGGAGAAATACTACTGTATAGTTCCCAAGGGAAAGAGTGAAGCTGCCAGCATGATCTAGGTTTGGTTTGTCATGCATTGAAACCCAAACAGTAGAAACATGAGACTTACCCTAGCTAGGTCATGCTCTGACAGCCTCACTCCTTCCTATTTTGGGGACACAAAATCTTAGGCCACAGAATCCTAACACATACTCCTATCATGTATGTCCTTCAAAGTATAACAAATCCACTGTGTGAGTAATATTCCTTCTCCTTCTCTTGCTTCCTATCATTTTTATTATTATTTATTTCATTAATGTCTGTCTGCCATGCGTTTACTAACCTTTTTCTCTTTTGCCTTCTTTTGCTGTGTCTTCTTCCTCTGCATGTGTTGCCGCAGAGGGATGATGAATATTCACTAAACTGCCGAATATATTTACGATAAGAACATGCAATACAACTCATGGAAGTAATTAATTAGATCATTATTTATTTTATTTTTAGTGATATTTAGCACGATTAATGTAGTAGCTTAACCTCAATTTATTTCATAAATTTCAGTATCTGGACTTTAATAAGTTGCAGGTTTCTATTATTGTTAATTCCGACATGAACATGAAACCATGTTTGAGACTGAACTCGTGTTTGAAACTGATCTCATAACTTATTACGTAAAGAGGATATGTATGTACTTATTTATTCTTGGAACTAACTTCTTGTCTTGTATTGTGACTAAAACGGTAATATAATTTGAATGCTCTAATAATTATCATGTTCCCAAATTAGTGTTTGCACATAATCCTCTAATAATGAGTATTAGTATATAAAAAGAATTTATATGTATGTATGTGAAACCCATCCGATGCAAAATTAAGACCAAGTTTCCAACTAGGGTAATGCTATTTAGGAGGAATAGCTAAGAGGTCATTCTGCCACGTCATTGTATAATTACAAATTTACCACCGTTATCAAATTTATGAAACTGCCACCGCGTTTCCTTCTTCATACCCTCTCTTCTTCTTCCCGATTTAAGATTTTTTTTCCTCTTCCTGATTTGTTGCGGCTCTTCCATAATCACTGGTATGGAGAAGGAGACGCGGTGGCTATGGAGGAGCCGTAGTAAATCGGGAAGAAGAGAGGGTATGAAGAAGGAGACGCGGTGGCAGTTTTGTAAATTCGATGTCGGTGGCAAACTTATAATTATGCAATGACGTGGCAGAATGATCTCTTTGCTATTCCTCCTAAATAGCATTACCCTTCCAACAAATGATAAACATTTTGGTGTTTGTTTTTTTAATTATCTTTTCGGGCACTAGCAAATGATTATAGAACTTTTTTTATTCTCAACACTCGAAGTTAGTATCTAGGTTGTTTTGGTGTTCGTATGTCTTAAACCATCTCATAAGTAGGTAAGCTAGAAATGTTATATGTTAGATTCTGAAAAAATAAGACAAACAAATTGAGAGGATTGTAATATTTGTTCTCTGCTTTTTACTTCTACTGCACACGATCATATATACAAACTCCTAGCTAATTTTCCTCCTAATAAATAAGAATATATCAATGATCTCTAGAATTATGTAATATGAGTCAATGATATGATATGATATACAAGTAAATTGAGGGAATAAAATATCCTCCAATACCCCCTCGGTTGGAGCATGAAGAGTGGAAATGCCATGCTTTTGACCTAATACTGTTCGATTAATTTTTATTTTTTTTAAACCGTGTAATTTGTACTATAATTAAAAAAGAATAGAGAATAAGTCACAAGAATGTCACAGATGGTCTTAAGGTCCGCTATGTATATATTATAAATTCCGCAAATCCGCATCATATATTATACAGTAGTAGTTAGTTGATTATGCGGCAATCTTCTGAATATTGGATTAATTAGGATAATTTTGTTTATTCCTTGGAATCCGAGAGTGCATATGCCTCGACTATTTTGATTAAGGTTATTATTTCACGTTCGTGTGCATGACACTTGTCTTGCTTTTATTGATGGTCGAAAAAAAAGTCTTCTCTCTTGTTTCTTTTCACGAATATTTTATACAAACAAATCACCACACCAGAGAACTATAAATATAATAGTATCTTTTTAACTGTCAAATTTTAAGTTCCGCAGGTTAGTGTTAAAGGGTCGGGCTTGAATTTTCAGATTTTATTCGAGCATAATTTATAGTGCCAGTGGTAATAAAGCAAATTGTACTTATGTACGTTTAGTAAAAAGATTGAATTTGGGTCATGTAAAAATTAGCCTTTTTAAGGCTCGGTTCATCTCAAATTTTACAAGTTGTCACTTAGAATAATTTTCTGCAAGATTAATAACTTTTTGCATCATTGTAACTCTTTAAATTCTAATCCCCCAATCAGTTTTTCATAACCTCTTGATCTTATCTTCTTTCTTCATCTCTAATAAAAGTTTAATTTATAATTACGGTGGTTTTGTTAAATGCTCGAAGTGGAATTGCCATAACCCATGCAATACTAAAATAGTAAGGATAATAATCACTTTAAATTCCTAAACCCAATTGATTACTAGCAATGTTGTTGGTATATAGATTCGTTTTTAAAGGAAACGGTAGTATTGCACCCACCCACCAACCCACAAATACCAGATCAAATATATAATTCATGCAAACTATATAAAAAAATATTGTATGTTATAAAATGTTTTACTTTTATCTCCAATATTAAGCTTGTAATATACTCCTGAAAGTTCTTTGATTTTTTTAATGTATAATTTTTGTTCATATACCAAAACCGACATGAACTGGACACGATTGACAACTGGGGCAAGCAAATGTGCCCACTTGAGCTGAATGGGCTTCTGTGTTTTGGGCTTTATTATTTTTGTGGTCTGCAGCTGTTGTCATTTATCGGGCCCAGTTATGTAATCTGTTTCCGTTCAATGAAATGCTCAATCTTTGATTAAAAAAAATGAAAAAAAGAAGGCCCAAGGACGGTGTCTATATGACAATAAACAGTACACTGAGCCAGCTTGAGTGAGTGAATGAATGCTATCTTTTCTTCTGGTTTCTGTTCGGTTTTTCTTTTTAATCTCAGTCAAGCAATGACAAGATTCCATGCCCATGGCCGTGATTTTGCAGATTTTTATACTTATTCTGTCTTTTTATAGCTTTGAAATTAAATTTTCTATCTCTGTGCAATCAAAAACCCTGTACTTCGGCTACGTAATTGATTTTCCTGATGTGGGTTTCATGGGATTCGAATTGATTTTCACATACGTTGAAAATCAATTGATCAGGTGAAATACGTTCGTTAACTTGCAATATCCATTTGCATTTTGTTGTTCTCTGTTAAATGTCATAATTTACAAAAGAACTTTGATTGCAGGGTAGGGGGGAGAGTTTATGGTAGAAAGAGTAAAGGATTCCATGGAAGGAGGAGTTGGAAATGCAAGGTACTTAACCCCATCTATCTATGCCATGCTTTTACTACCTATGATGTTGCATAGGCCCATGTTAAATATAGTTACTTGTTTACTTTGGCGATTCTTGGTTTGGTTCACTAAATATGTTGAATCTCTTGCCTGCCATTTGTGCTCTGATGCCTCGGTCCGCAAGTGATAATGTATATTGGGTGCCTGACAATGTTTGATTATGATGTTTTTTCTCTTCTGCTTTTGCTCTTCAACTTCGATGAACAATGCTCGATATATAGTTGGTTAGCCTTACATCTGTCATGGGGATAACCATCTTTTATGTATTTTATCATTCTGCTTTGTAATGCTCTACACCCTCCTTACGGCCTTACAATGTTAGTAGCTTTTGTGTTATTTGTGTTAGAGAATAGTAGGATGAAGAAATAGGTTGATATTAGTGATCAAAATGCTGCTTATCCCTCGCTAGAAAAATTCATGAAACAAAACTTAAGATAACATCTTTGAAAGCCTTAAAATTGCAAAGAGTATTGGCACAACTCCGGGACAAGGAATCCATTAGCATAAAACGCAACAGAGTACTAATGTAGCCTCCTAATTTACATTGGAAACACCACAGAACAAATATGGATCATCTCCACTAGCGAAACAATTTCAATAAAATTATGTTTCAATGCAAGAAAAAAAAAATTATAATTCTTGAGAATCTTGAGTTCATATAGTGTTATTTAGCAGTTGAAGAATGTTACCTTAATCACGGATCCTTTTTTGCCACATTCATGCCCATACATCATTGTCGGCATGAATCTGGCAAAAAAGAATACAGTAACTGCCCAAAGGGTGGGGATAACTTTCTTTTACTGCTGAATGACACCTCTATGTTTCAGCCACTTAGGTGATGTATATGCTGGCTTTTGCAGACCACTACCAGCTACACATCGTAAAAGAAGTAGAGTTTAAGCCACTAGTGTGGGCATTGATGGGTGTGAGATACAACCACGTTGTGAGGTCCAGTCGCTGTTTCTGTTGAAGGTTGCATGGATTAGAGTAAGCTGAGATATCTAGGATGGTTAACTGGGTCAAAATGGTAGGTTGTTCAAAGAGGCAAAAGTAAGGAGCCTCCGGGGATTGAGCACTTGACGGAATGTTTCATCTCTTCTCTGATGCTGTTTCAAACCTCGCACTTCGAACTCTTGGCATAGGGAGTGCAATTTTCATTTTGAGAAGGAGAGCACTGTGCAGAGGTGCGGCTGTCATGAGGAGCAATGCTGTACTCTGCCTTGCCATCTCATCTCTGAATCCTTTTTACTTTATTTCCACACCCAGTTCCCAGCCTAGATCAGGAGGGTCTTCGGTTGTAGATAGAATGTTTAATGCTTGAATTTTGGCATCTTGATGTAGCTGTGGAATGGTTTCTTTGAAACTGGTATGAATTTCACAAGGCAGCCAATAGGCCATGACAAAGATGCAATTGCAATACACATTCCCCATTGCCATCCGTTCAACCTCTGTGTATCTGCAAACTTCCTTAGAAACTCCACCATCACGACTTGAAGAACGATAGTAATGCCCACAATTCCAAGAAACAAATGGTTTCTGAGAATGCCTTTAAATACATTTTTCTTTTCCATACTCCTCGCGTTGAACTCGTTGAAAACTTGGCCAAGCACAAAAGTGTTGAATATAAGTGTGTTATTCACCTCTGCACTCACATTAAGAATTGACTCACCCTTAAATTGTAAGGTCAAGAGGACTGCTATCTGAAAAAATGCTTGAGCTAGAAGGTTTCTCCACATTATGTTCGTTATCAATGGCGCAGTCCGACCTACAGGTGGAGCATGCATGAGCTCATCAGTCGGCCTCTCTGTGGCAAGGGCCAGAGCTCCCAATGTATCCATTATGAGGTTCACCCACAGCAACTGGACTGCAGTTAAGGGAACCTCACCTGCAGAAACGGCTGCAATAAAGTTGATCACAAGAGCTGCAACATTCACAGTTAGCTGGAACTGTATAAACTTTTGGATGTTGTTATAGACACATCGCCCCCACCTTAAAACTGTTGCAACAGAAGTAAAGTTATCATCCAAAATGATGATATCTGAGCTCTCCTTAGCAACCTCTGTACCTTGGATGCCCATGGACAGTCCTATGTCTGCTTCTTTTAGTGCAGGAGCGTCGTTGGTACCATCTCCTGTGACTGCAACCACATGACCTTTCTGTTTCAAGCATTGTACCATGAGGAGTTTATCAAATGGGGAAGACCTTGCCATGACGCAGATTTTGTCAACCTTTTCCATTCTCTCTTCATGTGTGTAGTTCCGAAATTCAGCTCCTTCCACCACTTCTCCATCGTTCCCTTCATGATTGAAGTCAAGTATCCCGCACTCTGTTGCTATAGCTTTTGCTGTAAAGACGTTATCCCCAGTTATCATTTTGACCTTCACTCCTGCAGACTTGCAAGTTTCTACTGCTTTCTTGGCTCCTGGTCGGCATGGATCCTTGAGCCCAACTATTCCTAGCAAGGTCAAGTCATCTTCTGGTAGCCTTCGTTGCGCCTTGTGTCCATTGTTGTGCTTCATCTCTCCCTCCTCAATTCTTTTGTAAGCAAAGGCTATGCATCGAAGGCTACTAGCTGCCATGCCTTCAATTATTTTCCCAACTTTACTTCTTATATCAGCATCCATGGACTTCTCTATTCCATCACTCTCATAGTAATTGGTACACATTGCTACTATCATCTCAGCAGCTCCTTTCCAATGTACATGAGTACTATCGTCAGCCGTATCCCTTATTGTAACACCACTTCTTTTCTTCTCTGAATTGAATGTTTCAACATGGAGCACAGCATATCGGTGCTTCAAGTTTGCCACGTCCAGACCCAGGTCAGAAATAGCCCATGAGAGAATTGCTTTTTCAGTTGGACTACCTGAATACTCAGGCGCAGATTCTGATGTGGCCTTGTAGACACTAGCAGTCGTGTTTAAGCCAACTGCCTGTCGGAATAACTCAACAACAGTTGCAACAATTGCTTGGTAAGAATATTTCTCCATAGACTCCTGGCCAAGCCAGAACTTCGTTACTTGCATCTGATTTAATGTTAACGTGCCTGTTTTGTCAGTGCAGATAACTGTAGCTGAGCCCATAGTTTCACAAGCAGGAAGTTTTCTGACCATGGCGTGATCAGCCATCATTCTCTTCATGGAGTATGCTAGTGTTAATGTGACTGCTAGTGGTAAACCTTCTGGAATTGCCACAACCACAATCGTAACTGCCGCAGCAACAATGCTTACCACTGAATTTACCACGTCATCGGTGTCTGTTCTTTTGCCCTGGTACTCCTTCAGCCCATTTTCATTTTTTGTATTCCCTGTGAAATAACGAACTAACATGACTACAAGAACTAGGAAAGCGACAGAGAGGCCTACTGTACCAATGTATGAAGTTAGCTTGTCAAGCCGAGATTGTAATGGTGTTCGTTCATTGGTATCACGAGTTATGGAGCTCATCATCTCGCCCCATGCAGTGTTCATTCCAACAGACGTGACGAGCATCCGAGCAAATCCATCGGCAACTTTTGACCCAGAGAGCAAGAAGGGGTTCTCTGCAGAATCAATTTCAACATGGTCACTCTCTCCTGTCATGCTCGACTCATCCACTTGCAAGGAATGTCCATCTAGGAACACACCGTCAGCTGCAATCTGATCCCCTATCTTCAGGAAAACAATATCTCCAACTACAATGTCAAATATGGAGATTTGTTGTCGCTTTCTATCTCTGAAAACATCTATGTTGATATTATCACTTATTTTTGACAGCTTGTCGAACTGTGTCTCCTGCCTGTAGTTGCTGAAAGCAGAGACAACAACCACCAGGAAGACAGCTACGAAGATGCTGCCTCCTTCGTACCATCCCTCCTTTCCGCCGTGTTCTTTGATACCGAATCCCAGAGCAAGAGCAGCACATACCAGCAGGATAAAAATGGTGGTGTCTTTGAAAGCTTGCAGCACGAAGAATAGAAGCCCTTTCGGAGGAGGCTTATGGTAAGTGTTGGAACCGAACATTTCACGCCGCCTTTTGAGGTATTGTTCGTCATCATGGATTCCTTCTTTTGTGTTTGTCCCAAGAGCCGTGGCAATACCTTCAGCTCCTCCAAGGTGGTTAAGAGCTACCAAGTCCTTCTCCTTCGCAATGACGGAGAGTCTGGCTTTGTCGATAGCAGGTGTGTCGAGAATCGACCAATTCCCCTTCTCCTGCTGGCGGGAACAGCTCGGCTCTATGTCCAGCACGGTGTACGGAACAGAGTGCAGGATTCCTGAATGCTGGCTGTTTTTGTCCAACACTATGTCCCTCACAAGAGAGAGCAATGCCCGAACGGAGCGAATTGCTAAAAATGCAATCCGCCACCGCTTATGGGCTTTGTTCATGAGGGTGGTGGTGAGCAGTTGGCTGCAGCTGAACTGCGACTCCTTGCTACTACTCGCCATTGTAAATTCTGTTTTGGAAGCTAGAAAATGTGTTTTATTTTACTGTTTTATAACTGAGGACTGTTTTAGAGTTTCATTTCGAATCAACGAAGACGTGAACCTGCTTTATAGGCCAAGCATGTCGGTATACGATGATTCAAGAAGAAAAGTCTACCCTCTCCATTAAGTAATTGACAGCAAACCCTAATCTTTTTGTTTTTTTTTTGAAGAAACGCCAACTAAGGGGGAACCAATATTGCATAATTTTTTGGTGATTGCCCACCTAAACAAGCAAGTGTGCAGGTGGTAAGACACCATCCAACTCCAAATTGCTCATCAATTCAAGTGGAGAAAGTGAAAATGGAAACTTCATGGAAAGGGGGAGGAATAATTATTTAACAACTACTATTTTACGCCGAGTGAATAAAATTAATTTTGAAAAATAATTGAATTTTTTTTAATGTAATAATAATGACACGTGGAATTATAAATATAAAAAAAAAGTCCAAAATTTCGTGCTCGCCCATACCTAATTCAGCTACTTTCTTTAAAAACTTTCCCACCCAATTTAGCTAACGGTTTGGATTAATAATTTTAAAATTTTTCTTAGATTAATTGAATGCATTCGTTGAAGTACACTGATTGTTTTCTTAATCAATTAACATAATTTCGGTGAAATTAATCAAAAAGCAAAATCAAATACTTTTAGAAAGGAAAGATGTAGAATTTCCGGGGCATTGTTTTTCCATTGCTGCCGAAAGGAAAAGCGGAAGAAATATGGTTGGTGGACAAATCAAAAGAGAAGTTATATACTCATTCCGGTACAAAATAAACGACGTTTTGGAGTTTAAAAGCAATCCAGTTTCGAAATAATTGACGTTCTCGGTATCCTAGTCTGGAGAAGATGACATTGCTCCTGTCATCCCTTGGTGTAAACTGAGACAGAAGCCATGGTAATTTCAAAAATAGGCTTCGATGGTAGAGATACAAAAGTCAAAAATTGCCTCATTTTTTTGTAAATCAATCATTTTCTTAATTCGAGTGCAAACACTCAAAAAATCATTTATTTTAGTTGTTTGTCTTTGAAAAATATGTTGTCCGTTGCTCCACTTCTAATCTGGTTTTAGTGCAGTCTGGCTGCTAATGCTGCTGCCTTCATTTTCTTATACCGTGTGTTATCCGTGTGCAGCGACGTCATTTTGAGCATGATGCTCTATGCCAACTGATTATGATAACAACCGCCATTAAATTTCATAAATCAATCTATAATCAGCTAATCACCCACTTTTAATGACCCAATATATATATATATATAGATTGTAATTTTTTATTTGTTTTCTTGTCACTATACAAGTGTTTGCCTCCGAACCAATGAGTATGCAATAACTAATGAGCACCTATTTCATTGATTTTTTTATCGACCAAAAAAACATATATTTCGGTTTTGAATTCAAATTTCCTAATTAAAATCCGTACGAAATAAAGGACAAAACAATTTTCCACCATTCTTTTTGCTAGTTGTTTTCAGTCAGCGCACGCGTGTTGATCAGTGGAAGTCTACGTATGTAACATGGTTTATTCAGGTAAAGAAATTTCCGGAAGCTTTCTCTCCATGTGGCTTCAATTATAAACACAAGGGTGCCGTAGTCAACAACGTAAAAAGAATGGGGTATTACTCATGTTATAAAGAGAAACAAAGAACACCCAAGTTTTGAATTATCTTCAAAATTTTATTTTATTTTTTAAAAAACAATTCTAGCTTACTGGAAAAGGAAAATAAAAATCTATATATTTTGGAATTTAATAGAAAAATTCTCGTACGTATAGTCTAATAATGGTTATCTATTGATGTAAAATACTCGAGTCTCGCGTCAGCTATTTGAAAAAAAAACAGATATTTGTGCTTTGCCTTTTATATTCTTGCCACCGTAGATTGTTTGATAATGACAACAACTGCAGCACCAATAAATTGAATACAAGAAGTTACCTGGCTATTTCATGAGTCGGTCCGAGTTGCAAATATTGACAATAAAAAAAGACAATGCTGTAATTTCTTTGTATTTTCTTGATTATGCTTCTTTGTAGGATTGTTTGTTTGACAAGGCAAATGCAAGGGCAAGAAGAATGACCATAACGTTTGTGTTGTGCAATTTGCCAAACATTGCATAGAAAGGCATTATGTCATTATCTTCACACAAAAAAATCTCAACAAATGGTCAACAAGTTGTTTGGATATATATATAACGTTGTGACAACACACTGTCCCCCTACGATTAATCCTTTTCTTCTAGTTTAACCAAATAAAAGATATTTTGATTAATTTGTCTTACTCTCCTCGAAAGGAAAAGTGCCACGTTGATAGATAGGCAATTTTATTCTTATTGTATTCTCAGTTTTCATAAAATAATTCGAAACGGTTGGGGACAGTTTCTAGTAATTTTTTTACCATCTCAATTTCGTTTTGTTTACTCTACCTGCCAGAGACGAAAGAGATTTGCTAACAACTTAATACTCTCATGGGCTTCCCATGTTTCAAAGCAGATCGGGCGCCCAAAATCTATTTTGGATTATTCCCATTAGTTTTCAACATAATTTCAAAGAGCATGTACCTGGAGTAATTACAAACGAAGAACACAAACTTAGTCACAGATTAAGATTAGGAATTCACGTGATTCAGATCTAAACAAATACGTAGGCATTTGTTCGAGAACATCTCAAACAATTGCACGGGCGCTAGCTCCGGGTACACATACTAAACTAAGACTGAAGCTGCACAGGCATTCTAGACAATCCAAACCAAAGAACATAGCTTTGACTCATTCCTTTAGCGTTTCAAAGCAAGTTTAACAGCCCAGATGGCACTAAACATCACTGGAATTTCTGATGCATTAGAGATGCTCCATCCCGATCAAGCACCGGGACAGGAAAGCCAAACCATACTGCAAAACAAACACCCTTATATGCTAGCAGAAACACTCAAAACAAAACCTTACAAAATCAATGACACAAACATTCTTGCCTGACATCCAATGCCAAGCACAACTTCACATATGGACCTTGCATGAGAAACACCAGCATTATTTCCCAGTGACTATCTGATGTAGTTTTGGAGCAAAATACAAACACGAGAAAAATAGAAAATAGAAGCATTAACTAGGTGCTGTTCTATCTCACTCTCATTCATTCAAAAGGAAGTCTAACTTAACTAACTCATATTACCCAACTTCTACTCTCCTACAAGAAAAGATAGAAGAAAAGAAACAGTGACAAACAATGAAATAAAAGTTGTAAGAGAATCAGATCAAAATCCTATTTCTACATATCTCTAGTTCTCATTTGATTTAATTTGTCTGGTTAATAGAGAAAAGATAATATCACAAATATATTCCTGAATAGAAAGATATAAGCAAATGAGCTCCAGATCAATAATGGCACCAAATTCTATTACTTTTGCTTGAAAAACCATCCATACCTAGGATCAACACCAAGTAAATCACTAGCTTTACAATTCGTCATGCCACTTTCACATTTGTCAAACCAAGTCAACTGGATCAACTTATTTTTATCATCATTATTATTGCAATACCTCTCTGGCAATGATATCGAGCTGAGTAGCTTCCTGATGGCCTCTTTTTCTCTAACCGAAATTCTCGCTTCTCTAAAAGGTGCAAAACACTTTTCATTTGCAAACCCAACACACTTCTCCTGTGCCGCTGCCAAACACCCTTGCATTTCACGCTCCTCACACTGTTCTCTTTCTTTCAGCTCTTCAGCCAATTTTTTCCCTCCTCGAGCAAGGTTGCGCCACCATGGGGGTTTACACTTGTTTGATGCAGTTATGGCACACCCAATTTGAGCCCCACCCTGACACTGCTCAATGATTTTGGAGTTGCAAATCTTGTACGAAGATGCCCAGGATTGAGGGTTCTCGAAACCAAGGACATACGGACCTGATGATGGATCATCCCTTGGGCCGGCAGGTATGGGGCCACGAAGGAGAGGGATTGGGTGGTCGAAGTTGATGATGGTTGAAGCTGGAGCGTAATCATCGAGGTTCTGTTCCATGGTTTTTTGTGAAAGAATTTGTTTTTTTTTTTGAAGAAGATGCCAGTGAAGTTGGTAGTAAGGTCGCAGATTTCTTAAAATCCAAGAGCTTCAAACTACAAAAAACGTATGCAGATCATCCACAAATCTAGAATGGAAAGTTGCATCCTTCCTAAATGCAGGCTATTCCCTCAATACGTGCAGCAATTAGAAGCTGATGGTGAACACAAACAACATTCTCCGATTGCACAGGAGCCAAATTGTACTCGCTGCGAGACAGGGATCTACAAATATAAGTAGATGAAAGTGTTATGCAAAGGCACAAGAAACAGTGAGAAACACCAAAACAGCATTTCCTAACTAACACCCCAAATCCTTTGTCTTTTTTTCCTACCCTAGGATTTCCATTACGAACCAAAATAGGGTTAAATTGAACTATTACGAGGAGCAGCAATTTCTCATCCAAATTTAAATGAAAGATACTAAATTGCTAACAGGAAACACTACAAAAACAGCTATACAACAAAGCGCAAGTTACTTATAAGGTGAAATGTTAGCAGGAAACATATGGACCATAAGCATATACCTGTAAGCATCTGAGCACTGATCAATAAGTCAAAGTAAACATACCAGTACAGGATCATCAGCTCTCTTCACTCATAACAGACTCCCAACTCGGGAATGGAAACGGCAATAATCATCCGGCGAGAAACGGTGGCTTCCGATTTTCTACCGGTTCGTAAAATTGGTTTTTTTTTTCTCCCCTTTTGACAGACATCGGATCTTCATTATAGAGAGAAACTTATGACAGCCCATTTATTTTGGGCCGGGCCCGGGCTTATTTTACTGCTTCTACAACACATTATTTTTTTAATTTTTTTAGTAGATTTTTACACTTAATTGAATTACATATACTTCGTGTTCCTTTTTACTCATGATCTAGGTGTGTTAAAATAAACCACGTCATTTTCTTATGGTATGGTTATATTGGTGAATATTGATAAAATTTATTTATATTTTAGAAAAAAACTAAATGTTCTTATTTGATCTTATTATACGACGATTTAAATAAACATATTAAGATTAATAAATACTCTGTTAGGAGTAGATTTATTAAGAGATGAAACCATTATAGGAGAGTTTGGAGTTTAATCATTTATATTAACAATCACCGCATCCTTAATTAATTAGAATACAAACATAATTAAATTAAATAAATCAGAAAGCCATCATCATCCTTGCAAATTCCTCATAACTAACTTGGCCATCACCATCCAAATCTGCCTCTCTGATCATCTGCTCTGCTTCTTCATCTGTTATTCTCTCTCCCAAGTTCATCATCACTTGTCTTAGCTACACACCATTCACACCACAACACTGTCAAATTATTTTAACTTTCTTTTTTTCCGACCAGATTCGAACTTTGAATCTTACTATATTACTATCGATAATTAATTAGTTACATGTTGATTGGTCGCTATCTACTATTTTATTATGCGCTGTTTGTTGTAAACAAATGCAAGATTTAATTAATTTACCTCGCTGGCTGAGATGAATCCATCTTGGTTGCGGTCAAATACTTTGAAGGCTTCTTTCAGTTCCTCAACAATAGTTTCCTACATTGAACGTACACATATGGTCCCACGTTAAATAAGAAAATGGCATCAGGTCAAAATATTAATTATATTGTGGATTAATCAGAACACATTTGTCAAACACAACGTGCATTTAAACAATTTCTTAAATCAATAAAACATGGAAACTGCTAACATCAAAATATAGAATAACTGGTAAATGAAAGTCTTATCTATTCCCAATCTCCCGTAAAAATCAAAACAATTCATCCATTTATAATCTACCTTTTGTTTCCGTCCCATAATGTTCAAGAACTCTTCAAAATCCAATGTCCCATTTCCATCAGCATCAACTTCCCTGATCATATCTTCAACTTCTGCTTTTGTAGGATGTCCCTGCAGCGAATGGATCACTGCAGCAAGCTCCTCCGACGTAATAAATCCTACACAACACATATGTTTAGATTATGGTCAATAATTAACTTCAACAACCACGAGTTTAAACTTTAATTATATCATTAAATCTACAAACCATCAGAGTCTCTGTCGATCATGCAAAACGCGTCGCGGAACTCTGCAATCTGATCTTCGGTGAGTGCATCTGCCATATCCACACCTGATCGATGCTTAACTTTTTCTCTGATAGACTGAGGAGGTGGGACTCTAACCGAGTGCTTTCTTTCTTTCTTTCTTTTAATTAGTTTTTTAGTAAAGATATATGGAAGGAGAGGTACTAGCAGAGAGGAGCTTTGGGAGTGAAGGCGTTATTCTCATATTTGCATATATAGAGCAGAGGAAGATTTGAAATTCTTTTGTTGGAGCAATATTGTGCTGAAAATTGAAATAGTCAAAGCTGGAAATTCCTAGGGAAGTAATAATTTGGTCCTCTCATTCAAACCAGGAAATTCTGGAAAGTGAGACTTTAAAATCAAAAGCTGAATGCCTGAAATTTCAATACCACTTGTCGTTCTGCTCTTGGCTCCATCTCCAAATCTTTTTATTCAATTCAATGAAGACTTCTTCTTGATACGTATATGGCACCAAACAAAGATTAATGAGTCCGAACAACGGTTAATTATATTTGCACCGATGATTAGAATATTAGCAGGAGATAATTATTTTAGAACATGACAAAAATATGATTAGAAGGTTGGTGGGTATATGTTAATGTTAGGATCAATTTGGTGACACGCGTAATTTTCTTTTCTTTCCCGGAGTCCCCAAATACCGACGTGTTGATTCTTGTTTTATCTTTGCTCAAATGTTTGTATCCACTTAAAAAAAGACATAGCCACGTCATAATTCAAGAATTCACATTCCAATTTTCTGAAGTTTGACCATAAAAATAAAATAAACTGCTAGAAAAAGGAATTGTATTTTAGGGTTTTGATAGAAATCATCAGTCATTTGAGTCATAAAAGAATATGAATTTCTTCACAGGATTTGTTCAAATCTAATCAAAATCAAAGTTTAGGATAGATAAAGTTGTGTAATGTGTTTGGCCAACGATCTTAGAGATTCACAAACCGAAAAATAATATAGCTCATTGTTTATTTTACTCATTCTATTTATCAAAAAATCTCAAAAAAAGTCAGTTGTACCCTTTATTTATTCTAAAATCTCAAATATAGTTTAACCACTCAAAGATATTCTTTTTTATTTTCCATAAACCTTTAAATTTTTCTGGCAAATCATCTTGTGCATCACTACTAGTAAATGTAATGGATGTACTGAATGGGCCCAAAATAAATGGGCTAGAAAACCTCGCCCAGACTCTGATGAAGGCCGACTTAGCTCACAAAACTTGTTACATCTTGGAAAATATGCCACACACAATCAAACGATTAAGATCGCGATTCCACAAGAGGTAAAACTACACACGGCACACTAGATCTGAATCGCCTCACTCAGTCAAGATTTGACACGTAGGTACGAGTCTTTCATCCTTCCGCCTCGTAGTGTTCTCTCGCAAGTCGCAATTCTCATAGCTCACAGCAAGCAAGCCACCGTTTTCAGCCGAATGATTATCGCCGCCGTTTTCGGCCCCGAGTTGTGACAATCCGAGTTTTACACATCTGAAGGTATCTTTCGTTTCACTTTTAAATCTCTGATATTCTCCAAAAGTTTCGCCATGGTTCTACTGATCCTCTGTTGTTTTTTAGTTTGCATAAAAGAACTAGGGTTTAGGGTTTTGGGACTTATGTGTCAATAAGCTAACTCAAGTATAGAAGAGACCGTGAATTTGTAGCTAAATCGATAAATTAGTTCAATCGAAGTATGTTGAATGGTTGCATTGCACATATTTGTTTAATAGTTGGATGATGCATTGCTGCTCTTTTTGCTATTCTCAGTGTTAAGAGAGATATGAGCAAGAAAAAAAATCCACTCGTGTTCTTCGATGTATCTATTGATGGGGAGCTTGCTGAGAGAATCACTTTTCAGGTAATGCGGGCATAGAGACCTGTGCACATTGGTCTCATTGGTTTGAGATTTTTGTCAACTTTCCCTCTATTGGAATACCCACAAGTATCATTTTTGTGTTTGGTTTCTTATGAAGTTATTTCTTTTTTGGACAGCTTTTTGCTGACGTTGTTCCCAAGACTGCGGAGAATTTCCGGTCACTCTGTACTGGTATGTTTAGCCTGACAACTTGTAGCTCACCGTACTTTTTGCAAAGCAGGGACTGCTAGGTCTTGTGTTCAATTCCTTGCTTTGTTGTCCAATCTATGGTAAAATAAGAGAGGGAGCTGTTGTTGATGTTTTTGAACTGTTTAACTCTTTACGCCATCACTATATTTTGATTTAAACTTAAATTTAAATGAGATATTGGACAACTTGTAGTAATTCATAATTTTTCCACTTTGGGTCATCAACGAACATGTAAAGGAAAAAGTACACAGGTTTGGTATGAGAGCCATTAAACTTCTTTTTCCCGTCTTTACACTATTCTAGACTTCTAGTGCCTTTGCTTTAATCTTCTTTGTTGCACTCCTTGTTTTGGCTAGGTGTAATTTGGTAAGTGCATGCAATCAGTAACTCTGTTATCTTTGTCACTTCCCTGTATAAAACAGCATTTTGCTTTCCAAAGGACGGTTTGTTACAGATTTAATATAAACTGCACGTATCATCTGGTGTCTAGAGTTCTTTAGATTTTCCACAACTTAGGAAAATGTTTCAGAACGAACTTTGCTAGTGTGAAAATTTGCTACACGAATTTGGCTACTGCTTGTCTCTGTTTTTCTTTTCATGTACAAGGACTTGCCTTCATTTGTGTGAGTGCTTGGAGGAAATGGAGGTCTTTTTTTAGTCCATTTGTTAGAGTGTTTTGCTCCTTGGTAGCTCCAGCGATGTGATGGCATTGTGATTTGGACCATTGTAGGTGAGAAGGGTATTGGAAAAGCAACTGGGAAGCCCCTCCACTACAAAGGGATCTTTTTCCACCGGATAATAAAAGGATTCATGGCACAGGTATGCTTTGCATTTCCGTTTGGCTTAAGTGTCACCATCAGATGAGGCCGTTCATTCTTAATTAGTGCCATACCAATACGAGATGCTATTGGTTGTTACAGTTCTTAGAAAATCGTCAATAATAATGGCAGGATCTGCTATTTCATCTATAAGTCACTTGTTGCTGCATGGAGACAAGTTTTATTTCTGTCTGAGTTTTGTTTGTTTACTAGTTCAGGCACTTACACATACTTAGAATGAATATGATTGATGAGTATTTCTTTGTGTGTAACAGGGTGGTGATTTTTCGAAGGGGAATGGTATACTCTTTGATTCCATAGTTCCTAATGCAACTAGTGATTAATGCAATTTCTGTGTTTGACTTCCATACTCATGCCCAGAATTGTAAGGATCAACCTTTAATTTGCAGGCACTGGTGGTGAAAGTATATATGGAGGAAAATTTGCTGGTGCGTTAGGTTCAATTTAATGCATGCTTCCATATGGAGTTGTCTTTTCAATATTCATCCAAGTTTCTGCTTCTCTTTGCAGATGAGAATTTTAAATTGAGGCATGATGGAGCAGGTTTTCTATCCATGGCTAATAGTGGCCCTGACACAAATGGTTCCCAATTCTTCATGACATTTAAGCAACAGCCTCATCTTGATGGGTATTTGGCCTTCGATTAGTCTACTTTTGATGTTTACTTGTGCTATTAATGTGTATCCTCAGCCCCAATTTCTTGACCGTTACTGCTTCTGCCCATCTTCCTGCAGTCCATGATATCAAATAAGCATGACTGTGAGATATTATTTATTTATTAGGTTTTCCTTCTCTTTGTGCCATTACAGGAAACATGTTGTGTTTGGAAAAGTTGTGAAGGGAATGGATGTTGTAAAGAAGATGGAACAGGTTGGAACTGCTGACGGGAAACCTCTCAGACCTGTTAGAATTGTAGATTGTGGTGAAACTTCTGAAAGTAAACTTCAAGAGATTGTAGCAAAGGATACAGGTAATGGTGCTACAGTAGGTTTAGGTACTGGTGTCATGATTCCCACCTCTAACTGTTACTTCCCTTTTTAACATATCATATAATGTTGCAAATTTGCAATACATGTACTACATAATATGAATTTCTTCCAGGGAAGAAGAAGAAGAAATCGGGGAAGGTTTCTGATGATGATAGTCCTGATACACGAACTAGAGGAAGAAGCAAGAAGTCCGTGAAGGATAGAAAGAAAAGAAAGAGGAGATACTCTTCATCTGATTCTTACAGCTCTGATTCGGATTCTGATTCCCTTTCTTCAGATTCTTATACGTCTACAGATTCAGATTCAGATTCTTCTCAATCTGACTCAAGCTTATCTAGTGATGAAAGACGTAAGAAAAGGAGACCTGGGCAAAAAGACAACTATCAGCGTCAAAAGAAACGGAAAAATAAACTGAGGGAGAGGAAGAGAGGCCGGCTTGATAAGCGGTCAAGGCACAAGTCTAAATGGTGCAGTTTATATCTAGTTTACAAGCGCTACTTTCTTAATGCGTTTCCTTCTTTTCTGCCTCGTTACTGCATACTTATAATCAGCCTTATTTGTAGATGATGGTTTTTTATTTACAGGAGTTCTGAAAGTGCAAGTGGTACAGAATCTGAGAGTGACAGCACCAGTGGCAGCTCTGATGGTAAGGAAACCGGTCACTGTGTTTCTGCGCGCAAAACCAATAACTCAAGTCATTCTAGAAAGAAACCAAAGAACAATTCTGGTATGTCGGTTTATTCTTCTATGCAATTATAATCTTCATTTTCTTCATATGGTGCTTTATTCTTAATTCATGTTCATGTGAGAGAGCGCGCATTGCAAAACAGATTCCATGATGGTATTTAGATTTAACATATGAATCATTGTGGTGCCACAGATGCTGTTAAGATGTCCCCAACTCCTCTCTTAGTGAAAGAAACTGCAGGAAAGCCAAAGGCAACTGAGGCCAACCCTTCACATGAAGAAGGTGAATTGTCTCCAAAGAGTGATGGACATCTGAACAATGGCCATGATGTGGGTTATAAATCAGAGAGAACAGCTGATCAGGAACCTTATTTGAATGGCTCCAATAAATCCAGGTTTCTGCTTTTTACATTTTTCTTTCATTTGTGCGATCTCATAGGCTGACATTGGAGTTCTTGAACTTATGCAATCACATAATGTCCGAATTTCCAGAAGTGCGACGCCTAGCCCCAAAAGAAGGCCTGACATCAGCCATAGAATCAGAAGTCCAGCTAGGAAGCCTGGTGAGGTGAGTCATGCGAGATCTTCTAGGAGTCCATTGCGCAGTCCTGGTCTCAGAGCTCATGAACCTTCTTCCTCCAATCACGTGCAGGCTTTATCCCCAAGCAGGTCCCCAAATGGTGCTACTAAACGCATTAGAAAAGGACGTGGATTCACTGACCGTTATTCCTATGCTCGTCGATATCGCACCCCATCGCCTGAGCGATCATCACCTCGGAGGTCCTTTGCTTATGGTGGAAGAAATACTAATAATAGGAATCGTGATAGGTAATGCCATTTTCATGTAGTTGAGTTTGGATGGAGGCTCTGATAACTTTCAAATTTATCTCATCCACACTATTCGCTCCTTCTTTTCCTTTCTTTTTTCAAGGTATCCCAATTCAAGCTATAGAGGACTTCCAGAGCGTTCTCCACGTGGGCGCTACAGAAGCCCACCAAGAGCTAGGAGTCCCCAAAGGTTTGGATTTGTTCTTTACATAAAACCCATATAACATGGATTGGTTCCCTTTTGTTTTTTCTCTTTTCTTTTGGTTTGCCTTAAGTTTTCTAATTTTTTTTTTTTAAAAAAACGTTAGAAATTGGGTTGAAGTTCTTTGTTACCTAGCCAGCAATTGCATGAGAGTGCATATGAAAGAGTAACCTAAAACAGCAACAAATATTTTCATCTTTAGCTCGCTAGACCACTTGTGCCATCTTACTTCTACTTGTGTTTCTTCTGCAAAATTATATACAAACTTGTTAGCAATAAATTTACATTGTGCTATACATAGATATGGAAGCCGGAGAAGCAGTAGAAATCGGTCTCGTAGCCCAGGCAGTTATCATGGCCGTCAGAGGGATCGCAGCCGGACCCAGAGTCCCATACGTAGTCCTAGTCCAAGAGATAAGCGGCCTCCAATAAGTGAAGGTTTGAAATCTCGCTTAGGTCCCAGGATGGATGGTCAGCGACCTCTAAGCAGAGGCAGGTCGAGGTCCAAGTCTCGGTCTAGAAGTCGTGGATCCTCCTCGATTTCTGGATCTCCCACTACTGCGCCACCAAAACGTCGAAGTAGAACAGCTAGCAGGTCTGCCTCGAGATCACCATCTGGCCAGCGGGGTTTGGTTTCCTATGGGGATATCAGTCCAATAAAGTAGCTTCTGAAAGCCTGATATAGTCCAAGACACAGCACTCTATCTTTTGCAATCTCTAAGTTAAATCAGCATGCACAATGAACTTGCTCATCACATCTACAAACAGATAGTGCACTGCAATGTAATGATATTGTTTTTAGCTGGTTGGTGATTTCTTATGGTCCAAGTTTCATATAGGGAGATCCAGCTGGATACTTGGCTGATGAATGAAGCTGACATTAGTAGGATCTTTCTTGAAAAAATTCTGTTTGTAGAACTTGAGCCATTTTGCGACCCTTAGTGTTGTTGTTTGGTACGGTTATTCTGATGCATTGGTCTGGATATGCTTATTTTCCTTGGTTTTTGGTCATGCGCCATTCTATGATAAGCTTCTTGCCTTGTACCGTCATACAAATTATGGGTCCACCACTAATGCGCTGCAAGGAGTTCAGATTTATTGATTTCATTAATGGTAGATTTCACCATTTATGTAAGGTATAGGGTACGACATGTCAATCTGGTGGTGCTGCTAGTTTTCTTAGTTTCGTCAACTTTAAAAGGACAGGAAAGTGTCAAATTCAACGCAAGTATCCTGTCCTACAAGAATAAGATCTTCGTAAGAACTTGAGACTTGACTACTCTTAGTCAAAATCTCGAAACTTGGATGGAAAAAATCATATTAGAAGAGTCACCTTCAATATGATACTCGAATGAGACTGGTCTCAAATCAGAGAGACCCGAGGAGCATTTGTTGCAGAGAACGAAACATAAAAAGTCAGCTGATGCAATTTGCAGGTATTCCAAAACTCTCTCTTTTATTACATAAAGCTACGGCGGGAAACTAAAAGCATGCCTGCAAGGCTACAGTACAAAAGGCAAACTCTCTTAATTAATGACTACAAGCAGTTCAATCCATTTCAGGTTGGTCTAACTTTGATCATTGCATCACATTTGAAGAATACAAGCAGCTGATCCGATCCTAAATTGGTTTACCTTTAGGAACAATTTGATCTTTGAGCCACATGTATATTGGAACCAACACATAGTAGGTCGCTGCCAAGGCACCCAAAACGAAACGCAGAAAGAATATGAACGGGTTTACAGGCTTTTCCACATCCTCTTCCTTTGGACCAAGCTGCATTAACATATGAATCACGTCATATACGGTTCAAAGTGGGAAAGATTCTCACGAGAAGCTTGCAATAGCAGAGGAATCTATTTCTAAATGGAAAAGGAAAAGAGAAAACTATACTCAACAGGTATGCAAACTAGTAAGCAAAGACGAGCAAACCACCACTTAGTTGGAAGAGCTCTTCAGATCATGTGCCATGGTCAAAAAACTCCAAAACATCAACTTTGAGGTCACATACAAAAGGTCATTGATCAGCTAGTATTTATACCCCAGCTACTTTCTAGACAATTGCCAAAAGTTATGATACAAATAACAGGTTGAATTTTTTTTCTGAAACCACTGAAAATACTTTCATCACATTAGATGGACGGATGGATGTTTAACACAAATAGCACATTCGATGTTTAGGAGTTTAGGCCTGAAATTAGGTCAAGGTCATGGTAAACTCTAATATCGGGACGAAATGCCAATCTGACCTGTTGCAGCAAAGTAATTGCACTCTGGGTTTCCTTTTCATGCCCAGTGTCATTAGACAAGAAACAATACCCAACTTCAATTGGAATTGAGCATTCAAATATCAAAGGTTTGCCTTCGTTGTTCTTCATGCTAGGCTCCTTTCTATGTGGTGCAATATTTATAAGTTCCCCCCCCCCCCCACCTTTATTTCCTAATTGTAAAAAGGAAACTGGAGCAACACACATACAACAAGAGCATCCGGAGCCAATGCAAACACTAGTTACAACTGATATGCAAATTTCAATAAAATGAAGCTGTAAACACTTTACGAACAAATATCACTATGATTACCTGCAAAGGTGAATCTCCAGAAGCACGTTTAACACCTGTGACAGAACATCCCATTATCAGGCCATGTCGGCGAACACCTCGATACCATTTTGGGCCAATCCTTTTCAGTTTGACATCCTTAAACCCAGCCTTCTCAAACCACTCAATGTACTCTTCCTCTTTTGGGAAAAGCATCCAAACATCTGCAAAGAAGCGGGACAACCAAAATTCTGGATACACTGGCCCAATTAGACATGCTTTTCCTCCTAACTTCAAGACTCTGTATGCTTCCTTGATGCCACGTTGCGGTTCAGGCCAGTACTCAATGCTGAGAAGATGCAACCAAGTAATTACCATAAACCCACAGCAAGGAAAATTAATCAGTCCAAATTTATGCCATCTTTATTTATTTATTTTCTACACAAGCTGTATACTGGACACGAATTTTTTCTCTGCAACAACCTAAGAGCTTTCCTATCCATATTTCCATACAATTTTATTCCACCAACGGAAAATAACATACATGCATAGAGAGGGATACAAAACCTACATAGTTATATGCATGTATGGATATGGATAGGGCCACTGCTTAGTACAACAGCAAAAGTCATTGTAGCAACTACAGTGGCATATGTTCAAGTTTTGCAAACACTCATTTCAATGAAACATGTCAATGGAAAGGCAGCAATTTCATACAAATTAATGCAAGAAGATATAACCAGAAGGATCTATCATGGAGATGCTTTGTTTTTCATACAAATTAATGCAAGAAGATATAACCAGAAGGATCTATCATGGAGATGCTTTCAAATAACAACTCAAACTATTAAAAAGATCTGCCCACACAAACCCATTTGTCTGGCATAACAAAAACCATTGCTCCAAACAAAAATCACGACATTCAATGAGCGAAGCATCAGTTGATAAGAAATTTGAGCTCAAATTAAAGGCAATCATATAACAAACATACCTCCCAGCAGACACATATCTGTCTGCATAATCAGTAGGAAAAGGCAGATCCTCAGCATCACCCTCGATAATCTTACACTCCTTCAAGGGCTCCTTCGCCTTGGCCTTAGCAAGTTGGTGTGGGGACTGATCAAGAATGGTCACATTTTTGGCATCCACATGCTTAACTATCCCCAAAGTGGTGAAGCCAGTGCCACCTCCAACATCTACCACTATCATATTCCTGTCATTGAGATCAGCAGGCTCAAGTGCATCATCTCTCATGTCCTCAGTCCAGTGCCCAGGGTTTATAATGTGGTCATACACAATCGATAAGAACCTATAGAACCAAAAAGCCTCTTTCTTGTGCTGAATAAACCTGGGCTGTGAGGCAGGCCTAGAGGATGACACACTGCACCTGGGTGCTAAAGTTCTAGTCTTTTGGATTCTAGGGATAGAAACTAAATTAACATTAGAAAAACGCCTACCATGAAGATCTGACCCAGAAAAGGACAACCCTTTTGGCGGAAAACCCCTAATGAGAGTGAGATTTCCAGCTCCGTTGAGCATGGAAGAGACCATGATCAGATCAAACAAAGGAAACCCAGAAAGGAATTGAGCAAATTTGAGTCTAAAAAGGAAAACCCACTCACGAGATGCAAACAACAGGAGTTAATTGGCTGTGGGTTGTTGATGAGGATTGAGATTTGAGTGAGACGTTGATGTGCAAGAATGTATTGTGGTTTGCATATAAGGTTGTGATTGCTCGCTCTATCTATTTAAAATGAAACAAAAAATAGACAAAAAAAACAGTTACCTTTAATACTACTATCTAGTATACTAGTAGCTGTGAAGTGAAGGGGCTTGCTTAGCATTACCAGAGCACAGCAGTGAGTACGTGTCAGTACAAGTAAAACAAAGACCACTGGTCTTCTTTAACCGAAGGGCGCCACCAATGAATGGAAAAGTGTGACGTGTAAGCGCAAAAAATCTTCTTAAAGAACTTCAGAAAAAACTCTTCTAAAAATAGCGAAAGCAAAAAAGATTTCAAAACATTTTTCACCTTTTTAGGGGAAAATAATCCTAAATAAAAATTCTGTTAATTAATAATAAATACAAAAATGGAATCTTCTAGTGTTCTAAATCTAAAATAACTATCCACGTTGATAGTGGTCGAATACTAAAAAAATCTATTTATCTTTTACTCAAATCTCGTGAATGAAAAAAACTATTACGACTCTTTCAATCCCAATTATCGAACTAAATTATTTCCTTGCTCAAAATTAAAAACTTCATAAATTATTATTCTATGTAGAAAATAAAAAGTTCTAGTAAAATCTCAGATATAAAATTACAAGAATTTTTGGACTCAACTAGCAAACTAAGTGGAGAATACCTTAGTCTAAAGTTAGACAAAGACCGACATCTAACTTATTATGTTCGTGATCAAATATTCAGGTACCTGAAATATCTTATAGCAATTTTAATCCTATATTTTATAAAAGTTCAATATTTTTACTAATTAAAAAGTTAGATTATATATAAAAAATGAAGGTAAAATGTAATACTGATGAAGGTTTTGAGGAGGGCAAATAATATAATTTTTTTTAAGGAATAAATATAAAAAATTAATGAAAAAATATATAGAAATTTAAGAACTATTATAGAAGAATTTAAAATACGGGAAGGATTAATGAAGTAAGAGTAGAACTTTAAAGACGAGGAGAATTAAAAAAAAATGAGAAATGATTCCTGACAAATTAACTCGTCCCTTGAACATCGGGAATTGGGTTAACTACTCAAAACAAAGAAATGAGTTACATCAACTCACAAGCTAACCTAGTAGCGCACCCCAAATCTCCATAGAATCCATCGCCAATAGAAGAGCAGCAAAGAACCTAAAGCCAATTTCCGACGGATATCCCATAATCCATTGCCCCAAACCTAGTGGCCGCAGGATACTCCGCCTCATCGTCCATTCCTTTTATGTTTTCATTTTTTTGATACACAAAAATCGAAGTCAAACTTATATCAACCACTAAATTATACACATCAATTTTTTAGCGTATAAACGATAAATTAATTCCACTCCCCAAGCACATAAAAATGTTCATAACCAACAAGGAATTTGCACATCCAGAGCTGGCTACACAACAAAATGGGAACAAATTAAGAATCATAGTTAACTTCCTCCCACCTATATATACACCATCTCCCATACTTCCTAATCAAACCCGTTTTCATTTCTTTTCCAACCCGTTTTCATTTTGCCCTGAAACAAATGTCGAATTTCACGTTACCGGCTAATTTAGCTCCCGACGCCGGAAGCCCGGATTGGTTAAACAAAGGTGACAACGCTTGGCAGCTAACAGCAGCAACCTTCGTCGGCCTGCAAAGCGTACCGGGCCTGGTCATTCTTTACGGCAGCATAGTCAAGAAAAAATGGGCCGTGAACTCGGCCTTTATGGCCCTTTACGCTTTTGCGGCGGTGCTGGTTTGTTGGGTCCTATGGGGCTACCGGATGTCATTCGGGGGCCCGTTTATACCTTTACTCGGGCGACCCAATTTCGCATTGGATCAGAAATATCTACTGAGCAAGGCCTTTTTGGGGTACTTGCCGAATGCGACTATGGTTTATTTTCAGTTCGTGTTTGCGGCGATCACGTTGATTTTGGTTGCTGGTGCATTGCTTGGGAGGATGAATTTCCATGCTTGGATGTTGTTCGTGCCACTTTGGCTCACATTCTCTTATACTTTTACGGCTTATAGCATTTGGTACCCGTCTGGGTGGTTGAATAAGATGGGTATTATCGATTACTCTGGTGGTTATGTCATTCACCTTTCTTCTGGTGTTGCTGGTTTCACGGCTGCTTATTGGGTAATTCAAGCTCAATTCTGAATTTAATTATAAGCAGTTTATATTCTTTTAGTAGGGTCAACTATATTTAAAGTTCCAACAAGATATTGATTTTTTAACTCAATAAGTAGTACATAACTTTTAAAATTCTAGTTGTGTCAATCGATAGATATTGAACCGCGGGTTGCTTTGTCGTGTCCATAAGTGTAAAGTTTAAGTTATATGAGTAAAATGTAAAGTGTGACGTGATATATTGAAAATGAACGATAATATTGAACCGTGAGTTGTTTCGTGCATATCAATAAATGTAACATTTAAATTATATTAGTAAAATGTAAAGTGTGACGTGAAACGTGGAGAATGAATAAAATGTGACTAAATCTTTTGGAAATTTGGGATAGGTGGGACCAAGGGCGAACAAGGATAGGGAAAGATTTCCACCAAACAACATTCTTCTGATGTTGGCAGGTGCTGGGCTGCTCTGGATGGGATGGAGCGGATTCAACGGCGGAGATCCTTACACAGTCAGCACAGATGCATCTCTAGCCGTCCTTAACACCCACGTGTGCACTGCCACCAGCTTGCTTACTTGGCTCGTTCTTGACATTGCTTTCTTTGGCAAGCCCTCCGTCATTGGTGCCACACAAGGCATGATCACTGGCCTTGTTTGCATCACTCCCGCTGCAGGTATCTGAAACCATACGATAAACAATGTCATGTATGAAATTGTGTGAATCTCTTGGAGTTGAAAATTTAAAACTTCTTGTTAAATTAGTACGAGGAGAATGACTTTGAAAAATGTAAGGATTAATTGCAGTTTTTTTTTATAATGTAGAGATATAATTTAGAAAAAATTACGAACACATAGTTGAAAACAATACTTAATTAACTTTTTTGTTACTTTGAACACAATCTTAATGCAGTAACTCTTTTCTCTGTTTAAAATTGCAATTTAACAGGAGTTGTACAAGGTTGGGCAGCAATTCTAATGGGTATCATGTCAGGAAGCATTCCATGGTACACAATGATGGTTCTTCACAAGAAGATATGGTTATTGAAGCAAGTAGACGACACGATGGCGGTGTTCCACACGCACGCCGTTGCAGGGACCTTAGGTGGCCTCCTTACGGGCTTCTTCGCCCACCCTAAGCTCAACCGTATCTTCTACGCGGTAGAAGACTGGGAACACTACATTGGCCTTGCCTATGGGCTCAACTCGGGCAAGACTCGCGCCGGGTTCAGGCAAATGGGTGTTCAGCTCCTAGGAATAATATTTGTGGTCAAGCTCAACATCATTATGACAAGTCTAATCTGCTTGTTGATTAGGTGGAAAGTTCCACTCAGAATGGCTGATGATGAATTGCAAATTGGGGATGATGCTGTCCATGGAGAAGAAGCGTATGCGTTGTGGGGTGATGGAGAGAAACTTGAATCCAGGCACAATAACAGTTCTTCCTATGCCATGGATGAGTTTCCCCAACTCGTGCCCAAAAAAGGCCACATGGACCTGGACATGGCTTGATCTGATGGGCCGAGCCGTTGCAATAAGAGCTAAAACCCATTTCTTGCAGTGTTAGATTATGACGTTGATGGGCCGAGCCATCGCAATAAGAGCTAAACCCATTTCTCGCTAGGAGTTTTCTGGTGATTTATCATCATGATTGGCTGTAATTTGTGGTATTTGTTTTTCTTTTCAATGGTGGCACCATCTAAACAATGAACAATATAGGTGTTTTTGATAGATAAGGATGTTTTTTTGTTAAAATAAATAATATAATGAATAGTTATTTTATTAATTATTATTACAACATTATAGATCCAATTCATAATTTATCTTATAAATAGAGCATCATTAATCAATTATGCTATAATTTGATGAGTATGGTTGACCGCGCGTCGAACACGTCAAATATAGTAGTGAAATAGTTATGGAATTGGGGGTAGAAATACAACTTATCACTGTCTACAAGGATTTGTAGATGATGGTAAGAGGATCGTCCACAGAGACCTCTAGGAAATGTAGTTCTTGAGTTTGACTTCCTCGTCACTGAGTTTTGGTTGGTTGTTATCTGAAACTAAAGACAAAACAGAAAGTAATGAAAACAGTTTAAAATATAAGATAGTATTGGCCGAAGTCTAGGCCAAGACTGCGGGCTAGATTGGGGAAAAGTCTTGTGATACGGAATTCCAGGTAAGGGCGATGGGTGAGCTTGCGTTCTTATGCATCGATCATGGACTGAAGTATGTTCATCTCTTCTTCATAGTACTGCTATAGAGGGGAGGAACTCCTTTTCCCTCCTATCTTCCCTCCTCTTCAAACTATCTGGCGGGTACTCCCTCTCCTGATAATCCTAGTCAAGGGACACCTTGCTGGTTAAAGGGTTTATCCGTTTGACTGCTGTCTTGAATGGTTGCTCACCTCTTCAATGGCACAGGGGAAGACAGTACCTAGGCTAAGTTCCTAGGTTGTCAATCTGGTCTCTACCTATTTTACCTACTCTTCTAGTCTGCTCGAGACTAGTCACCTACTCCGTCTAGCCGGCGGGTACTCCCTCTCCTTCTAGACTGGTTACAACTCTTCTCTCCTAGAGAACAAGGATGATCAAACCTTGGCTCTAGTGAGTAAGCGATGGATTAAGTTCAAGAATAAATAAATATAAAGAAAGAGATTGTGAAGAACGGATTGTGTCTCACGATTGCATTAAGAACTTCAGCTCATCAACCCTTACCAAGAATGGGTTTTTAGTTACTCATACTCATGGATAAAAGATAAAGAAATTAATTTGCATAAAAATATTAAATCCGAAATAAATTCGGAGCAAGGTTTTTAACAATGGAGAACTACGAAAAGGAAAATTGCGTTCTAACTGGGAAAATCTGATGGGAGATGATGCGGACAGAGGCCAATGATGTTTAGCTAAAATAGCCATAAGAACCTCTGTCCCAATCAAACTCAAACTCCTAAAATATCCTAAAAGATAATTACAATTAATTGTTTCTAAAAAGGAAACTAAATCGCAATTAATTAAAAGAGGGAGATCCCAATTGGGATTCTACTTAAGATTGTCTTCAGATCCCTCTAAAATTGCTGGACAGCTGCTACGTGCCAGCTGTGAGAGTCCATCTCCAAAAATACTTCAATCGCTCCAAGCTGCAGTCTGATCGCAAAGGAGTCTTGGCCGAAGTCTAGGCCAAGACGATTCTGGTAAGCGCACTGCGTCAGATACGACCTTGTCTAGGCCAAGATCCAGGCCTAGACTTGAATAAACAGCTTCAGCTCTAAACTTCATGAATTCTTCTCATTCTGCCTCCAAACCAGACCTGATCAAATGTGGGAAATAAAAGGTAACATCAGTAGAATTACTGTCCAAATTAACTAGAAAATGGACAATAAAACATGATGAAATGCAATGCAATCAAACTCCCCACACTTAAACAATGCTTGCCCCCAAGCATACAGACTCAAAGACTCAACAAAAATTAAAAACACATCAAAACAGAACAAACATCCTAAACCCCCTGGACTTCCTCATTTTCAGATTGCTTACCCCTATACTACAACTGCCAAGACACTAAACTAGAGTACCCAATGCTAGACTAACAAGGAATGATCAATACCCCAAACGTACACCTTCCACATGGTATCAAGGCACCCTACTAGACTAGATGGATAAAGTATAGGGCAACAAGGTTCACCAAGGATTTAAGTCCCCCCCCGAGTGTCGTCTATTCAAAAGTGTCTAAAGACCGGTGCCATTTAAATCACTTTGACAGAAATATTTCTTCTTTTATTTTCTTTTGTGTCTTAGCAAAAAAAATTTTTTTTTTTTTTTTTGAAAAATCATGCGTCTTTTCTGTGATATATTTTCTGTTTTATAGACACGGCAATACATAGACAGAGCTTGTCCTTTTCAGCGGGGACTTCCACCTTTGCTATGTCTGTCCTATGACATTCCAACACCTTATTTGTCTCACACTACATACAAATAGATCGACACACTCAAATCCGGCAGCAAACCTCATCACCCTAATAGAAATAAAGGTCCTAGCTAGGTGTCCTTACGACCATATGGATGACTAACGTTCTGGGAAACATCAGATTAAATGTCCCTTAAACATTGATCATTTACGCTCATGTGCATCCCTGTTACTAAAACATTGTATTCCCTAGCAAGTGTCTACATGCAAATCCACCAAAAGAGTAAACAATCTAAGCAAGAAAACGGGGATTCGGATGTCATACTCAAAACAGACTCGAAACATGCATAAAAATACAAATAAAAATCATGCAAATGACTGACTCTTGACTGGTCATGCTGACCTAAAAATTAAAACACACTAATTTGACTCACAAAAACAGACAAAAAACACACAAGCAAACAAACAATATTCATAAAAACACAAGACATATTTAACACCCTCCCCACACTTAAAAGACACAATGTCCTCATTGTGTGGAGAGACAAAAATAACATACTAAACATAAAAATAACAGAACAGAAAAATACGACCTGGGGGCAGAAGCAACTCATGTTGCTAGGGTCTGGGGATCTTGGCCAGAGGCTTGGCCTAGATCAGGGGCAGGAGAGTCCTTCGGCTTTGGATCTCTCGGAGCTGGAGGAGGCATGGAAGGGTGTGGTTTCTTTGCTGGCTGTAATGATGGTTCTGGTGCATCCTCCTCATCGGATGACTCGGAGTCTGAGCTCAGATCGTCGTGAAGGTCTTTGAGGAGTTTGAAGTGGGCCTGGAGGTGCTGGTATACGTGGAGGACATTTGTCCTTGTGAGCTTGAGCTGCTCAAGGAGAACGTCCTGCCTATCGTTAAGGCATTGTGCCCATTGAGGCGCCACTTCTGCACTGCTGGTCGCGGGCTGGTCTTGACTCTTGTCTTGGCCTAGACGCTCCAGGATCATTTTCTGCTGCTCAAGAATAAGCAGCTGTCGTGCTTGAAATTCCCTAGCCCATGCTGGGGGCTCACTGGTGCTACTGGGAGGAGGATCTTGACGGGCTTCTTGGCCTAGATCATGTGCAGCATCAGGAGTGGTGGTGTCTTGGCCAGCGTCTTGGCCTAGATCCTGGGCAAGATTGCCCTCTGCTTCTTCTCCTGGAATGATAATGGGCCGAAGTTTGTACTGCCCTCCATTATTCTTCGAGAAAATGTGGTCCTGGACCGGTGTGAATCCTGTATTACATGCAACAAACTCTCCTTCCAAATGGAAATGTCCCATTTGGTCGAAGGATCTAAAACCAAGGATTTTCGGGGAACACCATAAATGTAAATCAGAAGCAGCAGGATCTAAATTAGCAGTTTGCATAGCAAGCCAAGTTATCAAAGAACCAAAGATTAGTTTTGTTTTGGACTCACGGGCATGCAACACTTCAACCAAATACAAGTCTAAGTTGACCTTTTTCTTGTGCAAAATGCACCATAACAGAAACAATTCAGACTTGGCTAAATTTCCAGAGACCTTTGTCTTCCCCGAGAGGTTGATAGACAAGACCCTATGGAGCATTCTAAGCGCAGGGTTTAGTATGGCATGTGCCTTAGAATTCCTATCAAATTTTGCATTTTGATCACCCGTAATTTCCCTAAAAGCTACATTATTATCCCAATCAGTGGGATAATCAAATATAGCCTCATCACTGTGAGCAAATCCAAGCAAAGCATTAAATTCATACACAGACATGTGACTCCATTTGTCACACAACCTAAAATTAACTATTTCGGGGGCTGCAAAATCAGGTTTGTCTCTACCCCTAACATACAAGGCAGGTTCATCAAACCAAAAGGTTGTGTGAAACTCTAGACACAACTCAACATAAGCATCACACTCAAGAGACATAAAAGGTACCCAACCAAGAGCATACACATATTCCCTAATCTTATTCCCTAAAGCCATCTCATTCAAGAAATCAAACTCCAAACGAGCATAAGCAGGAATATCACAGGCATGCATATCACGCAACTTAGATTTATGGTCAGGGGTATCAAATGTTAACTAGCCTTTGAGTGTGTGCAAAGGAGGAAGAGATCGTACCTTAGGAGTCTTGGCCGCAGTTTTGGCCAAGACTAAATCGTTTTCATCGTCCTCATCAGAATCCTCCACGACCACCTTCTGTTTCCCTTTGCTCTTGGCAGTGGTAGGAGCGGCAGTGGTCTTCGGCGGAGGTGGAGACTGAGATGCAATTGGGGTTTTCGCCGGCTTTTTGGTCGGTGTCTTTTTGTGAGCCACCTGCTTGACTCGCCCGGAATTTTTGGTCCGTGCAGTGGCTGGATTTTTCTTCGCCGGAGGTGGCGGTGGTGGTGTGGTAAAAGCAGCGGCGGTGGCAGTGGCAGGAGTGGATTTCTTTCTAGCGGTTGTCGGAGTCGGGTTAGATGCTCCGGTACCTGCCATTTTCTTCAGTAGCCTGGTCTGGCGGCGGCTAGCTCTGTCTCCCGTCGTCGCCGGAGCAGAGGTCTTTATCCTCTTTGCAAGAGGAACCTCATCCGAATCCTCGTCGGACACGACAACAGCCCGGTCGCCTCCTTGGACACTCTCCTCTGACTCCTCGGGTAAGTCATCTTTGGAGGACATGGAGTCCTCATCTTCTAGCGCCTGAAGCAGACGACGCGCAGCGGCGGTGGAGTTTGTCGGCATTCCAGTCGGTGCAGCTCCGCGGAGGTCGTCACTCTCCTCAGGGACGGTTGAAGGCGAAGGACGGCTGGGTGCAGTCATTGTTGGAGATGGAGAAGAAGATGAAAGGATTTTTGGATGTTTGGGTTCTTTGGGTACTGTGCGATTTTGATTGGGGAAGAAGAAGGAGAAAGGTTTTATGCTTTTAGCTCAGGTGGGAGCGGTTTAATTTGTAGTGGATGTGAGAAGATCGTGTCAGAGTGGGAGAGAATATGCAGAGGTGGTGGTTTTAATTCCCACGCTGCCTAATTAATTCAATTTAATTGAATTTTGGAGCTGTCCGTTCCAAAAGCAATTGAATGAATTAATTTGGCAGAGCTGACACGTGTCCCACTATTTAAGAGGAGCTCTTCACACGCTAGGTAGTCTAGCTCTCAGTCTTGGCCAAGATCTCGGCCGAGACTACTTCAATTTCCCCACACTTAATTTCCTGCACAAAAACGAAAAATACCCAGAAATAAAATGTGATAAAAAAAATATTTACATCCTAAAATTCTAAAAGACACAAGGGTTGCCTCCCTTGCAGCGCCCTTATTTTAAGTCCTAGGCTTGACTCTCAATTTTTTTCAGTTGTTTTGAGGTGGCTCGTCCACCTTTTCGGAAACTTTTTCTTCCTGAAAATTCTCAAAGAACGGCTTTAATCTCTGCCCGTTCACCTTGAGCTCGGCACCAGTTTTCTCATTCCTAATATCTACTGCACCATGTGGGTAAACGTTAGTAATAACAAAAGGGCCTTCCCAACGAGTTTGTAATTTTCCAGGAAATAATTTAAAACGGGAATTGTAAAGAAGAACTTTCTCCCCTGTGTGGAGGGGCTTTCCAATAATTCTCTTGTCGTGGTAAGCTTTCATTCTGACCTTGACAATCAACTGATTGTCGTAGGCTAGGTCCCTCAACTCCTCTAGCTCGTGGAGTTGTAATTTTCTGTCTTGGCCAGCCTCATCATAACTTAGGTTGCATTTTCGTATTTCCCAATACGCCTTGTGTTGCAATCCTACTGGCAAGTGACATGTCTTCCCATAAACTAGCTTGTACGGTGTCATCCCGATTGGTCCTTTGTAAGCCGTTCTACAGGCCCACAACGCGTCATCTAAACGCTGGCTCCAATCGCGTCTGTCTAGGCCTACTGTCTTGGCCAAGACTGACTTCACCTCTCTATTTGACACCTCGGCTTGGCCGTTTGTTTGAGGGTGATAGGTTGTGGATACCCTATGTGTGATGCCATATTTCCTGAAAAGAGAAGTTAAAATCTTGTTGCAGAAGTGGGTTCCTCGATCACTAATGATCCCTCGAGGAATCCCAAATCTGTTTAAGATATTAGTTTTAATAAAGGAAATAACAGTCCTAGCATCATCATTTTTAGTGGCTTTCGCCTCTATCCATTTTGATACATAATCCACAGCTAGAATGATATATCTGTTGCCAAAAGAAGTAGGGAAAGGTCCCATAAAATCTATGCCCCATATATCAAATATTTCACAAGAAAGAATAAAATTCATAGGCATTTCATTTCGAGAACTAATGTTTCCCACTTTTTGACATGCCGAACAAGTTTTACAAAATAGAGCACTATCCTGAAAAATTGTTGGCCAATAAAAGCCAGCCTCTAAGATTTTTAGGGCTGTTCTTCTCGCGCCAAAGTGGCCTCCACATGCTTGGGAATGACAGAATTCAAGTATGGATTTTGTTTCATCTTGAGGTACACACCTCCTTAGCAATTGATCGGTTCCTATCTTCCATAAATACGGATCATCCCAAACATAGTACTTACTGTCATGCTTGACCTTTACCTTCTCATAGGTAGTCATGTCACCATAGTGTTTACCTGTTGCTAGGTAATTCGCTATTTCAGCGTACCATGGTCGCGGGTTTGGCTGGAGTCTAGCCCTAGACTCCGGGCTAGACAGTGCGACAGAAAACAGCTTCTCATCTGGAAATTCTGCTTTGATCTCGTTTGTGTCTCCCTTTGCTAGGCAACGGCTTAGATGATCTGCTACAAGATTTTCCCTTCCACTCTTGTCCTTAATTTCCAGATTGTGCTCCTGCATAAGAAGAATCCAACGGATTAATCTTGGTTTAGCATCATGCTTAACCAAAAGATATTTCAAGGCGGAATGATCTGAAAATACAATAATTTTGGTGCCCAATAAATAAGATCTAAATTTTTCCAGGGCAAAAACTATTGCAAAGAGTTCTTTTTCAGTTGTGGTATAATTCCGTTGGGCATCGTCTAGCATCTTCGATGCATAGTAGATGACGTGGGGGTCTTTCCCTTTCTTTTGGCCAAGAACCGCGCCAACAGCAGCGTCGCTTGCGTCGCACATTAGTTCGAACGGCAAGCTCCAGTCTGGTGGTTGGATGATTGGTGCTGTGGTCAGTCGTTCTTTCAGCTCTTCGAAGGACTTCTTGCACGCTTCATTGAAGTCGAACTCCACCTCTTTTTGTAGTAACTTGCACATTGGTTCAGCTACCTTTGAGAAGTCTTTAATGAACCTACGGTAGAACCCTGCATGACCAAGAAAACTACGAACCTCACGCAAGCATGAGGGGTAAGGCAAGTTCTTGATAGTGTCAATTTTGGCTTGATCAACCTCAATGCCTTTCTTAGAGACTACATGTCCAAGGACAATCCCTTGGTCTACCATAAAATGGCACTTTTCAAAGTTTAAGACTAAACATGTATCAACACATCTTTTTAAAATATTTTCTAAGTTGTGTAAACATTGATCGAAGTCATTACCATACACGGTAAAGTCGTCCATAAACACTTCGATACTTCTCTCGACATACTCAGAAAATATGCTTACCATGCACCTTTGAAAGGTGGCTGGCGCATTGCAAAGCCCAAACGGCATGCGCCTATAGGCAAACGTTCCAAATGGACAAGTGAACGTTGTCTTTTGTTGATCTTCGGGAGCAACGGGGATTTGGTGAAACCCCGAGTATCCATCTAGGAAACAGTAGTGAGACTTTCCAGTAAGTCTCTCTACCATTTGATCGATGAAAGGCAGCGGGAAGTGGTCCTTCCGTGTGACTTGATTCAGCCTTCGGTAGTCAATACATACCCTCCATCCGTTTTGAATTCTGGCTGTTCTTTGAGCGCCATCTTCTCCTTCGATTACTGTTGTTCCAGTCTTCTTTGGGACTACCTGCACAGGAGATACCCAATTACTATCTGAGATAGGGTAAATAACACCTGAATCTAACAACTTAATTATTTCTTTCTTAACAACTTCCATCATAGGAGGGTTTAATCTCCTCTGGGGTTGCCGAATGGGTTTCTTATCCTCTTCCACATTTATTTTGTGGGTACAGATGTTAGATGATACCCCCTTGATGTCTGCCATCGTCCAGCCAATCGCCTCTTTGTTTTCCTTCAAGACAGCTATCAATTTATCTTCTTCCTCTCTTGATAGCTTGGCTGAAATTATGACTGGTAGTGTGTCATCTAGGCCTAGATAGGCGTACTTCAAGTGACCTGGTAGGGATTTCAATTCTAATTGTGGTGCCTGCACAACAGAAGGTAGAAATTTAGGAATCATTGATTGCACATATTGACAATTAACTACTCCTCTTCTTTTGTTCGCAGTCTTGGCCGGCGTCTTGGCCAAGATCTGGGCCAAGACTAAGTCCTCTTCTTCTTGTTCGGCCAAACTGTCCACCATTTGTTGGAGTTCCTTTTGATTCCCAGTGCGGTCTTCTAGCTCTGGCAGTGTTTGAGTGGAAATTCCCCTGGTCAAAACATACTCAAGGGGATCGTTATGATTAATGTCAGCTATTTCTTCTGTAATTGGATCCAAAACATCCAAGAAACTAACACATTGCAAGTCGTTTGGGTGTTTTAAAGCATCTGAAATGCTGAACTTAATTGTTCTCCCGCAAAATTCCAGAATTATGCTTCCTTCGAAGCAATCTATCTTTGCTTTTGAGGTCCTTAGGAAAGGTCTTCCTAATAAAATGTCAGTGGTACAAGATGGCAATTGAACATTCATCTCTACTATATAAAAATCAACTGGATAGATAAAATCATTTACCATTACCAGGACATCAGTCACTACACCTTTAGGTCGGATGATTGTTCGATCAGCTAATTGTATCACCAAATCAGTCTCCTTCATGGTTCCGATTTTCAAGGTTTCAAATTCACTTAGGGACATTACATTGATACCAGCCCCTAAATCACAAAGGGCTTTCTCAATGATTTTGTTCCCTATTTGGCATGGAATTGTGAAGGTTCCTTGATCCTTGCACTTCTCCGGGAGTTGTTGTACTGCTGAAACGTTGTTGGATAAATTTATCCTTTCTACACCTGCAATTTTCTTTTTATTAGTGCACAATTCTTTAAGGAATTTAGCATAAGAAGGGACTTTTGCAATTAAATCCAACATTGGAATATTCACGGCTATTTTTCCGAAAACAGTCATGAAATCCCTCATTTCATCTTGTCTTTTTTCTTTTGAAGATCTCGGGGGAAATGGTGGAGGAATTTCTATGATCTCCTCCTTCTGTTTTGGCTTGCCCGAAACAATCTCTTGTTTTTCTGGTTGTGCTGTAACGGTAGTCTTGGCCGGAGTCTTGGTCAAGACTACTTCTGGTTCAGCTTCTTCTTCCTCATCCTCTTCCATATCTTCTGAAGCGATTTTCTTCATTTCCTCATCTGTCCTCGCTCCTTTCCTTTCTGGCAACACCACTCCACTCCTCAAACTTATAGCACTCACATTATGGGCTGGATTATTTACCGTAGTAGGAGGTAATTTTCCTTGATTTGCTATTTGAGTGATTTGCTTTTGTAGCTCCGCCAAGCTAGTCTGTGTGGACTGCATGTGATTTTTCTGCAGCTCCATCAGCTGCTTGAGCGTGTCTTCCACTGAAGGGCCAGTAAGCTGCAAAGGTCTAGGGGCAGGCGGTAGTTGAGGTAAAGGAGGTTGGCCTGGCTCTTGGCCTAGATTCGGGCCAAGATTCTGATTCTGAGGTCGTGGAACGAAATGCTGGAAGTTGATAGGAGGTTGCTGTTGCTGCTGGGGTACACCTTGATTCTGATTCTGATTTGGAGGGACTGGCTCTCTCCATCTGAAGTTTGGGTGTGATCTCCATGCGTATTGGTTGCTTCCTTGGGGATAGTTTTGCATGCTACCTTGGTTCTGTGGATATGCAGCGTTGACCTGAATTATCTCTTCTGGGTGCTGGACCATATAACAGTTGTTGGTCTAATGGTCTTGTTGCTGGCATATCCCACATACCCCGGCTGTTTGCTCTTGATTTCCCGAAGTCATTGGACCTGAAATGTTAACAGAAATGGTTTTAATCATATCGGTTAATTCATTTAATTTTTGTTCAACATTGAGCGAATTTAGAGAAGAAGGAGAAGCATTTCTATCCGAAATGGTATTATTTTGGCAGTTGTCTGCCAACGTTTGGAGCAACATCTTTGCTCTTGTGACTGTTAAATCTTGCAATGCTCCACTTGCGGCTGAATCTACTTTTTCCTTGCAACTTGGGAGCATCCCATCATAGAAATATTGTATCATAGTGTTGTCTGCTACGCCATGAGTGGGGCAGACTTCTTGCAAATCTCTGAACCTTTGATGATACTCAGAGAAGCTTTCTCCGCTTCTTTGTTGTATAGCGGCCATATCTTTCCTAGCTATGCCGGCCTTCGTGGCATTCCAGTACTTGTTGAGGAACATGGTGGACATCTCAGCCCATGTGTTGATGGTATTATGAGGCAGACTGTAAAACCAGTTCTGAGCTCCCCCTTCTAGAGAGCTTGGAAAGGCCTTCAGCTTCGCCCTCTCCATGGTTACCGTAGTGGGTTTCATGATGTCACACTGAACATGTAAATTTCTTAAGTGCTTGAATGGATTCTCGTTGGAATGGCCGTAAAACTTGGGGAGGTTGGCCACCATGTTAGTCTTTATGGACCAATCATTGGCCAATGGAGGGAGATTGATGCAGGAAAAGGTCTCCTGCTCAGCTGTTTTATTCAGCTCCCTCATTGTCGGTTCTGGTTGCTGGTCCGCCATGTCTTGGTCTGAATCTAGGCCAAGACCGTGGTCTAGACTATATTCTGATCCGGAATTAGAACCTTCCGATCCGCTTTCTTCTTGGGCTGCCCTTAGTCGAGCTTGCCTCCTTAGCTGTGCTTCGGTCCTAGTGAGATTGGGATTGATGGGTAACAAATCTTGTTCTCTACTTGAGGACCTGGTCATCAACTGTCATAAAATAATAATAAAACAAAAACTACAAATACCGTTAGAGGTCCCCGGCAACGGCGCCAAAATTTGACCGCGCGTCGAACACGTCAAATATAGTAGTGAAATAGTTATGGAATTGGGGGTAGAAATACAACTTATCACTGTCTATAAGGATTTGTAGATGATGGTAAGAGGATCGTCCACAGAGACCTCTAGGAAATGTAGTTCTTGAGTTTGACTTCCTCGTCACTGAGTTTTGGTTGGTTGTTATCTGAAACTAAAGACAAAACAGAAAGTAATGAAAACAGTTTAAAATATAAGATAGTATTGGCCGAAGTCTAGGCCAAGACTGCGGGCTAGATTGGGGAAAAGTCTTGTGATACGGAATTCCAGGTAAGGGCGATGGGTGAGCTTGCGTTCTTATGCATCGATCATGGACTGAAGTATGTTCATCTCTTCTTCATAGTACTGCTATAGAGGGGAGGAACTCCTTTTCCCTCCTATCTTCCCTCCTCTTCAAACTATCTGGCGGGTACTCCCTCTCCTGATAATCCTAGTCAAGGGACACCTTGCTGGTTAAAGGGTTTATCCGTTTGACTGTTGTCTTGAATGGTTGCTCACCTCTTCAATGGCACAGGGGAAGACAGTACCTAGGCTAAGTTCCTAGGTTGTCAATCTGGTCTCTACCTATTTTACCTACTCTTCTAGTCTGCTCGAGACTAGTCACCTACTCCGTCTAGCCGGCGGGTACTCCCTCTCCTTCTAGACTGGTTACAACTCTTCTCTCCTAGAGAACAAGGATGATCAAACCTTGGCTCTAGTGAGTAAGCGATGGATTAAGTTCAAGAATAAATAAATACAAAGAAAGAGATTGTGAAGAACGGATTGTGTCTCACGATTGCATTAAGAACTTCAGCTCATCAACCCTTACCAAGAATGGGTTTTTAGTTACTCATACTCATGGATAAAAGATAAAGAAATTAATTTGCATAAAAATATTAAATCCGAAATAAATTCGGAGCAAGGTTTTTAACAATGGAGAACTACGAAAAGGAAAATTGCGTTCTAACTGGGAAAATCTGATGGGAGATGATGCGGACAGAGGCCAATGATGTTTAGCTAAAATAGCCATAAGAACCTCTGTCCCAATCAAACTCAAACTCCTAAAATATCCTAAAAGATAATTACAATTAATTGTTTCTAAAAAGGAAACTAAATCGCAATTAATTAAAAGAGGGAGATCCCAATCGGGATTCTACTTAAGATTGTCTTCAGATCCCTCTAAAATTGCTGGACAGCTGCTACGTGCCAGCTGTGAGAGTCCATCTCCAAAAATACTTTAATCGCTCCAAGCTGCAGTCTGATCGCAAAGGAGTCTTGGCCGAAGTCTAGGCCAAGACGATTCTGGTAAGCGCACTGCGTCAGATACGACCTTGTCTAGGCCAAGATCCAGGGCTAGACTTGAATAAACAGCTTCAGCTCTAAACTTCATGAATTCTTCTCATTCTGCCTCCAAACCAAACCTGATCAAATGTGGGAAATAAAAGGTAACATCAGTAGAATTACTGTCCAAATTAACTAGAAAATGGACAATAAAACATGATGAAATGCAATGCAATCAATGGTGTCTTTTCATTTTTGTTTCATTTTCTTCATTTACTATATTGTACATAGTTGTCATATTCTTTAGAAAAACAGTGCATATTATATTGATGAATTATAGAAATTACAATATGATGTTTATGCATGCCAATATATTAAATTATATTCCCACACATTTTACTTGTGAATTTACTACACTAATTTTTTTTATACTTTATGATATATTTTTTTAATAATTAAAAATAGACTAGGGTAGGAAATTCATAAGTAAAGGGTGTAAGAATATCAAATTGGAATGTGAGAATAACATCTTCTTCTTTTTTGATGTCAACCAATAGAAAATTGTATCGGAGAAATTCTTTACATACATTGTAGAGCTAATCCAAAGTGAACAAAATTTAAAATCAACGGATTTAATAAAATCATACATTATACTATCCAACAACAAACTAAATTTTAAGTTTGCTCACACAATATAATTTCAACAATAATGCACAAAGTACATAAAACGCACAACTAAACACAAAAGTGTCACGGGATAAAAATATGCGCAGCGATATTGTGAGTGTGAGAATAGCGTCACCAGTGATGTAAAATTTATTTATGTAGATAGGTAAAAAACATGTATGGGTTTCACCATTTAACCATACAACATGAATCACAAAAAATACTGAATAAATTTATTTATAATTAACAAGGTGAATGACCTAAAATTCAATCATTTTCCAACAAAGATGACGTCGGTATGTTATGTCACCAATACATCAGATCATAAATTGTATAACAACCTTGACGTGGGGCGAGACTAAATTAAATGTGTTTTATTAAAATGATAGAAAGTTGAAAAAAGATGCAAAGAAATTGAAAAGGAAAATATAGACAGGGTGGCTACTGGCTGCTATAAATAGGGTTTAATTGTTTAATATTTAGAAATTTCATTCCACACTTACCACGAACCGAATTCATGAACTCTATGGGAACACAGCACAAACAATTCTAGCTAGTTGAGGTGGTGAACTGTCATTTTTAATACCCAGAAAATGATAGAGAGAGATATTCTAATGTTATTAGCATTATTCTCGAGACAAGAAGACAAGAAAGAAATTTTACTTAATTTATGAATATGATTACTTTGTCGGAGGGGGGAAATGGTCATGTCTCTGTCCAAATTCCAACTTGTAACTTAACAAATAACTCATTTTGATTGAGAGCCTAAAGAGACTAAATTAGTTTTTATAAACTAGAAAATATCTTTATAGAAGAAGAAAGAAAGTGAGTGAAACACTCGAATACAAAACCATTTCTTTATATTTTATAGGAAATATCGTTAAATTTTGTTTGATAATATAGATGTATGAAGCTCTAATTGCAATTTTCACGCGTATCTTTTCAACTTTTTTCGACGTAAAATTAATCTCATTGGCTCCGTTGTTGAACACTTAGAGGCGTACTAATTTCTTATCTTTATTTTGTTATTGGGAAATAGAATTTAAAAGATTGCACCGAAGAAGATTCAAAACGACATCCACTCCTCCAACGTGCAGAAAAAATAAGAGAAAAAGAAAAAAAGGAGGACAGCTTTCAAAGGGCACAGACAGACACGGTGGCGGAGAGGAGGAAAACAAAAAAGGTCGTTTTATTTTCTACGTCGAGGAGAAGCCATAACCAAAAATTCAAGATTCTACGGACATTCTCTCTCTACTGTCTTGTAGATCTGGAGACGGTCTCCCTTGGGACTGTGGCGGTGGAAGTAAATACATTCACATCTTAGAGATAGAGGGGACAAAACAAAATACAACCTGGGCGGTGAGGTTGGTGGCGGAAAGTGATTTCAAAAGATGAAGTTCTTGTAGCGGAAATTTCAACTTTTCATGGACTCTGAAACGGCGTCGTCGGTTGATGAACAACAGGGTGGCAGCGGCTCTGCTTCTTCAGCAGGAGGAGGTGGACCTGACAACCGAGGAAAGCATCGGGTTTTTGCTGAGCTCAAGCGCGTCGAGCAAGAAGTCACGTTCTTGCAGGTTTGCTCGTGTTCTTTTTTCGTGTCATTTTTAATATTTTTTGGGTTTAAGTTTTGGCTGTACTGACTGAATATTAATTAGCGCATAATAAACGGTTTAACTGTTAAGTCCTCTTTTTCTTGTTTTCTTTTACTCCTATTCTGTTTGTTTGTCACCCAAATGGGTTCTTAATCTGGTGATTGGAATTTGATTTTACCTCGACAACTGGGCATTAAGAATTTCGTGTGGAAGTTAGGGTTATTATCTTGAACAACCATTGAGATACTGGCTGTTGAGGTAACTTCGTTAACCTTGGACCTTGGTTTTTGGAACTTGGCGTGTATAGGATGAACATGATTGTTTCTTCTTGATTCAAGAATTTGGAAATTGTAGTCATTCGTTGTCATTGTCATAGCCCTCTTCACGAACTTGTACAATCAATGCCACAAAGATAGCCAACTCTATTATCAAAAAAATAAAGAAACGGGCGATGATTTGGCACCAGATATCCGGAGGTGTGAAAAGAGCAGCTGTGAGAAGCGGAAAAACCATAAAAAAAACGACGATTGTTTGTGGAGGCATACGGTACTTGGGAGCATACCGATGGAATGAGCGAAATACGAACAGTTAACATAATATAGTCATACATCTTAGGTTGTAACTTGATCATGAGCGAATTTGTTGATGTTGCACCCACAGAGTATGGAAAGTGCCAAATATTGGGAACTACCCGGGTAGGAGTTAGGAACAGAAAGAGGAGCGAGAACCACTTAAATCCGTGAGCACCTGAGCTATTGTGTCTTAGCTGCAACTGCAACTTGAGGAAGTTCAAAGTTCTTTAGTCGTTTTTCCGACATGATATGGTAAAGGGATGGAGTAGTTTGTTTGAGTTTTATTGAATTCTTTGTTACTGTAGTTTGTTTTGGCCTATGTCAAGGATGGAATGTATTCATTCCATAACTTAATTTGGTAGTGTATATACCATTTGACTGGGCTTAGAGATGTTTCCTGAGCAAGTTATGCTGGAAGCTGAGTGGCTTCAGTTGGAGGTCAAAGAAGTTTATTGGCATCAAAATTTTGTTGCTGCTTGAATGCCTGGAATTCCTTATTAGCATTCTTTGATAAAGATCTAGATAATTGACTTTGATTTCTCACAGTTATTTGCTCGTAAAGCTATGGTTGGATTGTTGTGAAGTACTTTGTTACTCCCACACTGATAGCTACTTTAAAATACTCTCTAGTCTCAGCAATTTGTTTACACTTAGTTCACCAGTTAAACAACCATGCTGAAAGGAATTGCTCATGGTTATATAATTCCAAAAACTGCTTTGCTTGTGAGTAGTAGATAATTGAAACTACCCATGCAGAGAGTAGACGAAAAAATTGAGTCAAAGTCAGTTGTGCATGGTATTTACTTTCCCTGTTTCAAAGTCTTCTTTTTTGTTTAACCTGTATTGTACTGTGGAGGCTGACTACTGAATGCCCTGATGGTGGGGGGATTATGGGCTTTTTTTCTAGTACTGTTGGAATAACACAGATTCCCTTTCTTCGGTTCTTGGTACTGTCTGTTTATAATTTCTTAGGCGTGCGCTGTGTATAAACGAAGGTGACCTCATGTGTTTTGTTTTTCATCAATGAGCATGTACTTTGTCACTAGTTATAGATTATCCTGGGCTTACGTTACTGTCTATTTCCATAAATTTTATCCAGGATGAGCTAGAAGAGCTAGAGAAAACAGAGAATGTGTCAACAGTGTGTGGCGAGTAAGTATTTTTTTGCTCAGTACTTCTGCACTTCAACTAGTTATGCTGGTAGGAATCTGATCAGGATCAAAATTTGCTGTTGGTGGCACGTAGGTGGCTGCACAATGTTGAAAGTATACCCGATCCACTACTCCCGCTGTAAATTCTGTGGCACCAAAATCTCCCCTTTGTTGTTTGATTATTGCTTCTCTTTGCCATTCTAATGTTCATTCTACTTCTTTCTTGGCTATGTTGGCATTGCAGAACGAATGGCCCTCTAAACCCGTTGTGGGACAGATGGTTCGAAGGGCCACAAGATTCTAAAGGTTGCCGATGCCAGATACTCTGAATCTAACATTTCTTCTTGTCATTTTGTTGATAGAGCTTCAATAAGTGTTACGTTATGCTACAGGTTTTGAGACATGATACAGCAAATTGTCATCTTACGGAGTGGTTAATGATTCTTTTTTTTCCACTGCTTTCGACATGGAAGTGATTAGGTTATTCTTACTCGTAAGTAATTCGGAATTACATTTTGTGTTCAGTTGAAATTTGTAAATCAAGTATGTCAAGCTAGAGATTCTCAGCTTTCATTAAATAGGCCAATCAGGCACGATCGTCTTCTCCATCTAGTTGATCAAGTTTCCTATGTAGTTACATTGTTCCTTGAATTCCTCTTGATTAATGAATGATACCTATTGAATTATTGCATGGTGATCCTTTTTGCAAGTTTCAAAAGGCTTAAGTAAGCTTTGACCCCGCATTTGTCTCAGATTCCCAAATAGCACCTTACGTTGACAAAATTTCAAATAGCTACCTGAATTTGCGACTCAATTTATTCCCTAATTTGAATTAAAATTATTTATAAAATTTTAAAATTCAGAAAATTATTTTAAGATATGACATAACATATAAATAATAATTTTGAAAATACAAATAAAATATCTTATTAATTAATGTTGACACATCACAGATTCACAGCGGGCAAAAGCTTACTGAAACCTCTCAAAGATCAGTTCTTTGACTTTAGGTTCATGATTGAATAAGCACGCTTCTTGAACATTTATTGCTTGGGAAATTTTTGGGCCGACATTAAAATGTGAGGCTGGAAAGTAAATAACTTGTTGGACGGAAGATTCTGAGATGCTGACCTTTGGCATTCTACTTCCAGTTGTACGGTTCACCCTACAGTCGACTTCAACGTTTATGGCTCTTTCTGGGAAATCAAAAGGCTTGGCCCATTTACTCTTTTGGGCCTAATGTTGCTTCTCGTAATCGTTGGCCATTTTACACGTTGGAAGTTTCGAAAGAACAAAAAATGATGAATAATTATAATGTGGATAGGGAAGGAAGCTGTAACTACACCTGACACCAAAGCTGTAATGACGGCCGGGAGCTGTTTCCTATCCACATTCCACGAGTAATTAAAAATTAAACTACATCATTGCGTCAGCAGCATCACTGGTGTACTAGTACTACTAGTAATATGCTATGATTAATGACCCATCGATTAATGGACCGACTCAACAGTTAGTATTAGCAGTAACAGTAGTATAGCACAGTGATTTGCCTTGAAATAAGTAAACAATTATTAATAATTAGTTTATCCATCATCAATACTCTCAAAGAGTACCAACATAAATCAATAATTAATTACCTTACTTACTAGAGTAGTAGTGACTCGTGATTGTGACTCCACGTTGTTTACTGCTTTCCATGATGGACTCATTTTCACCTCTTACCGCCTAAGAGTCTGTTTAAGGCAACATATATATTTACGTCAGAAATAGTAGTTTGCTTATTACTCCCTCCGTCCGTAATTATAAAACGTTTTAGCCCAAAAACGTGTACCCGTCAATAACTGACGCCATTGGTATTTGTGTCCACTTTGTTAATATTCTAACAAAAATACCCTCAAACGACCCGTCATTTTCCTGCTGAGCTAGTCGTCATACAAGGTAAAAAAGAGAAACTAAAAAATTGAAGGACCAAATTTGAAATTTGGCAGCAGACATGGAAACGACAGTGTCAGAAAAAGCTGCAAAATTTGGTCCTCTCATCTTTCCTCCTCCGATTTCAAACAGAAAATAAAACAAGTTTGGACGACCTGATCACGAAGGTGAGCATATATTCTTGCCGGAAATGACGAGACGAACAAAACGCAGGTGGTGGCGGCCGGATCGGAGGCCGGACGCGCCGGCACGTGGCCGGAGCGGCGGCAGCTTCGGCTGCTTGTGGCGGCGCGTGGGTGGTCCGATTGGTGCCGTTCCACCTGCTCCCGACTCGAGACGTCCTTACGCTCCTTTCTATGCCGGCGGTGAGAACAAGAAACGATGAAAGAGGGAGTATTTTTCGGATAGAAGGAGAAAGAAAGAAAAGAGAGAGAAAGAAAGGAAAAAGGAAGAAGAAGGGTTGTTTGGCTGACATGTGGCATGGACCCTGACAGCTTGCTCAGTTGTGCCTTAATAAGAGTGATTCACTCCCTCGCGTCTTATAAAAACGGACGGAGGGAGTACATCCATAGATAAAAAATAGAAAATAATTTCAAATAGATCGACAAAATTGTAAAAAAGGTAAAGAAAAAGAATAAAAAAAAAATTTATCTTTTACCCCCTCAAAAGAAACTAGTTTTCATTTTTAAAGGAAATAGAATGACGAATTAATTGTCAATTTTTAGCTTTTAAGATGATTAAAAGAGTAATTGTTTACATAGTTATTTGTAAACAACCCTAATTGTTCTATAATTGGTAAAAACGTTGCAATTTGGTTGGCCGAAAATTTTAAAAATGACAACCATTTTTTGGAAGAAAAAAATTACAATTTGATTGGCTGAAAATTTAAAATATAATGCTGGTAGGTTTTTTATAATCAGTCCATAATTAATAACTAATGATTGTTTTAGTTCCTAATTTTTTTATAAAAAAGTACTATTTTTTAAATAACTAAAATGAGATTCGAATTCGAAAGTTTATAATAATTCAACAATTGATAAGCTAGTATGAGCATAGAAAGAAAGAAAGGGTGGGATAAATAAATGAATAGGGAAAGGGACCATGTGAATTGTGAAGTGAGCATGACTCAATGATAAAGCCCATTACTTTCTGCAGTTAGGCTACGTTTCCCAAACAACCCACTTAGCCACTAGTGGCCATAAATATTAGTAGTAAGATTTGTTTTTTTTACCAAAAACTTTGCAATTCTTTTAGAGTTTCTAGTTTCTACCCACATCCCAACAATAATGCCGTTAAGCCTCTCTTTTTGTCACGTTTCAGCTCATCATCCATCTTGCTTTCTTCCCACATCTTCCTTTCGTGCGCCTACAAAGGGAGTAAAACCCTAATCTAGGGGCTAAGAGGGTTTAATTAGGGGAATAACAAGAAGGTATTATCCCTAATCTAGAGGTTAAGAGAGTTTGATTATTAGTATTATTATTATCCCTAACCTAACCTAATCTAGGGTCTAAATAGAATGAACCTCATCAATAATGCACACCCAAAACAAAAGTAGAAAAATTGTATTATATATTTCTTCTAAATTAGAAATGTTAATAAAACATGTTTGTAGGAAGTTTTGATTTATGTTTCACCAATTTTAAATAATTAATAAAGTCCAACTAGATTTATGGGGCAAATATAAATTTTTTGGATAAAAATAAAAATTTGATTAATTAAAAAATTTAAGGTCTAAGGACTATAATAGGAACTTTTAAAAGATTTGGGAGGGCCAAATATATAGGTTTGACCAATAAAATAGGATTAATAGAAAAATATATAACTTAGAGGACTAAAACAATAGTTTTGAAAAAAATGAGGGGGTGTCTCCGCCCCTCAGGTGAGATTCTAAAATGCGAGAGATGGGAAATTAAAAGGCGACAAGATCTAGTTGCAAAAAATGCTAGCTAACCCCTAATACGTAAATCCCATGTGATGCTAGCTACTCCTATACATCTATGAAACCTTATTACCCGTTAATTTAAACCTCTTCAATGGAGCTTAGAAGCTACTCGTATAGCTTGAAATGGTTCTTTATTATTGCATGAGAAGAAAAAGCGTGCGGGACAAGGTTTTTTTTGTTGTAAAATACAATTTTCTATTCTTAGAAAATGTTCCAAGAAATATGAAAATCCTGTCACCATTATTTTGTGTGCAAGATGTGAGCCTGCAATAAAAAAAGGGCGGGGAAATTAAAACAAGCGCGGCAAAATTTGAAGAGAGCATGGAAATCTTCTGCCCCTTTTATTTTTTAATGCGCATAAATAAAGGAGTTAAAATTATAATCCAATCTCTCATATCTTCATGATTGATTTAGCATTCCCACATCCGTTTAGACCAATCATAGTACATGATACCAGAAAAGCTTATCTAAGCATATGGGGAACATTAAATTACTCCACGGCGCATTTCCCTCTCCGCCTCTGAAACTTTATTCTATTTTATTGAACTAATACCAACACTTTCGTTACCAGATTGGCATACTACTATATATAGTTAAGTGTTAGTGAAGGGCCAGGGATCATCCTTTATACCATAGGATTGAGTTAGTACTATTCCGTTGAGTTAATGTGTTTTATTACATCTAATTCAATACTTTTGCTTATCTAGACCACAATTACCAGTTTAACACGTCAGTGCTTTCCCGACATGACATTCTACGTGCAGTACTGATGTGGCATGGACCAGTGGGAGAAGTCAGCTGGTGACATGACATGTTAGTTTCCATTCATATTGAAAACCGTTCCGGATCTTGAATCAATAGGTTAATGGTTCAATTGGGTTTAAATAGAGTTTACCGGTAATCAATAAAATAAAAAAATGCGATAAACATACGCCCAAAAAAGTATTGAAAAAAATGTAAAATATTACAAATAATCTCAATTTGACCGGTTCAATCGGTCGAGTTGACCAGTCTGTCCTTCCGCTTTGTCCAAACTGACATTTTTTTCCGATTCAATAATTTTTTCCTCAATTTTTATCAGACTGAACCGATCAAGAATCTAAATTACCAATTTACTACTTAGATCAACCAATTCGGTTCGATTTTTCTAACTATAGTTTCAGAGACTTAAAATTTTGCCGAAGCGGGAGCAAATGTGCCACTAAAGTGCAAAATTTCCATTGATGATTATTTTTTTCCTATCATAAGTAATGGACCGACATTTTTTTGTGAGTATTGTAAGGTTGGGTGGCCAAAGAATAATGAAGGTTGATGGGAAAATACTTACAAAGCTTATAAATACAGCCTAGCTACGGTCTAAAGAATAAAGACGAGGCTTTAGAAAGCTTATAAATACAGCCTAGCTACGGTCTAAAGAATAAAGACGAGGCAAATCAATATATATAGGAGTAGTATTTTAGAGGAATGTGGAATTCGAAATGAGTTTAAAAGGATAATAATTAGAATATTGAGGAACGTGTGTGCAAAGAGGAAGACGGGTCCGTGAGAGAACATGGGAGCTTCAGCTTCAGGTTGGGAACTGTGCTATCATCCCACCAGTCTCCACATTCATGTAACCATGTCCTGGGGACTTGAGAAACCAAATAGATAAAGTGATTTTTTTTAAAAAACTTTAAAATTTGTTGTATAATTTAGCTTCAAACATTGGTCATATAGATTAGATGCCTATATATGTGTATTTATGAAAAGATACAGAGCTACCTACTAGCTAGCTATGCTCAAGAGTAAAGTTGGATTGGTGAACAGATCTGAGAAATTCATGTGGGTTAGAACAAAAAGTGCAAAGAGAGGGGAAAAGAAAAGGGTGTGTGCATGGGTTTTTTATCTGATGACCAATAATTTATCAATGGACCAAACTATGACAAGACATGATGAAAGAGATGTTAGCTGTGTACAAATATTAGAAATCTGTACAGATAATTAAAGAACCAACTTGTTGATTATGATAAAGTTTAAATTAGAGCTTAGTTAATAGAAAAAATCATCCTGAAATAATTACATTCTTTGAATATTTTAATTTTACCCGAACGAAATTAATTTTATATTTAGAAAAAATATAGAGAATACTCGAAAAGACAAAAAGAGAGAGGAACACTGGAAGGAGAAAGCTTTTATAAAGATGTGAGGAGGACAACCCACATGGGGTTATCAGGCATGCCAATCCCCCAATTTTGACAAATTGCACTGCACCCATTTGCCATAAGCCTATAGTAAACCCCACCTATGGCTATATATATGTCTGGGATTGGCCAATAATATTTGTTGTGCTCAAATCAATTTTGTTCAATGTGACTAGTTCTATCTTAGGCATGTATAAAGTGCCGAGAAAGATAAAAAGGACCACGCTTTGAACATGGGCGGCAAGAAACTAAGAAGAAGCAAATTGGTTTGTGCTAAAACGTTGTGATCATCTATAACTAGCAAAGTACTTGATAAGAAAGCAAGTAGATGAAGACATATATTGGCCCCGGCCTAAGATAGAACTAGTCACATTGAACAAAATTGATTTGAGCACAACAAGTATTATTGGCCAATCCCAGACATATATATATAGCCATAGGTGGGGTGTCATATACTATAGGCTTATGGCAAATGGGTGCAGTGCAGTTTGTCAAAATTGGGGATTGGCATGCCTGATAACCCCATGTGGGTTGTCCTCCTCACATCTTTATAAAAGCTTTCTCCTTCCAATGTTTCTCTCTCCTCTCGCCTTGTCCTCCTCTAGTTATAGATGATCACAACGTTTTAGCACAAACCAATTTGCTTCTTCTTAGTTTCTTGCCGCCCATGTTCAATGCGTGGTCCTTTTTATCTTTCTCGGCACTTTATAAAAGTTCGATTACACATTATGTTTGTAATTGAGTCAATTTTCTACCTACATTTACCAATTTTAATAATTTTAATCTTATCTTCAATCATGTGAGTTAGAAAAAAAATTCGAATTAAGGGTATGCGTGGTATTTGAGAGTGGTCGTTTCCAAGTGCTAAGGTACGAGTGATTCAATTAGGTAACGTTTAAAACAAAACTTGTTTAAAGTTTGTCTAAATGTGATAATACAAACAAAACACCTCAAGGGTATTTTCGACCTTTCGTCACCAACGAAGGAGTCCTGATATATATCCTCACTCATAGCCAAGACTGTGTATACCGGCTCCACTAGGTAAATATATTATTTGTATGACATAATAGGAAAACTATCGGGTAAAGAGACAAGTGTTGGTAATGGCAGACCAAGCCCAAGCGACACGTGTCTAAGGTGACTCACATGACGATATAAATACCTCCCATCATTCTTCCATTAGGAGACACACTTACACGCGCACGCGTACTAAAGCTCTCCCCGCACAATTACCCAACTACCTATCTCCACCCGATAGTTTTCCCTTACCATTTATTTTCATCATGCATACTGACTTGATCGTCGGAATTTTTACGCCGGAGACCCCCTCCGGCGCTTTGCAGATGGCGTAGGAGCAGCGGTACAGTCCACGTTAGCACGCCATATTACAGAATCACCCTCACCCCAGATCCAGGATTATCAAAATGTATGGTATTAAGGGTTCGAATTGTACATGAAAATGGAAGCATTTTGTGTAAAGTTCAAATTGTTTAATTTTTCAGTTCAGTGTCACATCTCACTAATTTTAATCGAATAATAACCAATTGGATTCAAATAGGTTTGAATCAGATATTTTTTTTTGAATTCGAATTAGATTGGTCGATGAATTTACTCACCACGGCTCACATATCTCAATTTGAGTCTTAGGATAATCAAAAGATTCATAACCCCTCGTTTGGAACAATGAGACTATGAGAGGAACTGCATTTTCCGGTACTGGTTTCACAAAATTGGGATAGTGTAAACTTGCATGTTCTGGAAAGATTCGGACCATCCAAGAACGGGGACAGGACTAGTATTGCTGTAAATGGTTACCGATAACAGATAAATTGGTTTAGATTCCCCTGCCTATAACGAAAAACCTGTTATGTATCTCCTCACGTGCTTTAAAACCAGAGTCGCCTAGCATCACGTGCCACCCAAACTAATTGGACCCGAGAAAGAAAAAAGAGTGGCGAATAAGTTTTGGCATCCAACAATTGTGAGTCACGGTACTTTATCACCCAACTTTAATACCAGTTAATTAAGCACTTAATATTTATTCCTTTAGATATTTTGGTACTTAAATTCTTCACATTTCAATTAATACTGTTAGTTTTATTTCATTTTTTTGTTAGTTGTATTAAAAAACAATTTTACATTAAATTTTTTATAAAAATCACAAAAAAATAGTGTTAAATATGTATAACAATTTTTTAAAAATAATATAAAAATGAAACAAACGTGAAAAAAGAAAATTGTGGGAAAAATTTAAAAATTCATAAAATGGTAAAAATAATTTCTAATATATAATAATATTTTTGTGAATAAATGAATATAAAGTGTGCAAAATATAAAAAGATGAGAATTTCAAATTTTGGAAAAGAAACTAGAAAAATATGATTGAGTTGCATTACCTTGTCTGCATTTTTAATTATTCCACAATTTTTTTTTTTTTTCATGTTTTTATATTACTTTTTAAATTATTTTATATTACTATTTTATTTATTTTTTATAATCATTCCTTTGATTTTTTTATTAATATTTTTAATTTAAAATAATTTTTAAATACGTGTTATCGGAAAATTTTAAAAAATAACGGGGATAAATGAAAAGTTGGGTGTCAAAGTATTTAACAAAAATAATGTTGAGTGTCTAAATGTTTGATGAAGTAAATGTTGCGTATCTATTCAACGGGAGGTAAATATTATGTGTCAAAGTACCTCACCCGAATATTAAATGCCAAAATATCTTTTGAAAAAAAAAAAAACACGTGTAGGAGATGTGCATTTAGTACATACACTGTTTTCGTCAACATTCCATTTATGAGAATATTTTGATGGAAATTGGTAATTATCCAACTAACACACCCTGAACATATAGGAAATTTTATGGTTAGAATTAGGAAAAAGATTCGTACATTGAACAGAACAAGAATATACACAGCGGGCGATCTTCATTAAGTTTTATTTTTATTTTTGTAAAAGTAAAAGATGTAGGTTTTTGTATGAACCGTGATAAACATACTACCACGTCAACAAAAATATATTAAAAAATACCGTGAAAAGTAATATTCCTGATTTTCCATATACACATGGATGGAAAAAATTTGGGTGATCTAGGATGATGACACGTGCCCTAAATAGTGTTAGAATATCACTATTCTTGATATTTTTGGACACGTGTCATCATCCTACATCATGATATAAGTAGATCATGATCTACCCAAGTTTTACTGCACATGGATTGTCTAATCAATAAAATTGTTATATATATAGAGATAATGGGTGATTACACATTATAAAATTAACAATTTACAATTTGAAAATTCAAACCTAAGTTGTGATAGGTGAAGAACTCGTTTATATGTAATCATTTACGTGACCTAATTTATTAATTGAATTATTCTTATATATATATATATGTTGAAATGAAAAATCGAGAATAGTATGTGATTTCTCGTTAAAATTCAGTAGAAAAGAAACCGAAGTTTACCACTACGCACACACGCTCCAAAGGCCCATTCAGCGGCCCAACGCAGCAGACATAAAATGGGTTGTATATGCTTTTCCGTCGTTACATAAAACTTTCCAGCAGGGAAACTCAAAATATGCCACGTGACAAATACCAAATGGGATGGCATCCTCTGTAGATAGTGCATAGCGCAGGCTGTACTGTACTGTAGCACAACATAGTTTAGGTAGTGGACAAAATTGTCACGAATTGGCTAGGAGCTTAGGACACTGAGCTGTGGTGGCGAGCCGGTGACCGACTGTGGCAGAGGAATGGGTTGAAGTCTGTTTAAGGCATGCCGCGTGGAGTTTTTTCTTGGTCGCGACTCGCACCCTGTAATTAGATTTTTGTACACAACTGATCACGGGCTATATTTTCATGGAACCGATTTTCATTACTCCCCCACAATCTCGTGATTCGGATTCATGTTCTTAACTCCAGCTATCTGGACGGACGGCTTTAATTTGTTTCATACAATCAACCCAATGCACTCTTAGTAAGGGCGTGCATAGTTCGGTTTTGCGAAAAATTAGACCAAATTCTTGATTATCTTACTTATTTTGGAAATGATGTCAAGTCACAAGTGTAATTTGCAATTTTAGAATGATAAAGAGGGTAATTTGGGAAGGAAAACAGAGAGGAGAGTCAAGGGAGTCAATTCTTCAAAGGTCACGAAACTCAAGGAAGTGCAAGCATGACACGTATAGAGAGCTTTACCCACGGAGGCTGACCTATGGGTGCAGGTCTGCTCCGCTCGTTACCAAGCGCTTCGTTTTAAAGGACACAAGTACCATTTCGCAAGAGGGCCCAAAAAACTGCCAAATACACATTTTCGTCATTTTGTGAAAAACAGAGGGTAAGATTCGTCATTTCACGTGGCCCCTGACCTTTCTCCTTAGCTCCCCCATCCTTTAAATGACCAGAAAAGCGGGAGACGTTGATGAAGCCGCAGTCATTGAGGCACCCACCGCAGCAGCAGCGAGACATACACACTTACAGAAGAGAGAGAGAGAAAAAAATGGAGTTATTAGAGTGAGTGAGTGACGTTTTCCTGATATAACAAAAACTTTCTGTAGTTGTAGTTACCAGCAGAGTGAGAAACGATCTTAGCAAAAAAGAAAAATGATGGGAATAGTGCCAGAACAGAGTATGGAGAAGCAAATAGATAAACAAATGGGATGCATGGCCGGCTTCCTTCAGATCTTTGATCGCCACCAAATCGTCACCGGAAAACGCATCTGCGCCACCAAGCGCCTACCGGTCAGTTTACCACTCATCTTCCACCTCCCGTTTTCTTCGCTGTTCTGCTGGTGATTTTTACAGAATCTGACATTCTAATTTTTTCTTCTTTTTTCCGGTCCAGGCCGTTGATTCTTCCACTCCCTCAGAAACGGATTCTCCAACAATATCTAGAGAATTTGAAAAGAAGCAGCAGCTGCCGTCAAGGTCAATGCCTTCACCGGAGAGGTTGAAGCAATCTCCGGTGACTGAGATTCGATCTCCGGCGCCAGAGCCTCCAAGTAAACCGGACGCTCAGGTCAACTCCAAACCACCCAATCCACTTCCTGTTTTTGAAATAAAAGAAGGGACAAAATCGCCATGGAAATTCTGCAAAGAAGCTCCTAGGCTCTCTCTTGACAGCAGAGCGACATTTGACGCCAAAGGAAGCCTCAAGCCCAGAGAAATCCGCACAAACGCCGCGATTTTTTCAGCCAATCGTTGCAACAGCGGCGGAGAAGAAGCGGACGATAGCGAGAAGCAGCGCCGCTCGCCAAGCGTAATCGCAAGGCTGATGGGATTGGAGCCGTTACCGAATTCGGATCCTGAGCCAGCAAAAACACCGGAGCTCCGAAGATCCGCATCTGAGTCCAGAGCCTCCAGAGATCTCTTCCAGTACCGGTTCATCGACGGCGTCAATTTCCAGTTAAAGCATTCGCAGCAGCAGCACGCGCAGAACAATAGTCAGAGCAATAATGTAGCTCGAGACAATGTGGCCAAAGATGTTAAATATAATGGGAGAGCAGTACGAAATTCGAGAACGGAGCCGGCTAAAGTTGCGCAACAGAGAGGGATGGGGCAGAGGAAGAGTTTCTTCGATACAGCTGATTTTTTTCCAGAGCCAAAACAGAATGTGTCTATCTATGGTGAGATTGAGAAGAGGCTGAGGATGAGAGGAATTGATGAGCCGTCGAAAGATCTCGAAACTCTAAAACAAATCCTTGAAGCCTTGCAATTAAAAGGCCTCCTTCATCATTCCAAGAAACCGCCATTAAATGTCAACCAGAGGAACTTCGTGTACGACGAGTCGCCTATTGTGTTAATGAAACCCGCAAGATCACAGTCGCCAAGGATGAACTCTCCGGGAAGAGTCGGCGCCGATTCCCCTCCATCGAGCTTTCGAGTGAGGAATGGTATCCGCCGGGAATCTAATCAGGTCTCGGCCGAAACATTGTCCGGGATGAGCCCAAGGCGTGACCGGGCCGAGACGGAACGCAACGTCCGGAGAGGGAGGAATTTCAATGTGTCGCCTAGTCCAAATGAGAATACGGGAAGTTTGAAGACTCCTAATGGGTGGAGATTGAGTGTTGAAACGCAGAGGAGAGTAGGGAACGGTAATGATCCGATGGAGCAGAGAAGAGTTTCTCCGGTTCAGTCTCCAAAACTTAATTCGAGGAGAGCGGGAGCAGATCATATAACAAGCAATCGATCACCAAGATTAAGGAAACAAGCAACGGTTGAGATTTATCAGAGCGAAGAGAAAGTGTTTGTTCTTCCTGCAGAATTAGATGAATCATCCACTATTTCCGAGGGCAGTTTAAGCACCTGCTCTCAAACTGATACAGAGGTCAGTAAGTTCATTTGTCTAATATATTTATTTATTGTTTTATATTTTGTTAACGTTATGGAAATTAATTTTTCTTAGCTTTGAAATGCAGAGGTCAAAAATGGATGATTACAAAGAAGGCAGGCATTTACTAGAGAGGTGTGATAAGCTACTTCACAGCATAGCAGAGATCACTGCACCCGAGTTGCAACCCAGTCCAGTTTCTGTGCTTGACTCGTCGTTTTACAAAGAGGAATCGTCTCCCTCGCCGGTTATGAAACGCAGAGTTGATCTAAAAGGTTAGTGGAGTTTTCTTGCTACACTGCATTTCGAAACGGAAACATAATTTTTCAGGTCCGAACCGTAAGGGTAGTGGACGAATCCTGTACACTCCGGGTTGAGCCCATTAAGAGTAAATCGGAACATAGTTAAACTAAATTTTGGTTTAAGAGGTTGCCATTAGGGTAAATGGCAACTTGTAGGGTATTGGGATTAGGGTAGTGGTCCTATATTAGAGGTCTGATAATCCCATTAGTAGGCTAGTAGCTTTAACCATGACAGCGTGTCTCACTCTTAATATGGGGTACCTAAGTTCTGGGCCTTTGGTTTAAATTGCACGGTTTTGCTTTAATTGGTTAACCTAGTGATAATAATTATCAACATCAACGAACAAAAGTGGTAAATAATAGTAGGGGGACCAGTTAATGTGAGCGGGAGAGGCTAGCCTGGAAATCTCAAATGCTGGTGGTACGATCACGTGGGATCGCTTGTACTGGACGATGTTGATCGTTAGATTTTTGATAACGACGGCGTATTAGAAAAAAAAAAAGAAAATTGTAATATAGCTTAATCCGTAATTACGAATTACAGAAGAGTTTTAGAGAAACAGGTGAAAGGAATTTATTGTTTTTTTTGGGTACAGTAATAAATCTTTATATTTAATGGAAGTAAATCTAACACACCTTGTACTCCTCGTCTCTTCCACTCAGAAAGGAATATGCTTGTCTGAACTTGACTGACAGGTGTCCCGTGTCCGTTAATTGCCATGACAAATTAGAACGCTTTATGTCTGCCTTAGGCCCTTTAATAATGGCCCCCCACCATGTTAACGATAGGTCCTGGACTGTTAAAAAGCAGCACCAGCATGTGTATGGTTTTCTTTTTTATTTTTCTATTTATTTAATCTTTTTTGTAAAAGAAAGAAAGAGAAAAATAGATTGAATGAATGGTTTTGCTTTCTCTGTCAGCGTCTCAAGTCTTTCATTATGACTGGCATGGTCCGTACTGAAGTAGACATTGTTTCCCAAGTTTGAGTTGTGAGGGAACGGAACAATTTACAATGACGTTGTTGCTCGTTGTGTCAATTTGTTAAAATAAATTGGAAGTTTAACTAACCCAATTTGGTTTTTTGCGGGTGTAATTTTCAGGTCCAGATCAATTGACAGCAGCAGATTTGGAAGAAGATATTTGGAGTCCGTTAGAGTCGAAATCAGACGAAAGTTCAGATGATTCTGATTTCATTTACATTTCTGACATTATTCGTGCTTCCTATTACTTACCAGAGGATTCTGATGTATTCCTGCTACTAGAGAAGCAACAATATCTAAAAGGAAAAGACACATCACAAGTGTCACGACTTCAAAGAAGGCTTATTTTCGACACCGTTACAGAAATTCTAAATCGGAAGAGACAACTGCCTCCTTGGAAGAGTGAGAATAGACAGACTACTTCATTGCAGCAAGTTTTGTCCGAGTTTCAGCGAATTCGGGAACGGGAGACATCAGATGATTTGTTTGAGGTGATATGTGGTGTCCTGAAAAAGGACCTAGCAGGGGATGCAATCAATGGATGGGGTGATTTCCCAATTGAGATGTCTGAAGCAGTTCTAGACATTGAAAGGTTAATATTTAAGGATTTGATCGGAGAAACCATCCGAGATCTTGCTGATTCGACCGGGAAGGGGAGATGCAATAATAAAGTCGTTCCGGTTCCGGTGCCGAGAAGGAAATTGGTATTCTGAAAATAAAGTTAGGGAAGAAAGAGGAGGGCTTGGTTTTTCTCGTCTTGCTTTCTGTCGCTCCTTTGCTTTCTGGCTTTTTTTCTTTCAATTTTTTTTTTGTTTATTAACAAATGTGGGGTTATGTTTAATGTTAATTCACCTGAAATCCAGGCAAATCTAACGTTCACTTTTTCAATGTATAAAAAGAAAAAAACCACGACTACAATGTCTAATCATTATCCTGATTTGCTATAAACAAAAGAAAAAAAGTGCATAGTAAAGCAAAAATGAAAATGGCAACCAAGTACGTACTTTTGGCATTAAAATGAGTTGCTTATTTATATACCCAAAAAAGAAAAACTAGTTGCTTGGATTTCGTGCCGTATTAATTGAGCGATATAACTAAACGTGACAAAAATATATATAAATTATAAAATAATTTTTCGTAAACAAGGTAAGTAATCATTTACGTCGCTTGTTTAAATTTCGTCGATTTATTCTGAAAATGATGCCAAACGTGTTTGTAGTTTTTGCACGCCGGTACGTGCTGGTGTCATCATGCCCCCACCGTGATCTTACTCAATTTTTTCAAGATTGACGTGCTATGTTTGACCAATTGATGGTTTGTACAATATAGTGCGTGGACAGACAAACAATTGTCATTTTTTTCCACACCTTGTACGGCTAAGATCTTTAAATACGAAATGCTGATTCCTGTGATTAAACAGATTTGTTGAAAAGTCTGCAGTTTTTTTCTAGTTTAATGCAAGGAGCGAGAGAAGAGCGGGGGTATGGTGTCCTCTGGCCTACAGTTGTGGACTGAGCAGGTTGTATGGGCAGTGGGCGGAGTTGTTTGATGACGAAGGTAATAAATGGAAACTCTACTGTCCTTTTACTTCAATTTTGATCTTTTAGGATTTGGTTTCAGAAAAAAAAAAATTTGACCCAAAATCTTCCGGTAGGATTTGCCTGTAATGATATCCCAGTCTTTTTAGCAGGTACTGATGATGTAGCATGACTAGTGCAAAGATACACACACCCACACTCTATACAGTTAGTCAATAGTCAATTACTACAAAGTAACAAAGTTGTTGGAGGTGAAAATATAAAATCGATTTCCCCGAGCTTAGTGACATTTACAAAATAAAAACTTTAAATTTGAGTCTTCTTATCTACCTTATTTAACTGTGTAATAGCCACCGTTATCAATGTGGCTCAAATTAATGCCTGCAAAAATTGCTTTTTAATCCCTACACTTCTTCATAACTAGATTTTCCCCTATATTTATATTTAAAATAATATTATCCCTCTATTTCATTAGATGTGTTGATTTAGTCCTTCGTGGTGATAGAAAAAAAAAATTACCCATTGCATATGGTAGGTGAGATTACTCCTTTCTAGGGTCCACTAGAAACCTTTTTCTTCTGTCTTGCCAATTTCTCCTTGATTTTAGAGTGACTTCGTTGGCAAATCTTACATGACCAATGGGGTTTGGTAGCAACAGCTTTTTTTTCACTGTCAAATGAAGAAGAACTATGGTAAACATCCCATCCCATGACCATGTGCAAAGAGAGCTTGAAAGCTCTCTAGTAAACTATTTATGGCATTAGTACTTAGGCTTCAGATCAGTAGGCCCTGAGAAAAGAAATTCATAAGTTCATGGCCCATTTTGTCACCAAGCACAGAAGCTGCTGTTTTATATGAGTTAATGACTATATCACACCTAGCTTTGAAAAATTATTTATTAGATGGACAACTCACATTTATTTATTTATTTATTTATTTTGAAAATAATAAGAATTAGATTAACTCAAATCAGGAAATACAAAAAGTGCGATCACCTCGGAGCATTCTCTTACGCAAACATTTCTTAAATAGGAAATCAAAACAAATTGGCCTAATTCATAAGCCGGGACATTCATTGTCCATTTAGTATGCACAAACAAATAACTGGTAAAAATAGATTTCATTAGTCATAACCAAAATATTCAACATTGCAAACATGATAATATATGATCATGATATAACATGATAATAGTTGTTCTACACGATCCAAACAGTTAGCTACTTAGCCAAATCATTGCAGTGTGATGGTGAATTTCGTGTATATTCCATGTCTCCAAGTTCCAGTAAAAGTGGAGTTGAGATGAAAACTAAAAAGGAACCGGCAGCATTCTATTATTGTCGAGGAGAGAGCTAACTTAACGTATAGTCGGTGACTTGGTTCAGATGTGGGCCTATTCTGTTGTAAGGCTTTCAGGCCCATATCTCACTTTGGTTGGCCCTCGTTAAAGGACATTATATGTAGGCCCACTAGAGAAGAGGCTGGCTTATTAATTGGAAATCATTAAAGAAATAAAAACCTGGTCCTTCATTTGTTTTCTCTTTAGGGAACAGACTTAATACATGTACAGTTGATGGTGCACTGCTCTGCCACTGCCACTGCCACTCCCACATGCCCTGCCCAATGGGCTTTTTTGCCTTTACTTTGAGTGGAAATGGAGGGAAAGTACAGTTCTTTCTTTTGTTTCTTTGGCATTAAATAAATAAGCAATTCATGCCTATGCTGATAGTTTCGAATTCAAGTATTCTCCTTATTCTATAATAATATCCCACTTCCTTTAATATATATATATATATAATGTGAATGTTCTTGAAAATTAGAAATTTAGTTCTTTTTGTATAAAGATTTAACTCCTTTTTTTTTCTTTTTACGTTGGACTCATGTCATAAAGCCCACAGACATCTGAACATAAACTGCAATTGGGCCTACTGAAAGCCCAATAGGCTTTCAAAATTGCAACTGCCTAAAGCCCAAAACTCCACTAGACGGACGAACTCCCCGTTCACAAAATCCGACTTGTTTCGATCACCACCACCTCCACTACCTTCCCTTGATGATGATCCATGGAAATTGCAGTTCCGGATTCTATCAAAAGAACACCGCATTCTGTTTCTCGCATTACTTCCTCCGATGTTCGTCGCACTTTACTGCTCCTCGTCGTCCGCCGCGCGCCAGCAGTCTCGCTTATCCTTGGCATTCATTGGTATTTTCTTAAGAGTAATGCTAATGGGGTTGAAGAGAATGACTGAATTCTCAGCCTGTCATTCATCAAAACTCTTCTCCAATCTCCTTGCCTCCAAACACTCCAAAGTCCAAACCCGACACAGCTCCCTCCTTGCCAGCCACCGCCACCGCAAGCGACAACCACCGCTTTCCTACTGTGTTCCTTCAATTTCACAACAATTTGTTCCTTCAATTTCAAAATTGATTGTAAAAAAAAAAACATTTTCACTGTCCTCAAATGAATGTTGTGATAGTCATTTCATTTTGTCGCCCCTGTTAATCCACCATTAACTTCCAAATTCTGTCAAGCAGAAAAGCTGCCAAGCACAAACAGAACGTGTAATGTGTGCACAATCCACTCTTTGTTGCGCAGCAGTCAATATGGACCAAGAAAATGAAACAGTCATTAGCACCAGCATCCTGCATATGCAACTTTCTGCTCTTAAAAATTATTTGCAAAAGAGTAACAATAATCAAAACCCCATTTTTTATATCAAAGGCTACGATCACATTGCATCATGATAAAACACCTTCGGATCGGATTAAGGGGGGTCTCCACTCCAATGTCATAGCCTCATACAGAAAAAAAGAAATCCAGATATACTAATTTAAGATAGAAAAGATTGCGGTGGCGGTGGCTGGCAAGGAGGGAGCTGTGTCGGGTTTGGAGTGTTTGGAGGCAAGGAGATTGGAGAAGAGAAGCTAGGTTTGACGGGTTGAAGAGGCTGGCATTTTTGTAATTTTGATGAATGACGTGGCATTCAGGCTGAGAATTCAGTCATTCTCTTCAACCCCATTAGCATTACTCTTTTCTTAATCATCATCAATTTAGGATTAGGCTGTGATTAATACGAAGTTCTCTATTTTCAGATAGGTGTTTTGTTCTAATTCGTGGCTTCGTAGAGAAGTGATTATACTGTGCGATGCAAATTCTAGTGCCGCTGATACAGAGTGTTTGGTACCTTGATTGTTAGTATCTTCTACTTTTTGACTTCTTCTCTCGTTGGTTTAGTTAGAAATTGGTTTTTGCTACTTGTGCTGGATGTTGTGGTTATGCTATTTAGTGACGTCGTTTCAGATGAACAATATGTGATGTGTCAGCTTGTAGGCTAAGAAGTCAAGGCATCTTCGTGACATTTAGCCACTGGTGAGTTGATAAACATGGCAACAGGGGAAGGTTGCATGGATGTCACGACTAGTAACTGAATTCTTTCATGGTTACAGTCTTTTCTATTGATAAGATGAGGTCAAAATACAATTTGGTTTGCCTTTTCCTTGAATTTGAACTTCCGGCTTGCTGAATATGTGCTTCCCGTGTCTAGTATTTGAAGTGTTGCTTCTATTTTTAGTTTTATATGTTGTAAATAGACATGGGCATGAAATCCTCATTAGCGTCATCCAGGTTTTAAGGCGCCTTCATCCTTGTAGCTTTTAAGTATACTTATGTTAGTATCTGTGTTATATGAGTAGCATTGAGATCCAAACTTTGCCTTCTTAGAATGAAGAAATAACTCACTTCAGGCCCTTGTATGCCCATTTCCCTCCACTGAGGTTTGCGTTTGAACCCCGCAAAACTTCAAAGAGATTATTTAACTATCCACTTTAGCCTAACTGTTTTGCTCGGAGAAGATTTCTGTATACTCAGTCACCCTCCCAACAAGACAGAAAAAGACAGCAGAAGAATCTTAGTGTGGTCACTTAACAGCACCCAAGAGGTGGGAGACACGACTGGTCCCTCTGCTGATAAGGGGGACATACTATTTGCATGTCTATGAATTATTAGACATGTGATTGTAGTCCAAGTCTAATCAAATACTCAATGAAACCTGAATTATTGCTACTATTTTCTTTCCTGAAAGGCCATCATTACCATCTATGTCACTGTTGATAAACAAATTCAATATTGCTGCTTAGGAGTGGTATACCGATATTGCACAATACATCATTTAAACAGAATACATATGACAACTTGTCATGAAGTTCATATTGTATGGACAGTGATAAATGAATATTCCGCTGTTGGTTGTCATTCTTCCATATTGCTTACTATGAACTGGAGCATTTCATGCTATGTTTGGTCTTTGCTTTACTTGCAAAATTTGATGCATAAGAGTCTTGTGAGTCATAGAGAATATTCCACTGTGTAAACTTTCATATTACTTGAAGATTTTTAACTGTAGGTCTTTGATTCCATTATACCATATTAAATTTGTAGAAAGACATATAAGCATGTATGTGCAAACGAATGTACCGGAGTATAGGTAATTTGAATTGTTACATAGTTTGTAGCATGGTTGTTGGAATGCTGGATCATCAGTTATAGCTGGCGGCTCTTGACCAAATATCATCTCGCAACTCATATCATCAAAGTCTGCAAAATTAGGCCATGCATTGCTAAGCCACTTCAGATGGAAGTACATATTATGGTTACCGATTTTGATGACCTTGGAATGTTGTACCTTGAAGGCCCCATATCTTCTTGGCAGGAGTTTGATCATCATGAGCCAACTCAGCAAGCCTATCGTTCTCACGGTACACTCCCTTCATCCTATGACCAAGCTTCTTTTGGGTATAATGTTGAGTCCTATTGGGTGACTAATTCTCTTTGTCCAAGTGCTCCTTATGCCTCGGTTGTGGGTGATGGTCACACTCCTATTTCAATTGATGATTTTTGCATGTGGAAATGAGACTAATGTTCAACTTGGGTGATTAGGGTTAATTCAATTGTATACATGGCGTTGGTTACAGCATAATTATTGGTTTCGTATGAAGCAGATGAAAAGCAGTGTTTGATTTAAGACTCTAGACTTGGCAGGTTAATCACGCTACAACATACATTTAATCATTGGTTAAGAATTCAAGTGTTAACATCTTACTTTGAATTATGGGTTCTATATTCTTAGTACTGAGCTTTATTGTTGAATTCCAACCTAAAATTGGATGGACGTATTTGCAATTTACAAACCTAAGTGGTTATGCCCTGGGCCCTCCATTAACTTGAGCATGGCCTCCACATTCTCTAGTGCAGGTACTATTACTCTTTCAAGTATGATTACCTTTTCCTTTTAATATTTCTTATTCCTCTGAGATGAGTTCAGATTACTGTTGCTCTAATGGCAATTTTCTATTTGCATTTTGCTATTAGTGGATGCTATAGACCATTTGCAATACAGGTAACAAAATTGAAATCTCATTTTGGACTGAATAACAGACAGTATTTGATATTTGTGAAATTATAGATCACACCCCTTAGTAATTTCACCTGTTCTAGAATTTTAGAGCCCCATGGGATCAAAATTTGACATTTTGATGTTGCTTCACATGTTTACAGTTAATTTGTACTATAGAGGGGCGTGCAAAAATGCTGAATGTGCTTACTTGGACCATGTTGACTGACATTCCCAGAGAGATCTTGATAAATGTCTGGCTTGGGACCTTGCAGAGATTTGTACACATCCCAACACAATCTGTCTCCTCTATAAACCTGCGAATTTTGTTCCAAAATATAGTTGTTATATTTCATGGGTAAATGACAAGTGGATTTAGAATATAGTTGATGCGTTGATGATGTTGAGTATAACCGCTATGACAGCATGATGGTACTGGAGAAGAGAATGACAAGCAAAGCAACTTATTTTAGGGATGTAAAGTGTCTGAGGTTGATGATATGGGTCCCCTTGTTGGGTTATAAGAATTATAAGTTATGATGTTATGATTGCCAGAAGAAACTAATTAAGCAACACATCTGCACTTTTTCATGTGGACTACATTGTTTTCCTTGCTCCCGTTGAACTCAGATTCCCGCACCTTGTTTGCCCATAGATAAGGTAACCTTGTTAATATGCATTAATGACTTCATAATTCATATAGACGACTTTATTCACATATTGTGCCTACTTTTTTCCTTTAATTCCTCGGTGTGCAATGTTTGTGTAGTGTATTTTAAATGTGAGAAAGTGTTATTGGAGTGTTGTAATCAGCAGAACATGTTTGACCTCTATTCTCTTGCCCTAGGGAGAAATATAGGAAGGGATGCAACGCAGCTTAATTGACTTGAGGACCAATCAAGAATTGGATTCCTGTAAGTTTTACTTGAGGACATTCAGAATTGTTTTACAGTTGTATTTACAAAGACAGACACATTCTGCTAAAGAAACTAACTAGAGCTTGCATGTGGAATCGATCTGGACCCTCCATTGCCAGAATTATTTTGCATTTGAATGAATAGCCAATAACGCTTTGCGAAATCATTTATGACCATAATGAATTCGCATCTCAATAATACTTTTTACCGTGCGTGGATATTTAGGTCTCAAGTTTTAGTTTGTAACCTTGTTTTCTTTTTACGTAGAAAACGACACATGAGACGAGCATTTGCCATTTGATGATCCCACCAAAACCTTCTTGTCCCCTTTACCCTTTTTAGGAAAGGGGCAAAAATGAAAATAAACTAAGTAAAAGTAGAGGAAAAAATACGATTCAAACTTAGCGATATCAAATCAAATGTCAGGCTTATTTCGGAGGGCCCAATAAGCCAAACGAAAAATATACACGTGAAGGTGGTAAAATATTCTCTCATGAATTTAGTATTGGGTAGCAGTGCTTTATCTGCCATTCGAACAAATAATAATACTTGCAAATTATTCAGCAGGTATTTTATGCTAATTTTTATATTAGGATTTAATGGACACCCACTTTGAAGCACTTCTTATAATGAGTAATTTGGGCCATGGTTTTTGCTAAAACCGTTACACAAACGTGTATGATAGTGTACTACTGGGTTTGGCGCGCCAGGGGTCCCTAACGTTATTATTTTCATTTTAGTTGGTCCCTAACGGCGAAATTGGGACCACGAAGTCCAAACGTTACCTCAGTTAGCACCCCGGGGTCCCTATTGTCATAACGGAGCTTAACACCGTTAACTCTCAATATTTTAATATTATTTTGAAAAAAAGTATATGACATTGGGTCCCACTAGTCAGATTTTTCTGACTTTTTTATTTTCTTATTATCTAAAATAATTAAATTAATTTAAAAATTAAGAAAAATATGTAAAAATACAAAAAAGGGAAAAAATCCTAAACAATGTAAGAAAAATAGAAAAAAAATTAAATTAATTTCAAAATCCAGAAAAATATATAAAAAATATAAAAATGTAAAAATTCCTAAAAAACGTAAAAAATAAGAAAAAAATTAAATTAATTTGAAAATCAAGAAAAATATATATAAAAAATCCAAAAAAATGTAAAAAATACAAAAAAATGTAAAGATTCAAAAAAAACAAACAAATTCATAAAAATAATTACGTTTTTTTAGATAGAAAATTCAGAAAAATAAGTAAAAAATCAAAAAAATCAAAAAAAAATTAAATTAATTTGAAAATCCAGAAAAATATATAAAAAATCTAAAAAATGTAAAAAAAACAGAAAAATAATTAAATTAATTTGAAAATTCAGAAAAATATATAAAAAATGTAACAAATTCCAAAAAAACGTAAAAAATAAGATAAAAATGTAATTAATTTGAAAATCAAGAAAAATATATATAAAAATCCAAAAAAATGTAAAGATTCTAAAAAAAATGTAAACATTCATAAAAATAATTACGTTTTTAAGATAGAAAATTCAGAAAAATAAGTAAAAAATGTAAAAAATCAGAAAAAAATTAAATTAATTTCAAAATCCAGAAAAATATATATAAAAAATCTAAAAAATGTAAAAATACAAAAATACGTAAACAAATCCTAAAAACTGTAAAAAATTAGAAAAATGAAATTATTTTTATGAATTTTTACGTTTTGTTTTTGGAATTTTTACATTGTTTTGTATTTTTTACATTTTTTTTAATTTTTTATATATTTTTTTGGATTTTCAAATTAATTTAATTTTTTTCTGATTTTTTACATTTTTTACTTATTTTTCTGAATTTTCTATCTAAAAAACGTAATTATTTTTATGAATTTTTACGTTTTGTTTTTGGAATTTTTCCATTGTTTTGTATTTTTTACATTTTTTTGGATTTTTTATATATTTTTTTGGATTTTCAAATTAATTTAAATTTTTTCTGATTTTTTACATTTTTTACTTATTTTTCTGAATTTTCTATCTAAAAAACGTAATTATTTTTATGAATTTTTACATTTTTTTTGGAATCTTTACATTTTTTGTATTTTTTACATTTTTATATATATTTTTCTTGATTTTCAAATTAATTCCATTTTTATCTTATTTTTTAAATTTTTTTGGAATTTTTACATTTTTTGTAGTTTTTATATTTTTTACATTTTTTATTTATTTTTCTGAATTTTAAAATTAATTTAATTAATTTTCTGTTTTTTTACATTTTTTAGATTTTTTATATATTTTTCTGGATTTTCAAATTAATTTAATTTATTTTGATTTTTTATTTATTTTTCTGAATTTTCTATCTAAAAAAACGTAATTATTTTTATGAATTTTTATGTTTTTTTTCAATCTTTATATTTTTTTGTATTTTTTACATTTTTTTGGATTTTTTATATATATTTTTCTTGATTTTCAAATTAATTTAATTTTTTTCTTATTTTTTACATTTTTTAGGAATTTTTACATTTTTTTTGTATTTTTTACATTTTTACATTTTTTATATATTTTTCTAGATTTTGAAATTAAATTAATTATTTTTCTATTTTTCTTACATTGTTTAGGATTTTTTCCTTTTTTTTTTTTGGATGTTTACATATTTTTCTTAATTTTCAAATTAATTTAATTATTTTAGATAATAAGAAAATAAAAAAGTCAGAAAAATCTGACTAGTGGGACCCAATGTCATATACTACTTTTTTTCAAAATAATATTAAAATATTGAGAGTTAACGGTGTTAAGCTCCGTTATGACAATAGGGACCCCGGGGTGCTAACTGAGGTAACGTTTGGACTTCGTGGTCCCAATTTCGCCATTAGGGACCAACTAAAATGAAAATAATAACGTTAGGGACCCTGGCGCGCCAAACCCGTGTACTACTATCTTTTTTGCTGGACATAGAAATGTAGCGAGACTCGAATGCATTTTTTCTTCCTTCCTTATAATGAGTAATTTGGGTATTGTTTCTTTATTTTTTCCAAGAGTAACATTATATTATACACGTGCATTTTTCTCTTCCTTTGATGTCAAGTATCTTGTAATAGAATTTTCAAAAAAAAAAAAAAAGTATCTTGTAATAGATCCCGCAGTTGCTGAGTTTAAATATTATTTTTTTCACCCAGCTGAGTGATTAAATAAATGATATGCATGATCTCAACCTTTTGTAAAATTAAAAATGATTTTTTTTTATAAAATAAAAACCTTGAGGAAATCGAACGTTTTTGACTAAGGAATATGTATTTGTATCCATCGATGAAGGATTTTTAATCAATGAACTTGCCAAGGTTTGGATTGGCTTGGGGACGGCGTGATCAAGAGCTTGAAGAACAAGGCCGCGTTGCTCCTGTAGACTGAATTTTAACGACGCATCTCTAGCTGACTGCACCAATCCTTCATACCCGCTTTTCCCATTCTTCAACCCTGCACTTTTCATTCAATTTCATCGATTAATCTTTCTTTTTCAATCTCCTTGATGATGAAACATAATTAAGGAAACAAAAAAAACGATTAATTAAGCTAACCTGTGGCAGCTTGGACGCTTTTTGAAAGAGAGTTAATGGCGAGTAGATCAAACCAGTTGTCGTGGTAGACATTTTTCTCTTGTACTAACTCGTTACTGTCTACTTTCTACCACGAAATATTATTGTCTTTCGTTACTCCGTTAAGGTTGTCCGGTGACTTGGTGAGGGCTGCCCGGACGATGAGAGAGTGGTAAACCTTGTATTTCTGCACCCTTGACGGCCGAGGGCGATGGCATGTGAAAGAGGTTAGTTTAGACTGACAGAAAAGATTTGCTTCCATGCCAACAACTTATTAAGGACGGGACGGAGTGGAAGAAAATAGCTTTTGCAATTTGCTTTTTTGAAAGAAATGTTTACTTTTGCTGTGCATTAGAAACAAAGAGAGGATAAAAAGGTAAATCAAGTTTCTATTTTCTTTTCAATCAATTCTTGTTTTTTAACTATCATATGAACTTTCTTTTTTCTTTTTTCTATATAAGAGAGAACAAAAAATAACAAAGGTAATTATGTCAAAATTTACTTAAGTAAATGGCGTATGTGATACACTAAGGAGAAAAGGCTAAATATTAACCGGCACGGTATGAATTCATAAATAATGCGTACAAAGACTATATTGAATATACCATTTGCAATTGAATTGGTTTATTTGTAGACATACAATAAGATTGAAAAACCTGGCTATAATCCTTAAACACTTTTAGAATTTTATTATCTATTTGTAATAAGATTTTTGGCCAAACTTCCTAAAAACTAAAGTATACTCTCCACAGTTCCTCCTTAACTACTACAGTAACTTGATTAGATGGAGGGATTAACCACTTGGTTGTTAACTGCACGGAAAATGCATCACCCTTTTCTCATTCAAGCTTATACTGCGCAACTAAAGAAGCATCACTTAGATCGCGTGACTTGCACCAATTAAGGTTCTTGCTTTAATAATTAAAGAATTAATTATCCTCTCTATTCTTTTTTAACAGACTGTTTAGATTTGAATCACAGTTTAAACCCAATTTTCTGTCTCGTCTGTATGTGGGAGAAGTGCCACGCAATGAGCAGGAAGAGAGAAGGTAAGACACTCTGTTTTGTCAGAGGTCACTTTCCCTGCTATTTTTTTCCCCTCAAATTACTCATTCCGGATAACGATAACCGGAAAAGTAATTAAGTAAAATGTTAATTTTTTGTGTTTGGATGGAAGTTAAAATTTCTAAAAAAGTAAAATTATTATGTTTGTCTTGTACTTGTTATTCCTCGAGGAAAGTAAAAAAAATAATTCATTTATCATTTTCTATTTTTATATTTTTGTTATCTTATGAAGCTTCTAATTATTTTTTTTCAATATCTACTTTATTATGAACTTTATCTTTATTTAACTGTCTATTTTTTAACAATTAAAATATCAATTGAATTTTTAAATTCTTCATTATTGTAAGGGTTGGTTGATAGGTGGATTAAAAAATTTAATTTTATAAAAAAAAATTATCCAATCTACAAAATATATACTTTTATCAAACTTTAAAAAAATTTAAAAAATAATTTGCAACTTAAAAACTATATCATAATTTTTTTTTAAATTAAAAAATGTACCAAAACTTTAAAAAAAAATCTGAAACATAAAAAAGGAAAAATTCTAGAAAAACTATAAAAATAAGTATTAAAAAAATATGAAACTAAAAAAAAACACAAAAAGAAAGTGTAAAAAAAATTAATAAAAAAATGAAACTAAAACTAGGAGAAAAGGGAATAAATTGTCTTCTTTTTCTTTCAAAGAATAATGTTAGTATTAGGGAATAAATATATAATTAATGCTAGTAAAAGGGGATAAATATGTAATTTAAAAAAAAAAAAAAAATTCATCAAAAAATCATTCTCTCTACCCCCATAAGCAAGGAATCACTTTCCTCAAATTTTGAGAAAGTCAAGACAGTCAAAAAAAATTGAATTCCGAAAAAAAGAGATTCATTGTCGCAACTATACGCAATAAAACTCGAAATTTTAGATTTTCAAATCACTTTCTTTCCTAATTTCGCCAACCAAACGCACCCTTAACTTTTATTTTCCCGCTGAACCCATGTATGACACATTTGTTGAGCGACAACAAGTCATCTAAGGGGAATTTTAGTAACAGCATAAAGTAAATGAACACAATTCTCAAAAACAGCAATTAAATCAAAACAGTTTTTGAACTAAAAAGTCAGTTAAAAAAGGACAAAAAAAAGTATGATTTTGCTTTGTTTCCAAATTCGCAAATAAACAAATGAAATATTCCAAATCCAAAGAAATATGTATTTTATATTGTAAACTATTTTTAGTTAAACTTATTCTCATCCACACCACCAATAGTGTCCAATTATCCTCTTTGATTTGGAGATAGATCTAATCTTAGACAGGCAAAAGAAATAACAAGAACCAGTATTTGCTCACCTGTCAAACAGTGTAATCATCTCACTAAAACACAACACAACATGATCTTTTTTGTCAGAACATAAATGTTAGCAAACGCCATCTTCACCACAAATTCAAGTAACACAACAACACACTTGGATGTAAAAGACAATCCAAAATCTGAATTGAAATTTGCCAAGAAACTAAGTTGACAATCAAACAAGCAAGAACACGCTAGTTGTGAACCACGAACCTACAGGTCAAACAATATGTACTTACCAAGAAGTTCAAGCAATGCATAATCAAACATAACAAGAAAAGCCTACATTACCCTAAAACGACAATGTCATAAATTTAAGCCCATAAATAGTTCAATTGCCTGCATCTTGAAGCCAACCAAGAGAAGCGTACAGACTAATCTTTCGTGGTCTTGTTGATGAGAGATTTGTGAATGTGAGGGATGACACCACCACCAGCAATGGTTCCCTTGATGAGTGTGTCAAGCTCCTCATCTCCTCTAATGGCTAACTGTAGATGCCTCGGCGTAATCCTCTTCACTTTCAGATCTTTGCTAGCATTTCCAGCAAGCTCAAGAACCTCAGCTGTCAAATACTCAAGAATTGAAGCCAAATACACAGCAGCAGTGGCACCAACTCGGCCATGGGAAGAACTCCTTTGCTTCAGGTGCCGGTGAATTCGACCAACAGGAAACTGAAATCCACAAAAAGAGAAAAAGCCATAGACATTATTAACGAAATCATAAAAAATAGAGATCCAAACATTAAAGGCAAACGAGCTATTCACTACTCATCCATTTTAAGAATCTAATAAGTCCAATGCCTAAGCTAACTATTAAAAAAAAAATCCATTCTGGGTTTTACATCTATAACATAGCTTCAAGAAAACCACCAAAATGTACCCACAAAATCACCAAGCAGATGGTCTAATAAATTATACAGATAACACAACCACCAAAAATATGCCCAAAAACACCAGCAAATCATCTAACAAATAAAACCAAATATAGATGAAGAACTAAAATTCCATTTACCACGAATCAAACGGCATTATATAAAGAAAACACAGCACTCAAGCACCAAGGAAAAGAGAACGAGGTAGTGTTCATTACCTGGATCCCAGCACGAGAGGACCGGGAAACCGGCCTCTTCTTGTCCTTATCTTTGTCTTTGTCCTTGTTTGCTGCGGTGGTTTTGGCTGCCAAAAGACCTTTCCCTCCCTTTCCGGCCATCTTCCACGCCTACTGCTCTTCTCAAAACCCTAAATATATCACAGTCATTACTTACGAAGAATCAATAGATAAAAGGAGAGAAAACGAAGCAAAACAAAAACAGATCTTATCCACAGAAATGAAATCTCTGTTCCAGATCTTAAGAAATCTCAGATCTAAGCACTTTGTAACAGAAAGGGAAGCTCACTTAAGTTAAAAAGAAGAAGACAGATAATATGTGAGAGAGAGATTGAAAGAAAGAGACCTGTGTCCGGATTTGAATTCCAAGAGATGGAGCAGGAGGAGAGGACACTGTTGAGAAAACAGTCGAGCTTTCTTTTCCGGTTATATTGTTCTAGGTTTCCTAGTAAAATAGGAGTAATCCAATTTTAATGTGGTGGGAATTGGAAAATTTTCAAATTTTTGGGAAAAGAGTAGGGCGGTTTTATTTGGGTGGGAAATGTTCTGATTTTTGGTTTTCGAAAATTTTCCCAATTTTACCATATCTGTCCTTGGAGTTTAAGTAAATTGCCAGAATTGTCCCACCATTGTACAAGACACGTCACCCAGTAAATTACTGCCTCGTGACTTTCCGGTCAACACGTTCCATATTCAAGGTGTTTAGTCGGCATTAGCTACATAGCCAAGCCAACGACTTTGAAGGCCCACCTCGAAATGGTACAAATGTAAATAGCAGGGTGAGCAGACATGATAAGAAATTCTACTCAAGAGCCCATTTATGCCGATGAAGCCCAACTCAACTGTTGGGTCTTCTAAGGCATTAGTGAATGTATTCTAGCACACCTCTCTAGCCTAAAGATTTAAAGCCCATCAAAATTGATGTTTCAGTTCAAATAAAGCTTTTGTTCGATACTCAAAAGAACCGGACCGAATTAGTTGGTCTTATCTATGAACCGTTGACTCGGATTTTAAACAGGCTCGGTTTAGCATTTTGTACTCAAAACACTAGTTCTTGGATGGCTTGAATATTCAGTTTAGTATGGTTGAACCAATTTGATCTATAAAATTAAGAAAAAAAATGATAAACATACCGTAAGGTGCATCGAGAACATCTTAATATATATAAAAGAAAATGGCTTTTGAGTCCAGTCCAAAATTGTTGACATTATCTGACCTCAGTAGTCCTTTTTTTTTTTACAAGACATCAAACATTTACGTTTTAACCACTGGGCGGCAGTATTGTGGAAACTAGGGGCCGTAAGTTGTAACTGACACATAGTATTTGGTAATGTTGTGACATCACATCACGACCCACACAGTAAAAGGTGGAAGATAATAATCCAGAAGGTGAATTCTTTCTCTCTTTTTCTCTCTTTTCTTCTAAAAAGAAGAAAAAAATGCATCTACGATTCTACATATTACTAATAGTGGAATATAGAATTTGTCAGAAATTACTAAAAAGGTCTACTTACAACTGAATTCGAGTTAATCACAAAACTTTAATTTTTACAGCAGGACCGAAGTGGTCTTACAGGTTGGAACACTACATTTTTACCGGTTTTATAAACTTCAATTTCTTTTAAAAATATTATAAACTTGATATATAAGTAATTTACTTTTCATACGAGATTCGAATCTGGGTTCAAATTCTTACATCTGGTACTTGACAATATTTATAATTCATATTTACGGCAGTAACAGTAATTTTTAATTGCTGTTTTTCCACATAGATTATAAAATGTATCGGATGCTCTTCTTTTTCCCCCGGAATCTTTATTACTAGTTGAATCCAAAATGGCCATTTCGTGGAATGTGCCAGAGACGCCACATATCCAAGGTACTCTTTTGTTTTTAACATTGATGCTTCTGTGAATTTCATGCCCGCAGATGTACGATAATATGCCAAAGATTGATTGATTACATCTCTTTCTTTTATTTTACTACTCTCGACCCGATCCTTCGATTTTCATTTTATCATTCTGTTGTGTTCGATTCGATTTTGATAACTATGTATTAATCTCAGTTAATGAAAGTTTCGCCTTAAGCAATTACGGAACACTTGAATTGTGAGCTTGGTTTCATATGAATTGATGCAAATTGTTAAAATCAAAGGAGATGATCCCTAAGCTGGATTGCCATCCTCGTGTTAAGAAAAAACTTTATTTTCCATTTCCTTGCTTTTCCTTTTCCGCCGAAAGTAAAAGCACGCTTGAAGCCAATTAATCGTAAAAAATGGTTACATTACACTCGTGTGCTATCTCCCTTAACTTCACCCACCTACCTATATAAATTGGTTGTAAATTAGCAACAATACATTTAAATATTAGTGGTATAAACCTGAAAAGAATTCGTCTATATATAATCACTTTATTAATTTGAATGTATATTTAGTTAAAATATCGGGTGGCATCGTCAAGCACAATTGTTTTGGATTTCTTTTTATTACCAACTTTTTTAGAAAAAGTATAACAATAACAATTTTCATTAGGTAACAAATAGCAAGCATCCGTGGTTTGTTATAAATGGTTTAACAATGCACACTAATCTTTCTAGTTATGAAAAACAATATCCCAGAACTAACTGTAAAACAATATTCATCTTTTGCACCGGTTATTAATAAATAAAGTGGTCATTGAGAGATAATTTTACTATATTTCGAAATCCTATCAAATTTAAATCCAAAATAGTTAGTATTTAATGTTGTAACTGAATTAGCGGATAATATCCACCAAAAATAAATAAATAAAGTGTTCATAAAATGTAGTTTACCGTATCTAACAAGCCATCTGCCCGCTCCTCAAAAAAACAATTCTTTCTTAATAGTCTCTAAAGTTTTATTTTTTTCATGAATTCTTTATAATCTTTCTCACGAAAGAATTATCTAATTTAACCTCTTAAAGATTTCACTGAACCTCCCCAATTGCACATTCTACTTAACGTATAAAAGTGTCAAATTATTATCATGAGCGATATGTCAGTTTTTTTTAATATGCGGAGCTGGTATTCGAAATTGAGTTCGAGACCCTACTGTACATTTACTATCAGTAAGACAACCAATAAGCTACATGCCCAATAGCAATGACATGTTAGTTATGTTTTTAAATTTCATTTTAAGTAATAAATATAAAATAATTACTAGTGATAACTTGTGATAGTTTTTTTCATTTCAATTTAAAAAACCATTTATTCCTACACTTTTCTTATTTTTTAGTTACATCGTGTCACTATATTTATGAAATATCAAATTATTTTTTATGCTTATAGTCAACTTTAAAATTAACATTTTTTTATTAAATTAAATAAAAAAATACATTTTATCCAAAAAAAATTGAGTTTTAAGTATATATTTTTTTATATATTATTAATTAGATTGATATCGGTTTGACACCTGATAAACTTCTTATCTCTTTAGTTCAATCTCTCATCCGATTTTTAAAACTTTAAACCTAATCCCATTAACATTAGTAGTATTCTTTTGGGAACAAATTTATATAAATTTGGAAAAGAGTTGAATTTTGAGGGGGAAAAAAACTAAAAGAAGGAAGCGCACACCACACCAGACCCAAATGGTTTCACCATTTTACTAACCACCAGTCACCACATCTCACATTTGTCGACGCCATCAGAATCACTGAATTCGCTCCCACCAATGACGAAGCGGCAGCGTTCCAATCCCATTCCATCCGCAACTTTGATAGTGCCCTGGCAGCCAATCCGTTGTTTCGGCGGAAAATGAACAACCATCAAAGCATATCATCAGAGATCCAACGGCCACAGTACTCCTTAACCCAACACGTGCCTCAATCGCGTCATCCCAACCGAAAAACTCCTCATCCCTGATATTTGACCGATATAACTAATATACATCGAGAAAAGAACTGAGACGATACAATATATTTTGTATCTCATTTTTAGTATTGCGATGGGATGAGATTAATAACATTGGAAATCTGTTACATTTTTTCTCAAATTTGCATAGTTTTTTTATTTATTTTAAACTTTTAATCACTAAAAACGTTTAAATTATAATTTTTTAGAAAACTATAAGGTTTATATTATAAGTTTTTAAAGTATATAATTGTTCAAATGGAACATTTTATAAATTATATATTTTTTATATAATTTACCTTTTAAATATGAAGTCGATAATTTAATTTTTTATATGGAGATTACGGAATATTTTAATTTTTTACGGAGCAATTTAATTTGAACATAATAAATTTAGTCTAATAAATTTAAAAATATACGTTGGTGCGATCAAGAGAAAAAACTGTAACCTTATATATTTTTAAATTTAACAATTACTAGTATTAAATTTCATCAAATTATTATCGGATTGGATAAAACATTAATTTATTTACTGATATGATATTATCGATTTTTATCATATTCTCTAAATTAAATAATATTATCATAAATTAACCCTAGCTTAATAATTTCATTCCATAATATAAATGTACTTACCCAAGTACTCCAAACTTTAAAAAATCCAAAAAAGCGATTGCTTGTGGTCCCCACTCCTCACCATCAATTATATCTCGTAAAAGCCCCTTGCTTTCCACTCAATTACAAGGACTTTAAATCCAAAAAAGGCACATGTACATAAATTGATTGACTCATTTGGCACCTCTACTCAAAAAACGGTTTAAAAGGCACCTATACTTTTTACGTATGACACATTTGGCACCTCCCACAAACGACGTCGCTGTTTCTCCGTTATCCGCACACGTGGCATGCCACGTCATCACCATTTATGACGTGGCATGCCACATGGGCAGATAACGGAGGAACAGTGACGCCGTTCGTGGGAGGTGCCAAATGTGTCATACGTAAGAAATATAGGTGCCAAATGAGTCAATCAATTCATGTACAGGTACCTTTTTTGGATTTAAATCATCTCATATTCAGCATTTCTAAATTAATTGTTTGAGCAAGGTAAAATTGGTTAAATTCGAACTAGGTTGACTGGTTGACTTTGAATAAAATATTCAGAAAAATTGTAAAAAATCCAAAAAAAATCCAAAAAAAATGTAAAAAATGTAAATAAATGCCTCTGACCATAAGCGCAGGTCAATTTCAATTTGCTTGGGCTCCGTCAGTCAAACTAACATACCGTTAGTGTTGACCGTTGACTTTGATTAAAATATTGAAAAAAATTATAAAAAATCCAAAAAAATGTAAAAATTCTAAAAATAAATTTTAAAAATTCCCAAAGAAATGTAAAAATTCAAAAAAATTGTAAAAATTTCCAAAAAAATGTAAAAATTCCAATTTTATATTTTTTCTGAATTTTTAGATTAATTAATTTTTTTTGAAATTTATATTTTTTTCTGGATTTTTAGGTTACATAATTTTTTTATAGAATTTGTATATTTTTTTGAATTTTTTTACAATTTTTTATAAATAATTTACATTTTTTTTTTGATCTTTTACAATTTTTCTGAATATTTTATTCAAAGTCAACCAGTCAACCTAGTTCGAATTTAAACCAAAAAAATCTGTCAAATTAACCGGTCCAACCAGTCAACCTAGTTCGAATTTAACCAATTTACCTTGCTCAAACAATTAATTTAGAAATGCTAAATATGAGATGGTTTAAATCCAAAAAAGGCACCTGTACATGAATTGATTGACTCATTTGGCACCTATACTTCTTACGTATGACACATTTGGCACCTCCCATGAACGGTGTCACTGTTCCTCCGTTATCTGCCCACGTGACATGCCACGTCATAAATAGTGATGACGTGGCATGCCACGTGGGCGGATAACGGAGAAACAGTGACGCCGTTTGTGGGAAGTGCCAAATGTGTCATACGTAAAAAGTATAGATGCCTTTTAAACCGTTTTTTGAGTAGAGATGTCAAATGAGTCAATTAATTCATGTATAGGTGCATTTTTTGGATTTAAACCACCTTAAATGACCATAAATTCCCTCTTGTCCTTAAGATTTGTGGGCATTTTCGTCATAACAGTAGTTTCCAACAACCTGTACCAGTTTCACCACACACAAAACACGAAGGTTCGATTAGGATCTAATGACAACTCTGCCCTTTTGTCCACATCAACCCAAGTCCAGAATTTGGTGTGAAGTTAACCGATCTTAGTCCTCCCCTTGAGGGCTATTTTCGTCATTTCACAGCAACACGCTAAATTCAGTGCAGGGAGGTTGGTGTCCTAGGAAAAAGATTTACCCATGCCACAATGATGAAAAGCGGTTCCAGTCCCCCGTCTCACGGGCGTGAACCACCAGAAGTGCAAGGGTACTTTCGGAAACAGAACCAGAACACAACCAACAGGATTTCTGGAGAGACACGTGTCCCACCACGATGCAGATCATATCCCAATGCCACATTGGATGAACACCTGGCTTATCAAATCCCAGTCAGCACGCTCCTACTACTTTAAAATTGCCCACCCCTCCCCGTCTGGTCCTTATCGTCCTATCGCATACCAAAAAACCTCATCCCGCAAGTAATCCACTTCTCTCTCTCTCTTCTACCCACTCATTTTTTAAAGCTTTTCTTTTTCTTTCCTCCCCTGCCTCCCCCGTCGATCAGGTCGCGGGTAAGTTGAACAGGAAATCACCGAAAAAAATGGAAGCTCCGGCGATTGTCGATTGTTTCCTGAGTTCGCCAAGCGAAAGCGTGACGTTATCTGGCCGTCGTGTATTTCGGGAGCGCATCTAGAAAAACTGAAAAAATCTTAAGCAAAAAGCGACTTTACTTAGCAGAGTTTAGAAGTTATTCCATGCTTTGTCTAGCAAAATCAGAGGCACAGTTTACTATATAATCATTATCATAATTCGCTGTTTCAGCTACAAGTGTACAAGATTTCTGGTAAAACGCAAATTTTTTCTTCTTGGGTTAATCAGTCCTGGATTTTCGTGTGGTTTCGATTTGCTGATCTCATTTCCTGTTGGAGTTAGTAAATGAGCCTGCTGCGTCGTCTGTGATTTGTTTTTTATCCTTGTGTAGTGTAACTTTCTAGGGATTTCTTTTTTCCCCCCAAATCATTACATCTCTTCATCCTCAATTTTTGAACTCAAGGAGAAGAATTATAAAAAAAATAGTTATATTGTTGTATTAATTAGCAGTATTTTAGATTTTGAGGGCTTGTGATAGAATAGTATAAGGAGAATTGGAGGAATATACTTTAGAGGTTTGGTGGAACAGTAGCGAGGAGTGAGTCTCTTCTGCCCATTATGCCTTTTCCTATGAAGATCCAGCCGATTGATTTCAATGAGCCCGCGCAGACTGAGCCAGTGAAGCCGGTGGTGAAATCGCGTCTCAAGCGGCTGTTTGAGCGCCAGTTCTTGAGAAATTCTGCTGGGGAGAAAGTGGCCAGCGGCGTGGATGAGGCGCATTTCGTCAAGGACGGCGGCAGTAATGGAACGGCAGCCGAGTTTGAACCGAGTTCTGTGTGTTTGGCGAAGATGGTCCAGAACTTTATTGAGGAGAGCCACGAGAAGCAATCGACCAACGCCACCGTGCCAGTTAGGTGCTGCCGCAACCGCTGCACCTGCTTCAACGGGATGTGTAATGATAGCTCGGAAGATGAATTCGACGGCGTCGGTTGGTTTGGCGAGTCTAACCCCCCTCCTTCCTCTGGCGAAGCTACTGAAATTTTGAAGGTAGGTGAATCTATTGCGGCAATTTTTTGCTATATTTTGCATTTTATTGAGAAATGAACAAATATTGAATAGAAATTTGGATTTGTGGACAGAGTTTGGTGCCTTGTGCTAGTGTTCGTGAGAGGAATTTGCTGGCCGACGCGGCGAGGATTGTCGATAGGAACAAGATCTGTAAGCGTAAAGATGATAATTGCAGGAAGATAGTTTCTGATGGATTAATAGCCCTCGGATATGACGCTTCAATCTGCAAATCTCGCTGGGATAAATCCCTCTCCTACCCAGCCGGTACTTTCTCTCTCCCTGTCTTTAGAGACTGAAATTTAACAGTATTTCAGAAATATCTCATCAATGTGCTCTGTTTGGATGATAAAAATCCAAAGAAATGTTATCCGGATCAAGAGGGAGACGAACATTTATCTTTTTCATTCTTTATGCGTTGTTTGGGAGGATGATTGATGATGTGCTTGGAATATAATATACAGGAGAATATGAATACATTGATGTGATCATAGAAGGGGAGAGGCTGCTGGTTGATGTTGATTTCAGATCAGAATTTGAGATAGCTCGATCAACCAAGGGATACAGATCAATTTTGCAAACTCTGCCTTACATCTTTGTGGGAAAAACTGATCGTCTCCAGAAGATCATCTCTGTTGTATCGGATGCTGCAAAGCAGAGTTTGAAGAAGAAGGGCATGCACATACCGCCTTGGAGGAAAGCAGAGTATGTCAAAGCTAAATGGCTCTCTCCTCACTCGAGAGCCACACCAATAGTGAGCAAGGTGGACCCCGAGCGCGCAAATGAACAGCCTTTGAATCAAAGTGGAAGTGGGGATTTTCAACTGAGTCGCAAAGAGAGGAACCTGGTGGAGGAGAATGAGTTTGGGGAGTCTGTGATTGATCTGTCCTCCATGAGTTTTGAGGAGGAGCATAAGGTGGCGACGGGGAAGGAATGGAAACCACCTGAGGTTAAGCTCAGGAGTTTTCCATCAGGAGTTAAGATGGTGACCGGATTGGCCTCAATTATTGATAATGAGCCATGAAAATTTTGGTCTTCTTACCTTTTTTTCTTGTGTGACCTTTGTTAGTTTTGGAAAACGTAGTATTAGTATATGATGCTATATGATATAACTAATCAAATCCCCTTCTGCCTTTTTGTGTAAGGGTCTGATTTACTGATGTCAATAAAACTACTGTAACAACAATAGTTATACAAATGACAAGTTCTTATTGATCTCTGGATTTCTTCTTTTGGTTCTAGCATTCCGTTTTCTTCCGTTTTCTTTTCTGTTACTTCTGGATTTCTTGTAGAGGGAAGATTCTGTTGGTTATTCGTTTCCTTCAATTCTTTCATCTTTGCACCAGAGCCGAGAGGAGCCATTGAAGAAAGTAGCAAGGAATAATTCTCTAATCACTTAATCTTTTTTCTTTATTCAATGAATAAATCTCAATTATCTGACCTTGTCATAAGTTTGCCTGTTTTATACTATTCTTTACTTTGAGGAGAAGAGAACAGAAATGGATGACAAATGCAGAAGACTCGTGCATTCTCGGGCGCCGTGAGGTGAGGCCTCAAGACAAAGCCTTTATGTTTAAATAAATATTACTGTTATGTCATATGATCTCTTAGCCCCATGTCCTTTTTGAATGGTATATAAAATTAGAACCTCCATATATAATAATCCATAATAATGAGTGGATAGTAGTAGTACAGTTCTTAGCTGTTTTGTTTAATATAGAGTTTGAGCAAAGGCTGTTCAATTCAATTAGGATTTCTTTAGATTGTGAAAGGTTTTGTTAGTTGTTAGTTCTGTTTTATTACCTTTGACCAAAGCATGGAATTTTGTGGTACAAAATACTGTTTTATTAGGTCAGCTTTGGAAAAAAACAGAGCAAGAGTTTTCATTGATGCACATACATACTTGGTGGTTGACCTAAAAACAGCTTCAGCTCTTCTGGTCTTTTAGTGGTTGGATGGCGATCACAGATGGAGCAAAAGAGAGAAAGAATCAAAGTTTGGTAGCCCTGAGAAAAAGGGTTTTCTGGGTGTGCTATATTCATCAGAAAAGAATAGTTCATTGTCTAATAACTTGGTGTATGATTATACTGCTCCATTGATCAAGACTTCTCTACAGTGTCTGGATTAACTTGTGATTGATCTTGTTATTGTTCATTATCTGTACGTTGGTGCCCCGACTGCAGCTCTATGTATTGGTCAGTGTATTTTAATTAGTGCCTTGTTAGGATGAACATGAGTATATGAAGAACATGACCATTGGATTTATGAAAACCATTTTTGAGGTTGACTGGATGAGTGTTGTTCTACATTTGCTTTAAGAAAGTTTCGGAATTTGATTAAAAGTGGGATACACTTAACGATGTTCAACATTTGCATTTTATATTTAGTATCTATATTGAATGCCGAATATTTTTTTATTCGAATTAAGCAAAACTTCGAAAGATGATAAAATTTATTCTCAAATTTAATACAATATATCCTGGGTTTTAAAATTTGATTAAACTAGAATGATTTTGTGAGAACTCATCTAAGCATTTTACATGTAATTAGGAGTGTAAGAATCTGATTTTAATATTTCATTTTTTAATGATTTTTCTTTAAATACATCGTTCTCTTTTTGATAGAGCACTGTCACGTTTCGAATACTGATCTGTGTACAGTTTACAGTAGGGATTAATTACCGATACGATGAAAGATGAGTCGAGCTCATTCAATCAATACATATACGCATACATACAACTATACAAGTCTGAATTTTATACTGTTCGTAGGACGAAACGCGTTATTCACGTTAAGTTATGGCGTTCATTTATGTGCTTTTCTAGTCGGGTGGTTCAATCAATGTTTGTTTGAACCAGAAACATGATTGTTTTTGGTAAATGATTTTGGTGCGTACGAGTTGAATTTCAAATCTCTTTTATCTCTCAACCATAAATGTCTTTAAAAATACTAGTTTATGATCTATTTTATTAGTCCTGGGTTGGATTTACTTTAATGGTTCTTTCGGTTTGTTGTTGGTGAAAAACATGCGATTGCAGACGGGGAGTGCAACTTTTTCTTCCCTTTCTCAAATTCAAGTTCTTAAAATAAGTGATTATATCACATGATTCCCGTTTGGAAAATGGGAAGCAAAAAAAAGAGATCATGAATTTCAAACCTAAGGCTTGATAAAACAGAACCGTATCCATTTGCTCCTAAATTATTAGATATATTCGGTGCATGTGTTATATAGTAGCTTTTAAAATAAATTAAATCTAGATTCAATGTCATTTCTCAGCAAGCAAAATTTCATTTGTACGCATGATAGTGTTATTCTCGCACTTTAAAATATCATATTTGTATCTTTTTTAGTGTAGAAATTTAATACATTAAAAAGGAAAAAATAATGTAGTAAATGTCATAAAAAACGTACAATTATAATAATTAATGATAATAATTTTAAGTATAAAAATAACACTATCTTTATTAGGGGTGACAAAAATCTACCCATACCCAACTAATTTAAATGGATATGGGTGTTAAATGGGTTAGTGCAATTTTTAAATGGGTATATACCCATTTAAACTAAAATATATAAGTTTAATTGGGTTTGGGTATGGGTTAAACTCAAGCTAACCCTATGTCTCTCCTTCTCTTCTCTCTCTCATCTTTTTTATTTATCTTTTTTAAACAAATTCAATTTTCTTACTCTATATAATGAATAAAATAAATTAAAAACTACAACAATGTAATCTCTATCTCGAGACGAGTAATTCTATATCCATTTTTGTTATTTTTTTGAATTTTTTAAAAATTGATTTTATACTTTTCATGGGATCATTCATGGTTTTTTTCTTTAAAGTATGAAAAAATAATGGTCATGACCATTCAAAATTATTTAAATATATTTTGAACTAATTTAGAAATTTCATAAATATACTTATAATTAATATTAAATTATTAATATTTGACCAAAATAAAATTAATTGATATTTTATTTGAAAAAATGAATAGCAAGAAGATAAGAAAAAAGTGAGTATTAGATCTAAGTGGATTTTACTTATATAGTAACTATATTGAACCAAATAAACAAATTCTTTTTTTAAATTATTAGCATAAAAATATTAAAATTAAAGAAAATAGAGATAGTCCAACTTGTACCACTTAGAAACTCCAATTTGATGGGCCATCCCCACGTTGTAGCCCTTTTGTTTCTTTACATTAATTTATTTATGAATATATATGAATTTCAATTATAAATATATTATGTTAGAAACCGTACGTATTTGTCTTCTTCTTTTTTTATAAATATTTCTCTTTTTAGTTCCAATTAATTAAAAAACATTTGGTGATAAGTAGCTGAATCAGATGTGTATATATATATCCTAAATGGTAAAACCCGAATTTAAACGATAAAACCCGAACCTAAATAGTCAAACCCGAGCCTAAACGGTCAAAGCCGAGCCTAAACGGTCAAACCCGAACCTAAAACCCTAGCTTAAACGGTCAAATCCGAGCCTAAATGCTAAAACCCGAGCCTAAATGGTCAAATTCGAACTTAAATGATAAAACCAACATACACAGTCAAAATCGAGTCACATAGTCAAACTTTGTCAAAATTTACATTTTTTTTTGTCAACATTGTATTTTTAATCTTACTTAATAAAAAAATATATTTATTGAGTGAGTATGATTTAAATGGGTGTAAATGGGTATAAATGGGTGAATATGATTTAAATGAGTGTAAATGAGTATGGGTACCCATTTAAAAAATTATATGGATAATAAATAGGTACGATACCCATACCTAATCATATCCACTCATTTGCCACCTCTAATCTTTTATACAAATAGCATAAAAAATGTGGGGAAATTGAGAGGCTAAACCAAGCGCAGACGAATTTGTAGATCGGCTACAATGGGGACCAGAGCGGGCCCTGCAGAAAAGTAAGGCTAACGTTAGTAAAAATAATTGCGTACGAAGAACTCAGGAGAATTGCATCTCGTGAATTGCAATGGGGATATATTACTTTAGAAATTGGAAAAAAAAGCTTTGAGATTTATTCTCCATTTTTTTCTTACTTTTTCTTTTTCCACTTTGTCTGGAATTCAATTCGGATGCTGTTAACTTTTGAAAGTGAAACACGTTTTCCGGTTTTGAAGCAATCGAAATGGAAATTGAGTCAACATGACCACCAACCAAATAACCAAACCAGATCCAGCTCTTATTTATGCTACCTATCTTTCATTACCATTGTGGGCTGGGCTTTGAACTACTTGGCCACCTTGCGAGCAGCTCGTTCGGCCCGAAACAAGCCTACTTGTGCTTGTTTCAACTTTCCAACGGGCCCATTATCCCAATATTGCCATGTTTGATTTTATGGAAAATTAATTATTACCCCCCTGGATAAGCTTATGGAAAATGAGTTAGCATTCTAGTTTAACTTCTTTTTTTAACATAGAGAATGTAGAGAAGAAAACTGTGTAGAAACTCTTAGGGGGATTTAATATCATCCACGATTTTGTCATTGTCGGTTTGTTTCTTGATTTAATGTCGCGGTCTCTTCGAAAAAAATATAAAAATGTTAATAATGGTCGCTTTGAATAACTATTAATCCACGTTAATTATATGACAGGTCCATATATTTGAATATGAGTCGTCATTTGTTTTAATTTTTTAATTTTTTAATGATGCTTATTTAGATCAATAATTCGATAAACGTGGATAAATAATTGCGTGTAGACTCATAAAGTAAACAAATTGTCTACTCTCCAAATGAATTCAAAATAGATTGGTAATTCATCTCAAATCCAAATTCACAATGGACAATTTCGTAGAAGGCAAGAACGGAGAAATGGTCTTATGGACCTCAGCATTGCAGGATTTGCTGTTGTCATAATAACTACCGAGCAACTAAAACCCTTTTAAAAAAAATATTTCCAAGCTGACTTTCATACTGTCGGTCTTTCTTCAATACCTAATTTAATACTATCCATGATCAACCATACATACCAAACCAAACTAACTAATCCCTATTTATCTCCTAACAAATTAATCTCTCCACTAATCTCATCCCCAATGGCCCCTTCTCCTCCGATCCAATTCATCGACGCTGCTCTATCTTGCACAAGCCCATTTGCGCTCTCCTACCCGGACCCTAATCAGAAATGGGTCATCCGAAAACACCTCGTTTCTCTACTTCAAGACTACCCTTTTTTCGCTCCCTCATCCGACACCTTCACTCACAACGACGGCACCGCCTTTAACCTCCTCAACGCCGCTGGAGACCTCCAAATCTCCGCCTACGCGCCACCAATTCCATTAATCATCTGGATCCACCAAAATTACCCTTATACCCCTCCTCTAGTCTTCGTCTCCTCAAATTCTTGCTTATCCCCAATTCATAAAGACCATCCTTTTGTCGACTCCTCTGGTTTCACCACCTGCCCTTGTATCCAAACATGGGTTTTTCCTCGATGTAATTTAATCGAACTTGTGCGTAATTTAATCAAGATTTTCTCAATCGACCATCCGTTTATCTACTTTCCAAGTTCTAATTCCACCCACCCATCCTTTGTTTCAAAGATGGAGGCTCTTGATCATCTTTCAGGTATGCTTCATTATAACATAATTGCTCTGCTAGCCAAAACAGGGGAGGAAACAGAGGAGTTGGGTAGATTGCAAATGGAATTGGCAGCTAGGAATGATATAATCAGAAACATGATTTTTGGACTTGAAGAAGAAAAAACAGGGTTAAAAGATTCGCAATTGAAGATTGTGGACCAAGCTGATGTGCTGATGAATTGGTTCAAATTTAATGTTGATTTTGAGGATGAAGAAATGGATCAGGACCCATTTGAAGCTGCAGATCCGGAGTCGAAATTGGTAATTGATTGTTTAGCTGGAGATCGGGCTATAGAAGAATTGGTGTGTGCATTGGAGAGAGGAGTTGAAGAAGGTGCAGTGAAGTTTGACGTGTATCTTAGGCAAGTGAGCAATTCAATTACAAAAACAAGATTGTGAAATTGAGAGGACCTGATATGCTCCTCTGGCATGATGATTCTTGAGATTGTTAAAACTTCAATTGTACTGTTCAGATCCCAATTTTATAGATCAAGTACATCTGATTATATATATGCAGGAGATGTTTGTATGGAACCGGAAAAGACAGAACATGCAGGAGATCGGAAAAAATACACTTTCAAACTTTAAACTACAATGCCCTGATTAAATTATGTTACATCACAACCTTCCTTCCTCCAAACAAACATCAAAAAACCTCGGAACGAACGATAAGTTCTTATTTTATTGCACTAGCGATTTTCAGTTTAAAGTTTATTAAGTAATTAATTAGGATGGCAACTATTTTGATGATTCGGAATCATAAGCTCCAAATCCACAGGGAACTCGGCAATCTCATCGGCCCACGGATGGTTCTGATTGCATCCAATATCACACTAGCATACTTGAACCCAGATCCAAATGTAATGTGCCACACACGATCCCCTCTCTTCACCCTCCCCTTGGCTTGGACGTGAGCCAACCCATACCATACCGAACTTCTAGAAACATATCCGAACCGGTAAAGAGTCATTTTAGAAGCCTCAATGTCCCTTTGGCTGAGTTCCAAGCTCCTTTCTATATCATCCAATAGCGGTTTTGCTCCAACGTGCGTGATCATATGATCAATGACACTTTTAAAGTTCGGAACATGTGATTTGATATCTGCCACGTAGGGTAAGATTTGGTTTAGTACGTATGTTCCCTTCTTGATCCACAGGAAACTCGTCAATCTCAGGTTCTCTTCTTCACGATCAATGGTACTGATTGCTTCCAATATCACACTCGCACACTTGAATCCACACTGGCAAGTACGTGGAATCCCCAATCCCTGACATCTCTATCACTTTTTCAATGAACTCCATTGTCGATTCCGACAAGGTCCCGTTCTCTCGGGCTCTTAGTATTCTTATATACTAAAACATTATTTCTAAAAGATTCTTTAAATATCCCTACATATTTAGATGCTTCAAATCAACTCATTCCGTAATTTTTCCATCTAAACTGTTTATAAATAATAACTCATTTTATAACGTTAATTAGAAATAAAAATTAAAGAGTTAGCAAGTAAATTCCTAAGAATATATTTTAAAAATTATTTCTGTAATTATTTATTTTTGAAAAACAAAGTAACTTTTAACTGATTATAATCTTATTAATTTATCTAATGATGATCATCTAAATATACATTTACAGAATTCAATTTTAGGACACACTCGGTTTCATTGGAAGGAATTCGAAAGATCATTCAAATAAAATTGTGTCTCCTTAGCTCCAAACTAACTTAGTCGTGCTGGAAAAAATATAAAAGGCCATTAAAATCATCTAAATTTAATTACGTAATAATAAAAGCTAAAGTAAAAAATCATTGAGCTCATTGGTTGACTTATTAGTGATATAGGTACTTATAAAATCTTAAATTCAGGTTCAAATCTTATCTTTGTCTATAAAAAAAACTAAAATAATTATTATTATAAACAACTAACTTAAAAAAAGAAAAAAAATATTAATAATAGATTTCTTTTTACATCACCATCATTTTTTAGAAGAAAAAAGAAAGAAAAAATTTATTAATTTTATAAAATAAGTCATCTTTTAGTAAAAAAAACATGATATCTCTCACATGATACACGTTTAACTGTCAATTTAGATAAAAAACTTAACTAATGGACTGATTTGAAGTATCTAAATAGTCCAGTAGGGTATTTGAAGAATTTTTTAGCTCGGAAAAAGTGTTCGAGTTTGACCGAAAGTTTGAAGGGGTAAGTAGATATTCCAGGATAATTAATTATCATGGATAGGAGATCACGACAACTATTTGGAAGGTTTAAAATGGTAAGGAAAGCGTTTGGAAATCATGTTCCCTTCTTGATCCACAGGAAACTCATCAATCTCATCCGTCCACGGGTTCTCTTCTTCACGATCAATGGTACTTATTGCTTCCAATATCACACTCGCGCACTTGAATCCAGACCCAAATGCAATCTGCCACACACGATCCTTCCTCTTCACCCTCCTCTTGGCCTCCACGTAAGCCAGCCCATACCATACCGAACTACTAGAAACATTACCGAACCGGTATAGAGTCATTCTAGAAGCTTCCATGTCCCTTTTGCTCAGCTTCAAGCTCCTCTCTATATCATCTAGAACTGGTTTTCCTCCCACATGTGTGACTATATGATCAATGGCAGTCTTGAAATTTGGAACGTAAGTTTTGATATCCGTCACGTGGCAGATGTGGTTTATTACCAGGTAACGGATTTTTTCGGATAAGGGTAGGACTAGGCGGCCTACTGTGGTTATGTTGACTTTGATGGCGTTGACCGCGGCGGCGAGTAGATCTTTGTTGATGCTAATGCCGGTGTGTCCGGTAGTGTCTTCCTTGCGATAGATGCAGTTGTAGGCAAGGTCGGAGCTGGCGGTGTGGGTGTGTACCGTGTGGAGGAGGCGGTACTTGGCAGTGCGGCGGTCGAAGGGGCGGTTGGAGAGGAGGACAGCGGCGCCACCGATGCGGAAAAAACAATTGATTAGGAACATAGAACGGTCGTTGCCTTTGTACATGTTTTGGGTGATGTTCTCTGTGCTGACCAGTAGGGCATAGGAATTGGGACGTACCTGAAGAAAAATATAGTAGAGAAATGAGTTGCCGTTGTTTTTGTTTTGTTTTCTACTTCCTTTTTTTCTCTCCCAATTAAAAGCAGTGAAATTCGAAAATACAATCTAGCAAGTTTCCAGTACTCTAGTGGCAAACTAGGAGGAAAAAAATTTCAGTTTTTTTTTCTTCTTTTTTTCGATAAATGGAGGAAAATACAAACTTATTCTTCATGTTTATAATATAGTAATTTATATGGATATATAAAACTTATTAATTTTAATAAGTTTTAATTAGAAAGTCGATTTTTCATGCCAACAAGAACCAAGATCTAATTAAGAAGGAAAAAAAAGGGAATTATATAATTAAACATAATTACCTTAAGCAACTGTTTGGCGAGACCAATAGCTGTGAGACTAGCAGTGCAACCCATGCCACTAAGATCATAGCACAAAACCTCATCACCAAGCTTATATCTATTCACAATCATGTCTGAAAAAGAAGGCACCACGTTAAAAATACAGCAATTTACAATCACTATCCCAATTTCGTCACCTTTCACTCCTGTCTTGGACAACACCTCGTCAACCGCGCCGAACATCACCATCTCCGATTCCTTCCTCGCCTCTTCTAGGCATACGTCCATCGGGTCTCGGCGGAATCCAGCTGGCAAGAACGTGGAGTCCCCAATCCCTGACATTTCCATCACTTTCTTCATGAACTCCAACGTTTCCGCGGAGAAGTTCCCGGTCGCCCGGGTTCTTCGTATTGTGAAATCTTTGCTCCATTTTTGAGTTGGTGGGGGATTGAAACATGCAAAATCTAGCACCATCACGTCGGGTTTTGAGGGTGACAAGAAGTGTTTGTGGAGGTGGAGGTGGAGGAGGAGAAGTAGGATGGGGATGGAAAGAAGAAGAAAGATGTTAATTAGGGTAAACATGTTGTTTTGTTTTATTTTTTGGTTTAGTTTACGGGATTAGGAGTGGGAATTAAAATAAAAGTTTCACTACTTGTGTGTGTTTTCCTTTGTTAGTAAACTTTGTTCATGAGGCATGTATATATAATGAAGATTTATGGTAGCAAGCTAGCTTGATTTATTTATTTATTTATGCTAGACATAACTAACCTTTCATTATCAATTAATTGACTATTTTTTATAATAATGCATTGATACAACGCGGTTGGTTCACATTTTACGGTAGCTAAGACTATTTACGTTCGTAAGAGCTTCTTCTTCTTCTTCTTTTCCTGTAATAGTTCGTACGGTCTAATTTAGTTTTTAACAAAATTCCATATTGTATTGGTTCATAACAAAACCAATGAACTTCAACCAGTCGTCCAAAATAAATAAATCATCTATCATGTGCATCACATGCACTCCGTAACATCTCAAATCTAGTGCAATGTATAGATTAATGGAGGAAAGACGAAAAAAAGATGGCTATCTTGGACTTTTCATTTTTCTAAGTTTATAAAGATTTGAAGCCTAACTTTCTTGGAGTTTTTCGGACCTTTACCATTACTCCAATTAGTACGCATCTTCTCCATAAAAAAATTAGGTATAATTTTATTTAGGGTAAATTAGATAGAAAAATCTTATAGTTAAAAACGTGTAATTTAAACTTTATAGTTTACTAGAAGTTGTAATTTTAAACTTTTGAGTGCTTAAAAATTTCAAAATAAATAGCAAAAAATGTATAGAATTTGGACAAAAAATGTAACTAATATGGTACAATTTAATACAATGAAAAAAAATGAAAAAACTTTTATTTACAATTTTTTTAGTTTATTATTTTAAAATACTTTTAAAAAATAGTTCTCATTAATTTTTTCAGTTTTTTAGTGGACTGGTCTTTCTTATATTTGTTACAATTTTTTTAAAGTTACATAATTTTTTTGAGCTATTTTACTTTTTGTTTTGAATTTTTTAACCACCAAAAAGGTTAAAATTGTATATTTTAGAGAATTATAAGGTTTAAATTACAAACTTTTAGATTACGAAATATTTTATAAACTATAAGATTTTTTATATAGTTTAAATTTTATTTTTTGCTGTCGAATTAAAAAATTTCCTGAAATTTTAAAAAATAAATATAATCACAATCTTATTCCTTAAAAAATAAAAATAAAATATATTTAGACAAAACAATAATATAACTATATTCTTTATAAGAAAATAATAAATTACAAAAATATTTTATCATTGGCCGTCTCATTTAAGTTGAAAATAACAGTCATTTATATCTTAGTTTTTCTTAGAAAAAAATACGTTAAAAGAAAGTAATTAATAACATCCATGTGCATCATCCTATGAATAATTGGCATATCTATGTTATGTATATATATATCTCTCAAATAGTGAATCACATTATTTACTGCAGAAACTTCCCTCCTACCCAAAGAAGTAAAATATTGAATACAGTTGCCGGCCTTGGCCCAACTACACCACACCTACTCTCATCGCTTATAAGCTAGAGCCCATATGCATGACAATTCCTCAGTCACCACACCTACAATTTTTTGTTTAACCTTAATAAGGAAAAAATAAATATAGCTCCAAAAGTAATTAAAATTTTAAAATGGTTTATGTATTTCATCCCCTTCATTTACTGTTTCCGATACTTCCAACCATCACTTTTGTTACGTAAAAACTATCCGATATTTGATCACTATATTAAGTATCGACTACTATGAACTTCAACGTAAAAGTACTTTAAAGGACGACAACAGTTTCTCTCATTAGTTTTAATACAACTGAATATCCCGAACTTAAAACCTCAGACTTTTAATTTAAGCCGAAATAACTTTCAACCACTTGATCTACGAATTTTGAGTATTATTTGCTATTTTTCCGGGCCCATATCTTCAGTTTCGATCAACTTCCATATAAAATTTATTTTCATGGTTATGGACCTTATGGTTGTAATTCTAAACTCGATATTTAATCTGGCTTTTCCTAGAAATGGTAGGAGAGTTTTTCCTCCCTACCGTAGGGCCTAGGATCGACGGTGGTGGTCCGTCCATATAGTATTTCCAACATTAATTATAATTATGCTTTTGGACGAGAGATGCTTTTTCTTTCACTTGGTTTCTTTTTGTTCCACTATACGTATGATTGGTTTCCAACTCTCTGTTTAAAGTTAAACCCCACTTTCTTCAATCCCTTAAGTCTCTGGCTCTTTTCTTTCTTTTTTCACAAAAATGGACATCTCTTGTTCATTTCTTTAGATACTATGAAGTGTTCAATTGTACAACTACAAGTAGCGATAGAAATAATAACCATATTTCGTAAATTAACCTCATTATTTATTTTGGGCCAAAACCCCGTGGACCGGTCTAGTCCAACCATGAACCGGTTAATCCGGAGTCAGTTTGACAGTTTCCTTTTTCCTTTTTCCTTCTTCAATTTTGATTCACTTATTTAACTAAAAAAATAGATATTTTTACTTAAATAATGATTTGGATCTATATTGTTCCTTTTTTTGATATATACCCATTTATCTTCATATAAATTAACATTTGTATACCAACTATTAATTCAAATTTACAATTAATGCATACTAAAGAAATAATTTTTCAAACTTTCTATGCATACATAAAATTAATTGACGTTAAAGATTTTAAATCTATAAGCTTCCAAATATATGTTCATTTAATTGATTTATAATTAATGTCTATTGTACTATTTAACTTAATAAATTAGTATTTATTTATGGATATAATCTGAATTTCTAGATATTTACTATACTCTATCAAAATAAAATTTTAATATACATTTAATTTAAAATCAGGAAATTAATTTAAAAATATTCTAGGCTTCAAATTTGATCAAGTATTTTTTTATAATCTGAAATTAATAAACTTAATCAAATTGAATGAAGTTTCTTTTTATCCATTCTTGTCACATGACTACATTTATGAAAACATAAATTATTCACTTTATATTTTAATTTTTTATTAACAATCTAAAATGTTATTTGATTTAGAACTTTTTTGTTGAGTATTTTGATACTATATTTAGTAGAAGTATTTTTATATTTTCTATTTGTATGAATTATTTATGTGTATACTATACTGTATAAAATTCAAAATATATTATATTATAATCCTGACCTCTCGGCGTGTACTTTTCCAAAATCTTGGTACGACCACGGTATGATCCTCATTGGGTTTTAAACCTTGAACTTCTCGCTTGAACCCAATCCAATTTTAAGCCCGGTCCGGTTCTTAGAATTTTTTTCCCGGACTAAGAGCCTAGAGCTAATGTCATCTGTAGGCCTACGTCCGTTCCCTCGATCAGAATGGTGTATATCAGGCCCATTTACAGGCCCATAAGTTCAAGCCCAAACTAGTGGTCCATCTTCGTTTTTTTTTAATAAATTCCAGAGAGTCAAAATATCAATGCCAAACTTTCAGACATTGAGGTGTGTCCGAAGCAACGGAAGAAAGCCCATCAAAATAGAACACGTTGAAAATTGAAATCCTTACGTTGATGTTTGTTACCTCACTACCCAATCAATTACCCGGAACTTGGGAATTTAAACATGTATTATAGTAATTTCACAGGCTAATTTTTCTTCCTCGTCAGGGCAGGGATCATCTGTTTGACTTCCCATTCCATTTGTATGCACTCCTCCCCGCCTCTCTCTGGATGCGAAAACCACCTCCTATTGTCTCCTCCTCCTCCTCGATTCTTAACGTGCACCAATCTTCATGGTCGCTCAAGATCCCAACTTTTCCTTATCTTTTCTTGCATGATTTCCTTATTCCTACAAATTCGTACCTCACACTTCTCTGACTGCTCTGCATTACGAGCATAAAGCTTTCAGGAATTAGAGATTTATTGGAACCACTTAATCCACTTAATTATGAAGATTTCTTGTTGGTTCGTGGTTCTGGCGATTCTGGTTTGCTGTTTCGCATCTGGGTCTTTCTCAATAGACGACTTTTTGCAAGCGTAAGTGTTGTCCCATTGTTATGACCGTTTCTTGTTTTTAGCATTTTTTAATGTTTAGTCGTCTGTTTGATCGTGTTTGTATAGATTTGTCGCTTAATTGTGTTAGTAGGAGTTCAAAGTCAAGGTGATTTATTGTTCAAGTAATGATATATTTCTGTTGTTATGCAGTTTTAAAGATCTCTTGTAATGGCTTCATGCACCATTAGCTGGTTACATATGCCAGTTTAGTTTTGTGTGAAAAAATTATATTTCCTTTGAGGTTTATGTTATATGTCGGTGCGGTGGAACTTCTCGATACGGGTCACAATTACTATAGAGATGATCACATCAGCAATCTCTCATTCTAAGTTGAGCTTTAGAGGCTACTTGTCTTGCAGAGCAAGTGTGATTGCTCTGCCCAGTGGGCCGAGCCACTGAATTGTGTATGAACATTATGTTACGAGAACTTATCTGGTGATTCAAGACTTAAAAGCAGAATTAGTGACGTCTTAGTGGCTTTTGGATTTTGCTTTAGGATCGGAATATAGTATAAGAAGCACATTGCTGCAGTAGGATTGAGAGATTATATTTTTTCAAGCATGGAACTTCTTTAGAAGCAGAGCTGTGAAGATATCCATTAACCTATCAGATTGTGTCAAAAAACTCATATTTCCTGATTAAGATACTAGAGACGTATGCTTCACTTTTGTAACTCTTCCTGGAAAATGTGGGTTGTCTTCTCATCCTTGCTTAATAATGACACTTGATATTGTTGTTTGCACGAGTTTGATACCATACATTATGTGCTTGTCAGCGTCCTTTATCCTTTTTTCAATCATATTCTGTTTTATTTTGCCTTAAGAAGATAAGTGATGCTCCTCCGATTGCATATTTTATCCAGTTGGCAGAAGCTAAAACCACTTTTATGTTTTTATGTATACACTATGCAGGTTTCCAATTGTCGAACCTGATCCTGGTCACACAAAACTTCGCCTTGCTCGTGAAGGCTTGGAAGCCATCAGCCGAATAACAACTCCAGTTGCAGCTGTTGCTGTATGCCTTAGATAATCTTATACATTTAGAAATTTCTTGACCAAAAATTCTTTTAACTTTTTACTATCTAACTATACAGTTGGTACACAGCGTAAATATTTGACTTGTGTGCATTCCATGATCATTGTGAGGAACAACATTCCTGTTGTTGCTCTGACAATGTGCACGGAGCAGCCTCCCTGTTTGAGACTTTCATGTGTTGTGTAATAACACTTTAGTTCTTTATAAGTAGTGGTGTAGTCCCAAGCCAAAAGTTACATCTGCATCTATCAATAAATAGAAAACATCAGTTCTCATTTACTGACTAAAAAGGAACAAAAGCTTAGACAGAACAGTTGAGATGAACTAGGCTGGCAGGATTCCATATGAATGTTTCAAAGATCGCAATCAATCAGTATCAGTTACCCTTAGCTATCCCTCAAAATATACATTTCCACAACCCCATGTAATGGGTTTGATGCTTCCAAGTGCAGCACTCTGCACGAGTTGATGCATTTAGCATGGCTAGCTTCGTTTGACCTCTGTGATTATGTGTTTACCTGCAATTTGTTTATTATCTGTATGGCCTTGTGAAGATAAGGCATTCTCTTTTGTTTCACCAGGTAATTGGCCCGTACCGCTCGGGAAAATCATTTTTGCTGAATCAGCTTCTTTCCCTTTCTTGTGATGAAGGTTCTACCTTTACTACAATTATCAATATCCTCAATGATACTTATCAATGACACCTGTCATGTGCATGGTTTAAAATGGACTCTATTAGGTTAATATTAGTGACTTTGTGTTGAATGTTTCATCTACAGGTTTTGGTGTAGGACATATGCGTGACACAAAGACAAAAGGTAATGTTAATTTCATATTGGAAGAAGGAGACTGGCAGCTCAGAGATCAGCATTATATGACGCTTCTTTGTTTCTCACAGGGATTTGGGTTTGGGGAACTCCAGTTGAACTGGATATCGACGGAGTCAAAACTTCTGTGTTTTACCTTGATACAGAGGGATTTGAAAGTATTGGGAAGTCAAATGTCTATGATGACCGGTAATTCCAGATACCATTTGCCTCTGTAGATTTATGTGTAATTTCCTTTCTGATGTTTAGCTTTGCAGGATTTTTGCTCTTGCAACCGTCCTGAGTTCGGTGCTTATTTATAACCTGCCTGAGACGGTCAGTTTATCAACTGTTGCTTTTAGTTTTTCATTTTTTTTTGGAACATAAAACATTTTCGCCAGAAAATCTAGGTTGTTAGAGATCAATATTATGCTATAGGACTATTTATGGGTTTGCAGGCCTGCATTTAAGTATCCCTTGAGTAGTGAACTTGTTGTCAAAGCTGGAGAGATTAGGTTTTGGACAATGTATGTTTTCATTACATGGTTTAGCATTCAGAATATTTGCCAGTGAAAAAAAGAAAGAGGAACAACATTTTGTACTATGGTTTGATTTAACTTTGTTTCAACACCTTCAACAAGTTTGTGGATGGTTATTTGAACTCCTAACTGTCATTTTTTTGGATGTAAACTAGGGGAAACTGGTGAAAGATGTAAGTGCCAACTCTTTTTGTATATGAACTCACTATATAAAGAAATTTGGGATCCTAGTCTTTGTTTTGCATGTGGTTCAACACTCTGATGTCAATAATTACTGTCATTATATTAAGCTATAGTTTCTGCATCAGGTTCTTGCTAATTTTGTATTCCTATCTATTTTGATTTGTTGTCGTGGCTAATGCTGAAGCGTTCATAACATTCTCATTAGGTCCGAGAAGCTGACATATCCCGTCTATCATTTGCGGTTGAGCTTGCAGAAGAATTTTATGGAAGGTGTTTGCTTCTAGCATATTCCATATTTAACATATTCTTGGATACTTTGTCTTCTATCACCATAGCCATGCTACTGACACTGGTTTGTTTATGGATTTGATCGCATACTTTACCGGGAATAGAGTGAAGGTCAGTTCTGAATCGCTGCAACCATTCCCCCCTTGTATATCCACTTTGAAGCCTCCGTTTTCTCATATTTAATGCTTGTTTTCTTTTGAATTGTCGATTGTCCTATAGGGCCAAGATGTTGCTTTTGAACCTGCCAAACTGCTGTGGCTTATCCAGCGTGATTTTCTACGTAAGTTCATGATTGCCTGCTTCTTTCCATATCAACCTAACTTCCACGTACTATTCTCACCAAAAAGAGAGAGAGTGTAGAAAGCTTTCATACGCTATATATTCCCTTAGATGCACATGCTATATTGTTCTGTTAATTAATTTTTTTGTGGGTATCCCCCAGTATTCTAATCTGCCCCTTCTGTGCAAAAGACTAATCCTATTCAGGCATTACTGGGCCTGAAGGGGGATGAATCCCCCAGTGTGACCCCCCTGTGTTTGTTCCATTCTATAGCTCAAACTTGAGGCACCAGTTAAGGATGGACGAGTCCCTTACCACTCGACCACAACCAACATTGGTGTATATATTCCACCGGACTTTCCTTCTACCATTTTTTGCTTTTTAGTTGAAGATCAATATATTGTATAATTGATGACTAAAAGTTTCTCTCTCTCTCTCTGTAGTTTTTATTATTATAGAATTTAGAAATTTCTAATTTGTAAATGTTGTTTCCAAATTGTTATCTCTCAATTTGGTATCCTGCTTCATTTGTGTACTTGAAAGGAAGTGATATTTATTTCTTTTGGTCTTATACAGAGGGGAAATCTGTCCAAGAAATGGTGCATGAAGCACTCCAACATGTCCCCAACGATGATGGTTAGCTTTTCTTAATTGTAAAAGTATAGATGATTTGAGTGCAATGCATAGTACTACTTTCTTTCAAACAACGTTTGACTGTCAGTTCCTGTTCCTATTGCAGGAAACAAAAATATCAATCAGGTATTTACTCTTTATGATTCATATTTCATGAGTTGTATTAGAGTTATATGTTTCAGGGTCTAAGTTTATTTTTCTTTTTATTCTTATTTTGGCTTCTATCAGGTAAACCAGATCCGAGACTCGTTGGCTGTTATGGGTGATAACAGCACGGCCTTTAGCTTGCCACAGGTATGGGTTTACCATGTTTTCCTTGCATTGTCTATGATAAAAAAAGAAATCCAGTAGTTTCTTCTTGTCCTCCCCAACTTCTGCGTCACTGTGGTAAACACCCATGTAGTTCCATGGCCCAGTAATATGTATTAAGACCTTTGTGGATCATGTGATATGAATGGAACTTCCTTCAGGTATCAATCTGATAAAGATCTGCTCATTCATATGTGGTCAAGGAGAGTATGCTTCCATAGTTTTCATGTTTCTGCTTAATACTTCATCATTCATGTGCGGTAGAAGTAAGCTATTTGATTACACATGCAGTTGCTTATAGTAACCCACCTTGGATGGTTTTCTCTTTCTTGGCATTTGAACCTGCAGCCACACATCCAACGAACAAAGCTTTGTGAAATGAAAGATGGTCAACTTGAGCCAACATATGTCCAGAAAAGGGAGCAATTGAAAGAACTTGTTTCTAGCATCATTCGCCCAAAGATTGTGCAGGGAAAATCTCTAAATGGGAAGGAGTTTGTAGCTTTCCTTGAACAGGTAGCTTCATTTGTATTATTACGCTCATATGATAATTATTAGACGTGAGTTTTCATCATGGCTGGAATTGACGTGAAATTATATAAGCCTTTGTTTAACTGAATGAATACTACTGTGAGTTGCGGTCACAGTACCATGCTGTTCTGTGAGTAGCAGTTTTTGTTTCATTGTGCATCATTGCTAGGAGTATAAACATGCTGCTTCCCTTCTCTCCCCTAAAACAGATGCAAAAAAGAAGTGTCTGATGACACTGCCGAATCAAATTTGATTCTTATGGGGATGTCATCCTATGTTCAAACCCTTGGCCTTCTTTCTGCACATGTGAAATGTGCTTAAGGATGCAATGCCATCATTGTTATAACCACTTTGAACTATATTCTTAGATGGCTGTTGTCAGTTATGGTCTGCCTATTTTGCCTTCTTTTTATTTCGAATCTCGTCAGAGGATGAAAGGAGGGAAAATGAGGTAGGAGTCTAAAGCTAAGAGTGATGGTGGAAACCTCACATTTTCTTATGTGCTTCATATGCGTTCCCTCAATTTTCATCCAACATTTTGCAGATACTTGAGGCCTTGAATAAGGGGGAAATCCCATCAACCGGGTCCCTTGTGGAGGTTTTCAATAAGGGTATTCTTGACCGATGTTTGAAGCTTTATAGTGAAAGGATGGCAAAAGTAAGTTTACCACTCCCAGAGCAATCTCTGCAAGTTGCCCATGAAAGTGCTAAAGCTGAAGCAATAAAAGCTTTTGATGACCAACATTTTGGCCGTCATCATGCAAAGAGATCTGCCATGCAACTGGATGAAGAAATACAGCAGGTATTGATTAGCTTTGTGAGAAGTCCTTCTGCTTTCAGTTGAAAAAAGTTGCAGTTTTTTATTATAAAAAGTTGTACTTTTTTGGTTCAAGGGGTACTCAACTGATCCACTAAAGAAATGAATTTTGTTCCACATTTAGTTCTTTAAGGATGCTTTTTGAAGTTGATCCAGTTTCATAATCTGCTGCTGAATCTGATGACCCTTGTGCTTTCTATGGAACAAAAGCTAGGAGTGTCATATTTGCTATGATTTATATGATTGTGGACTTGACAGTCTCATGCCAAACTTTCCTGTTGGAATTTTATGTAGATCTATAAGAATGTGGTAATGGGAAATGAGTATCAATCCGCAAAACTCTGTGAAGCGCTATATTCTAGCTGTGAGGACAAAATGGACCACCTTCAAGTTCTCAGACTTCCTTCTATGGCAAAATTCAATGCAGGCTTCCTGCAATGCAACCAAAGTTTTGACCAGGAGTGTGTTGGGCCTTCAAAACAAAACTACGAACTTCGTATGATGAAGGTTGACTGGCATATTTTATCATCCAAAACTATAGTTATTTGAACTCTTTCTATAAATGTATGCTGGCTTACTCATTTCATTGCTGAAGTTGTTATCTGTTTATCTTCAGATGATGGGGAAGTCAAAGTCCCTATTTATAAAGGAATATAACCACAGGCTCTTCAATTGGTTGGTGGCCTTCTCCCTTGTCATGGTGGTGGTCGGCCGGTTTATCATAAAATTTATTTTGCTTGAAATGGGCGCGTGGATACTTTTTATCTTCTTAGAGACATACACGAGGATGTTCTGGTCTGCAGAGTCTCTCTATTACAATCCAGTTTGGCATTTTATCGTAGCTTCTTGGGAAACACTTGTTTACAGCCCGATCCTTGATTTGGACAGGTACTACAGCATTATTATCTTTACACAGCCAGTTCGGCATTTGATTCGTGTTGCTCTTTTTTGCCTTACTTGCTATCTGTTTTTGGTTCGACACAGATGGGCGATTCCACTTGGTGTTGTAGTGGCCATATTGATAATCTACTGGCGATTCTATGGCCGAAGGAAACATGGATCGCATTGGCTGTTGCCCTTGTACAATAATCATAAAGGTGGCGCTAATAGGGCAAGATCAGACTAAATTCCAAAAAGTTCAGGCATTACTTTCCCTCCATTACCCCGGCGAGCTTTTCCATTTTTTCATATACAAAGCCTGCCTTTCTTTTTCGGGTCCTCGATACGAACAGTTGTTGATCCGAATGTGGTGAAGAGATGGATGGCGAGAGGAGTTGCCTTAGGGCACCTATGTTGTTTGTAACTCCAACATTTTCATGTCCATTGCTTAAAAATGTTTATCGTTTCACAGGTTTAGATGATAATAGATGTTGGACAGTAACAGTGTTCTATTAAAGCTCAAAATTATTTATTCAAACTAGCTAGTCAAAAGAAGTTGGCATTTCTACTGTACAGCCATTTTGTAATTTAATTTCTGTTGAAAAGAATAAAAATTATTATAGTCTATTTTTTTTGTCGGGTTAAGTCATTTTTTGGTACCTGCACTTGATTTGACTGACTCATTTGGCACCTCCTTTGGTCAAACGGTTTAAAAGGCACCTCCACTCGAAAGAAATGACTCATTTGGCACCTGCCATTGACGCCGTCCGTCCTCCACCGTTAAATGCTGACCTTGCATGCCACGTGGCATGACATGTCATCAACATGATGACGTGGCATGCCACATCTGAAAAATAATATAATTAATTTTTAAAAATTCATAAAAATAATATAATTAATTTAAAATTTTCAGAAAAATAATATAATTAACTTTAAAAATTCAGAAAAATAATGTAATTAATTTTAAAAATTAAGAAATTTAATTTAATTAATTATAAAAATTATAAAAATACTTTAATTAATTTTAAAAATTCAGAAAAATAATGTAAATAGTTTTAAAAATTCAGAAAAATAATATAATTAATTTTAAAAATTCATAAAAATAATGTAATTAATTTTAAAAATTCATAAAAATAATTTAATTAATTTTAAAAATTTAGAAAAATACTGCAATTAATTTTAAAAAATAAGAAAATTAATTAAATTAATTTTAAAAATTAAGAAAATTAATTAAATTAATTTTAAAAATCCAAAAAAATATTGTAATTAATTTTTAATTTCCTAGGTAGATCTTCATATTTAGTTTATGCTTGGGTTTGCCGAATCAGCAGTGGGGGATGGTGTTCCCACTCCGATTTTGGCGGCAAATCTGTTGTTACAGTGGTGTGGTGGTGATCTGCTGAGGAGCATGTGGTGTGGTGGTGGTGCACCAGATCTGCTGCAACGGTAGAGAGTATTGTGGTTGCCGGTTATGGTAGGAGCTCCAGCGGGCTTGGGTTTCCAGCCGCTAGTCGTGAAAATTATTAATTTCCTGGGTAGATCTTCATATTTAGTTTATGCTTGGGTTTGCCGAATCGGCAGTGGGGGATGGTGTTCCCACTCCGGTTCCGGCGTTTCCAGCCACTGGTCGTGAAAATTAATTACATTTTTGCGTTTTTAAAATTGATCACAGTATTTTTCTAGATTTTAAAAATTAATTATATTATTTTTCTAAATTTTTAAAGTTAATTAAAGTATTTTTTGAATTTTTAAAATTAGTTACATTATTTTTCTAAAGTTTTAAAATTAATTACATTATATTTCTGAATTTTTATAATTAATTAAAGTATTTTTATAATTTTTATAATTAATTAAATTAAATTTCTTAATTTTTATAATTAATTACATTATTTTTCTGAATTTTTTTAATTAATTATATTATTTTTTTGAATTTTTAAAATTAATTATATTATTTTTATGAATTTTTTAAAATTAATTATATTATTTTTCAGATGTGGCATGCCACGTTATCATGTTGATGACGTGTCATGCCACGTCAGCATTTAATGGTGGAGGGCGGACGGCGTCAACGGCAGGTGCCAAATGAGTCATTTCTTTCAAGTGGAGGTGCCTTTTAAACCGTTTGAACAAAGGAGGTGCCAAATGAGTCAGTCAAATCAAGTGCAGGTGCCAAAAAATGACTTAACCTTTTTTGTCAGTGTCGTCACTCCTCCCATGTTGCCTGAAACGCTGAGTTTTATGCCATTGCATGAGTGCCGGTATCGCCCGCCGCAAGGCATCAGGTTGCACGCGTGGATTTTGTAGTACTTCTTAATGAGTCGATTTTGTACCAAGTAATATCAGTTGTTGTTCCCTCCCATGCAGTCTAAGATTAGGTGTTCTATCTAGCTACCTTAAGTTGAATCTACCAAACTAATAGGCAAGGTTACCCGTGATGTTCTAGAGAGTTGACAAGATTTAAATTTACGAGATACTATACATTTAGTGGAAAACAGAACGCGCTAATTCTGCATTTTTTGAGTGAATGATAATGAATTTTCGCTGTATTATATTCTCCTGTGTATCACAAGAGAATTTTCAACTAATTAATTATTATGATGCTTAATTGAGATGACATTTATAAATCTTGTGTTTCTTCTCACGAATTAGTTGTTATCAACTGTTTGGTATCATTCACGCCTTCTTTTATAAGTATTAAATATTTTAGTTTTCGCGCCTTTTTAAAAATCTCAAATCTTATAACAAAATTATTTTATGGTATTTTAATAAATCATTCTATGAAAGCTTTAATTCTTGTAATAATTGTTTAACTTGATTAATAGATTAAGAGTCATATATAGTCATTAGGAAAAAATATAAAAAGTAATAGAAAATTCAAAAAACTTGAGATTGAATTTTTTTAAGAATATTTATTAATTATTAAATAAAATTATCAAACTCCATTTTAAGAATAAAATTCAAAAAAATATAAAAGATCCAATTTTTTATTAATATTTTTATAATTATTTACTTTCTTTTATTTTTCTTAATTTTTGTAGTTATGAAAAATATTAACAGAAAAAAAATCAAGCTCCATTTTTTTTTTACTTTTTCAAATTTTTTTAATTTTTCTATAATGTTTAGTAATATTTTAAAAAATAAAATTCTAACAGTAGTGATTAAAGTTTGATGCGTCCGGATATATGAGGAACTAAAATTTAGAGGCTGAAACGTGAAAGACTAAATTGTAGTAGAAGTTACTCAAGACTTAGAATATTTTTCCCTAATTTGTTGGTTAATTATGTAGGTTTATTACCGCGACTGTGGGAGAGAAGAACTTAGCAGGAAGGAATTGGAAAAACTGGTAGACCCCAGAGTGGTTTTAAGCAGATATCTTGCCCAGGTGAAGAACTTACAATTCAATTTAATCCTCTAATTAAATGACATTATTTTCTTAATTAATTATACATTTAATTTAATCCTCTAATTACTTTCCTATTTCATTAAATTTATTACACCATCCCTCGTCTTCCAAATTCTATTGATCGATTAGTTCAATCCCTCTTTATATGCAATTCCAATAGGACGACGGCTAGGAGTTTGATTTAATTATTTCCTTTAATTCTCATTCAGTATGCTCTTCACTTTTTTTTATTCGAGCATTTTTAAATATTTAGGATGAATTATTTTATAAATTAATTTTACTAGAAGATTGAAATATCACATTCTTGAATTCTAATAAGCATAGTATTGAGTCAGGTTAAATGTTTAATAAAAATAATTTTATATACTTTTTCTACAATTAAGATTTAATAATAATTCAACTTTAAAATTAAACAAAAAGAAGATGGTTGACCAACCACTAATTTCCATAAAATTAACAGAGATGATTAAGGATTCAAAATGCGGTAATTTAATGCAGGAGAAAATTTAGTTTTAAAGAAGAATGGTAATCAACTGTTCTTCAAAATGGTAGTAGACTAGTAGTAGTTTTAGGCGCAAGTGTGAAAATTTTAAAATGCAAGTGCAGTTTTTATAGGTGAAGAAGAAAACCTCAAAGAACAAAAGTGGATTTCATTCCCAACCAACGGCACCGTTTCGGTATAAAAAGGCGCGAGTAAAATCGTACTAATAAAGGCTTTAACTCACTTCCAGTTCTTATCTGAAACTGCAAATTCGATTCAAACCCAATCTCTCCGGCGATAAAACCCTAACTCACTGAAAGATATAAGAATTATTTAATTTCGAACTGAGTCTAACTCAGCCCGACTCGATTCCGATGGATACTCACTCTCACTTAACCGCACCGAATCGTTCTCGCAGCTCCCAATCTCCCTCCCCTTCCCACTCCGCCTCTGCCTCCGCAACCTCGTCGATTCACAAGCGCAAGCTTGCTGCCGCGGCCTCAGCAGCGTCTGAAGACCACGCGCCTCCGTTCCCGCCCTCCTCATTCTCGGCAGACACTCGCGACGGCGCCTTGACATCTAACGATGATCTCGAGAGCATCTCTGCTCGTGGTGCAGATTCCGATTCTGATGCCGAGGATTCCGACGCTGTCGTGGACGACGATGAAGACGACTTTGAAAACGGCTCCTCCATGCGCACTTTCACCGCTGCCCGCCTGGAAACCAATGCGGGGGCATCTGCTACTGGAGCTGGTGGAGGGGGAGGAGGGGGAGCCTCAGGGCGGAATTCGAAGATTAAGTCGGAGAATGCCAATATTAAGATTGAGAATTCTGATGGCGGGAAGGATAGTGGGCCAACAGGGGGCGGTTCGACTGTGACTGCCATCCCAGGCAGCACGGTGCCTGGGATAGTGGTGAAGGAGGACGCAGTAAAGATATTTACGGAGAATCTGCAGACTAGTGGAGCCTATAGTGCTAGAGAAGAGAGCTTAAAGAGAGAGGTCTTGCTTTATTTAAATTTTGGAGGTTTTTATTTTCCTAAGTTAGAGCTTTGCTAATGTGAAATGTTTCAGGAGGAAGCAGGGAGACTGAAGTTTGTGTGTTTATCAAATGACGGTATTGATGAGCATATGGTTTGGTATCTTATTCTCTTCTCTAGCTGTGTCTATTTTTATTTACGAGAGTATTGGTATTGATTTTGAAGTTCACCTCTTCTCTTTCGTTTCTCAGGTTGATAGGGTTGAAGAATATATTTGCTAGGCAATTGCCTAACATGCCAAAGGAGTATATTGTTCGTCTTGTCATGGATAGGTAATTCCATGAAATCGTTTAGCATACTATAGGTGTTTCCAATGTTTGTATAGATTGTATAGAACTTGACTCTCTTTACTTTCTCATTTTTCTTTTCCTTTTCGGTAGACATAACGGTGGAAAGTCACTGCTATGTTGTTCGTGGCAATTTGAACCAATGGAAATGGATTAGCAAGTTTAAGCAATTTTAATGTGTGTCAGCCGCTGACTCTGGTTGGTTGTGGTTAATGGTGGTTGCTCTTGGTAGGACTACTGAATATATTTCCTCGTCTTTGGTTCATGATCATCTGTATGAGATCCTCCAGGGATGAACACTAGTTTGAGCATGTCAGCATGGAGCTTCTTTGTTCTTTAACTCTGTGTGGTGGGGCTTTAGCTGGTCTCAGGGTTTTGAACCTGGTTTATGATGTAGGAATTGATGTTTCAAGTCCCCTTATGATGCAACCATTCTTTTCTTTTTCCTCTGCAATTGAAGTATTTATGTATGGTTTTCAATTCAATTTTGCAGAAGCCATAAATCCGTAATGGTTATCAGGCGTAATAATGTGGTTGGTGGCATTACATATCGCCCTTATGTCAGGTTAGTTTCACATTTATATTGCACCTATTTTATGTTAGTTTCACATTTATATTTGGTTCAGTCATAATCATGATGTTGGTGTTTTTCAGTTACTATAGTCTTGCAGTTTTTTCAGACAGGTAGTTTATGGGAAAATAAATCTTGGTGCTTTAAGCAGCTATTTGAGAATGTCTGCAGTTTGGTTTAGGCCCTACTGACTTCATTGCTGAGCTTAATGACTTTTTCTGGACTTACAGAATTATTTTCTCTTATACACGCCTTATCCCTGTAGCTTCTGTAGTGAGATCTCTGCATATACTTCAGTATACTTTATTTCCTTTTGCTGTTTCTATGTGTATGTTGATACCTCCTTTCCTCATTACTGATACTCTTCTCCTTAGCAACTTTCAGTCAAAGATTTGGGGAGATAGCTTTTTGTGCTATCACTGCAGATGAACAAGTAAAAGGTTATGGCACGAGATTGATGAATCACTTGAAACAGCATGCTCGTGATGTTGATGGACTGACACATTTTCTTACATATGCTGACAACAATGCTGTGGGTTATTTCATCAAACAGGTATGTCTTTTTGGTGGCATGAGTATCCTGTTTTTTTTTTGGAGAGTTTATCGATTCATTCATCATGCTGTAGAATATCTTTACTGATTAATGGGATTTTCCGGGTTCCTACTATGATAGCATGGGAGTAAAAGGTCTTTTCTTAGTTAACCAATGCTACACAACAATACTTTGGTAGTATGATTTTTTTTTTCTTGGTTTATGATTATTTGGAAGCTTTCTTCAAACTAGTCCTTTGGTAGACCTAATAAAATGACTCATGTTTGCTCCCAATTAAACTCTTGTATTCAATGGAAAATTGTATGCATAGCTGGAATCTTCCCTTAGTTCTGTGTACTTTATTTGTTTATATTTTGGTTTTATTTCATTTGGCTATCTATGTAAGCTGCACTTTTGTTCTTTTGAGAATATAAGTTGTATGGCTGTGCTTTGAAAAAATGTCAATTGTGAGACGTAATCAATCTTGTTTTGTGTTCTTGCTCCTACTACCTTTTGTTTCTATATTCTCAGTTGATATACGGCATGTGATTCTTAATGGTGTATTACTCATTATCCTAGGGTTTTACTAAAGAGATTTACTTGGAGAAGGATCGATGGCAAGGGTAAAGTCAATTCACAAGCTTCAGTGATATGTAGAGAATTCAAGCATAGTACTTGCATCTACAGTCTTATGGTACTCTAAACAAATGAATTTTGTGGTGGGCTATATGGACCAAGATGGGCGTGGAAGTCCAATTCTCATTGCCCCCTTGTGCTTGTGTAGTTAAATTTCCTCATTACCCCTGTGACTTCTGCATAACTGAAAGAGGTGACAGAACAGAACAAAGGGAATAATGAGTTGATGGCTCTTCACAAAAAACCTTTGTGCCCTGAATTTTTATGGCATCCTCATTTCTTAAACTTGTTGGGTGTGCCTATAACTTTCCCACTTGTTGGCCTCGTTTTGTTAAGCATCACCAATTCTATTAATACCAACTGATATGACAAAATTTAGGTGGCATTGCATTTAGGTGGTGGGATCATAAAGTGAGCACCACCCAGAGTTTGTCACGTCAGTTAGAATGAAAACTTTGTACATCTTGTTTATGTATATATTGTTACTCAGTCTTTTTGAAAGTTTGCTTGAATTCCAGGTATATTAAAGACTATGATGGAGGTATTCTTATGGAGTGCAAAATCGATCCAAAGCTTCCATATACTGATTTATCAATTATGGTTCGTCGTCAGAGGCAGGTGGGACAAAAGTATATTTCGTTGATGTGAGTTCGGCTTTGTGTATTTAAATTAAGTTGTAATATTGAAACACCATTTTTTGATGCAACATATAACCATAAAGGTTAAAGATCTGTTCAATCATTTTTGTGTCGAACCTTTAAATATCATCACCATTTTCCTTAATTAGTTCCAAATCTTAATGACTCAGATTTAGTTTATGGGAGATGGTTGAAATGAGCACTCTTTTTTATTCAGAATCTGGTGTTTTAGCACCAACCTGCAAGAAAGGGGGTTGCTTCTCTCATACCTATCTGTTTCTTGCTTCCATCTCCAAAATTCCTTGTAGCATTTTTAACGTAGGCTCTTTCCTCTTTTCGTCCAATAATACCATGGGGTGATAAAGAACATACTACACCAAGGATAAGACACCTTGTAACTATAGCTGCACCATTACACATGAACAATGTCAGAATATTGGACTTAAACCCAAGCTTTCCTTTTCCCTATGTGGCTCTTTCGTTCTTGCTCAAACATGGGAAATCTCGTCAACTGTGGATCCCTGTTGTTAGGACTTATCATTCATTGCACGAATCTTCTGCTTCTGCATGATGCTGAATGAAAACGCATTAAGGGACTATAATGATTGGGATTTCTCATAGCTAGGCTTTCAACCATTGAATGCTTGTTTTGTACTGTAATGGGATTATCTTATAGCTTCTATTTCAACTTGGTCATTGAGAAAGTGCATTAACTCTGTTCTGTTGGTCTCTTAGGACCACATTGTATTGTAGTTTTCTCACCTTGACTCTGTCAAACACCCGCTGAACTGTTGTGAAGCTTGTAAATTGTGTTCTTCGCTACTTGACATCTAACACTTAATCAATCATTATCGTTTTCTCTTCAAAACATTTGCACTAATTCTTGCTATGTTGGTATTTCGATAGGCGATTGATGAAAAGATACGAGAATTATCAAATTGTCACATTGTTTATTCTGGAATTGATTTCCAGAAGGTATTGCTCCATTGGCCTCTTAATCATTTCATATGCTGCTTTTCTCCTAAATTGCATGGAAGTCCAAATTTGCGTAATGCTTGACTGGTATGTTTAAATGCTCATTTCGGATCGCTGTCTAATGTGAACTCTCATTTCAATCCAGAAAGATGCTGCTGTTCCTAAAAAGAGCATCAAAGTTGAGGATATTCCTGGCTTGAGTAAGTTCATAAACTTGTTATGTTGACTGATATAAGGCGCATCTCTTGGTAAGTAATGATATGATTGGAAGGTTGGAATGCTGAAAGGAAATTTGCTCTCAATGTGATAATAGGGGAGGCTGGGTGGACACCTGATCAATGGGGCCATTCACGTTTCAGAACCTCAAATGGCTCTACTGACGGCGCTACAAATCAAAAACATTTGACCGCATTCATGCGCTCACTTTTGAAGGCAAGTCTGGAAGTTTTTTTGTTCTTAAGCTTGTTTTGCAGTTATTATTTGATGTATTTATTTTAGTGATCTTTAGTGGTTAAAAGGTGTTGCAATTTCTGTCAGTCCATGAGATGGTTCATAAATGTTGTTGCACTTGAGCATGCACTACAGAATATAATGTGGTTACGAAGGAAGTGCTTATGGCTGAAAGTACTTCATTTCTTTCCCCTCAAAAAAGAAAGATTGAAATTAACCTTGATAAGCTTACATGTGTTGCTCGTTGTTAATCTCTTGATTTTGTTTAAAATATTTTACTTAAAAGACTTGGCACAGTTTTGGTTTATGTACACTTCTACCCACAACAGGATAGTGATGGATAATTTTTCCAAATTTAATGTTCTCTCAGCTGTCTGCTTTTTATGCATTGCTTTGCTTTGGTATGCACTTTTAAATGGCATTTTCATGCCCATCTGATTCCTGCAAACATTGTTTCAGTCAATGCAAGAGCATGCGGATGCGTGGCCATTTAAGGAACCAGTTGATTCTCGTGATGTCCCTGATTATTACGAAATCATAAAAGATCCCATTGGTAATGTTAGCTTCATCACTTCCATTGTTTACTTAGGAAATCATGAAGTCATTTCTCCCAGACTGTTTGGGAGGATGTTACCTGAATTGTTGAAAGTGGTTCTTGTACGTGAGATCATTAATGGTAATTTGTTATGTTGTAGATCTGAGAACAATGTCAAAAAGGGTAGAGTCGGAGCAATATTATGTAACGCTGGAGATGTTCATAGCAGATGCCAAGAGGATGTTTGCAAACGCACGGACATACAACTCGCCTGAGACAATATATTATAAATGCACAACCAGGCATGTTTGCACCTCAAACTTGTGCATATTTGTTTCATTCTACCATCGCTGGTTCTTATTTATCAGAATACTGTTTACTTGTGCAGGCTGGAAGCCCATTTTGAAAGTAAGGTTCAATCAGGTATCCAATCTGGCGCCAAATTCCAGCAGTGACAACTTGCGGATGTGTACACTAACAATCTAGAGATCGTGTAGACTAAAATTTCGGCATTTGAAGAAGGATAACTCCACAATATTGTTAGTGATTGTCAATGTATCTTAGGTAGACCGCGCTATAATTTATGATTTCCTCTTTCCTCCCAGTTTATGTATTGTACCATATGATTGTTGTCATAAATATTATTTAATCGTCAGCTACCCGCGATTGATCTCTGCTTCATGAGTGTACAGAAATGAGAAAACCTTTTATTTCTAGGGAAAAAGGGAACAATTATAGCCCCATTTCCGATTTCACTCCAACTTTTATAGCTTCATTTCCGATTGAGAAGCATAGCTGGATTACTGGCCACCTCATTACCACTGTTACGCCTAAAGTCAATGTTATTTCTCAAGATAAAATAACTCCTACTTTGCTAATAATAGATGACAGAAGCTATGACGATACACTACCACAAGAGGCTTATTCATAATCACGAATACAGACCCAGCATGAATCACAATTCGCAGAATTTTTCTAATCAATAGGTTCACCAAAACATAAATTGTCCAAACCCTAATTATGAAAACCAGAACATGAGGGGAAACATCTCACTTATTTCTTTTTGTTATCCTTTGCGTCGGCTTGAGGACGCCCCAAGTCATTCGCAGTCAAGGGCCCACTAGGACAGGTGGTGGAACAAATCTGCTTTTGTTGCATGGAAAGCACATCAGCCATCTTTCGTCCACTAGATGGGTGTTGCACAGAAGACATTCCACCAATGTTGGGAGTTCCACTATCAGTTTGCAGACCAGTAGCTAGGGGTAGTAGGGAGTTGTTAGGAAAGCCTGAGTTTAGTCTCTGGAGATGTGAAGTAGCAGAGGTGATACCAGGAACTGGTTGGTGAAAGAAGTGGTTCGAGTTTGGTTGCATCGGTACCGCAAGATTCGCAGAACCATCCACTTGCCCACCAACAAACTGCATCCCCATGCTGGGCACGTTGGGCCTTGGTAAAAGCAGAGGGTTCAAGCCGGTCACTCCTTTAACTTGCTCTTCAGCCATTTTGACCTGGAAAGTTTGTATAATATAGCACCTGATAAAATTGATCAATGTATAAAATCTCGCGAACAGCGCATATCATGGAAATTCATGGGACGAAACAATAATGCATTTTACTCCCAGCACATACTTTTCCTGGCAACTAATGACTTTTGTAGTAAACACAAACATTTAAGGTACCAAAATGAGCAACGTCAACGGGAATCACCTTCACATTAATGCCACTTCGATGGAAAAGTAGCTGTTGCAACCAATGGTACACAGAATCTACCAGGGAAAAGTTTTCCCTATTCTGCATGCTGAAGATTCTAATCTGACCTACATCATGAGCCTTGATTTACTTCCTAATTGGTGATTTAATTAGTGGTTCTGTTGACCCTAATTTTTAGGCTTTTTCTTTCCATAATTTATGGCTTTAATTACCCTCATATGTGTATATATATGTACCAATGTAATGAGTCTAGACAAGTGAGAAATAATAGAATGCCCTTCAAAATCTTACACAACAATAAATCTGCTGATGCATGCAGAATCAGGCAATTTGAAAACATTGACATTGATCTTGATATTATCTTTAGACAAAGGCACCAAGGTGCATCTCAAGAGGAATATAGTTTATTAAGTATTTTATGCGAAAACTTGATTTTCACACACATAGTACAGCATAGATAGTTAGGTAAGTGCCAAAGATTGACATAGAGTAGACCAATCAAAAGTATAATAGCAACTTACCTTTGCTCTTAATGTTTCTATATCAGCCTTCAAAATTCTATTGTCAACAGCAGCCTCATCACATTTTTGACTTACATCAGTGAACCGTGATAGCAAGGAAGAGCGCTCGTCCCTTAGTTGACCAACCTTATTTGGTAACATTAGTATAAAGTCATTATTTCTAGTCAGAGAAAAGAAAAGAAAAAACTGTGACAAAATCATTAGATATACCTGAGTTTCAAGTTCAGACAGCTGTGCCTGCTTTCTTCTTCTAGAGCGCCTAGCTGACTCCCGATTGGACTGCATCCTGTTTTATGATTAAGACATCAGTACATTAATTTGTAAAATGCCCCTCTTTGCCATGTGATAGTAAAATAAAGTTGCACGCTGTAAGCATTTTCCATTATCTAAAATTACAGACTGATCCCTCCTCAAGGAGGCTATCTGAGACAGCACATTCAGGTTTGGAAAACACACAACTGTCTAGGAAAATGTTTGTGAGGTTTTGCGCCAAGGTATCTGATTTAAAAGCACGAAGAAAAGTTATATGTCCTTACAAGAACCAATCCAAAAGACTTCTTTCTCTCATAGAAGAGGAAAAAAATAAAGGTACAGGGCATCACTAGGAGGTACAAGCAAATAAACAAAGAACCCAAAGTTGCCAAATAGTATTTGAAACCACTCAAGCACACAAGGATAAACTCCAAATAAAAATTCTACAGCTACCTCCTTGCACGTCTTGCATCAGCAGGACCCCCATTCTCATTGGTTTCTGTGTCCCCGTCTTCTTCGTCGTCTGAATCTTCTCTTGATGACCCGCTAGTGGCTTGCCTCACTTGCACGTCTGGTTTTTTCTGTGTAGCTGGAATGTCAGGCAATACAACAGCAGTCTCGCTTCTTGCTGTTGACATAGCAGGGGTGGCACCTTTTAACAGTAAAAAATAAGACATTACATTGTAAGACAATAGACACAAATTCAGACAGTGAGGGGACAAATCAAAGCATTAAAATACATAGGTACTAATACTCAAACCAAATCTTGCACATAATAATTATTAATACCAGACATCATTAATGGGTACAACAGAACAATTCCCCAAAAAAGGGGGAAAATGAAGATAACAAAGTGAGGTTCAGCTAAAAAGACAATAAGATCCACACACAAAAAATAGAAAACACAGGCGGAATTTAATGTGACCCCAAGCTACTCCAAAGACCTAATTTCAAAATGCTTAGATTGCAAATTGCAATATACAAAAGGAACTGAAACATTTGCTTCCAGACATAATTAAAAAATCCAATATCAGCTCCAAACATTGTGAAGTCTAATGTATAGGTCAAGCTAAAATACGAAAAATCTCATCCCTAACGCAGTAGAAGATTAGTTGCAAACCAAGGTTCTCATAGATTGGAGATAAATCTTGCTCTCGTCCGTTTGCTACGCTAAGCGTATATATAGTTATAATTTGATAACAGAAAGACACTTACGAAGAGGTTGTGATACAGACTGAAAATCACTAGCCGGTTGCCTTTGATCCTCAACTAAGGAAGGAAAATCTTCAGGTTTGACCGAAGATTTCTGCACATTAACATTTAATACATGCATTAAAAAGAAAAAGAAAAAGAAGAAAAACACCTATTCACGCATATAAGATGCGAACATTACCCGAGTCATCGCGACCACAGCGCAGGCGAGATCGAGTTTTGACTTGAGAAGAGCTCTGTACGCTTCGGAATCAATCGGGCCCGTTAGAGCGATACGATCTAACGGCTGGGGACGAGTATGAATAGGACTAGGAATTTGATTCTTCTTTATCTCCACCACGTCATCTTCAGGTCTCGATGACGTAGGCGATCTCAACACAACGGAAGCAGCGGCGGCGGCGATGTTATCGCTGGTGGCGGAGGAGGAGGAAGCAGAGGCGGTAACTTCTTCCAGAAACTTCTCCAACGCCCACTCGGATTCGCTCCGGTTCATCGCTTCGGCCGGTGCCGGGTGGCTCGGAGTCTGCCAGAACGGCTCGGAGAAATCGTCGATGGAGAAGAGACCGTGCATCTGTTTGTTTCGGGGTTGCTGACTTGGAATAGTTTTGTCTGTTTGGATGATTTTCTAGCTGGGCAATTTGTTGGCGTTGCTTAGTGCAGGGGGTTTTAGAATTTAGATGAGACTTGAGAGGGGGCGGGCAAGAATTGGTGGGAGGAAATTGGGAGATGATCGCGTGCTTTTTGTGTGCAGAGTGGTTATTCTATTGTAAACTGACACGTATGAGAGAGAAATAAATAATTAAATAATAATATAACTTCTTTCACCCATAATTTTTTAATTTCATTTTGACTACTCATGAATAAACTGAACTAAAAATTAAATTAATTGATATTAACCACATTATTTGAACCCTCAATTCTTATAATGGAAATCTCTATAATTTTTCGGTTGTTAATAGGTACTCTCGGGAACAGATCCAGTAGGAACAGGTAGAGCTTATAGTTTAGAAGATTAGAGTATGTGGCTATAAACCACAGTGTCGGGGTTCGAATCCCTCCTCGCACACTACCGACCAAAAAGAAAAAGGAAGGAGTAAAATCATGAGGAGATAATGAATTGGTATAAAGTATGTAAATTCATGTAGTGATACAAATTTCAACTCGAAAAAAATAGAAAAAAATCGTCAGCTCTCGGTCAATTTTAAGGATTACTTCTGTTTTATAGGAGATAAAAATGATCAAAAAATGAAATTGAAAATATGACGACGAGATGGCGCGTATTTTCGTGGGCAACAGTGGGCTTACAGGTGGTGGGATGTGGATGGTACCTATTTACTTTATTTTAAGCTTGGTAGTACCGTAGTAGTACATGACCACCGACCACAAAGCAACTAGCACATACATCCTCTCTCTACTTTTAAAACCAAAATAAATATAAAAAATGGAGGCCTAGGAAAGGTAGAACAAGCTTTAAGAAGCTAAAGTGGGCTACGAATGCGATGGGGAGATCATTCTATCTTCTTTTTGTTCAATTCTAATTTTACTTATGCAATTGTTGGTACTCATAGTAAGAAAATATAAGAAACACTTGAAGGTCCAAGAATAAAATTTGATTGATCCAGTATCTGTGGAGGGAGATACTCCTCATTTTTATAATCCGCTAATGGGTCTTTACAAGGATGAGCAAAATTTGGGTTCATACGATATACTCACTACTCAGTATATCATAATGTATGATGATGACACGTGTCTAAAAATATCAAAAATAGTAGTATTCTAGCACTATTTGGGGTAGGTGTCATTATCCTAAATCATGATATACTGAGTAGTGGGTACATTATATGTACCCAAGTTTTTTCCATGAGCATAATGGTCCGAGGAAAAAAGAAAGAAATAGGGCGGGTTTTTTAGATCACGACTTGGTTTGCCGCTTAAATTATTAAATTTATTGAAAAAATTACAGGCTTGTTGAGAGTTAAATCAGGCTCGAATTAAACTAATTTAAATAATACTTTGATTTGGATTTTAAAAAAAAAAATCAAGTGTGAGAATTGTTTGAGACTAGTAGGGTTGAGTTACAATTTTAACTAGGGGTCTTCTTCGGAAATATACATACATCAAAATTTTCCACTAGAATTTTGTTTATTTGGATAGTAATTTTCAGAAATTTTAAACTCCGGCTTCCAATATTCACTATCCAAAGTTTTATTACAGAACAAAATGGAAGTCAAAATTATAACTTCGGACTATCCGATAATTCCAAACTTATAAATGTAATAATAATAATAATAATATTATTATTATTATTATTGTATGATAAATATATATAAAAATTATGAACGAAGGTTTTATTGGAAGTAAAATCAAAACGGCATCGGATCTATGTATTTTTTTAATTTTTTTGGGTTAGATACAAAAGCGCTCCGTCGATAACCCAGGCTGCTCACGTTCATAATCACGTTAAACTCCAGGGACCTTGTCGTTCTCTCTCTCTCTCTCATTTTCACGGATCCATTCAATTGGTTAGTCCAGATGCTCGACCAGAACCAGTGATCCAGTTCTTAGGTACTCAAATGCTCTTACCTTCGAACCGTATCCTTAAACACTGTAAATTTGTTTTTATACGCTAATCGTATCGCAATTGTCTTCCAGCTGTTTTGGTGTTATTGTCTCTAGTTGTATCATTGATCCAGAATGGCAAACAGACCTCAAATCCCCAACAACAACTCTGCTCTCATTGCTATGATCGCAGATGAGGTGAGAATTTTTCAGTCACCGTTTTGCTAATTGGTGAAACAATAGTTTACCTATCAGATGCCCGTGTTGTGAACTGTTAGACATGTGTTCTGTTGTTTTGGTAAAATACATTTAACCATCCTATGCCCATGATGTCAACTATTCAGAATAATGTGTTTTGTAGCTTCTTAAAATCAAATCTAATCATCTGATGCCCATGTAGAACTGTTAAAAAGGTGTGTTGTTGCGTCAATTTCTCTCTTAGAGAGTGAAATAGGAATTTGAATTGGTGTTGACGAACTTCAAGTTAGGACAGGATTTTATTTGTCTTGGGAAAGGTGGTGTTGGGATGAACTTGAATTTCTGAGTTCCTGCACCAGGAGGATGCATTGCAAGCAGGAATGGCATCGTAACTCGTAACATTCTCTCTTGACTAAGAGTTGTTTTTGGTTCCCAAACTGCCTTGTGCTTGTTATTAGGCTTAGAAGCTTATAGCAATCTTGTGCGCCCTTTGCATAGCTAAGGAGCCTCTTCTTTGGCTACTGTCATGGAATAGTCTGCACATATTGACTGCATTCTTTTGAATCTTGTTGATGGTTGTTTCAAATAATTAAATTTTATTTTTATCATCTGCATTTGTTTGTGAAAAGCTCCTCTTCGAAAGCATTTATACTGAGTATGTTGATTTTTCTGTCATGGTAGTCAATGTTAGCTAATATGATATGCCATCCATGGAGTGTATTTGATTACTAAGATTCACTACCCTTGGCTCATGAGTTTCTCTTTGATGTGTAGGACACAATTGTTGGGCTTTTGATGGCGGGAGTTGGTAATGTTGACTTGCGAAGGAAGACAAATTACCTCATTGTGGACTCAAGTATGCTATGAACTGTGATTTTTTTTTTCTTGATCTGATACTCAGTAATATCATGTGAACATGGTTCATTCCAATTGTGTGGTCTAGTTGGTACTTTTGAAACCCCTGAAATTGGAGCATGTGTTTAAATCCAAAATTTATCCTTGCTTCCTAGGTTGCCAGAGGGAGAACCATTTTGAGTAAGCATATTCCTTTTAAATTTGGGTATGTTGACCTTCGGTTTATGACTGATGGATTCTTTTTTAAATTTTTTTGTTCCTCTCAGAGACAACTGTTAAACAAATTGAAGATGCGTTCAAAGAGTTCACAACAAGGGAGGATATTGCAATAGTGTTGATTAGCCAATATGTAAGTTGTTTCTTCCACTTTCTTCAAGTCAATAAGTTCACATTTTTTGTTCAAATCTGTGTTTGTTCAGCTTTTTCTGGAGCGAATCCTGTTACTTTAAAGATTCCTGAAACTTCCATGCCTGAAGTACAGTTGTTTCGATATGGCTCATGCTTCTACTAATTGAAAATTCAGTTGTTTCATTTTGTTACTTTTCGTATGTCAGCAATATCCTTAGTGCACCTTTTACTCATAGCATGTAAACGAAAATGCAATTCACTATATGGACTGGTGCTTAACGAACACTCTTAATCTACCTGTGAGCACTTTTTCATGAAATTCATCTTGGTACTGTCTGACCTTTAACATATGCACTGGTCCTGTAGATCATCAATTCTATGGAATTCTGTGGTGGTTTTGCTTTTGTATTTAGCTATTAAGCTTACTTCTTTCTAAACCATCATTAAACTTACCCTTACATGAACTGCTCTTCGCCACAATCTAACAATTTAGGTCAGTTTCATATCATGTTAATCATTCTTTAGATTCTCTCTTTATCTCATGTTATCATACATTTTGTGATGGTTATCCATTCCTTAGACATAATCTTCATGCTCTGGTTCCAGGTTGCAAACATGATTAGATTTTTGGTTGATAGTTACAACAAGGCAGTCCCAGCAATTTTGGAGATTCCCTCAAAGGACCATCCTTATGATCCTTCACAGGATTCTGTTCTTTCCCGAGTGAAGTACCTCTTCTCTGCTGATTCAGTGGCATCCGATAGGCGTTAAGGATGGATGTGGATCTGATACTTGTTTCTTTATTTTTCATGATGTATCCCGCTCTTTCAGGTAGATGGCACTGAGATGACATATTGGCCGATACTTGTTTGCCATATCATATGATCTTATTTATTCATACTGTTCCCGGGTTGGATCTCTTCTTCCTATATTAATTTTTTGATTTTGTAATTTCAATTTGTGGGTATGTTCCCGACAAACGGTTTAAATAAAATGATACTAGGCAGGTTTGAACAACTTTGATTTTGCAAGAATAATTGAATGCCAGTAGTGGTTCTTAGTTGATGGAGCTATCAAGTAGATATTCATAACCTGGATTAGTTAATATAAATCACGTTGCCCAGCTCTATAACCACCAAAAGGGTTTGGCTCGCTGTTCGAATCAAGTGCCTCACTGGTTCGACTCGAGTGCCCCAGGTGTTATGCTGTGCAAAAACGTCTTTACTTTTCTTTTGAAACAGAAACAGTTAACCTGGTGATACTACAAGTTCCATGATAATGGACGAAAAGCTGGAGGCTTTAAAAGAAAAAAAAAACGAAACTTGGTGTTATACTCCAAGATTCATGTCAGAAAATTTGAATTTATTTCCACAAATTAGACCAGGCAAAACTTGCAAAAATAAAATAAAAAGTAGCCAAACCATTTCAAGATTTATGAGCCAAAAAAGATTTCAGATTACACCATTCCTGCCTTTTTGTTTAGTCCAATGTGTACTTATATTGAAAATGAGTTACAAGTCTACAACTTTTATTTCAAGCCAAAAACTTGATTCAAAGTAAGGCAGATTTCAAGGATTTCGTAAAATTCTCCAGTTCTCTTAGCCCTTCCTCTGGCGATTTTGCTTCACCTAGCAACTTCACCATGGCACTGCCAACAATGACACCATCAGCACCCCATCCTGCGACCTGTAGAAATGAAAAATTAGGCACCAAACATCCTTGTTGTTAGATGCAAAGAGAGAATGCAACATTGTCGTACAGTTAAATGTGTTAGAAGACTGACCTGTTTCACATGCTCTGGCTTCGAAATACCAAAGCCAACCGCCACAGGCTTGGATGTTGCCTATCAAGGTGAAAGCAAAGTCATGAAAGGCTATGCAATACAAGCCTTATGGTTACTGGCATGTGTATTAAGTAAAGTTATAGAGACAAAACCTGTTTAATATCTTGCAGAAGGGTTTGAACTCGGACACTGACAGAAACACGGGTACCAGTAACACCAATTGAACTGACCTGTGATTCCAGCATGAAATAAAAGTTGAAAGTTATGCCAAGTATTGTAGTTACGTCCATGCTGGTTGACATTAGAACTCATACCGTTAAAGTAGTTACGAAACACTTACAAGATACACAAATCCATCAGATGCTTCAACGATGGCTTTCATTCGGTCTGTTGGGGTAGTTGGAGTTGTAAGAAGAACCTACACACCGACAAATTGAAAATGCAAGATAAACAAGACGCTAGTGCCATGTTGAGAGGAAGAGACAGCTCATTTCCAAATTAAACTATCACTATCTTTACAGGCATAATATGATGAGATAATTAACCATATTCTACGCTACACCAATCAATATTGGTAAACAAAATCTGAAAGAGTCTTGTAATGAAGAGAGAAGCTAGAGACGTGCCAGTTCGATGTTATTTTTTAGAGCTTCCTTTCTCAAAAGCTCAGTCTCCTCAAGAGGAACATCTGGGACCACAAGTCCTGCAAATAAGTTAAGAATTATTTATCACACCCACAATTTAACACAACATGAGTGAAACAAAAATCATTTCACAATTACAATCAGAGGCATCTATAAACCTGGGCATTGCAGCAGTAAACAAAATGAATTTGAATATAAGTAGCTTAAATGTGCAATATCACATTAAAAGAGCGGTTATAAATGAAGATAGAGAAAGTAACCCCTCAGGAGAAAAAAGAAAAAGAAAATATAACCATTGACAGAATTACTGGAGTTTGCCAAGGACACGATAATGCTCATAAGGGCTGAATTTGAAGTTTATGCCTAGTGGTTTAGATAAGCAAGAGTTTTTGGATATTGAATAATTTGAAGAATTTAGCATGCAGATTTGACATAACAATGTGAAAATTATTAAAGCATAAGCGAAATAAACTAGTCCATTACCACGTACTCCCAAGTCTCTTACAGTGGACATAAACTTGCCAGTTCCTCGCTTTAGAATTGGATTGTAATATGTAAATAAAGCAACTGGACAAGATAATTGCGGAATCACCTGCACAGTCAACACAGGAACAGTACCAGGAGAAATTAAATAAAGAAACAGGAAAGTAGTTACTAATTCATTTATCTACGATCCATGTATAGCAAGTCGTGATGCAAAGAAGAAGATAAGGTGGAGAATACAGTACATGACATTTCATTGAAGGTTGCATCCTCAATAAATAGGAAAAGAACAAGACATATGAGAACATATAGCACTTCCTATAAAAGCGGCATCATGCCACTTAAGGGAAACACCAAAATGCTAATCCAGTTGGATTGATGTAACAATATACTTCAGAAATATAAGACAAGGAATTTATACCAATGAATTGTCAGTTATTTCATGGAAGAAAGCATAAGTATGTTGATACGATCATGACCGACTCATTCAACCCGAGCTGGAGCGTATCATATGTTGTAAGAGCATGGGCTGTCCAAACATTGATACTGAAACCCCAAATGAAGATGCATGAATTCTTGGACACATTTATTGATACAGCGTGTGTATATGAAGAAAAACAAGGTTTACTTAGACAAGAATTCAAGCCATCACCTCAATCTCATTACATTATAAAGGTGGCAAAGTGTTACCTCCCTCAGCATGGACTGGATCGCATCGAAATTGGTACCCCCTGCCAAGGAGCGCGTAGCTGCCGCCTACATTGATAGAGAGTGGTAAGAAAATTTAAAAAATGAAGAAATTAACTCAACAAGCAACACGCTATTGAACAAACCTGTATAACTGGACCATCCGCCAAAGGATCAGAGTAAGGAACACCCAGTTCAATAATGTCAGCTCCGCAGGAGTCAAGTACCTTCAAGGCTTCTGCTGTGGTTGAAAGGTCAGGATCACCAGCCGTGATGTAGGGGATAAGTGCAACCTTCGAATACAAACGTGCTTGTGAAAACAACATAACGATAAATCTAAAGACATTTTCATTCACAACTTCCTCTGCTGAGTAAATCTATCACACCAGTCCCTCCATATTCTATTAAATATGGGTTGCTTATTTTGTTCAATAATTACTTGTCCACCAAAGTTATCAGCAATCTAACCCTTCATATGTGCAGATTTTGATCTCAATTAGAATAAGCAATGAAGATAGTACAGTTTAAAGAAGGCAACCCTTTCCTAACTCCTGGCAAGACCCATTGAAGCAAATTGCACAACCTCTCCAACCCAGAAAGTCTCAACCCCATTTAACAAACACCAGATAAATATTAAATTAACAAAACCAACAAAATTAAAGGAAAGGAAAAGAAAAAGAGAGGTTGTAGCGCGTACTTTTCCTTGTTTTTTTAGATTGGAGAATGTTTCAGCTAATCCAACAGTGCTTGGCGCCGCAGTGAGAGCAGCCATTGGCGCGAATTTTCTGGTGGAAGCGACACTAGCTGTGTGAGGAGGGAAGCGAATGAGGAGATGGGTGTCTGATTTCTTGAGGTTCAGGACGCTAGTCGTTGGTTTCAGGGCAATAGCCATTGCAAAGAGTTAACAGGGGTTCTTGTGTAGACGCTGTGCTTTTGACTGCCGACTTCCGCGTAAAAACAGGTTTCAGGGAAGAGCGAGCGCTAGTGGATGGCAAGTGAAAACAACCCGGCTATAAAACTAAAAATACATTTTACGTCAATTACTAATATTAGTTGTGTTCAATTATTAAGAGAGTTAGTACAGTGAATTAAAGTAATTTAATGTGAAAAGGAAAAATGCTTTTTTTTTTTAAAGACGAACTGAGCACTAATTTACTACACATATTATTTAATTAGAATAATTAATTGATATTTATGGATAGCTTATATTCCGTCTCTATCCGATCTATGATCCTATTTTAGTTTAGGGGTTTTACTATCCGAACTGTCGTCGTACCACTTATAATACGCCATATATCTTGGTAATCTTAAATAAAATAAAATTAAATATGAAAATTAGAGATTTTATTTTATTTTATTTTCCCCTTTTTTAATCAATTAACTGAATAAATTTATTTTTTACTAAATAAATTTAATTTCCTAACTTAACTTATCATTTATATCACTCAACTTTTGATAGGAAAAAAAGAAGACAAATAATTTTTTATTTTTTGTTTATAATTGCTTTCTCATGAAATAAATCTTTGAAGGGAAGAACAATTTTAATCTGAGAAAAAATTAATTTGTTTTTGTTTTGGTAAGGTTGATTTAGAAAATGAAAGTTTATTAGTGTAGGATTTTTTTCATTCAGGTGTCATTCATCTAAATACCTACTTAAACTCGAAGAGAGTGAGACCCATAAGAATCTATCCGATCCTTGATGGTTGGGTTTTTCTGTTCCTTTCTGGACGAAAGTCTCTTTGACCAACAGCCCATTTGATGTCGTTAACTCGACTGGGCCACGTTTTGGGGTCACAAGTATGGTCCGGAATAGGAATGACCATGGTGCGGTAAATCGCAGATAATTTCATGAAAAATTCTACGGATATAAAATTCGTTGGAAATGTTAAAATATTTATAATTTGACATTATCTAGATAATTTTTAATTGTACGTAGATTTTGATGAATGTTTTCAATTGGACGTTACTTAACTGGGATAAACATTTCGTTATTGTGATATCTATTGTTATAATTCTTAGGATAAATTATATAAAAAACTTTATACTTTATAAAATGTTTCATTTAATCCTCTCTAGTCTAAGAGTTTGCCCTGCAATTCTCTAAAATGTGTAATTTTAACTTTTCTAATGCTTAAAAAAATTAAAATTAATGATAAAATAATTCAAAAAATTACGCAAAATTAACAGAGTTCACTCCATTAAAGAGTTGAAAAAAATGATCATCGTTTTTTATAAAATATTTAAAAATAAATTCATTTCATTTTTTTTCATTGCATTAAGTTCTACTATATTATTTACATTTCTTTTTTCCAAATTTCAATTTTTTTTTGCAATTTTTTACTATCTATTTGGGTTCTTTAAGTATTTAAAAAGTTAAAATTGCAACTTTTAGAAAATTATAAGGTTTATTGATAATCCTCGATCTGGGGTGAGGATTGTTCTGTAATTCGGCGTGTTGATGTGGACATTTTCCCCGATCCTAAGCCACTTGCAATGCGTAGGAGGGGGTCTTTGGCGTAGAAGTTCCGACGATCAAGTCAGTAAGCATGTTGAAAGTAAATATGAGGGGGAACTATCGGGTGTGGGTAAGTATTTTGACAGAGTTTCAGTATGTGGGTGCATATAGGGGTGAGATCGGATCCACAGATCCAACCGATCCGATCTCACCAATCCGCTCTGATCCGAAAGCATATCGGACAGAAATCGAATCAAGCTGTCGGAATCCGATCGTTTTCGGATTCCGACAGTCGGATTATCGGAATCCGACGGATTCTGATAATCTGTATCCCTAATTATTATATGTACCCAACCCAACCAGCCAACCCTAAGTTCCTAATTCGCTGCTTCCTCTCCTCTCGCCTCGACAATCCACACCAACCATCAAAGATTCAAAACCACATCCAGCCTCATCCATCTCTGCCGCACTAAATCCCAATCCCAAACCCAATCACCACTGGCCACAACCCCACAATCTGATTTCAATCAACCATCAATCAACCCATCCTCATCATCAATCCAAATCTCAGCCGGCTGCATCACAATCAAAACCTAGTCCGGTGGCCGGAAATAAGAAAAAGAAAAGAAATAGAAATAGAAATAGAGAAGGGGAGACTGAGATCGCCGGAGAAAGAGAAAAAATAAGAAAGAAAAACAAAGAAAAAAGAGGGAAAGAGAGAGAGAGAGATGTCGTGGTGACTAGTGAGGAAGGAATGAGGAAAGAAAGAAAGAAAGAATAGGCAAGTGAGGCGCCGGAAAGAAATGAGGAGTAAAAAATAGAAAAGAGAGATGAGAGAATAAAAAAAGAAAGAATAGGAAAGAAAAGAGAATGGGTCGTGCGGCCCAACACAAAATAAGAGAAAAATGGGTCGCGGCCCAACATAAAAAAGAATGTCATTGTTGGAAAAATCCGAAAAAAATCTGAAAATCCAACCGAACCGATTCGATTCCGAACTCGTCGGATAAGTTTTGGATTTCCTAACAAAAAATTCGAAAAAATTCAATCCGAAATTATCCGAATCCGAACTCATCGGATTTCGATCCGAAATCTGAATTCTCACCCCTACGTGCATGTATGTATGCTCGTGTATGAAGAGGTGATAGAGGGGTATTTATAACCTGGCCCTGTGTGTCACTCTAGACACCTGTCATTTAGATAAGTAGTCACTGATACCTGTCATTTTACCCAATAGTTTCCCTAGCATGTAATGCAAGTAGTATACTTACCTGGTGGAGCCTTGGTAAAGCTGGTATATGTAGCATTTGCTACTGTTGAGGATATATACCGGGAGATATATATATCGGGACCCCCTCGTTGAGAATGAAATGCCATAATTGCCCTTGAGGTGCCTTATTTGTATTATCATTTATATTATACACTTTTAAACTATATGGGTTAAATGGAACATTTTGTAAACTATAAGATTTTTTTTAATTTACCCTAATTATTATTATTTTTTCCAGATAGTTGGTGAATAACTGCTTACCGCGAGTAGTTTACAAGGGTTGTGGGTTTGTGATGGTGTAGATTATACAATTACAATGAAGTTGTGATTTTGAGAAAAATTAAGTGGTGATGGTGTAATTTAGATGGATTTGACGGTTAACCGCATCATCCTTAATTTGGAAGGGAAGATAGTAGAGCTGCAAACAAACCGGGCGAAGCAAACCAAGCTCTGTTGTGCTCAATTCTTTCAAATTTAGTGGAGTCGAGTCTTTAATAAGCCGACTTTAGTGCGACTTGTATTAAGTTTGAGTTTAATTTGAGCCCGATTTTATCTATTTATTAAAGTAGCCACCAAACAACATAGTCAAGTTTATTCCATTTAATATTTTTTATACATTAATACTTTGGCACATATAGAATTAAAATGGGCAACAGTGCTATCATATAGTGTGAAAAAATATTACTGTATTTTATACTTTTTTTCCAAAAAAATTAGTTTATATGTTTTGAAATATTAATTTATAATCCCAATAATTTAATTACTAAAATATTTTTATATATTTATTCATGAGCCTAAGTGAAACGTCTTACAAGTTTTATTAAGCCGAATTTATTTAAACTCGAACTCGACTCGTGAAAAAGACAAGCCTTATCAGAGAAGCCTAAAGGAGTTTTTTTTAATTTCCTAGTCAAGCCTCGTTGCCACAACGATAACTTTAAAAACGACAGACAGTTAAATGAGGGATGACCTCATACTTAGGGGTGACAATATGTACGCTCCTCCATATGCCCGACCGGTCTGTCTAAGTTTAAACGGGATATGAATAATATTTTTTGTTTCATTTAATAAACGGATTGGGTCAGTTCCGTCCTGTTATATACACGGACAGATAAGACAAACCCGACAGGTTCCCGTCTATCCGTTTATTATTTAATTTTTTTTATAGAAATTAAAAAACATATTTTCTTAATTTATTATCCTAGGTGGCATTATTTTTTTTAATTAAATATATTTGTTTCTAACACCTTCTTCTACATCTCCTCCGCCTCGGTGTACTCAACCATCGCCATTGTCGCCGCCGCTTCCTTCCTACCTCACCACAACAGTTAGTTCGTCCATTTCCACCACCTCCCCCTTCCTATAACCACTGCCACCGCCACCTCCTTCTCCTCCCTCTCCAAGCCACCACTCTTCCATCTGTCCCGCCTCTGCCTTCACTTTCCACTACTCTATTATTATCATCATCATAAATACCTTTAGCATATATATAACATCCAAAAAAATTATGGATCTATAATTTATACTGTGAATCAAGAAGATAATACATATTATTTTCCTTTTTAATCTTTTTCATTTAAGATTTCAATTACTAATTGATTTTTCATGTGCCGTAAAATTGCACTTGTTGGTCAGGATCTTTTACTGTTATTATGGGAGATATCCCTAATTTTGGAATTAAAATAATTATAATTTTGATATGATATTTTAGCAACAATAATTGTGACAATTCAAAAGAATGGTAGAAAAATATTAAGAAAAGAATGAACAGAAAAGAAAGAAGAGAGGATTCTGGATCGGGAGAAGAAGAGTGATATTTTTTTTTTTGTTTTTTGTTTTAAAATAAATGCCACGTAGGATAATAAATTAAGAAAATATGTTTTTTAATTTCTGTAAAAAAAAATATTTTTTCATAACGTATAGCTTCAAGCTGAGCTATCGTGTCTTGAAGTTCCTTGTGAACCTACAATCCCAAAAACACTTTAAAATCCCAAATTGCAGTAACCATTACCTAATGTATACCTTAAGTTCCGTCCGTCCTATTTATTTTTTAGACTAAACGAATTTAGTTCATGTACGTTCGTGCGTCAGCTTTGTCACCTTACTCATACTCATAGACAACCAGATAGTGCTTCAATTAAACATCAAAGACGACGCGTCACACAGCCCATGCCATCACTCAAGTGTTATTTCCTTCACCGTCTCCATTTTTCCACCATGGATGCTGGCCCTTCCTTTACTGCCCGCCATTTTCATGGACGCTGGAGCGTGCCTAAATCACAAACTTAGCTTCCGGAAATAATAAAACCTTGATTGCTCACTAATCATAATGCTTGGGATTTCTTACGGAGAACTCTTCCTGTTGCTTGGAGCCACCGCTGCCCTAGTCGGTAAATCTGTAATCTCTTCATCTGTTTCGTTCAAACTTCTTCGAAAATCTCTTTACTGATCTATTGTTCCCATTTGATGATTGAAATGCGAATAGGAACAAAAGATTTACCTATGATTGCGAGAACAGCAGGGAGGTTAGCGGGTCGAGCCGTTGGATATGTGCAAGTAGCTCGTGGCCAGTTCGACAATGTTATGCAGCAATCGCAAGCTCGCCAGGTAAATCTACCACTATTTGTACGTTTTTCTTATACATTAGGTAATGGTTACTGCAATTTGGGACTTTAAGGTGTTTTTGGGATTGTAGGTTCACAAGGAACTTCAAGACACGATAGCTCAGCTTGAAGCTATACGTTATGAAATTCGTAGCATCTCCCTCTTGAATCCTGGTCCTGTAACTAGGAGGCTTGTTGATAATCTTGATAACACTTCTGCTACTAATGGTATCTCCCTTGCATGTCACTTCCATGTCTGGTCTTTTTCCTGCAGCTGTTGTGTATATTTTCTAATTTTTGTTAGTTTTGATGGGTTTCAGCAACTGGTGGAGGGGAAAGTGTAGAGGCAGAGAATGTGTCAAAAGCTACAGTCTCAACAGTTTCTATTGAGCAAACAAGTGCAGAGACTATATCAGCAGCTATGCCTTCCCAGGTTATTCTCGTGCCTTAGATCTTGTCACTGGAAATGTGGGTAGTTATGTTTTACATTTTCTGCGATGCCTTGTAATTTTTGTTTTGGTTATAGAGTTCTGGACCGGAAGTGTCACATACTACTGCCATGCACAGCCAAGCAACTGCCTTTGCAAGATTGTCTGAGTTATCAGCGCAGAAGGCTGGCTCATTGCAAAATGGCTCAGATACAGGCATGCTGAGTGATGACGTTGGTAACTTAAATGTTTTGCCAATATCTGCTGAAAGTGCTGGATTTTTACCAAATCGTAAAGGTAATGATCCTTACTCAAGGTGCAGTTGATCTTCTGTTGTGGTGATCTGTGATGGATGTTTTTTGTTTTCTTTCTATATATGATTCTTCATAGATTGCCTGTTATATGATGTACTGAATTAGGGAAATGAAGATTGCTTGTGCCTGAAGGTGGGTGGAGAATGTTGCCTAATGTAATTCAGCCAACTGATGTGAAACATGTGACTTATGTGCCTAGGATTAAAAATTCTATGAGTTTTGCTGCTTTGGCAACTGAATTTATGGGCTCTATTTAGGTTGGGCTGTGGTAGTCATAAAAATGTAAACCTGTATAATAAACAGGTTGTCAGATGAGTGCAACCGAAATTGACACAACTGACTCTTTAACCTACTTATATGTTAGAAAAGAGAGAAAAGGAGATGAAAAAATAGAAACTGGGCCATAAATCTCACCTAGTCTTGTTGCCCTGGATTAAGCAAAGACCTCTGGTATCCCCTTGCCTTCTTCCTGCCTAGCTAGTTATGCCCTTCTGGTTCTCCATTTCCAATTGCTATTTATACTATATTTATCTGGGACTTGTTTCATCTATTTTTTAAGTATTGGGGCATGTCAGATTAGGTAGACATGACAACGATGTCATGAGTCTAACACTGTGACAAAGGGTAACTCTGAAAGAGAACTTTTCCATTTTCTCAAGATCGTGGGAAAGCACTTTTGAATGCTTTGATTGTGTTTAGGAAAATCCGTAACTTTCATGGTCGCATATTCAGCCATGGTTTTGGCTTGTCAGTTCTCTTGACTTGTATCCAAATGGAATTATGTGCAAGTGTTATTATTTTGTATTTATTGATTCCGTGTTTAAAAATGTCATTTGCATGTGCTTGCAGCTTATGTGAATGGGTCTGACATTGTGTTGGAAGCTATATTGGAGGCTGAAGTGGCTCACAAAGCCAAAGATTTTTTTGCCCGGCCCGAAAATCAAATAGAAGATCAAATAAAAGATGCATAAGAGTTTTTTACATCGTTCACCAAGTTCTTTGTGTATATACTATAGACAGGTAAGTGTCTGTACAACACAAATTCTGAAAGCCATGATGCGAATTCTGAAACCCACATAACTTGTGCTGATAATGTGATTGAGGATGGATCTTTGATGGTTCAAACCCTTCTGTTTAGCCAAGCTAATCCCAACATGTGAGAAACTTGTTATGATAAACTGATTGAGGCATGTTAAAGCATCGCGCATGTGGTTACTACCTGAAAACATGACCTTTTTCTGTGGGTGAGAGTGTCATGTTCTGCTAATATTGGTTTTATGGCATTTAATAGAGAAATGTAACATCTCAGAGCTCTTCTCAACTTCTGCTAAATCTGTTTCTAATGAAACTGCAAAAAGTTGTTCTTGTTGGACTTTCGTTTCGTCACTATTTAGATTCTTTCACAGTCCCCTTGTTTTGTTAGCATGCTAATGCATTTGCAAACAGTAGGTGCGGAATAAGGCTGGATGGTCATCAAACTTGCTGATGCCATTGATGAAAGTTTGTTAGTGAAATGTGTGACTTCCACCTGTTGCACCTGCCGTTGGTAACTGTTGAGTCAAGCGTCCCCTGCAAGAGAAGTATAATGGCATAAGAAATTATGCTAGTTCCAAGCTCGTTATGGTGTTTCCCAGTGTTAAAATCAACAATATTAACTGCAATATAAGCTACTTTCATCGGACATTGGTGAGGGGTTAGAGGATAGTTGAGTTGTTAAAAGAGAGACTGTACCAACCTTGTCTGGTACAAAACCATGACCTGAAAAAAGCCAACAGGACGGTTACTAATGCACTGCTGGTAATGGATATCCATACCTAACGCAGAAACTCTAAAAAGTCCCTGACTTTGTTTCAAGCCTAACATTTTTTTTTTTGGTTCAGATAGTCTAGAAATCATGCCTGTTTTTTCGTTGGATTAGTATGTTAGGTCTCAAGCCCAGAAATTTTCAAATTCTATCATCTCTGTAAGATAATACGCAAATAATAACATTACCACGTCTGCATGTTGGATGAGAAGTGTAACACGGCGTCGTTTCCGTTGTTGTTAAATTTAAATAAAGAAAGTAGGAAAGTAAGTAAATGGTAAATAATGTAAATATGGGAGAATTCGACCCCTTTTACGTAAAGTGCAACATTTTTAACGGAGATAAAGCCACCCCTTTTTGTCTCGCCCGACACTCTCGCTCATTTCTCTCTCTGTACTCAGTTGTCACTGCACAGCTAACCAAAGACAGAGAAGCTGAAAAAAATTTGAAAACCAACCCAAAGGCCTTGAAGATAAGAACTGGTTTCCTTCTATCTCCGTCTTTGCATGTAATAGGTGCTCTTTTGGGGCTCCAACTCGGTACTTCGACTCAGCTTTGGCTCGACCGAGATCAACTCATGGCAAATAACCCCGGCGAGACGCCTGGCGACGATTTCCTCCAGGAAATCCTCGGGATCCCTAACTTCGGTTCGGCCGAAGCCGCTGGCCTGGTTGGAGCCGATGCAGCTGCAGCAGCCTTGGCTCAAGCTCCTATGATGCTTCAACTCAGCTCTGGCGACGGCTCGGGGCACATGGCCTCCCTTGGCGGGGCTGCCGGAGGTGGAGGGGTCGGGTACCACGGATTCCCTTTGGGCTTGAGCTTGGAGCAGGGAAAGGGCGGTTATTTTAAGCCTGAAGACGTGTCCGGCAGCGGAAAGCGGTTCCGGGATGATATTGTTGACGGTAGAGCTGCCGCTGTGAAAAATGTAAGTCATTTTTCCTGTGGAAAAAAGTTGTCATCAAATGAGTTGCTTCAATTATTTCCTGAATAATAAAAATGAAATAGGTGGAAAGGTGATTAATTAAAGTTGGTTGTCGGTTTTGGGATCTGTTACTGCCGTGAGATTCCGAGTTTTTGGTTATTGACAAGGGAAAGAATACAAGGACGCTATTGTCTGTTCTTGGAGTTGTTAGGAGTGGGAGTGGGACTGATTAGCATGACGGGATACAGTTATAATTCGTAAATTATGCTTTTTTATTAGTGTGACGTAAAAACTCTAGTGTTTGTTTGGTTATTGTCTTGGTTATTTAATGAAAAATTGAATGACGTAAATTAGTGCATTGTCTAGTGTTTACCAGTTCAACATTATAGCTCAGGTAGATGATCGGATAGTTTGGAGTTGATAAAATATTTGTTCCAAAAGTCAAAATGATTTGCATTAAACTAAGAACAGAAGATGAAATGATTTCTAAATCTAACAAATAGAAATATAGCTTGAGATCCATTAAGGACAGAGAAGAAAGAACATGAGCTTAGGTTGTGATTTTGACTGGGATCTTGGAAGATACTAATAAATCACTCTTTTATGTTTCGGCTGAGCACCATAAATGGTTTTCTGATTCTAATGTATTTTTTTCCTGAAATTTTGATGCAATGTAGTGTAATTCCTTACAGTCACCATTTGTAATGCTGTTTAGTTTCATATGTCTGGACCTGGCTTGATCTGTTGTAGTCCAATCCTAGTGGTGAAAGTTTCTGAGTTTGAGCATCTATTGCTTCCATCTAACCAACTTAGTGCCTCTCCATTTCAGTATAAGCCACAAGTACTTGCCATGTGCTATGCCTAATCCTATCTGTGCTTTCCAATTTCCAAATTATTTTGGTGAAACAATTATTCAAGTTTTTTGTCAAAGGTGGGTGATAACTATAAGTAATTCTTTGACATGGAACTTATATCCGGAGTTGATTCCTTTGTCCCAATTGTCAAAGTGGCATTGGTTTTGAATTTGATGCTTTATTTTTCCTGCATAATGAATTATTTGTGAGCTTCAAATTCTTTTATGGTTTCCACTCTCTTCTTTAATCCTTCTTATATATTTGGATCATGTGAGTTATACTGTGAAAGAACCCATCTTTGCTTGTTATTATCGTCCTTCCTTATGAGATTCTCATGTTTATGCAGGTTTTTCATGGTCAATCAATGCCCACAACTATCGCTGCGGCCCCTCATCCTCCCACAATGCGTCCAAGAGTGCGAGCTAGACGGGGGCAGGCCACAGATCCGCACAGCATAGCTGAGAGAGTAAGTTAAATACGAAAATTGTAAAGATGTTTCTTTGTTAGAATTGTTTCTGAATCTTAATGGGCATTGTAATTTTCCATTACAATTGACCACTCTTTCTTTCCTTTTTTGGTTATAGTTGCGCAGAGAAAGAATAGCAGAAAGAATCAGAGCATTGCAGGAGCTTGTTCCAAGTGTCAACAAGGTGAGTTAATTTTTTGTCATATTTCATTGATAATATGTGCTTACTAGGGTTTCATTTCAGTGTTTGGTTTAGAGTGTTCTTCATTTCATGTTTGCCTTCTCTGATGAAGAGAAAAACAATAATCAGTCATACTGAAACTAATGTGGACATTTTCTTTCTGCCTAAATATGTGGCAGTTTTCCTACAGATCCAAAATATGCCCCCAAAAGCTATATGCTTTTGAAAAATTGGGGATAGCTACTTTGAAATATAGGGAGCTTTCTTTTCTCAACTCTTATGTGTTATCAATTAAGAAAATCTCGTGATCTGCTGTAAATATGCTTTTTACTTTGAGGTGTGCAACTACATGTATAGAGGATCAGCAATTAATGATATTATTACACAAGATTTTGGCATGGTAAAGGTTGACCTTATCATGAGCGTCTTCTTTCCAGAATTAATAGTATTTTTTGGAATAATCTCTAGGGTAAGGGTTAATGCTTAGAGATTCTTGGGATGATGTTCAAAAAGTTCCTAGTGACTGACACATGCTGTTTTTATCCATCTAGCCCCTGATCAGCTCCCAATGCTGATGTACAAGTTGAAACTGGCAACTTTTTCCAGAAGTTCATGATAGGAAAACCATGTACCCCCTCAACTTATTACATCCTCTAGATCTCTGTATTGAAGACCATCTGATCTTCTTTTGTAATTCCCTCCTTCTATTTTGGTTAAATGGTTATGTCCCTAGTTAGAAAAAGTAGTAGTCGACATGGGTAAGTTTTCCCAGTGTAGACGAGTTTTGATTGCGGTCAAATATTGGAGCATGTTCGTGTCTTTAGTTGAAGACCGAGAGTTGTGAAAGTATACCCTTACTTTCATGCTAAAAAACGTTGTTTATGAAACTTGCATGTTTGAATAGCATCACATGTAAACTTTAGAGTGTGATGCGTTACTTTTTCAGTTGAGATTTACTAAGACTGCTGTCTGGCAAAATAAATAGGGTGTTAGTGTTTTGATTGAGAGTCTCCTTCATTACTGATGTATAATTTGTTTGTGCAGACAGATAGAGCTGCCATGCTTGATGAAATTGTTGATTATGTGAAGTTTCTGAGGCTGCAAGTAAAGGTATAAAATAATAGACCATATTTTTTCCAGTCGCAAGCCTTTTGTTCAGCTGATCTCTTCAGAATCCTATTGTTCTAATGATGATAAAGATTGTGATTATTCTTGTACTATTGTTTTATATTTACTTGCGTCCCTTTCCTTAACTCTAATTTATGTTCAAGCATCATTGATTTTGTCAGCCATGGATCAAATAATGACCCAACCAATAAATGATGCTTTTGCAGAATTCATACTTTTATATAATCTAAACTGACTTTTATGCTAAAAATTGAAGGTGCTACTTGTTTTAGAATATTTATGTTTCCTTTTCAACTATGGATTTTCGCTTTTGTCTCCATGTGTGAGTATGTTTCAGTCCATTGCCTTTGATTTGGATTCTCAAACAGCTATTATTGATATGTTGATGAATGCAATCCGGCCAATAAAATTAGGGGGCTGGGTCTATTCCCCTTTCTAGGGCATATCTGGATGCTCCTAAACATCAAGAAATGATATCGCCACCACATTGTACTAATCATAATTTGATCACCACCTAACAAATGTGAATTATATTTATGTTCTGCAATGAAAGGTAGAATATTCAGTTGCTTATGTAGGAGTGCTTTGTTTTATGCTTAACTAACATCTATATGAACAACCAAACAGGTCTTAAGCATGAGTCGGTTGGGAGCTGCCGGTGCGGTTGCACCGCTTGTAACGGATATCCCGTTGTCATCCGTTGAGGTAAACAGAAATCGTGTATAACTATCTACTCCTCCCCCTCTGTTTTCTTCATATGTGCAACTACTAAGCTTGTTCTTTGTCTTCTCTTATAGGATGAAGGAGGCGAAGGTGGAAGAGACCAACCAGCATGGGAGAAGTGGTCAAACGATGGCACGGAACGGCAGGTAGCTAAGCTCATGGAAGAAAATGTCGGTGCTGCAATGCAGTTTCTTCAATCAAAGGCTCTCTGCATCATGCCCATCTCGTTGGCAACGGCAATTTACCATACACAACCTCCAGATACCTCTACTATTGTGAAACCTGAAACAAATCCCCCGTCATAGGCCATATCCTACAGTAAGGGTTAAGCCTCCCCACCCTATGGCCCCATTCAAAAAGTCGCCAAAATGCTTGAGGTCCCATCCCGTTCCATCACTACCACCCATGACTAAATGTTCGCTCGTTTTCAAATTGCAATCAAAGTCAGATGCCATGGTTCTTACTTTTTTTGCTTTCTATCCAGCTTTTTCTTCTCTTTTTTCAAAACGGGGTACGATTTGTTCGATGTCAATGCCTTAAAAAATGCAGACATCCCCTGTTGTCTTTGACAAGTTCGACTGTTCGAGTGAAGGAGAAGAATTGTCAAAGATCACTTGATATGATAGTATTATTTTTGAAATCAGTGGTAAAAAGATAGGAGTGCTTTTCTGGGGAGTGGGTTGTGGGACCTTGTAAAAAGATGGACGGACGGGTATATATAATAATTATTGTAACAGTATATTAGTGTATGTTAGAGGAAATGGATGGAATTGAAAGGGTGAATGAATTATTATGCTGGGTACCGTAGTCCAAACAGCAAATGATGACATTTTGTTTAGATGCCTAAAGTAGTTTGACATTATTTTTTCTTCGGTATCATTATTGGATGTTGAATCATTAGTGTGCGAGAAGAAAAGAGGACGGGTCAGGTTTTGTTTTGTTTTCCTAGACCATGGTCAATCGGTCAGCATATTGAATAATGATTATTTCGAATTAAAATCAGATAAAATCCTAAAAAACAAAGCGCTCCTCCACGGATAATTAATCTACCTGCTTTGTTTTGTTTTGTTTTAGCGGTGTGTTTGTATAGTGTCCTTAACTTGGCTATGCTCAATAGGATAGGGAGCAATCTGGTAGTCTTCCAATTTCAATCAATTGCTCCACGTGTGCTAATTTTGCTTTAACTTACCTACCACCTTTGATCTTTTGATCATTTAATCTAAACCTTGCCCTCCCTGAAGGAAGTTTAGCAACAAAATGTTCACAACTAATTTATTATGGGGTTACCCATAGTAAAAAGGCACAATGCCATATCATTAATAAAATGTCCACCCTACATTTCCATAGATTTGAGAGTATTATGGGGTTAGTCTCTTTATGGGTGTTATTGTCCTTCATTTCCGGTCCTTCTAAGAGCGGATTACAATAACTCTCATGGAAATCAAGGTTGAGGTACAAAACATTTGACATGATTTTCATTGTTCAATCCTAGTATTTTCACTATAACTACTTGGCTCACCATGAGTTTAAAAGTCAGGTGCAAGCACAAATGAAATCTCTCAATTGTGGAACATCAATTGAAGAACCTAGAGATCAATGCGAGCACTACACATTTAGTGATATTTTTTAGACTCATGATATCTGCCATCAAATTTATAAACTAAACGATTTGGTCGCTGTTTACATTATAGTAGCTGGGTCCATCCAAGCAAGTTTAAAAGGCAATTTACCTTCCCGTTTCAAATGCTTGTCGAAACTATGAACTATTTCATAAAATAGGTTATGATTTACATACTTAAAAATGTTTTTCACAGAGATCTATTATGGACTTAAAAGTTTATTAAAATTTTACTGATATTAACGTCATCGGTACAAATCCTACACTAACGAGGAAGTTATTTTAGTTTGCTCCAATGCCTCAACAACATTCTATCCAGCCGGAGGGGAGGATATGTTCATACTATAATGTTCATAAGAAATCCATGCCTCGTAAACGTGAAAACTATGAGACATAAAACTGCAATTTTCATTTCTAAATATTGGTTGCCAATAACAAAACAAACTTATTGAATTGTGTACATACGAAACAGTTTTGCCATACAATCATAATCGGGTACAACTTTTAGCAAAGGTGTAAGAACGGTTGAATATATTGTGAACGGTTGAATATATTGTGACAGTATTAAATTTAAGGTACTAACACACACCAGACTATTCGTCAATTGCAAAAACAATTATATCCTTTCGAAAATTTGATTTCAACCCCTAAACTATTTTATCAAAACAGTCTCACTATTTTCTGTTTGAATTAATAAAATTTTAAATTGTAACAAGTTTTTTTTTTCAAATTTGAAAAAAAAATCATCTTAATCTACGTCCTTTATTTCAATTTTAAATTGATCAACACAATTTTTCTTCTTCTCCTTTCTACATATATATAACTTTTAAAGAAATTATTAACTCTTGATTATTATTTTAATAGAGAATGTTAGATTGCTTTGACAAAATAATTCATGATTGAAATTGGGTTTTTGAAATGACTCAGTGTTTGGTTTTGAAATTCATATATTACTTCAATGCCAAAACTATCTTTATGTATATCAAGTCCTCTAGGTTTTTCATATGAGCGGCACCTGAGGCGGCAACTCAACGACGAAGATGATCAAGTTCTTCGGCAAATATCTTATGTCGGTAGGAAGCTTTGTAAGAAAAGTTTAAATAAAATTCTACTTAGCTGGTTTGTTCTGTCCGGTTCGTATCTGTGTCTTAAAGGCAGTTTAATATTTCCTTTTTTGGTTAATAGAGAGATTGCAAGTTGCAACAATTCATCGTTTAGATTCCTAATAATTTTTTTTTAAAAGTTTTTTTGGGGGTTCATTATCCTTGGTTTTAGTCATAAATTGATCTGTCCCCAAATCGGTAATCAATCTGAATGACACAAATTGGATACGACGGACCTCATAGCAAAGATTAAGCCCTTGTAGCACATCTTCGAAACTCGAAAACAAAATACATAAAATCTCTCCTTTAATTTCAATCATTTATAATTTTTCAGGTTTTAGGAACTAACTTATAATAAAAGATTCGGTACTCCTAATGTATGGAAAATGCGATCCATAAGTCCTTCAAAAACTTGATACAAATACAATTATTCTTGATTTCTGTTCTGGGGTTTGAGAGTAAATTTTATAAACAATGGCATCACAGCATTGAAGCACTCATCTGCCTAAAGTGTTTATTGAGATCCATGCACATCGATGATCGAGCGAGCCAAATAAAGAGTGCGCGGAACTGAATATCCAGAAGCAACCATACCGGTGCGAAACACCAAAAATAATAGATCTTAATAGAAGAAACAAAAGCAGCTCAAAGAAGCCTGAAAATAACCGGGCATTATTTGAGAGAAGACAAGAAAAGAACCCACACCACAACTTTAACAAGCATCAAGATCCCGGCATGGAGGAGGCTTTGGCTCACCGAGAAGAGTAGTATTGCCACCTTCTGGTCCACACTTGATGCGGTTCGGGTTCTGCGTGCCAGGCTGACATTCAAGGCAGTAATTTTAGTTCACCTTTAACTGATTCCATAAATAAGGCAAACAAAGTGCAAACTCATCAACATCCAAATTAGTTGTCTTACCGGAAGTTTCCCTCCCTTTCTTAACAACTCAACTATCTCAACTACTCGTTTTGGAGTGACATCTTCCTGCAATCAAAGGACCAATACAAAGTTCCTTAGCTTCTACTTTTCAGGAAAAAAATGGAGAAAAAAACTCATCAAAGAACTATCATGATTCAAACGCACATAATAATTGTAAGTATATCCTTCAGATCCATTGGAGTAATCAGCAACTGTAATCATGGGCGCATTTACACAACATCCCTGCAGACAAATAACAAACATCATGATGCCATGAACTGGGCAAAGATCAGAATCACTGTAGCATCTTATAAGAAGGGGCTTCTATTTTCCCAGTTGGCTGGCTACCAATGAGGACAGTCTCCCCAAGCCCCTTACCCTCAACTCACCTGAAAGATGACATTCAAGATGAGGAAAGTAGGGCATCAGGGGATGTACCAGTAATTAGATGCATGGTGGCCCAGCATCACATCGACGATGCCAGGGTTGGTGGTGATATACTTAACCAAAAATGGGCAAGCCTCAACATGATTTTCTTCTCTTTCATTTCTTGTATAGTAGATTGTAAGCTCAAATTCCAGTACCACAACACAAAGGCAATGCCAGATCTAATAAGAGAGGAGAAAAGACTTACCATGCATTCCATTTCGCCAACTGAGAAAAGACCATCCTTCGTTACTTCTGTACAATAACAATCCATAAAAGAGGATTACTCATCAAATGTGATGACAACTTCCAAAAACCTTTTACACAATGTCCAGTTGGCATGAACAAACTCACAACATGTCTATTTAAGACTAACCATTGCGCTTTACCCCCAAGTGTTTCAGTAATGCATCCTCAATCTCTCTTGAACCACGGATCATACAAGGTGTTGTGCCACAAACCAATAGGTGGTACTTTCCCACCTGATAAACCAATGTAAGAGGCTCAATCAGGTATGCCACAAAATGAATGGTTGAAATTTGATATATGAAGAGGAATGGAAAATATCTCACCGGTGACCTGTTGAACATTGAATAAAATGTTGCAACTTCATATACGCGAATTGGAGCAACTTCAATAACCTTAGCCACCTGGAGCATCCACAAAAAGTTTTTCAAATATCATTCACGTTTACTGCATTCTTTTCAAGCGTATGTAGCATTTTCATTACATCAGAAAGGAAAGTATGAGGCACTCTTCAAGTGTAACTGATTGATAAATTTTGTTTTCCATTGTGTCAATATTTCCAGTAAACCAGAAAGGATGATGAAGTGTCACCGTACAAGAGTCAATGACAAGATTCCATTTTTCATGGTGATCAACCCATGCATACCCATGTTTTCAAAATTTCAGGCTGTTGGTATATGTTTGAACACAAGAACTCAATGCATCATGCACACTTACTGCATTCATTGCAGATACAGGAAGCCACCCTCCATGCTGCTGCTGTGCAAGATCTAACAGAGGAATAACTGCTGATTGTTTGTAGTTGGATGGATAGTGAGAGATTATTTCTTTAACCTACCATCGGAGGTTAACAGCAGAAAATTAAGGATGTGAACATAATTGCAATCAAAAATCAACCAACAAGGATGGTGTTCTCTTAACTGCATTTAGCATATTATGGATTCAAAGTCAATTGGTACACTACCCCAACAAGCATCAGACTACTGTATCATTGGGAGAAAAATAGAAAATCTATAATTAAAAAAACAGTAGGAGACTTAAGCATGCAAGTGACTATATCCTAGAGTACTAATAGACTAGGAAGGAGGATTCAAATAACCGCAAAGAGTACACTAAAAACAACACCAACAACAAGAGATGTGGTACCTAACACAAGTTTGCTTCCATTTTTGTTGTGCTATTACTATCAGATCATTCAGTAAAAGACAAATTTTCTTTGGAGAAAATATACAGAAATTACTTCTGTTTCTTTCCTCTCTTTTTTTGCAGCTAGTAACATGGTACCTTGCCAGAGCAACCCAGAGAAACTCAAGTTAATAAAGCAAGTCACCAAGGGGCTAGAAGAACAGGAAATGACCTCAACCACTATCTAAAGCACAAAGTAAGAGTAACAACATTCAACAACCATAAAGTGTAGACCCCTAAAATGTAGGAATGCATTGGGTATACATGCATATCACATGAACTTAAAACTTCAGAGGAAAAAACGAAAATCTACGCACGAACAAAAGGGGAACTGTTATAACGCACAGTAGGTTTAAAGTAAATACATTTCAGCTGTGATGAAAACACACTACCAAAACCAGGATCAAACTATACCCACCAAAGATATCTTCTAAACCCTAATTACCACACAACATAGTTCAAGTCTTAGCTGGCTTCCAGTTCTAACAGCACGTCATTTCAATTACTAAGAACCAAAATATAGCAATATGATCAGCCTGTCATTTGAATACATTTATCAAACTTCAACATTTTCGTCATTATCCATAAGCTGACTTCTCACGAGCTTAATACAAGTGAGAAATACAACAAAATCTTCCTTCCCTAACAATCGAAAAGACAACACCGAACTAGTATACATTTAACTACAACAACGGATCACTAATGGACGCTCTCTGCATTCAAACTGAAAGAAATTTGGAAATTTACCTTCTGCCTGTTTGCCTCGCTGAACTCCCATGGATGCTCCTGATTGTTATCGGGTGTATCAATGTGCTGCACCAACAAACAATTTCCACAAATTACTTCAAAAATAATAAAAAGTAATAACAATTTTTTTATAAAAAAGTATGCGAACAATTTACAGCAGCTGGGACATACGTAGTTCAAGGCGGTCGAGAGGGAACGAGATGCCTGCAAATATGGGAGAGAAGAAGAGGAAGAAATGAGATCAAAACTTGATTGGATGCAATGAAAATGAGGGAAAATAACAGTGGAATTGGAGAGAACCTGAGAAACTTGACGGAAAGCTTGACGGATCTCGAGGAGTCGCGTGGCCGCCAGACGCGCTAGCATTTTTGCAAGTAAATGCTGTATGGATTGGAGAGAGGCCGATACTGGAGTGAGAATAGCGAAATGAAATTCACGGCCTGCAGCTATTAACGTACGCGGGATGCGTTCCGCGGTTGGTATCAGTAGCGGAAAAAAGCCCATTAAAGTGAAGTTTGGATTTTAGCCCAAAACTTAGCAATTTGGGCCTCATTGTGTTTTCTTTTCTTTTCTTTTTTTTCTCAAAATCCTGCTCGATTAGAGTCATTTTGTTGATCATATCGCTTTCCGGTAAATAATTTCTTCACAAAAGAAAACCTAACGCAAATGGCTCATTTTAATGAGGTGTTAAAGGAGCTAAGTGCTCATTCCACGGAGAACCTAAATAGTAACATAAATATTATAATCCATTTCGTAAGCACAAATATACGATGAAAAAGATAGAATTATCTTTTATTTAAAATATAAGAATGTCAACTTACGTATAACATAATCGCAACTATTTTTAAACATAATAAATGAATTTTATGTAAGGTCATGGTGATTAATAAGTATATAATGACATATATTTTAATATTTTTAAGATGAATATAAAGCTTAAAAATCAAATAATTATTTTATTGTACAAAATAGTTTTGATATTGGCGCCATTATTGTTTCCCTTCACTCATCCTTTTAGTAGTGTTTTATTCATTTTTCATCTAATTGCACCTCTTGTATTATAATGAAAAAATTACCTTTTTTTTTAAATAATAAAATTTCTCCCAAACGCAACCCTATCCAGAGCCGGACCAAACAACGCCCGTCTTTCGTCGTTGAGCGCCCGAAAGGCGAAAACTCCACGGATAAATTCCTCCCGCGAAGCCTAAAACCCTTTCGACGCACGCACAGCCTGCGTTTTGCTAAACCCACAGCTTCCAAATTCAGTTCCCAGAGCGATAAACGCTAACATTGCATTAGACCAAAAGCTTGAAGAGTGAACGATGGCGTTAGACCAAACTCTACTCTCATCCACCTCCTACTCTTTCCTGAAAATCCCTTTCTCCAACACCAAAAACCCCACTCTGCTCTCTGCAAACTACATCTTCTCTCACCCTAAGCCCAACACTAAACGATTTCCCTTTAGCCGCAACTTGAAATGCTCCGCCGTCAATTATAGAGACAACCAAGCGATGGAGTATCCCAAACCGGCGGAAATCCCGTGGAACAAGGCGATTTGTAACTCAGTTCACCTTATTGGCATCGTTGGGGCTCCAGTCGAAATCAAGCACCTCCCTTCAGGCAAGGCAGTTGCTTGGACACGAATTGGTGTCAGGAAATCAGCTGCTGAGACCTCCTGGTAAAAGTTTCCAAAATTTGTATTTGTCTTCAATTATGGTTAATTTTTGTTGATTGATGCTGTAGAGTATAATTTTACTTAATAAATGTATATCATTGTTGTTGATTGATGTTGTAAAGTATAATTTGCTTGATAAAATGGATGTCTACTAGGATAAATTTGACATTCTGGGATGAGCTCGCTGAAGTTGCGGTTAGTCATCTTGAGAAAGGGAACCAAATTTATGTTTCTGGTAGACTCATTGCTGACACTGTTGAAACAGAGGATGGAAAGTTGCAGACTTACTATAAGGTTCTGTTGTTTGGGTCTTATGTGTCTTAGTACTTCATTTTTGCAGATGAATTGTTCTGTTCTCATTATTTTTGTTTAAATATGTGGGCAGGTTGTTGTGCAGCAGCTCAATTTGGTAGAAAGGAACTATCCTTCTTCGTCAACAATGTATGATCGTGACTCTGATAACATCACAGGAGGTAAGTTGCGGGTATTTTGTGAAACGAGATGTAGCACAATGTGACATTATGATTCTGTAATGTTGTTTTCTGTTGTATAACACACAGGTCGAAAGTTTGGTAATGGTGCTCCAATTGACAAGGGTAACACAGAAGAATTATGGCAAGCATTTTTTGCTAGCCCTTTGGAGTGGTGGGATAACAGGAAAAACAAGGTATTCCTGTCAGTCTTGAAATTGAAATGTTTATCTACTATGTGCTTCTTGCTGTTCCAGAGTTTTCTTCAGTATTTATGGATCGATTCATTGTCATCCTTACTTGCCTGTGCATCCTCACACAAATCCTTGCATGTGTTAAGTTCATTTATGTACCTTCATGAATTAGATTTACTTGTGCTTGCCACTGGCATACTTCTGCTTAGGCATGCTGGTGAAAATGCCTCTATGCATAATATCCTTGTTGTCTTTGTTCACCCGTAATTTCCTGGCTTATACCCAAGTCTCTTTACAAATGCTGTGGTATGTGAAATTGGTTGTTGGACTGGAATGTATTCTTACGTGTTTCATTCAACCAGTGCTAATTCTGTTATTTCATTTACAGAGGAATCCGAAATATCCAGATTTCAAGCACAAAGATACTGGAGAAGCTTTGTGGATTGAAGGGCGATACAATCCTCCATGGGTGAAGTCCCAATTGGCTGTACTGGATGAAAGAATGGGATACCGTCATGATCAGGACCAGGACGGGATGATGCACTTGAGTCCACTGGGAGGTGAAAACTTCATGTCCTTTTAGACTTAAGTGGCTCATGACCTTGTTTCGCTCTAACTTTTCCAATCTCTGTTTGGGAAGGGCCTTAATTAGTAGGTTTTCGTTGTACAGTCTATGATGTAGAATCTAGATGGTCATGCTAGTAGTAAGTTCTGTTGTAGTCTTTAGAGTATTCTGTAATTCTACGAACGAGTGTGGTTCTTATCGTAAAAACAATAGGAATCTTCATGTTGTGTTCATCATTTACCAGACAGTCTTGGCTTTCTGGTATACACAAACTTATACCATGATGTGCTCAAACGATCTAGGAAACAAATATTTCGTGCTCTCATTTCCCATATTGGCTCTATCATCCGAATATCCGAGAGATACTTTTGGGCTAGATCCATTAAATAGTTATAACGGGCAGAAGCTATCCTTTACGAGTCTCTTGTTCGTGTTTTTTTGATATATAATTTGTATATGTATATGATTCATAAAACTAGGTTTTTCTACCAAGCTTTGGTTAATTTTAAAACATCTGCCGCTAGATTTAGTTTGAAAAATTATTAACCATCAGATCTTTAATAAAATCTTAAAAGAGAAACAAGTTAAACAAATCTCCTTTCAATTAGGAAAGAAAATAAAAAAATCTTACTCTTAACTAGTATATAAAAGGAAATAACGTGTTAAATACATTTAACTTAAATATGCTAAGATCAATTTTAGAAACAAGATCAAAGTTCTATTAACCTTACTTTGCAGTAGAGGAGTGCTATTCCGTGGGACTGGTCTCGCTGAATTCATTTTCCAGCTAAATCACCATGATCTTTCCATTGAGAAGTAGATCAGCATCCATGATAAACAAAGAAGCCACATAGCACACTAGCTAGCCTGATGCAAGAAAAGAAAAGAATCAACAAGTTCTATTTTAATTAAATCCTTGATTATTAAAAAAAAAACTCTTATCGTCTAGATTTTCATTTACCGTCAAAGGTTGAATGATAGAGATGATAAGTTAAGTTAGGAGATTAAACTCATTTGATAATTAAGAAATAAATTTATTTAGTTAATTGATTGAAAAAAGGGAAAAGAAATAAAATATCTAATTACTTCCATATTTAATTTTTATTATTATTTAACCTGAGCAGGTTATGAAAGACATCACGTATTATAAGTGATAAGGTATCGGTGTCTTAAACTTAATTAACCAAGAAGACGTATGATATTTGATCCGGATAAGTTAACAAAAGTAATTTTCATCTTTTATCAGTTTTAGTTTAAACTTAATTAATTCAGCTAAAAAATAAATCTTCTCAACGCCCTAATAATTGGAAACAAAATAAAACATATCCAAAACACACAGTAAAAATGGTGGAAATAACGTTTAATTTACCCTGTATAATTGAAAATTACATATCCAGAACAGGGGGGGAAATCTAATGAACTCATGCCTTTTGTACAATTGATTCTAAAGCTTGTTCTTTCTTTCCCGTATATATATAATGATTTTGAATCTCTATATCTGACAGACAAAAAACCAAGAAGGTATACATATTTATATTGAAATGCAAACAGGAGAGGGAAAAACAAGGATCTGAGTGCCTTCCTATACTACTAACTCCCGAGAGAGCCCCTAAAGCTAGCTTCTCGTAGAACCCAAACAAATGAAAATTAATGTTCTGTAATTTGTCGCACCCGAGCAGCGCCACCGTATGTAGAAGAACAGTGCCTCAAACCGCTAGATGCAACAAAATATTGTGGAATTGGAATTTATGAGTTTTTTTCCCTTCATAAGCAGCCCAATCCTTTAGCTTCAGATGCTTTCATTATTCTCAGCCTCTTGCAGGAGTTGATGAACATTCTGCAAAAAATAATCACAAAAACATAAATACAAGTAGGTGGAAATATGTTTAATTAAAGTGTGAAAAAAAGAATTAATAATAATACTCACCCCCATGGAACATCCCCAACAAGCATCCAATCACCATCTTTATCTTCATAAGTTGGAGCAAACTCAGATCCATCATACCCTTCCCTCTCCGAATATTCGCCAATGGTAAGCTTGAACAAAATCTCCAAACCCTTGAGAAGCTCAGGATAGTTGTTGTACACCTTAAGATCAATCTTCCTAAGGTAAGGAGCTCCATCCAAGCTAACCTTCACATACATTACACTACCCATCTCATCGTTCTTCTTCATCACATTGTTCTTCCTGTAGGATCTGATTGGTGGCCATCCAACAACTTGTGCCCTGCACCACAAATTTATAATAACTGAGATTTGCACAAAATAACATTGAGCTACGTTATTTATTTATTTTTAATTTGAAAAGGTATTAAAAGAACCCCTATACTTACTTTGGGGGAGGAGGTGCACACTCTTGATCGCACGCTGATTCAATGCGAGATACGCAAGACTCCTCGGATATTTCCGATGAGCCTCTCTTGTAATTACTCCTGATTGGATTAGCAGGCGCCTCGTCGCTCCCCGGGAGCCCTAACCTTAGCTCAGTTGCCTTAAGATTAAGATCATCGCCGCCCTTGTATGCCATTTCTTTATCTTGTTGAACTATGTATTATGTAAATCTTGAAAAGATTTCTTGCGAGAAACTACTTAGGTGCTTGGTTTAGTTCGATCTTCTTGATTCTTGATTTGTTGAACCGATGATTCTTGAAATCTTGAAAACTGCTGTGTGTATTTTGTGATGAAGAAAGAGATGGGATTGCTCATTGGTTATATAGCGATGGACGATATCAAATAATCAAGGTGACTTATTCTCCGTGCATGAATTTCACAGCGAGAAATTGAAATCCCAACGCGCTTGTCGCACACGCTCACTTAACAGACCATTCCTTAACTGACACATTAAGTATTTCTTTCAGTTTTGAAGGCGTGTACGCCGGGTGTGGAATGCACGCGCGTGAAGTGAATCGTTTATGTTTCGGACAGCGACAGATACGGTTGCCGGGTAGGTGAGGAACACTTTGAAGTTAGGTGCGGTGTGTAAAGGGGACAAGGGAGAGACAACCAGAGGCGCCGGTATTGAAGATTGTGGACCAGGAATGGACGGCTGAGCTTTGATGGTGTGGGAAGTGAATCCGGGATCGTTGGATGGGGAGGAGGGTTTGATGGGGACATCCCATGTGACGTGAGGGCCCACGTGGATGACTTTGATTGGATAGGCATGGTCATGTGGATATGGGTTGAGTGGGACCCAATATTTTGGAATTTTGACTTGGTTTATGGCCGGTACATGGCATGTGTTATGTCATGTGGCATGCTCCTTTAGGATTTAGGACCTCTCTACCCTCTCTACCTGGAGTCACCCGTCATATGCCCTTCTTCTTTTGGTTTTTTAAAGCATGGAAACTACTTAATTAAAAACAAAATATTATTGTATTTGTATAAAGACTATATAGATAAGTATTTACCTTTTCTCCCTAGATGTATAAAGTCAAGTCATCGGTCAAACTTGCTAGTAAGAAAATTAAACTATTTTGGGATCCAAAGTTTCTAACATGCATTGTAATGTCCTTTTCTAACAAAACTATGAGCCAATAATTTTAGATAAGCTTGTCGTTAAGGCTCAAGCAGGATGCCGTGAGCATACTCAAACAAATAAAGAAACGAGAGAGAAGATGACACATTGGAACTTTTGAATGCCATTAATAAATATTGTAGCAGCAGAGGCTAGTCTTCCCAACAATTCACCATTCTTAAGGCAAAATCTATACTAGTAGTTTATGTTTTCTGTACCGACAAGAATTAATATCTAGGGCGACGAACATGTGTAGATGAGCAAGGTTGTCAGACAGCGCGTATCGATGCGCTAAGATTTTTGTGGTTCATGAATGGTAGGCGTTACGCGTTTGATCATATCAAATGGAGTAGTAAATCTTCTCCATCAATTACTAGCAAAGTTGAATTAATGCAGATAGGAAGCGCGCGCAACAATCAAAGACACTGTGCTCTTACCTGATCATTATTTAATCGGATCTTGTCACAAATTTTATTTTCTGGCTACGTCATGCTCATCATCATACTAACTCATAAATTATTACAACTTACAAGTGTTAGTATATACTAAGATAAGATTAGTATAACATTTGCATCGCATCAAGTATTTTCTTCAATCGTAAATAAAGAAACTTCATAGTGCATGTTGTACAGATACTATTTTATTTTTATTTACTTCTTTATTTTCTTGATCACGGTTACAAATGCATATTATAAAATTCAAATTTGAGATTTTATATTATATTTTACGGAAAATATTATCGAATTGTTTGGTAATCAAACATGAAATAATAAGAATGCTATGAGATTAAAATTTCATACTAAGTTTATCATGATATCGATCTTTTGATATTTTAATAAAGTGAAGGGTTGCGTTGAGTTGGTGATAATACATAAAATTATCAGAAGGGCACAATGGACTTTGCACCTTCACAAAGTACTGTTGACCAGCCAAAACGGCATCGCGACCGTTTGACCACGTCAACAGGAATAAGTGACCAAAGGACAAGTCTAGCCCGATTGTCTCAAATCAGGACAAGGCCGATCCATCCGCCCAAGCATGAAGAAACAGATCGGCACCGTTATATACCCTGGCCTGGTCAATGTGTCACCAAACGGCACCCAGCCGATTCTACACAACGGCTGTCTGCCGATTCCACCCTAACGGCACCGTACTGATGGGGCCCAGATATTAATCTCCCTCATAGATATTATTTGTATAATACTCCATAGTCAGTATACATTTAGTCAAGGTTGGCAGGGAGGATAACCTGCTCCCATCACATCATCACCTGACAACCGGACAAGGGGACGACTCTATTCCCCTAAAGTAAGGTCTGCACCCCACGTTATAATGATGAATCCCTGCTCCTAGACCACCTACTGAGGAAAAAGGGGAGGGGATGTCAGAGATCTAACCACTCCAGTCCAGCCTAAGGACTAGAGGGAGGTATATAAGGGAAGTTTCTCCTTTACTCAAACACACGGAAAAATACACACACACTTTCTCCACACTTAACAAAATTACTGACTTTGGCATTGGAGCTCTTACGCCGGAAAACACTTCCGGCATTGTGCAGGTCCTTCACGGCGATCTGATCACCACCTCCCAGCGAGCCACTTTACCAAAAAACCCCTTACTCCGGTCTACGGATTATTATTTGGTGTTTTCATTGAGAGCTTTTGGGTTTTGAGTGAGCAGCCTTGAAATTCAAAGCTCTTCCTTTTTTCAATCTTATTGGGGTTTTCTTCATTCCCAAAGATGGCATCCGATCCAAACTTTCAATCAAATCAACCTACCAGTGGTGCTGCTGGTCAGTATGAAACTCCACCTCCTCACGCCTCATCTTCCCGTGTGGACATGAACGCCGCAGCCCGCCGGCTTAATTTCCCAGAAATTCCGGAGGTGCTACTTCCCAGCACTCCACAACCAGCAGTCATCCAACCAGCAGTCATGCATGAGTTCGCTGCCTTGCATCGACGGATGGATCTGATGATGCAAACGTTTATGGGAAGGATCCCTCCGCCCGTTCACCAGCAGATCCTCCCCCAGCAAATCCACTCCCAACAGATCATTCCTCAGCAGATCCCTGACCAACCTGCGGTGACACCATCTTTGGTGCCTCCGCCCATGGCATTCCAGCCAGTCAGATCTGTACAACAGCACGTCAGTCAGCCAGCTCAACGGGAAAATCCTTCGAATGAACTCAGGCTACACCGTCACAGTGAAAATCCGATCAGAGGGGAAGGATACCTGGACAACATGGAAGAGGCTAATAGCCGAGCAGTCCAGCGCAGCCCGAGAAGGAGCCAGAAGCAGTCAGTAGAAGGAAGATCCGAGAGAGGAAGAGTTCGAGAGAGGTCAATGGATCGGCCCCAATCGGGAAGGGATCGCGAGAGGGCTGATCGGAATGCTTCAAGAGGCTCTGCCTCCCTACGAGCTCGGGAAGAGCAAGATGATGATCCCAAGAATCCTTTAACCTTTCGGGTTAGGAAGCATCGGGTGAGCAGACACGTCAAATTGCCAACCGATTCCTACATGGGGACGACGGATCCGACAGTTCATGTGAGCTTAGTAAAAAAGCATGTTAAGTTTTTTACTAGAAAGGATGAGGCGCTGTGCCAAATATTCGTGATGACTCTGAAGGGAATCGCCAACACCTGGTTTGAAAAATTGTCAGCCGGATCTGTGGACAGTTTTGAGCAGTTGGCGAAAGTTTTCACAAGCCGATTTAGCTCTTGCATTCCTGTGGAAAAGTCTCCGGCGATTCTATTTGATATGGTGCGAAAGTCGGGGGAATCCTTAACGGTGTATGTTGCCAGATTCAATGCTGAGTTGGCGACTCTGCCCGACGTTGCGCCAAACTTTGCCGTTGAGGCTTTGAGGAGGAACTGCAGGTATCGGGAGTTGGAAAATGCTCTGATTGCGAGCACGCCGAAGACCCTGGACCTCTTGCGGATCGAGGTGGACAAGTTTGCGAGGATGGAAGAAGCAGATTTCCAGCGGAAGAAACGGGAGGAGCCCGATCTCCCCAAGAAAGAAACGGCCATCCGCAAGCAGGGAGAAAAGAAGCAAGCGGCTGGAGGCCGGCAGACGGATCGCCTTGCGGATTTCTCCACGTTGCAGCTAACTAAGCCGGTGGCGGAGATCTTTGCCATCATAGAAGAACGGAGATTGCCGATTCAGTATCCAAAGCGCAAACCTGGCGCCGTTATGGGACCGCATAAGGATTCTTACTGCCGTTTCCATAAGGCAAAAGGGCATGACACTGAGGATTGTTTCTCTCTGAAAAAGGCTATTGAAAAGTTGATTGAAGAGGGCTATTTGGGCGAATTTGCGGCCAAGGCTCGAAATAGGGCCAGGGAGGATCGAACTGACGGCAACAGGAGAGAAGCGGAAGCCGATCCCAATACAGCCGGAACCAGTAGCCAGAGAGACAAAGGAAAGCAGCAGGTGTTGACAACCTCTCTCGATGAGTTCCTCATGATCAATTTGATAGCGGGAGGAGCCCAGCATGAGGAATCGGAGGATGTACCGATTGGGGAAAAGAGAAAGCGGAATGATCCCGTTGGGGAAAAAACAGGTTTATCGGAGCTGGACCGAATGGCCATAACATTTTCAGAGGAGGATGAGATCGGAGTGACATATCCTCAGAATGAAGCATTAGTGGTGACAACCATCATTGCCGATTGCGGGGTCAGGCGTACACTGGTGGACAACGGAAGTGCTGTGAACCTCATTTCTGCCAACGCCTTTAACCGTTTGTAAGGACCTAGGCCGGACCTGAAGCCTTACCGACAGCCGATCATTGGGGTAAACGGCATTCCCATTCCTGTTGTAGGCTTAACTTTTCTGTCAATCTTTTTCGTGGAAGACAGCTCCCGCAGAAAGGAACAGCAGCTATTTCTGGTGGTGGACTTAAACCTGCCATACAATGTGATCTTGGGGCGTCCGTTTTTAAATGCTTTCGGTGTGGTAATATCGCAAAGGCATTTGAAGATGAAATACCCTTCCTGGGACGGCGTGGTTACGATCCGAGGAGATCAGAAGGTAGCTGCTGAATGCTACATCACAATGGTTGATGGTTGCTGTGATCGCTATGTCTGCGTAGCGGACGATTCACTAGAAGATGATGAGGAGCAGCGTACCCAGCCATTGGAGAGAATGGTCCAAGTGTCGGTGGCTGATCTGCCCGCTGAGCATTTTTTAATAAGCGAGAAGCTGAGCAAGGGAGATTGTGACCAGCTTGCGTTTCTGTTAAACAAGTGCAGAGGAGAATTCGCCTGGGTCCCGGCGGACATACCGGGCCTTTCGAGGGAAACGGCAGAGCACCGACTGAACGTATACCCGAATGCCAGGCCAGTGCAACAGAAACGGCGAGCTTTCTCCAAAGAAAAAGCAGATGCAATTGAGAAAGAAGTGGACAAGCTCTTAAAGGCCAACTTCATCCGAGAGGTTCAGTATCCGCCATGGTTAGCTAATCCAGTGGTAGTAAGAAAGCCAAACGGGGAGTGGAGGATGTGCATTGATTTCACCGACCTGAACGAGGCATGCCCCAAGGACTGTTATCCGCTGCCACGGATAGAGCAATTGGTGGATCAAACGGCTGGTTATGGGTATCTAAGTTCGCTTGATGCCAATTCGGGGTATCATCAGATACCGATGGCGATCGAAGACGAGGAGAAAACGGCTTTCATCACGCCGAGGGCCACCTACTGCTATCGGGCTATGCCGTTTGGCCTGAAGAATGCTGGAGCAACATTTCAGAGAACGGCCAATAAGATTTTCGAGCCGTTAATCGGGAAAAATCTGGAGGTGTACGTTGATGATATGCTGGTGAAAAGCAAAAATTTTGAGACCCATTTGCGAGACCTTGAGGAGGTATTTGGGATAATGCGAAAATTTGGAATGAAATTAAATCCAAAAAAATGCATGTTTGCATTCCAAGCGGGGAAATTCCTTGGTTATGTGGTCAGCAGAAAAGGAATTCAGCCCAATCCCGCCAAACTGAAGGCAATCAAGGACATAGTTTCGCCAAAGAGTGTGAAGGAGGTGCAGCGACTCACAGGAAGAGTAATTGCTTTGAGCCGATTCATCTCCAAGCAGGGCGAGAAATGCCTCCCGTTTTTCAAAGTCATTCGGAAGAAGGCACAATTCGGATGGGATGACGATTGTGAAAAGGCTTTTCACGACTTGAAGCAGTATCTGTCTTCCGAATTGTTGCTAACTCGACCCGAAGAAGGGGACACCCTTTTTCTTTATCTAGGGGCGGCCGATGAGGTGATTAGTGCCGTCTTGGTTCGGGATGAAAACGGCATACATCGACCGATTCATTTTATCAGCCGAATCTTGAAGGATGCTGAGCTGAGGTATTCTCAAATCGAAAAAATCGCTTTTGCCCTGTTGCAAGCTGGCAGAAAGATGGCCCGGTATTTCCAAGCTCATCCGGTGGTCGTGCTGACAGACCAGCCTCTAAGAAGGGTTTTCAAAAGACCTGAGTCGTCTGGCCGAATGGTCATTTGGGCCATCGAATTGGAGCAATATGGATTGCAATATCAGTCCAGACCCGCCATCAAAGGCCAGGCGCTGGCCGATTTTATTGCAGAATGCACGTTTGCCCAGAAGCAAATTCCTTCGCCAGAAAGCAAAAAAGAAGCCTGCTTACCGCTTCCCGATGTGAACGGAGATCGGTGGACAATCTTCGTGGATGGCGCCAAGAATCAAACCGAAGCAGGAGCCGGCGTCATCATTTTAGGTCCAGAAGGGATTAAAATGAGGTACGCCTTAAAAATCTCAAGGCCGTTATCAAATAATGCGGCCGAATATGAAGCTCTATTGGCAGGATTGCGCATCGGAGGGAATCTGACCGGTAATGCACAATCGGCCGACGTCCGTTTGGTCATCTACGGAGATTCAAAATTGATTATTGATCAAGCCAACGGTGATTCTCAGGCTAGAGAGCCGATTATGATTCAGTACTTGAAGAAAGTACAGAAGGAGCTAGCCGAAATTAAAAATAGGGGAATTCATGCTGAAATCAGCCATATCCCAAGAGAGAAAAATGCAGAGGCCGATGAGATTGCCAAGCTGGCAGCAAACTCCGAGGCAATGATGCCACCCGATGTGACTGTGGAGGAAATTTCCATTCCTTCTTTTATGGAAGAGCAGCAAGTGCTATGTGTGTTAGAGGCAGCCAACGATTGGCGCATTCCAGTGATTGACTATCTCAAGCATGGCAAGCTGCCAGAAAATGCGAGTGAAAAGCTGAAGATCCTCAAGAGAGCGGCTAGATGCACTTACCACGACGGGGTACTTCTTCGCCGTTGTCTTACTTACCCGGCGGCTAAATGTATAACGGAAGAAGAAGGACTGTATACGCTCAGGGAGATCCACGAGGGAATATGCGGAATGCACGCCTCAGGAAACACCATGGCTGCCCAAGTTCTCCGAACAGGGTTTTATTGGCCGACAATTAGAAGAGATTCGGATAACTTTGTGAAGTCTTGTCACAAATGCCAGGAATTTGCAAAGGAACCGCAACGGCCAGCAGCTGAATTATCAAGTATGGTGAGTCCATGCCCATTTGCAAAGTGGGGAATTGACATCTTGGGACCCTTTCCAATTGCCAAAAGTCAACTTCAGTATGTTATTGTTGCTGTCGATTATTTCACAAAGTGGGCCGAGGCAGAAGCTGTGGCAAAGATAACGGCAGACAACACTTGGAGGTTTTTCATGAACAACGTCATCATGAGATTCGGGTTCCCAAGAATTCTCGTGAGCGACAACGGCACCTAATTCACCAGTGCTTACTTCAAAAAGAAATGCTCAGAATACTCAATTGAACAACGGTTCTCTTCCGTTGCGCATCCACAAACAAACGGGCAAACCGAAGTCACCAACAGAGCAATCCTTAACGGGATTAAGAAAAACCTTGAGGGCAAGCCGGCAAAATGGCCAGAGGAGTTGCCGTTTGTCATGTGGGCCTATCGAATGACCACTAAGACCAGCACTGGCATGACACCATTTGCCATGGCGTATGGGGTCGAAGCTGTTTCTCCAGTAGAGATCGGCGCAATCAGCCTTCGAGTTGAGTACTTCAACGAAGAGCAAAATGAAGAAAGATTAAGGGAGCAGTTGGATCTTTTGCCAGAGATGAGAGAAGAAGTCATTCTCAAAACATTGCACTACAAGCGCAAAATGGCGAAATACCATAATCGGCGTGTCAAAGAACGGCTACTCAAGGCAGGAGATTTAGTCCTACGCAAGGTAACAGCAACGGGCCAAGAGAAGAAAAAGCTCACGCCGAATTGGGAAGGACCATATCGCGTTACCAGAGTCATCGGCAAAGGTGCATATCACCTGGAAACAATGAACGGTACTCCGATATCCAACTCTTGGAATATTTGCAATTTAAAGCTATATCACTCCAGAGTGAATATGTTGTTTTCACTGGCCGAATAAATGATAAAAATATTGTGAGGGCAAATCATTCGCAACTAATAATGTTTAAAGTATATATTTGCCCGTATTGTGCTTATCATATGGTTGCAGATGTAAAGAATCGTGGATGTAGGTTATTTTAAATCGAACCACGTTACCAAAACCCAAAAAATGGCGATGTTATCGCTACCTAAGGCACTGCCTGGGGATGCCGACAACCAAATCGGCAGCAGCCCGAGTAATTCAAAACACTACCAGGGCATATATCGCCAACGATACATATATCGCCAACGATACATATATCGCCAACGATACATATATTGTCGCCAAGACATATATCGCTATTGAGGCATATATCGTTATTGAGGCATATATCGCTATGAAGATGCATATCGTCATCACATCGTCATAAGGCCATTTCGGTCCTGCTGATCAGACGGTGACAAAATGGAGAAAGACTCAAACCTATCTGTGTCTTAGTAAACCAGATGGAAGTACCTGTGTCTTCGTAAACCAGGTAATAAAGACTCAAACCTATCTGTGTCTTAGTAAACCAGATGGAAGTACCTGTGTCTTCGTAAACCAGGTAATAAAGACTCAAACCTATCTGTGTCTTAGTAAACCAGATGGAAGTACCTGTGTCTTCGTAAACCAGGTAATAAAGACTCAAACCTATCTGTGTCTTAGTAAACCAGATAGAAGTACCTGTGTCTTCGTAAACCAGGTAATAAAGACTCAAACCTATCTGTGTCTTAGTAAACCAGATAGAGAAACGACAACGCAAAAACAATGTCTCCAAAACGGCCCAGTGCCGAAAGGTCGAAACGGCCACCTCAAGCAAACGGAAACAGATTCCTCAAACGGCAACTTGCCGATTTGCCAAATAAAGATAAGTTCAAGTTACAATTGTTTTATCTTTTTTATTTTATTTTTTCGAGAGTAACATATATATAATAGAAATGGTTAAGCATTTGCAATGACTTAAAATTGCAAAATTATATATTCCGAATAAATAGTATTGTTCTTTACAAAATATGTTAAGATCAGCAATAATCTAAAAGCAGAAAAGACAAGTCTAAGCAAAAGACAGCTCTATGGTTCGTCTTCTGAAGAGGATTGATACTCCTTTGCCTCAGCCTCTCTTTCCAAGGAGTAAACATATTCGCTAAGCTTTGTGGCATCAAAGTTAACCTCCCCATAGAACTCCATATAACTGTCGATCATGATGTCCTTTGTCTTCTGTCGCCACCAACCGATCTTACCCGGAACCTTCTCCAACTCAGCGTCCTTCTCTGCGATGCTGCTCCTAGCCGTCTCTAACCCCGCCGTTTTGGTCTCCAAATCGGCACGGGCCGCTTCCAACTCGGCAGTAAGCTTGGCCACATTAGTAATCAGGGCGGCTTTATCTTCGCAAAGCTTGTTAACGGAATCGCACAAAGCAGATTTATCCGATAACAGCTCCCCGATCCGATCCTGCTCTTCCCTAATCTTCGCGGAAAGGCCATCTCTTTCATTAAGACTATCAGTCAGCCTCTTGCGCGCCTCAATAACGGCCTTTTTGTCCGATTCCCGAGAGGCCGCTAGAGTCTCCTTCTCTTTCTTAAGGGAAGCATTTTCAGCGATGGATCGCTGAAGGGCCTCCCTAGACTCCTCAAGCTTCGCATCCACGACTTCTGCAGCATACCGGGAAGCGCATAAGCCGCTGTACATAACGCTTTGCAGGTTGGCGAAGTGAGAGCTAAGCTCCAAACGGCGGTATTTTTCTCTGTCGGCTTGATTGGCAAATATTTCGCCCATCAGGTGACCGGTCCGATAGTCACTGCAAGCTGGCATTTTCAAGCCAAGGGAACGGCCGCAGCTCTCTCCCAGGTTATTCAAACTGGTGACGTGAGTAACCTCCCCGTCAGGGCCTTTGCTGGAAAAATAGCCTTTGAAATTAGAAGGGGGAGGAACTGCATGATCATCCGAAATAAACGGATCATTGGGCATACGAGGACCGGCAACCCAGTAAAGCACGGCAGGATCAGAACTGGAAGAATCGGCAAAAGGAGCATCCGCTGATGTGGTTGTTTGCCTTTCCGGACGAGGAGCAGACGGGCCCTCGCCAATATTCGGCTCAGCGGCAGCATTCGACAGATCGGCGTCAGGACTCCCTAAGTCGGCATCAGTCCGATTGAGGTCAATCGGCTCAGAAACGGTGTCAGGCCGACTGATTTGATCGGGCCGAGGAGGAGCGGCAGCAGATGGATCGGCTTCCTCTGAAACGGCTCCAGGCCGATCTCCCACATTTTCTGCCAAAACGGCGGCAGCCCGTTTTGCCGCAGCAGCTTTCCCCCTTTTTTCCGCAACTCTTTTCCTCTTCAAAAGAACCCGTTTCGCCGCCTCAATAATCTGCTGATCAGGATTTTTCAAGGGAAACGACTCAAATGTATCTCGGCCGACCTTCTTTCGTCTAAAAACTGACGGGGCCGAGAAATCCTCATCGTCGGCAGGCTGATCAACCTCTGGGTCCTCAGAGCGATCCGCATTATCGGCTACTTCTTCCTCATCAGAATCGACAATACGAGAACGGACCAAGGACGGTCCTGCAGCAACGGCCGCTCTAATTGGCCGTCCTTCTCCTGCATAAAAGTCAAGTCAGAATTCTACAAAAAGATTCGGGCAGCCTTTAGAAAATCGGGTAACTCACCATCAATGGCGCAGTCCAATAACGGCAAGCCCAGTGCCATCTTCTGCACATGGAACCTCGTGTCAAAAGTTAGCAAGATGTCGATCTGGGCCTGCAACTTGCTAGAAGGTTCCTCTGTTCTTACCCATTGAAGCTCATTGATCGCTGGATTGAACCCAGAGGTCCATAGGGGTTTGTTTGTGTTGGAGATCATGAAGAAGTGCTCCCTCCATCCCTTAATAGAAGATTCGTATCTGTCAAAATTCTTCAGAAACGGCTAAAGATTCTCATCCTTGCGAGGACGAAGGGTAACCAAACTACTGCGAGTGCTTAAATGGAAGAAGTACTTAAACAGCTGGAGTGGAGGTTCTTTGATTTGAAGGTGAGCACAGACGTTGATAAAAGCATAGATCGAAGCCCAGGAATTGGGAGTGATCTGGGCAGGGCTAAGAGCATGCTGCACTAGCAGATTTTTCACCATGGTTTTCAGAGGAAAACGAAACCCATAAGCAAACATCTTAGAATACAGAACCCTGCGGTTATCTAGCAAGTCACTATTTAACCTAACATTAGAAGGAGCTACCAGGGCTTTACATCCTATCGGCAACTCAATATCGTACTTCTCTAGTTCCAGATTTAAGTCATCCTCAGTCCTAATTTTGGTAGCAGTGTTCTCAAGCAACTCATCAGTGGTAACAACAGGGCGCCTAGGAGCCATTTTCTCAGTCACAAACAACACAAAAAGGAAAGAGAAGGTTAAGAAATACCAGGTGATTGTAGAAATTCCTGGAGAGCAGAGCCCAAAATCGAAGATAGCAGAAGAAGGTTGCTTGAGCGAGGAAGAGAGAGGATTTTTTAGGAAGAAGATGAGAGCGACGTTTAGAAATGAAAAGTGATTTAGGTTTTCCAAAGGAGAATGCTTTTAAAAGAAATGAATCCCTAACCGTCAGCAAACCCAATCGGTCGCTGACACGTGGCTCATCTGTTCTGAAAAGGCAGTAATTTGTCAATAAAGCTGAGCGGCGCATTTAAAGAGGAGCAGCGCACGCGTTTCTCAAAGGGATTTTGAATTTCGAAATTCAAAAAAACTGGACAGACGAAGAGACGTCTCTCCTCAAAAGCAGCGAGCAGTTACAAACACTTGGTCATTACAGCGCCACGTCACAGGTATACTTTAAGTTAAAATTTGACTTTATTGCAAACTAAGTTTTATTTGCAGGAATAAAGAAAAACCTTTTAAATACTCGGAAATAGATCAAAACGGCAACATGCCGATTGTCAGACGTCAAGAGGGAAACGGCAAGCCCTTGGTAAACACTCGGGCTCGTTTGTTGTTGGGCCTCTGATAATACATAAAATTATCAGAAGGGCACAATGGACTTTGCACCTTCACAAAGTACTGTTGACCAGCCAAAACGGCATCGCGACCGTTTGACCACGTCAACAGGAATAAGTGACCAAAGGACAAGTCTAGCCCGATTGTCTCAAATCAGGACAAGGCCGATCCATCCGCCCAAGCATGAAGAAACGGATCGGCACCGTTATATACCCTGGCCTGGTCAATGTGTCACCAAACGGCACCCAGCCGATTCTACACAACGGTTGTCTGCCGATTCCACCCTAACGGCACCGTACTGATGGGGCCCAGATATTAATCTCCCTCATAGATATTATTTGTATAATACTCCATAGTCAGTATACATTTAGTCAAGGTTGGCAGGGAGGATAACCTGCTCCCATCACATCATCACCTGACAACCGGACAAGGGGACGACTCTATTCCCCTAAAGTAAGGTCTGCACCCCACGTTATAATGATGAATCCCTGCTCCTAGACCACCTACTGAGGAAAAAGGGGAGGGGATGTCAGAGATCTAACCACTCCAGTCCAGCCTAAGGACTAGAGGGAGGTATATAAGGGAAGTTTCTCCTTTACTCAAACACACGGAAAAATACACACACACTTTCTCCACACTTAACAAAATTACTGACTTTGGCATTGGAGCTCTTACGCCGGAAAACACTTCCGGCATTGTGCAGGTCCTTCACGGCGATCTGATCACCACCTCTCAGCGAGCCACTTTACCAAAAAACCCCTCACTTCGGTCTACGGATTATTAGTTGGGTTGGTTGTATTTCCCACCAGCCCAACTTTATTCAGCCTGGAGTGTCTAAAAGTACAACGCGCTATAAGGGCCAAGAGAAGACTTACGTCTGCGGTTTGTCGCTCATTGGATACTTTGCGAGTAGTGAGGCGAGGTGAATTTATTTCTCAACAAATAAAAAATGAAATATTTTCTTTAAAATAACCGCATAAGTTACCAAATTACCAACTCAGATAGATATATAGATAGGGCGGAGAAGTGGTGTAATTTAGTTATGGCAAACCGCTGGCATATCAATTTCTTCTTATCCGTCAATGAAGACCATGCCAAAGACACAATTGGTCCACTCCCCTTTCCCATGACCGAACTGTGTTAATCTGTATCGAAAGCATTGATTTTTTCCCCATTCTGCCACCTTTCTTAGACCCCAGTCCCTTCCACTCTATTATTTATTTTTTCAAAAGTTTCTCAGCTTGTCTATTGGCTAGCTCCGTCAATCAAGATCCCACCATTTTAATTAATTAATATACTGTTGTGATCAATTTTATTAGAGTTGAGTTGATCCTGTAAAAAATAAAAATAAAATGTTTTCCTTTTTTTAATCGAAAACAAGATTGAACTCTGGTTTTATATATCTCAAAAAATCGGCGCCAGGATTGAAAAATCAAAAGAAGATTTTTTTATAATTTTATATACTCTGCATCCGTGCATACCATAAATATTTTTATAATAAAACTGTGCTTTTTTATTAATTTCAGACTAAAATGAGAGTACTATACTTTTAACAATTACGTAGAAGCTTTTTGAGCAATAATACAAAGGAAAGTTGTCAAATCGGAGAGACGCACGAGTGTGGTATTAAATGTTGATGGGCAAGAAAGATAGTGGGCCTAGGACAGCACGTGGTCTGGTTTTGGACTTTTGGGTTTAGCGGAAAAAAAGGAAACAGCCCATGAAGTCATGAACCCATAAAGGCAAAAACTCCCCTTCTGTTCCTACACTGCTTCCCTTGTCTGTCTTCTTGTTAAAGCCATATGTGGCCTGTGCCCGTGCATCACATGTCCGTACACCTTATCATGCTCTATCATCATCCAAACCCGTCCATCCATAAGTCATGACTCATCACGATAACACAATTTTGGGTTCGATTCCTTTTTTTTACAAGTGAAAGAAGGATTTGAGTTTGAATTCATCATATAACCTCATTGACATTTTGCGTTCAACTTAAACATATTAACACATGCTCTTTTGTACTAATTTAGTGATCTATTAACACTATATGCACCGATAATAAATACAGACTCGAAATGTATATATATAGTTTATTTAAATCGCAAATAGAGGTTAATGTATGACCATGATGTTCTCTTAATTTTCTCATTTTCAGCTAAGATTAATAAACTGTTGTAATGTTAAAAAAAAAAAAGAGCGAAATATTTAAAACTAGTACCACATTTTAGTAAAAAAAATTAAATAGTTTTCAATATTTTAGTTTGGTAAAAAGGATATGCTCGTCCTTGCTTGTTCGTGGACATGCTAAGAGCCACGCGTGAGGCTGAGCCTGTACATAAAATACGGGCCCCATAACAGGCTAATAATAATACATGTACTGGCCCATCAAACAGCAATTCAGGCCCAACTCTAACATAGTCGAGTTTCTGTATTACGTGCCGTGTTTTTTCCTTTAATTCAGGACTCGACCCACCCCCCCACACACACCACCACCACCACCCCCACCCCCCACCCCGGTGCCTGCTCCATCTTGACAATTAAAAGCCAGACAGGATACCCGGCTTCCCGCATCACACAGCCCACATTATTCTTGTTTTCCCCCTTTTTTTCCCATATTTGGTATTTAAGTAATTTGTATCATATCCTATTAACTATCCAAAATGGAGAAATTCTTTTTGTTTTTTTTATTAAAAAAATTTGATTATATTATTAATTATTATTATAATATATACTAGGAATTGAACCATAACTATACGTCATATATAGACGGCATACACTAATTGGTTGAGATACAACATTATGTGTCAAAATGGAGAATTTTGAATATACATGAGCGAGTTTGTTTGTTTGTTTGTTTGTTTATTAATTAATTAACTAGCCTATTTCGGCCAATAAATAAAAAAAATAGCCTGTTTTGATATTTACTTCCATTTGTGTTTAGGCATAAGGGATTTTTTTTTTGCCTGTGCTTAGACGATAATTATCAATTAATTAAGGACCCATATAAATAAAATCGTAAAACATGAATGCATTTTTAAATTCTACTCATGTAAGTATAAGTAAGGTTATAATTCAACTGATTAATACATGTCATTTTTATATAATGTAGATCATAAATGATAATTAATAATATAATCATTTAAAAAAACAAGTACTCATATGTAATCCTTAATTGAGAAGAAATCTTTTATTTTTGTTGTAAAATGAAAATCTAACTAATAAACTAACTACTTCCTCCAATTTTGTACAGTTATCTTTTTATTCATAATCACACAGACTAAAATAATTATTAATTTCAGTTACTAATATACATTCCACTAATTATCTCTTTTCATTATATTAATGACTTCACTTTAAATTGACCAATCCAAAATTAATTTTCTTTAAATTGATTGGTTTAAAATTTATAACTCATTGGAAAGATAAAAACTATAATTAAAAAAATACCAACTAACTTCTAATAATAAGCTAATAATAACAAGATGGATCGATCTCTGAAACTGTGATAAGCTAAGATGAATTTTACTGCTGATTTTTTAATTAGTAAGTAATCATCTGTTAACCCCTTGAGAGTTGAGAGAGCTAGGCCAATATTGTCCCATCAGGAACAACGGTCGACAGTTTATGTTTGTGATCGACACAAATTAATTAGATTGTGCTCGTGAAGTTAAATAAGGAATTGATCGTTCCGTCCTCACCCGTTGATTTGATTATTTTATACACAATAATTACTTAATTACTTGCTCGATTACTTTATTTCTTAACAGATTGAAACATGTGGCTAACAAAATATATATTGGTGACCTCGTATGCTCAAAAGATTGATTATTACAACTTTGGAATTTATTTTTTCAGGCAGTTAGGCATTTCGAAAGAGAGCATGCATTTGAGTGACGCATACAATTTTGTTTTCTTATTCGTTCCAATAAAATAAACAAAACCTCACCGCCCAATGAATAATAAGCTAATAATAACAAGATGGATCGATCTCTGAAACTGTGATAGCACCAAAGTTACATTAATAATTAACAATGATGATCCCAGTCCGGCCAGACCACTTGGTATTCTTTTTCTGGTCATGACCTGATCAATCATCACAGCTTGGTGATGATTATCAAATTAATTAGGATACATGCAACAGGGCATATATATGCAGGAACCTACTACGATTCCTTGTAGGGCAAACAAGTGTCAAGATTTTACAAATTAAGAACAAAACTTAGTCTGCTAATCAAAATAACAATAAGTTTAATTAATTAAAAAGAGAAATTATAAAGTGGTGTGGCGATAGATATATAATAATGAGAAGTATAAATAAATAAAAATAGGAAAGGGTTTGGTAAGTGGGATGCCCTGCAGCGGCGCACATGGGTTAGGGTTTGACACTTGGGCTACACAGCCCATGACCGAACAACCTCATATCACATGCTACCCTTCAATCAATCTCCTCACATGTCTTCCATTACCCACTCTGGTCCTACCATTTTCTCAACAACCATTGGCCCAGAATATACGACATTATTATAATATAATATAATAATACTCACCTCACTTCACTAATTTCTTATAGCATATGGTTTTATTGCTTTTTCTAACTTGTATAATATCTCGAATCTATAGCTTATTTAGGGAAATGAAGAATCATTAACTAATATATATATTCATTAACTATATATATATATATTCGACTCTCACAACTATTCTATTTTTAAATCCAAACTTAAAATATCAATTTAGATGAAATATAAATAAAATCCATCGCGGCTCAAGCATAACCAACTTTGGCAGCTAATCATATTTTTTGTTACGTTTGCTTGCCTATATATATATTTAAACCACATTTTATATATATATATCCTAATTAATTATATTGGAATTTTTTTATATTAAGGAAATGAAAAGTCATCCTACGATCCTTAAAAAAAGTAACCAAAAGAGAAAATATGTAATTAATTACCTTTTTTAAACTTATTAATCTTCCAAGAATCGACGCAGGTTAGCTTTTTCTTTCTCAGAAGACCGGGAATTCTAATTCTGCATTATCTTAAATTCCTCGTATTTGGAATCAGTTCTTTTAGACAATTGACACCAAATAATGCAACCAGCTTGTTTTAAGTTTCCAAATCATGAACGTGGCTTGCATGGTTGTCCCTGTACTTTCAGACCAAACACCACACAAGCAAAACGATCCAAACAACATATTTCCATGCTAAAAACAACCCAGTCTGGTAATTTGATGAGGAAATGAAATTTTGAACGTATGAAAAATGAGAATTTTGTTGCGCCAATGTTATAGAAAAGATGGAGATGGATATCTCTAAGAATTGAATGCTCATTATTGGTGAGGAGTTTTGTGCCACAGAACATGAAGGAATATATCAATGGTGGTTAGTATTTAGTAATTAATTAACAGGACCACGCTCAATTTAATTTGCAAATTAACTTTGATAAGTACGTCCTAGCCACTGATCTTGAGAATGTTTGTTGATTTATTTCCCATGGGGGACCATCGGTACTAGAAGAATTGCTGGCACTATCAAACTCCGATTGCGATCAGGAATACTTTTCTTCATCCCTCGGGTGTGTTCTTTCGTTCGAACGTTGCTGTATTCTTCATCCCTCGGATGACTCTTATGCCACTGTGATTAATTTACTTCATCATATATTTCTGTTAAAATTAACTTGAGATATGAGCTAAGACTACAAGTTCATACCTACGTGTTCTTGATTTTTGAAGGTATTATAAATCAAAATTATAAGAGTAATAGTATTTAAACCTCCTAAAGTAAAAAAATTCCTAAATTTTCAATTTTTGAATTTCACACAACGAAGTATTGTTTAGGTACAAACAAGGAATTTTTCCCCTTATTTCCATTTGTCTGTTACTATCAGACTTATTTCCTGACTAATGGTTATTTTGTCCACGTCAGTTACACATCACTCATGTAATATTAAAAAAACTTAATGACAGGTAAATATGAATAAATTTAGTTACAGAAGCGAATCTTAGAATCTTTAGAACAAGTATTTTGTTTGTGAACTTCCGAGAGAGTATCAGATAAAAGACCGTCTTTAATTAATTCAAAATTATGAAGCTCCTTTCTTCACTCAGAGCAAAATTTCTTGAGATTTGAAGGAAATTAAAAAGCCAATTCCCATATTTTCCATCTAACCCGTATTTTTCCAGGAACATTTTGTTAGTTTTAAATACTACCCATCCATATTTACTCGATAAAAAGAAGTTTTTTATTTAATCTGATTGCAAAACCATCCACCCATTAATCGTTATATGCAGTAGTATTTGGAAAGATGTTTTTCCTGTTCATCCTCTTGACGAATTCTAAGCTTCTTTTGCACTACACCCACCTATGCTCACGGCGGTGACAGAGAAGGGATAAGTGGCCAAGCGGCGGGATAGTTTGTTGTGCAAAAGTTACAGGTTGCCACGAGATTTGAAAGACGTGAATTAATTGTTTTCGAAAATATGACATGGATTGAATCACCACTAATTGAGAAATAAATTAGGTTTTTTTTGGCGCTTTCTTTATCGATTCTTCCCAATTTGACATACACTTTTTATTTTTTCTAGAAATTTTTTAAATCAAATCCAGTTCGTATGCAAGACCATAAACAAATTTGACATTAATAAAGCTTGCATAAATTTAACATCAAATTCCAAATACATCCACTACCACGCCGCGACGAGATGAACCCACATCCAATCCCACAACAAACTTGACATCATGATTTGAAACGCCAACGTCGTCTCTTCCTCGCCGCCCAGACCGTGCTCGACTTTGACCTAGGCGCGTGCGATAATTTGTTAACGGTGAACGTGCAGAGGTGGCTGCAAGTGTGGGCGGCGACTGAGAAGGCGTTTCAGTCGCTTTGCTTTTATAGGGGAAATTGGGAGTGGGAGGATGTGGCCAATGTTGATTGTTCTTGCTTCCGTGTTCCAAAAAGAAAGTGACAAGATTTGCGAAAAAAAATTGGAAGATTGCACATTGCAGTTTGGGGAAGATGAAGAGAGTGAAAAAAAGGTGGCTTTTCTTTCTTTCTTTTTTTCAATTAACGAAACCAAAAGGAAATTGATTTTTTTTAAGCCTAAAGTAAGAAATTACTAATTCAGTTACATGTATAAGAATGCTTTGATTTTGAGTAAATATGGTATGATAGTAAAATTAGGGACTGGTGTGGTTAATGTTCATGCTCTGTTCGGATGCAATTAAATCTAAATTTAACACTCAGGCGGCCCAAAGATGCCTGCCAGGTGGTATCCTTATTGGATCCGGTAGATTCCCAACCTCAAGAAGTTAAAACTACGTACGTATATTTATTTATTAAGAGTTATTTGGTGATCATACAAAAATATATGCTGGGGGTATTTATGACTTTTCGCCCCAAAAGATATCCCGGTAACTATGGAAACGGCAGGTGTGTATCATAACTGTCACGGCCTAACCATTCTGAGGCCCGTGCGGCGCCTAGGTCCCGCACCTAGGCCAGCCTTCTCTTGATGCTTAACAGCAATCTCCAATACCCAAACCAGCCTCGGCCCTATCTGGCCAGCGCACTACTAGCTCTAGTCTCGGTCCCAGCTAGAAGTGGCCATCACGGCAAAGCCATCATGGCAACGCCCCTTCCCTAACACGGAAGGCTTGCTCGCACACCTATGCCGGACCCGCATAGGAGAAGCTCACTTAGACAAGCATACTCTCATATCTCATCCAGGGGTTGGTGGAGAGCTATCACACCCAATTGGACTTTCCCTTCACATACCCTATGAAGGGCTACCCGTTAAATCCATGCGCCTTCAGCGCATCTCAGGTTCCATGTTGAGGCTAAGCTTGAACACCAAGGCTTAGACCTTAACACTCTCCCCCACTTAGTAATGTCGATGCCCTCATCGACTAGATCTCCAATCTCCTTAGACCTGCGTTACCAAGGGCCATGAGGTTAGAACACGTTACGGCCATAATAGATTATCATAGGCTCTCCCACATTTCAATACTCATTATTCTTTTCACTCATTTCTTTATCTCTCCTTTATCCTTCTTTTCACTCTTCCTAACTCCTCAGATTGTGGTCTTATCACTCAGTTTCTTTTCACAGCTCATGTCTCACACTCGCCTCTGAAGACGTACGTTCTAAGCATGATTGATATTTCCTCAGTATCCGACCCTTCTAGTCGATACCCTTGGAACCTATCGATCATACTTACAATGTCGCGTCTTCCCACCAATCTCTCTTATCCCCTCGATCGCGTGCTCACACTTTTCATGCAGGCAGTTTTCTCTTTACTCATATCTTTATCACTCCTTATTTTCTCCAGTCTCACTACACTCATCAAGGCCTACTTTATAGGGTCAGGCGCCTCTGCGCGTTATATCGTATCCATCTGGGTCAAGCGCCTCTGCGCATTATATCGTATCCCTCTGGGTCAAGCGCCTCTGCGCATTTTGTCGTATTCTACTACGCCAAGCGCCTCTGCGCACTGAGCCAGTGAGTCTACCCCAACGGCCAAGCGCCTCTGCGCCCATAATTTCTCTGCCTTGCTCGAGTCTGTCTGAGCTGGAGAGTTTCATAATGCTACATGCGTATTATGATCCTGTCCCACCGAGCCATGCGCCTCTGCGCATTATAGTTCTGCCCCATCGGGCCATGTGTTACCGCACATTACAACTTCTCTTACTGGCTCAAGTCTGTCTGAGTCGGCTGTTCTCAAGCCACTAATCAAATTTTTATTATTTTCATTTATTGTTTTGTATAGGTGGATGGTTTATGGCTTGTGCATTTCCTCCCCCACTTCAATCATCGATGTCCTCATTGATTCATCTTCACCGGTTGGCTCGCACATCCTTACATTCGTCAAGCACACAATGTAAGGCTCCAAACAATCTCTAAAGGAACACTTCCCTTTTTGACTTCTTATCCACTATTACTCGCTCAATTCCCACTGCCTAAATAAACCTTCCATATCATATGATTTCTGTATTCAAACTCATACTCGCATCAGGCCAGACTTAATTCGTGCATTCTATTACCCCTTCCATGGACTAGAACTCTAGTTACCCATAACTATGGACTAGGGACTTTTAGCCACCCAGAGTACGGACTAGGAACTTTTAGCTACCCATCATATGCCTTAATAGTCTCACTCCTCCTCAATCTACACAAACGCTGGTACTTTCATATCCCAGACTCGCCTCATGGTTCTCCTTGTAGGATCCCACCTTTTCTACGAGGTTGTAGGATGGCCTACCGACACATTACCGCATCTGTTGTCTCACACTTTCCAATCTTTGACATTTTTGCACTATAAGTATGATCTTCCTCATCCTTAAACCTTAGAAATCGTTGTGGTTGCCACGATGAACATCGATCGTTCTCCTCTCTATCTTGAAAGAACTTGTGTTAGATCTCCTTGCCTGATCCCTATGTTATGCAGGTAATACAAGAGCCCACGACTGTTTTTCTCCGCATTACTCATCCTCATCCCTGTTTCCTCCGAAGACCAGCCCCCGTATTCTCATCTAGCGTACTTGGCCTCTAGGTTCTCGCTCGTCTCGGTCATAACCACGCCTCACCCCTATTATTGGGCTGACATTTTACTAGCATCCACAATTTCATAATTCCCATCAACTCATATTCTCACGTCTCGACCTCACAACATGTTATCAACTTAGGCTCTTCGAACACTAGCTCCTCGAGCTTTAGTTTCTCAGACCTTCCCATTTTTGAACCTTTGCCCCTCCTCGCTGTACTTATGTACTTCGCATATATAAGTGTTACTTGTCTCAACGACTGAACTCTAGTTCCACAACCCTTTCACTTCTCAAATCTTCGCTCCAAGTATTCTTGTAAAGGAGTCTGAAACAACGCTACCGGTGGCCCCTGTGTCAATAAGGGCCTCTATGGAGTCATTCCATTTAAGCCGTCCCATACATTTCTTTTCACCATCTCCTATCTGGCCAACTGTTTCTTCTAGGACGATGAAACTCTTCTCTGAAAAGTTTTCACCTTCGATGGTCTCTTGGTTCTAACTTCATAGATCCTCGAGCCGCCTGCAGCGCACTCAAGGCAACTTTTTATAAAACACTCAGCAACTTGTGGGGACCTTCACAGATAAAGTACGCAGTAAGTCCCTGAACGAAATTAAACAATCTGTTGACCTTCGGCATCTCCTTAATCTTGAACATAAGCGTGAAATATTAATCCATAAATTCTCGCACGGAAACCGTTTGCACAAGGTCACGCAAGCCCACCCGGGCAACATATTCCACATCCTCCAGGAAACTATGCTTTCCTTAACTCCGCTATAGACTCCTCCCGCCTACTTTAGCATCATACGATAGAAGCATTATTACATTTGTCAGCCCTGACTCATCTGACATAATCTGGCACACCTTGAAGCTTTCTAGATCCAACACAAAAATATCTATCTCTCCTGTGCCCCTCACTCCCTTATAGGGTTTTTATTGAAAGCCTTTGCATTTATTTAGGTCGACCGTCCCCATACCCGGAGGGCCATGAACATCCCTTTACACTATTTCGATAAGTTTGTCTTGTATCATAATCAGAAATCCGTTCACCGGTCCCACTTTCATGACGGTCTCGTGGAATGGGTTCCACACTTCCTTAAGATTATCTTGCGAAACATCCACCCTCATTTCAACAGTTCACCGAGGTTTCCCTAGAAGTCACACTCTTTCTCTAGGATTCGACCTTCCACGGTTAAAAGTTTCCATGCATTGCACCCGTTCCACCAAGATGCGACACGGTTCTACATTCTCTTCGATAGACCGATCATAGTCGACACTCTCTCACCTTTGAACAGTTCCATGTCTTTGGGTCAGACAGGATTCTAGCATCTCAACGCGTCTATCCTTTTCGAGTATTTGTTCCAATGTATGTCTTGTAGTAAGGCTTCTCTTGTCTTTAGCCAGCACTCACCCGCACATACTCTATTCGGTACTTACGGCAATCATCAAGGTCGGTTATGAACATCTCGTGGTGAGGTTACTCCTGCCCTCGGTCAACACTCACACGTAGGACCGACTTGAACCCAAATTCTTGAGGCTTAGTCAGACCCAAGACTAACGCCCAAATCATTGTCTATTTCTCGCGCACACGTCTGACTAGGGCGAGTCCTTGATGTTCAAGGTCATCGTCTAAGTCGTTCGTATGCATCTCATGGTATGGCTTCTCTTGTCCTCGGCCATCACTCGCACGCAGGACCAGCAAGACTTCCGCAATTCTCCGAGTCACGCTCGCTCGGCCTCTCGCCCAAAGTACACATGTAACGTCGCCCCCAACTCTCGGTCACGTCCCCCATCTCGAGGCCACGCCCTCTCATGCCTCTCAGCCATGTTCGCTTGCGCCTCTCAGCTCACCGCCATGTCATAGGCCGAGCCGTCTCACCACGGCCTATAAGCCCTTTGCCTACGGCAAGGCCTTCATCCGAACTCGAACCTTAGGATGGAACTTCCGTAGCAACGCTCCTCAAAGTAATGACGCCATTTCTATCTCGGCGCACCTGACTTCCGAAGACTTTGCACTCGCAAAGAACCCAAGTTTTGGCTCCGCTACCACCTGTCACGGCCTAACCATTCTGAGGCCCGTGCGGCGCCTAGGTCCCGCACCTAGGCCAGCCTTCTCTTGATGCTTAACAGCAATCTCCAATACCCAAACCAGCCTCGGCCCTATCTGGCCAGCGCACTACTAGCTCTAGTCTCGGTCCCAGCTAGAAGTGGCCATCACGGCAAAGCCATCATGGCAACGCCCCTTCCCTAACACGGAAGGCTTGCTCGCACACCTATGCCGGACCCGCATAGGAGAAGCTCACTTAGACAAGCATACTCTCATATCTCATCCAGGGGTTGGTGGAGAGCTATCACACCCAATTGGACTTTCCCTTCACATACCCTATGAAGGGCTACCCGTTAAATCCATGCGCCTTCAGCGCATCTCAGGTTCCATGTTGAGGCTAAGCTTGAACACCAAGGCTTAGACCTTAACAATAACGCTACTGGTGACACCAGGTAACTTCTCTAAATTCTTGTCATTTTTATATATAGGGTAAGTTAACGGGCATAAATTAAGGTTATCGATTTTTGTACAGAGTCAAATGACCGTTCAACATGTGGCGACTGACCACAATATCTCAAAATTAAACATGTACCCCACTGAGAGAGGAGTAGTATAAATACTCCACCTCATTTACCTCAGGGGGCATGCCCACGTACTCGAACCAACGCCACTCTTTCTTTCTAAAATATAATCCTGATAACCTAACCATTGCCCGTTAACCCCACTAGAAGTCTTTTTATCAAATACTCTATTAACTTGATCGTCAGATTGTTTACACCGAAACACCCCTTCTAGTACTTTGCAGGTGAGCGTAAAGCTAATCTCCTCCTCAGCACTCTTCAATGGATCGGTGGATCACCAACGAAGCCCTACCCCCTAGTTCAGAACAATCATTTGGCTTATTTAATTATTTGGCGACATCCTAATTTTTTTAAAAAAATTATCCGATATTTTATCAACACATTAAATATCGACTATTTTAAATTTATTAATTCTTTAATTATATATTTTTATTCTTTTATTTTCATCTTTTAAAAAAATAATTGTATGTATTTCATGCCCTCCAAATTTAAGTAATTATGCATTATTAACAATTAGTAGTTATTAGTTTCAAAAGTATTATTACTACTACTCCATAACGAAGCAAAACAAATGAAACAATAATTATTTTTATACTCTTTATGAAATTAGTAAAGTCCATGAAAGTCAAATATTTGTTTTTTCGAGAGTAACACTAACACACATGGTAGTCGCAGAATTGGGCGGTGGGCCATACCCTAGTCATAATGGGAAAAGCAGCCAACAAGCCACAGACAATGATAGGAAGATAACATCACAATGCCGTCACCTGTCCCCCTCCAATACCCTGCCTTTCAATACATTGAAAATTCCAGCTCACCACACTGCACGTGTCATCTTCCCATTGTCCATCACCTTTTCATAATTTTTTTATGAGGAGAGCTAGAACTCGTACTCGGTTCAAAACCATCCAGTACTCAATTATATATCGCACTAAGCGTTGATTACTCTAAACCTAAATCAAGCTGAACTTAAAAGGGTGACGATATGAAATTTATTGGTTGTGGGTAAAGTTATGAGTTTTGAAAAAGAAACTTACCACCATCTCTCCAAAGAAACAAATAATTAATGCTAACTTTTAGTATCGGTTTCCGCTCTTTGAGGCATGACACCGAACAGATAAAAGCCAAGAAACTGTTAGCCCAAGGGCAACTTACTCTTGTTTTGATGATTTTAGACACACAAACTAATTAATAATACTAATGCAATTTGAAGTTAAAATGTGTGTAGTTTGCGATGGAACAAATAAGAGGCAACAAATCAAGATATCGCAAGCTAGAAGATCAAGTGTACATTAGGACTTTAAACGTGTAAGTATGATTCTAATTAGCACTTGATTTATGTTCGATAATACCTCAAGGAAAGTGTCAAAAGTTTTTTTACACGAAAAATAATTTTTGGGAAAAGAGTTTTTGATTGCACTGTAGCAACGGAGAGTTTCACTGTAGCAACGGATAAACTCACTGTAGCAACGGAAAGTCTACTGTAGCAACGGGAACGAATAGTTCCACCGTAGCAACGGATAGACTTACTGTAGCAACGGATAGTTTAACTGTAGCAACGGATAAACTCACTGTAGCAACGGTTATATTTTTCACTGTAGCAAACGGATATATTTTTGTTACTGTAGCAACGGCTAGTTTTTGGCTCCTTCCTTCATGGATGAGCCTCTACTCATTTGACACTATAAATACTCATCTAAGATGAGTTATAAAAGATAAGAAAGCATTTTACAAGTTTCATATACACAAATCACATTTACAAACTCCTTTAATCAAAGTTTTATAACGCAAGCTTCATTTATCGGTTTTCAACCATTCTTGCGTCTTTCAATTCGAGTTTGGATCGCTTTCTTCTTGAGGTAATATTGTTCATTTATTGGTGTTATTATTGAATCATACATAGTTTATCTGTACACCAATTTTGTGTTGCCATTTAACATTTCTCTTGTCAAGTAATCTTGATTGTGATAGGTTGTGGTTGAGCCTTAGCAAAAACCAAGTGTAAGGTTTGTTGGTTGAGCCCTTAGTAAAAACCAAGTGTAAGGTTTATTGGTTGAGCCCGCAAAAACCAAGGTGAAAGGTTTATTGGTTGAGCCCGGAAAAACCAAGGTGTAAGGTTTGAGTTGAACCCGTAAAAACTCAAGGTAAATAACGAAGTGGTCGTTGTTCAAAATCCTAAGAGGAGGACTCTTAGGTAGTGGAGTACAATTCATTGAGGAATTGGAACCACTATATATCCTTGTGTTTTTACATTCTCTTTTCCGCACTCATATTTCCTTACTCTTTGTGTTAGAATTTTTATTTGCCTATTCACCCCCCCCCTAGGCCGTTTATCAATTGGTAGCGGAGCAAGGTACTTGTTTTGTAGGTTTAATCGCCTCAAGTGAAAGATCAAATGGCTCAAGAGGGATTATATGTAAGTGTTGCACTCAACCGTCCACCATTTCTTGATGGAAACAACTACTTGCAATGGAAGACAAAGATGTTAGCCTTCCTAGGTGGACAAGATCAAATTATGCTAGATTGTGTCTTACATGGATTTGCAACTCCCATGGAACCACCGGCTGAAGATGGATCAACAAAACCTCTTCCATTTGACAAGTGGCCAGCTGGATCGGTTTCAAGAAAACAAAGTGAAGACAAGGCAAGGTTTGCTTTATTTTGTGCAATTTCTCAAAATGAATTTAATCGTGTTAGTGCTTGCAAATTGTCCAAAGATGTTTGGGAAACTTTGGAGACAGCTCATGAAGGTACTCCTCAAGTGAGAACCATTAGACTCAACACACTCAAGCGTGAGTATGAATTACTTAATATGAAAAGTGGTGAGACTATTTATGATTTAAGCACTAGAATTCAAAATATTTGCAATACTATGGGAACTCTTGGTTGGACTCCTAGTGATGAGGAGATGGTAAGAAAACTTCTTAGTATTTTACCTAACTCTTGGAATGCCAAGACTTCTATTTTTGATGAGCTTGAAAAGAGACCTACATTCTCTCAACTTGTTGGCTCTCTTACGGCTTTTGAGTATAAACTCAATATGGGAGAACCGGAAGTGCAAAATGTCAAGAGCAACAATGTAGCCTTCAAGGCACAAGAAGAAGAACGTGAAATGGCTCTCTTTTCCAAACAATTCAAGAAATTTTGGGATAAAAAGAAGAAAAAGTATCAAAGTAAGTCTTCTAACTCTTCTAAATCCGATTTTAGAAATGATGTTATTTGCTTTGAATGTGAAAAGCCAGGACATGTAAAGAGTGAGTGTCCTAGACTTGAAAAATCAAAGAGACGGTCAAGAGATAAAAATAACAGCAAAAATCATCATAGAAGAGCACTTAAAGCTACTACTTGGGATGATGATGATGATGAGGAGGAGTCAAAGGGTAATTCATCGACATCCTCATCCGGAGAAGAGATATCAAACATATGTTTCTTTGCAAATGTAGAAAGTGATGCTTCTCAAAGGAGTTCTTCATCAACTTCCACCTCATTCAACGGATGTACAAATGTGTGTCTTATGGCACAAGAGGAAAGCGATGATGAGGTAAACTCTTCTCAATCTCTTGATAATGAATATGGATTGCAAGAAGCTTTTGATGAATTGTCGAATCATTTTAAAAAATCTTGCAAGCAAAATGCTAAACATGCTAAGGATTTAGAAAAATTGGAAAAGGATATTCTTGAATTAGAAACCTTGAACAAATCTCTTAAAGAGGAAAATGATTTTTTGAAAAATGACAATGAAGATTTAAGAGATGTTTTGGCTAATACTAGAGATGAGCTTAAATCATTAGAAATTGCTAATGGAAAGAAAAACTCTAGATGTGAACTTTGTGCAAACTCTAGTAAAGAAGTAGCTCTTTTAAATGAAAAGATTAAAACTCTTGAAGCTACTTTAGCTAAACTTATTCAAAGTGCACAAAGTCAACAAAAGTGTTTAAATGAGCAAAAGACTAATTTTGATAGAAGAGGAATTGGATTTGATAACTCTTCTAGCATGAATAATTCTAAAACATCTTTTGTTAAAGCAAGAAATTGTGACCATGCTAGTTCTTCAAATCAATCACATGATAGACCTTTGTATAAATGTGATTATTGTCATAAGAATGGTCATTTAGCATATTTTTGCTTTATTCGTAAAGGACTTGTTTATGCAAAACAAATGTGGGCACAAAAGAATGCATTTGCTAAGAAAGGATCCAAACGTGCTTGGGTTCCTAAAACTAACTAGTTTGTTTTGTAGTAGTGCCGAAAACCCCTTGAAGATAAATGAAATATATGTAGGGTTCGTGGCACAAGTCGGGTGATGAATCGAAGCTCACCCTTTTGGTAATTTTGGCAATGTTATTTAATATATTTGATTGATTCAAATTTCTAATATTGATCATTGATTCAAATTTCTAATATTGATCATAATTAATTCTTGTGTTAAATAGTTATCTCATGAATTTGTTTAGAAAGAATTGTTTTGTAGGAATTTTACTTGATTGGTAGCCCAAGGGAAAACCGACAAGTAGGCTTTGATTTTGATGATTGCCTCGGTTGCAAATATGGAAGTAATTTTTGCGAAATAGCATATGCTATATATTGAGTAATCGCAACCGGTATTCCTAAAAACTCCTTCTTTTAAATTATGCTTATGAGATTAATTATTGATGCAATACTTGATTTAAATGATTATGTTAGTTATTAACATCCATAATCATATATGCTATAAATTGCCATAAATTATTTTTGTTTGTTTGTGCATATACGTGCTTAATTAGAATCATTTCTTTCTATCCATGTATGCTTTTGTTCATGTGAGTGATCATTGAGAAAATCAGATTGATGTGATATTTTTTGGATATACGAATATGAGTCAAAATGATTACAGTGTTTAGAAGATTTTCTCTTCGAAAAATCCTGACCAAATCCTACTAAATTTATTCGATCTCCTCGTTCGCATGCGTTGGGCATAATAGTCAACGACATTGCATATCCTCGAGCCGTAATTCTTAGATCTTAAGCAGCCATTTTTGTGTTTAAATAGCCCTAAGATTACACCTCTAGAGATATCCTAAACGGAAAGCTTTCCTTCAAATTCCTTCGAATCTTCAAAATGCTTTCGTTTGAGATGAGGATGATATTGGCCATTTTGGCATTGATGATTTCTTACATTGCTTTACCCTTTCTCATCCTACAAAATTGTCCAAAGAATGTTGACATGTTCATGTGCCCTCCTTGTCATTGTCCTCCATGTGATTGCCCTTCACCTCAATGCCATCTTTGATCACATCTTTGTATCGTGTATTTTATATTTTAAATGTATTTGTTCTTATACTTTGTAATGGTCTTTTAGGTTGAATAAGAGTTGTAATATTTCATTATGAAGGAATTTTAATTAGGTTTAGTTCTTGAGTATTTTCAATGTTCTAAATGTTCTCTACGTTTCGTGTAACGTGACATGTTTGTTGAATAAAAATTCTGTTTTAATTATGCATTTTTAGATCATCCATCTTTATAATCTTACTATTCATATTTGTATTTTGACTTTTGGATTGGATAATTGTTTGATCTTAATACTTGTTAAAGTATTTTTGGATTTGATCTTTGCTTGCTCCTTTATTACTCCTCATATGATCTTAATTGACTTTCCTTATTTTATTAACCCTTTTTGCTAATGACAAAGGGGGAGAATAAGTTAAGGGGGAGATTGGTAACGAAGCTTATAGAATGGGGAGAAAGGTAAGATTAAGGGGGAGCAAATCTTTGAAATCTTTGCTATGCTCTATGTGCACTAATGGTTTATGTAGGGGGAGCATTTATTTGGCAAAGATAGGAGATGTAAGTTTTCTCCATTTAACTTCAATTTCAATTGCTAGTTTAAAAATGTTTTGATATTAGTTTGTGGTTGTCATCATCAAAAAGGGGGAGATTGTTAGCCCAAGGGCAACTTACTCTTGTTTTGATGATTTTAGACACACAAACTAATTAATAATACTAATGCAATTTGAAGTTAAAATGTGTGTAGTTTGCGATGGAACAAATAAGAGGCAACAAATCAAGATATCGCAAGCTAGAAGATCAAGTGTACATTAGGACTTTAAACGTGTAAGTATGATTCTAATTAGCACTTGATTTATGTTCGATAATACCTCAAGGAAAGTGTCAAAAGTTTTTTTACACGAAAAATAATTTTTGGGAAAAGAGTTTTTGATTGCACTGTAGCAACGGAGAGTTTCACTGTAGCAACGGATAAACTCACTGTAGCAACGGAAAGTCTACTGTAGCAACGGGAACGAATAGTTCCACCGTAGCAACGGATAGACTTACTGTAGCAACGGATAGTTTAACTGTAGCAACGGATAAACTCACTGTAGCAACGGTTATATTTTTCACTGTAGCAAACGGATATATTTTTGTTACTGTAGCAACGGCTAGTTTTTGGCTCCTTCCTTCATGGATGAGCCTCTACTCATTTGACACTATAAATACTCATCTAAGATGAGTTATAAAAGATAAGAAAGCATTTTACAAGTTTCATATACACAAATCACATTTACAAACTCCTTTAATCAAAGTTTTATAACGCAAGCTTCATTTATCGGTTTTCAACCATTCTTGCGTCTTTCAATTCGAGTTTGGATCGCTTTCTTCTTGAGGTAATATTGTTCATTTATTGGTGTTATTATTGAATCATACATAGTTTATCTGTACACCAATTTTGTGTTGCCATTTAACATTTCTCTTGTCAAGTAATCTTGATTGTGATAGGTTGTGGTTGAGCCTTAGCAAAAACCAAGTGTAAGGTTTGTTGGTTGAGCCCTTAGTAAAAACCAAGTGTAAGGTTTATTGGTTGAGCCCGCAAAAACCAAGGTGAAAGGTTTATTGGTTGAGCCCGGAAAAACCAAGGTGTAAGGTTTGAGTTGAACCCGTAAAAACTCAAGGTAAATAACGAAGTGGTCGTTGTTCAAAATCCTAAGAGGAGGACTCTTAGGTAGTGGAGTACAATTCATTGAGGAATTGGAACCACTATATATCCTTGTGTTTTTACATTCTCTTTTCCGCACTCATATTTCCTTACTCTTTGTGTTAGAATTTTTATTTGCCTATTCACCCCCCCCCCTAGGCCGTTTATCAGAAACCACACAAAGCTATGTAGCCTATTATAAAAGAAGAAAACACCTTTTTTATAGAGAGAGAGAGAGAGAGAAGGGAGTGCTAACTGAGAGATAGAGAGAGAGAGAGATCAGAACCACCAAAGAAGAAAAACAAAGAGAAGAGAGATCAAGTTTTATCTTTTTGGTAGTAGTTGCTAGACGATGACGATGGAAGTTGGGAAGGGAATTAAGATGGGCTTTGAGGAGACGGAGCTGAGGCTAGGTTTACCTGGAAATGCTAAAAATGGTGGTGATCATCAAGGAGATCAGGTGGTGGTGATGATGATGAGGAACAAGAGAGGTTTTTCTGAAACTGTGGATTTGAAGCTCAACTTTTCTAGTTCTTCCAAGGGTGGAGCTGATGATGATGAGTCATCCAAGGATTCGGTCGTTGATCAGAAGAATCTTAATCTGGCTGCTGCAGCTGATCCAGCAAAACCTCCAGCTAAGTATGTTAAGTAATTAGCCTTTCTCGATCTTAATTGCACGTGTTAATTTCTTCATCTTCCTTTCTCTTCTTTAAATAATTTTATGTTTAAAGTTTATGTAGTAACGTGATAGAGCATAATTATGGGATATATAAGATGATCTTTTTTCTTCATATTTAACCACTTAAATCCTTCTCTGGTAGTAATTAAGCAGATCTGAGAATAGTTAATGTAGGAGAATATCATATATGAAAAAAGAATATTTAGAAACCATCACCCAAAAGTTTTTTCATCTTTTTCTAAATTTGTTGTTCGCCGGCCGGTTGTATGTAAATATTTTTCTACCCTTATTTTATAAAAATCCTAAACAAAACATTTTATTTTATTAAGTGCAAAATTAACAACATATATATCAATAAGCTGCAACACTAATTAAGAGCCTGCCAAAAAGTCTGAAAACCGTATCAGCTAGCTAGCTAGCTATATGGAGATCGAGGAGTGTAGGAGTAGCCATTATTATGTTTCTGCATATGTACTCTTCAATTAAATTACAATTAAACCTTAGTAAACACTAGTAATCATGAGAATAATTCAAGTAAAAATCTATATGTATGTGCTGTATAATTTAGGGCACAAGTTGTGGGCTGGCCTCCAGTCCGATCTTTCCGGAAGAACATGTTAGCGGCCCAGAAGACGAGCAACGAGAAGGAAAGCGAGAAGAGCGGTGGGAATGCGAGCTTTGTGAAGGTAAGCATGGATGGCGCACCTTACCTCCGCAAAGTGGACTTAAAGATGTACACCACCTACCAGGAACTATCTGATGCGCTCTCCAAGATGTTCAGTTCCTTCACCATAGGTATACAAATTATACATCATCGCGGGCCATTTAAGTTCGATTTGTTGATTTGAACTCTTGATCTGTTAAGATATTGCCTTGTGTTCCTGCTCTCATGAGATTAAATTCATTTTAACTTGATTTAATATGGAATTAATTTGGGTGTAACAATTCTGATAAAACTTTGGAGTAGTTATAAGTTATTTATCTAATATTATCTTATATCTAATAATTGATTAAAATTCATTTTGTGTATTTTTTTTTATGAATGAAGGGAGTTGTGGATCCCAAGGAATGAGAGATTATTTCAGCAATGAAAGTAAGCTGATGGATCTTCTGAATGGGACTGATTATGTGCCAACTTATGAGGATAAGGACGGTGACTGGATGCTGGTTGGTGATGTCCCATGGGAGTAAGTTCTTCATTTACCGAGTTAGGACTAATCATATTCGAAGTAACAATATTAATTTTTATCATAAAAAGTTGATTTTCTTTGAATATTCCCACACATGTAGGATGTTTGTTGAATCCTGCAAGAGGCTTCGTATAATGAAAGGGAAGGAGGCAACTGGACTAGGTGAGTTTCGTAATATATGGATTTCATTAAATTACAAAAAAAAAATCATGTTAACATATATACTGATTAATTAATATTGCATGCGTTACTAAATTTGGCTATTATTAGTATTATTATATTTTTAACCCTTTTGGAATATTAATGCATATTGATGATATATGATGATGATCAGCACCAAGAGCGATGGAGAAATGCAAGAACAGAGGGCTCATCAATAACTGAACAGTGATGAGCCACGTACGTACCACAACCTGCTCCTTTGATCTTGTGGGCTGCTGGAGCCAGAAATGACAGACAGGAGCGCGCAGATGGACTGAGCAGGGTGTCGTGTACCCTTGTTTAATTAATTATTATTATGCATGGTTTTATCCGTATTTATATATGTGATTTGTGTATTTATTATTTCCTCAGACACAGATTTAATATTATTTGTATTTTGATAATCACAGACACTAAGTACTGTAAGAACCCTTTTGTGTTCCAAAGACTTAATTATGCATGCATGCATTTGTACTTGCTTGTTTAGATTTAAATGGAATTTGGCATGTCATATAATGTTAATTTCTCATATTATTAAAAATTAATCAAGTCTACTAATCTAGCTATATATATATATATATTAATATTTAATTAGTTACGGTCATTGTGTTTGCATTATCAACAGACACCCACTCTCATCCCTCAAATAAAAAGTTGCTCTTTCAATATTTTTATATGAAGTAATTATCTGGCGTGAGCATGTTTTATCTCTTACGCGCGAACATGATTGATTGGTTTTAATTGAGTAAATTTAAGGAGATCTTTTTAGTTATTTCATGATATGGATTGTTTTCAAAAAAAAATGTAATGGGTAAGTGCGGGGTAATGGAAATGTTTTTCCATGCCCTTGCTGGCGTGGGAGGAGGGAACAAGATCATGTGCTTTGTTGATGAAGCAATTATTCATCGATCCTCCATTTGCTTTGATTTTCTTGGTATATATCTATCGTTTTGGACTAAATTGCTACTAGTAATTAAAAGTACAGCATGCCACTACTTCACCAAAGCTTTTAGTGTTCACAACTCCTACGTCCTCTTGTACAAATATCAGCAATATTTATAGCTTGTAACTCATCGATTCATTTTTAATAACGTTCTTTCTCATCCTACAAGCCTAGATTGGGTCGGCCTTAGTTTCGCCATAGATCGCCCTTTGGTTTTTCTTAGATTTGTCATTTAGGATAGTCTGAGGTTCTCCTTTCACACACTTCTTCTGTCGTTTTTATAATACAACCTCAGTTTATTAAAAAAAAAACTGATTTTCGGATAGAATGATCATTTCAGCTACTTTTTTTTTCTCAATTAACCAACCTCCTCCGTTGACAAAATTTCTAAATACCCTTTACATGAATTAAAAAAATAATTAATTATCATTTTTGATGGATTTCTAAACAATTATTTCCACTAGTCCCATTAAATACAGCGTTTTTTATTACCATTTTTTATATAATAATAATAATAATAATAATAATGAGGAATAAAAGAAGGCATTCAAGAAAAAGAAAAAGTGGTGGTGAGCCAGAAAACGAGTGTGTGCAATTATGAGTGAACAAGACTACCACAAGAACATTTTTGGACAGATAGGCAGTGACGATTGTCCAATGTTAACTTGCATTCATTATTACTCCAATGTAGATTACTAGACTCAAACTCGAAACCTTATCCAATATTTTACTTTATAAAATATATCGCACAAATAAAATCTCATTGATGTATTTACACCAATGTGCTTGCCGGAATTTAACAAATTACAATATGATCATGCTCTCTCGATTTGTTTCTCATTAGTATAAAAGTTTTTTTTAAAGGAAAAAAATTAATATAAAAGTTAATGAAGAAAAGTTTTGATTTGTTTCTCATTAATATTAAAAACTTAACTTGAATTTCAGATCATTCTTAAAGTTTAAAATGCCAAATATTGAATTTTTGAATAAATTAAAGTATGATTAATTATAAATTGAAAGAGTTTTAGGTTGTAGTTCAACTGGTTAGTGTATAAATTATGGGTTCGATCATAATATTATAATAATAATTAATAATATAATCAATTTTTTTATTAAAAAAAGAGAGTTTAAGACTATAATATGAACTCTTGAGAAATTTGGGAGAGGAAGCAAATGCAGATTTATTTTTACAAATTAAATAGGAATTCATAAAATAAAATAAAAACTAAAACTTAAAGGACTTAAAAGTAGTTTTTGAAAATAGTTTGGGGGGTTTGAGTGAGTAATTTTAGAATTACATGATTAAACGCAAAAATAAGAGAGGTTCAAACTCAAAGTGTATATATGTAAATAAATAATAAAAAACTTTGGGCGGGCCCAGGCCCAACCCTGTCTCCGCCCCTGACCTTTAGGTAAACACATGTATTGGATCGTCAGACAACTGTCATAGCTTTTCCATCGAAGAACCAAACTCACAGTTGTCAGATCCAAGATTTGGGAGAGATCAAAATTCTTGACTAGCCTCCTAATTTTGGATTCTACTTTACATCTTATTTAAGTACTTACCATAGTCTACTACAAATCTATTTAAGATTACTTTTTTTTTTTTCTATCGAAAATCCAATACTAAAATAACTTATCGTAAAAATTGACAACTTATATCGCGGCTTGGGGATAGGTTGGATTAGAGAGTTGTTGGGCTAAGAGGTTGTGTAGAGTTTTATCCGTCTTTGATTTAAATGAAGTTATTCGCGACTTTATCATTTAATCCTCATATTTTTAAATGGTTAGATAAAATTTAAATTTTTAAAAAACTATACACCTAAGTCTTATGCACCTTAGAAATAATTGGAAATAGCAGGATAAATATATTTTATGATTTTTCCTTTTTATGGATTTTTTTAAGCTAAAAGTTGTATGACCCGTCACGTCCTATTGCCCCCGAGTGGAATGAAAGTTATGGTTCATGAACGACTAATCTAAGGCATCAGAGCGAATTGTCGATGAACTCGCTCTTTTTCAGTGGGTCAAGTACTGTATATGCATGTGGCGGCCCCAACCATACACCATCAGGGATTGAGCCACGAAAGGTGTGGAAATTTAGGGTTTGAGAACTGGTCAAAAAAGCCTGTGGAAAATTATAAGTACATTAAAAATATTTATCATTTAGTACCTCTCAATATAAAAAATTGACATGAAAGGTACCGAAAAACAAATACTCTTCTCAAATTATACCACTTAGGGCGCGTTTAATTGAGAGAATTTTCTGTTTCAATTTCCTGCCGATTTTCTGAAATTAGAGAATTTTCTTTTCCAACAAAAAACTGGAAAATGCGTTTACTTCACGCTATTTTCCTGATGTGGAAAACCTGAAAAACTGAAAAACCTGTTTACTTAGCACTATTTTCCTGATGTGGAAAACATGAAAAACTGAAAAACGTGTTTACTTACCACTATTTTCCAAATTTTTGAAAACTAAAATACATTTTTGTTCCAACATTATTTTTATAATGAAAACATAATGTTATTATTTTCTTCGGTTTGTGAAGATTAATAAACTAATAAATATTTTCCTTGGAAAAATTTACATTTATTATGATTAAAAAAACTAAAATATATCATTAATCTATTAATGTTCCATCTATTCTCACCCGTTATCTCTTCTTAACTAATTTACTTAATAATGATTAATTTTATTACAAATTTAATCATTCTAATTAATATCTATACTTTAAGTTTGTATATTATTATTATCATTATATCATATTTGTTTATTTTTGTGACTATGAATTATTATTCGTAAAGTTTTATTTATAGTTTAAGAACCTAAGAAAAATGTGTCAAATACAGGAGTGTTATTTGAAAATTTTATTATTCAAAAAACCTATTAAACCAATAAAAGACTCGATTATACATGGATGAGTATGTTATTTGAAAATTTTACTACACCCAAGCCAAGCACAAGCCCACTTTCTCCTTCTTTTCTTCTTCCTGATGGGCCTCGGCCCATCTCCCAAACCCAAAACCCAGCCCAGCTCTCATCTTCTTCTTCAAACTCCCGCAAGCAGCAGAACAACAAGCATGGCACTATTCTTCTTCAACCATGGGTCAAGGTAAACGAAATATAATGAAACCAGAAAAAATGATAAACAGAAAAATAGCAAATCACCATACAAATCTAACTAATCGAACGAAATTTCAAATTTCAGAACGGATAAGATTTAATTTCGAAAATATGATAATTCCATTAATTAAGCAAAAACTCAAAATTGGAGCAAACCATTGGCTAATCAACCAAATTGAAGCCATCTAATTAATATAGGTGTGTTAAAATAATTAATTGGACACAAATTACTCAACAATTTTCCTCATAATTCAAGTTGTTGATTTAATTAGCAAAGGGACTAAAACAAATAAATAAACAAGCAATGAACAAGGTGCAGTGAAATTTTCAAAAAAAAAAAAAAAACAAGCTGCAGTGAAGATGTACGCATTATTAAGGGTAAAGATGGAATAAAAAAGATTCATTAAAGATTGGATTGGAGAACCGAGTTTTCCACTTTGGAGAACCGAGTTTTCCAATCCTTTCCAAATTTATTCATCAATTTTCCAACGGAAGAATTTTCGTTTTCAAACAGAAAACGAAAACTATGCCAAGTAAACACGTTTTTCAGAAAATTAGAAAACTGGAAATTTTCCCCGGTAAACACGCACTTACTGATGGCAACTACAAAAAGTAGGGCGACGTCAGTACGCTTGGGCTTGGGTAGGGTTAGAATGGTTTGAGATGTGGGGTTTTCTCTGGGTTTGGTATTTTCTGGTATTTTATTCTGAGATCTTTCTTATTATCTTTTTGGGCTACTTTTGGGCCTGCTCTGTTTTGTAACCTCGGCTTAGATTTATGAATCCCCTTGTTATGATCAAATGAAAGAAAGAAAAGAAAACATCCTGTAACCAATCAATAACTGAGGATTTAAGGTATAAAGATCAGAGTTTTCTGGTCTTGTTCCAGTTTTGATCAATAAAGTTCAATTCTATTTCAAAGTAGAAGGGAATGATGAGAAAATAAAATATTATTCGATGAACAAATAAATAGTTGGTACAAGTGCAAAGATATAGTATATCACTAGTCTTACAGTTACATTTTCAATTTTGGGGCCAAACATTTGGCCTCTGCGTTGAGAGGAAAAGGCAATTCTCCAATGCAACTCAACTGACCTTATCCACCATTCTGAAACTATTACGACCCATTTGGATCAAAGAGCTCAAAGCGCAAGGCAGAGCAGGTGACAACAACGGAGAGTGAAACTTGTATACAGAAAGAATCATTTCTGATGACAATATCCTTACTCAGACAAGGACAGTACAGGGACTACCGACCCTTCTTCGTTTCTTGTCATCATCATATGACTGCATGGTAGAAGCATAACTTATGTAAGAGTTCAGTCTAGGATTCAAGAATGAAGAAAGTTACTCTCATCTGAGCCCATATTCTTAATATAAAAGAATAACTATTTGATTTGGAACGAACTAGTTGTATTTACATCAATTTCATGAATTCTAGATAAGAAATGCTGCAAACAAAGACCAAGGCAATCAGGAAACCCACCTGATGACTGACGAAATGTGGGACTTGAACCCTTTTGGAGCCATCAGCTAGACGTTTACTAGGGAAATGGTTATCCATGGCACCAAAATTCTCACTAACCTGCAACCATGCACAACAATTAGGAATGAGAAAGGGCATTAGATGCTTGAAATGCTTTCCGCAAAACTGAGGAAAGCTCTAATTTTGTTGTGCTATAAAGTTGGAAGTTCAATCTAAAGTGAATTCAACTTACTTGAACCATTTAATGTTTACTTCTTAGCAACAGTTTAAAACAGTATCATCAACCAAAAGAGACATCATTAGTAAAGTAAAACTATCATGACGAAAATTCAGGAAATGATTAAACTAATGCCATTGGAGAGAAGTGAATCAACAAAAAACTACAAGTAGAGAGAAAACCATGATGCTTGAAATATGTAATTTTTCATTAAGCAATATAGTCCATGCACAATCAATTCTTCAGAGATGAGGAATACATCAAAGCAATGAAAACTAAAAATTTGAACATCAGAATAACACTTTACCTGGCTTTCTATGGCCCCAACCAACAATTTGTGGCATCCTGATGCATGCACAGTTTTTAAAGAAGGACACTGAAGGAGCATTCTCTCTGAGGATATAATCATGATAACAAACTTAATTAATCATTTGACCAGTGGAGCACAAAAAAATCTAAGCCAGTGATCAAATTAAAACAAGCAGTACATCCTATACCTGGATGCAAGTTTTTACAAGAGTTCAGATTCAGATCATTGAGCTGTGGGCAGTTCAAGTACAGCGCCTGCATTCAAAGTTCAAAGTTGAGAATCACAAGAGATGGAAACTGGTGCAACTATACATCTATGTTTTTCAAATAACAACTTACATCTAAGCCAGAACAGCCCCATAAGCTGAGTTTTCTCAAGCGACTGTGTTTGATAATGAGCTTTTGATGTATAAGGTGTAACTTGTTTCTAAGTGTACTCTGGATCTCAAAATCGCAGCTTTCATCAGAGCTTGGGTACTGAGAGCTTGGGTCACATATGGTCATTCCACAGTCCATGAGATCCAGATGGGGCAGCTGGGCCGTGGCAAATTGAATTCCACCTGAGTGGTTCATTGGCAGAATGATCAGCAAAAATATTTTGTGGCAGCAATAGTATGCGAGAGGAATGCATATAGAAACTAATATAGAACAGGGAAATAGAAATTACTTGAGGTGATGTTCGGACAAAGGGCCAGGAGGAGTCTCGATAGTGTTCCAGGGAACACATTGCAGATCATTCCAATACCACTATCACTAATGCTAGACCTGTGATGAAGTTGTAGTGTGAGCATAAGCTGATGCAGGCAATTTGAAGTTTTAGAATACACGTTATCAGATATTTAACTTTGGCCCAAGACATACCCACTAAGATCTAGCAATTCTAGTTTTGAATAAGTTGAAGCAATTGCAGCAACAGAAGCATCAGTGATCTCAGCTCCAAGCACAAGAGAGAGCATTCGCAACCCCCTATATTGAACAAAGAAGCAACCATCATTAGACTTTAAATTAAATGCAGACTTAATGATTCAGATCCTCCAACAAGTTCTTGAACAAGTAGAGAGGAAAAAGAAGCTATGCAACAAGGATAAAGTTCCTAAAAGAGCCTAAGTGTTCCACCAAAACTAATAAAAGTAGGTCCATAACAAAATTGGTTGACAAACCTTAAGCTAGCTGCTGTAAGAGCCAGCACAGCAGCATGAGAGAGCCTAATTGATGCAATATGTATATTTTGCAGCCTGCTACAACTTCTTCCCAAACTATCAACCATCGCAATAAGATCAGTACTATCATTTTCTTGTTGAAAAAAGTCTAGGGAAATCTCTTTCAAATTGGGGCAGTTGAAGACCTGAGACCAGAAGGCATTTATAAGTAAAAGGACTTCACTATCCAAAATAAATTCAGTAAACAGCATTGAGCCGGTAACAGGGTGTTAAACCTGACGAAGAATCACTGAGTGACAAAAAATTACCGTTTTTGAAAGGCAATAAAGATCTGAAAGCCAAAGTGTCGTAAGACTAGTCGAACAGAGTATAAAACCCCCTAGATTAGAGCATCCTTCCATCTTAAGGCTTGTAAGACAACGTCTATCAGCAACAAAACGACCCAATTCATCACTGCACACAAATAGCACAAAATGCACTCATTTTAGCAAACAGTATTTGGAAAACTGCATATGCTTACTGCAGACTTAAACCACATAGCATGTCAATAAATGTCATTGTAATGTATTGTACACTGCAATCACTCTTTCAAGAGTTGATAATACAAGGAACACAGAATCTGGTCAGTCCTACATAATGTAGATGGATATACTTGGAAAAGCTCTCACTACAATTCACACGTGTCTTACCAACCTAAACAAGCTAAATAATTCCTGGAAAACATAAGGTAACCTACAAATTGTTTTACTTCCATCAGCAATCAGATTAAACAGGCCGTGCCAGAAATAATGGATCTCATGGCAGCAAATATTAGATCCAAAAAAATATACAGACCAATCAAGTGTCATACTATTACCCTCCATGTTCCTTGACAAAAATGTGGAGACAAGGGCATTTTCCATTACTTCACTTTATTTACCAAACAAAGATTAAACAGAAACCAAATAAAATTTTCCCAATTAACCAATCACATAGTGAATAACAAACCGAAGGGAAGAAAATCATACCCAGTAACCCGATTGACAGCATCAGAAACAGAAATCTCCAGGACCCCCAAATTAGGACAAGAGAACGCAATGCAAGCCAGCATTGGTGCTTCCACATCACTGCATCTCCAAAGAAATCTCTTTAAAAAGATATTCCAATGTTAGCCTAAAAAATCACATGTCCTAATTTACCCAATAGATCAGCTTAACTTTTGATTTGTTTAATTTTATTTTAGAAGCGTCCTATTGGTAAAAATGTTAAGCAAAGGATATATCATATTGCACCTATCATTGATAATGGTAATGCATCACGCACACAGTACCAATGACACATCTCGTTCAAGTTTACAGATCAATCAGTTTCGTTATTTTGTGTTTTATTAGATTAAACCCCTATTCTCAGTTTAGCCTTTAAATCAACATTCATTTCTCAACATGTTAAATCCTGATCGTTAATGTCCGTCAGATCAATGCCGGATCCAATGTATAAAATGCTAGATCTGACAAATCACACATAATCAAATCACCTTTGCATTTTTAGATTCAGTCTACTGAGCCCAGAGCATTTCTGCAGAACGGATCCAACAAGCCCAAACTGAGCCTTTGGCGGAACCCTAAGCCTCAGCTCCTCCGCCGCTCTCCAAATCCTTCTCGTAGTCTCCCTCCATCCCTTACAGACTCTCGCCGCCGCCAACAACCCCGCCGGCGGCAGCCTGCTCAACACATCCCACATACACGTTTGCGGCAACTTCAAGGAGCAGGAACCGAACAGATCCGGCTCCGATTCGTCCAACTCTGGCTCCGGAGAGTCACATCGGATATCGATGTTGTCGAAAGAGAGAGCCCTACGGCGGATCGAGCTGTGGTGAGTAGTAGGAGACGGGGATGGCCGGGATGTGGATGCGGAGGCCGGGACGATACTGTCGGATGGAGTTGGCGAGGTGATGACGGTGGCGGCGTCGGTAGAAGAGGTAGGTGGGGGTAGGTTGCAGGAGTGGCCTTTCTTCGGTTGGCCGCAACGGCTGCAGTTGTAACTGCCACGGTGCTTCTTGAGGAGTGAGGGATTGAAGTCGTAGGAGGCGGTGGAGCCGCCGGGAGTAGAAGGGTGGATGTGGGATTTGTTATCGAAGCTCATTCTGACGAGAATGATAGAGAGAAGGGTAGAGACTAGTGAGCGAGGAGGATGAATGAGTGAGGAACATGAGGAAATAAAGGGCGGGGTTGGGTTTGGTGAGGAGGGAGGTGGCGCGGGAGATTTGTGAGTTTTCGCGCCTTGGTTTTCAAAGAGTGAAAAACAAAAGCCAAAAGGAAATTTTACGTGGGAGGAGCGGGTGCTGCGGGATTGCGAGTTGAGTGAAATGACGGGATTAGCCCTAAGTCTGCCGAGTGAAATAAACGTGTCGTTTTCTATTTGTTTCTCCCTATGGAAATGGAAGCTTCTTTAGATTCATGCATTTTTATTTTTTTGTTGGGTGAGAAAAAGAAAGAATCTAAGAGTTTTTTGCTCAGCAAAATAAGGAAAATTAAAAGAATTTGAGGTTTTGTTTAGTGCTCCCTTTGTCCACAAATAATTATCATTTTTTAAATTTTTACTGAAAGTTACTGTACATTTTACTTTACCTTTTAATGTTTATTTTACTGAAGATTACTGTATAAAAGTGACAGAATACTTGATATGAAATTATTGAATAAGCAAGAAAACTCCAAATGTTGCGCCAAGGAAGGAAGTAAAATTATGATAGAAAACAGAAATGAAAAATGACATCCGCAATTATCTACTTCTCGTAATAAAATATTACAACTAGAGAGTTGAACTAAACAACAACCCAAAATATAGTACTAGAAAAGACATATGGTAAAGACACAGTTAAGAAAAACCACTAACACAATACATTGCCACTTATTTTATTTTAACTCTAAGTGAAGATCTAACTTTCAAAGAAGCATTAACTTACAACCTACAACCTTATTTGTAGAAACAAATAGAGTTGGAATGTTCGGTATTGGACAATAGACTGAAACAGAAATGTAATGGATCTCAGGTTGGGTATTGATTTTCTAACGGCCCCACAATGTAGTGCACAGTCTTAATGGGTTATATGCCCATAAGGTATTTATTTGCACTGTCATTATTTTTAATTATTTTTAAAAATTATTTATATGATTAACATTTAATTGCAATAATAAAATACTACTCATATTCATTGTCATATTAATTAAGAAAACCATCCATCTATTTTATTTTTTATATAAAATAATACAATAAATTTAACCTTAATAAATTACAATTTATTGAGATTAAATACGAAAAAAATATATTTTTCACTTGTGGATAATGATAAAACCTTTTTTTTCTCTCCTCCATAAGTGGATCTACACGGTGTCTATACGGATGTCTCAATTAAGTAGTTTTCTTAATCAAATCTCAATCAAAAAGTTAGGGATGAAATCTTCAAAGCTAATGACCATGCTTCAAAGTTGGGCCATAGAATGCGCGTAGTGAGAAAGAGATTTTTGGGCCCAAATTATGGGCCCACAACAAGAGTTATTTGTAGGACCACTATTCATGTTTGTATGAGGTAACACCGTAACAATATCACCAATTTTTATGACTGAATCACAATTTATTTCTTAAAGTAATACTTTTTGCCCAGTTTATATAATTTCTAGGGAAAAAGACGGATTGGTACTCAACTTTTACTAAAAAAGATAAATTGACATCCAACTTTTATAATTAACGAATTTGGCACCTAAGTTTTCTACGTTAGACAATTTAACACTCAACGTTTCCTTCGTTAGACAACTAAGTCACCGTGCAACTCAATTTTGACTAACGGTGTTAAATAATTAACACGTGGCCGTTATCTAATGATGTGACATGTCATGTCAGCATTTAAAAAAATATAAAATTGTAAAAATAAGGAGAAAATCTTTAAAACTTTTTAAAAAATCCAGAAAAATATAAAAAATTCAGAAAAATATAAAAAATCCAATATAATTTTTTTTTAAACATTGGACACTCCGTAGAGTAAAAATAAATTATTTTCAAATATTTTATTATAATTTTTATTTTAAAATAAAATACCTTAAAAATAGAAAAATATAAGAAGAAAAAAGAAAAAGCGCACTTTGTATAGATGCTAGAAATGCTAACTTCACCCCTCCACACCACCTCATTTTTTTAGCTTCTCTTTTAGGATAGTGAGTTTGTTGAATGGATTGAAGAAGAAAGTGATAAGGATTTTGTCCATTTTTTCAAAAATCCTATTGGTTTGAATTTTCTATATTTTTTTACATTATAATTTTTTCCTCTTTTATTTTTGGGGTAATAGCTTAAAACACCCCTGTACTAACCGCGAAAAACAAACTCCTCCCCCGAACTTCAAAAACGCTAATACACCTCCCCTAAACTACGTTTACCGTGCAATTAGCCCCTTCTGTCCATAATTAATTACATTTTTTTGTGATTTTTTGGAATTTTTTACAATGTTTTTTGATTTTTAGGTTAATTACATTTTTTTAAGAATTTTTACAATTTTTTTAAAATTGTAAAAATGTGCATTGAAGGGCCTTTTTGCCCGAAAACAATAGTCCAGGGGAGGTGTATTGGTGTATTAGCGTTTTTGAAGTTCGGGGGAGGAATTTGTTTATGGGCCCACAACAAGAGTTATTTGTAGGACCACTATTCATGTTTGTATGAGGTAACACCGTAACAATATCACCAATTTTTATGACTGAATCACAATTTATTTCTTAAAGTAATACTTTTTGCCCAGTTTATATAATTTCTAGGGAAAAAGACGGATTGGTACTCAACTTTTACTAAAAAAGATAAATTGACATCCAACTTTTATAATTAACGAATTTGGCACCTAAGTTTTCTACGTTAGACAATTTAACACTCAACGTTTCCTTCGTTAGACAACTAAGTCACCGTGCAACTCAATTTTGACTAACGGTGTTAAATAATTAACACGTGGCCGTTATCTAATGATGTGACATGCCATGTCAGCATTTAAAAAAATATAAAATTGTAAAAATAAGGAGAAAATCTTTAAAACTTTTTAAAAAATCCAGAAAAATATAAAAACTTTTAAAAATTCAGAAAAATATAAAAAATCCAATATAATTTCTTTTTAAACATTGGACACTCCGTAGAGTAAAAATAAATTATTTTCAAATATTTTATTATAATTTTTATTTTAAAATAAAATACCTTAAAAATAGAAAAATATAAGAAGAAAAAAGAAAAAGCGCACTTTGTATAGATGCTAGAAATGCTAACTTCACCCCTCCACACCACCTCATTTTTTTAGCTTCTCTTTTAGGATAGTGAGTTTGTTGAATGGATTGAAGAAGAAAGTGATAAGGATTTTGTCCATTTTTTCAAAAATCCTATTGGTTTGAATTTTCTATATTTTTTTACATTATAATTTTTTCCTCTTTTATTTTTGGGGTAATAGCTTAAAACACCCCTGTACTAACCACGAAAAACAAACTCCTCCCCCGAACTTCAAAAACGCTAATACACCTCCCCTAAACTACGTTTACCGTGCAATTAGCCCCTTCTGTCCATAATTAATTACATTTTTTTGTGATTTTTTGGAATTTTTTACAATGTTTTTTGATTTTTAGGTTAATTACATTTTTTTTAGAATTTTTACAATTTTTTTAAAATTGTAAAAATGTGCATTGAAGGGCCTTTTTGCCCGAAAACAATAGTCCAGGGGAGGTGTATTGGTGTATTAGCGTTTTTGAAGTTCGGGGGAGGAATTTGTTTATGGGTGTTTGAATGCCAAATGTCTTGTTATCATCATCGTTTTACGCCTATTTTATGATGATGATACTGCTGATTATTGGGTTTTTCGCTCCTTTTTACAGATTATGTTGCCGAGAAGTGAAACATTCTTTAGGAGCTGAAATCGCCAAGTTGAGAGCTGTTTTGAATCAGAAGCTGAAGTTGTTAGAATGAGCCAGCTGTCTTCTCTTTTTAGAAGAATTATCCAGTCAGCTTAAAGTCTCATTATCAGAGAATCTCCTATTTTGTTAGGAGGAGATTAAAACAATTTATCTAGTTAGATTTTATTTCTTTTTGAAATTTGAATTATTGGGTTGATTGCTAATATATAGCAACCAACTTGCACTAGAAAAAGGATCATCTCTTTCCCCAGAATATTGGCTTTTCTTCTTGGATTTTGGCAACAGCAACATTGCCTTAGGAACCACTGTTTGGTTTCTTTGTTTTAATTAATTAAATTCCTTTTATGCTTATAATCTCTTTTATTTATTTATTATGATGATGCTTGGCTAAACTCTATTTTCCTTGTAAGGATTCATTGCCATGAATAATTGATTGTGAGATCTAATTGCGCCCAATAAATTACAACTTATATCTCTGTTTGTTTTGATTAAATGTCAAGTTAATCTTATTCCTTTTGAAGTCTGATCATCTACAAATAGGATTTGGTTAAATACAGTCTTCTCTTGATACTTTGGAGTCTACATTGTAAAGAGAGATGCGAAGGCAACTATCTGATTGACGGATCGGAATAGAAAACAAATAGAGTCAGGTTTATAGGATTTTTATCCCAGACTTGGGATCGGTCTCTCCCTGTGAATTATCAATCGTTTGATTAAATCCTATAGAGTGTCTCTTAGGATTGTCAAACTGGTTAGGGACTTCTAATAGAGTGTCTCTTTATTAGTCTTGTTTAGGAGGAGAGCAGGAGATTTAGGTGAACACCTGGTCTCTATAGCCACCTATAAGTTAGTTCTTGAAAACACTTGAATCTATGATCAATCAATTTAATTCATGTGCTTCGTCGAATCCTTACTGGGAATTTTACCACATTTGAACACACACACATATCACATTTTCTTTACTGTTTCATGTTATTTTTGTTTCTTAAACAATTACAACACAACAATCAATATTCGTATTTACCACCTGTTACTCGTCTTGTCATTTACAAGGAAATTTAATTGTCCACCGAATCCCTGAGGACGAACCTTTTACCACTAGCTACTGTTCTTATTTGCATGAGCTTTGGTGAATTGAATTCATTTATTTTTGACGGTTTCGGCAACCATCAAATTTTGGCGCCGTTGCCGGGGATTCATCGGTACTAATTATGTTTCTTTGTGTATGACCAGATCTTCTAATTCAGAATTGTTTCCGTACAAGCCAGAAATTACTAGCAGACGCAACATCAACAACAAAGGGACTCTCTTCCAAACCTGGGAGAGAGCACATCTGCACCTAGATGACCGGTGCAACAGAGGTAAGGTTAAGCTCCATAGATAATAAAATCAATGCAGTAATTTTTCGTCTCGCTTCTATTGCAGAGCAGATGAAACAATCCACATATGGATATGGAGCGCCCGATTCCCAATCACATCCTTGGGCGAATACACACAGCTACAATCAAGGATGGAAGCAGCCCCCAAACTTCAATTGGGCTCCACAATATCAACAACATCAGTTCCACCCACAAGATACCATGCCCATACCTCCTGTTCAGCAGCAGTTGCTTCAACCAACTCAACCGAACCAACCGCCACCACAACAGTCACAAGAACCACCCCTGAACCTCCAAAATTTCGTGCCTAGACCTACTGCTCCACAGACACCAGCCCCACAACAGCCCCTACTATCCACTGGAACCCCAATGGAAGACATGTTCAAACAGTTCATGCAAGTTACGCAAGCTAACATGCAATCCACTCAAGCTAGTATCACGAAACTTGTCCAATCAAACCAAGCAATGCAGAAGGAGATAGCAACATTGACCAACCAGAAACAGGAGCAAGTAAGGCTGCCATCGAGCACTATGGACAACCCGATACACAATGTCTGCGCTATGACATTGAGGAGTGGAGCAGAAATTCTAGACAGAACGGTCCTTGCCCCAGGCCTGGGGAAGAAGCCGTCAGCAGTGCTTGTCCCAAACCAGCCCGAACCAGAGACAGAAATAATATCTGAAAAACCAGCACAGGTAAATCCTACTCCAGAACCAGTACTACCTAAGAAGGAACAGCTGGTAATCCCTCTTCCCTTCCCTTACAGGTCTGAAAAGGCCAAGAAGGTAAATGATGAAAAAGCTATTTTAGATATATTTCGTAAAGTAGCCGTCAATGTTCCTCTTCTTGATATAATTGCTCAAGTTCCTAAATATGCCAAATTTTTAAAAGAATTATGTACTAACAAGAAAAAGCTTGCAGGCATAGAAAGGATCAACTTGAATGAGAATGTATCTGCAGTTTTTCAGAAGAAGTTGCCCAACAAATGCAAGGATGGAGGGACGTTTGCAATTCCTTGCAAGATTGGAGAGAAGTGCATAGAGAAAGCACTATGTGATCTTGGCGCTGGGATTAATGTTTTGTCATTAACTGTTTTTAAGACTTTAAATATTGGTGAACTGAAGGAAACAAAAGTTGTGCTTCAATTAGCTGATAGGTCTACTATATACCCGGTTGGTGTTATTGAGGATGTGTTAGTACAGGTTGATAACTTTGTCTTTCCAGCTGACTTCTATGTTGTAGATATGGACAACGAGCATTCAATAAAATCTACAGAGGTGTTGCTTGGAAGACCCTTCTTGAGGACAGCAAGGGCGAAGATTGATGTGGCAGGAGGGAGTTTAACATTGGAATTTTGTAATGAAATTATTAAATTCAATATGTATGATGTCATGAAATTTCCAAATGGCATGCATAGTGTGAATTGCATAGATGTTATTGATCCTGATGCTAATGATAAGCATAAAGTAAATGTTACTAATCCTTTGGAGCTTGTTCCTAGCAGAAACATTGACAATCCGAAAAAGATAGAAAAGGAGAAAGTTTTAGAAATCAGCAAGGAGATTAAAGAAATTTTGCAGGCACCGAAAATTGAGCTGAAAACCTTGCAAGGAGAATCGGAGAAAGAAAGGCTTGCGAGGGTACTAAAAGAGTACGAAGAGTCTGTTGAATGGAGGATAGCCGACATCAAGAGGACTTCTCTATCCATCTGTGGGGCAATGTATAGCCCACAAACTACCTGAAACACAGGAGAAAGTGTCTAGTCCGAGACCATAAATCGGAACGCTTCATGGGAGGCAACCCATGTGTTTTTCATTTTTTCATTTTTTTTTCATTTAATTTAATTTAATTTAATATTTACATTTTATTTTTTATTTTTATTTTTATTTTTATTTTTATTATTTTCTTCTTCCCTGTAAATAAAATTTTCGTGGAACTGATGGAGCTGATGTTTTAATTTTGTGTGTTTTTGCAGGAGAACGAGGGCTGGGAGAATTAATTTGAAGCTTGGGTTTGGAATTTAAATCCATGGCGGTTTGAAGGAATTATAACCCAAAATAGCTTTATGGGCTTGTGTCACTTAGCCCATTTTCAAATATTCCCACTTACCCGTCCTTCTCATTCCTCCTCTAACCGAAAATCCCAATTGCCAAATTACTACATCTTCTTCCTCTCCTCCTAACCCTAGCCGCCGCCCAGCTCAAATCCAAACCAAGAACCAGCCGGCCATGGCACTCACCAGAACCGGAGCCAACACTAAGCGCATCCCCAAACCCGCCACGAAACCCCAAGCAAAAGACCGCTGCCTTCCTCTTCCCCGTGGGCCAAGACGAAAACCACGGGTTCCAGCTCCTCCTCAACCGTCGCGAGCAGCCGGCGCGCCATGATCCTGTTCGGCGGCTACACCAAGGTTCGACCAAACCACCGGACGCCCCACCTTCTCCCCCACGAGCTCAGCTAGATCCGGCTAGAAACCCTCGGGTTTCTGTTCCTTAACTGCAGCTGTCACAACCAACGGATTCCAGCTCCTTCACCGCCGTCGCGGCCAACCCAGCAACCACATCCGGCGACAACCTCGCCGCCACTGCCACGACCCACCAGAACCATGATTTCCTCCGGGTTCCTTCCTTCCCTTTTATTTCTTGCATTTCATCTTTCCTTAGTTTTATTTATTTTCCCTTTCTCACACTTTGAGGACAAAGTGTCTTCTAGTGTGGGGGCGGAATTTCCTGTTTTCCTTTGTGTGAATTCCTTTGTGTGATTGTATATATTCGTTGGGATTGATTGTGTATATTTGCTGGATTGAATGGTTTGGGTGTTTTACATTGGTGCTTGGTTGAGGAGGATAATTGTTTTGTTTCGTTTGGAAGATTGGAATTTTTGAATGCGTATATATGCTGGACTGGTTGAGGACATATGGTTGTGCATATTTGCTGTTTGTGCATATTTGCTGGATTTTTGGTGCATATATGCTAGATTGGTTGTGGATTTTTGCTTGGAATTTTTGAAAACCACGTTGCCCTTGTTTTGAAAACAGCCCCTATATTTGAATGAATGGTTTAGGCGTTTTTGAACAGGAAGCACTCATCTCACGTCACTTATTCACGCGCACTATCACACTACCTGTTAGATCCTATATCCATGCCTTGTCATAGTCGCTTGTGGTCATTTGTTTATCCTGTGAGCTCTTGAACTTTCATGTCGTGATTATCTTTTCTGAGTGGATGCATGACCGTATACTGGTTGGATTTGCATGAGACCCCTGGGTGTAGGCACGATTAGACGCAGGAAAGCAATGAAATGACTAAGAACTTTGCATTTTTCTTATCTTTTTTCTTGCTTTTATATTACCCCGCCACTCAATTAGCCCTTCTTTTCATCACCCCTCTAACTGTTTGAGACTCTTCTTTCTATTCTTAGCAGGTGAGAGTGGTCTTCCGGCAGTAGTAAGGTGAGACAAAGAGAATCAATGTCAACTAGTGTGGGGGTATTGCGCTACAAAGAAGCTGAAAAGAGAAGCACAGCAGAAAAGTAAAAAGAAATAGATGCTGAAATCAGAAACAGGAGTACTACCTCTAGCCACTAGACCAAGCTGCTAGAAGCAATAGCACAACAAGAAACCACAGAACACAGAGAGAATTCTGCTACTTCAGTTCACAGACCAACAATTGTATTGTCTCCTCTTTTTCTCAAAGAAAAGAAAAAGAAAAAAAAAGAAAAAAGAAGAAAAAAAAGAAAAAAGAAAACAAAAAGAAAAAAAGAAAAAGAAAAAGAAAAGAAAAGAAAAATAAGCAGAGCAAAAGAGGGGTACAGGTCTGAAGTGTAGTAGAACACAAAGAAGATCAAAAGACAGGCAGCACCATCAGAGGAAGAAAATACCCCCACCGTCTTAAATCAGCTCTCTTTGTCTTTCTTCGCTGCTGCCAATCAGGAGGAACTCTCACCACCTCGTTTTTTTTCCAGCTAAGAAGCCTTCTATCTTTCCTTCTCTCCTTCTTGAACCCTCCTCTTACACAACTTTCTTGCGATACCCCTTTGCAAAGTTTTTATGATTATTTGATTGCCTGCGCTTGTGTTTTCCGTACTCGGGTCGTTATTGCAAGTGTGATTTTGTACACTGTCATTTGCATTGTTGAGTGAAAACACTTAGCCATTATTCTTGCTGAGTTTGAGTGCAGATACTTTCCCCGTATGAGGATTACTTGCGACTATGCTAGGTATGGGAAAGTTTCTCCCTTGGTTTCGTTATTCCTTGGGTTTAATGCGGATGTTATCTAGGTAGATGGTTGTGTCGAATGTTGTGCTTATGTGCTGAGTGTGTTCCTCTTGTTTGCCTCGTGGGAAATCATTTGTTTCGATTGGGGGCTGTTTTGAGTGTAATGCTCGAGGGCGAGCATAAGTTAGTGTGGGGGATTTGTTTGAATGCCAAATGTCTTGTTATCATCATCGTTTTACGCCTATTTTATGATGATGATACTGCTGATTATTGGGTTTTTCGCTCCTTTTTACAGATTATGTTGCCGAGAAGCGAAACATTCTTTAGGAGCTGAAATCGCCAAGTTGAGAGCTGTTTTGAATCAGAAGCTGAAGTTGTTAGAATGAGCCAGCTGTCTTCTCTTTTTAGAAGAATTATCCAGTCAGCTTAAAGTCTCATTATCAGAGAATCTCCTATTTTGTTAGGAGGAGATTAAAACAATTTATCTAGTTAGATTTTATTTCTTTTTGAAATTTGAATTATTGGGTTGATTGCTAATATATAGCAACCAACTTGCACTAGAAAAAGGATCATCTCTTTCCCCAGAATATTGGCTTTTCTTCTTGGATTTTGGCAGCAGCAACATTGCCTTAGGAACCACTGTTTGGTTTCTTTGTTTTAATTAATTAAATTCCTTTTACGCTTATAATCTCTTTTATTTATTTATTATGATGATGCTTGGCTAAACTCCATTTTCCTTGTAAGGATTCATTGCCATGAATAATTGATTGTGAGATCTAATTGCGCCCAATAAATTACAACTTATATCTCTGTTTGTTTTGATTAAATGTCAAGTTAATCTTATTCCTTTTGAAGTCTGATCATCTACAAATAGGATTTGGTTAAATACAGCCTTCTCTTGATACTTTGGAGTCTACATTGTAAAGAGAGATGCGAAGGCAACTATCTGATTGACGGATCGGAATAGAAAACAAATAGAGTCAGGTTTATAGGATTTTTATCCCAGACTTGGGATCGGTCTCTCCCTGTGAATTATCAATCGTTTGATTAAATCCTATAGAGTGTCTCTTAGGATTGTCAAACTGGTTAGGGACTTCTAATAGAGTGTCTCTTTATTAGTCTTGTTTAGGAGGAGAGCAGGAGATTTAGGTGAACACCTGGTCTCTATAGCCACCTATAAGTTAGTTCTTGAAAACACTTGAATCTATGATCAATCAATTTAATTCATGTGCTTCGTCGAATCCTTACTGGGAATTTTACCACATTTGAACACACACACATATCACATTTTCTTTACCGTTTCATGTTATTTTTGTTTCTTAAACAATTACAACACAACAATCAATATTGGTATTTACCACCTATTACTCGTCTTGTCATTTACAAGGAAATTTAATTGTCCACCGAATCCCTGAGGACGAACCTTTTACCACTAGCTACTGTTCTTATTTGCATGAGCTTTGGTGAATTGAATTCATTTATTTTTGACGGTTTCGGCAACCATCAATGGGCCCACAACAAGAGTTATTTGTAGGACCACTATTCATGTTTGTATGAGGTAACACCGTAACAATATCACCAATTTTTATGACTGAATCACAATTTATTTCTTAAAGTAATACTTTCTGCCCAGTTTATATAATTTCTAGGGAAAAAGACGGATTGGTACTCAACTTTTACTAAAAAAGATAAATTGACATCCAACTTTTATAATTAACGAATTTGGCACCTAAGTTTTCTACGTTAGACAATTTAACACTCAACGTTTCCTTCGTTAGACAACTAAGTCACCGTGCAACTCAATTTTGACTAACGGTGTTAAATAATTAACACGTGGCCGTTATCTAATGATGTGACATGCCATGTCAGCATTTAAAAAAATATAAAATTGTAAAAATAAGGAGAAAATCTTTAAAACTTTTTAAAAAATCCAGAAAAATATAAAAAATTCAGAAAAATATAAAAACTTTTAAAAATTCAGAAAAATATAAAAAATCCAATATAATTTTTTTTTAAACATTGGACACTCCGTAGAGTAAAAATAAATTATTTTCAAATATTTTATTATAATTTTTATTTTAAAATAAAATACCTTAAAAATAGAAAAATATAAGAAGAAAAAAGAAAAAGCGCACTTTGTATAGATGCTAGAAATGCTAACTTCACCCCTCCACACCACCTCATTTTTTTAGCTTCTCTTTTAGGATAGTGAGTTTGTTGAATGGATTGAAGAAGAAAGTGATAAGGATTTTGTCCATTTTTTCAAAAATCCTATTGGTTTGAATTTTCTATATTTTTTTACATTATAATTTTTTCCTCTTTTATTTTTGGGGTAATAGCTTAAAACACCCCTGTACTAACCGCGAAAAACAAACTCCTCCCCCGAACTTCAAAAACGCTAATACACCTCCCCTAAACTACGTTTACCGTGCAATTAGCCCCTTCTGTCCATAATTAATTACATTTTTTTGTGATTTTTTGGAATTTTTTACAATGTTTCTTGATTTTTAGGTTAATTACATTTTTTTTAGAATTTTTACAATTTTTTTAAAATTGTAAAAATGTGCATTGAAGGGCCTTTTTGCCCGAAAATAATAGTCCAGGGGAGGTGTATTGGTGTATTAGCGTTTTTGAAGTTCGGGGGAGGAATTTGTTTTTCGCGGTTAGTACAGGGGTATTTTAAGCTATTACCCCTTTATTTTTTCCATATTTTTTGAATTTTTTTATATTTTCTTGAATTTTTTTATATTTTCTGAATTTTGTTTAAAGTTTTTTTATTTTTTCTGAATTTTTTTATATTTTTTTGGATGTTTTAAAAAAAATTTAAGATTTTCTCCCTATTTTTACAATTTTTATATTTTTTAAAATGTTGACGTGTCAGATAACGGTCATGTGTCAATTATTTAACACCGCTAGTTAAAATTGAATTGCACGATGGCTTAATTGTCTAACGGAGAAAACGTTGGGTGCTAAATTGTAACATTTGGGTGTCAATCTGTCTTTTTCTCTAATTTCTATATACAAAATAATGGGTTGTCTTCCAAAGTTCGAGCTATTTCAAGCTCCTCTTTATATATATATATCATCCAGTACTGCTTTCCCTCCTACGTGCGTGATCATATGGTCAATGACTCTCTTAAAGTTCGGAACATAAGGTTTGATATCTACCACGTGGCATAAGATCTCGTTTATTATGAGAGAACGAATTTTTTCAGATACGGGTAGGACTAAACGACCTATAATGATTATGTTGACTTTGATGGCATTAAACGCCGATGTGTCCGTCAGAGTCTTCCTTACGGAAGATGCAGTTGTGGGCAAGGTCAGAGCTGGCGGTGTGAGTGTCTACGGTATGTAGGAGTTAGCATTGCAACGGTCAGAACGGCTGCTGGAGAGGAGGATGGCAGCGCCACGGACACAGACGTGTGGCCTAACAAAATTTAGAAAAATTATACATTACTCTTGGTTTTCTCATCTATCCCTGTGACTTTGTTGATGCTGTTGGAAAATCCTGCAAAATAAAGTTAGAAATACAAAGATCGAGTCGCGTAGAAACGCTCGCCCTAAAGGAATTTATTTCCCCCAGGATAAAACGATCTCTTCCGATTTAGAAATCGGGATCCAGAACAGCCAGAACCAAAAACATAATATTAACCAGGAAAGGAAGGCTCTCAATTAATTGTAGTGTATATGTCTTTCTCTCTTGATATATTTTGGTTTGATAGAGTAGATAGTATTTATAGGGAGGAAAAGATCCAAACCATTATGATAGAAATATGTGGTCATTATGGTGGAGATTGATGACCATTAAGGTGGGGATTATCATGGCCATCATGGCCATTACTGTTACAGAATCATGGCAATTAAGCCGTTGCACAATCATGGTAATTAAGCCATTCATAGCCGTTGGAATGGGAGAGATATTCAACCTTTGGAATATCATTATTTTACAACAATCCCCCACATATTACAAAGGTTGATGGTAGCAATTCCTGGTTAATATATATACGGAGTATAACTTTTCGAATCTGGTGTCTTTTGGACTATGAACCAGACCTAGACAAATAAATTTTATCCTTACAGAGACAATGGTGAAGTTTAAAACTTCTATGAACCATTAGCTCTTTTGTAAGGTAGGGAATCTATTTATCATGTTATACCCCCACAATTCTTGCTGTTAACGCGGTTTTGCGCGTTTTGGCCATGCGCGTGCCTGGATGTTAATGAATGCTCTAGAGATTATGCCACAATCTCATAGGAGCGGCCCCACTCCACATTCATACAGGTGATTTCATCAAATGTATCCGCAATCAATACATCACCCATAAGGGATATGAAATCATTAAGAGTTCAAAACTCATCCTCTCAATCAATGCAGTATAACACATCCACACCATAGGAAGGACAATCAATTTGTGTTAACAGAATTAACAAGTGACTTGTTATTACCCATATGAACCTTCTTCATGGGATCTCCAATCACAAAGGTTGGGTTCCCATCACTGTTAATTTTCCAATATGGCTTTAAGTCCCATTCCCCTCGATGTTTCTTCAATTAATCGATGTTTCTTCAATTAATTTTTCCACTCAGAGACTTAGTCAGAGGATCGGCCAAAATCACTTCTGACTTCTCATAGTCAATAAAATAATTTCATCATTTGACAATAGCTAGCTCAACCATATGCAAGCCTCAGCTTGACAAACATAATGTATCGATACATAGGTGTTACACCCAATAAAATTCTCACATGTTGTAAAATTTCATCCGAAAATTATTAACATCACTAGTGGATCATCACATTTCATCACTAGTGGATTTTAATCTCATTAGATCTCATTTGAATATAAAATTCAATTATCATCATTGTATTTTCTAATACAACGGATACCACAATTCATTGTACTTATCATCACTGTATTCTCTAATACAGCGGAAACTCAAATTATATATGATACCGCAATTCATGGTACCTATCATCACTGTATTCTCTAATACAGCGGAATCTCAAGTACATCATTTAACAGTACTGAAAACCTTGACATCAAAATGTCCAATTCTTGAGAAAATCTCAAAAAAAAGTTCTAGTGATATCATTATGCTAACACATCACATCTCTCATTTATTTATTTATTTTCCCATTATCACACTTGTGATATCATTGCTGCCACAGACTCACAAAAGTATTAGTATACTTCATGGCATTTTTTTGTTTTTTGTTTTTTTAATAAATAAATAAAACAATAATTATAATATTCGGACCCCTACATTTGCGAATATTATTCTATTTGTTTAATTCTACCAAATAAATATAATTGGTACATTCTTAATTTCACACAATTACACAAGAATTAAGATTGAAAGTAAATACCTCTTTGAGAGCACATCATCTCTTATAGTATCGAGTATAATCAAATTACTCATTAATTTGATCGCAAGCTTCACGAGCGTTGAAATATATACGTTATATATTTTCCCATAATTAAGTTTTCTGCAAACTTGATTAGCTAGATAGTTCACTGCACAATTGATCCCTACCACTTTAATCAGGAAACAATCGCATTGATTAATACTCACAATTTCCACATATATATTTATGAGAATATTAATCAATCCATAGCAGTAATAGTCACACCACTTAACAATAATTTTACATGAATCACTGTTTTAAATTCTTTTTAAACAGTAAGACTAAACATTGATCTGTTTCCACAGATTCAATTCTTCTCATTTAAATACATTAATTGCACCAATTATTAACATAAATAAAACAATTTATGTCAAACAATGTATCTTAAGGAATTATTTTCACATTAAGAGAAAATTTATAACATTAATTAAGATACCTCATAAAAATTGCAATTAAGCATATAGTATAAACATTTATGCACAAAATCCCAATTTTGTACAAATCAACTTTTCAATCATTAATCACTTTTTGTTTAAAAATATCACATAAAATTGCAATTAAATTTTGGAACCTTAATTGCATACCGTAACACGTAGATTTCAATTTCACCAATAATAAAGTCATCATCCACTTTATTTTCATAATCAATTAAGAATAATCTTATATATTAAAATCTCATTTATATTTGCACCGCTTACTCCATTGCCACATTGTAACAGTAATATAACAATTAATATCGGTCATTCACCTCTTATCATTGTTAAATAAATCTTGAGTAATATAAAACACTAACCAAGAAAATTTATCAAGCACATGGAGAATAACATACCTTGATACATACTTGTATCGTATCTGAATCACTAAGAGACATGAATTTCATCATCAATATGGTCCTCATGAATGCCCCACAAGTAATTAGACTTTTTGAGAAATTAAATTGTTAAATAAATCTCTCATAAAATTATAATTCATCATGTACCATCAAAAATGAATTCTTCGTATTGCAATAGTATGTATGGCAACAACATCAAATTTGGATGAATGCACTTAATTGCATTTAAGAAATTATTTGACTAAGTTTAAACATTAGTCCATTGCCACAACATATATACGTAACTCATATAATACATTGAAATTTATTTAATGCATCCCATTATAACAATATTTATGGCATTAATACATTACCTCATAATCTTTGAATTCATTCTCGAGCTCCTTTGTAATTACTCTTAGGAATATGTACGTGCACCATTATTGCTTAATAAAAAATACCCTCCACAATAATTGGTATCAATAGAAAATAAAATAAAATAATAAAATATTAAGCAATATCAATATATAACAAACATCTCAAATTCTATGACATTAGCAGAACTAAACAGTAAATGGCCATGCTAGCAAATGCTCCTAATTACCAATTCTTTATTGGTCCATCAGAAGGCACATTATGATTTAAATATGTAATAATTAATATTTATCCGTTGACAAATTGTATTAACATTCAAATGTTAATTCACCCAAATAATTGTTAGAAATATATCCTCTTAATTAGGAATACTGATAATTTACCACAAAGAAAAGAAATACTTATCTGTTGAGCATAAGATGATGATATGAACTTTCTTTTCTTTGCACTCTTAATCGATCCATCACCGATAAGATAAATTCCTTTAGATTGTTAGAAAAATCTGTCTTAGTTGATCTCTTGGTTAGGACATTCTCGCTTGATCAAGACGGTTCACCAGGCAGGCTGAATATATTTCTTGGAATATCTGCAAAATAAAGTTATGAATCACATGTTATTTTAATAAAATTGATAATCACATACCTTAGTAGTTGTTTCTTCATCCACAAAATTGTTATCATTAAGACATAACATATGTATCTACTCTTTTCTTCAGTAAATTCCTGATGAAATAGGAAGTGAACGCTAAGACCTGTCAATTTATTTATTTATTTTTACCTATGTATAATTTCCTGTGTGTATTTTTAAACCCTTTAAATTTCAGTATTATTATCTAATCCTAAAATCAATCATTCAAAGATGCAAACTATTTTTAAAAAAATTCTCTCACTTGTTTAAGAACGAAATGACAAATTAAGTTCAAAATTTTCCTTTTGGTCAAGACCCAAAGGCACTTATGGAATATTCTTTTTTTATGGCTTACAAGACTATTCTTTATTCTTATCAGTTTGACCAACCTTGAAAATTCAGCTCATTGCTGCAGACTTGCTCTGTTAACTTAGAAATTAACTTCAAATTAACAAGTGTAGTAGATGGATTCTCAATTCTCAGGGCCTAGGCCCGCTTTCTCGATCAGAATGGTGGCTTCTGGGCCCATTTGTTCTATCTACGGAAAGAATTGTAAATAAAGAAAAAGCTCACTAAAATTTTGTTGTTGTTTTCTTTTTCAATAATAACTTTGAAAATTCCGGAGTCAAAGACTCAAAGTATCAAATTGACCAGTTTTTAACATTTAAGTGCAGACGATATCCAAAAGCAATTAATTTCAATGTTTTTTTTATAAAAAAAAATCCATCTCAATCCCAAACGTGCTTGTCTATTTAGAAAATCCCCAGCAGTAGATAATTTCATGGAAACAACCTTAATATATTAAACAGCAATGCTAATCACGTCACGTCTATGATTATTCAAGATTCAAACCAACAACTATTCCATTAATTAGAATAGTCACTTCCAAGACGAAGATAAGAGCAACCCACGTGATACACAGACTCTAAACAATTCAACTAATATCCTCGTATGATCATATCTCTATGCTGTTTGCCACTCTACTTGCCATACTATATATAAACAAATAGCTGGTTTATATTCTACACACCATTTAAATCATAAATTACTTCGTATACATTCTTACAATTAATTAATTTTTTTTTGGTATTCAGTCAACATACTGGTTAATTATTTTACTAACTTCACCAACTTAATTTACGGCATTAATTATCCACCACCACCATCTCAAAACTTCCAGTTCCACCCCATGGCTGTGTCTCTAATCAACGCCCTCCTCCCTTTCAGACACAACTCCCCGCTCCCACGCCGCAACTCTGAGTTTGTCCGCACACAATCGAAAGATTTCGCGCGCAAAAGACCCACCACCACCACACACGCCATTCCCACTAAATCCACAGGCTCCTCAGCAGCATCCTTGTCTTCCAGCCTCACCGAGAATGAAAAAGCCCAACCGCAAACCCCCGCGAGTGACACCAATGCGCCAAACACTAAACACCAAGAAGATCAGCGCAAGTTAGCTGACGTGTGGCAGGAAATCCAGGGCCAGGATGACTGGGCAGGTCTGCTTGATCCGATGGACCCACTCCTCCGATCAGAACTGATCCGCTACGGCGAGATGGCTCAGGCTTGCTACGACGCGTTCGACTACGATCCTTTCTCCAAATACTGCGGAAGTTGTCGGTTCGTCCGCCGCAGGTTCTTCGAGGAGCTTGGGATGTCGGATCGTGGGTACGAGGTTACTCGGTATCTTTACGCAACCGCTAATATTAATCTACCCAATTTTTTCAAGCAATCGAGGTGGCAGAAAATGTGGAGCAACAAGGCCAACTGGATGGGATACGTCGCCGTTTCCAACGACGAAACTACCAAGCGTTTAGGCCGCCGTGACATATCGATTTCGTGGAGAGGCACCGTCACCCGTCTGGAATGGATTTCTGATTTGATGGACTTCCTCCAACCTGTCAAAGACAGCCAGAGCAAAATCCCCTGCCCCGACCCGTCCGTCAAGGTTGAATACGGGTTCCTAGATCTTTACACGGATAAAGACCCGAACTGCCGGTTTTGCAAGTACTCCGCTAGGGAGCAGATCTTAACGGAGGTTAAACGGTTAACGGAGTTATATTCTGATGAAGAATTGAGCATTACGATAACTGGTCACAGCTTAGGCAGCGCCTTGGCGATGATAAATGCGTACGATTTAGCGGAAACGGGTTTGCACATAATGCCAGACGGGCGGGCTTTGCCCATTACGGTGTTCTCGTATTCGGGTCCTCGGGTGGGAAATTCGAGTTTTAAGGAAAGGATGGAGTTACTGGGGGTAAAAGTGCTGCGGGTGGTGAATGCACATGACATAGTTCCGAAATCGCCGGGGTTCATATTCAATGAGGACGTGCCACGTTTCTTAAACAAAATTGGGGAGATCATTTTACCGTGGTGTTACTCACATGTTGGGGTGGAGCTTGAGCTGAATCATATGCATTCACCCTTCTTGAAAGAAACTAAAGATCCCGGCAGTGCACATAATTTGGAAGCTCTCTTGCATTTGCTTGATGGGTATGTTTTCCTATCACCTTTTTTTTTTTAATTGAAAATAATTTATGCTCTCTATTTTTGTTCCCTCTTATTCGGATATAATCACTTTTAATTTTCGATAATTTCAAGTCAGCATGATGAGTTTCATAACCTAAATAAGTGATTTTGATGTTTGAATACAATAAAATTCTAAATGATATTTATGTTCCTATTTTCTTTTTTTAAAAATGAATATGAGATTTCAACTTAAATTTAAATCCCTACTATTTTTAGCTATTTTTTAATTATTCTTACTTTTCGTGTTTTTTTTTTCTCTCTTTTAAGAAGTGATGACTTGAAAGTTGAAAAAAAGATACGGTGTGTTCCCATGTACTCCCTCCGGTCTTTAATAAATAATTTTCTGAAACAGTAACATTCAGTAAAGTAAACAGTAAAAAGTCAAGTAAATTATACAGTAATATTCAGTAGGAAATATGACCGGAGAAAGTACTTAATTACCTGAAAGCTACAATCTACATCTGCTTTAAGAGCACAACTATCTCAATTATATCTTTCCATTACTATAAAAAATAGGTCTTGATTTATGATAAGATCTTGCTGCATGCCATATTTTAATATGCCAGCGCATTAGACAGAAGTTGGTGAAAATAAAAGTAATTATTATATTGATTAGCTACGGTGTAGTATTACAATATTGACCATTCTAGCGAATGGTACGTAGGGCATTTTATTTTTATCTTTTTATTAATTACTTGACAATTGACGATTATTTTTTTGTTTTCGGGCGGGCACAGCTACCATGGAAAAGGTCACCGGTTTGTGCTTGCGAGTGGAAGGGATCCTGCTTTGGTGAACAAGGCCGCTGATTTCCTGAAAGATCATTACTTGGTCCCACCAAACTGGAGGCAAGATGAGAATAAAGGTATGATCAGGAATCATGATGGGCGTTGGATACAACCTGAACGCCCAAATGTTGATCATGATCATCCCGGAGATATGCCCCATCGTCTCAAGAAATTGGGCCTAGACAGTGATAAATAAGGATACTACATTACTTCCGGGTCAAGACCAATTCTGTTCGTGTAGAAATAATCTAAGATGTAAAGTATTGAATTTCAAGATCCAATTGCTAGTACATGTATGTAAAATATAGCCTTCCCCAATTACAGGGAAGATGGATTGTCAATTTGTTTGTTGTTTCTATAAAAAAATTAGTTATCAATGAAACCTATTCTAAGTCCACTAATTTTGTTCACACCGTTATTCGCGGAGATAATTTTTTTAGACACGCAAATCAAATTTATTTTAATAGATATGTAATTTATTGGTTGTTTTGCTGGTAATAAAAATACTAATAAAAAGTTACACTATGTTCGTCTCATCTATATTTTCTTACTTAAAAATATGAACTACTCACACCAACCACCTATCACAATCAGCTGCCCCGATTGTGTTATTCAGATATCCATGATATCTTCTCAACTTTGAATTTTCTTTTTTTAAAGAAACTATACGGGTTGAAAATTACCAATTATAATTTTGGGCCGAACACAAAAAATGTTGCAGTGAGGACTAACGATATGGACCTAAAAGAAGTGATAAGAAAGAAATGGGCTTAATTTCTAAAAGTGGGAAACCAGAACCCAAAATCACTGGGTCTGTTTGGCGTTCCGGTTCTAATTGGAAAAATGCTGTGGGAAAAGTTCTGTGTGGAAAGTACTTCTGAAAAAGTGTTATGGGAAACGAGAAGTTATTTTATGGTGTTTGGTAAAAATTGCGGTTAAAACTATGGTTGGAATGTAAAATGACCATAAAGGATATAAAACTTATTTTTAAAAAATTAATAAAAATAGAAAAAGTGGATCTAGAATTACTTATCTTGAGATGGAGATTTTATTGTGGTAGTTTTTAATTTATTTTATTCTAGTATATAAAGTAAAAAAATGAATTTAAAATGAAAAAAAAAAAAAAAAAGGAAAGAGAGAGAGCAAAAGCTCAACCGAACTTTTGCTGAGGAAAGGAGGAGGGTCAAGGCAAAATTGAGTAGAGCTTTGTAGGAAGCTCGTTTCTAAAAGTGTTACCAAACACCACTTTCCAGCTTTTTGGTTTTGAAACCAACTTTTGGAAATAAAAAGTGTTTCCCAAACAGGCACGTCGTAAGCAAAAAAAGCTAAAACCCTAACAAAATCCTCCTCCTCCTCCCTCCCATCGTCGACGTCGTCTTCTGCCTCTCCCCAGAAAAAAACTAACGGTGCCTTTGCCAGCTACAGATTTTCTTATTCTAATCCGTTTTCCCTTCACTAAGGTATGGTTTAACATTTAAGTTTGAAGTGTTAATTTTTGTTCTCGTTTTATTAAATCGTAGGTGATTTTACTCTTTTATTATATCCATGTCAAATGTTTCAATCTAGATGATAGTTGATGTATTCTTTGGAAATTTCTTAGTGGCGTTTGGTTAAGTTAAGTTAGGTTTGTGTTGCAGGGGCGGAGTTTCTAGTGTTTGAAGAAGATGAGTTTGCTTTCTCAAAATGTTGCCAAGCTTAATACAGGGGAGAAGGATGAAACTAACATTACAAATGGTGGTGAAGAATCTGATATGATTCTGTCAAAGTCAAAGAAGAGAAAGAAGGAAAAACGTGAGTATTTGGAGATTAAAGAAGGGAAACAAATGAAGAAGCTGGAGGATTTTTTGTTTGGCTCTTTATACTCTCCTGTTCAGTTTGGAAAGGTTGATAATGACGATGAAGAGGAAAAAGTTTCTATACCCATGTTTATAGACAAGAATTCGTCGGGTGGTGTAGACCCATTTTATGAAGATGATGACGAGGAATTGTCTGATGATGAAATAGGGGGTGAAAAGGAAATTACAGAGCGGAAAGCTGTCTGGGTCGATGAGGAGGAAGAAACTACTCAAGTTAACATTAATAAGGTTAATAGATTAAGAAAACTGAGGAAGGAGGAGGATGAGAGTGTCATTTCTGGTACACAATATGTTGCAAGATTAAGAGCTCAGCATGCTAAGATGAACCCTGCAACTGATTGGGCCCAACTTGATTTCCAGCCAAGAGGTGATGCTTTTTCGGATGAAGAATTATCAGATGAAGAAAAGGACACGATGGTTACAGATGATCTTCTTCGAACAAATGAAGATCTCGTTGTGAAGAGTAGAGCAAAACTGTTGCCTGGTCTTCTTGAGTATTCAAGACTCAAGGATGCAAATGCTGAGGATCCATCTCATCTTCCAATTAATTCTGTCCAGTTCCATCGAAATGCTCAGTTGTTACTTGCTGGTGGATTGGATTCAGGGCTTAGGTTTTTTCAGATCGATGGGAAACGGAATACCAAAATACAAAGCATATTCATTGAGGATTGCCCCATCCGAAAGGCATCATTCGTACCTGATGGTTCTCAGGTAATTATAGCTGGAAGAAGAAAGTTCTTTTACTGCTTTGATTTAGTTAAAGCTAAAGTGGACAAAATAAGTCCTCTTGTTGGCAGGGAGGAGAAGAGCTTGGAAGTTTTTGAGGTGTCCCCTGATTCTAGCACAATTGCTTTTGTTGGCAACGAGGGCTATGTCTTGTTGGTATCAACCAAAACAAAGGAACTAATTGGAACTCTAAAGATGAACGGAACTGCTCGAGCTTTATCATTCTCTGATGATGGGTTGCAATTACTTAGCCATGGAGGTGATGGACAGATATATCACTGGGATTTGAGAACCAGGACTTGCATCCATAAGGCAGTTGATGAGGGTTGTGTTCATGGCACAGCTCTTTGCACATCACCGACAAATAACTTTTTTGCCGCCGGTTCAGACAGTGGGATAGTGAATGTTTACAACAGAGATGAGTTTCTAGGTGGAAAGAGAAAACCAGTGAAGACTATCGAGAATTTGACCACCAGAGTTGATTTTATGAAATTCAATAGCGATGCCCAAATATTGGCCGTCTGTTCAACGAAGAAGAAGAACAGTTTGAAGTTGATACATGTCCCATCATTTACTGTGTTTTCCAACTGGCCACCAGCAAATAGTGCCTTTCGTTCGCCCCGATCTTTGGACTTCAGCCCTGGTGGGGGTTTCATGGCCGTAGGAAATTCTTCTGGAAAAGTATTGCTCTACAAGTTGCACCATTATAATCATGCATAGAGAAATTGTGAAGCATTGGGATGTTTGATTTCACTGATACGGTACCATCTCAACTGGAGTATTTCGTTTGTGTTTATTATGTTGATAGGAGGTGGTGTCCTATATATTAATCCTATTTTCGTTGTTCTGTTGGCTCAGGTTGTGCAGATTAGCATATGGCGCAATGCTTGCAATCTTCACAAAGATGAAAGAACTGATCTTTTGATTTGGAGAGGAATTTGATCAATGCGCAATTGTTGCGGTCAGCTTCTAGTGGTGACATTTGGGTTTTTATAGGATCGAAAGTGTTGCTCAAGTTTTTGATTGATTGTTTGTTGTAATGGAATCTATATTTTGTTAAAACTTATTTAAATGCATTCTGGTGGTTATTTCCCCCTCTTTTGCTTTGCTTTTCACTATTTATTTTGATTACCACATTTCTTTTGGGAGTTACTATTTAACAGTTGAATTATGGCACGTTTTCAGTCTTGTACCAAAGGAATTATGCTTGATTGAATCCTCTAAAACAAACACCTTGTATCATGCATACAAAACACGAAGAGGACTACTACTAACTAGAGGTAGGCAAAAGTTCCGATACCTGAAATTTTGATTTTTCGTCTTGAGTTTTTTTTTAAAATTTTGGATCAGAAATTTCGGGTATCGGAAATTCGAGATCGGGAAAGTAATACTCGAAATTAATTTCGGAACGGAACGAGATCCATTTTTGTAATTTCGGGTATCCGAACTTAAGGATATTAGGGTGGGTATTGATGATTTCATTTTCTCACATCTCTCTCTCTCTCTCCTCTTACGGACACAACACCATCGTCACCAACACTATCTTCACCAGTCACTGAGGTGACTAACCCAAATTTTGATTTTCTATTTTATTAATTAGGAGTTTAAAAAATTCAGAGGAAAATGACTGATAACCTAGAAGATGTGGTAATGGCAGATACACAAAGTGACAAATACACAAACACAACAAACGCAAGCACAAGCTGGAGCTACTACGACTATTGTTACAGTCAAGAAAGAGAAGAAAAGGAAGGAGATTGCTGGAAGATCAGTGGTGTGGAAGCAGTTTACAAAGTACCAAAATGAGGATAGAGAATGGAAAGGTACTTGTGTTTACTGTAAAACTGATATTGCATGTGATTATTTTTTTTTTAATAGGCTGATGTATATATATATATATAATAAAAGGACATTACAAATGACCAAAAAGATCACGGACCAATACAGAGAGCGACAGAGCAGGTAACCAGGCTACCTGCAGAAAACTGAGCCAACACACTCTCAAACTCACTCGCCTAACTACTCAACACTCAACAACAGAAGAGCAACGAATAGTGGAACAAAAGCGACTAACAACACTATCTACACTATCTTCCTAGCCCATAAAGCCATTCCGGCCCAAGGAACATCTGAGAATGCGAATAGGGAAAACGTGGATCCAAAGTAAGCAACCAATGTTGCCAAGTACTAAAGATGAGGTTAAGACAGCCAAAAGAGCAACATCTACCTTCTTTGAAGACCACTTTATTCCTCTGGAGCCAAATGGAGTAACATCCGGCGTATAGAAGAATCGACCAGCTATCTTGAACTACCCTTTTGTTACACATCAGCAGCGACGACCAACTATTCCAGTGATCTAACATAGACTTAGGGGTCACCCACTGCATACCCGCCCATCTTATGATCGTCGTCCATATTTGAAGAGTAAACTTACAATGAAGTAAGAGATGGTCAACCGTTTCCTCGTTATCCCCACACAGAGGGCACCTATCGCTATCTGAATTTACAATAGACCTGTGCCGCAGGAAGTCCCTAGTAGCTATCCCGTTATTCAAGGCGAGCCAAGTAAAGATTTGAGCCCTGTGAGGCACCTTCGCCTTCCAACATTGCTGCAGATAGTTGTCCCCATTGTTCACCCCATTCCACCTCGCTTTCTCTCTGCAAAAGGAACCAACCGTATACTTACCAGAAACATCTAGCTTCCACAAAATCTTATCCCTGGATTCGCCGACCAGCGGTTGAGGTATCAGACGCTGCATATCCCTAACCTCATCCAACTCCCATTCGAACAGAGCTCTTCGCCATTTGAAATCCCACTCCCAAACCCCTTCTGACCAAGAACCGATCTCCCTAATCGTCCCCAACTTGTCCGTCGTTAATTGATACAGCCGGGGATGTTTAATTGCCAGGGGAATTCTGTCAGCCCAAGGGTCCCACCACGTCATCACATGAGCTCCATTCCCCACCTTGATCATCACCTGAGTAGTCCATAAATCAAACGCTGATCCATTTCTACCACAAACTGCTAGCATATCCTTCCACAGCGCGGATGCCGCCACTTTCTCCGACCGCCACACATCCCCTATTGAACGAACCCCGTATTCTGCCCTTATAATCCTCTCCCATGTTCCCTCCTTCCCTGTCACAACTCCCCAAAACCGTTTCAATAACAAGGCTTCATTTCTTGTCCGCAAGCATCCTAACCCAAGACCTCCATCTTCCTTGCTTTTGATGACTTTTCCCCACTGAACTTTCGGTATACCCCTGTGGTTATCATCGCCACCCCAAAGAAATTTGCGCATCATCTTTTCGCATTGGCGGACAACCCCCAAAGGAATTCTAAAGATGGACATGTTGTAAACAGGTAAGCTCATCAAGACAGACTTAATTAAGGTTACCCTTCCTCCCAGCGAAAGAAGAGCACCTTTCCAAGACGCTAGCCTTCTTCTAACCGCCGACAGCAAACCTTCCCAATTAGACAGGCGTTTGGGATTAATCCCAACACAAGAGCCAAGATATTTAAACGGAGTAACTTCAAACTTACATCCCGCTCTCCTAGCTAGAGTTTCCCCATCCGTCGTGAATACATTTATCCCCACAAGCGAGCTCTTATGGAAATTAACCTTGAGCCTAGAGTAAGCATCAAACCACCTGAGAATACCTTTAACAGCCTGAATCTCATCTTCCTCGCTATTAACAAAGATCAATGTATCATCCGCAAACTGTAGATGATTAATAAGCCAACCATTCCCTCTGACTCCTTTTAAAATCCCCTCCTCCAACGCTTGATTAAACAACCTGTTTAAACCTTCTGCCGCAATGTTGAATAAGAAGGGAGAGAGAGGGCAGCCTTGACGTAGACCACGACCCACAGGAAATTGCTTAGAAGGGGAGCCATTAATTAAAACAGAGACCATCGCTGTTTTTAAACACTGCTGCACCCATCCTCTCCACCTAGGACTGAACCCCATATGACTCATGACATCCCCTAAATAGCCCCAGTTCACCGAATCATATGCCTTCTCGAAATCAACTTTGAATAGGAATCCTTTCCTTTTCGAAGCTTTGAGGGTGTGGACCACCTCATTGGCAGTGAGAACACAATCCAAAGCTTGCCTCCCCTTGATGAAACCATGTTGATTGTCACTAATCAGAGAAGAAATCACATTGCCTAATCTCCCAGCAAGCACTTTAGACACGATTTTATAGTAGCTGCTAACCAAACTAATGGGGCGATAGTCTTGAAACTTGTTAGCCCCTGATTTTTTTGCGATTAGGGTGATGAAGGAAGTATTCGCTCCATGAGGAAATCGACATAACCTGAAAAAGGTCTTAACCAGACTGCACATATCATTTCCAATTATATCCCAGGCTTGCTGTATGAAAAACATAGAATACCCATCAGGACCAGGTGCTTTGTCACTACCACACTGATTAACTGCCTCCCAAACTTCCTCATCCGTCACCTCTCTATCCAGGTAATCCACTTGCACAGCAGATAAACAAGGAAAGCCCAAGTTCTGCAACTTGGGCCTATCCCACTGATCCTCTTTAAAAAAATCGCCGAAATGTCTCCAAGCCTCATCTTTGATTTCCTCGGGCGAGGTTAATCTGCCATTGCTCGTAATCAACTCCCCAATATTATTGCGATGCATACAATTTTTCGCTACGCGGTGGAAAAACTTGGTATTCCGATCACCATCCTTGTTCCATCTCACTCTAGCCTTCTGCTGCCAAATCCTACTGATTTGCCCTTACTTAACCCAGATGGAGGATTCAAGTTGATTTTTCTCTTCTAATTCAGGTCCCGATAAAGAACGCGTGTCTCCTTGACTGTCTAACCAGTCCAGTTTGTTCTGCATCGTCAAAAGAACATGCTCCACATTACCAAAAACCTCCTTATTCCACTGAATCAGGTACTTCTTTAGCTCCCTAAATCTTTTTAGAATCAGAAAATCTCCAGGAAACTCACCACATAGCTTATCCCACCAACCCCTCACCTTATTCTTAAACTCGAACGAATCCCACCACACAGCAAGGTCACGGAAAGGCTTGGGCCCCCAATTCCGGCCTTCGGATCTCAAGAAAAGAGGAGTATGATCAGAGTGGTTTTTGCTTAAAGCCACCAAGGATAGCTGAGGCCACGGGGAGAACCACCCATCCTGAGCAAAGATGTGATCAATCTTACTACGGCTGCTAGAATTAGCCCACGTGAACCGACGCCCAGAGAGCTGGAATTCTTGAAGCCTACACTCCTCGATAAAACTCCTGAAGTCCCTCATCCCGCTAGTGATCTCCAACCCATAAAGACGCTCGAAAGGCTCTAAAATTTCATTGAAATCCCCCGCAATCAAAACAGGGGATCTGGCCTGCGAGATAACCTCAACAAGTTGCCTCCATAAATGACCCCTTTCCCCCGCCGTGGAGTATGCGTAGATATTTATCAGTGTACATTCGAAGTTTGTTGGAACGTACTTGCCTTCCATCCACAAGAACCGATCCCCAATCCCACTCCTAGACATGATGAAGTCATCAGAGTTCCACACAGCAAGAAGACCACCCGACCTGCCAGTCGCTGGAGCAGCAAGCCATTCAATCTTATTGCTCTTCCAAAGGGATTTCACAAAAAAGTCATTCATATTACTCCTCTTCGTCTCTTGAATAAACACAATACTCACACTTCCCTGAACTACCTGCTGACGGATGAATCTCCTCTTCGCAGCTAGCTGCAAACCACGACTGTTCCAGGATAAAATGTTCACCATAATCCTGACTATCACACGCGAACAGACACTCACTTGAGATTTTCAAGTTCCCCAGCGAAGCGTTGTTGATCAAAAATGCGCATCGCCTCCTCGTTTGCATGATCAGTTAACCCTAACTTCTTGCCAAGTTCCCACACATCTCCCTTCAGCACTGTTGCAGCTTGGGCCTTATTGCTGCGTTCTATGCCAGCATCCGATATATGTACATCACTTCCAACAGACGCTGCGTCCTGGGTCGAATGGATACTTCCCCCCTTGCCCGCGATTCTTTTGATCTTGCCATGATTCCTATTTAAATTCACCCAAGGGCAGTTAGCGCTGGTTGTCGGTACTAGAGATCCCGATACCCCCGGCGAAACAGCCTGTCTCACAGTTCTACTGGTAGCGGACCCAGTTGGAACAACAAGTGCCCCTGAATTCACACTCAGGTTTGTCCCTACACTACCATGCTCCTCCAATTCCTCTTCGCAGTCAGACTCCTGACTCCCAACTCCTACCATCCAATCCAAATTGGATATTGTCCCTTGCATCGGTTCTTCCTGACATCTAACCTTATGAACTACCCCACTGACAGAAATCTGGACCTCGAGATCAATACTCACGTACTTCGTCGACACCAACATACGCGCTACATCCATGCGCTTCCTGTTAACCGTATTCTCATCAACGGCAACCAGACCTCCGGCCTTATCTCCAATGGCTTGGAACGCATGATGGCCCCACACTTGAAGGGGGATCCCGGTGCACTGGATCCACACCAATCTGCCTCCATCCTGAGACGCTTCCTGCCAAGGGATAACCTTAGAAAAGAGAGAGTCCACAACAGCGCAAGGGGAAGCCATGCAGCGGTCAAATTCATCCTCTCTATCAAACTCAAGGAGAACCAAACCCCTTCCCAAGATACGGGTATCACAAATCCACCCCGCTTCCACTATCAACTCTTGAATCTCCGGAAGTCTCTCTATTGATCGAATGACCCCTACCGCACTCCTCCTGAGCCAACAGTCATTGGACCTAGGGATTGGCAGGTCAATAATATCGTTAGGAACTGGGATTTCCCATCCTCTGGTGGTAGCTGTGGCCAGTCCGAAGTTCCTAGGTTTAGCAGGCTCCACGGTCAGAGTTCTCGGTTTGTTGTTCTTCCCCTCGTACCGATGGGGGGAAGCAGTAGGTATGCCGCGACGCCTTTTCCTGCCTACAGCGCACTTGATAGCAGAGGCACCCACGGATTGATTGTTGAGGGAACTCAACATAAGATCGACATTCTTGACCCCAACCAGGCGAATGAAACCAAATCTCTTCCCGTCCTTATTGCGCCGCTGCGCTACATAAGCATCGCGAACAAAACTGAACTGAGGCAACCTCCATCTCTTAGCAGCCAAATACCGGAGGGCCCTAGGATCAATATGGGAAGGGAGATTTTCCACATAAAACGACGTCTCAGTGACGGGAAGGTACGTCATTGAGGCGAAGAGGCAAGGAGAGGAGACCACTAGTTGAAGCAATTCGTCAAACACTTGATGTGCACAATAACAACCTGATCACACAGAAGTCACCCCCGACCCATCTTCCGTCGACCACAGAACCCTCACAAACCCGGTAGAACGGCGACAACACTGAACAAAATCTGCAAAATACACAAAAGGGCCCACGAAGTCCCTTCAAACCAACCAAACCAAGCAAAGGAGAAGCAAAACAAAATTAAAAAAGCGGATCCAAGAGCAATCGGGGAGAGGGAGCCAGACGCGGATCCCAAATGAAGAGAGAAGAAACGGCCCGTAGATGCAGATCGCCGCACCCCGAAGAGACAGCCAAGATCGCAGAAGGGACAAAGAGACAGCAGATCGGGTGAGGGAGGACGCAGGGACAGCGAAGAACGGCTGGAGCGGCTAAGATTTTACGCCAGCTGCAGTGGGCAGCTGGTATTTTGGTGACTCCGGCAGCAGTGGGCTGACCGGAGGGGAAGAGAGAGAGGGTCTAGAAGAATAAGAAAGTCTTTCTCAATGCCAAATGTTATTGCATGTGATTATAAGTTAGATGATACAAATGACATGAGAAATCACATGAAAAGGTGTAAAGAGGTACCCCATTCTAATGACCATAGGAAAACTAAAATGACAACTTATGTAAATTTTGATGGTAGTAAGACTATAGGACCTTGGAAATTTGACCAAGAAGCTTGTAAGAGAGTTTTGGCACTAATGATAATAGAGGATGAACTTCCTTTTAGGTTTGTAGAGGGGGTAGGGTTTAGAAAGTTCATGACTACTGTATAGAATAGGTTTGTAGTGCCTTCTAGGAGCACAATTAGTAGGTTTTGTTATAAGTTGTATGTTGAGGAGAAGTTGAGATTGAAAAGGTATTTGATATCCAATTGTGAAAGGGTTTCTATTACCACTGACACTTGGACATCCATTCAGAGGATTAACTACATGGTTGTAACTGCTCACTTTATTGATAATGATTGAAATTTACAGAAAAAAGTATTGAATTTTTGTCCAATCAATAGCCATAAAGGTGATGCTATAGGAAAGGCTCTTGAGAAATGTCTGATTTATTGAGTAATCAATAAGGTATTTACAATCACAGTAGATAATGCTAGCTCAAATGACTTAGCTGTTGCTTGGATTAGGAAGAGGATGAATCAGTGGGGTACAAGTATTTGTGAGGGAGAGTTTTTTCATGTAAGGTGCATTATACACATAGTCAATTTGATGGTAATGCATGAGCTTAGCACTGTGGGAACATCAATCATTAGGATCAGAGAGGCAATAAGGTACATTAGACAGTCTCCATCTAGACTGTCAAAGTTTAAGGAATGTGCAGAAAGAGAGCATGTTGAGTCTAAAGGATTGTTGTGTTTAGATGTGTGTACTAGGTGGAACTCCACCTATTTGATGTTAGAGTCTGATTTGAAGTTTGAAAAAGCCTTTGAGGCAGATGAGGATGTGGATCCTTTCTACAAGATTGAGCTTGAGATGAGGGAAGAAAAAAGAAAGACTAAAGGAAAGCAGAAATCAAATGATGTTGATTTGGCTGATATTCTGACATTTGATGATGATGAGGAATATTCAGAGGATGATGGTGTTGAATATGTCATGGACATGGAGAAATGATATAGAACTGATGGTGGTGGAGGTGGTGTACCAAGAGAAGGTGATTGGGTGAATGCAAGAAGATTATGTCAGACTTTGAGGTACTTTTATGATTTAACTTGCTTTGTGTCAGGGTCTAAATATGTTACTGCAAATGCTTATTTTGATCAAGTTTCTAATGTCGCTTCCATGTTGACAGGTTGAGAGAAGAGTAATGACATAGAACTTAAGAGATTGGCAGTAAAGATGCATGAGAAATTTGACAAGTATTGGGGTAATGTGGGTAAGTTTAATTCTCTTCTTTATATTGCAGTTGTGTTTGATTCAAGAAAGAATATGGATTATGTGGCATTTGCTCTATTAGATGTGCATGGGGACATTGTTGGGAAAGAGTTGGTAGATAAAGTGAAGAGGGATACAGAAAAGATATATGTAGGGTACTAGGAGTTGTATAAGAATAGAAAAGAGCATAGTGTTGTAGGTGAAACTTCTTTGGATAAGAGAGGGTCTAGTGGAAGTCAGATGCAAGAAAGTTGTGTAGACATAGCTTCTGAGTTGATAAGTGCTAGAGAAAAAAGGATTAAGAGGTTCAAGGAAGCTAATGGTGGAGGCACATTTGAAATCAAGTAAGAACTGAAATTTTACTTGCAAGAGAATGTTATTGAAGGAGGCAGATCATTTTCCATCTTGGACTGGTGGAAAAAGCATGCTCCAAGGTTCCCTATTCTTTATAAGATGGTAAGGGATGTACTAGCTGTCCAAGTCTCCATAGTGGCATCTGAATCTGCATTCAGTACTGGAGGAAAAGTCTTTGACCCTTTTAGGAGCTCTTTGACTCCAATGGTTGTGCAAGCCTTAATATGTGCACAAGATTGGTTCATGTCATCAAGAGAATCCATGAAAATTGAAAAGGACCTTGCTGAGCTTGACCAATAAAAAAATGGTAAGTTTTTTTTTTTTATTGCAATTGAGTTCTATACATATTTTTTTTCTACATTTAATTACTCATATTTTCTATTTCTTGTAATACTTTGATTTTCAGAATTCTCTCAAATGGCAGTGGAGACCACCATTACAGAAATTTAGTTGCTTGGACTTTCAAATCAGATCAGTTGCTTGGTTGGACTTTCAAATCAGATCACTTACTTGACAGTGAATTTTATATTACTGTTGTTGTTTGTTGGATTAATTGGGTTGAATTGAAATATTAATTAATTGTTGGATTACTTGGATTGCAATTTGTATGTTTAATTTGGATTGTGTACTTCGGGTTGTTGTTGTTGATTGGTGGAAAATTGCAAATTGCGTCAGGTAGTTGATTGATTGGTGCAGAATTGTAAATTGCTGTAGGTAGTTGAATTTCGAAAATTTTGGGTATCCGAAAATACCCGAAATCATAATTTCGGAAATTCAGGATCAAGAAGGAGTTTTTGGAATTAGGGGTCGGGAATATTTTTAGACAGTTCGGAATACCTGTACCCGAAATAAAAATTTTGGAAATACCTAAAATACCCGTTTGCCCACCTCTACTACTAACATCGTTTGAAAGGCATGGAATCCTTTTCACATCAGCAGTCAAGACTCGGGTCGACCATAACTTTTAACTGGCCTGCAATTTTTCGGTTCTCCCTGCATGTTTTTTGAACTCAACACTGATAAGATGATGAGCTGCTCCACGTTTATACAGTTCACTAGAATTTAGAATAGAAGGACTTCCATACTAAAATATTAACATACTTTCCCAACAGAAAGTTTCTCAGATCGATATAGCAAAGCTAAATGAAAGACTAGTTGGGTGTGCACATTAGAGCATTCAAAAATTGGGACGCAGGGTCAAGTTGGTTATAGAGTCTTGAAAATCATCAAGGATATGCAGAGAACTGTTCTTCACCGGAGTAACATGTGTCACATCTATGAAACTAGACACTTATTTACAACAAGGTAAGCTTCAAAGCAGAGAGCATCGATAATCCGAGACAAATCATGAATGATCTCACAATTTGCTCCACGGGGACTTCCTATAAGACTTTAAGGTTTCAATCCATTTGTATTTTGTGCATCGCCAGTCACCACCATGAAACTGGACCTAGACTATAGAAATCAAGTGTTCCCTGGACGAAAACCAGAAACCAATTAAACAAGGTTCTTAAAAAGCACTGCTATTAGCCAATGAATATAAAAATAGAGGAAAAGACGCAGAAACTAGATTTTGAGTAGTTAGCAGACAAGGACAAACATATTATAGTTTTTTCCTTTAAGCAACAAAAACAAGAAATCCAGCAACAGTCCAATAGAACTGTATCATTAGCCTATCAGAGGTTATACATTGAAAACACTGATTGAAACCTAATGATGTTTATGTAATTAACCCTATAGGGAATTCTCAAGGAAAATATTCTCTTTTTAATAAGAAAATAATACTTGTGTGTAGACCTCACACCAATGCCTATCCATTTTCCACATACAAGATTATACCCCTTCAATAAATCAAATCATCAAGTCACTACTTCAGCAATGCACAAATGCATTATAGATGAAAATTACTCTACAAGCACAAATAAACACACATTGCAACAACTAAATAGAAAAGCTGTATTACAAGGATGTATGTTACGTTCATGTGGACAGAGGCAGTAAAAAGATATGTAGACTTACTGTAACCAGCATAGGGGCAAATGGCTTTTCAGGCTGCTCAATTGGAATTGGAGGATAGTGTACACTTTGGACTTGAAACCTTATCTGGCATTAGAACAGAAGTCAGAATGCACTTGAATGCTAGAAGCTTAAGTGAGTTTGCAGCTAAAAAGTTAGAAGACAAACCTCATCTTGGCCATCGATAATATATTTTGCATCGCTAGCTTCTTCATTTTCTTCTTGAGGATAATCCCACGTCCATATGCACTGATATCTGCATTTCTCATTGCAATTTTTCTCCACAATTATAATTTGCACTCATACATGTAAAGCAAGGGCTAAGAACAAACAAAAGACAGTAAATGAAGCAAAGATATGCTGAACATGTTGTTTCCATCATGTCATATCAATATCATACAGGAGACTAACTAGAAATTGTGCTTTTACCTGTTCTCTGGGTCAGGTCCAGGAATGGATGGATTTGGTAAAAGATGGGCGGGTACGTAAATATCGTCAAAGAATCCAAGCGATACTGCCAATATATGAATTCAACATTAGTATACAAGCGAATAGTTATAGCTCAATGCGACGAGACAATGAAGAATTAATAAAAGGGCCTCAGCAAAGCAAATAGAATCAGAAACATTAGAACGGAACGAATCAAATTGTCGACCATTACAACACAATTAAACCACAGAGCAAGTTCTGAAGAACACATGTAAAAGTAAACAGCAGAGCTACCAAAACGTACAGCGCAAACCATCCTGGTTAGATTCTTTAAGTTTTGCAACAATGATCTCCCCCAGAAACGGGCGAAATACAATCATTCTAAACTCCACCTGCCAGAATAACAAACAAAGAACTTTTACTATGCAATTCAACATAACCTAAACAGCATTGCAATATAATCGTCCCAAATGCAGTTATAATCTTAGAAGATACCTTGTAGGTAGAAGCACCTTCTCCAGCGAGGATAAACCCACCGTTGATTTTTCTGATATCATAAATCGAGATACAAAGTCCCAATTTTGGGATAACCTTAATCATAGAAAACGAAAAGAAAGAAAGAAATCAATAAAAAGTGTAAGTATAATTAAATGTATATCAAAGAAAAAAGGAAATGAAAAGGAAGCAAGCACCTTGTCTAGGAAAACATCCTCAAGCCCTTTCTTGATGGCGTCGGCGAGAGGGAGAGAGAGGAGGTGAGGAGGCAAGCGCAAGGTGTGCTCTATTAAGCTCAGATAGAACATGGTTTTTTTTTCTTTCTTCCTCAAAGATGAATTATGTGGGGTTTTAGCAATTATGGAGTTTAGGGTTTTAGATTTTAAAGATTTTATTTTTATTTTTACTTTAATTTGAAGAGGATGGTAATAAAAGGCGTTAACTCGGTAGTGAAATTAATTTATTTTTTCTTTAGCGGTGAGCGAATGGTGAGGCGACACGTAGGCTTTCTAGCGTAAATGGATTAATTTGTCTGATCGAAAAATATATCTAAAATTAATCCAAATTCAATTTAGTGCTACTTTTCTCTGTTCTTCTGGGTTAGCGACATGGAGCTCTCTTCCTTACCCACTACATCAAGGCTCTATTTGCATTCTTCTTGTTCTTCTTTTACTGGTATCTCTTTCATTTTCTTCGACTTCTTTTCATTATTCTAATTTTTTCCTTGCTTCCTTCTTTTTTTTGGTTTTTGAATGTGGTGGCAGTTGCGATCATTCAGTTTCTAATCTTAGTTGTTGTCGTTGATTGAATATTAGCTTATGAATTTTAATTGGGAAAGTGCAGTTTGTTTAAAGGAAGCTCAATTTTGAACTTTTTTCCCCCTAAATTTGCAGACTGTTTGCTGGTTAAAAGAGTTAGACTTTCTTTACCTCGTCAGTGTTTGCTGCCCTTGTCTTTGAACGGAAGACGACCTGCGTCACTAATTCACAAGGAAAACTCTTCTAAGGTTCTCACTTTCTTGTTATTAGCTGTTGTTCTTGTCGATTCATTTGTAGTTTTGTTCTTAACACCTGAGCAAAAACTTACAGATATATGTCTTTTATGGTCTCAGTTTGTGTTTTTTGTGTTTATGTTGTCAGGTATTATGTGCTCAAAAGGGTGAAATTCCTGTTGTTGATGGCAGGTATGTATATCTATTGGTCGGAAAGCAGGCTATTGACTGTTGACTGATCTGTCTTATGTAGCATTTTAAAGAGTGGTTTCAGATAGATGTGTTTGTTCCACAAGTTCTCTGTTTTCTAATTCGAAGTAACTCGTGTTCTAAACTTTATCAGGCATGTTTGATCTGGCTGTCAGTCAAGTTTTACTAATGCTAGTTAACTTTCTTTGTCTTTTTGGAATCATGATTTTGTAAGTTGTACAAAGTTTTGAACTTTTTTGTTACCAACCTTTTTCAACCCAAATTCTTATATATCAGTCAGATGAAGGCACGGACATTCATAATGTATATCTTCTTTATAAGTTTATTATTCCTTTGCAGTTCTATGTATGAGATATATGATGCTTTGGCTGAGCGTATTCTTCCCACAGCAGCAGTCTCCTTGAATCCTAATTCAAAGTAAGTTCTCAGTTTCTAAATGTGGAGGGAGGTTGTCCTCTTGTATTGGTTTTTTTACATACTTTCTGTCAAACTGTTTCAGCTTCCTTAATAAATTCTGTGCTACGTGTACAGTTCTTCTGGAAGTAGTATGATTTTTTTTGGATCTCCTCTCTGTATAATCTATACAGATGTGTCTGTGCGTATAAAGTTCTAGGTTTATGTATTCTGCTTATTGAAAGCCGACACAGCTGTATCAGGAATCAAATAAGAGCCGTTCCACGAAGTAGCGCATTGAAAAATGTGCAAGACAGATCAATCACGTTCAAGTCTTGATTCATACTAATTTGATTGATACTTGTCTGCTTATAATACTTTCTGGACATAATGTTGTCCCACATAATCACGTTGACAGAATTTTGATGCATGAACTTTAATCTTTGGTCTGATAATGGATGCTCCCTTTCACTCTGTTTACTCCGCTTGAAGTATAGAAATTGTGATTGCAAATGAATGTTGAGAATAATTAGTACCTCAACTCATGCCAAGTGGTTTTTTTGTTAAAAGCATCCCTCTCAATGTTAAAGCCGTGCTTAAACTGTGCACAGGCATATTATAGGTTTGGCAGGTCCTCCTGGTGCTGGAAAGAGCACTGTGGCTTCTGAAATTGTGCAAAGGGTTAATAAATTATGGCCCCAAAAAGCTCCTTCACGTGATTCTCTAGTTGACCCTCCTGATGTTGCTGCTGTTATTCCAATGGATGGGTTCCATTTATATCGTTCTGAGCTTGATGCAATGGAGGTTAAGCTTGCTCTGTGGTTATTTATTTGGAAGTTGTTGTATATTTTATCCATCACTGACGCTCTTCCATTATAGGATCCAGAGGAAGCTCATGCGAGAAGGGGCGGTGCGCTTCTAGCATTACCTTTTCCCCTTTTGAACTTAGTGCTACTTGTCAGTTTTGTTGGTTGATTTTTGTTGTTGTAATTCAGCTCCATGGACATTTTCTCCCTCAAAACTACTTAGTTGTCTGAAGAAGTTGAGGAATGAGGTGGGTACCGATAATCACTCATTGTTCAGTTAACTTATCTTGATTTACATGTTCAGTTTGTGATGTGCCGCAAACATGTGATCCTGATTGGGGCTAAAAGTTTCAGGGGTCAGTTTATGCACCGTCTTTTAATCACGGTGTTGGAGACCCAGTTGAAGATGATATCTTTGTGAGCCTTCAGTAAGTGATCAGTTTATGCATGATTCTATTCAGATATGTTTGATGAGAAATGGTAATATACTCCATGGTATATATATGGCGATAATGCCTGTGTTCTTACGGCTTGCAGGCGTAAAGTGATAATTGTTGAAGGAAATTATCTGTTTCTAGAGGAAGGGGTCTGGAAGGATGTGTCATCAATGTTCGATGAGAAATGGTACGGATTGCGATGCAACCATGCTATTTTAGTTCCCATCTCACAGCTGAGTAATTAACACTGTATACCGTTTCCCTTGAAGGTTTATTGATGTGGATATTGACGCGTCAATGCTACGAGTTTTAAAGAGACATATTTCAACAGGTATTTTGCCATTGCTTACGATCAACATTAGCTCTTCTAGCTAGGAAAATGGGAATTGAAAGAGATTGTCTAATTTTATGTTGTCAAACAGGAAAGCCTCTGGACGTTGCTAAATGGCGAGTAAGTTAATTTCTGTTTCCAGTTATTGGTTTGAGTTGGTCTCTGGAGAATGGTTAACATAAAATTCGATATGCAGATTGAGTATAATGACCGGCCTAACGCAGAGCTTATAATGAAGTCAAAGAAGAATGCGGATCTAATAATCAGGTCCATTGATCTCTGAAATGGATTAATTAGAAGATGACGGAAGGACCAAGGAGATTAGCTGAATTTGTTTGTTCTTCATTGAATCAATCCAAACTGATGCAAATAGATAATAAACAGATATTCTTCTCCCCGGTTTCTTTGTTCTATGATTCAGTCTTTTACAAAACAGATTGTTTATGATGCTTTGAATAATCCTAGAACCAATATTTCCAATCTGCAATTTGAACATACATATATGGTCATGCTATTTTCACCGTCCCAATGGTTATACATATGGATCGAATGATGGAAGATGAAAAGCAGGTATAATGCGAGAGTTGTATCGGAGAAGAATACAAATAAGCAGCAAAGTACACAACATAGGGAAACACTTGTCTTGCTACAAATTGAGGGAAAAGCCAAAGTCTTTTGCATTTTTTACATTCCTTTTACATAATGGATTGATTGATTTTGGCTTCTTAGAGGGACAAAGCAGAGTCGTCATCCTCATCAAGGGAGGAAGTGTAAATGGTGTAGAAAACCCAAATGAGAGTGAACACCCCCAATAGGATCCAGGAAAGAAGGTTGTTGCTCAAACCAAAAGGAAGACCAGTTCCTTCTGTTGACATTCTCTCATCCACCAGAGCGAAAGCCGGGCTCGACATGGTTGCAGCACCCATTGCAGCCATCAGCGACGCACCGAAAACCGGCGAGGAAGAAGAAGGAGGCTTCTCCTCCATGGAACAGCTCACTCTTCCTTTCCTTGCAATAGCAGGCAACCCTGAAACCAATATTTGTCAATATAAGAAAAAGAATGGAAAAACATTTACACATCTTACGAACAACAGCTCGAATCAAATACGAACTAAACAAGAGAAAAGGAACGCAAAGAATCTACGTGTTCGGCAATGTGCCTACTTCTACGAGCAGAGACAGATGGAGGATTTCACTAATCAAGAAAATTTAGTGGATGCATGATCTTACCAAGAACAGGTGAGGAGACTGCTACTCTGTTGTGTAGAAGAGCTGCACCGGTGATTGATGAGGTTAGAGTGGTGGCGGAGATGGAAGCCATTTTTCTTCAATTTGGGGAAGAAAATGGGATGAGTAGTGAGTAGCTCTTATGCTTTTTCTTCTTGTTGTTGTAGCAAAGAGTGAGTGTCTCAAAGAATTTACAAATTAATATTGTCACGGTGGTGTATAATGCGTACCACATAACATGGATAGGTTAGGAGCCTCTCGTTTGATATCGGCTATCCAGTCAAATCCAACCACGTTCCTCCACGTGTCGTTTTTAATCCACTTATGATCCCAAGTTAAAGTCATCGTTTAATAGACTATTTGTAGATTTGGATTACGACATCCCTTTCAAGCTCAGCTCATTTTTTCACCAAAAAGAAAAACTTGACTCTTTTTAGTTCCTGTGTAGGTGTAGATGATGCGGGTTTAGGGACTTTTTGGCTCTGAGGTTGCTGTGCTGTTGTGTATTGTAATGCTGTATGATTGGCAAAATCGTTGTTTGCAACTCGGAAGAAAGGAAACGCAGTCTAAGGATATGTTACAACTCAAGTGTTTGATATTATCGGATGACACAAATCTGTCATCCGTGCTAGACCTCTAAACAGCAAATCTTGAACATACGCAACATCACACAGCAATAAACTTGATTTAATAAAATGAATAAATAAACTTGATGAAAAAGAAACTAAACATCAGAGAATCTGTTATTCAAATTAGGAATCTAAACAGAATATCTAAATAGAGTTTATGTACAAGCTATAACATGCAGCAGGGTTTTATTCCACTTCAGTTATTTCTATAAATTGACTCAGCTCCTAGAGGATTACGGCCGCGGATCAGAGAGTAAAAAATGAGTTGAGAAATGATCAAAGAATCAACTGACAGTGAGCAAGAAAGTTCAGGGAGCAAGGAAATGTTTGTGTGATGTGGGGCTAATTTTACCAGTTTTCATGTTGTGATCTCTCTACTCCTCATGTATATTGCACTCTTGTAAGTATCTTTGGTCGTAATCGATGTGTTGGCTCCAGTATCTTTTGTACTTCCGTACTCCGATATCCAACCATGGTTTCCTAACTCCGTCATAGTGTAAAACTGCTGCCTGCTCGATGTCATCCTTCCTAATAGCTGACTCAAAACCAAGTCCGAGTGTCTGCCAACTCCCATCTAAAGCGACAGTTTGGTTGTAGAACATCGCCCATCCCAGTGGCAAGCTTCCAGCCCTCCACAATGGCCTCTTGTAACCCTGCAACGAACAACACAAGGAGATTTAAGGACTGCTATACAAGAATTGATTCACTAACCACCATTCTAGTATGTGTGTGTGTGGTTCCAAGTATCCTTTAGCCATCTGGCAATGCATGAAGGCAAACCCACTTGCACATCTATACCAAAGGATAAATGCATACTAAATCTGTGTCTACGGACCTAAAAGGTGAAGTTAAGACCACAAAAGTAGTGATGAATTTCCAATACCATGCTGATATCTCTGATCTTACTAGAAATTTAAATCATAGTGCCAATGATATTGATGTGAACTACAAAATCAGTGATTCCCATGAAAAGAAAGAAAACGCCATAAAAGAAAAGGGGAGGGAAACCATCCATCTTCAGACATTCTACCAGAAAGTCCACCACCCAATGGAGGTTCATTATGCATATGGCTACTAACATGTTGATACGTCAGATCTCACAAGAACTTTTGTACAAAATATTGGTTTTCAAGAAGAATCAGCATTTGGGGGGTGGGAGCAAGAAGGGCTGAGAACTCTTACTAGGTAGAACATTTAGTTTTAGACGCAGGTTACTAAATCAAGAAAGTAAACAAGGACAGAGAAAAACACATATAAATGAAAGAGCATGTAGTGGTATACCAGTTTCAAGTACTTGTGGTACAGAGAAGTTAAATCTCGTCTCCTCCACTCCCTTAGATCAAACAAATTCATTCCAAATGCCCAGGTACATGCCTTGGGATCAAACCTCTTCACAACAAAGGGATCCGAGAAATTGATAAGCATATCCATCCGACAAAACGAATCCTCCCCTTCCTGGCAAGTATGCACTGCTCCATTTACTTTTCCATTCATGTCCAGATTCCACATTCCAGTTAGATCCCTCTGCACCACCACATCATGGTCAAAGAGTACGATCTTATTAAGGAGTGGGAAGACATCAGGAAGATAGAAACGGAGGTGGTTCAGTGCAGAAGTATATCTTGGGTCAAGAGAATTGTTCTTCTTCAGTGTTGTATTATACTTGGTAGAACACCATCCAAAATCGTCTATGCTCTGGATCTGAATTGTAGCTTTTCCAGGAGGATTCAGTAAGAACCACATGGAGATTGCTGGGACGTTGAGAGAATCACTCACCACATGGAAAACAATTTTCTCTGCATCCTGTCAGCAACAAAGCAAAAATAATCAATCAGGCTTGTGACAGTGACTCATGACATGCCGGCCAAAATGAAATTCTAAACTGAAGCAGGTCTTTCAGGGAATCAAATTCAAAATGCTTGGAAATATGCCCAGAAACCTAAATCCATACAGCCCTTAGAAAGGAGAAAAAAACTAATAGAAGCATGGTTGAATTTCTTTTTCTTTTTCTTTTCCTTTTCTCTTACATCCTCATCCTCTGCTACCAAAAATCATGGTGTATATTTAGATGCCTCGTCTGATCATCAAAAACATGTGATAAGATTTTGGATTCTCTCTGTTGTCTCTTACAAATTTTCACAAAAGTCAAAGGTTGTCAACTACTTTTCCCTCAGTTTACTTTTGCATTTTGACCATTCCTCATACATCAAGCTTCATGACTTAAGCTTTCATTACTCCATCACTACCAAGTATGATGTTTTGAAACTAACACAAATATCTTCAAATACTGCATACATTAACAACATTGGAAGGATGAATGAGTTGGTCTGGGACAACATGGCCTGAGGACTACAAATTCCCTAATAATAACGATTCAGAATCCAGCAATCTTATACCTAGTCCAATTATCTTTTTCCTTGATAAACTATGCAAATTACATGAACATCAAGAGAAGCCAGAAGCAGACAATTTTTTTAAAAGAGAAACAATACTAAAAACACCAAATGAAGTTTACCACGGCAGAGGAGACAGTTGAGTTGATAACCACAGCACAAGCCAGGACATTATCAGAAAAAACAGCATAGTGATAAAGATCTGGATCCAGCACTTTTTGTTGGTTAGGGAGCTGTCTATCCTCTGGTGACAGGGCAAAGTATTCAGCTGTCAGCCGCATGGCAAGGCAGTGAAGGCCTTTTGGTGTTGTCCTGGCAGCAAGCTCGAGAAGATATGCTGCTTCGTCCATTTGCACTCGAACCTGTTCCTCAGCATTTAGAGTCATGGCACGAAGCCTTGTGGCCATGGCAGTGCAGTCTGGGAAAACACGACCGGCTTTGGACAAGGAAACCTCCAAGGCTCTCATTCTCTGCAGTGCACTGGAAGTGTATTGGAGTTCAAAATCAGACCATTTAGATCCTTCATCAGTAAATCAGAACTTTCACCATGTCGAAAAAGTGATCACATTCTTAATTACCAGACGGTATATGCTCTTAGCAACAATTATTAATATCCAAAGCATTTCTAGATTAATAGCAAAAGGAAAAGGAAATTGCTGGTGAGTCTACCTCCTTGATAAATCAGAGTCCTTGGAGGCTTCACCAACAGCTTTTTCTAGTTCTTTAACTCGTTGTCTCAGTTCTTTTACAATGTGAGGATTAGTATTTGGTGGTGCAAAAGTCATGAATGCCTTGGCGCTAATTATGTTGTCTTTCACCAGCTTCACTTTCTGATCGGGCACTTTCTGCATAGGAGGACGTAGTACATTTCGATCATGTTGAGATGCCATTGTCCTTGATTGCCCCTGCAACCAAACATTCGTTTTAAAAGAATAAGAAGCAGAATCATATCTTATGATGTTAATACAAATAATAGCTACCAAATGTAGTCTGTATTATCTGTCAGAGAAATCCAAACCAGTAGCACATGGGCTTGCAAAATCATATCTTATGATTAGAATACAAATAATGGCTACACACTATAGTATGTATGATCTGTCAGAGAAATCCAAATCACTAGCTCAAAGAATTTTCCTTCACAAATTTAGAGGGGTTTCACAAGCAAGGCTATAGCTTCCACTCCTTGGCTCACACTGCTTTTCATCTTGCTACTGTGCTTTAGCTAGCAATCCAAAGACCAAAACAATCTCTACGCATGCAGTGTTATATACCAACAAAAATATGAAAGAACCTGAAGTCACAAGTGATCACAAGACATGTAGGGGTGAAGTACAGAGTTTGATAACAGAACATACAGGAATTTCAGCAGCATGTCGAATGTAAAATCAAGAAAAGCATCACCGTTGTTCATTAGTTCTTCAGTATCTGGTTCTTTGGTGTCAACACAGCAAAATCGTTCTTCTAACCTTATGTGACATAAATTATCTACTACATTATAATGCAATAAATTCCCCTTAAGCCAGCAAGTACTTCTACCAAGTCCATGGAGACCCTCTCATGCAATAATATCTATAATATGATTCCTCTGTAATAAAATAATTGATATATATGATAAGGTAAGTTGCAGAAAACTTTTGCAATTACCTACAGATGCTATGGGATTTCAGATGAATCCATCATTTTCAAAACTTGCATATATACCATGATCCACTTCTAATATCCTAACTGCACTCTGCTTAATATTTGGATCATTTCTCACTTAAAAGAAAAACTGAACTGGTTGTGATCCTAAAGCAATATGTACCAATTTCTCTCTTATATAGAACATGCAGCTTTATAAACTGTAAAGCTTCAAACATTACATAAATTCTATGTTGTTGTTCAGAAAAAATATTGTATATACAGTCAGGTAAAGCTTGTGCACCAATCTAGATACTAATTACAAATCAGCATTTATATAATGCATCCAGATTCAAGAGAACAGTACAACAGTATGCTATGATAAAATATCTCTACGCTGAAAATCAAACTTCTGCAGGACACTTTGAATCCCATCATTTCTATAACCTCAAAACTATGACGAACAAATGACTAGCTCTTGCCCAAACTAAATAAGGAATTTAAAAATTACAGTAACAGGCTTCTTGAAGAGGATTCAAGTTTATCCACACGTATTGATACCTTTTCAGATAAATTTGATGATGCTGGTTCCTGCTCCATCAACTGTTTTCTATCCGCTCTATCATGATTAGTTCCTGAAACTTAAATAATAGCATATCAAGAGAGTTCTACAACCAACAAAACAAGCAAGATCTACAGTGCCAAGAAATGTTTCTGACCATTACTTTCTGAAACATTAGTTATGTTTCCAGCGTGCTCAGGTTGCTGCAAATCATGATTTACATCCACATTATTTTCATATCTAACAGAAGAACCCAAATCCTTCTCATCGTAAACAATTGGTTTCGGCCCTTTCAAGCCTGCATCTGCTTCCTGATTCACATGACAATTTTTGCAACATAAATAACTAGAAGTTCAAAAAAAACTAGAAGCAGAACAGTAGACTTTAAACAAAAGAATAAATCTGAAGCTACCTGCTCAATCGCGTTAAGCTTTCCAGCACCCGAACTTTGTTTCTGCACCAAATAAATACAATCAATAGAACAACCACCACTTGCATGCACAGTATTTTCAAAGTAAGGAAAACAGTAAGAAGAATCCAGCATACTAAATCCAGTTAGAATACTTGAGCCCCAAAACCCAAATTCTCTAAGTCCAAAAGGAGAAGTAGGAGTAAGATCTTACAATAACTGACAAATCAGAAATCAACTCTTTCCTCCCTGCAGCAGCAAAAATCCAGCAATGCACAAATAGAAAACTCCAGTCAACACTTCCATCCACTAAAAAATTCGAAATTAAACACATGAGATTTCGTTATTAGACAGCGCAGGCAAAGAAAGGTACCGATGGAGATGAAAATGATAGGAGCCACAACAGTGAAGCAGAGGAGAAGGATCAGAATCCTCTGCCATCGAAAGAATCCCTTCATCAATACCAAACCAACCTACTATCTAATATACTATTTACTAATTATATATTTATATATATACAGCAAGCAAAAACCAAATCTCTGCAACCTCAAAATCGCATTGATTCGATACTTCAAAACCACGAAAGAAACCTAGGGTTTTCTTATAGAGCTCGTTTCCATGCTTGGCTGTATGAGGGCGAGGAAGGTTTCTCTTGTGCTTGATTTTTCCTTTTCTTTTTTATTTTTATTTTTGAAAAGTTAGAGAGAAAAAGAAAAAGTTTTTATAATTTCTTTTTTTTTAAAAGAACTTTGTGCCGAATTAATGTTTTTTGAGGGCTATTGGATGAGAAATTTTAATTTGAATATATATATATATATCTCCGTGATGGCGGGTGGGGCCGCACATGGGAAGGTGATGAGGATGCGGCCTCATTGGTCATTGATTTTCCGGTGTCATTCTTTTTTGGTCCACTAAGATCTGTTGCCGCGTGTTCTGCTGTTGACACGTACGCATCTGACAGTCATCGTCCTGACTTGAGTGTGTTGTAAACTTGTATTCTAATGATTGGAGATTGGTGGTGGGTTGTAAAATCTAAATTACAATCGGGAATTACAAGAAAATTTTGGACGCATTCCGCTACGTGTCATACATTAGAGTGTTGACCTTTTTATTTTAATGTTGCTTGGTTTGGTCAGTGGTTGTGATAGCTTACATGGGAGATGGGAGATGGGAGATGGGAGATAGCTTTGCTGCTGGCTAGAATCTCAATATAATGCTCGGATATTAAATAATTATTTTATACATTAGAAAAAAAAAGAATAGGAAAGATCCAATTCAACGGCTCACTTCATCAACTAATCTTCACAAAAAATTACAAACATAAAACCAAGATCTGACTTGACTTTTTATTGATTTTTTGACGGAGAAAGATCTGACTGAATTGATTTGGTTCAAATTCAATTGAATGGTTCCTCTCACGTTGGAGCCCGTCTTCTACGGATCTGTCAGGATATTAGGCGGGTCAGTGTCCAGCCCAATAAAAGTTCTTTCGGCCCAAGAATTTTTCTTCTCTAAGCCCAACTTGAGCCTGATCCAACCTCGGTGCAATGCTTTGTTGAATTTTGGAATTTCAAATGATTGAATAATTCACTAAACTATGGTTAGTTCGATGATATGCTTTTAGCTACATCATGCCTATTCCTATTAGAAAGATGTTTAAAAATACTTTCGAACACTACAATTTTTGACATTTTGAGCATTAAGATATCGAATTTTAAGTTAGTGTCATTTCTACATATTAGATTTATGTCGTGGAAAACATGTTTGATAATTGATGTGAATCTTCCACTCTTCTGAAGTTATAAAAACTTAATCCGAAATGATTAGATAACTAAACTAATTGAAACGGCTAAGCAACCACACCAACGTTCGTCGCCCTGTAAATATAGCAACCAGTAATTTTGCGGCCTACGTGTTATATAGCATGGACTTGCCCACATACAAACAAACACACTCCTAATACTCGCCGTCGCTTACACGAAACCCATTCCTATAATCACAAAGCGTACACGTATGCGCACGTTCCTCCCCGCGTACTCTAATCCTCACTCTCTCGTCTAAAACTAAACTGTTATGTTAGGGAGCTTTTAGAAAAAAACTAATCTAATAGGGGCTATTTTTGTATTTTACCTTTTCTACAGGACCTATATTTTATGTATCTGAATTTTGATGCTTACATGATCTATTTTATCTAATCCAAGAAAAGAAAAAAAACTTGGCCTAGTAATCCATTTATTCACATTCCTCCAAATTCAATTATTAACTCCATTCAAATAGTTAATCTCAGTCTAAGAAAAGAGAAGTCAAAATTCAACAATGGTTACAGTCTAATTACATGAAAAATTCTATAATTTATAAGATGTTCCATTTAACTCTTAATAATTTAAAAATTGTAATTTAAAATTATGTAATGGTTAAAAAATTCAAAATAAATGCTAAAATAATTCAAAAAATTATGTAAATTTGAGAGAAAATGTAATAAATATGAGAGAGTTCATTCCACTAAAAAAATTGAAAAAAAACAATGAGAATATTTTTTTAAAGTATTTAAAAATGAATAAATTTTTGTAAAAAAATTAATTTCATTTTTTTCATTGTATTAAATTTTGCCATATTAGTTATATAGTTTTTTCAAATTTTTACTATTTATTTTAAATTTTTTAATATTTAAAAGATTAAAATTATAACTTTAAAAAAGTTATAATATTTATAGTGCACTAAATTATAAATTTTTTTATATAGTTTACCCAAAAATACATTTATATCTCAGGCGTAACTTTACTTTTTAGAATGAAAATTTTATCTTTTATTCATAACATTATACATACATGTCGATAATACCTAACATGTTCCAAGGACACAAGTTCAGGTAATTATCCATGAATTAGTTTCCTACAAACATGAAAGTGAGGCGTATTTTTGTACGTATTGCAAATTATGAAGAGAAAAAGATAAGTTGTTTATTAAAAAAAGAAAGAGAAAAGGATAAACATAGATAATGTAAATTTTATATATAAAAAAAACAATATTTATCTTTTTTTAAATGAAAAAAAATAGTTTACTAATAAATAACCTAAGTGTTATATTGAGGAATAAATTAAATCCATGTGGTTATTATTACTTATTTCTAAGTTATATTTTATAATTGATTATTAAAGAATAATCAAAGGTCTAATAAAACCAAGTCAGGAGTAATATATTATATATTGACCAAATGATTAATAATAATTAGGAGTATATAATTTTTAGTTAACGTCTACAAGCACCTCTTGGTTCATTCCATGGTCTTGTCGAAGAGAGCAGCTTCTTAGGCCTTAGCTCCGGTCTGTCTCTCCCTTTCTCTCTCTCTCTCTAGATTTAGATCATTCACGCCATAAAAGCTCCGTCAGTCAAAATCGAGCAAAGCCCACGTTAATGCTCAATACCATCATAGCCCAAATGCCATAATTTCTCCAAACCCACGTCTCGTCCTCATACCAACACCTCCCTCGCAATCAAACAACACATACCCATCTCTCCAAAACCATAAAGATCCCATTTTTCGGTCACCATTCTTTCTAGCCGTCTCTTTTCCGTTTTCTTCCTATCTTCATGTTCTTCTCTACCGGCGCTGAGCTGGACGACAACAGAGATACTGGGGTCGAGGGGAATTCATCTTGTGGGTCGTTGTTGGAATTGATTACATGCACTGCCTCCTGGCGTGGATGATATACATACACGTGGCGCGAGCGAGCGGCAGAGCTGGTTTTTAATTAGTTTAGTAGTAAGAAACAGAGGAAGAAGATAGAGATAATGGCGAATCAGGTGGTGAAAGTGAAAGTGAGGAGGGAGACGATTGAGGCATGCATCACGTGTCCTCTCTGCAACAAGCTGCTTAGAGATGCCACCACCGTATCTGAATGTCTCCATACCTGTCAGTATTATCTTCTCATCAATTCGATTAATTCATTGTTATTTCTATTTCTAATTGTTCTTCCTCTTCGTCTTCTTTCATTGTTTTGCATTTTTCTGGAATCTGTATTGTTTTCTTCGTCTGGGTTTGGTGGCTTCGTCTTTTTGCTCTATTTTGACCTGGTCGTATCGTAATTATGGGCTGCAAGAACTCATGATCGTGTTTCTTCGTTGTTTCTCTCGAAAAATGATCGCTTTATGCTTGGTTCTTAATTTGCTTGTTTGAATTCATCAAGTGCAATGTAGGATCATCAGTGACGTAGTTATGGTGTTTGCATTAATGGACTTTCTTGGTTTATGTAATCTCAATTCACGGCTTTGCTGCTGCTTCGTGTACGTTGTTGTTTCCTGCAAATTAATTGTTACTTGCAAGTTTAGAATTTGTGGTCATACTTAATTCCATATGTTTATTAATTTCTGGCATTATTTTCAGGCGTTTCTTGCTTTTGTTGCGAATTAATGAACTTCGGTCAACTTTATACTTTCTAAGTTTGTTAAGTATGTCTATAAATGGAAAAATTGTAATTGTTTCTGTAATCTTTCGTCCAGTTTGCAGAAAGTGCATATATAAGAAGCTTGATGATGAAGAGCTGGAATGCTGTCCAATATGCAATATAGATCTGGGTGGTGTTCCTCTGGAGAAGTTAAGGTCAGGTTCTTGTGCTTTTGCAGTGATCTACTTCCTTTTTTATTTATAACTTTCTTTGCTGGACATGCAAAATCATAGCTTGAAGCCGGTACACTGAGGATTGCAGGTTTTTGTATTAATATATGGGAGAATATTTTATGCACGTCTGATTATTCTTGTGATAGCTGCTGATATGCATGATGCTGCAGAAAGCCAACTATATTATCTGTTAGCTTTTTAACATCATTTTTTTTTGGCCTGGAGGATTTCAGAATTATAGGACAACCTCTTATCTTTTAGGCTGTGGACTTTGGGTTGATTACCTGTCCATGGCATTTGATGCAATAATGCACAAACAGAATGACTCGTTATTGAGATTTGTTGAAAATCTGAAATATTAGGAAGATGATAAGTGAAATCTATTTATGCAAAAAATTGTGCATTTGGGTGACAAACCTGCTCATTATGCTTTCTGCATTTGTTTGTATATTGGCCATTGTTTGTTTTCCCTACCCAAACCGTTGGCTGTAATTCAGACTACAAACGCTTTGTGTGTGCCGTGTTTGGATTTAGGAGGTTTAATGTCGGCCACATGGACTTGTGCATGTATAGAGCATGGAGACTATAGACTACCTGCATATTTTGACAAAAATGGAAACTTTTTGTTCTAGACTCTAGAGAGGTCATAATAGATTCTGTCATTTGAATGAACAGGCCAGACCACACTTTGCAAGATGTGAGGGCCAAGATTTTCCCATTTAAAAGAAGAAAGGTAGAGGCACCTGAAGTTGCTCACGCAGTAACTCTACCTGCTAGAAGAAAGGAGAGATCTTTGTCATCATTGGTGGTCAGCACTCCCAAAGTACTGGTTCAAACTACCACCACAGGAAGAAGAACAAAACCTATTCCGAGAAAGGCTTCTGCTTTACGAGGTCCTAGTTTTCCCAATGAGAGACTTGTTAAAAAGGAGGAAAATCCTATGGAAGATCATTCAGAGAGCTCAAGTTCACCCGAGACTCTTAAAAGGTTCTTTAAGAATGCAAAACAGGTAATGGAGACAAGCATTTCATTTTCTTTCCATCTGCAATGAAATTTGTTCTTCTAGGCTGTCAAATGTGGGTTTTTTTCACTTATGCTTTCTGGTAGTTTGAGTAACAGTTATTTATTCTTTCATGTTACTGATATGTTTCAGACTTGTGATTTACCTTGTGCAGACTTGTTCAGCTGAGCATGGTCAGTCCTCTACGATTGATGAAGCAGAGAATGGTACTGAAGCTTGGGATGGGAAATCAGATCTCTGGCAGCCTTTAAATTGTTTGGTGGAAGTTGCTAATAGAACCAAGTCTTTCAAGTCTAATTCACATGCATCCAGTGCTAAGCTAGAACATAGTCATGTCTCTGAGAATGATCCTCTATCTCGCAAAACAAAAGTTAAAGAAACTAGAGAGGAATTAAAATTAGAGGATGAAAAACACAATACTAACGCTGCCGCTTTAAGTCCTACAGAAATCAAGAAGTTGCGCCGGATTCGCAGAAGGAAGGCAACTGCTAATAGGGATTCAGGCATTTCATCTCAAGCTTTGCTGGATGCTGCTGTTGCAAACCAAGAAAGAAGGATCTGTCCAGTCTGGTTCTCGCTAGTAGCATCTGCAGACCAGTGAGGATTGTTCCCAGTTTTTTTATTTTAAAAACCTGCTATAACATTAAAATTTATTTGATTTATTGTTCTTTTGGTGTGTACTTACACTTAATTATACCTGTCATTTCAGGGAAGGAGAAGCAGCTTTGCCACAAATTCCTTCTAGTTACTTAAGGATAAAGTGAGGTTCTTTTGGCTTCATTGCATGTTTTATATGCTATTCATTTCTTCTTGCAAAGACATAACTCCAAATGTTCTATGTTATCTGGTTCCAATATCCCTTAAATAAAAGAAAGAATTGTACCACACCTGCATGTGTAGATGGGTTGTTGGGAGAAACACCAAATAACCACATATAATAACAATCAAGTTATATTGTAAGATGTAGTTGTAGGCATGAGTCGATAATACAGGAGTGAAATAAGCTTGGTCAAACCAATGAGCTAGTAGCTCTGTTGTACTTCTTGCAAAGCAAGGAGGGGTTAGGTTTCAAGTTTGAGTCTCCTAACTTGCAATTCCTATTTATGTTAAAAAAAGTAAAAATAATAAGCTTGGTTTAGGCTGTAGCTCTACGGATTGGGAAAAGTCCCTAAAAGAGACGAGATGATGGACATATGTTAGTGATGAAATCAATTCTCTCAGTCCAGATGTTTCATGTTGCTTATTCCTGTCTGCCAGGGATGGAAATGCTCCTGTTTCTTGTATCCAGAAGTATCTTATGAAGAAACTGAACCTCACTAGAGAAACTGAGGTGAGTGAAGCAATTCACATATTTCCTGCTCAGATTGTTAGCTAAAGGGTAAAAATGACCTACAAATTTGTGCTTCCAACTCTCATGCTTTTGAGTCCTCTGTTGCAGGTTGAGATCAAGTGCATGGGACAACCAATACTCCCAACACTACTACTGTACAATTTAGTCGATCTGTGGCTACTACAAACAGCAACAAAGTCAGACCGCGTGCAAGCATCTGTTGGTTCATCAGCGAAGGAATTTGTGATGGTACTGTCCTACTCTCGCAAGGTCTGAGACCCATGCATGATGCTTCTCTCCACATTTATACTCTCCTCATCCCTGATAATCGATGCACTTCTTTGAACCTCACTGGTGATGATGTGGGAATTTCCCTTCGGCATGTACATTATGAGCATAAATATTGTGATTCCGTTCCTGTTCAGTATTACTATAAGCCTTGTGTTGTACCATAGCACTCTACCTACAGATGATACCTTGCTGCATGATACTGCGGATTGGAAGACAATGGTAGACTTCCATTTATGGCTTCACAATTGCTTGTTGATCTACAAGGTGTGGTACTGTGGTGCGCTGTTGGCCATAGCAATAGACAGTGGCTGGTGGTACAGCACAGGCGCATGAGACCTCTTCAGATCAGATCATTCCACTGACACCCCCTTATGTGGTTGAACTCCTGTAACACCAACAGTGCCAAAAGAAAAGATGTACTCTTAACTGTGATTTACGAAGGACTAAACTCTGTTTCCAGTTTCCGCTTCTTGTTCTTATTTGTATACGATACCAATATTCACTGCCCAGTTTTAAATTTCATAGTGATTTGACCTTCTTAACATGGTTTCCGAGCATTTTTCATATTCTGGGCAAGATCGTTCCTCAGAGATCATGGTCGTGGGAGGATGCATCTTTTAAATATCAGGAAGATGGGTGTTGATAGAAGATCATGATAGAGATTGTGAATTTTAGGTCAAGTCTCCTGATGGGATTGCTGCTATCGGCTTTCATATGTGGAAAGAGACCGGATGGGTTTGTTTTACAGGCACGGTCACTCCAATCATTTGGCTAATGCCTCTATATTGGCCTCCAAACAGCAGGGAAAGAAGTCTTACGAAGAGGAACTTGCCCTACAATTTACTACATCTCTATTGGCAGCCAGCACTTGGCAGTTGGCAATAATAACGAATGCTAATAGGTAATAATATCCATTGTTCCCTTTTGGTGCTAGCGACAGTGAGTTTAATTAGACGCGTGAGTTTGAGAACATCGCATAGGCTGATCATATATCTCAGGCAAACAAACGATTAAACACCTAATTTAACAACATCTAATGTAGTTTTAAATCCAAACTTCTCTTTTTTCCAGAACTTTGGAATGCCATTATAACTCTTCATACCTACACACCTGCCATTGAATGGCACCCACAATTAAGTCCAAGTCCTCTTCACTCTAATTAAACAATGCCCAACCAACACCAACACCAACACAGGCACAGCGCATAGCACCCCAGAAATAAATGAGAACAAACTTCAACAAAAGATGCACTAGAGAATTCATGGAAATACACACACGATAACACATTCGTCGTAATTTGAAAGATCATGCCAAAGTTAAGTCAAAACCAGGTACATAGATTGCACACAGTCTCAAAGGAGCCATTCCTCAAACTCTTCATGGAAACATTGAGAAACAAGAGGCCCATACTGAAACTGGATTATCAAGGTCTCCAACCAGATGACGTTCACATGGCCAACAACAGCACTAATGCTTGCTCTCCTGCTTTTATCAATTTCCCTTTGTCTGATGAATAAGCTTTTTACCAAACTTCTCTCACTCTCAGCCTTTTGGCACATGGGATAAAAGCATCATGTCCACCTTTATACTACAAATCTCCTCAATCAAACTAATAAAATCTAAGGAGTAGTCTGCTATATTGCATTAGACTCGATTCTGCAGCTAAACACAGGGGGAAGCAACCACAGAAACCCTAACCATCACGTTGATGGGAAGACAAAAACCATGATCCCGATAATGCTTCAAACGAGTACATTCAGACAAGATCATGAATTTCAGAAATCTGCGCGAAACTGTATTCCTGGTCCTCAAACCTGCAAGTTCTCGAAACCTTGACTGGGACTTCTACAACCTACCCTAACAAGACCAGAAGTTATGGATGGTGACCAAACATAGAAGCACGAGACATTCTATTTCTCACTCGTATATTTAGACGAATACGAAACATGGCACAAATATTCATTAATCCATTTGACATAATGTGAATAAAAACTAAATTCCATGAATGCTAAAAGCTGTACTGATGTACAAGTTCTAGCACAAGGGAAAATTAAAATAACATCAATAACAAACCGAAGCACAATGAAATTAATTAACGCCAACCGACATGAAACCCCTGATCTATGAGAAGACCTATATGCAAACAATTTGCATTTCCCATTAACACATTTACAAAGACGAACAAAATATTCAGTAAAAAATAAATAAGCAGATTTCCATTTCCAAAAAAAAAAAGTGAAAAAATTCAACTTTGAATCTAGTGTTTGCAAGAAGAAAACCTTAAACACGTGTGTATCCGGCTCTAGTAGGACTGCTAACAAAAGAAGACAAGCCTCCTCCTGCATCCCCCAATTCTGGAAACTCATCCGAATACAAATCATCAGTTCCCCTAAACGCACCGTGTAACACAACAACTGAAGCTCCAATCAGAAGAGACACCAACACGTTTAGCCAGACGTGTGTCAAAACAAGGGAGACGATTGTAATAATCCCGAGCACAACAAGCACCACACGGTCATCGATTGTGCGGTGGAGGAGGACGAGGGGCGCGTCACGGAAAAAGTAGAGGAAGAGCCAGGCGACGAAGACGACGAGGTAGACGATCATGGAGACAGGGTGCCAGAGGAGGGAGACGAAGAGGATGAAGAGTATGACGAGCGTGTAGTTCACACGGAAGTAGGAAAGGTTGCGCCTTACGCGGATGGAGGCCTCGCCGAAGGAATAAGGGCGCGTGAACGAGGAGGGCTCAACGAGGGTGCGCCATGGGCGGAGCGTGGCGAAGAAGGTTGTCGTGGTGGCAGCAGCGCGTGAGATAAACGTTTCCGGAGGAGTGGAGGTAGGTATTGAGCCGAAGGCTGATGAAGATTTCGAAGCCATTGGAGAGGGAGGAGGTGAAGTGTGAGCTTGCGCAGATCAGAAATGTTACGCGAAGGGGGGGCGCCGATTGAGGAGGAGGGGTTTTAGTGATTTTTCGTTTTAGATAACTTTCATTTATATTTATTGACGCAAGGAAAACGGTGTCGTTACCTTCAAAAGTAGGAGAGAGAATTGATTTACAACTTCATAAAATAAAAAGCTCAAAGTAAAGAAGCCAGCAAAAAACAGGAGAGAGTAATGTAGTGGAAGCAACTAGTAACAATTTATCAACAGCGTGCCCATCCTGTGAGTTTTGCAGTAGCATAGAGGCAAATCTCATAGACCAAAGACGAAAGACGAAAGACGAAACGGGCAACATAACACCATTTTCTAAACTATTCCGGGTCAAAAGTCAAAATACTATCTTCATGCACAAACCAGCCAGTCATGTACGGAGTCTATTTCCAGCTGCAATAGCTTCACTGTAGTAGAAAGACAACCAAGACGCAACCAATTAGAAACATTAACGAAGAGTAAACGAAGGCCTGACCCAGACCACAAATGTTACAGAAGGAAATAGAAACATAGAAAGAATCCATTACCAGCGTGCGAGTTGAAGCTCCTCGTTCCCTGGTTCAAACTCCAAACCAGCAGAAAAGCAACCTGCTGCTTTACTGAAGTTCTGCATGAAAGTGTAAAATGGTAAGAAGAGTATCGATCAGCGAGACAACGAGGTTCAAAAGTAAATCTGATGCAAGATAAGCCTGCATACTTACAATAACGTCCATGCCACACCAGCCCAATAGTGTGCCTTTGGCCAGTCAGGCTTGAGCGAGCTGAAGGACTAAAATAAAATGTTGAATTAATTAATAAGGCAAATTTGTTATTTATCCAATTGAATACCATCTCAGGTTCTAGATGGCAGCAACCACAAATCACAGAAATTACTGACCTCGCTATAGTGATAGATCGCACCATCATAATCCATCTCCTCTTTCTTGCGCTCTCTATGAAAAGTTTTGAAGAACATTAATCAGCTGAAATTAAAAACCTAAATACGTAGAAACCCAACACAGCCCAGAATAGATGAGGCATTTTACCAGCTTTTTTGCTTCTTCTGAGTGAACATACTTCAATATTCCACTAAAGGACCAGTCTGTAATTGTTTTAACAGGAGAGGTAACTGGAAATAAAATCCCCATAACCTCATGATTACCTTGCATTGCAGCAACTTCAAGTGGCGTCAAACCAAACTGTTCGATTAACAAAGTGTTAAAAGTCAAGGAAACTTATGGCAGGATAAAAACCATTAACTAGTGATCATTAGATTCACTACATCGAAACAGAATATCTAATTAAAAATGACCTTTAGCTTCTCTTTTATTATAGATTCTGTTTCCAATGTAAGCAAAGGCATAGACACACTCACACTGTCTGTCACATTTGGATTTGCTCCCGCTCTCAATAAGCAATAAGCATTTGAGGATTTGAGTCTCCCCTAGCATAGCTGCAATCTCTAAAGCTACCATTCAGTTGGAACAAATGTTGGAATCAGCTCCAGCCTATTCAAAAGAGAATATGATGTCAGCACCACATGGAAAAAAGCTAGGTCAGATGGATCCCAATGGCCAAAGAAATGAGACAGTGATGCTCAGGTAAGAAGAGTTCACATGCTAGATTATAGAATGTGTTAGTCATGGTCTAACAAGCAATCTACCCTCACGTTAAAACATACTTGAGGAAAAGAAAAGGTCGTAAGGAAAAAAGAACGATGAACAACAACAATACCTTTAGCAACATCTGCACACATTCAAAAGACTGCGCAAGGATTGACAACACCAATGGAGAAAATACCTCTAAAATGGTTACATTTGGCTGCTCAACACAAGAGTAATGAAAGGACTTAGTGGGGTAAAATTCAAAACAACAAGACCAAGATGCTTAGAAGTAAGTAGAGTAAGATAAAAAAGATTTATCCCATCATGAAATCACATGTAACAATAGATGAAGCAACTAACAGGAAATTCAGTGTCGATGTAGAAGAGATCTCGTCAGATTATAATCCAACACATAACTTGAAAGGTAAGCGGGGAATAAAGTAAAACCAAGCACTAAATGGAGAGAAATCCAGGATAAATTATATTATATATCCCTATTCAAGGCTTAGTAGGGTCTACAAATGATGAGTCTTTCTTACATTAGCGTTCTTATCCAACAAAATTTTAACTGCTTCTTTCTTGGCTTTACATGCAGCCCTCTGAAATGGTGTGCCAAGATCAGATTTTGCATCTATTTCAGCACCTTTTGAGATGAGAATTTGTAAAAGCTTCTTAAATCCTGCCACAATCCAAACAACAAAATTGTAATTAAGATAACAAGAATCTCATGCTCAATCATATGGTCAATCGCATGTTATATGAGATGTCTTGGTGAGATGGATGCAATTTCATAAATACAAGAACCACCCCCATGAAATAGTAAAAAGAAAGTGAAATTTTCCAACAAATGTTAACAACCTCTCTCTGCAGCATGGTGTAAAGATGTATAGCCCTGATAACTTGCCGCATTTGGATTTGCACCCTTCTCAAGAAGATAACAGCAACATTGAAGTGATTGTCGACAACTGCATAATGTAACGGAGTCTCACCTGAAATAGACCAATACCAATATCAAATCCTGTGAGGACCTTACCCTTAAAAACAGATACCACAGAAAGGAGACCAACGAAGTTCTCGTTCACCAATTCTTGAGAATAGTTAAATATCGACACTATATTCCGTCTTTTACTTCCAAATCTAAACAACATAAACACTATTGATTAAGCAAATAATGCTTAAAAAAAGCAACTATATATGCAGAACATGAGATGCGAGGTGAACTTGTTATACCTTTCTCATCTTTCGGGTTCAGATCATGCTTAAGTTCATCGACAAGATACTTGCATACATGAGTCTTTCCTCCCATGGCAGCAAAATGCAAAGCGGTTCGACCAGACTTATCCTTAATCCTTCTTATTCTTTCCCCCAATCCTTCCTCACCTATAAACCCTAGCCCCAAGAATCAAACAATTTATTTGACAAAAAAATGTCATGCATAAGGTCTAAATAAATACAAAAGAGAAAAGATGAATAAAAAGAGAATAGCAAGAAAATGTAAACGAAGAAGTGCTATTGAGTAGTGGAAGGTCTCCTTTCGAAGCCAGATGAAGTATGGCTTGTAAAATGCGGTAATCTGCATTTTTGAAGAACAGAATAATGAAATTATCAGACCAAATGCAGATTAGACTTTTTATACATGCATATGCGCTTCCGTGTAGTATATGTAAGTCCGAAAATCAAAATTAAAAATTAAAAAGAAAAAAAAGCGTAATGATCAACATAATGAGAGAAGTAGAAATCCTTTTTTGTTAGATTATTCTTTTTTTTTATTAAATCGGTTGGTGTTTATTAGCGGCGGCCATAGGAACAGACCTGAAGCAGAGAACGGCGCCATTGTAGAGGACAGAGTGAGAGGACGGTTGTTCAGAGAGAGAGAGAGGGGAAGTTTGCAGAGTGATGACTCATCAATCAGTGTGAGAGGAAAGAAGAGAGCAGTTGGAGTTCTACAGAGGGCGCGCGAGCAGCTGCGTGTCATCATTATATTGACGTCAGTCATACATCTTTGACGTGCGCAAAAGTCGCTCATTGTCCTTTTGATTTTAATTTTAATAGCGCCACTCGCGTCTCCTCATTTTCCCGTCTTTTAATTTTATGCTTATCCAGCTTTTGGGCTCTTTATTGGGCTTTTGGGCTCCTTGTTGGGCTTTTTGGGCTCATTTAAGGCAACAGAAAGGGTACCACTCAAAGTGTCTATTGAAATAATAGAGGTAGCAGTTGGTCATTGTCTAGCTGGTGGCGTAGGGCTGCGTACATTTCTCAACCGTGTCTATAAAAAAAAAGTAAAAAAGTAATACTAGAAATATAAACATATTTATTAATTTTTATAGTATTGTTTTTACATTTACTTAATTAATTATTTAAATAAAAATAATAATATAATATAATTATAAAGGGATAAATTTTAATAATATTTTTACACATCCGTTATTACAATTTTATTAATAAAATAGTTAGTACGTCAATTATTATTTAAAAATTTAATTTTACGTCTTATATATTACGAATAAAATAGAATCCGCCAATATGGCCACAAACAATACTACGAAGAAATCAAAAGAGACACTAAAACATGCCATTGAAAACACAGCTGATTTGCGAAAGCAAGATTCGCAAGGTCATTCGCAATCGGGTTAGCTTCGGAGAAAATATGCTAAATCTTCCCAAATAGCCATGTCCAGGGGTAGCTTGATTCCACGAATCAAATCCAAACCAGCAAACGGATAAGTCCTATCATGAGTCAATGCTTGAAGTACTGCTGCATTGTCCACCTGCAGCTGAACTTTGCGTATGTTTAACTTGCGAGCTTCATTCAACCCATGCCAAACACCCCATAATTAAGAGAGGTATGAGTTGCCTCCCCCTATGAAGACCGAAAATCCTCCTAACCATTGCCCAACAGCATCCCTGAAGCAGCCACCAGCTGCAGCTACATTGAGTGAGCTCCGATAAGCTCCATCGGTGTTGAGCACCACCGGGTCAGAGCCTGCTGTTTCCCAGCCAACCGCCAAATCCATATGCCCCACCATTGTCCCAGCTTCATCATTTAGGGAGTCAAAAGCATGAAGACGACCCTTAACAGCGCTAACGATAGCTACAATCTTTGAGCTAAACTGAATTTGTTGTTCCTCAAAGGTATATGAATTTTGCCATTTCCAGCTCAACCAACTTGTGTATCCGAAAAGGATTTTCCAATCCAAAGAAAGCAGGCTGCTGAATTTTCCGCTCAAATTGGCCTGGAGCTAGTCATTAAGGGACAGTGTGAAAAACCGCAGCTTGTCCTCTTCCTTCAAAAGCTATTGCCATAAGGGTTTAACATGAACGCAGCCACGAATAAAATGAATAATTGTTTCTGAAACTAAACCACAAGGAGGACACTAATCTGAATTCACGAGATGGCGACGAACTCGTTCCAAATTGGTGAGAAGGCGACCCTTGCTAACGAGCCATAGAAAGGATCTGACTCGCTGAGGAGCAGGCCACTTCCAGGCCATACGCGAGAGGGGATCCAACACTTCTTCTGAAAAACAAGCAAGCACATTGTAACATGTGCGACAGAATATGCACCATTGGTTGTGTGACGCCAAAGCATGACATCCGAACCCAAATTCAGAGACGGGGGTACACATTGAGTAATTGTTTCAGCCATATCTGGTTCAAAATAGTATGGCAGTAAAGATGAATTCCAGTTGCCATCCGGAAGTATCACATCGGACACTCGCCATTATTGAATATTAAGAGGGATTTCATAATGAACATGATCAGCTAAAGGAGAGTCGTTAATCCATGTGCGAACCAAAAGGAATTTTTTACCATTTCCAATGGACCACCGTAAATTAGTCTGGACAAAATCCCATAATCGACGAAGCTCTCGCCAAAGCGGGGTACCTCGAGAAGAAAAAGAAATATGATTTACTCTCTCAGGATTAAAGTCATATTTCCCTATCAGAACTTGTGCCCACAAAGCGTTCGATTAGAACGAAGCCGCCATCCCAGTTTAGCAAAACAGGTTCAATTAAAAAGAAACAGATTTTTGGTACCCCATCCTCCAAGACTAGCTGGCTTGCTAATCTGTTGCCAATTAACAAGATGAATCTTTTGAGAGTCTGTGGTGGAACCCCAAAGAAAATCCCCCCTCAATTTTCTCACACACTACTTGAAATTACACATGATTGGAGAGTGTAAGGAGGAATGGCCATCAGGACAGAATTGATAAGAGGATGATAGGTTTACAGTCACCACTTTGAACCAATTGTTGAATACCCTGAGCAAGCCTTTACATACACAGCACAAACAAACAGGGGGATATGGGATCACCTTGGCGAATGCCTCTAGAAGGTTTGATTTTACTTAAATGCACAGTATCATTTTTACTTGCTTAGTAGTTAATACTGAATAAGCATTTTCAATGTTTACATGTCGTGAAAGAACTTGTAGGTGTTGACGTCTTCCACAATAAACCTAACAGCACCGATGCAACCCAGAACGGCTACAACCGAGAACCAGCAAGCTATAGCGAAATTAAGGATTTGCACCAGAAAACGAAGCTGTGCGTTTTGAGGCATTCTTCCAGCTTTCAGATATGCTACAGCAGGGAAAACAAAGTCCAGTGGAGTAAACCCAATGGCACCGCATATGGACACGAAATCGCTGAAAAAAGGCATTGCTGCGGCAACAAGCGTGATTAGAGCGATGTAAATAGAGGTGAAAACCAGTCGAATTAGCCTGTTTCTAACAGGGTTGTGATGATCCACAGTTTTGTTCTGGAGCATTCTGTCCTCAAAGTAGGCATAAGTTGGTCTGCAATATATCTTCAATAGAAACAAATTGATCAGAAAATTCTCGCTGTATATGAAAGCTAGTAAGAGCATCCTATCTATCACAATTAAGCTGGAAAGTATCAAATACCAGCTTTGTTTGTTCAAAATTTTGAAATATATTGAAACAATGGTTCTTTGATCATCAAAAGGTAAATTAATAGAATTTGATTGAAAGTTACTAAAATCATAGCAAAGTTACTAGAATTTGATCAAAAATGACTAGAGCTCGTAGTGGTGAAATAATATAGTTCATTTAATTTTAACTCCCAATCAATTAGGACATAAGAAGGACAAAGCTAACCTGATAGCATCCGGATATCTGAATTACTGCAAACAGATTTGCCATAACAATTGACCATTCTGGATATGTAAGAGAAGCCAAGATGTAAGGTTTGACTTCTGATCCATAGGCCCAGTATCCACAAAATGCCAATGCCCAGTAACTCAACACAATAATGCTGTATGCTCCTGATACTCCTTTATACATATTCTTCTTAGCAGGCTCCCTTACGGTATTCTGCCAAGTAAAAGGTCAATCAACAACGATTGTCGATGAATGTATCGATTTTGGAAACTATAATTTAGAACTTTACAATCATCAAGACTTCTACAAAATGAAGTCATTCAAACATCAATCTGACATTGGACTAAGAGTATTGTATCTGTACCTGTATTTCTGGAAGCATAGCATCACCAAATGAGAAGGCAATAGCTCCTAGAGCATTGAACGCTTTAAAATTCTTGAGTGAGGAGCTTCCTTGCAACCCATAACTCACTGATTTTCTATCAATGTTACGACCTAGACGGAACGAAAAGCACAAATACTCATCAGAGCGAGATTAGACAACTTTGGTACAACCAAGAAAAAAGAAGCCTGTAAAATTCATGATGTCCAAGCTTAGCTTACCATTATATATTGTGACACCGATGGCAGTCCCAGCAAAGCTGATGGTGCTGAAAGTGCAAACAGCGTTCACCCATCTCAATGAGTGGATATCAGGGAGTTGAGATAGGAAAAGTTCAAATCCCCCAAAGAAAACAATAAAGTGTTGCAAGTTTAGCGTGCCGTCCTCCTGAAAATATTTGTAAGCTGCCTGCAGGAAAAGGGATTGATGCATTAGCAGTTTAGCACACCACGTATATTACAGAAACGAAAAAATGATCAGATTTTCAAACCATGAAAAGGTGATCAGATTTATATCACCTTGAGACTGCTCCCAGCAGCAATTTGAATAGCAATGTTATTGCCCAAAGAAGCCACCTGCTGGAAAAATGCAATGGACCAGTAACCCCAGACTCCTTCAAGAATCAGAAAAGAATATTAATACAAGTCAGTCAAATCTAAAAGCAATCCTTCAAGAAACATAGATTTTGACTTTCTTTAATCGGATAAGCATGACTACTAAAGAATAATTAGTACCATAATTGGACTAACCAAAGATGCTGTGTGCAAGATGCCTGTATGTAATCTGTTTCTTCCCATTCCATCTCCACAAAGACGCAACCAGTATGCTTGAATACCACGTGGCAAGTGTTGCACCCACCAAGCTACTTACCCCTAACTCACTCAAAAACCCCAGCAACAAAAACTTTCAATGACTAAATAAAGAAATGAAAAACCCTAATTTATGTTCTTTTAATGAAAAAAAGGGAGGAAAAAGTGCAGAAATTCAAATTACCGAGGGACCAGCCGAGAGAAGCGAGAGCGAAGGGTAGAGGAGCATAAGCAGCAGGGGTTGCAATGGTCGTTGCCACGTGGACGGCCGCGTGCTTCCACGTGCCTTTCCCTTTCCCTTCATCTTCTTTTGAAGTTGAATCTGATAACCTTTCTACAACTCCTGCTGATTCTTCTGCAACCTGCCCCTCCACCTCGTCAATTCCTACTTTCCCCGTTTTTGGACTAAACATCTCTGGTCTTCTCTTCTCCCAATTTTGTGCTGCTTCAGTGGCAAAAGTAGAAATATTTGTGGTGGAAGAGGTAAAGAGGTTTCCATCTGACAACGAAATTGAACAGACTTTGTTCACTTGCTGGCGCAAAGAAACGGAAACAGATTTTGTTGACTTCTTGCGCCAAGAAAGAGAGAGCAATTCATAAGGTTGTTGTGGTAGTTCAAATTTTCCCCATAAAACGACGACGTATCAATCCAAATAAAAAGCTCTCTCTTTTCTTTTTTTTGGCGGATTGACGGCGCGTTGCTGTTACGTTGACATGGCTTCGGTGGGACCAAACAGTTTTTTTTTTCATGATTAGCTGCCTCCACTCTATTGGGTATAATGCCGATTCCTCGCCGTTTCCAATTTGCACAAAACGGCACCGAATTGCTACATATATAAACTGCCTGGTCCCAAAAAAAACCCCAAACAGCAAAAAGAGCAACAAACGCCGAACTGATAGCGCCCCCCGCCCCTCCGTCGATTGTGTCGTCAGCCATTTCTCTACTCCGAAATCTACAGAATGGTTTACATCGCTTCGTGGGACGAGTTCGTTGACAGATCCGTCCAGTTGTTCCGTAACGATCCTAACGCAGTGAGTTACTCTCTCTACCTCCTCTTTCTTGTTATGAACCCTAAGATCAGAATCGTGAGTTTTTCTATCTGTTTAGATGCTAAATTTCATGCAATTAATTAGGGTTTTAATTTGTTTTGTGTTTGTTTCATGGGATGCAATTGGGCGTGATACAATGTAGACGCGGTATGTCATGAAGTACAGGCACTGTGATGGGAAGTTGGTTCTCAAGGTTACTGATAATAAAGAGGTATCAATTTCACTTGTACCGTTTCTTTTAATTAATTAGGTTAGATAATTGTGTTCAGTGTTGATTAGTTGTGTAATTATGTTCAATTGACTTAATGTTGTTGAGCACGACCTAAGATTTTAAGGTTGAATGTACATGCATGGAAGAGGAATGTAGCTTCTTGCTCTGCTTGAGTTGACTGTTTCGTTTACTTGTGGGTGCTGGCTGATGATAAGTGTAGTTTATGTTGGATCTTCTGCACCCATAGGAGTTTCAGACTAGTGCTATGTAGGAGGGTGTTCAGTGTTGGTTGAGGTGTGTGATTTTGTTGGTTTTGACGCTTTTCCTACGATTATGGTGATCTATTACCATCTCTCCTTGTATAAGATTGCTAGTCTTCAAGGCTGTTTAGTTTTGACTCAACATTGAGATTAAGCATGGTGAATGACCTCGTGGAGCAATCAATCCATAAAGTGTAATATGAACATCATACTATGTAAAGAGCCTACTCCTTTGAACGGTCGATATGATGAAATGAACAGTGTGGTTCATTCTGTTGTTATTTTCAAGAAAAATCCAATAAACCTCTGTGCTGTAGGGAGCATATTTGTGGATTGGTTGAGCTAAGAGGTTGCTTGTGATTCTTTGTGGATTTGGTTGCTTCAAGAGAATTCTTACTACTTTGACAGTAGAGTTATATCTTACTGTAGGTTGTGTCTCATTTGTATGGGATTTTCCCCACTGCTGAAAGTTTTTTCATTTAACGTTCTGTTTTCAATAATTAGTATCAGTGTGAAGTTATCGTTTAACACAATGCTATAAGTACCTGACACGAGAAGACTTATTTGGCATAATGATGATGAGTGTCACTCTGACACTTCTAGTGCATAATATATGTTATAAGGAACAATTTCCTTCCAAATCTAGCATTCTTGGTAGCCAGAATTCAATGTGTTTATGGTTTTGAGATGTTCGTGCATATCTCTGCATTTCAAATTTTATTTCTTGAGTTTGTGCATTCTAAGCATTTGTATGTATGTTTTTTTATGCATCACCTTTGTGGCAAATTTGGTTTCCTCTATATTGAGTTTAATCCAAGAGCGAAGTTGATCTCTATGCTGTTACTTTTATTGCTGTGGTTTGCCAGCTTCTAGGTTTCTAATGCTGTAATATTTGTGGTTGTGATCCCTTAACTCATGTGGTGAATCGTTTTGCCTATCACCAGTGTCTCAAGTTCAAGACAGACCAGGCACAGGATGCCAGAAAAATGGAGAAGCTGAACAACATTTTCTTCACTTTGATGTCTCGGGGGCCTGATGGTATTGTCTTCGTCTGAACTTCTTTTGTTGTAAATTGGATAGAGTCTTGAGTCCAAACTGTTATTCAAAGGCATCTGTCTTTTTATGTTGAAGTTGCTCTAACTAGTTGTTCTATTGTGTTATCCCCTTTTCCATGCTGCAGCGGACATAGCAGAAGTTGCGGGTAAAGAACAGGCAGATGCACAGCAAGGGAAGAAAGGAAGGGGAAGAAAACAGTAACTTTGATAGCCTTTAGGATTTGAACATAAGTCGTCATGACTTGGAATATTTACTCTTCCAAATCTTCCATTTAAATTTGGAATTTTGCTCTTTCTCCCTCTTTTTTTCTTTCTTTTTCCCCTTTATAGAGCAATTCTATGATCGTTGATTCCGTTTAGCTGAGTTGATGCGAGGTTTACCGTCTTATGGTTCATCCATTTGACAGTATTAAGAGATTAACATACAGGTGCTGGTGATTTCACTTTAATTCAACTGTGCTTGTTAATCTCTATCTTGGGTCATTCATATTTTCAGATGGTGGATGTTATTAATCAGATTAGTAATCATGAGGAACATTGTAGAGAAATTTGGGCATGGTAATAGCGCTGCGATGTGTGAATTAGATTCTTTTTTATTGCCTCGGCTCTTTCTTCACGTCTTGGGGCTAAGTCTATGGCCTTGTCAATCTCGCTTGCTTTCATGCAGCTGTCTGTCGGGTCGTATCGTATCTATAGATGTATCTGTGAAAACTATTAACATGGTGTGTGAGGACTTAGGAGGACCACCGTCTTGAAAGCTCACATGGATTGTTTGACATGCAGAATCATGTAAATTTTACACTATTAGTGATCTTGTATGAATATTGTTATGAACATGATTAATTTTGATCGATAATTTAAGAATTTTTAGTTTATTTGAGAAATTATTAGGTGCATATAGCACGCTTTTAATTTTTAATTTTTTAAATCAAGTATGAGTTCTTTTTTTTTTTTACTTGATGAACATAGTTACATACAATACATGTACACCCATAATTTTTGGTGGTTTCAGACCGCTTGATTTACTACTTTTGAATAAAATGAAATTTTTGTTATATATGTTCTGGACCATTTTATTTTATATAGTAGTAGAAGATTGTACATGCCGATTGCCGACTTGCCAACTTCCAATTTTACTGGGTCTTGCCGGATTCCAAGCAAACGACAGTGTCTATCTGCTTGGCTGATCTGATTCCTATAATTGCCGTACTATACTTTTCTTTTTTCTTTTTGTTGCAAGAGTGTATTGCTTTCTTTTCTCTCATGTCGCATCAGATCCCTATGCTTGCCTTCACTTTTGTCTGCTTTAAGGCTCTAAGCCCACTACAAAAGTAAAACAGCTACTCCAGTAAAGTGTTTATTAATCCATGTGCCGTGAAAACTGAAATCACAAGCCTTTACTAGTAAAATGTTCTTTTTTTATCTGTTGGTCCTCTCTCGGGCGCTATTAAAAATGAGAATAATCTCGTTCGAACATTATTAAACTTAAAAAAAAATAATCTCTTAATACTCCCTCCGATTACGAAAGAATGTCGTTTCGCGACCGGGCACACGGATTAAGGCCGCACTGTTCATGGGTGTGTGATTACCAAGTTGTCCTTCATTGCTCTTGCCCTTCAAACCATCTTCATCAGTTAAACAACAATCTGCAGAAATTAATTACAAAAAACAATTGCATAAAATCTCAAAATCATCATTAAACTCTTCCATTCCTTCAACAAGCAATTACCCAATCTCTCAAAATCAAGAAATCAATTGCAGGGTAATCTCCCAAAATCAATTACCGATTGCAGAAATCAATTACCCAATCAAAAAATCAATTGCAGAAATCAATTGCAGCCGATTGCAGAAATCAATTACCCAATCAACTACCAATCTCTCAAAATTGCAGAAATCAATTACCCAATCAAGAAATCAATTGCCCAAAATCAAAAAATCAATTGCAGAAACAAGCGCAATGGGAGGGTTCAATGTTGATGAAGATGAAGACGAAGAGTGAGTGAGAGATGAGAGAGATCGAGGGTGAAATGGTTAGAAATGGGAGAAAGAATTCTTGGAAACCGAGAACGACATGCTTTGTCGACCGAAACGACATTCTTTCGCGACCAGAAGGAGTATAATTTAGGGTTAATATACCACCTGATCCTAAATATGTACTCCCTCCGTTTTCGAATAATCATCACTTTTGTACTTTTTGTTACTGTTCACTTTACTTAACTTTTTGGTGTTTGTTGTACTTTTTGTTACCGTTTCAAAGAGTCAATTATTAAAAAACAGAGGGAGTATCATTTTATTTAGTCAGTTTCAAACGTTTATTTTATTTTTATTGGTCCTGGACATTTTATCCCCAACAGTTAAAAAAACGGTGATGTTTCTTTTAACAGTTGAGACTACAGTTAAACCTCGATAAATGAATGCTCTTGGGACCAGCAAAAAATATTCGTTTAGTGAGTTTATTTACTTATCGATAAATGAATATATTATTCATTTATCGATAAATGAATTTTTATTCATTTAGATAGTATTTTTACATTTTTATTTTTTCGTATGATTATTTATTTTACATTTAATGTACAAATACGTATATAGACTATGTACATGCATCATGTACTTATAAGATTCTATGTATGGAATACTTAGAGTCTAAATACATGCAACATGTACTAATAATAATATTCTATGTATGGAATACTTAGAGACTAAGACAATGTACCTAACCTACCTACAACTTTAAACGCTTTTTTTGTGAAGAAATGACTTCTTGTATGAACATTGTTGATTGGAAGAAATATTTTTGTTTTTAGGATAAATAAATAAATAAATAAATATATATATATATATATCTTATGAATTTTAATGATTATTCATTTATATTTACATGGGGACTTTAAGGATTCAAAAAAAATTATTCGTTAATGCATTTAGCGAGGTTATTCATTTAGCCCACTTGCCCAAGTCGGGACCGGAGAAAATTATTCATTTGGCGAGGTTATTCGTTTATCGGACATTCATTTATCGAGGTTTAACTGTATATTGAACTAACGGATAAAACGTTTGAGAGTAATAAAAATAAAAATAAAAATTTGGAACTTACTAAAATAAAATAACAAATATTTTAGACCGGGTGATGTATTAACCCGTATAATTTGCTTCATTTTTTTAATTAAGTATGGACAATGTCTCTCGTAGCCTATGTATTATAATGGTAATTAGCTTTACACCCAAAAAAAACTAATAATGGTAATTAGCTACGAAAATGGCTTGTGTTATGTTGGTTGATTCCTTGATCAGGAATGTTTCAAAAGATGTGGGGGAAAAAGCCATCTAGGGATTCCTGAGACAACGATGTTATTAGCATTTCCGTATCCAACCCAAAGCAGAATACAATTTTCTCATATGGAATAACTAAGAGCTGGACTACAATTGGAATGAGAATAAAATTAAAAGAATCATCTTTTTACCCTTTATTATAGCAGGACCTGCTATAACGACTAAATTGAAAACCATATAAAGAGACTTTAATTCGAGATATTCAGGATTTTGAAAGGATTATTACGACGAACTGCTAGCGTGGCTGCAAAATCATGACTAGCTCTTTTATTTACGTGTGCACCAAATGTTATCAAAAGAATTCATATGCTTCGGCAGTAAAAGATATCCATCTTTTTTGCTTCATATCTCCAGAAATCCCAATTATCTAACTGATGATGTAGATAACTTTTTACTTCAGAAATTGAACTCTAAACTCATTAAATATTTTAATACTGATTTGTAGTAATTTTCTCAATTCATCCATGACAATTGGGTTTATAGATTCTTTTAAGTTCCGAACATATACAGTATCATTAGTATAATTTCTGGGTTAATGTTCTTGATCTTACTTTTGTGTTCCCATCACTATATGCTTTTCTTTTTCGTTCTTCCTTTTCCCCTGTTGTATACTAGTAGTACGTTATAATTCTTTTCGAGGAGATGGTGTAATCCTCAAGTTTGCTGCCTTGGTTTTCTTTTCTTGCTTTTCTTTATTTTTTGGCACAACTGCTTCTTTGTCGTAAAATTGGATAAAATTAGACAAAATGCCAAAGGTTCTTTCCATGTAACGATCTCTCTAATTAAGCTTTTTTATCCTTTTCCAATTAGGAATTAGTAAATTACAATTTACCCATTGCTTGGCAATAAAAAAGAGCCTCGATTCTTTCTTTCTTCTTTTCCTTTTATAAACATCCCAACATACGTTGAATTCTAAAAATATGTCTCTTAGTGTGTGTTCTTAGTTTTATTGATTATTTCGTTCGTGATAAAACTATTAGTATAGATACGAATTCAAATTCGAGCTAATCATCTAAGGGCAATATGGTCCAATAATTAATATTTCCATGCATGGTTGGTTACATACATTACACGAATGGATGAGTTTCATTTGTATCATTGGAAGGACAGCCAAGTCAACGAAGGTGGGTCCCTCGGGTCCCAGCCAAGTCAGCCCACCGACCCACCCGGTATTTGTGTTCCCCCAGCGCAGGATAGCATGCCTTGCAAGTTGCCAGTCTAAAAGAAAAGAGAAGCACTTCGTCTTGGTGTACGTGTCAGAGTTTAAAGGCATAATGTGACACGTGTCTGATAGCGGATGGACGGTTACTTTACTTATACAACGGCTATCTACTACTTTAGGACGCTTTGTCTCTATCCTCGAGCAGGAAAAGCAGACCTTGGGCCCACTTTTTGGCGGACACATCGAAGAGACAGGTTGAGCAGCATAGCGAGAAACAAGGGAGTAACTGGGTTTGGCTTTTGGTTAATTTTAACTCTAAAAATTGATTTTTTTTTTACAGATGATCTTATTAAAATACTACAACCCACAAACACCTAAATTAATTACTAAAGAATTATTTTAATTTAATTTTAAATTTTATTATTAAAAATTAAGGAAAAGAATTAAATAATTTTTAAATTTAAGTCTGAAATAGGCGCCATTTAATAAATTAATTAAATTACAGAGCAATTTGGGGGAAAAAAGAGCCATGTTGTGCACCTATAATCTTGGTAGTTTTTTTATGGATTTTTTTTGTGATAATAATTATGCTTTTCTTTGTTTACTGAAAAGGGAATTTTCAATTCTTACAAAAATTAAGAATAACAAAACAGAAACAGAACAAAATATTGACTTTGCATTTTTGATACTAGGAGAGTTGTAAGCGCGTGACTGAAGCTCTACAATTTATGAATGATTTTTTTTTGTAAAAAAGAAAAGGTATGTGAAGTTTAGAATTGGTCAAAAGGTACAAAAGTTAACCTTTATTTCACAATTGATTTGCAATTATATCAAGAAATCATCTAACCATTAAAAAAATGAGAGGCTCAAGTTTGAAGTTAAAAATTATTTTGTACTAGTATATCGAAGATAAGAGTATGACAATATAAGTGAGGGAGACCCAAGAAGAAGCTCGGCTGGATTTAGAATTATTTATCTTGAGCTAGAAATTTTATTGTGCTAGTTTTTAATTTATTTTGTTGGTTATATAAAGTAAAAAAATTAAAATGAAATGAAAAAAAAAAATAGGAGAGTTTGGACTTCTCAGGAAGCCACTAGAGCATTGCAAAATGCTCAAGCAAACACCTACTCCTCCGATTTCTACTCGGGAAAGTCATTTTTCGAGTAGAATCGGAACGCTAAACGGCTACTATATCACTTTAATTGAAGTAAGAAATCATCTAACCATTAAAAAAATGAGAGGCTCAAGTTTGAAGTTAAATTCTGGTAATTATTTTGTACTAGTATATCGAAAATAAGAGTATGACAATATAAGTGACTAAGTGAGGGAGACCCAAGAAGAGGCTCGGCTGGTCGGCTGGAGGGCTCGAAGTAGGAAAAAGAAGTGAAGCCGGAAATCGTAAAAAGTAAAAAAAGCAGAAGAAATTGGGAGAAGGAAAGACCAAATTCTTTGGTCTGGGATCCACCCTCAAATCTGTGACACTGACGGCAGTTTCGTTTCTACACCCTCTGCTGTTGCTTGCACTTTCTTATTTAAATCATTCTCTCTCTTTTTCTTTTTCTTTTTATCAGAAATCTCTCCCTCCCTCGCTCGCTCGCTCTTCTTCCTCTCTGCTGTAGAAAAGAAAAATATATAAATGCATTTAACTTAAATAAAGCTGGGAGCTTTGTTTTTTTATGGGATGTGAATTTCTAAAGCAGAGCAAAAAGCAAACAAAGTCTTCTCATTCACACCTTCCAATCTCCATAGCCATGGTGGGAGAATCTAGGGCTCCCATTCTACCCTCAAAGGTCTGTTCTTTTGGTTCTTCCCCTCCTCAAATTTAGATTATTTCTGTTTAGATGATGAGATAGGGGAGTGTTTTGCTGCTGTTTTTTGAGATTTAAAGCCTTAGATAGGCTGAATTTCTTCCAAACAAAAAACCCCTCTCAAAAATCACATGTGGGCCTTTTAATTTTTGTACTGAAGATCTTTTGATAAGCTAAATTGCTGGGATTTAGGGAGCTTTTTTCCCCTTTCATGGTCTGTTTTCTGGTGGGTTTTTGGTTTTTGGTGATTTGAGGTTTTGGGGAGTTCGGAACTGAAACATGGAAGAGGTTGAGCAAACTAACAGGGCTGCTGTTGAGACTTGTCATAGGGTTTTAAGTTTATTGTCTCAACCCAAAGATCAAGTCCAGTATAGGAATTTGATGATGGAAACAGGAGAGGCTGTATTCAGGTTCAAGAGAGTTGTTTCTCTTCTAAATACTGGTTTAGGGCATGCAAGAGTTAGGAGATTGAAGAAATTACCAACCCCTGTATCTCAAAGTATGCTTTTAGATAACCCGTTACATAGGACAACAACAGACCATCCATCCAAGAAACCTCATTTTCTACAATCCAGTAGTTATCTTGAAAACAATCGAGTTCAAGAATTGGGTTTGAGTGCTAAGAGTTCACTATGTTTGGGGCAACCGACTCTGGAGTTGAGCTCGACGGGGAAAAACCATCTCCAGCTTGCTCAGCAAGCTCCGCCAACACAGTATCAGTTGTTTCAGCAACAACAGCTACAGCAGAGGTTACAACTTCAGCAGCAGCAACAACAGCAACAGCAAATGAAGGAGCAAGCTGAGATGATGTTTAGAAGGAGCAATAGCGGGATAAACCTGAATTTTGATAGCTCTAGCTGCACACCTACAATGTCATCGACTAGATCATTCATGTCTTCCTTGAGTATAGATGGCAGTGTCGCTAATGTGGATGGAAGTGCATTTCATTTGATGGGGGCACCGCGCTCCTCAGATCAGAGTTCACAGCAACACAAGCGGAAGTGTACGGCCAGGGGAGAAGATGGGAGTGTGAAATGTGGAACCAGTGGTAGATGCCATTGCTCGAAGAAGAGGTTAGATTTGTTTCCGTCCTTACTTAACAGTAAACCATGATGCTGTTATTAATTAATGTCGGCATTGCTCATCTTACCATTTATGAAGATGACTTGACACTGTGTTTTAACCATTGGATTTGCTACGTTGGCAGAAAACATAGGGTGAAGAGGTCGATCAAGGTTCCTGCTATTAGCAACAAACTAGCTGATATCCCGCCAGATGATTATTCATGGAGAAAATATGGGCAGAAACCCATCAAGGGTTCTCCTCATCCTAGGTATGCCCCACTTTTGCTCTTTGGCATTGTTACATTGCGGCTAATTCCTTAAATGGATTGTTAAGATTTACAATGTTTTGATTGAGATTAAGTTGAATGCCCTAAATGGAATAATGATTCTTCTGTTTGCTGACATTGATACTTGGCTGTTCTCTTCATGCTGTTTGATGTGCATGTAGTATCTAAACCTATCAATTGCACATTAATTATCCATCCATTTGTGTTGGTCCCTGCTCCTTTAGGAAGTTAGCAGCTTATTGAGGGAGCTTAATAACTTCTGGAATTTATCATAACTACCGCTTTTTTGGAACTGTAATTGGGTCATTACTGTCATGCCAGTTGTAACCTTTTTCGGGTAATGCCTAAGGTAGTGTTGACACTGACGACTAAGTACAGTTCTTTCCTTATTAATTTGATCAAAACCCCTAAATAGAGTTAATGTAAACATTGCAAAGAATGACGACTAAGTGGTGTCTTTTTCCTTAATGCATTCACAGTCGTTGTGGCTTTTGCACGTACCCTTTTCATGTTGGATTGCTGAGACCATGGTGATGAATATTACCTTTGTTTTAGAACAGTATTCCATCCCAAGGTTGCAAGCTACTGAACTGTATTCATCTAGTTTCTGATTAAGTATCCCTGCAGTAATAATTGGATGGTTGCAAAATATCTTTTGGAGTGTTTTCATGCTGCTTGTCTTTCTAGTATTCATGTTATGTTGGTAGCCGACAAGAACTTGTAGCTGTCTTGCAATTGTTAATTTCTTAGGAATTGAATGCTAGCCAAAGTGAAATTTTACAAGAAATGATTTGGATTTAAAAGTACTTTTTAAATTTGCGCTCAGGGGATACTACAAATGTAGCAGCATGAGAGGTTGTCCGGCAAGGAAGCACGTGGAGAGGTGTTTAGAGGAGCCATCGATGCTTATGGTAACCTATGAAGGTGAGCATAACCATCCAAGGATTGCTTCACAGTCTGCAAGTGCAAATACTTAGTCCATGACCTGGTGCTATGATTTCAAGCGTCTCAATGTTCGGTTTAATTGAGACTTAATTTATGAATGGCTCCTGTACATATTTACCTTGGTTCAAGTCTGGGATATCTATTTGGAGGAATGCTTTTTTTGTGTGGCTTTGGGAGTTGGCTTCTCTTAGCTTGGTCTTTAGGAAGCAACTTAGCCGGTGGGCTGGAAGCTGGGCACAGACAAATGGGAGGTATAGAATTGGGGCTTTTACATTGTAAGAACTCTTTCGTTTTTCATGGCAAACAATTGTTTAAAACAGTTCAGAAAATTGCCTCCGTCTTGAAACGGCTTCAGGTGTTGGAGTTCTCATTGTTATTGACCCTTTAAGTTTCAGTTCACAGCCAGGTATGAAAGAGTTTTGTTTGAAACTTTGATGTTTTTTTTCCGCCTCTCGAGTGCCCCTCTCACTATTCGGCAGTAGTCTGATCACGGATTCTCGTTCTGTCAACTTTAGTTTGTGCAGAATGAAATTGTATTTCTGCTTAGTTTTTGGTTTGTCTATAGAATGAGCTGTCAAACGTGTGATAAAAGTCTAAGGGCAAGACAGGTCAGTTGGAAAAGAAAGTGTCTAACGGCGATAAGTCCTAATCCGTCCTTCATATAACTTACGTTCTTTATGCAAAGTCTAAAAACTCATATTTGTGGGGTAACTTAAAATCTCTACAAGAGTCATACTTGTGGGGTTGTGTAGCCACCATAGTTTACTGTGCCCATTATTTCAGTCTCCAATCAGATTAGTTTATGATTTTGATGAGTAACAAAACTCTTGAGTGGTTTTCATTATTTTTGTACGAGAGGTTCCTGTTGTTGTTTCTTTTCTTTTTTTAAATTATAAAATTATGGTAGCATTATTTAATGAGAAATTATTGAAAAATCCAAAAATCTTGAGTGGCAACTATCAAGGCATGTGAGATAGAAGTGCAAAGGGACCAAGCATGGGTGTATCATGCAAAATCCAAATCTTTTGACATTATTATACAAAAACAAAACACATTCTCTCTGACCTCTCGTGCCCTAAATTAATTAGATTTGGTACTAATAAGGAATTAATGTAGTTAGGTACGACATTATCTCTCTTTGTTTGATTGCTAATTAAAAACAAGAAACAAGATAGTCAATCAAATATTAATTCATGGCAGTTAAGCATTGTCAGCTACCTAAGTTGAATAAGGTCAAGCAAATAATAATTCTATTAGTGGACCATTACCAGCTGCTAACTTCTTTTCCTAGTACTCAAGTGGTTGGGAAAATTCCTATTTAAAACGATATTTGTTGTTAGCCATTCGACATTTTAAACTAATTTATGATCTGACATTTACAGACTAAAAAAAAATTCTTTTGAAATACCTATTTATTGAGTAAAAAATCACTAGTTAAATCATTTTGAAGGGAAAAATGATCCATAAATATTTTATTTCTTGACGTATCGAGTCACTTGTAGATAAAAAGTAAGGTTTCTTAATCTTTTTGGGTGTGAACATATGTTACCATAAACAACATATTCAAGTTGTAATTGACTTTCTTGTTCTGTACTTTTTGGAGGTTTTGGCCACATCTTTAGCTTTTCTCCTCAATTGGGTGAGATTAAGGGAAGTTTTACGATTTAGAAAAAGGAGTGTTTGATGCTATTTTTGGAAAATATACAGTAAAATGGATAGTATTCAGTTGGGATGTTGGTGGGTAGCCCAATCAGTGGTGGAAAGAGAGCCCATTAAGGGCCCAAAGACAATTAGGAAGCAAAAAAGCCTGAACTTGTCTCGTCAAACCCTTTTGGTCCCTGGGTTCAGTAGAGTAGTTGCAAATTGCAATAGTACCTAATCCTATATGGCATAGGACTAGTATCACGTTCACCAAAGCAATACACAAAGTTTAGACTAAGCGACTAAGGGCCTGTTTGGTGTTCCGGTTCTAGTTGAAAAAGTGATTCTGGAAAAGTGTGGTGGGAAACGAGAAGTTATTTTATGGTGTTTGGTAAAAATTGCGGTTAAAACTATGGTTGGAATGTAAAATGACCCTAAAGGGAAGGGTATAAAACCCATTTTTAAAAAATTAATAAAAATAGAAAAAGTGGATCTAAAATTACTTATCTTGAGATGAGGATTTTATTGTGGTAGTTTTTAATTTATTTTATTCTATTATATAAAGTAAAAAAATGAAATTAAAATGAAAAAGAAAAAAAAAAGGAAAGAAAGGCCAAACGCAGCTACTGTGCAGCCACTGGAGCAATTTGCTCCAGCGCGAGGCAAGGCAATTTATGCCTTGATTGGAACTGAGCTTCTTGAGAAGTCCAGCCTTGGCTGCCATTACCAAACACCTTAAAATGGAAAAGTGATTTTTAAAAAGGACTTTGGGGTAGAACTTTAACCCAAAAGGGCACTAAGCCTACTACATAAAACCACTTCTTTATTTTATGCCAAACAAGAAGCACCACCGGATTTAAGCCACCAATGATGTATCGCTACGTTACCCATCAATGACGTGGCCAGCAGTCGCCAAGCTAGATGGTGGGTCGTTGGCATGTAGTGCCTCACATGCTCGGTAATTTGCCTCTCCAAACAACCAATAATGTGTGACCCCGTCATAAACTCCTAGCTGGATGATGACTCGTCAATATGTGAGCTCCATGCGTTGACATATGCAGGTGAAACCCACAATTCTATTCATTCGAGTGTCATTTTAGATTACCACAAATTGTAGATTTTTTTTTACTTAAAATTTTAAAAATACCATATATCTAATTTGTGGTGTAAAAATTATATATTAGTTTCGACTTTCTATTTCATATTGTATACAAAAATAAACTTCAAAAGAATCCATCAGCTTATAACCACAGTACTGGTTTGGCTGCTTGGAAAATGGGTACAAAATCTTGGGAAGGAGATGAGAGGAGAGGAGAGGAGAGGAGGGGAGTGTGATGATTAAGAAGTATTCACCTATTCACCTATTCACCCATGACAATGAGGGAAGCAAAGAGCCGCAGTGGTAGGGTTCCATTGTCTGCGGTTGTCACACGTGAATGTAAAGCTGTGTTTCAACCTTACAAGTAAAAAGCATTGGCCCATCTTCAGTTGAATAGCAAACTGACACGTACCAAAATGGAAAAGCGCAGCAGCGACCATGGATAGCGTGAAAAGCCGGCAATTTCCACTTCTTTTTTATTTTTTTTATGGGACCCAAGATCAATCCAGGATTGTTTTAATCTAACGAAAATCTAGGTTAGAACATTGAATATGAAGTTAAAAAGATCTTTAAATTTAGAGTAATTAGCACTCATTTGGGTGAGTATGGGTTGAATCGAATCAATTCGATTTAATTTACGTCGATTTCGGGTAGAGTCGAGTTGGATTTTCCCCACTTCTAACCGAAAAAGTTCAGCCATATTTAAATTCATATAAATAGATTCAATTAATAACCGACCAAATTTGACAATTTCAGTTTATATTTCGATTTTATACTAAAAGATTTAATGTTTCAAAACTATAGTTCGGATTATACATGAAAATGAAAGCATTATGTTTGAAAGTCAAATTATTCAGTTTTTCAATTGGCATTAGATCTCACTGACTCTAAACAAACAACAACAGACTAAAATCAGATATGTACAATTCGAAACGGATAAAAGATGTCAAATTCATATCGAATTGGTCCAATCTGAATAAATTTGCTCACCTCACTTAATGTGTGACCAATAAACTTTGGTAAAAAATAAAAAGAAAATAAAAAAGAAGTGATAATACACAGTAGGAGTATAGAGGGCATCTGGGTCATTCCATGGGCCCCAAGGTCTGGTATTGGGCCACCATGGCCACATTCCGGAAGACGGGACTACCTCGTAACCGATAGCCACCCCACGGCTAGCGGGACTCGTGGATCGAGGGTAATCATTATCTCTCGGCCTGCACACCATGTGTCCCCGATAGCCAAGACGGGCAAGGGTATAAATACACCCCCCCGGATTAGAGGGACATCTAGGGACACCACAAAAGCTACACCTCTAATACGGTAATCTTTCCCGATAGTTCTCGTTATAGGAAATTTCTCCGATAGGTAATTTAATCGTCGGAGATTCTACTCAGGAGACCTCTTCCGATGTTTTACATGTGATATTGGAGTAAGGACACCATCCACATCCAGGCTCCCATTGACAAAGGATGAAAAGTGAAAACCATGACCAGACCCGTTGAGTCAAAAAATTTAAATTGTGACTTGTGATATCAATAAAATGGAGTGGTGTGGTGGGAAAAAGCAAACGCCAAGCAAAACCAAATCTAGGTCAAATAGGCCAATCAGTCGTTTCGGCGGTAGACGACTGCTGCTACTAGCAGTAGCAGTAGCAGTAGCCCGCACCGCAGCAGCAAGCAACAAAAGAAACTTATCACTACAACTCCTCCTACTCCAAGTCAAAAAAGCAGCGGAGAAAGTCTCAAAGACTATGCTGCCCCTTTGACTATTTTGACCATTCCCCTGGAAAGAAAAAACGGACAAAATCATATCCTAGCCTCCACTTCTTATCAAAATCTACATTAAAGGTTGAATAATTTTTCTTACCATTTAATATAAAAAAAATGTGATCTTAAATAATGGCATTGACGTGAATAATGGCTCAGCAACTGTGCATTTCATGTGATCTTAAAATTAGCATACTAAACATCTCACTTGATTAACTTTTAATTAACTTACCCATTTAAATTAAATTAAAACATCTAATAAACCGCAGAACCTTCCTCCCTCCCCCACCCCACCAACACTGTACAATCCCAACTACATCATCAACATCCTCTTCATCCCTAGAACATGGGACCCACCAAAAAGGGCAAAAAAGTCAATAAAATTAAAACCCACAATTTCTTTTCATCCATCCATCCATCCACTCAAAACAGCGGCGCCGGCAGGTTCAAATCAAACAAAAACGGCTTCTTTTCCCCTCTCATCCCAACCGCCACAGCAGACTCCTCGTCACGGCGCTCACGATCTCTCAGAACCCCACCCGCGTCAGCATTCAAGTGTCCAATATTAAGCTCGCGATGGAACCCCAAACACTCCGGCCTCACTGCACCCACTACCGCGGGCGGAGTAGGCGCCGCCTGCGCAAGGAAAGCCGGATACGATCCCCAGAGCGTGAAACCTCCTGCGCCGCCGCCAGTCCCAACAACCCCCAGAGCATGAGAGAGCGGAGGAGCGGCGGCGAACGGGTCGTGAGAGAAGTTAGTCCTCGCCTTGGGCCCACGGAGTGACCGAGCTGCCTCGTCGTATGCCAGCGCCGCCTCCTCCGCCGTGTCGAAAGTCCCCAACCACCGCCTCGTCTTCTTCCACGGATCCCGGATCTCGGCGGCAAACCTCCCCCAGGGCCGCTTCCTGACGCCCCTGAAATGGCCGAGCTTCCTGCCGTTGGAGCCGAACGGAGGCCGCGCGTGAGGCTCATTCACAGCCGGAGACGGCTGTGCAGCAGATCCGCTGAGAGACAAGGAGAGAGAGTCGTTGCTGAGACGGAGAGCATCGACCGCCATGGTCGGATTCAACTTTGTTTCGCGGTTTTGTACGGGCAGCAAATGGTATAGAGATACGTAGGTTGTACGTATTTTTGAGTTCTGTTTTGTGGAAAAGAGGAAGTGGTTTGGGATGAAGAGATTACATGTGAGGGTTTTGTTTGGGGAGATATATATAGGGGAGGAGACAGTCTTGGTTTACGCCGACAGCTTTTTTGTGAGATTTGGTTTTTTTGCTTTTTGCGTGTGTGTTTCATTTTGATTGGTTGATTAATAAAATAAAATAAAATAAAATAATTTAATGCTTAGTTACTTTACCTGCCTGAGACAACATTGAAAGTTAAGCGTGTGTTTCGTGGGAAGATTATATCTAAATACCCTTTACTTTCATTGTTGGGTTTAGGCTTAGGTGAGAAGCCGCTACTAAGCCCCCACACAAAGCAGGCTCGCTCTCCCATCACCAACATTTACTAGGGGTGTCAAACGGGTCGACCCGACCGACTCGACCCGTTTAGTTGTGACCCGTTGGGTTGAGGGTCAAAAATGACCCGATCCATTTTCTGACCCGTAGGGTGGTGGGTCGACCCGACCCGACCCATCTGACCCGTTAAGCAAAACGACGTCGTTTTGGCGAATCAAAACGGCGTCGTTTTGACATGTTTTCTCTTTATGAAGTCAAAATTTTAGAGGGTCAAACGGGTCGTAAACGGGTCAGCATGACCCGCGCGCGCCCCGCGCACCAGCTGGCGACCCGTTGACCAGTTGGCGACCCATGAACAGTATAATACGGGTCAACCCGCCCAAATTTGGACGGGTCAACCCGTCCAAATTCGGTGGGTCAGCCCGACCCAAATTTTTGACCCGGATTTTAAATTTTTTTTTGATATGGGCTTTTGTTTTTAAAAGTAATGGTGCATTTAAAATATCAATTTTCTTTATGAAAAATTTTATAAAAACAAGTTATTATTGACGTGATTTTTCGGTTAACAAGTTTCATACTATATATTTTATGCATTTAAATTTCTAAACAAATACTACAATGAAATAAACGGATTTAAAAATGAAATTCTAGCATAAACATTAAACAAATTACTTTGGTTAACAACTTTTATACTATATATTTTACGCATTTAAATTTCTACCCAGATACTACATTGAAAAAACGAATTTAAAATAAAATTCTTACCTAAACATTAAACAATCAGACTTGCATGTAGTTCTACTCACTACATGCAAATCTTAACGCAAAAAAAACAACAATTCTTTAATTCTCACCCATTCAACGAACCGAAAAGAGAGATCATGTATAATCACAGTTGTTGCAGGAAAACCTCAAGTGTAAGAGTTTGACATGGTCCGTAGCTGAAAGAAGTGTTCACTAGACCAACCTAAGTGGATTGATCGATCCTCAATTCCAATTATATTACTAGATATTAAACAAGCATAAAGATTTCAAATCAGGAACCTAGAAAGGACATACTGTACAAAGTTAGTAAAATTAAGCAGAAACACATTCTTATCTACACAAACATAAATTGGTTGGCTTACAATGACTGATTGATATCATATATGGAAATATCAAACATGAAAGAATAATAGCAAGTAGCGAACCATATTAAGTACTTGTTAACCATAGATGATCAAAATCAAAATCAATTTATGCCCCATACATTGAATAATACATATCTAGTACGCGCATGAATTCAGTACAAGGTACTCTTTAGCAACCTAATACAAACCAAAGAATTCAGGCTAGAGTAAAATTACCGAATGATTTAATCATTGCAGCCTCCACATACTAGAAAGCGAGGTGGTTGAGTGAGCTATTTACCTGTAATGTGAAGGCTGTGGTAATTATTGCTTAAAATTACCGAATGATTTAATCATTGCAACCTCCACATACTAGAAAGTGAGGCATTTCAAAATTACCTCTCCTCACTGGCATTAGCAAATGCAGCTTTTAACTGGCGAGAAGACAAATGGTGGAACCTGAATGGTGCATCAGTTTTGTTAAGAGGTGTTGCTAAACTCAACACTTACAAATTAAGAAACACTCTGGAGCTAGACAGAAACTGAAAAATGAATCAAGGAGTGAAGATGCTTGCTGATGGGTACTATGGAACCACCTATCATCGCTGCAACTTAGCAAGAAAAATGAAAACACATTAGTAACACAGACCGGTCAACACACGAAACAACAGTGAATTCTAAGAACATTCTATAGCCAATGAAACGGAAACTCACATCTCTCCGTAATTGGACTTAGCTTCTACAGTCAAATCCACCCACATTGGTGCTTCAATTTCTTCCTATAAACCAGTAAACAGAGCGAACATTAGTAATTAGTGAAATGTGAAATGTGAAAAGAGAGAAACCCACAGACACATGATTGGAAAAAACAATCGAAGATGAAAATAATTGCGAAATCGCGCAACAAATTCCCTCGTTTTAGAAACACAATTATGAACCAAATAAGACAGTCAAGTAGAATCAAAACAGCCTAATCAAATAAATGACAGTAACCAGGTAAAAAATGCCCACTATCACTACCAATAAGATGCTAAAAGTTCAACATCAATGTACTATACCGCACCCAAAAAATAGAGAATCAAATGGTTATTAAGGAAAACTTATCGAGCACAAGAAAGCAAAAACAATTAAAATCCATGTCATAGATAAAACACAAACAAATCAAATTCGAAAAGAAAAGAACAAATATCAATCACAACCTTCAAACATAGAATCACTGAAAGAAACATATATCCAATAAACTTCACAAACCCATTTCAAGATAGTAAAAAACAGCAAAACAAACGATTTCCAATCCGCAACGAACCCGTAAACAGAAGAAAGAGAGAATACCAGAAATGCCCAGTGATTTTTGGCGTTCTTAGGAGCCATTTCTGACCTTCCCTTGAAGTAATGAAGATGATTGAAGACTGAAGAAGAGGAGAAATCGGGAGAAGACTGAAGAAGATGATTGAAGAAGATGACAGACGACAGAGGGAAAAAAAGAGAGAAGAGAATGAGAATGAGATCGAGCTCGCAAGTCGCAGCTTCCTCTTGCTGGAGAGGAATGCGGGGAATGAAAATGGAGTGTATTCCTTTTGCTGGGCTAGACCAAATGGAATGTATTCTCCTCGCAAGCAGTAGCAGAACGAGGAAGAGGAACGCAACAGCAGGTGGAGGAAGCGAGGAGAGGATGAAAATTAGGTTTTTTTCCTTATAAATTGAGACGGGTCAGACGGGTCGACCCGTGACCCATAGGGTCTACCCGTTTCTGACCCGCTATTTAACGGGTCGAAAAAGAATGACCCGACGGGTCAAATTACAGGTCGGGTACGGGTCGACCCGTCGGGTCAGACCCATTTTGACAGGCCTAACATTTACCAATGAGGTCCATGCATTCGTTATCTGAACCGAACAGAACATCATTTAGCTATTGTTTTTGGTAAATAAGTCAACGATTACGTCATATTAGCCCCGTAAGGCCGTAAGAAATATAGAACTTAACGAGATCAATGAAGGATTTGATCTTTCAATATTTCAAGGATTTATTTTAAATCAAATACTACAAAATGTGATGGTATCCCAAAGAAATTAAGATCACATTTATTTCGTTTGATACATAGTAGCTTGAACTGAGTGGTGCAGTAGAGCAATCGTGAGCTCGTATCAGACCATTATTTCTTTGATTTTTACCCATTTTTTGGACACTTGTCAGACCCAATTCTTAGATATGGAGTATAATATCATAATTTGGATCATTTAAATTAATTGCATAATCACATGTAATGTAACGGTCAAATTAGTGCATGTAAAAACATGAAATGCTTAAAATGATCTTATGGAACAAAATCATCCCCAAATCTAATGAGTTTCAGAGTAATTTTGTTCGCATCGGGTTGTTATAAAACAAATAAGATATTATAATTTCTCTATATACGGATTAAACGATTAAAGTGATGACGTTTTACTTAATGCAAAAAGTGAGGATGACAAATCACTCAAACGAATCTTTTTAGAGAGAATTTTAACTTCCATTTAAGGAAAAAAAGAAACAAATTAAACACCATTTTGTAAAATCAAGTGAATTGGATGCAATTATGCGAATAATTTCAAGAAAAATCAATTTTAAAAGTAAATCTAAAATCGATTGTCTTGCAATCATGATTTCTTTTTCTTCTGTTATTTTTAATAAATGAAGTTGGAATTCGAACATTTACCTATCAGCTCTCTCGGTTTCTCCTCCTAGCTCAAGAAAATGAAAGAAGAGGGTACACTGTGTATGCAGGGGAACAGGGCTATCAGCTATGGGCGTGTGACAGGCGAACCTTCTCTGCAAATTATTGAAAGGCTAGTTCCAAGTTTGGAGACATCGGCATTGGCTACACAACGCATTCCTCTTTTGAGATATCCATCATACAGTAATTTAATTTATTAGGGTTTCTTATGGTAGCTAGCCAAGAAATTGGAGTCCAATTGTTCCTTCTTTGTCGATTCGATGGTCACTACGACCAGAATCATTCACCACCTCCCTCCTCGTTTAGTTACCGCAGCGAAACCGTGCCAAGCCTAAAGAAAATGCATATCATGTCGGGCTAAACATTTTCCTAAAAGATTTTAATCTATTAAGAGGTTTATTTCTTTTATATTTAGAATTTTTAGGTAACATTAATTGTAAAATAATAGATAAAGAACACCATGTGCATAGGGTTGTCCTTGTCCGTGTATATGCAAAGTTATTGCTATTACCACTCCTCATTTATAGATTTTTCTAAACCTTCATTAGTAACTTACTGTGGTGTTCAATCAGTAATCGGTTTAGGGTAATGCTCTGCTGGAACATTTGTTGTAATTTTTTTCACATAAATAAACGCTATGTTTATATTTTTTATTAATATTTATTTAAATAAATGAAAATAAACCTAATAAATTAGAGATAAAACTTCATAAAAGCTACTACTACGGTGGATTAGCGACAAAAAAGAAGGCTATTTTTTTTTCATGTTTTCAATGATGGGACGATCGCGTGACACGTGGTGGAGAACACAAGATGAGATGATGAAGATGAACGACCCCACCCAGCCAAAAATGTCCTGACAGCATTTAGAGGTGGCCAGATGAAATAACCAATAACTATTCCTAATTTTTTACTAGTACTTTGGAACTTTTCAAGGTAAAATAGAAAAAAGAGAGAACGTAATTAGTAGGACTAGTAGTAGTAGCAGCAGCAGCAGCTGAGATAAGCCTACGTGAGGTACAAGACACGTAGGTGTATTATGAGTTTTAGCCCAAACTAAAAAAATAAATAGCCCACCACCAGCGTAGGCCAAGGGAATAGTGGCCAGACTGCAGACATAGCCCGTAATCGTATAGCCATGGCACTGCACGCACGCAAATGGCGTCATCCACTCATACTATACACTAGCTAGCCAGTACTAACACGCAGAGCAGACACAGGACTCGGACAGACAAGACAGTACCGAAACGGCTTGGCTCCACACAAAAAAAAAACAATTTTACATTTAAGTAACACTCTTTAATCGAATCATCCAGCAGACTGACCTCCTTCTCGTTTAGTTCTCGTCTTTTTTTTTAGATAACCAACAAATATCTTCATTAATTAAAGCGAAGATCTAATTGTGTGGATAAAAATCGTTCTTGGTGGCATTTGTTGAGTGCCAACTAATCAGCGCAAATGCACGAATATTTCTTATATAGTTTGCATTAAACAAAGATCAAACTAAAATTAGAGTGCAGGTTTAGAAAAAAATTAATGAAACTACATAAACTAACTATTGTGTTTTTCTAACAAGAATCTAAGGGTATGAAAGGTGTTGTTTTTAACCTTTTAAAGTTCAAACACCAATGTTTGAAACTCAAATCACAAATGAAAAGATGATCCATTCTCACCGAAGCTAAAAAGAAATTCATGGTACGAAATAATCTTTCGTAAATTTGTTCTTGTGAGAAAACAATCTCAAATTTGAGATTGTGGATTTCTTCATAGCTCCAAAGTCCAAAGTGAATACTTGCATTGAATGGATCTTCTGACTCCTATTTAATGTTGCCTCTTCCTCATTTTCTTTTTGTTTCAGAAAACAATTAGTATTTGAATGTTCTGGTTCAGCCCATACTTCATGACGTAGATGCAGTGGCAGTCATACAACTGACTCGGCCAGCTCCAGTCCAAACTCAATGACAAAGAAAAGGATTTGTTGGCCCGTGCACCACTACCCTCAGCTGAACTCACCATAACCCATTTACTCCTGTTTCCAACTTTCACCGGTGAGTAAAAAACTACGATTATAATCATATTCTAAATTAGAAATGTCTCTCGTTACTATTCTAGTTCTACGCTACTTAGAACTATTTTTTTCTATTAAAGAAAATTTATTAAATTACCCTTATTTTTTATCATTTATTATTATTATATAATTTTAAAATGTCAATTTTATTATTTTAAATCACTTTATTTTCGTTCATTCTAATAATTTAATCATATAGTTTTTATTTTTAATTACTCTAATTTCTTTTTTGCTCTTTAGTTAATCTCACTTGAATATTAATAATATTTTAAATTAGAAATATCTCTTTTTAAAAAGAAGTTAACTCCCTTTGATAGTTTAGAGTTATAAGGAGGTTAGTTTAAAAAATCCCCTAATAAAATTGCATTCTCTCCTAAAATGTGATTATCTAACATTAATAATACTCCACTTCCCAAAATTCCTTGCATGTTTAGTGGTTAATTAAGAATAATAAGGACTGCTAAGAGAGAATCAAGAAAAATGTTTTCTACAATTAAAAGATTTTAGAAATTAACCGCAACCGATTATTACCTTGGTATGGTAAATGCAGTTAAAACGTCAGCTGATTGAAAAGGGAGAAAGTACTATTCTACACTATTTACTATAGTTATATAGTAACTATATAACGAACCATTGGATCAATCGGGTTCGACTGGATTGATTCATTGGATCGTTTTGAATCGTTTATATATCGAACCATTCGGTTTTAAATAATTGAATCGGTAGATTTTCATACTAATAGATGTAACATTTTCTATTTTACCAAGAAAAATCAATCTAGTAATAAGCACCTTTATTCCTCTTTCCATATAATTATTAATTTAAATTAAATTTTATATTTTTAGCCCATTTATATTTTTGTTGGGCCTTTTTTTTCTATGTTGGGTCATATATGTTCTTAATTAAAAGAAAAAAAAAGGAGTATTTAAAAAAAACCCTAAAAAGTAAAAATACATATCTCATATAGCTTTTCTGGACAGCCACCAACCCACCTCCTCTCTTCAAACATCAAAGTTTCAATGTTTTGAGGAAAAACTCATTTCTTAATTTTGCTTCTCTTCTTTGTCAAATCATGGTACATATCACCACCACCACCCACCTTTATCTCCCCTTCTACAGACAACAACATTTCCGACCAAACCCAACTGAACAATTGAAGAATAAAGAACGTCTGTCCAGTCGCCTCCCGTCCATGTAGCGACAATGCTTGGCTGCTGCGACCATGTTTCGACCCACCTCCTCACTCTCGTGCGGGAGATTGTAGGGATGTCTGGTGCGTCGCCGACGGCGGTTCATACCCATACTCGTAAATTTACTGGTAATCCATACCCGCACCCGCATCCATATAGAGTAGGTAAAGAAATGATAATTGTACCTGCGGATAACCTGCGGATACCCGCGAATACCTGCATATTTTTGTTTTCACCTATCCAACAAAGAAATTGAATTTTTTAATTTATATTTTAGACCATGTACTTAAATTTTTGTAATAGTTTAAATTTTAGATTGTATGTTTGAGCTAGGTAAGTGGTTTATTATTTTAGAAATGATGCAACTAAACAATCTCATTAATAATAATGTTACTGCAATATATTAATATTAAAATTTCAACATGTTCTTAACTTGTTTAAAATATTTAAATTAAATTTTTTTTTGTTAGCTTAAGTAGTGTTTTGAACTCGTGTTTATTTAATAAAAGAATATTTCTTTTCATATACTTATTAAAAGGTAATGTCATATGCAAAATTAATTTTTCTAATTTTCAAATTTTTGAATGATTTAATTCAAAATTAAAAGGTAAATTGAATGTTAGTAAAACTAGAAAAATTAACATGGGCCTTCACGCTTCTTAAGCTTCTTCTTTTTCTTGTGCAAAGTAATTTTTTTAATATTTTTTTATTATTATTAGAAAAACTTAAAAGCTTAAAAGTTTTACCCTGTCACCCTACTATAATCAAGCCCAGGCCATTATCCTAACACTGAACGATTTTAATTTGTTAAAAGCAGACAAGGTTTAAGCTTGGTAAGTAAATATAATTAATATCTGGGTATCAGTCACTAGCGCAGTGCTAATGTTACAAGCCTAAAAGACCAAAGCGTCCAAAAATATCCAATGCCACAAACGCAGTGACTGGAGAAATAGAACTCGAGAAATATCATAGTTTTCCTTATTGGGCATCTCCATTGATAGTATGAATTAAATCTACTAAACCTTGTGATAAAAGGATTGTGTATTATCTTGTCTGCTTTAAAATACGAGGTAATCCAGTTCAACATTTCAAATCACGTGAAAAACATAGGACCTGTTATTTCCTTAGAAGAGAACAGCAAAACCATTTGCACAATTTCAAAAAACAACAATCCTTCGCATGACATATTGGGCGCATCCGAATGCATGAACTTCACAGAGAAGAGCACAAACTAGAATCTCAGCACCCATATCTAATACTCCAGCGACTTTAATTTGTTGCCTTGCAGTAAGATAAGAGAACCAAAGCCATGTGCACAATTTCACAGTATTATCTTACATTATTTGCATGACAATGTTGTGCATCCAAATACCTGCTCTTCACCTGAGAGAAGCGCAAGCAGGCATCTGAGCACCAAAATCCAATATTGGCAATGTTCAGCACTGAAATTGCCACAGAAGCAATACAGCAACTCTAATTTGTTGCCTTGCATTCATGATAACAACTCGCAACATAAGAATCAGTTCAATGGATAAAGAAACTGCATCCGCTCGGCTTGATTTATAAAAGTGATCATAGCATCTTCAATCCCTAATTCTTTGGCACATCATAAGTCTAAGTAAAACAGTTTAACAGTCTTGTCCTAACATCAGTTGATGCCAAAGCTAAAAGCAGTTATGTAAAAAGAAGATTGACACCTAAGATGACAAAAGAACCAATTGTAGCCAACACTTTAAGCACATGCAAAGTCTTCACTTCAGGGGAATGAACCTGGATGAGTGAGTGGCACCAACACCAGGTCTTCCATGCTTAACAGGCTTGTAGGAGATGGAGAACTCAGCCAGATAATGGCCAATCATTTCCGGTTTGATCTCAACCTGATTAAAGGTCTTCCCATTGTAAACACCAATAATGCTACCTATCATTTCAGGCACTATGATCATGTTGCGGATGTGAGTCCTCACTGGCTCGGGTTTTTCTCCAGCAGGGGCCTCCCTTTTCTGTTGAAGCCATCAGTGAAATTCATTTTTATTTATTAGGAAAATGAGAATCATGCAAAGGTTATAAAACAAGAGAGCACCTCTAGCGCAAGTATTTCAAGTCCAAATCATCAAGACCAATTAATGAGAACTAAAAACAGGTGAATAGCAAAGAATGACTAATAGAACTCATCAACTTAATATTTCAAACCAACGCTGCGCCCATCTAAGGTGAATAATTAGAACAGCAAGTTGAAAAACAAAATTTCCTCAAGACAACCTGTACAATAACCCATACACGTATCTCATCTTCATACAACAACACACCACTTAACTCTACTCCCTAAGCTTGCAGAACATGAGAAAATGGAAGACTCTATTGCAACATTTTGTAAGCACCCACAGATCACCTGACATCCTCAAGTCACAAATGCACCCACCTACGAGTTTGATTAGTAGGATAGTAATAGATGCCGATGCGCTTGTCTAACAGTAATACCTTTGGGTAAATTGAGCAGTAGAAGTTTTATCCTACTAGCTAACTCTCTAAATCATTGAACACATACAGACAACCTCAATTTAAGAGCAGGTAATCTTCTAATGATAATTAACAGCAAATAATATTAAACAACAAAAAAAACAAATCCATTCTCAGCTCAAAAAACTACAGCATCCTAATAATAATGTAAGAAATGGCATAAAAACATACCGCCTTGCGGAGCTTCTTGATAAGTGCCATTGGCTTCCTCTTCAAACCACGCTGGAACCTGAGCATCAAAAGAATCCAAAGATAAACATGACTTTCTATGAACAAAAATCATACACCAGAGAAGAAAAATTAAGAAAAATTAAGAAAAATAAGGTTCGCGCAGGGTGACCTTCTGCGAACACGAGCAGGTAAGAGCTTCACAAGGTCGTCAGTGGACATGTCCAACAGCGCATCTAAATCAACTCCTCTGAAAGTGAACTTCTTGAACGTTCTCTTCTTTGGCTGGCCTGCGGCAGCAACATCAACCTCAACATCCGCCTGAAACAAAAATAAGATAAAAAATAATTTCATGAGTTTTCTGGCGATCTATTTGTTTACTGGAAAATACTGAAAGCAAATAAAACTAAAGTAGAAGAATATCTCACCATGGTTAGAGATCGAGGAGAAGAGATCAGGTTTGGTTATGCTAGCTCTCGCGCTGTTAGCGAAGATGATTAGGGTTTTGGAGGGGTGCAGTAATGATTTTATACGGCATCCAAATGGAATGCGGGTCTGTTAGTGGAGTTTTTTCCTGCGTCCGGACCCGATTTTGTGTGTATGGGCCATATCTTATGAGCCCAGCCCACAACCTATTGTTTGATTTTTATCGTTACCATATTGGCCCATTTAACGAGGTCTGCCGTCTGCACTTTCTTTTCATTTCATTTTATTTTTAGAAACTCCTTTCTTTCCTTTAAATAATTGATTGTATTATACTATAATATTATTATTATGATCCTGTAATGATAATTAATATAGAATGTGTAAGTTCATTAATATTTATATCTCCAATAGGTTAGAATTGAACGATAAAATTAAATGCTCAATTAATATTTATAATACCTTTACGTGTATCTTTCCGTAATATGAATAATGGTAAATAAAATTTAACATATGGTAATAAAATAGTACTAGATAAAATACTCCATTTTTTTAGAGAATATAAATACTCAACAACAATAAGAGCTACGAGTCTAATCAATTACATACAACCCGTTATTATACAATTTTCGATTTATCATTTTCTAACATAAGCATAGGATTATATGGTTTACAATGATCCGAGGGGTGGCTTGGCTTCATGATTTTTCATGGCACAAGCATCCTATTATCGTTCTTCATTGTCGGCATATGATCTTTTTATATTTCTTAGATGTTCATTTTGTATGAGCTTTTAGTTTAGTTTTTAATTCTATTCACAGGCGGTGGTTATTGGCAAGATCTTAACATGACGATTCCCAGTAGTTCGAGCATGGATTCTTAACATTTGACAGTTTATACGTCACTTTTTATTATAATTGTAGTAAAGGATCATTCTAAGTTTATCCTCCTCCTTTTTTTTTACCACAGTATACTTTTTTTACCCAACATTTGTTCACTATCAATGAATTATAAATCGTAACCACAGTATACTTTTTAGTGAATTAAGTTCTAAATTGTGATTTACTAAACTTATATTAGTATAAGTATATGAAGTTATTAAAGTAAAATTTGAAGAGGAGTTGTAAATATTGATGTAGAGTTGACTTACTTGGTTAGCCGTGTCATGTGTGTTCATCTTTTTATTGTTTCTCAATTTTGCTTTTTCTACGAATGATTCAATATGGCATTTTTAACACTCAGTCTATGGTTTAGGCTCTCCCTTCCAATATGGTGTACTCTTGAAAAGACTTGGTACAATCAGTGATGTAAATGTTTGGTTCAAGCAATTAGTCAAGGTTCAGGTAAAGCCAATTGCAGAAGCTTGCGTGGAAATTAACTCTCATGTACCAATTAGCGATTTTTCTGTACTGTGTGACCAATTCTGATGACAGAATGATCTTTGTGCAGACGATGATGGTCACACCAGAAGTGATCTCTGCAGACAATCTTTGTGTAAAATAACAATTTCTTTGAGCTTGATGCTTTGAATGGTACCAATAATGTCAAGGGACATTTTTTTCGATCTTTCTAGTTATCCTTCTATTCTCAAACAATTTAATAGATCAAATTGTCATAGAATTTGTTACGATATCATTAACGAACGGTTTAGATAAGAAAAAACTATAACAATATTTACCTACTTATAACGGACCTGAAATTCATGTACTGTTGAATTTTGATATCATTGAGGCAATGAATCGAACACTATGGACTAAGAACTTTTTATGCATGCCTACTTTATAGAACAAGAAAGGATGGTGGAAATCATCTGATATGCTAAGTTAGGAAATGGAACAGAAGTTCTAGGATATCGTGAATTCCTTCTCATTTGAACAATCCAGCCTGCAACTTGAAAATATATCACAATTCAATGTTGATCGTAGCAGACCAATTTTCAATTTGAAGAGCGCATCAACAACATCTTTAAGGTCATATATATATGTAGGATAATTTGTGTGAAATATGTTTTATTTATAAGAAACTTTAATTCGCACATTCTTAATAATTATTAATGCTAAAGATATGTTTTTAGTGCATCGATCGATTAATTGACTTTTCCAGGTGATTCGAGGGTGGTCTTTGGTAGTATTGAGAAACAATCAAATCGATCTACTGTGGCTAAGGAAGGTATTAAAAACAAGGATTCTGGTGTGTGAAGAAAGTACAAGCTAGAAGGAGTTAGTGTTTGCTGCAGAACAAGCATATTAAGAGAGCAAAATCATTTGTAGTTTGTGATCTAATTAACAAGTTCAAGAAGATGGTTTTTGATTCTTGAAAACAAAGAATCAATTCAGATTGATTTCCATCAGTTTCAATCACTTTCTTACTCTCACAGTTCGGTTCAAGAACACTGAAACTGAAAGCTAGTAACTTTCACAGCATGACCCTGCTGCAGATTTTATACTGTCTTCTGTTTTATCAAGTGTATGAAATGGGGATTTATGGTTTAATGTAAGTAATTTAACATTTTTTTAATGATTAATCAATGATATAACAAGACCCAAATGGAAAATTACAATGGATGGACTCAATCTACTTCATTCCTGGTGTCATTTTCCTGTTAAGGAATGAACAAAAGTAAAAAGTTAAGAAAAGTCACTGTGTGCAAGACTATTTCACCACACTTTTTATTGCAAGGAGAATGCAAAATCAATTTACAAAGATGATTTCTTTAGGTTTTTGTTTTCATTTAAGGATGTGAATTTGAGGTTAAGGTCATGCAAAACACACATTAGCTGCACACAACACTTTGTACCAAAACAAATATCTTGCCATGGAGTTTAAGTTCTGTTTGTGGCATCAAAGTTGGCATAGATCAACAAGTTTGCTACTTGTTTTCACCAACATTTTGCACTCAAATTGATCATTAGTAAGTTCTCTACAAGCTAGGATCTAATTGGTTGATTTATTTTGATAGAAATGGTAATGGGATTAGAAAGTGAATGATGCACTCAAACACACTTGAAAAATGTGTTCAACTTCAATGCCATTCTAATCAACATTTCCCTACCCAAATCTTGATGGATTTTCACAATTCTTGCACCAATCGCTTCCTTTACTTCCCTACTATCTGATTACACCAAAAAATATAGATTTTAGATGCGGCATTATTCTAAATTTTCTCAAAACCTCATCAACATCAAAGTAAACCCTAGTTTTGACCATTGCGGCTTCAAACTCAATTTCATCCCAAATTACTGACCCCCACAAGACGGTTAGATATTCCTTGGGAAGATCACTTAAAAATCTACACAATGGAGAAAATTTCATTGAAATCCATGCAGTAAAACGCAAGTAATGACCTAATTAATTGAGGTTAAAAGCACACCTAAACCAACATTTTCCACCCATCCATCCCACCTCCCTACATCCACAATCCACTTATCCGTCTCATCCTCAGCCATTGATAACGCCTTATCCAACGACTCATATTCAAACTTAAAGAAATGCCACGATCCGCGTCAAATTCATTTCCACGAATCAGCTTTCACCATTCGGATACCGTCCTTCCTCCACTTGACTATTTAAAACCCCTCATCTCCGTCATCGTATCTTGCACTGGAAAAAATCTTCCACCTCCTCCTTCTAAGCCGTCATCACCGCCGCCGCAACAGATCTAATTCTATCTGTTTGCTTCTTATCCTCTCCCATTTCTGCAACTAGGTTATAGTAATTCCAAAATGGCCACAGAAGAACCAGTCGTTCCGGTCGAACCCGTCACTGAGCCAACAGAAGATCAACCCACCGAGGAAGCCCCACCCGCCAAAGCCGCCAAATCCACCAAAGCTACCAAAGCGGCCAAAGCTAAGAAAGCCAAAGAGCCCAAAGCCAAAAAAGCTCCCGCCCCAAAGAAACCTCGCGCCCCTTCCTCTCATCCTCCTTACGAAGAGGTAAAATTGTGATTGTTTTATTGCTTGATCAGGTTTGTTTTGTTATTGTTTGGCTGGATCTGATGCCATTTTGTGTTTATGCAGATGATTAAGGACGCGATTGTTACTCTGAAGGAGAAGACTGGGTCGAGTCAGTACGCGATTACTAAGTTCATCGAGGAGAAGCAGAAGCAGTTGCCTCCCAACTTTAAGAAGCTCCTGTTGAATCATCTGAAGAAATTGGTCACTGCTGGCAAGATTGTTAAGGTGAAAGGCTCGTTCAAGCTTCCTCCGGCTTCTTCCAAGCCGGCAGCTGCTCCAGCTGCGCCGAAGAAACCCGCAGCTAAGGCCAAGCCCGCAGCTGCCAAGCCCAAGACGAAAACAGCTCCTGCTGCCAAGAGCAAGGCTGCTAAGCCGGCGAAACCTGCGGCTAAGACAAAGGCTGTTGCTGTTGCGGCTAAGGCTAAGCCGAAGCCGAAGCCGAAAGTGAAGGCTGTAGCTGCCAAGCCGAAGGCCGCTGCTGCTGCGCCTAAAGCTAAGCCGAAGGCTAAGGCTGTTCCGACCAAGGCTAAGGCCAGGGCTGCTCCGGCCAAGGCGGCTGCGGCTAAGCCGAAGGCCAAGGAGAGACCGGCAAAGGCTTCCAGGACATCGACCAGAACTTCCCCAGGGAGGAGAGCGGCGGCGCCAGCTAAAGCAGCACCGAAGAAGCCTGCACCGGCGAAGAAGACACCAGCCAAGGGTGTTAAGCCGAAGAGCGTCAAGTCGCCAGCGAAGAAGGCTGGAGGGAGGAGAAGGTGAAAGTGGGGAGCAGAGAGAGTAGTGTTTGTAGGGGTAGCTATGTAAATTGTTGATCTTGCAGGGGTGAGTTTGGGTGGGAAAAAAAGCAGCAGCAAATATTACATCTCGAATGTTATTTTTCGTTTCTTTTTTAATCTTTCTAGGGATTAAGAAAACAGTATTTGTAGTTTGTATTGTTAAAGTTTTATGGATTTACTGTGTTTTTCCTACACAATTATGTCTCCATTTTTGTTTTGCCACGATGTCCTAAATTGTCCACTTTTCTTTCAAGTCAGTATGTTTCACGTCGGGGTGCTTCAAAGATTTTCTGCACGGTGTATTCACAAAGCCGACACTTTTGAACTCATTCGAGAGGGCTTGGTGGTCTTGAAGAATGGTTCGGGTGGATGGTTCTTTATTCTCTCTTCAATTTTCATTTACTTCCTTGGCTTTCTTGTCTCCGTTTTTACGAGTGACCCGTCTAGATCTCACGTTTTTTTTTTTGGTTTGGCGTGAAAGCGTTGCAAAACGAGGGTTCATTCTCTGAAACCCTGCAAATGCGGCACAACTAGGGTTTTGGTTCTCCTCTTCTATGCTTGCGTTTTCTGAAGAAAACACATGTAAGTCCCTTCTCATGCTTATTACAACCCTACAAAGCATAACAATGCTATTATCTCACTTTGTTTGACAATTCATTTCTGCTAGTAGAGATACAATTGTGCCTGAAACAACTAGCAAAGCATGTCATTCGCCTAATTGCTGCTACACTGGTATTGGGTAGATTTTGTGACTCCATTGCTTTGCTTACGACAAGTGAAGCATATCTCTCTTTAACAGCTTTATTTAAGTTTATCTTGAATGTGGCTATTCCTTACCTACAATAGCTCACTGATCTGTTATTAGTAGTGATGCAAAACTTAGTTTTGATTTGGCTTTGCTGATAGAGGAGCTGACTGTTATCTTGTGCTTTTCTTTCCCATTAGGAATGGCGTATCTTCTGCTTTTCATTGGTGTCCTGGTTATCGTTATTGATGAGTGAGATGAGAATGTGATAAAAACTATAACCAGGAAAGCTAACACATCTCCTCTGATTTTGTTTGAATGTGCGCAATGTGCTTTCTTTAGGGTATGGTCAGAAGTAATGATTTTGGATTCTAGGGGTAGTATGACGGTAACTAATATTGCTGGGGTTAACTGGCAACTACTTTTCCGTTAATAATAGATTCCATAGGTTAGCAAATTGCATTTCATCTTCAGAAAGTTTTTGAAGCACACATGTGGCAAGAGTTGCACTGATAAACCGGCCTTGCTTAACAAGTAGGGCAAATCATTAGAGTAAATATTCCAGAATTTGGAACATACTTGTCTGTAAAACTTTTCAGTTTCAATAATGGTAAATTATGGTTTATGAAATGTGTACCTTTTCCATAAAGCTCGAGCATAATTTGATTGCTAACTTTCTAGGGATAACTAACTGGTTGGCATATTGGTAATTGTGACGGCGTTGTGCGTGGTTTTGGGTCTCGAGGGCACTCACTCCATGCAAAATGCTTGGGGATGTTATTGCTTATCTTAATCATCCTTGCGCCAGTTAGAAGATCGTGGCTTCCTTGTGGTATTCAAGCTTGGTCGGGGGCGATGAGTGTAAGTAAAACCTTTTGGCACCGTTTATTTGGAAACTATCACTTGCATGAATTAATTTTAATGCAATTACACTACAGTCGTTAATGATGCGCGATAGTTTCTTTTTCTTATAGCTTTGATTGTTTGTGATGATCTTCGTTTTTGACTTTGTTTGGTAGTCTGTCTGACAAATTTTCTCCATCGATTTTCTTCCCTTTAAAGTAGTTTCCCTAATTTAAGGTTAGACAGATCTTCAGTCTCAACCGCCTCATCTAATGATACATTACTTAACGTCAATATGGTGTTTCCCATTTTGAAAGTTCAGCATGCAAAGCGGGAAATGCTATTACTTACCTTAATCTTTGTCGTGCTAGCTTAATTAGGACAGTCCATGGCTTTCTTGTGGTGTTCATGCTTCAGTGAGCCGCCCGAGTAAGTAAACTTTTTTTGGCAGCATTTATTTGGAAACTCCCACTTGTGTGAATCGAGTTTGATGTTATAGATATCTTTGGTAGTTTTTAGTGCATAAATCCTTAGTTATCGATATGTTTCGTACATTTGGCAACTTCCTTGCATTGATATTTTCTCCTTTAAATTTGTTTCCCTGATTGAAGGCTAGACAGATCTTGCCTCTAAAATGCCTTTAGTAATACATTACTTAACTTTTATATAATGTTGGCCATCTTGGAAAGTTCAGTATCCTGGTAACCTGTATATGGTGTCTTGCGGATCTACTCTTGCATGCTTATTATTCGCCGTTATTGTTACTTATGGAAAGGAGATAAATGATCCATGTAGATTGTGTTGTATTCTCTCGATGGCGGTCCAAGTAGAAACAGAACCCCAACTCAATGTGAAGGGAACTGATGGATTAAGACATTGGCTATTCTTCATTTTGGAACTACCTAGATTTAGTTTGGTGAAATAGGATTCCTTGATGGATCCTAGTTATAGTGTAAATCATTCTCGTTGTTGTTCTTTCATCCATGGTTAGAACTTGTGGAATTGCTTATGAACTGATCATCTATAAAAGAGGCAATTACGCTGGGATCCAAAAAGCTCTGGATTGTGATATCCAATTTTCAGCAAAGTAGTTGGTCTGCTCAAGGTTGGTTAACACTAGACAGTTATTCCTTCTTGTTATCGAGGGATTTGTTTAATATAGTGCTTCTTGTACACCTTCGCAACCATAAATGAAGACAAAATAAGCAATAACATAATATAGAATCTCTTGCAAGTTCTTTTGAGCGAAGTATGCATCATGCGTCCTCATGACTTGGTGTTCTCTTTGCAGCTAGGAGGGGCGATGTATCTAAACAGCTGTAGAGGTAGAAAGTGGAACTATAACTAGTTAATTATTTTTGTATGCCAAAAGAAGACAAGGGAAGCACATCTTCTGCTCTTGGAGGAATTTTCTGAAAACTCTTGTCCGTCGCTTTATGTCGGCCAAAATGTAGACTATTGGTACAATCACATCTAGTTTCTGTGAAATAGTCAGGTAAAACCTTATTAGAATAGTTTGCTGGAGGCTCTTGCTGCGTTTGTACTTTATTGAGTCTTGCTATGATGCAAACAGTTATTCAATTCTTCTTTATTCTCACGTACCTCATATCTTTATTCCGTTACAGTTGCATATTCTCTTTCACCCACAACTGTCATGCTACCATACTCAGTGTCTTTGGCCTCTCATTATGCCAATAATGTAAAAAGTTTCCTGTGAAACTGCTCATGTCTATACTATTCCAATTACATATTACAACATTTCTTGCACTGTAGTCGCATTTTAGGCCCAGAACTGTCGGTTAGTATTGTTATAAGTCAATGATGGTATATATTACTATGAAAAATCCAATTTATGAGCGTTTAGAGGCTCAGGAAACATCATCTATTTAAAATTATACTGTTACAAATTCAAAATTGACTTTCAGCTTTTTTGATACAAGGACTAGGCTTGAAAAGGCAGAGTCAACTCATTTAGGCTTGTGGGTAAACTAGATGCTAGGTATTTTTATGTGCTTTTCAAGTACTTGTTTAGATTCTAATGTGATTATATCCAATATGCTACTAGAGGAGCAAATGACGTACACTAGCTATCTCTACTTATTTTCCAAGCTGTACAGCTTGTAGTAGTTCTACATTAGTTTTCTGTTTGAGTCTTGTCGTTGTAATTTTCGATCTTTGTTAACTCATTGTAAAGGGGGTCGTCTCATCAACTTATGATCTTTTACAAAAGCCATATTGAACTAACTCATGAGTTTAAAACTTTATCGAACCAAGCTTGGCTTTACTCAAAACTGGTTTTATCAGGAATACTACCTATATGCCAGGGGAAGGGCTGAATGCCAACCAGTTGTCAAAAAGAAGAAACATTTTTGGATCTGGTAGGTAAGGTAGAGATAGGATCTTGTTAATCAACAGGGATGAATCATGCGTTGGCAGGATTATGAATGGAAAAGGCCCTGCTTGAATGGCTTATGTTGTGGTAATGCTTGCTCTCGATTTGCCTTACTGGACTGTTGCAAGATTTAATCATCTAGTAAGTATACAAATGAGTATTACATAATTGATATATTGCTCCATCTTCAGTGCTACTGCCCTTACTCAAAACTTTGCTTGTGAATAAATTCTAAACATTGCGCTGGAAAACCAAAAATAAAATAAAATTTGAACAGAAGAGAGGCATTTTTACTATTAGGCTACAATATTGGCAAAACTGTTCCTCATTGTAAGATAGCCCCCCATGTCATACTCCTTCTTCGCCCTCAACTTTTGAGCCTACAATCTTGAAGGGTTGAGTATTCATCAACTGTGATTTCTGAACTTAGATCTTTCAACTTTCTGGATAGAATACTTCAACTCCTTTTGAATGTTTATCCTTGATGGAGACATTACAATATCTTTCCAAATTGATCCAGCTGCACGCGCTGGATTAGGGGACTTGTAAAGTTCATATATGGAGTCTGCTTCCTCGTTCAACGTGCCCACCCTTTTCAAACAGTCTATTTCATCTGGATCAACAAGCAGGGTCTTGTCTTTGTCTTTCCATCCTATCATCTTCATAGTGATACTTGTGTTACTGTCTTTGATGAAACACTACTTGAATTACTGTCCAGTTTGACCTACTGGTCGCATATCTGAACTTGATAGATGTGCACATTTGTGTGATTCACTTATTTATAGATAATTATGTCTGATTTTATTTTTCCCCTGAATTTTCTTATAGAAATTGGTTAAAAGGATATTGATTCAAACTTTGCATGCTTCTTATAATTGTGGTGATGTTAATCAGAGCGGCCAGGTTGAACCTTAGGCCAGTCAAGGGATGTAAATGCATATTTCCTCTGCAATTTGTTTCTTTATGCTCTTTTAATAGTCTTCTTAGCAACTTTAGCCTTATTAGGAGTTTAAAAAAAGGCCTTAAAGAATGATGCAGAAGTGAGGGTATGAGGTTGTGGTAGGGTGTAATAGTTTGTGTACCTTAGGTGGGCCCTCCCCAGCATTAGTGCAATACAGTCTAGCATTGTCCACCAGGTTGCAATATGTTAGAAATGCATTAGCAAATCTTTTATGAGATTTCAGTTGTGATTTCACCCTGACTGCTCTTCTACACATTATAGCTCTCCTGTATATTTTGAGATATCAAATACCATGTTAGTGTAGATCAAAGATATAAGAATAAAACCTCTTTTGAGTTTATGCTTGTAATATGGAAAATACAAGGCAGATTCGTATGGCTTTTGAAATAGGGCAAGGGAGAGTCAGCTACCTTATTCCTCTGACAACAGCTAGATAAGCGTCGCAAACCACCCCAACCAACTCTATTCGGTAAGGTTTTCTCCTATTGCTTCGTTCTTGTTGAGGTTCTTCTGGTTCCCAGTAGCTCTCAGTTATACCTCCATCGTCACGCACCCTATAACCAGCTCCCATACGATAACGTTTGCGATGGACATTTCTAGCCATTGTTATTGTCTGCACAACAAATGGTACCCAGGAGAGAGTACCATCCATTATCACGTCTCGGCCTTCATTCAGTGCTGTCACCAAAAGAGAAGATGCTGCATCTGTAGATGATTGGTGCACCTATTTGAGGAAAAAGTAATTTTTTTGGCTGAGATATTGGTAAAACCAATAGAAATCCTGAGCTGTTAAGCAATTGCACCATGGTCCACAACAAGTTACATCCACCATCTGTGCGTGGTTTGTACATATTTCGTAGACTTGTCTTAACAACAGAATGCCTCTTCCTTATTCAATAGAACTAAAGATACATATTAACAGTTAAATGAGGGAATATGGGGGGTAGACTAAGCTAGTTTAAAAAACTTTTCCCTACTTGGAGAATTTCGTATTAGGGAGAGACCTTTATGGTGGTAAACTGTGCTCTTGTCTTCAGAGTTCGAAGTACTTATGATGCGTTTTACCAGTGGTGTTTGGAAGGGGATTGTCTTAACATCATAGTGACACAATGATTTTGCATGTTGTGAATGTTCTTGTGGGCTGGCAGGTCATAACATTCACATAGTGGAAGATTGCTCTCTTTGTTTCTCTCCATCTCATTTATTTTATTTCATCTCTTATTCTTAGATTCCTTTGCCTTCCTACCAATCACAGTTTAAATCTCTTTTTATTGTACTTTTGTGTTCAACAGATACTAAATGCTGCTTTTGCAACCCAGCTACCTTGTTTGAACTTCCTTGCAAAACCATTTTAATATCCTACGTGGATAATGTACTCACCAGTTCAGCTGTTTGGATCATATCAACATGACCTCGGGAGCTGAGAGCTCTATAGATGACATCTGATTCCTTGAATGCATCTGCTTCGATAATAACTGCATTCCCTGCTGCTCCTGCCCAGAATGGTCTGTTCATAAGCCATCAAAATATAAATGTTAGCTCATAAATGCTTGTCTTTTGGAGCCCCAAACTGCTATTGGAAGTTGCAATTTTGTGCTGATGTGTGATTATGGAAAGGAAGGAAAAGGGTATCCATTACACTGTGCCACTATTTCTGAGAAGGTATGTGAAAAAAATTCCCTCTGAGATGACTCTCCATTTTCAGATACCTTCCTGATCGAACATCTGAATTTTAAAGTCATTGAAAAAGAGATCTGCGCGGTCTTTCTTTAGTCTTTGTGATTAGTAAGGAAAACTATGACAGGGAACCTGATGGCTTTTGTTGAGGTTAATCTGAGTTATCAATTTCATGCATTTTGACTTTAAGCTTGTTTAAGATTTTTGACCAAGTATTCAAGATCTTATAACGTAGAAACAAACTGACAACAAAATTGGTTATTCCATAATGATCTCGGTATTGAGTTGGTAGGATAACTTATAATATTGGACAAATGCATGATAATAAGACAATGAGAGGGGAGTTCTTACTCTTTCATTATGTCCTTGAGCACAGTGCTCTTCCCTGCTCCCATGCCACCACCCATGAGGAGTAGGACTGGACTTCTATCACTGTGTGCCATTGGTACCATCACCTCTGTGCATTGCGAGTCGTCAGTTGACGCAAGTCCCATCGCTTTCATCTCCTCTACTAATGTATTAAACACCCTAGCTACCTTCAGATTTTTGGTCACCCTCTCAAACATCTGTTCTCTGAATCATATTTGAGTAAAAATCAATATTATCCTTGGCAAAGTAATATTTATGTCAAATAGTGTCAATAACTTCAATTTAACTATATTATTTTTCCTGTGATCTTGCAGCCTTTTCCCATTGCCTTCTCATTTGGCACTTGTCTCCATCTGTATCGTAATGGAGCTTGCCATATCGTGTTCTTTAATGATTGGAGGTGTTATATACACATGTATCATCTATAAGCTGTCAGATTTTGTTTTATCTTGTCGCTCTGAGCACATTTTTGTTGTGGAATAGCAAGAATCCATGGAATTTACTTCTCATTAACGTTTACCTTATTGTTGATGGGACAGATGATATATCTCTAAGGTTTCGGTTGAAAGAAATCTTGGAATCTTGGTGGCTTCTATTTCAATTCTAAATTATGCTCAAGTTGATGTGTAGTCACTAGCTATAACAAAGTTCTCTCATTGATAGTTGTACGCACCTAGTTGCTGCCATGACAATATGCTTGAGCTTCCTTTTGGGTTCTGCATCAGAACTCAACACCTGAAATTGGATTGTGGCAGCGACAACAAAACACACTTCAATAGATGCTTCTAACATTTTAAATCTTTCATGGCAGATTCCAGTCTTAGGTACCTGAGTAATCAAAAGGTCAGCATGGCTCCAGTGGAATGCAAAGTAACTAAGAATGCACCTCTCGAGCTCCTCCAGCAGCTTTACGTAGAGTGAATCCGCATCGGGCTCTTCAGCGAAAAAAGAGTAAATATTTTCATCATACCCTTCACACTTTCTTATATATTCAGCTGCCAACTTGCATAGCTGTGGACATTCTCTTCTATCTGTTATGCCCATTTGCCTAGCTGCAATCATGAACGGGGGAAGGGAGACATCAAAATGGTATTCCCATGGCCACAAAGAGTTGGAAGTTTGTTTTTGCAGGAAGTCGATCATGTAATTACCTACATAATGGGGGAACCTTTCAAGTTTCTCTGCGTGGTGACCATCCTTTTGCCTTAGCCGTGGTACAATCCTCCGATTCTTATGGTTCCAGAGGCGGTAATGCACTGCTGCTGCCGCAATGATCAAGCCGACTGAAGAGACTACTATCATCTGCATAGAGGTTGAATTATTGTTACATACTGAGATATTAAGAGAGAATTGAAAAAAGAAGAGAACGAAAACTGTGCAAGATTAAACGCGAAAGGATGTACTGTTGCATACAATTCATCAATTTTGTTTTTCAAGAATTGCCTAATAATTCCAGGAAATAGAATTTTATGTTTGGTCATAGAAGTTCCCCATAGTTTTTACACTAACTGTTGTGGCTATGCTTATACCATTCACAAGTTTACAAGTTACCTACAAATCACCACCTACAACTCACTTCTTGAGTTTGAGAATGATGAATAAAGTGATTACGTCTGGCAAGTCGTCTTTTTATATGATAATGTTCGAATAAAAATAAATTTTTATTAGATAGCGGCCCAAAAAAAAAAAAAAACTAAATGAATTCTGAATTCTATACTGTTGTAACATTACAGATAGACTAAATTGAATGCATTAATTTAACAAGCTAGGAAAAAATCAGGAAGAAATCTATGAATTGGGAACAGACAATCCTCAAAATCAAAGCATATTACCTTTCTGTCGAAGTCCCCCATCCCTACCCAGTCACCAAACACTGCGGGAAACAGCACCATTTATGTAAACACACACCTCCCTGGGCCCCACAGAAAAGGAAAAAAAAGATCCAAAAATGAAACGTCACACGCAAATATTTCCCATATGCACAGAGAAAATAAACCAAACAAAAGTACAGTTACAAGAATGTCTTCTCTAACAAAAATCTAAAGATCTAATTAAACAAGTTAATCAGGAAGAAAAGGAAAACACATCAGGACAGATAGATGTTATGCATTATTACCTAGCTAACAACATGGACTTCAACGAGAAATCCACCAAGATTGCATGCATTTATCATCGTATAACGCCAACAAAAGAGGGAAATAGGTAATCATATATTACACGAAGAGATACAGAACATCAAAATTTCTTAAATGCGACGCAAAAATGGAGGAAATGGTTGACGAGAGAAATGCAGGTAGAGAGGAAAAATATGTGGTGTCAAGAAGATCTTGAATAGGCTAATTAATATCTAACAAAGATGCTTAATTACACTAACCAATATAACTAATTTTTCACCTTAAAATTTCATTATATACTTCTCATTTTACGCGTCTTTCTGTTCTTTTCTTCCTTTTTGAGGGAATTTATAGCCAGGAGGTTGATTACTGTTTCGGCCCAATCATCAAAGCCCAAATAAGCTAACGTGGGCCTGCTCAATAATATCCCACCCTGCTTCCTTTAGGCCCATATTCACCAACTATAAAAAAGCTAAAGAAGTTTTCCTTTCCTTACATCGCCACGGATCACCCTCTGGCATCTAAAACCCATAAACCCTTCTCCAAATGGTTTTCAAACCTCGGCCTTCTCCTTCTTCATCAAGATTTCTTGCTTCAAAAGGTCAGCTTCCTCCCTCATTACCAAAACTGAAGGAACCCATCTCTTCGAATTCCATAACCAGCCCAAATTCCTCTACAACTCCATTTGAAAGGTACGTCAAGACAAACTGTAAATCAGGTAACATCAATTTGAATGAAGCACTTCACTTCTTTGATCAGATGCTCCACATGCAACCCTCACCTTCCTTGTCCTCATTCACCGTTTTACTAGGCGCACTTTCAAAGAAAAAGCATTACTTCGATGTCATTTCGTTGTGTAAAAGAATGGATTCATTTGGGTTGCTATCGGAATTTATTGCTTTGAATATCTTGCTTAATTGCTTTTGCTGTGTTAGGAGGCTTTCTGGTGGGTTTACTGTTGTTGGGAGGATTTTGAAGCTGGGATATAAACCAAATAGTGTGACTTTTACTTCTTTGATCAAGGGGTTGTGTTTGGAGGATGGTAAGATTGTTGAGGCCCTGAGGTTGTTTGACAAAATGCACATGTTTGGTTGTCAGCCTAATGTGATTACATGTAGTGTTTTGATTAATGGGTTGTGTAGAACAGGGAATACAAGTGCTGCACTCAAGCTGCACGAAGAAATGGTTAATGGAAAAGGTAGACTGGGGGTTAACTGTGTGCCTAATTTAGTTTCTTATAGTACTATTATTGATGGTCTTTGTAAGGATGGGTTGGTAGAGAAAGCGAAAGAGATTTTTGAGGGAATGAAAGGTAGGGGGATTTCTCCGGATGTTGTTGTGTATGGGTCACTAATTCATGGTTTCTGCCTTGAAGGTGAATGGGAAGAGGTTAAGCGTTTGTTTATTGAGATGATGGAGCATGATGTAAGGCCCAATGTGATGACATTCAATATCCTGATAGGGGAACTTTGCAGGGGAGGGAAGACAAAAGAGGCAAGTGAATTGTCTGAAATGATGGTTCAGAGAGGAGTGACACCCAACACGTGTACTTATAATATGTTGACAGAGGGGTATTGTTTGAAAGGTATGCTTGATACTGCAAGGGAGCTTTTTGTTTATATGGTGAATGAGGGATGCCGGCACGACGCGATTAGCTACAACACATTGATAAATGCGTATTGCAAGCATTGGAAGGTAGAAGAAGCTATGTGTCTGTATATGGAAATGAAAGAGAAAGGAATTAGACCAACAACTATTACACATAATACCTTATTGTCTGGACTTTTCCAGGCAGGTAAGGTTGGAGATGCACAGAAGCTGTTTAGTGAGATACAACTTCATGACCTTGTATTGGACTCAGGCACATATTTTGTCTATCTAAATGGGTTATGTAAGAATGGTTTGGTTTCAGAGGCAGCAGATCTTTTCCAAACCTTGGAAAATTCAAAGCTTGAAAGGAACGTTGAAACCTTTAACTGCCTTATCGATGGATTTTGTAAAGCAGGGAAACTTGAAAATGCTTGGGACTTATTCTATAGATTGTCTAATGAAGGCTTAGAGCCAACTGTTATAACATATTCAACCATGATTCAAGGACTTTGTAAAGAAGGCCAATTGAAAAACGCAAATGATTTGTTTGTAGAAATGGAAGAGAGAGGTTGTGCTCCGAATGTAGTCACATTTAACACACTCATGCGTGGTTTCTGTGAAAATAATGAAACGGAAAAGGTAGTTGAACTTCTTCACAAGATGGTGGCAAGAAATCTGTCTCCTAATGATTCTACAGCGTTCATAGTGGTAGACCTACTTTCAAGGGATGAAAAATATCGCAAGTGTTTGGACTTGCTTCCAACGTTTCCTATTAAGGAACAACAGAAAGCTGGCAAGATGAGTGTTAGCCAGTAGTGTGATTTTCATGATAAACCCCAGGTAAAAGTTCTTCCATCCAGAAGTTGCATAGTACTCTGGCTAGTTCATATTGTCTCGATTCTTATCGTAAAAATAGTGAAGCTTTCGTAAGAGTGCTAATCTGATGAGTTTTGGTGATGTTATTTTACATAGGAATTGATGTATGTCATTGAATTCTTTTATCGGTGTTGTGGCAGCAACAGAAGTTGTGCTGTAGGGGGTGGGGGGGTGTGGCATGTCCCCATATCTGGAATAATACTAACTTACAGTTGCATGATTTTGATACTTGTCTGGGATCTACTTCTTCAATATGATATAAAAAATCTGTTCATATAATGCTTTAAAACTCATATTGCTCCATGAAACTTGTAGTATTCACTTGTCCTTTTCTGAGCTGAACTAGTTCCACTTGTCTCTTTTTTTGAACAATAGCTAGCTCCTTTTGTCTGTGGTTACTGGTTGTTGCAGATACCTGAATCAACTTCAATAGGTAATGATAACATTTGCATCGCCAAGAAAAGGCAACAGACCACCTTATCATCCATCAGTTGTCATATCAACTTTTCAATCCTTAGATTCAAGTACAACTTCTACATGTTTTTTTTGGATCAGGTAATCCTCTAATTGATCATGTGATAAGACATGCATGTTGGAATTTGTTTAATGTCGTAATACATAACTTAATGGTTTGAACCGAACGATTATGGGGTATTGAGGTGTGTTGGGCTGTAGCTGCAATGATGCAGAAGCTCCAACTTTAGCCATATTAATAGCGCTGATGGACCCAAGACCAAGAAAGAAAGGTTTGTAGTTCAGATATTTTTTTATTGCATGTGACCCACATTGGTAATTGGCCGAAAAGAAAGGCAGAAACGTTATGATTCATTCCTGGTCGAACAAATTGTGATTAAAAAAATCCCTGAACAAATTAAAAAAATAAAAATGAAAATTACCTAAATAATTAAGCACATTCTTCTCTAATAATTAATGTTTCCTTTCTCACCTACACACAAGACAAAAACAAAGTCTGAGAAACTGCAACTTAATATTAATTAACAAATGGCATCTCCTAATTTCCTTCATGGATCAGGCAAAATCCATATGTAGCCCATGGACTTTCACATCTTCACTTCACCCAACCTTTTCTGACCTATTAACCCTAATGCAATACTCCCGAATCCCGATGGTTCGGAAACTTGATTTAGGTCCGTGATCAAGTTTTTACAACCAATCTCATCCAAGCCAGAAAAAAACGTAGTATGTAGCATTATTGTATACTATATCATTGCTTCTATTTTTCTTTTTGGTCGATGTTTAGTTTGTTTTATTTTTTATTAGTTTGGAAATGTCCAACTATATTGAATATATTCGCAGCGAGATTGACAAATCTAGAGTAAAATTCTTTTGAAAAGTCAAAACCTTTTTTACGAATTTGCATTTGTTTCCACAATCCAAGCATGTTCTCCTCAAAAGGTATTGTCATGTACATTATTAGTTTGGGTATAATTGAGAAATTTTCCAAAATTTTAACTGTTGAATTAAGCCAGGCAGTGTGACGCTGTGACGTAGAGTTATTTTATTATTTTGATGTTTTGTTGAAGGCTGAATAGAAAGTTCTATTGATGGAAGAAAAACCATACAGATTCGACCAAAAGAAAGAAAGAAAGATGGAAGGAAGCGACGTAGAGAATGTATAAAGGCCCAACTGTTTCTCTTCTTAAGGCCCAAAAATATATTTAAAAAATCATTGGGCTTTCACGGCCCAAAATAGGCCCTTAAAATAAATATAGGTGATAAAATGAGGCTTTGCCAACTTGTGAATTCTGATAGTGGTCAATGGTCATTATCAATAAAAATACAAACTCTTACAAAATTAATCTAATTAAAAGTATTAGATTAACGATCATATACGGTATAGACATGGAAATTGTGACTGGATATACTCACTGAAACTAGCTTAATATTCTAAAATAAAATAAAAATAACCTTAACCAAAAGCTATACTTTACAAAATGTCACCTTATCTCAAATGATTTTTCATCCAACAGAATCTGTGGTGTCTGGTATGCTACAACCTGAGCACAAGCTACCCCAAAATACAAAACCTACCTACCTAAGAAGAGATTCTGAATTCCTCTTTGTGTGAAGGCACCTGACCACCAGAATCATCTACATAGGAACTGTACATGTTGTCCTAAAATGTCCAGGCATTTTACAGCGGCTGCAATGCACAGGTCGTTTCGCATGATTAGCATCGGTGCGTGCTCGCTGTCGCTTTTTCCTCCGTCTTTCTAGTTGGTGTTGAGGAGGCGTTGGTGCTTTTATTAGGAGGAGCTCAGCATCACCGTAACCTTCCTTCTTGAACCCCGCAGATGTTCCCTTCCAAAGGGCTTTATCAGGGACGGGGTGTATTGTTTGTGAGTATGCCTTTCGATAGCTTGCTGTGGTAAAACAACTCTCTGTGAATCGATAGACATTCTGCTTGCAGCAGCTGAGCGCAGCCACAGCATGAGCACAGGGAAGTCCGTGTAGCTGCCATCCGCAACACAAACAATGACGGGTACGAATGTTCACCACATGTAATCCCTCTTCAGCTATAACTTCAAATTCAGAATCATTTGCTTTGAGAACCTGGTAAGTACGTGCACGCTCAATAGCCTCAGCCACTCGCCTTTCAGCAGAAGGGACGAGAATGCTTGTCCACTGCAAGCTGGTTTCACGACGCTCGTTGAACATAGTCATCACCTGCCGACGGATATACTCCATCATTTCAACTATTGGAAGTCCAGAGGTCTCCAAGATGAAAGAGTTTGGTGGCTGAACAATGTTAATTGATAAATGCCCTAGTCTTGTTCCCTCAAAATATGCTGTAGCCCACAAGCGAGGATCATAACCTTTTATCCAGTAGGCAGCTTCTTGTGATATTCCTTCGAGCAATATAAGTTTTTGTTCAAACTCGGAATTAGTGAGAGCATGAGCAGCTTCCCAGAGAATTTTGTCAAGCACAGTATTCTTGAATTCCTCGTGGAAACTGTCAAGGAGATGACGCACAGAGTACCCATGAAAAGCAGTTGGGAAGTGCACATTAATTCCATCTACGATACCTTTCTGTCTATCTGATAGAATTGTAAGCTTTGGCATATTTTCAGTGCTTGTTTCAAGAAGATTATGCAACTCAGATAGGAACCACATCCAACTGTCGTTGTTTTCTTCATCAACCACTCCAAACGCCAATGGAAAAGGTGCACCTTCTCCATCAAACCCACTGGCTAAAAGTAATGCTCCAAGTGACTTGCTTTTGAGACTAATTCTATCAAGTTCAATAAGAGGGCAGCAGCCATTTAAGAACCCATAAATTGATGCATAGAATGAGACAAATAGGCGTTGAAAACAATTGTCAGTTGAATTGCCATACACCACTGCGATACTTCCAGGATTTGACATTCCAATCTGATCACAATACTGAGGAAGAAGTCTGAATTCTTCCTCAAAAGATCCACGGACAGCAGCCATGAACCGTTCCTTTGCCCTCCAGGCTTGCTTGTATGTTACTGCTATACCATGGACCCTGTAAATCTCTTCCAAAATCTCTTTGGGAGTGTATAGAGGGTTTTCCTTAAGGCTGTCTTCAATGCAATTTACAACCCACTGGACAGAAGCTTGTCGATGACCAAGATGAGCAAGTTGTCCACAATTATGTTCCCCTCTAATTGTCTTCACTTTGAATGTGGGAACACCAGAAAGCTTTGCAACATGAACTCTCCAAGGACACCCCTCATTTGAACATCTTGCCGTGAAACGGGTCTTGTCAGATTTAATCGTCTGCATCTCAAACCGAAAAGCAATGGCTACATCTCTAAGCACTCTACGACAAGCATTGACATCCGCAAACTCTTGACCAACAGTCAGATAGTGGTCAATATTAGAATCAAGGGTTCGTGACTGAAGAATAGGAGGATACATCATGCTAGTTATCTCCTGATTTTGGCTCAAACCCTTGTAGTCTCCGTCGTTCTCAATTGCAAGATTTAGTCCAAGGGCCAAATTTTCATCAAACTCAGGATTACTAAAATCTTGATCAGGATCAGGGTCGATATCTCCACCGAAACCTAATCCACCCCCTTCGAAACTATCAGCATCTGCCACATCCCCACATTGTGGAACCAAATAATGCACATTACTCTCACCTATACCAGGCCCGTGTTCATCAAGACTATTTCCTAAACCTAATTGCTCAACATCCAAACTATGATCATCGTCTGATCCTGTCAATCCAAGGTCATCATTACAATCCAAGTACTGATTGTGCATCAACAAAAAATCCCCACTGCTTCCACTCATGGAATCATGCTTTGCCATTGCAATTCAAACTTAACCCAAAGAAAGAATGCAACTTTCACGATGGGTAATCAAGTAGGAATGCGTCCCTGTAAAATTCAACCGTTCCATCAACAACAAATCACCATTTGCACCCAGAAACAGCAAACCCAGCGAAAAATTAGAACGAGTACACTCCTAGATAAAAAAAAAATTTGAAATCCCAACAAATCATGTGCAAACTCGTACTCAACAAAAGACCCAAATCAACATGCAATTCACAGAGTTAAACTGACACATTTTAGAAAGCAGAACTGTCCATAGACAGCTCCGACGGAAGCAGTAAAAGTTAGAACAGAGTAAGAATTCTACGTTACAGTAAGTAATGAAGAAGACGAAAGGAACTACAGGATGCCCAGATGAGGAAATTCAAGAGCTTAATGATGGGTTAAAAACGAAATTATTCTGTTAATTTTGGCGGGGGTGGGCGAGAGGTAATACCTGTGAAGGGGAAGGGCAGACGAGGAGAAGAGGGAGGATTTGGAGGGACAAAAAAGGGCAGCTCCTTTGATTTCTTCGGTGCGTTGTTGGATTTTATTGAATTCAGCCTGCTTAGGGTTAGATAGTTTTGAGGGTATTTACGTCCACGCATTTTTTTCCAGTATTTATTTTGAGAGGATATTTTATATTTTATATTTTATATTTTACATTTGCTGGTGTCTGTCGATCATCACTTCTGGTGGGTTGTGGTGGCGACACCGACTTCTGGAATTTAATTTGACCTCAAAACACGACAAAGTGAATTACGTTCAATTTTACCACCGAGATAAAGATGATGAAGATTGGATCAAAACAAAAAAATTGATGATATTAAATATACATAAACAATTTATAGACCATTGATTGTGGCTTGCTTTCAAACGCTTTCCTTTCGGAAATATTTTACTCTTAGATCAATTAAATACGAACATAATTAGTTCTATGGTATTTATTTACATTTCACTTACTAAGCTGAAATCAATTCCTTTCACAAACAATTCTTATGTTAGAAATAAAAACATTAACAGAAGAATTTGATGTAAGATGATACATTTGATTATTAATTTACTATAATGTCCTTCTCTAGTTGTCTTCCATAAACCAATCCAACGCAAGGGGACATAGCTTTCACATAATTGTATCTCACCAAAGGACAATCAAAAGACAGAAATGAGTAAAAAAATGCTACCCATGCCATATTCATATCCATACAAATATGCAATGGACATTAAGCAACAGTATTCTGTTCTGTTATGCTCAAGGCCAGTGTACAGCACATCTCCAAGAACACCAACTTGCGAGTTATGACAAACAGCTTATAAGAGATCTCTATATCGATCGCATCAATCTAGATTCTAACTTTAATTTACAATCACGAAACAGAACTCGGAACAAGATGCAGCTGTGGAAATGCTTGTGGAATCCATGGGAAGACTTGTTATGCAAATCCAATATGGCAATTTCAAAAACTAAAAAAAAAGTCTCTTTCCATATAAATATGACAAAATCACATAACAGTAACAACATAATCTTGATTTTGAATACCTGGTGGAGAGGCATTTGCAGTGCCATGGTGCATGAAATGTAACATCTTGAAATCGGTCTAGGATGCAAGAAAAGTTGCCTGCAGAACTTCATTAGGAAGCACAGGTCCCAAGATGAAAACTACTTGAGGAGATAACAAATGAGCCTTTGCTGACTCCTATTTGGAGAAAAATATCACATTGAGCATCCCATGTTCAATCCCATAAGAGGAACTGGCATGCATTACTTGTCCAAAAAAGACTCCATGTCATGATACCCGAGCTGCCGATTCAATAGCACGCACTAAACTAAACCAAGAGAGAATAAACCCTCCAAATCAAATTTATCACCAAAAAATTGTTCTCCGTTATATCCATCAAGAAGCTACTTTATCCTCTAACTTGGGTGATTCAAGCCTGGGCAGCAATTCCGAAACCACCTTTTCCAGGGAGACATGATTCAGTCTATGGTTTCTTCCATTTATCACCATTTTGGAGAGAAATGTAATTTCCTCAGCATCAAAGCTTTTTACTAGAAGCTCATTCCAGAATTTATCATCCTCATTGATGTTTGATGCCCTCATTATTTCCAATACTTTTTCCAAGGTCGCCACATTACGGCCTGCACCACATCCCATGGCAGTTGCAGCACCCACTGCATTTGCAGTGGCTAATGTATTTACCAATGGCATGTTATGTATAAATCCAAAGGCAATAGCAGCTACAAAACTATCTCCACACCCAACAGTGTCGATGGTATTCACCTGGACACATTTCAAACAAAGAACCAAAATTTTCTTTTACTGTCTTGGGATACAATAGTGGTGGAGGAAATGGATAAGGGAGTACTAAAACATTCATCTGAAAAGGGAGTATATGAGCATAAAATGCTTCACGAATTTGAATAGAAATCCCCAGCCTTTAAGACTTTAACCATGTAATGACTAGAAAATAAGGAAACAAAAAAAAAATGTACACACACACACACACAAGATAATAGTAGTAAAACAAGCACAGTTATGGCATGGCATGGCATGCTCCTGAATGTGTGCTTTTAACAAAAATCCAGAAGTAAGCCAAAAATCTAATGAGACAGTATTAAAAAAAATAAAAAGTGGTTATAGTACTAAACAACTGCAGAGAGGAAATAATAGATATATAATACCTTGAATGCAGGTGCACAAGATATGCTAGACACTGTGACTAGAATTGATCCCCTTGAGCCCATTTTGACAATCACCCATTTTGTGCGTACACCATTCCTAAGCAACTCCCGTCCTGCTAGTATTGGGTCTCCTATTCCCGTCAATGATTCAGCCTGGCAATCATCATTACAAACGTACCAAATCAGAACAATGGTAAAATATTTTTTTCAATTTTCAAGTTTCTACTTTAAAGGAGAATGAACATTCTGTGAAAGTTTGACTTCATACCTCATCAGAGGTTACAAGAACAACATCGCTCATCTTTAGGAGATGCTTAAGTGACCATTGTTCCTCAGGTGTTCCCTTAGAAAGACTCTTTCCACGCGGTCCAGGATCAAAGAAAACGGATGTCCCAGCTTCAACAGCATAATCAACAGCAGAGACAATCAGACCAGGAGTGAGTTCATCAAAACCATAACCATTGCAAAACAATATCCTTGATTTCTTAATAGCAATCCTCGCATCTCCTGACAACTCAGTCAACCAACTAAATGCCGGCTCAGCACTGAAATCAGCTCGACTGCAACCCGAAAACCCCCAAAAAGAGAATTCAAATACCGCACTTTAAAAATAAGAAAATACTAATTTAAGATATGCATTGTCACTACTTACCTGCAAAACCCATGCCTTTGCAGCGGGTCAACAAGCACCCAGCACAACAATGTCTCATATTCCGCACTAGAACCTTCAATTACATGATTATCATCACATATCCCAACCATACTAATCCTTTCATCTCGAAGCACATCCAACAAAAATTCCCCATAAATTTCGTCCCCTACGTGCCCAATTGTTGCACAATGAAGCCCTAACCTTGCAGCTGCTATTGCCACATTACAATTCCCACCAGCTTCCCAATATTTCTAAACCGGAAAAAAAAAACCATCAAACAAAAAATTCGCACAACAATCGCCCGAAAACAAAAAAGAGAGATAAGAGGGGCAAGTACCTTGTCAGGAGGTGATTTGGATAACTGCTCCATATAAGCTTGGCGAGCCTCGCGCGACGGTTGGGGAAGCTTGGGAACATTGAGGACAATGTCAACACAGAGATTGCCGAGAGTGGAGACATCGATGGTTTTAGTTCCGATGCTCCTTAATTTCCAATCATGTGCTGCGGCGGCACCATTTCCGTTTGAGGTGGCGGCGGTGGAGGAGGAGCGACACTGATGGGGGACGGAAACTTGGATTCCTTTGCAGGTCAGAAGAGAGTGGTGGAGGTGGTGGGGTCCGGCGGATAGAACCGAGAGGGAAATGGGGAGGGTGTTAAGATGGTGATGGTGGTTAGGGTTTGGAGGTGCATGATGAGGGAGTGGGAATTTGAGGATGCTGGTGTGGTGATGCATCCAGACTCCAGAGAAGGAAAGGAGGAGGAGGAGAAGAGATATGAGATTAGGAGACGAGAGAGAAAGAGGAAGGAAATGGAGGGAATTATGAGGAATTCTGATCTTTAAGATTATAGAGGGATTTGGAATTTCTTTTCCATTTGCTTTCCTTCATTTTCCTTTCCAATTCCTCCTCCTGGCCTAAGGTGGTAAGGTGGTCAAGTGGACATTGCAACTTTACAAGTGCCCACAATTGTGTGCTTGTGAGGATTCCTGGAATCTTAATCTTTGACCTCATTTTTGCTAGTTGATAAGTCTCTCTTTTTCTTTATATGAAATTTGGTGTTTGTGCAAATTGCATCATTCTAACTTCTAAGTTTGTCCAATTATATAAATTTATTTCCAAAAGTAACTTTTTTTTATAAACCACCTGTTTCTAACACTACGGCTAATGCAGACTCTCATCGTGTTGAATCCTTTCAAGCGACCTAAATAATACCAAATTTTACAGACAATTGCGTTCCTGACTAGTAAGTTGCACTCATAGTTTTAAAAACCGACCCGAGTGACCCGTTGGATCGATTTAGATCGAATTCAATCGGGTTCGATCGGATTGACCCATTGGATCGTTCCAGGTCACTCACACATTGAACCGTTCAATCTTAGACAATCGAACCGAATTGAATCGGCTGGTTTTCTGTCTAATGGATGTAGCATTTTATAATACTGTAATACATCAAAATAAAATATCAAATAGATCAAAAATTAAAAATAAAGAAACAATCCAATATTCAAATGAAATAATATTCAAAATTAACACAACTGAATTATCTTAAGATACTAATGTCAAACACGCGACTTGAGTGAGCTTTTAACATTGCAAATTTTTTAACTATTGTCATATGCCAATACATGACAATATCTTAGAAAATGATACATGAGAGATTAAAAAATCTTAGGTGGTTTTCTTTGTTCAGAATTCACAATTTAGTCATTGTGTAAATTTATTTGTAATTTACTCCGCATATTTTGTATGATTGAAGCAATTTTAACCCAATCTAATAATTATGGGGTTGATCATTATTAATTTACTACTACTACTAATGTTATTATTATTTTTATTTTATTTTATTTTTTTTATTTTTATTATTAATTTATTATTTTTATCATCATCATGATGATGTCACTGTCTTATTATTATTGATGTTGTTTTACTATTATCTTTTTAGTTGATTTTATGGGCCAATTTTAATTTTCATCTATTTAGTGTATTATCTAATAAATATTTAAATCAAATTAAGCCATTTTCTTGAGTTAATCTCCCTTGCAAACAAAGTAATTTTGGTGTGATTATTAGACGTCTTATTTTTAGTGTCTATATTAATATATATTTTAACTACTGCAAAATTATCATTGAAAGATAATGTTGTCGTAGTGGTTGTGACTTGTGTGTGCACTTATAGGTCTTGGGTTCGAATTTCGTCATTGGAGTTAAACCAGTCGATTTGATACCGGATTGGCCGGGTCACCGATTTTTTCCAGTCAAACTGCAGTTCCGGTCAGAAAGCTTAACTGACCCAGAATTGTCCTTAAGTCACCGGTTCACCAGTCCGACCGTCGCGTCGGGTTTCAAAACTATGGTTGCACCTGCATTATCTTAAAGTTAATGGCAGACTATAATGAAGAAAATGGTGCAACTAACGCGCTGATTTTAAACTTTCAATTGAAATTAAATTTTATCAATGAATCTGTATAACTGGAGAAAATACAAGTCTAGATTATACATTTTTAATAAATACATGGACCAAAATATAATTTCTTTTTTTAATCAAAACCATTTAAAGTTATAATACCGTGAATATATTTCTTCACAAAATAAATAAACAAGGACTTTGTTTCTTAAACATGGATAAGATTTTGGATTGGAAAAGAATTCATCCGCATTCAGAGGGTGTATATGCTAATGCCCTCTGCGTAAGATTCTCATTCCAGTTTCCTCTATTGCAATGAGAATATATGCCCTCAAACCTACATCACATTCATCTTCTGAAACAAATGACTTCAAGATCCAAAGACGATAGAACTCGATCGAGTATTCAACTGGTAAATGACGCCACTCACCCAGTAAAAAAATGAAAAAGGAATTCATGTAGCAGTATTACTTTTGACCCAATATGAAAATAATTCAATTCTCAACACCTGTACTGAAAAGGAAGAACTTGGCAGGCCGGGAAGGGTAGGAGAACATAACAAAATGTCGATAGATAAGCAAGCATCCAGTTTTTTCACAGTTACAATATGGTTGAAGTATTACCTGTAACAATCTGCAGCTGACCAGATGCCCAGATCTACAGCTAAATCATCCCGGCTGTTTCTATACAGAGTTCGATCAAATTAATCCCCTAACAGTTGAACTCTTAACTCGTAGTGTACATCAATATCTCTTCCTCAGCAATGAAAACGAAAAGGGACTTGTTGGTGTTATTAATGTCCACATAAGCATGTCAGCATACAGAGGTTGTTAGCACCAATGATGGCGCACATCCGTTAACATGCTGTAATCAAGATTTCACCTAACAGCACAATCTCACAGATTAATCTCTGGACGCATAGGTTGTTCCTTTGCCAATTGCTTAAGTTTTTCAAAAACATTCTGTGCGGCATCATTATAGGCTTTGGAAACTACAGAATCAGGAGCAGATATCACAATGGGCACACCTTCATCAGAACCTATCCTCACCCCAAGTTCCAACGGTATCTGAAATAGGTAAACATGCTAATTAGGTAAACCAGCTCTATGATCCAATGGCATTCATTCATGAATAGAAATCTGTTAGAATGCATATCAAAACATAAGCCAGCTTAGAATGTAGCAAGTGACACTCTATGGACACCAGGAGGTCCAAAATAATTAGCATACCTCACCAATAAAACTGTAACCCATCAAATCGGCCATCTTTCGAGTTCCACATCCCCAAAAATGAATGATGGCTCTCCGCAATGCGGGCACTTAAAGCAGCTCATGTTCTCAACGAATCCCAAAATCTGAAAAAAAACAACCAGAGGGTTGAATTGAAATTTTAATAGCAACTAAAGTATGAAAAAATAAATGAAATTCTGAACTCATTTTGTGAGCAGAAATACAGCTAAAGGATGCATGAGAGTAAAGTTTCTGTAAGGATATTAGCATGTACACAACATAGAAAAACATACATGATGAGCAATACATTACACATATGCAACCATATGCTTGCTAGGAACAGATGAGCCTAATGCTCTATGATTTTGCCCACAAAGTCATAAATTGATTCCATGTCATACGTACATGCAATATAAAATATGTACATGGCTGTGTAAAAGTTATAGTAAAGTATAAGTTATATGTCATGCCACAATACAAATCAAGCTTTTATGTGTATCCAGCACAATCTCCATAATATACACTGACGTGGCTGAAATGTTTGGAAGAGGGCAAAAGAAATATCATACTGGAACTTCAACTTTAGAAAACATTTTAACTCCTCTGCGAGCATCAATTAATGCAACATCTTGTGGAGTAGAAACAATCACTGCACTGCCAAGAAACCAGCAACAATTAGAACCAAACATAGGTAACCAACTGGAGTAAAATTAGTGGTAATAACATGAGGAAAAGCTCTCCTTCTCTTGTTCTATGCCTCACCAGGGTTGGTGCTTATTTGAGAATGATTGAATAAAATGATAAAAGTTTATATGTAATCAGAAGAACTTCTCTTCTTAGTATGAAAGCAAGGAGAAAACAACATGCTAACTCTTCCTAGTCACGGAAGCATAAACAGAAATTTAGTAAATAAAAGGTCAGTATTACCAATAAATGTCAGTATAAGCATCGAGATAGAAGTCCAGTAGGCATGACAGAATATCATCATTGTGATAGTTAAGTCAGAAAAACACTTAATGATGCACACCTTAAAAGAACCAAATTCTTTATATTTCTCTTTATTTTTGGCCAAAATCAAAGATTGTGGGAACATCATCCGAATTTGATAACACATTAAGTCAAACAGAAAATATAAGGTCAAGCACGATAGTTCATAATATTCACACACCTGATAATTGCAGATTTTGTGTAATGGTTATCTGGGTATCACCAGTACCAGGGGGCATATCCACAACAAGTATGTCTAGATTACCCCATTCAACTCCCCTTGTCAATTTCTGAAGTGCATTCATCACCTGGAAGGAGAACTCATCATTTCTCAAAAGAGGAAAAACACTGTAAATTAATGAAACGGGTAAAAGAAATAAGATTCTACTGATTTATGTTGTTATTGATGTTAGCATTACATGTTAAGTAAAAGAAAGAAAGAAATATCATATGATAAGAGTTAGCAACAAACTGTAACAAGTTACTACAAGACCATAACCAAATGGAAAGATGAACTGAAAATGATACAGGATCAATAAATGGAGTGCATACCATAGGACCTCTCCATACAATAGGAGCATCCTTTTCAACAAGAAAGCCTATTGACATGCACTTAACTCCATAGTTTTCAATTGGAATCATCTTTTTATCTGCAAGAGAGGAAAAAAAGAAGGAAATTCCTCACATTCAAGTCTAGATCGATGCACTTATGTGATACTTACACAGACTGAACCATTGATATTAATTTTAGAATACCTCATTTAATAAAGCAAATGGAATCCAGAGAACCTAAGAAAATTTGAAATTTACCTTCAGTAATATCTGGCTTTCTGTCGATATTCATCATTGTAGGAATAGAGGGTCCATAGATATCAGCATCAAGCAAGCCCACCTTCAGTTGGCACTTGTTTGCAAGAGCAACAGCCAAATTAACTGTAAATTAACCACCCTGATAAAACATCAATGGCGTATACCTTATCATTTTTAACACAAAGTTGAGACATAAACTAGCTGTATCAATTTTGATAGGCAGAACTCATTTTTTTTAGTTTGAGCACTTTAAAATCCAGTTAGTTCCTAATCCTCCACAAAATCTTCTCAGAAAACATAATTTTGCCATGGCCACGCACACATTTCCAAATCCAAACTGAATACTGAAAACTGAAAGTGCAGCATTTCACAAATTGAACCTACACGCACAAATAAAAGGGCAGAAGTGAAAAAGACAGCAATCACCATCTCCGTCTCATTAACCTTAAAATCACAAATCATCATCTCCGCCTCCAAACATACCCAACAAGACCAGAATAACAAATTGAAAAGATAAAAACTAAGTGCCAGAATTGTACAGAAAACTCAAAAGTAACCTGTCTGACAAAACCCATATTCTCAAGTGCGTACCAGCGTGGTGGACTTGCCAACGCCACCTTTACCAGAAGCAACAGCGATGACGTCCTTTACTCCGTCGAGCTGCAGTCGTGATCTGTTAAACGACGCCGCATAACCTCTAACACCTCCAAGTCTCTGCAGTCAAAAACACCACCTCCATCATCACCACCAAATACAAAACCCACTCAGCAAAGATAAACAAATTTCAAAGAACATACACTTATATTTCTCCAGAAGCCCTTCATGGAGAGACCCTCTTACGTTCAAAAACACGATGAAAACGATGAAACTAGAACTAAGGATATGACTGAGTTAGTGAGTTGGCCTCTCGAGTTGCTACTGGAGCGTGTGTATTTCGAACATTTTGTTCCACGTTCTGAAAGAAGCTTGGAAATATTACCTGGGCCGGGTCAACCTTAAGACCTTTTATGGGCTTGAATAAAGCCCGTAGCTGAGTATTTTGGGCTTATCAAAACACTAGCGGATGAAGAAAATTGATTCTGGGCCCAAATATTTGAACTTAATATAATCTCATACCGATTAGAATGACGAGTGTGGTGAAAATTAAAATGTCTTCTTTTCTTTTTTTTTAACATTTATGATGAAGTACTGCTTTATTTTTTCATTTTTTTGAGAAAAAAAGTATTGCTTTAAATTAAAATTATATCCAAAGTGTCTAAAAACATTTATTTTCATGAGACGTCTCCTTCTAGCGAGAAGATATGAGGAGAGAAAAAAAAGTGGATAATCCGTCTTAATTGCTAATTAGCGGTCATGAAGATGCCCATGAGAGAACATCATACGAGTAAGTGGAGCTCCATCTTCAGGCGAGAGGGTGTAATCATTTTCTACATATTATCTAATAGACTAGGTAGTGGTGTCACTTATTCTTAAGAATTTCATTTCTTATGTTTCATTTTAATTTGTACCTTGATTTATACCCACTTATACTAACTAAATATTGTCTTATTATATGTTTAATGTTTAATGTAAATATCATCGTTTTATTGCGTTCTTCCAATTTGTATTAAACGCTTAAATTTTATGTTAGACAAAAATGTTACATTAAATATATAAAATATTTATAAATATGTGTAATAAATATATAATACCGAAATACTAATCGAGACTAATATATTAATTCGAGCCGATTCATTCATCAGCATCAACAATAAAACCGTTTTTCACTTTAACTTGTAGTTTTATTTTATTTTTGCTCGAAAAAGTGTCATAGCTTATTGGACCTATTCTCTCACTGCCTCACAGTTTTATTCATTGTCATTTTGAATTTAAACACGTACATTAAAAAAGCCGTATGACTCACTATTTGAAATAATTTTGCCCCCTTATTTTTTCTCGAATTACATGAATGGTACGCTCATAGGTTCAAGAAAAAATAAGGGACAAAATTATCTCAAATAGTGAATCATCCGTTTCCTTAATATGCGTTAAGATATATAGTTATCGTAAATTGAGAGAGAGTATTAAATAAATAAGATATATAGTTATTGTAAATTGATTAAAAAAGAAGTAACCATCTGTACAAATCATTGGGTATCGTTTAGGTTGTTGGCTGTTGCTCTGCTATTTTGGTCAAAACTGGAGTTCATTCTAAATTTTCCCTTTTCTCGGCCACCCAACAAACAACAAATCCAACCGGGTATTGCAACGGTCACTCGTTTCTCCTCACTAATAATCCTTATTCTAGACATTCTCTTCCTCCTCTTTTCCCATGTTTTTTTACCTACTTCTGATCATCCAATCCATGGCCGTCAATTCCCATCTTCCTTAAATTCTTTCACAACCAGGTAATATTCTTTCTGTAATTGGAATCCCATGTTGTTTTCCAAGTTTTCAGCTTTTTATATGAATGTTTGTTCTTGATTGCAAAATGCATTGTGTTTTTTGACTCTTTTTACAGCCACCCTTTTGGGGCTTTATTTATATTTGATTGTTCTTATTTTTCATCAGCATTTGGGTCCATGATTGTTCTTTTTACAGCCACCTTGAAGATGAGCAAATCGTGGATGAAAAATGTCTTTTTCATTTTGTTTGGTAAACTATGCACAATGCAAGGAAAAAGTGTAATTTTGTTTGTTCTTTCACCCCACAATGTGGAGTCTTAAACCTGAATCTGGGTTTGGTTGATTGATAGGAATGTGGTTGGTTTAGGCATTGATGTTGTGGGAAAGCATTGCTTTTGCTGCTGTTCTTGTTGTTAGTTGATTCAAGTTTTATATTTGAGTGGTTGTGTTGGATAGAGATCTCTTTCGGGTTTTGATTAGAATTGTTCTTGGTGGTTGTTAGTTGATTCTATTATTGAATTGTACAATTGGGTCAATTTTTCGCGTAGTATTCAATGCTAGGCTTTCAGCAACTTGAATGACATTTAAGATTCTTGACTTAATTGTCTCTGATTTGAGGTTTAGTTAAATTTTTAATCCATCTTTTTGCACTCTTTTTCTTCTTCTTATCATAGTTTTGGTTTCACATCAACATTTTAGGATTGTTTGAGTTTGATATTAGTAAAATGACTGCTGCCTGAATCAACATGTCATTAGTTTCTGTGCTATATTTTTCTCCTTTTATTTATTTATTAAAAGCCCTGTTACAGTATTATTTACGTGTTATGTACTCTCAAATGAACAAATTGTTCCTTGTTTCCTCAGATTGTTGCCATTACAGCACTGGATTCAGGATGGGAACTTCATCTTTGCTTCTGGATGTTTGGAATGTGAAATACGTCGATGAGTCAAAGTTCTTCTTCATTGTTCCAATCCAGAAGTTCAGGAATTTATTTAGTTAGCTATTCGGTAGAAATGGCTGCGAAAGCTACTTCATTTGTAAGAGCACAAAGGAATGTGCAGCAGTTCACAGCTGTTTTAAAATCTGCAGCTTGCGAGTGGTTTTTGATTTTTATGCTGCTTATTGATGCAGTACTCTCATATCTGCTGACCAAATTTGCTCATTATTGTGAACTGCAAATACCTTGTATTTTCTGTTCACGGCTTGATCATGTATTGGGGAATGAAAAGCCTGGATTTTATGTGAATCTACTCTGCAGCAACCACAGATCAGAAATATCATCTTTGATTTCTTGTCAAGTTCATGGCAAGCTTGCTGGTGGCAGTGGTATGTGTGAAGAATGTCTCTTGTCATTCACTACAAAGGCTAAACAAGATCCAGATATGCACAGGCTGATAATGCATAAGCTCGGGCTTGATCTTGGTTCCTTCAGTTTGCCAGGCTCATTTTCCAACAAGGACCCTGGTTCATTGAGTACAAGATTGTGCTTATGTTGTAATAAGCCCAGGAGATCAAGACAAACTGCCAACAGAATACTTCAGCTGAAATCACCCAAGAGCGGGATGACTAGGCCTAATATCCCTTTGCCCAGTTGTTTGACCCGCCGGGAGAACTTAAGGAGGAGAGATAAAGTTTCTGATGGCCGCCGTCGAAAATACAATTCGGATACCTTGTCTCATATAGGATATACTGTATTGAAGATCAATTCTGATTCTGACTCAGAATTTCCATTTTCTGATGAGGATGAGGTTAGTGGCATTGTTGATGCAATGAAGGAGATGAAGGAAAAATTCAAAATTCAACATGTTTTAGAATGTCCACCCAAAGCACCAACTTATGATATTCCTGCGGAAAAGCCCACACATTGCTTCTCACAACCATTCATCCAGTCTGATGCTTGCAATCCCCATGGTTTGAAACGTTCTACTTCTGGTGCTGGTGCCGAACATGAACCAGGTGAAGTTAAATGTCAGCAAGGTGAACAGAGTGCCTATTCTTCTGGACTACCTGAGCTTATTTCTTTAGATGATTTCCCTCCTAATATAATGGAGATCCCTTCAGCACTATTGACACAGAGTCCCGATCTTTCTGCACTCTCTGATCTATTGTCCTTAGTCGATGCCTCTTCTCCTAGTGTTGATGTAGGTTCCATTGAAGAATCGCAAAGGAAGTGTAAGCTTTCTGTCTCTTTCTGCTTGCTTGTTTGTGTGGGTGTATGTTTTATAAGTAACTTTGTTTCTTAACTGAAATGGTATATAGCAGCCGATAGCAAAGCAGAGGGGGAGCGAAGAGGTGATTCCATCAACAAGCTTGAGGAGGTTTCAAACTCAGTAAGCACAGCAAGCGGAGCTGATATCGACAGTGATCATGATTACAAAGTCCATCCTATAGATACAACTGAAGTGGATCAGAATGATGTCGGGAATCCCAATATCAGTATAAAGGAAAGAGAAGCATCTAGTCTTATGGCTGGAAAACCCTTTTTGGAGGTGTCTAAAAGAGCTGATGAAGCTGCAGAATATGCGGAAGCATCCAGTTGTGTGGCAGAAAAATGCAATACAAATGAACCTGCCAGGGATGGTGGGGATTTGAAGCTGTTTCCTGCAGAAATTATTTCCGCACATTATCCATCTTCAAACAATACAATCCCCAGCATGCATGGGCAGGGTGATGAATTGCAGATGGATATTTCTGTATCAAATAAGGATCTGGTGCTTCAGAACTCAGCCCCCATGGAGATACATGGGTCTTTTGGTCTTGGATTGCATGAAGAAAACTTTGTCAATGAGATTGTTGGAGAAAGTATTGTTGATAGGCTAAAGAGACAAGTTGAACACGATCATCGACGCATAAATTTGTTGTACGAGGAATTAGAACAAGAAAGGAGTCATTCTGCAATTGCTGCAAATGAGGCAATGGCCATGATCACGAGGTTGCAAGAGGAGAAAGCAGCACTCAATATGGAGGCCCTGCAGTACTTAAGATTGATGGAAGAGCAAGCAGAATATGATGTAGAGGCTCTCGAGAAAGCCAATGAACTTCTGGCTGAACGGGAGAAAGAAGTACAAGATTTGGAGACAGAGCTTGAGTTTTTCAGATTAAATTTCCCAGATGAAATGCCTTTGGAGATCACCCCTTTGGACAGTTTTGATTCAAAGAGGAAAGACATGAAAGAGGGATACGAAGGGATTCTCTGTGCAAATGATGGTGCAGTTCTCCCTGCTAGCTCTACGGATGGGAACTTCTCAAATGGGGGTGAGAAATCTATACTACCCAAAGCTTTACTGTCAGGTCACAATGATGAAAAGCTATTCATTTCACAATGTCTGAAGGATTTGGAGAAGAAAGTTCGTCAGTTTTCTCATTGCAGAGCAACTCCTTGCATGTCTGACAGTGACGAGTTTGAAGAAACAGAAAATGGACAATTTAGCAAGAAAGGGTCTCTTGGTAAGGATGGGACCCAAGGACCTACTCAAACAAAAGAGAATAGTTTGCCAATGCAAAATGATCTCCCTCTACCTAATGGAGACCTTCCTGCAACTGTAGTATCCAATGCTTCGATTGGTGATGATAAATTGGACAGTAAGGAAAACAATCATCCTGTGCACAAAAGAAAAAGATCTTCTAGTCAATGTAAAGAAATTGATTTGACCACTCTTGGAAATGAAATCTCGGACCTCAATGAAAGGTTAGAAGCACTGGAATCTGATTGGAATTTTCTGGAGCATACTCTTAACTCTCTTCAAGCTGGAAAAGAGGGGCTACAATTTGTTCAAGAAATAGCTTACCAGCTGCAAGAAGTGAGGAAAAAAATCGATGAGAAGTAGACACCAACCTGTTCCTTAAGTTTTCGCAAGCATCATTCCAAGGTTAGTATACTGATAGAGAAAATTTCTTTAGGGCATTTGCAAGTTTAGAATCTGATTCTCTTTAGGGTATTTGCAAGTCTATAATCCGATTTTCTCCACGTTCATATTGTGCTTGTTGTGTCCATTGAAATTTCTTCTTAATCATTATTACTAATGGGATTAAGTAAATTGAAAAACTTGTCCTGTATTTTGCTTTACTGGCATCTACGTTGTCTAGTCTTTATCATCACCATTCACTGATATGAACAATGATCATTGCAAATGTTTGTTTCATGCATCTGTTAAGTAGTTAGAACTTAAGAACAGACTACATATAGGTTTGCATTTCCTTAACCCTTTCTTTTCGTACTTCATGTTGCCTCCAGATGCATACAAGTTATTCGGCACTACACTAAATCGGAACACAGTTCTACGTACCATCAGCGGAGTTTCAGTGCAATGAGGAAAGAAGTCGAGCTGCATTTTTTCCTCAGTTAGCACCCTAAACACGAAATCGTCAGAATGAGGTCTGTTGTACAGGTAACAATATACTTGTTTTTCGAGAGGAACAGAATGATACTAACTCAGAATTTCATGTAATCGATCTGGAAATCGCAGCTTCCACGCTGTTTTTTCCCGCTGGCAGGTTCTGTCTGGCATTGTTTTCTGTTTCACACCTCATGAGGAGGCTCTTTAGCACCAAAGAGGAAATTGTAAGAGAGGCGCATAGCTCTTTGTAACTTACTTTTGTTTTTGGTAATTACCAAATCAAATGGAAATCGACACAAAAAGTCAGGCATCTCTAGTAAGCTGTAGTCTTTAGTTATTTACAGTAGCATAGTTATCCAAACCATACAGAACCGGTCCGACTGTCCATGACCCGGACCCTCAAAGGTTAGAAATGCAATTGAATTAGAAAATTAAATCGTCAGATGGTTGAACCGGTTTTGCCAGGGAATTTTATTTTATTTTTCACTTTTTATTATATTGATACACTTGTTTTACAATCTAGTTGTCTCATTATCATCTGGGCACTACTCTCCAGTCTCCCCTCATCTTATTTAGATTTTACTGATATTTTAACTTTTCTGCTAGGATTTTTCTGCTTTCCGACGTCGGTAGTGGGATGTGCATTGTACTCAAAATCATTTTTTTCTGCGTTCACATTAGATAATCCATGGCAATTAAAATATTGACGTTTATTTTTCTTGAAAACTATGTTTATTTAGGGTACGTTGGCCAACTTAGGAGTTAGGAGATTTTTCTCTTCCAAGTTATGGGTCAAACTCATTTGATTGAGAATCTTAATATTGATTACATACATGCCAATTGCCATTTGCCATTTGCCAATCTCTCTGGTTTTCTTCTTTTTCTTTTCTTTTATTCCTTTTTATAAGATTTAAACCCTGTCACCTCTAAAATTTAAATAAAATAATTCAAAACAACTTTAAAAAAGATAACTTTTGTCAAATAAATAAGTACTTTTTTTAGAATGAATTAGCAATACCATTGTGCAATTATTAGGTTATTAAAATTGATTGTGATCAAATGGTAAAAAAATTCTCTACTTTTAATTAACATTTTGAGTTTGAATTTTGAGAATAGAGAAAAACTATGTGCAAAAATCACTACTTTTTACAAACTCGATAGAAATCGAACAAAATTAGTCTCAATTAAAAGGTCGCTAGAGGATAAAATAACTCCGGACGATTTCTAGATTAGATTATCAGTGACGACACCAATTACGCGTGTTAGTTAATGTTACGCTTTTAACATTTCTTTTCCTTTCCTTTTCCTTTCCCTTTTAATGGGCCCAGGTCACGTTCGTAGCGGCTTCAGAAAATTGCGTGACGTTAGCCAATGCGGCATACGCTACCAAAATTGACGAATTTTCCATCACGGAACTACAGTACTATACGGTGACGACTTTGCTCACGTACGGCCAATCTCGAATTTCTTTTTATTTTTATAGGTAGAGCAAATTTATTCCGACAAAGCCAATTTGAATTTGAATTTTTTTATTCGATCTGCATTTAACCGAATCTAAATAGTTATTGTTTAGTTAAAATCGGTAAAATCTCTCTGACATTTATTTTTGGAGGAGCGAGATCAAAATTGACAAAAAAATTATTTAACGTTTTCACTTGCAATATAAACCTTATAATTCTATAAAAATTACAATCATAAATTTTTTAGTGGTTAAAAAATCAAATAAATGGTAAAAAAAATAAAAATAATATACAAATTTAAGAAAAAATGTAAAAAATATGAGAGAGTTCACTCAATTAAAAAAAATTAAAAATAATGAGCACCTTTTAAAAAAAATATTTCATAGGGAATAAATTGAAAAATGTTGTAAATAATTTTTTTTCTATTAGTTGTTTTTTTTCAAATTTTTTTTTTAATTTAAGTTTTTTAAGCATTTAAAATATTAAAATTACAATTTTCAGAAAAATATATAAAATTTATATAGGTTTATTTGTGACTCGAGCTCCATTATCGCACCGTTGGGCCCACATTATCGCCGAGTATAAAATGACCGTCTTCCTGCAATCAAAATCCAAAACACCAAAACACATCATTCCCATGCTATACAAGGGATTGAAAATTGAAAAATCTACAATTATTTGACTACTGCAATTCGCAACCATGTCCACTGAGATTTTAGCTTCCTATGCTCTTGCTATCCTCTCCCTCTTCTTCTTCCTCTACGTCACCACCAAAATTTCAAATTCAAAATCCAAAAAACCATCCCCCCCTTCTTCTTCTTCTTCTTCTTCTTCTCGTCTACCAAAATCCTACCCAATCATCGGCTCCTCTCTCGAAATCATCGCAAACGTAGACCGCGGCGTCCAATGGACATCCGATATCCTCCAAGTCGCCCCCAACGCCACTTACCCAATCCACCGCATGTTCGGCGAGTGCCGGATTATGACCGGAAACCCAGCCAATGTCCAGCACATGCTCAAAACCAATTTCCACAATTACCAAAAAGGCCCAGATAATCGCCGGAATTTTTTCGATTTTCTAGGAAATGGCATCTTTAACGCCGACGGCGAGACCTGGAAATTCCAGAGGCAGGTCTCGAGCCACGAATTCAACACCAAATCGTTGAGGAAATTTGTGGAAACAGTTGTCGATACTGAGCTCAATCAGCGATTAATCCCTTTCCTCTCCTCTGCTGCAGCTAACAACTCTGCTCTTGATTTGCAAGACATCCTTCAACGATTTGCTTTCGACAACATCTGCAAAATTGCTTTTGGGTACGATCCTGCGTACTTGTCGCCTTCCCTACCAGAAGCACAATTTGCAAAAGCGTTTGAAGATGGTGTCAGGATTAGCGGAGAAAGATTCGGTGCTCTGTTTCCAATAATCTGGAAATTGAAACAATTCTTCAACATTGGGTCAGAGAAGATTCTCAAAGAATCCGCATCTCAAGTGCGCGAATTCGCCAAGAAAATCATCAAAGAAAAGAAGGAAGAGCTGGAGAAGACTTCATCAATCGAATCTGTCGATCTATTGTCCCGATTCCTAAGCTCCGGCCACTCGGACGAAAACTTCGTCGCCGATATCGTCATCAGCTTTATATTAGCCGGACGGGACACGACTTCGGCGGCCTTAACATGGTTTTTCTGGCTCCTACACGAAAACCCAGAAGTGGAAACCAAAATCCTCGGCGAAATCCATGAGAAATCGGAGATGCCGGTTTTTGAAGAAGTGAAGGACATGATATATACCCACGCGTCGCTCTGCGAGAGTATGAGGCTGTATCCTCCAGTGCCAGTCGACGGTAAATTGGCGATAAACGACGACGTTTTGCCGGACGGAACGGTTGTGAGGAAGGGGACGAGGGTGGCGTACCATCCGTACGCGATGGGGAGGTTGGAGGCGATTTGGGGTTCAGATTGGCCGGATTTCAAACCGGAGAGGTGGCTGCAGAGAGAGGGAGATGAGATTGATGGGAGGTGGAATTTTGTGGGGAAGGATCCGTATACCTATCCGGTGTTTCAGGCGGGGCCCCGGATTTGTTTGGGTAAGGATATGGCGTTTTTGCAAATGAAGAGGGTGGTTGCTGGGGTTTTGAAGAGGTTTAAGATTGTGCCGGCGGAGGAGGGCTTTCATCCTGTTTTTGTTACGTATGTGACAGCAAAAATGAAAGGAGGATTTCCGGTGAGAATTGTAGAGAGGAGCAGTGGAGTAGTAAGCTAGTGGTGTTGGACAATCGCATCTTTTCGAATCTTGTTTCTGTACTAATATTGTTATTGTTATTGTATTAGTTCTTATGAATTTGATTGTTCATGAGAAACTTTTAGTGCTGTTCTTAAAAGTAATGTATGTATGGATTTTTCTGCTAAAATTAGACTTTTCAAATACGGTTTCCTTCCCCACAATCATCAACACAACCGGCTCAATTCTCGAAACCCATTATTTTACTATTATAGAGGAAGAAATTGTCTAGCGAGTGAAATATATAACAAGAGGAAGGAAAATGTCTGAGCAGTACTGCGGACAATAAGGTAATTAGGGTCTTCTTTTAATATTTAAAGTAGATTTAATTCTGATTTGTAAAGCTTTATAATTAAGTTGAAGTTAAGAATTAATTAATCAACTAAATTGCAGGTAAGAGCTTCTGGCCAGAACTGGTTGGAGTGGATGGAGAGATTGCGGCGGCTACGATTGAGGAAGAGAATAAATATGTTGAGAGGCGATCGTGGTGCGAAAGGGACGGGTTGATTCAAGATTTTAGGTGCAACCGGGTCTGGGTAGACCTGTCAATCCAGGTCTGCGGGTCAGACCCGACCCGGGACCCGGAACAAATCGGGCCGGGACTGGTCCCGACCCGGGAAAAATACGGGACCAATTTTTGGTCCGTCCCGGCCCGAAAAAATGGCTCGGGTCCGGGACTAGACCCGGCCCGGTCCGTTTTTTTTTATAAAAAAAATAAATCAATTTGATCCTTTTTAATTGTTAGCTTTCAATTAAGTCCTCCTTCTTTCCTAATCATCAATTTTCAATTAGGTCCTTTCGTTAAAATTTAAACTAATGCTTATTTAGTTAATTAATTACTATAAATTATAACAATCAATGCTTTAAAAAAATAAAAAATCAATCAAACATTGAAAATTAAAATCAATCAAATTTAATTTAAAAAATGAGTCAAATGTAAGAAATATCATTCATGCATTATGCATAAATGACATTAGCCACTTTCTTCTTTTGTTCATTATTAAAGCTCTCTTGTGACCGTTATTCAATTGAAAATAACCAAATTAAAATAATAAATATACTAAATATATACATGTCAGTTTAAAAAAAAAGAGAAGAGTGCATTTAATAATTGCATGAAAATCAAAAAATTAAATTGAATTGGGAAATTGAATTGAATTGAATTGGGAAATTGAATTGAATTGAATTGGGAAATTGAATTGAATTGAATTGAATTGGGAAATGACAGGTAATAATTGTCATTCAATTCAATTCTTTGATTTTCATGCAATTAAATGACACCATCACTTCTTACCAAAGAAAAGGAGAAGAGAAAAATAAAAAGAAAAGAGAAGATAGCAGAGCAGAGGAGGGAGTAAGAAAAGGAAAGGGAAGAAGAGAGAATGGGATCGGGAGAGAGAGAGAAAATAAAGGGAGGGTGTGGTTTTGGTTTATTTATATATATAAAAATTCAATTTATTTATTTTAAAAAAAAATCCGGATCTCGGGACCAGACCCGGCCCAACTAAAAACGGGACCAAAAATTGGTTCCAGACCCGACCCGTCGGGTAGGGTCCGGGTCGGGTCCACAGGTCCCTGGGTCTAATTGACAGGTCTAGGTCTGGGTTTGGGTTGATTCAAATGGGTGTGTCATTCGAGTACCTAAGGTATTGTGAATAATTGAAAGAATAATTTGCATTTGTAATTTATGTATAAGCGTAGAAATTCCATTCAGAAAAAGAGAGATAAATATTAGTAGTATTGTCATCAGCTCTGTCAGCCACGAGTTTTAGCCCACTGACCAAACCAAACAGCCCGGCGCAACACTCATTATTAGTATTGTTGAAGTTAGGGGTGACAATATGGGACGGACGGACGTCCATGGTGCAATCCCATTTGTCCATTTAATAAACGGACTAATATTTTTTTGAATTTTTTTTTAAATCGATTTTTTTATAAAAAAAAAGAGCCTGCAAAAAAATTGCTAAAAAATCTGCAGAAAATTTGCACAGAAAAATTGCAATTTTTTTTTTTAATATGCAAACTTGTACAGAAAATTTGCACAGAAAAATTGCAGAATTTTTTTTTAATATGCAAACTTGTACAAAAAAATTGCAGCAAACATAACTGCAAACAATAGAAAATCTGCAGAAAAATTGCAGCCAAACTAGAAATTGAAATATTTGTATAATCAATCAACAAAATAGAGGCCGATAACACAGCCACTCAGTCGCACTAAAACTGCAGAAAAATTCCAGATTATACACCAATTAGAGCAAAAAAATTATGCATCTTAAGTTTCAGTCAATGACGTACTGGAGACTGAAGGTGATCCAATACAAACTGAGGACCTGAGTAATATATGACTACAAGTAATTGCCGAGCATGTGAGAGTGCAATTGATTCCTCATGGCCAAGCTCATCAAGAAATGAATGGACAGGCTGATTACTGTTCGTACTGAAGTCAGGCATGGCAATTAGGGAGGCATCAAGGCCAGATAAATTAGCATCATCATCAAGGACTATCATTAGATACTCAGCCAATGCTCTGATTGCCTGGTCAAAAGCTTCTATGCTTCCCGCTGCCCCACTAATCATTGTCTTTGAAACATGTAAGACTTTACCAAATTGACTAACAACACCAGGAAGAAAGAAAGCCAATGCATCTACAGTACCAACCTGCCAAAAGTGCTTTCAGTATGCAAACTGGCTAAAGTTTTACATTAAAAATTGAGAGATTTGTTGCAATGGAACTGGACGTAGGGTTCCATCTGCCCAATTCTGAATAGGATTTTTATTTTCTTTATATCTCAACTGAAAGATAACTAGGTCACTGACAATCGAACAATTATATTTATTCCCCTAAACAAATTATTAAGCTCTAACATCCAAGGGTTTCACAACACAACACTCATCATGAAAAACAAATAATTTAGGAACCGCTTACATTACACAAAGCATTCCTGCCAATATCAAATTTCAACACATTACTATTAGTATCTCTTTAATACTGTGTATTAGATAAATTACCTTTGCAACAAGCAGACGCAGGGTCATAAAGGCTTCAATACGAATCTTAGCATTTCCTCGATGTCCTCGTACCACCTCAGCATCTGCAGCCTACATACAAAACCCATGATGATCCAATAAGCGAAAGCATAGTGTCAACTCATAGAAACCAAAGACTATTAAAAGGCCCCAAAAAATCCTACTTACATTAAACTTCTTTTCTATCTGCACTATACTTACCTTCAATAGTTTACAGAAAATTAGGCTCTTCTTTTTCAGGGGGTTTCCATCATCATACACAAATAATTTGCAATATTAGGGAATACATAACATTAACATCTCTTAATCAGATCATTTTAAGGACCACAAAATTGAATTCAGGAAAATTAGGCCCTCCAAATAAATGATTAGAAATGCAGACGGGAGAAATGCAAGAGCACAAAAGGTTGATTTTCCGAAATTAGGTTTTCCAACTCAAATCAAGCTCTCTAATGAACCTAAACATCATCTTAGTGGACAATCAACAACACATACACAGCAGCAAACCCATTCAAGCAAAACGGAGAAGAAAGTTTGAGGATGATACCTTTTACGCGATTGCAATCGGATCTGCACAGAAAGAAGAGAGGAGAGAAGGAGCGAGCGAGGTCGTGAAAGCTGATTGCGATCGAATCTGCACAGAAAGAAGAGAGGAGAGAAGGAGCTAGCGAGGTCGTGAAAGCTGAGAAAGTAAGAATGAGAGGTGGTAGAGAATGAGGAGGAGGTGGTAATACAGGTGGCAGTGGGAGGTAGAGGAGGAGGAGGTGGTGGCCGAGGGCGACTGAGAGAGGGAGAGAGTTAGGGCGGTGGGTTTGTCAAAATGTGATGGGAAATCAGAGTTGTTGAAATTAATTAAAATTTTAAATTAAATACTGACAGATGAGGAGGTATTGGATGCTCTATTTCTCCTGGGTTTAGCTCAAAATTATGGCAGGAAAATCTGTTATTGCAATTGTTTCTCAATGCAAAGTTAGAATGTCTTGGATTCTTTCTGTGCTTCTTTTTTCTTCTATCCGCACGTGTTGTCTAATATATGACCATCCACTTCTCTATTCGCTACTTGCATAATATGTTATTGAAAGGCAAATCCTCTTCTAGTGTAAAAACAAAAGCAACGGATCAGCCGTGAACCGCCGCTACAAGCAAACTATGTAGAATAATTCCTTCAAAAATCAAAATGGATTTCGAGCCGAGAAATCAAGATCTTATCTTTTTATTGAAAACGAAGAGGTGGATGACAGTGACGATGGGCGAAATGATCCACTTCGTCCTTTTTCGACATCTTACCCCATTAGTTGGAAAATTTTGTTATGAAAATAAATACAAAAAATTATAGCTTATTTTGTAAATTCTTCTTCTTCTTCTTTTTAACTAATAAAGTAAAATTATAACTTATTTTTTTGAATAATTAGTTGTTGGAAGTTGGGTTCAAGTATATAAAAATGGACCAAAATGAATTATTTATTCATTATTTCATTTTAATTAATAATAAATTTACTATTAATATATTAAAAAATTATAAATAGTTAACATTCGGGTTATGCGAATATGTCACCGTGGCTTTATAGTTTATAACAACCACTCAATCTTCCTCTTAGAATGTAGGGAGAAATAGATAATTTTTGCAACAAAAATAAATGCCACTTAGTTATTTTTCTTAGCTTCATTTTCCTTTAAATTTATCACCAATATTATGAATAGGTGATTAGTATTATTCGCTTGACACTCTCAATTTTTTAGCAAAAAAATACTCGCCGAGGATATTTTATTATTCACGAGGAGTTTAGTTGACGAAAATAAAAGAACAAGTAAATGTTGGGCTCTCGAGAATCCAACTTTTCTTTACCCTTCCACTTTCCTCAAAATAATGTAAAGTATTTCCACAACTAAGGGATGTATAGTCACATTCTCCCGAATCCATGAAAAATTATAACTTACGCAATTTATCGTCTTAAAAGCTTTATCTTGATTATTATAAAAAAAAAAGCTTTATCTTGATAATTAATTTACCTAAATCAACAAAATAATTTAACGTGAACACTTAAAGCACGTTAAGTTACTTTCCTAACTCATTTTTCTTCTTTCTTGTTTGATCGAACAATCATCAATCACAATGTCAAAGCATGAATTCCAAAAAATGGGGCAGAAATTTGATACGAAAAGTAGTACGGCAAGGTACTTCCAGGCTATATAAACCCCTCTCCATCACAAGCATTCAACCAACACAAATCCCATTATTTTTTCATAAGAAATTACTGTCTAGCCACTAGAACCATGTCATCCGGTTGCACACCTACAGGTAATTATTACTATTAATTAGGTTCCCTTTGTATGTACGAAAACAAAACGTGGGTCTATTCTAATAATTATTTTGCCAAGCTGAAGAGATTGAAATTAATTTGTTGTAGGGAAACGCTCATGGCCAGAATTAATTGGACTGCTTGGATCATTAGCAGAAGATATAATTGAGAGGGAGAACCCAACAGTTGATGCAATTATAGTGACTGAAGGAAATAATGTGACCACTGATTTTAGGTGCGATAGAGTCCGGGTTTGGGTTAATCCAAGAACTGGGCGCGTCACTCGAGTGCCTAGCATTGGCTAAAACCACAAAATCAAAATACGTGGCCTTTCTACCTTTTCGAGGAGGGTGTGTACTTATTATATAAAAATAAAATCTTGTAATTTGGGGGATTTAAATTTTAATAATTGTATGCATCTTTGAAATAATTCTGCTGTATTGTGAATATGATGTGATCGACATCATAAAAGAAATAAAGTAATAATATACATTAATAAAACTTCCCCCAGTTGGTGCCCATGAATTTTATTATTATTTTTAATAATTTTTATCAATGAAGCAAAAGCCCATGATTAGTATCAAATGTTATGCGGAGTGTAGGCCCAGAGCTTACATGGTGACGTGAATCTGGGCTAGCCATGGAGCAGAGGCTGAGCCCACGTTTCAAACTCAATCCATCTTCGTAGTTCATGCCACACACACACACAAAAAAAACCTTTTTGCATCAGATTCATTTGTATAGATATAATTAAAATAAAAGATAAATGAATTAAGTACTCTATTGAGAAAAATTAGAAGGCTATAGTGGTCGAGATAATCTAATATGTTATTGGCACATAGTAAATCTTTAAATTGAATTGAAAATTAATAGTTCAAATGATGAGTTTTATTTAATTTGTGGCTAAACATAATGTACAGTGAATTTCCAAATGGAAATTGTGAAAGTTTATACTCAAAACGGATAATATTATTCTATAAAGTTAACCTTGTTCATCTTTTTTTAAGGCATAAGATTAAAATTATAACTTATGCAAGTTATTGTCTTATTTTAATAATTTATTATAAAACTTTATCATCATAATTAATTTACCTAAATCAACAAAATAATTTAACGCGAACAATAAAAGTACGTTGAGTTACTTTCCTAAATAATTAAGAATAAAAAAAAATCTGACTAAAATATAATCCATTCAACCGGTCCATACCTATATTTTAAAGTTATTGTTTGTAATACACTTATATAAGATAATCTTAAATATATATTAAATAATTTTATAAAAAATACACTAATGTGTGGCATTCTAATAAAAAAATACATTATATTTTTTATAAAGTTATTTAATATATAGAAATAAATAGTTAAATTTAAATTACAATGGCAACTAATGTGATCATTATTTGTAATTAACGCAAATAAATGTATCAACTTTTAGTTACCCTCTTTAATTAAGTTCATTAGTTGTAACAATAGTGTTAAATTAAATATAGCACTAAAATTAATTAACAATTATATCTTAATAAAATTTAGAACCTCTTCTCATCTACCCTCACATTTAATTTTTATTAATGTTTACCATTATTAGAATTGATAACTATTAATATACCCCAGGACTAAAAGGCATTTTAGTCCTGACAGGGTACATCATCTTCAGCTACTGTAGGGCCTGCCTGGCCTCCTGCTAATCCAACTACCAGGGGGTGGTCGACGTCAGCGGAGGGGGCCCATCCGACACGATATGGCGCCTATTCCCACACCCGGTAAGCCATAACCGTCAACATCCCAAAATAATGCTCCCTACTAGATCTCCTATAACTAAATATATTTAATTAATAAATAACCGTTGTCTATTCATTTTCTTTAATATTATTATTATTATTATAATATAATACATTAATATTAATTAAATAATGTATAGTATTATAATAATAATATATTTTATTACTATAACATTCATATTTTAAAATTAATTAATAATAACATGTGCGCCCATGAGATTAGTATAACACTTAGGGCATGAATGATCATAAATAATATATTGTCTATTCGTTTTTTACCGATTTGGCTCATTTTTTATAGTTTTATCTCATTTTTTACCATTTTACCTCGTTTTTACCATCTTGGCTTATTTTTCACATTTTTTGCTCATTTTTTACCATTTGGCTCGTTTTTTATTGATTTGGATCGTTTTTCTCCATTTTGTCTCGTTTTTACCATCTTCGCTCGTTTTTTACCATTTTTTCTCATTTTTCACCGTTTTTACTCATTTTTTTACCGTTTTGTCTTGTTTTCACCATTTTGCCTCGTTTTTTCATCTTGGCTTATTTTTTGCTCATTTTTTACCGATTTGCCTCGTTTTTCACCATTTTGGTTCATTTTTTACCGTTTTGGCTAATTTTTTAACATTTTGGTTGTTTTTTTTACAATTTTGTCTTATTTTTCTCCATTTTGTCTCATTTTTTACCATCTTGTCTCGTTTTTTACCATTTTTGCTCATTTTTCACCGTTTTGCCTAATTTTTTACCATTTTTGCTCATTTTTTACCGTTTTGGCTCGGTTCGGTCCGGTTCTCCAAAACGGTTCCGATATAATAATATGACACTTTCCAGTTCGGTTCTCCAAAATGATCCAAAAAAAAAACCGAAACTTTCCAATTCGGTCCGGTTCTCCAAAACAGCTCCAATATATAAAAAATAGAGCTGTTCGGTTCGGTCCAGTTCTCCAAAACGGTTCCAAAAAAAAAGGAACTTTCCGATTCGGTTCGGTCCAGTTCCACGAAACTTTCCGGTTCGGTTTGGTTCTCCAAAACGGTTCCAAAAAGATGATATAAAACTAGCCAATATGATGAAAAATGAGCAAAAATGGTAAAAAAATAAGCAAAATTTGTAAAAATCGATGAAAAAGGAGCAAAAATGATGAAAAACCAGCCAAGATGATGAAAAAGGAGCAAAAACGGTAAAAAATGAGCAAAAACTATAGGAATTGATGAAAATGTGCAAAAATGATGAAAAGGAGCAAAAAAACGTAAAAATCGATGAAAAACTAGCCAAGATGATGAAAAACAAGCAAAATCGGTAAAAAACGAGCAAAAATGATGAAAAACGAACAAAAAAGGTAAAAATGAGTAAAAATGGTAAAAAAATGATTCAAGATGATGAAAAACGAACAAAAATGGTAAAAAATGATTAAAAAAAGTGTCAAGATGATGAAAAATTAGCAAAAATGGTGAAAAACGATAAAAAAAAACTTGCCAAGATGATGAAAAATGAGCAAAAATGGTAAAAAAGGATAAAAAATGAGCCAAGATAATGAAAAATGATTAAAAAATGAGCCAAAACTGTAAAATATGTGACAAAATGGTAAAAAACGATCCAAGATGGTAAAAACGAGCCAATATGCTGAAAAATGAGCGAAGATGGTAAAAAATGAGCCAAATTGGTAAAAATTGAGCTAAAACGGGCCAAATTGGAAATAAATGAGACTAACTGGTGAAAACGATCCAAAATAGTGAAAAACGAGCCTAACTGGTGAAAATGAACCTAAGTAGTAAATTTTCACTTAATTATAGGAAAATGAAATAATTTAGTGAAATAATTTTATTAAGTAAAAGCTGAGGGCTTTTAAGTAATTATCTAATTAATTATTAAAAAATAAAATGAATTTTTCAACAATCGCACATATTTTGGCATGAATTTTGTCCTTTGTTAATATTGATGGTTCAGTTCTTATAGAATTGAATTGAATTAAAAAAGTGTATAACAAACACTGAATTTGGAAAGAGTTCAGTTCATTCCCAGATTTTGATACCAAACAGCCTCTTAGCGTATGAATGATCATAAATTTGCCAAATGTCTATCATACGTGAAAAGAAGGAAACGATGACAATTCACAATATCATTGTTATTTTTCTTCTTTCTTGTTTGATCGAACAATCATCAATCACAATGTCAAAGCATGAATTCAAAATAATCGGCCAGAAATTTGATACGAAAAGTAGTACAGCAAGCTACTTCCAGGCTATATAAACCCCTCTCCCTCGCAAGCATTCAGCCAACCAAATCCCATTCATTTTGCATAAGAAATTACTGTCTAGCCACTAGAAACATGTCTTGCACACCTACAGGTAATTATTTTTATTAATTAGGTTCTGTCAAATAACCACTTCACTTAAAAGTTATGATTTGTGAGTGAAACCCAATGATATTAATTATCCTAACACCACCCCTCAAGTGAAAGTCCATCAGGGGCATACCTTGTGCTGATTTACTCATTTAATTAAATATGGGGGTGATAGGATTCGAACTCCTGACAGTTAGGTCAGGAATGCTCCACTACTATGTCAAAAAACCACTTCACCCAAAAACCATGACTTGTGAGTGAGGCCCAATGATATTAATTATCCTAACAGTTCCTTTTTATGTGCTAAAACAAAACCGTGGGTCTATTCTAATCATTATTTTTCCAAGTTGAAATTGAGATTGAAAATCAATTTTTATTGCAGGGAAGCTCACATGGCCGGAACTAGTTGGAGTTAGTGGGCAGATTGCAGAGGCTACGATTGAGCGGGAGAACCCGAGCGTTAATGCAATTATAGTTATTGCAGGAATTAACGTTGTAACTCTCGAATTTAGGTGCGACAGAGTTTGGGTCTGGGTTAGTCAAACAACTGGACGCGTCACTCGGACACCTATCGTTGGCTAAAACCACAAAATCAAAATACTTGGTCTTTCTACCTTTTCGGGGAGGGCCTGTACTTATTATAGTAAAATAAAATCTTGTAATTTGGGGGATTTAAATTTTAATAATTCTGCTGTATTGTATATGATGTGATCGACATCATAAAAGAAATAAAAGTAATAATATACATGAATAACATTTCCCCCGTGCCCACGAATTTTATTATTATTTTTAATACTAAGTTTTATCAAAGAAGTAAAAGCCCATGATTAGCATGGAATGTCATGCGGAAAGTATAGGCCTAAAGTTTACTTGGTCACGTAAATCTGGGCTAGCCGAGGAGATGAGGCTGAGCCCACGTTTCCAACTCAATCCATCTTCGTAGTTCATGCCACACAAAAACACAATACCTTTTACTTCAGATTCATTTGTGTAGATATAATTAAAATACGTGATAATGACAGTTCTAAATTTTAATATTTTAATTATTCGTAACTTTAAATTATTTTTTTATTTAATTACCCCTAGTCGTAGTTATTATTGTTCAATCACTTACCATTAAAAAAATCTGACCTGGCATCAATGACGTCAGTTATCTAACACGTCAACACCCCACCGTTGTCACATCCTCTGCCACATATGTGAACAGTGGTAGGCGGTGATAGCACGTATTTAAGCATGATTTTCCCTCCATTATCTCATCGATTTACGGCATGATTCTGCTAATATACCATTGTTTTCATTACTATTGCAGATCTAGGCCTAGAAAGGGAGTTTATGCAAAGACACGCGTTTTAGGAGCATTTTGTGCGAATTCGAGCTTCAAGACCAAAGTCGAGGTCCCGACTCCAGGATAGCATTCAAGGTCCCGACAAGGATTCTCCAATCGGGACCCCCGAAGGGTGAATAACAACATTTCCACGTGTCCTCTTGCCAGAGTTTCCATGTGATCCCTCTGACGCTTTTCTGAGAGTTTTGCACTGATCACAAAATACCTACCCTCTGGCCATTTCAGACCTCGAGCCCACCAAGACCTGCTCCCGAACAGCCAAAGCTGGGCAAATCAGACCCCTGCCACCAGCTTTATGCTTTAGGGAACATGTTTGCTTTGTGATAGGATGTCCTTAAATGCATTTTGTCCCTAGTTAGGATAGGAGATATTTTGTGCTTGGAGTTCTAGCTTAAAAAGAGCATCCAAGAAGTAGTTTAGACATCTTCTTCATCTTAGCATAATTCTTAGAAAACACTCTTAGACTTCTCTCTAGTTTATCTCTCTAGTTCTTGTTAGCATTCTTCTCCTTTGCCGCCGGGCTTGAAACGTTTTCGGTTTAGTAATCAAGTTTTCTTCCCTTAAACTTATTTCTTTACTTATTATGCTCTCTACATTTATTATTTATTTCCCTTTAAGCATGAGTAGCTAAATCTTTTATTTTTAGCAAAGGTAATTCAAGGGTTGCAAAAGGCAGATTCGAGGCCTAAACGTGCTTAATATATTCTTGTTGCCATATTCAATTGCTTATCATTTTAATTACATTTTCACTTGGGGTAATTAGAGGCTTGATCAACTGATAATTTCTTTGAGTGATTGCTGTCATCTATGTGATAAATACGGAAGGAAAGTTGCATGGAACAAGTAAGCACCTATCTAGTAGTAACTGCGCTGAAGTGGTCTCGACTAGGTAGGGTGAGTAGTTGATTAGAGCGAGGTCACGAGCCTGACAAACTGAGGGACCTTTAGCTCTAGCTGTGAGAATAAGGATTAATACCCCAAAAAAGAAAGATATAAGGATTTACGAATTACTTATTTTATTTAATTCAAATTGGTTGGATCTTGAGTTGCATCGCGGCGAGGAGCGAGAGATATGGATAGGGAGAAACGCTAGATTTGTAAATGGAAGAAGTAAAGGAGCACCGCCAATTAGAGAAGAGCAACGTCGGATATGCAAGTGGTGCGACAACGCTTGTTTTGTATTTGTGTAGAATAATCGAGAGTATTTGTGTTTTTGGTGAAATAGGAGGAGGAGGTGGTAGCTTTGGTGGAAATTGAAGGCGATGGCTATGGTCGTGGTGTTTAAAAAAATTGAAGTAAAATTGATGATACTGTAAATGTTGGTTGGAAGGTGAGATGAGAAGGTTGACGGTGGTGGTGGCAGTGGCGAAGGATGTTGGTGATGATGAAGAATGATGAAGATAAAGATAAGGGAGGGAGACGAGGAGATGAGGATGAAAGAGATGAAATTATTTGGGAAACGAGAGAGAAGAGATAAAGGAGACGCGATGAGATAAGGGGGAAAAGGAAGTGGCGGGGCCCACCTGCCACTGTTCACCGACGTGGCATCAAACGGATGTGGCAATCCGACGTGGGAATTGGGGTGATGACGTGGCAAAAAAACTGACGGCGTTGATGCCAGGTTAGATTTTTGTAACGGTAGGGGGTGATTAAACAATAGTAATACCTAAGACTAGGGGGGTAATTAAATAAAAAAATAGTTCAGGGTTACGATTAATTAAAACATCAAAGTTTAGACTTGTTTTATGTCATTATCCCATTAAAATAGTAAAAGATAAATGAATTTATTACTCTATGAGAAAAATTAGAGGGTTTTTTTTTTTTATCTCAAGTGCACAGGGCTATAATGGTCGATATAATCTGATGATGTTGTTGGCATATACTAGTAAATCTATACATTGAATTTAAAATTAATAGTTTAAATAGTGGCCTTTATTTTAATTCATGGTTAAACATAGGGGTGACAAATCGGTGCGTAGGGGTAAGGATTAAATGAGTATGAGTGGGTATGAATATCATACGTATTTATTACCCATATAATTTCATATAAATCATACCCACCCATTTATACTCATTTAAACCCATTTAAATCATACTTATTCAATAAATATAATTTTTTATTAAGTAAGATTAAAAATACCATGTTTGACCAAAAAAATATAGATTTTGACATAATCTGACTGTGTGACTCGATTTTGATTGTGTATGTTGGTTTTATTGTTTAGGCTGAGGTTTGACCATTTAGGCTCGGGTTTTCTCGTTTAGGCTCAGGTTTGACCATTTAGGCTCGAGTTTGACCGTTTAGGCTCGAGTTTTATTGTTTAGGCTCGGGTTTGACCGTTTAGGCTCGAGTTTTATCATTTAGGCTCGAGTTTTATCGTTTAGGTTCGGGTTTGACCATTTAGGCTCAGGTAAACAGTAAAGTAGCACACATATCACTTAAATCTTCAACAAGCATATCTCCGTGATCATCTACCTCAAGGGGTGTCAAAACGGATCGACCCGACCAGACCCGTTTACAATGACCTGTTTTTAAAACGTCAAAATTGACCCGACCCATTTTGACTAGTTAGTTGACGGGTCGACTTGTACCCGACCCGTTTAAATTCGGGTTGGGCCGAATTGACCTGAATTTTTTTTTTGGTTGTTTAAGTGTTTATCCATTTATAATGTCAAATTATTTACGATTTTTTCAAAATAAATACCTTATAAAAATAAGTTGTAATTGATGTGATTGGGTTCGGCTAATAAGTTTCATACTATATATTTTACGCATTTAAATCTCTAAATAAATACTATATTGAAATACACGGATTTAAAAATGAAATTTTTACATAAATAAATTTCATGACATAAATTTTACTAAACATTTATCTAACAGAACTCGAACTTTCACTATCAACTGGATCAAAATAAAACAGTTAATAATTATGGTAACATGTTATCATATGTAAGTTCCATTTATAAAATATAAATTAGGAGATTAGCCGTATAAAATTAAGAGATCTAATAATTAAATTATACCCTTAAAAACAAGTTGCATTTTCTCTCTCCTCTTCCTTCCACCCTTTAAAATATAAATCATGCTTGACTCAATATCTAATACCTAACTAAACTAAATTCTATTTCTATCATTTTCATAGAAAAATGTAAAAAATTGTTCCAACTATACTCTTAATATGTGCAATTCAATTAATATGTAAGCAAAATCATGATTTTCAAATCTATTCAAATGTATAAAAGTATTTAAAAGTATACGAAAAAAAGCATAAATCATTATTATATTATAAATATAAATATAATTATTATAAAACCTTCTACGCCAAAATGCTCATGGGAACAGTTGAAGTTTTGTCCTGTTACCATTTCAATAGTAATTTTTTTATAAAGTTAACAAGTGTGTTAACAATCCATAACATGTTTTATTTGTACGATTGATGCTTTTATTAAATTTTACATCATCTAGTAACCATATTGGCACGATGGTGAATGTATAAATAATCATTTTTTAAAGAGAAATAAATTTGTTAAATCTACAATTTTTAACATTTTTTATTCATAACAATCTGGTCCGACAATTACTATTGATTTAATATTAATTATAAAAATAGTTAAGAAATTTCTAAATTAAATCAAAATATATTTAAATAATTTTGAACGGACCATGGCCATGATCTTTTCATACTTTGAAGAAAAAAATCATAAGTGATCCCATGAAAAGTATAAAATCCATTTTTAAAAGATTAAACAAAATAAGAAAAATTGATATAGAATTACTCATTTTGAGATAGAGATTACGTTGTTGTAGTTTTTAATTTATTTTGTTCATTATATAGAGTAAGAAAATTGAATTTGTTTAAAACAAAATTTGAGAGAATAAAAGGAGAGGTATAGGGTTGGCTTGGGTTTAATTGGGTACTCATACTCAAACTCAATTAAACTTATATTTTAATTTAAATGGTTATATACCAATTTATACTCAATTAAAAATTGCATTGACCCATTTAACACTCATACCTACTTAAATTACCATTTTGGGGAACTCGTAAGTCGCAGCAGCTACAGTGAACGCGTTTGCTATCTCGCCTTGGTGGCTGCAGCGGCTCCCTCCGGTCAGCCCACTGCTGCCGGAGCTAAAATACCAGTCATCCACTGTGACTGGCGTAATAAATATCCTTCTCCCCTTTCCCGTTCCCTGGTTGTCGTATCTCCCTTCGATCGATTTGAAATCGCAGCTGCTACAGTACCGAGATTTCTATCTTGCGTTGGTGGTTGCTGCGGCGCCTCCGGTCAGCCCATTGCTGCCGGCGACCATAAAACCAGTCACCCCATATGATTGGCCTATTAAATCTACCTCTCTGCTTCCCGATCTCGCTGGTCTCTTCTCTCCCTTCGGTCCGGTTGCCTTGGTTGCTGCAGATCTGAGGTTCTGTGATGCCGGTGTTTTAGGGCTGGGTTGGTTGGCGGTTGGTAGGCGGAGTTATCTTGACCGGGTGTAGTTACTCGGATTGAAGGATTTGACAACCGTTCTTCTCTAATTCTTTTGTTTCGAATTTTGTTTTCCTCTGTTTGTTTGGGTTTGATTGTTTGATTGGTTTGAAGGGACTGCGTGGGCCCTTGTTTTGTTTCGTTTTGTTCTTTTGTTTTCTCCTGTGTTGTCCCGTTGGTGGTTGTTGCGGTCGGATTGTTGTTTCTTCGGTTGGCAGTGGCGATGACAGGACATAAATCATTTCGGAACGGGGTTGCTTCCTCCTCCAAAGAGGGTCGACTGAGCGAGGAAATCACATACTACTTAGAGAATTTACCGTCCCACGTGGACCATAAAGCTCTCCGTTATTTGATCACGCGTCGTTGGAAACTTCCTCATTTCGGGGCTTTGGTAGATGTTTTCATTCCTCTTCGTAGGAACAGAGCTGGGAAGAGATTTGGTTTTGTTCGTTTTGATTGGGTTAGTAACAGAATTGATATGGAAATTGCTCTTGATAGGCAATTTATTGGTGCTTCAGCTATTAGAAGCAGTTTGGGCAGGCGGGGTAGGAGAGCAGGGAGGTCTAAACAGAGTCGTTCGCTTCCCTTGAATCACTCCTTGTTGAAAAATTCTGGTACTAGCCACGGAGCGAAGGAAGCTTCTTCAGCTATCGGGAACGGTGGCGGCTCTGGTGGCGGTTCTGAGGCTAGGACGTTGGCTGATGTGGTGAGGGGGGATTCTCAGATTTTGAAGAGGAATGACAGTAGCAATAACAGGGAAGAAGGGGTTTCTCCATCGGGTATTTTAGGGTTGGAGATTCCGGCAGATAACAAAGATTGGCTAAAGAAGAGTGCTATCGGAGTCATTAGGAAACTGGAACTTATTCCATCGATTCAAGAACTGGTGGTCCAGTCTGGTTGGATTTGCGAAACGCGGGTTATGGGAAGAGGCCTTGTTTGGCTGGAATTTGATAGGGAAATTGACAGAGACAGGGCACTAGCGGAGGCTAGCTCTAGGTTGTTTTCTAAGGTTTTTTCTTGGGAGGATGGAATCGCCAAGGGAGGTAGGCTATGCTGGGTTCAGTGCGTTGGGATTCCTGTTCAGACTTGGGGTCACTCAACTTTTGAGAAGATAAGCGGCCGTTTGGGGTCTCTGGTGGTTGTGGATGATAATACTATTGCGAGGACAAGACTAGATGTTGCGAGGTTTCTAGTTTCCTCAGATCGTATAAGCATTAACGAATCGATGCAGGTAACGGTAGGTGGGAAGATTTTTGAGATTCTCTGCAAAGAGGAACCCATGCATGGGGCTGTCTCTAACATAGATTGGATGGTGGGGGCGCGGGCAGAATTTGAAGGGTCGTTTGATGGGTCGTCTGATGAGGAAGTTGGTGAGTTGGACACCATTAGGGAGGGGGGTATGAGTGTATCAGAAGGAGCTAAGGATGATGATGACCAAGAAGCGACCGGGGTTTTCCGATCGGCGCATGAGTCCACGCTCGGGGTTGCCCTACCCTTCGTATCGGTGAGGCAAAGGGGGGAAAAAATAAAAAAACTGGTGGGTCAAGCTGGTAGCCTTGAAACAGCCCAGTCTGTAGTGGGGTCGGGATTATATATTCAGAAAGCAGAAGACGAGGAGATTGCTAGAATGAACCTGGTACGTGATGCCACGATGATAGACCCTGACACGTGGAATGTGGGAAGATTGCTCTCGCTAACAGAGCACGTTAACAAAGAGGCTTTTCTTTCTTTCGACAAGGAAAGATTTAACGCTGAGTTGGAGCAGTTCAATTGATTGTTCCTTCTGGTTCGTGTTTATCTGTTTAAATGGTTAATTTATTATCTTGGAACTGCAGAGGGTTGAGAGCAGTAAGAAAGAGGAGTTTTATCAGACGTTGTTGGCATAGAGATAATTTGGATTTCTGTTTGCTACAAGAGACTAAGATGGAGGAAGTGAACGAGTTTTTCATGCAGTCATTATGGGGGAATCAGGAAGCTCGTTGGTTGAGTGCTCCGGCCACCGGTAGGTCTGGTGGCTTACTAACAATGTGGAACAGTAACTCTTTCTCTTCTGAAAGGACGTTAGTTGGAGATCGTTATATCTGGATTGAAGGCATTTGGAAAAGAGGGAACGTTCGCTGTGTAGTTCTGAACGTTTATGCTTACAATGATGTGGATAGAAGAAGTCAGTTATGGGATAGTTTAGCGCATCTTGTTGTGGGTTGTAATCATCCTGTTCTGGTGGGAGGAGATTTTAATGAGATCTTGTCTTCTTCAGAAAGGCTTAATGGTTCGAGTCATGCTAGAGGCATGGAGGAATTCCAAGATTGGGTGGCTAGATGCAGATTTCAAGATCTGGATTTGGTTGGCAGACGCTTTACGTGGGCGAATGCGGTTTGTAGAAGCAGATTGGACAGGGTTTTTATTCAAGCAGGTTGGGGCGCTTTTTTACAGAGGAATAGGTTGTCTGCGCTGCACAGACATGGATCTGATCACTCCCCATTGCTTCTTAGTCAGGATACTATTGACTGGGGCCCAAAACCATTTAGAGATCAAGCGGTATGGTGGGAAGAGAAAGGGTTCAAGGATTTGGTGGCTGTTTGGTGGAGGGAAGCTTCTTCTGAAATTCCTGGCCCTTGCAGGGTAATTCAAAAGTTGAAATGGTTAAAGCAGAAAGTGAAGAGTTGGAACGAAGAGGTCTTCGGCCATGTGCAGAAGCGGCTAGAGGCGCTTCAAGAGGAGGAGTTGGAGCTTGATAGGATAGCTGATGCTAGACCCTTGTCCTTAACTCAACAAGGCCGGAAGCTTGAGTTGGCTAATGAGATTTGGGATCAGCAGGGTCGGGTGGATAGGTTCTGGAAGCAGAAGTCTAGATCTCAATGGGACTTGCAGGGGGACAGGAATACAGGTTATTTTCATAGGTTAGCTAAAATCAGCAATGTAAGGAAGGGAATCTCTGTCATAGTGAGTTCTAATGGTCGCACTTCAGATCCCACTGAGATTAAAAATGCCGCGTCTCTATACTTTTCTACTTTCTTCGGTTCGGCGAGATGGGAGAGACCCAGGATTCCGGTCTTGGGGTTTAGCTGCTTGAATGAGAATGAAGCTAATTGGCTCGAAAATGAGGTCACTTCAGAGGAGATCTGGGAAGCTGTTAAGAGTTGCAATGGGCAAAAGACTCCTGGTCCCGATGGGTTCTCTCTCAGATTCATTCAAAATGCTTGGGATATCATTGGCCCTGATATGTGTGTCATGATTTTGGGTTTTTTTAGAACCGGGGTATTTCCGAAGGGAGCCAACTCCTCTTTCATCTCGCTGCTCCCAAAATCTAAAGCTGCTAAGAGATTTTCCGACTTCCGTCCTATTAGTCTGGTGAGTAGCTACTACAAAATAATTTCAAAAATTCTAGCTAAGAGGTTGGGCAGGGTGATAGAGAAGGTGATAAGTGAAGAACAACACGGTTTTATGAAAGGAAAACAAACTTTAGATTGTGTGATGGCAGCTAATGAAGTTGTTAGTCATTTGAAAAGGTCTAAGCAACAAGGCTTACTCTTTAAGCTGGATTTTGAAAAGGCGTATGACTCGGTAGAGTGGAGTTACTTGGAGGAGGTGATGCGCCAAATGGGCTTTGGGGAACGTTGGAGGGGGTGGATAATGCAGTGTCTTAGCACTTCCAGAGTTTCTGTGTTAATTAATGGTTCTCCTTCAAGCCAGTTCGAGGTTGGTCGTGGCCTACGTCAAGGGTGCTCCATGTCCCCTTTTCTGTTTAACATAGCAGCTGAAGGGCTTCATCGTCTTTTGGTCCGCGCCAAATCTGTGGGTCTGTTAAGTGGCGTTGGTAATGATCAAGCAGGGTGGAATCTTTCTCATCTGCAGTTTGCAGATGATACTTTGATCTTTGTCAAGAATGATGAGAGTGAGATTCAAGGAGTGAAAGGGACCCTTCACTGGTTTGAAGCCTTTTCTGGGCTCAGAGTTAATTTTCATAAGAGTTCGCTTGTTGGCGTCAACATTTGTGACCAGGTTGGTTGTTGTCTTGCTAGAAGAGCAGGATGTAAATATGAACATCTTCCCTTCAAATATCTAGGTTCTTTTGTGGGGCTTAATCCTAGGAGAATCTCAAGCTGGGATTTTCTTGTTCAGAAGATGAAGATAAAATTGGCAACTTGGAAGGGTCACCTTTTGTCTGTTGGCGGGAGGGTCACTTTGATCAAGGCAGCGGTATCTAGTCTTCCTATATACAACATGTCAATCTATTATATGCCTAAAAGTGTTCGCCGCAAATGCGAAGGGATAATGAGGCGGTTCATGTGGAGCGGAGATGAGACTAAAAGTGGGCTATCTAAGGTAAAATGGGGAGATATGATTAGATCGAAGGAGCTTGGGGGGTTAGGGATTGGCAATCTTGAAAACCGTAACGCTGCTTACCTATTCAAGTGGGTGTGGGATCTTTGTTCTGGCAGCAGGAAAATATGGGCGGACATTGTTAGGAGACAATACGGCTTCAATAATTTTGGGGTCTTATGGAAGGATCCAGTGGCTAAGTCCTCGCCTATTTGGCGTGACATTTTTGGATTATTCTGTAAGGGTCGTAATTGGTTCGATTTTTGGGTTAGGCACGTGAATCTTGATGTGGGGAACGGTAGTTCAGTGTCATTCTGGTGGGATCCTTGGCACAACAATACTCCTTTAGCCCTGGTATATCCAAGGTTGTATAATGTAGCTATAAACTCTGAAGGGAGTATTCTTGACAACGGACACTGGTTGGAGAACCAGTGGATTTGGAATAATCATTGGCACCGTGAGCTTTTCGAGTGGGAAAGGGAAGAATGGGTTTGCTTGGCTTCTCAACTCTCGGTTCCTAACAGGAATTATTCTCTTGTTAAGAATAGGTGGCAGTTAAATAGCGAAGGAGAGTATTCGGTTGGGTCCTGGTGTTTGGGTATTGATAAACAACGCTTCCAGGCTAAGCCGGATTTAGAGTCATGCTGGTCCAAATTAGCTCCTTTCAGGGTTGAATTCTTCCTTTGGTTAGCGCTTAGAGGACGGCTGGTTACTAGGGAGTTTTTGTGGAAGCGTAGCTTGCTTCTCGAGGGAGACAATGTATGTCCTATGTGTTCAGTTCAGGGGGAATCTGTTCAGCATATCCTTCTTCATTGTCATACTTCCATGAGTTGCTGGAACGCCGTTATGTTTTGGCTAGGGGTGTCCTGGTGTCCTCCAAGGACGATCGGTGAGTTGTGGGGGTCGTGGGAGTGCCTTGTGCCATGGGGTGGGGTCCAGGTCAAGAAGAAGTGGAGGATCCTGTTTTATGCTATGGTTTGGTGCCTTTGGTTGCAGAGAAACAAAGTTGTTTTTCAGCAAGGATCTACTTGCCCGAGGCGTGTCTTTAATTGTTCTTTTTCTTTTTGGTATAGGTGGTTAAAGAGTAACGATCGGGAATTTCCTTACAGTTTGGGAATGATGTTATTATCGCCTAACTGGCTATCTTCTTGGGGTAGGATAGTCCAGTAGTTTTTCGTTTGAATCTTTGTCAGGTTGTTTTTTTGTTCCTCGCTTAGTCGCTCCTCTTATTGAGGAGTGACATTTTGTACATTCTTTCTTTCTTCTTGCCTCCTTCTTTGAAAGGAGTGAATATAATCTTCAGCTTATTAAAAAAAAAAAACCTACTTAAATTAGTTGAGTATGGGTGTATAATTGGGTATGCTTAGATTTTTGCCACCCCTAGTGAAACATAATGTATAGTGAATTGAAGACGGCTCAAAACATATAATATTATTTTATAAAATTAACCCTGTTTATCTTCTTTTTTAAAAGCATAAGATTAAATGTGTAGAAAAACAATTGAATTTAGATGGCCAATTTAAGGTATATTTATATTAGAACTGAATAAGCAAATTGTATATTTATTTTTACAAATGAATAAGCAAATGGTATATTTATTTTATGTAATATCGTAATACCGTACCGAATTTATTTCGGTAATATGGTAACGGTATTGATCAATAGAAACTATAGTATGGTATCAAATTTTTTAAATTCGGTAGACCGAATACCGAAATTTTTATACCAAAAAATTACCGTACCGACCGATGAACACTCCTAATCCTATTTGGTGTAAATTATTTCTTCTCAATAATAATGGCTCACAGGTGCTCTAATAAAATTAATTTATTGCCTTAGAGGAGGTGCTCTAATAAAATTAATTTATTGCCTTAGAGGAGCCGAGAGGATATTTACGGAAATAAAAATCCAACCCAAATAGATTTAAAAGATTTATATGGTTCTATCATACAATAAAATTGAGTGATTGATGAATTGCTTGCCGTTTGTGTGGTGGCTATGATGAATTGATTTATATGGTTCAATAATAAGATTATTGAAACAAGATATACATACCTGTTGGGAACGAAAAAATTGAAACGTTTGTTCAATACTCCCTTCGTCCATAATTAGATGATGTCTGCACGGTAGATACGCATATTAAGGAGGCCGGATGACGCACTATTTGACCCCAAAAAATTTTGTATTTTTTTTCGAACGTACGTTCAAGAAAAAATTCAAATTTTTTTGAGGTCAAATAGTTCGTCATTCGACCTCCTCGATATACGTATTTACAGTGCGGGCGTCATCTAATTATGGAAAGAGAGAGTAATAAAGAGAGAATGAAGAAGAGGAAGTATTTGTTCAATAATGGAGAGGGAACTAAGAAAAGAGTTTGGTAAAAAATAAAACTACATTATCAGAACTATTTATTTTACCTTAAATTGATATATTTACTTTTCTTTAACTTAAATTTAACTATTTATGGCATGTAATTACAATGGCATGTAATTGTAACCAAAAAATTAATGGCATAAAAAATAAATAAAATTAATTATATTATTTAAAATATAATTACCTGATATATTAGTTAAATTAATGGCATGTAATTGTAACCAACCTCTTCTCATCTACCCTCACATCAATTTTTATTAATGCTTATGTTACTAAACCCTAACGATTAATTTTTATTAACACTTACCATTATCAGAAATAATTGTTATGTAGTCTCAATATACAAATACCAAAATTATTTATTTATACCAATAAAAACTAATTTATATAATAAAAATATTTAATTAATTAATAACCATTGTCTATTCATTTTCTCTAATATTATTATTATAATTATACTATACATTAATGTACAACATTATAATAATAATATAATTTATTAATATGATATTTATATTTTAAAATTAATTAATAATACGATGGGCGGGGACGAGATTACTATACCACATGAATGATCATATATTTACAAATGTCTTTCATACGTGAAATGAAGGAAACGACGACAATTCACAATATCATTTTCATTTTTCTTCTTTCTTGTTTGATCGAACAATCATCAATCACAATGTCAAAGCATGAAATCAAAAAAATCGGCCAGAAATTTGATAGGAAAACAAGTACGGCAAGCTACTTCCAGGCTATATAAACCCCTCTCCATCACAAGCATTCAACCAACACAAATCCCATTATTTTTTCATAAGAAATTACTGTCTAGCCACTTGAAACATGTCATCCGGGTGCGCAGCTACAGGTAATTATTATTGTTATTATTAATTAGGTTCCCTTTGTATGTACTACAAAACCGTGGGTCTATTCTAATAATTTTTTTCCATCATTATTTATTATTTTGCTAAACTGAAATTGAGATTGAAATTAATTTGTTGTAGGAAAGCGCTCATGGCCAGAATTAATTGGAGTAATTGGGTCATTCGCAGAGGCTACAATTGAGAGGGAGAACCCAAGAGTTGATGCAGTTATAGTGCTTGAAGGAAGTAATGTGACCACTGATATTAGGTGCGATAGAGTTAGGGTTTGGATTAATCCAAGAAGTGGGCGCGTCACTCGAGTGCCTAGCATCGGCTAAAACCACAAAATCAAAATACTTGGCCTTTAGTAAAATAAAATCTTGTAATTCGGGGGATTTAAATTTTAATAATTGTATGCATCTTTGAAATAATTCAGCTGTATTGTATATGATGAGATCAACATCATCAAAGGAATAAAGTAATAATATATATGAATAAAACTTTCCCCCAGTTGGTGCCCATGAATTTTATTATTATTTTTAATAATTTTTATCAATGAAGTAAAAGCCCATGATTAGCGGAAAGTATAGGCCTAAAGTTGAGTAAAATTTGGGTAGATTATGATCTACCTATATCATGGTGTAAGATGATGACACGTGTCCAAAAGTGTTAAGAATAGTGGTATTTTAGCACTATTTGGGGCACGAATCATCATTCTAGATCATGATGTAGGTAGATCATGATCTACCCAAAAAATTTCCTCCTTCATGCCCCACACAATAAAAAAAACTTTTTGCATCAGATATAATTAAAATAAAAGATAAATGAATTAAGTACTCTATAGAGAAAAATTAGAAGGCTATAGTGGTCGAGATAATCTGATATGTTAGTGGCACGTAGTAAATCTCTAAATTGAATTGAAAATTAATAGTTCAAAATGTACAGTGAATTTTCAAACGAAGATTGTGAGAGTTTATACTCAAACCAGATAATATTATTTTATAAAATTAACCTTGTTCATTGTTTTTTTAAAGTATAGGATTAAAAATATAACTTACCCAATTTATTGTCTTATTTTAAAAATTTATTTTAAAACTTTATCTTCATAATTATTTTACCTAAATCAACAAAATAATTTAATGTGAACAAGAAAAGTACGTTGAGTTAATTTCCTAAATAATTAAGAACAAAAAAAAAATCTGACTAAAATAGAATCCATTCACCATAAGTATATTTTAAAGTTATTGTTTGCAATAAACTTATATAAAATAATCTTAAATTTATATTAAATAATTTTATAAAAATACACTGACGTGACATTCTAATAAAAAAGTACATAATATTTTTTATAAATTTATTTAATATATAGAAGTAAATAGTTAAATTTAAGTTACAATAGCCATGTTAAATTAAATACAACACTAAAATCTTAATAAAATTTAGAACCTCTTCACACATTTAATTTTTATTAATGCTTATGTTACTAAACCCTAATAATTAATTAATTTTTATTAACACTTACCATTATTAGAATTAATTGTTATATAATCTCAATATAAGAATACCGAAATAATTTCCAATTTTTATTTTTTAATCTTGGCAAAATTACTTATTTATACTCAAAAACTAATTTATATACTAAAAAGATTTAATTAATAAATAACCGTTGTCTATTCATTTTCTTTAATATTATTATTATTTTAATACTATACATTAATATTAATTAAATAATGTATAGTATTGCAATAATAATATATTATATTACTATAACATTCATATTTTAAAATTTACTTCTATATATTAGTATAGCACTTAGCGCATGAATGATCATAAATTTGTCAAATGTGCGGTGCGGGCATGAGATTAGTATAGCACTTAGCGCATGAATGATCATAAATTTGTCAAATGTCTATCATATGTGAAATGAAGGAAACGATGACAATTCACAATATCATTGTTATTTTTCCTCTTTCTTGTTTGATCGAACAATCATCAATCACAATGTCAAAGCATGAATTCAAAAACATCGGCCAGAAATTTGATACGAAAACAAGTACGGCAAGCTACTTCCAGGCTATATAAACCCCTCTCCATCGCAAGCATTCAACCAACCAAATCCCATTATTTTTTCATAAGAAATTACTGTCTAGCCACTAGAAACATGTCATCCGGTTGCACACCTACAGGTAATTGTTTTTACTAATCCTTTTTATGTGCTAAAACAAAACGGTGGGTCTATTCTAATAATTATTTTTCATCATTATTTATTATTTTTCCAAGTTGAAATTGAGATCGAAAATCAATTTTTATTGCAGGGAAGCTCACATGGCCGGAACTGGTTGGAGTGACCGGGCAGATTGCAGAGGCTACGATTGAGCGGGAGAACCCAAGCGTTAATGCAATTATAGTTATTGAAGGAGTTAACGTTGTGATTCCCACATTTAAGTGCGACAGAGTCTGGGTCTGGGTTAGTCAAACAACTGGACGCGTTACTCGGACACCTATCGTTGGCTAAAACCACAAAATCAAAATACTTGGCCTTTCCACCTTTTCGGGGAGGGCCTGTACTTATTATAGTAAAATAAAATCTTGTAATTCGGGGGATTTAAATTTTAATAATTGTATGCATCTTTGAAATAATTCTGCTGTATTGTATATGATGTGATCGACATCATAAAAGAAATAGAATAATAATATACATTAATAAAACTTTCCCCCAGTTGGTGCCCATGAATTATATTATTATTTTTAATAATTTTTATCAATGAAGTAAAAGCCCATGATTAGCATGGTTATGCGGAGTGTATGCCCAAAGTTTACTTGGTCAAGTTAATCTGGGCAAGCCGAGGAGCAGAGGCTGAGCCCACGTTTCCCACTCAATCCATCTTCGTAGTTCATGCCACACACAACAACAGTACTTTTTGCTTCAGATTCATTTGTGTAGATATAATTAAAATATGAAATAATGACATAAAACACCCTCAACTTTAATATTTTAATTAATTGTAATTTCGAACTATTTTTTTGTTTAATTATCCCCTGGTTGTAGTTATTATTGTTCAATCACCTCCTACTGTTACAGAAATCTGACCTGGCATCAACGACGTCCGTTATCTTACACGTCAACAACCCATCGTTGTCACGTTGGATTACCACGTTCTATGTCATGTCGGTGAATAGTTGTAGGTCCCGTCACTTCCTTCCCCCCTTATCTCATCTCATCTCCTTCATTTGTTCCCAAATAATTTCATCTCCTTCATCCAAATCTCCTCGTCTCCCTCCCACACCACAATCACCACTCATTTCACCTTTACTACTTTTCTTCTTCAATCTAAATCGGAATCATAAGTAAATTTAAAAAGAAAAAACGTAATCAAATATGTAGTTCGAGAGGCACATTGATTCAAAATTCTGTTCAAAACCACCATGGAAACATCAAAATTCATTTTATGGAAAACATACAATTACCACACCTGGATCGGATCTGGGATTGTAAGTTCGCTCTGTTCTCGCCGCCAGTGAAAAGAGGGAAAAAATCCATTAGTAGGTACCATTAATTCCCTCAAAATTCCTACTTTTCAGATGGAAACCAAGGAAGAACGCCTGTTCGGGATGGATCAGTACAAAAATTACACAAAAGCATCCATACAAAAGCATCATAAGGAGGAGAGATAATATTCATCATCCTTCTTTGTCCCCATCACCACCAACCATCTTCTTGATCCTCATCATTTGTATCATCCTTTAAAATCACCACAACCTACACCACACCATCACTATCCCCATCACTACGCAAGATATTTTAATTAATTAATTTCATAAAAATTCCAACCCAAAAATCTACCCGTGAGAATAATGATTAATGCCCCAAAAAAGAAAAGATATAAGGATTTACGAATTACTTTTTTTATTTAATTCAAATTGGTTGGATCTTGAGTTGCATCGCGGCGATGAGCGAGAGATATGGATAGGGAGAAACGCCAGATATGTAAGTGGAAGAAGTGAAGGAGCGCCACAGATTAAAGAAGAGCAACGTCGGATCTACAAGTGGTGCGACAATGCTTGTTTTGTATTTGTGCAGAATAATCGAGAGTATTTATATTTATGGTGAAATAGGAGGAGGCGATGGTAGCTTTGGTAGAAATTGAAGGCGGTGGCTATGGTTGTGGTGTTTCAACGAAAAAAAGATTGGAATAAAATTGATGATACTGTAAATGTTGGCTGCGAGGTGAGATAAGAAGGTTGACGGTGGTGGTGGCAGTGGCGAAGGATGCTGGTGGTGATGAAGAATGATGAAGATGAAGATGAGGGAGGGAGATGAGGATGAAGGAGATGAAATTATTTGGGAAGAGGGAGAGAAGAGATGAAGGAGACGAGATGAGATGAAGGAGACGAGATGAGATATGGGAATAAGGAAGTGGTGGGGCCCACCTGCCACTGTTCACAGACGTGGCAACGGGGTGCTCACGTGGAAAAAAACTAACGTCGTTGATGCCAAGTCAGATTTCTGTAAAAGTAGGGGGTGATTGAACAATAATACCTACGACCAAGGGGGTAATTAAATAAAAAAAAATAGTTCAGGGTTGAGGGGGTAATTAAATAAAAAAAATAGTTCAGGGTTGTGATTAATTAAAATATTAAAATTTAGGGTTGTTTTATATCATTATCCCATTAAAATAGTAAAAGATAAATGAATTAGTTACTCTATTGAGAAAAATTAGAGCGGTTTTTTTTCATCTCAAATGCACAAGGCTATAATCCGATGATGTTGTTGGCATATAGTAAATCTCTACATTGAATTGAAAATTAATAGTTTAAATAGTGAGTTTTATTTAATTCGTGGTTAAACATAATGTATAGTGAATTTTTAAAGGAAGACTCCTCAAAACGAATAATATTATTTTATAAAATTAACTCTGTTTATCTTCTTTTTTAAAAGCATAAGATTAAATGTGTAGAAAAACAATTGAATTTAGATGGCCAATTTAAGTACGCGCTTGATTCTCAGTAAAGCACGAGTAATTAATTAAACAGTTTCATTCAAAGGGACTTCCTTGAACTTTTGCACGAAATCAAGTCAAGGTTGAGAGTTGAGAGTTTTATTTTGGATCATGTATACGTTTTTTGCCTGATCTATATCATCAAATGCAGTAAAAATAAAAAATAAAAAATATGTATGTTGACTGTTGACAAAATTCAAAAAATGGACGTAAACTTTTTTATATATATATATATATGAAGAAAATGGATATTGGATACTAGTATCATTAGAATTGAACCGGATAACAAACTGAAAATAAATGGATCATATTCATTGGTTTAATATGGTTGAACCAGATTCAATCGAGTTGAATAATTTGATTGTTTTGAATTTTTATACATTAAACCGTTCAATTTTAAAAAGTTAAACTACATTGAACCAAATTAAACTGGTTGATTTTTTTTTTTAAATAAATTTTTACCACCAAGATTACTTTTTTTTAATATGAAAACTTTCATAGTTCATAACCAATAAATGTATCAAAGTTTTCAATTTTTTATTACAAATTTCTACTTTCTCTTTTCTTCAAAAAAACAAATAAATCCACGTCATTTTAATATAACATGTTTAAAAAAGGAGATAAAACGATATAATTTTATGATTTGATTGTCTTATTCGATTATAAATTAATCCGGATGTAGCTTTTCAAAATAATCGTCAGGATCCTAAGTGATGAAGTGGACCCTTACGATGAGGAATGACTTGAGCGTAGGCCATATCTAAAAGAAAAGTGATACTTATTATATAGCCCTCGTGTAGTTGAGTAAGGAGAAAAAAATAGTAGAGAAAATATATAAACCTTCAAACTTCAAATTGTGAAAGATTTATAAGATTATCTGCATATGTTTTACAGTTTTGATTGAACAATTTAACAATGCGCTATTAGATAATTTTCTGGATAATTTTATAAAAATTGTGAATTGAGTTGAAAATTAGGAGACGTGCTAAGAGAACCCCCTATCTTTTCAGCAAAAACTAGGGTGAGAATTGTCGAAATTGGGGTTCTCCTATCCTTAAATGGGCCCAAGATCCATAATGCTTAAGGTATAACCATCCTATGGCTAAAATTTATTATATTCCTTGTATAAAGTGCATAATAATAATAATATATAAGGTCGCAAATGAATTAACAAAAAATTCTTTTGGTTTAAATAAAAACTTGACTATATCTTAAAAAAACCAAGAGAATTCGAATTTAAATGGATCAGCCATTAGCTGGGTTATCGTGTGAGGAAAAAATGTTGTAATCAAATGTCAAAACCAAGACTATTGTGTTTGGATTTGTATGGATGGATGCTGACACACGTGTACATGCGAAAGGAAAAACTAGCTATACAACATTTTTCTGGTCGTCGGTCAGCATTTTCAACAAAACGGCACCGACACTTTCAAAGATAAAGCTGCCTGAAGCTCCATATAAGTCCTCACTGCAAGCAACACAACCCTCTCAAAGCTTAATACTGAGTAGGAACACTTTTCTTTTTCATATCCGTAAAGTTCTCGTCACACCAAAAAATGTCAGAGTGCGGACCAGGTATGTTACGATTATGATAATTATACAAAGATGATCGATGGTTCTTTCTTTCTTTTTTGAGTAAGATCTCTTTTTGCAAAGCTGAATTTGGGAATGAATATTTTTTGCAGGGAAGACTTCATGGCCTGAACTTGTTGGAAAGAATGGAGAGGTTGCAGCGGCGACGATTGAGAGAGAGAATAAGGATGTTCATGCAACTGTGCTGCTTGAAGGAACTCCGGTGACCAAAGATTTTCGGTGCGACCGGGTTTGGGTTTGGGTTAATCGAAAGGGGCGGGTGACCCGAACTCCCCAGGCTGGTTAACATGAATCTACGCAATTGGATTTAGGGAAGGGGCGTGTTTTAAATAATATAAAAATAAATGAATCTCTCGGGAATAAATGCCATTGTGACGTGTGCGGCATGCAATAATAAATAAAGTTTCCCCTTTTATTTTTGTAAAAAAATAATAATAAATAAAGTTCTTGAAATTTTACTTTACAAGTTTCCTTCTTATCTCATCAATTATCCTAGTTGGTGTAAATTATTTCTTCTCAGTAATAATGAGGTGTGCTCTAATAAAATTAATTTAATGTCGTCGAGGAGTCGAGAGGATATTTACGGAAATAAAATCCAACCCAAACAGATTTAATAGATTTATATGGTTCTATCATACGATAAAATTGGGTGATTGATGAATTGCTTGGCGTTTGTGTGGTGGCCTTGTTAGCTTCACAACTCACAAGCCCCTCAAAATTATTTATTTCAAGACGCATATGGTCAATGTTTTTTCAATTTATTATTATAAGAAATTTAAACCCTAATACTTTGTGCGAAAATTAAAGTGCACAGGGGAAAATTTAATAAGGAAAGGAAAGGAAAAGAGAGTAAGAAAATTTCTATTTTCATTCTTTTATATGGCTGCATCTTTTATATACAAGAAAAAAAGAATGAAATTATAATATTTATGTATGACAATATGGATGGAAAGGAAAAAAAATTTAATTATTTTATCACTTTACCCTTATAACAAATTACTAGCTATATTCAATTGCAAAACATAATTTGAACAAAATATATATGGCAAACTTAGTAATTCATGGTTAGTAATCTAAGTGGGTGTTTGGCATTCTGGTTTGGTACCAGGAAGTTGGTTTACCAAACCAGAAAGTCAAAATAGGTGTTTGGTAACACCTTTTTTAAACCAACTTCCGAAGAAGTTGGTTCAAAAAACCAAAGAAAAGGCCGGTTTTGAGCCTGGTCTGGAGACCTCCAGTGGCTGAAACCAATGCTTTCAGCCAAAACACGCGAAGGAGTTTCATTTTAAATGAAACTTTCATCACCCAAAAATACCCCTGTTGATACCCGAATTTTGACGCCATTTTTACTTAACTTTAACATTTCTGTCATTTATTTAATTTACCGTCATTTTTACTTAAATTACAGTCGTCTGTAGTTAAGTTACTGTCGCTAGCATTTTTAGGGTTTTCAACGCGTTTTAGCATCATCGTTAGCTTCGTCAGCTTTCGAAATCGCGTTTTTAATTGTTCGGCAAGTATTTTCATTATTATTATCATTATTATTTTTAGCCTTAAAACTCACATTTTTGACTATCTGGCAGTCGTTTACTAGTTTTTCCTTCGTTTTAGGTCACCTCATGATTTTTAAGATTTTTAATATTTTAGCACATTTTTTAGTATTTTTATTATTTTATTATTATTTTTATTCGAGCTGTTATTGGACCCGAGTAAGTCTGCTCGGACAATAGCTTGACTTCAAAATGTTTTCCATCAACTAGTTGCTAGTTTTTTTTCTGCTCGTAACGGTCTACAGCGTTTCATGTAATTTTCGGCGTAACGTTATTATTTTTCCGTTCAAACATTTCACGTTTTTGAACGCGAAAATAAATACGTTAAACGAGAAATTCTCGTCATTCGCTGTAGACGGTTAAAACCGGCGCATTTTTCTCTACGCGCCAGCACCTCCGGCTCGAAAAGTCAGTACGTTTGCCCGCGAGACTCGGCTCGAGGCCATTTAAATGAGACTTAATGGCCTTTGATCTCAACCGTTGATCTGGTCAACCAAGGAAAGTCAACCAGATCAACGGTTGACAATTTAATGTGCATAATGCACATGCACAGTGCCAAGCAACACGCAGCGGAGCAGCCCTCGCCCAAGCCAACTGCTCCCGTAGCCCTTGTCCCTCCGCCATCATCACGCCCTAGCCGTAGCTCCGCCACCTCGACGTCCGGCCAAGCCACGCGCGTCCCTCGCGTCCGGCCACCACGCGTCTTTCGCCTATAAAACCCGACCACCTTCATTCGCAAACGGACCGAAATTTTTTACACAAAAAAACCACACTCTCCCTCCACATTTTGCCGGACCAATACACGCACCCTCAAGCCTCACTCCCCTTCGTCCAAACGTAGCAGCAACCGCACGGTAAGTTGCTTTCTCTCTCCCTCACCTACTGTTTTCTCTTCAAAATTGTTTCTCGCTTTAGTTGATCGTTTAATGGCCCCCAATGTGTTCTAATAGCTTGAGTGTTAAGTTAATTTCAGTACGCTAGCATCAATTAAATTGTTTAAATGCTTGAAATGTTTATGTGCTAATTAAACGGTTTAATACGCATTCTTGTTCTTGTCGCAATAGTCACTGTTTTGGTTCCCGCTTTCTGGCTGTGATTGCTCGGTTGCGTTGTAGGAAGAGAGAGGCTCCTTTTGGGCCAAGAACCAGGCGAATTGGTCGCCTGGTTCGTCACCTCCGTCGCCGGCAGTGGCGCCGGCGACGTGAGGTTGAAGATGATGACTTCATGGGCCATTTGGCCCTTCGGCCGAAATAAAGAAAGGTGATGGGCTTGGCCCATCACCATTTAAATGACTCACCTTGGGCCAGGAACTGTTCCTGGCCCATTTCTTCAAATTTTAAATAGGGCCCAGCCCATTTAGATTTTTTCCGAGTCGCCGATTCGTCATTTTTTTACGCAAAATGCTCGCATGTTTCATATATTTATTTTTTCACGATACATGCTATTTCTCGTATGTTTTATACATGAATCGATTAATTCACTTTTTTTTTTCGTAAAATATTTTGTATGCTTTTTATTTTATCAAAATTGTTTATTGAATTGTTTATACGCGAATTGCTCATTCTTTATCGTAATATTTATTTTCACATGATCTAACCTCAGTCATTTATATCTAACTGTTTAAATTCAGTCATTTAAAATACCGCCTATATGGTCGGTCGCTTTTTTTTAATTTTCGTAAATATTCAACTGCTTTAATTTTTCGCAAACTGCTGGAAATCCTTCCGCAAATTATCAACTGTTTAATTTTCCGCACTTTAAATTCCAGCAATTTACTTTCGGCAATTTAAATTCAGTCATTTAAAATACCGCCTTTATGGTCGGTCGTTTTTTTTTTAATTTTCGTAAATATTCAACTGCTTTAATTTTTCGCAAACTGCTGGAAATCCTTCCGCAAATTATCAACTGTTTAATTTTCCGCACTTTAAATTCCAGCAATTTACTTTCGGCAATTTAAATTCAGTCATTTAAAATACCGCCTTTATGGTCGGCCGCTTTTTTAATTTTCGTAAATATTCAACTGCTTTAATTTTTCGCCAAACTGCTGGAAATCCTTCCGCAAATTATCAACTGCTTAATTTTCCGCACTTTAATTTTTCGCACTTTACCTTTCCGCACTTTAATTTCTCGCAATTTACTTTCAGCAATTTAAATTCAATATACCGCCTATATGGTCGGTCACATTTATTTTCTGCAAATATCCAACTGCTTATTCTCTGCATTATCAATCAATTTTATTTTCTGCAAATCATCAAACCTTTTTCCTTTAAATTATCAAACTACATGTAATTTTTCTATATTCATCAACTAGCATTTTAATTTTTCTCACATGCGTAAAATAAATCATTTTTCGCATGCAATCAACGTAGCATTTTAATTCTTCTCACATGCGTAAAATCAATCATTTTTCGCATGCAATCAACGTAGCATTTTAATTTTTCTCACATGCGTAAAATCAATCATTTTTCGCATGCAATCAACGTAGCATTTTAATCTTTCTCACATGCGTAAAATCAATCATTTTTCGCATGCAATCAACGTAGCATTTTAATTTTTCTCACATGCGTAAAATCAATCATTTTTCGCATGCAATCACGTCAGCATTTAATTCTCACATGCGTAAAATTCATCATTTTTCGCATGCAAATTACGTCAGCATTTTAATTTTTCTCACATGCGTAAAATCAATCATTTTTCGCATGCAATCAACGTAGCATTTTAATTTTTCTCACATGCGTAAAATCAATCATTTTTCGCATGCAATCACGTAGCATTTAATTCTCACATGCGTAAAATTCATCATTTTTCGCATGCAAATTACGTCAGCATTTTAATTCTCACATGCGTAAAATACATCATTTTTCGCATGCAAATCACGTCAGCATTTAATTCTCACATGCGTAAAATCCATCATTTTTCGCATGCAATCACACTAGCATTTAAATTCTCACATGCGTAAAATCCATCATTTTTCGCATGCAATCAACTAGCATTTTAATTCTCACATGCGTAAAATCCATCATTTCTCGCATGCAATCAACTAGCATTTAAATTCTCACATACGAAAAATCCATCATTTTTCGCATGCAATCACCTAGCGATAAATTCTCGTATGCTTAAAATCAATCATTTTTCGCATACAACCAAACTCAGCATCTCATTTCGTATGCGTGAAATCCATCATTTCTCGTATACAATCAACTGTCATTTAAATTCTTGCATTCATAAATTGCTTATTTATTTCTCGAGCTATCGCTAACACTCTCATTTTGCAGGTTTTAGTTTCAAGCTTCGCTCGAAAGTACGCCTTTCGATTCCTTTTTATTTATTCGATGCTTTCTGCAAATATCCATCGTATGCATGATATATAGAACTGCTAGAACTAAAATCAACCCACATGCACAACGTGTTTAAAGACTTTCTTAAAATGCCGCGTTCATGTGATTTTACTTCTCGCTTATATTGACTGCATGTACATGGGGACTTTCGATCCCACAGCAAACTATCATTTTAAATCCATCATTTAAAATGGTACTCTGTTAGCAATCCATGTTAGGATCACGTAGTAATTAAGTTAATCATGCATGGCCCGATGATGAAAAAAGAGGGCGCTCATTCAGTCTTACGGAAAATTCAGTCCCATCACGATCATAATAAAGACTAAAGTGACGATTCCTCTGAGGGCCCACTTTTCAAAACGCATTTCATCAAAACACCTTTAAAACACCTCTCTCATCAACCGGTAACCGTTTTCGGATGTGACTCGGGTGCCTAACACCTTCCCGAGACCATAATACGACCCCGAACCTTTGTCTGGGGTCCAGACCCCTTTTTTTTGTGCCTTTAGTTTTTTACTTATTATATTTCCTATGCCATGACGATTAGGGTTCCCTAAGCCTAGCAACCAAATTAGGGTGGCGACTTCATTGCATGCTGCGAGGCGTCCATCTACGCTGAGCATTGTAAGGTCCCGAATTTCGTTGCACACTCGTGAATTAGCATTCCTCTGTTAATTTTCGTGGGGCGCGACAGTTTGGCGACTTCACTGGGGAAGTTCTAGGGTCGGAGCCGGTTTTATCTTTTTAGAGAGGTGTTTTATTTGTTTATTTATTTGCTTTGATCAATTGCTGGCCTGTTTATTTATTTGCTTTATCAATTGTCATATGCATTTCATAGCGCCCTACACCCAGGGGACAATTACCAAAATAGGAGGGTAGTAGTGACGCCCTAGGACACATGTCCTGGGTAGTGTTCACCAATCCCAACTCGGATGAACCCCTAAAGCCAGTCGAAAGGTTATACGATTTCGCAAGGAATCGGGCGACTGGACGACACTTTAGGGACCTTTTCATGGTGTCATCCGGGAACCATTCAAGCCAGTTAGAGGTGTCGGAATCAGAGCCCCAGCACGTGCATCATGATTATAACTGTTTTTCGTGGCTCTATTTGTCTTGATGGCATTTTGACCTGATTTTTCCTGTTATACAAACTGCGGGTTTCTCACACTATTTACTTAGCACTTGAATTTTACTTTCGTCCCCAACAGGACCCATTTTGCTCATTCGCTATGACTGCGCCTACACTACTTTCATTTAATATTTTCGGGGGACGAAGTTTCGACGATCAGGCCGTACAAGGAGATCTGTTGGAACGTGGGTTCGCCCCTGACATCACCACTAAGATCAAAGTAGAAGTCGTGGACTTTGACTTAACTAGGATTCGGATGTTGAGAAATGAGCTGACTGAAGACGAAGAGACACAGTTTGAGGGGATTTATGGAAAGCTACTGACCCTAGTCGACGTAAAGACTGATTGGGGTTGCATCCGGGCAGCCCTGAAATTCTGGGATCCCTATTATCGGTGCTTCTCTTTCGACAAAGAGGTAGACTTGACCCCTACGCTAGAGGAGTACTCAGCTCTGATGTGCTTCACCTCTCCTATATCGGCCATATACCAGAATGTTCGACTCGACTCCTCAAGTGTCAAAATAAGGCTCGATAAGCTGTTAGGAATCACTACTCGTGTCAGAGAGGGGGACTACTTCTGGTGCTGGTCAGATATCGAGGCACGCTTTCGATTGTCCAACGGAAAGAAACGCTTAAGGATTCTGGCCTTCGCCATTGTAGGATTTGTCCTCTTTCCGAAAATGAGGAATGCCATCGACTTTGCAGCAGCCAACATCTTTTACGAGATGGAAACAAATGCCATCAATCCTACAACAGCCATTCTGGCCGAGACCTTTCGCTCCTTGGACTCTTGTCGAAGAAAAGGGAAAGGGAGACTTACATGTTGCACCCAGTTGTTGACAGTATGGTTGGTCAGCCACTTCAAGCAGATTCCTGATCAGACCATTTTCTTCGCAAGTTACATAAGGTCATGTCCTCTTCTCAGGGTTATCAATGCAATGACCACGGATAGATGGGAGATGGAAAATAAGGATGTCTGGATCCACCGATTCATAAATCTCTCAGAAGAAGACTTCAGTTGGCACGCCAAGTGGCTGCAGACTTCCAATCCCATTGTCTGCTGCGGACACTTACCTTGGGTTCCTTTGATCGGAGCATGGGGATGCGTTCACTATTGTCCGGCCCTCGTCCTCAGACAGTTTCGCATCACCCAAATCATTCCAGTAACTTTTGGCATGACGAAATCAGACCTGCCACACGCTGAAGAAGATCAGAACATTCAGCTGTACGCCCATGACTGGGCCCACCCTTTCTGCCTCAAAGGGCACGGCATCTCCGCAACCACAATACCAGAATATCCACAGTGGAGGTCGAGACGAGTTAATGGTAATGTCTTACCTCGCCCAGAAAATCAAAAACCGATGGAAGAAGAAGGGGAATCGCAAGTGAGCGAAGGAATGGATGTCATGGCTTACGCTCAAGTGGTAGAACAGATGCTAGCAGCACAAGAAGAACGAGATCTGATGGTAGAGGAAAGGGATATGGCCCAAGCTCGTCAATGTGGCTTAGAGGTCCAGATGAATGAACTGGACAGGCAGCACAAGGATTTCGTCCGCGTACGAACAGTACAAAAGAATGTGGCCCTCAGGGACTTTAAGGAACGCTTGAGCAGTGAAACCCGCAAAAGAGAAGCATCAAGTGCCATAATTGAAGACAGGGATTCAACGATAAGGGTTTTGACTACTCGCGCAGACTTGGGAGAAAGGAACAACCAAGTACTGCAAAGCCGAATTGCCGCCTTAGAGGCTGAGTTAGAGATGAAGAAAGGGGAGTTGGCTTCGATGGAGTACCTTTGGCAGCAGGACTCGGACGCCCAGGAATGACAACTTCAGGGAAAGGCTCGGAGATCGGCCCATCTGTTCTTTTTAGCTAGGACCCCTAATTTCATCTATCCTAGCCATTTTTGATGAATTTAGGAAGTTGGCAAGTTTACCATATTTTGTAAACGCTTTTTAATAAAGTCGTACTCTTTCGGATATTTATTAAATCGACTCATCTTTTCCATATCAACTATCCCTTCAATACAAACTCAAAAAAAAAAAAAAAAAAAAAAAAAAAATCCCCCGGGGTAAAACACAATCATCTCACCGAAATTCCGAAAAATCAGAACAAGTATTCAAAACAGCCAAGTAGCGTTCACTCATGGCCATATCCTCTTAGCTTATCACAAAACACTCCAAGTTCATAGCATAGATCATCGTCTCTCCCCTTGGCAGGGTTCACCAGGCATCAGGCCTCGCATCGTCAAAAGCATAGGGTAAAAGAGATCTTCTTAGCATGGTGGCATTGGTTGCCCCTGCGGAGTTGGGTTTCGCCGTTAGCATCTCAGATTTACTTCATATCGTTGGAATGTATAGAGGCTTCGTTCGTATCTTGTCGACAACTAGGATTCCTCGCCTCTCCAACCGCCCTGGAAATATCAAAGGAAAGCGCAGCCGGAAAGTGAATGAGCAAATGTGGGGACCTCGGGATTGCACACCACCTGTGTATGACTTTGTACTCACCCTTTTTGTGCTTTTCTTTTTCTTTTCAGGTTCGCGATAGCTCCTCGGAAGCGCGCTACTCCGCACAGGCTCCCCCTAACTAGACTTCAAAAACGAAAAATGACTGAACAAGCTAAGGCTGACGAAGTACTAACGGCTAGAATCGCCGAACTAGAGGAGCAAGTTCGGATTACTACAGAAAGGGCCGCCAGGGCCGAAAAGGAAAGGGATGAAGCTACCACCGAATTCCCACCGGGTTTCGATCCCCCTCAAGCAAGAGGACCTCCCTCTTCGCTCACCGTCGCAGGACCTTCCGTACCCCCACTACTTTCTGGACCCCCGGGCCAATGGAGATGGGTCAGTCCCTTCACTGTACCCACCGCTGCAAATTCTACGGTTAAGGCGGGTGAAGAGATCTCCTCGTCGCTTCAGCACCTTTCAATCAATCCTGCTGTGGACCCCAATAAAAGCCAGGCTCACCTCGAGGCTTTGTATCTCCCTCCTATTCCTCCGAGCACAATTCCCGGACCTGTGGGAACTCAGCTCCTCACTTTCAATCCAGCACAACCCCAGTTCTCCTCAGAACCAATGCTACCCTGCGGGTATAACCCCCTCGGAGTCGAGCAACCGAAAAGCGACCGACTGAATTTGCTTGAGGAAAGGCTCCGAGCGATTGAAGGTGCTGATCCTTTCGACCCTGTCGGCCCAGCTGATATGTGTATGGTCCCCGGGATCGTCATCCCACCGAAATACAAGATCCCTGACTTCGAGAAATACACCGGGGTCGAGTGCCCAAAGACCCACCTCAGAGCATATTGCAACAAAATGGCAGAGATGATTCACAACGAGCCGTTGTTGATCCATCTATTCCGGGAAAGCTTGACTAAGCATGCCCTAACTTGGTACATGGGTCTAGACAAAGCCAGAATCAGGACATGGAGAGACCTGTCTGATGCCTTCTACCGGCAATATAAGTTTAACATGGAGGTAGCTCCCGACCGGGCCGACCTACAAAGTTTGGAAAAGAAAGTCGGCGAGTCCGTTAAGACCTACGCTCAGAGATGGAGAGAGCTGGCCTCTAGGATCTCTCCACCTTTAAGCGACAAGGAACCCTTATCGATCTTTCTACACACCTTCAAGGCTCCCTACTACACCTACCTGATCTCGAATCCTTCAAATAGCTTCTCCGACATGGTCCTAATCGCCGAAAGAGTCGAGCAAGGGATTAAATCTGGACGAATCTCGCCTTCGGCACCAGAGTCTGCACCCAAGAAGGCATCCATCGCAAAGAAAGATGTGGGGTTTGTTGCTCCCCAAGCTAATCGTGGGCAGCCATTTCCATCACCTCCACCTTATCAATCGCCATCGCCCTACCCTTTGCCATCGCTATATCAACCCACCTACTTTCCTTTCACATCACCACCTGTTGCTAATACCGCGCCTCAAAATCCTACACATTTCTCGCCGCCTCCGGTACAAGCATCACAACCCATGCAACCCAAGCCATATAACCCACCAAGATACCCGAATAACCAAAACACATCGAACAATCGGTGGAACCGAGAGCCTTTGCCTCCTCTCCCCCTCTCTGCGGGAGAAATCTACAAGCATCTCCTAGCAGCCGGACAGATCGTACCAGTTCCAGCGCAGCCTCAGTTGCCTCCTTACCCGAAGTGGTATGATCTTAACGCACGATGCGAGTATCACGCCGGAGCCCCAGGCCACACTCTGGAAAATTGCTTCGCATTCAAAACGAAAGTCCATCACTTGATCAAAAGTGGATGGGTATCTTTCGAAGGGGCAGCAAAAGGACCCAACACCTCCACCAACCCTCTCCCCGATCATTCCCAAGGAAAGGGAGGGGTGAACGCCATATCAACAGGAGAGAGCAACGACCTATTTTCTTCAGCATCAGACTGGCCACAGGAACAACTTTTCCTGGCCTTAGCTCGAGGAGGATATGTGCCATGCTCGGAAAACAACTCAGGTCATTGCATGTACTGCAAGGGAAGCAACGGTCACAAGATCCAAAGCTGCGGTTTGTTCGCAGAAAAGGTGAGACAACTCTCGAGCCTCGGAGTAATTCAAACCCAGAAAGTAACACACGAGGAAGGATCCATCCACACCATCGGAGAAGGGGTTCCTATCCCACATAACGCCAAGAGAACCCCACTCCAAAACATCCAAAAGAAAGGATCAACCTCGTCGGGTAAACGGTTCTCCAGGCGTCGCGATGAGGGAGACCGCGAGATTGACACCTTGGGCCAACCTTCCGGGAGGTTCGACTACCTCGTCAAGTATTCGGCACCACCCTCCTATTCTAGCACAGTGCCCTTACTACCCTCTTGGGAATCCTCAGACTCCGAGTCATACCCTTCACCGACATGGTCGTTTCCTCCGTTTCCGTTGAAGGAAATTTACGCAAGCCTCCTGGCAGATGGGCAGATCACACCGTCCCCACTCTCACCTCAATCAACTCCCTACCCTAGCTGGTATGATCCGAATGTTAGCTGCGAATATCACGCCGGAACCCGAGGACACTCCCTGGAGGATTGTTACGCCTTTAGAGAGAAGGTCGAGCATCTGACCCGACAAGGACGAGTCTCGTCCAGAGGTCTGGTGAGGGGTCTTGATGCAACAACCAGCCCTCCGCCACACCATAAGCCTGGGAAGAGCGACATTGCTTCCATGGGAATCGGCGTTCCTCCCCCTTCAATAGAGGAAACACCCAGCGAAGAATTATTCTTCGCGTTAGCCAACAACGCTTATCTGCCATTCCCAGGAAATGATCAGGCCCAATGCCTATTCTGCCAAGGGGAGAGCAAGCACGACATCCAGGACTGCGGACTATTTCGGAAGAAAGTCAAGCAACTCACGACATTCGGGATCATCCAAACTGAAGGGGCAACCCGAGGAGCAATCAACGCCATCGAAGATAATCTTCCAGCATCGTACTCCTTCGAATACACGGCCCAAACCGGGGGTGCAGCTACAACCCCTCGCAAGGTAGTGTTCACATTGGCTGTGAATACCCCTAGTCAAGACTTGCATGCAGTCCCATTTAACTACGGATACACGGTGGTCACTACCCCTCCTGCAATCGCACCAACAGAGCTGACTATCGGCGAAACCTCTCATATCGGGGGCATGACCCGTACAGGGAGATGCTACATATCGGAGGAGGTAGAAAAACAAAGACAAGCCAAAGGGAAAAACCCTGTGATCCGCGAAGAGATGACAGAGGAGACTCAAGGTTTGAGCAAACCAGTAACTGAGGACGAGACAGCCGAGTTCCTTAAGATCATGAAACAGAGCGAGTTTAGCATCATCGAACAGCTAAAGAAAACCCCGGCTCGCATCTCCATCATGGAGCTGATTCTCACTTCAGAGCCTCATCGCCAAGCTCTCTTAAAAGTCTTGAAGCAAGCCTTCGTAACTAAAGATATCACCACGGAAGGGGTGGAGAACCTCGTTGGGAGGATTCAAGCCTTAAGTAGCATTTCCTTCTCTGAGGGAGAGATAGACCCCGCAGGAAGAGATCACAACAAGGCCCTATACATCACGGTGGAATGCAAGGGGCATGTCATAGCAAAAGCCCTAATCGACAATGGGTCGGCACTGAATGTCATGCCCAGGCATGTCCTCGAACAACTACCAGTCGATCTCTCTCACATGAAGCCTAGCGGAATGATGGCTAGGGCTTTCGATGGTACCACTCGAGAGATCCTCGGAAACTTTGAGCTGGACATGGTCATCGGACCCCACACGTTCGCCTTGACGTTCCAGATCATGGAGATCCAACCCGCCTACAGCATGCTTCTAGGACGGCCATGGATTCATTCAGCAGGAGCTGTCCCATCTTCCCTGCATCAGTGCCTCAAATACGTCAAAGATAACGCCCTTGTCACAATCAAGGCAGAAGAGGCCTTGATCTTGGCCAAGCATGCATCCGTGCCTTACATCGAAATTGCTGAGACCTTGGAAAGTTCTTTCCAAGCCTTCGAAATTGTCAACGCAGATTGGATCGAAGAAGGATCCCCCATCTGCAAAACCTCAAAATCTGAGGTAGCCGAAGCAACAACTAAGTCAACCCTAGAAGGAAGTTTCCGACTGGGAAAGCGGCTAGGGGCCGAGCTGCAAGGAGCAAGAGGCTGGGCACCTCCGAAAAGCTTCGGAGATCGCTTCGGGTTAGGGTACCAACCCAGCAAGGCCGATTTCGCCAGGATTGCCCAAGAAAAGAAAGCAAAGCAACTAGCTAAGCTATTTGGACGTTCTGCGCCAAATAGCAAAATGCAAGTTCCCCATATCAGAACCACGTTCCCCTTCGCAGCCGAAACCATCAATGAAAATCCATCCAGGGTATCAGACCTCCGTATCTGCACTCTGGGTGAAGAAGAGCCGTCGCTCAGTTCAGTCATTTTCGTAAAGAAGTCAGGGGAGTCTGTGCGCAACTGGACCATCGCCATGCTTCCAGATGTCTCTCCGTAATTACTCCTTTCGAAAAATATACATACGTTTTTGCACGTCTTCTTACGAAGACCTTTTTGTAGGGACTCATGTTCCCTTTTTTGTTAAAAATCAATATATATGCAATTTTCATTTTACGCATCTCTTCTTTTCGCATTTTTAATTTCAGGATGAGTGTTAATTCGGATTGTCTTGATAAAACCTATGTCTTTACCGACAAAGAAATCGTCGCTACAACCGAAGACCAAGCCGAAATCCCCAACGAGTTAGCCCGTTTACTAGAAAGTTCAGAAAAGGAAATAACTCCTCACCAGGAGGAATTGGACGAAGTAAACCTGGGGGCAAGCAAAGAGAATCAGAAGTTGGTCAAGATCGGAACTACCTTGGACGCAGTTCAGAGAGAAAGGTTGATTTCTCTCCTCAAAGACTACTCAGACATATTCGCATGGTCGTACGCCGATATGCCAGGTCTTGATCCTGGGATAGTCGAGCATCGCATCCCCTTGAAGCCTGAGTACAAACCTGTCAAGCAAAAACTTCGGAGGATGCATCCGGACATCCTTTTGAAAATCAAAGAAGAAGTTACCAAGCAGCTAGATGCGGGTTTCTTGAGAGTTGCCGAGTACCCCGAGTGGATCGCCAACATAGTGCCGGTACCTAAGAAAGATGGGAAGGTCCGCATGTGCGTGGACTTTCGGGATCTAAACCGAGCCAGCCCCAAAGATGACTTCCCACTTCCCCACATCGACATCTTGGTAGATAGTGCCGCCAGAAATGACATGTTTTCCTTCATGGACGGATTTTCGGGATATAATCAAATCAAGATGGCACCCGAAGACAGTGAGAAGACAACCTTCATCACGCCCTGGGGAACCTTCTGCTACAAAGTAATGCCCTTCGGATTAAAGAACGCAGGAGCCACTTATCAACGTGCTGCCGTCACCCTTTTCCACGACATGATGCACAAGGAATTGGAGATATATGTCGATGACATGATAGCCAAGTCCCGTGGAATGCAAGATCATGTGGACATCTTGAAGAAGGTATTCGAAAGGCTAAGGCAGTTTCAGCTACGGCTAAACCCAGCTAAGTGCACCTTTGGGGTTACCTCCGGAAAACTGTTAGGATTCATCGTCAGCAACAGGGGCATAGAGGTGGATCCTGATAAAATAAAAGCAATACAAGAACTACCCGCTCCCAGCACCGAAACAGAAGTACGAAGCTTCTTAGGACGTATCAACTACATCGCTCGCTTTATCAGCCAGTTAACACTCACGTGCGAGCCGATGTTCAAAATGCTAAGGAAACACGGAGAAGCCGAATGGGACGAAGACTGCCAGCAAGCCTTTGAGAAAATCAAAACATATCTGCAAAACCCACCAGTACTGGTTCCCCCAACGCCAGGACGACCCCTGCTCATGTACATGACAGTCACAACCAGCGCCATGGGGTGCGTTTTGGGACAGCACGACGAATCAGGAAGGCGTGAACAAGCCATCTACTACCTCAGCAAAAAATTCAACGAGTGCGAGATGCGCTACTCCATGTTGGAACGAACTTGTTGTGCCCTAGCATGGTGCGCCCGAAGGCTCCGGCAGTACATGTTGTATTACACGACTTGGCTAATCTCTCGCATGGACCCCTTGAAATACATTTTCGAAAAGCCATACCGATCAAGTCGCATTTGTAGATGGCAAGTCTTATTAGCTGAGCACGAGATCATCTATGTGACTCAGAAAGCGGTTAAAGCAAGCGCCCTCGCCGATCACTTGGCCGATCATGCCTCGGACGAGTACGAGTCATTGAGCTTCGACTTCCCCGATGAGGATATCATAATGATTGAAGATGAGATCACAGAAAATCTCCGAGAAGACGATTGGTGGACCATGTTCTTCGACGGTGCGGTGAACCTCTCGGGCAAGGGAGTGGGAGCCGTGGTCATAGCCCCAGATGGCCGTCAATTCCCCATAGCATGCAAATTGAACTTCCCATGCACCAATAACGTCGCCGAGTATGAGGCATGCATCAGTGGTCTGACAGCAGCCATCGACTTAAAAGTAAAGAAGCTCCGAATCTTCGGCGATTCAGCACTCGTCATCTATCAAGCCCAGGATCTATGGCAGACACGGGATTCTAAGCTCATCCCTTATAAAAAGTTGCTCACTCAGCTCACGCGAGAATTCGAAGAAACCAAGTTCGACCGAGTCGACCGAGAAAAGAACCGCTTCGCAGACGCATTGACCACATTGGCATCAATGTTCAAGTTAGAGTGCGGGATAATGCTTCAGCCATTGAGAGTGGAAGTCAAAGAAACTCCGGCTTGCTGTGTCATCCTAGAAGAAGAACCCGATGGGAAGCCATGGTTCTACGACTTGGTACAATTCATCAGAAATCGGGAATACCCACCGGGGGCAAGCCGAGTTAGCAAGAAGACCCTTCAGCGCTTGGCACTAGACTTCTACCTCGATGGCGAGGTTCTATATAAGAGGAGAGCGGATGGAGCTTTGCTTCGTTGCGTCACCATGACCGAAGCGAAGAAAATCATAGCAGAGATCCATGAAGGAGTCTGTTCCACTCACGCAAGTGGGCACATGATGGCCAGACAGATCATGAGGCAAGGCTATTTTTGGCTCACCATCGAGCGCGATTGCATCGGCTATTTCCGGAAGTGCCACAAGTGTCAAATCTATGCGGATCATCTCCATGTCCCTCCAGCCCCACTCTTCAGCATGACATCGCCTTGGCCTTTTGCGATGTGGGGAATCGACATCATCGGCCAAATTCATCCCACAGCCTCTAATGGCCATCGCTTCATCCTTGTAGCAATCGACTACTTCACTAAGTGGGTAGAGGCCACCTCTTACTCCAGCATCACCCAGAAAACGACCATGCGATTCATTGAGAGAAACATCATTTGCCGTCATGGGGTCCCAGAAACCATCATCACGGACAATGGCACTAACCTCAATGGAAAATTGATCGACAGTCTTTGCCAACGTTGGAAGGTAAAGCACCGGAACTCGTCGCCATATCGACCAAAGATGAATGACGCAGTCGAAGCAGCAAACAAGAACCTGAAGAGGATCATCCAAAAGATGGTAATCACTCACAAAGACTGGCACGACATGCTTCCCTTCGCACTACATGCTTATCGGATAGCAACCCGTACGTCCACAGGGGCAACTCCCTACTCATTAGTTTACGGCATGGAAGCCGTAATTCCCCTCGAGGTAGAAATTCCTTCTCTCAGAATCCTGGCAGAATCTGAAGTAGAAGAATCTGATTGGGCGAGAGTGAGGTACGAGCAGCTGAACCTCCTTCCCGAAAAGCGCTTGGCCGCTATCTGCCATGCGCAATTATATCAGCAAAGAATGGTCAACGCTTATAACAAGAAAGTGCGACCTCGCAAATTCGAGGCTGGGAATTTAGTGCTAAAGAAAGTTCTCCCTCATCAGGAGGCCAGCAAAGGAAAGTGGGCCCCAAGGTACGAGGGCCCGTACCTAGTCAAAAGTGCATTCTCAGGGGGTGCCCTAATGCTAACCAACATGGATGGAGACGATCTCCCGAAACCGGTAAATGCCGATGCAGTCAAGAGATACTTCGCCTGAAGCATCGTGGACAGAGCGTCCGGTTAGCCAAAGACATAGGGTTTTATCATGACAATCTAGCACAAACATTTGTCCTGAAATGAATAAAAGAAGTTTTTTCAAGAGATGCTTTGTTTTAAAATTTGTTGTCCCCTGTTTTTTTTCTTAAAATTGTGAGATGACAAAAGGAGGCATGGCATGGATGGATCCCCAGGAGTAGCTCGGGACGCAAGACGCGTCACTTAGACTAACGCCACTAATCAACTTTCAGTTTTGCAGGGACGTAAGGTCTCACGCCTCAAATCGTCGTCACGATAAAACCAGAGAGTTCCGCTCGTAGGAGCTGTTGAATTGCCATAGCAGGCCACCTTCAAGAGCGAATCAGGAAAGATTTTAAGACAAACCATCACCATCTAAAATGAACTTTCTTTTCCTCGCAGTGCTACCAACACAACCGGCATCGCAAACAGCCCATCTCCAAGGACTGAATGCTGGACCAAAGTCACAAAGCCCATCCAACGCCGACTGAGCTGTCGGAACACTAGCAACATTGGCTCCCATCTCTGTCACCAATTCAGAGGAGCCCATCACCAAAACGCCAGTGTCGCCCAGCGCACCTTCGTAAGCAGAACTACCAGAAAAGAAGCGCGATGAAAAGCCTATCCCCCCTAGGATCACAATCAACATACATGATGCGGTCTTGTTCAAGAAGCTCCTCAACAGAATCAGCACGAGGAAGACCAATCCTCTAATTTGTGGGCCGCCAGCGGCCGACTGACGATATCACCCGAGCAAAGATAAGAGCTGTGATCAAGCCTCTAGAGCAAAGCCATCATCAACAAACATCCGACACAAGTCACACCGCAGTGACCCACGGATAGCCCGACCAAAAGGGAGAGCTTAAAAACTTATCAATCACATTACTTTTGCCAAACATCATCTTGCATTTACTCCTCATTTGTCATCACCTTGCCTGTTTCAGGAACCGGGTTACCCCCATTCATTGCCTGCATAAGAACGGTAAGCATACGCCCTTGTAGCCCCGCTGCACATTTTGGGAACAGAGGGTCTTCCCCTTTATCCCCAAGCAATCAAGAAGCCAATCAACATAGGTCCGGCAATGACCGGTAAGCAAAGTGAACCAGCTGCAGATCTCGTCCTCACTCCGACTTGGATCGGCAGTCCCCGCGAAGCAGCTGAAAAAGAAACCAATCAAAGCAAAGTGTCCCGGAGCTGGGACCACATCATAGGGACACAAATCAGCTCATTGTCATCCTCATAAAGCTTGTGGAAGACGCTCTTGTAGCCCCGCTACACATCTCAGGGGAGTCTATCTTTCTTTCCCCTATTTAGTTTTATTTTCATTCCGGCTCGCTTTATTAGCTTTAATTCGAGTACGATCGTCTGGCCCACTGGGGGGCAACCTTAGGTCGTCGTTAGAATCTTGCAAATAAGCCGTCCCCCATATCTAGCAATCAACCGTCTAGCAATCAAACATCCAGCAATCAAACATCCAGCAATCCAACGTCTAGCAATCGAACCCAGCAGTCAAACCATCAATCAGTCAAAATCAAAAATCAATCCAAATCCCTTTTTAGCCCAGCTAAAACAAAAAAGCATACTACTCTCATAAGCATTTTCACGCATTGCATAGGCCGAGAATTTTCAATCCCATTTTCAAAAAAAAAAAAAAAAACATCCATCTAAGTTGCATGCCATGCATGATATGACTTGTTTGCCCTTATACCCGCGGTTTGCTCCGACGTAAGCAGTCACAAACAAATCCCGGTAAGCATTTTTGAGCCATCGCGGCGTATCCTTCATGAGTGTAAGGGCCTGACTAGATACTAGTTGAGTTCGCATAATATCCAGGGTACATGCGCAATTAGACATGGGATAGCTATAAAATGACATGGGACTTTTACGATTTTCTCCACTCTTTTCGTTTCTTCCCTCTTTACACCATAAATGTCATCACTCCCCCAAACCTTCGCTATCACTCATACCCCGGGAGCCAAAGAGCAGTTTCAGCTAAAATTGCCAGCCGGAAGTAAAAGCACGCCGAGTTCGAGTTCACGACAAAGGAGACGAAAAAGGTCACCAGGAGATCGCTAAGGACTATCACCGAAGAAGCAGCAACGACGAAGGCCGAGGCCTCAAGACAAAAGGGGAAGAGATCAAGATAAAGGTTGTGCTTGCTATGCTCTGTTGCATTTCAAATCAAATCAAAAAGGGAAGGGATATATATATAAAAAAAAAAAAAAAAAGAGAGGAAAAAGAAAAAGGAGAGAGGGGAAAAAGGGAAAAGAAAAGAAAAGAAAGAAAATGCTCAGAGATCTTTGAACAATCGAAGAGCCAAAGCAAGCACAGCCCGGGGACAACTCAATTCGAGAAATCTCGAAGAAAACCTCCCCAGTGGACTCGAGAGAAAGAGGCCCGAGGCCAACTCGAGAAAGCTCAAAGCATCCTTCCCCAGGAAGTCAAGCAAAAGAGGCCCAAGGCTAACTCGAGAAATCTCAAAGCAAGCCTCCCTAGTAAGGGCACGAGAAGAAAAGGGCCCCAGGCCAACTCAGGTAGTGAGTCGCAAAAAGAGCAGCGACAACACTCCCCAATGAAGACTCAAGAACAGGGCCCCTGGCCGAACGAAAAGCACCCCTAGCAAGGATCCCAGAGCTCATGCACTCTATCAAGAAGGCATCCTCAGCAAAGCACAAAGAAGTTCGCATACCTCGCCCACATCAGGGCCACTTAGCAAGACATTGCCCACATCCGGGACAATCAGCAAAACATCACCTTCATCAAAAGCCTCCCCAGCAAAGCAAGCTCTCCCAAAACAAATTCCTTTCCGGACTTTTCATGTCCTTTCATTCTTTTTCGTAAAAGTCCCATCGATTATTAGAATGCCCATGCATGTGCATCTTCAGTCGAAGTCTATTCACTCGGATTGACATTGCGAACTGTAAATTATGTATCATGTTTAGTTGCATCTTTATGAGCGTTAAACACTTAGCCTTGTTTCAGAGCGTGAGTGCAAACACTAATATCAGGTGAGGACTGCTTACGGCTGCAAATTGTGGGAAAGTCTTGTTCTTGGGGTCGTTACCTCCTGAGCAGGATGCAGGCGCATTCTAGGATCGTATCAAGGCCGCTAGCAAGCATAGCATTTTTCTCCTCCCAGAGTGACAGCAATAGCATTTTTCTCCTCCCAGAGTGACAGCAATAGCATTTTTCTCCTCCCAGAGTGACAGCAATAGCATCTTCTCCTCCCAGAGTGACCTTAGCTTAATTTTCGCATATCACGTCTTCTCCTACGGGAATTGACGTTGTTTACGTTTCTGTACTGTATTTCCTCCTCCCAGAGTGACATCATAAATATCCCCTCCTCCCAGAGTGACAGCATTTAGTTTTCAGCATATTATCCCCTCCTCCCAGAGTGACAACATTTAGTTTCCAGCGTAATATCCCCTCCTCCCAGAGTGACAGCATTCAGTTTTCAGCATATTATCCCCTCCTCCCAGAGTGACAGCATTTAGTTTCCAGCGTAATATCCCCTCCTCCCAGAGTGACAGCATTTAGATTTCAGCATAGAATTCCCCTCCTCCCAGAGTGACCATATTTCAATTTCCAAGTTTCGCGTCTTCGACGTTTGTTTACATCCTAACATTAGCATTCTTCTCCTCCCAGAGTGATAGCATAGCGTAATTCTACCTTCTTAGCCTTAGCACTTTTCCTCCTCCCAGAGTGACACCATTCACATAATTCTACATTTCTGCATAATTATTCTCCTCCTCTTAGAAAGATATCATTAGGACAAGTCAGTCGTACATCTGCGAATCGCGCATTATCCTCCCTAGGCAACGTCTGTTGCATGTCAGCCCCCTAGTGGAGCAGTCATTTGCCCTTTTTTCGTAAAACTATTTTTTTCATTCTTGTCAAAGTAGTCGTTATTTACGTTTCCTGCAATTTATGTTCTCTCGATACCCGAGTAGATCTAAGCTTATCTCTTTGCAAGATCAACAACCTCTCTCCTCCCAGAGCGACAGCAATCTTCTCCTCCCAGAGCGACATCCACGAGCAACATCAGCAGTTCCGTGGACACCTTTTTAATCCTCAGTGATAGCATTCTTCTCCTCCCAGAGCGACATCAACCAATCATCTCCTCCCAGAGCGACAGCATCAATTTTCTCCTCCCAGAGCGACATCATCCCTACAAACCTAAGGTAAGACCTGTCGTGTCGCCAAAATCCGGATATCTAGGGGCAACTGTCTTTACTGCTAATCAAATACTTCGATAAGACAGTAAAGAGGGGGCAACTGTTGATACCCGAATTTTGACGCCATTTTTACTTAACTTTAACATTTCTGTCATTTATTTAATTTACCGTCATTTTTACTTAAATTACAGTCGTCTGTAGTTAAGTTACTGTCGCTAGCATTTTTAGGGTTTTCAACGCGTTTTAGCATCATCGTTAGCTTCGTCAGCTTTCGAAATCGCGTTTTTAATTGTTCGGCAAGTATTTTCATTAATATTATCATTATTATTTTTAGCCTTAAAACTCACATTTTTTACTATCTGGCAGTCGTTTACTAGTTTTTCCTTCGTTTTAGGTCACCTCATGATTTTTAGGATTTTTAATATTTTAGCACATTTTTTAGTATTTTTATTATTTTATTATTATTTTTATTCGAGCTGTTATTGGACCCGAGTAAGTCTGCTCGGACAATAGCTTGACTTCAAAATGTTTTCCATCAACTAGTTGCTAGTTTTTTTCTGCTCGTAACGGTCTACAGCGTTTCATGTAATTTTCGGCGTAACGTTATTATTTTTCCGTTCAAACATTTCACGTTTTTGAACGCGAAAATAAATACGTTAAACGAGAAATTCTCGTCATTCGCTGTAGACGGTTAAAACCGGCGCATTTTTCTCTACGCGCCAGCACCTCCGGCTCGAAAAGTCAGTACGTTTGCCCGCGAGACTCGGCTCGAGGCCATTTAAATGAGACTTAATGGCCTTTGATCTCAACCGTTGATCTGGTCAACCAAGGAAAGTCAACCAGATCAACGGTTGACAATTTAATGTGCATAATGCACATGCACAGTGCCAAGCAACACGCAGCGGAGCAGCCCTCGCCCAAGCCAACTGCTCCCGTAGCCCTTGTCCCTCCGCCATCATCACGCCCTAGCCGTAGCTCCGCCACCTCGACGTCCGGCCAAGCCACGCGCGTCCCTCGCGTCCGGCCACTACGCGTCTTTCGCCTATAAAACCCGACCACCTTCATTCGCAAACGGACCGAAATTTTTTACACAAAAAAACCACACTCTCCCTCCACATTTTGCCGGACCAATACACGCACCCTCAAGCCTCACTCCCCTTCGTCCAAACGTAGCAGCAACCGCACGGTAAGTTGCTTTCTCTCTACCTCACCTACTGTTTTCTCTTCAAAATTATTTCTCGCTTTAGTTGATCGTTTAATGGCCCCCAATGTGTTCTAATAGCTTGAGTGTTAAGTTAATTTCAGTACGCTAGCATCAATTAAATTGTTTAAATGCTTGAAATGTTTATGTGCTAATTAAACGGTTTAATACGCATTCTTGTTCTTGTCGCAATAGTCACTGTTTTGGTTCCCGCTTTCTGGCTGTGATTGCTCGGTTGCGTTGTAGGAAGAGAGAGGCTCCTTTTGGGCCAAGAACCAGGCGAATTGGTCGCCTGGTTCGTCACCTCCGTCGCCGGCAGTGGCGCCGGCGACGTGAGGTTGAAGATGATGACTTCATGGGCCATTTGGCCCTTCGGCCGAAATAAAGAAAGGTGATGGGCTTGGCCCATCACCATTTAAATGACTCACCTTGGGCCAGGAACTGTTCCTGGCCCATTTCTTCAAATTTTAAATAGGGCCCAGCCCATTTAGATTTTTTCCGAGTCGCCGATTCGTCATTTTTTTACGCAAAATGCTCGCATGTTTCATATATTTATTTTTTCACGATACATGCTATTTCTCGTATCTTTTATACATGAATCGATTAATTCACTTTTTTTTTCGTAAAATATTTCGTATGCTTTTTATTTTATCAAAATTGTTTATTGAATTGTTTATACGCGAATTGCTCATTCTTTATCGTAATATTTATTTTCACATGATCTAACCTCAGTCATTTATATCTAACTGTTTAAATTCAGTCATTTAAAATACCGCCTATATGGTCGGTCGCTTTTTTTTAATTTTCGTAAATATTCAACTGCTTTAATTTTTCGCAAACTGCTGGAAATCCTTCCGCAAATTATCAACTGTTTAATTTTCCGCACTTTAAATTCCAGCAATTTACTTTCGGCAATTTAAATTCAGTCATTTAAAATACCGCCTTTATGGTCGGTCGCTTTTTTTTTAATTTTCGTAAATATTCAACTGCTTTAATTTTTCGCAAACTGCTGGAAATCCTTCCGCAAATTATCAACTGTTTAATTTTCCGCACTTTAAATTCCAGCAATTTACTTTCGGCAATTTAAATTCAGTCATTTAAAATACCGCCTTTATGGTCGGTCGCTTTTTTAATTTTCGTAAATATTCAACTGCTTTAATTTTTCGCCAAACTGCTGGAAATCCTTCCGCAAATTATCAACTGCTTAATTTTCCGCACTTTAATTTTCCGCACTTTACCTTTCCGCACTTTAATTTCTCGCAATTTACTTTCAGCAATTTAAATTCAATATACCGCCTATATGGTCGGTCGCATTTATTTTCTGCAAATATCCAACTGCTTATTCTCTGCATTATCAATCAATTTTATTTTCTGCAAATCATCAAACCTTTTTCCTTTAAATTATCAAACTACATGTAATTTTTCTATATTCATCAACTAGCATTTTAATTTTTCTCACATGCGTAAAATAAATCATTTTTCGCATGCAATCAACGTAGCATTTTAATTCTTCTCACATGCGTAAAATCAATCATTTTTCGCATGCAATCAACGTAGCATTTTAATTTTTCTCACATGCGTAAAATCAATCATTTTTCGCATGCAATCAACGTAGCATTTTAATTTTTCTCACATGCGTAAAATCAATCATTTTTCGCATGCAATCAACGTAGCATTTTAATTTTTCTCACATGCGTAAAATCAATCATTTTTCGCATGCAATCACGTCAGCATTTAATTCTCACATGCGTAAAATTCATCATTTTTCGCATGCAAATTACGTCAGCATTTTAATTTTTCTCACATGCGTAAAATCAATCATTTTTCGCATGCAATCAACGTAGCATTTTAATTTTTCTCACATGCGTAAAATCAATCATTTTTCGCATGCAATCACGTAGCATTTAATTCTCACATGCGTAAAATTCATCATTTTTCGCATGCAAATTACGTCAGTATTTTAATTCTCACATGCGTAAAATACATCATTTTTCGCATGCAAATCACGTCAGCATTTAATTCTCACATGCGTAAAATCCATCATTTTTCGCATGCAATCACACTAGCATTTAAATTCTCACATGCGTAAAATCCATCATTTTTCGCATGCAATCAACTAGCATTTTAATTCTCACATGCGTAAAATCCATCATTTCTCGCATGCAATCAACTAGCATTTAAATTCTCACATACGAAAAATCCATCATTTTTCGCATGCAATCACCTAGCGATAAATTCTCGTATGCTTAAAATCAATCATTTTTCGCATACAACCAAACTCAGCATCTCATTTCGTATGCGTGAAATCCATCATTTCTCGTATACAATCAACTGTCATTTAAATTCTTGCATTCATAAATTGCTTATTTATTTCTCGAGCTATCGCTAACACTCTCATTTTGCAGGTTTTAGTTTCAAGCTTCGCTCGAAAGTACGCCTTTCGATTCCTTTTTATTTATTCGATGCTTTCTGCAAATATCCATCGTATGCATGATATATAGAACTGCTAGAACTAAAATCAACCCACATGCACAACGTGTTTAAAGACTTTCTTAAAATGCCGCGTTCATGTGATTTTACTTCTCGCTTATATTGACTGCATGTACATGGGGACTTTCGATCCCACAGCAAACTATCATTTTAAATCCATCATTTAAAATGGTACTCTGTTAGCAATCCATGTTAGGATCACGTAGTAATTAAGTTAATCATGCATGGCCCGATGATGAAAAAAGAGGGCGCTCATTCAGTCTTACGGAAAATTCAGTCCCATCACGATCATAATAAAGACTAAAGTGACGATTCCTCTGAGGGCCCACTTTTCAAAACGCATTTCATCAAAACACCTTTAAAACACCTCTCTCATCAACCGGTAACCGTTTTCGGATGTGACTCGGGTGCCTAACACCTTCCCGAGACCATAATACAACCCCGAACCTTTGTCTGGGGTCCAGACCCCTTTTTTTTGTGCCTTTAGTTTTTTACTTATTATATTTCCTATGCCATGACGATTAGGGTTCCCTAAGCCTAGCAACCAAATTAGGGTGGCGACTTCTTTGCATGCTGCGAGGCGTCCATCTACGCTGAGCATTGTAAGGTCCCGAATTTCGTTGCACACTCGTGAATTAGCATTCCTCTGTTAATTTTCGTGGGGCGCGACAACCCCTGGGTATATATTTGAAGGCACGGGTATTTTCTTCTTCCTCCTCAAATTTTTGCAATAATTCCTCTCTTCAAACCAGACCGCTCCTCCCCTCAAATCTAATTTCCTCTTGGAAAATCAATCAAATCTTCTCCGAATCCTCTAAAAATTTGACCAAACATTACCTACATCCATTCAAACAAAACCCAACAATTTATTTCGAAATCCATCCGTAAAATCACTCTCAAATCAAAAACCCCCAATTTCGAAACCCTAACCCCCAATTTCGATTTTTTACCCTATAATCCTTCTTCTTCCAGCCTCACGGCGGCGCCGGCTCTCAATCTCATGCTCTCTCTCCCAGCACTCAACACGGTCAATTTCATTGTTTTATTTTCAATTAATTCATTTCCCTGTTTCAATTTAATTAATTGCTGTTTCAATTCAATTAATTGCTTGCTTTTGATTTAATTGATTTGCTTAATTTTGATTTAATTGGTATTTTTTGGCTGGATTTAATTGATGTTTGCTGGTTGGTTTAATTTAATTTTTATGGCTTTTTTATAGGTCTATTTTTGGGTCTGTTCTTGGCTGCGTTTTGGTCGATTTGTTGGCTGATGTGGAAAGGGAAATTCATTTCCCTGTTTCAATTTAATTAATTGCTGTTTCAATTCAATTAATTGCTTGCTTTTGATTTAATTGATTTGCTTAATTTTGATTTAATTGGTATTTTTTGGCTGGATTTAATTGATGTTTGCTGGTTGGTTTAATTTAATTTTTATGGCTTTTTTATGGGTCTGTTTTTGGGTCTGTTCTTGGCTGCGTTTTGGTCGATTTGTTGGCTGATGTGGAAAGGGTGAGAACGAAAGTAAAACTTAGCTTGCGCGTGGCTTTTTTTCTAGGGTTAAAGTTTATGTTTTTAAGAGTTCCTCTGCTGTCGCCAAAGATTGGTACTTTTGTGATACAATCATTTGGTTTTTTGGAGTTTTCAAGAGAGTGTGTTTTTTTGTATGCTGTTGGATTAGTACTTATATAGCTGTCAAATTTAGGGTCATTTTTCTGTCGAATTAATGCTCGTTTTGTTGCCGATTTGTTGCTTGAATTGATGCTTAAAAGTCATAATTTGCTGAATTGATGCTTGAATTAATGCTCGATTTGCTGCCGATTTCTCTTGCTCACCTTTGTTCACCGTAGCTTCTACTATGTAAAAAATTGTCCTTTTTCTTTATGGATCTTTGTCTATGCAATTTTGTTTAACCTGTTCATGCTGCTTGTACTGAAGTTCTCTGTAACTTGAAAGCTTAGCTTGAATGTGAAATTTGATGATGTTCTGAATTTGCTTTAAGAATGTTATACGCTTCTTACAAGTTTATATTTTTTGCTGATGTTTGGTTATGGATAAGAACCTGTTTTCAATGTTCAATCAATTGAAATGATTTTTTTGAAGAAAGAAATAAGATTGTGTTGCAATTTTGATAACATTTTGCGGCAAACTGTTAATTTGTTCTTATTCCACCACGTGAGTGCTTACAGATAATAGGTGTCTGAGTCTATGGGTCTCTGCTGCTCTAAATGATGAACAATTTGATAAAAAGACAGATAATAGTTATAGGTTTTTGGGAGAAACTTCTGCTGCATCTCACCTTGAAAACTCGGTTGCAAATAATGTTTCTTTTGTCATCAAACTGAATCAATAAACAAATAGGTGATAGTAGCACCCAGTAGTGAGATGATCGCTTGACGACCAATTGCACACTTGTAAACTAAATTTTCAGGACAGCAGAGCTTGTTGAGGGAGTGTTGCAAGGAAGGAATGGATCGGTGTTCTGTTATGGTGCGACGAGTGCTGGAAAAACATATACCATGCTGGGAACTTTGGAGAATCCAGGAGTGATGGTTTTGGCAATTAAGGATCTTTTCACCAAAATTAGACAGAGGAGTTGCGATGGAAATCATGTGGTTCATCTCTCATATCTTGAGGTATATAATGAAACTGTCAGAGATTTGCTCTCTCCTGGAAGGCCTCTGGTGCTTAGAGAAGATAAGCAGGTCTGGTTTCTTCTTTATATCTATTTACCTTTACTTAGTTGTAGATGATACTTGTAGTTAAGTACAGAAAGTGTTTAAATTTTGCGAGATATCCCACTGAAGTATGTGCAAGCAGAAAGATTTACAAATTACTGCAATTGCTATATTTCCTTTTTAACACATGCATGAATACACGAAGGTGTTACATTCAAAAGTCAATTTATTTCATTGCTAGTTGGCCATGGGAAATCCTGTGAATAATTTTATGCCTCCTTTCTTATTGGTTATAGTGGGCTTTATTAATACCAATTAAAGTTGGAATAATGTGTCCAACCACTGATTCTGCAGCATATAAGTTATGCTGGGACTTCTGGCCTAATGTTTTAACTTTTCTTACAGGCCTGTCATTGATTGCAACTTATTCCTTGGTTCCTAGTGTCCACGTTTTGTATTTGATTGTGGCCATTGTTTAACTTGACAATTTGTGATGTGTTGTTGCTGAAGGCAACTCTAAATATTTGTGTTCCGTAAGAACATATTAGCTAAAACCATTCATCAGCTTCTCGACACTAAATTGGTCTTTTGTTTTAACAGGCACAGCTGTTGTGATTGTAATGCTGGTAACTACGCTACTCATGACTTTAATCATGTTACTAGTATGGCGTTGCCATTGGATTCTTGTCATGCTCTTCACAGGCTTGTCGCTGCTTGTGGAATGCACATACTTTTCTGCAGTACTCTTCAAGGTTGACCAGGGTGGGTGGGTTCCTCAGATTCTGCTATCTGGATTGATGTTGTGGCACTTGTGTCTGTATAGAAAACTCATTTCATCTTCTAGTGTAATAGGTATTGTAGTAGAATGGTGTTTTCTGTAATCTGAATCCTTGTAGATTTGTTAATGAATTCATTCTTTCCTCATTTTCCTCAATAAAAAATAGTACTAGCTTCATCATTCTTCTCTTCTTCCATTACCAGCTTTCTTCTTCAGCCATCCAAGCACATCAAAATCTCCACTCCTGCATTTTCCAACTAAAATGCATACAGGAAGAAAAATACATCAAAATATAATAATTTTTCAGAATATTAAAAAAATGTTTATATATAATAATTTGTTTTAAATACAAGCAGAAAAAATTAATAAATGTGTCAACTAATATTTAACTATGTTACTTTCATTGTATAAAGAAATAGGTTAATTTAAATAGTCTATATACATAATAAAATTATTTTCATTCAAACATTACCGAGATATTATAAGATGTTCTAATTTATCTATTTTTTATGTTCGAATTTAAAATGATATGTAAAACTTTCAAAAAGTGCTAAATATTTAACTTTTTTTTGTTCTTCTAATGAAGTTTTAATTCTTGGTATAAATAAAATGTTAATTATTTGTTTAAATAAATAGATTGATTTGGTAAATAATATATATATATATATATGGCTAAAAAACATTAATTATAATGCTTGAAATGAATATATATTTTCATGACAATTTAAAATGACAAAGAGGATCGAAAAATCGCGTAATAAATTGAAATGTAGTGAAAAATGAAGGAATTTTATTTTTCTAGCCTCGCCCTAGCGTGAAAAATGAAATTTCTTCATTTTTCACTGCATTTCAATTTATTACGCGATTTTTCTTTACATTTTATAATACAAAATATATAAAGATTAAAATGACTATATATTAATTTAAAATGTTATTCATATAATTTAATGTTGAATATGTAATTGTGATTTATATATGTAAAACTATAAATGTTATAATAACTGTAACTTTTTCGCAACAAATATATTTATTAGTTTATTAGTCTCTGCAAATAAAAGAAAATAATCACATTAATTTTTTTCATTAAAAAAAAGTGTTGTTGGAATAAAATTGTAGCATAATTTCTTATTATAAATAAAATGTTAATTATTTGTTTACAGAAATATATTGATTAAAAATATCTATATAGAGTTTGCAAAAAATTTAATATAATGCTTTAAACCATGGTATTAATAATTTATATTTTTTATGGTATTAATAAGTTTAATTTATTTATGATATTAGATAAATATTAGGTGGTAAATGTTAGATTATAAATAAATTGATTAAAAACATATATAATGATACTAAAAAATTAATTCTAACACTTGAAATGAATTATGCCCTTTATGGTCATTTTACATTCCAACCATAATTTTAAAACAGTTTTTACCAAACACCAAAAACAACTTCTGGTTTCTCCACAGAATTTTTAACAAACATTTACCAAACAACATACTCCGTTCTACAAAAGTTTGAAACTGACTTTTGCAGACTGAACTTTTTTCTACTGAACTTTTCCAGCTAGAACCGGAACGCCAAACAGGCCCTAAGTTAGCTTTCGATTTTCGAAAATAAAACTAAGGTTTCAACTTCAAGTAAAAAAACTCAGGTTTAGATCTAAAGATGAGGTTTGAATCCGAAGCTAAGTATAAACATAAATAAATAAATAAAGACTAAAGAGGAAGCGGTTTTTAGGTGTGATTTGAGGTAGTGGGGGGGGGGGGGGGGGGGGGTGGGGTGGGCGGGAAAGAAGAGATAGAAGCTGAAGGAGATTTTCAGTTCTGGTGCGACTAGGTGTTATTTTTGTATGGGAACTACAGTGAAAGCTTTGAACAACGGATGTGGAAGATTATTAAAACAAAACTAATAATAAAATTATTGAAATAAAATGTACATATATGTTGAGAACGAAAAAAATGAAGTGTTTGTTTAATAATAAATAATAAAGAGGGAACCAAGAAAAGAGTTTCTGCATGAAATGTGTTGTTTGCCCAATGCCCATGTTTCTGCTTGTGAAATGTGCTGCCACATTTCTCAATTTCATTTGCCATTTGTTGCCTGTCTTTTAGAACCTACAAATTGTGACAAATGAATAAACAAATGGTATATTTATTTTTACAAATGAATAATCAAATGGTATATTTATTTTATGTAATATTGTAATACCGTACCGAAATTATTTCGGTAATATGGTAACTGTATCAATTAATAGAAACTATAGTATGGTATCAAATTTTTTAAATTCGATAGACCGAATACCGAAATTTTTATTCCGAAAAATTACCATACTGACCGATGAACACTCCTAATCCTATTTGGTGTAAATTATTTGTTCTCAATAATAATGGCTCACAGGTGCTCTAATAAAATTAATTTAATGCCTTAGAGGAGCCGAGAGGATATCTAGGGAAATAAAAATCCAACCCAAACAGATTTAAAAGATTTATATAGTTCTATCATACGATAAAATTGAGTGATTGATGAATTGCTTGTCGTTTGTGTGGTCGCTTTGATGAATTGATTTATATGGTTCAATAATAAGATTATTGAAATAAGATATACATACCTCTTGGGAACGAAAAAATTGAAACGTTTGTTTAATATTCCCTCCGTCCATAATTAGATGACGTCCGCATTGTAGATACGCATATCGAGGAGGCTGGATGACGCACTATTTGACCTCAAAAAATTTCGAACGTACGATCGAAAAAAAGTACGAAATTTTTTGGGGTCAAATAGTGGGTCATCCGACCTCTTCGATATACGTATGTACAGTGCGGGCGTCATCTAATTATGGACAAAGGGAATAATAAAGAGGGAACGAAGAAGAGGAAGTATCTGTTCAATAATGGAGAGGGAACTAATTAAAGAGTTTGGTAAAAAATAAGACTACAATAAAAAAAAACGTGAAGACAAGGATATTAATAGAATAATAAAAAACGTGAAGAAAATACGGTGAAGGAGAACCATTCGTTAGTGGGCCATAAATCTATATGGGATCCACTTGACAGCCCAAGCTGGACTAGGGGTCTGTTTGGCGTTCCGATTCTAGTTGGAAAAGTTCTGTGGGAAAAAGTTCTGTTTGAAAATGACTTCTAAAAAAAGGAGTATGCTGTTTGGTAAATTTTTATTAAAAGTTTTGTGGGGAAACCAAAAGTTGTTTTTGGTGTTTGGTAAAAACTGGTTTAAAACTATGGTTTGAATGTAAAATGACCATAAAGGGTAAAATTCATTTTAAGTGTTATAATTAATTTTTTTAGTATCTTTATATATATTGTTAATCAATTTATTTATAATCTAACATCTTACCACCTAATATTTATCTAATATTATAAATAAATTAAACTTATTAATACCATAAAAAATCTAAGTTATTAATACCATAAATAAATATTTATCTAATATAATAAAAAAATTTAAACTATTAGCTTCGAAAATGGAATAAATTACTTTGAAATTGAAATGAATTACTCTGAAATTGTAATAAAATTACATGAAAAAGTTTTAAACTAATTAACGTAACAAAAGTTAAAGCGTGAAACTTTGCATGGGAAAAATCATACTATCATTTAAATAAATATTAAAATTAATAAACATAAAATTGCAACTATTTTAATTTTTTAATTTTAATATTCAATTAAGATATCATAAATCAGTTAAAAAAAGTTTAATCAACACAATATTACCTTTAAACTTTTAAAATATCTAATAAACGATCCAACTTACATCTTGTAATTCAAATCTAATTGCACAAAGGTCACTTACAAGTACTTTTTTATTCTTCTCAAAAATAGAAAAGAAACTAAAAGCCTAGCAAATGGTAAATGCAAAATTGCTGTCACTTTGGACTTTAGACAAAAGGCACCTTGGTCCATTTTTTGTTGTTGGTTAAAGCATGACTGCCAAACCCAGAACACAACAAAATAAAACTGTCTAAACAAGATAGTTGTGGGGCAAACTAAACCCATCGAAATCCCATTGCACAAAAGATTCTAACTCTTCAATCTTTACACATTAGTTCTCTAATTCTGACCACCAATCCCTGCAACAGACTTCAACATTGTCTAGTGCTTGAAAAGAGCTTGCTATCACTTGGAAATCAACCTCCAACATGACATAATTCAAGTCTTTGTTTCCAAGCAATCTTCAAGCCAGCTACCATTGCTCATATCTAACTGAGCCTGACAGGCTGCACACACCCAGAACCAACAGTACAAATTGCAAACATGATGAAATACCCGCGATCATATATAAAAGTTAAGAAAAATGATATATACTTGAAAAATGCATAAGGACAAGGAGATGACAATTGGATATGAAACCATCCAGGCTAGTAAGCACTTCTTTTAGCATCAAGCTAATCCATCCGTAAGTTCAATGCAGTAATGTAAAATACAATTTGTACTGAGATTATGCAATTTGTAGAAAAATCTAAGTTAGGTACCATGTATTAATTGACATCAATTCGCATCAATTTTAATCGACAAATTTAAGGAAATTGATGGATGTGCAGAGCAAAGGTAACAAGATAGATAGATAGATACGTGTTGGATCAACAACATCTCATATGTTTATGTATTAATCAAAACAAGTACATAAATCATATATTTGTAATTATCACATGGGTCTGCCTCAAACATCAATTATACAACCTGAAATTACCAGTAACCACTTTTTTTTTTATACTTTCACTTATTGTTTATCATTTATACCTGCACAAAAAATAAATAAAGCAAAAGTTGCAGAATCTCAGGCAATAAGCAACTCTATACATTTTAAGTCTAGTGATCCTCGACAAAAATCAACTTCAATCTCCAACTAAGTTGTTCATTCATCACATACTTTCTAGTAGTAGCACTAATTGAGAATATTGCTCTACTATAAAATTGCTCTAGAATATCGCTACTTTGCTCACATCTTATTGTAACAGATTTTGCCTTGCGCACAGCCTTCCTCTTAAGAGAAGTTCTTGAAATTACTAGAAATTGAAAACAAGAGTTAGCATCTACTTAATCACTCTATTACATCACCATAAGACAATGATTCTCCTTCAGTGGTGTCAATTATACAAATATGCTATGATTTTCTATACTTTCGTCAATATTTACAAGAATTGAAGCACCCCATGCCTGCTTAGTAACTAAATCCACTGCTATCTAACCACTTGTGCTACTCTTGCAGATTACATTTGCAACTTTCTTACATTAAAAAAAGCACAAAATTTTGAACTGACCCATGAAGAACTAATCTATAAATACATCACATAACATCTGCATAGATTCATTCAAGAAAAGTATGGATTCAAATATAACCCAACACAGGAAAAACCCAGTAACAGAAAACATTACCAAAGAGCTGGAATTCTTACAGAGTGGAGACCCAGTAGCGAAGGTAGAGCCTAATCGAGTAAAATTCGAAGTGGGTAATCGATAAATTGTAGCATGGGTTCTTGGTGAATTGAAAACACAAGTATCTGCAGTATGATTTCACAATTCAGAAACCATAAAAGTCAATAGAAGTTTGAAACTTTAAGTGAAATAGATAGATTAAATGAGTGTGAAGAAGATTACCATGGATGGAGAGGGCTAGTGAAGCAGAGAGTTGAGCTACTGACATGGCTATTCAAATGGAGAGGAAGATGTGCGACAAATCAGTAACTATCTTCCTCCTCTATAAGCTTATTCTAGCAACGGAGAGGGTGAGAGGTGGAGGGGCGAGGGCGAGGGTGAGACAGATCCGGAGGGTGAGAGGCGGAGGGCGAGAGCGGATGGCGATGAAACGATGAAACGAGGAGAGGAGAGCTAGAGCGAGAGAGTGAGAGATCGAGAGCGGAGCGTGTAGAGAGAGAGATTGGGGTAGAATGATGTTTTTATACCTGGTACAAGTGGTAATTTTAATAACTTGTACTGATATTTTTGTCCATTTAAAATTACAAAGCTCCTTCCCGTGTATGGCTCCAAAGTCCTTTCCAGCCACTGGTCCCTTTTTTACCCGTGGCTTCTAGACAATATTTGCAAAGGATCCAAAATAGCTTTTGGAAAAGCTCTGTTGGAAAGGTATTTACCAAATACCTTTCCATAGCTTTTTGGTTGGGAAAAGGCATTCTGGCCACTGGACCAGAATGCCAAACGGCAACTAGGACGTGTTCGGTAAGCAGAACGCACATGCAAAGGAAAAACTAGAGTATTTTTTAAACAAAACGACACCGACACTTTTAAAGATAAAGCTGCCTGAAGCTCTATATAAGTCCTCACTGCAAGCAGCACAACCCTCTCAAAGCCTAATACTGAATAGGAACACTTTTCTTTTTCATATCCGTAAAGTTCTCGTCACACAAAAATGTCAGAGTTCGGACCAGGTATGCTACGATCCGTCACACAGTCAGAGTCATTCTGCCCACCAGGTATGTTACGATTATGATAATTATACAAAGATGATCGATGGTTTTTTCTTTCTTTTTTGAGTAAGATCTCTTTTTGCAAAGCTGAATTTGGGAATGATTTTTTTTTTTGCAGGGAAGAGTTCATGGCCTGAACTTGTTGGAGAGAATGGAGAGGTTGCAGCGGCGACGATTGAGAGAGAGAATAAGAATGTTCATGCAATTTTGATGCCTGAAGGAGCTCAGTGGACCTTAGATTTTAATTGCGGCCGGGTTAGGGTTGTTGTTGATGGAGAGGGGCGGGTGATCCAAACTCCCTATGTTTCTTAACATGAATCTACGCAATTGGATTTGGTGAAGGGGCGTCCTTTAAATAATATAAAAATAAATGAATCTATCGGGAATAAATGCCATTGGGACGCGTGCGGCATACAATAATAAATAAAGTTTCCTTGTTATCTCATCAATTATGATGCCAAATTATCCCAGCTGGTGTAAATTATTTTTCTCAGTATAATGATTTACGCTCACAGGTGCTCTAATAAAATTAATTTAATATCTTAGAGGAGCCGAGAGGATATTTACGGAATTAAAAATCCAACCCAAATATATTTAAGTTCTATCATGCGTATACGATACGAGAAAAATGTTTCTTCAATAATGAAGAGGGAACGTAGAAGAGAAAGTGTTTGTTCAATAATGGAGAAGGAACCAAGAAAAGAGTTTAGTCAAAAATAATACGATAAAAAACGTAAAGATAACTAGCAAGGATATTAATAGAATATTTTTTTCTTCTTTTCTTCCTTTTTGTTTCCCACCTAGTTAATTGTTAAACATAATGTATAGTGAAGTGAAGACTGCTCAAAACAGATAATATTATTTTATAAAATTAACAATGTTTATCTTCTTTTTTTAAAGCATAAGATTAAATGTGTAGAAAAACAATTGAATTTAGATGGCCAATTTAAGTGTATACCATAATTAGTACGCGCTTGATTCTCAATAAAGCACGAGTAATTAATTAAACAGTTTCATTCAAAGGGACTTCCTTGAACTTTTGCACGAAATAAAGTCAAGGTTGAGAGTTGAGACTTTATTTTGGATCATATCTAGAACGTGTATACGTTTTGCCTGATCTATATCATCAATTGAAGAAAAAATAAAATAAAATATATTTGACTGTTGACAAAATTAAAAAAATGGACGTAAACTTTTTTTTTTAGGAAGAAAATGGATATTGGAAACTAGTGTTATCAAAATTGAACCGGATAACGAACTGTAAATAAAGGGATTACTGGTTCAATATGGTTGAATCAGATTCAACCGAATTGAATAATTTAATTGTTTTGAATTTTCATGCATTGAACCGTTCAATTTCAAAAAGTTAAACAACATCGAATTGATTTTTTAAAAAATACACTGACATGCGACATTCTAATAAAAATACATTATACTTTTTATAAAATTATTTAATATATAGAAATAAATAGTTAAATTTAAGTTAAAGAAAAGTAAATATATCAACTTTTAGTTTCCCTCTTTAGTTAAGTTCATTAGTTGTAACAATAATGTTAATAAAACACTAAAATTAATTAACAATTATGTCCTAATAAAATTTAGATTGTAATTGTAACCAACCTCTTCTCACCTACCCTCACATCAATTTTTATTAATGCTTATGTTACTAAACCCTAACGATTAATTTTTATTAACACTTACCATTATCAGAACTAATTGTTATATAATCTCAGTATACAAATACCAAAATTATTATTTATACCAATAAAAACTAATTTATATAATAAAAATATTTAATTAATTAATAACCATTGTCTATTCATTTTCTCTAATATTATTATTATAATTACAGTTAAACCTCGATAAATGAATGCTCTTGGGACCAGCAAAAAATATTCGTTTAGTGAGTTTATTTACTTATCGATAAATGAATATATTATTCATTTATCGATAAATGAATTTTTATTCATTTAGATAGTATTTTTACATTTTTATTTTTTCGTATGATTATTTATTTTACATTTAATGTACAAATACGTATATAGACTATGTACATGCATCATTTACTTATAAGATTCTATGTATGGAATACTTAGAGTCTAAATACATGCAACATGTACTAATAATAATATTCTATGTATGAAATACTTAGAGACTAAGACAATGTACCTAACCTACCTACAAACTTCTTGTATAAACATTGTTGATTGGAAGAAATATTTTTGTTTTTAGGATAAATAAATATATATATCTTATGAATTTTAATGATTATTCATTTATATTTACATGGGGTCTTTAAGGATTCAAAAAAAATTATTCGTTAATGCATTTAGCGAGGTTATTCATTTAGCCCATTTGCCCAAGTCGGGACCGGAGAAAATTATTCATTTGGCGAGGTTATTCGTTTATCGGGCATTCATTTATCGAGGTTTAACTGTATACTATACATTAATGTACAGCATTTTAATAATAATACTCCCTCAGTCCTTTTATATTGGACGCGAGGGAGCCAATTACACAAACCAAGGAATTTTCTGCGCCCGTCAGTATTCATTGCCACGTGTCAGCCTCCCATTCGCTCCTCTTCCGTTTTTGTCCCTCTTCTTTCATTCTCTCTTTTTTCTTTCTTTCTCCATCTGTTCGGACAAATACGAGGCCTTATCGTTCTTTGTTTTTCTCACCTCCGGCACCAAAAGAAGCGGAACGAAAATGCGAGCATAACACAGGTGGTTTCGGCCGGATCGGACACCGGACGCGCCGCCAAAGACTGCCGGAGCTGCCGCAGCTCCGACCACGCGCCACCACTCTCCGGCGCGTCCGGCCTCCGATCCGGCCGAAACCACCTGCGTTATGCTCGTCTCGTTATTTCCGGCACGAATCTATGGTTACCTTCGTGAGAATGTCGGCCAAACGTGTTTTATTGTCCGTTTAAAATCGGAGGAGGAAAGATAAATGGACCAACTTTTTCTGACACGTCTGCTGCCATGTCTGCTGCCAAATGTCAAAATTCATCCTTCAAGTTTTTCGTTTTCCGTTTTCGCCCTGTATGACGCGTAGAAATCCATGAAAACGACGTGTCGTTTGAGGGCAGAAATGAAAGAATAATAACAAAGGGGACTGAAATGGCAAACGCGTCAGTTAAATAAGAACAACGAATTTTGGCTAAAACGTCCATTATATGCGGACGGAGGGAGTATATTTTATTAATATGATATTTATATTTTAAAATTAATTAATAATACGATGGGCGGGGACGAGATTACTATAGCACATGAATGATCATATATTTACAAATGTCTTTCATACGTGATGTGAAGGAAACGACGACAATTCACAATTTCATTTTCATTTTTCTTCTTTCTTGTTTGATCGAACAATCATCAATCACAATGTCAAAGCATGAATTCAAAAAAATGGGGCAGAAATTTGATAGGAAAACAAGTACGGCAAGCTACTTCCAGGCTATATAAACCCCTCTCCATCACAAGCATTCAACCAACACAAATCCCATTAATTTTTCATAAGAAATTACTGTCTAGCCACTAGAAACATGTCATCCGGCTGCACAGCTCCAGGTAATTATTACTATTAATTAGGTTCCCTTTGTAATAATTATTTTTCATTATTATTTATTATTTTGCCATGCTGAAATTGAGATTGAAATTAATTTGTTGTAGGAAAGCGCTCATGGCCAGAATTAATTGGAGTAATTGGGTCATTCGCAGAGGCTACAATTGAGAGGGAGAACCCAAGAGTTGATGCAGTTATAGTGCTCGAAGGAAGTAATGTGACCACTGATATTAGGTGCGATAGAGTTAGGGTTTGGATTAATCCAAGAAGTGGGCGCGTCACTCGAGTGCCTAGCATCGGCTAAAACCACAAAATCAAAATACTTGGCCTTTAGTAAAATAAAATCTTGTAATTCGGGGGATTTAAATTTTAATAATTGTATGCATCTTTGAAATAATTCAGCTGTATTGTATATGATGAGATCAACATCATCAAAGGAATAAAGTAATAATATATATGAATAAAACTTCCCCCCCGGTTGGTGCCCATGAATTTTATTATTATTTTTAATAATTTTTATCAATGAAGTAAAAGCCCATGAGTGTAGGCCAAGAGTATACTTGGTCACGTGAATCTGAGCTAGCCATGGAGCAGAGGCTGAGCCCACGTTTCAAACTCAATCCATCTTCGTAGTTCATGCCACACACACACACACAAAAAAAAACCTTTTTGTATCAGATTCATTTGTGTAGATATAATTAAAATAAAAGATAAATGAATTAAGTACTCTATTGAGAAAAATTAGATGGCTATAGTGGTCGAGATAATCTGATATGTTATTGGCACATAGTAAATCTTTAAATTGAATTGAAAATTAATAGTTCAAATGTCAAAGCACAATGTCAAAGCATGTATTCAAAAAAATCGGCCAGAAATTTGATACGAAAAGTAGTACAGCAAGCTACTTCCAGGCTATATAACCCCTCTCCATCGCAAGCATTCAACCAACACAAATCCCATTAATTTTCATAAGAATTTACTTCGTCTAGCCACTAGAAACATGTCATCCGGCTGCACAGTACCTACAGGTAATTATTTTTAATAATTAAGTTCCCTTTTTATGTACTAAAACAAAACGGTGCGTCTATTATAATAATTATTTTTCATCATTATTTATTATTTTTTCAATTTGAAATTGAGATCGAAAATCAATTTTTATTGCAGGGAAGCTCACATGGCCGGAACTGGTTGGAGTGAGCGGACAGATCGCAAAGGCTACGATTGAGCGGCAGAACCCACTCGTTTTTGTAATTATAGTTATTGAAGGAGTTGACGTTGTGAATCCCGAATTTAGGTGCGACAGAGTCTTGATCTGGGTTAGTCGAACAACTGGACGCGTCACTCGGACACCTAGCATCGGCTAAAACCCCAAAATCAAAATAATTGGCCTTTCCACCTTTTCGGGGAGGGTCTGTATTGTATGTGATGTGATCGACATCATAAAAGAAATAAAATAATAATATACATTAATAAAACTTTCCCCCAGTTGGTGCCCATGAATTTTATTATTATTTTTAATAATTTTATCAATGAAGTAAAAGCCCATGATTAGCAATGGAATGTTGTGCGGAAAGTGTAGGCCCAAAGTTTACTTGGTCAAGTTAATCTGGGCAAGCCGAGGAGCAGAGGCTGAGCCCACGTTTCCCACTCAATCCATCTTCGTAGTTCATGCCACACACAACAACAGTACTTTTTGCTTCAGATTCATTTGTGTAGATATAATTAAAATATAAAATAATGACATAAAACACCCTCAACTTTAATATTTTAATTAATCGTAACTTGGAACTATTTTTTTGTTTAATTACCCCCTGGTCGTAGTTATTATTGTTCAATCACCCCCTATTTTTACAGAAATCTGACTTGACATCAACGACGCCCGTTATCTAACACGTCAGCAACCCACTGTTGTCACGTTGGATTACCACGTTCTATGTCACGTCGGTGAACAATTTTAGGTGGGCCCTGTCACTTCCTCCCCCCTTATCTCATCTCGTCTCCTTCATCTGTTCCCAAATAATTTCATCTCCTTCATCCTAATCTCCTCGTCTCCCTCCCACACCACAACCACCATTCATTTCACCTTTACTATTTTTCTTCTTCAATCTAAATCGGAATCATAAGTAAATTTAAAAAGAAAAAACGTAATCAAATCTGTAGTTCGAGAGGCACATTGATTCAAAATTTTGTTTAAAAAAATTCATTTCATAGAAAACGTACAATTACCACACCTGGATTGGATCTGGAATTCTAAGTTCGTTCTGTTCTTGCCGTCAGTGAAAAGAAAAAAAAATCCATTAGTAGGTACCATTAATTCCTTCAAAATTCCTATTTTTCAGATGGAAACGAAGGAAGAATGTCTGTTCGGGATGAATCGGTACAAAAATTACACAAAACCATCCATACGAAAACATCATAGAGAGGAGAGATAATCTTCATCATCTTTCTTTGTCCCATCACCACCATCTTCATGATCCTCATCATTTGTATCATCATTTAAAATCACCACAACAGGAGGAGGCGGTGGTAGCTTTGGTGGAAATTGAAGGCGGTGCTATGGTTGTGGTGTTTCAACAAAAGAAAATTGAAGTCTGGATTAGTCCAAGAACTGGAGGCGTCACTCGGGTGCCTTCTATCGGCTAAAAGGCTTCTTAAACCAATATATAAATTTCAAGCGATTCTATCTTATTTGAGAGGTCATGCACTTATAATTAATTATAATAAATTAAACTCTTGTAATTAGGGGTGTTAAATTGTATGCATCTTTGAAATAATTCTGCTGCATTTGTATATGACTCTTATCATTGTTTTGAATAGGGATCTAATTGATTTCATACAATACATAATTAGGCGATTGATTCTCAGTAAAGCACGAGTAATTCATTAAACAGAACCACATAAGTATGAATTTCATTCAAAGGGACTTTATTGTACGGAGTCAAGTCAAAATTGAGACTTCGTACACGTTTGCCTCATCTATTATCCATGCAATTGAAATAAAATAGTAAGAAACTAGGTGGCGCCGTGCAGAGGATGACAAAAAATACGTGGCGGAGCGACAATTCATCGATATATATCTCATTTTCAAGGGGAAAAAATCGAATTTAGTCAACAAAAAACAAAAAGATTCGGAAAACAAATCCTATAGTACACGAAGAATATATTAACTATATATTAATTTTTTTTTTGCAAAATTAAGAAACCAATTATAATTAAGCGGTATAGAGATAGGATTAGAAAAAATTAATTAATGCATCGTTAATTAAAAATCTATAATGATTTTGAAATATAATTCCTTCTCCAAAATGACAAATATTGTGGAGTACTACTCCCTCTTCTTACGTAAAAATGACTCGCTAGAATCCTTTGCAAAGATTAAAAAGATAAATAATTATCAAAAATAAGTTAATAAACATCTTTTTTTATTAATTAACATGTCAAATAAGTCAATAAATATAAAACATTAATTATTATTAGTTGATTTTTTTTTAAATCACAAATTTTATATGTGAAAACTCAATTACCATCAATGTCAAACAGTACGAATATATTTCAAAAAAATCGGCCACCACTTTTCAATATATGCCAGCACTTAGATCAACAAGTTACTCGATCGGCTATATATATAAATCCTCCATATCACAACTTACCTATAAGCTACAACCATTCAATTACCAACACAGCCCGCTAGCTAGTTAGAGTACTTAAATCCATCAAGAAGAACCTGTTTAACCAGAGGAATTCAACATGTCGTCCGATTGCGGACCAGGTAAAAAAACAATAGTCCTTCCTACATATAACCACGCATTATTGCCCATCTCGATTAGGTTTATTAAATAATTAGTTAATTAGACATGCATGAAGTAATTTTCAAGATTGAATTTTTTGCAGGGAAAAGCTCATGGCCAGAACTAGTTGGAATGACTGGGCAAGTTGCGGTGGCGACAATTGAGAGAGAGAACCCAAATGTCGATGCAATTGTGGTGCCACAAGGACAGGAAGCGCCCGGACCCGGAGACTTCAACTGTAACAGGGTCTTTGTTTTTCTTCATCAGGGTCGCGTGCTTGAGGTCCCTGTAATTGGCTAAAATCTCTCCGTCTCTTATATATTCCCATGTGGAAACATATGTATAATTGATTAAATAAAATAAATCTTTCCTTGTAATAACTTACACTATATTATGTGTATTAACTTATTTCCTTTGTAATAATTTACACTGTGATGTGAGCATCATGAAACATTATAAATGAAGCTTTCAGACCCTTTGGTTTAGAAGATTTAAGGATTTGCCGGAATCCATTATGTTGGGGCTAGATGTGTCCAAAAGGAAAGCCCATAAATAATAATTGCCCGAGTAGAGCCCAAAAACTTACTTCCCACGTGAAAAATCTGGGCAAGTCATTGGAGCAAGCGACGTTTGCCTCAGATTCATCTGAATAGTAAGTAGTTTCATTCAAAGATGAACTAATTTGATTTTCGTACAAAGTCCAAGTTTAAGACTTTCATTAATTTGACCAATAGCTCGCAGTGATTTGGATGTTAGGTACAACCGGGTCTGCTGGTCTCGGTTTGCTTTGACCTGAATACGTATTAATAGTTATTTTTAAGATCAATTACTCTTGTATGATTACACAAGTGTTTCTCTATGGCGAGCATTATTCTAAATAGAATTTTCTTTTAAGTGTACACATTTTGTTAGGATAACTAATATCATTGAGCCTCACTCACAAGTCATGGCTTTTAGATGAAGTGGTTCGGATGCACTATTTAGAAATTTAAATCTTCAAGCAATTTTATGATTTTTATGTTTTTTTCTTTTTCTTTTTCCCTTTTGATTAATTCAGCAAGAGGGTAATAGTAATACTCGTTAGAGCATATGTAGAGGGCTTTTAAAAATAACGTAGTTCGAACTAAGTCGAAAGTTGTATCATTTCGAATACTAACTAACCACGCACGTTTGTATTATGCAGCTATTCAACAAAAGCAACGTAAATTAGGTAGCCGCGCCGCGCGTGGACAGCCGGACAAATACCACACACAACTTGAAGCTTACTGGAAAAAAGCAAACCACAACTTGAGTTGAGAGTTGAGAGTGATACTTCAATAACCGACCTAGAGGGGGGTGAATAGGCACTTTAAAAATCTGCACACAAGAGAAGAGTAGAATAGCAAACACAAGATGTATAGTGGTTCCAATTCACAACTGAATTGTACTCCACTATCTAAGAGTCCTCCTCTTAGGATTTTCGAATGCAACACTTGCTATTCACTTGAGCTTTTACGGGTTCAGCTCACAACCTTACAATTGGTTTTACCGGGCTCACCAACAACCTTACAAGTAGTTTTCCAAGGCTCAACTAAAACCTATGGTTTTTCCAGGGCTCAACCACAAACCTAAGTTCTCTTTCAATGGGATGAGAACACTACCCTTAACCCAAAAGTGTTAGGTACACTTTTCAAACCTTAACAATGATTTTGTATAAATATGCAACAAATAATTGGTGTACACAAATAGATAAGTATATGATTGCAAATCAACACCAATAAATGAACAATGTTACCTCAAGAAGAAAGCCAAAGAAACTCAGAAATATATGCAAGAATATTTAAAATCCTTGAAGAGAAGCTTGCATAAATGAGAATGCTGAATTTGTGGGTTTGTAAATGTGATTTTGTGTTTTGAGGTTTGTAAGAGCTTTCTTGTTATGTTTAAACTCATATGGGATGAGTATTTATAGGTAGGAATGAGTAGGAGCTCGGACAAGGGTGTATGGGTTCAAAAATAGCGTTAGAAGTGGAGAAAATAGCTGTTGGCGCGTCTCTCCTGGGCTGGGGCGGCATGCCGCCAGACACCAAAGGGTTGGGGCGGCATGCCGCTAACTTCGCTTCTTGACAACCAAAAATAATTCATTTTTGCGTTCACACTGCGCGCCAAAATGTCAATGAGCATAACTTCTGATCCAACCGTCCGATTTGGATGAAACTTATCTCAAAAGAAAGCTAACATCCTGAAGTTTCCATCAAGCCCTTGTTCTCTCAAATCAGACTCCATTTGCTTGTCCAAATGCTTGATGCAACCACGAGAAGAAATACTGGCTTGAATTGGCCAGACAAGACCCATTCCTCTATAAAATATTAAGTCCAAAAACACTTGATCTTCTAGCTTGTGATATCTTGATTTGTTGCCTCTTATTTGTTCAATCGCAAACTACACACTTTAACTTCAAATTGCATTAGTATTATTAATTAGTTTGTGTGTCTTAAATCATCAAAACAAGAGTGAGTAGCCCTTGGGCTAACAGAGAGTATATAATATAGATAGATAAATCCTCTGTACCATCAAACTAAAAGCAAACCAATACCTGAAACCATTCCCATAGCTCAACAAGTTAGTTGTCCAGCTGAGATATGGCATCTAGATGCATAGCAGGTAAATTAGTTACAATGTCAATTGATTTAATTTTGTATTTATGCTAAATTAGTTTGAAATTAATGATGCAGGGAAGAGTTCATGGCCGGAATTAGTTGGAGTTGATGGGGCGGTGGCAGAGACTACGATCGAGAGGGAAAACCCAAATGTTAACGCTGTTGTGGTGGAGGTAGGGGATGGAGTGAGTTCGGACGTCAGATGCAACCGAGTCTGGGTTTGGGTTGACCGAACCACGTTGCGTGTGACCCGTATTCCCGTGATTGGTTAATATTACTAGTAATTAAGATTTAAAATCAATTATGTATTTTATAGCTTTTCAGATCGAATAAACTCTTGTGGGAAGATTAATTAGTTAATTAAGTGAATCTTCAATTTTAATTAAGCAAGTGGTCCTTTACGGTGATCATTCTAAATAAAGTTTTCCCTCGAGTGTACATTCTTTTTTATATTGATAGCAAAATTTGTTTAACTTTGTATTTTTTTCAATTTTTATTCATATATTTGAAATAACAAAAAGTTAAAAAATTAATAATTCAGCACACAATTATCGATTTAAAGGGGGACAAAATTGTTGCCATAAGTAATTAAAAGTAGACGGATCTTACGAGACGACTAGGCTTGCTGTTAGAAGAAAGAAACTAAAATTGAAAGCCATTATCGACGGAGGAGTGTAACGGTGAAGGCGGTGGTCGGGTTTACCAGGCCAGGATGTTAGCCACGTCCTCTTGGAAATCTCTGGGCGAAACCCAATGTTACGCTTAGGCCCAAACAGAGCCTAGTCTAATATTTATTTGAGCCCAGTCCAATCTTCTTTTTCATGAGGTGCGACCGGGTCTGGCGAAATTTATTACTATTACATGCTTTTTATGTACGTACTTAAAGTCTTAAACCATCCTCTAAAAATACTAAAATAAAAGTACATTTTAGACTTTACTCACAAAGTCTTAAATCATTTGTCCATTGCCTATAGCTACTTTGATGTGTGGGCATCAACTTTGATCCTTGTATTTTACTTTTTTTCAAAAGGATCTATATATATGATTCTCCCGTTTTCTAGGAACATCAATTTCATCCTTATATTTTACCCTTTTTTTCTCTCTCTAAAACTAAAAGTACTAATATATACCTTCAAAAAAATTATTTACGGTCCTCTAATATTTCTTGCCTCCTAAGATTTGTGGCTACAGGGTCCTGGTTTGGGTCGATCCAATAATTGGACTCGTCATTCAGCTACCTGCTATTAACTACTCCCTCTGGTTTTTAATAAATGTTTTCCTCGCATCCCAATATTCAGTATGGAACGCATATCGAGGAGGCCGGATGAGGCACTATTTGACCCCAAAAAAATCCGATTTTTTTTTTGAACGTACGTTAATCCTTAACGTACTTCCCAGAAAAAATTATGGGCAAAATTGTTTCAAATAGTGAATCTGCCGGCTGTTTTAAGATACGTGCCGAAACAGTAAAAGCAAAAGCTAAAACGACTATTGTAACGAACCGAAGGGAGTAAAAGTTTAAAATTATATTTTCTACTTTTTTCCGTGAGGGTATTCAAAATCAATAAATTTATAGTTCACCCATATTTTCATAAAATAGAGGGGTTAGATTTTAAATTTTGAGTTATAGCGTCGTAACTTTCAATTCTTATTTAAGTTTAAAAAGAAGAAGAAAAAGAAGCTCCTGTAATTCGGGGGGGATTAATTGTGCATCTTTGAAATAGTATTTCGCATCATAGAATAAAAAAATAATACTAGTAAACATTAAATTAAAATTTCCCTCAATTGGTTTGTCCTAAAGTAAAGCCTATGGTTATGATGGAATGTTATGCGGAACGTGTAAGCCCAGAGCTTAGTTGGTTCACTTGAATCTGGGCTCAGCCATGGAGCAGAAAATTAGCCCAGGTTTCCAACTCAATTTTAATTACTAGTTTTTGGTCACTCTTCTATTTATTCATGTATATTTAAAAAATTAAGGCTTAATTAATATCTTATACACTCTAAAATTATAAGATTATGTATAATGAATTAATCATCTCATGTTTAACCCAATTGGGTACTTTTAAATTCATTTCCCAATAAATATCACTAAACTAATATATTAAAATTATGAATTTGTAATTATCTCTCGATCGGTACAATATAAATGATCTGTTTTTTCTCGCTACAGATTCAATAGCTAAGAAATCGTAATCCTAAACATAAGCGAATTATATATATTAAAAGTAGTGGTTTCTTTATATTTGGTCTACGCCGCACAGGTCGTCTTATAATACTAAGGAAATCTTCGTCCTTAATTAATCGTTAGTTTGATTAAAAGTGGTGCGTGGTTTCTTTATATTTGGAATTTTGGAGTACTTGCATTGCATGCGCACTATTAATTTGATACTGGCTGGATACAGGCACAGGCCCATTGATTGCACGTAGAACTGTTGGCATTGGCTAACCAAAAGCCTAATGTCACGACACTATTAGTTTTAGGGGATAAAGGATACTACAATATTATTGGCTTACGTGGAATTCATGTAATGAAAAGGTGATTAACCGCAAAGCACGAAAAAAAATAAATCTAGATTTATTAACATGTAATTATTTGGATCCCTCTCTAAAAAAACAACTGGCTTTTTGTTTAATTTACAATTAAATTCTTGGTGCGCCTTTTTTTCCAGTTTGTAAGAGAAGATCTTCCCTTTCCTATCACAAAGTTGAACAGACGGCGGCAACCATCTTTACCCCATTTTCTCATATTAATTAGTTAACATCTTCTAAAAGCTAATTCCTTTTTTAGTGTATAAAATCCCCGCACGAAGTATTGCTTTTGGTTCTTCCACAACCAAAGGAGGTTGAGCATCTTTGAAAGGGACATCAGTGCAATTATGTATTGGTAAAACAGAGGAAGAAATTACACCAGAAATTGCACCAAAATATTAGCAAAAAGAGTGACAATAAGCACACCGAAGCTGCACCAGAAACTGCACTTTCAATTGCATCAGAAACTGGACCAAAATATCACTAGAATTGCACCAAAGTTGCAGTAGAAACTGAACCGAAATACCAGCAAAAACGACACCAAAATGGCAGCAGAATCTACACCAGAAAGCACACCAAAATTGACACTAAAAACTTAACAGAAATTTCACCAAAAATGTACCAGAAACCAAACCAAAATTTATGGAGAAATCACACCATAAAAGGCAGTAGAAACCAAACCAAAATTGCAGCAGAAATCAAACTGAATTTTTTGCAGAAATTTCACCAAAACTCACACCAGAAATTGCAGCAAAAATCAAACTAAAATTGCACCATAAATCAAACTGAAATTTCTGTAGAAATTTCACTATAAATCACACCAGAAATTGCAGCATAAATTTCTGCAGAAATTCACCATAAACCACAACAGTTTGCATCCAACTTCCAAAGTAGACCTTGCAACTTTTAAATTTCTGTAGATCATATATATATATATATAAATATTTTAACTATTACTTTTTGAGATATTTCTCTAACAACTCATAAGACTAATTTTCGTTACTAAATAAGCTACTGTTTTTAATAATAATATAATTTATATTTCTTAAAAATAAATACGTGAATCCTTGAGCTCGGAGTCCTGCCTCTGCCACTGGTCAGAACAGAAGAGCATGCATAAATAGTTATATACCCTCTTGTATTTTTTTCCAGAGTTACAAGAATTTTAATATTATATTTTTATACATATTTAACTAAAAGAATTTTAATATTCTTAAAATATTTTATTTTTTCAATTCTTCCGGATATCAAGCAAAAAAATTATCTCTTTCGAGTATGTTATTTTTTTTAAATTAATTTTGGTTGGAAACGATCCCCCGACTCTCTATAGTCTATATATACCACCATGCTAAGCGGAAACGAAATTGTTCATATATACTTCTCTCTGATTCACTCAAAATCTTTTTTACATATATTAATATTATTCCTTCAAACATCAAAAACTAATATGTATTATTGCAAAAGAGTTCATTTCCTCCCAGCCATTAAAGCTATGATCATCGTTCTCCTCTTAATCGCCATCATCTTTTTCTCGGAAGCAAGGCCAGTGATGATCAATAATGATCAACCCAACAGTAAAGGTCCAGTCACACCTTCTACCCCTAACCCTTGCACCTACATCCCAAGAGGTGCTCCTGGAAGTTGCATCCATCACAAGTAATTAATTATATAATACTCCCTCATTCTTTTATTAAACGTCTTTTACTATTTGGGAACGCATATTAAAGAAGCCGGGTGATTCACTATTTGAAACAATTTTGCCCTTTATTTTCTCTCGGACGTACGTTAAGAACGTTCGAAAAAAGTACGGAATTTTTTTGGGTCAAATAGTGAGTCATTCGGCCTCTTTAATATGCGTGCCCAAATAGTAAACGACTTTTAATTCCACTCCGAGGAAGTATATTATAATTATAATTAATTAAAAAATATAAGGTTGTCAATTAATAATTGCTCACTCTCCTCTGTATTTGGAATCATAATTAAAAATATATATAGCTTGATCGATGGATTCTTTGTGTTGGAAGCTAGAAAGTTCTGGTGACTTTTCTGTCAAGTCTATTTGCAAGTTCATCGAACAATGTAGATATGGTCATCTTAAAAACGACACTCTTCATTCTTGCTGGCGGGGAACGATTCCTTTCCGGGTAGAATTCTTTACGTGGCTGATGTTGCAAGACCGTATCGCTACTCGGGAGTTTCTCAGGAAGCGCAACATCATAGCTACAGACAATTGTCCTTTGTGCTCTTTAAGTGAGGAAAGTACACACCATTTATTTTTACATTGCTGTAAGATGGATCTGTTGTGGGAAGCAATTACGCGATGGGCTGGAATTGTTTGGGTTCGCCCCCGGTATGTGGATGGCTTATGGCGTTGCTGGGGCGGACTGTTTCCAGGGCACCAATCTCAGTCTTTAGACATGTGGCAGGTGCTGTTGCAGGCAATTCTATGGAGCTCGTGGAAGCATCGAAATGAGATCGTGTTCCAGCAGGAAGGGTTCAACCACCAGAAGTTGCAACATGTCATTTTCTCTACTTGGAGACGCTGGCTGCGGAGTAAGGATAGTTCATTTCCATACTCTTCTGCTCAAATGGTAATGTCTCCCTCTTGGTTATATGTTTGGGGCTCCCATCCAAACTGATTGGAGCTGTTTAGGGGGCTGGTACTTGCTTTCTCAAGGTCGCTTTAGCTGTCATTGTTTTGAGGATGGGTTGTCGTCGATCGAGAATAGTCGGTTTTGTAGTTTAGCTTGTTATCCTTCCTTCCTTGTGTAGCTCAGGCTGTTTTTCGCAGCAGCTGTGAGCTGATATGTACTCTCTTCTTTTATGGCTGCCATTTTCTTAATGGTTCTAAATAAAATCCGTTCAGCTTACTAAAAAAAAAGCTTGATCGATGGATATTGTAATGTACAGGAAACACTTTTAATTGAATCAGTAAAATTTCCTATCCTCTTTTTTCTTCAATAAGCTGAGGATTTATTAAATATAAAAATCATGGGGGAACATGACTGCTACTGATGCAGAAGCAACAGCAGCACAAACAGAGGACTCAATCAGATGCAAGGCAAAACAGCACAAAAAAACAAACTCAACTGGGAGATAGACTACCACTCCTACCCACCAGTGCAGCCCCACGTCTCCAGCCACACAGAGGAGATGATCATCTGCGTGACCGAATATGGGAAGTTAGGTTCCCAACTCTTAATCCATCTAAGCCAGGTCTCGAAAATAACGTGGAGCAAACGAAAAGTGCAGGGCGAAACATTGTTGAAGACTTTGTCATTGCGCTGGATCCATAATTGCCACAGGACTACGTAAATAAGCGTCTGCCACATCAGCTGAGCTTGTTTATTCCGTCATTCGACCAGTTTAATTTGTTTTTCGTTATTATGTACTCTCTTCTCTTTTTTATGCTTGAACAGCAGATATCCCAAGTCAACTAGACTAATTAAGGTGCTTAAATAAAAAAAAATTATGTATATATAAAAAGGAAAATTTAGTTATCACTTCCTAAACTTGCCTGTCAAGTTAGGGTTCTTTTCCCTTTTCAGGGCCTCGTCGGCTTGTTCTACCTCTGCTTTTTTAGACTTCTTTAAAGCGCAAGACCTAAATGGGCTTGTTTAGTTAGGCCCATCTAGCCCAATATTTGTAGCATCATCGCGAAGTCGCTCCCCTTTCGGATTGTGAGTCAATTAGGGATATTAATGAAAGAGGAGCAAGACCTAAATCTTATTAGTATCGAATTATTTTGTATTAGTATAAATAAATAGTTTTTTTATTCATATATCATAGATGATATAACAATTAATCTAATAACAGTAAGCATTAATACAATTTAACTGTAAGAGTTTAGTAAGGTAAGCATTAACAAAAATTAAATGTAAAGGAAGATGAGAAAATATTGGTTACAAATCTAATTTTATTAAGATTTAATTATTAATTAATTTGACATATAAGATTAAAAAAAGAAGGTACACACGGCATAGATTTAGAGCTCTTCAAAAGTGACGTGTCATCATAAGAGAGCTTGTATCACATCAACTTAGATTCTTTTTCATCAATTTTTTTATCTAATGGAAATTGTTTTGTTTTTTTAGTTATAAAATAGTTAAGGGTAAATTACATAAAAAATTATGTAATTTACAAAATGTTCCACGTAACCTATATAGTTTTAAAATTTGCAATATTACCCTATAATTTTTAAAAGTTACAATTTTATCTTTCCAATAATTAATAAAAAAATAGTAAATAAGTTCAGAGAACATACAAATTATAAAAAAATTGTAATAAATATGAGAGAGTTCGCTTCACTGTAAAAATAAAAATAAAATTATAAAAAAGATTTAAAACAATACCTTTTCATAATGATAGTACTACTAAATTTGTTCCATTTTTTTACCAAATTTTATAAAATGTTACTACTATTTACTATTTTATTTGATTGTTTTTACATGTTGTAAAGGTTGAAATTGTAATTTTTAAAAAGCTATAGAATTGACGTTGTAATAAATTCAGCAGTACACTGTGAAAACTATAATTTTTTATTACGCAATTTATCCTTTTAAAATTTAACTTTTTTATTATTTTTTTATTATTTTTTTGAGCTCCAATGTCCTGTGTCCTGTGTCGGCCCCGGTGAAAACATTTTACATATGCAAATGCAGTTTAATTTTCAGTTCATAAAATTTGACAAAAGCTTTGATTCGCCCACACAGTAGACCCATTGAGCACGCCCAACGTGGCGAAACATAAGTAACACATGGTCACGGACTGCTGCTCCCATCAGTTATCACCACAAAAATGAAAATAACAGAGTTTAATGGCAAAATTGGAAAAATCTAAAAAGCCATCCAAAAAGAACTAATCCTACATTTCAGATCTCATCTCTACCAAACAAACCCTTCCGAACTGTTTCAAATCCAGACACAACTGCAATCGAAGAATCTTGATGCTGGAATAACGAAAATCTAAAAAGATTCCAGGCTGATTATTTTTCTCTTCTGGTAAGCTCCTTAGTGTCTTCTCTTTACACCCAGTTAATTGTATGCTACGTCGGATTTAAGTTCTTGCTGTGTTGTGAATCTGCTGCTAGATTTATTATTTATTTATGAGATGGGTGTTTTTGAGCGTCTAGGTTATGTCAATCTAGTGGTAGAGAGTTGTGTTTGAGAAAAGATAAGTTTTTTAGGAGTTTTAGGGTTTGCTGCAAGGTGAAACATGGGTGAGAAGTTATGGGTTGATGAGGAAGAAAAGGGTTTGGTGGAATCTTTACTGGGAGTTGAGGCTTGTGAGTTCTTGATCTCGTCGGCTGCGAAAAAAATTACAGAAGATTTAGTTTTTCCACCTGGTAATTTGGGTGTGCAGCAAGGGCTATGCCAGATTGTTGAGGGTTCTAGCTGGAACTATGCGATTTTCTGGCACGCGTCCAGCTTGAAATCTGGTGGTTCTGTCTTGACATGGGGTGATGGGATTTGCTGGGACCCTAAAGATAACAGTGGAGCTGGAGATGGGAACTCTGGTAGGGATGCTGAGAAGAGGAAGGAGGTGAAGAAGCGCCTGCTTCAAAAGCTGCATGCGTGCTTTAATGGAGCAGATGATAGTAATTTTGCAGCCAGTTTGGATGGGGTTTCAGACGTGGAAATGTTTTATCTGGTTTCGTTGTATTTCACTTTCCAGTGTAATTCAGCCTTTGGACCCGGGGAGTCATACAAGTCTGGAAGATCTATTTGGGTTTTAGACGTCACTAGTTGTTTAACTCATTATCAATTGAGATCAGTTTTGGCGAGATCTGCTGGTTTCAGGACATTAGTGTTTTTACCTGTTAAGTCTGGTGTTCTAGAGCTTGGTTCAGTCAAATCAATACCTGAAGACCCTGCTGCACTGGAGAGAGCAAGATCTATACTTGGGGGGTGTAGTGGTGCACCGCCAAAGGTTGTCCCCAAAATTTTCGGGCGTGAACTAAGGTTGGGTGGCTCAAGATTGCAACCAATTAATATTAGCTTCTCCCCCAAGGTTGAAGAGGAGTTCATTTTCACTTCCGAATCTTATGCAACAAAGGCAGTTGGTAATACTAAGCAAATTTATGGGAGTACTTCTAATGGCTGCGCAGGTGAGAAAGAAGCAAAGCGGTTTCCCCACACAAACTCAGTCATGGTAGGTTTTAATTCTGAATCAGTGGTTGGTGGTGTGGAGCAGGCTAAGGATGACTTGTCACCTCAGTCTGATGAGCAGAAACCAAGGAAGAGGGGGAGGAAACCAGCCAACGGAAGAGATGAGCCGTTGAATCATGTGGAAGCAGAGCGACAGAGGAGGGAAAAACTCAACCAGAGATTTTATGCTTTAAGAGCTGTTGTCCCAAATATCTCTAAGATGGATAAGGCATCTCTGCTCGGTGATGCCATTACCTATATCACTGATCTCCAGATGAAGATTAGGGTTATGGAAGCTGAGAAAGGGATGGTTAACAAACATATGACAATACCAGACATTGATTTCGAGCCTAGGCAGGATGATGCTGTTGTGAGGGTAAACTGTCCTTTGGATGAGCATCCGGTTTCTAGCATCATGGAAGCGTTCAGGGAGCACCAAGTTTCAACGCAAGAATGTCTTTTGTCAATGGAGAATGATAAGATTGTTCATACATTCTCCATCCGAACTCAAAGTGGCGCAGCCGAACAGTTAAAGGAAAAACTGGAGGCTTCCCTTGCCAAATGAGGCTGTTTGTTGAAGAGCAAAATTACTGCTTTCGACCGAGTAGTGACCCATCTGTTTGTGCTATATTACTGATCAGCAGTTTAACAACATGTTGTTTTATGTAACATTGTATTGTTGAATGAACTGGAAGTATTTTTCAGTCAAGATTGTGCGCCTCAAGAATCTATCTGTAATCTTAGTTTTGTAGCAAAATCTTTTCGTAAACTTTGGAATGTCTCATTGCAAAACTGATCAAGTGCAGTAAATAAAAATTCAGTATTTACTAATTAACTAATGGTAAGAAAAATGCAAATGAGGTCACATTAACGTGTTTCTTCAAGGCAAGCATGTGAACAAAAACCTGGGCAAGACCAGTTTTTGCAGCCTATTGTATAATTTTACCAATTCTCCAAATTGAAATTCAATTCAATTCAAAATCAATACTAAAGAAAGAAAAGTAAACTGGAATCTATTCTTACAGTCGTACATAACACCTCGTTCTTCCGGAATGGCTTGTTTTTGAACTACAATTTAATATTGTCTCATGAGCAACAATACGACTCTCTGAAGTCTGATTACTTAACCACACGACACCGTTACTTAACCACACGACACCGTTTCATACTGGTCATTTCAGCGACATAGGCTGTTGTGTTTGATCAATTCCACAACCGGTTCAACCTTCAAGCCCCCGCCACGCCTAGCTAAGTCAAACCCAATTACTTATTGAGCCAACCCAACAACAAAAATACACGGTCAACAGTCAATCTCACTTCCTCGGACCTATATATACACAGTCCCTCCCCCTTCTTAAAACACATTCAAACTAATTCCCTCCTATACCCACCAAAAAAAAAACAAAATCCCCACTAGAAACCCAAAAAAACAAAAAAAAATCTGATTTTTGGATTGAAAAGAACAAGCTGATAGTTAAGATCGAGATGGGTTTATCTAAAAAGTGCAACATTTTCAGTTTCCTGATTGTTTTGTTCGTTTTCTTGGCATCTCTACAACTTGGTGCGATGAGGCCATTAATGGAGAAGGAGGAGCTGCAATGGATGAAGCAGCAAGGTGGAGGTGGGCTTTTGTTGCAGTCCTTACAAAAGGGCCCAGTAACCCCATCTCGGCCCAACCCATGCACTTTTATCCCTGGACAAAACACTGGCAATTGTAAATTGAAAGGGATGAATGTAGCCGGCAGAGTTTTTGCCCATGCACCGCCGACGATATACCCGAACCATGTGGTGGATTTCGCCGTTGCATCCGTCACTAACGAGACCGGTAACCAACAGCAGTAAAGGTCTTAACTTCCGGTCCCAAAAGTGGGACGAGGAGTAATTAATTTGCCTTTTTTCATAATAAATCTTGGGTATGCAAGTTGGATCGCCCAAGACGATGAGCCAGGTGTAAAACTAATCGAGGTCATCGCTCTATTGTAGTTTCTGTTTTATTAAACATTCTTTCCAGGATTCTTTTATTTATATCAGCTCAATTTGAGTTAATATTCAAGTGTAGAGTAGTATAACTGATGTTACTACATGAAAATAAATAAATAAATTGTGTTCTTATATTAATCTGACCTTTTGAGAGTAAAATGTTTATTAATTAGTTGAGTTTTACTCTGACCTTTGACATGATACGATAGCACCATGGAAATAGTACATGACGGAAATAAACTTGTGCACACATCTATAAACAACGGTGACTGACTGCATTCTCTGTTGTTAAAATTGGTGATCAAGTGTTTGATTTCGTCATTTTCCCACTATATATAGATAGATATTGTATATTAGGTGACTCGAAATTAGAAATTGACCCTTTTCTATGGTGGTATGATTTCATTGGTTTTCAACAACACGTTTTGCATTAATGTCGCAACCCTTGAATCTTTCAACCTTCAATAGAGTTCAACGAAAAGATTTTCTTCACCGTCTTCCTCAACAAAATTGGATGGATTTGCAACCTTGACCAGACCAAGAGGGATGGAAATCATTCAAATGCAAAGACAAAGTCCAGTTTTTGAATCAAATGGTTAACTGAAAAGCTCAAGAGTCTTACGTGCAGACCAGTCCCGACTCCTGAAGGAATTCACGTTAGCTACAAAACATACGATAAGAGCAGTGGTATATGGTTCAAAACTGATCTGCCTTCATCAATATGGGTTGCATGGGCTCTCTTTCTATCTTTTCGTTCTAGTCAACTTAGCCTATTTTTGTGTAGATTAATCATAGTAAAATACCAAAGCTCCGTGACCATAAGTTGCGTAAAGGGCCATGGCTACTGCATTAGATAGCCTGATGTTTGTTATCAGCAACTCTCATTTTCATAGGAAACTATCTCTCATTTATCAGGCTTCTTTAAAAAGATTTCATATAGAAATGTCATTAAATTCTAAACATTCAAATCTTTATTTACTCGTGTATTTTATGCACTTACAACAAGTTGTACATACATCCATTTTAAAGTGGTAAAAGATGATTGTAGCTAGTCAAGCATCAAACTCTACCAGTCTGTACATAAGAAGTAAGAACTATACTGTATTATGCTATAAGGAACATGGAATGCACAATCATCACAGAAATCGAGTACCTGTGGAAATCGCAATATGTACTTGTCTGTCTACAATTGAATGGTGCACATAACTGCAGTGTTGAAATCCAAAGGGCAATGGAGTGGTGGCTTTGACACCACTGATCTCCATGTTTTCTTCCTCGGATGATAGGTTTGGATGAACAGAGTTCCTGCTCTCTTCTGCTGTCGTGACCTTCGAGTTTCTGTTGAATCACATCCCTTCAGAAGAGTCATTACATGTAGCTCCTCATCCAATGCAGCAAAACCAAATGAGGAATCAAAAGGAGCTTTCCTTGGGACACTGGATTCTAAAACCCAGGAGTTTGAAGCCATTTCGTACCTGTAATGCATGAACAACATGAACATCCATCACAAGAGAAATAAGGTAACCTAGAAGTAAGGGTCATTTGCAGCCAATGGAAAAGCAATAATATGACCCATCATAGGTAAAACCATCAGACTATTGCTTTGTGTATATTTAGATAACTGGCACAAACATGGATATATAGGGGCACAGGACAAGCTAGATTATAGGCATATGCACAACAACCTCGATGAAAATGAGATAGAAATAATAGCCATGAGAGCTCAAGCAATCACTTTAGGGATCCATAAAATTTGTCTGCCAGTCATATTTTTCTATTTTCAATGAGCAGGTTTAGCAGATCCAGTACAAAACCATACAAATCTCGTATCTACTAAAAAAATGCATCAGAAAATCATGGTATGTCTTACTGTCAAGTGGAGCGTAAAGGTACTATCAATCACAAAGAATATCATAATTGGATTACATGACTACTAACATCATTACACATGGAAGCGGTAAATAAGTTAATCGATGACTCTTATTTTCCATTAACATAATCATCAACGACATCAGTAAGGCCTGAAAAAACAGGTGTTGCATATGTATATTCCTTAGGTTGACAGGACATCCGGACATTTCTCTGTATGATGTGAAGGAAAGGTCCATGATTCCCTAATTTATCCCACAGCATTAAAACATGAAAAACATGAAGCCCTTTGAAGGAGTCTTTCAACCTTCTCCACCATAATCTTGACCTTCGATAAGATTTAATTATATCAGCATCAACTTTCTTTTTCTTAAAATTCATCTGCAGTTGATGCCACAATGAAAACTAGAATCTAAGTGGGCTCATGGATTAATGAAAACCAATTGTGACAGCATAAAACCCAAAATATAATCACGAATATCACCAAAAACATATATTAGTAACATGTAATGGACTAAAAAAGTCCTAGCACACACATCAAGACAACTATTAACTACTCCCTCCAGACACAATTAAATGACGTTTTAGAATAGTAAAAATTCGTAGGACAATGATCTTTGATCTTATTTTATTCTATAGTGTTTCATTTTTACTCCTAATTTCCACTCAAATTACCACACCATCATCAAATTGGGTTGATTCATAAAAAAAAAATAGTTATTTGCACAAAATATATACTTCGGAATGCATAAAATGACAAGTATTATGAACGGTAAGAATCCGTAGAAAAGTGACAATTATTTGTGTCCAGAGGGAGTATACAACTAATGAGCCATCATTACAGAAGCATGAATAGTACCCCCAGAATCCTAGCTAAGGTAATCTGAGTAACTTGCTGCGATTCTGATTATATCAGCTAATAGTGATTCCCTAGCTAACAACTTAATACTAATCGGAGAACACCACAGGGAACATAACAAAGGCCAAATCAGACACCTTGAAGAAAGAAGAATGATGGGACACCATAATGGCATCAGACGATGACAATCAAAAGAAAGCTATAGCAATAATTGCTAGTTCTGTGCAAAATAATCAATTTGCTAACACATGTGGCAATCTGATAACATAACATTAAGCCAAGCTCATGCACTTTATGCCTTCCTGGACCCCGCTACCAGCTATGGCTAATCAAGAATGAATACAACTATCCGCTGCAATGATACCAATGAAAATAGGGGTGACAACAAAACTCACAAACATAAGAGAAAGGTATATGCCATTCAGCAGAGCATACAATAAGTAGTAAAGATGGTGCAAAGCCTAATTAACCAATGTACGCTAACTACAAGTGGAGCCCCAATCACTTAATCATATCAACTAAACAGTAAATAGCTCTTATATATGCTTTTAAAACAGAACACATTGTAAAACAACATAAAGTGCTCCTTTAACTGCAAAAAACACAAGCAACTCACCTCAAAATCTCATTTTGGTCAAGCATAAACACACTTGGCCGCCCTACGCAATCTTCATCCTCAACAACAACCACCTTCCCATGCCTCGCCCTATCCCCTGCTGCCCACATATCTCCAACCTCTTTCCACCTCCCATTGCTCCCATTCTTCTTCAAACCCATCAGAACTGCATCCCTATAATACTCATCCACTGGAACCATCCCTGAAATGGCCCTGGACTCTCCATATCCTCCCATCACCCAAAACTCCCTCTCCCCAACCACAAACCCCACGCATCCCGCCCTATACCGCGGCAACCCATCCATGGGTACCCATTCATCCCTGACTACATCGTAACTCTCCACAGAATTCATTCTACTCCCTGCGGCACCAAACATTGTATGCCTGGACCCTCCCCCGGCCACAATTATCTGACCCGAGCTAGGAATTGCCGCACACGCAAATGAGCCGCGAGGAGACAACATCGGAGAGAGACGCTCCCACGCGGAACTAATAAAATTAAAGCGAAACGCCGAGGAGGAAGCTATAGGCCGGTCCATGGGGTAAGAGCGCGTGTCAAACACGGATCCACCGAGGACGTAGAGAAAGGGACCTAATGACACGGAGGTGAAGTTACAGAGACCGTAGACGTGAGGATTGCAAGGCATGGGAGGGAGCGGACGCCACGCGAGGTGGTGCGGGTCGAACAGGTACGGGGACGAGATGGAAGGATCCCGCGGGAAGATGCAGAGGAGGTGGTTGACGTGGCGGAGGTGGCGGCGGAGGGAAATTAGGGTTCGCGAAGAGAGGAAAGCGTGCCAGGACTTGCAAGTCGGTTTGACGCGAGAATGGTGAGAGAAAGGGATCATGGACAGGATTAGCGCTGCGATGTCGTTTGGTAGGGCGGGGATTAACGGCAGCGCTCCGTCGATCGTCTCCATTTTGACTGATTCGATTCAAGGAAAAATCTTTTTTTTTTTTTTTTGAAAAATTCAAGGAAAAATCTTAATCAGGCGCGTCTGTTTTTTTCTTTTTCTTTTCTACTTCCTCCTCCATGCTCGCGGTGTGTGATAGTGGTTTAATGTGTCTGGTTTCTTATCTGGCAAGCTTCTTGTTTATCTATGAGTACAATTCTTTCCTTCCTTTCCTTTCAGAAATGAGAAAAGTCGGTACCGGCAAGTGGTAACCGCATTTTGTCTCCGCTGCTGGAGCGCGCAGTTTTGTGACACGTGGCGGGTAGTTTAAAAAGATGTTAAGGGTGGAGACAGGGTTGGGTTTGGAATTGGGCCTGTTGAATGAGGTTCAGGCCCAAAAACTTTCAATTTTTTTCCCACAATATTTTTTATATTGTATTAAAATTTAAAAGGAGAAAATTATTTGTTTTTGTTTTTTTGGTTGCATAAGAAATACTACTCCCTCCGTTTTCGAATAATTGTCACTGGTTACTATTTATGCATTCGTTTCGAGGAAGCCGAATGACTCACTATTTGACCCAAAAAGTTCCGTACTTTTTCTCGGACGTACGTTAACGTTAGAAAAAAAGTACAGATTTTTTTGGGGTCAAATAGTGAGTCATTCGGCTTCGTCGAAACGCGTGCATAAACAGTAAAGTGTCAATTATTCGAAAACGGAGGGAGTAGAAAACATGACTTACCCTTTAAAACGAAGCTCTGGTTGTTAATAGCAGATTAATTACCCTTTAATTTCTGCACTAATAAAAATTATTACTAAAATGTACTCCCTCCGGACGGTATTAAGCGGCGAAAATCTACGGAAAGTTATTGTACATTTTACTTGACTTTTTAGTGTAAAATCTACTGAAAGTTACTGTGCTAAAAAGACAATTAATACCGTCTAGAGGGAGTAAAATTCTCCAAATTCAGTAGAGTATTTTTTTATTACAAGTTCCCAAAGAGTTAAAAAAAGGTATAGAGTATTCACAATTAGTGCCACATAATAATAATTTTCAAGTAAGATTTTAAAAGAATTTTTTTTTTTGGGTGAATGTTTTAATATTTTTCATCAACACAGTATATATTTGAATTTCTGTTGGTCCGTTCTCTCGTTTCGCCAGGAAAACCAAAATTAGAGGAAGACCACAAGATGCGAAATCGAAGCCCACCTCCACAAACCAAACCACAGAAACGCCACTTCTCTTTCACTCTCATCGGAGAATGCTTTCTTCTTTTCTATTCTTCTGTTTTTCTTTCAATCCCCGTCACGATTCATGGCTGCATTGTTTTGGCGCCAAAAGTTGGGAATTCCACTATAAAACCGCTTTCCTGTGGCAATTTGCTTAAATTCGACCCTACATTGGGTTCAGATTTGTCATTTGTGGATAATCAGTCTCGGGGAGGAAGTTAGATGGTATATCAACTTCTATGTTGTTCTTGTCATTATTTTTCAATCGGAAAACTGACTACATTTTGGGTTTTTCTGATATGATTATACTGTATGCTATTCAAATTTTTTTAGGTTTCTGTTTCGGTATTTGTAGGGTTTGAGTTTGGGCTTTAGAGGTGAAATGGTAGTGATATAACCGTTGCTGGTGCAGGTGATGCCAGCGATCATTGAGGTTGGTTCCCATGTGTGGGTTCCAGATCCTGACTTTGCTTGGATAGACGGGATTGTTTTCAATATTACCGTAGACGAAGTTGAGGTTCAAACTAGCGATTGCAGCATGGTGAGTAATGTGTTTTTTTCCTGTTCAGATAATGTGGTTTAATTGTTCGTCTCGTGGGATATGGTTTATTTACTTGTTTTTGTTGAATAGGTCGTTGCACATTTGTCAAAAGTGTATCCGAAAGATGTAGAAGCTCCTGCTGGGGGAGTTGATGACATGACTAAGTTGCAGTATCTACACGAGCCTGCTGTCCTGCACAACTTGGCAACCAGATTTGAAACAAATGAAATCTATGTAAGGTTTTTGTTGCCTTTAGCTTTGAGTAAGTTATTGTGGACTGTGAGTGGAAGTTTAATATGTTGACATGGTTGTGGCAGACTTATTGTGGGAGCATTCTTATCGCCATCAATCCATTCCAAAGCCTGTCACATTTATATGATACTTACATGATGGAACGATATAAAGGAGTCCCATATGGAGAACTAAGCCCCCATGTTTTTGCTGTTGCTGATGTTGCTTATAGGTGATCCTTTTACTTATTTACCTGACATTTTGTGGATTCTGAGGATAGCCTACTAAATTGACTTGCAATTGAACCAGGGAAATGATTAATGAAGGGAAGAGCATCTCAATTCTAGTCAGTGGTGAAAGCGGTGCCGGTAAGACTGAAACAACTAAGATGCTCATGCGCTATCTTGCATATCTAGGTGGTCATAGTCATACTGCTGCTGAAGGACGGACCGTTGAACAAAAAGTTCTAGAAGTAAGATTGATGATTTAACTGTGATTCAGAGTAACCAATTTAAATGCTTCTGCTTCACATTTTTATAAAACATATCAGTGCATTCCCTGTGGCTTGCTTAGGGCTGAAGTTTCTTGGGCACCTAGATTATGTTTGTTAAGACACATATTTAGGGGTGTGGCGTGTATAAGAGTGAGGGGTTCCTAATGCATTATTTTGAAGTTGTTGAGCAGGAGCCTGAATCCCTGAATACATACGTTTGTTCTTATACATACAACTGTAGGAAATGTATGCTTCCTGATTATGTTCTTGCCATTGAGAGTCCTGGATAAAAAGGCACTAGGCAATGGTCAATAGCATTGAGAATTGACAACACCGTAACAAAGAAGAAGAATAGAGAATCAATAACCAATATGTAAAAGGCAACTTCCATTTCAACCTGTAGTAAATAGTGGGACTGTTGGTTGCTCCATACAATAGCTCTCTTTATATTACTTGTAGGTTAAGTTATTAAGCTCGGTAAAAACACATGTGGAGAAATCTTGAACTAAATTTCAAAAAGACTGTTTAGGACCTCTGCAATCTTGAAATAGGATTGCTTATGCATGTTCTCTCTCTTAGTGCCTTCCCAATATTATTATTCTTGTTATTATTGAGTTATAAAGTCACATTCTTCGGCTCTTGTAAAAATATAGAGTTCAAATGAGTACCTGTTAGTTGTTTCCTCTCTTACACATGATATTGCTTTGGATTTCTAAATTAAACATATTTAATGCTTTTGTACTAACTACTATAATGATTTTTAGTCAAATCCAGTTCTTGAAGCATTTGGAAATGCAAAGACAGTTAGAAATAACAATTCCAGGTAAGAAACTGTTGTCTTTTTTGTTCATCATTTTCCATTTGTATTGCGTTTCACTCTCACTTAACCAGGTTTTTTTGTTGGAGTCTAACCTACAGTTTCATGTGCATGTAAAATAGTAATGGATTGTTTTCAATGCAGTTTTTAATTTTATATTGATGAATATGGTAAATTATTCTTTTGGGGGTTTAAAGGGGAGTGTGATTTAATAAGGGGCTTACAGCATATGTAGATACATGATTGGTGTATTGGAATCTCATATTTGTAAGTTAGTATGTAGATTAACATTTAGTTTTTCAAGAAACCCATCATGCTAATCATATTGATGCCTCTTTTTCTTGCATGAATTTTGTTGATGACAAGAGTTGGCAATTCCAAGTCAATGTCCTTTCTCTCATTTTGTCGAGGGGGGCTTTCTATATCTACTTATTTCTCTTCAACACATTTATGCAGTCGCTTTGGGAAATTCGTAGAGATTCAATTCGATAAGCGTGGAAGAATATCAGGGGCAGCCATCAGAACTTATCTTCTTGAGAGATCTCGTGTTTGCCAGATTTCAGACTCTGAGCGCAACTACCACTGTTTTTACCTTTTATGTGCTGCACCGCTGGAGGTTTGTATTTTAGTTATACAAACACCTTTTTAATGTTATATAACCTGAAAGTCTATTAGTCTCTCAACTATAGCCAATTGTTTTGAGTCTTGTCAGGAGGTTGAGAAGTATAAGCTCGGAGATCCCAAGTCTTTTCACTATCTTAATCAATCAGGTTGCTATGAGCTGGATGGTGTTAGTGATTCCCATGATTATCTTACCACAAGGAAAGCTATGGATATTGTTGGAATAAATGAGAGAGAACAGGTCTGCCCTTCACTATGGATCCCACAATACATCTTGGGCTTCCTTAGTAGAGCTCATTAACTGGGTAAAAGATTTTAAACTTTATACAGCAATAACTGAATTTTCCCCATCCTCAGGATGCCATTTTCAGAGTTGTGGCAGCAATTCTTCATCTTGGTAATATCACCTTTGCAAAGGATGAAGACATTGATTCAGCAATTGTAAAAGATGAGCCATCTAAATTTCATCTTCAAATGACAGCAGAGCTTCTTAGGTGAGGCTAGAACTTCATCATTTTGTTGTTAGATATTCATTCTTGTGTCAACAGTGGTGTCAATTGCATCTCTGCTTTAGGTGTGATCCCATGCTATTGGAAGATGCACTCTGTAAGCGTGTAATGGTTACCCCTGAAGAAGTTATCAAGAAAAGTCTTGATCCTCTTGCTGCGGCAATTAGCAGGGATGGCTTAGCCAAGACAATATACTCTCGCTTGTTTGATTGGTAAGATGCTAACTGCTGGATCATGGTTTCAGGTCAGAAAATGTCTCAGTTCTTATTTCGTTGGAAAGTGAAAAGTGAATTTACTTTTGATATGTCCAGGTTGGTGGATAAAATTAACGATTCCATTGGGCAAGATGTTGAGTCAAAATGTTTGATTGGGGTCCTTGACATATATGGTTTTGAAAGTTTTATAACTAACAGGTATTACCCATGATTCTGTAAATATGTAAATATACTCATTCGTAGATTGATGGTAGCATGTGTCTGGGAATATATTTGAGAGAGAGAACATAGTGCTTGATGTTGATTCTGACTTGAACAACTTTGTCATCCTATGCAGTTTTGAACAGTTTTGCATTAATTTTACTAATGAGAAGCTGCAACAACATTTCAACCAGGTATGAGGTCACTGCTATTTGGAGGGCTTTAGTTTTGCTCATGTTTCTCATTGCATAATCCACATGCCATGGTATCATTCAGCACGTGTTCAAGAAGGAGCAAGAGGAGTACGTGAAGGAGGAAATCAATTGGAGCTACGTAGAATTTGTTGATAATCAAGATGTTCTAGATCTCATTGAGAAGGTTGCCTTACTATTTCTTCAATCGTTCATCTGTCACTAATGTTAATGCTTAACTAGATTGTTACTCTTTTAACTGAAGAGGAGATTCTTGACTGGAACTTGATACCTGTTCTATGTAAAGAGAAATGCAACTAAATTCTCTCTTTTTTCTCGTGCATGGAATTTTGGTTCTTACAATATGAGATTAACTGAGAATGAAGTTCCTTTAGTGGAACCTAAGCCAAGTGTGAGTATACAGAGGAGGACTGCAACCAATTTTCGCTTTAGTTTAGGGATGGGAAGTGTTTGGTTGGGGGATTTGAAACATATTATGTTCAATGTAGTCAGAATGCATGAGGCACTTGCCTTAAACTTTTCCAGATGCATCCTCTGTTTTGATCTTATTTTTCTTCTCTCATATACACTTTTCAATCAGTAGTTGAAGGGTCTGCTTAGCTTTCATAGCACATCATTAATTCATGCTGCTTTTGCAGAAATCAAGTGGGGTCATTGCTCTGCTGGATGAAGCATGGTATGATTACATTTCTTTGCTTCCTCCAGTTTGTGGTGCATATATATTTTGAGCCTACCCCAACTGTGATACAAAGGAGAGGGTTATATTGTTGTATTTTTATTCTCACTCACCTTATCCTGCCAAAAGGTCTTTTTTATGGAAATTTTTGCAATTTTTGTTATTTTTTCCCACTTATGCAGTGAACATTTTCGCTTTCAGTATGTTCCCAAAAGCAACTCATGAGACATTTGCACAAAAGCTTTATCAAGCATTCAAAGATCACAAGCGGTTCATAAAGCCAAAGTTGACTCGTTCAGATTTTACCATTGTTCACTATGCTGGAGAGGTGAGCTGTTCCTGCCTTTTCTTGTACAAATTAGTGTAAATAGTTCTGCTTTTCATTGTACTTTAATATCACAATTGCATTCAAAATTTTCAGGTTCAGTATCAATCTGATCAATTTCTAGATAAAAACAAAGACTATGTCGTCCCTGAACATCAAGACTTGTTGTGTTCTTCCAAATGCTCTTTCGTAGCAGGTCTTTTTCCTCCATTATTAGAGGAGACAACCAAATCATCCAAGTTTTCATCAGTTGGTTCTCGTTTTAAGGTATTTCATTTGTCAAAATTATTTTACCTCTGAGGAGGAGCTTTACCACAGTAAAACGCATATACTGGGCCATGCTCATTTAATGGTAAATGTGTGTTATTTGCCATCATCTCTCCTATAACATCCGTTGTAAGCACGTGTAATTTACCAATGCATGTTAAATAACATCTTTGATTCCACAATCATACCCCATAGGCAAACATCATAACGTTCTGATCTAATTTGTGCAGCTGCAACTACAGCAGCTAATGGATATATTAAATTCCAGAGAGCCCCATTACATTAGATGTGTGAAGCCAAATAATTTGTTAAAACCTTCTGTATTTGAGAATGAAAATATCATTCGGCAACTGCGCTCTGGTGTAAGTGAAACTTGGAATTTCATTGAAATGTCTCATTATCGTTCTCTTCTTTTTCCTTCATTTTATGATCACTGCTATCTGTCTAGGGAGTTCTCGAGGCCATCAGAATCAAATGTGCTGGGTATCCTGCCCATAAGACCTTTTCTGAATTCCTTAACAGATATCGTATTCTTGCACCGGAAGTTTTGAAAGGAAGGTGAGGAGTTGTTTTTGGCCCCGACTGTATAAAATTTGACTGTCACTTTCTGATATGATTTGCATCTATCCACACAGCTATGAAGAAAAAGTGGCATGCAAATGGATTCTGGAAAAGATGGAGATGACTGGATATATGGTAATACCAGAGCCTACAATAAACCTTCAAACTGAATTCCATATTTTTATGCAAGTTTTTGAGATAGATTGACTGACCTCAGACTAGTTTTTTTTTGTTTTTTTTTAAATATTTATTGATGTCCAATAAAACAGCAAGAAAACATATAATTTTGATTGTCCTATCATCATTTTTACATCCTTTGAATATTAAAGGCAGCAATTAATTCTTTTGAGGCTTGCATTGCTTTGCAGATGGGGGAAACAAAAATTTTTCTTAAAGCTGCACAAACAGCCAAGTTGGATGCAAAAAGAGCAAGAGAGCTTCACAATGCAGCAAAGGATATTCAGCGTCACAGTAGAAGATATACTGCTCGTAAAAAGTACATTGTAATGCGGAAGGCTTCTATTCATATACAATCTCATTGGAGAGGTGGGCCAATTTTGGTAATCATGAAGCATGTATCCTAGAATAGTGGACCATTCATGATATTTGACATCCAATTGAACTTTCTCAGCTAGTTGATGACTGTTATTGAAGTGTTTGCTTACAACTTCTCCCTTTTATGTGATGCATATGGCTTTTTACTATATCTGGACTTCAATCAGCATCTAATGCTGGTATGGATTCTAGTTACGGACTAGTTTTATTGTTTTGACTTTCAGGGAAACTTGGTCGCAATTCGTATAAGTACATTAAAAGGCAAGCAGCTGCTGTCAAAATTCAGAAGAATTTGCGCAGACAACTGGCGAGAAGAAATTTTAACAGGATTAAGTGCTGTGCTCTAGTTTTGCAAACAGGTTTAAGGGCAATGGATGCCCGTGAAAAATGTAGAGTTAGAGGGAAAATGAAGGCAGCCACTGTTATACAGGTGAGTACAAGCTTCTTTATTGTTCTCTCAGACATTTACCTGTTTGTTTCCGGTGTTATGCTACAATGATATTTACTTGAGTATTTACAGGCCAATTGGCGTTGCCACAAGGATGTTTCATGCTATAACCAGCTGAAGAAAGCGTCAGTCGATTCTAATGCTGCTGGGGCAGAGGCTACCAAATCAAAGATTGTAGGTGTTAGTATATGTCATCATGCAATGACAGCACACACTTCTAATTCATAATTCTTTAGCACACCTACGTCCTTGTTTCTTTCATGACTTCAAAACCCATATACACACTGCTTCCATTTGATCATCAAAGTGGGCTTCCAATGCAATGGACATATGGTTATCATAGTTACCTAAAAAAAAAAAAAATAACCAGTCTGCTTAGCCATTGCTAGTCTTACAAATTGCATAGGTGCTATACATTTGCTGTTTTCTTTCTACCAGATCAATGAATCATCAATGCTAATAAAAACCTGATTACTTTTGTTTTTCTTTCATTTCCCTCAGCAGTAAAGCTTATGCAAATTTTCTGTTTTCTTCAGCCAGGAGGAAGTACAGCCTCAGTTGAAGAAGAAAATTCTGAACTAGTAAAGCAACTAGGAGAACTTACATGCTGTTTACAATCAGAGAGACAACTAAGGGTAAGATATTGGTAACCTATTTCTATGTGTGTGTATAGAAAGAGAAGAAAGGGTGAGATATGAATATTATTGCATGTTATCAATCACCATTTTATTACGATTTGCAAGGATTGAACCTTGTTCTTTGACCTCTTTAGTATTCCGCACCTAGTACACAAAAAATTATCAATTATTGCTTGATACGATTATCAGTGGTTTGGATTATGGTAGTTATAAGCCCCAGTTACCATCACATTGTGTGCAAAAAGATATGCTTGATGAGTTTGAAACAGATGCCTGATATTTATGCCATTCAGTACAGCCTCTTACTGATGTTCAAACATGTAGATCAACTTGGAAGAAGCAAAAGAACAAGAGATAAGATTGTTGCAGCATTCCCTTCAAACTTTGCAAAACAAATTTGATGAAGCAAATGCATTGCTTCTCAAGGAACACGAGTCCCCATCAAAAGCCAATGGTATGGATTGTACTGTGATCGAGGCCTCGGCACACCGCCAAGGTGCAGAGGAGATTGAGAACCTCCATGCAGAAGTGGAAATTTTTAAGGTGATGGTGTAACTTATCCACTTAAACTAGCCGACATATATATGTATATATGTGTGTGTGTGTGTGTGTGTGTGTGTGTGTCCAATATAACGGTATCTAAAAAAGCGAGCAAGCAATGAGACGCTTGTGCAATAGAGATGGCAATTTAGGAGTTGAAGTCATGAAAATTTAGGGGCCATCTGATGTCACCCGCATCTTCAATCTACTCAATTGCATACACAAATATAAATTACACAGACTGAAACCTGCACCTATGAATATATTTTTCCCTCCCCATTGGTAGTGTTAAAAGAAAATGAGAAAAATGTAATCTTTCTTTTGCTAAGTAATGGTTCTTTTAGAAATAACAATTGAATTTAGTGAAAATTTGCTACTAGTATTTATTAAATCAGTCCTACTTTTGCCATGACCTGACAGATCCCAGATTACTGGGAGCATATTTACTGACTGTTAGACTTAAGATACTTGTGTCCTTCTAAGGCGTGCTATGAGTTGAGATTTCTCCTTATATTGGGATTTGAACTCATTTTTTGGCTGTTTAAATCTAATATTTGTTGTATAAGTGTTCGACCTCGTCCTATATTACACAGGCCTTGTTACGGGAAGAAAAACAAAGAGCAGATAACTTTGAGAGGCAATACGCTGAAGTCCAGGAATTAAGTGAAAAAAGACTAAAGAAGCTAGAAGAAACCAAAAGAAGAGTTTATCAACTTCAAGGCTCCTTGAACAGGTAAAAATCATGAGAAAACTTTTAAAGCAAATACAGTGAAACATACATACTTGCATCTGAAAATGGATATACTTAGGACAAGGAAAGGATCATCACTTTGACATTACCTATTCCCTATTGTTGTTTAGATAAACACACTTACAATGTGACATCTAAGTTAATGGTGACAAAGTGAAAACAACCCTGAGTCTGACTAATACTTACTCTGATTTAGTGGGTCTCAGGATGTTATACTCTATGTCAGATCAATTTGCCGAGCTGAAAACGATCTTGCATTTGTCCTCAAACTCTGCATCTACTTCTAGAGCCGTTGCTGCAGGTGAACAGGCTGATGAACCCTCTGACAATTCTGATGCTTCATCTAGTGACTCGGATTTCACTTTTCCGGCTCCAGCTAACTTCTCTTCCACCAATCCTAATACCTTCCCACTAGTAGTTTCAGATCTCTCATCAGATGAAAATTCAGGTTAGTCTTGCTTTCTTGATGTGAACCATATCTCCTCATAAAACTTTTCTGCTACTAAGGATTTTATGGAGTAGTTCGATAGGTTGGAAGGATTGCGGAAGATCTTAGAATTCCGCCTCTGAAAAGCAAATTGCATGATTGAGCAAAGTTATATCCCAATAGCTGAGCATTATTCTATGTGTTGTGTCTTTGCAATTTCATCACGCAGGAGGTTCTGAACGCTGGAAGAGTGACAAGGAGGGGGGATTTGAGGACTACTTCTAATCCAACTTTTTTACCTTTTCGGATGTTAACTTAACTGGACATGGCCCAATCGGTTGACCTTAGAGTAGGTGCCTACACGAATTGTTATAGTGAAAGTCCATATATTGGAACTTGGAAGTGTTTCTCTGGTTTCCCAAAATCATGTACTCCTGCCAAAGTACTATTTTTCAGACCACATTGTGTATTTGTTTTTCGTTCACTAACAACGGTACCGTATCTGTTGATAAGGCCAAGTTGATCATTAGGAACATCTGGTGCGGGTTTACTTTTATCTGGACAAAGGGCTAAAAGTACTGTACATACATATATATATAGATAGTATGGGGTCTGGATTCTGCAAATTCAAGAACAGCTGGGAATTGACTTCAGAGCAGCTGCAGCAAGGGAACAAGGATTTTCTCATTGAACATGTTGCAAAACAGCCAAGTGGTAGTAGCCCAATCACCTCGTTGAGTGCAAAATGCCATCACTGGAGAACAAGAACAGGGCATCGTGTTTTTCAATTGGATTGGATATAACCCACACATTGATCATTTTTTGGAGGTTTGAGAAAGCGGAATATACGTGTTTTGAACTGACGCTTCCTGTCCTTGCTAAAATAAGTGCCAGAACCACACGCCACTCTGGAATCTGGATACTCGTAGAGCCATAGACGAAGTATTCGCATGTTCCAGGGTAATGTTTGAGGCAACGTCTGCAAATAATGTGTGATATTGACAAGCAAACTCTTGTGTAACGTTGTCGGCTGGCAAATTTTGCTTCTGGACAAGACCATCTAACAGCATACTCATCTGTAGTTTGTTTCACCAGTGAATCGCTAGTAGCAATTTGTAGTCCTACTTGTAGCATCTTATCATAGAGTTCTCAGTTTTGTCAACAAGTCCCTTCCTCATATATCTCAACAAAACAAACCATAAACACTGCCAATAATCATTACTGACTTCTTTTGCATCAGCATTTTGCACAAATGTTCATCTACTCTATCCTCCTGTCATTCTCTTTTGGCTACAATTAAGAAAGTATGGAGCAACAATTTGTTGCAAGAATTAGCGACTCCAGTCACTATTTCGTTGCCTTGTTGTATCCGTAGAAGCACCGATAAACTTCGGCGAAGGGTTGACGTACGGAGACATGAAATTCAATGTTTCAACACTTTCAAGTATAAAAAACATTTAATTACTCACATAGTTTTGGACTCTGTTCAGATTCTATGAAAATACATTTTTGAACACTTGTACAGAATTAAACTTGAGTTATTTTAAATCATGGAAATAAATTTAAGTAGTTATAAAAATTAAATCAACTAATAGTATAAACAAAAATTTAATTTAGATCTAAATAGGTTTTTGGTCTTTTTTCCAAAATCAAATCCAATATCACTTTGGATTTTATAGCCGACTTATGAAACTGCATTATGAATATAACAGAAGAAAAAAAGAGACGCTAAAAAAAAATATAAAATGGTATTAACGTGTCTGTTATTTTTTTTATATATAGACGGAGGTGGGATTCGAGTCCGAGTCTCTACGGGTATCTTTGTTACTGTAAAACAATCAATGAGCTATATGGGGTTAATACACCCCGTCTCAATTTTTTGTCATTTTATTTTAGTCAGTTCTATATTTTTATTGGTTACAAAATTTTTATCTGTTAGTTTAACATAGTCACAACTGTTAAAAAAAAACCGTAACAGAAATAAACTCCTTAGATTTGAATATTTTAATATATATTTTTACAAAATTACCCCTCTCTCGTCTGACACGCGTCCTTTGAGTTCCAATTCCAGACAAACTATCCAGAGTCTAACGAATACAAAATTTGGATAAGGAACTGATTAAAATAAAATGACAGATTTGTGTATTAACGCAAGCTATATGCCAATTATTTATTAACCTACTTTTATTTTAAGAAAAATAATATATTTTTTTTTCTATCGAATAATCCAGTTCGAATACTGTCGAACTTCAAAAGAGATGATTCTATCTCACTATTGATTTTTACTCTCTCTTTTTTAATTTTTAATTTTAGTTTTATAAGCGCTTTACTTTCTTTTTTCTTTATGATAACATAACAATAATAATCTATTCCTTTTCTATTCCTTTTATTATTAGTATTACTAACGTCGGTGACCCGGATTTACTTGCCGACTTCATCCTTATAAATACAGATGAGTTATTGTTCTGCTAAATCAATTCTCCCTCACTCAGTCTCTTAATTACTCTCCCATGGCGACTAGGAAGGTTTGGAACCACAATTTGGTGGAAGAATTAGCTATTCTAGACCAAACTTTGCTCCGGTGGCGTGTGGTGTCTATTGACACCGAGTTTCCAGGTTTTATCGAAAAAACTCCCAGAAAAGCCGATGAAGATTTGTTATACGGGGATCTGAAATTCAACGTCGACGCGACCAAGCTGATTCAATTGGGTTTGACGCTGTCCGACAATGAAGGTTGTGTTCTTGCAACCTGGGAATTCAATGTTAATTTCGATCTTGAAACCGATTTGTACACCGAAGACTCCGTCTTATTTCTTATAAAATCGGGGATCAAATTTCCTGCGTTAAAGAAATATGGAATAGACCCGACGGACTTATCCGATGGGTTCGCGTACATTCTTTCCCGTCACCGGAATTTGACATGTGTTACTTTCCATGGATTGTACGACATGGCCTACTTTTTAAAATTGGTTACAAGGGGTGCTCCTCTGCCTTCCTCTGCATCAAAGTTTACAGCTTTAGTCGGGAAAGTGTTCGGTAGGGTTTGCGATTTGAAGTTTATTGCCAAATTCTGCGACGGACTTAACGGCGGAGAGCTGTCCCTGGCGAAGGCGGCGCGAATCTTGAAGGTGGATCAGTTGGGCGGCGCCGCGCATCACGCGGGTTCGGATAGTCTGCTGACGGCTGCGGTGTATGCGAAATTGAAATCTGTTTATGAGGTTGATGAGTTGGAGTACATGGGTTTCTTGTACAGCCTCAAGTCAAGGATTCGGGTCACTAATGGGTATTTGGATCAGACGGCTATGGTAATGCCTTACTACTGTGGGTCCCCTGATCTTCTTGCATCACTGTTTTGGGATGAACCCACTCACCAGTTTAGTGATTAGCTTAGTGCTGTAATGGTATGATAATTCTATTTTAGTACTCTCTAAATTAATCTTGTTAATCACAGAGCAAAATTTCCAATTCAAATGCTTTTTATATATATAAGATGGAACTAACAATCTCTTTTTGTGAAAGTATGGATAACTGTTATGCAACATGGTTCAAGGCATAAGTATTTTTTTTCTTCTTCAAATATTGATAAATTGGGGAGGCCTCTTGGCAAGAAAACAATAACTGTTTTATAATTTTGATTGCTGTGCCTTCTGGGTACATATGTTTCTTGGGCTTATATGATAAATCAACACACCTCCCTAATCTGGGTTGGGCTCGATGGGCTACTTACGTTACAGATTTTTTAATTAGCCCACGAGATCAAAATCTACAAATTGCTATTGAAAAGCTTTTGTTTGGTATTGCTAACTGCTAATACTATTTTAATTAAGATTACAAGACGTATTAGGCCATTTGTATTAGCTGTGATTACCATTCAATTCCATACATAATTGACCAGATGCATTTGTTTTATGTTTTTTTCAATGGTCAAAATTACTAATGGTCACAATATCAACGTATATATTTCTTTTATCAAGAAGTAAATTTGACCGTTAAATTTATCAACAATTTTTATTTTATTATTACCAATTTTATAATGAGAAATGATAGTGGACAATAATTAAATTAAGGGGAAATGGAGGTCACACCAGTAACACTTGGCGCCTAAATGTAAGACCGGTTTTGTCGTGATCATCACCTAAGCGAGCTAGAATTGGTGCAATGAGACATATATAAAGTGGGCAATAAAAAGAGGAGTCCCTTTTCACCTAGACCTTAAACTATTAAATCATGAATAATACCAACGGGAAACCAAATCATGATTAGAGCAGTAGACGACGAAAGATTTGGTAAAATAAAATTATTGAAAAATAAAAATAACAATCATATATAGCACTCACGTTATTGTCGTCCATGGACCATCGGCTCTTCTCCTTGTCCATGTCCATATGCCGCAGATTCACCCTAACCTCTCTCTCATTTCTTTTCTTTTTGTGTTAGTATAGTAGACTTAGTCAAGTAGTATTCAGTTTACTCCTCGTAGGACTCAGTCAAGTTATACTCGATCCACTTTTCGTACGAATATGTTTCATATACTAATAGATTTCACAAAATTTTCATAAAAATTGACGTTAAAATTTGAGTGGTTTATAACACCCTAATTGTTCGTAGGTACGTAGGTAAATTAAAAATAATTTTTTTATTAATTATATATAATAGTGGATGAATTAACGTGTGGGTTCATTCTAGAGCGCAAAAGGTTTGCACAATGTAAATTGTGATTTCTTCACTAAAGATGGCAAAAGACACCACCTATATATCTGCTTTGTGGGTTACTAAAATGTTTAGTATTTTGTGTGTGTATTAGTCGGTACATAATGTAATCTCATCTAATAGCTCACAATGTGATCATTTTGTGAACCACTAAATATTTAGTACTTTCTTTTATATATTAGTCGATATATAACGTAAATCCATCAAACAACTCACAAAAAGAGACGACAATAGTGTCACATTATCTATCTTATGCCAAACAATATTTCCTACTTAAAAATATATACATTACCTGATTAAAACTGTAAACTATTAATATTTAAATCGATCAAAATAATGTACACTACAAAATTAGTCTACACAAGAATGATTTATGTGTTATGTCTGGTTGTGGCCTACTGAACCACTATATGACCTTTTGTCGCTCGGCATCGTCGGAATTAATAATTAAGTAGAATTTTAGACACTTTTGAAGAATGGGGTAGCTAGCAAGGGTTGTACTCCCTCCGTTTTTGAATAATCGTCACTGGCTACTATTCATACATGCGTTTCGAGGAGGCAGAATGACTCACTATTTGACCTAAAAAGTTCCGTACTTTTTCTCGGACGTACGTTAAGGATTAACGTATGTTAGGAAAAAAGTACGGATTTTTTTGGGGTCAAATAGTGAGCCATTCGGCCTCCTCGAAACGCGTGCATAAACAGTAAAGTGTCAATTATTCGAAAACGGAGGGAGTATCATCTACGTATATAGAATGTGTAGGGTACTGTTAATTGTTTTGTCCCTAATGTTAGAAGGGTAGGGTGGAAATGCAATATTTCTTTTATAGTGCAAGATTTTTTTTTTTTTTTGAAACATACTCCACACATTATTATTATTACAAGAGCTTAGCCTATAAATCTCATTCTAATTAATTGTATCATATGGATCAAACCTATTTTATAAAAAACAACATGTATATTAATCAGCACTAATTACTTATACTATAATTTCATGCGTGCATGCAATAATCAAAAATTAGCTTGTGTGATATATATACTGTTACACTTGACCGTCACTATAATGACATTTTCCACGCTCTCTAATAAAAAAAACTGGCCTGCACATCCTAATTAAAAAAGAATTAAGATGCAATTAAAAGTTACATATATGGGGAGAAAATATATGGCAATTATTACTGTGCAAATTTTGTATAGTTAATTAACTGTATACTCAGCACATAATTTTCCTCAATTATTTTTTTACAAACGGTAAAAAAAAATTAATTGAGACCGGATTTTTTTAGTTAATAATTTACAGTAATGTTGAAGAAAATTGAGATTAGGAAATTAAGGGTTAATTAAATTGGTGATGTTGACTGTGTATGGTGACATACCGGATGATCTGTTCTCCAGTATTAGTTGGGTCGTCGATTTGGCCGTGTATGTGTAAGAACGGAGGCGATACTTAAAAGACAAATCACAAAACGACAACGTTTCTCGTTTCATTATTATATAATTAGGGGAACGAAAGTTCCTTCGTCTTTCCTAATCAGTAATTAGGGTGTAGTCAGCATGGTCTATTTTTATCGTTGGGGTAGCAATATGGTGTCCTTGAATAGACGGGATATAAATAATATTTTTTGTCTCATTTAATAAATGACTCGGGTCAGATCCATTCTGCTATATATACACACAGACGTCCGTTTATTATTTATTTTTTTACCACATTATTTAATTTTAAAAAAACCCATATTTTCTAATATTTTCTAATAACCAGACTCACCGTCAACTCACCAATTTACCTTTTCTTCACCGCCGCAAGCTCCTCCCCGACTGTGTCAAAAATCTCCTCCCACGCACTCGCCCATCCGCCTCTCACGTCACGTAGCTTCATCCTCCCATTCCCCCACTCCATCCAGCTCCACCCCTTATTTAGCGACCCCATCACATCCTCCACACACGATCCCTCACAAGTCGTAATTGCTCGGCGGGAAGCAGTTTCAGATATTTGGTAAATCATTTCGTTTCTTTTATGTTTAGTCATTTTCGTATGTTTGTTAAGTAGAATATGCTTGAACTAAGTGCTTTTACTGTGATATTCTAGATTTGATTATCCTTTATTGGGTCTATTTATGCCTTCAACCTGATTGTTGAAATGCTAATCTGAAACTTTTTCTTATCCATTCTAAGTTTTACTATGTGCTTTGATTGAAAATCAGTATATCATTATCAAATATTTGTGTGTTCGTCTTTGATGTCATGTTTGCTAATGAAGAGCGGTAATTTTTTGTGTTCCTTATTTTTCATACGTTAAAATTATATAAGCTTTCTACACGTTGTTGGTGGTGATATTGTAAAGCTTGACCCTTTGTCATTTTCTCTTAATTTTCAACAACTCAATTTTTTTATTATTCCATTCTTGAACTTGAATAAATAGCATTTATTGCTGATAATTATAGCTAAAAGTGTAATTGTGATGTAGTAGTTGTTAGTGATAATTTTTGTGACAATCAGATAGAGTAGGATGTGGAATATGCTTCTCTTTCAGTTTTTGATGGGTAGACATATTTGGTAGATACTAGTAATAGAAGGAAAACTTTGTTGTAGAAATGGGAAGATTTATTGAATTTCTTATACTACTGCAAAGTCATTCTGAATTTGTGCTCTATCTGCTTAAGGCCCTTTCCGCAATTCCGCATCACTTTTCAGTAACTTCCACATGAGATTGGATGGTAAGAGCTGCAAACTGCTTTTCCTGTGTTTGTTTAGGCATATCCAGAAAGGAGTTCAAAGAATCAATGTTTGGAAACAACAGCTCAAGCAAATTCTTGTAAAGTAACAACTACCTGATTTGATTTTATTTCTCTTAAACATTTACTTTTCTTGTGTTCTTATTAATTTTCTAATGTAGATGGAAGATGCAAGTACAACTTTGAAAATTAATAGGAATGCTTAAAGTTTATCGATTGATATTGAAGTTAATAGTTTGAAAGAAGAAAATTTTTCTTCTTCGGTATACGTGATTTCTCTTAAATATTCGTGGTTGTGTTCATGGTTTCATTCATAACCCCATGACTCAATCCATGAATCGTTCGCTGGTAGTTGAAAAAAATATTTTTTCTTTTTTTGAAAAAAATTAATTTTTCAAAAAGATATTATTAGGACGGGAATTCGTCCAAACTCTGCTCATTTAGATGGACGGATCTGGTCCGTCCGTTTATTAAATGTGCTGGGACTAATCTGTCCTGTTTATTTTTGGGACTAAACAAACTTGGTTCATAGATGTCCTTTCGTCTGTTTTGCCACTCCTATTCACATCTCATTATTACGCGCTAATCATTCGAACTAATTATATTTTTGCGCCATTAATTAAGTTTTCCTTTAAAAATTAAGACAAAAAGGGAGCCACTCTTTAATGATTTTTATTTTATTTTTTTATTTTATATATATATATATATATATAAAAGACCATCTAGAATTGTTGAACCTTTGACCAAAATTTTACTAACCGTGGTAATTGCAAAACTTCTCTCTTTTTGTGATAATAAGTATATTATACATTTATATATCGATAAGTATTATATATGAATAATTAAACAGGTAATTAGGTCATAAGAATAAGCTAATTAAATGAATACTTTATTAGCCACCTATATATAGTAGCGTACCGTTAGGAATTATAAACACACAAATGCATACAAATACATATGGCTAATATAGAATTTGAGAAACTAAAAGTTAGTCGAAAAAAATTTAAAAAACCTAGTCACCCATTCTCTACCTCTCATGAAAAAACCGTAGCCACCCCGGGGCTATCAAGCTAAGCTAAAACGGCTTGGTAGCTCTCACTTCTTTATATTATTGTTATTTTTATTCCAATAAAATAGTTTTATGGATAATTTAGATCCACAATTATGTATTTATTAATTTATTATTATTTTCTTGAGGTTTAATCATTTTTTGTGAAGTATAGTTGTTTATTTGTAAGGTCTAATTCTTTATAGTATTCCTTTGTATTCTAATTCGTAAAAAGTGTACAATAGATAAGATTTCACAATATGTAGTAAAACTATTGGATTGAGCTTGCAATGAAAATGAAGATTCAACGTTTGTATTATTACCAAAAAAAGAAAACAGAATTCTTATATTTTGTATTCTTTTTATTGATCAAAATCGTATTTGGTAGTTTTTGTTATGATTAAAAAACCATACTTTTGATTATTGATGCCATTAACATTATTTACTGTTATGCGCATTATGGGGTTTGGAGTTAAGTGGAGGGGCTGGATTAGGCAATGTATTAGTTCGAACAAGGTTTCTGTTTTGATCAATGGATCCCCCTCAGAGCAATTTGATGTGGAGAGGGGTCTTCGTCAGGGTTGCTCAATGTCTCCTTTTTTGTTCAACATAACTGCGGAGGGTCTTCATAGGTTATTTGTCAGAGCAGAGGAGGTGGAGATCTTGCACGGGATAGGTTGTCCTGTTAATGGATGGAATCTGAGTCATCTTCAATTTGCTGACGATACCTTAATTTTTGTCAACAATAATGAGGAGGAAATCCAGGGTGTGAAGGGTATTCTGAGGTGGTTTGACGCGTACTCTGGCCTTAGAGTAAACTTTCACAAAAGTACCCTTGTTGGAGTGAACATTAATGACCAGATCGGATCCATTTTGGCTAACCGGGCAGGTTGTAGGTATGAAGCTCTTCCTTTCAAATACCTTGGATCCTTGGTGGGTTTTAATAGGAATAGGATTTCGGATTGGCAATTCCTTGTCCAAAAAGTTCGGAAGAAGTTAGCTACTTGGAAAGGCCATCTCCTTTCTGTGGGAGGTAGGGTCACTTTGATCAAATCAGCGCTTACTAGCCTCCCTATTTACAATATGTCGATTTACCGGATGCCAAAGACGATCCTGAAGAAATGTGAAGGGGTTATGCGTCGCTTCTTATGGAGTGGTAAGGATGATAAGAAGGGTTTGCATAAGGTGAAATGGGAAGAGGTATCGCGGTCTACCTCCCTTGGAGGTTTGGGTATTGGGAATCTCCAGGAGCGCAACGTGGTGCTGTTATTTAAGTGGGTTTGGGAGCTGATCAATGGCAGTCGGAAGATGTGGGCCGAGATTATTCGAAAACAATACGGTATCAGCTCAGCAGGTGATTTATGGCGGCTAAGAGATGCTGGTCTATCGCCTATTTGGAAGGATATCTTTAGAGTGTGCGGGAGGGGGAGTGATTTCTTTCAAGTCTGGTCTGATCATTTATCCATGAGCGTGGGTGACGGGGAATCCACCCATTTTTGGTGGGATCCGTGGGTTGATAGGCAACCTTTGGCTCTGCTTTACCCTAGATTATATCACCTATCTACAAATCAGGAAGGGATGGTTAGTCAGTTCGGGGAATTGAGGGAGGCGGTTTGGAGGTGGCGTGGGGATTGGAGAAGAGGGCTTTTTGATTGGGAAGTGGAGGAGTGGACGAACCTTTGTGAGCATCTCGAGACTCCTTCCAGGGGGGTTCGGCCTAGTGATTTGCGGTGGAGTTTGGACAGATCTGGTTCCTTCACGATTCAATCAGGATATAAATGTTGGGAGGAATTGAAATTCGTTAAAATGCCTCTGTTACATTCTTGTTGGACTGGTTTGGTTCCTTTTCGTGTTGAGTTCTTTCTTTGGTTATCGATTAGGGAAAGAATTGTTACCAGGAGTTTTCTCGAGAGTCGTCTCATGATCCCTGCGAGTGAGAATTTCTGCCCATTATGTAGAAGGGATTCGGAGGATGTCACTCACCTTTTCCTAAGGTGCGGGGTTATTAGAGAAGTGTGGGATTACTTCATGAGGTGGCTGCGGGTAAAGTGGTGTCAGCCGAGGGATTTAGCTGATCTTTGGCAGTCTTGGACGAGTATAATACCATCTGTTGGCAAGCATGTTAGAGAGATGTGGATTACTCTGTATTATGCGATCATTTGGTCTATATGGAAGCAGCGGAACGACATGGTATTTAGACAAAGGGAGTTTTCGGAGTTTGGTTGTATCCAGATGATTTTTTCTATGTGGCATTGGTGGTTGAAGAGCAAAGACAACTCCTTCGCTTACAGCGTGACTGATATGATGCAGTCTTCTGCTTGGATCTGTGGCCTTTAATGTGGCTCGTCAGGTTCTGTTCTTTTTTCAATCCCGGTTTGTTTTGTTTTTTCGGCCAGGTTGATAGGTTCGTGATTCTTCTGGCTTTCTGAGAGAGTTGTTGCTCTCGTGTCTTGTAATACGGTTTCGCTTTTTCTTTTGGTTAGGGGCTTTTGTTAGCTTCCTGGTGTGAGGCTGCAGCAGGTGGTTTCTTTGTTCCAGGCTGCTGTTTTCTTGGTTGTTTTTGCCATGTCCTTCATGGCCATTCATATATATAATACATTTTCTTCTGCTTAAAAAAAAACATTATTTACTGTAAGTAATCATTCTTTTATTATCAATCAATAAAACTCTATTTTAAAGGGAAAAAATAATAATATAGAATTTGAGAGATGAAAGACAAATTAAAAGCCAGGTTAAAAAATCCAACATAGGTGAAAGCAACAAGAGCCAGGCCAAGGAGACAATTAGCCATATAAAATTAACATCAAATTAAAAAACAATATTTAATAACCAAAAAAAGAAAAATGGTCTCAGAAGGTAGATCCTGTCGCCGGCTACACCCTCCCTTCCCTTCAAACATGTAAGACTTTTCCTCTCTCCACTAAACACCTCCTTAATTGAACTTATAAACACCATCTTCTTATGTTTTTTTTTTGTTTTTTTGAAAAATGAAAACTGTCCTTTTTGGATCTTTCTAACTCCAGTATTCACACCATCTCTTCTATATATATAAACACAAATCTAGCTAGCTACTTCCTCCAATTCCTTCTCCACTATAAGCAAAACTCCCTCGTCAATAGATCATCTTTTACCAATTCTTGCATCTATTATACATATCATGGAATCAAACCACCACGAGGACTCAAAGAGCTCGAGCGAGGAAACGGATCGATCCAACGATGATAGCATGGGGACGGGGAGGTCCTACGAGTGTGTGTTTTGCAAGAGAGGGTTTACTACGGCACAAGCTTTAGGAGGGCACATGAATATTCATAGGAAAGATAGGGCAAAGTCAAGGCCGGGCTCAGTTGCTTCGATCTCAAGCAAAGTCGTCATTAATGATGATCAGGAAGAGTATGGAAGTTTAATTAGAGGGTACCCTCAAGTGATCCAAAGCTACCCACCTCCTCATCAGTACTACCCTACAAATAATCACCATGAGGTACACATAAACAATTACCAATCTTTTTTTCCTTCTTCTTCTCCTCCTATTACTACTACTACATGGGGACCGGGTTCGTTTGGCGCAACAGTACATGGAGAAGATTTTTATGTGCGAAGTTCACACCAATTGATGATGGATGACTGGAGAAGCTGTCTGAGCTTGCAAATTGGCGCGTCGCGTGGGGATCGAGGTAGTAAAGAAATGAGAGAGGACGGCAGTGGATTGCAGGAAGATGAATTGGATTTGGAGCTTAGACTTGGTCATGATCCATAGTTATATATCAATTAGATATATAAATTAATATTTATGTATAGCTTTAAATTTTGCAAATGTTTCAATTAAGTGATGAAGCTGGGGAAAGAAAGAGAGAGGGAACGTGGGATTGTGTTGTGTGTATTTTTGTCATGTCTTGGTGGAAGGAGGTGTAAGAAGGAAAGTGTACACTGAAGCCTAACCCTATCTAGATTGATCAATTAGGGTTGTGTATTAAGGTCAAATCGATGATAATCATCTTAATTAACTGTAAGTGTTTGTCTCTTTTCTTTCTTCCTTTTTTGGGTGCATTTATATAGTTTGTATATACTTGTATATATCCTTAATAATTCTGTTAATTAACTTGTTCGATATGATTTTGTATAATTTCATGATTGACATTCATATATGCTATCCTCGTTAATTGTTTAGAAAATATATCATTGTCGATTTATGGATTCTTGACAATTTCGTTGTAATTCTTCCTCATTTTATGTATTCAGTTTGTAAACTATAGAAACCCTAATTCCCGAATTCACTAAAGATTTTTGAAACAATATAAACAATCTTGAATGTAATTAATTTCATACTCCATCTCTTAATTACTTCTAGTATATATTCTACCTTTTTTTTTATGATCTCTTCGGTTATCCTCTTTATCCGTTCGGCAAAAAACTATAATCTTATTCGAGTATGGTCGTACCTCATCCTACCTTCTTTTCTAAAAAAATACTATTACAAATCTATTTTTTTGTTAAATATAATTTCCCTCTAGAGCTTCCTCTTTCTTCTTCTGATTCTTTTTTTAAGTAGTAATGAAACTTGTGGCATTTAACTAGGATTGGTCTATAGCTTTTTTCCCTTACCATGACCATTTTTTAGAACTAAATGAATATTCTAGCTTCCTTCACGGGAATATTGTAATGCCTATTTGATTTTAACTCCAATCTAGTTGACAATATATCCAAGAACATAATGCAAGTTCCCTGACTATGTTAAGAAAAGAAAAAGGAAAAGAAAAAAGAAATAGCTTCTTCTTGACTAATTCTATTTATATTTTTATCTGAAATTCTCTAATTTCTTGGTGACGAGCAATTTGTTTAATATCTTGATATTGCTCAGCGCCTATTCCCTTCACCGTATGGAAATCCTAAATTAGTGCTGATTATTATAAATGTGAAATCATGAGTGGGTGATGCATATGATTGATTTGCTTGTCAGAATCTATAAATTTTGGAAGGTGTTAGGTAGCTAGCTAGGAATCAGCTTTTATATGTTGTTTGTAATTTTATGCCAGAATGTTATAACTATTTTGTGACATGATCACATGACAATGAATATTAAGTGAATGAAAGCAATTTCTTATGACGATCGATATCTTATAAGTATAATGTGACATTACATATTACATATAGTAGCTAGATTATGTTTAAATTATTTTTGTTTGATATATAAATAAATAATGAGTCTCCAAAATTACAGGCGGATGCAAAACCTACAAATCATGGGTGGAGGTGGTAGAATTTTGTGAATACTTCTGCTCTTTTTATTTCTTTCATTACTAATTAAAAGCATAAATATGTACGATGCATGATGAAAATTTGCCTAAAAATAAGGTGTTGGCTTCTGAAAAATATATAGAATATCTATAATTAAGATCAAAAGTTAGAAATAGTGAAGTAGTAACGTGAGAGGGCCAAGAGAATTCTTTCTTCAGCTGAAATAGCCACAGTTATGGTAGACTCTTTGTTCGAGGGCGTTGATTTTTGTGCAACTCTTACCCATGCAAAGTTTGAGGATTTAAATATGGATTTGTTTGGAAAGTCTGAGACATGCTTGAGCGATGCTAAGATGGAGAAGAGCAGTGTTGATGATGTTGTTCTTGTTGGTGGCTCTACCAGAATCCCAAAGTACAGCAGCTGCTACAATATTTCTTCGATGGGAAGAGCATCAACCCTGATGAAGCTGTTGCCTTTGGTGCTGCCGTTCAGGCTGCCATCCTGAGCGGCGTAAAGAATGAGGCGGTGCAGGATCTAGTTCTTGTTGATGTCGCCCCTCTTTCGCTTGGAATAAATGTCAAAGGTGAAATCACTAGTGTTTTAATTCCAAGGAACACGGTGTTTCCTTGCAAGAAGGAGAATGTGTTCGAAACCTCCGAAGACAATCAGTCTAGCGCCTTAATCAAGGTGTATGAAGGTGAGAGAGCAAAATGTGACGACAACAATTTTGCGGGGTGAAATTGTGCTGTCTGGCATTCCTCAGGCACCGAGGGGCGTTTCTAAGTTGAGTGTGCTTCCATATAGATATGCCAATGGTATTTTGAATGTCCCTGCTGAGGACATGACTAACTGGCCGAAGGAAGATGATTACCCTCACCAACGATAAGGGAAGGTTGTGAAAAGGAGAGATAAAGAAGGCGGTGCAAGAAGCGAAGAAATACAAATCTCAAGGTGAGGAGCATAGGAAGAAGGTCATGGCCAAGAATGCATTGGAAAGGTATATATATATGACACGAGAAACAGTGTCCAGGAAGAGAAGATTGGTTCCAAACTGAACCCAGCTGATAAGAACAAGATCGAGGATGCTATCTAGCAGGTTATCGACTGGCTGGATGGTGTCCAGCTCAATGAAACAAAGTTGTTTAGCTTTAACGACAAGTTGAAGGATCTAAAACGCATCTGCAATTCAATTATTGCCAAGATTTACAAGAGTGCTAGTGCTGGTCCTAAGATTGAAAAAATCAACATCGATTATTTGATGGTAGGAATTCTCATGTTTAGATGTCTGATATGGTTTTTTTTGCTTCACTTTTCTTTGGATGTTATTTTGGGGGAAGTTAAGATTTTGCCATCTCTTGAAGTTCAGGTGTTCTGCACTTATATGAACAAAATCTCTTTGTTTATATAATGTCATCTTTGTTGTTTCTCTAAACAAGTATATTTGTTGTCAGTTGTCAGTGTTTTTTTTTTTTTATAAGCCAGTTGTCACTTGTCACTTGTCACTGTTTGTTTATTAAACAGAACTTAGATGAAACGGTATAATTAGCGAAAAAACCGGAACGAGCTTTTAACCCACGCCTGCAACTCAGTACACAGCTCAGTACTCAAGAAAGAACAGTATTCTGAAGAAAGGAAGAAACAACAAAATTGAACACAAAACATTTACAGCTATTCCATGCATTCAATTAGCAGTTGAAATATCTGCAACATCTTTGTACAAACTGTGTGAATATCTTACAGGGAAGAAGACTCATAAAATTCAAACCATGTAGTAGGCTAGCCACTGCAGAAAATCCATGGATCATGTTACCGTGTAAGATAGTATATAACTAGGAATATGACCACAAATGATGCCACCAGCGTAAACATTCTGCGGCTGGATTTGGTTTCAAATACCTAAAAAAACTCATGAGTTAAGATAACAATCAAATCAAAGGAATTTTGTCACAAGTATTTGAAAGGAATTTTGTCACATGGAAAATACAGCAAAGATGACAGAAGTTGAAAGAAAACAGCAATTAGTCATGATCACTCACAAGAAAATAGAAAAAAAAATAAAAACATCATCTAAGTCTACGTACCGTCTTAAAACGGTCCATTGTCCCTGACAGTATGCCTCTTGAAGAATCCATATCATTGCCCTAAATGGAAAGGATATGACATTATTTTAAAAGCAGCAACAACAAATGATGATGCACATAAATGAGAATGGCTCAAGGCAAGTACCATTCTGTCAAGCATGTGATTATGGCCTTCCACTTCCTCATGTATGTCACCTGACAGCTGCAGAAGTAACGTGCATCAAAATTTGTAGGGAGGTATTCAAGTTAATAAACATATACATGCCCAGAAAATACATTCTTCAAAATGCCTCTAGGTTCAGCTTAAACTTCAATTCACTATGTCCTAAAGCTTTTAAAACTTGCAGTTTCCGGACTAGAAATGAACCAAAAAGGGAAGAAGAAAAGAACAACTCATACAAGGAAATTGCTGCAAGGAAATGTTCGTTATTTCTCATCACATATTATATGGGTATGGCACACCTTTCCTTCACGTGGGAGTGTGTGTGTTAGACTTGTTTAATTAGGAATGGATGGATATCAGAGGAAAACAGCATGGATTCAGGAATCTTACTATTATAATTCTTCCAAATGCAGGACAAGATGAGTCTTATTACAAAAAAGTTTTGAACCAATGAAAAAGAGCAAGCTTAACAAAATGATAAACAGTAGAAGCTTTTAGCCACTGCACCAACTAACAAACAATTTACTGGCTGAGATAATACTCACTCTCTTAAGCAAAATCACTCTGTCCTGCAATCCTTCCAAAGCTCGTTCATTATCTTGCTCATCGATTTCATGGGAAGAGTAAGAAGAGGAAGCCCTGATGCCACCCTCCTCGATACCATCAAACAGAGCAACTCTACTGTTACGGACATCCCTGTGAACAGAACATCAGAACCACAGCAGGATAGATCCACACCAAAACAATATAATAGCATTACACAATACATATAATGCAATATAATAGCCTCATATAAGAATATCCAATCTTTGAAAATTGACAATTGGAACCACATTACCAAGTGAAACATTGGTCTAAATACACAAGAAAGAAGAAGTGAACCAAGAAACTAATGGCCAGCTCATGCATTTCTGGACTGAAGAAGCACTGCAACAAGGAAGTTAATGACAGCTAGCTAGGTTCAATCAAGCTGATCCTTACGTGGAGAACATGTGGAGGTTGCTAGAAACCAAATTCTCATGACTTAGACCCCAGTTATAAGCACTAAACAGTTCGATCAAGCAAAACCAGAATGACGGAAACGCAATCCCTTAGTAACCATGAGCAGAATGACAATTATAACATTCTGCAAATCACCACTGTAACACATATGGATCTTCCAAGTAACAAGCCCAAAACCCCAACTAAAACACCATATGGTTCTTCAGTATGTAACGGAAGCGATTCCACTAATTCAACAGTTCCACACAGTTTTATCTTATTCAAAATATAGCATGCACTTTCTCAGTCTAAACAACATATGCAGATCTAGTCAATATGAGATGCGGATACCAAAATTGGATCGGATTAAAACAATTAACGACTAGGAGACAAACGTGGTGGAATGAAACCAAGCATTAGGGTTTCCAATCGGACTAACCTTCTAGAATTCATCGCTTAATCTCTGTTCTTTGAGCGTGCCAAACTTTGCTTCTACTGATTCAAACAGGGAAAAAAGGACAGAAGATACACGATTAGTGAGACTCTATGACGGATCGAGAAAGCGAAATCAGATCTGGAGGAAGTTTTGGCGCGGGGAGTAGGAGTGAGGAAGATGACTGAGAGAGCAGAAGTTACCTTTGGAGGGAATCGAATCCGCTCACTGCGTGAAATGTCAGTAAGAGGAGATTGCTTCCTGGATTTATTTATAATCTTGTGCGGGAGGGTATACAGTTATAAAAGTATGCAGGCAATAAAACGGCGTAGGATGACCGTAAGGGGTCTAATCGGGTCGGTTTTAACCTAAAAGATACCAGTTATTTTGAACGTATTTTTGGGTGTTCGGAATGACATCTGAATCGAAAGATTTAAAATTTGGATCCCGACACCTGGCCGTCAAAATGTAATAGTTCAAATACATACTTTTCAAGAACAACAATATTCAAGTGGAGAGTCAAAACTAGCCAATAGATAATACTCCTTCCCAGTTTAATTAAACGTGGTTTTAACTTTAGGCACATATATTAAAGAGATCGGATGACTCACTATTTGAGATAATTTTATTTCTTACTTTTTTCTCGAACGTACGTTAAGGATGCTCGTACGTTCGAGAAAAAATAAGGGGCAAAATTGTCTTAAATAGTGAGTCATCCGGCCTCCTTAATATGCATGCCCAAAGTCAAAGCGACAGTTAATAAAATTAGGAGGGAGTATTAACTAGTAACATTCTTCTCCTCCGACAACGACACGCCTCCGACGACACTGTCTCCTCCTCTCAATCCCAATGGTTATGCAAAATCCAGTCCTTGCCCCAGAAAAGAGTACCAGAGTTACGCTTCCCGGAGAAAAAAAAATAAAACAGCATAACTCAATAGTCCTCCATGGATTCTCTGTTAGCAAATCAATCCCTATCTCGCCTCAAGCTCTCATCCAAATGGCCAATCCCGTGTACTTTCCTACCCAATCACCATTCTTTTCATTTCAAGTCATCAAATCCCGCCAAATCCATATTCACCATCTTCGCTATCCAAAATCAAGATACCCAGAACGCAGTTCAAGAAACCACCCTTACCAGAACAAGCAATCCTGAAGACGACGAGTCATATGGAGAAGTTAACAAAATCATTGGCAGTAGAGCAGTGGAAGGCGGGAAAGGAATGTAGTACTTGATTGAGTGGAAAGACGGTCACGATCCTTCCTGGGTCCGTTCCGATTTCATAGCCAAAGACGTTGTGGCGGAGTATGAAACCCCATGGTGGATGGCAGACGACAAGGCTCTCGCCGAACTACTAGCCGCCGGTGACTAGCGTGTCGTCGACGCCGTCGACGATGATGGGCACACTGCTCTACTTTTCATATCCGACCTTGGATTTGAGCCATGTGTTAACCTACTAGCCGAAGCCGGAGCCGATCTCATGTCATCGTCGGAGGAGAAGCAGCGCGGTGAGGAAGAGAGAGAGGATGAGGTACCGGATAGGGCAGCACGGTGAGGGAGTGAGGAGGAGGCGGTGTCGTCGGAGGAGAAGGAGGAGGCGGGACCGGAGGAAGAAGGTTTGTGTCGAAGGAAGAGGAGAGTTTGTCGAAGGAGAAGGAGAATGCTTTGGGCAATTTTGAATTTTTTTTATAATGACGTGGCATTTGCCACGCCAAGGGTGCTATTTGGGGGAGCCAAATAGCATTACTCTTTTTTTTATGTTTCCGCAATTTCATGGATTTGATGGCGATGCTGGTATTAGGATGAAAGGTAACATGATGGTGCATCTTGGGTTTGGAGGTGGGAATGGGATTGTGGCCGCTGGGTGCGGACCAGTTCTTTTTCTTTTTTTAATTTTTGGGTTTCCTTCTCTTTTTAATTGATTAATTTTTGGGAAGAAGGGTGGCGACGGAGGTGGAGGCGGAAGTAATGGTGGGCAGCAACAACAGCAATTTCATGGATTTGATGACAGTGCTGGTGGTGGGTGGAGTGAGAGATGTGGGTGTCAGAGGTGAAGGAAAGAAAAGAGGAAAAATGTCCGAAAAATGAGGAAAAAGTCCAAAAAATGACAAAAAGTTAGAGTATTTCTGACGCGGATCCATCTTATCTTAATCTGTGTGATTAGTGGATCCGCGCTAAATAAATAAAAATGGAGGGAGCAGTAGTTTAGAGGATCAATTGAGACAAATAACTAATATAATGGCTAAAAAATAGTGTGTTACTTTTTAACTTAAGTGGATTATTTTCTTTAGGTTTATTAAAGTTTCTCAAATACTCACGAACCTATTTAATTGATGTTTTAAAACAGTTGGCAGTGTTAAACTAATGATTGATTTGTTTCGTTTCATTTGTACAATTTTGCTCATTATTCTCTTTCGAATTTACGAACATGTCATCTTGTTTTTACACTATCATTTTTTTTCTTTTTTCCCCTTTTCTTCCTCTTATCGTGTACCACATCATCATCTTTGCTTCTTCTTCCACTAACACCAAACTAATTTTATTTTATTTTTTTCTATTTTTTTCACCCTTTTCTTCCTCTAAACCTGCACCACATCATCATCTTTGTCTCTTCTTCAACTAACACCAAACCAAACTAGTATTTGTTTTATATCTTCCACCACGTACCAACCCCTCTGCCAAATCCGCCACCACTAGTCCCTCCTCTGTTGCCGCCGCGTCGCATGAACATCAACTCCCACTGGAAAGCAACAGTCAAACCTCATCTTCCATTTTCCGCGGTTCCGACCAATCTTCTATTTGCAACAGCAACAACAACAACAAAATAAGAACATAAAGGCAGATCTTTTATGGTCTAGATCTGTTGGTAGTTCATTTGCTTCGTGGGTTGTGGGTGATGGGTCTAATTTTTTCCTCCTTGTCAAGCCACCGCAGTAGGTTAGAAGACAGACTCTGGCGAAAAGGAAAGGAGAGTGGTGTGCCGTAATCACATACTAAAATTGTATTGAGAAAGGTCAGATGATCTTTAGGGTCTGTTTGGCGTTCCGGTTTGGTGGGAAAAAGTTCTGTGAGTAAAAGTTGGGTGGGAAAATGACTTTTGAGAAACGGAGTGTGTTGTTCGGTAAAAAAATTTAAAATAGCTGTGAGATACCTGAGGTGTTTGGTAAAACAGTTGAAATGAAAACGTTGGAGTATAAAACCCATTTTTTGAAAATTAATAAAAATATAAAAAGTGGATCTAAAATTACTTATCTTGAGATAGAGATTTTATTGTGGTAGTTTTTAATTTATTTTGTTCATTATATAAAGTAAAAAAAAAATATTTAAATGGAAAAAAAAAATAGGAGAGAGAGTGCCAAACCAGCAAGCTAGGTTGGCTGCTGGAGCATTTTGCTCCAGCGTGAGGCGAGGCCAATTTGGCCAGCCTTGGAACTGGGCTTCTCAAGAAGCCTAGTGCAGATGGAGTTTACCAAACACGTTTACCATGGTTTTGGGTTTGGGAATGGACGGTTGGCCACCGAACCTTAACACCAAACACATACTTAGCCTACGTATGAAACAAGGATTATGGCATTGTCAAAAAAAAAATTTAAATAAATTTTTAAATTTTTCTTTATATGGAAAAAAAATATAAAGGGAATGTAGAGAAAATAAATTGTACAAATTTAAAAGAAGAAAAAATTATTTCATTAATATTTTTCTAATTTTGTCTGATAAAATTAATATCCAAATCTTCAAAACAGCATGTACTTATCAGAAAAATATCGCCCGATAGATTTTTACAAGAAAGAAATAACACCAAATATAAACAACAACAACACCAATTATAAGGACAATATGATTATTGAAGTTGTCTCCTCCAACGGGGATTTGCAACCTCACCATCTCCACCATCAATAGTTACATCCGCACCCGCCACCGCCGCAGTAAGCTCAACAACAACAACAACTGATGATTTTTGGTGACAATAGTGGGGACACTACCTATGAAGTGAAAGCTCCCAAGAAGCGAGCAGAGACATGAATTCAAGACGAAACATGAAGTTTGATTGGGCTGAGACAGTATATGGATGGATTGCATTTGGAAACCCAATTTTTTGTTTTGAAAACCAAATGGAAGAAGATGAGTTATAAAGATAAAGTGGTAAAATAATTATTAAAAAAAATCCTTCTCGTTGTCATACACAAATATTATAATTTCCTTCATTTTCTCTTGTATCTAAAAAAAGATAGTCATACAAAAGAATTTCTCTAAAAATTCCCTCCCTCTCCTTTCCTTTCCTTTTCTTTTTCTTGTTAAATTTCTCTTATTTTCCTTCGTACACTTTAGTTCCCATACTAACTATGTAGATAAAAAAAATTTAACCCAAAATGTCATTTTTAGGTGCGAAAGGAGTAGTAAAATGCAAATAATTAATTTAAAATTTCATAATAAATTTATGACATTTTTTCAATTAACCCTCTCTTGCAAAATATGGACCTAAATTTTAATTTTCAACTTATTAAAAGAAAATTCACTTTTATATATGATATGATAATTTTTTGTGTAGCAAATATGATGATATTTTGACATAACATAAAACTAATTATTTAAAATAAAAATAAAAAATGACATCGTAAAACATTTACATAATTAAAAACATCCATTAAGTTTTTTTTCAAACACCCAAATACTCAATCCGTTTGGAATTAAACGTCGTTTATTGTTTGGGCATGCATATTAAGGAGGTCGGATGACTCACTATTTGACCTAAAAGAAATTCTTACTTTTTATTTTTTTAATATGCGTGCCCAAATAGTAAATGTTTAATAAAAGAAAGAGAGAGTATCTAATAAGAGAAATGAATATAAAAAGGGATAAAGCAAAAATTGGTACCTGTACATATATTAAATGAAAGATTTCATCCTTCATGTGTAAATTGCTTTTAAAAGATACCTGTACATTAACAAAACGTCACATTTGGTACCTCGACCTAACGCCGTCCAACCGTCACCGTTAAGTGTCCTACGTGGCATGCCACGTCAGATGCCACGTCAGACACTGCTGACGTGGCATGCCACGTAGGACAGATCCGACCCGTTTCTCTTCCCGCGGGTGGGTTGGATAATTGGGTTTCCAACCCGGTATGAAACGACCATGTACGAACGACGCGTCGTTCAGGATTAAGGTGAACGACGCGTCGTTCATATTAACCTTTAAAATGCTTCCAACAAGGGAATTTCGAGAATCGAACTCAAGGCCTCTTGCACCATATGCGAGAAGCATACCATTAGACCAAACGCTCTTGATGTGTTATCATTGATTGCTGGAAAGCTATATTTAGAAAAAATAATTTAATTAACCTAAAACTCCATAAAAAATTGAAAATTTCCAAAAAATGTAATAATTTCTAAAAAATGAAATTCCAAAAAAAATGTAAAAATTCTAACAAATAATTAATTAATCCAAAAATCCAAAAAAATTGTACAAATTCCAAAAAAAAATCAAAAAATGTAATAACTCCAAAAAAATGTTAAAAATGTAAAAAATCTATAAAAAATTGTAAAATTTAGAAATTAATCTAAAAATTCAGACAGATGTTAAAATTTCAAAATAAAATTAATTAATCTAAAAATCCAAAAAATTGCCAAAAAAATTAGAATTTGTACATTTTTTTGGAATTATTACGTTTTTCTGAATTTTTAGATTAATTAAATTATTTTTGGAATTTTTTACATCTTTTTAGAATTTTTACATTTTTCTAAATTTTTAGATTAATTAAAATTATTATTTTTTAATTTTTACAATTATTTTTGGAATTTTTTACTTCTTTAAAGAATTTTTACATTTTCCTAAATTTTTAGATTAATTAAAATTATTATTTTTTAATTTTTACAATTATTTTTGGAATTTTAACAATTTTTGAATTTTAAAAGTTTTTAAAGTGATGAACATCAAAAGCTACTCACCAAATCGAAGAAAAGTGAGAGAAAGGTGGACGGTCTAGGGTTGAGAAATGAGGAAAGGGTGTGGTAATGGGATGGATTTTAGCGTAATATAGGTTTCCAGCAATCAACAATATCACATTAGGCGCATTTGGTCTAGTGGTATGCTTCTTGCATAGGGTGCAAGAGGTCCTGAGTTCGATTCTCGGAATTCCCTTGATTGAAGCATTTTAAAGCTTAATATGAACGACGCGTCGTTCATACATGGGTATGAAACGACGTCGTTTCATACCGGGTTGGAAACCCAATTATCCAACCCACCCGCGGGAAGAGAAACGGGTCGGATCTGTCCTACGTGGCATGCCACGTCAGCAGTGTCTGACGTGGCATGCCACGTAGGACACTTAACGGTGACAGTTGGACGGCGTTAGGTCGAGGTACCAAATGTGACGTTTTGTTAATATACATGTATCTTTTAAAAGCAATTTACACATAAGGTATGAAATCTTTCATTTAATACAGGTACCAATTTTTGCTTTATCCCATATAAAAATCCGCTAAAACGGATATTCTTTCTTGTTTCCAAGCCAGAAGGGGGAGATGAAAAAGAAAAACTGAAAACTATTAGTTCATCTACAAGGTGTACTGAGAAAGCCACCTCTTCCAATCCAAACTCCAAACCTAAAGATTCACCAAAGGAAGATTCCTTCTATCGCGACCAAAACTGTCGCGATCATCTTCCGCTGACAAAACAACACACTCCTAACTAACTAAATAACTATATATATATACACAAGCGCACAACCGTGACAGTGCATGCCTCCTAAGTCCTAACCAGTGAAAGAGTGACGAAGCAAAGCAATGGCGGCACCGGCGAAGCCATGGAAGGCGGAGTACGCGAAGTCGGCTCGGTCCTCGTGCAAGACCTGCAAAAGTCCAATTGAGAAAGAGATTCTCCGCCTCGGCAAAATGGTTCAAGCCAAACAATTCGACGGTTTCATGCCTGTAATCCCCTTCCCTTTCACTGCGCATTGTTACTTTATCAATGAAATTCGAGTTTGATAACTCGCATTTGCGTTTTCTTTGGGTTTATTAGATGTGGAACCACGCGAATTGTGTGCTGAAGAAACCGAAACAGATAAAATCGTGAGCGTTTTCGCAGTTGTTTTATCTTATTTTTCGGAGTATTTGATTCTTTTTATGGAATGATTGGCTTAATTGTATGTTGTTCATGGTGATTTTAGCGTCGATGACGTTGAAGGTATTGATTCGTTGCGTTGGGAAGATCAGCAAAACATTAGGACATATGTGGAGGGTAGTGCTGCTGCTACTACTGCGACTGCGACAAGCATGGATACAGTTACTGCTATGCAGTATGGTGTTGAACTGTCACCTACCTCTCGTGCTACCTGCAAGTCCTGTAGCCAAAAAATTATGAAAGGAGAGGTGCATTTCCAATATATACTTGTGTGCGTTTTTGTTCCTTTTTTTTGGCGTTTCTGTGTATTTATGTTTTAGCCGTTTAGGGATTGCATTGGTACAACAAAGTGCAGACGGCTGAAAATTTTGTTCACCTGTGCATGATATTTATAGCTTGTGTGATAGTTGGCGCAGTAGTATGCTGATAGAATGCATGCCTCTCCTATCGTAAACAACATTATGTTTTTAGGAATGTACACATGGATAGAGTAAAATTGGCCTGTTTCCATCATCTTAGTTGTCCTTGGTAAGAGAATACACAATTGATAAAGGTAAAATTAAAAACTGTGGGAGCAATATAGGAACTAATATAATTCTAGATAACTGCAAGGGAGTTGGAATTTCGGATCTTTTAAATTCCTAATTGTAATATAGTATTCTAGAAACCATCTTGGATGCTTCCTTAGTTCGCTTGTTTTTTATGTTTTCTAGTCATTTCTGTGCGCTTGATTGACTTATTGTGCCTTTCTCTTGGTCCTTTGTATTGCTTTTCTTCTGATAGGATTGCATAAAGTTAGGAGCCACTTACCCATTGCACTTTTGAAATGTGAAATTTTTTAGGTCCGTATATCATCCAAACCTGAAGGACAAGGACCCAGGGGATTGGCATGGCACCACGCTAAATGTTTCATGGAGTCAAACCTGTCTTTCCAAGTGGAAAAATTGTCTGGATGGGAAAATCTCTCAGCTTCTGATCAGACAGCAGTTTCTTCCCTGGTTAAGAAGGTTCCATCTGATGGAAAGTCTGGTATGAGAAATTATATCAATGCCTGTACACCTACATGTGTTTGTATATTTATACACATGTACATCTGGATAAGTGTCTTTCTCAATGTAGTTCCCTTTTCAGGTATACAAATTGAGGAAGGAGAGCGTGAAAAGATGCAACAATCGAATTCTAAGGTTGGTGGTGCGAAACGCAGAAAGGATGCTGCTGACGACCAAAAATCAAAAGTTTGCAAGACTGAAGGAGATGTTTCAACTAGCTTGGCCATATCTACAAAGATTGATGATGATTTGGAGAGTAAACTGGAGGCTCAATCCAAAGAATTGTGGACACTGAAGGATAATCTTAAAAATCATGTGACAACAGCTGAGCTGCGAGAAATGCTTGATGCCAATTGTCAAGATTCTTCCGGATCAGAACTTGATTTGCGAGATCGATGGTAACATGTGTCAAACTTTATGTATTTAGCTACTTTGTGCTTGAATTTTTTTTTTGAATTGTTAGGTTTATGCTGTCTCTGGGTGATTTTTGTTCAGTATATTAAAACTAGAATGGCACAAGTTTTTCATCTTTCTAGCTTCTTATCAATTTTGTTTTTTCATAAGGTTGTCTCTAGATTTGAGCCTGGGACCCTGGTGGTACATTGATTAGTATTGTGTTAGTTGGTCAAACATCACAGTGTTTCCATTCCTAGTTGATAATTTGACAGCAAAACACTGATTTCATACCAATAATGACCATGAGATTGTGGCTAAGCTTAGATGTAGTGCATGTGGAAATATGCTTTGTAGTGGAGCTAGGTTTTCTGTGTTATATCCCTAATATTGATTTTTATGCACTTTTTACTTCCATGATTCCTTTTCAGTGCTGATGGGATGATGTTTGGAGCACTTGGTAGCTGCCCAATTTGTTCTGGCCCTCTTCGTTATTCTGGAGGCACATATCGATGCAATGGATACCTTTCTGCATGGAGTAAATGTTCGTACTCCTGTGGTCAACCAGAGCGCCTTAGAGGGAAGTGGAAAATCCCGGAAGGAACTGATAATCAATATCTTGTCAAGGTAAAAAACGGTCTCATACCCGATTGAGGTGTTACAATTTTCGGTTGATGTATTGCATTCTTTGCAGTGGTTCAAGTCCCAAAAGAGTAAGAAGCCTGTTAGGATACTGCCTCCAACGTCGTCTAACAATCCTTCTGGAAGTCAAGTCGGTAGCAGCCAATCTCAGTCCTCAAAGGGTGAAAGTTTGGCAGACTTGAAAGTTTCTTTTGTTGGAATGCCGAAGGAGTATATGGTGTGACCTTACATAGATATTTTAATGAAATACCTTCAAAATTGTCAGTTGGCTATTTTTTCTTATTTTCTCTTTGTTGATTCTGTAGGAAGAATGGAAAGCCAAAATCAAGGCCTCAGGTGGTCAGTTTCATCCCAAGATCAAGACAGGTATTTGATCTATATGGATGGTTTTGGAACAAAAATCTGTTGCTACCATCAAACATTGCCAGACACTTGAGATAGTTTTGTTCGTTAATTTTCTTAACTTGTGACATCACAGATACAAATTGCTTAGTTGTGAGTGGGGGAGAGCATCAGGAAAATGCTGAGATAAGGAAGGCGAGGTAGTACTACCTTTCACGTCTGGTTTTAGTTACTTTTTCGTCTCTATCCAATGTCTGCTTTATGAGTTTATGTGGTATTACAGGAAGATGAAAATACCAATTGTCAGGGAGGATTTTTTGGTTGATTGCTTCAAAAAATTGAAAAAGCTTCCATTTGATTTGTACAAAGTTGAAGCCTTAGGGGAGTCCTCAAGTATGGTCACCGTCAAAGTGAAAGGACGGAGCTCAGTGCATGAAGCTTCTGGCATGCAAGATACAGGCCACATTCTTGAGGATGGGAATAGTATCTACAACACAACTTTAAACATGTCTGATCTATCAACTGGTGTTAACAGGTGGGCTATAATACTCTGCACCATAGACTCCTTTTTAGTTGATGTTCTTAGGTCTCATTCTCGAGGAAAGGAATTTTATCTACAACCCAACTTTAAGCATGTCTGATCTATCCACAAGTGTTAACAGGGAATATAATACTCTTTTTTTCCTGGTCTATGGGCTATAATACTCTCTCTACCTTTGGGTTGCGCTAGTTACATGATATTGTTCTTATTATTAGTTTACAAACATTATTGCTACTTTCCTCCAAGGCCTTTAAATACATGCTTCACGAAAAGGAACTATATTAAATAACCTACTGCATTTTTGCTTCAGGTGTTGAGAATGAGATACATGATGAAGGACAGCCTAGGGGTTTTCCTGGACAGCCCTGAATACAAGGGAAATTGTTGTTAGAAGTTAGGTTGTGGGGACTGGAATTGGGGGTTGATTTATGGTGTAGCTGTTTAGTAGGCTGGAAGTAGAATTTTGGGTTACTGAGCAGAATGGTTGTGAAACAATAAAAAAAGAGTCAAAGATAACCCTAAGCATCACATCTAGGGGTCTTAGGAGTCACACCTGAGCTGTTGAATTGCATCACAAAACTCTCAAGAAATCCACTCATCAGCACGCCCTAAATAAAACAATACTAGCCTTATTATTTATAGAGACTCAGTCCTAGAAAGCTATGACTCCTGATCCTACTAGAGTACACCTAATAATTTGATTATTCTGTTTTAGAAAACTCTAATAAACTAATCATATTAGTAGTACTTAGATGTACAATACAGAATTAAACCCTCTAAGAACTTCTCAGTGAATACAAAAACAGCCAACTCTTAAAATACTCTTAATATAGCTAACTAGTAAGCTGACTCCTTTAACTTGAAGACTCACAGACTGACTCCTTACATAGTTCATACTCCTGGGGTTGGAGAAAGTCATCCTCGAGTTTAAAGAGTACCAAAGGAGCTACATTACTGAAACCATAAGCTTGGACTCCTAGTCATCCCTATCATGCTAAATTAACCCCAAGCAAAGCCTTAGTATACAAATAATGCATGTTTTTGCAAAGGCAAAGGGATATTTTTTCCAGATACTAATCTAGGCATAAATTTGGGAAAAATATTCATATGGTGTACTAGCATTTTGTAGATAACTGGGAATTGTAAATAAGTTGAGCTAAGTTTTAGTTGACATTTTAATCTCCTGGTGGGTCTTTTAACTGCTGATTTGTATACATATTTCCTGTCATGTTGCTGTTTTTTCCTTCTTCTGACTTCTTTTTTTGTTGCTGTGTAAAGCTACTACATCCTCCAGATAATCCAAGAGGATAAAGGATCGAAGTGTTATGTCTTCCGTAAATGGGGACGTGTGGGAAATGACAAAATAGGAGGAAATAAACTGGAAAACATGTCAAAATCAGATGCAATCAGCGACTTTAAGCGTCTATTCAATGAGAAAACTGGCAATCCATGGGAAGCTTGGGAACAAAAACATAATTTCGAGAAAAAACCTGGAAGATTCTTTCCATTGGATATTGTAATGCTTTCACTTTCTTTGTGTATTCTCCCGAATGCTCATTGTTGGTAGCAGATGCTCATTTTTCATGTTCTTTTTATCAGGATTATGGAGTTAATAAAAATGCGATCAAGAGAAACAGGACTGTTGAAGAGAGCCAACTTGCTCCCCCACTGGCTGAACTGATGAAGATGCTCTTTAATGTGGAAACATATAGGTACAACCTATATTTCTCTTTCATTGTCTCTGTTTCTTTGGTTAATGTTCTTTGTGAAATACCATGTTTGTGTTTTGCAGAGCAGCAATGATGGAATTTGAAATTAATATGTCAGAAATGCCTCTGGGAAAATTAAGCAAAAATAATATCCAAAAGGGTACTTGACTATGAGATTCTGTTATTTTGTTCTGTGGTGCAAAAGTTATTTGTTTCATTGATCTCAAATTTGACCCTTACTGCATTGTGCAAACTATAATTTGCTTTCCAGGTTTTGAGGCGCTGACGGAGATCCAGAATTTGTTAAATAGTACTAGTCATGAACCCTCTCTCAAAGAAAGCTTGATCATAGACGCGAGCAATAGATTTTTCACTCTTATCCCTTCTATTCATCCTCACGTTATTAGAGATGAAGATGATTTCAAGTCAAAGGTACAATATGCTATGTATCATTTCTTCATGTCTTTTCATATTCTCTATGCAGCTTTGTATTTTGTGCCAGGGTTTTTCTGATGGATATCAGTGGTTAGTTTTCCAACTGACAGAATTTCAACATTTTCCCTTTTTGTAACTGAATTGGCATGGTATTAATTTCTGTTAGGTTTCTTTGATTTGTTCCGGCAGCTTGCTGATGATATCACTAACATTTAGTGTAAGAACATCAGGTTGTTTTTTTGGGGTTTTATCCTTTGCTTTTTAGCTGTCTTTTAATCCTCGTAAGTAAAATGTTGAAGAGTCAGTTTACATGTACTTTAGGAACTGCTGTCTGGTTTAGCTTATGGTTCACATGTAGAAACTTTTATGATCACTATACCTTCCACCTATTTGCAGTGTTACAGTGTGAGAAATGATATCATCTGTGTTTTGCTTTATTGTAGGTAAAAATGTTAGAAGCTCTCCAGGACATTGAGATAGCTTCCAGATTAGTAGGTTTTGATGCTGATAGTGATGAAACACTCGATGAAAAATATAAAAAGCTTTGTTGTGATGTTACTCCACTTCCTCATGATAGCGAGGATTATCTGATGATTGAGAAGTATCTCCTTAATACTCACGCACCTACTCATACGGTAGGCGACTTTTTTCCTGCATCAAGCACTAACTAAGCTAGTGATACCTGCCTGTTTCTTGTTCCAATTACTGGTAGTGGGTGATGCTTTCAGGAATGGAGTCTTGAACTGGAAGAAGTTTTTTCATTGGAGAGGGAAGGGGAATTTGATAAATATGCCCCATACCGTGAAAAGCTTAAGAACAGAATGTTACTCTGGCATGGTAAGTTACAACTCTAACCATTATATTCTCTTGCAATTTGTTCTAGATCAAGGTTCGCTATAATTACAGAATAACGTACAACTGTACTAGTGTAACCAAATTTACTCCTTGGCAGGTTCTCGGTTGACAAACTTTGTTGGAATACTTAGCCAAGGACTGAGAATAGCTCCTCCTGAAGCTCCTGCAACTGGCTATATGGTACTCTCTTTTCTCTTTCTGGACATGGTCATGTACATAGATTTCAGATGTACATGTGTATTTGTCAATTCACATACATGAACTCTTTGTCAAGGCTTATATTTGAATACTTTTGATAGTTTGGTAAAGGAGTTTACTTCGCCGACCTGGTCAGTAAGAGTGCTCAATATTGCTACACTGATAAGAAAAATCCTGTGGGCCTGATGCTTTTGAGTGAAGTTTCCCTAGGGGAGATCTATGAGCTGAAGAATGCCTTGGTGAGTACATACGCATGTGTGCTCCTGCTTGTTGTTTTCCTTTTTTGTCGCTATTGAATGGGCAACCTTAAAATATGCATGTGGGTACTGCTTATTCAAGCTGCTCCAAGATGTACTTCCCCAGCCACGATTGCATTTTTATGTATGGAATTTGGAGAAACTATTCATCATTCAGCATTTTCATTGGTCTATTATTCAGGGCTTTGCATTTCACGACTGTGTATGCTTTCACTTGCACGGCATTGCACCTATTATTGTTCCTTAGTTGACTTGCTATGTTTTTCATGGTACCTGGCCATGTTTAAATCACCCAATACTCATTACGGTCTTGTTTGCTGGAAGAGTTTGAATTATTGCTTATTTTTTCCGCTCTTGATGTGAACTCCCTTGTAACTATTAACCAATTGTTACAGTACATGGAAAAACCCCCAAAAGGTAAGCATTCTACAAAAGGACTTGGCAAGAAAGTACCTCAGGCATCAGAATTCGTGAAGTGGAGGAATGATGTTACTGTTCCATGTGGAAAACCAGTATCGTCAAATGTTAGGGCTTCTGAGCTGATGTATAATGAGTACATTGTCTATAACACAGCTCAAGTAAGTCCTACCTTGCTTATCCTGTTTATGGTGCTTATGACAAAATATCCTTTGATTACTCCATGAATGGTTGGTTATCCTTTACCATCAAGAAACTTTTAATGAGATGATTTTCTTGGACAGGTTAAGATGCAGTTCTTGTTGAAGGTGCGATTTCATCACAAGAGAAAATGATGGGGGAAGCAGGGTTTGTAATCTCTTTCCTATGATACGATCTCATTTTGGGGTTGCTTGGGGATCTATCAAACTGGGTTAGGTCTAGTCAGTGTAAATGGTGTCTGTAAGTTTTAGGCATGGAGCTAGTTTAAACGCTACATCCCCACCAGATGGTGGCTTTCGACCTTTTGTAGTCGATGCTTTGTTTATGGGATACTATGACCCTACCTTCTTTTGTTATCCATGGGGACCCAGTATGGCTCCTCTATTGAAAGTTTTTCGCTTGATGAAGTCAAAATTTTGTGGTAGTTTGAATTCTATTTTCTGTGCAAGAAACATCTTCCTGTCCAGAATCAACCAATCGAGAGAGTTGAAAGATTATTGCTGATAGGGAAAGGAGGCAGTGGATTGGTTAAACCATTAAAGCTTTGTGCATGGGTGCCATGTGCATGGCCGGTTGGCATAATTGGACACCAATAAATGATGATTGTGTCATGGTTGATAGATTGGAATGGTTCTTCTTTCTGGGTTGGCAAGGAAGATCTGAAGCAGCAGCGACAAAAGTGATGTAAGAAGCTTTGGTAAGAAAATGTCTCTTTTTGGTGCTATGGGCCATTTTCTGTAGTTAAGAGTGACGAACTCTTGGTGCTGTATTCGCTGCACTTTCACTTTACACGGTGATGGTACTGGTACACACTTTCCTTTTTCCTTAGTACGTGGCTTGTACTTAGAACCGTTTTCCATGCCCCTCCTGCCACTCCCTTCATCACTCTCTCCAGCTGGTCTGACCTTTATAGCTCTTTTTAACTTTATGCCCCTCCACAGATTTGTTTAATCGCTCGACTTTGTGCAATGAAAGAACTTTTTTCACGTGTGCTGATGCAATGCAAGGCTAATAATATTGGTTTGCCAACCTTATTTGTGGTCTAGCCATAAGGGATTTGATTCAAACCAGATTATTTTTTTTCTTGAAAAGAGCTGAGGATAGTCGAAGGGATTGGAAAAATAATAAAGCCAACATTGCATGGGGAAGCAAGTGGGTCGAGGAAGATTCATGTAGTGTAACTGATCCTAAAAAAGGTCATGCACATTGCATAAGACACCAGTAAAAGGGGAGGGGGGTCTGCTATGATATAATAGAGGCATCGTACAGGTGACAAACAACGTCAAGCTTTTCTAACCAAAAGCTCTTTAGGTTGGGGAAGGAGGATTGAATCCATGACCATGTAATGTAACGTCCCAATTTCCACTAAAAAAGTAGTACCCTTTCCTTCAATTACATAGGTGATGAGAAACGGGAGGAGCGAGGGTTGACTGGAAAGAAAATGGGAAGGTAATGGAAGAATAATTGCAGGAAAATGCTAACTGTTTTAATTTCAATTTTCTTTCAAAATAAAAAACTACAATCCTTCAATTTTTTTTCTTCTCTCATTCTCATTTTATTCAAACATTATTCGGAATACAAACATCGACACACAAAAGAAAAGAAAAACTCAAATTTTCTTTTCATTTTATCAAGTACACTATGAAGAGTGGTTGCTTGCTGGTACTAGAAGCCACAGCAGGTGGAGGTCGAAGACTGACTGAGAGAGCCACAAAACGTCAAAGAGCACCAGTTCCCAGGTGCGGCGTTCGGCGGAAAAATAAACATTATTAAACCACCCAACCACCACCCCCCCCCCCCAGAAAAAATCAAACTAAAAATTCAAAAGCAGATTGATAGTAGTAAAATTCGACATTAATATAAAGATAAATTATCTTCGATCTTTTTGAGTATTATCTCTATACTTAAAATATAATTTTAAAAAATGTAACTTTCATAATATAAAGTTTTTCAATTTTTTAACTTCAAATTAAAAAAATTTAAGTTTATAAACCCATGTTAAGTTTGGCCATTCAAAAAACAAAACAAAGCCCCATCTTTGCAATAAAATCCATTAATAAATGTTTCCTTATAACCCTACATAAGGACCTCCCATGTCCCCCCATCCACTCCTCTTATAAGACCCCCCTCCCTCTTATATGTCCCTTAATCCCATAAACCCCACCACACTCCCCCTCCCCTAGCCACCCATATACTTTACCCTCTTAATTTTTCTCTTTTTTCTTGCACCATTTCCTAGTGTGCTCGTGCAACTTTTTTTCCTTATAAAAAAAAACCCAAGAAATTCTCTCTTATTAATTGTCTCCCTTCTAGTAGTTCTTGAGCAATCATGGCAACATCAGGGACGAGCAGCAGCAGCACTGGTTCTCCTTGTGGAGCATGCAAGTTCCTCCGGCGAAAATGTGCCGCCGATTGCATCTTCGCACCTTATTTTTGCTCCGAGCAAGGCCCCGCCCGATTCGCCGCAATCCACAAGGTTTTTGGTGCCAGTAATGTGTCCAAATTGTTGTTGCATGTCCCGGTTGCTGATCGGTGTGAGGCTGTGGTCACCATCGCCTATGAAGCCCAAGCAAGAATTAGAGACCCTGTTTACGGTTGTGTCGCCCACATTTTCGCCCTCCAACAACAGGTAACTCTAAAATTGATCCCTAGATTCAACCTTTAATTTTGCAAATTCCATTTCAATCATATTTCGTATCAAATCGACCCCCTGAGCAATAATTAAGCTCAATTTCTATATTCATTGGTTGAAAAACAAGGATTTTAACTAGAAACTTGATTTTTTCGTAATGTAATCGGATTATGCTATCAGCGTTAAACATACGGAGTTAATTGTATGTTGTTTGTTTTTGGGTTTGTAGGTAGCAATGTTGCAAGCGCAATTAATGCAAGTGAAGGCTCAACTAGCACAAAATCTAGTCGATTCATCAAACAACAACAACAACCAGTGTCAAGGAATCAATAATGTTGGATCATATCCCGCATATAATCCAAACACCGGCGCCTACATCAATCCAATCTCTCCACAAAGCTCGCTCGAATCATCAGTAGATCATAGCAATAATGATCATGGGTCGATGATGATCAATTGTACCCAGCATCATCATCATCATCATCATCATCATCATCAAGATTATATGCAAAGCAGCAGATCATCAGAGGAAGTTCTTGCATACCAATCTTGTGCCACCAAGAAAAGATCTCATCACAGTAATGGTACTACTACTGATTTGGGAGAGCTTCAAGCACTTGCTCTTAGAATGATGAGGAACTAATTAGGAGTAATTAGTACTTTAATCAATTACTAATTGCTTCATCAACCATGTTTCTTAATTTCTGGAGATTAATGGTGTATATACACAATGGGGACTAAAAATACTTTAGTTTTTTTTTTAAATAATAATTATGAGCCGATAACAGAGGCATTTTCTCTTTTGATCAATCAAAAATATATATGAGAATTAATGTAACAGCTTGGAAAGGAACTCTTTATCTTATGATCTGTCTCTCCATTAATCGAAAGAAGCTGCTACAGAAATTTTATTTTAATGGCTCTAAGATAACTTAGTTTTTTACTAAATTAGCACAATAATTTTATTTTATTTTTAATTTTTCTATATATAAAAAAAACATTTTAATGGTGTATTTTAAAGTTATGGGGGTTAGTTATGCTATGTCCATTGATTAAATTATTGTTTCACCAATCATATCCAGCAGTTTGGTTCGGCCATAAAGCATATGGATACAAAATTCTGAACCTTCTCTTGTCATTTGCCGAAGAAATGCGAGCATTATTCATATTGTTCGTGTTCTAGATGGCAAACAACCTTAGATGAAATCATTATAGGAAACCTAATCTTAACTTATCCTTTTTCTTAACTCCCCGTTAGCAAACATTCATTCACCACTATATTTAGAATCTTAGTCCAACAGATTCTTACCTCTCACCGTGTATTAGAGATCTTCTCGACGTATGAGTGATTCGACACTTTTATATTTTAAAAAATAGTTGAGTGTTTGGCATATGAAATAATTAACTTTTGAGAATGAAAGAATACTGTTTACAGTGCTTTTGTGAGGAAACAGGGACTACCCTGTTACTGTTACTATTTCGTTTACACAGTCTATAATGCTAAAAGTTGGCCGGCTCTGTTCTGACTTTCTGCAGATCTACATAAATAATGGGTTTGGAAATTTCCAATTCCATCTTTACTATAAATTGGGATCAGAAAAGAGGAAGGGGTGAATGGTATGATTATTATTGTAGATTAAGGGCAGCACACGCAATCCTTGAGGTGAATAGTGCCCTAAACCTAGTAGGGTACCCCACTTGTATAGGGTTTATGTCCTAATTAGTGGTAGGTTTTACTTAACATAATTGGTACTGTTCTATGATTTTTTATACACACGATCTATCAACTCTTGTACCCATATCAATAGACAAAATGTCCCCTTAATTGAATGCACAAGGGTACATTATTAGTACTTATGACTTAGTAGAACAGGTTTTGATAACTTTTTATCAGACCAATTAACCAAAAGCAATCCCTCTTGTTCTCTAATTCCTACAATTGGCAATGTAACAAGAGAAACAACCCTATCTCTCAACATCACCAATTGTTTAGTTCATTACAAGCTAGACACTGCTCTTCTATCATGGTTGGATTCTTCAAAACCAAGTTCCTATCTATTGTTTTGTTCGTCTAGTGTAACAAATAAGGTTTATAATGGTTGAATTGTGTTTTAGTGACTTTAAAATTGTATCATTTCACAGTTACCATGTTATTAAAATCTCATTCAATAGTTAAAAACACTTATTCTTATATACACATTTTTTATCTGGACCAATTTTATAATCTACTAATTTATTAGGAGTGTTGAGACTGTTTGTTCAATTTTTTTAAATCATAATCACAAGTACTTTCGAATAAATAAACTAATTTTATTTACAATGAGTCAATTCACTGATACGATAATATAAAAGAAAAAACTAAAATTCGAATCTCTATTTTTATTTTTTTTAAACCTAGAATGTGCAGTTCTCGTGGAAGCAGGATGGATTTGTAAATCTGTGGAGCCTGAAATTGGACTCAAACTATTTATATATTGAATCCATATAACGTATGTTCATTCAGAAATTCCCAGAGTTCACACAAGTAGTGACTCTAACTTATGTAAAATAAAGAAAACAAGGTAGAAATTGATGAATTGCATCAATTCTTGCACACGTATGGATAATTCAGTCAACCGTTGAATAAGTTCTTCTTTTAAGATGATGGATGCTAGGTAGACAAAAACCGATACATTCAAAAAGGAAAAGAACAATCTTAGTCAAGCCGCATCGGAAGTAATAAAAAAAAAATGGCCCAAGTTCGTCGAGCCCATGACCATGACCATGACCATGATCAATACATAAAGTCAATACTTTAACCGCTTTAGTCAAGGAAACATCTAACCACTTTCACACTAATTTCCCCATTCAATAACACTAATCTCATTACACAAGGGGTTTTATTCCAAAAAGTACTACTAAACATTTAATTAATATTTAATTAAAAGTGAGTTGAAAAGAGTTGTCACAATTAGTGAAATTAATTAAGAGATTAACTTTAGAGATTAGAGGGAAAGAGATAGAGTGGTCGTGTGTTTCTATTCTTCCTTTAAAGGAGAGGAGCGCATGTTACTTATTTATTGTGTTGGAGCCGTGACAAACACTTCTAGCTCCCCATTCGTCTCCGTAACCTTTGATTAAAATGTGTCAGCGTCCCTACAACACAATCGAACGGCTAAGGTTTGCACGTGCGTGCAATTTCAACATTAGTCAAACATGCTAACATTCAATTAATATATTTATTTTGTTTAGAGCTAATTCACACATCATCCACACTGCAATCATGTGACTGAAAACTGCTTTACAGCAAACAAATTCCACCAAACTATTTTTCCTTTTCCCTTTTTTTTAATAAAAAAATTACCCTACAAACTTGCATAATTCGTTCGAGTTAGACCATATAATATATTACGTAATGTTATACTTTACCCAAAAAAATCTTAAAAAATAGAATTATATGTACATATATATTAATTACTGATGATGGAATTTTTTTTTATTTTTTTTGAAGATATATTTTTCATTAAAAAAATTATAATTGATTCAAAGAAATAACTAAACGAGGTAATTGCATAACGGTTGCTGTCTCGCAATATTTTGGAATGGGTTTCGGTTTGATAACCAAAAGCCCAAAACTAAACATTGAAATTGGACATGGAATGTGAAAGCCCATCTAATCATCATTCATCCACCACCTTGGGCTGCGATCTCTTCTATTTCAAAATGAGGCCCACATAGGATTCTAAATTTATCCGTGAACTGGCTGGGCCTAGGATTTCATTGCAAGCAGTAAAGGAGTAGGTCGTTAAAATTTATTTACCACCCTTTATTCTCTTGTAAAAGACTGATATTAATACTCTCTCCGTTCCTAATAAAGGGACTTCCTACTTTAAAAAAGTTGTCACTAATAAAATGTCGTTTTTATATTTACAATCCAAAAAATCAATTAACAATACTTTTTTGAAATCCATGATTAGTGTTTATTGTTTATTTTGGAGAATTGATAGAATCAAAATGTAATTAATTGTTAAAATATTCTAAAAATTAACAAATAATTGTTTTTTTAATTTCTATAATTTTTTTGGTAGGAAGCCGGAGGGAGTATAAGAGCTGCTTTTATACATTTTGAAGTAGCAATTAATGTATCCAATATAAGCAACTAAATGCTTATATATATAGGGAATAAAAAACAATTTGATATAGTTAAGGAGAACTAATCAAGATTTTGATTCGCAAATGAGGAAACTTGAATCCAAATCATTGCTGGTACCTTGCCAGTGATAGAACTAATTATGATTAAGAAATGATTAAACTATGAGCATTCAATCATATCATGACTACCAAATAATTAATGGATGGGTGCCATGGATTAAGTTTCATGATTCGCATTTTGTTTTACTCCCTTAATTAATCAATTCCACAATCTTTCAATCACAAAATAATGAAAATATATACAAAAATCATGTGCACTTTGCACTTGGCAGTGGCGGATCTTGCCCTCGATGTTTGGGAGGCGAGATCAGTGATGGATTTAAAATTTGTATTCAGGGGTTCAGGGTCAACGCCTCTGAAAATGATGTTTTGGAGTATTTTAAAGGGAAGGCAAGTAAGTTGAATGAAAAATTGGAAAAATGTTTAAGAGTATTTGTATCCGTCACTAAATAACAAATATTTAGATAAACTTAACAAAAAGATAAATAAAAAGACAATATAGAAAAAAAATTAATTATACATTAGAATTCATACAATATACGTATTTTTTACAATTGTTCTCTACTTTTGGGATTGAAATTGAATGAGAGATTGAGAGGGTGATCGATATATGATGATTTGATGTAGAAATTGAATTAAATAGAGAGATTGGATTTCGGCAGAGCACGGGTTTATTGGTAGTGATGATTTGGGAAATGAGGATTTGGGATTTAATTGAAAGGATTTGGGTGTGGGTCGGGTTTAAATTTTGGGTTGGGTTTAAATTTTTTTAAACTTTTATCTCTTACATTCGAATTTTTATCGAACTATAGAGTGGATTTTTCGTCGCTTACTGTGTACTAATTATTTTGTTTTATTTTATTCCACACTTTAACAATTTCGGTTCGAATTTTTATTCTTTTTTAGGTGAAATTGCTCGTATCATCGGCTCGAATTGAACCAACAATATATATATATATTAATTCTTTTTTGAAAAATTTGTGTGTGTGTTTGGGGGGGGGGGGGGGGGGGGGGGGGGGGGGGGGGATGGCTGGCCCCTATTAGGCTCCACCTCTGGCACTTGGGTTCATTCATCTCAATTAGGTCTTCCAAATGCACCCTAGCTAGATTGGGATCAACTTCATGATGCAGAGATCAAATTCCCTCCTCATCGAACCCTTACAACTTCAAACTCTTTCCATGCATGGTTGATCTACCAAGAAATCAATCAACCCAAAAACTTCTCCATCTAGCTAGCTAGATCTTCTAAACCTGAAGTTCAAAGGAAATGAAACATATTCTGGAGGGTCAGAAGCGCGATTTCCCGAACGGCATCGGGGGTTGGGTTGGAGTCGACGGGGGAGACGCGGCCTGGGGAGAGGATTCTGCGGGGATCGATCCGACCCACGAACTTGGACCCGAATTTGGAGCTCTGAGGGGAGTTGGGGATGGAGTTGGGAGGAGGAGGTTCTGCGGAGGTGTTGGATCATCACCCCCATTTACAAAAACCCAACCCAAGGAAGGAGAAGAAGAGGAAGAAGATGATGAAAATTACTAAAAAAACCAGAATTTCCATATTTAATAGAAATACAAGACTGCTCAACATTTCCCTAAAACACAGCCCCATAGCTATTCCATATATATAATGCACCAGCAGCAGCGGAAGCTCCACCGCCGCACACCGCTACAAAATCAAGAACTGAGAGAGATGAGTGTAATTTCTTCTTTAATTCTTGAAAAAGAAGTGGGATAAAAAAAAGTAAGCTCACACTGTATAAAAGCAAGAAAAAGAGAGAAAAAGATGATAGATGAGTGACTGTTGGGCGTTAATGATGAAAATGAACATCAGAACATGGGATGGGATTTGATGTTGTCTGTACCCGAGAGAGAGACGATCGATTCGAGGAGAAATTATGAGAAGAGAAGGAGAGAAGGAAAGGAATACATGTGTCACTCTTTGATTTGTTCGGGTATGTCAACTTTCACTTTTGAATTGGGATCCCCGGAACACCCAAAAATTTCTGATTGAGAAATTGATCAATAAGTAAGAGGCTGTTTCTATTAATAGCATGCACAGTTCCTATGTATGGATCAACATCTCCCTTAATTAAACAATACTCTAGTACAGTATTGTACTTGAGCTTAATTTTTCCATTAATTCAAGATTAATATCCAAATGTACTCACATCTAATACAATAGCTAGTAATATATGATCAAACTAACCCAAAAAAATGCACTCATTTGAAATTAAGATTGTTTATAATGTGAAACAGACATGGGAAGATAAAACTGCAAGAAAATTTTGTGGGGGGAATATTCAATTGCCTTGGGATCTTACACAAACAACTCATGAACACGAGGCTTAATTCCCAGTTCCAAGACAAGTCTAGAAATTAGTTTAATGTTGTTGTTTCATACATCTGTAGTAAGCTATAAAACTTATAATTTAATGTAAGTTTCTGACATTCATATGTTTTCCTAATATGCAAAAAGTACATGACACAGCAAACAACCTCAGCAAATGGAGCCATGCCACCAGTAGCTACCCTCATCATGTTTTTCATTGTTCATAGTTCAATTATTGTTAGAACTACTTAGGTAAAAACTACATGCATACTCATCCTGTAAAAAAATTCCAGACCATTATAAAAGTAGGGCGGCTAGTAATTCTAACTAAGCTCTTCAACAATGGAGCTCGTTAGTGTATATATTGTCATTACATTGCTAATTAACCCTAATTACTAATAATCTTTCCTTAGTCGACCATAAGTTTAGAAGCTGATTAATAGCTTGGTAGGTGAGGAAAGGGAAAGTATCAAAGAAACCATATGTGTGTAACTGTCTTTGATAGCTAGGCCAAACTTATATAGGTGCTTCACTGTAGGATCAGGATCATTAAGAAAGAAAATACCTATATTGACTCAACGTTGATCTTCTCAACTTCTTCCAGAGATACATTATTATTATTATCATATCAAACCAAAGATTTCACTAGATTAAAAGAAATGGCAGAAGGGGAGCTAGCTAGCTAGGGATCATGGGAACTTTTATTATTAGGGTTTTAAGTTTTAACCTGATATTTGTATAGACATTTCAAAATTTGACAGAAGAGTCTGTCTCTTCACCGGTTTATATAATCAAATCTTCCCGTGCCGGTGATCATCATCATCATCATCATCATCATGAATGTTGCATATAGCCAAAGGCCACTGATTGAAGATCATCTGCATCAGCTTGATTATGATTATTATAAGCACTAGTAGTACTCCATTGCCTGTAGTTGTCTGTTTGCATATGATCAAAAGATGATGACATGGAATGGGAAGCAAGATGATCTTCAAAGTTACAACTATCAAATGATGAGCTCCCATAGTTCCCCATATTGCAAGAAGAATTTGGATCATTATAATTAATGAACCCAATATTATTCTGATCACCATTATAATTTGGAGTGAATTGTTGTGGTACTGTGTTTGATGAATCCTGTGATTGGAGCCAGTTGTTGAGATCTTGAGGATAAGAACTAGAATTAGGTTTTCCATAGTATTTCTCATTAGGGTTTGGTGCTGAGGCAGAGCCATTCACCAAGTTTTGACCAGCAACCTCCTTTAAAGAAGCCAGCTGTGATTGTAGATTCACAACCTGCAAGATTTGAAGCAGAGGACTTAATTTCAAGAATTCAAGAAATCAAGAAAGTATGGTTTTACTTATTTTCAAGAATCAAGATTTCTGAATTAAGGGGGTTTCTTGAAAACTAACCTGTTGTTGGAGGGCAAAGATGTGGGAAACACAGCCATAGATGGGATCTTGAAGTCTGGCTTGAGCTTCATAAGAGATTGTAACAGCAGCTTCAGGGCGATCGGCGACAGGGAGGTGAGCAAGCAATTTGGAGACATTACTTGCACCAAAAACCTTATGAATAGCAGAGAAATGAGTAGCTCCTTGTTCATGGCAGAAATAAGGTGCAAAAACACAACCTCTTACACATTTTCTCCTCAAGAACTTGCAAGCTCCACAAGGTGAGCCAGTTCCTGTCATCTTCAATTACAATCAATTTGCAATTAATCTAATCTGGGTGGTTTAAGTTTGATGAGTTTGGGGCAAATTAAGCATTACCAACCGTGTTTATAAACACACGAGGAGGAGGGAGGTGGATCATATCATAACCAATATTTTAATCAGAACTGTCCCCTTGATGGGGAACATAATTGATCATTTTTAACATCTTTCTATAAAAAAAACTAAATATTATTTTTAAATTTTTTTTTGAAAAAAGAAAACATCTTTCCATACCCATTCCATCTTAAAATTGTAATTTTTATACCTTCAAATAGGATTCCTTTATACATTCTTAAACGACAAAGGAGGTACCATAAACCAAACCCCATTAATATGTGATTGATGATTGGATGCATCACACCTCAATGGTAAGGAAATGGATTGTCTTAGGCTCTTAGCCTTATACATATGTGATAACTGCACCTAATTTTTTCTTGGATGAATATAATAGGATCCGGAGAAACAGAGGATTTAACTAATGCAAAGTTTGCTTTTCAGGGTAAAACGAGCATATATGGAGCACCCTGCAAGTAGGTTCTCTTAAAGGTCTGAAGCATAAAGTGTTTTTGAATTTACTAGACTGGGCTGGACTGAACACGTTTATATCGGGCTAATTTACTAAAACGTCATTTGTTCGGTCCCAGAGAGAGTAAAAGATAAAATGTTCTTCAACACCACTCAACTATTCGGTTGTTATAAATACTAAATAGGTTCTAAAGTTGTGGCTGATGCTATGAGCGGCTAGAAAGTTTGGAGACAATAGGTCACATATTAAGTAATTAAAATCATATGATGTAGTAACATGCATATTTCCATAAAGCTGGCAGTGAATTGGATGCGATTAAGTGATTAAGAAATTGGACGAAATCATTCTAACTGTCCATCAACTCTTCAGTCTTGACCCTTTCGCAGCATATATAGACTTTTCAAAATTTAAATTGATTAATACGCCTATACAAAACAAAAATCGTTTTTGCAACCCAATTTTTTTCCGTATTTTTTTACAGCGACGTAAAATTTTAACCAGACAACTAATAATGTAACCCAATTCTTGTTTAATCGTATTAACAAATCTTACAAATTTTGATTAGAAAATAATGAATTGAGGACTGTAACGCAAATTTCCTTCCATAATATTTCTTTATGGCGTAGAAATTAAAAGGAAAATATTAAACTGAGTGGAAATCATGAGAGTGTGGTTTCCTGACACATGAGAACATTCTATGCTGCAAATATGTGATAAGGTAGGAAAATTCTGACATGTGCCTCGCTCGTTACTCGCTATAGCTAGTAGTAATTTTTATCAAAACAGGTTTGGGCCAGGTTAACAGATCATAATTCCATTAGGAATCCAAACAAGATCAAAAAATCAATCCCATTTTGATTAGAAATCTGACACAAGTAATAGTTCATTATTTCATATGATGAACCTATACCTAGCTAGCTACCTAATGTTGTCACTGTATATTGTCTTCTTCATGGATTCCTCCCAGCTTCTTGTAGCAATATGCCACGGATGATTCATGAAGGAATTAGGATCCTAGGATTTCCCAAACTGTCAGTTTGGAATTCTTTGACACGTCACCCTCATATTAAGGTATGACAGAGTGCGATTCAAACCTAAAAATATAAAAGATATTTAGCCTCATTTTTCACTCGTTATTAATATATTATTTTATACTTTTGAATATTTATTTATTAATTAAAAATATGAAGTAAAATGAGTCCTTATTATTTTTGTAACGGACTTTTGATAGGCACTATATATTATCCTATAATAAAAAAGAAAAGGTTTAAGATCCCAAAGCTCCCTGATGCTATAAACATTCCCATGGGCAAAAAGGTTAAGGGTGCTAATGCGTCACATTAATTGATGTAAAGTGAGTAATTAAGGAATTATTAAGGGTGTTTAAGTACAGTTTACACAGATAATCAACCCTTAAAGGTACAATATATAAATGAAAAGACGCACTAAAAGAACGCAAAAGAAAAGAAATTAAAGCAAAGCATATTCTAAAAATGAATGAAACCAAAGATAGTGACACTAGAATAGAATAGAAGTCTCTCTTGACTGTAATATTGGTGTGTGAGAGAGAGAGACAGAGAGCTTCTCTGCTTTGCAATTGTTTATGGGTTGAAGGTCACAGCTTGTCGAGCAATACAGTGCTCTAAATCATTAAACTAATCTTTTATTAACAATAATTATTCACTTTCACTTTCTATATTGTCACAAATCGGCACAAAACAGCTACACCTTTGTCCAATTCTGCACTTAGGCCCTACTTAATAAATTCCAACCCTAAATCAATAATGACACCGCAACTTAATCCCCCTCTCAATTTCTTCATCTAATTATAATCAGAAATTAGTAGCAACTATGCCAAAAGGACGGGAAGAGTGATCTTGGAGACGGGAAGGCATTGCCAGTAAAATGGAACATGGGTTCAACTAATCTGAAAAGCACCACTCCGTCTTAACTATTTCTTGATGCATATTGGAAATTAGACAATATATTTAGTACCCAAATGAATTAATTAAGGCATTATTGAAAATAAGCGCATATGCATATTGGATGATGATGAGTACAAGCAAACAAGATGATAATTTAGATTAGGAAAACAGATGGTACTGGTGTTTCTTCAGGTTCAAACATGGCTGCCCTACTGATGCACTTTGATCTCCATCACAATTAATGATTTTGTTCAAATTTAGTGTAAGATCGACATGTTCTTAATCATATATGATAAAAGAATGGTTATATTATAAAACAGCTCGACATCTTGATCCTCGAATCTGTATTATACAAAAGAAAATAACTTGGGGCCCTGAAAGGTAAGAGTTTCAGACATATTAATTAATTCATATTTCAATATTTCAATGTCTTATATAAATTCGATCGAGTTTACTTTTCAGAACCACTTTTTTTTTTTTTTTGGGTCATTATAAACAAGAGCTATTTTTTTAAAAATATATTAATTATCATTACATTTTAATGATAGTATCCATTATATTTTAATGATTTATATTTAGCATAATTATGTGATGTTTTTAGTTATTGGTGTTTATTAACTATAGATTTTTGTCTTTTTTTACTTTTTAATAAAAATATTTGTTAAAAATAAGTTAATTTTTATTTTATCTTAACCTCATTAAGATTCTAACAATTTGCTTTTTAATATGGATCATATTAGTTCAAATATGTACACTTTTAGGAGCAGTCGGATCCCCCTCAACGTATGTTTTTTCTTTTTTATAGGTAGAAGTGAAATTTAAACTCAAAACCTACTACTTTACCACCAAACACTACCAATGGGTTGCCTAGTTGCAAATTTTTTTTTTTTTTTTTAGTTTTTATCCTTTTATAAAAAAAGTAATACATAATTAATAAAGATAAATAAAGACACTAATTGATTAGTTTTTGATTGGTTTTTTTTCAATTTTTTTCAATTTGATCTTGAAAAAATATCTTTAATTTTGACGCGCAATATCCTCTCTTTTCAATAATTTTTTATAATTTAAAAAATATTATAAAAAATATTATATAATTAAAATAAAATATAAATATTTTATGCGCGAGTTTAAGACTAATTAATGTTATTGTACATTCGCCGAACCATAAAATCAAAGTAGGACTGGTGTGCACGTGCCAAATACGTATATGAGAGACGAGAACCCGCACACGTTGACACCCACGGGTGGCACAACTCTCTCTTTTTTCTCTTTTTAAATACTTAGAATATAACTTAATATATTAGCCAATATAGATTAAATATCAATTTTTTTCCTCCAACGGTGGCTTCTCATTGGTGTTTAAAACCATGTCCGACACTATTCTTTTTGTGCTAACGTGAGTGATTGGTCTAAATAGACAATATTATTTTACAGGGAGAGATCGACAAATCTTATTAATTTTCTCAACATTTAATATATAATTTTTCCATTCGTGTTACACTTAAAAGCATAAATGAAAGGTTTAATTTTTTTTCAGTAAAAAAAAGAGAAGAACTAATCCTACAAGACGTTAAAGTAAGGGTCATACATTTAACAAGTTTGGCAGCTTTGTGTTTTGGAGTGGCTGCGTAGAGAAGCCACAATATTTTCGAGAAACGCGCGCAAAACTACTGAAAATTTTACACAATCAGACGTTTTAGAATAATAGAAAATTAAAAATAATAATTTTTTTTATTATTTTATTTAGATTATCACACCATCATCAAATTGGGTTGATATATATAAAAAAAATCATTTGTACAAAATATATACCTCAAAATCGATAAAATAACAAATATTATGAACAGTAAGATCCGTAGAAAAGTGATAATTATTAAAAGAGTGAGAGAAGTGCAAGACAAAGGTCAAAGTAATCGCTTACGAATCCTCCATTCTTACTCTATAGTCTATACCAGTCAGTCATTGGGAAGGGCCTTTGATTAATTAAGTGATCAATTATGAATTAGAGTTTTCTTTAATTTACGCATTTCTTTTTCTTAATTGGAATTCTAATGTATTGGATTCATCTAATTATTAATTAATAATTAGTAGGAAAGTGGGTCGGGTAGATGTAGCTAGAAAACAAAACATGCGAGTGCATATTTTTTTCTTCTTTTCTAAAAAAACAAAGGAAACAGGGAATCTGGTTGCTATAAACAAGCTTAGCTCACAGCACAAACTAAACAATGTGGGAGAGACCAATGAGGGAAGATGGAGCTGGAAATTGATGTTGAAATGTGTCGTTCTACGCCAGTCAGCCGACACCCAGGTTGCGCATGGGGCCATCGCACGTGTGTAGATGATTGCAAGATATCTATCAAGAGATACAATATTATCATTATTTCCCCTAGAAAAATGTAGTGGGAGTATTAACAAAATTAATAAATAGTAAACCAACCATGCGAAATTGAAAATATATATTAATTAATTTTCTTGAGATTTCGAAATCCGCCATGGATTTCAAGTCCTTATCGAATTAAGTTCACAATACTCCATATAAAACATTACATACCCAATTAATAAAATTCTCTTTCATCACTTACATAAATTAAAGAGTATGCGAATTTTTTATCGGCTAAACTTTTGTTGAAAAATTACAAAAAAGACTCAAAAATCGTTCTCATAGTATGTACAATGATGGGAGTATTAATGGGTATCACTTCCCTTGTCATGCAAACTTAAGCAACTCATTTCTAGACATTCAAACATCTATTTGGATCCCGACAATACCAGCGAAGAAGAAAACGCTATTGTTATTTGCTTGACGATCGAGAAACATGAACAGAAAGTTTCATTTTCAAGATCATAATTTTAAAATGTCATAGTTTAAATATAGTTATTTTGCAATTTGTAAATTTCTAGTTGTATTTTGAATGGGGGGCAATTATTCAAAGTCCAAACCATAAAATAGGGATTAATTAATATATAACTAAGGTTAGCACATAATGACAACTAAGGTTGTCATTTCAATTGGAATTGGTAGCAAATTGTTATAGAGTCGGTTTTGTTCTCATTCGGAGAATTAATATAACTTGAACCGAAATATACTTTAAGTCCAAGAAATCTCAAATCGTAGATGGAGCCAAGGGACATAGGAAGAAGCTAAATTAGCTAGAGAAACCAAACCCTTACGTTAATTTTCAAATTGAATGACTTTTTGACCAAGAGATGATTGGAAACATGCATCAAATTATTATTTAGCTTAAATCCAACACATTTTTCTTCAAGGAATTGAATGGGCTTCCATTTAGACTTGACTGATCTTGAGCAAAGAAAACCCGAATGCCCCACCACAAAAGCACAACCCCATGGATTACACCTAGAAGAATAAATAAATAAATAATCCTCCGCATGTGAGTTACTCATAAGTACAATCAGATGGTAAAAATGTCTCTTTCAATATAATTTTTTTTATTCTACGCATTTAAATTTAAACCTAAATTAAAAATGAACGAGTCTTTTTCTACTCTTTTTAAGACATTTCACGTGTTTGTGCGTCTAACATTGTTAATTACAACTTCACTTTTGAAGTTACACTACTTTCTCCCGACAAAAGAAAAGACTTGTACACGCTAATTTTACTTTCTTAGTTAATCTTTCCAAGAAAAAGAATACATACTTTGTTGCTAATGATGCATTATGCGTTTACTAGTGCAGTCCATCTCGGATCTGTTATATACTGTTTGTGATGTAATGCACCAAAGAACTTAGGTCCCATTAATACACAAAATCATGGGACAAGTTCAACATGTTAGCACTTTGTTTGAGGATCTATGACCATACAAACGAATGGAATAAGTAGAAGTGTAGGGTCTGTTACTTCTTAATTTGTGCTTTATAATTTTTATTTCCAGATTTGGGGCTGGAACCCGTTTTTCAGGTGCATTGTCACTGCCATGGACGAAAGTTTGGCCTTTGTGTCACGCAGAGCAACAATTCATAAATTGAACACTATTAGATGATTCCTTTTGCCTTGGTATGTAAAATTAAGTTGAACTGGAATAAACTGCCAATGGAAGGGCATGGACCGTGCAGGTAGGCAGTTTCTGGCGCTGCAGACTAATCTATTTGGACCATTATTACCGACAGGAGAACTAATCTTATACTCACCGGATTACCGGATCAGCTCAAGGAGATAATTTCTACCCACAAGCATATTAAAGCAGCAATTTATAAATAAAAGTGTAGCACAGCACAACTAATATTTTTTATGGCCTTTCTGGTGCTCGGAAGGTCCATTCCAGGAGATCACATATCCACATAAAATAAGATAATATAGATTTCCACAGCCGCATACAAGTAGGAACATAACACTTCAGAAAGTAGAAGAGTCCATGTATGATTTTGACTAGAACGGTGGATTATGAACCTGTAATAATAACCATATAGAAAAGAAAAGAAAAGAAAAGAAAAACCCAGTTCATGCAAATGAAATCGAGAAAAGCGTGTCCTTAATTAGTTAGATGGCCCATTTTTCTAATCTAATTTTGTCTGATAGCATTAGCGGTCGGTCGGCGTTATAAATTTGATCAGCATGGTTTTCCACTTTTAGCCTGGAGGCTACAATGCCCTACGGTGGCCGAGGAGCACCCTAGCCTAGGAGTAGCCGTGAATACAGCCAATCCTTTTTCACCTATTACCTTTTTTCAAGGTAGGTTTAGTGGGGGAACTTCCCCATTATTGACACTCAAGTGAGAGAGATCAAACTTTTACTACAGTATAACTTACATATTCATATCATACATTTCATTCTATCTCAAGATTAATCCGAACATGCCGAATCACAATTTACACTGTGAAATTCATAATGGGTCAATCATTCCACCACTTATGTGTGAGTAAAGGAAAAAAATTGACACGATATCTACAGAGTAGTGTAAAATTTTCCCTGCTATAAGGATATAGAAAAGAAATAAAAGATACAAAGGAAAAAAAAACAGAAGAACGTCATCATTGGATTGTGATGATAGATAAATGGAGGTCGTTTTAAGTTGGATTAGAATAATAAAAATAAATAAGGCAGTATTAGTATGGTGGACAGCAGGTACAGTACCTAGCAAACAAAGAACATGGCAAACAGGGAGTAGTGGAAGTTAGAAGCATTCTAGCAGTCCTTTTTTGGGGAGAGTTTGGCTAGTATTGACAAGATGGATATCAGGTGGGGCCAGGACAAAAAAAGGCTTCAGGAAAGTGGCAGTACTACAATATCATGTCTTCTTTTATCATACCCTAATCTACATTCTTTAAATGGAAAACAGAATTCTTACTGATGAACTACAAGGGATACTTCGAAACAAATTCAAAATTGCTTCCTTATTATTATGTGGATCTAAGAATGATATTTCATAAAGTTATATCTAACTTACATGATGATACAAATTAGTGTCTGTGAAAATTTGCTTTTTATTCATCTAAAAAATGCTTTCACAGGTCTCACCAGGCAAACCTTTGATCACATCTCGTAACGCGTAGTGATGGGTCTCGCATTTATGGTCTGAAATTATGTTGTTTGAAAGAATAATCCTTTGGAAATGCTCACCTGGATCCCTCTTCAAGAGGGTGTAAAATTCCATGCCTACACCACTGCTTGTATAAACATCAGGATCGAAATTCCTTTTCAGACAGTAGACAGTCCCTGGAATAAACAATTCCTCAGAGGCATCTTGCTCCTTTTCAAGAATTTTAGTACTCTCTGTTGCAGGTTTGAAGGCTGAAGACAACGATTCTTTCATGACAGCACCATCTGTCAAAGACACCAGACCACAATTCATTAATGATAACACGTACTTTGTTTAAGAAAGAAATGATGGAAGTAAAGTGCTGGCACTTGAACGGAGGGAATAAGGGGAATATAAGCAAGAAACACATCCTTGTCTCGCCTATGCTAACTGCCATCAATATCTCCACATATCCATACTGACTTCAGGTGAAGTGAGCCAATACTTTTTTGCAGGCCCTAACATTTTGCATGCCTAGTCCAGAACAAGGCTAATGCAGTATTTAATAAAATCCTAATTAACAAGTTACTACTATTATGTTAATAGAATATATAGAATATTAGAAAATATAGCTAAATAATAGACTAAACATACTCTTTAACATAAAGACTCTGACTTGACTCTTAAGGCAACCAGACTGCCTCCTTAGTCCCCATCAAAGGCCCTAATCATGTACACCAGTGTTTGAAGATGCATCAGTTTTCAACCCTAAATAATCTATAAATCCCCATAGGCCTTCCTCTATGATCTAATTTCTATATACCCAAATTCTCAAAGTTCAGATCGCAACAAATGCACAAAATTGGAGTACAAGTAATCTGCCCTCACTATGTTCCAGTACCACATCATTATATGATAGATCTTAAAAAGCAGTTAGCTTTAGTAAGAAAACTTTGGCAAATATTTGGGACACAGTAGGATGACGTACTGGGAGATGTTTCATTGCTCCTGAACTTTGCATAATCAGCAAGCTTTTGAGCCACGTCTTGCACAGAAGACACAGCCTGCTTCGCATTTGTGACCAGACCCATAACACTTTTCCAGTCGCTTTGCTCAACCACACTCATCCTGTACATTGGGAGATCACAAGGAGTACAAAAATATAAAAAGTTTCAGCATTTGAGCAACTAAACACGTCAAGTACATCAAGTGATGGATGATTATTGATGAATGATTTCAGAATTGGTTCTCTCAGCAAAGTTTTACAACTGGCTGTTTACTTTTCTGCATTGATCCTCTAAAGTAAGGCCAATAACTAGGAAAACAAAGGCCCTGCATGCTCACCAACTTCCCAATGAATGACATCTATCTTCATGCACATGTGGTCCACTATCTTCCCGCCAAGACTAATTCACAAGTAAGGCCAATAACCAAGGTAACGGAAAAATTATAACAACCAGAGCAGAAATCTTTTATTTTCCACTCCTGTTCTTATCAACCATTATTACATCCCCTTACTATTAGATATATGTGGGATTGTTGTCAAACCCAGTGGAACTCGGAAATTATAGGACCCAGCTATCAAACAGGTCAACCTAACCCCTCAAATCCAGCGTGGGCCTGACCTGGTCAAAGTCCCAAGACTTGGAACACACCAGTCAGAACCCAAAAAAACAAGGAAGACCCGGCTGGAACCCCAGTTAAAACCAGGTTTCTTCACAAGGCACTTCAGTTCTTTTAATTCTTTAACGATACACTTCAACAAAATTTTAAATCATTTCATCTATTCCCTTAACTATATATAACTTGTCATCAGCTTATAGAAACTTCAATTAACCCAAATGTTTATATTTTTCTCATTACTTCCACCATAAAAACTCAAAACTTGTGTAATCTGTGCCTACTATATATATGGTTATTTGTTAAAAAGAAAGACAGCTGAGAATCAGAAAACATAGGGAATATGTAGTGCAGTGCTACCATTTAATCTACTTAAACTGTACTGTAAGACAATATCAAAGTTTTGATACCTTAAACTCTCAAAAGTTTGTATCATACAAAAAGGACTGTCAAAATAAAAGCACCATGCACATGCCCGACATGTTTGTAATGGTTTTAAGTATGTTGAATGAATAAGTAAACTCAGGTTTATAGGCATCATGGCACATACCAATCTGTTTGAAGAATTTCAGTCCTCAACCTTGCCAGAGCTTCTACACTAAGCCTGGGTACAACATCGTCCTGCATATAAAGCTTAAACATTTAAATCAAAGAAGAAAAAACATAAGGAGGAGGTTTCTTCCTCTGAGGACAAAAGCTTGCTTTCACAAGCAGCACAGACAAGTGCGTCCAAGAAAGAAAACGAGTAACTATGTGCACATGCCCACCTGCATTACGACATTTGTAACAAAGCCAGAGCAACTTTCAGCAAGTCCTCTTGAGACACATGGTGGAGTTCCATATCCAACAGCTGAAACGATATCAGGGCTAAAACCAAGTTCCTCATGTGATTTTCTACGGAGCATGATTGCGAGTAGAGCCGCAGCAGCACCCCCAAGAGAATGACCCACTAGCCTTAACCTAAATCCCTGTAGATGGATCAGCTTAAGTTTTAATTTGAAAGTATAACTACAACCAAACAAACAGGAAAAGAAAAAGAACATGAAACAATACAGAGTAACTTTTCCACCACCTCATACTTCTCCAAACACTTCTTTATTGTTTCCATCTCGTGATTAAGAAACCAACGAGCAGCTTCAGTTGTGCCAAAGTGGGTCGAATAGCCTTCAAATGTGACTTCTCCATCACTGGAAGAAACAATGTCCGTGATAAGGTCATAGACTGTGTGAGTACCACGGATTCCAAGAATTATAAGTTTCTTGCGTTGATCAATTGCAATGTAATATCCAGGCCTCATCACACTAGATTCTTTTATGAATTTGAGAATGTCACTTTCACGGAGCATGCTAGTCCCTGCAAGCCCAGTAGCGCTACCCTTATAACAACCGTGCGCTAACTCCAAATGGTAGATGAGATCTTGGACCTAAATCAGAAAACGACAACCTTGTGAGGACTCTATTGTAGCAAGCAATTAACAATAATAATAATTTATTTATGCATACTGCAGCATACAGCACAAATTTTCCTCACTTATAATTACCATGGATTCTGACAAGATTTGAACACCTTTGACATCTTCAAATGGATTTACAGATGCCTGACGAAGGTAAATAAGATATAGGCCTATTGTTAGATCACTCAAGCTCCAACCTTCAAACCCAATCTTGCTCCGCTGAATGCTTGTAATGATCTCTGCAAGAGATTGACCACTGGGAGGAAGTTTATTTCCAACAATATTGCCTGCAGGCAGAGCCCACCTACAAAGCTGCAGAGCTGGTTCAATAGCTTTCGTAAGCCAATTAAGCTCCAACCTCCATCTATTATTGGTCAGATCTTCATCAGAGGAGGAAGTGCTTAGTCTAAAATTATTGTTTACATTCTTCACAAATTTGTCCCTTAATGAAATGTGAGTTGCACGTTTTGTTTCCTCGGCCATATCTGGTTCTAACTCATCTCCTTTTGCCAATTGTGATTGACAACGATTTATAAGACCATAGGTATACCTTTGGTATTTCCCTTTTCTACTAATCAGATTGCTGTTATGATCTGCATAGCAAGGTAGCCACAAACAAAAAGTAATATAAGCAAATAACCGTATCTTATTGATGTATCAAAGAAAACAAGAGAACTGCAACAGGACAAATAAATAAAGAATTATAGTATCATTGTCATCTTAGCTCTGCTAGAAAAAATGACTAAACACATCTCACATCTGTCTAACTTTTGATTACTATAGCAACTAGTTGCCGTAAAAAATCAGAATAATGATAAACTTATACAAAATAAAACAAAACTAAGCCCCTAACTTAGGAAATTATGATGAAAAATGAAAATATAGTTCAAATTGACGAACCAGGGCCCATCACTAGCAGCAACAACACATTCATTTGTTGTTGATGCTGCGTTGTAGTTCAACGTTATGGAATCAAACAAAAGAGCATAATGCAACACAACTTGGTCTCTAGAAGTAGGAATAGTATAATTTAGATTAGCTCTACTTCATTTAAGTAATCGGCAGCACCAAAGAAACTTGAACTTCTACCAAAAATTGACAATAACAATTCTACTTTCCACATTTCATTACAATTAGCACTTACACATATCGTGGAGAAGTCGCTTTAGGAGTCGATTCGCCATTTCTAGACAGCTTGAACAAGCGACGGAAGCAACTAGCACGCATACGAACGATAATCTGGTGCCACACGCGTGGAGGTGATCAGTGGAGTGTTACCGTCAGCAGAGCACGCAGCGGTGGAGAGCAAGCGGTGAGGTAGAAGAAAGATTGCGAGGGAGGGAAAGAATGGAGGAATGAAGAAGAAACTAGAGAGGGTAAGGAAGGAAGAAGGATCTACTGTTTTTCAAAACTGCTTCCGGAAAAAATGTTGAGGGGGTAATTTTGGTATTCCCTATGAGAGGGTATTATAGTCACTCGCGGGCGGATTAATGGGCTGAGGTTTATATGGGCCCAACAATTTTGGGCCGAATGGGTGTCAAGGTCTGGTTAGTCTCCTATAAATAATGCTCTCCTTCTCTAGGGTTCTCTCTCATTACATAAGTTGAGTCGCCGCTCTAATTTTGCAATCTGAGTGCTTATTTCCGCCTTTCTTTGATTAACTTAGGTTGTGTAGAGAATGAAATTATTTTTGAAGGTTTTCTTGTTTCCGTTTTCGTTTGCGTGTGCGTTTTTTTTTAAAAAAAAAAATACGTTTGCCTTTTGTTGGAGAATGAGATGATGATTAATAGGTTTCCCTATTGGTTTGATCGCCTATATGATGGCATCATTGTATTAGCTCTAGCTGATCATTCTCTCGTCTGCTAATTTTTATTTTTCAGGAAAACAATCTCTTGTTCTTCTTCTTTTTTCACAAAACATTGTGTTGGTTTTTGACAGCTGTGGCGTTAAGTGTATGAGATGATGATTTGGATATGTTTCCCTATTGGTTTGATTGCCGTGATGATGGCATCATATGTATTAGCTCTATCTGATCATTCTTTTCGCCGATTTAGTAGTTTTTTTTTGTGTTCATAGTTTTTGTTAAAAAAGAAATGATTTTTCTGGTTTTGTTTTGGATGATTGAAAATGTTCTTGTTATACGGTCTGTGAAACCATGGGAGGATGAGATGATGATTACCATATGATATTGATTGCTGTGATTATGGCATATTATGTATTAGCTCTAGCTTATCATCTCCATATCCTAGGGTTCCTAATCTAATATGAACTATACATGTTAATATTTAAGTTTCTCGAATATAAAAAAAAAGTTCAAGCATTTTTTGTTGAACTATCAATGGTTGACGCCGGAAAGAACATATAGTTACAATATATATATAAAAAAAAGAACTAATCGAATCCATTCTCAAGGATTTCCATGTGCAAAGAATTTCGATAATGAGATTGATGAAACCGTGCTAGAGTAGCTCGTGTTTTCCCACTGTAGGTAAAAACTACCTAAAAAATCGGCAAATGAAACCTAACCGGCCTGATGATCCGTTCAAAGAAACAAACGGGTAAAATCAAGGGATTTAAAAGGTAAGGTTCCGGGGACAAGAGCATGATCCTGGACCGTGGACCCTGTAACATTCCAAGATCGGTAGGCTCATTGTTATGGTTGAGCTTGTCATAGAAGTCATCAGCAAAACAGATGAAATCAGGGTTCAACCCTGGAAAGATTCAAAGGGTTGCGCAACCGTTGTGTTGCATAAGGATAGTGGCATTTGGAATGGACGAACTGATTCCGGCAATAGGATTACTGATGACAGCTATCAGAATCCACCCTAAAATAGTACCTCATCACCTCAAGTATGTCACCTTCTGGGGATTCCAACAAGTATTTTGTTGAGATGGAAAGCTTTCTTGCAACTATTCTTCTTCAGGAGCAGTACATAGCTTGTGATCCACATGGATGTGATGCCTCTTTGGAGAGGTGTTGTTGAGATCCGATGCTTCAATGTCTCCATCACTGGAAAGGGGGTAAAACAGCTTCTGCTTCTTGGAATACAGGACCTCAACGAAATGGCTCCTCCTCATATTGATGATCGGAGCTGGTCTCTTCTTGAAAGGAGTCAAGGACTTGTCCCCGACCTTGCCGAAAGCAAGATCATGCACCGAATTGTGGCAAATCATGATGGTGCAATGGGGGTTGAGAATTGGGTCTGAAGAGAATGCAAACTCTTCACAACTCACAAGCTCAAATCCCAAGGGGTTGCGTGTATTTCAACTCCAAGTCCCAGCAGTGCATGGTGCAGCGGTTGTAGGTTGCAGAAGGGGGGTCGCCATCCTAAACCCAAGACAGGAGGCAGGGTTTGGACAGAAGGGAGAGGGCCCAACGGGGTAGTAATGAAGGGGGAGAAGACATTGGCTAGATAAACACCACAATCGTGATGGCTCACATAAGCAACCCACCCATAGGAAGATCCCGTGTAGTAGGCGTCTGAGATCTCCTCTGGAACTAGTTTATTGTAGAGGAAGCTTCACTTTGGTCCACGGGATTGTAGAAGTGAAAACTGCTCATCTTCTCATGATGATCCCTCATATTCTCTCTGCCCAGCACAAGTTCTTGGTGAGGAAGGAACAGCAAAGGAGCCGATGTGCTCAGGTTGGACGGCAATACCATGGAAGAAGCAGCAGCAGCAGAGCAATAATTTCTTCTAGACAACTGCTGAGACGACTGTGGCAAAAGTTTCTGCAAAGAACGTCTCGACAGATCAGTTCCATGTTCTTTGTGGATGTTGAAAAATTAAAAGCTATAAAAGAAAAGATGAAAGAGGATGATATTATAGATGAGAAATATTTTACAGACACAAATTTTTTCAGGAAAATTTTCTGTTCTACGGCCTTGTTTGTAGAACCGCACACAAAAACATTTTTTGTGATCTACGTTTGTAGAATCACACAAACATGATTTGAGATTATTCTACTGTGAGGTAGAACACAACATGATTTGAGATAGAGAAGCAACACCTCTTCTCTACTCACAAATTGTTTTTTCTTTTTGTTGATGAGAGTGGTGCACAGTGTGCACAATTCTCACTCTCCTTTGGTGGGAACAGTGGTTCCGACACTTTGCTGCAATGTGGTGGAATGCCGACCTACCTTTTTCTACACACTTCTATTAACTACAGTTGTGTACATTACAAAATTACACGTGGCAAAAATAGAAGACAAAATACAACTGTTGTTAACGCCACTCTTGATGACGCTGACGCTGACGCGCTAGATGACGCTGACGCTGCAGTGCTTTATTGATAACGCTGAGCTTGATGACGCTGCCGTTGAGTGATGACGCTGAGCTTGATAACGCTGCCGTTTGACTGATAACGCTGAGGTTGATGATTAACGCTGGGATATTCCAACAATCGCAGTAGAGTAGTACTTGGCCGCATTGCTGTTGTTGCACAAGTGCCCCGACAAACAAACCAGGGATTGTAATTACATGCTCTTGCCCGCCTTTCTCCACAAGAACTTGCAGGAAGCATAGAAAACTAAGTGCCTCGAGAGTTTAATGTTCTATCTTGTGGAGACTAGAAACCCTTATTATTAGTTCCATGCCTCGTACTAAGCCTAGTTTTATACAAGTCTCCGTCTTACCCTAATTTGCCTGAAACTTATTGCCGCTGAAAGCTTCAAATCAATAGTGGCAGACAATAATAAATTCACAGCGCAATATCTTGAAATTCAGTTTGCCATTCCCTCTCTCAAATACTAGGCTGGTATAAAATAGCCCACGAATGAGTTATATTGCCAGTAAGCTTCAGCTGCCCATCCAATTCAACCAGCAATGAGTAAATCCCATCACAAGCCGGATGAGATTTATCCGATGCTGCAAACTGGTGAACTTTACCAAGCATCTCAATCCAACTAGACCCAGGACATATCTTTTCTACTCCTTGTTCTTTCATATTCGCCCTGATCCTCGCAACCTCGCCCCATTTATTAACTTCGGCGTACATGTTAACCAAAAGGAGATAATACCCACTGTTGCCGGGCTCCAAAACCATCAACTCATCTACAGCAAGCTCCGCAATCTTTAAGCTCCTGTGAAGCTTACATCCGCTCAACAACGCGCCCCAGATAACAGCATTTGGCTTACAAGTCATAATTCTTATTAGATTCAGTGCTTCGTTGAGCAGACCTGCTTTCCCCAACAGATCAACCATACATCCATAATGCTCAACTTCATGAGGGATGGAATAATCACGTGTCATACTTTCAAACCTCTTACGACCTTCTTCAACAAAACCAGCATGAGTGCACGCACTTAAAACGCTGATAAATGTTATCCCATTTGGCTTGATTTTCTGACTCTCCATCTTGCCCAACATTGCCAGTGCTTCTTCTGCGTATCCATGAGATGCAAGCCCTTCAATCACCGAATTCCAACAGAACAGATTTTTCTCTTGCAACTTGAAGAATACTACAAGTGACCTATCTAAACTCCCACACTTAGCATACATATCAATCAATGCAGACCCTATATAGACATCCAGAACAAATCCATTCTGCAATGCATAATAGTGTATTTCCTTCCCCAAATCAAGCGCTCCGATATGAGCACATGCAGAAATCACAGTCGTCATGGTTACTTGATCTGGAATTATCCTACTCTTTATCATTTGGTCAAAAACTCCCAAAGCTTCTCCAAATTTCTTACTTTGAGAGTAACAGTTAATAATAGACGTCCAAGAAATAATGTCCCTCGCTGGCATTTGATTAAACAACAACTCCACTGCCTCCACATCTCCCAATCTTGCATACCCATCAATCAGAGCATTCCAAGTTGCAACCTTCCTTTCAGGCATCACATCAAACAATCTCCTCGCGGAACTCATATCCCCAACCCGAACCAGGCCAGAAATCATGGTTGTCCAAGAAAATACATCTCTTTCAGGCATTTCATCAAACACCTTTACAGATTCTGCAATTTTGCTCATACTTGAGTAAAAATCAACCAACCCAGTCTGCACAAACATGTGCGAATCAAACCCATTTCTCCAAACATGACAATGCACAGATTCTCCCAACCTCAATCCACGCAACAAACCGCATGCTTTAATCAACGACGAAAACGTATAACTTGTAGGCAGCACATTAGCTCTTAGCATATGAATGTAGCATTCAAGAGCTTGCATTGGATGTTGGTAGCAATGAGCGAACCCTTTAATCATCGCATTATACACAAATACGTTAGGATTTTCCATCTGGGTATAGGCTAAAACTGCATAATCTAAGCAATTAGAAGTTGAACAAGCAGCAATGAATTGGTTCATTAAGAAACAATCTTGACTTGTGTTGGTTTTGAGCATGATGGAATATATAGATTCTAGCTCCCTTGGATTGTTGCAGTGTTTTAAAAAGTGGGCTATGTTGCGTATTGATACTGACATTCGAATAAAAATGTCAAACGCTGGAGCTCGTCTAGGTTTGCTCCGGTTGAACGATATCTACTCTAACTCGAACCCAACAAAAAAAATGCCTGCTCTAACTTACACTCCTTATCTGGGCCTCACTTTTAAGTCCCAATTCGGCCCAATCGGACCTAAATCAAGCTTCTTCTTCTTTTTAAACTTTTAAAAAAACTTTTTCAATATGTTTTAAAATTATGCCACTAAATGAACTATAAATATTAAGTTAATAAAATGTATTCAGTTTTTTTATAATAAAAATTATTTACTTTAATATATACAGCAAATTATTAAATATTCATTACATCCCTTTTGTATCCCTCGGACATATTTTCATGATAAAATTGAATCATTGAGCGAAAAAGGTAAAATTGTCATTTTGTCTATCTTTCAGGAAAAATATATATATTTTACTTCCATATCATTTTGTCATTTTTTAGAAAAATAAATATTTCACTTTCATTTTTGTTACTTGGCTTCCAACATTCTAGAGTTCATCATGTTCCTTTTATATCCCACAAAACATTTTTTTCGTGATAAAATTGAGAGTCGTTGAGAAAAAGGATAGCATTGTCACTTTATCATATTTTAAAAACATAAATATTTTACTTCCAATTTGGCTTCCAACATTAGTAGAGCCCATGTTCCATTATAATTTTTTGAATTTTGTGTAATTTTTAATGGATTATGGTAAAAAAAATTGATAAATAAGGTGAATCCTGATAGTAAAAATTCTTAAATTATGAAGCACAAATACTAATATAGACATTGAAAATGATATGAACATTGATATTATGATGTTGAAAATTAAAAATCACAAAACACCGATATGGCATATATATATGCACATTAATGTATATTATATAAAAATATCATTTAAAAAAAAAAAAAAAGAGGTGCAACTATATGTGTAAGGATAATGCTCAATTTCAAATAAAATTTAGTATTATAAATACTTTTAGCGATTATAATATACACTAATTATTTATTTGACACCAAAAATTATTTAGAATTATAACCAATAAAGCTGGACACGAGAGGTAGTGAAGCCAACACATATTATATTATATCTAACTAATGTTAGTGTCGGAAGTAAATCTAACATCGAACAAAAATTAAGGGCGCGTTTACTTGGAAGAATTCTGAGTTTGAAAATTTGTCATTTTTTCTGAAATTAGAGGCTTTTCATTTCAAACTGAAAACTGAAAAACGTGTTTACTTCACACTAATTTCCAAAATTTTGAAAAATGAAAACTATTGGGCTGAGAATCCTAGCCCAACAACCCAAATCCAGCAGCCAGGCTCAGCAGATTGGGCCAGGAACAGTCCCAACCCATGACCAAAACGACCTCATCCAGCAGCCACGATCCGGCCACAATACAGCCATAACAGCAGCCACAAAACCGGACCAAAACAACCGCAAAAATGAAGCCAAAATACAGCAAAATTAAGCACAATCGATAGCAAAATTAAGCAGAAAATCGGCAGCGAAATTAAACACAAATCGAGCAGCAAATCAAGCAGAAATTGGCAGCAAACTTAAGCAGAAAATCAAGCCAAAATTGGGCAGCAAAATCAAGCAGAAAATTGGGCAGCAAAATCAAGCAGAAATTGGCATCAAACTCAAGCAGGAAATCGGCAGCAAATCAAGCCGAAATTGGGCAGCAAAATCAAGCAGAAATTTCTGAAATAGCAAAAAGTTTGACAGCAGTTCCGTGGATTTACCTAACCAGATCCGATGATGAAATTGTTGATTGGGATGTAAAGGAGCTTGACAAAGAAGCCGACAAATCCTAGAAATAGCTACGTTTTCTAAAAACTCCCTCCATTTTTAGGCGACGGAGGAGATGAGGAGTATCATCTTAGTCGGCGATGAGGCGAGTGGTAACGAGCGGACGACGAGAGAGCAGAGGTCAAATGCGGAGCAGAGGAGAAGAAGAAGAAGGGCTGCGTGAAGAAGAGCAAGGGCAAAATTGGGTTTAAAAAAGTTTCATTTAATTCTCAAAATGAAACGCGTGTTTTCAAAATGAAGTGAAATAGTGTAGAAAAATGGAAAACAACATTTTGGCGTTCTCCAAATTTGTTCATCGTTTTTTAAACAAAGATTTTTCATTTTCATTTTCTAAATGGAAATAACGCGAAATAAACACGTTCTCTGAAAAAACCTCTAGTTTTCTAAAAACTGGAGAATTTTCAGTTTGAAAATTTGCTATTTTTCTAAAATTAGAGAATTTTTTTTTCCAACAGAAAACTGGAAAACGTGTTTACTTCGCACTAAGTGAAAAAAAATTCCTGATGTGGAAAACTGGAAAACCTATTTACTTTGCACTATTTTCCAAATTTTCCTAATCTGAAAACTAAAAAATGTGTTTATTTAACACTATTTTCCAAATTTTTGAAAACCAAAAAATATTTTTGTTCCAACATTATTTTTTAAATGAAAACATAATGTTATTATTTTCTTCGGTTTGTGAAGATTAATAAACTAATAAATATTTTCCTTGGGAAAAAATTACATTTATTATAATTAAAAAAATTAAAATATATTATCAATCTACTAATATTCCATTATATATAAATATACTAATTCACGTTGCTACATTAAAATAAAATACATATCACCACTTGACTTATTGTTTATTGCATAAATAGTTATAAAAAGTACATAAAAAATATACCCCATTAGGCTTGTTAATTCCTCGTATTCTGTGAATAATCGATCAGCTCTATCTTCCATTTGAATAAAATTGTACAGTGCACAATAAACTAAAGGTATCAATTTTTGACGTCGAAGAGGGTAATTTGGAATAGACTTCAAAATTGGAAATCAGGGCGGTTTTCCACTTTAATAAATATTTTTTAAAAACATGTTCAAAGCTTTTTGCTATAATTTCTAATAAAAAGAATCTCTTCTTTTTCCTACCTTTTAAATTAAAATAATCGAACGTATGTGGGATAAAAAAAATTCAAAAGTTATATATATGACTGATTACCAATTTTCTGAACTTTTAATTTTTTATTTTTTACTATCAATTACGAAAATATTATTTCAAGCCATGGTGATAAGATAATGAAATAGTTAAAAGAAGAATAAGAAATTAATGCGATTGAAGAATTAAGAAATCAAAAATTATATGGAATTATTGTTAGACTTTTATTGGTAATTATTATTAGTTGGTTGACGTTAGTCAATATTACGGTTTGAAATTAATTATGGCTATTTTTATAAAAAGAAAAGAAGAAAAGTAGTACCTCCTTATAAAAAAAAGGCATTGATTTAGTCTTTATTTATTTATAAAATCTAATCAATTTTAATTATTCATTTTACATTAGTAGTTGAGATTTAATCAACGTAATCTATCATGTTGATATTTTGAAATCTACTTGCTTTGATAACTATGCTACAAAATATACTCTGTAATATTTACGCATTAACCCGATCATTTGGGTCGTAGAGAATCAACAAAAGAAGAAAAAAAACATACATTTTTTCCTTCAATAAAAACTTAAAAAGTACTCTAGTTAGTTGAGGGTGGGTATTGTTTGGGCCAAAGAAATCTACCACCAGTAAGCCCAAATCCAAAAAGCCCACAAGCAGCTGACCCCGGAAATGGCCTCAGGTGCAAAATGGTATTAAAAAAATATCATTAAAGTGAAAAATTGAAAAACCGAGTTTTTCAATTTACCTACCCAACGATTGGAAAATTGGAGAACATTTTTTTTCATTCTCTAAATTTGTTCATCACTTTTTCAACGGAAAATTTTTATTTTTAAACAAAAAAAAAACTATATCAAATAAACACGTCTTTTTAAAAATTCTCTAGTTTTTTAAAAACGGGAGAAATCCCACTATCGGTGCTCCATGGTTCTTAAAAAATATAAGCCCACGCCTAGTTTTTTTCAAGGGGAAATAGTTTTTACCACCCCTGAACTATCGGCGAAAATCACAAACTTCCCCTGAACTTCATTTTTTAAAATACGGCTCCCTGAACTATTGTTTTCGAGCAAAAGGACCCCCTCCGTTAACTTTTTATGTTAAATCTAACAGGTTACCTGCTACAATAGGTTTTTTTTTTTTTAACCTTTTCTAGAAGGTAATTATATTTTACATAATATAATTAATTTTAAAAAATTCCAAAAAAAAGGTAAAAATTCCAAAAAAAAGTGTAAAAATTTCAAAAAATATTAATTAATGTAAAAATTCAAAATAAATGTAGTAATTCCAAAAAAAATGTATAAATTCAAAAAAAATGTAATATTTCCAAAAAAAATGTATAAATTCCAAAACAAATGTATAAATTCAAAAAAAAATGAAAGAAATTCAAAAACAAATTGTAAAATGTCTTAAAAAATTGTAAAAATTATAAAAAAATTAATTAATATAAAAATTCAGAAAAATGTAATAATTCCAAAAAAAATTAATTAATGTAAAAATTCAGAAAAAATTAATAATTCCAAAAAAAATTAATTAATCTAAAAATTCTAAAAAAATGTAAAAATTAAAAAAATGTAGTAATTCCAAAAAAAATGTATAAATTAAAAAAAATGTAATAATTCAAAAAAAAATGTATAAATTCCAAAACAAATGTATAAATTCCAAAAAAATGAAAGAAATTCAAAAACAAATTGTAAAATGTCTTAAAAAATTATAAAATTATAAAAAAAATAATTAATATAAAAATTCTGAAAAAATGTAAAAAATGTAATAATTTCAAAAAAAAATTAATTAATGTAAAAATTCAGAAAAAAATTAATAATTCCAAAAAAAATTAATTAATCTAAAATTCAGGAAAAATGTAATAATTCACAAACAATTTAAACATTCCAAAACAAATGTAAAAATTCCAAAAAAAATCAATTAATCTAAAGATTCAGAAAAAATGTAAAAATTCTTAAACACTGTAATAAGTCCAAAAAAATTATAAAAATTCCAAAAAAAAATTAATTAACATAAAAATTCAGAAAAAATTGTAATTTGTTTTTGGAATTTGGACATTTTTTTTGGAATTATTACGGTGTTTAAGATTTTTTACATTTTTTCTGAATTTTTTTTTGGAATTTTTACATTTGTTTTGGAATTTGTACATTGTTTTGAAATTATTACATTTTTTCTGAATTTTTAGATTAATTAATTTTTTTTTCGAATTTTTACATTTGTTTTGGAATTTGTACATTTTTTAGAATTTTTACATTTTTTCTGAATTTTTCCATTAATTAATTTTTTTTTTGGAATTATTACATTTTTAGAGAATTATTACATTTTTTACATATTTTCTGAATTTTTATATTAATTAATTTTTTTTATAATTTTTACAATTTTTTAAGACATTTTACAATTGTTTTTTGAATTTCTTTCATTTTTTTGTAATTTATACATTTGTTTTGGAATTATTACATTTTTTTTTTGGAATTACTACATTTTTTTGGAATTTTTGCATTTTTTTTGAATTTTTAGATTAATTAATTTTTTTGGAATTATTAATTTTTTTCTGAATTTTTACATTAATTAATTTTTTTTGGAATTATTACATTTTTTACATTTTTTCTGAATTTTTATATTAATTAATTTTTTTTATAATTTTTACAATTTTTTAAGACATTTTACAATTTGTTTTTGAATTTCTTTCATTTTTTTTTGGAATTTATACATTTGTTTTGGAATTTATACATTTATTGGAATTATTACATTTTTTTTGAATTTATAAATTTATTTTGGAATTACTACATTTTTTTGAATTTTTACATTAATTAATATTTTTTGGAATTTTTTCAAATTTTTTTTTGGTATTTTTACATTTGTTTTAGAATTTTTTAGAATTAATTATATTATTTAAAATATAATTACCTGCTATAAAAGGTATAAAAAAAAAAAACCTGTTGTAGTAGGTAACCTGTTAAATTTAACAAAAAAAGTTAACGGAGAGGGTCCTTTTGCTCGAAAACAATAGTTTAGGGAGCCGTATTTTAAAAAATGAAATTTGGGGGAAATTTATGATTTTTCTCGATAGTTCAAGGGTGGTAAAAACTATTTCTCCTTTTTTCTAAGAAGCCGCCCATTCTTCTTTTGAAAAAAATCAAAAAAAGGGAAAGCCGCCAATTAATTTTCGGTTTGCCTATTTTGAATATGAATAATCATTATTATTTTTCATTATTTATATATAATTTAAAGAATTAAAAAAATCTCTTAATTCTCTTCTCTTTGCCTGCTCACAAGCCAACGAGAGAGATTCACTCCGCCTCTTCCTCTCCGTCTTCCTCTCTTGCGAAACAAAGAAAAAAGAGATTAATGGCTTTTACTTCATTCCTTGGACGCGTATTCTTCGCCTCCATCTTCATACTCTCTGCTTACCAAGAGTAAGTTCACTACTTCACAACGGACAGACCCGATTTTGTTCTCCTCTGTTCGTTTTTCGATTGAAATACAAGTTTCTAACTCTTTTATTTACGGATCTGTTCTGCATATCTCTCTTTTGTTTTCCCTCGTTTTCGTCATTTTGGGATTTTTTTTTTGTTCTGTTTCGTTTGCTGATGTGTGGCTTATGATGGTGTGAATTTACAGTGCATTGTCTAAATACGAAGTTTATTGAACTATCCTTCTATTTGTTTAGTAAGAAAACTGTAATTTGAACTCTGATTAGGATTATCAACTCTGAAACGTAAATGAAATCGCATCATCTTAAGCTACTGGGTGTTGGTCAAGCCATGGGGTGTTAGGGCATTCTGTATTAGGAACAATGGAAATTGAATTCTTAGCAAGCTTTTCTTTAGGCCTTAGCTTAGTGTAGGGTGAAGAATTGAAGTCGTAGTTTCTTTCAATAAGTTATTTATCATAGCAATTGCTTGTATACGAAGAATCTTCATTTCTTTATTAGCTGCTGTTTCCTTTCTTTTCACTTCTATTAGCATGTGCATTGTGAGTTTAGCTCACAACGCTATCCAGGTTTTTGGGACGTGTGATTTCTCTTAAATCAAGATGCCTTCTTCTCTGTAGGTATAATGAATATATGGTTGATGGGGGACATGCTGTGAAGGCTCTCAAACCGAAGGTTGATGTGTTTGCTGCTCATGTTAACTCACACACTGGCATACATCTACCGCATTTTGATGTGAGCTCTCTCCCTCTCTGTCTTTTCCATGCATACCACAAACTTATATTTGCAAGAACTGAGAGAAACACACCGTCCACAAGCTTTCTATGAGATGGTCCGCACATTCAGTAGAATGTGAAAGTGGAAATATTGTGGGTAACTGTAGTCTGTAGCTAACGACACCAGAAAATGGTGAGATAGTGCAAAGGGAAAAGAGGGCCCTTAGCTGCTTATACGGGTGACGCACCATGATAAACTCTGTACATTAGAATGAAAGCTGTGAGTGAACCCAAGTTTGGACGTAAAATCAAAATGTACCATGATCGTCATTAAAATAGGGATGTCTTGCATATTTTTCTTGCACACATCTAATCACATTTGCTATTTTTAAGTCCATAAATTGGATTCTTTTCAAGGCAAAAGTCACCCTCTACCATGAGTTTCATTTCATTTGTTGACTCATGAAGAGAAATATTTCATTTAATTTGCACATCCATTTTGTTATTTCTTCCTTGTTTCATGATTTTGATTGAATATCTACAGATCCAATATATAGTCTGTGCATCTATAGCTCTCAAGGGCACTGGTGGCGTCTTGTTTATTCTTGGCAGCTCCTTCGGGGCCTATAACCTGGTTGGTACCAATTATTTGTCCTAAATTTGCTTTCGACTTCTTAGGATAGTATATGAAAGTTGGTGGATATCAATATACTCAGTTTTGATGATACTTGGCTCCCCTTCTTCCGTAGCTTCTGCATCAGATTGTTGCAACTCCAATACTGTATGATTTCTACAATTATGACAGGGAGAGTAAAGAGTTTAATCAACTTTTCATCAAATTCACACAGGTATGCTGATTAATGCTGGTGTTTCTATTTGATGGGCAATACTAAATTACTCTATGTACTTTAAAAATACTAAAGTGCAGTCATTGTGCATGGTCTCTATGAGATACTAAATTATGTTATACGCTTTTCCATGTAGAATGTGGCTCTTCTTGGTGCTCTACTATTCTTCATAGGGATGAAAGTTTCAAGTCCAAGGAGACAGCCCAGGAGGAAGGTTACCAAACCTAAAACCGTATAGGAAACAAATGGCTATCGGTTGGTAGGTATATCTCTTTAGTGAGGGGTTTCTCTTTTTTCTTTGATTTATGGAACTCTTCCTGTAATTTCAAGTATTCAGCTTGCATGGTAAGAGTTTTTCATTGTTTTCTTAGAAGAAAAACACCTCATGCAGTGTGTAGTATTCTTCTGGTGGATATTAACATGAGATTTTAGGTATTATTCCCCATTTCAAGAGTAGAGTATGTAACTCAAGCATAATTATTTTAGTCCATAGTGCCCAAGTTTCATTTTGGAAGGCTGTTCTTCCTACTTGGTCCTTGGATTTGAACATGAATGCACTTTGCCAATTTCCCCCTCATACAAGAATGCATGACTAACCCCATAATTTATATTGAACACATTTTGCTGATGTGGCTGGCTGCATGAAATTCTTTGACGATGTGAGGGTGAGGGAAGGATCGAAGTTATGTGGATGCTCAGCATGGTATTGTTGCTAATAATACTGGTTTGAGGTATGCAAGTTTAGATCATGAAGCTATGATTTGATTCCTTTGGTGCCATTCTTCCAGAAGCTTAGGAAATTGATCATGGGCATCAGGTTTTGGTTTTGGCACTTTACAGTATTACCATGGTTGCTTTGTTACCAAATCAAAACAAAAACTCATTGGAAATCAATAATTTGATTACTGAATGGTGTAAAACAACGGGGTCGCTTTCAATGTGTTCTCTCCTTTTTCTGATTGTTGGATTCATTTTGGGTCTGAATCGTTTGTGGCCCATCATATTCATTTGGGAATTAAGCTACACGCCATAAGGCTCGTGATATTGACCAAGGTTAACAGAAACCTACATTTATCTTTGCACTTCAGTCCACGGTCCATTCATTGGAAGTTGTCACAAGTATACACTTGCGTTGCTGCTCATTTACGGAATAATTACTTGTTTAGGTTCATTCTTAGTGTGCAGATACGGTGAACTAAACAGGTTACGTTGGCTTGGGCTTAGGTAGGGCTTATATATTGAAGACGTTTGCAGGTCTGTGTTGGACATAACCTATATATAAAAAGAAAAAGAAATTACGACCTAGGACCAGAAAATTTGACCTATACGCACATCACATGTGAAAGATGAAAGCTCTTGCCTACCCATTTTCTAATTCAATTATTTGTTATATTTTCCCGACGAGATAAAAGTGTCCTAGTCGTCATTTTTGTTTGTTTTGTATTTTTTGGAGGTTAGAAACAAAAATAATGTATTAAGCCCAAAGCAGCCAAGAGAGATGTTTCTCTATTGAGCAATGGAAGGGGGACAAAAGTCCAAAAGATATGAGGATAGGACCCTCTCTGCCCAAGCCAACTTAACCTGTTTAGTTCACATCTCAAGATTAAGATTGGTTGAAGAAAATCCAGAACTAGTTTTGGCTTGTTCCCTAGCTTGGACTTTACTTGAATATCATATAAGAGTCTGCTAATTGTCTTTCGCATTGATTTTGTCCACTGAATTCTAAAATAGACAGTTATTAATTATATTCACACCCGACTTATTTATTAAAAAGTAAAATGTTCATATAATAAATAATTAACTTTATACGGGTTGATTAACACGTGAAAGAGTATTAATCTACACACAAATTAACTATATACCACCTCTTGCATATATATATATAGTTAATTTGTGTGCAGATAGAGTTGGTATATATATAGTTAATTTGTGTATAAGATAATATATATATATACCACCTCTTGCTTTCGAGAAGAACAAAAAAAGAGCATCTTTCCTATTGGATTGAATTCCAACCACTTGTTCCTTTATTTGATGTGATATATTGGTTAGGGCGCGTATTTGGTACTTAGGAGATAGGACTAGACCTGGACATGGATAGGATAAAACTATATAGTTAATTTTTATCTTATCCCATGTTTAGTACTGTTGATGACATAGTAATAAAGGCGCACACGGACACTACAACTACACGCAACACATTAATTCTTTGAACATGGAAGCATACAATACAACTACTGCTACAGATTGCTATGACAAAGACAAAGAAGTGAAGGCTTTTGACGACACGAAAACCGGTGTTAAAGGGCTAGTAGATTCTGGTGTGACAAAGATTCCTAGGTTTTTCATTCACCCACCAGAAACCTTTCAAAATGTTTCAACGATTAATGATCATGAAGGGATTCATGAGCTTCAGGTGCCGGTTTTAGACTTTCAAGGGTTTGAGAATTGTACGGTTGCACGGAAGAGGATAGTGCAAGAAATTTGTGAAGCATCAGAGAGATGTGGTTTTTTTCAAATGGTTAATCATGGAATTCCTGCGAGTGTTATGGATGAGATGTTGTCTGGGGTTAAGCGGTTCCATGAACAACCTCAGGAGCGGAAGATGGAGCTGTATTCGCGCGATCCGGGGAGAAAAGTTAGGTACTTCTGCAATGGAGATCTGCTTGTGACCAAAGGAGCAGCAAGCTGGAGGGATTCAATAGCTTTTGATTTCCAGGACAGTAACCTAGACCCTCACCACTTCCCCCCGACATGCAGGTATTGTACACATCTATATATGTACTAGGTCATATAAATTAATTTAATTATAATCTCACTTTTCCAAAATAATATTCTTTTCTTCTTACTTACTGATTAATTAGGCCTTAATTAACCTATAGTGTTTTAAACTACTGTTTGAGCCACTAGCTAGTGCCTCCTAGAGTCCGAAGTGGTAGAAGTTATTCACTACTGGTGGTTTTACATTATATGGATATTGTTCAACTAATTAAACAATTACACGTAAGTGACAGGTGGTGTTTAGACAAATCAAATAAGTCAGGTTAAAACTGAAATAATTTAAATTTTGAAATAATATCCACCAGTTTAGTTGATCAAATCCGGTTCGTAGAGAGAATTCTAAAAGTAGTGTATAATTTTCCCAGGTATGAAAAAAAGGTAAAATAAGGAGATCTATGTTAAATAGAGATAGATTCACCCTAACATTAACCTAGATTAGCAAGATGAAGTTGATAATTTAAATTAAAACCTTATGTTATAACTAATTAATTAATTTGCAGGGAGGCTGTAAGAGAATACATGAAGCATGTGATTAAGCTGAGTAAGAAGGTGGGGGAGCTGTTCTCGGAGGCGTTAGGGCTCCGCCGCGACTACCTAGCGAGTATGGAGTGCATGGAAACGGAGTCGGTGGTGTGCCACTATTACCCGGCTTGTCCGGAGCCGGAGCTGACCCTGGGCGCGGCCGAGCATACCGACCCATCTTTTCTAACTATTCTCCTCCAAGACGACATGGGTGGTCTCCAAATCGTTAATCAAAATCAATGGGTTGATGTCACCCCTCTTCCCGGAGCTCTTGCAATAAACATCGGCGATTTCATGCAGGTAAATTATTCAATTTCAAATATTTTTACTTCATTACTTATAAACTGGCAGGGAGTCTCCTTATTTACCTTAATATATTTTTATATTTACATCATTTATTTTGGGCCCATGCATTTTTCTTTTCTTGTAAAAAAAAATTTATATAAAAAATCAGGTGGAACCCACATCAAGTGAAAGAAATAAAGAATAATTTATTTAACAATAACAAATACTCTTTTATATAAAATAGCGATTATTTGATTGATTCAACCAAGCCAAAACTCATTTAAAGTTACAAATTACAAGGAAATTATAATAAAGGTCAGGATATATACTTAGGGTTATATTTCGACACCATAATTTAGGGTATATAATGTTCAAAAACAGAATAATTGATACAAAAAATTTGATCAACTCTTTTTTTAAAAGAATATCACATTTGATCAAAAACTATTTTTTCAATAGAGTTTCGAAGAATGTTAGTCAGTATATTATACTCTATCCGTATGACAAAGGATGTTGGATTGGGAGAGAAAGTGTTTTCAAATTATTATCCAATTTCATTTTTCAAGGTATAGTTTGCAAATTTTTTCTAAATTATCCTAAAAAAATCTTAATTTCTCCACCATTAGTAAGCATTATTAGCTATTTTTTGGAACCAATTAATTAGCTATATTTTTATTGAATAATTTCATGATGATAATTATGGACTAATCAATGTTGCAAGGTAGTTAGTCGAAAATTACTACAGCCTTGCTATAAGTATTTTCGCTTAATTTGACAATTTTTTTCACACAGAGTATTCTAATTATTTTTAATTAATAAATTAGAGGAATAATAATGCCATACTTTATACAACTAACGATATTTTAAATATAGTTAAAAAATCAGCATTAAAAAAGGAGTGAGTACAGCAAGTACCTAAAGTAAAATATGCCTATTTTGTGCGAAAGAATGGAAGGGTGGGCCGTGATCCGTGGGCCCGTAGCCCCTCGATGAAGTTTGATTTGTGGGAGCCCGTGACGATGCCAAGGCACAATTCGACCTAGACCACGTGTTTAATTTTTTATTATAGATACTGGAGGAGAATAGGTAATTTTTTTTGGGTTAAATAAAATTAGTTTTTTTCAGGGATTAAAAGTGAAAAATAAATAGAAAAATAATGAAATTTTAAGAATTATTACAAAGTATTTCAAAATTTGGGTAGCGAATATTAAGGATAAATTAAAAAAAAAAACTTTAAAAACTGTTTTAGAAGAATTAAATTTTTTGGTGGGCATGTGTGAAGGATTAATGAAAAATGAGTAGTATTCTCGGAAAAAAGAGAGTAGAAATTTAAGCACTATTATGAAAAAACCAAAAAGTTTGGGGACCATGGCCTCCTCTGATTTCCAAAAGGCTCTTCCCCTAATTAGAAAGCTTAAAAAAATTATCTAATTGATGAAATTATATACTAACAAAAAATTTAAAATTGTTTACAATTTTGAAAAACTAACCTTTAATCGAGGAAAATGAAAAATATTAATTTTTTTTAGCGAGTTAACTCAGTCATGGTCCGGTAGATCATATATTGATGGTGACACGTTATTTTTTCATGTGTACAGCTCATCACCAACGACAAGTTTAGAAGTGTGAAGCATAGAGTACTAGTTGGAGATAAAAGAGCTAGGGCATCGGTTGCATGCTTCTTTTATCCAAGTACAGCAAGTAAATTAAAACCATACGGGGCAGTAAAGGAGCTTCTATCCGACGACAACCCACCTATCTACAGGGAAACTCACTTCACTGAATATATGGCCCTGTTTAGGTCTAAAAAATTAGGTTGTGACTCAGCCCTTTCCCATTTTAAGCTCTCTCCTACCGACACTATATCGCCTCAATATTACTAGGCATGAAAAAGAGTAAGACTGCATATCTTCTTATTTTTTGGTCTTTTCAGGTGTGATATTTGTTCTTTTTGAATTAGAGATCGATGTCGTTTGAGTATAATCACGAACAATTAGACTTATTGAAAATATATACTCTTTCCGTCTCATTTTAGTTGTCGTTTTTTCACTTTCATACCCAATCGGACTACCGGATCGAAAGTTAACACGGGTCGACATTTTGATGCGCAGTTATAAAATGTGACTCCAATCGTTATTTCATACTAAGATTTTAGGTCTTAATTATTAGGGTTCCAAGGAATTGTTGGAACAAGAAAGAGAGAAAGAAACTGATAATTGGATCGATGATTGTACTCCAACATTATTGTAAGTGCCGGGTACGATACGATGAGATTTGATTCTTCCGGGAGTTTGAAAAAGGTTGCGAATTTTTGTGTTCTAAAGTGAGTCGTACATCCATCATAGCTAGGAACTAGTAGCATATCTAATCAACCTCATCTCACACTTAATTTCCTCAAACACAATGCAACTTGCAACCCACATATTTCCCAATATTAACATCATTTAAAAAAAATAGAGAATAACCGGTTAATTCAACTTACTGAATTGCGTAATTAACTAATTATTATTTAAATTGAAAAATATTATCAATAACTTAGATAAGAATATAAATTAAAAGATTCGAATTTAAAATCTATGTAGAAAGTCATTTATCTTAAATTAAGTTAAAATTAACCTACGGTAGAGTGTGAAATAGATATACTCTATATACCCAAAAAAAATAGATATGAGGCATTTGGGCTTAATGGGCTTATTGGGGGTTTAAAATGGGCTGGACATTCTTTTTCTACATTTTGGATAGGGAGCAAGGAGCGGCCCACCTAGTAAACCTATATTCTGGGCTTCTTAAAACCTGCAAATTACTTGCAACATGTGTGTATTCATTGCTTACGTGTAATCGATTAATGTTCGATTAATGTATAAAAATTATTGCTTGCTGAGAATTTCTTTTACCTTTGGGTCAATCAAATCAACATGATTATTTCTGTCTATTTCTGTCGAAGCAAATCTAGGCATATACCGAAATAATGAACTGGGTACATTTACGAGTTTCCTAACTTATAAAATATATATAATAAGCCCCCTCATTCATGGCCAACACAAGCCCACTAAATGGGCTTATTCAATGGATTTCTTCTAAAGGCTCACTGAATCCATGCAGCTTAGAGAAGAAGAGGAAGAGAAAAGAAAAAAAAAAATCATAAAAATTGTAAACAAAGGTTTAAAGAAGAGATATCAATCGTTAACTAAGGTCTCGAGTTCAAATTTTTAGGACACTCATTTCTTTTAAAGGCTTAATAATACTCGAAAGAGATTAATTTCAATTGAGAGGATCCGATAAATTAGAAGAGATATCAAGAATTTGATAGATTATGCAATTACTACTTAAGAGTCTTGACAAGTAGTCTCTTCCCCACCACCACCAACCACTCTTGTATGCATACAAAGCCCATATACATGATGTTCATCACAGCACGTTTGCTTGTTCTTTCATTCAGATATTATATTCATATAATTTGACTCGACTATATAATATTTTCTTCACCCATATTTAAATAAATTCTTTACCCTTTTTTCCCAAGAATTCCTAATAAATCTTTCAATTTTTTCAATAAATCAACCTTCTCATCACTGTCCTTGGCATTTCTCTTCCAAACCCATTTTAGTATGACACAAGACCAACAGATTCATCCAGCAACATACCACCACCAACCTTCCTCTGCCTCAGATCATGCTTTTCCTATATTAGCTTTTGCTGTACTAAGTATCATGGGCACAGTTCTCTTGCTTGTTGCCTACTACATCTTTGTCCACAAATTCTGCTCTAACTGGCACCATCTAATCATCCTCCCAAGATGGATATCCGTATCACCATCCACAACAAATGATGATTCATTCATCGCCCTCTCTCCAACAAGGTGGAACAGGGGGCTCGACGAATCGACCATCCAAAAAATCCCGACTTTTCAGTATACAAGAAGAGGTGATCATCATCTTCAGGAGAAAAGCTTCTATGGATGCGTGGTGTGCTTGAATGAATTCCAAGAACAGGATATGCTTAGAATTCTTCCTAATTGCAGTCACTCATTTCATTTGGACTGCATTGACATTTGGTTCCAGAAAAATGCTAACTGCCCTCTTTGCAGAACAAGCATTTCAGGAAAACCCACTGCTAAGTATCCACCTGACCCTATCGTCGCGCCTAGCTCTTCGCCCCAAAGCTCTCATCTTTTTTCTGATAGCCTAATGAGTGGGGATGACGATTATGTTGTGATCGAGTTGGGCGGCGAAGATGGGGTTTTCTTTCATAATAGGCAAGAAGGAAGAAGAGAGGTTTCAAGAGAAATGCAGAATGTGCAACAAAGTAGGGGTCAATCACCAGCATTCAAGATGGAGCAGAAACCTTCTGGGAAGTCAAAATCAAGAAAGAGGCACCATGTTTCGATTATGGGGGATGAGTGCATTGATGTAAGAGGGAAAGATGATCAATTTTGCATTCAACCTATCAGAAGATCATTTTCATTGGATTCTGCAGTGGATCGACAACTTTACTCGAGTGTTCAAGCGATTATTCGACAGAATAGACAACATAGTGAGATCAGTAGTACTAGTGAAGGAATAGGCAGCAACAGAGTTGGAAAATCTTTAATGTTTCCATTTGGTCATAGCAGAGGATCTAGAAAAGCTGTTCTTCCTGTTGAATTTGACCTATAACATTAGTTTTTAAGTCTTGGTTTTTATTTTTGACTTTGATCTTTGGTTTCTCATCAGGGTTTGTTGTAGATTTTTCACCTGATTGGAACTTACAGAATATGGTGAGGTAAATGTGTAATGTTGACTTTGGCTTGATATAATACTACCATGGTATGCAAACAAAAGTTTAAGACAAGTGGGTTCTTGATAAAAATGTAAGCATGCGTATGAAAAATCATTGCTCATGACACTACAGGAGATGTTCTTTTCTGTTTTGAGTTTTCTTCCTCTTTCATTAGAAAGAATGATTGATTTTACATTCCTTTTTATCTTGAATTTTTGAGGAGGGACAGCAGAGGGCCCTGAATAATGAGTAAACTTGAGTGAAAACAACAAAGAGAGAGACCTTATCTGGAATCAACAACACCCTCTTGTCTTGATGTAATTATGTTGATATTGATGAACAAGTAGAACGTATGATTCTGCCCAAACTCTCATTATAGTTTCAGGAAACTGTTCTAGTAACATCCCTGTCCCAAAAATTAGCTAAAGTGTCTAACTAGAACATCCCACAACCCAGATGGATACCAGTTTTTGCTAAACACAATTCCATAAGCAATTTGATTGTTATTAGATGAAGAATATAGTACCGATATTGGTTGTGGTCGAGTGGTAAAGGCCTCTCCACCCTTAACCCAAGTCTAAGGTTTGAGTCTGGGAAATAGAGAAAACTATGCTAGGAGAACCAGCCCTTTAGAACTTGACCATGCTCAAACAAGATTAGCTCCCACCATAAGGGTAGAGAGGACACTGGGGAGACGAAAAAAGAGATGAAGAATATAATATGAAACGAATATACAGTTAAAGAACCCAAATAACAGCTATTTCCTTGCATTTCAATTAAAGAATTTACCAGGAGTACCAGAGCAACTGTTCAAGACATTAAAAAGTATTGCAGCAAAACATAAATATCCTTCTATCTCAAGTACTTGTGAAGTGCAAACCTTACCTTTTTCAATGATTCCTTCAAGTATTCTCTCCACCAACAAACACACCATTCGAGTGACAATCAAGAGTACTTTCTGAGTTTCAGTGAGGCAGGGGACAAGGTGACAAGATGAAAATCCTGAAAGGCCACTCACAAAAGCCTTGAGTTAATTTTTCATTTATGGTCAGCTTCCATGATTTGTCTTCATAGTTCAAAGATACTTGAAGCCAACAGACAACAAGTATACTGACTAGAACATTCATTAACCAAACAGCATATTAAGAGTAGTTTGTCTTATGAGGAAAAAAAAGAAACTAAATTAAGTGATCTTGAAAGTATCATACAAACTCAACCCAAAATCATTTTCGATAATTCTGTTTTAGCGGCTCTAATAATTATACATGTGTATATGTGGATGGAAAAAGAATGAAGGAAACAAGCAACTGATACTCCTCAGCTCGGACAACCTGGCTAAGGAAAATGAAAAATGCAGCAATGCACCAGGTGGTACAAGACTATATAGTGCTTTATTGCTTCTGGTTGACGAGATTGTCAGACTAAACTCTTCCGCCAGTGGGACTACTTTGAGGCAGCGGTAGTGCCTTTACAGGAAGTTGGTTTGTGGATGCACTACTAGCTTTTGACTTTAATTGTTCAAGAAGTCGGCGGCCTTCTCTGAGTTCACCTTGTGCACTTGGTCCGTGACTTTCCCAGGCATCAATTGCTTGCTGCTGGAATTCAATAGCAAGAGCATAGCTGCAATGTACAAACAAACTTTTTTTTCAAACGACGTAATTTTACCAATGCATCAAATACTATTAGTGCTATATGCAGGCAAGATGGTTATGCAAGAATGTATCTTAGCTGAAGTGCTCATCAGTATGTTCAATCATTAAGATGAGTGCTAACCTAATTCTCCATTACTGAGCTTTATGTTAAAACTAACTATTTAAGCACATCCATGTCATAAGGTGCAATCTATTGACTATACACAGAAAAAACACATCATAAAAGCAAAGCAAGAAAGCTATACAAGCCAACTAATAAGAAAACTGAAAGTAAGCGTTCATATAAGGTAAAATATATATCGGTTACAAAAATAGAATTCAAGTGAACATGTGTGCAGCAGAAAAAACAACCAAGCGACGGTTAATGACAGAGGATATATTACTCCTTTTCAAACTAAAACATGCATAGTGATGGTAGTTGTGATGATGAATCCAGATACCTAGTTTTCTCATGCCAGTTTTACAGATAGAGAAGACACGACAATATGCATAGTAGTCCCATTGATTTTCGGACAAGGCAAGATTCAGAAACCATAAGAACGATTAGAAGTATCAGCAAAGCAAGCAGTCAAATAATCATGCCACAATAGTCTAGACACACTAGTAAAGATGAGGTATTTGTGTTAAGTATGAAGCAGAAAAAGCCAAGGTGTGGAATCTGGATGAGGTGAAAATATTGAAATAAGTAAATGTCTTCTTTAGGACTCCAACAGGAGCGACCAGCAGGAACAAACTTCATTAGGATGAGGAAGAATTACATTGCACAGCACAAGAGAAGTTACAATATGGTATCGCAATGAAACAAAAGGGAAAACAGCTTACCTTCCCATGGCACCATATGCTTTTGATAGATTCTGGCAAGCTTCAATTGAATCATTATGATGAGGACCAAGTGCTACATCCATGATGCCCTTTGCAACTGCAAACATCTGTACAGCTGACTGTGGTCTATCTAATTCCAAATATGCTGCCCCTAAATTGTTGTAGATATATCCAATTCCAAAATGCTTGGGACCAAAACTCTCTTTCAACCTCTCAGCAGCTCCCTCCAAATAAGGAATTGCCTGACTGACCTTACCCGTCAACAGAAGTAGCCATCCAATTCTAGCAGAGACGCTTCCTTCTGAATGCTGTTCTTGTGGTTGTTTCTCGAGTAAAGAAAGTGTCCTCTTCAATAATGATATTGCTGTTTCAAACTCATTCATGGCCTCGTATTGCAATCCTATCTCTGAGTATGCCTCCGCAACATCAACTGGAGAAACTGTCTCTTTCTTGTCCAGTATGCCGCAAGCAATCTCCAGACACCTTTTTGCATCTGGAAACTTCTCTTGACTGCATAATGCCTTCGCCATAGAGATAAACACTGATGCTCGAGTTGAACTATCTTTTTCTGTCTTCTGAACAACAGCCTTCAGAGTATTAATGGCCTCATCAAACTTGCCCAATGCGATCTGCATATTCGAAGCATCAATTTCCGCATGAAGCAAATCCGAATTAAGACCCCAATTTCTCAAAACAACTTGTGACAACTGGTTCTGCTCCAGCGCCTTCTCATGCTCCTCCAAACCACTATAGATGACTCCAAGGACTCTCCTATCATGGGCAACCTCCACGGAATTATTCCCCAATCCACTCTTATGTATCTCCAACGCCTTCAAAGCAAATGGCAATGCTTCCTTGAAATTCAGAACAGCAATATACACCTCTGCCATCTCCCTGTTTGCGATGCCCAATTCTTTACTATCTTTCTCCAAAGTCATTTTCTTTATCTCTAGACATTTCCTAAGATTCTCCAAAGCCTCTTCCCTCCTCCCCATTGCAGTCTTCACATTAGCCAGCTCAAGCAACACTGCATGCATAATCGGCCTAATATCCTCAATCCTACCGCTTTCGTCTTGCTCTAACCTAACCAACATCCTCTTAGCCTTGTTTAGACACCCTAAACTATCACTAAACTTTTTCAAGCTATAATTAGCAGAACCCATTAATTGTAAAGCCATGGCAACAAGTAAATTAGGCTCACTGTTTCTATCATCATCGCCTCTATCAAAAGCATTCAAAGCTCTCGTAGCAAAAGTTAGAGTCTTTTCAGGATCATTACCTTCTTGGTCAAGTTTAAGCCCAAGTTTCAACGAGGCCAAGCCAAGTTCTTTCTCATCAAAACAAGCTTCCATTTCTTCAAAAGCATGAAGCATCTCCTCAAGTGTCTCAGCAGACTCGAATGCTTCTTCAAGTTGAGACTTTTCTTTGAGTTTTCTCTGCCTAGAGGGGATTTGCGCGGATGGGTGGACAAGGGTATCCATGTTGCGAGACGGGTTTGATTGGAAAGGGTTGGGCTTGAGGAATAGGCCATTGGTTTTGGTGCAGGGAAGTGAAGAGGTGGGGCTAGAAGGGGAAGGGGAGTTGCCGGTAGGGGGATTAGATGTATAATTTCGGGACAGGAGAGGGATTAGGGTTTTGGGCTTTGGACGAGTCAGGTGAGAGAGGAGTGAGAGTGAAGCTTTTTTCATGGTTGATGTTGGTGAGAAGTGTGGCTCTGTTAAACCCTTGTAGAACCCAGGACCTCTTAAGGTCTCTGGTTGGATTGTTCACCCGACCCGACCCGACCCGACCCGACCCGACCCGACCGTCGTTCGGTAGGTAACGAAACGATGCCGCAGCAGGCTTCAAAGACAGCTATTTTTCTATAGTCCTCTCAAACATTTCTTTATATAAGAAAGTCAATTAATAAAAACTAAAGAGAGTACATTTTTGTGTGCTTAGCGAAAAAAATAGTATATACTTTTTGTGTGAATTCTTTGATATATTATCTGTAGAAACTTGTATAAAATTAGGCTCTAATTCGAAAAAGATGCGACCACATTCAAGGAGAACGAAATAATGTAACTTACTTCAAATTATGATGCCACCACTTTAAAGTAACAAATATTACCAGCAGCATGCGACTCTGTACACCATTTTGTAATCTCTAAAGCACCAAATGAATAAATTGATTCAAATGATAGTTGATTGAGATTGTTTTTACAGTTTCAAACACCATGTATCAACCCTATAACCCACCATGAATCTACCCTAAAATCTAACCCCATCATCATGAATCTTATATACAACAAAGAATACAGAGAACCACCCAACAAAACTAAAGTGGTACCTACCATGTCAAAAGCTACGATGGTTTCGATGTTCAATGGGAGTTGCAGGGGGTCTACTATAAATATCATCGAAATGAAGACTCATGTTGCCTCCAGCTTCAAGGTCGAAGTCTGCATACATAGTCTGGGATAACCTGGGAGAACTCCAATCCAAGTGCTGCTCTTGCTCGTGTAAGCTTCTATCTGAGAGATTATCGCCATAATTATTCGGTCTATTGCGGTTAAAATCAGGAGGCTCGAGAAAACTTGCTTCAGGCTGCGCATCCTTCGGGCTACTTCTGGCCCACCAATGGCTTCTGGTAGGATTTGCAAAGTTGCTAGAATCATGATGCTTAAATACACTCTCGCGGAAGAAAGGGGCCGATGTGGAAGCTCCTAAATGAGATTCCAATCGATCCTCAAAATGATGAGTCCAGTAGTCTTCATATTTTGCTTCATGTTGTCTCAAATTAGGTTCCATCCAATACTCTTTGGAATGTTGTTCCGTTTCTTCAAACGGCACTGCTGCAGAATTTCCTGCATTATTAGTTGAATTATGTTGTCGAGAAGTGTAATACCAGTTGAGAAGATACGGGTGATTCCTCTGATCCATATCCAGTAGCCACAAAGAGCCCAAATTAAGGCCAGGAGTATAAGGTGGTGTCTCCCTTGAAAAAGGGGCGTTTCTATCACCATGGCCTCTCAAACTCAGGCCTGCGCTTGCCCGCCAAGTTCTAGGAGGAGAATACACTTGTTGAATTCCCCGTCCTTGTAACTTTTCATCCCTGAAGGTTCTAAGATTTAAGAGGAATTGTTTCCCCTGATTATTTGGTTCCCACGACGGATAGCTACTCTGGAAACTGCAACCCGATCAAAAGATGAGGCATGAGCAGTAAGGAAAAGACCCGTAGGAAATGGTTAAAGAGAAAACTACAAGGGGTAAACTTGCAAGTTCTTTATATAAATTCCAATAAGAAATGAAAGACATTCCACAGAGAGTTAGATTTGTCCAACAACCCCAATCTAAAACGGGATGCCAATTACACAACCATATTAAACTAAAGCTTAAAAGATTATTATTCCAATCATACCTCAAAAATGATTTCTCCATCTTCCCCTGAGAACTCCTCTCGCTGCGATGCGCATTGTGCGGTGAACCATAATTGCTATTGCCATGGCTTTGAAAACCAAAGGTACTAAAACTGCCAATAAATAAATTAAATATTAACAATAAAATCTTATCAATGTTTTTCTCTAAACCCTAAGGAGGAAACCTGTCAATGTTAATCGTGAAACAAAGACCAAAAGTTTTCACATTATAATTCATCAAGATCATTGGTTATGAGAAACGTCAAAAACCAGCTGACTGACCTACAAACATGGCCAACACCTTCGACGTTTGCAGTGTAATCAGCAATGAACTGCAAGATGTCATCCACACGCTGCAATGCAATGAGGAAGATGATATGAACTTAAAAACTAGTGCATATATAATGAGGCAGGCATCTATCAAAGGGTGGATCAAATAAGTACCCTAGGGACCACAAACAAAAGCAAGAATGGAGTGAGGAAAATTGATGCCATCTCTTCCAGTAACATCATTCCAGTATACTGCAAGACCAAAACACGAATGAATAAATAAAGTAAAATACAAATAAATATCATTGAAAAGGTGCACCTCCTATAATACATGGAATTCCGCAGATATACCTGAAATATAGTTTCAAACTCTATGCGAACCATCTCAGTATTCTCCTTGCCTCGCCATCTCTTCGGCATAAAATGTGTGTGTTGGACCACCATGGACATTGCCCCTTCAGGATCCAGAACCAGGAGTTCATCAGTTATTGCAGCCCGGCTGATGGCTGTTATGGTGCCAAAAACAGCAGCATACCAAAATAGGTTGCGGCCAAATATCTGCAGAATAAAAGCCAATTAAATAGAATGTACACATTTAATAGTGGATTGCTGTTAATATGAGTCATATAATGTGCTTAAAGTTGTAAAGTGAGAACACATTACATGGCCCTCTAGTAGAGATTCCTCCAGAAATGCAATGATGATAAGGATAGCAGCAAAGCCTCCAGAGACAAAAGAGATGAACTTCGCGATAATTGTAATGATAGGTGAGGGGAACTGTTTTAGATAATCTGAAGCATGGACTACGCTGGTATTGATTCGATGTTTGAACAAATGGTCAACCTTTAACATAAAATGCACACATCAGTTCTATAAAGAGGTTCAAGATTGCATCTGAGTGTGAAATCTAAGTAGAAAAAAGGCAATGGGGCCTCATTCTTCTAGGAGATGAATCCTTATCATATGCATGAAAATAATGAATGAAAAATTCCCACTGAAAAAAGGTACAATCTAAACATGCCAAATACATCTAGTCAAGTATAGGCCTCATTAATATTATCCCCTGCCATACTGCTTCTCTGCAGTCTGACAGAAAATTAGAGCCCCAATTTGAACATGTGAACAAATATATAAAACATAATCCTCCAGCAAAGTATGCTAAATTACAATTATCCAGCAATACCATACTGCAGTTGTCAACACTTCGATTGTAGGTGGATCTAACCCTTTACTAACCTGGTTACCAAAAAGGAAAAATCTGAACAGCCTCTATGTGTGTGTGTGTGTGTGCACGCTTGACGAGACAGATAGAGAGAGAGAGCATTATACCTCATTAAATTCCCTAAAAATCCACTTTGATAAATTTGACCATCTTCGAGATGATGCTGTGCTTGGGTGGTTATAAAATTGCTCAGCATGCCTTAGGAAGAGATAAACCAGCATGAATATGACCAGAAATGGTGAAAGGAGAAGCATTGTGAGCCCAACTACCATAAGTCTTTTCCTTAATGTTCTAGGATTAGAAAGAAAGTCCATCTTGACACAAAAGTTTCTGCAGGAGAGGCACGTTCCAATCAGAAGATGTTAATGCAAAGTTCACCAAATATTCAGGCAAAATTACACATACCGATCAAACATGCTCTGCAGTATACACCAATTTAAGGTCCACTCAAGGGTCTTTGTCAGTACTAAACGATGTTGTACACCATTGGAAACAGTTTTGACAGCGAGGCCAGCCCCTGGAATCCACGAGGAGATTGGAAAAGCAAGCACTCCTTTGTTGAGCATTCCAATCAAGTAGTTCTCTTTCCGCATCAATCGCATAACCACATCATGAGCAGAAAGGTCCTTGACCACACATAGTTGTTGTGAACTTTGTAACTGAACAACCTTCTCAAGGATTGTTGCCCATGGCATTGTTTGAATCTCATTGTCTGTGACATGAAGACTACAAGAAGAAAGGTTAAACAATTTGCTTATGCAAATGCTAAACAAGGTGACACAAATGAAGGTTAATAGAAAGCTTAAAAGCAACACCAACAACAAATTCCTTAACAGATAAGATCAGACCCACCTGTTGTAGTAGAAGCCACGGATGCCAAGAATGTCCTTCAATTGGGCAAAAAACCTTAAGAAGCAGAATATCCAATATATTGAAAATAACCCCAGATATCCAATGATGATAGCTCTTGAAAGAGTTAGAGGGGTTAATGGATGCTGATGCAGAGCTTCTTTACCAAGATCACAAGGCTTTATCCCAGATTCAACCGCATCCATCCCACATTTTGCATTTCGAAGACCATTCCAGTCAACATATAACAAGAAAAAACACGAGAAGCAAATAGTGAAACCCAAACTCAGAAGCTCAACTATCCACTTTATAATAATGCACCAGAGCCCTTTTTCACAGTAGTAATTATATATCCTTTCAAAGAACAAGTCCAAATCAGCAATTGGTTCCGCGTTCAAGCTCTCACCATTAAGAAGCCCAGAAGGGCTCTCACTACCAGGACTTGATGCCCTTCTATAATCAGACAATTCAATCTCCGGAGGGGCATCATCAAGCAAGCTTTTTGTCAGAGATGATTTACCTGGCAATCCCCATCTAAATATGCTGAGAGCATTAGAACCCTTCTGCCCACTGAACATCATTCATAAACACCAAGAGTAGGCAAAAAGAGCCAGTCCATTCCCCAAACCAAGTAAATGGCTAGAGAAGAAATCTAGAAATAGAAAAGAAACATGTCAGAATTATCACAGGATACCCCAAATATGACGATCATACAATATCCATAAACATGAACATAAGATAACACATAAATGAGAAATGCCATTTACATTCGACCAAGACAAGCCATTGGCATTTAGTTACATCAGTGTTAGGAGATGGGTAGTGAAAGTAGCCCTAACTTGCAGTAATATAATCAAATTATCATATTTTTTGTGTGTTGATTTAAGGGGCTTCTGGGAACAAGTGAAAACAAAATCACAAGTCAGTGATACAATCAGTACCTTTTCATTTCTGAAGACTCAAGTCCCAAGAATCCAACTGATTTTCACTCAGTTATGACAATATAACTGGAATTCCTCTACCGCAATGTAAAAGTAGCACCAAATGTGGTTTAAGCTGTACTGTTAACCAAGAACAAGGAAATGCGTACAGACCCATGATAAATATAACGAAAACAAAAGAAATTAAAGCCACTGGTCCTCTACTCTATCTGGTCATTGACAAGACTAAACTTTAGAACCAAGTACCAGATTGACAGTTCCAAATAGTAAGCACAATCTCTTGATGATTTTAAATTGAGTATGGAACATTCCAACTATACCCAATATCCCAGTTTGCAAGACACATAGGGCTGACTAGTAAATCAGAATCCACAGAATGCAAGGGTGAAACCTTAAAGTCTGGTTTTTTGGAACCTCAAATGCAACCAGAAAGCAGATACCACACAAGAAGCTCCCTATAAAACTCTAAACTGAACCAAATGAAGTATAACCAAAAACTGGGGTCAAAAGGAGAACAGATACAAAAATAAAACTTCTGCTTGATCACACATTATACATCAAAAAATAGGCATACCCACCACCATATTGAACTCCTACAAGCTACCACTGATAAATTGAGCGAAATTCATTCCTCACACATCATAAAATTAACCCCATTAAAAACAGAATAAACCAGAGAGTAAGGCACAGAATTGTCGAGAAACACGGAAGAAAAAGAAACAAAGAAAATTCGCTTTGTACGGTGTATCACGTGAAAGCTAGAGCAATAATTCGTATTCACAAGCGACAAACATGAAATTACCTGCGAAGCCACCGAAAAATATCGCCCAGACAACCAAAAATCTTTCAACTTCCCACTAAAATTTACCGTTGGTAAAAAAAGGTAACGAAGACGATGATGATAAAGACGATTGCTCTGATAGAGGAGAGGAACAATGGATAACCGATGAGTGTTTGATTGTTTCTTTTTTTCAATTTTATCGAGCAGGAGAGGAGAGGAGACGAAGAGGGGGGTTTGGTTGCGTGGAAGAAATGAGAATTTTGTAAAAGAAAGGGGTTTTATAGAATACTTTATTGTCGTGTCGACAGGGGAATTAGAGTTTAACTGAGGATTAAGCTTCCATGCCTTTCTTTCTCCCTTCCTTTCTCTAAGTTTTCAGTTGTCCTTGTTGTGACTTGTGTGATCTTATGATCTGATTTGGAATTTTCAAGGATGATTTCTATTTTATATCTTATTTTTTTTTTTTTTTTTTTTTTTCCAAATTCATATTACCATGTAATGTTATTCATACTGTAATTACTTCTCTCACACTAAGTTGATGTCAAATTTATGCAAACTTTATTAAATGTCAAATTTATTTATGGGTTTTGTGCATGAACTGGATTTGATTTAAAAGTTTTTTGGAAAAAATAAAAAGTGGATGCCAATTTGGGGAAGATAAAGAAAGCAACAACAACAAAAAACCTGATTTAGATCGTTTGTCTGTGCTTACTAATAAAAAACAGAAAAGGTTAAAAAAAAAGTTAGGATAAACCACATAAATTTTTTATATAATTTCTTAAAAATTATAAATTAGATAAATCTGTATTACTACTGTTACCGATTGCTATTCTGCTTGATGGATGGGCCTCTCCGCTCCGTCGTCCCGTATTAAATGTCATATTCTGCTTGATGGATGGGCCTCTCCTCCACAACTCAGTTGATTTTATTATGTCGCTCCGTCGTCCCTTATGCTCGCTTGGCCCACCAGAGAAGAATAGCAGATCCATACCCAGGCCCATATGAAATCCGCGGGAATCAACAGCTCAACTTGGCGGGAATAGCTGGCGTGCCAACCTTCCACCTCAGCATTCGCGCCAGAATGAAACCCTTACTATATATATAATCCGTCACTTTCTCCTCCTTCTCTCCATCGCATCGGATCCATTTTCCCTCGTTTTGTCCTCCTCCGAAATCTGTCCAAAGATGAGCTCCTCCTCCCCCTCGCCGTCGTCAACTCCGTCCAAATCGAAGAAACCGCTCATCTCCGCCCCCAAATCAATACTCTCACCCACCCTAACCACCCAAACTCCTGACAAAACCCAACTCCCTCCCCGCCTCCGCAACCGCAATGTGGCCCTTTCCGTAAAAGAAATCCGCAAGGTCGCCCAATCCGGGTCGGACCAAACCCGATCTGATTCCGCTGCCAAATCAGCTCGCAGACAGATCTCGTCTTGGCCTGAACTACCAAGTCCCTCCACAAAGCAGACTCGCAAGCCTGCTCTTCCTAACCTTCCCGCCAAGTAAGATCTCTAACTGTTTTCTCTCTTCCTGAAGGAATTGTAATTTGAGTTTATTTTTCTTGCATTGCTGCTGACATTTTTCTGGTTTTCTGGTTTTTTTTAGGTACGAGATGCTGGCTGAGTTCTTTGAATGCTTGGATTGTTCGATCCGGTTGTCAAGATTGAAGGGATCCATGACTAGTTACACCAACCTTTGCCCTAAAATTGAGTCATTAACCAACAGGTACTTGTTTTTGCTATTCTTTTTATTTATTTATTGTTAATTTTGTATTTGTGGGAGCTGATTTGTTATAAATGGATCTATATATAGGAGATTTTCTCATGCGCATTTGGCGCAATTAAAGTATGTGTTACCGGAGGCGATCGAATTAAGGAGGGTACTCAAGTTTGATGACAGAACTTGCTGTATGAAGCCGGATATTCATGTGAGCATTAACGTGGATGCCATTGAGTTTGATAGCAATGTGAAATCAGAAACTAAGAACATGAATTTGAGGAAAATCTTCCGCTCCAGGCTAGCAGATTTTTGCAAGAGCCATCCAGAGGTAAAATTTTCTCTTTCTGGTATTATGATTCGTCATGTTACTTGGTTTGGTGAGTGTTAAAGGCTACTGTGAGTGAAACTATTTTTGTGTGATCTGTCATCTATGGTGTTACAATCCCTTTCCTGAGCTTGTTGTATCTGTATATTGTTTATCAAACTGTACAATTTATTTGTAATTCTTCACTTGACTGAAAAATATCTCTTTGATGCTTTTAGGGTGATGATATTCCAGAGGATGTGCTACCAGAGCCGTTCAATCATCCAAAGCAAGACCTGTGCTCAGACATGATAGATAATTGTACCCCATCACTACAAATTGCAACATCAGCAGGTGAAATTATTTCCCAAAGGTTCACTCCACCTACTCCTACGGAGGCTTCGGCTCTTGAAGAGCAGCGGCAACCTGCTGTGGCAACGCATTTGTCACGATCTTTCAGGCGGCGCTTCTCCCAGAAAGTCACACACACTAGTACTGTAGTTGCTCAGCAAAGTTGTATAGACAGCTCCTCCCAACTATCAGTCCTTCCCAATTCAGAATCATGTCTTCAGCAAATCTCCTCCATGCCGGAAATAAATTCATCTGCCAAATCTCTAGTCGAGGTGTCCTCTGAATCTTCCAATGCTGAAAAATGTTCATCATCTTCCTCTTCTTTGGCTGCTGTGCCTGTTCCTTGCCTACCTGAAACTCCTAGCAAAGAGATGCTAGTTAGTGAAAAGCTAGTAACAAGTCCTTCTTTGATGTCTATCACACCCAGTCTGCAAGCATCAAAAAAGTGTCGCATGAGTCCTGATGAAGATTCTTCTCTCTTTTCTCCAAAGAAGTTGGTTAAGCGTCCAGCACGACCAAGGTCACTGAAGTCATTGCAGTTTGACACGCTTGGGAAGAATATTGAGGATGAACAAAATGAGATCGAAGAGTTCTCAACTGATGATGACATTTCGAGTATTTTCCCCAAGAGTCTTCTGCATTCGGTAAGCCCAATCCTGTGTACTTGATACTTATTTGCCATCACAATTCACATGATAAGCATCTCTTTTGCAAATGAAGCTCTGGTGTGATATGTACTAAAACAGAATAGTAGCTCTTAACTCCTAGCTTAAATGTATTTCCAACTTTCATCTTGATGCTATTCCACTCATCATAATCTTTTAGGAACCTAGCAGATGCATGTGAGCATTGGTTTCATTAAGTAAATTGGTCAGGCACCAATTGCTATAGTTAAATTATATTGAGTTTGACTCTTTATTGAAGCTTGTTCCAACAGCATTGCAACTTTTGCAGCCTGTGGCTTTTAATTTTCTAAGTCGGCAATAACTTGATAGCCATTATTTAATTTTAAATTATTTCCAGTTTTAAGCCTGCATTTTTTCCAGATGGAAGGCTAGCTTCTATAAATAAATGTGTCATTTCAGCTGGTTCGTTATCTATTACTTTGGTGTTCTATATTGCCTATACATATTAAGAAATGATGGCTATCAGTAAAAGGTCTGAGAGGCAAGAGATTGGTGGTAGTGATGGATGCAAAGTTTAGGAAAAGGGAGCATGACGGTGGAGGAAAGGCATGGCTTGATTCTGATAGTAAGCCATACCTTCTCCCAACTGTACTTTATCCCTGTGCTTTGAGCATCCATTGGTGGCCGCCATACTCACTGCATTGATCCAACCACTATGCTGATCCCCCAGTGTTCCACTGGTTACTTCTCAAGTTGATATTAACCTTTTCTTTTCCTAATGGAAACTTAGACAATTTACACTGACAATATCACTTTTAGCTTATTGAAGAAAAAGGGTATATCACTTTTATTTTATCCTGTCATCATATGCTGACCAATTTCCTTTTGCAGATAAAGGAGAAGGAGAGAAAAGCTAAAGAAGAGCAAGATCCATCCATCTCACAAGCAAAATGGCGGCGACAGATGATTGCTTGCCTACCTAAGCTCTTCAACATGATTCATTTCCTTTTTCAATCCATCAAACAATCAGTCATTACGAAGGAGGAGTTGATGCACAAGATAGTTGCAAGCCATTTAGACATTGTTGATACAAGTAAGCATCTAAACCAAGCAACAAGCATCAGGTGTAATTTATTTCTTTTGAAAGTTAAAGCTAATCTAACTCACTATGACTTTGTTGACAGGGGAAGTCGAAGAGCAGCTAAAATTGCTATTGGAACTAGTTCCAGAATGGATTTCTGAGAAATTGACCTCCAGTGGAGATTTACTCTTGCGGTGAGCCTCGTTCAGTGTTTTATGTTTCATTTGCTTTCCTTGATATCTTCCAGTAGTAATACACTAGCCAATTGCCTACTTGATGAATATGATTAAATTATTTTCTGGAGTAGACACTTAACTTACTATGATGCTAATCAAGTCTCCTATTGTGCAGTATCAACAAATCGTCAAGCCCCGAAACCATACGTGCACGGCTTGAAGAAGCTAAGTGAGTAGGAGGATTCGAGCTTTGCCAAATCCTCAGAAGCATACTTATGTTGTACATATTTCTTCTTTTTGGTAGCCTAGTCCTAGATGATGTAGTTTAATCTGGTCTGTACGCGATACTCAGCATCCTTAGAACGTGAATGTAGCTGAGCTAGCAAGATGGTGGAACAGCCTACTTTTTGTATAAGAGGAAGAAGATAATTTATGAAAGAAAAGAAATTTCTTGAAGCATCCACCTTTTTTTGTCTTTTGCTTGTGTCCAGGATGCAATAAAACAATTGATCTGGCCTTCTGATATTTCATTTTTTAAGCCAAAAAATGCAGACTTGTATCTAAAATCAAACATATGAAACTCATGTATTAATAGTAACAGTTAACAGGTCCGGTTCCATTCTACTAGCCGGCATAAACTAGGATGCTTTATCGATACCTTTCACCCACACTGCCAACTATGTATGGTTGAAAACCGACTTTACAATTCCAAGGCATAATTCATCAATACAATGCAGAATTGGAGATGTCACAATTCCCAATCTATATCTAACAGAAAGGTAGTTCTGATCGAATATAATAACCCGAAAAGGATGAGCCAAGTACAATTCCAAGAATTCAGAACACCTCAACACCCTTCATGGGGCACCAACAACTGGGGCGGTGCTTCGCCGTTGCTAGCAAGAGACATACCAAAGGAGTCGCTTGACGAAAGGTACTCAAGGCTCAACAGCATCTGTACTCATGACGAGATCTTTCGAGCTCAAGATTATGACCTCAACTACTCGCATGACACATCATCTACACCTCATTATGAAGTTCCCCCCACCCCAAGTACCCACAGGAAAGGATTTCTGACAAGGTTTATGTTTCCTGATGAGACCGATTGAGAAGTTTCCTGAGATCGATGGTGCTCCTTCAGAAGGAGAAGGCTTCCCAATCCCTGGGTCCAAAAGCAAAGAAAAGAAGGTGGTTGCGGAGACGAGATCCTCGAAATAGGTGGCCTAATGGTTGGGGTTAGCCTTGTACCATGCCTGCTGGCGAGGTTTGAAGCTTATAGACCAATCGTTTTGAAACCTTAAAACCTCGTTTTTGATGTTTCTTGTAGATTTTATTTTCTGAATCGACATTGATTTCGAAAATCTTAACCTTTTGGGACCAAGAAGATGAATGGATATTCGCTTGATGTAGTGATTCTTGAACTTTGATTTCTTAAAAGTTTTTCTTGAGAATGCTTTTAGACTTCAAAATGTTATTTGCCCTAAATGCAGCTGTAATTCACCATCATCTTCAGACCTAAGAGAGGTAGAAAAGCCCCAAGAGCTTGGGGTTCTCTCCATTTGGATTGGTAGCAACTCAAGCAAGTGTGTCTTTGCTTATGTTTAATACACCATCATAATGCCAAAATGAAGCCTGATTTCGTTGGTATAGCCTCAACTCCGGGACGGAACTGTATGTGCATAACGCCACGAAGATTTCGATTTGATTTGATGCATTCTTGGAAGGTTAATGCGAGATGTGAAGAATGTCCGGTATTTGGATTGCTTGGCCAGGACAAAGTGAGGTCTGATGCGAGTATCCTAAACAAAGTTGTAAACTCAGTTTCAATTTCAAACAAAGGATAGTTGAAAATACCACGTCGACCAGAGAGCTAGTACGCGTTGGAGATGTGATGTATAAAAACACCAGCTCCTAACTTCATAAAGCATAGTAGCATACCGTTCTCGGTCTTCTGGCTAAAATCTAGTGGAGTACTACTTTTTAAGAGGGAGGGACCACTGCAGTAGCTTGCTACTGGGGTTCTCGCGCGACGCCGTTGCGTAGCCTTACTGCATCGGCCTGGCGCACACCTCCAACAATAGCATTAAAAAAATAATAAATCACTAATATTCTAAATTAAAGGTGTTACACGAACTAATTAAATTTAAAATTTGTGTTAAAAAAAAATATAAAATAGTCAGGGCAACACCCATCCTTGGAAAATCCAAGTTAAGATATGGATAGATTGGCAAATGGGTAAATTTAAGTGGGTATCGGTAACATACTCAAGTATTATCTATCTAATTTTTTAAATGGATACTCATGTTTATTTAACTCATACCTAAGACTAAAAATATCATATTTGATTAAGTTTGATTAAAAAAATTAACTTTTGATCAAATTTGACCATTAAAATTCGATTTTGACTAAATGGTTTGCTTTGGCCATTTAAGCCTGAATTTGACCATATAGACTCGGGTTTGGTCGTTTAGGCTCGAATTTGGTCGTTTAGACTCAGATTTTGCCTTTTATGCTTGAGTTTAATCATGTAAGCTTGAATTTGACCATTTAAGGTCAGTTTAAATGTTTATAAATTTTTTTTATCATTTCAAAAAATTTCTATGAACATAATATTTTACGCAGTTACGCGATCTATTTGATTGAATATAATCACACTTTTGGTTATTTGGAGTTTAATGTTAACAAGGTTTATCATCTTATCTTTGCTCGTTTATGAGTTTAGATGAAGTCTTGAGAGCCAGATTTTTATGGGTTCTATGCACGAGCTAATGAGCTCGCATTCGTGTAGTGTTACATGCACTACTTGATATGTGAGCCATTGGGGGTTGGCTTGTGGTCCTGAGATGGAGTCTCTGAAGCATTTTTGGCTCTATAAGATTTGCCTTGAGACCGGTCCTAGTTTGATTTTGTTTGTTGCACATCTTGTATAGCCGATTTAATATATTTCATCAGTTTATAGAGAAAAAAATAAAATTACACCTAAAAATTGACCATAATTTTTTTGGTAAGCAAGAATTTACTACATATCTATGTTATGAAATAATTTATAATACTCAAATTGGGATTCTTAAGTAAAAAAAATCCAGTGTGAGAATAATACCACCCTAAATCTAATAGTACAATTGTCTAGTGTTTTTATTTATTTGTAACAAAATTTTATTCATAATAATATGTAATTTATATAAAAAAATACTAAGGAAATAGTTTTTGATCTAAAACAAACTATTGTTTTACTTTGGATCATTTTTTTTTAGTGAATTTTGGTCTGATTGGGATACAATGTTGGGCCTTAGAAGTGTTTCCTATTAACTTAATTGAGATGGGCTGAAAGCCCAAAATCTTAAAAAATAAAACCTACGTAGCAAAAGAGTTTATCGAAGCCTAATGCTTATTTCATTTATGGGCTAATGCGGTAAAGGCCTAATGATCTCAGGAAAGAAGGAAGCACTATGGTCTCCAAAAAAGCTGTCAGGAAAAACGTAAAATAATGCCATCAAAAGAACAAGAACAAGAACAACTAAATTAGCCTGAAACTTCTATCAAAAGAAGAAAAAGAAAAGTTTCCCTGAAATATTAAAGAACAATAAAAAAAGGAATTCCATTTTTGTTTTACATCTCTTTTCAGGGGGATTTGACTCTCCTCAGTCCAACTTCTTGAATCATCCGCCTCCTTTTGTCTTTCTACTTGTGTCCAGATGCAATAAATCACATAATCTGGTCTACTGCTATTTCATTTTTTAAGCAAAAGGATGCTGATTATCTAAATATACTAAACTCATGTACTAAGAGTTCAGTTAACAGGCTCTGTAGCCGTCATGACCAAAGTTGTTTTGGTGATTCCTTTTACCTATCAATGCCAAGTATGTAGCAGCTGATAGCCAACTGGTTGTCGGCTGTTGTCAAACTATTAGCAACACTCGAAGTTTGAGTCTCGTCACCACCTATCAAAAAAGCAATAATAAATCACTGTGAACTATGTATTGTTTGAAAACTCGCAGTCATTTCTTACAATGACAAAGCAGAATCCATCATTACAATGCAGAATTAGAGATGTCTCAATTCTCAACTCTATATTTAAAAGATAGTTCTGACCGGATTATAGTACACCAAAAAAAAGAAACAAAAAAAGGGGTCAGGTGAATAGAATTCCAAGAATTCAGAACTCAACACCCTTCATTGGGCACCAACTATTGGGGAGGTGCTTCTCCATTGTTAGCAAGAGACATTCCAGAGAAGTCACTCGAACAAAGGTACGTAAAGCTCAACAGAAACCGTACTCACTACGAGATCTTTCTGAGTCCAGGATTATGACTTCAACTACTCGCCTAACTCATTTACTCATTATCAATATAATTATGAAGTTCCTCCCACCCCAAGGAGCTACCGAAAAGGATTCCTGACAAGGTTTCTATTTCCTCAGACCAATGGCAATGAGCCAGGGCGCTTCTGAAATTTCATGAGATCAATGCTGTTTCCTCGGAAGGAAAAGGCTTCCCAGCTGGGTCCAAAATCAGAGAAAAGAAGATGGTTCCCCAGATGGGATCATCGAAATAGGTGGCCTAATGGCTGGGGTTAGCTCCGTTCTAGTTTGTGGTGATCGATGAGATGCCCAAGAGAAATGGTAGAAAGAAGGAATTCTTGTTTATGGTGATGAGTTGGGTTCTCGTTACTCAATAAGAAGTTGGCTTGGCTCATAACAATAGCCAGGCAGCAATGCCTTCTTGTAGATTAATTTTATATTTTCTCGACTTAAGATGTTGTTAATCATTGCCCTAAATGCAGCTGTGCGGTTCTTGGTTTTTCCCCTTCACCAACAGCTTCACATGCATTAGTTTAACAACTTTCATGTTTCAAGAACTTAAACAAGATAGAATTATATGGACCAGCATAAAACTAATCCAATTCAGTAATTCTGTCAACTGCATTATCCCACATTAATTTATGTATGAGCATTGAAATTATCATCTAAGCAACATTACTTGGTAAAATCAAGCAGTCTTTGTTTCTCATTCTGTCTTTCCTGGATCGAAATATGTTTTAATCCTTACATCCTTGACAGAATCATACGTGCATAACGCCACAAAGTAGACTGGGGAGGATGATTCGATTCGATTTCATGGGTTCTTTGAAATTGAATGCAAGATGTTAATAATGTTAGATAGGAGTTCGTCATATTGCCTGGCCAGAAAGAAGTGAGGTCCGCAAAGAGCATCTTAAGCGAAGTAGCAAAATTGCAAAGTTTGTACAATAGATGGTTGAAATACCATATCGACCAGCGAGCTAGTAGGCGTTGGAGATGTGAGGTATAAAAGCACCAGCTCATGTGTTATCAAAGCATACCTTTCTCGGCCTTTTGGCTAAGATCAAGTGTAGTATCTGTTCTTATCAGTTTAATATCTGATATGTGGATTATTGGTTCACACGATATTAAATTTATTTTTCAAGGGGAGGTCCCACTACAGTAGCTTGCTACTGGGTCCTAGCGCGTCGCCTTTGCGTTGCACCACTGCATCGGCCTGGCCCACCCTTCCAATTATATTTAATTTTTTTATTTCTTCTTAAGGACTCCATTTGTTTTCAATTAATTATCATTTTCATTAATTATCATTTTCTTAAATGATAATTTTTTTTTATATATCAATCTAATTTGATGATGGTGTGGTAATTTGAGTGGAAATTAGGAGTAAAAATGAAACAATCTGAAATAAAATAAGATCAAAGATCATTGTCCTACGAATTTTTACTATTTTAAAACGTCGTTTAATTGGAAACGGAGGGAGTAATTAATTTACGATTAATAAACCGTTTTGTTTAATTTTTATTCGATAGGGCTGGTGACCACTTTGGTCATTCTATGACCGAACTCATCAAAATTTAGCAGATTCCATGGTGCCTGTTTTTGGATTTTGTGGGAGTGACCCTGTCTGTATTTGATTCTTCATTAACAGACGATAGGTGCCATTAAGATAAAAACTTTTTTTTTTAAATTTTGGCCATAAAACTGGCTGATTAGCTAATCTAATCAAAATCCTTAAGGCAATGGAGAAGCTCCTTAGTCCTTTCAAGTTGGGGTGATTTTAAATCAGTGCCAGAATCTTATGTATTACCACCAGATAGTAGGCCAGGCAACATTAATGTTCCTCTCTGTAACACCATTCCTGTAATTGATCTCGGTGGAGGGATTAATCTTTCCTCTGCCGATAAACGAGAAAAAATCATCCAACAACTAATAAAAGTTGGTCAGTAAATCTGTCATCTAACCTCATTAATCTCCCATTTTCCTCAGTTAAACTAGCTAAAGTTAAAATATACTTAACGTTGTTGGAAAATTAACAGTTGATTAATCATGGGGTTTCGGAGAAGTTAATGGAAGATGCAACGAATGTCGGGAAAGAGTTCTTCGAGCTGCTTGACAAGGACAAAGAAAAGCTATACTCAGAGGACCCAAATCGAAGTTCCAGACTTTACACAAGCATCGACTATACCAATGAAAAAATCCACTATTGGAGACACAACCTGAGGCACCCTTGTGATTCTCTCGAGGAACAAATCCAGTTTTGGCCGGAAAAACCTATTCGATATCGGTATCGCAACATTACTCATCACTTCTCTTGGTTTTAAAAAAAATTATAAAATGATCTAGGTTTTCTATCTAAATTCGTCTAGTTAGATCACTCAATTAATAAAATGGTTACACGTGATCAAATTCATTATGCGTGGCTAGATGAAACAACTGAATCCATGTATAAATTACTCCAGTTAATCAGGTTCCGTGTTGTGTTTTGAAGTTAAAACTCTTTACAGATTTTCTCTTCTTTCCCAATTTATTGCTGAGAAGTGATCGGTAAATACTCTGCTGAGGTAAGGAAGCTGGACTTATTTGTTTTGGATCTTATATGCCAAGGACTAGGGCTTTGAGAGTGGATACTTTGAGAATGAACTGACCAAAGTTCAAATAATGGTCATTAACCACTACCCACCATGCCCGGACCCAACTCTTAACTTTAGGGCTGCCTAAACAGTGACATTAACCTTTTGACCATTCTGCTCCAAGGAAGCGAGCCGCAAGGGCAACTGCAGTCCACCTCTGTACAAGGATTTCATATACAAAGATTTCTTAGTTAAGCAGAGTTTCACCCATTGAGCGTTACAAACTCCAGCCTTAAAAAGAGTTTTGGACAAAAGCCCACTTAACTCAATTGATGGAGTTGGGCCAAAAGCCCAAAACCTAGAGAATGGGCCAATTTGGACTTCATTGTAATCTGGAATTTTGTGTAATTTTGTTTGATTAATAGAAAAAATAAAGAAACTTCAATGAAAGAAGTGCGATCAAGACCTACGACCAAGACCAACACCTGTCCGTACATGTCATGTTTTCCAACTAATAAGTACTAAGAATGTCTGTGGCTGTGCTTCGTTTTGATGGGTAAAAAAGGCCAAGAATAAAGATTAAACAATTAAAAAAATGCTCCTATTTTCATTTTTTTATTAATTTTTTTTTTGAAAGCCCTTTTTTATTTGCCTATTTATATTGGAGTGACTAAGGCCACTAACCCACCTTATCTTGTTCCAAGTGTACAAATTGGGTGAAAGATCTAGACAAATTATTTTTTTAAATTGAATTAACCAACGGCCTAATCCTACCCGATTTATTTGCGGCCGGAAGCCATTCTCTAATCTCTACCTTATTCCTACGGTTGGTAGAAATTACTTTAATACTCTAGAAAACTATTAAGAGTTATAACAAATTTTAATTAATTTGATACAATTTTATTTTTCTAAAGAATAAATTACGAAAAAATCTAAATTTACAAATTTAGAATTAATTATGTTTGCATCAAATTGATTTGTTAAGTGAAACAATACATTAAACTAGCGTAATTTATCATCTTCATATCATATCATGAAGTTATAGTTGATAATACAAATAAATATACAAAGAGCAATAGGGACATTGCACCATACAGGGAGTTCCCGGAGGTATGTATCTTCACCTGGTAACCAAGACTACGAGTATCTTTTTCACCACGTAAGTATATTATACTGCTTATACGATATACTAGGGTAAACTATCAAGAAATGAGGATAGGTATCGGTAATAGTGACACGTGTCCATGGTGACTCGCTCATAAGGCGAGGCTATAAATACCCTCATCTTGCCTCCTATTGGACACACACACACACATACAAAAATACTGCCCACACAGGTACTCATCTATCGGTGTCCTACCCCTCATCCGATAGTTTCCCTTATTACTCATTTTCACCATGCATATTGACTTGATCGTCGGAGCCTCTATGCCAGAAGCCCCCTCCGGTGCTTTGCAGGTGGCGTAGGAGCAGTGGGATCGTCCGCATCATATTGCCAGTATACAAAATCACCCTCACCCCAGATTGAGGATTATCAATAGTACACATGATTAATGCATGTATTCTTTGCGAGGTACATTATAGGTTCGATCCATACCATAAGTATTTCTTGTAATACTAGAAAAGGTAATAAAATATATATATATATATATATAAAAAGACACCGTCTTATGACTTTTCTAGCCAGTGTATCTATCGGCTGGGATTTATGTATTATGGATATGGTCAATACCTTAATTAGCATTTGCATTGATTTGATTACACTCACAGCAAGACTAACCTTTTTCTCTTAACTTGTTGTAATCACTAATCATGATTAATACGACGCATAATCTTAGCTATTGCACTTGTATATTCCTATGTTAGCCATAGCAAATGATGGCATGGAATAATGGTTTTGAACTGGCGAAATTGGAAAACACTAAACGACAAAATGATTTAACAACTAATCCATATCATGGGACCTCAAACTAAAATGGCAGACAGTAAAGAAAGTAGTAAAATATACTACTAATGTGTGCTTGTTTAGTCAAATCATGTTTTAATTTTAATTTGTGTTCTTTTTGATTAATGGAGAGTTTATTTGATTAAATGAGTAAAAAAACCTATCATTAACTAAAAAAAATCTTAAATTAGGGGACAATTTAATTGGACTTATTCAATTTCGATCATTTCTAATAAGGATAAATTAGGTTTGCTTTTTTTTTTTTAATAAGCAGAGAATATATATATTAAACGTCATGAAGAACATGACTAAAGACCAATGCAGAGCAGAGCCCTCAAGGCTCCCTCATAAACGAACAGTTAGAGCCATTAGAACCACTAAGACCAGCCAAATGTTAAAACAAAATAAAGGAACTAAAGCAACACCAGTAGCCTACATCAACATTTATGCTATGGTTTGGAGCTTGTGGTTGCAGAGAAACCAGGTAGTTTTCAATCAACACTCCTTTTGCTCGAGACGTGTCTTCAATTCCGCCTTCTCGTTTTGGCACAGATGGTTAAAGAGTACTGATCATGCATTCCCTTATACTTTGGGAATGATGATGCTGTCTCCTTCTTGGTTACTTTCGTTGGGTCGGGCTGTTCAGTAGTCTAGTAATCTTGGTTCCTTCTGTGGTTGTTTCTAACGTAGTTCTGTGGTCGCCTCCTCTCTAGAGGAGCAACCTTATGTACATTCTACCCTTTCTTTCTATTGCCTACGGCTTCTAGGCATGAATATCATCTTCAGCTTATTCAAAAAAAAACATAGGAGAACCGGCTCCACTTAAGCAAGAAGCCAATCCGAGGACTGCACCATATCTGTCATGGTGTAAGCAAAACCACCGTCCTTGCTCCTCAGCCACCAGTGCCACAAGGCAAAAACCGTGTTCAATGTTCGAGATGCGTTCACCGCCACCTGTTTAAAAATCAAAGCATTTCTGTTCTTCCACATGGTCCATATGATCGCATAGAAAAAGGTTTGCCACATCCTAACCTTTTGTTTGTCTGCACTCGGCAGGTAGCTCCCCCATGCACTCCACATCCCTGCTAGCGTTTCAGGTTGGCACCACGAAATCCTCAACCATCGCATTACCTGAACCCAAGTTTCCCTAGCTACCTCACATAGCAAGAGCAAGTGGTTAACATCCTCATTCTCACTGCTGCACATAGGACAGTAGTTATCCTCCTGTTGGATCATGCTACGTCTCACCAAGAAGGAACGCGTCACTATCCTACCCCGCAACGAAAGCCACAGAAAGAACTCCACACGGAAAGGAGCTAATCCTGTCCAACACGACGACAGCAACTTGTCTACCACGTATCTATTTTCTTCCCATTTCTTGTAGCTTGACTGCACTGAGTAACATCCCGATTTTTCTAAATCCCACCTTAATGTCGTCTGTTGATTTCCCCTGCACGGAATAGGCAGAATATCTTTCACGGTAGTCCATTCATTATTCTCCCAATCAAATAGCCCTCTTCTCCACTCACTTATCCACTCCCACCTGTCCCCCTGCCACTGACCATACTCCCTGACACACCCATCTTGATTTAATGATAAATGGTAAAGACGAGGATATAGAATTGCCAAAGGTTTATTCCTTGCCCAAATATCCCACCAAAAGAGTGCTCCACTGTCCTCTCCCAATGTCATCGAGACATGATTTGTCCATAAATCAAAGAAGGAGCTCCCTCTGCCACACGCACACATTATGTCACGCCACATTAGAGAGAGGCGTTCACCCCTCATCCTCCATATATCTCCCACCGAATTAATTTTATACTGTCTACGCACCACATCAGCCCAAATCTTCTTGCTGCCTGATATCAACTCCCACATCCATTTGAAAAGCAACACCACATTACGATCTTCCAATCTACCAATTCCTAGACCCCCAAACGACGTGGATTGCGTCACGTCCTCCCACCTAACTTTCGACAAACCCTTCTTGTCCTCCCTGCCACACCATAGAAACCTTTTCATCACACTTTCACATTGTTGCGCCACAGACTTAGGCATCTTGAATATGGACATATTGTAGATCGGCATACTCGCAAGGGCTGCCTTAATCAAAGTCACCCGCCCCCCAACCGAAAGGAGGTGCCCCTTCCACGTAGCAAGCTTCTTCCGCATTTTTTGAACTACAAATTGCCAACCTGATTTTCTCCGCGGGTTAAACCCAACCTTCGATCCCAAATACATAAATGGAAGCTCCTCGTACCTGCACCCAGCTCGCCTAGCTAACGCCGCTCCCATCTGGTTATTCATATTGATCCCTATCAATGTACTTTTATGATAGTTAACACGAAGACCGGAGTAAGCATCGAACCATCGTAAAATTCCTTTCACTCCCTGTATCTCTGCTTCATCATTGTTTACCATGACAAGAGTATCGTCAGCGAATTGAAGATGAGTTAACTTCCACCCCGCATGCTGATTACCAATCCCTTTTAGAAGCCCCACTTCAATGGCCCGAACAAACAGGCGGTGCAGGCCTTCCGCCGCTAAATTAAACAGAAAAGGGGACATGGAGCATCCCTACCGCAGGCCTCTCCCCACTTCGAATTGACCCGAAGGCGACCCATTTATTAAGACGGAGACTCTGTTCGTACTGATACATTGCCTAATCCATCCCCTCCACTTCTCACCGAAACCCATATGCCGCATCACATCATCAAGATACTCCCATTCTACCGAATCATATGCCTTTTCAAAATCCACCTTAAACAGGAACCCCTTCTGTTTTGATTCCCGCAAATAGTGAACCACCTCGTTAGCCGTCATTACACAGTCTAGAGTTTGCCTCCCTCTAATAAATCCGTGTTGGACCTCACTAACAACATCCTGAATCACCTCACTAATCCTCTGAGCTAAGATTTTAGACACTATCTTATAGTAGCTGCTTACCAAACTAATAGGACGGTAGTCACAGAACCGCTTGGCCTCGGCACTCTTAGGGATGAGGGTCAAGAAGGATGCATTCGCCCCCTGCGGATACTTCCCAGTTCTAAAGAACTCCTGAATCAAGCAGCAATAATCTTCCCCAACAATATCCCACGCCTTCTGCACAAATCCTAAAGAAAACCCATCCGGACCCGACGTTTTTTGGCTATTACACCCTTTTACCGCCTCCCAAATTTCAGCTTGGGAAACATCTCGCTCCAACCTCGCTCGCTTCTCCTCAGTCAATTTTACAAACCCCAAATCTTGCATTCTAGGCCTGTTCCAAGTAGCTGATCTAAAAAACTTTTCATAATGCTGCACGACAGCTCGCTTTATATCCTCCGGAATATTAAGAATAGAGTTTGGAGTCACTATTTCACTCATATTATTCTTCCTAGACACGCTTTTGGCGATTTTATGGAAATACCCTGTATTTCTATCCCCCTGAACATTCCATTTGAGTCTACATTTCTGCTGCCAGAATCTATCTACTCGCTCCTGCTGCATCCAAACCTTATTCTTAATCTCCTGATACTCATTTTGTTCTTCCTGGGACAACGCTCGCTCATCTGCTACCCTCTCTAATTCTTCATATCTCCCCTGTAACTCCCTCAGACTAGTCTCTACATTGCCATACACTTCCTTATTCCAAGCTTGTATTTTCTTCTTTAGAAACCGCATCTTTAGAACCACCCTGTACGTACCTGGATAAGCAATTCCCGCTTCCCCCCACCAATTCGAAATTAACTCCTTAAATCTGTTGTCCTCCCACCAAACTGCCAAGTCCCTGAACGGCTTCGGGCCCCAGTCAAGCTTGTCTTTCCTGAGGAAAAAGGGCCGCATGATCAGACCCATTCCTATCTAGCGCAGTAAGAGTACATTCATTGATGAAATCCAGCCACTCCGCCTGCACAAGAATTCTATCAATCCTACTTCTGCTAATGGCATTTGACCACGTAAATCTCCTTCCCACTAACTGTATGTCGTGTAACCCACACCTATCAACCCAGCGCTGGAACGCCAACATACCCCTCGAATAGTTCACCCCCTGAATACGATCCGTAGGAGACAGGACTTCATTAAAGTCACCGGCTGCCATCACTGTGCTCGCAGTATTCTCAACCTTATTTGCTAGAAACTCCCACAGCTGGTCACGAATCACTACGTCATTCGGCGCATACACATTGAGAACCACACATCTCTTATTCATCTTTATTAGATCTCCCTCCAACCAAATATAATTATTCCCCACCTCTACCTGAGTCATACTAAATTCTCTAGCATCCCACATCGAAATCAGCCCCCCCGATCTTCCCGCCGAAGGAGCAAAGCTCCAGCCAGTGTCGTTATCTCCCCCTAACTCGGAAATGAGGAAGTCATCAACTTCCTCCCGTTTGCTCTCTTGAAGCAGACAAAATGCTGCTCTGTCACCTTGAAATATACGCCTAATGAAACGCCTCTTTCTAATCGAAAAGAGCCCCCTGCAATTCCACGAAAAAATCTGCATTCTAAACTTCTAGATATCTCGCTACTGACTCCCCAACTCAACTGAAGTTGGCCACCTCTACTTCAAATCTCTCTCGATCAAAAGCCCTGAGAGCTTCCTCATTCACCTGTTCTGTAATTGAGAGTTTCCTCCCTATTTCCCAAGTATCTGTTTCTATCATGATGATGTCTGCCAACCTGTTCATGTTCGCGATGTCACTATCTTCTGCTCTAAATGTTTCCTTTCTAGACGCTGCATTGGAATTTAATGATTGTAGGCTCCCTGAAGTGGGCATGATCCGTTTTACCTTGTTTTCCTTTCGCCGCATCGTCACCAAAGGAAATTTATTCAATCCTTGTGCATGTATGGTTTGTGGTTCTACCTCCCCTTCCGCTGTTTCCTGAACCACAGCTGTACTATACTGGTCATTTGTCTCTCGCCCTTCCGATGTTTCAAATTCTTCATCTTCAAAAACCCCCTCGGATTCACCTTCCTCTGTCCTAACCCCAATCATCCAATCTAAATTGGATATCGCTCCCTGCATTGGTTCCTCATGGCAGCTCACCGAGTATGCTGCCTTTTCTACCTTTACCCGAATGTCCCTTTTTACAAGTAAACTGTCTGTCAAAATTAGCATTCTTGCTACATCAAAACGCTTACGGGATATGGTGTTTTCGTCCACAACTATTAGTTTTCCCATCGAATTCCCTATCTTCTCGAATGTATCATATCCCCAACATTGTATTGGAATCCCCGTGCATTGAATCCAGCACAATCTCCCCTCCTTTGCTATGTCCTCAGTCCAAGGTACCAGTTTGGAAAATAGGCGATTGGGTCCTTCTGAGTTGAGCACCGCTTCTCTATCCTCCTGCCTATCAAACTCCAACCAGACTAAACCTCTACCAAGGATTCGAGTCTCGCATATCCACCCCAATTCAATAACTAACTCTTGGATTTCCGGTATAAACTCTATCTTTCGAAGCACCCCCACTACACTCCTAGAAAGCCAGTCTTTGTTTTCTTGCGGCACTGTCAATTCAATTTCCTCAATTTCCCCGCTATCAACTAGGTCACAATCCCGATTTGGCTTGCTGTTAGGACCTCTATCAATCTTCTCTGTATTCCGCTTCCAAGGATTGGCAATCTTATTCCCTATTTCGACCTTATTTAACTGACCAGTGAGGTGTAGCGGTATGGAGTTTTTCTTATCCATGGGTCGCGAATCCGAATTCCTACGAGGTAAAGGTTTCAGGTTCTCTTTCTGTTCTTTCTGTTCTGATCGCTGGGGTCGACCTAGGTTTGCCCTAATGGCAGAGGCACCTATATATTGGCGGTCTAAGGCCAATTCCATATCAATCCTGTTTGCAACCCAATCAAATCGAATGAACCCAAACCGTTTACCTGCTTTGTTTCTTCTCGATGGAATGAAGATGTCCAAAATCCTACCGAAAGTCGGCAATCTCCATCTCTGTCTGATCAGGTAGTGCAAGGCTTTTCTGTCCACGTGCAGTGGAAGGTTTTCCACATAATAAGTGATTGCCTGCAGGGAAGTCGTATCCTTGAGATTCCGACTGGTTGTTTGTGATCGAAACATGGTCAAGGGTAGGTTGTTTTACGCCAGCACAGTGGGTGTCTGGTATTTTAACCTCCGGTAGCAGTGGGCTGACCGGAGAGGGTCCAGGGCGGCGGTGAGCCGCAACGGACACCAAAGGGCTGTTAGGTTTTCCTAACTATTCGGAGCAGATCGATTTTTTAATTAGCTTACGAGTCATCCACTTTCAAGCTGTGCATGAGAACATTTACACACATAAAAACGAGATTTTTTAAGCATTAGATGGAATTTTAGACATTTTTTATGATTATGATTATGATATTATTAAAACTCTATCGAATGTCTAAAATAATCATTCTTCTATACACGTTTTTTTTCCAGACAAACCCTAAAACAAAATCACCTTCACAAACTGTAGTGAAATGTTTAAACTTTGAATGTGCTCGCTAGCTAGGACCCTTTATTAATTCCCACTTCTATTTTTCGTAATTAGTTTGATTAGTACTCCTATATATTACTTACATGTCTGGGATTGTGAATTTCCATTCAATCAAATTAATCATGAATGGTGATTGGTGTTCGTTAATCGTATATGGAAAAGGGACTTTATTAGCAAAACCTCTTTTGGTGCTGATGATCATTAGATTCCCTATGCTAGATTTGTTGGGACCACTTCTTAATCAGCAATTAATTACAGTGACTAGTGAGTTCAAATCAAAAGCGGCAAAAGCCTCTTAAGGACGGCTAGATAAAGAAATTAGATTAGCATTAGAGTAATGTTTAAGGGTTGAAGCCGGGTTGACTCTTATACCTAAAGATGAGAGCTTTTAATTCATCTTTAATGGATTAATTACATTCCCAAATGAAAGAAAATTTACCCCATTACCCATTTAGTTATTCTCTATCTCATTTTCAATAAAAAATTAATTATATTCGAATATTATTATTCATCAAAAGAGAATAACTCTCCCAATAAAATTCGCTCAAATTTTAATGGAGAAAACCGATACTCAGTATCGGCCAACTTGCTGAGAATACTATAATTTTATCACTTTATTTTTAGGTAATGGCCACTAATGCCACATGTGCATCATATTTGAAATAAATGAGGTATCAAATTAAAATGGGTCTTCCATTTTCACGCCCATCTATATTGACTAATTAGAATGAGAGGACGAAAGATCAGAGATTGCTCATGACCATGGTGACCAAATAGTCACCCCTTAGATTTTATGTTAGGGAAAAGCCAAGCTATAAAATCTACTTAGGATGATTTTGGATCCCAATCCTCTTTGAAAGAGATGATGAGAAAGGAAAGAAAGTAGTAGGTATAGGCGGGGAAATAATAGAAATTTATTGAAGGGTCATTTTGTGGAATCTAAAAATAAAAAATAGCTAGAAACTACACATTTATCACAATTTTGTAGGATTACATAATATTTACCTCATATGGGAAGGCACTCATGATCTCTAATCATAATTTTCGCTGTTTTGTAAACACGGGAATGTAATCCCGGTCGCATATTACATCATACTTGTTGAAATTTACAACACTAATTAGGTCTATAAATGAAGTCTTTATTAGATTGTAACGATAAACTCTGTTGTTTATATAGAGAGAGTGTAAGGTGTGATATGACATTCCGAAAATACAATATAATCACTCATATTAAAGAATTATCTTCGTGGGATCTAAATAAAAAATAGCTAGAAACTACACATTTTCTCACAAATTTGTAAGATAACATAATATTTTTGGTAGGATTACGTAATATTTACCTCATATGATAAGGCACCATTTGTAATGTCTCTTTGTATTCATGATCTCTAATTATTCCTTTCGTTGCTTTGTAAACATGAGAAAACGACTTCACGTTTTGCATCACTAGAACTAGGTCTAGTTGACTTTAATTAATTATTCCGTGATGCCCTAAAACAATGCAATTTAATCCTTGATGGAAAAAAAAGAAATTAGTGATAATTTCATTCCAAGAACATATCCGATCTTTTTAAGATATGAAATTAATTAGGGGAGACAGCGGTCAAAATGTAAGATGATGATGTAGGTTAGTTGATGTTTTGACTCTAGGTAGATAAATCTCTGATGATAATACTCCTACCAACTATTATTGTTATTATTATTAACAAAATCTATAAGAACTTTTTTGTCTTTTATTCCATGACTAAGGCTTAAACCATGATTAAACTAGCTTAATTAGGACAAGCAATAAAAGGTCGACACGAAATAGAGTGGTTAATCATGATTATGCCTATTAATTTCGTTCAAATCTCTCCAGAATTACTTCCGACAGATTGGACTCTTTTGGACCAAAGCAACTCGCAGGGCAGATAATTGGTGTTTGTAATATGATTTGATCATGTTATAATTTCCAACCATCAATTCTTTTCTGTTTTGTGTTTGATTTGGGGTAAATTCTACAATTTATTCCTCGATTTTACCCTATTGGATATATTTAGCTCTCTAGTTATGTTTTCAAGACATTAAATCTCTCTAATATAATTTTGGTGACATTTTAAATTTCTACCTCATTTATCTAATTGATGGAATAATTTCTTATTTTATCAATTATATAATGATAAATAAGAATTAAAATATCACTAAAATTATAATAAATAAATTTAATGTGTGAAAAATATAAATAGAGAATAAAATATATCCAAACGGGTGGACTAATGGTATTTAACCGATTGTTTTGATGCGTTCTTCTTCATGATCAATCAATTGTTATGGCCCGACTCCCCATCTCCGTAAGTCACAGCCAAAACAAACAAACAAAGAAAGAAAAAAAAGTAAAAACAAGAAAAGAATGGTTAGGAATAAATGGCTATAATAATTAATCCAGATCCCACTATTAAAAACACAAATCATGGGATTGGGACATTGATGCTGAGCTGGTATTGTGCAGGAAACATTAGTACTTCATAGTTCATACGCGAACAAATTAATAATGGTTGTGGACCTATAATTAAGTGTAAATGATTTGTTTTGATTAATTTCTCATATTAAAGTTTTGAAAATAGAACAAATTTTAATAAAAAAATCGTCATTTTAAAATCTGATAATACTCTAACGATATGAACACTTAGGACACTTAGGGGTGAATCATCACTCTCAAATGCCACTCCATTGCCATCAAATTTCTTTGTTCCAATCCCATTGTCCCAAAACCAATTATAGTGGGAAATGGAGGTGTGTGATGTAGGTGTCATAACTTTCTTGGTAATAAGACGATTGATGGGAAATGTATTGCATGAGAAAGGGTAAATTTAATTCATTGGGTTTAAAGAGAGAAAGAAATTCCACAAAAGAGAGAGATGAAGAGAAAGGAAAATGTGTGGAAAAGATAAGAAGCATTTTCTTCAGATGGGCATGATGTTGTTGGCCATAAAATGAGACACTACCTAGAAAGTGTACTCATATCACATTTTGGACATCAATCCCATAAATATAAGTACATGCTCAAATTCAAAAGCCAAAACTAAAACTAACATTCTCTTCACCAAATCAATAAATGAAAAGTACTGTTCTTTGATCTTTCTTTCTCATTACCCTTTCTTCTTTATTTTCTTCTTTATGTGAAACAGAGCAAAATGAAACTTTTTTACTTCTACCAACCCAAATGGCTAAAGTGCTCCTGGTGCGTAGGATAATAATAAGGGGTGGGGGTGGTGGTAGTGGTGGACTGGTGGTGCGCAATGTCAAAAAAGCTACTATGAACAGGATCCTTCAAATAGCGGCTATATATAAAAACCCATCTCCATTTTTTTATTTTTTATTTTTAAAAACACAGTCTTTCTCAGCCATTGCTGCTGCGTTCCCTGTTCCTTCTCTCTCTAGGAAAAATTAAAAAGGGCATACCTTTTTGGTTTCTCTTTTCTTCATTCTCTGCATCTGGGCATTAAAGCAATCAATGGTCAGCTGAAGCTATTGAAACTCAGTTAATTTCTCACTTCCTTTCTTGTTTTTTTGTTTTTTTGTTTTTTTGCACTTCCTCTCTTGTTTGCTCGAGTAAGGCATCAACCTTTCCTGTCTTGCTCATTATACAATACCTTTGATTGGTTTCCATTATTCAATCCAAGCTGTTCATTGGAATCAACCTTTACATAATTTTCTTTTCTTTTTCTTCGTCTCCGTTGTGCCTGACCCATGTCGTCCGATATAAGTTAATCACTATCTTTCTCATCCTTTTTGTTTAATTTCTTCTCAAGTTTGATTTTTTCAAGTAAAGACAGGAAGCTTTGCTAAGAATTCATGTTCATCATGGCTAAATGCGGTAACTTTCTAGCTAATTTTGAGATTTTAGGTAGTGATCGAACAAGTTTGGTAGTTTAGGAAGTGTAGGGAAAGCGAGTAGAGAGACTTTATTTGCTTGTTAGGGTTCTTATTGGGTGGTGTTTAGTGGGGTGGATGCTGGAGAGGGTAATGGGTAGAGATCGTCTGCTACTGGCTACTGTAGGACCACCGATAAAAGCGCGAGCAGGGTTGCGGAGGAAGCAGGCAGGACGAGGTTCTTACCGGGGAAGTTAGGGTTTTCATTGTTTAACTGGGGAGGAGGGGGAGGTTTTTCCTTTTAACTGACTCACAAAAACAGAAACAAGTTAGGAACTTTTGATTGATAGAAACGAAAGGCTTATTATCTAAGTGAGGATGGGTGACTTGCACACTATACTGAGGAGCCTATGCTTCAATACACACTGGAAGTATGCTGTTTTCTGGAAGCTCAAACACCGTGCTCGAATGTATGTTGTTACCTTTAAGAGTTTGATTGTTTTTTCTTGCACATGCTTATGGTGTATGGATAACCCATCATAGGGGTTTATTGTTTGTTTGAACAGGGTTTTGACGTGGGAAGATGGTTATTGTGAGAATTGTGAGGACTTCAGTGAGGTAATTGGCAACTTGAATGGCGGTGGTGGGTGCTATTCGCGTGATCCAGTTGGATTGGCTGTGGCAAAGATGTCTTATCATGTCTACTCTCTTGGGGAAGGGTATGGCTTTCTTTAGCTAATGGATGGATATAGTAGTTTCAGTTTCTGCAATTTATGATGTTGTAGAGATGATAACCTTTAAGTATGTGTACGAATACCTTATCAGCATACTTTGTGTTAGACTCATGTTATGTTTTACAGGATTGTAGGACAGGTGGCTGTTACTGGAAGGCACCAGTGGATCTTTGCTGATAAGTACACAACCAATTCCTTTTCATCATTTGAGGTGAGAGTGATGGCTGTTCTTTGAACACAATAGTATTATAAATTATAGAAAATGTACGTTGCTCCAGTATTACTTTTGTTCAATGTCTCTGTTACTCACTCTTTCTTTTGACGTTGGTGGTTTTTTCAGGTCTCTGATGGCTGGCAGAGTCAGTTTTCATCTGGCATTAAGGTATGCTTATTTTTCTTTTCCTTTCTTTTATTTTTTCTTTCTCTAGGTTCATCATTCATTACCCATCGCTTCATGTCAGTGAACGCACTACCCTCCTGACTCTAGTGTTCATCTTCTTGTGCATAGGCTTCATTCTGTGGATAGGAATAGTGAATTTACATTTTTGAAGTTGCCTAAAACCTTCCTGTTGAGATGCTTAAAATACAACTGTTGAGACTGTTTTTTATCTAGCATTAGATTATTTTATACCTCAAACATTGGTTTTGTCATACACAATTGTGTTAGATAAAGGAGAGATGCAGCCCATGAGCTCATGGAAATAATTTTTGAGGTTTCAACAGTCCCTCTCCTGGATTAGCTAGTTTGCTCTTATATTATTTTTTCTCATTGAAATGAGGTGTTTGCTTGATGATTTTTGTTTTATTCCTGCAGGCAATTGTTGTTATAGCTGTAGCTTCGCATGGGGTTGTACAGCTGGGCTCGTTGGATAAGGTATGACAGTGATGAACATCATTTTTTCCTTTCCAAGTTCATGCATGAATTTGAATTTGATGCTGTCACTGCTTTTTTTTTTAGAGATATTTATTCAAACTAATTAACTTGGTTATAAATATGGTATCTTTAATAGGTTACCGGGCATAAAAACTTAGGTGGTCTAATTCTTGTTCAACATGTCCAGTTGTATTCACATTATTTAGTTATATTGTAACATCTTTTCTGATGGATTAGGTTCACCGTTTCTCAATTCCCCTTTCCTGGGTTCAATTTTTCAACTTTCAGTAATTGGTGCATTAAGTTGATCCCCTGCATGTCACTGTAACATAGGTTTACTTTTGTATGTCCATTTGAATGAAGCAGGTTGATGAGGATGTGAATCTGGTCACGCATATCAAAGAAGTCTTTTTAACCCTTCAAGATTCTTCAGTTGGGAATGGTATTAGTCCAATACAAAATAGTGTGAAGAGCTCTGTATGCCTTGTAACTCTCTCCCCCTCATTGCTTTCTATATTTATGTGTGGCCGTGTGCAACTTGTGTCGACTTGTGTAAACACTAAAATTATTTCCCTTTCTCAGCCAGGACTTCCAAGAAAAGATTTTGCTTCGGAGGTCATTCCTGATAGTCTAAGTGACTTAGAGAAAGTTACAAATGAGGGCAGACCAAATGATTGTTCTTCTGTGTTTCCTTATTTCCAGAGACAAAGTGGTAGTTCTTATATGTCTTGTGTTTCTAGTATTCATCAAAAAACATTAGTTGAATTGACCAATAAAGATGAACGGCTTGAATTATCTGCATCAAGGAAGGAAGGAAGTGTGAAGTTACATCAGTCAGGATCCGATATTTCTTATCTAGATCATCCGGATCAGCTAGGGATGATTTTGGTTAGTAACCAGAAAAATCTCGGTAGGGTATCAGATTGCAGTGTAACTCTAGGCTCCAATAATTTTGTTAAGGGCACTGTAAATCTATGCAACCCACAGCCGATTGAAAAGTTTGGAGCTGGTTTCTTACCCTTACCCACATACCCATCTAGCTCCACTGTCTGTGACAGTGTTAAGTCTGATGGAATGGACATTTATCTGAATGGGACATTAAATGCATCTGAATCGTCAGGAATGAAATTGAAAAAAGATTTGCAGTCAGACTGTCAGTTGGAGTCAACTCACTTTGATGCCTCAGATGCATTTTTAAAGTTCTCTGCTGACTGTGAGCTATTTGAAGCACTAGGGCCAGCATTTTTGAAGAGATCCGTGTCCTTTGAATGTGGCAAAGAGAAAGCTGATGCTGGGAATATTGCTGAGATGCCAGAGCGGGTAAGTAGTAGCCAGATGACATTTGACACCGGCTCAGAGAGTCTTCTAGAAGCGGTGATAGGCAATGTTTGTCCTAGTGGGAGTGATGTTAAGAGTGAGAAATCAATCTGTAAATCAGTGCAGTCTGTGTTGACAGCTGAGAAGACGCCCCAGCTTTCTGGCCAGACTAACCATCTTGTCAATTCAGCAAGTTTTTCGACCAATCAGAACGCTTTTCTAGAAGAGGATACACCGAACTGCTCAAACTCCTCTGGGGTGTGTGGTGCGATGTCTTCCAAGGGATTTTCATCTACTTGTCCAAATACTTGTAGCCAGCACTTGGATACGCATTCAGAACCAGCTAAGAACAACAAAAAGAGGGCAAGACCTGGTGAAAGTTCCAGGCCTAGGCCAAGGGACAGACAACTCATTCAAGATCGTATAAAGGAGCTGAGGGACCTTGTACCAAATGGATCAAAGGTAAATTTTTCAGCTCAATTTTGTTAAAAGCTCATTACCGTTCATAGTTAAATAGTTTACTGTCCATGACATATGCTGAGAGCTTCATTATGTGCTTACAGTGCAGTATCGATTCATTGCTTGAGCGGACAATCAAGCACATGCTCTTTCTAGAAAGCGTCACAAAGCATGCAGACAAGCTCAATAAATGTGCTGAATCAAAGGTGAAGGCTGTTCTCCATATGCTCATAAACTGGACCAATTTCTGTCATTTTCTTTCTTTCTGTTTTCTATATACTAACATTGAGTGCCATACCTGGGTTTGATGTCTCTATTACAAGACAATTATTATGAACTGATGCAATTAGTGTGTCTCCAATACAGTTAGATGTAATCTCAGGTGTCACTTAGGTAGATTCATTTTCTTTCAGTGAATCATCAGTCTGCTTCACTCATGCATTCTGTTGCTGGGTTTGCAGATGCATCGAAAGGGAACAGATACCTCCAATTATGAGCAGGGTTCTAGCTGGGCAGTGGAGGTTGGAGGCCATCTGAAAGTTTCTTCAATAATTGTAGAGAATATAAACAAAAATGGGCAGATGCTGGTGGAGGTAAGTCTGGGTTGGATTAGGTCAAAAAAGGATATTTGTATGATTCTGTTTTACAAGGGTGTACGTAACTGTATGTGACATCTGTCTTTAAAATGAACTACATGAAACGAATTTGAGAAGTTAAGATTAAAAGAAAATCAAAGCGATGTGGTATAGCTCTGTGATTTGCTCCTCTAGGGGAGCAAAGGTGTGGTATTTCCATCATTTTCAAACACACCTGTGCTGGTCTGTGCAGATGTTATGCGAGGAATGCAGTCACTTTCTTGAGATAGCAGAAGCTATCAGAGGCTTAGGTCTGACGATCTTGAAAGGAGTTACTGAAGAGCATGGTGAGAAGATTTGGATCTGTTTCGTGGTTGAGGTATGCCCTGAATTCTTCTGCATGAATATTCTGGTATAATGGGGTGACGAGAATTCACGGTCTTCCTCTTTCCTATTCATCTATTTACGTGTGGACTTCATATTCGGTTTATCAGCAATTTCGAATTTATGGTTGTTCTGTTCAATATTTCAGGGGCAGAATAACAGAGTGATGCACCGAATGGATGTCTTGTGGTCACTGGTACAAATGCTGCAGCCCAAGACTACAAATACAAACTGACTAGATGGGGGTGGTCAGCTATCAGATTTCCTTGTTGGTTATTTTTTTTAAAAATCGAGTGATTTGTGATCTGTCTCAGCATTTTTTTTTTCTGGTCGTGATTGCCATTGTACTCCCACTTTCAGAAAGAAAAGAAAATAGTTGTTGTTGTTGGCTTTCTAGTAAAATATAGGCATTTTGTGTGTATGTTGATTGTTTGGAAAATCATTCGTGCAAGAACGAAGGAAGGCTCCTCAGTTTCTTTAATCGAAGCTTTGACCTTCTCTTTTTGTTGTCGGCCTTGGAACTGAGTTGTCAGGCGTTGGTTTGAATCTTTTTTCTTTTTTTCTGAACAGACAAAGGCAAACGTTGTTGTGAGCGTCACTCTTTGATCTTCTCCAGTCTAAACACACCATTTGTTTTTTCTAGGGACAAGTACTGTATATATATTAATGGATTTCTTACGGTAGGTGATTCGATAATTATGGTCGTGGGTCTGCCACATATGATGAGCAACCATAATTAATACCCATTTTGGCTCTAAGGCCTTGAATCAAAGCTCAAACTGTGCCATCTAGTTGAGTTTTCGATTATCTGCATAGAAGAGATACATTTCATAAATGGAGAAGCTGATCTCAAACATCAGCTGCAACTTTAAATCCGTACCAGATAGTTACATAGTTCCACCAGAAATCCGGCCAGGAAATCTGATTGTTGCTGTATGCCACTCCATCCCGGTAATAGATGTCGGTGAAATAGCCAGCGCTAGCAGAAGCGTACCATTCAGAAAGTTATGCAGGCAAGCCAAGGGTTTGGAATCTTCCAGGTTAGTAATCTGTCATCCTAATTTCATCTTTATTTCAGTCTTCTCATGTGTCATGCCTTTCCGGCAAGAGTGATTTTGTTCGAGAATTCTATTTCTGTAAAACAAATAAATGAAACAGGTGATTAACCATGGAGTTGCAGAAGATTTAGTGCAGGATACAGTGAGTGTATTGAAGGGATTCTTTGAAATGCCAGCAGAGGACAAGGCAAAGATGTATTCTGAGGACCCAAGTAGAAGATGCAGGTTGCAGACAAGCGGTGGGGATTACAGTACTGAAAATTTCCATTTCTGGCGTGACAGTCTCAAACAACAATTCGACTCTAAATTACTCATGTTCAATGTGGCCGTACCAGAAATCATACACACACCCACGTGTTATTTTATTTTTGGGTGTTGAAGATTGGTAGCAACAACAAGCTGAAAAGTGTTGAACGTCGAGTGGTGACGAATTCAAGGGAAGCTAGGACTACAGCTGCATTGTTCGTTAGTCCTTGCAGTTCGTCGAGCCAGCTGAAGCCATGACCAATTCCACCACTAATCCTCCACTCTATACATCCTTTCAATACAAAGACTTTGTACTCAAACTACTCAATCAAGGGCGGTGGTGACACACCAGCTGTGCCGGAGCCTTTTAAGCTGCTACAACCTTAAATTTCTCTTCTTTTCCTAAATAAATGTAATAATGCAATTACATTTTGTCCAATAAGCTAATACTTATTACTAAAATGTATCAGCTTAGTACATTTTAGTACCAGGCAAAATAAAATGTATGCTAAAAAACCGAAACTAAAGGCGACCAAGTCTTTGCATTTCCTTTGGCAATTATTCCCAAAATGGACTCCTGAAATAAAAAGCCCAGACAAAATATCAGAAATCCATTTTGGGAGGGCCCAAAGAATTTGAACCGACCATTTGGGCTTTCGAATGGTGATACCAACCATTGGTCCAAGAGACACACAGCACTAAAGATGGGCCCAAGAGCTTCCCTCAATTGAGTTTTTGGGCCGGATCACCGCTGGTCTTTCTTCTTTTGGGGTTTGAAAACTTTGAAATATACATCACACGTTACTGCTTTTAGAATTAAAAACAGTTAGTAATTCTTCATAAATATAAATAATTACCGGTCTGTTTGGTGTTGCGGTTCTATGGGAAAAAGTTCGGTGAAAAAAAATTAGGTGAGAAAACGATTTCTGGGAAACGGAGTGTGCTGTTTGGTAAAAAATTTAAAAAGTGCTGTGAGATACTTGAGGTGTTTGGTAAAAAAATTGGGTGGGAAAACATTGGAGTATAAAACCCATTTTCAAAAAATTAATAAAAATAGGAAAAGTGGATCTAAAATTACTTATCTTGAGATAAAAATTTTATTGTGGTAGTTTATAATTTATTTTGTTGGTTATATAAAGTAAACAAATTAAAATGAAATGAAAAAGAAAAAAAAAAAAAAAAGGAGAGAGAGAAGGCCAAACCTGACTCAGGTTGGCTGGCTGGAGCAAAATGCTCCAGCGCGAGGCAAGGCAAGGCCAATTGGCCTGGCCTTGGAACTGGGCTTCTCAGTGCAAATTTTTTCCCAAACACCCAAACCTCCGTTTTAGGTTGAGAAAAGTTGGGTTGGGTACCCAACCCTCAACGCCAAACGGCCACTACATTTGCTTAGGAAACGAGCTGCTAACACCTTCATTAATTAATAATTACTCGTTAAAAATATGATTAAGCTAAAATCTCACTATATTACTCCCTTTAATTTTTTAAAGATATTTTTAACTTTAATTTCAGTACGAAAATAATGATTAGTACTAGGGCTGTACATGGGTCGGGTTGGGCCGGTTATGACTCATAACCAGTACTAACCCGCCAAATATTTAACGGGTCGGGTTGGGTCGGTTATCCACCTATAACCGCTCAACCCGTCAACGGGCGGTTATAGGCGGTTAACCGCGGGTTGCGGTTATAGACGGTTATAGGCATACCAAGTCAGATTCATCTTCAAATCAAAGTCTGCTGACCCAGAATCATCATTATAGCTAAGAGGCCACCACCACGTATTCCAGAGCATTGGTATGAAATTGAGCCATTATCCTATCATTTATAACAGAGTAAGAACAGAGAACAAAAAAACAAAAACCAAAAAATACAGAATTCTACCCAAAAACTACACATATACTAACAACTCAACACAAAACTCCTTCCACTTAATAAAACCCATGACACTAAACATACAGAGCAAGGAAACAATAAAAATTGAATAGAAACGAGGCATGTAATCCAACACAAGCACAGTAGCTGCAAATAACCATAATCACAAAACGAAATAGAATAAGCTTATGAGCAAAAGCAATTTCTACGGTTAGCTGATCAAACATTGCAAGAAGAAGAGAGGAAAACAAAGAAATACCTTCTGATTTGGTAGATCTTGAAAAGGCTTTTAATGGAAAGAAGAAAAAAAGAGGATAGGCAGGAGGATTTGGAGACAAGAAAGTTTGGTTGTGGGTTGCGAGGGAGCCGATAGAGAGAGGGAGAGGGTGGCGGCTTTTAGGGTTATAAACTTATGCTTATATAGTTAGGCTTAATAGGTGGGTTGGGTCGGTTATAATCGGGTTTTAAAAACTCGATCCGCTATCCGACCCAACCCAACTATAACGGATCGGTTATATAACCGTTACCCGCGGTTATGGCGGTTATGTTCTTTTAAAGGGTTGGGTCAGATCGGTTATACGGGTCAGAAGGGTTGGGTCGATTTTTTGTACAACTCTAATAAGTACTTTCCTTTGAAAGTAGTGAGACAACGAAGAGAATGATTGAAATTGTTGGAAATGGAAAAGAGGTATATAGACCATTGAGTAATTATTTACTCATTTCGATTTTTTTATAGTTGATCAAAAAATGTTTGTAATTAGTTGTCGTATTTATATTTTTTAAGAGGTTAGTTGGTATTCGTTAATTATAACTTTCATATTTATCTAAGATATAAAATCTAACCCAATTAATTTAAAATAACTTAATTTTGTATTGGTCAATTTAAAGTGAAATAATTAATTATATGATGAAGAGAGATAATTAGTGCAACATATTTGTAACTGTAATCAATGATTACCTTGTTGTATGATTATGGTTAAAAAAACAACTATAAAAATTCGAAACGAGCATGACACAATTAGTAAAAATGTAAAAGAGATAAAAAAAAAAGAAAAAGAAAAGAAGACCGGCTAAAATAACTTAGACATCTAAACCATACCTACTCTATATTCTAAAGGTAGTTTTTTTAACTATAATCACACAGATTAAGGTATTTATTATTTTCAATTACAAATACACTTTATTAATTATCTCTTTTCACCATATTAATTATTTTACTTAAAATTGACCAATCCAAAATTAACGTACTTTAAATTTATTGGGTTAGACTTTAAAACCTATAGAAAAAATAAAAACTATAATTAAAAAACATCAACTAACCTACTTAGAAATATAAAATGGGCAAACTTTTAAGGTACAGAGGGATTAACCATCTTTTTTTTTACCCAAATCGATCATTTATAAAAGTTCGGAGGGAATATAAAGTGTTTTCCACCAAACTCGAGAAATAGACGGGCGGGGCTCTATAAATTGTACTCCCTCCGGGGCAAAACAATAGTTGTTTTAGGATTTGCTTTTACTGTTCTGACACGTATCTTAAAGCGGCCGGAACAGTCACTATTTGAGACAATTTTATCCCTAATTTTTTCTCGGAAGTACGTTAAGGATTAACGTACTTTCGAAAAAAAGTACGGAATTTTTTGGGGTCAAATAGTGAGGCCTCCTTGATATGCGTTCCCTACTGAATATTAGGATGCGAGGAAGTCAGTTATTTTGCCCCAAAGGGAGTATTAAGAGAATCAAAAATTAAAATTAAAATTACCTCCGTAGTAAAAATCGTTATAGTTTTTTTTTAAAAAATAACTGTCAACTTTTCTATAAGAATATGCTGTCATACATAAGGAGAAAAAATGTTGTCTAACAAAGAAAAAGAGGAGAAAATGGTAGTTTTAAAAGAGAATTTATATATAGTTTAATTAAAAATTGGCTGATTAAAAGAATAAAATAAAAGGTAAAGAATTAGATGTTTAATGATCACTCCCTCCGGCTGAAAAATAAATACGGATTTTTTTGGGGTCAAATAGTGAGTCATTCGTGCCGTCTAAGGGCGCATACATGAACAGTGAAACGACAACTAATTTCAGCCGGTGAGAGTAATTGATTGTTATACCAAAACCTTAAACGAAAAGTAAAACACAGCCATCCACGTGGCAAATTAAGTAAAATACAAACATACATGCTGATCCATTAATTCATGAGAAAATAGACACAAACAGTAGAGACTGAGTGGTGTCTCAAATAACGAATCTGGTCTATGTTTCTGGTGGCTTTTTGCTCCATTTATATGCAACTTGACACTACCAGCTTCGTTCTTCTCCATATATAAATCTCAAAATAATCTTAGAAAACTTAATTATTACAATTCCTCACTGATAATCCGTGGACCGGAGTGAGGGGTTTCTTGGTAAAGTGGCTCGCTGGAAGGTGGTGATCAGATCGCCGTGAAGGACCTGCACAATGCCGGAAGTGTTTTCCGGCGTAAGAGCTCCAATGCCAAAGTCAGTAATTTTGGTTAAGTGTGGAGAAAGTGTGTGTATTTTTCCGTCTCCTTGAGTAAAGGAGAAAACTTCCCTTATATACCACCCTCTAGTCCTTAGGCTGGACTAGAGTGGTTAGATCTCTGACATCCCCTCCCCTTTTTCCTCAGCAGGTGGTCTAGGGGCAGGGATTCATCATTATAACGTGGGGTGCAGACCTTATTTTAGGGGAATAGAGTCGTCCCTTTGTCCGGTTGTCAGGTGACGATGTGATGGGAGCAGGTTATCCTCCCTGCCAACCTTGACTAAATGTATACTGACTATGGAGTACTATACCAATAATATCTGTGAGGGGAGATTAATATCTGGGCCCCATCAGTACGATGCCGTTTGTGGAGAATCGGCAAGGAGCCGTTTGTTGTGAATCGGCCGAGTGCCGTTGTCTTTGCCTTTATTGAGGAATCGGCTCTGTGCCGTTTTGGTGATAACGGGCTGGACTTGTCCTTTAGTCACTTATTCCCGTTGACCTGGTCAATCGATCACGATGCCGTTTTATATCGTTGACTTGGTCAAACCGGTCATGTGCCGTTTTGACCGGTCAACGGTACTTTGTGAAGGCGCAAAGTCCATTGTGCCCTTCTGATAATTTTATGTATTATCAGAGGCCCAACAACAAAGGAGCCCGAGTGTTTACCAAGGGCTTGCCGTTTCCCTCTTGACGTCTGACAATCGGCATGTTGCCGTTTTGATCTATTTCCGCGTATTTGAAAAGTTCTTTTTCATTCCTGCAAATAAAACTTAGTTTGCAATAAAGTCAAATTTTTAACTTAAAGTAAACCTGTGACGTGGCGCTGTAATGGCCAAGTGTTTGTAACTGCTCGCTGCTTTTGAGGCGAGACGTCTCTTCGTCTGTCCAGTTTTTGAATTTCGAAATTCAAAAACCCTTTGAGAAACGCGTGCGCTGCTCCTCTTTAAATGCGCCGTTCAGCTTTATTGACAAATTACTGCCTTTTCAGAACAGATGAGCCACGTGTCAGCGACCGATTGGGTTTGCTGACGGTTAGGGATTCATTTCTTTTAAAAGCATTCTCCCTTGGAAACCTGAGTCACTTTTCATTTCTCAACGCCGCTCTCATCTTCTTCCTCAAAAATTCTCTCTCTCTTCCTCGCTCAAGCAACCTTCTTCTGCTACCTTCGATTTTTGGGCTCTGCTCTCCAGGAATTTCTGCAATCAGCTGGTATTTCTTAACCTTCTCTTTCCTTTTTGTGTTGTTTGTGACTGAGAAAATGGCTCCTAGGCGCCCTGTTGTTACCACTGATGAGTTGCTTGAGAACACTGCTACCAAAATTAGGACTGAGGATGACTTAAATCTGGAACTAGAGAAGTACGATATTGAGTTGCCGATAGGATGTAAAGCCCTGGTAGCTCCTCCTAATGTTAGGTTAAATAGTGACTTGCTAGATAACCGCAGGGTTCTGTATTCTAAGATGTTTGCTTATGGGTTTCGTTTTCCTCTGAAAACCATGGTGAAAAATCTGCTAGTGCGGCACGCTCTTAACCCTGCCCAGATCACTCCTAATTCCTGGGCTTCGATCTATGCTTTTATCAACGTCTGTGCTCACCTTCAAATCAAAGAACCTCCACTCCAGCTGTTTACGTACTTCTTCCATTTAAGCACTCGCAGTAGTTTGGTTACCCTTCGTCCTCGCAAGGATGAGAATCTTCAGCCGTTTCTGAAGAATTTTGACAGATACGAATCTTCCATTAAGGGATGGAGGGAGCACTTCTTCATGATCTCCAGCACAAACAAACCCCTATGGACTTCTGGGTTCAATCCCGCGATCAATGAGCTTCAATCGGTAAGAACAGAGGAGCCTTCTAGCAAGTTGCAGGCCCAGATCGACATCTTGCTAACTTTTGACACGAGGTTCCATGTGCAGAAGATGGCACTGGGCTTGCCGTTATTGGACTGCGCCATTGATGGTGAGTTACCCGATTTTCTAAAGGTTGCCCGAATCTTTTTGTAGAATTCTGACTTGACTTTTATGCAGGAGAAGGACGACCAATTAGAGCGGCCGTTGCTGCAGGACCGTCCTTGGTCCGTTCTCGTATTGTCGATTCCGATGAGGAAGAAGTAGCCGATAATGCGGATCGCTCTGAGGACCCAGAGGTTGATCCGCCTGCTGACGATGAGGATTTCTCGGCCCCGTCAGTTTTTAGACGAAAGAAGGTCGGCCGAGATACATTTGAGTCGTTTCCCTTGAAAAATCCTGATCCGCAGATTATTGAGGCGGCGAAACGGGTTCTTTTGAAGAGGAAAAGAGCTGCGGAGAAAAGGGAGAAAGCTGCTGCGGCAAAACGGGCTGCCGCCGTTTTGGCAGAAAATGTGGGAGATCGGCCTGGAGCCATTTCAGAGGAAGCCGATCCATCTGCTGCCGCTCCTCCTCAGCCCGATCAAATCAGTCGGCCTGACACCGTTTCTGAGCCGATTGACCTCAACCGGACTGATGCCGACTTAGGGAGTCCTGACGCCGATCTGTCGAATGCTGCCGCTGAGCCGAATGCCGGCTTAGGAAGTCCTGACGCCGATCTGTCAAATGCTGCTACTGAGCCGATTATTGGCGAGGGCCCGTCGGTTCCTCGTCCGGAAAGGCAGGCAACCACATCAGCGGATGCTCCTTTTGCCGCTTCTTCCAGTTCTGATCCTACCGTGCTTTACTGGGTTGCCGGTCCTCGTATGCCCAATGATCCGTTTATTTCGGATGATCATGCAGTTCCTCCCCCTTCTGATTTCAAAGGCTATTTTTCCAGCAAAGGCCCTGACGGGGAGGTTACTCACGTCACCCGTTTGAATAACCTAGGAGAGAGCTGCGGCCGTTCCCTTGGCTTGAAAATGCCGGCTTGCAGTGACTATCGGACCGGTCACCTGGTGGGCGAAATTTTTGCCAATCAAGCCGACAGGGAACGCTACAGCCGCCTGGAACTTAGTTCTCACTTCGCCAACCTGCAAAGCATTATGTACAGCGGCTTATGTGCTTCCCGATATGCTGCAGAAGCTGTGGATTCGAAGCTTGAAAAGTCCAGGGAGGCACTTCGGCGATCAACGAAGACAGCTCCCGCAGAAAGGAGCAGCAGCTATTTCTGGTGGTGGACTTAAACCTGCCATACAATGTGATCTTGGGGCGTCCGTTTTTAAATGCTTTCGGTGTGGTAATATCGCAAAGGCATTTGAAGATGAAATACCCTTCCTGGGACGGCGTGGTTACGATCCGAGGAGATCAGAAGGTAGCTGCTGAATGCTACATCACAATGGTTGATGGTTGCTGCGATCGCTATGTCTGCGTAGCGGACGATTCACTAGAAGATGATGAGGAGCAGCGCACCCAGCCATTGGAGAGAATGGTCCAAGTGTCGGTGGCTGATCTGCCCGCTGAGCATTTTTTAATAAGCGAGAAGTTGAGCAAGGGAGATTGTGACCAACTTGCGTTTCTGTTAAACAAGTGCAGAGGAGAATTCGCCTGGGTCCCGGCGGACATACCGGGCCTTTCGAGGGAAACGGCAGAGCACCGACTGAACGTATACCCGAATGCCAGGCCAGTGCAACAGAAACGGCGAGCTTTCTCCAAAGAAAAAGCAGATGCAATTGAGAAAGAAGTGGACAAGCTCTTAAAGGCCAACTTCATCCGAGAGGTTCAGTATCCGCCATGGTTAGCTAATCCAGTGGTAGTAAGAAAGCCAAACGGGGAGTGGAGGATGTGCATTGATTTCACCGACCTGAACGAGGCATGCCCCAAGGACTGTTATCCGCTGCCACGGATAGAGCAATTGGTGGATCAAACGGCTGGTTATGGGTATCTAAGTTCGCTCGATGCCAATTCGGGGTATCATCAGATACCGATGGCGATCGAAGACGAGGAGAAAACGGCTTTCATCACGCCGAGGGCCACCTACTGCTATCGGGCTATGCCGTTTGGTCTGAAGAATGCTGGAGCAACATTTCAGAGTACTATACCAATAATATCTGTGAGGGGAGATTAATATCTGGGCCCCATCAGTACGATGCCGTTTGTGGAGAATCGGCAAGGAGCCGTTTGTTGTGAATCGGCCGAGTGCCGTTGTCTTTGCCTTTATTGAGGAATCGGCTCTGTGCCGTTTTGGTGATAACGGGCTGGACTTGTCCTTTAGTCACTTATTCCCGTTGACCTGGTCAATCGATCACGATGCCGTTTTATATCGTTGACTTGGTCAAACCGGTCATGTGCCGTTTTGACCGATCAACGGTACTTTGTGAAGGCGTAAAGTCCATTGTGCCCTTATGATAATTTTATGTATTATCACTCACACGTTCTTGTCCATATAATTATTAATTATTACAAAAACACAAACCTGAGATCGAGATCGAGATCATTCGAGATGGTCCCAATTAGTTGCAACTGTCAGGTTTATTGTTATATAACTAATTCCAGCTGACATGACTAAGATGACCTAACCGCATAAGCGTCAGCAGGGGTGACTTCATTCCTGACATTGATTACCCTCTAATTAAAAACATAAATCACACAATAATCTTAGTAATTAATTAGTGTTTGTCTGTGTTGTTGTGGACTTGTACATTACTTAATTCAACGAATCATATGACCTAAAATCTATGACGTGACACCTAACAACGTAAGCCGCCTTACATCAGCTTTAACATCATTAATTCGTCACACATGAGACTATCTCTTGTGACCTGAAATAATTATTTGTCGAATGATTCTTATTTTATGAATCCGTTTCCAACTGATTAATTAATTAAGGGCCGGATTGGGTCCAGCCGGGACTCCACAATTATATCAATTCTTTTGAATTTTTATAGTTGTTCGTTTAGTTAAAAAAATTGTTTGTAATTAGTTGTCGTATTTATATCTTCTAGGAAGTTAGTCGGTGTTTGTTAATCATAATTTTCATATTTCTCATAACTTATAAAAAAAATCCCAATCAATTTAAAGCAACTTAATTTTGTATTGGTCGTATATTTATAACTTAAATCAGTGATTACCTGTGTGATTATAGTTAAAAGAACAATTATAAAAATTCGGAAGAATACAGAGAAGAGGTTGACTAATTAATAATAAACTATGGTAATTACGTTAACAGCCCATGTAAGCATGATGACGCATCAGAAGAACGTATATCAAATGGCGTCACTCTTCACTACGAATTACTAGCTACTATTTGTGGTGTGGCTTAATTAATTAAGGTGAAAAGCACAGGACCAAAATGGGAATAGAATCTGTCAATATAAATATAAATAATTAAGAAATCAGAATCTGTTCTCGTTTTAAAATCTTGTCACGGACAACAAAACGCAGAAACCAGAATATCATCACTAAGCCCAGCTGATCATTGGAGTGGAGATGGTGTTTTTAGAAGAAAAAAAGAATTGGGGTCGAATTGATCTTTTTTCTTTTACACTTTTTGTTCCAACTGCGATATCTAAGGGTCTAAGACTCATTAAATATCATAAGTTTTTCTGTTTCGCTTTTCTTTTCGTTGTTGCGGTGGCTTGGATGTGATGTGTTTGGTAAACTAATGGGGCTAATTTTTTCCGATCACAATCTAGCCTCATTTCCTAATTTTTTTGGCTGCACATTTAAACATAGGTAGTGATGAAGAAAAGACGCGGTAATATAACATAATCACCCACTAACTTTTATTCATTCATTTTTTTTAACACGTTTATCACATATACAATGCAAAAAGGTTGGTGTTGTAGATCTCCTAAAATTACTTTAAATTTATTTAGATTTTGACATCCTCGTTATATATTTTCGTTCAATTAATTAGTAAACAATTATAAGATTAATGGAAAGAACCAATTCTAATTATTGAGGAGTAAGAAAATTGTCCATTTATTTCAAATTTTAGAATTTAAATTAGAGAATAAATAAATAAAATTAAACTCGGAGAGTCACATAATTATTAAATCACGATCGTACTTAAACAAAATTAATTATTAACTAATTACCTATAAAAAAAGTGGAAAGAAAAAGCCTCCTCTCTCATCACTCAAATCTCCGTACGTCATCACATATATTGATCATCATCTTGGATGCATTATCCTTCGTTTTAGAGAGAGATTAATATGTTTACTAATTTTTATATTTAGTGATTATTTATTTAAATAAAAAATAATTTAATTTAATTATGAAGAGATAAATTCAATAGTCAATTAGTATAATTTTTTCAGTAAAATTATTAGTATCTCAATCATTATTTTTTTTATTAATTAACCATCTTGAACATCCATTGACATCATCTAATTGACATCATCCAATTCATTGAGCATCATCCAATTAAATTACTTCAGACTGGAATTTAGTTCTTTCTGGTTTTGACTTTGTCAAGATCTGCTACGTACCTTTTTCCCTTCTTCTTTTTTCACCCTTTTCCACTCCCTATATATAAGTAAGTGGGCAAGTTCGTAGTGAGACGTAGAGTACTAACTAATTACAACTAAACCCAGCAGCGGGAAAGAATCAAATTATTTAAGAAAAGAACAAAAAAAAGAGAGGAGGGAATTAATGGATGAAGGCGGGAATTCCCGTAGAAAAGGATCATCATCGTCAGGTGGGGGATCGTCACCAGAAGTTCGATACAGAGGAGTGAGGAAGCGGCCGTGGGGGAAGTACGCGGCGGAGATACGGGATTCAACGCGGCAAGGGGCGCGGCTGTGGCTGGGGACTTTTGACACGGCGGAGGAAGCGGCGAGGGCTTATGACAGAGCTGCTTATTCGATGAGGGGTTCTTTAGCAATCCTTAACTTCCCTAATGAATATCCTCCTGATTATACTAATAAGGTTGATCATTTTAATCCTTCTTCTTCTTCTTCGTCTTCATCATCTTCTTCTTCTTCGTCAATGTCTAATTTGCAGAGAACCCAGCAGCAGCAAGAAGAGAATGAGGTGTTCGAAATTGAGTATTATGATGACAAATTGCTCGAAGATCTTCTTGATTTTGATGACAACAATGATCCAAGAAATAGATAAATGATGATCAGGACCCTTTAATTTCTTTTTCACTCTCATTTTTGGCGGGGGAGAAGTTTTTTTTTTTTTTAATATGGTAGGGCCGCTACAAATCGAATGGCCCTTACCGCCGACCAAACCTGTTTCCTATGTAATAAAATAAATTTAAGAAATAAAAACATACAACGCCCTTCTATTGTTTGAATATTATATTTAATTTCTTCAATTTCTTAATTATTAATCTCTAGTAATAATAAAATAATATTTTTTTCCGTTAATATACAACTAGAATATTCGAATCTAAAATATGAATTACTAAACTGTAAGATCATTGTGGACTTGTTCATTATAATTTGGCATAAATCATTGTGTAGTTGATAGTTAGTTAGCTTGTAGAAAGTGTAAGGCTCCAATTTGCTATTTATTTAACACTAATAAATTAAATTTATTTAAAATAAATAAAAATATCAATATGATTGGTTGTGGATTATTTATTTTTTCTTTGTAGATAGGTTGCCTTCAATTTATCAACAGTTCGGCAATATGATAGGTTGTGGGCATTTCATTAATCAATCCGTACCATGAAAGGATAGTATTTAATACGTAGGCCCGGGCCTGCCGCCTGACTTACGATACCGCTCCGTTGACCATTGACTTTGGACGATAGCCACCAGTACATTACAGAATAAAAAAACCTTCTCCACCCTCTCGTGGTAGCCCTTCTACCTTTATACTCCCTCTGTCTTTTAATATTTGACATTTTGGGCTAAAAATGGAAGTGCAAATTTAACTGACGCTCTAAATAATTATGTCTACTAATTTTGTGTTTTTACATTTTTATCCCTTAAACGACTTGTCGTTCGGCATGGAAACAACATATCACATATGGGCTCGGAGGAAAACAAAAGTTCAAGTGAAAGTGACTTGGGCGGGGTTTCAAATTTTAGATTTTCTTGAAAAACAGAGGGGCAGAGACCTCTGACATCCATCCTCTCTCACCTCTTCTTCTCTCTCGCAAAACATTTGTGATTGTTTCTCCTATAAAAAATCTGAGTTTCGTAGCAAGATGGAGGGCATTTATTTTGAAGATTCTCAGTATGACAGCTTAATTGAATTTGATAATTCCGACAATATGGTTGTGAACAATTATTAGTACATGTTGCTCTTTGCAAATTATAGTGTTTAATTTTCATATTCTCTGCGTTTTGTTGTGGTTTGTCTATTTAGCCAAAAGCTATAAATCCATTGACAAACATAACATGAACAAACAACATTCATACCATAATTAACCGATTAGAAAGAAACAAATCTTTGAGTACTCGTTGCATTAAAGCAGACAAGTTAGTCCAGTTTGGGGATTGCAGGAAGTTTGTTGGCAAAGATGTTAGTAGACCTTACAACACCATTAAGATTATTGAGGCACAAATTCAGATAGTCCCTTTTAGCCTTTAACCTTAGAATCATTTTTTTCAAGAGGAGAAGGGGATTGCCGATGGTCAGGATCAACTCATCTCTATCAATATTTTCATTTTTCATAATATTGAACAACACCATTTCTTATATCCTTGAGCCTGCGAGCCACTTCCTTCATGCGTTCAATTTGCTGCTCTGTTTGGAGTAATTTGTGCTCAATATCACCAACGTCTTGGTGGAGGGCAGTTCCAACAGATCTTGCAATGTTGAGGATGTTTGCAGCCTCATGAGGATTCATTGTGTTTTTGGCAGAAGTAGGCAGTTTCAAACAGCAGAAATAGGGAAGACAATTTCAAACAGAAAGGATGTTATGGTATGGTGATAGTGTGGAGATGGCCCCTTCTTATAGAGAATGTGGTATTGAGTCCCAGACCTAGTAAAAAATCATTTCCTATGTTGTGGTTGGGTGTGTGTAGCAATGGTGCAAAGGAGATAAGGAGTTGTGTTGAAAATAGAGTTGTGCTTTAAAGAGAACACATAAGGCTGCATGATTTCATGTCTATTTAACAGGGTAAGGTAGGTTGTGGGATTGTCGGCCTATTCCATGCATATTCAACAATTTTTTTGCTTTCCCAATTCAATGAACATAATTAACTCTACCTGTTTCACTTTGATTTGAAATCTCCTTGCAGTTATTGCAAATCATTTGGGATTCCTTCAGCATCTGTTCAGAGTTGGAGCGTTTTAAGGAGCAGTTGTGCCCTTTCATTACCAAATTGAATGTTGTATAGCAGGAGTTAAGAGAATTCATAACTCCTTCATATCTGCCTCTATTAAACCAACCTTGCATCCTCTGTTTCTTCAGACAATTCATAACTTCTCCACATCTACCACTATTACACCTCTGCTACATCATCTCTCGCTTCCTTCTTCTTTTTCCTTGCACTAATTTCTCACTAACCTATTTTCTTCCATATATACAAGGGAGGCTGAAAGTTTTCTTACAGGTGCAGGGGTTATTAGTGGTCATATAGAGCAGGCAATGTCCAAGATTGAACAGACAAACCAGGACATCAACTGGCTTGTAACTCATTCAGCAAGACTGAGGCAGATCAAGCATGGAGCACATGAACGATATCATACACAAGATGGGATTGTCATTGTTGACACATTTGGGAACTGCCTCGTGGATATGAAAAACACAATAGTTCTCCTCGAAGCAAAGAATGAAAGCTTAGAGTCCACCATTGCCATTGCTAGGTCTGCTCAAGCTGCTTTGGATAAATATGGGAACAAGATCCCGACCATCCCCAAGAATGATTAGCTTGTTGTTGTTTAGAACAGTTTGAGTTATTGCTGTAATGTTTTGTTATTTTAAAAGAATTGCGTTTCTATTTAATTATTCACTCTCAATGGATTCAGTTACTTGTTGGTTCAGTTTCTTATTGATTTAGTTTCAGTTCACTTTCAATGTCACACTGAGCAAAATCATTTAAAGGATGTGCAAAATTGATGAAAACAGAGGAAACAGAGTATTGCAATCTATTCAATCCACTAATATTTTATCATATATAATTACTGCTCCATTGAGCCGCTTCTTCCTTTACAAAGCATGTAATTACAACTCCATTTAGCCCCTTCTTCCTTTACAAAATATAACCCAATCTGTTCATGTAATGAACAATCCACAGTGATTTCAAAAAGATCCTACACATTCGTGATGGCATAATGTCAGTTCTAGTAATATTTTGGCCTAAAAAACTACACGATTTGTTCACTTAATTGCTTACAAAAATCATATACATCTTCAAATCTTCATCCAATTCTTCACATGTCCAACAAAATTGAGCACAAAAAAACTTCCAACTGCAGAACACAATCTCTATCCTTGCCACAAAAAATCCTATTGACATATACAACTTCAATTCTTCACCCTGTTCTGTGCAAAATACAAATTCTGGTAATTCAACACAAATTCCTGCAAAATAACCAATTCATACATTATTTTCCATAGTAAACAAAAGTAAAACACAGTGAGGACAATCACCTGATAGATTTTATAGAGAGATTGAGCTAATGCATTAGCATAAATCTCTGGACAGCACTGCAATCTTGATGGTAAAAACTCTAATCTTGTAAGTGCATTCTTTTTAATGTGAGGAATCTTGTAGCAGTTTGAACCGAGACATTTCAATACTTCAATCGTACATGACTGCAATGTTAAGAAGATGTAATTGCTTTTCTTGACTAAAAAATGTTGGTATGCATCCTCAACAGTCGCAACCAATTCAACAATTGACTTTGCACACTCTTTGCTTTGCAGTGATTGAATTTCTCTAAAGACTCTAAGGTCCAACACGTTCAAATCAGGAGAGTTAGGAGGCTGAAAAACTAAACACACATTCAATCCACTTTCTTGAACTGTATACAAGAATTCAACATCATCAGTGTGAATATGAGTCTTGGCATTGTCTTGTTGAATAAAAATTCGATCCATAATACTCTCCCTAGGCCACTTATTGGCTATAGCTGGTAATACTTTCCCAATCATAAATTTTCTAAGGATGTTTTTGGTGATGTTAGCAATGAGTTTAACCCCAATTGTACCACGAGCCCTATTTTGACTCGATCTAACAGCAACAACAGATTCAACTAGTGGGAATACCCCAATCTTTCCACCAAAAGTACAAAAGCCATTGGAGTCATATCTTGACCTCGCAACAACAGCTAAGAACATCACCTTAGGAATGAAATTAGAGTTTTTAATGATTCTTACTGGATCATTCTCACCACAGAGGAGATAATAAGTCTGTGATCTCTTGCTCAAATAGAACCACTTCTCGTCGGTATGAACTGTGTTCTCCATCTGGTTGAATATTGGCTGAAGTGGTACTGTGGTTGGATCGAAGTTAGAGAGACAATGATTGATTCTGGTGGTGAGATTGTCCTGTGCCAATGAGGGTCTGATGTCATTCGTGTGGCGCCTGATGGCTCCCTCTTTCAATTTAGCAACCACAAATTCTTTAGCATATCGAGAGCAAAAGCGAGAGATCTAATGGTTGTCCTCTACCTAAGAGGAATATCTCAAATCCTTTCCAAATCAAATTCAATTCTTTTTCGACCACAATTTTTCACTCTAAAATTTGCATGATTGTGGTTACCTGACTCCCTTACACGTTTCCACAACCTTTGTATTGATCGAATTGCAACTCCAAACATAACAACTACCTCCCTGGTTGCTTCTTTCTTCAATATCCCATCTTTCATTCTTTCCGAGGCTTTCATATGCAGCAAGTCGTGCAGTGGTGGTTAGTTTTTTCCTACGCTCTAACCAATTCAACCGTCAACATGGTTAGTAAAATGACAGAATAGTGTTTGAAAAATAAAGTTAACAAATTGAGATGGAATGAATAACCTTGAGATCCCAATTGCGAGCCTTGTGGTGCCTAGTTCAAGTCTGGAATGTTGATAGGTTGCTCAACCTCTTCACCGCAGACAAGTGTGTGATTTTGGGTTTCTAAAATACCAGAACAATTCGATGCTAAATCATCAAGGCCAGGTCAGTTGCTTATAGGGGATTGAGGAGTGACTAGGAATTCATTGAGGTTAGGTAGTGAAGAACCCATTTTATACCCAATGGAAAGAGTTTGAGGAGAAGAGAGGATTTGAAAATGAAAGAAGAGGGAGACTGAAATTTGAAACTCATACTCAATTTCAAACAAATTGAGGTTATTTGGGAAGGAGGGAAACGATTTGAAATTGAGTTTTTGCCCAAATTTCGCCAAAAAAATTACGCGGGCTAGGGTTGAAGTGGATGAAAAATTTGAATCAATTTCGTTGGGAAGAGAGAATTTGCCGAAGAAAGAGAGGAGAGAAAGAGGGAAGGAGAAGTCGGCGTTGGGTTTCATTTTGGAAGCGTAAAAGCTTCAAAAATGTGACCGTTGGAGTTGTGCGGCCCACTGACAAGAAATGATAAAAAGTTGGGCTTGTACAGTGATGACTGGACCTGTCTTAATCTGTGTGATTTGGACTTGGGTTTCAAATATTAAGAGACGGAGGGAGTACTATGTTATTATCATTCTATTCCAATAGAGTATTCTCATCAATTGATTTATATCTATAATTTTATGTTAGTTAATTTGTTATTATTTTCTGTGAGATGTTTTTTTCTCTATGTGGTATAGTATTATTTTTGTGATGTTTAATTCTTTGGTAGTGTTTATTTGTATTCTAGTTTGTGAAAGTTATGCAATATATGAGATCTCACAATATAAAACAAAGTTATTCATTGGAGGAGATTACTCCAGGTTGATTCAGGAATTCTTCAGAACAGGGAAGCTACCGGCCGGGGCAAACTCATCATTTTTTACCCTCATTCCGAAGATACCTGAAGCTAAACAGTTCTGTGAGTTCAGGCCGATCAGTCTGGTTAGCAGCTACTACAAGATTGTCTCCAAGATTATGGCTAAGCGGCTCAGTGAGGTCATTACATCAGTCATCAGCGAGGTTCAACACAGCTTCATTAAAGTGCGCCAAACCTTGGATTGTGTCATGACAGCGAGTGAGGTGGTCCATCATTTGCAGGTGACCAAGCAGCAGGGGCTGCTTTTCAAGCTAGACTTCAAAAAGGCTTATGACTCCGTTGAATGGGAGTACATGGAGGATGTGATGAGACACATGGGGTTCGGAGAGAAGTGGAGGGGTTGGGTTCGGTAGTGTATTAGCACTAACAGGGTCTCTGTGCTAGTGAATGGATCGTCGTCGGGCCAATTTGGGGTGGCGAGAGGTCTTCGGCAGGGGTGTTCTATGTCCCCATTTCTCTTTAACATTGCGGCTGAGGGGTTACATCGGTTATTCGTTAGAGCAGAGGAAGTGGGGATTCTGCGTAGGGTAGGTAATGTGGAGGCTGGGTGGCAGCTGAGTCACCTTCAGTTTGCTGATGACACCTTGGTTTTCGTGAATAATAGTGAGGCTGAAATTCAGGGGGTGAAAGGAACATTGAGGTGGTTTGATGCTTTTTCTAGCCTTCGGGTTAATTTCCACAAAAGTACCCTAGTGGGGGTGAATTTGAGTGATCAAATTGGTGGGATTCTAGCTTCGCGGGCAGGATGTAAGTATGAAGCCCTCCCTTTCAAGTACTTGGGTTCTTTGGTTGGCTTTAAGCCGCGTAGGATAGCAGGGTGGCAGTTCTTGGTTCAGAAGCTTAGGAAAAAGTTATCCACTTGGAAGGGACATCTTCTGTCTGTGGGGGGGCAGGTGACTTTGATCAAATCGGCGTTAGCTAGCATTCCCATCTATAACATGTCGATTTACAGGATGCCTAAAGCGGTGGTCAAGCAATGTGAGGGTGTGATGCGGCGATTTTAGGGGGGCTGGGAATAGGGAGATTGCAAGACAGGAACGTGACCTTACTCTTCAAATGGGCCTGGGAGGTGGTTCAGGGCAACGGTAAGTTATGGGTCGAGATAGTTCACAAGCAATATAATTTGAGGTCTATTGACGACCTATGGAAGGAGCGGGAGAAGCATATGTCTCCTATTTGGAGCGATATCATTCAACCATGTGGACGGGGTAGTGATTTTTTTGACCTATGGACTGAACACTTGACGCTTAAGCTTGGAGAGGGCAAAGACACGAGCTTTTGGTGGGATCCGTGGGCTGCTAAAAAGCCGTTGGCCTTGCTTCATCCGAGGCTGTACCATTTATCGAAAGCTCAGCAGGGGACTGTCAAGGATTTCGGCCATTGGGAAGGGACGGTCTGGGAGTGGCATAGAGAGTGGAGGCGCGGGCTGTTTGAGTGGGAGAATGAGGAGTGGGCGAGCTTACGTGATCGGTTGCCAGCTCCGCGTAGGGGGGGTCACCAGGATGTGCTCCGTTGGGATCTCGAACAAACCGGGAAATACTCGGTGCATTCGGGGTATAAGAAATGGGAGGCAACAAGGTACGGTTCCATACCCCTGCTTCGGTCCTGTTGGACGGGGCTGGTTCCGTTTCGGGTTGAGTTTTTCTTGTGGCTATCTTTGAGGGGAAGAATAGTGACCAGGACGTTCTTAGAGAGACGTAACATGATCACGGAAGATCAGAATAGCTGTCCAATGTGTAATAACAGCTCGGAAGATGCTACTCATCTCTTCCTAGGATGTGCGGTGGCCAGGAGGGTTTGGGAGTTGATCATGCGTTGGCTTCGGGTGGTGTGGTGCCAACCTCGCGATCTCGCGGGTCTTTGGAGATCTTGGGGACATTATCTTCCAAGCCACGACAAGCTCTCTGGCAGGCAATGGGCAACTCTATTCTACGCGGTGATTTGGTCCCTGTGGAAACGCCGGAATGCGAAAGTCTTTAGGCAGAAAGAGGTAACGGAACGGCAGTGTGTGAATATGATATTCTCCTTATGGCATTGGTGGCCGAAGAGTAAGGATCATTCATTTGCTTTCAGTCTAGCTGATATCATGCAGACTCTGGCTTGGCTTTTTAGTAGTCAGGTTGTTGTTTCCTGAGCCCGAAGGTTTATCTTTCTTGCTTTCTTAGTTTGTTGGTTTCGTTTTCTGCTTGTGCTGCCTAGTTTGGACAACTGACTTTTGTTATGTTGTCATGATCTTCATGACTGGTTTCTAATATAATCTCTGCTTATTAAAAAAAATATAAAACAAAGTTATTATAGTCCAGCTGGCTATGAAGATAAAAATTCTGCACTATTATTGGAGGAAAAAAAGTAGGATTCTTATCTTTTATATTTTTTTTATTGTTAAAACTGATCAAAGTTATAATGGGTAGCCTTTGTTATGGCTAAAAAGTTCCATTTTTTATTATTCTATGTTCGATTGACTCCGGTTACTTTGAAATAGATGTCTAAAAATTTAAGGTTTAACCAAATTAATTTAGGCTCTAACTAAATAAATATAAACTAAAGAAAATGTATAACTTTTAAGAAATTAGATATAATTTTATAAAGGAAATATAAATTTTGGAGTCGATTTTATTTTATGGGTCGGCTTTTTGTTTGTGTGTAAAGATCGGCTTTTTACGGTTCATTTGCTCCGACCCTTATAAAAATAAACTACCATGAAAAAGTTCTGGCGCTACTAAAAAAATAGTCTTTTAATAATTTTTTAGAGTTAATATTTTTTATTAAAAGAAGTTTAATGTTACACATAATATAAAAAAGAGAGTATAAAAGCGTAATTATATACCAAAAATAAAAATAAAAGCACAATTAAATTAAACATGACACTCAAACGAAGCCGTTTCCTCATACTTACTAAAAACAAATTAATTATTTGTATTTCACTAAAATTTAGAGTTGAACGGTTGAACCCACGATAACAATTATGCCACGCCGCCGAGTATGATGAACAATTTGCAAGGCTGGGCTTTTCTTTTAAAGGCCACAAGGCCCACAAAACCTAGCTCGGATCTAACATGAAATTGGGCCAGGTTCAGGCGGTATTTTTTTATTTTTTTTAAATTTTATTCGTTCTCATTAAGCACATAGTATTTTATAATTGTACTTATTATGTATTATTATTATTTGATTGGTGGTGGAAGGTTTAGAAAACCTTTACGAGATGAAAGTATGATCCATATCAGCTAAAATAAAATATCTACTATTGTTTTCTTTGTTTTAAAAATGTCTTAATCAGATTTCTAGCTGACTTTCAGGCTTTGGGGTTAGAATAAGAGTTTTGTTTAAACTTGAGTTTTAAAAAAAAAATCGCTAGTAACTTCATTAACTTAGTTGAAACTCACTCAATTAATTAAGTTATATATATATGATAGTTCACTTATTTCTTTTAAGTATGCTTGTTCATTTAATTATTGCATACCGACAATTAAGTAAAAAAAATGAGCTTAAGGAGACAATTTGAATGAACTCAAGCTGATATAATTAAAGTTCAAGTAATGTTGAAATTAGTTAATTAACTATAGGATTAAAAGCAAATTTGAATAGTAACGCCAAATTGATAATCGTTCAAAATGCGGGAATTAATCTACTCAAACAAAATTCATTTTAATTGAAAAAAAAAGAATTAACAAATAAAATTGAAACAATTTCATCAGCATTAAGGGCCTGTTTGGCGTTCCGGTTCTGGTCCGAAACGTGCTGTGGGCAAAAGTGCTGTGGGAAAAGCACTTTTGCGCAAAGTAGTATGCTGTTTGGTAAACATTTTTTAAAAGTGCTGTGGGAAATGAGAAGTTGTTTTTGGTGTTTGGTAAAACTATAAAAATGAAAGAGTTAGAGTATAAAACCCATTTTTAAAAAATTAATAAAAATAGAAAAAGTGGATTTAGAATTATTTATCTTGAGATGGAGAATTTATTGAGGTAGTTTTTAATTTATTTTATTCATTATATAAAGTAAAAAAATGAAATTAAAATGAAAAGAAAAAAAAAGGGAGAGAGAGAGTGCCCAACGCAGCGTGCGTTGGGCTGCTGGAGCAAAATGCTCCAGTGGCTTTTGGTTTGATTTTTCAAAGGATGAGGAAGCTAGCTTTTTGGAAAGCTAGGTTGATAAGTGCTACACACTAAGTGAGTTATATGGGTAATTAATTATACCCACAGAAAAAAAATTATCTATACTGATCTTGCCTTTCCTCTTCCATCCCAAGAAGATCTTCCAACAAGTTGTTGTCCAAATACTCAAACTCTATCACATCTTGTCTTCCATGGAAAGAAGAAGCTGCATTAGAGGAAGAAGAAGATGAAGAAGCAAAATTAGAGCTTGTTGTTGGGTGTTCGTGTTGGTACTCATTAGGGAAGTTAAGGATAGCTAAATGACCCCTAAATGCAAAAGCAGCCCGATCATAGGCCCGCGCCGCCTCCTCCGCCGTGTCAAATGTTCCTAGCCACCGGCGCGCCCCGTTCTTTGTGGGGTCACGTATCTCCGCCGCGAACTTACCCCAAGGCCGCCTCCGAATCCCCCGGTATCCAATCTCGCCTCTCCCGCCCTGCTTCTTTGAACTACTACTCTTCCCTCCTCCTAATTGAGTTCCTTCCATTTTTAATTCTTTTGTTGGTTTTAGAATGTCTAATTTGATTTCAATTTTGGGTCTAGTTATAGTGTATGCTTCAAAACCAAGCGTTGTTGACCCCACGTGGTGGTGGGCTACCCGGTCGTGGCTTGGTGATGTGCGGTCAAAATCGGAAAAATAAGATGAAAAAAAATAAAAAATGTAATGACATTTCCAGACTCTATACTATCCAAAATTATTTAAAGTGACCATGCTAGATTATAAGGCATATTTATATTTATTGTGGGTAATTTAACGTTCTCGTATTTTAAATAAGAAGTTGTTGATTCGACGAATATGATATTTTTATTTCATAATACAATTATTTGATTTTATATATGTTGCAATTACATGTTGTTTAGCAATCAAATCTAATAATTATCGCGTTTTATATTTCTATTATGTGTTAAAAATAAAAATAAATCAATATAATAAAATTAATTCAGATTTGGTGAGCTAATAAATATGAAGTGGAACAAAAATAGTTGTAAGGAATTATTCTAAGTATATTTGTCTTTGGGAAAGAGGTCTTTTTTGACGGTTGGGTACACGTTGGACTTGCTAGGAAAGGAAACTTCTTGCTCCATTATTAAGAAGGAAAAGGATTTTGTTTTCTCGCTTTTAAATTAAAGATGCATTTTGGGTTGTCGCATTGATAAAGTATTTGTTGAATCATGATTGGTCCTTTATGCATGCATGTAATTTCGGGTCGAAACAGTCTGCGCTGACCGGTACGGCAACTTGTATGGGCTAATCGTATTCAGCTTATTATTGGTTTTGGAATCTGTGAGTTCAATCCTGATCATCCCTGCCGTCACCATCTATTATTTTCGGTAGTAAAAAATGGATCCAGCCCCTCTAATTTTTTTTTTAATATGACTAGTTATGTTGAAAAAATCTGAACCATCCAATAAAATTGAACGGTTGAGATTAAAAATTTAACTCATGATTGCACCTACTCTTAATGAGTTAAATTTTTAATCTCAGCCGTTCAATTTTATTAGACGACTCAGATTCTTCCAACATAATTGGTCATGTTATAAGAAAAATTAGAGAAAACAAATCCGTAAACAATAATTTTATATAAAAATGGCTTCTTTAAATCATTAAATACTTTTTCTTATTGATTTTATTTTTTAAAAAAAATCAGAGTTATTGGAGACTAAATTATTCATTTATATATGTATACGTTGCTTTTCATATACATCATCGTTTAGTGGTGACACGAAGATGTAACATGCGTTATGTATTGATTTTGTTTATTACTCCCTTCGTCCATTATTAATGGACGCTTTTACTTTGGGTGTGCATTTTAAGAAAGTCGGATGACTCACTATTTGACCTCAAAAAATTTCGTACTTTTTTTCGAACGTACGTTAAGTTTGAGAAAAAATTCAGGGCAAAATTGTCTCAAATAGTGAGTCATCCAATTTCCTTAAAATGCGTGCCCAAAATCAAAGCGATAATTATTTATAAACGGAGAGATCATATAGCAATAATCAATAATATAACATGTCATCCGAACAAATAATTATTGCACCTACTCTTAGCGGAATCTTTTTTTTCTCTCTATTCTTTACTCTTGGTTCATAAAAAATTAAAAACATAAGGCGAGCAATGATTTTTAAACTTTGTAATAATAATAAATGTAATAAAAAGAACAAAGAAAAACATGCAAATTGGAGGTGGACAGGCCCAGAAACGCCATAACCCATTATTTAAATCTAAAAATATGATCCAATCCCAATGAATAGTTCAAGTCTAAAGGTGTAGCAAATAAGGGTCGAAATGGGAAAGCGCCGAAAACGAAGACTACAAAAGGAATGCATTTTTTCTTTCTTTCTTACCCTCTAATGGTTTATAAACAATCCAGTCTAGTGTTTCATTAAATTTTTAGTTAAGCCATTTTTTTGTAAAACGAAATATGAAAAGAATATCCTAACATTTATGTGTAGCACAGACAGGGTGAGCATGCGTCGGTAATTTGAAGTATTCGAACTAATTCTTTATTTGAATAGCATTCGATTATTTTGTAACGGATCGGGTTGGATTTTTTCAGAAAAAATTAGATTTAAAAAAAAAAAAGGCAAATTATATTAATTTTAGGTATTTTTTTAACCCTCAACTCCTTTTTTACTTATGCAACCTAATAAGTCATCACAATAATATTACAATATAAGCAAGAAAACAAAAGGAAATGGAAGTAAAACTAAAATCTAGAAATTAAATTCGAATAATGGATTATATTATGAAATTTATCAGAACCTCAACCCTCTATCCAAATTCCGTCAGATACAGTTCAAATCGGATCACCACTAACAACAGAGCAAACATTGAATTTCCCTAATATACATTTTAGATATATAAAAGTGTATAAAAAAAATATTCAAAGTCAATGCGCTACCTATTTTAAGAAAATATTACTAAATTACAAGCTGATTGTTGGAAATCTTATGAGGCCTAAAATATATCAATTAATTTACTTATGTTAATTTCCAAGGATAACCACAACCAAATATAAATAAAATGCTGTGGCAAGTTGGGTCGAGTTCGAGCTCATGGGCGTTTGACCAAATGTCCAGCTGTTTTATAATTAACAAAGAAATGCAAGTTAAGCCCAAGCCCAAGCCCAAGCCCAAGCCCAAGGCTAAGTCCATTCTTCTTCTAAGTACTCAAACATACATAAGAGTTCAAATGAGACAAAAATAATTTGATTTGGAGCTCAATTTCCCCATCCTCTTTTTTCCAGGTGATTTTTTGTATGCAACAATTGCCAATGCTCATCTTTCATCCTTCCGATTATTTCCATTAAATAATTTATTTTAAAAGGGAAACATATTATAATATTTTAAAAATAAAATTAAGTCATTATCAATTCATTGTTCAAAAAAAGGATAAAAAACATAAAACCAAAGCAATTTGAAAAAAATGAAAAACCACAACTTTATATTATTTTTAACATAATTTTGTTTTTGTCCGATTTAGATCCGACGTAACTCAAACACAATGGCAGTGAGCTTGGGCTTAAAAAGTGAGGCCCAAAGGGAACATGATTCTATCATCAAAATTGCCACGTCTCCAATAAAATAAAATAAAAGGCTGAAAAGATTTAGATCAGCAATATGTTGAAATTTGAATGCATGCACTGATTATTATTAAAGGGACTTCCTGTTTTAGACGCTGTTCCTTCCACGGTCCATTTTGCTTGCCATGACCAAAAACATCTAGAACATCCAGCGACTAGTACCAAAATTATTGTCCTAATCGCTCTTCTTTTCTTATTTCCTAAATGTCAAGTCTCCACCAAAGTTTACTAATAATAAAAAATAAAAATAAAAATTGATAAATAATTTTTTTTTATATAATGACCGCACATGTGATCTCATGTTAAAATTTGAATATATTACAAATCCTATGATGTGAGAAGAATCAGATGCTTGGAAGAAGAAAAAAAACAGAGAAGAAGTGACTTCTCGGTAAGTTCCTGCAGGAAAGAAAGGGTAGTTGTTGAAGTTATGGCATGCGACAACAATTTGTTGATTAAAGAGGTTAATTTATTCCTTAATCCATTGTCTTAATTAATTACAATCTTAATTACTGTTGGAGAATACATGCACTTAGCCAAAAATGTTGTGGGTCAAACCACCAAACCAGATTTTGTTGTCCCCACAGAAACGCATGGTTGGAAGGGTTTTAATGTTGGAGAGTCAACTTATATAATACTATTACTACGGAGTACTACTGTGATTCTATTGTATATCCTGAAACTTGTCACGGCTGATCAAACAATTAAGTAATTAACCAATAGAAAGAAGAAACTTGGAATTTTACCGACACTCTAGGCTGAACAAGACGTTTTAGTTTAAATAATTATCAATTAACAAAAAACCACTCAAATTAGAGTTTATAATAGTAAAAGTTATCTAAAATAAAATAAAATCATTTACAATAATATAAGATATTTTGGTAAATTAAAAAAAGTACCTATTTTGTTTTCCCCAAATTTACCATCTTATTAAGTGTAATTTTAAAATAAAGCTAATAATTAACCTTATGTCCTAATTTTAGAAATTGTATAAAAATAAATTAAGGAGAAGCTATTTATAAAGTCAATCCAAAGTGAACAAAATTTAAAACCGAAAGATTTAATAGGGCTTCTAAAATCATACAATAGGCTACCGAACAACGACAAACTAAATCCTAAGTTTTGCCCACCTTTCAAGCATACAATACAATTTCAACAACAACGCATAATGCGCACGGAAATGGCTAAATTAGCTTCTATTGAAAATTAATTACTAATAAATTATATTTATAGTTATCAATTTACATTTTAAGGAAAAAGAAAATATTACTAGTGAGTGGAACGTGGATAAAGATAGAGTTGCCATTTCATCACGGAAGCATAAAAGAAACTACAACTAGTTCATCTTAATTTGCTCTCACCGTTGAATTTATAGACGACGGCCGTTGCTTTTAGATTCATGCACTTACATTGCAGAGACTAAAATGACTCAAGCAATTAAATCATTTAATTGTTATAAACAACATATGTCACAAATAAACGTTTTTTTAGTCGACAGAAAGAAGGAAATTAACTGAACCAAACCGGCATTTTTCTGAAATTCTAAAGAAGATTATGCTTTCTTTTCTTCTTCTGATTGGCACATTTTTGATGCGATGATTAATTTGATAGAGTGATTTTGATGGATTCATGCACCTCTACTCAACTTCATACTAATATAAATTCCTTTTGGCCCCATTATGCATCGCAACTTGGCTAATGAGACCCACTTCTCATCTTCTAGATAGTGAAGTCTAATGTGGAAATTAACTATATGCTTTCATTCTTTATGACTTAATTATTAATTTTCTTTTAGCTATAAGATAACAAAATCAAGATAAATTGAAGATTTCATTGTGAGGAAGGTGGTTTTGGTTCTTTATTTTTTAACCATCTTCAAATCGGACACCGGATTGTCGGCCGATAAAGTAAATAATTAATGAGTTAATGACAGCTCCAAAGCAAATTAGTTTAGCAAGTTGGGTATAAAGCTAAATCTCTTTTTGTTGCAACTTGCGCATGTATACGTATAAATTATTATGGTGGGGACCAAACTATAATAAGTTGAACAAGTGACGGCAGTGTCGAGTATTCACTGTGCCGCCGGCGCCGGCGCCGGCCCGACAGTAGCTTCTGATTTCATGAGTGGTGGGTCACTAAAAAGTTAGTTACTACTGCTAACAAAAACTAAAATTCAAAACCACCTTCGTCACAAAAAAAGCAAAAACTAAAATAAACTAAAAAGTGACTATGTACTACGAATCGTAAGGCAGTAAGGATCGATGAGCGAGGGCATGACAAAACCAATAATCAAATAATTATGTAAACCATGCACCAATGTAGTTTCAACGCTTTCTTTTCTTAAGGTAAAAATTACAAGTTTAATTTTTGTGTTGGAAAAGGAATTAATTTGGTGGGAATAAAATTAGTTAGGGTGTACACGGGCCGATTCGGTCCGATTTTTGAGCTGAAACCAGACCGAATCGAAATTTAACCGTTCTACCTTTTTTGTGTTTAATCTCGGCGACGTGGCACGCTAAGATTTCGCTATATCACTTATAATCCTTCGGTCTTTGAAAATAAAAGGCAAAGGAGCAAGCGATGAGAATCGAACCTGTTTGCTTTGGCAAAGGTTGACACAACTTGCAAGTTGCCACTATGCTACCACAAATATTGTGGTCAATGTGTGAAAGTTTTATCTATATAAATATAGCACATCCATTGAAAACAACACCGTTTAGTTGTTAAACACGCCGTTTTTGTTTTTATTTTAAGTAATACTTTTATTTACCAATTTATAAATGATAGTCTAATATTATAACGATATTTTAGTATGATAAATCTTTAAATTTTATGATATAAACATATAAAAATTTAAAGTGACTAAATATTAATAAATAATAAGTATTAATATATTAAAATGTAATGGCTGTGTTTCACAAATATTTAGTACATGTCAAAAAGTATCATGCTTCATATCGAGCCTAATATATACACATGAAGATTTTACAAGTATAATCATGCTTCATATGACGATAAGATTAAATCACTTACATTTAGAGTTTTAAAAATATCATTGAACCGTACAATAGTTAATTAGTTATACTCACGCACTGTGTAACACATTAATACAATTTAAATTAAAATCATAAACCTCTAAACAATTAATTCAAGTAAATAATGATATTAAAATATAGATACCCTAAATCTAAATCATAAATGTACATTAACCATTATGAAAATTTATTATTTTAGTTGTCATCTAATTAGTAATTACATTTGTTTTTATGACAATTGATATGATTTTTTCTTACAACAATATAATTCTCTTTTTATTAAGTACATTACTGAATAATAAACATATATCCACGATATACCTTAATAATTATGTATTAAAGTAAGAATTAATGGTGATATTACTAGTATATGTCGTATCGTTAATAATTAATGATCTTACTTAATATATATAGTTAACTGATGACATGGATATTACAATTTACCATAATATAGTTTTTTCCTCATAATAATTTTTATATAACTTTCTTAATAAAATTTTATATTTAAAATAACAAATAAAAGAAAAAAATGAGGAATTTTAGTTAAGTTTAAAAGAATAAAAGGAAAAATGATTAAAATTTTCAATTTCTTGGTTCTTACTAGTTACTACGGAGAAAATATTTTTTCTTCATATTAATTCTTATATAACTTTCTTAATAATTTTTTTATTTAAAATAACAAATAAAAGGAAAAAAATGAGGACTTTTAATTAAGTTTAAAAGAAAAAAGGCAAAGAGGAATTTAAATAAGTTTAAAAAGAAAAAAGAAAGATGAGGAGTTAAATTTAGAACGTAAAAAGAAGGTGGAAGCCAAGAGGATTTGAACCTCTCCCTTTTAAAATGATAGAAAAGGAGTTAACCATTAAACCAAATCTAAATTTTAATATCATAGTGCATAGATATATAAAGTGGTTCTTCCGGTTTTACAGTTCGATTTATGGATTTTAGAATTAGAGAATCGAACCAAATCGAAAATTTCAGTTCGATCCAGTTTGGTCCTAAGTTACAAAAAAAATATTTGACGGTTCAGACTGATTCGGTGCGGTTCTAATTCGGTTCTCGGTTTGAGTCGGGTTTTGTACACCCCTATAATTAGTCCTCATTCAGCGGGTTCTAGTACTCATTGACAACCTAGCTAGGTCCCTACCCAAAACATCATCCCCACCCGCTCAGGTGATCAGAATCCTTCGTCTCAAATTAAATAACATTTTTAAAAAAAAATTACTTATCTTAAATTATATTACGTCTTACTATTTTTTGAGTGATATTTTATCTAACTTTACTAACATACATCTTACTATTGATGAGAAATGATTAGTGAGAGATCAAGGGTAATAAAATAAATAAATTAAAATAAAAGAAGAATAGTATTGGTGTCAAGTAGGAATTTAAAAAATGTGAAATGTCAAACAATAAATAAGTTGTTTAAGACCGATGGAGTATTATATACTACAATAACTAAAATAATAGTATGTCAATTTTTTCGCCAATTAATTTCTTATAAATCGTGTGTCCACCACAGATTAACAAACTTAATTAGTACTCCACGCATTATTTAGTATAGAAAATTGATCATTTATATAATTAAAATTTGTATACTCTCTTTCTAAACCATGCTACTACAATTTAACTATTTAGAAAAAGAAAGATAGAAACCAGTTTAATCTTGGTTGACTTTTTGATCAGTTAAATTAAACAGATTATTATTGTACTCCAAGTCCAAGTGGCATCAAGTTTATTCTGGTTCTGACTAAATAGCAGTTGAGCCCGGTTCTTAAATCACTGGTTGCTAGGCCCAGTGCCCACTATGCATTTTTTCACACTAGCCGGCTCGTCTGACGTCTGTAGAATATTCTCTCATATTCTCATGGCTACCTAAGACGTGGCGTCCTTGCATTAAGAAGAGAAAAAAGAAGATAATTATGGATGACATTATCCATACTCTTTAATTTTTACCATATTCAGTAACTATCATGCTTAACAAATATCCATGAATATCTATTAATATCAACCAAGCATTTAAAGGTTGATTTGGTTAATAGATCGACTCATGTGCTCCACCGTGAACAAAAAAAATTATTTCTAAAAGAACCACCGAAGAATTTATATGTTGGCACCATGAAAATTTAAAAAAAAAAATTAAACACACAATCAAAGTTACGAGTGGAGGGATAGTGTCTTTTTGTACGGGCAGAGGAGGCTACAGTTCCACACCTCAGTTCAAACCCTAATACCATTCTTTATAGTATAATTACAATAATATCATTGTACCAAATTAATTAGTTGGGTGCCAAAATTAAGACAGAAGATAGGAGTCGTAATTATGACTCAAAATGACAGTTAATTTGAATCATCTTTTCAGTAAAAAAACGATAAGTATTGAAGTACGAAGAGAGTATAGCAAAAGAAATATATACAAATGTATTATTAATTCCCTTATTATAAGGCTATATAACATGTATTTTTAGTTTAGAGCATAACAAATATATATAAATAAATTTACTAAAAGAATATATATATGTGGATAATTAAACATGAAAATCATATCGCCACTACCTTGAATAGACGTAGATAGACCAGGATTGAACGTCTACAATGGGATGGATAATAAATATTCATATCCATATCCATATCCATACAATTTATAAATAAATATTATAAATAGATAATTAATAGATTAGTTTGTATGAATATCCAAACCTTAATAGCATTCGTTAAAGAAAAACAAAGTTTGGAGAAAATAAGGAGGAGAGGGTACTGCGTCATCAAAACTATACATCGTCAGGCGAATTTCGCATCAGATTTCTATCATCCAGTGGGCACATTTTTTTATATTCCATATGTCAACCCACGGTAACTTTACATCATACTTATATGAATGGTGAGATCTATAGCGGATAAATTTACACCATATTTTTTAAACGTGTAAAATGTGACGCATGAGTTTACTCACGTTACGTACGTTTCCCTTCAATTTTTCACTTTTAGAAAAAGAAAAAAGTTAACGAAATCAATTTTCACTTTTTGGAAGACTTTCAAGATTCAACCGTTCCACCAAAAAATTTCTTGTCTTCAATTGTTGAAGGAAGACCTTGAACGGTCCGAGGAGAAAGTCACAGTTTCAGAGCCTAAGCCCTAAGGGGATCTGTATGTGGTAGATAAAGGTCGCTGTCACAATTGCACTCCGGTCCATCTTTTGACTGTTTTTTATTATATGCCCCTCCCTGTCTTTTCAATCCTTAATTATCACAAAAACTATTTTAGACCTTAGTTCAATAAATATTGCTTGATTATATTATAGTAGGATGCAATTTTATTTCAAGTAATTGCTGCTGATAAAGACTCACAAGACGTGGAACCACACCTTAGAGTCCTTACTTAGTTTACAACACTTCCCTCAACGACTAATTTTGTTTAAATTATGTATCATAATTCTAATTAGCCATTCAAACCCATAATTAACACGTCTATTATCGCTCATATCTATTACTAGTTCTAATCAATTATTAATTTTTTTTCAAGAATTGTGACATCATTAAACTACTTATAGTAGTTAAAATACTTATTTATATGTACAAATATTCCTTGACGAATATTTTTTGTTGTTTGTCGGATTTGCCCTAGATAGTTTAATGATAAGTTAGTTTTATGTTACTCCCTCCGTCCTTCCATGTTTGTCGTTTTAGCTTTTGCTTTTACTATTTCGACACGTATCTTAAAAGGGCCGGTGGACTCACTATTTGAAACAATTTTGCCCCTAATTTTTTCTGGGAAGTACATTAAGGATTAACGTACGTTCACATCCGGCCTCCTCGATATGCGTTCCCTACTGAATATTGGGATGCGAGGAAGACAAACATTGAAGGACAGAGGGAGTATCTTTATTCAACTTTAATTCATTTTTCTTCTTTTATTCATGATTTTTAAAAAATATAAAGTATATTTATCCGTAAGTCTATCATAACTAATCCTACTCATATCGAGTTAAATTCACTAAAAAGTGTGAAATAAGATCAATACATCAAAACTATTTTAAAAAAAATAACTTCTAAGATTTGACGAAACACTTACACATAGACCAAATTTTGAGCACGTACGGTAGTAGGAAAAAAAATGATCATACAATGACAAAGATGTTCTATTTAGATACACCTAATTAGATGGTTCAATTAATAGAAAGTTTAGATGTGAAGGTTTGTGGTTAGAGATGAGTAGTCAGTAGTGGGACAAAATGTGAATTTGAACAAGCTATGTATAACTATTACGTTAATTGAACGATCTAATTAGTTGAAAAACCAGCCCCATCTCCATAATTCTTCCGGAAAGAATAGTTGTAGTTCCCCTGGAAACAAAGTTGTCAACTTCATTGCCATTGCATTATTTGCCACTAGGCAACTTTCAATAATTTCACAATCTTTCGCTAAGCATTGCATTGTATGCCACATGTTGGCTCAAGGACTCTGGGACAATGAGAATGACGTCAGCATGACGATGCCGGTGATACGCAATAGCGGGCCCCAATCCGCCGCCGTGCGTCACTGGTCACTCACTCGCACCCTCACGTGTCTTAAATGCGCGCCCACCCACCCTCCTATCCTAATTCCAACCCTTTGATCAGAGTAGCACCAAATTACCCAATTACCAAATTGCCAATATCCAATCATCTCCCCCCTCACTAAATATCTTTTCATACCATTTTTTTATAGATTTTTCTCCTCAAATTTTTAATCAATTTTCCATCAAATTCCTCAGGTATATAAAGGGTTTGTTAGGAATTCCAATGTTATCAAACACAAACAATTACTACAACAGCAAAAACACTAGTTGCCACTTTGGAACAAGCCAACTTCTCCTAAACCCAAAAATCCCAAGGGAAATTTCTTTTCTTTCCAAATAAAAAATGGAAACTTCTTTCTTTCAATACTCAAATTCCGAATTATTCTCGCCGGAATCTTCTTCTTTCGCCTCACTGGACTCGTTTATTTGGGATGATCTTAATTTCCACCACAATTCCCTTCCTTTCAACACCAGTGACTCCGACGAAATGGTCCTTTACTCTGTTCTAGCAGAAGGGGCCAACAAATTAGAATCCTCCGATCAATCTAATTCCTCAACGGGAGAAGTTAAAGAGGATGAAGTGACTTCCGACCCAAAAGAGGAATTGGAATCGGATTCGCAGCCCAAGAAAGAAAAATCCTACCGCGGCGTCCGGAAGCGGCCGTGGGGGAAATACGCCGCCGAAATCAGAGATTCGACGAGGAATGGGATCAGGGTCTGGCTTGGAACTTTCGATAACCCAGAGGCGGCTGCTCTGGCGTACGATCAGGCCGCATTTTCGATGCGGGGGACGATGGCGATCCTGAATTTTCCAGTGGAGACGGTGAGGGAGTCTTTACAAGACATGAAATGCCGGGTCGAAGATGGGTGCTCGCCGGTGGTGGCGCTGAAGAGGAAACACTCCATGAGAAGAAAATCGGCGAGTAAAAAGAGCAAAACAGAGAAGAAACAGGGGAATTTTAATGGTAATGATAGTTGTAGCAGAGCACAAGCACAAACACAAAATGTGGTGGTGTTTGAGGATTTAGGAGCAGAGTATTTGGAGCAGCTCTTGAATTCTTGTGAGGGATTTGATTTTAATTCTTGGTTGAATTAATTTTGATGATGAGCATCCTCCTCCTTCATCTGCTTCAATTCCTTCTTCTTCTTTCAAATCTTGATCTGTGTTAATTAATTAATTTTTCATCTTAATTTGTTGTATAATTGTAAGTGAGGTACTGTCCCCTGTCCTGGCTTCTAGTGTATAGTACAGTTGCAATTTTGTGAAATGATAAATTGCCTTATCCTGTCTCAATCTCAACTCTCAATTATTGTCCTCTTAAAACAGTACTGGAAAAATAAAAAATCCACTTTCCACTTTCTTTTTGCGGATAAACACACTGTCAATTTTATGATTGTAAAAGTGAAACTCTTTTTTATTCCATTAAAATAATTATAATACAAGTAGTCACCTACTCAAAAGTCGATGAAAAATTCTTTCATTTCACGTAAATAAGAATGCAGATAAAAAGATTTGAAATCGAAACTATACTCTTTCTATATAATATGAAAACTGAAAATTTTCATTGGTTTTCTTGTTATGTGATCGAGTTTTGAGCGTGAAAAAAGAAATAAGGTGACTTATGCATGCATTTAGTAGAATGACTTTAGAGTTTAATTCATTTTCATATTTGTCTGCAGGATGTTTGATCGGATACATTGTTAGACAATTGTTGATTTGGATGAATGCCACTATTATCGTTTTCCTAAAAAAATAGTTTTATTTTATGGTTTTAAAATGAGTAATGCCGCGCTAGTGTAAATATGCTTCTCCTTTTTTCGACAGACTAAGTTTAATTTTGATTTTTATAAATAGAAATAAAACTCGAATTTAAAATTTTAATAATCTATACTATATAAAAAGCACGAATGGCCTTATTCTTTAAAAGTCTACTATGCCCTTTAATTATTAAAAAATTTATTTAAGGGTGTAATAGACTTTTAAACATTTAAGGGTGTAATGTATTATTCTTAAAAAGTATACATACACAAATATTAAATTACTTAAGTTTGATTTTGTAAAATTCGTAATGCTAAGGAATTATTTTTCCTTAGCTAATTATATGATTTTTTATCATACATAAACATGAAGAAAAATAGTTTGTACATTTAATTAAATCATAATTTTTCATTAAATGTTAAACTTATTTTTTTTATTGAGTTTGGTTTTTTAAAGAAAAATTCATTAGTGGTTGTTTTTAAATAACTACATAATTATTTACAATATTTGGAGAACTAGAATAAAAATAATATAAAATATTATTTTAAATATTTAAATTTCAATTTATAAAAGTAAATTAGAGTTAAAATTATTTTAATTTTAACAACTAAAAAATAAATTATTTCTGAATTAATAAAATATTTTTTTGTCAACACCTACATTAATACATCAATAACAATACTAATATAATGCTTACAATATAGTTTAAACACCATAGTAAAAATTTATATTAATCCCATTTTTTGAGACATTATTAAAACTTTTATATTATACCAAAAATATTTTGTATGAAATACTTTTTTATACATAAATATAATATTTTAACATTTTCAAATCTAAATAAATTTCGTACGTGAAATAACCAAGTATTTTATTAAAAGTAGGTGATCTGCTTAATTTGTAGTTTGTGACTTTGCGGCACATTATCATCGCCTGTCGATGTCAAAAGATCGGATAAGGTCACCATTTTCTTCTTTATTTTGTTTTACGCCAAGAATTCTGTTCCGCTTTATGTCGACCAGCCACGATTTGCAATTAGTTGCTCTCTCGCCAATAGTTAGGAATACCGTGAATTAGTGATCGATTGTTTTCTTCTTTTTCATTATGTAAGTTTTGGCTCCCTGTAGTTTGATAAAATATGTTGGTCCCTAAAGTTACCATTTCCTCGTATTGACCAAATTAAAAACCGGGAAATGGATGTGGACCGGTTGCTGATTAGGCTGCCAACGTCGTGCCCCAAGTTTGTTTCTCCTGAACCCAAAACCTGAAACTCATACTAAAATTTATTAGATCAGTGGTTGGAGAAAACAGAGAAAACAATCTCAAACATAGCCTAAATCAATGGCTAAAATTTTCTTCATCCAAAGGTAAGTTTCAGGCCGTGGTTACATTAACATTTTTCATCAGAAACAAAGACAAGCTCCAATTAGTTAACTCCCAAACTGAAAACCAGGTACATTATTATTTATAATTGCAATTAGCTAGTAAAATCAGCATGTCGGCTGTAAGAACATTATTATAATTTAGCCTTCTTACTCTAACTTGATCCATCCTCAAAACGGATAAATGTTAACATCTAAAACTATATAAACCGATGAACAAAGTGTTGATTGAGTTGTATATATTTCGAAATCCATAATGAGCGCAGTGTTATCTGATAAAGCTGTCCGTATTATCACTTCAGAGCTGTAAAATTGATATCGACGCATGTCTGCATTATCCATGGAGGTATACTACGCTATATGGCCTAAGCAACTAGAGTTAAACTTAAAAAACGCACGACTAATCTGTCCTTGAAATACAAGCACAAGAACCGTGCAGCATTGAAGTATACAGAAAACTAATGGATAGATGCTACAGAGGCGCTGCTCAGTAGAAATGCCAGCTCAGGACTGCGTTGAGCCAGCAATATGTTACTGGATCTTAGGGCTGAGGTAGAACTTTGGATCTCTGAAAAACTGGGAAATTGTGTTGGCCTTTTCCACTGAAAGATCTGTATTCTCTAAAATATACTCTGTTGATGCTTTGGCAATTACTTCAATTGAACCAATAGCTTGATTCAGCTGAAAGATGTGAAGCAAGTGAAACGAAAAGAATGAGGAAGGAAGGAATTACCATACAGCTCAACAATCTCTGCAACTCTAAAAACTTCACTGCCATTGATTTCAACACAAGCATTAGTTTATCATGAATTCATTGCTGCTGATTCATGGACATCATATGCCATGTGCAACTTGCATAGATATTTATTCAATGAATTACATGCTTGCACTTGTCATAACAAGAGAGACAGCCAAAACTGCTAAAGTTTAAGGTCTTCCAACACAAACCCAAGAACAATGACATAATCTCAAGTAAATGAAAAATTGCATCACTAATACGCAAACAAAACAGGAGAAACTTTAACCAACTAACCTCTGCCTTCAATTGTGATGTAGCATCCTGTCTCTTGCATACTGCAATTCAAGTTATAAACCAACGCATCATTGCTAGTTCTAGAGATTAATGAAAAGAAAGTTAATTCTCACCTCCACGAGAGTGAGCTATCTTCACAATCTTTTCAAATCCCATCTCCAAATCTAGAACCTGCACAAAGGGTGGCTTACCAAGCTCCATCTCATGTCTTAATCAGCCATTAACAAACAAATACCTAGTTAGTCTTTAAAATCACAAGCAATCATCTCATTAGAATATCTACAAAATAATAACTAGTTAGGTGATAGACAGACACACACTTGAAGTAAGAGCGTACGAAAGAATCATTTTGGCCACGAGTTTGGAGAGCAACAACAATGTAAAGATGTCCAAATTGACCCTTCAGTTTCTTCACCCTGCAGTACTACCCAGTAACACCAAAATCAAACAATGAAAATCAAAGTACGGTAAGACACAATTAAGGACGTTTAAGCACCAATTAACCAAAACAAAAACAGATCATAAGCACCCAATTGAAGTTTTATTAAGTACCGGTTGAAGAATGGAGAAACGTTGTTGCAATCCCAGTTTGTTAGGAACACAAAAGCTATGGACGAGCCTCCACAGTTGACGATAAAATCCTACCAATTGAATACGGATTAAAAAATAAAATAAAAAACTCTATAGATTCTAAATTAGGGCAGAGTAATTGAGGAAATTACCGGAGCAATCGGGACAAAGGTGAGACGGAACGAATTTTCACGGAGTAATGAAGCGATGAAGTTGATGAAAGATGGTTTCTGATCGTCTCTCCACGCGCTGCTCATCATACAAACTCCAGCACCAGCTGCAACAATTTAAAAACAACACAGGTTATTTGAATTTGACCTGTCGTTCTGAATTAATCTCCATTCACTTGATTTTCTTCCAAAAAGCAGGAAAGAAAATTGAAAGAGCCTCCGCAATTTCTCGAGAGCCAAACAAGAGAGTGAAACGAAAATCTACCTGAGTTAGAGCGTATAGGTTGGCTGTGAGTCGCCAGATCTCTGTGGCTTGATGTGGAAGTCGCCATAACCGACGCTTTTTGCTCTTGAGTGAGTTGCTTCACAAACCTTAAACGGCGTCGTGGTTGTTGGTTCAAATTTTCAAAAGAATAGAATTGCTTTGTGTAGGAAATAGGAAGACACCGACTGAGGAAAGGGGAAAAAACTTGGTTATGATGTATCCACTACTCAATACATCATGATGTAAGATGATGACACCTACCCAAATAGTGCTAGAATAGTAATACCACTATTTTTGACACTTTTGGACACTATTTAAAGTAAGTGCCATCATCCTAGATTATAATATGGATACATCATATGTACCCAAGTTTTACTCGAGGAAAGGCAATGGAGCCCACAAAGTTATAATTAATTACAAACTAACCATGGAAAACATCGAAATTGGAAGACAAAGAAGGGTTATTTTGTCATTTAGCATTTCATTGTCTATCCGGATATTCTCTTTTCCGCGACGCGTCGCGGAGTATTGTAGTATTGAAAATACTTGTTCAAAATAGTTTCTTGTTTTTAAATATTAATGAATTCTGATTTTGCAGAATTTGTGTTAGAAATTACTTTCGATCTTGATGCATGTTAAATGTTAATGAAGAGTACATTCACTAACTTTTATATTTGTTTTTCTTCGTCATTGTTGAGAATTTTTTTCTAATTCTTCTACCTACTCTTTATGCACGTTTAAAAAGTTTAGAAAATGAAAAGGCTGCTGGATAGAATTTTCATGTTACTGTCGGATTTTTGGATTACAAAATATGTTAGAAATGGAGAAAAATGGAGAAGAAATGTAGGCTGAAGAAGTATTTCCATCAAAATGTTGATGTATTATTTGTTTGGTTTAAATTTTTCTTGAACTTGATGAACGCTCTGCTGAATGAATTTTTGTTTAAATTTGAATAAGTAGTTAAATTTCTTGGATTGTTTGTTTGATAGGTACTTAGATTGTGATTTTCAACTCCGTTGGATTATTTGCACTTTAAATATTGTTAAAGAGGTTGATTTTCTATTGATTTTGATATCAAAATTGTCAGATCAATTGAATTATTCAAATTTTATCATTTTTATTTGCGGCCCAAAACCGATTCAGACTCATTATTTTGGGTTCTGAAATTGACCCATCCAACTCATCAACTCTTGGTTAACCGACCCGATTCGATTTATCCATCAACTCGTGGTTACATCTTAAATATCAACCCGCTTAACTTATATTGGGGTTTGGTGGTGTCGGTTTCTGACCAAATTCGACTTGATTCGACCCGTGTACAACCCAATAATATCGAGGGACATCAATGTCACCTTATTAGATATCGAGTTAATTTAATTAAATTATTTTATTGAATTTCTATTTATGCGCGAAAAAGAACATTCAAACAGAAATAGTACAAACATTTACCACATAAAAAGTTGGATATTTTAGCCATTTAAAAAAAATACTACCATATTTATTATTTGACCATTCTTCTTATTAGTTTTGGGACTGCTTGCAATAGTAAAATTTTCATTAGGTTAAAGTGATGTACTTTTAAGTGAGATTAATTTCGTTTGAATATTTTTTTAAACTCCTAAAAGATGCTGACTCTCCTAATATAATTTTTTCTATCCCGAGATTGAAACTTAAGACATTGATTAAGAGTGAACAAATCATTTACCACTTAACCACCACCAATATTATAAAAAAAAAAGTAAAATTGCTTTGATTAAACATTATAATGAATTAAATCAAGTCTTTTTTAAGAAAATAGTATTTTGTTTTTTTTACATATGTATATATTTCAAAGGGTTAAAACAATTATATTTCTATATAATTTTTATCATCTTCCTCTATCTATGTTTTTATTTTATTTTTAACAGAGACAAGGTGAGATTTGTGTATTTTTATTTGGATAAAATAGCTTTTCTAAGAAATAATTACCTGGAAATTATAGAAAAAAAACAATTGCACGTTAAAATTAATTCATTAATTAAGACGGGTACAATATACTAGTGGGAAGAAGGGTAGAGTTGTATATATATGTTGCCAAAGGAACAACAATTGTCTTGAAAATTCATGTACATATATATCACCGTTGTGTCGTCTGCCCATAAACTACATTTTGTAAACATATGGTTATATTTTTAAAACACATGGGCTGATCATGTTGGAAAAATTTCTTTTTCGTTTTCTTTTTATAAAATTTTATGTTTTCTTTTTTTAGTGGAAAACAGAAAAGTGTGTTCATGTGATTTAAAAAAAATTCGTTTTCAGATTGAAAAATGGAAAAATTAGAAAAATGGAGTGGAAGCATGATGGAAATACCTGGTAGTTGTTGATTTGTTAAAAACTTGACCAAGCATCTCATAATTCGAGCATCCTTTCTTTTTGAATGTCCTGTAAATCTTATGTTTCTGCAAGTAAAATAAATCACATAAAGTAGAATCAACATACCAAAATTTAAACCATGTACTAATATGAAAAAACTAATAAGAAAGTGTAATCTACCTTACAAAAACATCTGCCAAACATCTTCTGGAGCATTCACAGTGTTTGAACTTGATAGGTAGGTAACTCTAGTATGCTCTAATAGTTTAGAAAATAGGCGATATTTTTGTCTTAACCGATTGAACTTCCCTTACAATCTAAGTTGACCATATCTTTCCCGAGAAAGTAAAAACACTTCTTCATCTTCTTTACTCTATCATATAATATTCCTAAGAAAGCTAACTCATTCTTATTAGACCATTTCATGTCATCATCTCCATTATCACCTTTCCCTCCCATCTATAGACCACCAACAAATGTACAGGGACTGTCATAAATAAGCATTACAATTTACAACAAAAGGACATACCAGGCAAAAGAATATAAGCTCAATACATAACATAGATACTGACTTCTGTGCATATTCATTCACATACCTTGTATCCTCTTGCAAAATGCTACCAACACCTTCTGAAACTGACAAAATACCTTTTATATTGCATCCTGTATCATAAGGAACCAAAATATATCGAGTCAATCAAAAGGAAAATAAAGGCATAAACTCATTTCTAGTTGCAGACTCTGCTCAACAAAACTTATAATTGAACTGTATCAATAGTCACATGTCTAGAATATAGACCATAAGAATATCAAAATTACAAATCTAGCGAGATGAGTGTTTGAGTTTGAAGCGAGTTCACATTTGAATGGATTGGAGTAGAACACCAAATACATATAAGGCATTCCTTTAAAGACCAATAAAAGAGAACACTTCTACCCAATAACAATAATAATAGTAAAAAGGTAAATATACATAAAGTTGGTATGTGTCATAAGCTACATAAAGATAGAGATACTTCAAGCAATGAGGATAAAATTGACAACCAAGATTCAAACTCCCACATTCCAGTAGCACACCACTGTAGGTGGACAAAGTATGCTACACCTGATGTATTACAGTTCTGAGTCTAAGAACCAACCCAAATAAAATAACTAAACTTATCCAAATAACATATTAAAAACAGACAACCACATTTACAATACTAAAATGTTAGTAAATAGATATCACACAATTGAAGAAGTTGATTCAATAGGTGTAGATGGAAGATTTTCCAAGCCAAGTGAGCCCTAGTTCTGGCTTTCCTTCTTTGCTTTAGGCAAAACTTTTATTTCAAAGTGAAAATCAAACTGAAAATTACTTCGTAGAATATCTCCGACAAGTGGTGACAGTTGAGGTTACAGTAACACCAAATTTCGAGATTAGTCAGGCAACAAAAAATCAAGATAGATACAGGGACACCGTAATATACTTGCTGGTGCAATTCACTGAAACAATCCAAAAACTAGCATACCATTTGACCAAATCAAGTAACTGGTTCAATATAGACATAGATATAACATAAAACTTGTAAACAACCCAAAACATAAAAAAATGAGTTTTCAGACAACAAAGATTACCTAATGGACTGTCAATATTTCTATTGATCATAATCACAACAATCAACTACACTGCATCTGTATTGACCACATAACCATAATCATCATTTGTAGGGCAACAACAAGGAATATATGATCAAAATTCAGCTCAACACAGAATTATTCCTAGCATAAAATAAAACACCAATCATTTTTTAACAAAATAAATCCACAGTGAAAACCAAGAATCATACTGGAGGGGTGATCCGAAACTCCGACTTCAAAGTTACCCGAATGCCTAATCTTTAGAACAGAAATAAACTGCTTGCCACGAAAAGAAAAGTAAATTCAAAACCCTTGAAAGTTGTGCTTTATATATTAAAAAACAAAATAAAAATGTAAACCGCCTCGATTGCCTCCTCCTAGCGCGATGGTGGTGGTAGCGATACAACAACGATCAAAAGTAACTTAAGAGGTCCAAACAGAAAACCTTAATTGAGGAGTTGCAATAGCAAGCACTTACAGTAGAAGAGAGAAAGACTGCAATGAGGAAGGGGATGATGAGAGAAGGCGCAGATGAGGACAGCAACGGAGGCAACTGCGATTGAGAAGGAGACGAACGACAACAGAGAGAAAGAAAGAAATGGTTGCTTCTTTTTTGAAATAAAATTAAACCTAAGGTTATTTTTGTCTTAAAAAAATACTTAAACTAGAAAAGTTTGTTTTCCAACTTAGAGAACGAATTTTTGTTATTTTCTTATGTCAAGTATAATTTTAGAAAATAGAAAAATAATTTTCATTTCCAAATTACTCATATTTTCTATTTTTCTTTTTCTATTTTCTATTTTTTTTGGAAAATAATGTCTATTTTCTATTTTCTATTTTTTTTGAAAAAAATGGAAAACTTTCCATGAACAACCCCATGATGTCTCAATATTATGTTCTCACCTCTGCTTATAATTATTTTTTTGCCTATGACTGATTTTCCAGCACTTTTATAAAACTATACGATTATATATTTGTTGGTGCCTTGGTGGTGTAGCTAGCTAGGTTTACTAATTTATCCTTATCTTTAAGGATATGATTAATTAGAATCTTAAAAAGTAGAGCTAGTAATTAATCTAGTTTTCTTTACCATCGTGTGAATGGTACGATAGTACTATCGATTATTGATATTATTTTTATACGAAAGAGTATATTTACTTGTTAAAAATACTTTACTACTATTTTTTAGTAAAGTGACTCAATGTACATGATTACTGTTTGAATGAACCAAGGAATATTTATGATTCAGAAAAGAAGAAGGTAATAATACACCCACAATGGTAGATGTGATCATGTGAGTCTTGGTTACAAAAGAGATGATAATGATAGACAATTTGAATTGCAGCTGAAATTCCAAGAAAATTAAGGTTAGTGAAAGCTTCTCCCTTGATGAGATTGAGGCCCTAGTAATTAAGCAATTTTTTAAAATTTAATTTTTTTTATAAAATGAGAAAGATAAAGATTTAAATCCAAAAAAGGCATTTGTACATGAATTGATTGACTCATTTGGCACCTCTACTGAAAAAAGGTTTAAAAGGCATCTGTACTTCTTACGTATAACACATTTGGCACCTCCCACGAACGACGTTACCATTCCTCCGTTATCCGCTGACGTGGCATGCCACGTGGCATGACACATCATCAACATGATGACGTAGCATGCCACATCAGCATATGTTAATTACATTAATTTTCTTTTCTTTTCTTTCTTTTTCTTTCTTTTCTTTTTCTCTTCATCTTCATTATCTCCTTCTTTTTCTATTTATCTCATAATAATTATACAAACTAAATTAATTTAACTTACCAAAAATAATATAATTAATTTAAAAAATCAGAAAAAATCAAAATTTCAAAAAAAAAGTAAACATTCTAGTAACATTTTGTTTTCTTTCTGTTTTTTAGCTTATTTTTTCAATATCCTAAAAACAATCCAATAACATTCATCAAAACCATCTCTTCTCCGCTTTTCTCAACTGTCCCTCCGTGTCCATCTCGCATTCTTTTCTTTGTTCTTGAGTCAACCTTTATGGTCACAAAATCCGACATCGACATCATCTCCACCATTAATCAATCCAAGCGTCTCTCCGTGCTCAGATCTTAAGGTAAGTGGGGATTTAACAAACCTCCAGATCTTCAAGCCTTGCTTCCCGATCTCCTTCTCCTCCCCAAGCTTCAAGCTAGTGGCGTAGCGGTTGGTAACGGTGATTGATTTTGGTGGTGATGATTTAATTGATGATGGGTGATTTAATTGATTTGAGTTTTATGGATTTTGTTGAATTTTTGGCAATGATGGTTGGGGTATTTGGACGGATTTATGGTGTGGGTTTATGGTGTGGCTGATTTGGATTTGTGGTGATGTTGGTTGTGTTTGATTGGGTGGCGATTGATCGGGCTTTGGGTGGTCGACGTTGAGGTGACTGAGGGATCCAGGTTGTTGGATCGGGTGGAGATGGTGACGGGATTTGGATTTGAGCGGTTGGCAGCGGTGGCTGTTTTTGTTCGGGTGGCGGTTGATCGGACTTTGGGTGGTTTAATTTGCAGGGAGGTTGATTTTTGGTGTTGGCAGTGGTGGTGCGGCGGCGGTGATGAGTGGTTGGATTTGGGTAGAATTAATTTGGGTTCAATTTGGCAGAGGCAGCGAGGGAGTGTGTTGATGTGGAGGAATTTGGATCGGCGCTGGCGGAGATTGAAGATGAAGAGAGGGTGATTGTCGAGGGCGATTGGGAGAGTGGAGTTACGTAGTGGAAATGAAAATGAAAAAGCAAATAAAAAATAAAAAAGAAAATGAAAAATAATGGAAAATAAAAAGAAAGAAATGAAAATGAAAATAAGAAAAAGAAAAAGAAAGAAAGAAATTTTGGAAATTCATATTTTTCTTACTTTTGGTAAGTTAATTTAATTTAGTTTGTATAATTATTATGAGATAAATAAAAAAAGAAAGATAATGAAGATGAAGAGAAAGAGAAAAGAAAGAAAAAGAAAAAAAAAGTTTTTTTTATTAATGTAATTAACATATAATGCTGATGTGGCATGCCACGTCAGTGGAAAACGGAGGAATGGTGACGCCGTTTGTAGGAGGTGTCAAATGTGTCATACGTAAGAAGTACATGTGCTTTTTAAGCTGTTTTTTCAGTAAAGGTGCCAAATAAGTCAATTAATTCATGTACAAATGCTTTTTTTTTTATTTAAACCAACGATAAAATGTGTGAGTTTGAGAAAGATTCTATCTACTTGGACAAGGAAAAAAAACCTAGAAACATGGTCATAGGACCATGGTCTATGAATAAAATAAAATATAGACTGTCGAAGACAACGAATCCATGGCTCCCACCAATACAAATAATTAATTAAAACATTATTTAAAGGTGGTGATCAAAGTTGAAAACCCTATTCGTTCATTCATTTATTTCTTTAGATCTTCCCATTGATGGATGCATTTAATTTTCTACTAATATACTGCAACTTGTAACTCCTTTTCCCATACTAACTGTTGTATATAAGGACGACAGTCTTGATTTAGATGGGAAAAAGCTACATCAATCAACCAAAACACCCGCAAAAATAAGATCAAACAATAATGGATCTTTCTCATCCAAATCTATTAAATTCACCACCACCGTCTGATCCTTTCCCCTTTCCAGATCCGTTATTTTGGGACGATCCAGATCTTATTTCCCAATTCGGCGACCCCATTAAAACTGAAAAATCCGAGTCGGAAGAAGTCGAACCTGAAAAACCATATCCAAGCCCTAAATCGCCGGCGACGCCGAGTAGTAAGCAGAAGTCGTGCAGAGGGGTGAGGAAGCGGCCGTGGGGGAAGTACGCGGCGGAGATTAGGGATTCGACGCGGCGGGGGGTGAGAGTTTGGCTGGGGACGTTTGATACGGAGGAGGCGGCGGCGATGGCTTATGATCAAGCGGCATTGTGTTTGCAGGGAGAGAAAGCGATCCTCAATTTTCCAGTGGAGGAAGTAAGGAACTCGCTCAATGGAATTAGTCTGACGACGACATGTCGTTCTGATGAAGGGAGATGGTTTTCGCCGGCGCAGGCGCTCAAGAAAAGGTATACTCTGATGAACAGGAAAAGGGTAACTGGGAAAAAAAATAAAAATGAATTACTAATTAGGGAAGAAGAAGAAGAGGTGTTGGTGTTGGAAGATCTGGGCGCTGAATACTTGGAGCAACTTTTGGTGAGCTCATGTGAGAATAATACCACTTGATTGCTGCATTAATCTGGGATTTTTATAAAAAAATAAGGAAAAAAAAGTTTGCGTCATGAATTGTACATCTGTTGTTCTAATTATGAGTATATAATTTCTTGTGCAGTGATGGTGAAATGAGTTCTTCTTTCTTTCTTAATTCTCTGTACAAATTAATTAATTACGATTCCATCTTATAGGAAAAAGACCAGTTAACCAACAAAATTAGTATTAAAAATCTATCAAGAAAAAAAAAGTTTACCAGTATTGTCAATGTAATTAACTCCGATATTGATGAAAGGTAAATATATTTCGTTTGGATTTTCATTGTGTTAATGTTAAAAACATAATGGAAGAATGTATTTAGAGTTTTATGAAAAATGCATCACAACGGTTGATTCCCTTAAATGATTTCGAGTGCTGACACACTAATCTATACATAAAATTATTTAAATACATAAACTATACTCAATAATTGCATTCTCCTCTGAAATAATTAGAATAGACAAGTAAAATGTCGCATCATTCCTCAAAAGTAACTATATAATGTCAAATGAAAAAATGGCCGTTAATTTTTTTAATGATTCTGTGTGTTGACACGCTATTCTAAATATAAAATTATCTAAACATAAACTATAATTATTGACGCATCTTTCTATAAAATAATTAGAATATACAGCTAAGTCTGTCGCTTTCTATATCAATAAATATATTATATTTTTAACGAGTAAAATATCACATTATTCTAGTCAAATCCACCTAATCATTTATTTTATTATATAATTATATTCACCGCGTGTAATTTTTATAAATTAAAGGTAGGATTTTGTGTATCAATTGGATTGTTATAGTAGTATCCATTTAAGGTAGACGCGAAAGAATTTTACTATTTAAAGTTTCCTAATATATTGACGTAAGCAAATTTGGCGGCATATAGCCGTCACAGATTTGTCGCCTAGTGTTTTGTCTCTTGGACCTCGTGTAACGTTGCAATCACATCTTTTCGGGCTTTAATTAAAATAAAATACAGAAGAGACTTGGGTTCTTACGCCCTTCTTCTATTCATTTACTCTCTTACGGTCTTACCAGAATAAATATTTCGGGAGCTTCTTTCTCGTATTTTATATTCGCGTAATTATCTAATTTTTATCTTTTTAGAAAATTATCTGTTCATTAAAATACTCATTTTTATACATGGACCTAAATTATTTTATATACTGGACAATAAATAAGGAGTGCAAGCGGACAATATGTTTGCTAGGTTTTTTTCTTTGTTCTTGAGGAATCTGATTGGTAGCATTGATTTGAATTTTTGTGACAAAAACGAAAATTCATCTGAAATTTGCTCATCGGAGAACTTTGCCCCACTTCCCAAAGGCCAAACCGCAAGGTGTCTGGGTCATAAAGGACTTGATTAGTTGGCGTTCGTGTTATTTTTACTTCACAGATCAGAACAACTAAATATTTACTATTCCAAATTTCCAATACTGAAATTATTGATATGCTAGAATCACAATGCAATCTCGGCCAATGTGATCACCACCAGAAGAAAAATGTGGAAAAAGAGATCAGCAAATGTTATAAACGTTTTGTAACATAAAGTAGGGGCAATCAAGGGAGCAACTGGGCCATTATCATTAGGTTTACTCATCCAATGTGGAAAGAAGAGAAAGCAAATGTTGCAGTTGGATACATATAGCTGAAATAGGTCATCCAGTTAACTTTTGCTAAATTATTAGAAACATTCAGACAAAATATGGTAATATACAGTTCTACTTTTGTATGCAGGTTGACGAACGCTTTCTTGTCTGAATGGTGGTAGAAACTTATCTTCGGAACCAGCTATGCTTTTGTGGTAAGTAGCAATCCTCGGAGGAACTATCTTGAAAATACAGCAGCAGTATTCAAGTGAACATTGTGAACTTGCAAGTTACGAACAGTCTGAGCCTTTATTCCCTCAGGTACATCACATCTAGCAACAAAACTCGCCACAGAGAAAGCACATCAAAAGGATATTTATACAGAATAATGTTAATAAATACATAGGAGGAGCTAGAGCAATGCCTTTCTGGGAAGTGCATCATGTACACAAACTAATAAAAGCTAGGCATCTGACTAATGATATGAAGTGTTGTGGACAGATAAGCAATTACAAGAATGAAGAAACAAACCATGGATGCAAGTACAAGAACACAAGATAAATTTAGAAAATAGAGTTTAAGAAGACTCTTGTGCAATATTATAAGAACAGGCGACAATAGACAACAGATTGAGCATACCATAGGAGATCAAATAAACAATAATGGGTGTAAGTATAATACTAAAGAAGGTTTGCTGAATCCATCCAACCAGGCATACTTGTTTGCCGTTCTTGAAGTGACACGGTATGGAGAAATCTGCTGTCCATCTCGATCAAAACTTATGAAGCCAAAAACTGAGAAATATGGGCACAAATTCCCCCCTCTCTGGGGCCGATTCTTCTTTGTGGATCATAAGATAAGCTTGTGAAGCAAATATGAAAAAACAAATTAAATTGTGCTGTATTCATCCTCAAAATCAATGTCCTAACCATAAGATAAACACATCATGAACATCCTCAGTACTTCAAAACGCAATCTAATTGCTCCTAAATGGAACCATGGACTTGGTCCAATCAAAATTCAAGAAATGATGTTAAATCCTGAAAAGCGACTCCCACCTAAATGTTCCACCTGGCTTTCACTGTTGCTACCAGTTTTCACGATTAGCAAAAAAGAACAAGAACAAGAATTCGGAACCATCAATCAAATCATCGATACAAATAGATTCTAAGATATTGTTTTAGGCTTTAGCTCATTATTCCAGCTTTCTTCTCCAAACAATTTGTAAGCAACTGAAATGATAGCAAACAGAGAATCCACAAAAACCCAATAGGAAAGAAATCGATGAACCCAGCACAACCCAAGTTGATCACCAAAAGAATCCAAGAGCAACTACACCGCACAAGCATACGTGTACAAGACAACAACAACGAAAAATTGTAAGGAATGATAGTATTATCAATATTACCTCCAGCTCCAGGTGATTCGATTGTTCGTTATCTTCTCCTTTCTGTTCCCTATCTCTATCTTCGAGTACGAGGTAGAAAAAATCGAAGAAGATGCGGTGCAAATTCGTGCTTGGAGTTCCAAACCACACAGGTACTCTTCAAAGTCTAGAACTTGAAAAAAAAAAACACAACTGTTGGTAGCCAGCTTTCATGGGCCTGGACCATACTCCTAATCATCAACCGCAACAACGAAAACTTGGAGAAAATGGAAAATCCAAATGCAGGTCCAAGAAAAAACGTTTAAAAATCGGGCCCATAAACCTTAAGGGAGTAGTTTTAAGTTTAACCCCATATTTTGGCCTTAATGAGGCTATTATTTTGCATTCGATGTTGTTGTTGCCCAAATAAATCCGTTTTCTTTTAGTAATTTTTTAAACTATAATCTCTTATATTCTAATTTCAATTATAATTATAATTTTTAATAGTAATACCTCTAAATTTATTAATTACTATTTTTATATTATTATATTTTTAGAGATCCAGCTCTTCTTAATTTATTGCCATTTTGAGAGTTAAAGCTTCATTAAAATAAATAAACCGTTGACATTGAAATGTTATTTTTAAGGAATGTCAAAACAATTAATTACGCTTATCGTTTTTATCTCTCAAAATTAATTAACCTGTTATTAATTAGGATTAATTAACAGGTATTTCAAATTATTTTGGTATAAATTTGTTTGAAAACATAATCATGAAGCCAAAAAAAAAACTTAGTCTTACTTCCTTTTGCATAGGATTAACATTTAATGCTGCAAACCGAGCACCACCCATCGATTTTACTTCATCCTCTCAAAGTAACCTCCAATCTTAATCCATTTTTGGATTATCCTCTCCAAAAGCAGTTCTACCCGTGTTTGCTACATTTTCTTCAATCAATTACTCGAAGAACCAACTCATCCTCTTCTTCAGTTTCTCCAGTTCCTTAACAACCCATCAAAACCCCTCACGCTGCAAAATCAGAATCAATTCCCCCACATTTATCGTCGTTGCGCTGATGTGGAACAAATAACCCATAAATTGTTGTCTCGAGCTGAAAAGAAAATGAATCCCAAGAAAGCGCGGTCCAAATTTAAAACTGCAGTTTAAGTAATTTTTAGGATTTGTTTTTATTTTTAGATTTGATGGTATTTAACTCTCTCTTCCTATTATTTAAGAATTACGCGTCAAACCAGGAAGACCATAAACCTCAAGACAATAACATCTCACCATTAAGACAGTAATATCCACCATCAAGACAGTAACATCCCACCATAATCATAATAGTTACGTTATCTTATTTATCATAACATTAAGACCTATAATTATTATTGTAACGAATCTCTCATTGTTACGGTATATATATGGACAAATACATGAATACAAGGTGGGCAATGACAGCAAACATTACTTCCCATTTTCTCAAGTTGGTAGCGGAGCCATATCTCTCACGAGTATCTACTACCTGGCCTCACTTCATCTTCTTACACCTTCTCAATCTTCGTCTTCCACAACATAACGCCGAGCACAAACACAGACAGAAAACCAAAACCCAAAACAGTCAGCTCACCACCGACACCTAGCTCGCCTACCTCACCTTTTTCTCCAACGTGTTCTCCCTCTCTCTCCTTCACAAGAATCTCCCTCTTCTCTACAATGTCCTCAATTGATCCCTCCAAAGCATATGAAATCATTACCATCACGAATCCAAGCCAAGTCATCTTTACTAAGAATTCCTCAACTTTCTTAAGCGAAGCAGCTTCTTTAGTTCGAAGCTTCTCATTTTCTTGAAGAACACTTTGTAACTCATTTTCTTTGTCCAATAAACTTTTCTTAAGTTTCATCCTCTCAATCTGTTCTTCCCCAAGATCTTCTTGCAAATGTATTACCTCAATTTCAACTTCCTTTAAACTGTCCTTCAAGTGAGCTTCTTCCTCCCTCGTGGCACAAGCTTCTCCCTCTGTATGCTTAAGCAAGTTGACAAACCTATCTATTTCTTTTTCAAAGACCGATCTTTTCACACAATTCTTTAGATTATCCTCTTTCTCTTCCCACTCGGCCTTAGAGTTCTGAAATTCATTCTTGGTTTCCTCAACTGTATTTCCAAGGAGATCAATTTCATCCTTAGAGTTCTGAAAATCATTCTTGGTTTCTTCAATTGTATTTCTAAGGAGATCAATTTCATGCTTTGCTTTTGCAGACACTTGAAATAAATTATATTCTTTATGGTCATTTTACATCAAAATTATAGTTTTGAAAAGTTGTTTTACCAAACAACTCAGTATCTCACAGCACTTTTAAAAAATATTTACCAAACAGCATACTACTTTTCCCAAAAGTGATTTTCACACAGCACTTCCCAACTAGAACCGGAACGCCAAACAGAGTCTAACTCATTTATGAGCTTATTTTTCTCTTCTAACAAGTTTTGAACACCAGAAGTAGCAAGTTTCTCGTTGTTTAGCGCCTGGGTCTTCTTCTCCTTCATAGTTTTCGACTCAGACTTTAGTGACTCAACCTTTTTTTTGCCATCCCACACGATTCTTCTTTTGTCATACCAAAACAACGGTCTGATTCTTCGACATCCCTCTTTTGCCTTCCAATTGTCATTTCCAAGAACCACACCTTTTACTTAAGAGCACAATTTCCATTTCTGCATGATGTAGTAAGTCATCGCTTCCCTCAAGTTGTATCATGACTGAACCCAATGAGTCTAATATGGATCTCTTTCACTTATCTGCTTCCTCAAGCTGCACCTCCAATTCCTTCACCTTGTTCTTCCACTCCTCTACCAAGTTACGTGAAAATGAGAAGGCTGCTGGATAGAATTTTCATGTTACTGTCGGATTTTTGGATTACAAAATATGTTAGAAATGGAGAAAAATGGAGAAGAAATGTAGGCTGAAGAAGTATTTCCATCAAAATGTTGATGTATTATTTGTTTGGTTTAAATTTTTCTTAAAATGAATTTTTGTTTAAATTTGAATAAGCAGTTAAATTTCTTGGATATAGGTACTTAGATTGTGATTTTCAACTCTGTTGGATTATTTGCACTTTAAATACTATTAAAGAGGTTGATTTTTTTATTGATTTTGATATCAAAATTGTCAGATCAATTGAATTATTCAAATTTTATCATTTTTATTTGCGGCCCAAAATTGGTTTAGACCCATTATTTTAGGTTCTGAAATTGATCCATCCAACTCATCAACTCTTGGTTAACCATCTCAATTTATCCATCAACTCGTGGTTACATCTTAAATACCAACCCGCTTAACTTGTATCGGGGTTTGGTGGTGTCGGTTTCTGACCAAATTCAACTTGATCTAACTCGTGTACAACCCAATAATATCAAGGGCCATCAATGTCACCTTATTAGATATCGAGTTAATTTAATTAAATTACTTTATTGAATTTCTATTTATGCGGGAAAAAGAACATTCAAACAGAAATAGTACAAAGATTTACCACATAAAAAGTTGGATATTTTAGCCATTTAAAAAGTTGGATATTCCAGCAATAGTAAATATTTCATTAGGTTGGGCCACCCAGTACTTAATTTTTTAAAGTGGTGTACTTTTAACTGAAATTAATTTCGTTTGAATATTTTTAAAAACTCCTAAAAGATGGTAACTCTACCAATATAATTTTTTCTATTCCGAAATTGAAACTTAAAACATTGATTAAGAGTGAACAAATCATTTACCACTTGACCACCACCAATATTATCTATAAAAAAATGTTAAATTACTTTGATTAAACATTATAATGATTTAAATCAAGTCTTTTTTAAGAAAATAGTATTTTGTTCTTTTTACATATATGGTTATATTTTCCAACATGATCGGCCCATAAACTACATTTTGTAAACATATGGTTATATTTTAAAAACATATGGGCCGATCATGTTGGAAAATTTTCTTTTTCTTTCCCTTGTTCTTTTTTTAAAATTTTCTGTTTTCTTTTTTCAGTGGAAAATAGAAAAGTGTGTTCATATGATTAAAAAAAAAATTATTTTCAGATTAAAAAATGAAAAAATGGAATGGAAGCATGATGGAGATGTACAGTAGTTGTTGATTTGTTAAAAACTTGACCAAGTATCTCATAATTCGAGCATCCTTTCTTTCTGAATGTCCTGTAAATTTTATGTTTTTGCAAGTAAAATAAATCACATAAAGTAGAATCAACACACCGAAATTTAAACCATGTACTAATATGAAAAAACTAATAAGAAAGTGTAATCTACCTTTAAAAAAAAAACGTCTGCCAAACATCTTTTGGAGCGTTCACAGTGTTTGAACTTGATAGGTAGGTAACTCTAGTATGCTCTAATAGTTCAGAAAATGGGTGATATTTTTGTCTTAGTCGATTGAACTTCCCTTGCAATCTAAGTTGACCATATCTTTCCCCAGAAACTAAAAACAGTTCTTCATCCATTTCTTGCCAATCTGTCGACTTAAAACTAGGAGTGCCATTTGGATCCTTCTTTACTCTATCATATAATATTCCTAAGAAAGCTAACTCATTCTTATCATACCATTTCATGTCAGTATCTCCATTATCACCTTTCCCTCCCATCTATACACCACCAACAAATGTACAAGGACTATTATAATTAAGCATTACAATTTACAGCAAAAGGACATACCAGGCAATAGAATATAAGCTCAATACATAAGATAGATATTGACTTCTGTGCAAATTCATTCACATATCTTGTATCCTCTTGCAAAATCTACCAGCACCTTCTGAAACTGAAAAAATACATTTTATATTGCACCCTGTATCATAAGGAACCAAAATATATCGAGTCAATCAAAAGGAAAATAAAGGCATAAACTCATTTCTGGTTGCAGACTCTGCTCAACAAAACTTATAATTGAACTGTATCAATAGTCACATGTTTAGAATATAGACCATAAGAATATCAAAATCACAAATCTAGCGAGATGAGTGTTTGAGTTTGAAGCGAGTTCACATTTGAATGGATTGGAGTAGAACACCAAATACATATAAGGCATTCCTGTTAAGACCAATAAAAGAGAACACTTCTACCCAATAACAATAATAATAGTAAAAAGGTAATTATACATAAAGTTGATATGTGCCATAAGCTACATAAAGATAGAGATACTTCAAGCAATGAGGATAAAATTGACAACCCAGATTCAAACTCCCACATTCCAGTAGCACACCACTGTAGGTGGCCAAAGTATGCTACAGCTGATGTATTACAGTTCTGAGTCTAAGAACCAACCCAAATAAAATAACTAAACCTATCCAAATAGCATATTAAAAACATACAGCCGCATCTACAATACTAAAATATCACTAAATAAATATCATACCATTGAAGAAGTTGATTCAATAGGTGTAGATGGAAGATTTTCCAAGCCAAGCGAGCCCTAGTTCTGGCTTTCCTTCTCTGCTTCAGCCAAATTTTTTATTTCAAAGTCAAAATCAAACTGAAAATTACTTCGTGGAATATCTCCGACAAGCGGTGACAGTTGAGGCTACAGTAACACCAAATTTCGAGACTAGTCAGGCAACAAAAAATCAAGATAGATGTAGTAACACCAAATTTTGAGCGAGCAAGTGGGGAGTTGTCTTGCTAGAAGAGCGGGATGTAAGTATGAATCTTTACCTTTCAAGTACTTGGGATCGTATGTGGGATTCAATCCCCGGAGGATCTCGAGTTGGGAGTTTCTAGTCGAAAAAATGCGAAATAAGTTGGCTAGCTGGAAGGGCAATCTCTTGTCGGTTGGAGGGAGAGTCACGCTTATCAAATCAGCCCTCTCTAGCATACCAGTCTACAATATGTCCTTGTATTACATGCCCAAAAGTGTTATTAAGCAGTGTGAAGGGATTATGCGTAGGTTTATGTGGAGTGGGGACGATCAGAAAAGAGGCTTGGCGAAGGTGAGTTGGAAGGAAATCACAAGGAAACCGAAATTTGGAGGATTGGGAATTGGCAACTTACGTGCTAAGAATGTGGGTTTCTTGTTTAAATGGGTCTGGGACCTAGTGAAGGGAAGTGGGAAGATTTGGGCAGATTTAGTGCGGAAGAAGTATAACATTAGCAATCTAGGAGATTTATGGCAGCCTAGGGAAGCAAATCTTTCAGCTGTTTGGAGAGATATCATGAAACTACTTAGCAGGGGAGGGGGGGGGGGGGGGGGGATTATTTTGATTATTGGACAGCAAGATCAGAAGTAGTAGTGGGAGATGGGAGAAGTGCTTCCTTCTGGTGGGATCCTATCGCTAATAAGAAACCGTTGGCCTTGTTGCACCCTCGCTTGTATAATCTAGCTTGTAATAAGCAGGGTACCGTGAGGGAGTATGGTCTTCGTGGTGAGGAATCTTGGGAGTGGCGAGTTCAGTGGAGGAGAGAGTTGTTCGATTGGGAGAAGGCGGAGTGGGATAACATGAAAGATAGATTGCCGACGAATATCAAAGAAGATCAGAAGGATAAGATTAGCTGGATTGATGATGCCAAAGACTTCTCTGTAAATTCTTGGTGTGTGGGTTTAGAGAGAGCTGCATTTGGCCTCATGCCCCATCTTCAGTCGTGTTGGACTACCATAGTTCCTTACAGAATTGAATTTTTCATGTAGTTGTCATTTAAGGGCCGCTTAGTTACTAAGGAATTCCTACATCGTAGGGAAATGGTAACGGATGATAGCTGCCCCATGTGTAACAGGAGTTCAGAAGTTGTGGACCACTTGCTATTACAATGTGAGGTTGCTAGTGTTTGCTGGGATTTTTGCATGGGTTGGTTGGGTGTAAAATGGTGCCAACCGAGGAGTTTACTTGATCTCTGGTTGATGTGGGCTAGCTTCCTACCAGGAAGGAATGTTCAGGGGTATCGCATGTGGAAAATTCTATTCTATGTGGTAGCTTGGAGTATTTGGAAGAAACGTAATCAAGTAGTTTTTCAGCATGAAGTGCAGCATAAGGATAGGATCATAGATGTTATCATGGCTCTGTGGCATAGATGGATCAAAAGTTTAGATATCAACTTCCCCTACTCCCTTGCCACTATGTCTGCTTCGTCTGCATGGCTTACTTCTTGGGGCTAATCTGCATTTTGGACAGCGTTTTGTGTTTTGCCTTGTGAGTTAGGTCCTTTGATTACTCTGTTTCTTGTATATTCTTCCCTTTCTTTAGCCATTTTCTAATGGCTTATATTAATATATATTTTCTTCCGCTTATTAAAAAAATGTAGGGACACCGCAATATACTTGCTAGTGCAATTCACTGAAACAATCCAAAAACTAGCATACCATTTGACCAAATGAAGTAACTGGTTCAATATAGACATAGATATAACATAAAACTTGTAAACAACCCAAAACATCAATGTCGCTCCCCGAAAATTAACAAAAAGTTATTCGCGAGTGTACGACGAAATTTGAGACCTTACGATGCTCGGCGTAAAAGGGACTCCTCGCAACATGCAATGAAGTCGCCACCCTAATTTTGTCGCTAGGTCTAGGGAACCTTAATCGTCATGGCATAAAAAAATATAATAAATAAAAAAAATAAAGGCACAAAAAAGGGGTCTAGACCACAGACAAAAGGTTCGGGGTCGTATTATGGTATCAGAAAGGTGTTAGGCACCCGAGTCACATCCGAAAACGGTTACCGGTTGATAAGAGAGGTGTTTAAAAGGTGTTTGATAAAATGCGTTTTGAAAGGGGCCCCTCAGATGAATCGTCACTTTAGTCTTTTCCACAATCGGGACCGTTCAGGAATAATTGATCGTTGAACCGATCGATTATTCCCGACCGTAGTGATGGGATTGAATTTTCCGTAAGACTGAATGAGCGCCCTCTATTTCATCATCAGGCCATGCATGATTAAAATTAATTACTACGTGATTCTATCATGGATAGCTTAGCAGAGTACAGATTAAATGAGAGGTTTTTGAAATGATAAACTGATGTAGGATCGAAGCCACCACGTACATGCAGTCAATACAAACGAAAAGTTAAAATCAAACGAACATGGCATTTTTAAGCAAGCCTTTAAACACGTTGTTCATGTGGGTTGATTTTAATTCTAGCAATTCTATATGTCAGGCATACAATTGATATTTACAGAAAGCGTTGAATAAATAAAAGGGAACGAAAGGCGTACTTTCGAGCGAAACTTTGAATTTAAAACCTATAGAATGAGAGTATTAGTGATAGCTTGAAAAATAAATAGGCAATTCATGAATGCGAGAATTTAAATAATGACTTAATGCGTATGAAAATTTAAGTGCTGATTTGATGTGTGCGAGAAATGATGATTTGACGCATACGAGAATTAAATGATGATTTGATAAGTGCGGAAAATTTAAATGTTGATTTGATGTATGCGAGAAATGATGATTTGACGCATACGAAAATTTAGATGATGCTTTGATAAGTGCAGAAAATTTAAATGCTGATTTGATGTATGCGAGAAATGATGATTTGACGCATACGAAAATTTAGCTGATGCTTTGATAAGTGCAAAAAATTTAAATGCTGATTTGATAAGGTGCGAAAATTAAATGATGGCAGTTGATACGTGCGAGAATTTAAATGATGATTTGACGAAAAATTAAGTGATGATTTGACAAAAAATTAAAGACTTGATATTTGCAGAAATTAAGCAGTTGACGTTTTGCAGAAAATTAAACAAGTGATATTGCAGAAAATTAACAGTTGATAATTTGCAGAAATTTAAACAAGTTGATATTGAAGGAAAATAAACAGTTGACGATTGCAGAAAATTAAACAGTTGATATTTGCGGAAAATTAAACAAGTTGATATTTGCGAGAAAAATAAATGCAGTTGATATTGTAGAAAATTAAACAGTTGATGATTGCAGAAAATTAAATGCAGTTGATATTTGCGACCGACCATGTAGGCGGTAATTGAATTTAAATTGCCGAAAGTAAATTACGAAAAATTAAATTGCGAAGAATTTAAACAGTTGATAGGTACAGAAAATTAAAGTGTTAGTACAAAAAATAATCGTACGAAACATACGAATATTTTTACGAAAATGCAATCCGAGATCTTGAAAAAAATAAAGATGGACTGGGCCTAGTTTGAAAAAAAACAAAGGAAATGGGTATTCCTGGCCCAAGAAAATAAAATGAATGGTGATGGGGCCAAGACCATCACCTTTCACACGTTGAATAGGCCAAAAAGGCACTATTCATCATCTTCTCCCTTGGTCGCCGGCGGCCAAGCTCCGGCCACAGGTGGCCGTTTCAAAAAATCTTTATACCGAGATGCTTAGCGGCTTCTCGACCGTATGAACCTCGAATTTTATTTTAAATCGTACTGAGTTTAATTTTGAAAAAATGACAAAACCGTTAATTACCGAAAACTAATGAATTCACACGATTTATCTAACGATTAATCAAATTAAAAGCATGTATTTAATCTACAACATGCATATGAATTAATGGCATAAAAACTAGCAATTTATTTGATAAAAAACGCATCTAAATAATTAAAGAAAAGAAAACGCATAAACGAAGGGAAAAAAAGCTTGGAAGAGAAAGCTTACTGCCAAGCTTGAAACTAGTGACGATCGATGCTCTAAATGAGCTATCAATCAAGAGGGAGAAGAAGCAAGATGCTTGAGGTGAATTCGTGAAGAAAAATGGAGAGGGGAGCATCGTATTTATAGGCTTTTGGCGAGTGAGCGGGAGGACGCTGCGGCATGCCTGGCTAGGCCGAACATTGAGGTGGCGGAGCTAGGGGTTGTGAGGTGGCGAGGCTAGGCGTGGATGTGATGGTTCGGAGGGACAGGAAGCGACGGGAGCAAGCAGCTCGGTGGCTTGCTCCGCTGCCTCGTCGCTTCCACGTTGTTCATGTGCACCATGCACATTTATTTGTCAACCGTTGATCTGGTTGACTTTCCTTGGTTGACCAGATCAACGGTCATGATCAGATGGCCCTTTAAGTTTATTTAAATGGCCTCGAGCCAATTTCGCGAACGAACGTTCTGAATTTTCGAGCCGAAAGTGCCAGCGCGTAGAGAAAAATATGGCGAGTTTAACCGTCTACAGCGAATGACGAGAATTTTTCATTTAACGTGTTTATTTTCTCGTTCGGAAACATGAAATGTTCGGACGAAAAATAAATGACGTTATGACGAAAATTACGCGAAACGTTGTTGGTCGGTGTGACCGAAAAAAATAGTAGGAACTAGTTGATGGAAAACATTCTGAGTTCGATGATAGCATGTTTTTATGCATGATTTTCCCTCCATTTTGTCACCCATTTAAGGCATGATTCTGCTAATTTATCCTTGTTTTCATTACTATTGCAGATCTAGGCCTAAAAAGGGAGTTTATGCAAAAACATGAGTTTTTGGTGCATTTTGAGCGAATTCGAGCTTCGAGACCAGAGTCGAGGTCCCGAGTCCAACGCAGCGTTCAAGGTCCCGAATCAGATTCTCCGTTCGGGCCCTCGAAGGGCTAAGAGCGGCAATTCCACGTGTCCTCTCACCAAAGCTCCCATGTGATCTCCCTGACACTGTTCTGACGCTCTGCACTGATCACAAAATACCTACCTCTCTGACCATTTCAGCCCTTGAGCCCAATCCAGACCTACCAAAGCTGGAAAAAACAGACAGCTTTATACTTTTTCAGCTTTGTGCTTTAGGGAGCATGGATCCATTGTAATAGGCTTTCAATTAATACGTTTTGTCCCTAGTTTAGGCTGAAGATATTTTGTGCTTGGAGCTCTAGCTTATAAGGAGCATCCAAGGAATAGTTTAGGAGAGCTCTCACTACATAATATAATTTTTAGAATCATTAGAATTAGTTTTTCTTAGACTTCTCTCTAGTTTATCTCTCTAGTTCTTGTTAGCTTCCTTCAACCTTGCCGCCGGGCTTCAAACGGTTTTTAGTAACAAAGTCTTCTTCCCTTAATCTATTTATTTACTTATTATGCTTTCTTTAATTATTATTTGTTCATCTTCAAGCATGAGTAGCTAAATCTTTAATTCTTAGCAAGGGTTATTCAAGGGTTGCAAGGGCAGATTCGAGGCCTTAATGTGCATAATATATTCTTGCTGCCATATTCAACTACTTGTCGTTTTAATTAGATCTTCGCATGAAATAATTTGAGGCTTGATCAACTGATTATTATTTTGTGTGAATGCTGCCATCTTTGTGATGAATACGGAAGGAAAATTGCATGGAACAAGTAGGCATATGTTTAGTCTTGACTGCGCTGTAGTGGTCTCGAATAGATAGGGTGAGTAGTTGATTAGAGCGAGGTTACGAGCCTGACAAACTGAGGGACTTTTAACTCTAGATTTGTCTTTTCTTATCTTCATGGGCAGTTTGAGTATGGCCCTCCCGCATTCGTGCCTGGAGGGATGGCAAACTGTCAAGACTACCTCATATGTGGAAACAGGGGGTAGTTTCTCTTAAGAGAAAAGTAGGGGATATCCGAGGAATCTGGTCCCTATGTCACTTCTATGATGTCTTGAATATAATATCCTTGTGCTGATGACGATCGGGCCCCCGAATGCAACCCAAGAATGCCTTTGCTAAGATCCTTCTCTACCTGATTATTTTTGTTTGATTATCACTCTGTTTTATTATTTCTGAACTTATTCACTGATTTGCTTTGTTTTATCCTTTGGGACCCCGAATTGACAACTCAAGGTCCCGAATACTGTTTTCTTAGTTAGAAATTGTTAGCTCCCAATCTCTCTTGGCTAACTCGTTTAGCCAAGTAACCCCCCCCCCCCCCCCCCCCCCCCCCCCCCGCGAGTGTTACTTTACATGTTTTTGTCCTGTGATTTCATTCAAGACCTTGAATCAGTCTCTCTCAATCCCCGTGTTCGACCCTAACTACCACTGTACACATTATCCATTGTGCACACATTTTCAGGCATTATAAATCTTCATTTGACTGACGATCAAATTTGCGCCGTTGCCGGGGATTGTTTCAGGACTGATTTATTTTTCTTGTTTGTATGACCAGGAGATCTGCACCAGACCTATTGCCCCTTGATCACGAGCTCACTAGGACTTGCCATGGAAGGATTCAATGCCCCGTATGGCCAGAACAACAACCAGGGCTGGAAACAACCTAATTATGGATGGAACAACTCTCAACATTCGGGACCTCGACAACCACGATAGCAAAATCAGTATGGGAATCACCCTCCTCCCTTCAACATGCAAAAATTCATGCCTTGGCCTGCGTATCACAACAACCAGTACCAATATCAGCCCCCTCAAGATCAGACTTTTTTCGGGGTCCCGAATGATGAAACCGCCAATAATAAGAAAAGAATCGCAGATCTTGAGCAACAAGTAAACATCGCGATGGCCGATATGAAAGAACTAAAAAATGGAGGAAGATTTTTAAGGCAAACGGAGGCCAACCCGAAGCACAATGTATGTGCCATGAACCTCCGTACTGGTTTCGAAGTACCTTCCCGCGTCCATCCAGACCCCGATTCTGAAAAGCTCACGCGTGCCCCCGAAGCTGATAATGTTATTCAAGGTCCCAAATATGAAAATAGTGCACAACCACCTCCAGAACAGCCCACTGAGCCTACCGAACAGCCAAAAAAGTCCCGATTCAATGACGCAGCTCTCGACCATTTCTTCTCCAGTAAGAAGTCTCGATGTAAGAAAAAGCAACCCGTTGAGGAAGAATTCTCTCAAGAGTTCATTAACAAGGTAATCAAGCCCCCGTTACCCCAATGATTGGTCAAGAAGAAGAAAGAAGAAGAGGATTGGGACATCTTTGACATGTTCAGCAAGGTCATTATCAACATTCCTCTCCTCAAGGCTATCAAGAATATGCCTCGATATGCAAATTTTTTGAAACAACTTTGCACGAACAAGACCAAGCTCACTGAGGTGAATCGGATAAGTGTGGGGGTCAATCTCTCCGCTCACATCTAACGCAAGATCCCTCCCAAATGCAAAGATCAAGGGATGTTCACTATCCCGTGCAGCATTGGCACAATCGACATCAGAAAGGCAATGTGCGATTTGGGGGCTGGAATTAATGTTATGCCCCTAACTATCTACAACAGTCTAGGACTCAGGCCCTTGAAGAAAACTAGCTTGGTTATCCAACTTGCTGACAAATCCATCATCCACCCCGCGGGTGTTATTGAGGATGTTCTGGTGCAAGTTGGAGATTTCATATACCCAGCTGACTTCTATGTGCTTGACATGGAGAATGCCCAATCTGTCAAGGCCTCGGACATGCTCCTGGGCAGACCATTTCTTAGGACAGCAAGAGCCAAGATCGACGTCCATGAAGCCTCCATTACTCTTGAGTTCGACGGCGAGACCATTACGTTCAATATGGTTGATGATATGAGACACCCCACCGAGCTTTCTAGAGTAAAATCTATTGATATTGTTGACCCTATTGTTGGTTTCGAGGTCCCGAAACTGAAACAGGTGTCAAGGCCTAGACTGACGGATCCGCCTCAACATGTTTGTGAACTTGCCCCCGATGACTGTCTGCAACTTTCCCTAGACAGGAGTATTCCACCACTACGCTGGATATCATGGCCTTGACGCTCGAGGTCCCGACTCCACCTAAGTTGCACGAAGTCGCCACTGCTCTCGAGGAGCATTCTGTTACCCCTTCTCCTTTTTCCATTGATCACACTATGCCCGTCGTAATGGACGTCGAGGCCTCGATTCGGGACCCCGAGTTGGAGTTGAAGAGCTTGCCCTCGCATCTCAAATACGCCTATCTTGGCGAGCATGACACACTCCCTGTGATCATCCCTAGCAAGCTTGATCCCGCTGTAGAGTGCGAACTAATGAGCACACTCAAGACCCCCGAGCCTTCCAGCCCACACTACAGCCAGCGTCGAGCCCTCGACCAGCGAGGGCTAGATGCCTGATGCCAACCCAACTCCATGATCTGCCCAAGACTTGACCAAGATGAATGTTTATCATGATAAGTTTCTCTCTTCTAAGACCTTTGGTACTGGACAAAAAGTTTTACACTACAACTCTCGTCTTAGGCTCTTTTGCAGAAAGTTAAAGTCTCGATTCAAGACCCCGAAGATGAATATTTATCATGATAAGTTTCAGAGTATAGGCATAGGCCACACTTTCAAAGTTCAAGTCCAAAGATTGGAGCTATTCCACGGAGGTTCCTATCCATTCAAGGTCCCGAACCCACCTGACTAGGCCTAATCAGCCTAGCCAACGTCGAGGGCCCGACTATAAAAAAGGCCAAGTGTGGGGAAATCCCATTGTTTTCTGACCCTCTTTCTTCCTTTCCTTTTAATTTTTCAATTTTTCAAATTCCAAGTCAAACTTAGCTTTTTTTTCTTTATGCACACTTCTTATATTCCCTATGTAGTTTTAATTAGCTTTTGTCTCCTTCCATCCTCATTTAATTCTCTTGTCCCCTCCTTTTTCAAACCCCATTAATTCCTTTTGTTTTGCCTTCTTTCCCCCATTTTTTTTCAAATTCAAATTCAAATTCAAAAAAAAAAAAAAAAGATCTCACATTTTTCTCTGATTTGTACAGGTGTCGGGTATCAACTTTTTCAGGAACTTCCTATCCTCTCCTAGCGCGCCACGTGGAATCCGTCATTCGAGACCCCGACACCTATTTCCGATTCGGGACCCCGAAGCCAACACTGGCGCAATCTTTCCCCATCCTCGATTCGAGACCCCGAACAATCTATCCCTTTGCCCCTGCATGGGCTTATCTTTTATTTCATGTTGAACAATTCCCCTTTATTCTTCTGTTTGAACTGCTATCTTTTTGTCTCCTTTTCGCATTAAGGACAATGTGATGCCTAAGTGTGGGGAGGAGTTTGAACTGCTAGTATTTTCAGTTTTATGCATGCTTTAATTATTTTTAGTTTATTTAGTGTTTAAATTTTTTCAAATTTTCTCTTTCAGTCTTTAAAACCCCAATGATGGACACGCACCTGACTTGTGCACATAGAATAAAAATGTTGTCTGTAGTCAAGGTCCTGAATATTTCATTATTTACCTGTTGCACCTTATATCTACTTCAAGACGTAGACACCAGTAGTCAAGAAATAGCACCTTGTGAGCATTTGAGCCTTCATGCCTATATTTATTGTATGAGTGAATGGATGACTAGGTATTGGCAGGGTTTGCATGATATCCTTGGGTGTAGACACGATTAGATATAGGAAAGTAACAAAAAGATTAAGTCTTCGCATCAAATTGTTCTCTCATTTTTTTCCTGTTCTGTTTCTTCCTTCTTGACCCCGATACCCCTCTTTTTCCTCCATTCTAACCATTTGAATTTTCTTTGATCTTTCTCTTGGCAGGTGAGCAGTGTTCATGAGAGCACTATAGAGGGCTAGACTAGACAAATGAAGCAGCAAAAGCAAAGTGTGGGGATCCCCCAAATTCAAGACCCCGAATGCTGGCGCCAATTCAAGACCTCGAAGCTAAAACGAAGAAATCAAGGGCAGACCAGAATGAAAAATCACTTCCCATCTACAGCAAAACACAAGTGTGGGGAAGTGAAATCATAATATCCAGCCCCCGAAGGACAAGGTCTCAATCCTCAAACAATCCAAGCCTCTCTCTCTCTCGGAAAAAAAAAAGAAAAGAAAAGAAAAGAAGAAAGGAAAAAAATTAGAAAAACAGAAAGACAAATAAAAGAGAAGTCTGTTCTATTTTGGGACTATTTTAAATTTTGTGAATTCTCGAAGGTGAGCATTGGGCAGTGTGGGGACTATATGATAGCATGTTTTTATGCATGATTTTCCCTCAATTTTCTCACCCATTTAAGGCATGATTCTGCTAATTTATCCTTGTTTTCATTACTATTGCAGATCTAGGCCTAAAAAGGGAGTTTATGCAAAAACATGCGTTTTTGGTGCATTTTGAGCGAATTCGAGCTTTAAGACCAGAGTCGAGGTCCCGAGTCCAAAGCAGCGTTCAAGGTCCCGAATCAGATTCTCCGTTCGGGCACCCGAAGGGCTAAGAGCGGCAATTCCACGTGTCCTCTCACCAAAGCTCCCATGTGATCTCCCTGACACTGTTCTGACGCTCTGCACTGATCACAAAATACCTACCTCTCTGACCATTTCAGCCCTTGAGCCCAATCCAGACCTATCAAAGCTGGAAAAAACAGACAGCTTTATGCTTTTTCAGCTTTGTGCTTTAGGGAGCATGGATCCATTGTAATAGGCTTTCAATTAATACGTTTTGTCCCTAGTTTAGGCTGAAGATATTTTGTGCTTGGAGCTCTAGCTTATAAGGAGCATCCAAGGAATAGTTTAGGAGAGCTCTCACTACATAATATAATTTTTAGAATCATTAGAATTAGTTTTTCTTAGACTTCTCTCTTGTTTATCTCTCTAATTCTTGTTAGCTTCCTTCAACCTTGTCGCCGGGCTTCAAATGGTTTTTAGTAACAAAGTCTTCTTCCCTTAATCTATTTATTTACTTATTATGCTTTCTTTAATTATTATTTGTTCATCTTCAAGCATGAGTAGTTAAATCTTTAATTCTTAGCAAGGGTGATTCAAGGGTTGCAAGGGCAGATTCGAGGCCTTAATGTGCATAATATATTCTTACTGCCATATTCAACTACTTGTCGTTTTAATTACATCTTCGCATTAAAAAAATTTGAGGCTTGATCAACTGATTATTATTTTGTGTGAATGCTGCCATCTTTGTGATGAATACGGAAGGAAAATTTCATGGAACAAGTAGGCATCTGTTTAGTCTTGACTGCGCTGTAGTGGTCTCGAATAGATAGGGTGAGTAGTTGATTAGAGCGAGGTCACGAGCCTGACAAACTGAGGGACTTTTAGCTCTAGATCTGTCTTTTCTTATCTTCATGGGCAGTTTGAGTATGGCCCTCCCGCATTCGTGCCAGGAGTGATGGCAAACTGTCAAGACTACCTCATATGTGGAAACCGATGGGAGGGGGGGGGGTAGTTTCTCTTAAGAGAAAAGTAGGGGATATCCGAGGAATCTGGTCCCTATGTCATTTCTATGATGTCTTGAATATAATATCCTTGTGCTGATGACGATCGGGCCCCCGAATGCAACCCAAGAATGCCTTTGCTAAGATCCTTCTCTACCTGATTATTTTTGTTTGATTATCACTCTGTTTTATTATTTCTGAACTTATTCACTGATTTGCTTTGTTTTATCCTTCGGGACCCCGAATTGACAACTCAAGGTCCCGAATACTATTTTCTTAGTTAGAAATTGTTAGCTCCCAATCTCTCTTGGCTAACTCGTTTAGCCAAGTAACCCCCCCCCCCCCCCCCCCCCGAGTGTTACTTTACATGTTTTTGTCCTGTGATTTCATTCAAGACCTTGAATCAGTCTCTCTCAATCCCCGTATTCGACCCTGACTACCACTGTACACATTATCCATTGTGCACACATTTTCAGGCATTATAAATCTTCATTTGACTGACGATCATTCGAGCTATTGTTCGAACTTACTCGGGTCCAATAAAAGCTCGAACGAAAATAATAATAAAAAATAAAAAAGCTAAAAAATGTGATAAAATACTAAAAATTCTAAAATTCGTGTGATGACCTAAAACGAAGAAATAACTAGTAAATGACTAACGGATAATTAAAAATGTGATTTTTAAGGCTAAAAATATTAATGATAATAATAACAAAAATACGTGACGGAAAATTGAAAACGCGATTTCGAATGCTGACGACGCTAACGACGATGATAAAAATGCGATGAGGATTGAAAAATGCTAATGACAGTAAATTAAATAAAAATGACAGTAAGTTAAATAAAATGACGGAAATGCTAAATTTAATTAAAAATGGCGTCAAAATTCAGGTATCAACAATCAAAAATTGAGTTTTCAGACAACAAAGATAACCTAATGGACTATCAATATTTCTATTGATCATAATCACAACAATCAACTACACTGCATTTGTATTGACCACATAACCACAATCATCATTTGCAGGGCAACAACAAAGAATATATGATCAAAATTCAACTCAAGACAGAATTATTCCTAGCATAAAATTAAATGCCAATCATTTTTTAACAAAATAAATCCACAGTGAAAACCAAGAATCATACTGGAGGGATGATTCGAAACTCCAACTTCAAAGTTACCCGAATGCCTAATCTTTAGAACAGAAATAAACTGCTTGCCACGAAAAGAAAAGTAAATTCAAAACCCTTGAAAATCGTACTTTATATATTCAAAAATAAAATAAAAATGTAAACCGCCTCGATTGCCTTCTCCTAGCGCGATGGTGATGGTAGCGATACAACAACTATCAAAAGTAACTTAAGAGGTGAAAACAGAAAACCCTAATTGAGGAGTTGCAATAGCAAGCACTTATAGTGGAAGAGAGAAGGACTGCAATGAGGAAGGGGATGATGAGAGAAGGCGCAGATGAGGACAACAACGGAGGCAGCTGCGATTGAGGAGGAGAGAGCAGCGGAGGAGTACAACAACAAAGGAGGAGACGAACGAGGACAAAGAGAAATAAAGAAATGGCTGCTTCTTTTTTGTAATAAAATTAAACCTAAGGTTATTTTTGTCTTTTAAAAAAATATACTTAAACTGAAAAAGTTTGTTTTCAAACTTAGAGAATAACTTTTTGTTATTTTCTTATGTCAAGTATAAATTTAGAAAATAGAAAAATAATTTTCATTTCCAAATTAGAAAATAATGTCTCGTGAACACAATATTCATTTTTCTTTTTCTATTTTCTATTTTCTGGAAAAAAAGGAAAATCTTCCTTTACATGAACAACCCCATGATGTCTCAGTATTATGTTCTCACCTCTGTTTATAATATTTTTTTGCCTATGACTGATTTTCCAGCACTTTTATAAAACTATGCGATTATATATTTGTTGGTGCCTTGGTGGTGTAGCTAGCTAGGTTTAATAATTTATCCTTATCTTTAAGGATATAGTTAATTAGAATCTTACAAAGTAGAGCTAGTAATTAATCTAGTTTTCTTTACCATCGTGTGAATGATACGATAGGACTATCGTATAAGTGATTATTGATATTATCTTTATATGAAAAAATATGTTTATTTGTTGAAAATATTTTAGTAAGGTGACTCAATGTACATGAATATTGTTTGAATGAACTAAGAAATATTTATGATTCAGAAAAAAAGAAGTTAATAATAAACCCACAATGGTAGATGTGATCATGTGAGTCTTGGTTACAAAAGAGATGATAATGATAGACAGTTTGAATTGCAGCTGAAATTCCAAGAAAATTAGGGTTAGTGAAAGCTTCTCCCTTGATGAGATTGAGGCCCTAGTAATTAAGCAATTTTTAAAAATTTAATATTTCTTATAAAATGAGAAAGATAAAATGTCTGAGTTTGAGACATATTCTATCTACTTGGACAAGGAAAAAAAACCTAGAAACATGGTCATAGGACCATGGTCTATGAATAAAATAAAATCTAGACTGTCGAAGACAACGAATCCATGGCTCCCACCAACACAAATATTTAACTAAAACATTATTTAAAGGTGGTGATCAAAGTTGAAAACCCTATCTATTCGTTCATTCATTTGTTTCTTTAGATCTTCCCATTGATGGATGCATTTAATTTTCTACTAATATACTGCAACTTGTAACTCCTTTTCCCATACTAATTGTTGTATATAAGGACGACAGTCTTGATTTAGATGGGAAAAAGCTACATCAATCAACCAAAACACCCGCAAAAATAAGATCAAACAATAATGGATCTTTCTCATCCAAATCTATTAAATTCACCACCACCGTCTGATCCTTTTCCCTTTCCAGATCCGTTATTTTGGGACGATCCAGATCTTATTTCCCAATTCAGCGACCCCATAAAAACTGAAAAATCCGAGTCGGAAGAAGTCGAACCTGAAAAACCATATCCAAGCCCTAAATCGCCGGCGACGCCGAGTAGTAAGCAGAAGTCGTGCAGAGGGGTGAGGAAGCGGCCGTGGGGGAAGTACGCGGCGGAGATTAGGGATTCGACGCGGCGGGGGGTGCGAGTTTGGCTGGGGACGTTTGATACGGAGGAGGCGGCGGCGATGGCTTATGATCAAGCGGCATTGTGTTTGCAGGGAGAGAAAGCGATCCTCAATTTTCCAGTGGAGGAAGTGAGGAACTCGCTCAAAGGAATGAGTCTGACGACGACATGTCGTTCTGATGAAGGGAGATGGTTTTCGCCGGCGCAGGCGCTCAAGAAAAGGTATACTCTGATGAACAGGAAAAGGGTAACTGGGAAAAAAAATAAAAATGAATTACTAATTAGGGAAGAAGAAGAAGAGGTGTTGGTGTTGGAAGATCTGGGCGCTGAATACTTGGAGCAACTTTTGGTGAGCTCATGTGAGAATAACACCACTTGATTGCTGCATTAATCTGGGATTTTTATAAAAAAATAAGGAAAAAAAAGTTTGCGTCATGAATTGCACATCTGTTGTTCTAATTATGAGTATATAATTTCTTGTGCAGTGATGGTGAAATGAGTTCTTCTTTCTTTCTTGATTAATCAGTACTCAATCACTGGTTCTGTAAATAATTAATATTTCCAGTAATTTAACTATTCTTTATTTTCCGTACAAATTAATTAATTACGATTCCATCTTATAGAAAAAAGACCAGTTAACGAACAAAATTAGAATTAAAAATCTATCAAGAAAAAAAAAGTTTAAAATAAAAATATTACGTTTAATTGTGATGCATGTACTATTTTTAATACTAATTTTGTACTGGTCTTTTTTCTATAAGATGGAATCGTAATTAATTAATTTTTACAGAAAATAAAGAATAATTAAATTACCATCACCATTCTTCTTTTTTCAATAACTACTGGAAATATGAATTATTTACTAAAAAAAAGTTTAAAATAAAAATAGTCCATTTAATTTCTTTCCTAAAAAATATAATGTCGAAATTTTACGAGTATTGTCAATGTAATTAACTCCTATATTCAACAAAAAGTACTGATAAAAGGTAAATATATTTAGTTTGGATTTTCATTGTGTTAATGTTAAAAGCATAATGGAAGAATGTGAGTGTGAATTACCCCCCAAAATCTTTTAGGGGGTGTTTGGTATAAAATCATGTTAGAGTTCAATTCATTTCATTAATAGAGTTCAATTAGAATTCAATTGAACTCTATTAATAAATGAACTATAGTGATTGGTATAACAATATAAAATTGAAAGAATTCAATTGAAATGAAATGAACACATTATTTGTAATGGCTAAAAAATGATTTCATTTTACTTATTTGACCATTATACCCCTAAATTAAAATTTACCCATAAAATAGAAAAAAAAATTAACCGTTCAATCTTTGATAATTGAACTGGTAAATTTTCATACCAACGGATATGACGTTTTATAATATATCAAAATGAAATATCAAGTATATCAAAAGTTAAAAATAAAGAAACAATCTAAAATTCAAATTAGTAATTACTATTTGTTGATACCCAAATATTAACGCGATTAATTTAAATCATTGTTTTGGCTCGTTTTTTTCCATTTTTGTACATTTTTTACCGTTTTGGCTCGTTTTTTATCGATTTGGCTCGTTTTTACCGTTTAATCTCATTTCCACCGTTTTATCTCGCTTTTTACCATCTCAGCTCGTTTTTTATCGTTTTTTCTCATTTATTACCGTCTTGTCTCATTTTTCACCGTTTTGTCTCATTTTTTACCATCTTGGCTCCTTTTTTAAAGTTTTGGCTCATTTTCACCATTTTTCTCGTTTTTCACTGATTTGGCTCATTTTTTACCGATTTGGTTGGTTCTTCTCCCCTTTATCTCGTTTTTTTCCATCTTGGCTCATTTTTTACCGTTTTTCACCATTTTGTCTCATTTTTTTATCATTTTGGCTCTTTTTCACCATTTTGACTCATTTTTTATCATTTTATCTCGTTTTTCACCATTTTTGCTCATTTTTTACCATTATGGCTCGATTTGCTCCGGTTCTCCAAAACAGTTCCAATATAAAAAAATGACACTTTCCGGTTCGGTTCTCCAAAATGATTCCAAAAAAACAAAAAATAGAAACTTTCCGGTTCTCCAAAATTGTTCCAATATAAAAAAAATGGAACTTTCGGGTTCGGTTTGGTTCTCTAAAACGGTTCCAAAAAAATGGCATAAAACTAGTCAAGATGATAAAAAATGAGCAAAAACTGTAAAAAAGATAAAAAAAAGTAGCCAAGATGATGAAAAACGAGCAAAAATGGTAAAAAAATGAGCAAAAATTATAAAAATGGATGAAAAATGAGCCAAAATAATGAAAAACTAGCCAAAATGATAAAATGAGCAAAAACAATAAAAATTAGCAAAAGGTGTAAAAATTGTTGAAAAATGAACAAAAACGATGAAAAACAAGCAAAAACGGTACAAAATGAGCAAAAACTATAAAAATGATAAAAAACGAACAAAAATGATAAAAACGAGCAAAAACGGTAAACAATGAGCAAACATGGTGAAAAATGAGCAAAAACGGTAAAAAATGAGCAAAAATGAGAAAAAATGGTAAAAAAACGTGCCAAGATGATGAAAAACGAGCAAAAATGGTAAAAAACGTGCCAAGAAGATGAAAGATGAGCAAAAATGGTAAAAAATGTGCCAAGATGATAAAAAATGAGCAAAAATTGTAAAAAAACGGTGAAAACAAGCAAAAATGGTAAAAAAACGATAAAAAAATGTGCCAAGATGATGAAAAACGAGCAAAAATGATAAAAAACAGTAAAAAAGGAGCAAAAAGGTAAAAAACTACCCAAGATGGTGAAAACGAGCAAATATGATGAAAAACGATCGAATACGGTAAAAAACGAGCCAAATTGGTAAAAAACTAGCCTAACTGGTGAAAATGAACCTAAGTAGTAAATTTTCACTTAATTATAGAAAAATAAAATAATTTGGTGAAATAATTTTATTAAGTAAAAGCTTAGGGCTTTTAAGTAATTATCTAATTAAACTTTCCGGTTCGGTCCGGTTCTCCAAAATTGTTCTAATATAAAAAAATGGAACTTTCCGATTCGGTTTGGTTCTCTAAAATGGTTCCAAAAAAATGGCATGAACCTAGTCAAGATGATGAAAAATGAGCAAAAACTGTAAAAAAAGATTAAAAAAAATAGCCAAGATGATGAAAAACGAGCAAAAATGGTAAAAAAAAAGAGCAAAAATTGTAAAAATGGATGAAAAATGAGCCAAAACGATGAAAAAGTAGCCAAAATGATAAAATGAGCAAAACGTGTAAAAATTGTTGAAAAATGAACAAAAACGATGAAAAACGAGTAAAAATGGTAAAAAATGGGGGAAAATGAGCAAAAATGGTAAAAAAGCATGCCAAGATGATGAAAGATGAGCAAAAATAGTAAAAAATGTGCCAAGATGATAAAAAGCGAGCAAACATGGTAAAAAAACGGTGAAAACAAGCAAAAATGGTAAAAAATGATTAAAAAAATGTGCCAAGATGATGAAAAACAGCAAAAAACGAGCAAAAATGATAAAAAACTGTAAAAAAGGAGCAAAAAGGTAAAAAACTGTAAAAAAGGAGCAAAAAGGTAAAAAACTACCCAAGATGGTAAAAACGAGCAAATATGATGAAAAACGATCAAAGACGGTAAAAAATGAGCCAAATTGGTAAAAAACTAGCCTAACTGGTGAAAATGAACCTAAATAGTAAATTTTCACTTAATTATAGAAAAATAAAATAATTTGGTGAAATAATTTTATTAAATAAAAGCTTAGGGCTTTTAAGTAATTATCTAATTAATTATTAAAAAACCAAATGAATTCTTCAACAATCGCACCTATTTTGGCATGAATTCTATCCTTTGTTAATTGTTATAGAATTGAATTGAATTAAAAAAGTGTATAACAAACACTAAATTTGGGAAGAGTTCAGTTCAGTTCATCCTAAATTTTGATACCAAACAACCTCTTACTAAAGAGTAAAAGGAAAAAGATGAAACAAAATCCGTCACAATTTTAAATTTTTTTAAAAGTATTTAGAGTTTTATGAAAAGAATAGTACATGCTCACAACTTTTAATTCCTTTAATGATTTTTAGTGCCGACACACTAATCTAAATATAAAATTATTTAAATACATAAACTATACTCAACAATTACATTCTCCTCTAAAATAACCAGAAAAGACAGCTAGGGATAGAAATCTTAAAAAGTTGTTATATAATATCAAATGGAAAAATAGTAGCACAAGACAACTGTTAATTTCTTTAATGATTCTTTGTGTTGACACGTTAATCTAAATATAAAATTATCTAAACATAAATTATAATTACTTACGCATCTTAATAATGGCATCTTTTTTTAAAATAATTAGAATATACAGCTAAGTCTGTCGTTTTCTATATCAAAAAATATGTTATGTTTTTAACGAGTAAAATATCACATTATTCTAGTCAAATCAACCTAATCATTTATTTTATTATATAATTATATTCACCTCGTGTAATTCTTATAAATTAAAGGTAGGATTTTGTGTATCAATTAAATTAAGTTATTTGATGTAGTATCCATTTAAGGTATACGCGAAAGAATTTTACTCCTAATATATTGACGTAAGCAAATTTGGCGGCATATAGCCGTCACAGAATTGTCGCCTAGTGTTTTGTCTCTTGTACCTCGTGTAACGTTGCAATCCCATCCTTTCGGGCTTTAATTAAAATACTCGGAGAACAGTTCAAACTTGGGTTCTTACGCCCTTCTCTATTCATATTTACTCTCATAGTCTTAGTATTTTATAAGAATAAGTAGGTCGGATGACTAGGGGTGTACACGGGCCGGTCCGGGCCGGTTCTTGAGTTAGAGCCGGACCGGACCGGACCGGAATTAACTGTTTTGGGCCAGGACAGAACCGGACCGAACCAGACACTTCCGGTCCAGGTTGGGCCGGTTCTGAATTTTTCGGGTCGGACCGGGCCGGTTCCGGTTCTGACCCGGAATTTTTTTTTAATTTTTTTTTTTTTGTATTTATGAGGAGGAGTTAAGTTAGAAGGAAAAAAGAAAGTGGGAGCCAAGAGGATTTGAACCTCTACCCTTTAATATGGTAGGTGAGGTGTTAACCATTAAACCAAATGGAAACTTTGATATCATTGTGCGTGTATATATATATATATTTGTTTTGTATATATATATTTCCGGTTCTACCGGTTCCCGGATTTTAGAGGTTGGAGAACTGAAACCTTAATTATTTATTGATAATAATTAATAGTTATATTATTAATAATTAATGGTCTTATTTTATACATATTAACTATATAAATGACTATTAACATTTTATTTCTTAGGTCATATAACATCCTTAATAAAATTTTGTATTTAAAATAACAAATAAAAAGAAAAAAATGAGGACTTTTAATTGAGTTTAAAAGAAAAAAAGGAAAAATGTATAATACATTAGTAATTTAAACATTAACACAATTTAAATTAAAAGCATAAAACTCTAAACAATTAGTAAATTTTAATTTTATGACAATTGATAATAATTAATAACTATATTATTAATAATTAATGGTCTTACTTTATACATATTAACTATATAAATGGCTATTACAATTTACAATAACATATTACTAGTATGTGTCATCTTAACTATATAAATGGCTATTAAAATTTTATTTCTTAGGTCATATAACATCCTTAATAAAATTTTGTATTTAAAATAACAAATAAAAAGAAAAAAATGAGGACTTTTAATTAAATTTAAAAGAAAAAAAGGAAAAATGCATAATACATTAGTAATTTAAACATTAATACAATTTAAATTAAAAGCATAAAACTCTAAACAATTTGTAAATTTTAATTTTATGACAATTGATAATAATTAATAACTATATTATTAATAATTAATGGTCTTACTTTATACATATTAACTATATAAATGGCTATTATAATTTACAATAATATATTATTAGTATGTGTCATCTTAACTATATAAATGGCTATTAAAATTTTATTTCTTAGTTCATATAACATCTTTAATAAAATTTTATATTTAAAATAACAAATAAAAAGAAAAAAATGAGGACTTTTAATTGAGTTTAAAAGAAAAAAAGGAAAAATGCATAATACATTAGTAATTTAAACATTAACACAATTTAAATTAAAAGCATAAAACTCTAATCAATTAGTAAATTTTAATTTTATGACAATTGATAATAATTAATAACTATATTATTAATAATTAATGGTCTTACTTTATAGATATTAACTATATATGGTTATTACAATTTACAATAGTAATATATTACTAGTATGTGTCATCTTAACTATATAAATGGCTATTAAAATTTTATTTCTTAGTTCATATAACATCCTTAATACATTTTTGTATTTAAAATAACAAATAAAAAGAAAAAAATGAGGATTTTTAATTGAGTTTACAATTATATTACTAGAAAAAATATATACATACATGAGAAATTTTAATATAGTTTAGAAGGAAAAAAGAAAGAGAATGAGTTAAGTTTAGAAAGAAAAAAAAGTTGGAGCCAAGATGATTTGAACCTCTCCCCTTTAATACAATAGGTGATAAGTTAACCATTGAACCAAATGGAAATTTTGATATTATTGTACGTATATATATATACATATATATATACTTCCGGTTCTCCGGGCCGGTTCCCGGATTTAGAGGGGTGGAGAACCTGACCGAACCGAAAATTCCGGTCCGGTCCGGTCCGGGTCTAAAAAAAAAACAAAAACCCGGGCCGGGCCGGTCCGGGTCAAAAAAAGGCCGGTTCCAGGCCGGTTCCAGGCCGGTTCTTGTACACCCCTACGGATGACGCACTATTTAACCCCAAAAAATTCCGTAATTTTTTCGAACAACGTCTGAGAAAAAATTCGGAATTTTTTGGAGTCAAATAGTGCATCATCTGATTTTCTCGATATGCGTATCTACAGTGCGGGCATCATCTAATAAAAGACGGAGGGAGTATCTGCGTAACTATCTAAGTTTTATCCTTTTAGAAAATTATCTGTACTCATTTTTATACATGCACCTGTATTTTATATACTAGACAATAAATAAGGAGTGCAAGCAGACAATATGTTTGCTAGGTTTTTTTCTTTCTTCTTGAGGAATCTGATTGGCAGCATCAAAATGCTGAAATGATTGATATGATAGAATCAAAATGCAATGTCGGCCAATGTGATCACCACCAGAAGAAAAACGTGGAAAAAGAGATCAGCAAATTTTATTTTTGACCCCAATCCAATCAATTAAATAATAAGGTTGAATATTACTTTCTCTTCTTTTTTTTAGATACCCGGTGAGAATTAAAATCTTTTTTCAGACTCGACGATTATAATGATAATTAAAATTTGAAATATATAATTAATTTTATCTAATGAGAACAGTTAAAATATTTTAATAATTCTCTAGAAATAAAACATTTGAAATTGTATTTATTTTATATTATTAGTAGCTCATTAATTATGTAGTTGAAAACTCTATTTTTTTTATAAAAAAAATTTGGTCATTGATCAAATATTGTGCTTCTGTTTATGGTGACAATATTCCACTTTCTAATTGAGTTCGGCTCTTCCTTAAAAAACCCGACTTTATTTTAATAAAATATCAATACAAATATTATATCGAATGGTCTATGATCATGATTTTATCTCATGAAAAGTATAAAAAACTCATTTTTAAAAAATTAAATAAAATAAGAAAAGTGGATATATAATTACTCATCTTGAGATAGAGATTACGTTGTTGTAATTTTTAATTTATTTTGTTCATTATATAGAGTAAGAAAATTGAATTTGTTTAAAAATAAAGAATAAAAAAGATGAGAGAGAGAAGAGAAAGAGAAGCATAGGGTTGGGCTGAGTTTAATTGAGTACCTAAAGAGTACCCATACCCAAACCCAATTAAACTCATATATTTTAGTTTAAATGGGTATAATACCCATTTATACCCATTTAAAAATTTAACTAACTCATTTAATACCCATACCCATTTAATTAATTGGGTATGAGTGTATATTTGCCACCCGTAGCTCACATACAATACTATACGCGGCTGACTCATCTCATCACACAGCTAACATATAGCCATCAATTAAAGTTGGAGAAATAATTAACGAGTGTGTAGACTGGATAGGTGTCTTAAAAATTCTAATATAGCACGAACCACAATCTTATTGGTTTGGAGGCAAAAGGAATATTTAACTTAATGAAACTATGATTAAAAATAGTAATGGTACGAATTACAAGCTTATTGGAGGAAATAAAAGAATATTTAAGTTATTAAAGCAATCAAAGTTGTGGAAGTGCAGCTTTATTCAAGGGCACTCGAAGGGGGGGACCATTCAAGCTACACACAGCAACATGCAACACACATCCATTCCAGAGTTCAGACCAATATCAAATGCAATCAGAAAAATTAAAATCCAATTAGCATATGTATTCGACGTTATTGTGCTGGCGGCTATCCTGACATGAACATGATGCACATGACAAGGGTGTGGAATTCAAAAGTTTATAGCCATAAACAGATAAATTCTCAAAATGTTAAGACTTTTTTTTTTTTTTGAAAAGTCAAAATGTTAAGACTGAATCCATCCAGAAATGGTGGTAGAAACTTATCTTCGGAACTCTCTTGAAAACACAGCAGCAGTATTCAAGAGAACATTGTAAACTTGCAAGTTACGCGTGCTCTATATTATTGACAGTAACAGAGTAAAACTTGGGTACATCATGATGTACCTACATCATAATATAGGATGATGACACGTGTCCAAAAGTGTTAAGAATAGTGGTATTCTAGCACTATTTGGAGTACGTATCATCATCCTAAATCATGATGTAGGTATATCATGATGTACCCAAGTTTTTTCGGACAGTAACGTCAAACCAGGAAGACTACAAGTCTCAAGACAAATAACATCCCACCATCAAGACAGTAACCTCCCACCATAATTATAACAGTTATGTTCCTATATTTATCCTACCATTAAGACCTGTAATTATTATTGTAATGAATCTCTCATTGTTGTTGTTGTATATATATGGACAAATACATTAATACTAGGTGCACAATGGCAGCAAACATTGTTGTCCCATTTTCTCAAGTTCTATGTATAATGTAAAGTTAAAATCAAAATTAAAGTATGATATTAATATAAAATTAACACATAATATTTGAAATTAAATAATTAGAATAAAAAAACTCATCAATTATCAATAAGCAATACGTTAATACAATGATTAAAGTACTTAAAATGTTACTCTATTATTGTTCAATATTCTTTCTTTTAATTTCACATTTATAATCTTAAACTATTTATTTCAATAAAATAAATACTAATACTAATAAAAAAAAGGTTATTCATTTTAGTTAATTAATAAATAAAACCAAACATATGATTAAATAATATATATCAATCAAAGTTTATTCATCTTATATTTAGATCTTAATAGTCATTTAATCTTACTGTTATTATAATTTATTATATTTTAACTAAAATTACATTGCATACATATATACTAACAAAAGACAATACACTAAAAAAACCAAAACCTTATATTACATAGGGTCTGTTTGGCGTTCCAGTTCAGGCTGGAAATGGTCAGTGAAGAAATGTTCAGTGGGAAAATGACTTTTGGGAAATGGAGTGTGCTGTTTGGTAAAAAACTGTAAAAGTTCAGTGGGATATCTGAGGTGTTTGGTAAAACAGTTTTTCAAAACTATGGTTTGGATGTAAAATGACCATAAAGGGTATAATTTATTTTAAGTGTTATAATTAATTTTTTTATTATCTTTATATATGTTTTTAATCATTTTATTTATAATCTAACATCTACCAAATACTTATCTAATATCATAAATAAATTAAACTTATTTAAATCATAAATAAATTAAAATTTATTAATACCATAAAAAATTTGAGTTTTTAATACCATAAATAAATAAAAGATATTTATCTAATATAATAGAAAAATAAAGCATATTTGGAAATACATGAATAACTTACATATTTCCTATTTTTTAAAAAAGTAATCAAAATAATTGTTAGATTATAATTATTGTATAATTATTAATTAAAACTACTCTTAATGACTATCAACCAATCATTCTTAATTTAATTAATTTGCGTGGAGTATGACAAAGTTTAAAAATTAACTCCTTTAATGAAGTTATAAGGTAAGGACTCGAAAAATATCATCCGGAACAAAATCAGAATTTCGATCCATTCTTTTAAAATCAGGATCATTCACAATTTATGATCGTGTTAACAAGTGTCGACACATTTCAGAATAGAATCATGCAAAAACTACTAAAATAACGATTGTTAAGTTAGTGTCTGGCATCTTTTAAACAAGTCATCCTTCTACAGTATAACATTTCTCATGGGTGTATCTACAAATGCGTAGACTATATGCATTACAGGTTAAGCATTGCAGAAAACAAATTATTCCAGCATGTCTGCAAAACCTGAACATGATGTCCAAAGTAACAAACTGGACAAACCCAGACCATCGAATGGATCCATATTGTTTAGAGCCGAGTAGAAGAATAGTCCTTGCATGAAGCTCAGCACCCCTACAGTCTTAGAAAGTCCAACATCAGTGGCATCGATGTTTGCCATGCATAGAGTGAAGTTACATGTGTTGCAATGTGTTTATTCCGTATTCTGTAGCAAGTAGGCTCACATTGCAACATCTGGGTCCAATCTCTTTGCGCTTCAAAGCTTCAACCTCTTGTTCTTTCTGCTTTTCCCGTACTTGAAGCATTTCTAGCCTGGAAGAGAATGTCAAATTGGTAAATATTAGAACAAATGTCGGCAATGAACTTAAAGATGACTCATTTACCATTATAACATTTTAGGTGAACTCTCACTAAGGCCAATAGTTTATGACTCACTTAAACTTTCTTTTGCTAAACAAAACATATTAAACAAATATTGTTTGAAGTCTGATATTCCATCAAGCAAAGGAAAGGTACGTCTGGAATGCCAAAGCCATTTAGGGTTTTCACAATAAAGAAGTGTACTAAACACATTATTAAGGCATCACAACACTAGCAAAGCTGCTCTTAAGAAACATGCAGGTTTGATCGTAAAGAGAGAAAAGGAAAGAGGTAAAGCAGCATTGCACATTGAAAATCACGTTCATTGTTGCTATAAAGAAAACTTATGATATATGAAGATGAATCTTTACAAAAAGTATACAGCAACGCAAACATAATAATTCATCAATCAAATGGAATTTCGATTATAACAAATCTGAAACTGGAAAAAACAAGAAAGAAAAATCCAATATCCCTCATCAGTTTCAACTTCTGACTGAGACTCAACCTAACTGGTCACCAATGGCAATCTATACAAAACCAAAATTGAAAAGATTTGATCATAATGAAGAGACCTCACATATTCGTTTCTTTCTGAAAAAACCATTAAACAGGCAACATTAAAATTTGAAAACATCTTTGAATTATACAGATCCAAGAAAAACCACCTTAAACCCTAAAATCAAAATTGCGCAGTCTAGCTTGCCAACAACATAGTAGTAAAAAATCCAGCTCGCTTGACCATATCTTCGAATACATCTCAGTAACTAAAAACATAAACTCTAAATACAAATGCATAGCACAGAAAGCTGAAAACAATTCACAATTCTCATATAATGTGTTAATTCATTCACTGAAAGGAAAAGAAGAAGGAATACTTACCACATATCAATTTCTCTGATAATCCCATACTTTCCCCATGAATTAGTAACTGCTACTTTTTTTACCTCTCTCAACCAAAAAGCAACCACTACAGCACTTGACGTATTACTACCCTCTTCGGCAACAAGTGACCAAGAAGAAACAGAGAATCACACACATAATTATCAGCCACAGGCCATGCTCTATACATATCTGAAATCTCCAGCATTTCTTCACAATCTATTTCTTGTTTTACTCCGGATACGAAAGGCATAGAGACACATGGATCAGATCAATAAAAAGAACATCATAGTTCAATCCCACCTGATGTGGAGGTAGAATACATTTTAAACCAATATGAACACAAATACCAATTTGATTGCTAACTGAACATGTTAACAAATTCAAATATCAATCTCAGACAAAGTATTCCAATAAATCTACACAATTAAAAAGTTGTCGCGGTTGGATCTGGGTCAACTCATGTTTCGGGAGACTAGTTCAAAATCACACACACCCTTCCAATCTCGATCTTAAGAAACGAAACAAATCAAATCAGCTGATGAAAACGAAAACAAACGGTTCCCTAGTTGTTATACATATCTCTAAAAAGCAAACAGAAAAAAAATCAAACTCCAGATCCATGATTTTCATAACCTTCTTCCGTCAATATAGGAAAAGAAACGAAAGGAGAACGAGATAATAAAAGAAGGAAAGGGGTCTGAAAGAAGAGACCGTCGCCGTCCTTGTACAATAGGTTGAACACCTCCTTGAACTCTGAGATCTGGCCATCAGTGAGCTGATCCTCTGCGGACTAATTAGCCGCAGTTGCCAATAATTTTTTTTGGGTGAAAACCCTAATTTTGCGGGAAGATCGGGAAGATGAGGAGAATGAGGAGTTTGAGAGTCGATGTCTGATGAGAATGAGTTCTTGTGTAGTTTTTATACCTGGTATTTTTGTAAATAAGGTGAACTTATGTTAATATTTTTGTCCACTAATTGTTCAGCCCTCCATCCCGACAACGAAGAAAACCCTGGATTGGCCACTGGTCCAATTTGGGCCATTCCCAAAACAGGCAAAATGCTGGGTTGCCCACCCAAAAATTGTCATTTTCATTTGTTGAATGGTGTTTACCAAACACCATTCAACTCATTTCAGTTTGGGAATGCTGGGTTGGGTACCCAACCCAGACTCCCAAACAGGCACATAATGATAACTAGACAAACGGTGAAGCCGCTGCAGTTGTTAAATGTTTGATTTAAATTATTTTTTTTAATTATAATTTGATCACATCATTCACCCATAATATCTTCACCAACACTCTATGGATGCCTTTTTCCCTTCATTTTTACCCATTTTTACAACCTGAAAATGTCCCATTTATAGGCAAGCTTCAATGTCTAGAAGTAGAATTGAAAGAGAGAGACTTTTCACACTGTGATGGGCCGTGGCTAGGGGTGGCAAAAATCTACCCATATCCAATGGGTACTCATACCCAACTAATTTAAGTGGATATGGGTGTTAAATGAGTTAGTGCAATTTTTAAATGAGTATAAATGGGTAATATACCCATTTAAACTAAAATAGGTGGGTTTTATTGGGTTGGGTAATGGGTACCCAATGGGTACTAATTACACTCAAATCAATCCTATATCTCTACTTCTCCTCTCTCTCTCATCTTTTTTATTTTTTATTTTTAAACAAATTCAATTTTCTTACACTATATAATGAACAAAATAAATTAAAAATTACAACAACGTAATCTCTATCTCAAGATGAGTAATTCTATATCCACTTTTCTTATTTTATTTAATTTTTTAAAAATGGATTTTTTATACTTTTCATGAGATGAAATCATAATCATAAATCATTTATATACATATATAAAATGCGTCCATGTTAGTTAATTTATCTTTTTAAATAATTAAATTTATTGTTATTATAATTAGTAGACTAAGCTTTGTTTTTAATTTGTAAAATCAATATAATATTTGTATTGATATATATTTTCTTTTTTTGTAATAATATGATTTTTTGTTTGCTTATAAAATATATATATAGAGAGCTATCAATCCGGGTCCGTGGACCCGGACCCGACCGGTCCCGTTTTTATACGGAACCAATTTCTGGTCCCGGTCTCGGCCTGGCTAAATCGTCCGAGTCCGGGACCAGACTCGGACCCTATTTTTTTTTTTTTCATTTATTTTTATTGTTGCGAATGGAAAAGTAGAGTTGCAACTTTATTGTGTCTAATATCTGCATCAGATGGTGGGTGGTGCACTTTGTAATCACACAAATTGTCAATGGTGCTGGTCTCTTACTTCATTGTCTTGCAAAATTATACATAAGAAGTTTGATTAAATGAAAAGCAATTGAAACAGCCAAGTAATTGAATTAGAGAAAGCAAAGTAATTAATTAGAGAAATTGAAACAGAGCAGCGGTTGATTAAATGAAAAGCAATTGATTAATTTGATTTAATTGAACGAAAGCAAGAAATTTAAATTAATTAGAGAAATAAAAACAGCCAGGCCCAGCAAAATCAAATTGAAAGCAATTGATTAATTAAACTTTAAATTAAAACAGAGCAGCGGTTGATTAAATGGAAAACAATTGATTAATTTGATTTAATTGAATGAAAGCAAGAAATTTAAATTAATTAGAGAAATCAAAACAGCCAGGTCCAGCCAAATCAAATTGAAAGCAATTGATTAATTAAAATTTAAATTAAAACAGAGAAGTTGATTAAATGGAAAGGAAGCAAATTACCAGGTGTGGTCACTGGTCAGTGATGTGGCTGCGGCGTCGACGGTGTGGTCAGTGGTGTGGCTGCGGCGGCGTCGGTTTGGTCAAACCCGAGCTTAAATGGTCAAACTCGAGTCTAAATGGTCAAACTCGATCCTAAATGGTCAAACCCGAGTCTAAACAATAAAATCCGAGCCTAAATGGTTAAACTCGAGCCTAAATGGTCAAACCCGAACCTAAACGACAAAATCCGAGCCTAAATTTTTCAAACCCGAGCCTAAATGGTCAAACCCGAGCCTAAATGGTCAAAACCGAACCTAAATGATAAAACCCGAGCCTAAACGGTCAAACCCGAGCCTAAACGATAAAATCATCATATACAGTCAAAATCGAGTCACATAGTCAAATTTTGTCAAAATCTACATTTTTTTGTCAAACATAATATTTTTAATCTTAATAAGAAAATATATTTATTGAGTGAGAATGATTTAAATGGGTGTAAATGGGTATAAATGCGTGGATATGATTAAATGGGTATAAATGGGTATAGGTACCCATTTAAAAAATTATATGGGTAATAAATGGGTATGATACCCATACCCACCCATACCCATTTAATCATTACCCATACCCACCCATTTGCCACCCCTAGCCGTGGCCCAAACTCTTAATCTTAAACCCCAACAACAACAATTCAGTGAAATCCAAATGCAGGCCCATCACTCCGCGTGATTTCGCAAATTAGGACCCTGAGGTTTTTGTTAGGTAAAAAATCCGGCCCATGGGCTTTATGGTAGAGTGAGTGGGACATTTTTTAATTGTTTATTTTGGGTCATTCCAATCCCTAAATTGTTTAACAAAGTTATGTTACACACTTTTTTTAATCCTACAACTAACAACAGCTTAGAGGTTGTCTTACTAGGTAAAGGTTGATACGAACACGGAACTGATTTTCAACTTTCACCCTGCTTCTATAGAAGGAAAAAAAGAGGGCTAGAATTAAGCTAGAACTGACGCGAGAAATTAATTGTGATTTCCAAGCAACAACCTGGCCGGCCGATCAAGAAAAACATAAAGTTACCTTCATTCTCAATAAAAAGAAAAGATATTGACCACATACTAGACATGTAAGAAAAGGGCGGCCGCACCTTTGATCAATTTTCTCATCGTAATTGATTGATTAACTATTTACCATTTCCAGGAATTCATTCGAAAGTGCTCACTGTCGTTGAAAAGAGAGAATTAAGACGGGTGCCCGTTTTTGGTGGTTAGATCAATGATGGGTGGTGGCTATGTTAATTTCCTCATGCTCCCCACTCACAAGAATTCAATTAACAAAGATCCAGGAATAGTGACACTGTGTGTGGTTATGGATTGAAGATGGAAGAATTATGGGGAGAAAGATCCAGGAAGCTCCTCTACTTTAATTTATGGCCTTCAACAATGGAACTTTCCAATCTCCACTAATATTGCTTCACAAATCTATTTATATATACTATATAGGGTCCGGCCATTGAAAGCATGTCCGCATATGCGAACGTGCCTATGGTTATTGGATTTAATTACGTGGAGTTTACGGTTTATTAACTTCTTCTTTTTTCCAGATTTGGTAATTGTAAATCTTTGTCTCGGTCGCCTTCACATTTTCCTTAATAAATTAATCCACGTATTCTATTTAAACCTTTTTTTTATTGGAAAATAAAAATATGATTAATTTAAATCTGCAAGTACAAAAGGGGCGATCGCCTCGGGGCATTCCCCTATCCATACATTTCCTAAACAGGAAATTAAAGCCAATTGGCTCAACTCATGTGCGGGAACATTCGTGGTTCGCTTTGTGTGCATAAAGGAGCAACTACGAAAAGTAGATGCCAACCGTGCCACTTCCTCCAGGACCAAACCTGTATAGGTTACAGGGAACTCTTCGTTGGTCAGGGCCAAGATGTTTTGCAGGCAGTTCGACTCAATGATGACCCTTTCACACCCTCATTGCCTAGCCTACGTAAGAGCGTCTCTAAGAGCCAGCGCCTCCACAGTTGGCGCGTCGGTCTTATGTGGGAGGAAAATGGCCCCTGAGAAGATCGGCCCACCCGTTTCGTCTCGAGCTATGAAACCCAGTCCAGTCCCGGAACTCCCGACAGCTGCATCAGTGTTAACCTTGACCATCCTCGGAGGGGGAGGCAACCACTTCGGGTCGATGTGTTGGCATACAGGGGAACGAGACTTCTGTGGTGGACACCAGGCCTCCTTAAAATCTGTCAACAACTTCCCTCCCCTAATGACCACCTCCTGGGCTGATTCGTCTCGTTGGCAGAAAATCTTGTTGTTCCTTGAAGTCCACAACGACCAAAGGGTAGAGATCAAAATTTCGAGACTCAGTTCATCCAGAGACGCCCTGGCTGCTGCTAGCCACTCAACCCAATTCTCTCCATGAAGACCTGGAACTCAACCCCAGAAGTCGAATTTTGCCCACACCCCAGCCGCGAAAGGGCAAGACAACAATAAGTGTGAATTTGACTCTACCTCCTCGTTACAACAGGGGCACACCGGATCCATCAGTACTCCTCTCTTTCCCAGGTTTACTCTAGTCGGGAGGGATCCATTGCCTAGCCTCCACATGAAGTTTTTAAACTTTGGGGGGATAGTTAGCCCCCAAAGGTGTTTCCACCAACCTCTATTCGAGCCCTGGTCACTCTGGGTGACTGGCGACGTAAGACTGTGGTACCCACTGCGGATAGAATACTTCCCATGTGTAGTGCCCCTCCACACAAGAGTATCATTCGCCTCATCTCGACTAAGCGGTAGGCTTAAAATTTCTGATACTTCTTGCGGCAGAAAGAGTTGCTCCACATAGTCGACCCCGGTCTATAAGCTCAGCCACTGTTGCCTCCTCATCCAGCATGGACACCGGTGCTGCGATCATTCCGTTTGCAGTTGATGGAAGCCATGGAACCTTCCAAATCCATATCCGTTCCCCATTCCCCACCCGCCAGAAACTTCTGAAGGACCTCTCGCCCAGCCATAATGCTCCGCCAAACATAACTAGGGCGATATCCCACCCCCGCCTCTAAGAAGTCTGAGCGGGGGTAATACCTAGCGTTCCAGATTTGGGAGAGCAACGAGTGCGGGTGTTTATGTAAGCACCAACCTTGCTTAGCAAGCAATGCTAGGTTGAAATCCCGAACTTTCCTGAAGCTCAATCCTCCCACCTCTTTTGATCTACACAACTTATCCCAGGAAACCTAGTGCATCTTGCGTTCATCCGAGGTTCCCCCCCAACAGAATCTCCTAGTAGCCTTCTCGATCTCTTCACATATGGAGATTGGGATTTCAAAGTAGCTCATCACATATGTAGGGATGGATTGGATGACCGATTTAATCAGTACTTCTCTCCCTGCCTGAGATAATTTCTTCTCTTTCCACCCCCCTAGTCTCTTGCAAACCCTATCTCGAATCGATGCAAACATTCCCTTCTTAGCTCTACCAAAAGAAACTGGAAGCCCTAAATACTTCTCATGAGACTCCGTTCCCACCATGCCTAATCTTCCTGAAACTCGCGTTCTAGCATCTTGGCCGACGTTCTTGCTGAAGCAAACCTCTGATTTGTCTAAGTTGACCTTCTGACCAGAAGCCTCCTCATAGTCCTTCAGAATCGAACTGATGACCCCTGCCTTCTCCTCATTTGCCTTTGCAAAGATGAGACTGTCGTCCACATAGAACAAATGGCTGACCTCCGGGCTACCTCGACAGATCTTGTAACCATGTATCCTGTTAGCCGAGGCTGCAGTTTAGAGCATCGCCGAGAGGCCCTCTGCGCAAAGGAGGAACAAATAAGGGGACAGGGGGTCCCCCTACCGAAGACCCCTCTCTAGGTAGAACGTAGGACTAGGAGCTCAATTTAGGAGGATGGCATATGAGACAGATGTAACGCAACGCATAACCAGCGATGTCCATCCAGATGAGAACCCCATACGAGACATGATCGCCTCCAAAAAATTCCACTTAACTCTGTCGTAGGCCTTACTCATATCTAGCTTGACGCTCATCCACCCGGGACTAGAGCTCTTGGAGTTCATCCCATGGAAAATCTCTTGGGCAATCAGGGCATTGTCTGTAATGAGTCTGCCAGGAACAAAAGCACTCTGATTCTTCGCCACTACACTCGGCAGAATCTTCTTCAGGCGATTTGCCAACACTTTGGTAATCAATTTGAAAACGACGTTACATAGGCTGATTGGTCGAAACTGGGAGCACTTGGAAGGGTTTGCTAATTTAGGGATAAGGGTGATGAAGGTGTGATTGGGGTAGCTGGGGTCCTCCCCATCATTTAAAATTCCAAGAAACTTCCTTGTTGTTATTTTTATTTTTCTTAGTCTTTTCGTGTCTTTTTTCTACTCTATCAAATTTTGTTCAAACGTTATTGGGTCTTTAAAAAAACGGCAGAATCTTCTTCAGGCGATTTGCCAACACTTTGGTAATCAATTTAAAAACGACGTTACATAGGCTGATTGATCGAAACTGGGAGCACTTGGAAAGGTTTGCTAATTTAGGGATAAGGGTGATGAAGGTGTGATTGAGGTAGCTGGAGTCCTCCCCATCATTTAAAATTCCAAGAAACTTCCTTGTTGTTATTTTTATTTTTCTTAGTCTTTTCGTGTCTTTTTTCTACTCTATCAAATTTTGTTCAAACGCTATTGGGTCTTTAAAAAAATGATTCTTCCGGTATGGTCAAATTTACTCTCAAAATTCACACTCGAGATCTTAATTAAAAGTGAATGACTATTTTTTACACACCATACATACAAATATTCTTGTACTCTATTTTTTATAATTTATGACTTCATAATCATCATATAAGTATCAATTTTTTTCTCCAATTTATATCCTTTTGTTACTTTTAATTTTTTCAGATTTTTTGAATATCCTTTAGAAACTATCAACTTTAAAAAGGAATGATTCTCCCAACATAGTCTGCTCTGTACCTAAGATTCAAATTCAGCACTATCGGACCTAGCGTTTTTTTTTTCTATTTTATGACTGTATAATCACAATATTAGTACTAATTTTTTATTCAATAATAGTATATTTTTTATTCTATTAATAAATTTGCTTGATTTTGTTAACAAATTAAAACCTTTAACAAATTACCAGTTTAAATTCTTGCAAAGATAATATTAGTACCAACAAATAATCAATTAAGGATTCAATAGTGATCGAATGAAATTAATCTTATTAGAGAAAAGAAACACGAGAAGACTAAAAAAATAAAAGTAACAATAAAGAAGTTTCAAGTTTAAATGAAATACATGGATTGTTTTTATTAAGAAAAATCTAAAAACCACCATGTTAAAGAATTATCAAATCTGAAGAAGAAAGAAAATAAGAGAGAGTTAACAAACCATAAACGTTAAGTAAAATAACGATTCGTCGTATAAAAAAATGAATTATGTACGTAACTTGTTGCTTAGTTAGTAAATGCTTATCTTTTTCATAAGATAGATTACGTTTTATGAGATTTAGGAAAGGCAACACGTTAATTTTTAAATGACGATGACGATGACGATGACGGGGAATCTTGAGCCCGTTGATGGTGGTTGTCTTGTTTTTTCTTTCTTCCTTATCAAACTTCGAGTGATTCTAATGAATTATTAGAGAACACTTATTCATAAATGTCATTTTTTTCTCTCTCATATTGGTACCAAGACACATAAAAAATGTGATTCTAAAATTTCAAAACTAAGGCCCATTCTTACAAGCAAACTTTAGGAGATTATAAGTCATAATTAAAATTGAATTAATAGAGTTTAATTTTCAATACTAATGCAATAATCACTAATCCACGTCTCTTTAGGTTATCTATTAGTCTAGAATCAACTCATATCCAATTTGAATATTTCTGTCTCCTATAAAATTTAATTTTAAATACTAATTGAAACGGTGATAGCGAACTGGTCGGTTCTACGTTTCTCCTACTATAACATTAATTTTTTTTTAAAAGTAAACTTATTGACATTATATTATTATATTAATTTTGTTTTTTTCTTCTTTTTTTAAAATTATTTCATTAAAATTAAAAAAGAAGAAGAAGAAGAATAAGTGGTTAAATAAAAATAAAAAGTATAATAGGTGCCGGTTCAAACAAGCTATTTGACTTACACTTCAATTTCAATCAGAGAGACATTAATCTTTTTATATAAATATATATTCCATAAAAGCTTAGAATTTTTCTCCATAAATTGAAATACTTCTACTACGTACATCAGTGACTTTGGAGTCAACTGCTATAAACGGCCGGTTGGAGCATGGACCCACCCAACCCAAATGTCATAACCCGTTCAGGAAGAAAACAAAAACCAAAAAGTACCAAATGGACCTGCTTCATTTGTGGTAGATAATAGAATTAATGGGTCGGGTCACCACTCACCATCATACACCAGTTGGGTTGGGACAGGCCTGATGGCGACCAGAAAATTGTAGAGATGAATGAGAAAAGAATAGTCAACCAAAGACTTCAATTTCATATTTAAAAAAAGAAAAAAAAAAGACTTCAATTTCAAAGCATGACATTATAGTGAGAATGGAACCGCATTCTCCAGAAGAAAAGTCTACTCAAAACTATTTTGTGTTTTTCCATGTGGATAATCAAGCAGACCCTTATTTTGACTCATGATCATGGTTTTAGTTTCGTTTTCTTTCCTAACATGTTGCGGTTTTGTTATGAATTCAATCTCTCTTAAAAAGGAAAATTTATTCAATAAAAAGCAAATAATTATGTAATTAATAAATCCACATGAATCACGGAATACTCATTAGAATAAAGAGTTCGATCCTTATATATAAAAAAATTATTTATTATATTTTTCATCAAATTTTTATGTTTTTTTTATAAAAAAATTCAAATCATTCGCAATGTTTAAATATGGTTTATATTATAAATTTTAAAACCTGCGTGTCTAAAGTGAAAATATTTATAAACTTTAGGATTGTTTTGTAATTTACCCATTAAATAAATTTATGCGTTGATAAGATCATAAGAATGCAGTGATCCTAGGATTCATACAATTAAATGATTGACATCAACATCAAAACTAATCAAGTCTAATTATAAACATATAATTTAAGTAAAAATTATAAACCTACAAATATAATTGACCTCCTTTGAATTCATCATCATCGTCATCATCAGGATTCAGGAATGACAAACTGATCAACATAATTTTTTTAAAACACTTATAGTTAGTTATATGTAGCAGGAAACCCATTCCTACGGTCATTTGGGTTCCTGTCAACATAAGGACCCAACAAAACTTTTTTTTTTCTAAAATAATAATTTAATGATTACTTTAGTTACAGTATTAGTAAATTTTTTCGAATCGAATCTTTACATTTATGAAATTTTATAATTTTTCCCGTGTTTATAAATTTACTTAAAATATAGTTTACTCGTTCAAATGAATTTTGTATACAATTTTTTTTTACTTTGCTACTTTTTTTAAAAATTGGTTAATAATTAATTTAATCTCCTATCAAACTCCTACATTTATAAAATCTCGACTTTCTTTCAAACTAAACCCTATATATTTACTCATTTTAATAATTTCTTATACACTCCACTATTAATAATGAGTTCGTACTAAAAATTTCCTAATTGGCTGCAGAAAATCAAATTCACTGCTTAGCAGTATGAACGAAGTAATCTTACAATGTGCGTAACTGCGTATGGATCGAATCGTTTTAGCCTTTTAATTTGACTTGCTTTTTCTCTTTTTTCCCTTCTTAATCCAATAAGCATAGGATATATAGGTCCACCATAACGTACACAACACTTGCCCGTCATACCGAAACGGGACAGATGAACACTTAGACTTTTGTTTAGAAAGAGAAAAAAATTCCCATTTGTTTAAGAAAGAGAGAAAAAAAATTATTTTCCTTGGCTAATTCCCTATCTACTATAAGGATGGTAATAGGTACCCATACCTGAATATTCACCCATAATTATACTCGTTTAATCGAGTAGTACCCATTTTAATTAGGTATAGTTCAGGTATGAGTAATACTTGAATTTATCATTTCGATTATATCCGGGTTATACCCGAACGAATATAACCTAATTTTTTACTTAATTATAAAAATATATAAGTAAGTATAACTCATAATTAATATTTAGTTTTAGGTATGAATTAAGTATTTACCCATATCCGCCTAATTGCTATCCCTAATCATACACCACGACCTTACAAAATGTAGGAGTAAACAAAAGACTAGTGAAGTTAGGTTAAATAGGTAGTAACACCGCGAACCAGAAACAATATACTTTGAAATTATAAGTTCGAGTTAGCGAAAAATCATGAATAAAGTAGTACTCCTTCCGTCTTTTATTAACTGTCGCTTTGACTTTGGACACAAGCCTCAATATGCGTGTCCAAAGTCAAAGCGACAATTAATAAAAGACGGAGGGAGTAGTATGTTATAGGCATGTTTTAAGGTTATACTAGTAAATTAATAAAAGAAGGAAGGGAAACTAAAACGGCGCCGCAGGGTAGCTTTGTGGTGGCGTTGACCAAAAGGAGAGGGGGCCGGGGCGTGTTGAAATTTCGAAAAGGTAAACGGAATATACTGGTGGCATATATTTGGGCGTTGCTAGTGGTACAGTGTACCGTATCGCATATAAATACTCCACTCCCCCATTCACTCTCAATTGAGCACGACACGTCTCTCATTAATTTTCTTCACACACCAAAAAATCCTCTCCATTTATCTTTCCCCTCCCCCTCCCCCTCCCATTTCTTTCCTTCTTGCCATTCTCTCTACAAATCTTCAAAAAATATACACACCAACAGGTCAGTTACAGTATGCATTTCTTCCATTAATGGAGTATTATGGTTTTCTCTTGCATCTTTTTTGTTTTTAAATTTCATGCAAAACCCAATGGTTCGTTGGTGTGACTTGTTGATACGGACAGTATTCAACTTTTCTCTACAGACTCTCTTTTTCTTGCTCTGATTACGTCTATATTTAGTAATATTAAAACCAGATAATCTTTGTCACGGCATGCTGCTGACTAATTGCAAGAATAATTGGGAAACAGAACAAGAAAAAGGGTGATTATATTAAAGTTTTCGTACTGTACTTACTAGTGATGTATGGGTTTTATTATTATTTTTAATTTGGTAATTCTTACTCATTGCTATATACTTACAGATCGTTCCTGGGTTTCCCTTAGAAATATGGGATCTTGAAATTATTAGGGAATAAAAAGATTGCAACCAGAGAAGGAAACAATTAATTATAGAAATTAAGCTCTAAATGGGTTGTTCTTGATTTTATTCGTTTTTAAGTTTATTATTTTAGAGCACGAAAATAAAATACCAATTACCCAGATTAGCGGAATGATCTAGACTGACCCAGGTAAGCAGATTCTAGGGTATTGTCACGGATTTTATAATCTTAATTACAATTTCAAAACTTTTTAACCCTTTTTTGTATTTCTTGCCAACTCGAATATTCAAGAATATTTTTTTTCTGGACTCTTGGATTCCTGAGCTGAAATTAATACTCCTACATTTTTGGCCCGTCTGCTCTGTACTGGATTTTTCTAATTTTACTCAACATTTATTGTTTTAAAATACTAGTACTTTGTTAGAAACTTATTAGAACAGACCTTTTTTTTTCTAATCAACGTTATAATTTCTGGTTGTCATTCATACTTCATTTTGTTTTTTTCTTACTAATTACCTGTTTATGTAAGTAATTTTCTTTTCATGTTAGTACCTGCTTGGCTGCTGAGAAGTTGGTTTCCCAGCTTCTTGTTTGTTTCTGTGGATGCAAGGCTGGATAGTAGTTACGTGGCTGTCGTTTCTGTTTGATTTTCCTTTATTTAAAATGCAATTTTTTTTTTTTTTTTTTTGTGTGGTATCATCTCCCTTGTCTTGTTCTCTGCTTTTTCCAGTAGTCAAGGAAAGTTTGTTTCCAAAAAGATTAGATCAAGTTTGTCTCATTTCCATCGTCTGCTTTCTGCCATCACTAAAATAAATTTGAAAACTCTCTTAGCAGGTGGACCTACCATGTCCTTTTCTCTTTTGATGACTAAAAGAACCCATGTTTTGGGCCCTTTAGTCACTACGTTTGACATTTTTGCATCAATTTGTTTGATATTTATTGCAGTTTTATTGTGGGTTGTTGTTTGTTTACTGTATTAGACCCGTTTAGGAATTTTGAATCTTGATTCTTGTTGTTCTTGTTTAATGATCTTGTCTGCATTGAGGGCGTTACCTTTTTCTTACTATTGTTGGTTCTTTTGCAGATAATTTAAGGTAACTTGCGATGGCCAAGGAATTGCAGGTGCTTAATGCGCTTGATGTTGCAAAGACGCAATGGTACCACTTCACCGCCATTATCATCGCTGGAATGGGGTTCTTCACTGATGCTTATGATCTCTTCTGCATATCCCTAGTCACCAAATTGCTCGGCCGCATATATTACCATGTTGATGGAGCTGCGAAGCCTGGAACTTTGCCTCCAAATGTTTCTGCAGCTGTTAATGGTGTGGCTTTCTGTGGAACCCTTACAGGCCAGCTGTTCTTTGGTTGGCTTGGTGATAAGCTGGGCCGGAAGAAAGTGTATGGTATGACATTAATGGTTATGGTCATTACCTCAATTGCATCAGGTCTTTCATTTGGACATGATGCTAAAGGTGTTATGACAACCCTTTGCTTCTTCCGGTTCTGGCTTGGGTTCGGTATTGGTGGTGATTACCCCCTCTCTGCCACAATCATGTCCGAGTACGCCAACAAGAAGACTCGTGGTGCCTTCATTGCTGCAGTGTTTGCGATGCAAGGTTTTGGAATCTTAGCTGGTGGTATATTTGCAATCATCATATCTTCAGCATTTAAGGCCTTGTTTGATGCTCCTGCTTATGAGGTTGATGCACTTGCATCAACTGTCCCTCAAGCGGACTATGTTTGGCGTATTATCGTGATGGTTGGAGCTCTTCCTGCTGCACTTACTTACTATTGGAGGATGAAGATGCCTGAAACTGCTCGTTACACAGCCCTCGTTGCAAAGAATGCAAAACTGGCAGCATCCGACATGTCAAAAGTTCTGCAAGTAGAAATCGAGGCAGAAGAGGAAAAGGTTGAAGGAACAGCTCAGGACCAATCCAGTGCATTTGGTTTGTTCTCGAAACAGTTTCTTCGTCGCCATGGACTCCACTTGCTTGGGACAACAAGCACATGGTTCTTGCTTGACATTGCTTTCTACAGTCAGAATCTGTTCCAAAAGGACATCTTTAGCGCGATTGGGTGGATTCCCCCAGCAAAGACCATGAATGCCATTGAAGAAGTTTACAAGATAGCCAGGGCACAAACTCTTATTGCTCTCTGCAGTACTGTCCCTGGCTACTGGTTCACAGTGGCATTCATTGACAAGATGGGGAGGTTCACCATCCAATTGATGGGATTCTTCTTCATGACGGTGTTTATGTTCGCATTGGCCATTCCTTACGACCACTGGACTCACAAAGACAACCGAATTGGGTTCGTGGTTATGTACTCATTGACATTCTTCTTTGCAAACTTTGGACCAAATGCCACCACATTTGTTGTGCCAGCCGAGATCTTCCCAGCAAGGTTGAGATCTACTTGCCATGGTATATCAGCAGCATTCGGGAAGCTCGGAGCTATGGTTGGCGCATTTGGATTCTTATATTTGGCGCAGAACAAAGACAAGTCCAAGGCAGATGCCGGGTACCCAGCAGGCATTGGCGTGAGGAATTCTTTACTCGTTTTGGGTGTAGTTAACTTCTTGGGTATGCTGTTTACCCTCTTGGTGCCGGAATCGAAAGGAAAATCTTTGGAAGAGATGTCAGGCGAGAACGAGGTCGAAGAAGGGGCAGAGCAAAATTCACATAACAGGACAGTTCCAGTCTAAACTGGGTATTTCTAGTCAGTCCTCCGGAATCTGTTAAAGTGTGCAACTCTTGTTTAGGGCTTGAAGCTTAGCGCAAAGATGATTAGTACTTTACTTTACTTTTATTTTCTCCATTGTGTTGCTATGTTTCTTTAAGGTTGTACCTATGTAGTGATTAGAGAACCATCAATGATATCTCTACCTACTAACACAACTCCTTGTGTTCTTCTCTGGCTTTATTTTTCTGTTCATTTCACATAACTTGAAGTCGTTTTCAGCCAATGGTTGAACGAGGTTAGTTTCATGCTGGAACGGCGGGCAGAGAGTGAGACTACACCTAGACACTGACAAGAGTGATCAGTCAAAAGTTTAATGCCGAACTGGCAGGAGACTTTGGATACAATAATGCAGCAGTTGGAAGGATGATATTATCATTTAAGATTTCACACTCTACTCTTTGCAGTTGCTTCTGCAACCTAACTTGTCAGCTGTTGACCTTGGATTTTTTAATCGGAGATGAGACTCAAACTCGAGTCTACGTTGATCTTTTGTCACCAATAAACAACCACTGAACTACATTCATGTGTTGCATATTTGCAAACTAAGTAGAGCGAGTCAAGGACTAGCATGGCTTCAATACTATATGATTACAATCCGTACCCTAACTGATCCTGGCATACATACTGAAATAGAAAATAAAAAATAGTGATAAATTTCTGCAGTCATATACACAATATTATTGAAAAATACTTACGAGGATTGAAATGCAGAGTAGATGAAGAACATCTAGTGGACCTTTAATCATCTTGATGGACACACCATGCTCAGTATTAGGCTTAGACATATCAACAACCTGCACATGTGAAATAGTAACTTTTTATAGTCCAAAGTTGAATTCTTATATTCTTTTTCCACATTTCCTGTACGAAAAATCGTTTCCAATTTTAGCTAACAAACAAACTTTTAGTTACTATCAATTAAAAGAAACCCAAGAGTATGGAAATGAAATTCAAGATTCGTGAGTTTATGTCCTTTTTTTGCCTTTTTTATAGGAGTTTGAGACCTAGTATTATATTAGTCCAAATTGATCAATAACTTCTGATATTTATTTTTGTATATTGATCAAACAAAAAAATTCTTACGATTCAATCTTGTAATACAAAATTAAATTTGCAAGTTGAATTTACGAGAAATAAAGGAAAAGAGAGGAAAAGATGCCATGGAATGTACTTTGCGAGAAATCGGGTTGGTTATGGTATAGAATGGGGAGAAATTATACACTATTTATGAAGGAACGATGAGAGAAAATAGGTTAATACAGTCAAACACCGAAAGCGGGGAATATACGATGATATATCCCTTGGCTTATCACCATAACCACAACTCTATCTATACCCACTCCCCTCAATTGCACCATTCTTCATTACTCCATTTCCTCTCCTCTCTTCTCTACTTTCACTTCAGGTATTAATTATTTTCTGATAGACAAAGGTGGGACCGAGTCCTTGTACTTTGTCACTGGTAGACAAGTATTTCGATTCATATCTAATTGCTTTTCATTAATTATTTATGTGGTGTTTCTTATTGTTGTTGTTTTGAATTTGGTAGGAAATTGATACAATGGCTGGTGGGGAACAGTTGAAGGTGTTGAATGCACTTGATGTGGCAAAAACGCAATGGTATCATTTCACTGCTATAATCATTGCTGGGATGGGTTTCTTTACTGATGCATATGATCTCTTCTGCGTTTCCCTCGTCACCAAATTGCTCGGCCGCGTATATTACCATGTCGATGGATCTACAAAGCCAGGCTCATTGCCTCCCAATGTCTCCGCAGCAGTCAATGGTGTCGCGCTCTGCGGCACTTTAGCAGGCCAGCTTTTCTTCGGTTGGCTTGGCGACAAGTTGGGTCGAAAGAAGGTCTACGGGGTCACTCTTATGCTAATGGTCATATGTTCTATTGCCTCTGGCCTTTCCTTTGGACATGAACCTAAATCCGTCATGGCAACTCTATGCTTCTTCCGGTTCTGGCTTGGGTTCGGTATCGGTGGAGACGACCCACTTTCTGCCACAATTATGTCCGAGTACGCGAATAAGAAGACAAGGGGTGCTTTTGTTGCAGCAGTTTTCGCAATGCAGGGGTTCGGGATTCTATCTGGTGGGATTTTCGCAATAATTATATCCGCAATTTTCAAAGCGAAGTTTAAGGCCCCTCCTTATGAAGTTGATCCAGTTGGGTCAACTGTGCCTCAGGCAGATTATGTTTGGAGGATAATTGTCATGTTCGGAGCTATTCCTGCTGCACTTACTTACTATTGGCGATTGAAAATGCCGGAAACCGCTCGGTACACGGCCCTTGTGGCCAAGAATGTGAAGCAGGCAACATCTGATATGTCAAAAGTCTTACAATCTGACATTGAAGCAGAAGCTGAAAAGGATGTAGGAGTGTCTCAGGATCATCAGAATTCTCCTTTCGCGTTGTTCAGTAGCGAATTCCTGAAGCGGCACGGGCTTCACTTGCTAGGAACAAGTTCCACTTGGTTCTTGCTAGACATTGCATTCTACAGCCAAAACCTATTCCAAAAAGACATCTTTACCGCGGTTGGGTGGATTCCTTCAGCTCAGAGTATGAATGCCATGGAAGAAGTTTACTTGATTGCAAGAGCACAAACACTTATTGCTCTATGCAGTACTGTACCTGGCTACTGGTTTACAGTAGGCCTAATCGACATAATCGGAAGATTTTCTATCCAATTAATTGGATTCTTCTTCATGTCAGTGTTCATGTTCGCATTGGCAATTCCCTACGAGCATTGGACACACAAGGATAACAAAATTGGGTTTGTGGTTTTGTACTCATTCACATTCTTTTTTTCAAATTTCGGACCGAACGCGACCACATTCGTGATTCCGTCGGAGATTTTTCCAGCAAGGTTTAGGTCAACCTGCCACGGTATATCAGCAGCAGCTGGTAAGTTAGGGGCCACTGTGGGGGCATTCGGGTTCTTGTACTTGGCTCAGGATAAGGACAAGACCAAGACAGATGCAGGGTACCCTCCAGGTATAGGGATGAAGAATTCTTTGATTGTGTTGGCTGTGATCAATTTGTTCGGGTTACTGTGTACTTTCCTGGTACCGGAATCGAAGGGCAAGTCCTTAGAGGAGATGTCTGGCGAGAACTTAGAGTCAGGGAAGGAATAACAGGGGTGTTAGCGAACTATTATGGCAGGAGAGCGGTGACTCTGTTGGAATTTTGTCGGAATTTGTTTCCATTGTCTTCATTTGGGTAGTTGTTCTGTGTAGGAATTCCATTGGATTCTTCATTTTGTTTCCATTATTAAACAAGAACAGAATGTTATTAATAACCAAATCCAAGTTGGCTGAGCAGTCGCGGTTATTATATAAAATAATTAAGTGTTTTGCATGTCAACACTTACATTGGCATTATTGCGGTTATTATTATTATTATTACCTGTAGACGCAGGGGTTTACGTTTGTACTCTTCTGATTACTTCCCTCTAGTTGCGTCCTTGAAATCGTGATTGAAATTTGAAGTTTCGTTTTTGTTTTCTTGATTGCAACTGATTTTAGTTATTGCGTCCCTCGGATTTATTCCGATTTGTTTCCTTTCCACCCAATTGACTGTGGGTTTAACTTCTTCAACTGTATTCTTCTCATGCAATGAAAATTCGATGGAAGTTCAATTTTCTTACTGGAAAGCAAAATGTTGAAACCTTTCATCTCAAATTTTGATGCATTCATGCCAATGTTCCACTTCCTGTAACTGTTTTGTTATCACTATTACTTGTTTATTTGTTTCCTAATCTTCTCCCTTTTGCAATTACAATAATTTTTTGGTCCTGTTTTTTTATAATTCATCAATCAAACTCTATACCATATCACCATGAAGTTTATTATCAGACGGATTTCCATGAATAAGCTTTAGAGCCAACTATTAAATGAATGCTTGATTTGCACCTTCCTGGTTGCTTGTTTCAAGATCATGCTATAGAGCTTGGCAAATGTATTATTCTTTCATTCTGTTTCATGACTTCTTTTTGACTCTTGTGACACTTTGTTGCCATAAACTCCCTGTTTTTTTCTTCTTTTCATGTTGTTTTACTCTCAACTACTAACTTTCTCCTCTGTTAAAACTTCACTTCTCCACAAAAACCAAACGAACCTTGTGCAGTTAATGAGGCGACGGTGGAGAGGAAATGCTTTATTTTCAGTTATATATAAATAAATAAATATATATATATATATATATATATATATATATATATATATATATATATATATATATTATCTTTTATGAACTGATCTAGTTGTTGTAATTTTGTATTCAATCTGTTCAGGGTGGTATTACTCTGTTGGAATTGCTTTTCTACTACTTGGGATTGCCTTTCAGCTTCCTCCTTTTTCTGTTCAAGGAAAGCTATCTGTTTAGCTGTTTGTTGTTGTATTTGAACCATCTGTTCTTCTAACTGTCTGTTCTTATTTTCTAATCTTGCTATTGTCTGACTCTGATTTTCTCGGGCTATTTCTGCATATGGCCTTACTGTTTCTGGTTCTATATAAAAGTTTGGGCCTAGTTGGGCCCTTGCCTCTTCTAAAGCCTCACTGAAACTGTGATAACCCACATAAATAGGGTTTTGACACATTATAAAGTTTTTAACTGTATTAAAGCTGTTAAAGACTCCTGTTTTTAATCCCCTATATATCACGTAATGTGAAAAAGACTTTTTCTGTATTTTGGGATTTGGCTATATATATATATATACATACATTTTCATTATAAGTTCTCTATTCTCTGTTTTATTTTTTTATTATTTGTTTCTTAAACCATATCTTCATTTTATCCCCTTTTCAATTTCATTTGTTTTTCTATTCCCTCTCCGTCAAAGCTTCACTTCTCCACAAAAACCAGACGGATCTTGTGGAGATAATGAGGTGGTGGAGAGGAAATGTTATGTTTTCAGTTATGTTTATAGTATATATACTTTCAGTTTTATTTTTATTATTATTTGTTCCATAAATCATATCTATTTTGTTCCCTTTTCAATTACTTTTGTTTCAATTTCCTATCTGTTAAAGCTTCACTTCTCCACAAAACCAGACGGTGCAAACCTTGTGGAGGTATTGAGGTGGTGGAGAGGAGATACTTTATACTCTTTTCTAGTTTATTTTTATTATCTTATGTTTTGTTTTTCAATTTTCCCTCCATAGTTTCACTTCTCCACAAAACCAGACGGTGCAAACCTTGTGGAGGTATTGAGGCGGTGGATAGGAAATACTTTATACTCTTATCTGGTTTATTTTTATTATTTTATGTTTTATTTTTCAATTTTCTCTCCATAGCTTCACTCCTCCACAAAACCAGATGGTGGAAACCTTGTGGAGGTATTGAGGCGGTGGAGAGGAAATACTTTATACTCTTTTCTGGTTTGTTTTTATTATTTTATGTTTTGTTTTTCAATTTTCTCTCCATAGCTTCACTTCTCCACAAAACCAGACAGTGCAAACCTTGTGGAGGCATTGAGGCAGTGGAGAGGAAATACTTTATACTCTTTTCTGGTTTATTTTTATTATCTTATGTTTTGTTTTTCAATTTTGTCTCCATAGCTTCACTTCTCCACAAAACCAGATGGTGCTAACCTTGTGGAGGTATTGAGGTAGTGGGGAGGAAATACTTTATACTCTTTTCTGGTTTATTTTTATTATTTTATGTTTTGTTTTTCAATTTTCTCTCCATAGCTTCACTTCTCCACAAAATCAGACAGTGCAAACCTTGTGGGATGTATTGAGGCGGTGCAGAGGAAATACTTTATACTCTTTTCTGGTTTATTTTTATTATTTTATGTTTATTTTTCAATTTTCTCTCCATAGCTTCACTTCTCTACAAAACCAGACGGTGCAAACTTTGTGGAGGTAATGAGGCAGTGGAGAGGAAATGGTATGTCTTTAGTTATGTTCTTAGCATATATATTTACCATTACAAGTCCGCTCTTTGCATTCTCCTCTCTATTTTATTTTTATTATTATTTGTTCCATAAACTATATTTTTATTTTGTTCAGTTTTCAATTACTTCTGTTTTTAATTTCCTCTGTCAAAGCTTCACTTCTCCATAAAAACCAGAAGGACCTTGTGGAGGTATTGAGGCAGTGGAGAGGAAATACTGTTTTATTTTTATTATTATATGTTCCCTAAACTATATCTTTATTACATTTTCAATTACCCTTGTTTTTCAACTTCCTCTCTGTTAAAACTTCACTTCTCCACAAAAAATCAGACAGACCTTGTGGAGGTAATGAGGTGGTGGAGAGGAGTTGCTATTTTTCATTCTCTATAAAACTTTCTTTATTTTCTGTTTGCTTATTCCTAACTACTATGCATTTCTTCCTTAATTTTTTCCTCTAACTCATGCTTCTATTTTACTTATGCCCTAATAAGTCATAAAACTTTGATTCTATTATTGGATAACAACTATTTTCATTTTATGAACTGCCTTTTTCATCAGAAACTTCTCCTCTATAAAACCACACAATGTTTGGGCAATCGTGGCAACCTTTATTCCTACTATGAGATGATGGAGTAACATGATGGTGAGGAGAGTGCTATATTCGCTTAGGTTATTGGTGATTGTGCTGCAATAACTCATCTCTAAGCAGTGAAGACAATTTGTTACATTTTCCTTTGTGTTGGTGTTTTGATTATGTTCTTTAAAGTATTGAATTAAGCTTTGTAGCATGTCACTGTTGTGTACATATTTTGGGGGCCAACATGAATAACGAACTCCTTAAGCCTTTCCCATGTTTTGATGTCACTGTGAGAGGAGAATATTATTGAAGCAAGCAATTGGAAGAATGGTCTTCTTTTTCAGTGATCAGCCTCGTTTATTAGCTCCAAACATTCAGGTAAGCCTGTCTGTAGATTCATTGCAGACTTCATCTAGAGGGCCATCGCATTTAGTGACGTTTCTCTCCATTCTGTAATATCTTCATTTGCTTATTGTTTCAAAGAAATATTCAGAGATCTATATGTAATTCTATTGCATACCAACTTGCTGCATCAGGAATCCTATCGGTATTAGTTCATTTTTTTAAACAAAATTCTTTTGCTAAAGGTTTCTGTTAGGTTTTTGCTCAGTTTAATAGATGTTATAGGGACATTATCCTTTAAATACGCCTTGCGACATTTTTCATCTAATATTTTAGTGTTTCCTACAGGTGCCATTTTCTGCTTTGGCATTGGCACAATCTGACATCATCTGGTGTTTCCAACATGTAGGAATGGGTATCATCAAAATCTAAAGTTGCTTGATTATGTGATTATGTTATTTGATCATTTGATGTGTAGTAGTACTCTTTACTGCTTTTCCCTTTCTGTTAAAGGAAAAAACATGATTTTGAGCTTCATCATGCCAAAATGTGTTGGGATAATCGGATCCCACTGGTTGATATAGCAAAATTATAAACGAAAGAGAAAAATGCTAGAATCAGGACACAGATATTTTTTAACGTGGTTCGGCAAAAATTGTACCTACTTCCACGGAGAGATTTTATTAACACAAGTGTTTCACTCCCTCACACACTCTCAACCCCCGAGGTTGAAAGAAAATAAATATTACAAAGTACTCCTGACTTTCTTGGTATTGCACCCGAATACCGTATACCCGAGAAAATAATTACTCTCACCCGGAACTAATTATTTTCTACTCACTCTTTGCACTCACCCTCAATTGCCTTCGTTGCAATTGCTTTCTCTGCTCTGAAATGAATTCCAAAGCCCTCTATTTATAGATGGTGCAAGGTTACTATTTGACATTAATTAATTCAAAAAGTTGGTGGCAGCTGCACATTGTTGAACACTTTCCAGCACATGGTTCAAGACTTTGCAGCTCACGGATGAAGAATTCTGCAACACATGGATGAAGACTTTGCAGCCATGGTTGACAACCCAAAGGTGGTTGACGGTGCATGGATGACATGTGCACATGTTGCATAATTGAGCTGGACCCATCAATTCTCCCCCTCCAGCTCATAGGGGAATAAAAGCTTATTACTGCAGAAGAACTACGCCAGTTGAACTGGCGCACAACTCAAATTTTTCTCGAGGTACGACCTTAGTTAACATATCAGCCGGATTATCGTCGGTGTGGATTTTCTTTATCTCGAAATATTTCTGATCGACGACATCTCTTATCCAGTGATACCTCAAATCAATGTGCTTCGTTCTACTGTGATACATGGCATTCTTGCTCAAGTCAATTACACTTTGACTATCACAGTAGATCACATACTCATTCTGATTGAGTTTTAATTCTTGAAGGAACCGTTGAAACCATATCATTTCTTTTCCAGCTTCCGCAGCGGCTATGTACTCTGCCTCTGTCGTGGACAAAACAACACATTTTTGCAGTCGGGATTGCCATGACCCAGCTCCCCCTGCAAAAGTAAACAAGTATCCCGACGTTGACTTTCTGTTGTCAACATCACCAGCCATGTCCGCGTCGGTATATCCTACAAGAACGGGATTAGCTCCCCCGTAACACAAGCACATTTTTGAACTCCCTCTTAGGTATTTGAAAATCCACTGAACCGCTTTCCAATGTTCCTTTCCAGGATTGGATAGAAATCTGCTCACAACTCCAACTGCATGAGCCAAATCCGGTCTTGTGCACACCATAGCATACATCAGACTCCCAACAGCTGATGAATATGGAATTAATTCCATTTCTGATTTCTCCTCCTCGATGGATGGACATAATCTCTTACTGAGTTTGAAATGACCAGCAAGAGGTGTAGTAACCGGCTTGGCATTTTTCATGTTGAATCTCTCTAGGATTCGTTCAATATATTTCTCCTGTGACAGCTAAATTTTCTTTCTTTGCCTATCACGAATAATCTTCATGCCCAAAATTTGATCAACCGGTCCTAGATCCTTCATGTCAAAGGATTTAGACAAATCCCTTTTCAACTTGTTGATAGCTTGAACATTTTGTCCAACAATCAACATGTCATCCACGTACAACAACAAGATGATGAAATCACCTCCAGAGAAAGTCTTGTGATAAACACATGAGTCTGCATTCGTTCTGGTATAATTGTTATCTACCATAAACGAATCAAACTTCTTGTACCACTGTCTTGGAGCTTGCTTCAGTCCGTACAAACTTTTCTGCAACTTGCAAACCAAGTGCTCCTTTCCCTTCACATGAAACCCTTCAGGTTGTTCCATGTAAATATCTTCCTCCAAGTCACCATGAAGGAATGCAGTCTTCACATCTAGTTGCTCAACTTCTAGGTCCATACTGGCTGCTAGACCTAGAACAGCTCGAATTGAACTATTCTTCACTACTGGAGAGAAAATCTCGTCAAAGTCAATCCCTTTCTTCTGCGTAAATCCCTTCACCACTAACCGAGCTTTATGCTTCACGACTTTGTCGCCATCTTTCTTTAGCTTGTATACCCATTTATTCTTCAAGGTCTTCTTACCTTTGGGTAGAACAACAAGCTCATAGGTCTGGTTCTTATGCAAGGAACTCATTTCTTCTTGCATTGCCTTCATCCACTCATCTTTCTCGGGATGAGACTGAACATCATGGAAGCTCTCTGGCTCCCCCTCGTCAGTTACCATGACCCATTCTGATTCTGGGTATCTTTTGTTCTTGGTGATTGGCCTCCCATATCTGCTAAACATTTGTGGTGAAGATTCTGCAGCTAGAGGTCCTGGTACTAGCTCTCCTGGTGGGACAGGATCTGGTGGTTGGGGATAACCATCTTCCTCTGCATCTGCCCCCACTCCTTGCTCAGCACCTTCCATTTCACCTTCGTACCCATCTCCTTCTTGGATCTCTCCTCTGTCATCCACTTCAAGGGTTGGAGGAGGTACTGATGTGGTTTTAGGCACTCTACAATCTCCACTGGATTCTTCTGGCACCTTTGAGTCCTTAAAGAACTCATTCTCACGGAACACCACATCTCTACTCCTGATGATCTTCTTCTTTACTGGATCCCAGAGTCTGTAGCCAAATTCTTCATTTCCATACCCGAGAAAAATGCATGGAATGGCTCTGTCATCCAGCTTCTGCCTTTTTTCTTTAAGTACATGTGCAAATGCTTTGCACCCAAATACTTTCAAGTATGAGTATGACACATCTTTACCAGCCCACACTCTCTCTGGAATGTCAAAATTCAGCGGCGCTGATGGTGACCGGTTGATGATATAGCAAGCAGTGTTAACTGCTTCACCCCAAAATGGCTTTGACAGATTAGCCATTTTTAGCATGCTTCTGGCTTTCTCCATAATGGTTCGATTGTATCTTTCTGCAACACCATTATGTTGGGGAGTACCCGGTACAGTCTTCTCATGTCTGATACCATGCCCTGAGCAGTAGCTATCGAACTCCTTTGACGTGTACTCACCACCATTGTCTGTTCGGAGACACTTCAGTGGTTTGTCAGTCTCCCTCTCCACCATAGTGTGAAACCTTTTGAAGCATTGCAAGACTTGATCTTTCGATCGAATAAAATACACCCACAACTTCCTCGAAGCATCATCAATAAAAGTAACAAAATATTTGCTACCTCCAACGGACTCTTCCTCCAATGGTCCGCAAACATCCGAATGGACCAACTCTAACAAATCACTTTTCCTTGTAGCAACATTACTAAAGGAAACTCTGTGTTGCTTTCCGTATAAGCAGTAATCACAAGGATTTGTAGTTGTCTCTTTGGCAAAGTGGATGTAAGACTTCTTTGCCAAAATCTGCAAGCTCTTCTCACTCATATGAGCTAGCCTCTGGTGCCACAACTCTGGTGTAGCTTCATCTGCCGCAACATTCACCTCTGACCCAAATGGTTGTACTTCTGTTCTGTACAACGTATTCCGAAGCTTTCCTCTTGCAAGAATCAAGGAACCTTTGGTGAGTTTCCATTGTTTATCACCAAAATTATTGTGAAAACCAGCAAGATCCAATACATGTGTGGAAATCAGATTCAACCGGAGATCTGGAACATGTCGCACATCTTTCAGAGTTAGTGTGCAACCCATGTTTGTTTGTACACAAACATCACCAATCCCCACAATGCTAGCAAAGCTATCATTTCCCATCTTCACACGACCAAAGTCTCCTGCTTTGTAGTTGGTGAAGAACTCCTTGTTTGGCGTAGCATGATATGATGCTGCTGAGTCAATTACCCACTCAGCACTTGAATCTGACACACTGCAATCTTCTTCCTCATTTGAGAAAATTATAATTACCTCATCTGAGGCTACTGCAGCAGTGCTTTGATCTCCTCCTTTTCTCTGGTTCTCTTCTTTCTCCTTCTTCCAGATTCTGCAATTTTTCTTCATGTGTCCTTCTTTGTCACAATGAAAGCATCTGTACTTTCCTTTGACTTTAGATCTCCCTCTGGACTTGCCACGTCTACTACCTCCTTTATCCATACTCCTTCCTCTGTTCTCCGTGACAAAGGCATGAGATTCATTACTTGTAGTCTGTCTGCGTCTGGCCTCTTCATTAAAGAGTCCTTGCTTTGCCCAATCTACAGTAACCTTGCCACCTGGTGCAGTACTCTGGATAGTAATCGTCACCGTCTCCCAGCTACTTGGGAATGAGCTTAAAATATACATGCCTTGAAGCTCATCATCAAAGCTTATTCCCATAGTAACGAGCTGATTCAAAGCATCTTGAACATCATTCAAGTGTTCAATGACAGGCGTGCCTTCTTTGTACCTCATAGTGATGAGTCTGTTGAGAGCTGACAATTTGTTCATGCCGGTAGTGTTCTCGAAGTAAGTTTGGAGTTTGTCCCACAACACTTTAGCGTTGACTTCTTTGGACACATGAGAATATAGGCTGATATCAACCCATTGTCGAATAAGACCAAGAGCTTTTCGATGCTCCTTCTCCCAAGCTTCATCAGTTGTCTTTTCTGGCTTGTTGTCCCCCAATTTTACAGGAGAAAACAAGTCCTTACCATACAGGAGGTCCTCCATTTTTGACTTCCAAATGGAGTAGTTGCCGGACTTCAATTTTATCATGTATCCTGAAGCCTCTTCCATTTATAATTTTCTAACCAACCAATACGAGAAACCTCGCTCCGCTACCACTTGTTGGGATAATCGGATCCCACTGGTTGATATAGCAAAATTATAAACGAAAGAGAAAAATGCTAGAATCAGGACACAGATATTTTTTAACGTGGTTCGGCAAAAATTGTACCTACTTCCACGGAGAGATTTTATTAACACAAGTGTTTCACTCCCTCACACACTCTCAACCCCCGAGGTTGAAAGAAAATAAATATTACAAAGTACTCCTGACTTTCTTGGTATTGCACCCGAATACCGTATACCCGAGAAAATAATTACTCTCACCCGGAACTAATTATTTTCTACTCACTCTTTGCACTCACCCTCAATTGCCTTCGTTGCAATTGCTTTCTCTGCTCTGAAATGAATTCCAAAGCCCTCTATTTATAGATGGTGCAAGGTTACTATTTGACATTAATTAATTCAAAAAGTTGGTGGCAGCTGCACATTGTTGAACACTTTCCAGCACATGGTTCAAGACTTTGCAGCTCACGGATGAAGAATTCTGCAACACATGGATGAAGACTTTGCAGCCATGGTTGACAACCCAAAGGTGGTTGACGGTGCATGGATGACATGTGCACATGTTGCATAATTGAGCTGGACCCATCAAAATGAACCCTGCAGTGGTTGGACATTGTCTTTTGGGTTGTGAGGATTTAAGAAAATGAAGATTATAGACTGCTGCACTTCTTTCTTTAAGGCTAAGTTTGCAGATGAATTCAAGTTTTGAAACCCATTTGGGGCCATGCATGTGGAGAAGAAAGAAATTATCTTTTGGGTTTGTTTAGATTTCTCAAATGAATCATATTTCTTTCTTATGTGTTTTGATTTTGATCTGAATTTCCAGGCATATGCATCTTCTGGCATTGGTGTGGCTGATCACAGCAAGAACACATTTGGAGATCTTCAGAGGAAGGTCTATCGTTATATGATCATTAAGATCAATGAGAACAAGAACGGAATTGTGGTTGAGAAGACTGGTGGCCCAGCTGAGAGCTACGAGTATTTAAGTTGGCATGGTTCCAGTTTTTGCCAAGTGTCATCTGTTCGAGGCATCATATTGCCCATTCTTGTATGAACTTTCCCAGATACAGGATAGCCTCGGGTGGGTTTTAAGTGTCCTTTCCATGAGTATGCTGTAAAGAATAGCACATGGTTTTTGGATATCGTGATACATTTTTATATCTATCTAGATGTTTGCCCGTTTTCTCTTGGTATTCATTTTACAATCAGCATAAGCATGCTGGATTTTTGTGGCTTATTTTAGTAATAATATATTTGGTTTAGTCATGTATGCAATTTTTTTTGTTGAGGTACGGCAGAGACTCATCTATTTCTCCAAACTAATGGCGTTCTTCTAAAGCTTTGTAGATGTACAAGGTTTTCCCAGCAAGCCCCATGCTTAGTCACCAATGTACAATGACTCTCTCTTGCTTCTGATGATTCATCGACCTTCGAATCTGCCCAAGACCGTTTGGTATTTTTCTCCCTCTTGAATTCCTGCTGCTATGAAATCCTTTATTCTTATGAAACCTTAGTTTGCAGTAAATTTAATTTAATTTTTTCGACATCAAATAAAAATATTTTTTCTCATTTTATATTTTTATAGATTTATTTTTTTCCAACTTCATAGTGCCTTCAAATCGTTACACAATTTCTGTTAAGAGAGTATAATGTGTTTAAATTTGAATAATAATAAAATAAAATAATGCTAAATTAGATATTAGTGTCTCAAACTTTCATGTGCATTATTTAACACTATTTTAATAGAACTAAATATATCAAAATAAAAATATTATATATTTTTCCAAATATTTTTTTTAAATAACCAAAAAAGGTTAAATGATTACTTTTCCATTTAATAATATTATTTTAGGTTAATTAATAGCATAAACATAAAATACAGCATACAATCGAAGCAAAAATGCGCCAACACAACAAGCGGCTCTTTAGGATTTAGGAGGTTCTATTCCTAAAGGAAACCCTACACCATCTCCGCTTCTCCCTATTTTTTTCCTATAAAAATAACGAAGCTACGATCATAAATCATAGCCCGTCACCGTCGATTTTTGGATTTCCGTTGTTTCGCTTTCTTTAATTGAAAATCAACATCGTCGATTTAGGGTTTCGTGTTCCCGTCCATGAAGAAGACGCCTTCTTTCTTCTCTCCGATTTCTAGGGCAGGGCTTAATTTGGTATTCCTCTTCCTTTTCATTGTTGTGTAAACGCATGTTATTAGGGTTTCTATGTATAAACTCTTTCAATTACTTGCTTCTGTTTGCGTCCTTGAAATTGTGATTGGAAGTTGAATTTTGTCTTTGTGGTTTGATTGCAATCGATTTTAATTACTGCGTCTCTCCAATTGATTTTCTACCCGTTTAATTTCTTGAACCGTCCGTATTGTTGGTAAATGGAAATTTCAATTTTGTTACTGGAAAGCAAAAACTTAAAACCTTTCATCTCAAATTATGATGCATTCGATTTTTGGTTCTTATGACATTTTCTCAACATACTTTTTTCTCTCTTTAGCACCTTGCCAATGTTCCACTTCCCAAAAACTGTTTTACTTCTCACTGTTAGTTATTTAGTTATTTTTTCCCTATGCAATTTCAATAATCTTATGGTTCTGTTTTATATAATACATCAATCAAGCTCTATAGCATATCACCATGAAATCGACTAGCCAACTATTAAATGGATGCTTATCACTATGAAATCGATTAGCCAACTATTAAACGAATGGTTGCTAAGCATTTCCCCGGTACCAAGATCATGCTATAGAGTTTGACAAATGTATTATTCTTTTGTTCTGTTTCCTGGGTTCAATTCACTCTTGTTATCCTAAACTCTGTTTTTTTCTTCTTTTCATGTTGCTTTACTCTTCACTACTATAATTTCCCTCTTTTCAATTAATTTTATTTTGCAATTTTCTCTCAGTCAAAGCTTCACTTCTCCACAAAAGCAGACGGCGCATTTGTTGTACCTTTTTGTTTTGTGGAGGGAGGCAGTGAGGCAGTGGTGGAGAGGAAATGCATAAGTTCCCTCTTTTCAAGTTTTTTTTCTTTCTTTTCATGTTGCTTCACTCTTCACTATTATAAGTTCCTTCTTTTCAATTACTTTTGTTTTGCAATTTTCTCTTTATCAAAGCTTCACTTCTCCACAAAAGCAGATGGCGCATTTGTTGTACCTTTTTGTTTTGTGGAGGGAGGCAGTGAGGCAGTGGTGGAGAGGAAATGCATAAGTTCCCATTTTCAAGTTTTTTTTTCTTTCTTTCTTTTCATGTTGCTTCACTCTTCACTATTATAAGTTCCCTCTTTTCAATTACTTTTGTTTTGCAATTCTCTCTGTCAAAGCTTCACTTCTCCACAAAAGCAGATGGCGCATTTGTTGTACCTTTTTGTTTTGTGGAGGGAGGCAGTGAGGCAGTGGTAGAGAGGAAATGCATAAGTTCCCATTTTCAAGTTTTTTTTTCTTTCTTTTCATGTTGCTTCACTCTTCACTATTATAAGTTCCCTCTTTTCAATTACTTTTGTTTTGCAATTTTCTCTCTGTCAAATCTTCACTTTTCCATGGCGCATTTGTTGTATCTTTTTGTTTTGTGGAGGGAGGCAGTGAGGCAGTGGTGGAGAGGAAATGCATAAGTTCCCTCTTTTCAAGTTTTTTTTCTTTCTTTCCATGTTGCTTCACTCTTAACTATTATAAGTTCCCTCTTTTCAATTACTTTTGTTTTGCAATTTTCTCTCTGTCAAAAATTCACTTCTCCACAAAAGCAGATGGCGCATTTGTTGTACCTTTTTATTTTGTGGAGAGAGGCAGTGAGGCAGTGGTGGAGAGGAAATGCATAAGTTCCCATTTTCAAGTTTTTTTTCTTTCTTTTCATGTTGCTTCACTCTTCACTATTATAAGCTCCCTCTTTTCAATTACTTTTGTTTTGCAATTTTCTCTGTGAAATCTTCACTTATCCACAAAAACAGATGACGCATTTGTTGTATCTTTTTATTTTGTGGAGGGAGACAGTGAGGCAGTGGTGGAGAGGAAATGCATAAGTTCCCTCTTTTCAAGTTTTTTTTCTTTCTTTTCAGGTTGTTTCACTCTTCACTATTATAAGTTCCCTCTTTTCAATTACTTTTGTTTTGCAATTTTCTCTCTGTCAAAACTTCACTTCTTCACAAAAGCAGATGGCATATTTGTTGTACCTTTTTGTTTTGTGGAGGGAGGCAGTGAGGCAGTGGTGTAGAGGAAATGCATAAGTTCCCATTTTCAAGTTTTTTTTCTTCTTTCTTTTCATGTTGCTTCACTCTTCACTTTATAAGTTCCCTCTTTTCAATTACTTTTGTTTTGCAATTTTCTCTCTGTCAAATCTTCACTTCTCCACAAAAGCAGATGGCACATTTGTTGTATCTTTTTATTTTGTGGAGGGAGGCAGTGAGGCAGTGGTGGAGAGGAAATGCATAAGTTCCCTCTTTTCAAGTTTTCTTTCTTTCTTTTCATGTTGCTTCACTCTTCACTATTATAAGTTCCCTCTTTTCAATTACTTTTGTTTTGCAATTTTCTCTCTGTCAAAACTTCACTTCTCCACAAAAAATTTGTTGTACCTTTTTGTTTTGTGGAGGGAGGCAGTGAGGCCGTGGTGGAAAGGAAATGCATAAGTTCCCTCTTTTCAAGTTTTTTTCTTCTTTCCATGTTGCTTCACTCTTCACTACTTAATGCATCATGAATAATGAACTTCTGAAGCCTTTCCCAGGTTATGATGTCATGTTATACAACTTAATGCATTTGTACTTTTATTGTGTTTCATGAGTTGATTTTGGTCTTGTGATATGTATTTTTCCTTTACTCTTTCCTCCTTGGCACATAGCCAATTCATCTATTTGTTTTCCACTTCCTATAACTGTTATTTTTATCACCTATCACTTGTTTGTTTATTTATGAAGCAGTTTGTAGCATATCTCTACTGCTAGCAAGCCATCGTGAATGAACTTTAGAGCAGTAAGGAACTCTATTTCGAATGTCTGAAGCTCTTCGCAGGTTTTACATGATTATGATATAGAGTTTGATACATGTATAGTTTTATCTTGTTTCATGAGTTGACTCTTCTGACATGCTATTTGCATAAAATGAATTTTTTTTCATGTTTATTTTCCCTTTCTTACTATAATATTGTCTTTGCTTTTCCTTGTCTGACTCTTTTCTAATTCGCCTGCTTTTGTCAACTTCCTAAAACTATTAAATCAAGATGTACTCTCTTATGCAGCATGGAATTAATTATGTTTTAATTGTTTTGAACTCTCTCCAATAGTTTCCTTAAAAGAATCATACCTTATAACCTTTGTATTTTACTGTGCCAAAATTTATGAGTTTGGTCATTTGAAGAACTTGTATGCATACTTGCTTCAGGAGGAAGGTATTGTCCTTCATGACATGTGAATGGGTAAGCCTTTGAACCTGCACATGCTTTGTATAAAGATGACCTCACCCTATAATCACATATCTTGGTCATGTCCTTTAAGAATGTATGGATTAATGTTTATATTATGTCCCTATCATATATGATCCCACATTGCCTTTCATCTTGCGCATAAATAACGAAAGCCCTGGCAGGGAACTAGGTCATGAATGCCCAAAGCAGTTCATATGTTCCTAGATCATCATCATCCTATTGAGCTTGATAAATGTATGTTTAATCTGCTTGTTGTGAAGCAAATTTTATTCATTATTTTGGTGTTAGTTCAATCTATTAGGTTCTTTTGTTTTATCCCGTAAAGAAACAGGACGCATAAGAGTTCCTCTTTGAGTATGAATCATTAAATGGGACAATCTTAATTAGACACATTTTTCTAACAAAAATTAGTCCAAACATTGCATGGTATGCAGTTTGTTCATGTGTTCTTCTCTGTTCTCTATTTTCTTCAACACATTCTGTTCCATCTGCGGAAGAAACTGGTTTACACCTATTTGTTGCTTCCTCATGTTTGCACTTCAAAGCAATTATATGTCCTGCTAGTCAGTCTTGGTTCATAGTGTTAGGTTTCAGGATTTTGTTACTTGCTATGTGACTTTTAGACCAACCATTGAAGCTTTATGTGTAGCTTTGGCCCTGGCCTTTCCCATTCTCTGTTTTTTCCCCCTTTGGTAATCATGATGGCCTGTTCCAAATCATGTATAACAGAGAGAGAAAAAGAGGGGAGGTAAGTGTGATATTTGAAGAAAGGAATCCACGGCCCTGGTTGCATGTGCAAAGGGAACAAAGGATGAGATGTGTTGTGTTTGATAATTACCCATCAATCATGTTGCTGGTACTTTTGGCTACCATTTCTAATTCTTATGTTTCACTTGACCAGAACTTTATGTATACTCCCAATGATGAGAACTCTTATTTGATACCACTTAGTGTTTGCATTTTGGTGATTTTTTTATGCCTATTGAGTTTTTTTCATGTTATTTACCCTTTCTTACTATAATACTGTCTTTGTTTTTCCTTGTCTTGCTTTTTTGATGCTTTCTTATTTTTGTTATGCAACATGGAATTAATTAAGTAAACTATTGGACTTGTGTTTGATGTTTTAATTGCTTTGAACTCTCTCCAATAGTTTCCTTAAAAGAATCATACCTCGTAATTCATATGTATTGACTTGACCAGAACTTTCTGTATACTTCCAAGGGTGAGAACTCTCAGTTGAAATTTATAGACTTTGGCTTGTCCTATTTTCTCAGACCAGGTTTGTCCTATTTTCCAGTGAAATTCAGTTGATAATCTATATTTGATACCACTTAATGTTTGCGTTTTGATGGTTTTTTTATGCTTATTATGGTTTGCAGAAGAAAGACTCAATGATATCGTAGAAAGTGCGTACTATGTTGCACCTGAAGTTCTTTATAGGTCCTATAGCACAGAGGTTAATGTATGAAGTATAGTTGTGGTAGCCTATATTCTACTGTGCAGAAGTCGTCCTTTTCGGACGCGGTCTGAGTTTGGAATTTTTCTTTGCTCAGACTGACAAGGGGTAGCAGTGGTGTATGTTTGTTTTGGTGTCTAATGCTCACAACTTGCATCAGTTACTTATCTCATTCATAGGTGAAATTTAGATTTAATGAATTTTACTTATTTTGTTTCTTCTACTTAATCATCCAGTGTTTGCAAGCTGTCTTGCTGGGTTGATTATGCCTCACTTCATGAGCTTTACCTTTTACCTTGATTATTCTGATACCACCAACCAAAATTGTTGCTGACAATTTTAGCGTTGTTATTTATCATCTTAAATCTTGAGAAAATAGAAGTTATTGATCATCTTCTGTGTTGCTTTACAAGATGGAACTGCTGTGGTTGTCAGAGGTAAGACGAACCGAGCGAAAGGTGAATTCCAGCATGAGTCACAAGATAGGATCAATCCGTCTCATTGTGATTTGACAGGTATACTTCTTAATCTCAAGTTCTTATTACTCTTTTTACCCACTATAGTCATGAACACTTTAACTTTGTGGCATAGAGCATATGCATTTTGCCTCAATGACAATAAAATTTGTGGTGTTGCACCACAAGAATTTTGTCAAATATGAGATATCTTAATTTTGCTACATTTGTGGACTCTTGATTTTTATTATTATAGAAAATCTGTTTCTGTCACAGAGGAGAGTAAATCATGGCTAATGCGTCCTTTTCCAATATAGAACTAGAGATTTCTAAAAATCCTTGCACTAGTAAGGAATATTCTCAGCAATTCATTTAATAATGTGACAGGTCCCTTTCACTGCCATGATCTTGGCATCCAGCGATATTGTCTCCTGGCGCGTTGACCTATAACCTCACTGGCCACATACCAGCTGCTACAGGAAGCTTAATCTCTTGCAATCTGCGTCTTGCTCAACCAACTGTCATTCAACTCCACCAGAGAGCTTGGACGGCGCTACAATACCTGAAGGCATTCAACTTCAGACATAATTCTGCTGCGTGGCTCTCATTCCATATAGTTGTCGCAAAAACCATTGGCGTCAATGTTTCGTCACATATTTTGGTGTTTCTAATGTCCAACTAGTCTAATCTGACTCCAGAACATGCAGCTTCAACCTTCAGGTATGTATCCTAACATATGTGTTGTTTATTTCAATGTAGTTTTCCCTTAATCACTATTATGTTATTTAAATGCTTGCAGCACTCATTATGAGAAGTACTATGTTAAATTTGCACGATCAGATATATCCTAAAGAGTCTAAAATTAGTAGAGCTTCCGATAGGGACGATAATTTAGTCAAATCCAATAGGTACCCCCTCGAGTCTATAGGTTTTTAAGTGAAGTTAGCAATATTTTTCTCTTTTTTTTTAAAAAATGTTGATGGGTGGGAGGAGATGAATTATTTTGTGTACTATCTCGTACCCACCCCACTCATCAAAGGGTACAGGGGTGGGTAAGAGATAGTACCCCGAGTTGTGGTCACGGATAGGTACATGCCAAAATTAAAAGGGGTGTATCCAGGATAAGGCAAGACAATCGAGCTCGCCCCGCCTCGCCCCATTGTCATTCTTGGCATTCAGGTCTGCTACATGGTAAGCTTTAGAGGAATTGGAGTATGCATGTTAGATGTTTAGATATATGATTAACAATGATGAAACCCGCACTGGTCAAAATTTAGGGAATCACGTTTCAGTTTGGAATGTCAAAAAACCATCTTAGTGGGGCACTAACCAAGGCAATGATCGACAAAAACAAAAACAAAAACAAAAAAAGACCCTCGATACTTCTATTTTTAAGTAAAAACTAAAAAGTTATTAAATCTGTGTTGATTTCTTATAATTTTATACGTTTTCCTGTGATAGATTCCACAGATACAAACACTTAAGATTTTCATAGTTAATTCATCTTTTATTTTATTAATATTTATTTATTTATTTTTCAATTTATAGGTATTTTAGTTATGAAAAAAAATACTTATTCTAGATATGGTAGTACCTAAAAAAATAAAAATAATAATTAAATCTTATTTACAATTTATTTTGAGTTTTTTATTATTAATTTTTTCACTAAAATGGATTCTCCTATATTTGTTATATTTTTCCCAAAATTTGCATAATTTTTTGATTTTCTTTTACCATTTTTTGAATTTTTTAACAACTAGAAATGTTAAAATTGCAATTTTAAAAAAACTAAATTTTTATTGTAAGCGGGCAAAAATTGAATATTTTGTAAAATATGGAGTTTTTTTAAATATAATTTACCCTTATTTATAAGTGACATCATTAGTTTAAGTGCCCTTAATTGGCTTGGTAACTCTAAGCTTTCCACTCAAGTAGTTTCCAATTTCTTCTCTTCTTTGGCTTTTCCCCACATGAAAACCTAAAAGCCAATAATAGTTACTATTGCTCCAAAAATTGTTGTGAGTAGTATCTTCCATTAATCAGGTAGAACTCACTGGTAATTTGGTTAATATTTATCAAATTGGATTTATATATATATATATAAAAGGTGGGATTCGAACTTTAGAATTGCGTGTAATATTTAGTAAATGTCCCATCAAACTCACCCTATTATGACACGCGTCGCTATCTTGATGGTGATTGTAGGCTAATGTACCTAGGGTGGCAAAACAGACGGACGAACGTCTATGAACTAAGTCCGTTTAGTCCTAGAAATAAACAGGACAGACTAGTTTCAGCCCATTTAATAAACGGACGAACCAAACCTGTCCATCTAAATGAGCCGGGTTTGGACGGGTTCCCGTCCGAATAATTTCTTTTTGAAAAATTAATTTTTTTCAAAAAATAAAAATTCTACTAACGAATTCATTGGTTGAGTTACAAAAACATCATGTTGATGCTTTTTCAAGACATTCATAACCATGAGCTTGCAAGGCCGGAAGAAGTACACATGTTGAAATCAGCACCATCATGCAAAAATTAGCGTGATAGATACAATGGTGAATGCTGGTATCAAAACAAATGATGCTTTTCGTTATGTGGCAAATGAAGTTGGCGGGTTTGTAAATGTAGGTTTTAATGCAAAAAAAAACTGCTATAGCATTGTTCAGAGGGGGGAAAAATGGCACTAATAGATGTGGGAGATGCGCAGAGCGTGGTGAATCTGTTAAAGTTCTTAACAGCAACTGTGAGTTTCATTCATTATTTAACAAATGTATTCAAGGTTGTGTATCAGAGCTTGAGTTTCAGGAGGCTTGGAATAAGATGGTAGTTGATTACAATCTTCAAAGTCATAGTTATGTAAAAGACAATAATGTCCTTTCTTCATGACCAAATTTCCTGCAATCTTAATTTGAAAGACCCAACTTCAATCTCGAGAAAAAGGACTAGAGTAGAGTGGATTGTTAGCCAATGGGGACTAAAGACCAAATGCCCTGCAATCTTGGTCTTCTCAATGGCCCATTGGAGTAAATTCCAGGAAATGCATTGGAAGTTTGGTGGGAAATTGTAAGACTAAGAGTACTGCTGATATCATTATATATAGAGTAAGGTATGTATGGATATGTGAGTAAAACTAAAACTTATGGATCAGTCTTCTTTCCCAAAGCAGACAAGAGCTGATCAAGATAGCAGATCGGATGTTGATCAAGATTTGCCAGTTGATCAGACAAGAAAAAATGACGACGAAGCGTCTGATGATTCTTGCGGCAGACCAACGCTGACGTTGAAGGAAGAAGTTGAAGACGTTGATGATCCTTTTGGAAAAAAGTTATGCAGCAAAAAGGTAATGAAGAGACAGAAGAAATCCAGGTCGTCCTCTTTGCCGTTGGTAAACGAATGGATGAATACAAAAACTTTCCAGTTGCCTCCAGGATCAGGTGGGAATGATAAGAACGTCGTGGCTGCTACTGGAGGAAATGCTGCTGCTGCTCCTGGTGTTGCGCCAAATTGATAGAAATTCTTACAAAAAAAACTGTATTATAAGTTTGACTGATATAATAAATAAAAGATCATTCTAATATCTGCAACTCCCATTATTAGTATGAACAAAACTGAAAACTACGTACCAGCAAGTTGCTCATTGTTCATATCAACTGAGGCATCCAAGTCTGAGGAAAACATTTAATAAAGAAATAATTTAAACCTAGAACCTGGGGAACCTACGAAACGGGTTCAATAGGATTTGCTCGAGTTGTGCAAGCTCCTACATTATCGGAAAAAGATACTCTATACTAGCAGTTGACGTGGGGTAAGATCACTAATCTCCCCTTTAGCTGGCTGCCTGCGACAAATCCATTTTTAGTCGTATGGATTTCTGAAGTTTTTCCAGAATTCTGGGATGTCGTAGCCTAGCATGTCGTCGACTGCTTTTATCATTTTCGGCTTCAACTTCTCAAACTTGTCGATGTTGTAACCGGTCAAAACCTCCCTGAATTGATCAACGTTAGGAAAATCACCGGGAGGTAAATGGAACTCCCTTTGGACCTGCATAAACACATGAGAAGGATGAATCTGTGCGGTTGTTACAGCATAAATGTCCACATATGTTTGGAAGAAAAGAGAGTTGGAACCTTCGCAAACTCGTCTTCCAAATTGTCAAGAAGCTTCTTTTGAGTCTTCGCTTTTCCCATCATAGCTGGCATTGCCTTCTTAAGATGACTAATAATACAAGCATGTATCTTAACAGCTCTAGCACGTTTCACAAATTCGTTGATCTGTCAGAAAGAAATGAAATCATAAAGACATTTCAAGTTTCAACAGTCAGGTCCAAGGAAATTTTGAATTCCTAGCTACTAAAACTGATTTCCAAGTATGTACAGACAGGGATCAGTTATTCAGTTACACGAAGGTATCAGCAGGATCACCTGATCTGTCAGATGTAAATAATATCATAATATATTTCAACATCCAGCTCCAAGAAGAGTATTTAATCCTAGTAAAATGGTCCAGGCTAAGGGTTGGTTATAGTTTTAGTTCGTCGATCTTTACTCTTGGAAAAATGTATTGTAGTTTATGTACTGCTATTGCATTTGCATTTAGACTCTTACTGCAATTAAAAAACAACAAACTTACTCGACGATCACAAGCTTTCTTTGGTATATCTAGATGCTTGGTTTAGTTTACTCTTGAATCATGGGTTTTGGATCAAATGACTGATTAATCAATTTTCCACATCTAAATGTAGCTATACGAGGATATGCATTATCCTACCTTTTATTAGTATTCCTCAATATCCTCGTTAGGGATTGGATCTGATTCTTGTTTACTCTTGCCTTGGTGAAGATTTTGAAACTTTACTAATGAATGCAAGGACGTGATCTGTTGATATTTGTTTCACAGATATTTCCTCCGCTCTTTTTTTTTTGACTCACAGGCTTCCTGTACTTACCTTACATTTTTCGTGTTTAGTTCTTCAGAAATACCATGCCAGAAGCGTCCTCAGCATTGCTGTGCATGGCTTGGGGTTGGTAGCAGTTTTCCAGAGTGTGCTTCTGCAATTGTTCCAGAAGAGGTGATCCATTTATTTCTTTTTCATATTTTGGTGCCATTCAGGATGCAATATGCACTTTGTTTTTGAGTCTACTTACAGTGCATGGAATCATTAAGTGCATATTTCCGCTCAAAGTTATCCCTTAAGGAATATAGTTGTGGTTGGAAAAATTTCCCATTCTGAGCTTAATTCTCAACTGTACCTCTTGGGCATTTCTTGTTACTCTTGGTAGAAATAAGAACGCTGACATGGGAAGGGAGAATAAACCCAAGTTTCAAGAAAACTAATATTTAATTATTAGAAGAAACAATATATTTCATTCTCTTAATTGGCTGGTCCTGGCCATGAACCTGGTCAAATAGGATCCTGCTTTAGTGAAACTAAATGGGGGATGAGCTCCTGTAAGTTGTCAAAACAGGAGAGCACCCCACTGGAGCAGGGAATTATCATCATCCCTACACTTTTCTGCCATCAGAAAAATACTGCAAAAATACAGCTGAAATGACATGAACATTAGTCGAGATGCAGTCCTATACATCGAGTCTCTTATTGAAACCATAATGGAAGGATTGGAGGGATTAATCAATATTCTTGATTCTGAAGGAGGATTGGGAGCCTTACTCAGGTTGTTACTTTAAGCCCATGTATCATTAAAAAATAGATTTATTGTGTCTCAACTATGTTCTGCAATCTCACACTCTTGAAGTAATTTTCAGCTTCTCCTAGAGCAGACAGCCTTTTATTTGAATCATGCATCCTGAGTTTCCATTTTTTTCAGCAAAATCACCCATGGGAGCTGTTGCTTTTCCTTTGCCTGGCCATGAGAGCTATCCGCAAATCAGTAGTGCCATTTTAATTTGTGTTAGTAGTCTCTGGATAATCTGCTACACAGTTAGGTCTTGATATTCAGGTTACTGGCAGGTTGGAAGCTTATGCTCAGTTTTGAATGGCATGGAACCTATCTGTGTTCTAAACCATGTCTTTGTTCTAAGGGAGGTAGGGCATGTTAGCTTGCACATGCTTTGCATAAAGAGGACCTCATCCTATAATGAGGTCAAATTGAGTTCAAAATTGCTGAAGTTCCAAGAATCTTAGTTATATGTGATCAACAAAAACTGGTTTTCATTCCTTCCTTTGCTTCAATTTCTTGGTCATGTCCTTTAACTGTATGGATCAATGTCTATATTATGTCCCTATCGTATATGATCCTACATTGTCTTACATCTTGTGCATAAATAACAAAAGCCGGTAGGTAACTAGGTCAGAATGCCTCAAGCACTTCATATGTTCCTAGATCATCATCATCCTATCGAGCTCGATAAATGTTATGATTTATTATGCTTTATGATTTGCTGTTTTGATATTAGATATTTGTATTGTTTTCTATTTTCTCTAGAACTACTATCAGATACTTAAAGTATCTGAAAGTAGTTGGTACTCTATAGATGTGAGGTGATGCATATCTAGGATTGTAACACTTTATAGATTTGCATTTTTCTCAAATAAACTCCACTCTATCCATAGCACCTGTCAATTGTTGGTACTTTCTTGTAACCTGTACCTGTACTTTGGGGAGATTAGAGTGTGTAACCTGTCAATTTTTGTGAAGCAAATTTTATTCATTATTTTGGTGTTGGTTCAATCTATTAGGTTCTTCCATTTTATCCAGTAAAGAAATAGGACAGATAAAAGTTTCTTGAATTTGTTTGTTTTGTGTCTTGATGCCACTCATTCTGCAGGTTTTCGCGAATGAAATTAAATTAAACAAGTTGCTTTGCCAAACCAGTCATTCACGTTTCCTTCTCTTTTAAACTTTCCAGATTGATGCTTCTTGTTTTGGGTTATTAGGTGTGGTTGTCTCCTTTTCTTTTAGTGGAAAATAAAATCCGTAGGCCAATCTTTCTCAATTCTAAAGCGGTACCAGAATCTGATCTTTGGTTGTTTGTTTCAATGGATGGTCCTTTCAGTCATAAAAGTACATTTGCCTATGATTGGACATTTGTTGTGTGTTTTCCAGTGTCCTTGTGTGATAAGATGTTAGGACCAATCAATACCTAATATGGAAGGTACTTAGTGTTTTCTATATATGGAATGCATCAGTTTACTTATAAATTTGTTAGGACCATGATACTCTTCTGTTTGCTGTACTGTCCTAGCTACCGACAGCAAGGACTACAGTATTTATGCAACACTGCAGGCTAGTACCGTAGGGATTTATTAGCAAGAGAACTGTTGTTTATGGTTTGATTTCTCTCTCGAAACTCTCCTCAATATCTATGCAGTCGAAACCTAGGCTGTCTAGTTGTGCTTGGGAATGCACTAACTTAAAAAAGAAGGATCTTGAAAAGGGAATCAGTGCCCCTTTGGCATTCAAGGTTGGGTTGGAAGAAGTGATTCCCCAACCTTGAACGGAGCAATTAGTGTTTGGTAAAACCAATACTCACTGGCTTCTCAAGAAGCCCAGTTCCAATCAAGACAATTTTGCCTGCGGCATCAAATGGAGCAAAATGCTCCAGTGCAGCAGCAGCTGCTGCGTTTGCTGTCTCTTTCCTTCTTTTTTATTTTTTTCATTTTAATTTCATTTTTTTACTTTATATAATAAATCAAAATAAATTAAAAACTATCACAATAAAATCTCTATCTCAAGATAAGTAATTCTAGATCCATTTTTCCTATTTTTATTAATTTTTTTAAAATGGATTTTATACCCTTTATGGTTATTTTACATTCCAACCATAGTTTTAACCGCAATTTTTACCAAACACCATAAAACAACTTCTCGTTTCCCACCGTACTTTTCCAGAAGTACTTTCCACCCAGCACTTTTCCAGAATCACTTTTCCAACTAGAACCGGAACGCCAAACAGGTCCTTAGTTATCTTTAGCTGTAAAACTTGCTCCTTATATGCATTGTTGAACCTGCTTGATGCTTCTGATTCATTTGCTATGATCTTTATAATTTGAGTTATTCCTGTATGGGCCGGCACAAGGAAATATATGCATGTCTGGTAAACTAAAAAGGCAATAGTACGAGGAGGAAGATGTTCAAAATTCAAATTGATAATGTTGTTCGTGCCATAATCAGCAACGTATTTCCTTGGCAGGTAGGTTCAGGTGCAATCATCATGGTGACTTTGATTTGTACTTTCAGTAGAAGAAAACTTTGCTTTCATGGTGAATTGGTATAACTATGTAGTGATGGAAGATTAGAAAAAATAGAGAAAAATACTGTATAGTAATGAAATTTGTCTGCCTAGATAGAACACCTGGAAAATTATATAATTTTTTTTTAACTAGGCCATACATCTTTTTCGTATTGTCCACAAATAGAAATTTCTAGTTAGGGGATTGAAATTAGAAATCTGGGCATATGTGAGTTACAAGGCATTGATAGGAGAGGATTGTACACACAAAATTCTCCGTGACAGGAGAAAATTACACGTGTCAAATTACAAATGTTGAATGTATAATAAAAGTGGTTGTTCTTCTCTTGATTCCTCTGATTAATGAATCAATTTTCACTCCGGATTTGGATTTGAACTTGAGTTGGATGGATGACGGATTGGCCTTGAATTAGCTTGTAATCCGCGGTTGATTTGAGAAGAAAACGGCATTGAATTAGCTTGTGGCTTCTTCTTGATTTGATTTGATATGGTTGAGAGAAAACCGGCCTTGAATCAGCTTGTGGCTTCTCTTTCTTCCTTGGAGACGATATGCTTTAGTTTTTTATTTTCGCAACACTTCTTCTCCTCAAAATAATGTGTCCTTCACCTTCTAATGAGGCCTCTATTTATAGGCTCATAGGGATGGTTTTGAGTGGAAAAGATGACACATGTCCTCATCTCATTGGCCCAATGTGTAACCACCATTATTAATTAATTTGCACATTAATTAATAATTAAATATTAATTAATTTGACACTTAATCAAATTATTTAATAAATATGAGATGAATTTTGATCCCTCCAAGTATAGGTTTGTTGAAATAAGCCTCACGGATTTCGATGAATAGGCTTCGTGACTTTTTTTATAAATTGGACCGCATATTTTAAGATGGTCCGCAATTTTAATGTCTACAAGTTTTGGCCTAGAAAGGAATTTGATGAGAGCGGCTGAGATTGGAATTCAGAATAGACGACACTCTCATGTGCAAAAAGTATTTACAAACTCGTAATCTTAATTCCAATGTCTGCATAATTTGTACAAATGTCTGTTTAATTTGATCAATTAGTATAAAATAAAATGCTTTTCATTGTTGATTTATTTATGATAGAGGTGGGACTCGAGTTCTTGCTTGACTTTAGTAAATTACTACTATGTTACATGCTGAATGACTTTTTATTTATTATTTATGTTATGTTTCTTATTGTTGTGGTTTGAATTTGGTAGGAAACTTATACAATGGCTGGTGGGGATCAGTTGAAGGTGTTGAATGCACTTGATGTGGCAGAAACGCAATGGTATCATTTCACTGCTATAATCATTGCTGGGATGGGTTTCTTTACTGATACATATGATCGCTTCTGCATTTCCCTAATCACCAAATTGTTCAGCTGCATATATTATCATGTCGATGGATTGACAAAACCAGGCTCATTGCCTCCCAATGTCTCCGCAGCGGTCAATGGTGTCGCTCTCTGTGGAACTTTAGCAGATCAGTTTTTTCTTTGGTTGGCTTGGCGACAAGTTGGGGCGAAAGAAGGTCTACGGGGTCACTCGATAATGGTTTTATGTTCTATTGGCTCTGGCCTTTCCTTTGGTCATGATCCTAAATCGGTCATGGCAACTCTATGCTTCTTCCAGTTCTGGCTTGGTTCAGTATCGGTGGAGACTACCCACTTTCTGCCACATTTATCTGCATATGCTAATAAGAAGACAAGGGGTGCTTTCGCTGCAGCAGTTTTTGCAATGCAAGAGTTTGGGATTCTATCCGGTGGGATTTTCGCGATTATTATATTCGTAATTTTCGAGGCAAAGTTTAAGGCCCCTCCTTATGAAGTTAATCCAATTGGATCAATTTTCTCAGGCAGATTATGTTTGGAGCTATTCCTTCTGCAGTTACTATTGGAGATTGAAAATGCACGAAACCGCTCAGTAGTATGTACACGCCCTTGCGGCCAAGAATGTGAAGCAGGCAACATCTGTTATGTCAAAGTTCTTAACATCTGATATTGAAGCAGAAGCTGAAATGGATGTAGGAGTATGCCAGGATCAGATATCTTCTTTCGCGTTGTTCAGTAGCGAAATTCTGAAGGGACACGGGCTTCACCTGCTCGGAACATCTACCACACGGTTCTTACTAGAACATGCATTCTACAGCCAAAACCTATTCCAAAAGGATCATTACCGCGATCGGGTGGATTCTCACTTATTGCAATGGAATGCAATGGAAGAAGTGTACAAGATTGCAAGAGCACAATCACTAATTGCTGTATGCACTATGCACCTATGCAGTGCTGTACCTGGCTACTGGTTCACAGTAAAAGAATGAAAAAACTGGCGGTGGGTCCGTCTTGTTAGCACTGACAAACAAGACGAAGGGAGACTCGTTTCACCACCAGCTCATGAGAACCATCAAGAACTGAAGCTTTGGAGTCATTTAAGTCCAAAACATTCTTTTCATCACCACAACAGTCCCTTGAATCTTTTTCCTCATCATTATTATCTTTCTTCTTAGTTCTTACCAACAACGTTGTGAAACATTGTCGCCTTTCTTAATTAATATCTAGACAGTAACTAATCTAAGAATTAATGGTCGACACTCGAAAGTGTGTAATAATAATAATTAGACAAGAAATCACTTATTAGTTATTAGCCGGCCGTGTGTTCTGGATTCGAAAACTACTGGGATGGGGTTTTGTCCCATCATAATATACGGGACTTGATTTAATTCAAGAGGAGACAATAAACAGGAGAGGAAGAGTAAGAAGGTTTTGGTTTGCGCCGATTTTAATAAGTTGGTGCAGTGTGAGTTCGAGCGTGGAAGCTAGGGTATTACTCTTGGTCATCTGGGTCGCGCTTAGTGGTCCGATTTTGGCGAATCTGCGGGAATTTAGTGTATTATTCTTTTTTATCGTACTCTTAAATTTTTTTGTCTTAAAAAGTCATGACCCAACATTTTGTAGCCAAAACGAAGCCCATTGTCTGAAACAATAAATCACACTGGTAACCCGTTGATTCACTCCGCAAACTTCCAACGGCAATTCACTCCGGTCGGGAACCGTTCTCTCCGTACCAGAAAACGACGTGGAGAAATTATGCCTGCAGGTGTCCCCTTTGCTCCTTACGTTCAATAATTATCATGCCCACCAAGTGTTCGACTAATTTCCCTAAGAGTTTCTATACTACTTTTTCCATATCTGCTTAGATGGGTCTTGCACTTTTGTAATTATCTTTGCTTTGTTTGTCTCTAACAGGGTTGGCTACTGTTGCTCACTCACAGCCCAGCTTTATCCATTTGCATGGAAATGTCTCTGGTAATTTTTTAATACGATCTTCTTCTTTTGCTTTTAATTTTTATTATTTTGAAAATGATTTATGTAATTCTCAAGAGGGGAGGATGGTGATGTAGGTCAGAAGGTGGGAAGAATGCATGTTTCAAGAGTCAGGTCTTATTCAAAGAACAAAGTTCATTGCATTTCTAGACCATCCGAGAAACTGATGGTCGCTAATGAGAAGGTATATGAGAAGAAGGGGCCATTGGTCAAGATGTGTGGGATAACATCAGCTAAAGATGCTGCAATGGCAGCAGAAGCTGGCGCTAATTTTATAGGGATGATTCTTTGGCCCAACTCGAAACGTTCTGTTTCGCTTTCTATTGCTAAGGAAATTTCAAAAGTTGCTCGCGAATATGGAGCAGAACCCGTCGGGGTGTTCGTGAGTGATGATGCAGACACAATATTGAGAGCTGCTGATTCATCAGACCTTGAATTCGTGCAGGTATTTACAAGTCCTTGACTTTCCAGGTACCTTTTCTTAAGCGTATTAACTAATAATCATATATTCTTTTTATCATTCAGCTTCATGGTCAAGGTTCGCGGGAAGCGTTTCCAGATGTACGGAGGGAGAATCGAGTAGTGTACGTCCTTCATGCGAATGAGGACGGACACCTCCTAAACGAAATTTCTGATGAAGAATGTTCTTTGGTTGATTGGATTCTGGTAGATAGCACAACGGGTGGCAGGTAAAGTTTTTTCATTCATTAAGTCCATTTCTTGAGCTCCATTCTGCACTTGTGCTTGTTTTAGGAACCAGTTTGAAACTAAAACCAACATTTGAACAATCTTGATGTTATGGTCGGTATTCCTAATGTTCAGAACTGAGATAAGCATTCTTGTTCAGCTTCATAGTTTCATTGCTTCTTTCTTCCTTCTGAAATTTATCATGTGATTTATGCAGTGGTAAAGTATTTAATTGGGCGCAATTCAAATTACCTCCTATCAAAAGCAAGCATGGGTGGATCCTGGCAGGAGGGATTAAACCTGAAAATGTTGGTGAGGCTCTGTCTATCCTCAAACCACAGGGCGTCGATGTTAGCAGTGGCATTTGTGGCTCTGATGGTATCAATAAGGATCGATCGCGAGTGACATCTTTCATGCACGCTGTAAATTCAATAAGCTATTGATTGCCGATGAGTTGGAAGCATAATCATTCGATGAATAGCTAAAGCAAACTGGACATACAGTAGAGTGGTTTTATTCCAGTGTTTTCATTGATCGTGTTGAGATTTTTTGTTTTGAACTGAGATCGTGTTGAGATAATAAGATCTTTGTATGAATAAAACGATCAAAACCCTAAAAGAAAGTTAATAAAAAAATGCTCCTGGACTTGTTTCCCTACAAACTGAGGATTTGCATATGGTAAAGTACCAACACATGCGGTGGAAATGTTATAATGTACGACATCCCAGACCACGTTTATACCATAGAATAAGTAGAATTTTAAAGTATACCACATCAAACATCTCTGTGTGCTCAGGAGCAAACAAGAAGCCAAATCAATTTCATTAGAGAAATATTAACGCGGAGCTTCTTATCAGCATCCTGCAACGCAAGTTATTTAACGACTAGGGCAGTTTATCTTTCTGCGCAGAAGGATTTAGCAGATAGGATAGAAGGGCAGTATTGTGTTAATGCCATAAAACCTCAGCAATTTTGTCTCATGAGCAAAGAGACCTGCAAATTGCACAGACTGTTCAGTTCGCACGTTCTCTGAGCACTTCAAGATCCACCTCAGTAGGGTCAGTCGCCTGGATCTCATAATGGACACCATCCAGTTCACGTCTAATCCTGTCTTTAGATGTGGCATAGAGCATCTTGGCACGGATTCGAGCAGTCGAAGGAGACCTGATCAAATTCAACAAGATTAGTGACTTTCCATTCCAAGTTAGAATTGGTGACTCGTGTGGTCTTAATGAGAAAAGCTTGTGCATCTACAAAGGTTAGAAGAACGCCATTACTGTGTAGAAATGGACGAGTTTTTGCCGTACCTCAACAAAAAAAATTGCATATATAACAAAACCAAATATATTGATAAAATAAGCCTCCAAAATATTTCGTCCTTCCTCTAAAATGGATGCAGAATCAATATTGAGCATCATCCAATAAGAACTTTACAATTGCTACAATGCATAAAGTATAAGATGCATGAAGTGCCATGATGCTGCAACACACACCAAAAGGAAATCCAAAAGAGAAGGTAATTATTAACTCAACTCTGAATAAACAACAAGATATCTCCAAGGGTCACAACTCTCACTTCCTAACAAGCCAATCATCTTATTAGGTTGAAATTAAATAGTCTTGGCTCAACTTAAAAGTGTAGTCGACGGATGATTGAGGAAGTTTTAGAAACCTCAGCAGCCTAAAGTTTGCCCCTCTCATAACTAAGGAAGAAAATCCAGTATGCTTACCGCTGATTGTAAAATGAACACCAAGAGAAAATGTGCAAACATCTAGATAGATACAAATAATGTATCAGGACATCTATCCAAAAATCATGTGGTATTCTTTAGGCATACTCATAGTCAGGACATAAAGCCCACCTGAGGCTATCCTGTAACCAGGAAAGCTCATACAAGAATGGGTGAGATTATGCCCAGAATAGATGGCACTTGGCAAAAATTGGAATGTTCCCAACTTAAATACTTGGCATTGTGATTACACCTAGACTAGACAATGTCCAGACAAGGTATAAAACATCAGAGGGTAACAAACACAAATCGGGTGGACGAATCAAGTAGGAAATCATGCTCTAGAAAAAAATTCTAGCTAACAGGTTATGCAACAGATTAAGAAAAATTGCAAAATTAAGGGAATCAAAGAAGAAGAGCTAACCATGCAACGAAGAAGATCTTGCTCTTCTGACAGTTCTCTGAAGTGACATAATCAAAATCATAAACAGCATATCGGCAGTCATTCTCGGGCAAAGATGCAGTGAAATCCTCGTAGCTCTCAGCTGGGCCACCAGTCTTCTCAACCACAATTTCGTTCTTCTTCTCATCGATCTTAAAGATCACATAACGATAGACCTTCTTTCTCTGAAGTTCTCCAAATGTGTTCTTGCTGTGATCAGCCACACCCATGCCAGAAGATGCATTCGGCTGGAAATTTCGATTAAAATCAAAACACATAAGAAAGGAATATGATTCATTTGAGAAATCTAAACAAATCCACAAGAAAATTTCCCTTCTTTTCCACATACATAACCCCAAATGCGTTTCAAAACTTTAATCAAACTGCAAACTCATTTCATGGCAGAAACATGAAATTTTAGCATGCCACTTAGCCTGAAAAGAAGAAGTACAGCAGCCCATGTTGTTCATTTGCTTAATTCCTTTTAATAATGTCAAAGTCATGTTTTCCTTTTAACAGAAAAGAAAAAGTGGTAAGGATCATCACTACCCATCAAATGATCAAATAGCATAATCACACACGATCGAACAAAAAAAAAGCAAAACTTATACAAAATCAAACAATCTAAAGCAAATAAAATGGACAGAATCTGCATGAATATTGAGGGGAGAAGGAGATTTACCCGGCTTAGTCCCCTGAAAGACATGGCAGCTGACAAGAGTAGAGTCAGAGAGAAACTAGCCACCAACGGAGATGAGGAACGGGAGGCAAGAACAGCTCCAATTTAAGAACAAGAAGAGAAACCAAACACTGATGAAAAGGGGTGGGGAAAAAGAAAGTAAGTGGGGAGTTTGGACGGAAAGGAAAAAGAGCGGAGAATGAGAATGTTGGTTTTGGTTTTGGTTGTAGTGACAGAGAAGAATGGGTTATAAAGTTTGAAGATTCCAAGTGTGACGAGAGGAGGAGGAGAGGCAGAGCATATGGGTGTCTCGAGTCTTTGTCTACTTTACGCTAAAGAAGGGCGTGGCGATGCTTTAACAAAAACAAAATGACCGACTACAGGTATGGTGTTATACACTGTTCTTTATTTTTGGATGTATAGAGGAGGTGCCTTCTTTTTATCAAATTGCGGTGTGGCTGCCGTTATCTTATGGCCGTGGTCTTCACACCCTTCTTTCTTTCTTTCTTTTTTTCTTTCTTTTTATTTATAAGCTGATATTTTATTAGAGCAAACACTAGATGTGTGCTGCGAAGGAAAACCTAGTCTCCTTAGCTCGAATCCAAAAAAGCAAACTCACTAACATCCTATACCGAACTCTCTCATCATCAAAAATAGCGTGCTCGAATACTACAAAATTACGTTCGAGCTAAAAAAACCATACCTGTTAAGGTCTAGGTTTTGGTGGTCAAACTTAGCTTTAACATAAACCCTAAGACACAGTGAGGGCGCAAGGATTTGACAGACTATCCCCTTATCGGTTATATGAAGGGAAGTCTTTTGGGTGTGATGACTCTCCACCTTTCCTTGGGCAAGATATGAGAGTATGCTTGTCTAAATGAGCTTCTCCTATGCATTGCGGAATAGACGTGCGAGCGAGTATTCCGTGTCATAGAATGTGCGCTGCCATGATGGCTTGGCTATCATGGCCACTTCTAGCTAAGTCTGTGTTGAGGGCTAGTAGTGCGTTGTCTAGAGAGGGACGAGGTTGGATTCGTTCGAGAGAACAACAAAAAATGGTATTGTAAGAATTACTATTCATGATGCATCATTTTTTTTTATTTGACCGAAAATAAAAAGTTTTTCTTGACACTTAATTAAATTATAAAAAGGGGCTCTTTTTCCCGAAGTTTACTCTTAGCAACTCTTATGTTCTAAACAAAATATTGCCTAATTAGACCACGAATTACAAATGTCTAGAAAAGTACTATTGCTATTTCGCGAGGCAATCACACCGATGTAATGACAGTGATGGTCTTTTTTTCAAAAAAATAATTCATTGTAGCGAGTGTGGCTGCGGAAGTTCTATCTAACGGTTCGAGAACAGATGAAGGCCTCGCCTCGGGTTACGGGCTAGCATAGGCCGAGATGAGAGGGCTCAGCCTATGACAGGCTCGAGCGTGGCCGAGAGGCGCGAGCGAGCGTGGCCGAGTGGGACGGGTGATAGCATGCATTTTATATATGTTTTGCCATCTCTTTTCTATCCACTTTAGACCTAAATGCTACTAATTAGTGTATATTTCTTTCTTATTTGTAGATATGGACATTAGAGGGGGATTTTATGAAAATGCATGCTATCAGTTGGATTCTGAAGGGAAAGTAGTTGTCTTGTCCTTGTTGTTTATCTTCGCCGACGTTGGAAGTCCGACCCAATTATGCGTCCAGCTCATCGGTGATTTTGTAACCCTTATTCTGGAACTTCAGATCGGCCTTGTAGCGACATTGGAGAGCTACGATTTCACAATGTCTCCTCCTTCTCTTATTCTTAATTTTATTTTTCTTTTGTTTATTTAATTATTAGCATGAGTAGCTAAATCCCCTATTCTTAGTAAAGATCATCGAAGGTTGCGTTAGTTCCGATTGTGAGGTCTAATCGTTCTTAATAAATTCTTGCAATTTGTATTCACTTGTTTATTACTTGCATGTCAACTTATCTATGTCTAATTAAAGGTTCGACCACCCTATAATTGTACTAAGGTAATTACCGTTGTTCTTGTAGTCTAGCCACTATATGAAGCTACTTGATAGAATAGATGCCTAGTTTAGAGTCACTAAATCGTTAGTCCAATCTGAGTAGAATAAACAACTGATTAGGGTTAAAGGCTTCGAGCGTACTATTTATCTTGCCCTAGATGTGTCTTTCCTCCCCTTCATAGGCAGTTTGGTTAAATCCCTATAAGCGTACCTTAGGGGTTATCGAACTGTCAAGGCCTCTTCATAAACGTACCTTGGAGTTGCTTCTCTTACGAAGGAAAGTAGGAGACCTAAATGTACCTGATCTCTATAGCACACCTATAAATTAGGAATAAAATATCCTTATACCGATGATCAATTGACCGTAATCGCAACCGGAGATATATCTTTACTAGGAAGCTTTCTCCACTTGATTTCACCTTAGTATTATTTTCATTTTTAGTTGTTTTATTAGTACTTAATTCGAACAACCTCAAAATCCCCTTGTTGCATTTTTTTCCATTTTGTTAGTTTTCGTCATTCACGAAAGGAATACGTCTTGTCCTAGTCCCTGAGGACGATCCTATTATCATTTTACACAATCTATTTTGTGCAGTAGGTCATAGATTTTATTTATTATTTTTGATGACTTCGACAATTCATCATAAGGGAAGGAAAAAGATTTCACGCTAATTACACTAGGTATACTGGTGTTTTTTTTGTGACAATTGCGTGTGGCAATGCCGCAATTGACACTATGGCTGTCCGCAGCAGTGGGTTAGCCGGATGGGTGATCTGCCACCGTTACCGCGAACGTCGCAGACGTTAGGTTGCCGAGCTTATTTTCAAGATATGCTATGTTGTTAACATATTTTAAAAACAAAATGGGAGCATTTTTTCTTTACACATGGCGAAATAATTTTTTATAGAATCGAATCGGTTATTATTAATTTATAATAAAATTATTTTTCAACCATTTAATAAACAAAATCATATGTGAGCTTCAATAAAATAAAAACATAAAATAAAATGATGTCTCGAATTAAAAATTGTGGAAAAAGTATATAAAAAATCATCCCTAGGAAATTCTCTTATGTGAAATACGAAACTACACACGCCAAATCGTGAAGAGTTTAACAGTATTCAAATAAAATTATGTTTTCTAAAAATACTCATTTATTTATTTATAAATAAATAGCGAAACACTAATATAATTATAAGTTAATAAGTGCGTAGTAAATATATAAGTAGAAATTCATACTCAATTTCAAATCTTACCAAGGTTCAAAATCTCTTGCACTTCAAATTGGAATATAAAAATAAAAAATAAAAATAAAGAGAGAAATGGTATGTCGATTGGAATAAAAGGAAACAACCTTTTTCTTTACGAAGGAATACAAAAAGAACAATAAAACGTTGACCAAAACCAAAAAGTGGAAGTGGAGGGAGGGGACGGGGGCGGGGGCGGGGGCGGGGGCGGTGCGTTGTATCAACGCTCCCTTACTTCGCCAATAAAGGCCACAAAACAAGAATCCAATAGCTAGGGCCCACGTCCACCTTAACATCGTCGTCTCGCCGCGTTCTCCAATATCCCTTTTTCTCTTCCTTTTATCATTTTCTTTTTCCTGAGAACACCCGATTTCCCAGAGCCCATATTCGGCCCATTCGACCTCTTACGAATGACATGGCATATTAATGTTAACATCATTGGCCGTCTAACTACGACCGCTAAACCACGCTACACATGATAACATCTTCATAAAAATCAACGTTAATTTATAAATAGGTAGTCTGATCAGACGGTTAGGAAAAAAGAGGTTTCTGTCTTTGCTTCGTCCGTGAGTTGGTGAGTTTGAGTTAGGGTTCCAAAAGATTGATCATTGTTTGTTCAAATTTCAGTTTTTTCGCGCGAAAATAGGAGCATGGATCTTGAAGGTACTCGTTAACTAACCGATTTTTGAATCAGATCATATTGCATTATTTGTAAGAAGTTTGATATCATTCGCTCCGATTTCTCTTGTTTGTGAATAGGTCAACGAGGGAATTCAAATCCATCTGCACTGCTGGCTTCCCTTACGAGCAAAAGGACTAAGCTCCATGAAGAGCTCAGGAACATCGAAAGACAGGTACTTTTTAAAGCTGTTGTGTTGTTGAATCCTATGTTTGTTAGATTATGGGGTCTGAAATTTGTTGTTGAACATGATTTTACATTGTTAACTTTGGTGAATGGGACTACATTGTTCTAAAATTCAGATTTTACAAACCACTATGTCGAAAATTCTACTGAAATTCAATACAGATTCTTCTTGTTTATCTTTTCCTTCTTTGTTCTTTCGTTTTTGGTTTTAAATTAGAGGCCATGCCAGCATTGCACGTGCAACTGGTCAAGGCATTGTGCTTCTCAGGTTTGTCATTTGTTAGTAGATCGCCTTGGAATTGGGAGTTTGGTACCCTTACTTAATAATATCTGTGGCAAGTGGGTTTAGAAAAAGTCTGTTAATGTTTTCTTTGGAAGATTGATTTGGTTTACAGAGCGAGCTGAGGATAGTATAATCCTATCCTATCCATTCCTCCCCCCCAGCCATGTCAGAACTCAATCAACTGCTTTGATTGCAGGTATATGACATGGAGACGAATTACTTACAAGATCCAAGCCAGTGTGGCAATGTATTGAAAGGTTTTGAAGGGTTCCTATCTTCATCTAAGAACACAGCATTGTATGAAGTAGCTATTATATATTTCTTTTTTGTTATCAATTATTTATCTCTCCCCCCTTGCTATTCTCATCTATGCATGATCCTATAGGCATTTTTTTTGGTCTGTCTCTTTTAAATGTTAATATATGATGGTAGGCTAGGAAATTCTTATCTGGCACAGAAAAAGTACATCTATTATCTTCCAAGCATATTTTCTGATATCCATTAGTTTAGCTAATATCATATGTATTCTGATAGCACAATAAATGTTTTGTTCTCCATTTCACCTGATCGGGAGCATGCATCTATATTACAATTGTCTTAACAAAACAAATATAGGTCATAGCAGAAGCCAAAAAGAAGGGTTGACATTGGTGGATTCTAAGAAGCGAAGCAGTTTGTTCAGTAAAAGCAAAAAAATCTTTTATAGTAATGTTATTGAACTGAAGGGGAAAATGACATAGATGTCAAGTATGTAAATCATGTTCTAGGTTGATGGACCTTATGTCTGAAATATACTTTATACAAAAGTACTCAGGTGACTAGTTCATACCTGCAGCATGACAAGATTGAATAAGAGGCCTCTGCTGCATTAGGCCGGTATATGTAACTACGTCTAACACGATTCTTCAAACTTGCCACTGCAGGTTGAAGCGGTCAAGGAAGTTCCAGCCTGATGACAGGCTCTTCTCACTATCATCAGTCACTTCACCAGCTGTATGTACTATGATCTTAAATGTTCAGTCATCATGTCATTTGCAGTAGTTAAGGAATTCGCTTCTTGTCTAAAGGAAAAAGAAAAGATTTTCCTCCTTTGCTTTGAGATGCACTCATCATAAGGGATTTAGAAAAGTGGTTTTGGCACATGTTAGTATTGAATATAAAGTCACTAAAATCAATGAAGTTTTATTTAGTAATAGGATTTGGCTACAAATTTTATTCAACTTCACAGAGCCTATGGCTCATACCAACTCAGTGGTTGTATATCTTGTACCAATTCGAATGTCATAGTCTTTCAACTTGGCCTTTACTTCGCCCAGTGTGTTTGACTTGAATCTTCTTGTACAATTGTGTAGGCTACAAACATTATCTTGGGATTGGCTACAGTTTATTTCTTACTTCTCTCTGACTCTTTTTCTCTCCTTTTTCTCAGGCTGAGGAACAAGCAGCCGGACGAGAAGGTGAGACCACATTAAGGTTTTAGTTAGACAACTTTACCTATCTTTGTTCTATGTCATTTAGTTTCTCTTCATTTTACTTTAGATGGGAGATCTGATTTTGGCGTGGGTCGGCCTAGAGGCGGAGGCTTATACGCAAATGGGCAGTAAGTACTCTACTCTATATCAATCTTGGTTATATGACATACGTTTCATTATAGTCCAGGAGGACTAGCTAATGATATATCAGCGTACCAATAAAGCTTTAGGTTATGCAACAAAAATAATAATTAGCTTCGTATGATCTATTTTCAGAGGGAAACCGAAAAGAGGAAGAGGTGCGCTGAGAGATGCTAAGAGGATCAGACATGCAGTGGATCCAGATTTCGATTATGATGATGATCCTGACTAGATATTATGAAATTGTATGCATTTGCTACGCAGTACTTGACTTTTGCATCATCTTGAACCGTAGTCCAACTCCCCCTGTACATATATACATCTTAACTGATTACAATTTCAAGCAAGCAAGGCCCTTTTTTGTTACTATTTTCTTATGTGCATTAATAGTTCCTTCATTATCCTCTATCTTACTGCCTTCAGCGTCGATTTGTTGATCCATTGATGATTAGTTTTATCTTGGGGAGATTGTGGTCTCTTTCATGGAACTGAACAAGATGTTGCTAACTACAGTGTTTTAGCAGTAATAATAACTTATCCTTCATCCAAGACCAAGACTGAGGCCATTGTGCTGTCTCATTCTCGTTAGAAATGTCGTCGTTCATCCTTAAGCACTTTTAGCATGGCAAAAGGTTAAACGACGTCGATTAGTTTCGTTTCCTTCTAACTATTTATTTATGGTTTAAATCCAAAAACGGCACCTGTACATGAATTGATTGACTCATTTGGCACCTCTACTCAAAAAACGGTTTAAAATGCACTCATACTTCTTACGAATGACTCATTTGGCACCTCCCACGGACGGCGTCACCAATTTTCCGTTAACCGCCTACGTGGCACGCCACGTCATAAAGTTGGCCACGTGGCATATTCGACCCAAATTGCCACCGGATCGGGTCTTTTATTTTGGCCTCGAACGACGCGTCGCCCGTATGATAGCGACCCAAGTGCCACTCATTCCAAGCGACGCGTCGTTCGTGTATTTAGTGAGCGACGCTGACGCGTCGCCCAAGTTGACACTTATAATCCAAATCCACAATGTTTTTAACAAAATGGAAACGCGAGGATTCGAACTCCGAACCGCTCGCATGCAAAGGGAGCGCTCTACCATATGAGCTACGTCCCTTGGTTGCTTTTGATACTTTGTTAATATAATTATATCCATATATACTAAGATTGATTGATTCTGTGGGCTTGAGTCCGCCTTGGATTTTCTTTTTTCTACTTGGATATTGTGCGGACCTTTATTCATTTCTTATTCCTTAATTTTAATATTAAAAATTCAGAAAATAATGAAATTAATTTTAAAAATTCAGAAAATAGTTTTATTAATTTAAAAATTCAGAAATTAATGAAATTAATTTTAAAAATTCAGAAAAAATAATATAATTAATTTTAAAAAATTCAAAAAATAATGAAATAATGAAATAATGAAAATTAATTTTTTAATGAAATAATGAAATATATCATTTTTAAAATTAATTTTCATTATTTCATTATTTTTTGAATTTTTAAAATTAAAATTAAGGAATAAGAAATGAATAAAGGTCCCCACAATATCCAAGTAGAAAAAATAAAATCCAAGGCGGACTCAAGCCCACAGAATCAATCAATCTTAGTATATATGGATATAATTATATTAACAAAGGATCAAAAGCAGCCAAGGGACGTAGCTCATATGGTAGAGCGCTCCCTTTGCATGCGAGCGGTTCGGAGTTCAAGTCCTCGCGTCTCCATTTTGTTAAAAACATTGTGGATTTGGATTATAAGTGTCAACTTCGGCGACGCGTCGCTCACTAAATACACGAACGACGCGTCGCCTGGAATGAGGGACACTACAGCCGCACCACATGCCGTCTGCAACGAGCGACGCGTCGTTCGTTCGTTCCTGAGCGACGCGTCACCTGGAATGAGTGACACTACAGCCGCACTACATGCCGTCAGGAACGAGCGACGCGTCGTTCGTTCCTGAACGACGCGTCGCTCACGGCCCAAATGAAAGACCCGGTTCGAGGCCCGATCCGGTGGCAATTTGGGTCGGATATGCCATGTGGCACGCCACGTGGCCAACTTTATGACGTGGCGTGTCACGTAGGCGGTTAACGGAAGATTGGTGACGCCGTCCGTGGGATGTGCCAAATGAGTCATTCGTAAGAAGTATAGGTGCCTTTTAAACCGTTTTTTGAGTAGATGTGCCAAATGAGTCAATCAATTCATTTACAGGTGTCGTTTTTGGATTTAAACCATTTATTTATTTTCCGTGAAAGCCGCCGCGTGGTTCCCTCGTTCTCTTTTCCTTCTCCTTCCGACCTCGAAGTTATCGCCGTCTTTGGCGGCCGGTTTTATCATATCTTCCACCGGTTCACTTCCCTTTAAAATCATGAACCTACTGGTAAGCAGTAACCTATATATTAACTACTACCTGTTCCACTATATTTTCCATTTGCCACTATCACTGACACGAGCCCACCTCTGCTCGCCATCTCCATTTTCACGTACCACCGTTCTCACTGCAATTTTCCCTCTCTTTCTCTGCTTCCTTTAATTGAAAAATATTCGTGTGTGTAAAATCAGAACAAGATTCTTATGAAGCAAAAGAAAGAACCGGACGAAGACCCAGAAATGCCAGTCTGCTGGATTGAAACCTCCGATTCCGTCTCTCGGCACTTCCAGTTCCAACACGACGGTCAACTCTCCGTGGGTCTTCCTTAACTTTCTTTTACGCATTTTTGCAAACACTTTGTGTGCATGATTGTTACTCTTCTAACACACGGTGCTGATAATAGGTGAAAATTGTTGATGATGCTAGGCCTGTGTACCAGAAGATGGTTGAATCTTTTGGCAACAAGTTTTTCCCTTCTGGATATCCATACAGGTCAGTAGTTTAACTATTTTCCTCTCTTTCGATGTTGTTTTTATTGTGTATATGTATATTGCTAATTCCTGGTGCTGGTGCCTGCAGTGTGAGTGAGGGATACCTCAGATACACACAGTTTCGGGCGCTACAACACTTTACTACTGCAGCATTGCCCGTGCTATCGACTCAAGTGGGCATCACTACCACAAACTTGACTTCATTTCGTTTCTCCTGTATTTAATTTTTCTTGGTTGTGATTTATGTAACTGTATTATTTCTGTGTTCTTACTGCTATGCAGTCACTGCTATTTGCTGCAGGATTGCGGCCCACACCTGCACAAGCAACTGCTGTGAGTTGGGTAAGTTTTCATTGGTCAAATGGTTTGTGAATGTTTAGCTTAGTAGCCTTTGTTTTTGTGGTCATTTTGGTCAAATTGTTGTGGTGCAGATATTGAAGGATGGAATGCAGCATGTAGGAAAGCTTATATGTAGTAATTTGGGTGCTAGAATGGACTCAGAGCCAAAGCGTTGGAGAATACTAGGTTTCTGCCTTTGGCTCTAGTATATTGACTTTCACTGATTTGTGCATGAAATTCACTTTAGTTGAATGTTTGGTAATTTGCTCAGATTCATCTGTTAGTTTTCATGGTTGCTAATCAGTAGGAGGTATCCACATTTCAGCTGATGTGCTATATGACTTGGGCACTGGATTGGAAGTTCTCTCGCCCTTATGCCCACATATTTTTCTTGAGGTGGCTGGTCTTGGCAATTTTGCAAAGGTATTCCTTGTTAAGAACCCCTTACACTCGCACATACTCCCTCCGTCCGTTTTTATAAGATTATTAAGGCAATTGGGACCCTTGCGTCAGAGAAGGGAAGAGAAGAAGGCCGTTGGATGGGTTGATTATCAAGATCAAGGAAGATCAACGGATGCCAATGAAGGAAAAAGAAGAAGGCCACTGACAACAAGCTGCTCACTTTCTTGGATTTTCCTCACTCTGCTGTCTCTGCTCGGAATCAGCCTTACCCACCGTTTCCTGTTCTCACCACCCCCACAGAAAGGAGCGGAAGGATGTCTCGAGTTGGGAGCAGGTGGAACGGCGGCATTCCGATCAGCCAATCTCCTTCACGCGCCGCCGAAGCATCCGCCACTCCTGCCACGCGCCGCCACTCCTGCCACGCGCCGCCACGCGCCGGCGCGTCCCGCCTCCGATCCGGCCGCCACCACTTGCGTTCTGTTCGTCTCGTCATTTCCGACACGAATATGTGGTCAATTTCGTGATCATGTCGTCGAAACATGTTTTATTTTGCATTTGAAATTGGAGGAGGAAAGATGAGAAGAAAAGAGGTTGCAGCTTTTGCTCTGACACCAAGATGTCCACGTCCCCCAAGTTTGTCAAATATGGTCCTTTAATTTTTTCGTTTCCCTTTTTTACCTTGTATGACGCGTGGCTCAGTAAGGGAACGATGGGCGTTTTTGATAAAACATGAACTTAAGGGACCGAAATGGCAACAGCGTCAATTAATTGAAGGCAAGCATTTTTTGACTAGAACGCCTAATAAAAACGGACGGAGGGAGTAAGATGTTAAGGTAGCTTATTGGGTGCTTTAGAACTGGAAAAGCAATAATTGAAGGACCTCCGGGATCATTTTTTCCTTCAGTATCTCTCTACTCCCACGATAATTACTAATGTCATTTTTTATCGGTTGGTTTTATTTGCTTTTTCTATCGCCATGTTAGGGAATGGCTGTTGTTGCAGCAAGAGCAACAAGATTACCCATATACTCATCATTTGCCAAAGAAGGCAATTTAAGTGATCTATTTGCAAAAGGGGAAGCTATATCAACGCTCTTCAATGTTGTTGGACTTGGAGTAGGGATTCAGTTAGCATCTACTATTTGCTCCTCAATGCAAGGGAAAGTAAGATATTAATCATTACCAGCTAATACATTATATCAGGCATGTGATAGGTTTGCAGTACTACATCAAGAATGTGTTGTTTTTGGTACTTGAATGCATGGACCTTTTTAAATTTCACTTGTTAAGAAAACATTACCCTCTACTATGTGATTATTTATCTTGAAAAAGATTCTAATATAGTGGTTGCAAACATTGTCTTCCAGATGGTAGTGGGGCCACTTCTTTCTGCCACACATTGAAATGCGTGGTTGAAGAAATGCGAGCTGTCCCTGCGAATACATTGAATTCACAAAGGATTGCATTGATTGTGGCTGATTTTGTCAGGGTTTGTGTCTAACCCATCACATGTATGCATTTATACATGAGTAATGTGTTTGTGATATGCCTGAATACATTAATTGTAACTTAACTCAGACAGGAAAAATATCAAGCCCTGCCAACATAAGGTATTGGAGCAAAATGCTACGGGTGAAGATGCATTGAATCTCATGCCAGGATGGGGAAGTCTTATCATGAATCTCATGCCAGCTTCTTGCAAGATGCTTACGAGAAGATGAATACCGTGATTGATCCGTTTGTAGCTGAGCTGCAGGCCAAAGGATGGCATACTGATTGTTTCCTAGACGGAACTGGAAACCGCTTTTCATGGTAGCATTTGGTTGTTTTGAGTAATACACTAATACCACAAGTTAGAAGTAGCAAGATTCTTTTGTTAAGTTACGCAGGGAAATACACGAACCATTTTAAGTTTACTGTTGTACTTGTTCAGGGCATTGTCATATGAACTTGATTTGTTCTTTCACTTCCACGTTACTCAAGGTTCATTTACCCTTTCAACTATAATTAGCTGCTTCTTTTTTCAAATCTCTTTGTGTATCCTTTTTGAACTAATTTCGTTCGAACATGGTCAGGTCTAAAAAAGATAACTCTTTTAATATAATTTTTTTTTTCATTCTATAAATTTAAATATAAGACTCGAGTTAACGGTGAATAAATCTCGTACCGTTTTTTTTTCTTCTTTTTTTCCCCTTTTCATGAACGTGGACAGATCCAGCATGTGAAAGAAGTACGGTCAAAGTTGACGAATGCGAAAATCAACACTCCACTAGAAACTTTAAAGCCGTTCATTTTTGTAAAATCTTGTTACGAAGTCAGTTATGGTACCATTAGCATTAATGATAAATTCAAAAGGACAAATAATTATATTAAGGAGAGAGAAAATGAAAAGGGGTGTTTGGGAATTAATTAATATTGCTGAGTTGACTAATTACTCCCTCCGTCTTTTAATAACTGACGCTTTTCTACATTTTTCTACTATTTGAAGTACTTGTCATTTTATCTTTTTCGAATCATATATTTTGTGCAAATGATAATTTTTTTTTTTTTGAATCAACCCAATTTGATGATGGTGTGGTAATTTGAGTGAAAATTAGAGGTAAAAATGAAACAATATGAAATAAAATAAGATCAAAGATCATTGTCTTACATTTTTTTACTATCCTAAAAAATCTGTTATTAAAAGACGGAGGGAGTACAAGAAAGGGTCCATTTCGCTGATGATTATGAAACGTAAGTTTGGCTAAACTATAATTAGCTAATTAATATTTTTTTAACCACGTTGAAGACTTTTTGAAACGCTTTGGTAAAGGCGTATCTGTTAGGTAATAAAGATGGATAATTAATTACAAGTTTAAAATTAACAAAATCAAAATGATGGTAGTGCGGTTAGATATAGCAGTAAAAATCAGCAAGATTCATCGTTGATTTTGCCCAACTTAATCTGTACGATTTGGGTCGATTCGAATCGGTTCTTTATAATTTCCAACCAAAATTCAGTTGGGTATTCAATTTGCTCACCCAAATAAGAGAAAGGAAGTACTCCCTCTAAACCATATTAATTGACTTCCTGAAACACTAAAATTCAGTAAAGCAAATACTAAAAAGTCAAGTAAAGTGTAGAAAAATGACGATTATTGTAGTCCGGAAGAAGTACTAAATTTTTATTTTTATTTTTTTTAGAAAAAGAAGTACTAATTCAAGTATGTCTAGTGTAGTAGTCTACCAAATTCCCATTAGAAAACAAGCACTAGTGCTGAGAGTAATCATAAATTGAGTCAATCATCACAGCAAAGGGTAGGCGGTATGTTCACATTGACATCGTTGCCTCTCAATGCACCTAAGTCTAAGTCAGCCTACAATACTTATGGGGAAAAAAGTTGAAATAATTCCACAACTTTGACTATTATATTTTGCAGTTGCAGAACAATAATAATATAACTAATAATTATTCTCTGACGCAAAATTTAATGTCATCATCATTAATTAGTTAATCCAACATTAGCTAATCCGAGTCTTAATTAATTAATCAATTACTATCCTATACCGGGTTGCACTCGTGTGTGTCCAGCATTTGAGAGTTCATAAATTATGCGTAACTCCCAAACTATAATACCCTTTATGTTTCACGTTACGAATCTTTTAATGACAATCAACAAAGCATCTGTTTTTTAAGCAAAATTAAGTGAAAATTGAAACAAGGAAAACCAATGCAGTTCATTGGTTGTCTTACTAGTAATAAAAGTACTATTAGGGATTCGAACCGAGAAACTAATATACTAGTATAAGACTATACTCAAATGATAATCTTTTCTTTTCTTTCCTTTTTTTTTTGTTATAAACGGTTCGAATTCGAGTCTCTATTGACGCTTTACTATTAGCAAACAATTAATGATAATCTCTTTCATCTATCAAATTATCAACGTGTCTGGAAAATCTTGTATCAAATTTGTTCATTGGTGGCAATCAACTGTATCAAGTATCGTAATAAGACTGCTTAGTTCTTTCTTTTTCCTAAAAAGTAGAAGCTGCAATTCATGAAACCCAGCTGATGAGTTGTATAACTTGTATTTGTGCTCTGTGAGCATGCATGTACAAGAAAAAGAGAGAAGAGACAAAAAAAATGGGCGTCGGCAGAGCCGCAAGCATGCTTGTACAGAAAGATCGGCTTCTTTTTTCAAGAGTAGGGACCGTATCAGATTTTAAATTTGAATTAATTGGCTAGTATGGTACTCTTTTAAGCAAAGTAAGTAAAACAATTACAGGGTTAGTGGTAGGAAAAGAAACAATTGAAAAAGAAATTATCAGATAGAAATTGAAATAAATAAAGAATTGGCAACGTCACTCCTCTTCGGCCGCCACCTCTGTGTCACCATTTATTCGGAGTATTTAAAACAGCAGTCGCTAACATGTTTATTAGTAGTATTTTTCTTTTTATTTTTACGAAAAGGAGACACGAGCATGTTAAATAACTAATTTATCTAGATTTTAATATTTTAATTAATTACTCTTTGGACTATTTGTGTTTATTTAATAACCCATTAAACTTATATATTTTTATTTAATTATCCACGTCGTTAAAAACAACTCATAAGTCATAAACTTTGTTAAAAATATATATATACCACATTAACGAAAAATTGCCACGTTAAAGAAAGTGGTGGGCCCACCTCATTTTTCCCTCTCACTTTTTGCCAATAAGTGCGAATCCGACGTAATAATTTTTTTGACAAAGTTTTTAACATGAGTTATTTTTAACGGTGGGATAATTAAATAAAAATATACAAGTTTAGCCGTCATTAAATAAACAAATAGTCTAAAAATGATTAATTAAAACATTACAGTGTGAACTCTTTTAGCTTTTACCCCTAGAAAATATCTAAATAATTTTATTCGAATTAGAAACTGTATTTGGTTGTATTGATTGTCATCTTATGATTATGCACATCACTAAATTTCAAAAAAGGTTAATTATATATTTTTTGAGTTCCTGTTATAAACCTTGGTGGCAAATTTATAACTTTTGTTATTATAATCACTTGTGTTTCCTTTTTTTTAATAAATAATTAATCATGTTCGAGTATTTTTAGATACTGAGAACGATTCTCCCAGCTAAGTCTAGTTATTTAATTTCTTTTGGTGTTATAAAAAGTTTAGATGATCTCTAGCACGTTTAACTACAATCAAAACAACCACACGTGTTAAATTTATATGCGCACATACAAACGCACGCACATAAATAGTTTTAATTAGCATTTTAGGGATATATAAAAATATGAGGGGTTGTACTTGTATCTCTACCAAACATGGCCTTAGTTAATTAATTGTTAATTACAATTAATGTGTTCAAACTTAAAATCACACTTTGCTTTCCAAGCGCGCGTCCCTTTCAACCCGTGTGTACTGCTGAAATGTTTTGACATGTACTTAGGGTCTGTTTGGCGTTCCAATTTGGTGAGAAAAAATTATGTGGGAAAAGTTCTGTAGGAAAATGACTTATGGGAAATGAAGTGTGCTGTTTGGTAAACATTTTTGAAAAGTGCTGCGGGAAACGAGAAGTTGTTTTTGGTATTTGGTAAAACTATAAAAATGAAATAGTTGGAGTATAAAACCCATTTTTTAAAAATTAATAAAAATAGAAAAAGTGGATCTAGAATTACTTATTTTGAGATGGAGATTTTATTGGGGTAGTTTTAAATTTATTTTGTTCATTATATAAAGTAAAAAAATTGAATTAAATTATAAAATAAAATAAAAAAAGAGAAAAAGTAAACCAGCGTGGAACGCTGATTTGCTGCTGGAGCAAATTGCTCTAGCCCGTGCCAAGCCATTTCCTTGCTTGGTGTACTGGGCTTCTAATGGTGTTACCAAACACCCATTTCAGCCACTGAACCATATTTTTGTGGCAAAACATGAACGCCAAACACCCTCTTAAGGCACGTAAGTAAAATATCGTTAAAAAACTTCAAAATAATATTAAAAATACAAGGCCAAACATTCCTCTACTATTTTTGAAGTTAACAAACAAATAAATAATTATATATCTTTCAACTTTAATAATAATAATAATAATAATAATACTTTATCTATATCTTTCATCCCATCAAAACATTTCTTTTCACGTTGAATCCTTCAAAACAATAATAATAAAAATTAATTTTAAAAGAAAGAGAAAATGGAGAATAGATTGTTGCATAAAATACTGAGAGAAACGTGAAAGTATAGTTATTAGAACCAGATCAGATAGCAAACCAAAAATGAAAATTTTATGCTTCGATCGGGTTCAATCGGATTCGACCGGATTGTAGATATTGAACCGTTCACACATTGAATCGTTTAATCTTAGATAATTGAACCGGATTGAACCGGTTGGGTTAATATCTATAATGGGCCGACCCATCAAAATTGCAAAAAAACAAATAAAAAAATAAAAAATACCAAAACGGCGTGGTTTTGGAGAAGAAGCATTGAATCAGCCGGTTTAATCCAGTTCATCGGTTGTGTAAAAATTGGCTAATTCGATCGGTCGAACCCAATTCGTATGCATATCCGGTCAGATAGCTGAATCAAACCGAAAATCTGAAGAAAAAAACCCGATTAAACCGGTCTGACCGACCAGTCCAGTCTAGTTCTGATAACAGTGCTTGAAAGAGAAGATGGAGTGGAAAAGGAAGAGAGAGAGATTATTGGGCAGGGCTAATTTGGTAAAAACAATTATCAATCATTACATTCCTTAATTTTCGTGCATTACCCTAAAATGATATTTAATACTCCCGACATTTGAGTCATTTTTTTTTTGACGAATTTTAGATTTTCGTATAAAAAGTTATTTATTATTTACTATCTTTGTTGTTGCCTTATTTGATTTTCTATTAATTTTTTTTAATAATTGTGCATAATCGTTAAACGTAAAAAATTAGAGGAGTATCATTTACTCCCTCCGGTCGCGAAACAATGTCGTTTCGCGACCGGGCACGCGGATTAAGGAAGTACTGTACGTGGTTGTGTGATTACCAGGCTGCCCTTCCTTCATCTCCCAAAATCAATTGCAGAATCAAGAAATCCAAAATCAATTGCAGACAATCAGAAACCCAAAATCAATTGCAGAATCAATTGCAGAATCAAGAAACCCAAAATCAATTGCAGAACCAATCTCCCAAAATCAATTGCAGACAATAATTTACCCAAAATCAATTGCCCAAAATCAATTACCCAAAATCAATTGCAGACAACCAATCTCCCAAAATCAATCGCAGACAATCAATTACCCAAAATCAATCGCAGACAATCAATCTCCCAAAATCAATTGCAGACAATCAATTACCCAAAATCAATTGCAGACAACCAAAAACCCAAAATCAATTGCAGACAACCACCAACACAAATCCGTGGTGTTTTTTTGTTGTTGATGAAGACGAAGACTGGGTGTTGAAGACGAAGACTGGGTGTTGATGAAGACGAAGACTTTGCCTTGCATCCGCGCGAGGGAGAGAGGAGAGAGAGCGAGGGTTAAATGGGAAGAAATCGGAGAAAGAATGGTTGGAAAGTGAGAACGACGTTTATTGAACGACCGCGAATAAAAACCTTAAACGACATAGAATCGCGACCGGAGGGAGTAATTGTTTAGATGAAAGAGGGAGGGAATCTAGATTTCCACGTTCTTGTTTGCTTGCTTTTTCCTTCTTCATTTTCTTTATTTTCTCTGTTAATTGTCGTATTGGTTAATATTTTTTGGTAATGAAAAACACTCACTAATTATTTGGAAAATAAGAGCTCCTAATTGTACTTTACGATTACTTAAAAGTCTTCGCTAAACTCTTGCGTAAAATTTCCATCTAGTAAACGACGTCATTCCACATCGTGAAACAAAGAAAAGAAAAATAATGCATCACGTCACGTCCTTTTCTTTTCTTTTCTTTTCTTTTTATATATTAAAGGGCGCGTATTAAATCAGCATATTAAATTAAAGATTTTTGCCCACAGCAAGAGCTCATGAAGGTGTTAAAAATTTAGAAGGAAAGAGAGGGTATCAAATTTTTAAACCCAAAATTTTCTGGCGCTAGGACCTACTAGTATTTTTTCCTTTTTAAAAAAAAAAAGAAATATAGACCAACAACAGCCCGCCATGCGTGCGCTTGCAGGTAGGGTTGTTCATCGGATATTGATATCCGAAATTCCAAAACCGAAATTTCGCTTATTCGGTTTCAGTTTTGTCTGTTTTGGTTTTTCCGAAACCGAACTTTATTTCGGTTCGGTTTCGGATAGTGGATAGGAAAAGTTCGGTTAACCGAACTAACCGAACTTTCCTACCCACTATATAAGCATTTTTTTAAAAAAAATTGCCATTTCCTTTCCTCATCCAGAACAGAGCCCTCTCTCCCTCTCATACGACTACGTTTTCCAAATCCCTCAATCCTCATCATCTCGTTCCTCCTCCACCACCCACCGGCCCCCGCCTCCTCCACCACCACCACCCACCGAACTTACCCTTATCTTCTCTCCCTCCTCTCAGTCGCAACTCGCTCAAATCTCAATCGATCTCTCCTCTCTCGTTCAGTCCGGCGCTGCTTCTCCTCCACCGGGCTCGCTCTCCTCTCTTTGCCTCTCCTCCACGGACTCGCTCTCCTATCTTTCCGTCTCCTTTCTTTGTTTGTTTGTTGCTGTTTGTTTGTTTTAATTTCAAGTTTGGCTTGGATCGAAGGAGGAGATGAGGATATTTTCATGTAGATCGGGTCTGGTTTGGGCGGTAATGGCCGGATTTGTGGCGTTGGTGGGCGGATCTGTGACGGGTTTTCTTTATTCATGATTTAATTCGGGTTTTCTTGGCCAGATCTGTGGCGGTGATGGTCGGATCTTGGCGGTAGTGGTCGGATCTGTGGTGGACGGGTTAGATTGTATAATTAGTCAGTTTTTTCTTATTTTCCATGATTTTTTTTATATTTCAGTTTTTTTCGGTTTCGGAATTTCAGTTTTATAAAAGTTCAGTTTCGGTTCGGATAGTAAATTCAGGGATTCGGAAAACCGAACGTTGAAGTTCGATTTTCGGTTTCGGTTTTCCGAATACTTGCAGGGCTGTCATTGGTCCAAGTTTTTTTTTCACTCATTTTTGAAATACCTTTTTCCATAATAATTACTCAAAATAATTTTTAAAAAAAATATACCATTATTTTAAAAATTTTGAGATCTATAAATGGAGACTAGGTTTGTATTATTTAGACACTAAAAAAATCAGAGTTTTTTTACATTTTTTTTTACATTTTATCCTTTTTCAAATGCCTTTTTTCATAATAATTACTCAAAATAATTAAAAAAAATATACCATTATTTTTAATTTTTAGAGATTTATTAATAAAGACTATGTTTATGTTATTTGGACATAAAAAAAATTGTATTTTTTACACCATTTTTTAAATGTCTTTTTTACATAATAATTACTCAAAATAATTAAAAAAAATAACATGCTTAAATGATAATTATATTATAAAAAATAATTATTATAATAATTATAAATTTAATAAGAAAAAGAAATGAAAAATATGGTGGGGTATATGATTAAATGATGTGGAAGGGAGAGAAAGTGAATAACAGCCTGAAAAATACCCTCCTGTGAAGTTAAAAGAAAAGTGGGTGTTATTTGATGATTTGGTTGGGTGTTAAGTTGATATGGCATGAGAGAAGTGTTAAATTTAACACCCGCTACTGTGGATGGTCTTAGGATGACCAAAGCCACCGTGGTTTGACGAGGAGGCCTCCTCAATCTCACTCATGATTAAGAATATTATACAGATATAGTTATAATGTCGTAGTTTAGATTGTAATATTATTGAATAAATCTAATAACTAATTAATCATTTTATAATTATAAAATTTATAGTATTAAATAATTTAATGGTTAAATAATGATAAAAAAATTAATTTGAAGTGACGTTACGTTTTATATTATATGTATATTTACTCCTAATATATCCTCATGTTTTGACAATAATATCGTTTTAGAAAAAAAGAAAATACATGGGTGAAAAAATGTTTATCACGTTAGCTACTAATTATTCCTCTCCCTTTTTTATTGAATTAACTTTAAATTTATCAATATAAGGAAAAGAGGGTGTCATGGTTGAGTTAGAAATAAAAACATATCACTTTTTATTTAGATATTGTAAAAATGATAAGTATTTAAGAATTAAACAGATTTTTTATTTTAGAATGATGGGAGTGTAAACTACATTTTTTTTTTTTTGTCAAAGACCGTTCGCTAATCTGGTAATTATATTGGGTACTGATTAATTCAAATTCGAGTCAGGCAGGATCTTGAAGGGCAACAAAGCTCTCTCTTGCAAGTTTTAGCATAGTTACATACCCAGTACTCGAATCTAAGATATCTAATTAAGTTAGAACAACTTCGTGCCCGTTGATCTACATGTTTATGGATTTTTTTAAATAAGCTATAAAGTACAAGCTAGAAATGGTAGCGTTTGGTTCTTAGAATGTGACTCTCCTTATAATGTAATTTTACCTAGAGAGTGATTCCGAAGAAAATTATATTTTTTAGTTTGGTTGATGATTATAAAATTCAGAGAATGTTCAATAATTAATGATATGTATTTTTTAAGTTATAAATATATATAAAAAAATAATGTCATAATTGTCAATGTTTTTTCTTTTTTTATTACCATACCTAAAATTTTGAGAATATAAAATTTTAGTGAATATAATTCTCCAAAACGAACCAAACATAACCAAATTTTAAATCTAATAATCCAATTGTATTCTCTCACGTTTCGGAAGCAAAGGCACCTAACAGATAGATAATGAAGCAACAGTTTCAACTTTCAACCTACTGCCTATAAGTCAATAGCCTCTTTCATTGACCGTGTGACGATACATATACATACAAACTACAAGAGCTTGTAGAGCCGTAAAATATGAACAATTTATTCATTTTACAAATTAAGAGCGATTTCGAACTAAAATCACAGGTAATAAAAGAAAGAACAAATAATAAGAAATTATATTTGCACGACTAATTAAGATTGATCTCAAAACTAGGTGGTGGTTAATTACTACTTAATTATGACCTTGACTTTACTGTATAGCTAGATGTTCACATATTGAGTTTGACAACGGCTATTCTGAATAATCAACACTGCTTTACCAGCTAGTTAATTTTCCACGCAATAAAATTTAAAAATATGATACAATTTTACTTATTTCGTTTGTATGAACTAAAATAGAGTTATATATACTAATACGGTATAATTCAACTGGTTAATATATGTTATATTTATGACGTAAAATTATAAGTTTGATTTATGGTATTGTAGTAAAAATTAATAATTTAAATCATTTAAAAAATATAATTGTATATAATATCCGTATTTATAAAAATTATAGTCAGATTGTGTATATTTTTGAAACGTAAGTCGTGAATTTAATCACAAATATCATAATGCAGTCAATTTTTTTTTATTAAGAAAATTACTATTGTTTTAAAGTACTCCAGTACTACTAGTAGTAGTAAAAGGCCACCATGTATGTTTGGTATGTGGATTTATTTTAGGCACATGCCCACGTTTTGTTTGACCAATCACATCACACAATAGCATACCCCACGAACTCAGAGAGTGTACTAGTCGTCAGCGTCGTCAGAGTTTTGATTGATCATTTGATTGATTTTCAGCCATCTGATCTGTCTACCCATTTTAAAGATAGATGGCTGGATGTCCTCTCCTTGATTTGGACTGACCTCATTGCTGACTATATATGCCTGCCTCCTCTCCCCCCCTTTGCCCTTACTGCTATTTAAAGGATTGATCAGTCTCTCCTCTTTCCATTTGAGTCTGATCATATACATCACACCACTTTCTTTAATTACATAATTAAGCACCACTAATTATCTTATAATCACAAAATTAATTTAAAAAATGGTGAGAGCTCCATGTTGTGAGAAGATGGGGTTGAAGAAAGGGCCATGGACTTCTGAAGAGGATCGGATACTCATCAATTATATCCAGTTATATGGTCACACCAATTGGCGGGCACTCCCTAAACTGGCCGGTACGTAAACAATCACCATAATTTACCCCAAAATTTGTGTTGTGAATTTCGGTTTAAACCTCTCCTCTAAACCTGATTACTCTTTTTCTACCTTTTTTCAGGTTTGTTGAGATGTGGAAAAAGCTGCAGGCTACGGTGGACGAATTATCTCCGGCCGGACATTAAACGAGGGAATTTCACCCCTGAAGAGGAAGACAACATCATCCAACTGCATCAAATGTTAGGAAATAGGTATGTCCATCGTCCATCCTTAATTTCAATTTCATCAAATTAGGATTGATGTATATAGTATACTATCTAGCTTTTTTGTTTTATTTTATCTTAATTAGAACAAAATTAAATAAAATCGGAGATGTGGGTCTGAAAGATTCCGGTGAGCTAACAAACAAAACCATAACTGCTAACGTATTTCTCTATTCAAAAAACACGTTTTGATTTTTTTAAATCATTCAACAATGAGGGACTTGCAACTTGCAAGCAGATGGTCGGTCCACGTGAGTCAGCATTCAATTCATGAGTGGTGAATTAAATAGATTTAACACAAAAAGACGACATTCAAGTAGCTGATAACAACACAATTAGCTTAATTAATCAGTTTTATCTGATTTTTAGCATTTTTTTAAACTTTTGCTATTCAAGTTTATCGAGAGCTAGCGATCGAATATAATCTCATTCATATTTTCTAATCTTTTTTTGTTTCAGATGGTCTGCAATTGCAGCGAGACTACCGGGACGGACAGACAACGAAATTAAAAATGTGTGGCATACCCACTTAAAAAAAAGAGTGACCACCAAACATGACGGTGATTTACCACTCGCAAAACGACGCGCCACCCAGTTGTCGTCGGCCAATTTTAATAATAAAAATGATCAAGAATCCAAAACGGAGTCGGAATCTGTAAGCATATCCAAATCAGATGATCATCAGGGAAGTGCTGAAGAAGATCGCATACAACCGACCTCACCCGAACACTCCAGTGACATGTCGTCTGCGACTACTACTACCGCTACGGGCGATAATGCAATTAATTATAGCGAGTGCAATACCATGAAAGTGGAGTCGTCGTCCATGTACAATACTTTTGAGATGGATGAGGATTTCTGGTCGGAAGTGTTGTCATCCGACAACTCAAGCCCAGCAGCCAATGATCCCGTGCCAAGTGTCTGTGTTGACCCGTTCGGATCATCAGTCAACATTAACTGTGTCGGTGATTTGAGCATGTATGATACGAGCATGGAGTTTTGGTACAACCTCTTCGCCAGAGCTGCGGATTTGCCCGAACTACCTGAAATTTAACATATTGAGTCCATGTATTTTTTTTTTCTTTTAATATCTGATTTTTCAGATGGCCGAGAGTATAACCAGTTTAATTTGGCGAGAAACTTTTTAGTAATTTTTAAATCGTAAATAAAAATAATATATTAATGCGGCTTACCGATTTTTTTTTAAGCTACAGAATTAGAAACCGTTAAAAAAACGCTAAAAATTATTAAAATCGACTTTAAAAAGACAAAATTTTAAAAATTATAAGTAAATTCGAGAACTGTAATATTATACATTAGTCACTCGATCAATATGGCATACCCTAAGAATTAGCAGTCAAGTTAGTAATACTTCAAGGGAAATCTACCAATTGGCCTGCATTTTCCTAAGAAAAACAAAATACTAAAAAATAATTAATTTGTAAATAAATACATACTCCTTTCGAGGTAAAATAAATGACGTTCTGACATAGTAAAAATCCGTAAAACAATGATCTTTGATCTTATTTTATTCCACATTATTTCATTTTTACTCTTAATTTCCACTCAAATTACCACACCATCATCAAATTGGGTTGGTGCATAAAAAAAATTGTCATTTGCACAAAATATATGATTCAGAAAAGATAAAATGACAAGTATTATGAACGGTAAGAATCCGTAAAAAAAAGACATTTATTGTGCACGAAAGGGAGCAGTTTATTAATTGTCTGCTAATAATAAAATACTTTTTAAATTCAGATTCAAATCATACTCCCCGTCGTTAAAAAGAAGAAGAAGTAATGTATTGCTAGTTTGGTACAAAATCATATTACTTCTCTTCCTCTCCCAAATTCAGATTCAAATCATGAATGAACATCTCTTCCTCTTTTTGTATACATAATTTATGGGTTGTGATCCGATTGCTTCTAGGTCTTAGACACCAATAATAATACAAACTTAACAACCTTATAATAATTCATTAATTAGGAGAAAAACATGATATATAGATGATGGAAAATGAATCTATTCAATGAATGTCACCATCTTTCTTAAAGTTGATACAATTTGATCGATTAATTAAAATGCACCGGCAGCCCTGAAAAGAGAATTATAATGAGGAAAATGATTATTTTATACCCCAATGATCTAATCCTAATCACTTTAGTTGTAGCACGTTTTATAGATGGTTAAATTAATATATAGTAAAAAAAACATGGCATGCGTTATCTCTACAAGATCTCTAGCAGATATCCCTATCCCTCAGTCACTCTAATGTATTTTTTATATTTTTTTATTTAAGTAGAAAATTTTATATTACTACTTGGAAAAACAACCGAGAAAAAGTGTGGGCCTCCTCTGGAATCCAAAGGGTGGTGTGCTTGGTTTATATATAATGGGCCCCTTAACTCGGCCCAAACCATCTTAACTGGGCCAGACTTTAACGCATCGTTTTGGAGCGAACGCCGACTGCAAAACAAAACCGTCATCAAAAATAGTTATTCAGATAGTAATAATCATCTCCTTCTTCCCCAGGAAAATTTCGGTCGTGCGATATAAAACCTAATTATATCCTGTCCTTTCTCTAGGCTATTTCCCCTAACCAGTTAAGGTTTGCTTTTCTGCAATCACCATGGCAACGGCATCAGGTGTGTTTTCTCCTAAATTTCACTCTTTCCGGCTTATATTTCATGTTTATCGATACTTTTTGTGAATCAATGGTCCTTTCTCGTCGTCGCGTTCATATGTCGACTCGTATGAGTTGTTAACGATCCACTAAATTTCGGGATTGATTATTGAGTTTTCATGTGGCTGGAAATCAGTATTTTTGTATTAATTGTTGGGGGTTTCGATTTGCAGTGGCCTTCAAGTCCAGGGAAGACCACCGAAAGCAGATTGAATTGGAAGAAGCTCGTAAAGCGGGGCTTGCTCCTGCGGAGGTGGATGAAGATGGGAAAGAGATCAATCCACATATTCCTCAGTATATGTCTTCTGCCCCTTGGTATCTCAATGCGGAGAAGCCTGTAAGTTGTGTGTGTTTGTTTTCTTGGTCACCTCTACCTTTTGTGTACTTAAATCTGAAGGCTAAATTCATTTTCTTTTTCTTCTCATCATTAGAGCTTGAAACATCAAAGGAAATGGAATAGAGAGGAATATACAAAGTCTTGGTATGATAGGGGTGCCAAGATTTTCCAGGCTGAAAAATATAGGAAAGGGGCGTGCGAGAAGTAAGTAATATCTGCTTCTTCTTCTTCATTTGTGCTGCTTATCTACAGGTAGACTCTTGAATGCTGTCAAATAATAATTATGTTTATTGCATGCTACAGCTGTGGTGCGATGACACATGACAAAAAGGCATGCATGGATAGACCCAGGAAAGTGGGTGCCAAGTTTACGAACAAGCACATAGCTCCTGATGAGAAAATAGAAACATTTGAGCTTGATTATGATGGTAAGCGTGACCGGTGGAATGGCTATGATACAAGCAGTTTTGCTGCTGTCGTTGAGAGATACGAAGCACGTGATGCAGCTCGGAGGAAGCATTTGAAGGAAGAACAGCTCAAGAAATTGGAGGAGAAAAACAATAACCAAAGTGGTGAGAGTGGGGCAAGTGATGAGGAGAATGATGAGGATGATTTGAGGGTAGATGAAGCCAAAGTTGATGAGAGCAAGCAGATGGACTTTGCAAAAGTTGAGAAGCGTGTGCGAACAACTGGTGGTGGGAGCACAGGAACAGTTAGGAACTTGCGTATTCGGGAGGATACAGCAAAATATCTATTAAATTTAGATGTTAACTCAGCCCACTACGACCCCAAAACAAGGTCTATGCGTGAGGATCCTCTTCCTGATGCAGATCCAAATGAGAAATTTTATTTGGCAAGTGTCCCTGATGGCCAGGAAACTTATGCATCTCTTTATGATTTTCTTGAGCCTGTTCCTAATAAATGTTTCTTCTTAAATTCTACAGGGAGACAACCAGTATAGGAATAGTGGTCAAGCCTTGGAGTTCAAACAGCTTAACATCCATGCTGTGGATGCATTTGACAAGGGACAAGATATTCACATGCAAGCAGCTCCTTCACAAGCTGAGCTGCTATATAAAAATTTCAAGGTCATAAAGGAGACGCTGAAGACCAAAACAAAGGACACAATTATGGAGAAGTATGGAAATGCTGCCACAGAGGAGGAGATACCTAGAGAACTTTTGCTGGGACAGAGTGAAAGACAAGTTGAGTATGACCGTGCGGGCCGAATCATAAAGGGGCAGGTAAGATTTGCACCACCCACTAGTTTAAGGTTATCTAGGCTTTTGTTTTTGATAATAAAAACAAGGTTTTTGGTTTTCATTTGAAGAAGGCTGCTTATAAGATTCTGAATAGCACAAAGGAAAATTTGTTTTCAGTTACTCACTATATTTTTTCCAGTTTTTGTTTTTGTTTTTGAAGGGTCTAGTTTATTTTATTATTTCTGATTTAGCAATTTGGTTAATGATGATAGTGAAGATAGCCACATATATGGTAGACACTTGTAAGAGTTGTCCCTGGTATGCGTAGACAAGGGTTTCAATTGTTCCTTATGTTGTGCTATTCACAGGAAACTGTACTTCCCAAAAGCAAATATGAAGAAGATGTTTACATTAATAATCACACAAGTGTGTGGGGATCGTGGTGGAAGGATCATCAATGGGGTTACAAATGCTGCAAGCAGGTGATTAGAAACAGTTATTGCACAGGTGCTGCTGGAATTAAGGCCGCTGAGGCTTCAATAGATCTTATGAAAGCCAATATTGATCGCAAAGAGGCCACTGAAGGTTTTTGTGCCAAACCTTGCCACACTTTATTTTCTTTTTTTAAGTCCATCATTTTGCATTATTCTGTGGCATGATGTTCCTTAGTTGATCTTTTTTATTATTAATGTGGTACAGAGTCAACTGCCCCTGTAGAGAAGAAGAGGCTTGCTACGTGGGGAACTGAGGTGCCTGAGGATTTGGTTTTGGATGTGAAGTTACTTGCCGAAGCACTTCGAAAGGTGAATATATCCATTGCACTATCTTTTCATCTTTTTTTTGGTCTTTGGTATAATTTTCTTGCTATTCATATTGCATAGGTTTTTTTTATTTTTTTATTTTTTAATATGAGTAGTGTGCTTTTAGACTGGGAACCAAAATCTGTTTTTCCCAGAATTAGAATTGAGCTCGATCATGAACTATTTAGGATATGTGCAGGTTTCCTTTATTCTAATACAATTTCCCTTTTATTTATTTGACTGGATGCGTTTTTCTTGTACAGGAGGATATCAGAAAGAGAGAAGAGAAAGATGAGAGAAAGCGGCCGTTCAACGTTATGCGAAATGATGAGGTATTATCAAATTTCCCATATGATTGGATTAGCATTATTATGATCATAAGGTCTGTTTCCGTGCTCTGTTAGGTCGCTAACCGCTGTTCCTTATAATTATAGGTTACTACCGCTGAGGTTATGGAGGCATACAGGATGAAGAAAGTACATCATGATGATCCAATGAAGGATTTCCGCAATTGAGTCGGGACGTGCCTCACATTTCTCGTCAATCCTGGGCCAGCTGCCTATATATGCGAAGCTGATGTTTATGCAATGACGTCTTCTCAGAAGACTTCATGACGAGCAGGGTGAAGTTGGCATGGTTTTAGAAGGAGCTTTCATATGTACTTGATTACTGTGTGGAGTTCTCACTGCCGATCCACAAATGTTTCTGCATATTGCGAACTTTCATTTATGTTACAGTTTCCCATCCTCTTCTTGTTATGGATCTCTCATCTTTGTACAATAAACTCCTTTCTTGTTTGAATCTATGCAGACTTGCTAGCATCTATTTGGTTCTTCCGTTATCTAGTACATCATGGTTATCTGGGTTTATAATTATGTTGTAATAATTTTCAAGACTACGAAAATTCCTTTCAATAATTATGCCTGTATAGATCACTGACCGAGTAGTCATCGATACTTGACATGTACATTTGTGAATTATGATCACCTCTTTTATAATTAAGATGATTTCAAATAGAAAAGGAAGAAAAATAAAATAAAGACCAAACAAACCTAAATCGCTACCGGCCATAATTAGTAAGTGCTATAAACCACGAGCTATAACTTCCTGAAGCTCCATGTCTGCCCTGAACGACAAGATGAACTGCTCAGCTCTTTCATCTATCCCCTGCAATTGAGGAGATGCGATAGCTAGAGACTCCCACATTTCATCCGCACCCTTTTCACCATTCTCCCTGCTCGATCCTGGCATCAAGTCCTCCCCTTGCGGATCAAGAACCTTTTTGGTGCTTGGTGGAAACTTAGCGACCACCTCGGAGTCATGCTCGGGAAAGAGCTTGTCAATGTACACTGGTGCAGTTTTCTTGCAGAGCTGGAAATGCCCACTACGCTGTTTATGCAGAGACTGGTGGAGTAGAAGGCGCTTTGATTTCTGTTTGGGCTTATGAAACAAGAAAAGAGTGCGAGGGGAAGAAGATTTTGCACAAATGGCAGGGTTAGGAGCGTTATTGAATCGGTACTTGGGTTTCTTCTTGATAGATTTGGATTTGGAGGAGTGAAGTTTATGCAGTCTGAACTGGAATTTGGATGTGAAACTCTTCCATGCCTTCTTCGCTGGCGGAAGGCGAAGGTTAAGGCAAGACATGAAATGAAACTGCACAAATTAAGGAGAGAAATGTGGTTGAAGAGAAAGGATGTTTATCTTCCTGCTGGTGTGGAGTGTTTTTAAGGTTTCACACTTATAAGAAGAGCATTCAGGGTAGGAGATGGGTCTTCGCGTTCTGGATTAAGATCTGTGGTACGCGATTCGGATTCCGTTTTGTACCATTTTGTTGGCTGGCTTCATTCTTACGCTAATATATGCTTGAAGAAAAATACAAAGGCTATATACCGTATACGATACATTATGTGGAAAGGAAAAGCTATATACCCATTATGGACGGACTTAGTTCTTACGCTACTGGTTTGGTACAAGGGAAGTTAGTTAACCTTGTACTTTGAGTTGAAAAGGTTTTGTGACGAGATAAACTTGATGCTTACTGACAATAGATCCACTCTTTTTTAAACATCTCAGTTGATAGATTAGTTCTTGTGAGTTTTCCTTTGGCAGCTAAGGCTGTTTTATCATCTAGAAATATTGAAACACAGATTGTGGGGCCCGCTCGACGAGTAGATCCCTCCAAAAATAGGCGTATGCCACTGTTTGCGACGCGCACACGGTATTCTTTAGTAAAAGGCAAAGGAATAGTTCGCTATGTGCTCGGCGCGCGGCTGCGTGGTTAAAGCTTACAGGACGGACTCTTTTTATAGCATTTCATCTACGCGTAACTTCATGTCTGAGCGATGTGGTAGTTCCATTCATCCCTCTTTTCTTTTTGTGACTGGGCCTAACTTATCTAAGTGCTTTTGTGACTGGGCCTAATTTATCCAAGTGCATTACCATCATCTATTAATAATTGAAAATTCTTAAATAGAGTTAATTACCACTTTGCGTAATTTAGGTTATAATTTCTTTGAATATCCAAAATATGAACTTAGTTTGAACTTTGGAATGTTCCAAAATCAAATCTAGCTGCAAATATTTTTGTATATATATATATATATAACAGACTAAAAAGAGAGTGTTATTAACTAATTAATTAAATGAAGTAAATAGTTTGACAATTAATTAAGGTTGAAACAATGAAAGTAGCCGGAAGGCGCCGGCCGGCTTTCTTCGCTTTCATCGATTCATGTATCGAATTGATCAGGACTTACATTTTTCAAACTCTATATACATAGTTAACTGAGATTTGTGCAAAGCAAAATATATATAAAAAAAAATTAATCAAGAAAAAATGGCGAACTCTATGTTCTTCAATTTGGCATTGATTCTCTCTTTACTTCTCATTGTCTCTGTGGCTGAGAGTCGCTTTCTTGGCCGTAAGTATTTTACATTAATTAATAATTTAATCCATATTATATCTAATGAAAAATAAATAATTTTTGTTTCAGAAACACATTCTATGCAACTAATTATAGGTTATTGATCCATATCTACTCAAGTTTTTTTTGGATTTTGTTAATTAATTTTGTGATGTGCAGCAACTATGGTGATACTTCATTTTTGGAATCCGACGCTGAAGTGTAGGTCAGTGATTAACGTAAAGAATGCAGATACTTGTGAAGCTCTTGAGAAGAAGTTCAACTTGTCAAAAGATGTCTTTGAATCCTTCAACCCTAACTTTAATTTAACGCTCTTTTTATTGGACAGTGGCTCTGTGTCGATGCCTTCTTTGTAAAACATTAAAGTCTATTTTTTACAGCAAGAAATTCGGCAGTTGTTGTTCACACTCCACTCGAGACCATATTGTGAGCTTTAGGAAAGCTGCACTACCGAATCCGATCAGTAAATATTGTAGCTTCAATAGCTTCTATTTCTTCCTTTTTCATTCAAATGAGTATCTCTAATTTGAAACTTAACCATATGCTAATGTATTAACTGCATAAAGTATCTCTAATTTACCTATTATTAGGACTGTTTAGCGTTGAGTTCTGTTTTTCTCCCATGGCTAATGACAAAAGCAGCTTCGGGTAAAAGGATTAAAGTATAGGCGCTTGTTACACCACCTCAGAAGCAAGAAGATGCAAACAACTTAGCGAAAACGACGACAGATCACGGAAGGAGAGAGTGCTTCAGTTGCTAGTTGCTACTTTTCTTTTTCTTTGAAGCTGTAGATCATTATAACCCTACATAAACTCAAATCCGAAATTTTATCCGAAATAACATTAAATTATAGGCTCATTAGTACGAAAAACTTGTATTTAGTTGATGTATAAAATATTCAGAAATGTTATATAGGTATGACGTAAAGGATTGGTCCCAGAAGATATATTACACTTTGCCCAGGTATTCCTCTCAACATATCCGTCGGACGACTCATGATCTAGTAAAATCTATTTTAGAAAAAGTTTGTACTAAACGATTTGGTTTAATGGATATTTCCTTTAAAAAATAAAAATGTAGGGGAGGAGATAAAGAAGAGACACCAAAGCTGACGGAAAAAGGTATAATTAGTGTTTAAATTACCTAAACGCAAAGAGAAATATGCGATTTGTTGTCTCTAAGTACAAAATATAAGCAGCACCCATTTAATTAATTACTATAAATAAGAGGACATAATCATCTTCTCATTCCTTTAAAAGGTATAGTTATTAGTTACTATAAACAAAACAAACGATGAAGTCAAGCGCCATCATTCTTTCTCTACTCCTCCTCATCATCTCCACCGCTAACAGCCTCTCATTTTTTCGTAAGTTTAATTAATTTGTTATTATTACAAAATTACTAATTAACTATATATTATTAACTTATCTAACATTTCTTTTCGTGTTTTTTTTTGGCGGTGAAAAATGAAGCTATACTATGGGAGCCTCAGGTGATATGTTTGTCCGTGGCCGGAGTGAAGAGAGGAGACGACTGCGTTTCCGTCGCGAAGCATTACAACATAACACAAGACCACCTTAAGGAGATCAACCCTAACCTTGATTGTGCCCATCTTTTTCTTGGTCAATGGGTTTGCGTCAATGGCTTACTAGTCCCTTTACCATAAACCATCTCCTTCTTCTTCTTCTTTTTTCTTTTTTTTTGACAAAAAATAGATCGTTTTATTATTAATAATGAAAAATGACTGGTTCTTTCATAGTCAATTTTAGATTCATCATAAAAGGAAGTTCTTTTTCCTCCTTTTTGTTGGTAAATAAATGGCTTCTGCCTATGAATAATTAATTAATATGCTTGTGATGATAACTTCAAGTATTCAAATCAAAATTGCATATATATATACTATCCTATCCGTCGTAAACAATTTACTTTTTGGTGAATTAATTCGGTGTGAATAAAATTAGTTCTAACTTAATAGACTTAGGAATACAAATGATTCAAATTTTTTCATGCACGCGACAAAATCATCCATTAGCCATTAGATCGATATTGGAGAGAAAAAAAGACTTATAATCTCCGGAAAAAAACTTCCTCCATGGAATGTTCAGAAAGATACCATTCAACATTAATATTCGCAGGACAATTTGGTTGTTTGGACCGTTAAAAAAAACGAAAAAATAAGAATAATCAATGCTTTGTACATAAATTCAGAAAATAATTAACGATGGGTTGCTTCTTCCGTCTTCTTTTCACTATAAATAGGACAACTTATTTAGAGCTCTATGATTAGCTAAGTGAGAAAGAAAGTAAAATAAAGAATTAAAAACAAGAAAACAAAATGGCCAAATCATCATCATCATCATCCATGTTTCTCAACTTGGCTTTGGTTCTCTCTTTACTCCTCATCCTCACCGCCGCTGAAAGCCGCTTGTGTTGACAGTAAGATTTGTTTAATTCATCTCATTAATTAACAACATAATTATAATTGGTGGAGACATTTTAATTTCTTCATAATTACCGGACCGAGATAACTATACTTCGGACTCAAAGTTTAAATATTTATTTATCGCAGTTGGGTTCCCAATATTGCAAGAATCTACAGTGACGTGCAGGAAAGTGGTCGGAGTTGTGCGTGGAGACACGTGCTTAGGTATTCAGGACAAGTTCGGGCTGAGCAGCAACCACTTTTCCGGCATCAACCCAAACCTCAACTGCTCCGCTATCTTCATCGGTGAATGGATCTGCACTGATGGCACCGCAACTTAATTAATTCCAATTAATCATTAAGCTTGCTCATCATGATCATCATATTCCCGCAACACATTCTTGGTTTACCCATCCGGATATGAGACTATTTTATATATTATGTCCTCCATATATATCTAAGTACGTCTCTTTTATAAGTTAATTATGTAATAAGAAACAATAAATAAGACTTGATTGCGTTGTAATTTAATAGCAACATATAATAAAACAGGAGTGTTAAATACATTCTCATTTATCTTCTTTTTATTGCGGGGACACGTGTTCCTATTTAATAAAGAAACGTATTATAATTTATTTTATTCGGCATGTTATGGGCCAATTTTCACTTTTGTTGTACGGGGTGAACATTTGGCCTGCTCGAATCTTTGGGCTAGCGTTCGGCACAGCTCATAGTCTACAAGGCCCACTACTACTCTGCTCATCAATTAAAGTGGCAATCAATCTATTTTTATTTATTTATACTACTATAATAAATAATAAAAAAAAAATTACTGATAATTCTCCGCAGAAACAAAACAAGAACAAGAACAAGAACAAGAATATTATTATGATGAACATTATATACCCCCTTTTGGCTTGTTTCATCAAGCTTGTTAACTATATATAGGAGATGAATTATAACATGTCTCTCACAATACTATCCGCAAGAATTAGATTTAAAAAAGAGACGATATGGTAAATTACTCGACTACTAAAGCAACTATGTTCTTCAACCTCGTCTTTATTCTCTCTTTATTCCTCATCCTATCCGCCGTTGAAGGCGCATTCTTTTTTCGTAAGTTTTTATCACTTCATTCTATATTAAAAATATTAAAACTTATTATATACTATATAGTTATTAACAGTACTGCTAATTAATCTCATATGTTATTACATTTTTGTTAATTGAATATAATTTTATTGAACGACAGCGTTTCACTGGCTGAGATGCAAGACGGTGCATGGAGTCAGTAACGGAGAGAGTTGTTCCTCTATCCAAAAGCAGTTCAACCTCACCATTGAAACATTTAGAAGCATCAACCCCAACATCACTTGCAATGCTCTTTACGTTGGACAATGGATTTGCGTTAACGGCACAAATTCTTATTTTAATTAATTAGAGAAATTAAGCAACAATCTATATCCATTATAAAGGAGAAATATATATATATATATATTATATGTAATTTCCAATAAATTAGTTCTCCTCTTTTATTGTAATTTTTATATAACAATCAATATTAATAAAATTTTGCTCGATCGCTTTAATTTAAATGGTTCATAAATTGTTATCTTAATGGCGACGACTCTTTCCTCCAATTTTCTCCCCACTCTAACGAGGAGCAAAATCAGCACCAAAATCCAATAATTGTTTTTTATCTACAAAATCCACGAATATATATAAAATACCGTTTGAAATATTTCGGTATTCAATATACCGAATGCCTAAAAAAATACTGTACCGTACACATTGGAAAAGGAAATTTGAGAGATCTGACGTTCTTCATTTTGGCGGTAAGGGATCATGGTCTGCTGACAACAGATTTGACCAAAGATGATGAAAGATGGCAGTGAAGACGCCTTGGACGGATCTGGCAAGAGTGAGACGAGAAGATGATGGTGACTGGAAGACGCAGTTGGAAACAATCCGCATTGAACAGATCTAGAGGAACGAATTCGGTGGTGACCACAGCGACGGTGTGGATGATAATGGTGTGTTTGTTGTTGTGAGGTCATGAAGGAGAGAGGAGGCACTAGAGGTGTGATGGTGGTAAGGTGGAGGCGGGATGAGGAGGGAGGTGGGTGGAGGTGGTGGTTGGTGGGTAAAGGAGGAGGAGGAGTGAGGTGATGGTGGTGGTCGGTGGGTGGAGGTATTGTGTTGGACCTGTTGGAGATGGAGGAAGAAGAAAGGTATGCAGAAGACAATCTAAAAAGAGTAATTCTACGGAGCACACCGGGATAGCACACTAGGCTAATCATCATTGTGCCACGTCAATCGAAAATTACAAAAATGCCATTGATTGGTCCGGTGCGCTATCCCGATGTGCTCCGTAACATTACTCATTGATTGCATTGCATTTCATCATGTTTTATTGTCCATTTTCTAGTTAATTTGGACAGTAATTCTACTGATGTTACCTTTTATTTCCCACATTTGATCAGGTCTGGTTTGGAGGCAGAATGAGAAGAATTCATGAAGTTTAGAGCTGAAGCTGTTTATTCGAGTCTAGGCCTGGATCTTGGCCTAGATAAGGTCGTATCTGACGCAGTACGCTTACCAGAATCGTCTTGGCCTAGACTTCGGCCAAGACTCCTTTGCGATCAGACTGCAGCTTGGAGCGATTGAAGTATTTTTGGAGATGGACTCTCACAGCTGACGCGTAGCAGCTGTCCAGCAATTGTAGAGGGATAGGAAGACTACCTGATGTAGAATCCCGCAAGGGATCTCCCTCTTTTACTATTGCGATTTAGTTCCATCCATAAACAATTAAATTGTAATTATCTTTTAGGATATTTTAGGAGTTTGAGTTTGATTGGGACAGAGGTTCTTATGGCTATTTTAGCTAAAACATCATTGGCCTCTGTCCGCATCATCTCTAATCGGATTTTCCTAGTTAGCTACGCAATTCTTCTTTCTTAGTAGGCCATTGTTAAAATACTTTGCTCCGAATCTATTTCGGATATATAATATTTATGCAAGTTAATTTCTTTATCTTTTATCCATGAGTATGAGTAACTAAAAACCCATTCTTGGTAAGGGTGATGAGCTGAAGTTCTTAATGCAATCATGAGACACAATCCGTTCTTCACAATCTCTTTCTTTGTATTTATTTATTCTTGAACTTAATCCATCGCTTACTCACTAGAGCCAAGGTTTGATCATCCTTGTTCTTTAGGAGAGAAGAGTTGTAACCAGTCTAGAAGGAGATGGAGTACCCGCCGGCTAGACGGAGTAGGTGACTAGTCTCGAGCAGACTAGAAGAATAGGTAAAATAGGTAGAGACCAGATTGACAACCTAGGAACTTAGCCTAGGTACTGTCTTCCCCTGTGCCATTGAAGAGGTGAGCAACCATTCAAGACAGCAGTCAAACGGATAAACCCTTTAACCAGCAAGGTGTCCCTTGACTAGGATTATCAGGAGAGGGAGTACCCGCCAGGTAGTTTGAAGAGGAGGGAAGACAGGAGGGAAAAGGAGTTCCTCCCCTCTATAGCAGTACTATGAAGAAGAGATGAAAATACTTCGGTCAATGATCGATGTATAAGAACGCAAGCTCACCCATCGCCCTTACCTGGAATTCCGTATCACAAGACTTATTCCCAATCTAGCCCGCAGTCTTGGCCTAGACTTCGGCCAATACTATTTTATATTTTGAACTGTTTTCATTGCTTTCTGTTTTGTCTTTAGTTTCAGATAACAACCAACCAAAACTCAGTGACGAGGAAGTCAACTCAAGAATTACATCTCCTAGAGGTCTCTGTGGACGATCCTCTTACCATCATCTACAAATCCTTGTAGACAGTGATAAGTTGTATTTCTACCCCCATTTCCATACTTATTTCACTCTTATATTTGACGTGTTCGACGCACGGTCAAATTTTGGCGCCGTTGTCGGGGACCTCTAACGGTATTTGTAGTTTTTGTTTTATTATTATTTTATGACAGTTGATGACCAGGTCCTCAAGTAGAGAACAAGATTTGTTACCCATCAATCCCAATCTCACTAGGACCGAAGCACAGCTAAGGAGGCAAGCTCGACTAAGGGCAGCCCAAGAAGAAAGCGGATCGGAAGGTTCTAATTCCGGATCAGAATATAGTCTAGACCACGGTCTTGGCCTAGATTCAGACCAAGACATGGCGGACCAGCAACCAGAACCGACAATGAGGGAGCTGAATAAAACAGCTGAGCAAGAGACCTTTTCCTGCATCAATCTCCCTCCATTGGCCAATGATTGGTCCATAAAGACTAACATGGTGGCCAACCTCCCCAAGTTTTACGACCATTCCAACGAGAATCCATTCAAGCACTTAAGAAATTTACATGTTCAGTGTGACATCATGAAACCCACTACGGTAACCATGGAGAGGGCGAAGCTGAAGGCCTTTCCAAGCTCTCTAGAAGGGGGAGCTCAGAACTGGTTTTACAGTCTGCCTCATAATACCATCAACACATGGGCTGAGATGTCCACCATGTTCCTCAACAAGTACTGGAATGCCACGAAGGTTGGCATAGCTAGGAAAGATATGGCCGCTATACAACAAAGAAGTGGAGAAAGCTTCTCTGAGTATCATCAAAGGTTCAGAGATTTGCAAGAAGTCTGCCCCACTCATGGCGTAGCAGACAACACTATGATACAATATTTCTATGATGGGATGCTCCCAAGTTGCAAGGAAAAAGTGGATTCAGCCGCAAGTGGAGCATTGCAAGATTTAACAGTCACAAGAGCAAAGATGTTGCTCCAAACGTTGGCAGACAACTGCCAAAATAATACCATTTCGGATAGAAATGCTTCTCCTTCTTCTCTAAATTCGCTCAATGTTGAACAAAAATTAAATGAATTAACCGATATGATTAAAACCATTTCTGTTAACATTTCAGGTCCAATGACTTCGGGAAATCAAGAGCAAACAGCCACGGTATGTGGGATATGCCAGCAACAAGACCATCAGACCAACAACTGTTATATGGTCCAACACCCAGAAGAGATAATTCAGGTCAACGCTGCATATCCACAGAACCAAGGTAGCATGCAAAACTATCCCCAAGGAAGCAACCAATACGCATGGAGATCACACCCAAACTTCAGATGGAGAGAGCCAGTCCCTCCAAATCAGAATCAGAATCAAGGTGTACCCTAGCAGCAACAACAACCTCCTATCAACTTCCAGCATTTCGTTCCACGACCTCAGAATCAGAATCTTGGCCCGAATCTAGGCCAAGAGCCAGGCCAACCTCCTTTACCTCAACTACCGCCTGCCCCTAGACCTTTGCAGCTTACTGGCCCTTCAGTGGAAGACACGCTCAAGCAGCTGATGGAGCTGCAGAAAAATCACACGCAGTCCACACAGACTAGCTTGGCGGAGCTACAGAAGCAAATCACTCAAATAGCAAATCAAGGAAAATTACCCCCTACTACGGTAAATAATCCAGCCCATAATGTGAGTGCTATAAGTTTGAGGAGTGGAGTGGTGTTGCCAGAAAGGAAAGGAGCGAGGACAGATGAGGAAATGAAGAAAATCGCTTCAGAAGATGTGGAAGAGGATGAGGAAGAAGAAGCTGAACCAGAAGTAGTCTTGACCAAGACTCCGGCCAAGACTACCGTTACAGCAGAACCAGAAAAAGAAGAGACTGCTTCGGGCAAGCCAAAACAGAAGGAGGAGATCATAGAAATTCCTCCACCATTTCCCCCGAGATCTTCAAAAGAAAAAAGACAAGATGAAATGAGGGATTTCATGACTGTTTTCGAAAAAATAGCCGTGAATATTCCAATGTTGGATTTAATTGCAAAAGTCCCTTCTTATGCTAAATTCCTTAAAGAATTGTGCACTAATAAAAAGAAAATTGCAGGTGTAGAAAGGATAAATTTATCCAACAACGTTTCAGCAGTACAACAACTCCCGGAGAAGTGCAAGGATCAAGGAACCTTCACAATTCCATGCCAAATAGGGAACAAAATCATTGAGAAAGCCCTTTGTGATTTAGGGGCTGGTATCAATGTAATGTCTCTAAGTGAATTTGAAACCTTGAAAATCGAAACCATGAAGGAGACTGATTTGGTGATACAATTAGCTGATCGAACAATCATCCGACCTAAAGGTGTGGTGACTGATGTCCTGGTAATGGTAAATGATTTTATCTATCCAGTTGATTTTTATATAGTAGAGATGAATGTTCAATTGCCATCTTGTACCACTGACATTTTATTAGGAAGACCTTTCCTAAGGACCTCAAAAGCAAAGATAGATTGCTTCGAAGGAAGCATAATTCTGGAATTTTGCGGGAGAACAATTAAGTTCAGCATTTCAGATGCTTTAAAACACCCAAACGACTTGCAAAGTGTTAGTTTCTTGGATGTTTTGGATCCAATTACAGAAGAAATAGCTGACATTAATCATAACGATCCCCTTGAGTATGTTTTGACCAGGGGAATTTCCACTCAAACACTGCTAGAGCTAGAAGACCGCACTGGGAATCAAGAGGAACTCCAACAAATGGTGGACAGTTTGGCCGAACAAGAAGAAGAAGACTTAGTCTTGGCCCCGATCTTGGCCAAGACGCCGGCCAAGACTGCCAACAAAAGAAGAGTGAGTAGTTAATTGTCAATATGTGCAATCAAAGAGTCCTAAATTTCTACCTTCTGTTGTGCAGGCACCACAGTTAGAATTGAAATCCCTACCAGGTCACTTGAAGTACGCCTATCTAGGCCTAGATGACACACTACTAGTCATAATTTCAGCCAAGCTATCAAGAGAGGAAGAAGATAAATTGATAGCTGTCTTGAAGGAAAACAAAGAGGCGATTGGCTGGACGATGGCAGACATCAAGGGGATATCATCTAACATCTGTACCCACAAAATAAATGTGGAAGAGGATAAGAAACCCATTCGGCAACCCCAGAGGAGATTAAACCCTCCTATGATGGAAGTTGTTAAGAAAGAAATAATTAAGTTGTTAGATTCAGGTGTTATTTACCCTATCTCAGATAGTAATTGGGTATCTCCTGTGCAGGTAGTCCCTAAGAAGACTGGAACAACAGTAATCGAAGGAGAAGATGGCGCTCAAAGAACAGCCAGAATTCAAAACGGATGGAGGGTATGTATTGACTACCGAAGGCTGAATCAAGTCACACGGAAGGACCACTTCCCGCTGTCTTTCATCGATCAAATGGTAGAGAGACTTACTGGAAAGTCTCACTACTGTTTCCTGGATGGATACTCGGGGTTTCACCAAATCCCTGTTGCTCCCGAAGATCAACAAAAGACAACGTTCACTTGTCCATTTGGAACGTTTGCCTATAGGCGCATGCCGTTTGGGCTTTGCAATGCGCCAGCCACCTTTCAAAGGTGCATGGTAAGCATATTTTCTGAGTATGTCGAGAGAAGTATCGAAGTGTTTATGGACGACTTTACCGTGTATGGTAATGACTTCGATCAATGTTTACACAACTTAGAAAATATTTTAAAAAGATGTGTTGATACATGTTTAGTCTTAAACTTTGAAAAGTGCCATTTTATGGTAGACCAAGGGATTGTCCTTGGACATGTAGTCTCTAAGAAAGGCATTGAGGTTGATCAAGCCAAAATTGACACTATCAAGAACTTGCCTCACCCCTCATGCTTGCGTGAGGTTCGTAGTTTTCTTGGTCATGCAGGGTTCTACCGTAGGTTCATTAAAGACTTCTCAAAGGTGGCTGAACCAATGTGCAAGTTACTACAAAAAGAGGTGGAGTTCGACTTCAATGAAGCGTGCAAGAAGTCCTTCGAAGAGCTGAAGGAACGACTGACCACAGCACCAATCATCCAACCACCAGACTGGAGCTTGCCGTTCGAACTAATGTGCGACGCAAGCGATGCTGCTGTTGGCGCGGTTCTTGGCCAAAAGAAAGGGAAAGACCCCCACGTCATCTACTATGCATCAAAGATGCTAGACGATGCCCAACGGAATTATACCACAACTGAAAAAGAACTCTTTGCAATAGTTTTTGCCCTGGAAAAATTTAGATCTTATTTATTGGGCACTAAAATTATTGTATTTTCAGATCATTCCGCCTTGAAATATCTTTTGGTTAAGCATGATGCTAAACCAAGATTAATCCGTTGGATTCTTCTTATGCAGGAGCACAATCTGGAAATTAAGGACAAAAGTGGAAGGGAAAATCTTGTAGCAGATCATCTAAGCCGTTGCCTAGCAAAGGGAGACACGAGCCAGATCAAAGCAGAATTTCCAGATGAGAAGCTGTTTTCTGTCGTACTGTCTAGCCCGGAGTCTAGGCCTAGACTCCAGCCAAACCCGCGACCATGGTACGCTGAAATAGCGAATTACCTAGCAACAGGTAAACACTATGGTGACATGACTACCTATGAGAAGGTAAAGGTCAAGCATGACAGTAAGTATTATGTTTGGGATGATCCATATTTATGGAAGATAGGAACCGATCAATTGCTAAGGAGGTGTGTACCTCAAGATGAAACAAAATCCATACTCGAATTCTGTCATTCCCAAGCATGTGGAGGCCACTTTGGCGCGAGAAGAACAACCCTAAAAATCTTAGAGGCTGGCTTTTATTGGCCAACAATTTTTCAGGATAGTGCTCTATTTTGTAAAACTTGTTCGGCATGTCAAAAAGTGGGAAACATTAGTTCTCGAAATGAAATGCCTATGAATTTTATTCTTTCTTGTGAAATATTTGATATATGGGGCATAGATTTTATGGGACCTTTCCCTACTTCTTTTGGCAACAGATATATTATTCTAGCTGTGGATTATGTATCAAAATGGATAGAGACGAAAGCCACTAAAAATGATGATGCTAGGACTGTTATTTCCTTTATTAAAACTAATATCTTAAACAGATTTGGGATTCCTCGAGGGATCATTAGTGATCGAGGAACCCACTTCTGCAACAAGATTTTAACTTCTCTTTTCAGGAAATATGGCATCACACATAGGGTATCCACAGCCTATCACCCTCAAACAAACGGCCAAGCCGAGGTGTCAAATAGAGAGGTGAAGTCAGTCTTGGCCAAGACAGTAGGCCTAGACAGACGCGATTGGAGCCAGCGTTTAGATGACGCGTTGTGGGCCTGTAGAACGGCTTACAAAGGACCAATCGGGATGACACCGTACAAGCTAGTTTACGGGAAGACATGTCACTTGCCAGTAGGATTGCAACACAAAGCGTATTGGGCAATACGAAAATGCAACCTAAGTTATGATGAGGCTGGCCAAGACAGAAAATTACAACTCCACGAGCTAGAGGAGTTGAGGGACCTAGCCTACGACAATCAGTTGATTGTCAAGGTCAGAATGAAAGCTTACCACGACAAGAGAATTATTGGAAAACCCCTCCACACAGGGGAGAAAGTTCTTCTTTACAATTCCCATTTTAAATTATTTCCTGGAAAATTACAAACTCGTTGGGAAGGCCCTTTTGTTATTACTAACGTTTACCCACATGGTGCAGTAGATATTAGGAATGAGAAAACAGGTGCCGAGCTCAAGGTGAACGGGCAGAGATTAAAGCCGTTCTTTGAGAATTTTCAGGAAGAAAAAGTTTCTGAAAAGGTGGACGAGCCACCTCAAAACAACTGAAGAAAATTGAGAGTCAAGCCTAGGACTTAAAATAAGGGCGCTGCAAGGGAGGCAACCCTTGTGTCTTTTAGAATTTTAGGATGTAAATATTTTTTTTTATCACATTTAATTTCTGGGTATTTTTCGTTTTTGTGCAGGGAATTAAGTGTGGGGAAATTGAAGTAGTCTCGGCCGAGATCTTGGCCAAGACTGAGAGCTAGACTACCTAGCGTGTGAAGAGCCTCTTTTAAATAGTGGGACACGTGTCAGCTCTGCCAAATTAAGTCATTTAATTGCTTTTGGAACGGACAACTCCAAAATTCAATTAAATTGAATTAATTAGGCAGCGTGGGAATTAAAACCACCACCTCTGCATATTCTCTCCCACTCTGACACGATCTTCTCACACCCAGTACAAATTAAACCGCTCCCACCTGAGCTAAAAGCATAAAACCTTTCTCCTTCTTCTTCCCCAATCAAAATCGCACAGTACGCGAAGAACCCAAACATCCAAAAATCCTTTCATCTTCTTCTCCATCTCCAACAATGACTGCACCCAGCCGTCCTTCGCCTTCAACCGTCCCTGAGGAGAGTGACGACCTCCGCGGAGCTGCACCGACTGGAATGCCGACAAACTCCACCGCCGCTGCGCGTCGTCTGCTTAAGGCGCTGGAAGATGAGGACTCCATGTCCTCCGAAGATGACTTACCCGAGGAGTCAGAGGAGAGTGTCCAAGGAGGCGACCGGGCTGTTGTCGTGTCCGATGAGGATTCAGATGAGGTTCCTCTTGCAAAGAGGATAAAGACCTCTGCTCCGGCGACGACGGGAGACAGAGCTAGCCGCCGCCAGACCAGGCTACTGAAGAAAATGGCAGGTACCGGAGCATCTAACCCGACTCCGACAACCGCTAGAAAGAAATCCACTCCTGCCACTGCCGCCGCCGCTGCTTTTACCACACCACCACCACCACCTCCGGCGAAGAAAAATCCAGCCACAGCGCGGACCAAAAATTCCGGGCGAGTCAAGCAGGTGGCTCACAAAAAGACACCGACCAAAAAGCCGGCAAAAACCCCAATTGCAGCTCAGTCTCCACCTCCGCCGAAGACCACTGCCGCTCCTTCCATTGCCAAGAGCAAAGGGAAACAGAAGGCGGTCGTGGAGGATTCTGATGAGGACGATGAAAACGATTTAGTCTTGGCCAAAACTGCGGCCAAGACTCCTAAGGTACGATCTCTTCCTCCTCTGCACACACTCAAAGGCTGGTTAACATTTGATACCCCTGACCATAAATCTAAGTTGCGTGATATGCATGCCTGTGATATTCCTGCTTATGCTCGTTTGGAGTTTGATTTCTTGAATGAGATGACTTTAGGGAATAAGATTAGGGAATATGTGTATGCTCTTGGTTGGGTACCTTTTATGTCTCTTGAGTGTGATGCTTATGTTGAGTTGTGTCTTGAGTTTCACACAACCTTTTGGTTTGATGAACCTGCCTTGTATGTTAGGGGTAGAGACAAACCTGATTTTGCAGCCCCCGAAATAGTTAATTTTAGGTTGTGTGACAAATGGAGTCACTTGTCTGTGTATGAATTTAATGCTTTGCTTGGATTTGCTCACAGTGATGAGGCTATATTTGATTATCCCACTGATTGGGATAATAATGTAGCTTTTAGGGAAATTACAGGTGATCAAAATGCAAAATTTGATAGGAATTCTAAGGCACATGCCATACTAAACCCTGCGCTTAGAATGCTCCATAGGGTCTTGTCTATCAACCTCTCGGGGAAGACAAAGGTCTCTGGAAATTTAGCCAAGTCTGAATTGTTTCTGTTATGGTGCATTTTGCACAAGAAAAAGGTCAACTTAGGCTTGTATTTGGTTGAAGTGTTGCATGCCCGTGAGTCCAAAACAAAACTAATCTTTGGTTCTTTGATAACTTGGCTTGCTATGCAAACTGCTAATTTAGATCCTGCTGCTTCTGATTTACATTTATGGTGTTCCCCGAAAATCCTTGGTTTTAGATCCTTCGACCAAATGGGACATTTCCATTTGGAAGGAGAGTTTGTTGCATGTAATACAGGATTCACACCGGTCCAGGACCACATTTTCTCGAAGAATAATGGAGGGCAGTACAAACTACGGCCCATTATCATTCCAGGAGAAGGAGCAGAGGGCAATCTTGCCCAGGATCTAGGCCAAGACGCTGGCCAAGACACCACCACTCCTGATGCTGCACATGATCTAGGCCAAGAAGCCCGTCAAGATCCTCCTCCCAGTAGCACCAGTGAGCCCCCAGCATGGGCCAGGGAATTCCAAGCACGACAGCTGCTTATTCTTGAGCAGCAGAAAATGATCCTGGAGCGTCTAGGCCAAGACAAGAGTCAAGACCAGCTAGCAACCAGCAGTGCAGAAGTGGCGCCTCAATGGGCCCAATGCCTTAACGATAGGCAGGACGTTCTCCTTGAGCAACTCAAGCTCACAAGGACAAATATCCTCCACGTGTACCAGCACCTCCAGGCCCACTTCAAACTCCTCAAAGACCTTCACGACGATCTGAGCTCAGACTCCGAGTCATCCGATGAGGAGGATGCACCAGAACCATCATTACAGCCAGCAAAGTCACCACACCATTCAATGCCTCCTCCATCTCCGAGAGATCCAAAACCGAAGGACTCTCCTGCCCCTGATCTAGGCCAAGCCTCTGGCCAAGATCCCCAGACCCCAGCAACATGAGTTGCTTCTGCCCCCAGGTCGTATTTTTCTGTTCTGTTATTTTTATGTTTAGTATGTTATTTTTGTCTCTCCACACAATGAGGACATTGTGTCTTTTAAGTGTGGGGAGGGTGTTAAATATGTCTTGTGTTTTTGTGAATATTGTTTGTTTGCTTGTGTGTTTTTTTTTGACTGTTTTTGTGAGTCAAATTAGTGTGTTTTAATTTTTAGGTCAGTATGACCAGTAAAGAGTCAGTCATTTGCATGATTTTTATTTGTATTTTTATGCATGTTTCGAGTCTGTTTTGAGTATGACATCCGAATCCCTGTTTTCTTGCTTAGATTGTTTACTCTTTTGGTGGATTTGCATGTAGACACTTGCTAGGGAATACAATGTTTTAGTAACAGGGATGCACATGAGCGTAAATGATCAATGCTTAAGGGACATTTAATCTGATGTTTCCCAGAACGTTAGTCATCCATATGGTCGTAAGGACACCTAGCTAGGACCTTTATTTCTATTAGGGTGATGAGGGTTGCTGCCAGATTTGAGTGTGTCGATCTATTTGTTTGTAGTGTGAGACAAATAAGGTGTTGGAATGTCATAGGACAGACATAGCAAAGGTGGAAGTCCCCGCTGAAAAGGACAAGCTCTGTCTATGTATTGCCGTGTCTATAAAACAGAAAATATATCACAGAAAAGACACATGATTTTTCAAAAAAAAAAAAAATTTGCTAAGACACAAAAGAAAATAAAAGAAGAAATATTTCTGTCAAAGTGATTTAAATGGCACCGGTCTTTAGACACTTTTGAATAGACGACACTCGGGGGGGACTTAAATCCTTGGTGAACCTTGTTGCCCTATACTTTATCCATCTAGTCTAGTAGGGTGTCTTGATACCATGTGGAAGGTGTACGTTTGGGGTATTGATCATTCCTTGTTAGTCTAGCATTGGGTACTCTAGTATAGTGTCTTGGCAGTTCCAGTAGAGGGGTAAGCAATCTGAAAATGAGGAAGTCCAGAGGGTTTGATATGGTGCCTTTTTATGCATGTTTTTCCCTCTCTTTTAGGTCTAATTTCACACTTGATACTACTAATTTGGCTTGTTTTCCAACCACTTTGTAGATTTGGACTAAAGGGAGAAACTTGCTGAAAAGCGGGCCATTTGGATGCATTTCTGCTGATCTTTCATCGTCGAGCCCTGGATGCGTTTTGTCGTCGAGACCTACCGTCGGGACCTAGACGAGATCTTATGTCTAGGCCTAGACGAAGCACGTGGATGTTTCTTTTCGGATGACGCTTAGCCGAAGATGCTAAAAAGATTCCAGCGGGATTCCATGTGCAAATCATCCAGCTCATCAGAGAATATTCCTCTATACCATTTTGTCCCCTAGTGGGGTTGTTAGGCTATATATAGAACCTTAACTTTAGGTTAAGAGGGAGGCTACTCTTTAGTATATTTTTCATCTTTTTAGGGTTTTCAATCATTGTAGCCACCTCTCTAACATTGGGATTTGTTTTTCCTTTATTTTTCCAGAAATTGGAGCCCCAAGCTCCAATTAGTTTTTAATCCAGATTTTCATTTTCATCTGCACCTCTTCTCTGTTTATGTTGCTTTCTCCATCTATCTTGTGCATGATTTCCAGCATGAGTGGCTAAATCTCTTAGTCTTGGCAGGGGTGTTTTAAGGATTGCAAGAGGATAGTTGGGAGGTCAAAGTGTTCTTAAAACGTGTTCATTGTTGTATCCGCTTTCTTGCCATTTTATTGTCATTTTGTGTGAGATTTGTTGGTAGTTTGATCACCTATTTGCATGTTTCTCATGAATATTGTCATTTCCATGGTAATAACTAACGTGAGGCCATGGAATAGAGTAGGCACCTGGTCCAGAGTCACCATGTCGTTTGGTCCAATCTGGCTAGGGCAAGAAACCGGTTAGGGCAGACTTCTCAGTGTCTAGCCCTAGACGTGTCTTCTCTCCACTGCACGGGCCTGTGTGTATGACCCATAAGCGTACCTTGGGCACAGTGTCACGGCCACTCCCATAAGCGTACCTTGGGAGTGACTTCTCTTAAGAAGAGAAGTAGGGAATCTCCGTGAAAATAGGGTTCCTATAGCATGTCTATGACGTGAACGCAGTCTATCCTTGCACCGATGACCGACTAGACCTCGACGCAATCCGCCGTCTACCCCTGCTAAGATTTCTCCTTTTATCTGATTTAGTATCTTTACTTACTTTGTTATTATCTTTATTACACTTGTTAGTCTTTACCATTTTTATTGATATTCGCTTGCTTTATTTTCGTTCCCTTTTTATTTAATTATTTCGTTTGTCTAGTGTTACTTGTTATTTGCATTTTTATTCTCTGTCTCAACATCAACTGCCATCGTTGGCTAGATTCGTCTAGACCGACCAAACCCCCCCCCCCCTTGTGTTACTTTTATGTCTGTTGCATTTTCATCCTCATCATACATTTAGGGCAAGATTAAATTTAGTCCTTCATTTTCCCTGTGGTTCGACCCTGACTTGCCGCTATATTCATTAATTTGTGCATCTAGCTTATCAGGAACTTTACAAATACTCTATTACTTTTGACGCGCGTTTCGACGGCGCGTCAAATTTTGGCGCCATTGCCGGGGATAGTGTTTACGGACTAATTTTCTTTCTTTTACTTGTATGACCAGGAGATCTGCACCAGACCTTCTACCCCTCGACCACGAACTCAAGAAGACAAAGAGAGAATTTTGGAGACAGGCCGGAGCAACCTCTAGAAGAGTAATTCCCCGTCCTGCCCTCGACAGTCAAACCTCTAGTCAGACCGGTCCCGACAATCATCTTTATCCCGACCTCGACAACCCAGTAGTTGTCTATCCCGAGATACCCATTATGGCAGACCGTCCTAATATCGACAATCCTCCGCAGACCATTGAGGACCTCAATGGTGCCCCCGAAACACCCAACACTTGTATCGTTTGGCCCATTGTTCCTCATGATTGGACGCTCAAGTCCGCAGTCATGCACCATCTACCCCTCTTCCGTGGTGTTCCAAAGGAAAATCCTCACCGCCATCTTCAGCAATTGCACTCTATTTGCGACGCCATGAAGCCGGCCAATGTCAGTATTGAGCACGCCAAACTCCGAGCCTTCATGTGGTCTTTGAAAGATGATGCCCTAGACTGGTTCTATGATCTACCCCCAAACTCCATCAATTCTTGGGCTGAAATGTCAAAATCCTTCACCGAAAAATATTACCCATCAGAAATGGCTAATGTAACTCGCAAGCAATTGGTGTCTATAGTCCAGAGGAAAGAAGAAGATTTTGGTCAGTACCATGAGCGCTATAAAAAGATGCAAGCTATGTGCCCCTCACACAACCTTACCGAGCATGCCCTCATCCAATATTTTTGTGAAGGTCTCAAAGCTCGTGACAAGGCATTGCTCAATGCCGCTGCTGGTGGTGCTATCACAAGACTTACCCCTGTCGCCGCTAAGGCCACCATAGAGTTAATGGCAAGGAATTGCATACCCGAGGAAAGTAATCATCCAGGGCAAGATGCCCAAGTGGCCGCGATGCAGACCCAATTGACCGCTATGATGGGCATGCTTCAGAACATGGCCCCCGGACAGATAGTTCAGGTCAAGACCTGTCAGATATGCAACATGACCGATCATCCAACAGATACGTGCCCGCATATCCCCGATGAAATTCAGAGTATCAACGCCATTGGAAATTACAATCAGGCCCCATACGGACAGAATTACAATCAGGTGTGGAGACCATCAAACTCCGGTTGGGTCAGCCATCAACAAACGTCTGGACCAGGACAACCAACGCAGCACAATCAGTACATGAATCAGGCCCAACTATCTTTCAACGTCCAAAACTTCCAGCCTAGATCTACCCCTCCCAACAACCAACAATCTTTCTATCAACCCAATCAGGGCCAGACCTCCACTTCGTCTACCCCACCGGTTGATGAGGTAGCTCACTATAGGAACGTCATCACTGATCTACAAAAACAAATGAGCGTCATGTCTGATCTACAAAAACAAATGGGCATCATGGCCGCGGATATGAAAGAATTGAAAAACAGGGGCAGATTACCGCCCCAGACTGAGGCCAACCCAAAGCACAATGTGTGTGCTATGACTCTTCGCAGTGGCTACGTCTTACCCCCTCAAGAGCATCTAGGCCTCGACGTCGACAAATCCTTTCCAGAGCATCTAGGCCTTGACGTTAAAAAGTCTCCTGAATCCGAAATCTTGCCCAAGAAAATACCCAAAGCCAAGTTCATTGGGCCTAAACTCCCAGAAGTGATGGAGGATCGCATTAGATCCCCACGAGGGATGGCTCCACGAGGTGACACGAGCCCACAAGAATTTACCCAAGAGTATATACACAAGATCCTCGAGCCGTCCTTTCCTCAAAGGCTCGTCAAGACCAAGAAGAAGGAAGAATATCAAGAAATCCTTGATATGTTCAGCAAAGTCCTCGTCAATATCCCACTTCTCCAGGCCATCAAAAATGTGCCCCGCTATGCCAAGTTCCTGAAAACGCTTTGCACTAACAAATGCAACTTGGCCGGGGTAAACAAGATAAGTGTGGGGGTGAATTTCTCTGCCATTATCCAACAGAAGATCCCTCCAAAGTGCGAAGACCAGGGCATGTTTGTCCTCCCCTGCACGATAGGGACAGTCAGTATTGGCAAGGCCATGTGTGATCTAGGGGCTGGCATTAATGTCATGCCCTTGACAATTTTCAACCGTCTTGGCCTAGGACCCCTCGAGCCAACCCCGCTTGTCATCCAATTGGCCGATCGTTCCGTAATTCACCCCAAAGGTGTAATTAAGGACGTCTTGGTCCAAGTAGGCGACTTCCTATTTCCCGCAGACTTCTATGTCATTGCCATGGAGAATGAAGAATCCGCTAAAGCCACAGATGTTCTTCTAGGGCGACCATTTTTGGCTACAGCCAGGGCCAAGATAGACGTTCATGACGCATCTATCTCTCTTGAGTTTGATGGAGAAATCATTAAGTTCAACATGATGGAAGCCGTGCAATATCCTTCTAATCTTGCTTGTGTTAATTTTGCTGATACGATCGATCCTTTGGTTGATAAAGTTACTGACTTGAATTCTATTAAACCTTTTCAGTCTGCCCTCTACAGAAGCGTCACGACACCAAGATTAGACGTCTTGGCCTCGACAATTAAGACTCCGCCAGAATTACATGAAGTCGCTGCCGCGTTAGAAGAGCATTCAAATGTTGACGTTGTAGACCTTATTGTTACACAAGTTTCCAATCTTGACGCGGACGACTCTATCCAGCTTGCCCTAGACAGAACTATTTCACCCGCCGCACTGGACCCTTTGGTCTTAACACTTGTGACTTCAGAGCACTCAATTGTTGATATTATTTACCCTATTGTTACACAAGTTTCTGATCTTAACGCTGACAACTCTGCACATCTTGCCCTCGACAGGAACATCACTACAAATTCAGTGTCTGCCCCTTCTTTTGTGTAGGGCCCTAAGTTGAAGTTGAAGAGCTTGCCCTCGCACCTCAAGTACGCCTACCTTGGCGAACATGACACACTCCCAGTGATCATCTCTAGCAAGCTTGATCCAGATGCGGAGCGCGAGCTGGTGTCGAGACTCAAAGGATACCATGAGGCCCTTGGATGGACGGTCGTCGACGTCAAGACACTTGACCCAGCTCTTTGCACTCCTCAACCAGCCATGACTCCAGCTGTCGTCATGACCACTTTTGAGGCTACGGTAACCCCCGCCTCAACTGCTACTGCTACTTCCTTGACCATCGAGGGCAAGACGCCCAATGATAACCCAACTCCGCAACCTGCCCAAGACACGACCAAGACTAACACTCACCACGATAAGTTGCTCTCTTCTAAAACTTTTGATACTGGGCAAAAAGTTTTACTTTACAATTCTTGTCTTAGGCTCTCTTCCAGAAAGTCGAAGCAAAAATGGACCGGCCCTTACCGTGTCACGAAGTTGAATGATCATGGTGAGGTTGCGATCCAGAATATGGACACGGGTCTCATTTTCAAAGTGTATGACCACAGATTGGAGCTATTCCACGAAGGTTTCCACCCCCTGGTGGCAGACCCACCAGTCTTGCCCTAAACGCCTAACATCGTCTAGGCCTGGACGAAAAAGATAGCCGGTCAAGGAGGCATTTCATCGCGCCTCATTTATTTTTTCCTCGTATCTCTCTCGTCTAAATAATTATTTTCGTTATTCCTTTCTTTACTTAGTTTTTATTATTAATTCCTGTTTTATTTGGTTTATTTAGGATGCCCCTTTCCATTTTTCCTATTTTTATTTCCTTAATTCCCTCCCCTTTGTTTTAATTTCGTTTTTAAAAAAAAAAAAAAAAAAAAACTTTATTTTATTTTTTTTCCCTCCTCTCCCTCATCCATTTCAAATTTTGAAATTGCAGATGAGAATCCGCATGCCACGCGCTCCACGCGCTCCGCGTCGCCCAATGGAGTCGCGACACACGTCTTCAACGCCTCATCCACTCCGTCAACGCGTCATCATCCCCAATCCGCGACCACGAATCAGCTCGCGCCACGTGGCACCGCGCTATCCACAATCCGAGAGCCCAACCACCGCGCGCCACGTGGCAGATACCCCTTCCTTATCCTCATCCGCAATCCGTGTCACCCAACAAGAGCACGACACGCATCAAGCAATCTGCGAAGCCCAATCCGCGCTCGCTACACGTCTTCAACGCCCCATCCAGCCAGTCAACGCGTTATCCTCCCGCAATCCACCTCGCCCAATGACGCGTTGCCACATGTCGCGTAATCCGGCTCTCCAGCCAGCGCGCGCCACGTGTCCTTCCTTATCCTCATCCGCAATCCGTGTCCACTAATCACGGTGTGCCACGTGTCGCGGTATCCGCTCTCCGAATACCTCAGCGCCACGTGTCCTGCGTCATCCATATCTGTGCAGCCAACCACAACGCGCCACGTCATCCACAATCCGCGCCTCACTAGCCGTCCTACCGCGTCGCGCCACATGGCAAGGACGCCTCCTCTTCCTTCCTCTCACTCGAGTCGTTTTTTCTCTATCTTTTTCCTTTTCCTTTCTTTCTTTTTTTTTTTTTTTTTTTTTTTCTCCTTTCCTCTCCCACCTTCAACATTCATCCATGTCCCTTTCACCCTCACCCCATCTTCTTCCCTTGGAACTCTAGCCACACACTTAGCCAAACACCATGTCCCCCAAGAAGCCTACTAAAATTGAAATGGTGGCCCACAAAAAAACCCATCACCCACCAGCTCGTCATCCCCCCAGCCGTCAGCCCCCGATTCCGACCACTCCCATTCTCACCACACCGACCTAGGGCCGGAAAATGAGAAAGCTACCGACGCCGGTGAACCCTCCAACTCTCAGCCGCCATCCGATGAAGACCTAAAAGTCACCGGATCTAAGCCGGCGACCTCCACCATCGCCCTAGGGCACTCCACAACATTCTCCTATCCCTCCCCCCTCCCCCCGAACTCTTTTTATATTCTGAAACTCTCATATTTGTTTTGTGCGCCTCTCTCGCATTGAGGACAATGCGAAGCCTCAGTGTGGGGGAGGATTTATGTGTTCGTGTGATATGTTAGTATATATGTTTGACTGCATGCTTTGTATATATTTTTGACTGCATGCTTTGTGCAAAAATTCGGATTTTCACTTTAAAGGATTTTGCTAACTTGTTAAGCACCGCCCAGTTTTAAAACCCCCAAGTATGGACACACACTTCTGACTTGTGCACATGAAATAAACTGCCTTTCATGATGGTCTTGCCCTAGATCTTGCATGCTTTGCCTACTAGCTCTTATAACCTGCATCTGCACTAAACATCAGCAATCATCTATAGCACCTTGTGAGCATTTGAGCCTAAACAGTTATATTTTTCATGTGTGATTCAATGCTTAGCTAGGCACTCAACTAGGTTTGCATGAGACCCCTGGGTATGGACACCATCAGTCTTAGGAAAGCAACAAAAAGACGGAAAAAAATGAAATTTGCATCTTTGTTTTCGTTTCTTTTTCTTTCTATCATTCCTCTCTTTTTCTTCATTTATCCCTCGACACCCTTTTTCGTTTAGCCCCCGACATCTCATTCCCTTCTCATTTTTCTCTCTTCTTTATCCACTTGTTCTCACTTTCCTTAATCCATTTTCCTTGGCAGGTGAGCGGTATTTGTCAGAGGTAGTGGGCTAGATGTTCAGCAAAGCCTAAGTGTGGGGGAGACTGACAAGAAGGTGTAGATGCCGAAAACGGTCTAGGGAAAAATCATCAAGCCCTAGCTGAAGTAAGTTGGCAAAATCCTCAAGTTAACTCAATCTTCATAAGTGAAGTTTGTCAAAATTCGTTTTCATCTTTGTAAAAAAATAAATAAATAAATAAATAAAAAAATCAAAACCAGAAACAAAGCAAAGAAAAGAAAGTCTTATCTGGTTTCAAAAAGAAAAAAAAAAGAAAAAAGAAAAAAAAGAAAAACGAAAGAAGGCAAAGGTGCGAACAAGAAAAATGAAGTATTGTCAGCATGGGTCCCAAGAGAAGAACTCCCCCAGACGAAGAACTTCGTCTAGCCCTCGACTGTCTGCCCTTGACGGATACTGCCTCACCATTTCATCTCCATCCGGTTTTTTCGTTCTATTCTCCTTCTCTTTTCCTTCCTCTTTGTGCTCTTTGTATATAATCTATCCTTTTGCTTTTCCTATTTTCTTTCTTTCTTTCCCTTTTCTCTCCATATTCTTCATATTCTCTATACACCTTTCCTTTCAATCCTTTTTTATGGTGCAAAGTTCATTTCTGATTGTTGATTGCCTAAGCATGTGGATTTTAACTCGGGTTGATGTGCAAACTGTGTTGTGTGTCTTGTTAATTTTGCATATTTGAGTGATTACACACCGAGCCTAGTTGAGTGTGAGTGTAAACACTTACCCTGGTGAGGATTGCTGATGCCAAGTCTGATGTGGTAAAGTTTCTTCATTAGGGTCGTTATCCTAATGATTTGATGCAGAGTTATCTAGGCGGAGTATGTCTTGACATGGTTAGGGCTGATTGTTTGGTTTGTTAATTCTTGTGCTATGGTTGGTTGTGCTTGTCTGTGTCTTGGGGTGTGTTTTCCTTTTTGATTGCTCGAGGGCGAGCAATGGGCAGTGTGGGGGAATTTGATATGGTGCCTTTTTATGCATGTTTTTCCCTCTCTTTTAGGTCTAATTTCACACTTGATACTACTAATTTGGCTTGTTTTCCAACCACTTTGTAGATTTGGACTAAAGGGAGAAACTTGCTGAAAAGCGGGCCATTTGGATGCATTTCTGCTGATCTTTCATCGTCGAGCCCTGGATGCGTTTTGTCGTCGAGACCTACCGTCGGGACCTAGACGAGATCTTATGTCTAGGCCTAGACGAAGCACGTGGATGTTTCTTTTCGGATGACGCTTAGCCGAAGATGCTAAAAAGATTCCAGCGGGATTCCATGTGCAAATCATCCAGCTCATCAGAGAATATTCCTCTATACCATTTTGTCCCCTAGTGGGGTTGTTAGGCTATATATAGAACCTTAACTTTAGGTTAAGAGGGAGGCTACTCTTTAGTATATTTTTCATCTTTTTAGGGTTTTCAATCATTGTAGCCACCTCTCTAACATTGGGATTTGTTCTTCCTTTATTTTTCCAGAAATTGGAGCCCCAAGCTCCAATTAGTTTTTAATCCAGATTTTCGTTTTCATCTGCACCTCTTCTCTGTTTATGTTGCTTTCTCCATCTATCTTGTGCATGATTTCCAGCATGAGTGGCTAAATCTCTTAGTCTTGGCAGGGGTGTTTTAAGGATTGCAAGAGGATAGTTGGGAGGTCAAAGTGTTCTTAAAACGTGTTCATTGTTGTATCCGCTTTCTTGCCATTTTATTGTCATTTCGTGTGAGATTTGTTGGTAGTTTGATCACCTATTTGCATGTTTCTCATGAATATTGTCATTTCCATGGTAATAACTAACGTGAGACCATGGAATAGAGTAGGCACCTGGTCCAGAGTCACCATGTCGTTTGGTCCAATCTGGCTAGGGCAAGAAACCGGTTAGGGCAGACTTCTCAGTGTCTAGCCCTAGACGTGTCTTCTCTCCACTTCACGGGCCTGTGTGTATGACCCATAAGCATACCTTGGGCACAGTGTCACGGCCACTCCCATAAGCGTACCTTGGGAGTGACTTCTCTTAAGAAGAGAAGTAGGGAATCTCCGTGAAAACAGGGTTCCTATAGCACGTCTATGGCGTGAACGCAGTCTATCCTTGCACCGATGACCGACTAGACCTCGACGCAATCCGCCGTCTACCCCTGCTAAGATTTCTCCTTTTATCTGATTTAGTATCTTTACTTACTTTGTTATTATCTTTATTACACTTGTTAGTCTTTACCATTTTTATTGATATTCGCTTGCTTTATTTTCGTTCCCTTTTTATTTAATTATTTCGTTTGTCTAGTGTTACTTGTTATTTGCATTTTTATTCTCTGTCTCAACATCAACTGCCATCGTTGGCTAGATTCGTCTAGACCGACCAAACCCCCCCCCCCCCCCCCCCCCCCCCCTTGTGTTACTTTTATGTCTGTTGCATTTTCATCCTCATCATACATTTAGGGCAAGATTAAATTTAGTCCTTCATTTTCCCTGTGGTTCGACCCTGACTTGCCGCTATATTCATTAATTTGTGCATCTAGCTTATCAGGAACTTTACAAATACTCTATTACTTTTGACGCGCGTTTCGACGGCGCGTCAGGGTTTAGGATGTTTGTTCTGTTTTGATGGGTTTTTAATTTTTGTTGAGTCTTTGAGTCTGTATGCTTGGGGGCAAGCATTGTTTAAGTGTGGGGAGTTTGATTGCATTGCATTTCATCATGTTTTATTGTCCATTTTCTAGTTAATTTGGACAGTAATTCTACTGATGTTACCTTTTATTTCCCACATTTGATCAGGTCTGGTTTGGAGGCAGAATGAGAAGAATTCATGAAGTTTAGAGCTGAAGCTGTTTATTCGAGTCTAGGCCTGGATCTTGGCCTAGACAAGGTCGTATCTGACGCAGTACGCTTACCAGAATCGTCTTGGCCTAGACTTCGGCCAAGACTCCTTTGCGATCAGACTGCAGCTTGGAGCGATTGAAGTATTTTTGGAGATGGACTCTCACAGCTGGCGCGTAGCAGCTGTCCAGCAATTGTAGAGGGATAGGAAGACTACCTGATGTAGAATCCCGCAAGGGATCTCCCTCTTTTATTATTGCGATTTAGTTCCATCCATAAACAATTAAATTGTAATTATCTTTTAGGATATTTTAGGAGTTTGAGTTTGATTGGGACAGAGGTTCTTATGGCTATTTTAGCTAAAACATCATTGGCCTCTGTCCGCATCATCTCTAATCGGATTTTCCTAGTTAGCTACGCAATTCTTCTTTCTTAGTAGGCCATTGTTAAAATACTTTGCTCCGAATCTATTTCGGATATATAATATTTATGCAAGTTAATTTCTTTATCTTTTATCCATGAGTATGAGTAACTAAAAACCCATTCTTGGTAAGGGTGATGAGCTGAAGTTCTTAATGCAATCATGAGACACAATCCGTTCTTCACAATCTCTTTCTTTGTATTTATTTATTCTTGAACTTAATCCATCGCTTACTCACTAGAGCCAAGGTTTGATCATCCTTGTTCTTTAGGAGAGAAGAGTTGTAACCAGTCTAGAAGGAGAGGGAGTACCCGCCGGCTAGACGGAGTAGGTGACTAGTCTCGAGCAGACTAGAAGAATAGGTAAAATAGGTAGAGACCAGATTGACAACCTAGGAACTTAGCCTAGGTACTGTCTTCCCCTGTGCCATTGAAGAGGTGAGCAACCATTCAAGACAGCAGTCAAACGGATAAACCCTTTAACCAGCAAGGTGTCCCTTGACTAGGATTATCAGGAGAGGGAGTACCCGCCAGGTAGTTTGAAGAGGAGGGAAGACAGGAGGGAAAAGGAGTTCCTCCCCTCTATAGCAGTACTATGAAGAAGAGATGAAAATACTTCGGTCAATGATCGATGCATAAGAACGCAAGCTCACCCATCGCCCTTACCTGGAATTCCGTATCACAAGACTTATTCCCAATCTAGCCCGCAGTCTTGGCCTAGACTTCGGCCAATACTATTTTATATTTTGAACTGTTTTCATTGCTTTCTGTTTTGTCTTTAGTTTCAGATAACAACCAACCAAAACTCAGTGACGAGGAAGTCAACTCAAGAATTACATCTCCTAGAGGTCTCTGTGGACGATCCTCTTACCATCATCTACAAATCCTTGTAGACAGTGATAAGTTGTATTTCTACCCCCATTTCCATACTTATTTCACTCTTATATTTGACGTGTTCGACGCACGGTCACTCATCTAAAAAACAAAAGTACTAAACCATACAATTTCGGCACGGTAGGTTCGACATTACCGAACTTGGTAAAACTAATATCGTACCATATCGAAATACTGAACAGTAAATTTGTGTAAAAAAATACCGACCAAATTTGTGTAATTTTAGTACGGTATCGCGGTAATTTCGGTACGGTATTTTAGTGCACACCCGTAAATATATAATTTTGTTGCCAACAAATAGCACATTTGATTAGCTCACTTGACAACATATCCGTGATACTAGAAATTTCAAATCTGAAAATAATATTCATCTAATAAGCGGTGAGATAAATTTTATATGGTTCAAACTAATCGTCTTATTGGTAATAATAATCTAATGACAAACCTTGAATTACTCTATAATTTTCAATTGCGAGTATTTTCTCTTACGATGAGAAACGACAAAATCAACACCAAATTTTGATTTTATTTTTGTGGATTTTTTTTTTCTTTTTCTTCCCGTTAGTTACACAAAAATAATTCCTTAAGGGTGTGTTTGGTTGGCGGAATCAGAAAGAAAAGTGACCCAAGACTCTGAGATTCTGAATTTTATTGCGTTTGGTTGTAACAAGGAATCACTCTCCCCCGGAATCCAACTTTCCTTAACCCTTTTGATTTTTCAAAAAATGGGGGGAAATGATTCCTTGTCTAGGGGGTGTGAAGAGTGATTACTTGATGCAAAAAAAACTAATTTCTTATTTAAATTACACATTTGTCCCCTCATACTAGCATTATTCTAAAAAAAAAAAAAAATTGTTCATTTCTCTCTTAGTTTTAGTTTCCCATTTTTTAATTAATTTTTGTACATTTTTTTTATGTGTTATTTTTTTAGTTTCATATTTTTAAATTTTTAAATTTTAATTTTTTTCTAGAATTTCCTCTTTTTTATGTTTCCGATTCTTTTTTAAAGTTTTGGTACATTTTTTAATTTTTTTTAAAATTATAATACATCTTTTAAGTTGCAGATTATTTTTTAATTTTTTTTAAAATTTGATAAAAATATATATTTTGAAAGTTGGATGAAAAAGGTTCATAAAGGTAAAATAATGAAGAATGTGAAAACTCATTTGATATTTTAATTGTTGAAAAATAGATAACTAAATAGAAACAAAGTTCATGATAAATATATATATAGAAAAGATAATTAGACGCCTAATAAGATAACAAAAACATAAATATAGAAAAGAATAAAATAGTCATTTTTTTTTACTTTTATTGAGGATTCCCAAGTACAAAACAAACATAATAATGTTATTTTTCCAGAAATTTTAAATCTCAACCAAACACATAAAACTAACATTCTCCTCAATCACTTTCCGGGTGAGTGATTCCAAAGAAGAAATAACATTTCTTGAACCAAACACTACCTAAAATAAAAGAGACAAGACAAAATAATATAATTTTGATAATATTTATGGTTCATACTTGAAAGCTTGTTTTTTTCAATTACTTTTGAAAGCAAAAACTGGTATATTCGGTTTGTTAAGGAAAGAAACCCATTATGATTCCCTCAAGAAACAGAAAATCAAGAGGTAGAAAGAATAATTTAATAACAATATAATCTAGGAAAAGGTTTCTTTAAGAAAAATGTAATAAAATACAAATAATGATAATGTGACATCATGTTATTGTTACTGATCCTATATTTTGTTGCTTATGAATACAAATAATGATAATGCAACAAGAACAAGAATACTGATGTTATCCTCCAAAGAAACAAAACAATGAATTTGGAAGATTGCACTTGTTGCACATTTTCTTTGCATAAACAATAGTTTCATTTTGTCATCGTTTCATCCATATATATATATAGGAGATGAGAATAGCAAGTTATCTGACAAAAGAGAAATAAAGAGACGATATGGCTAAGTACCCAACTACCAAAGCAGTCATGTTCTTCAACCTCGCCCTCGTTCTCTCTTTATTCCTCATCCCATCCGTTGTTGAAAGCCGATATATATGTAAGTTTTCATCACATTATTCTATATTAAGAACATTATACATAGATTTAGTTGGAAAATAACATCACTCATTAAAGTTGTAGTCTCATCTGTTCCCCCTGATTAAATAAATTTGGTGAACGACAGTGTTTAATTGGCTGACATGTAAAACGGTGCATGGAGTCTTCAACGGAGAGAGTTGTTCCTCCATCCAGAAGCAGTACAACCTCACTCCTCAAACCTTTAACGACATCAACCCTAACATCACCTGTAGCGCTCTTTACGTCGGACAATGGGTTTGCATCAACGGTACAAGGTTCGGGTTTTAATCGATATCTCGGTCCAGCAATAATGTAGTAATAAACTAGGAGAGGAAATACCTTATTTTCTCCTACCACAACCAATGGTTGAAATAAACTTCTCCTGTTTTGTAATCTTTATATAATCATAATATTAAAATTTTGATGCAAGAGCGGCAAGGCATTCACCACTGAAATATAAACATGCATGAATAACTACCATTTTGTTTACTCCCTTTGGTCCGAAAAATGTATGACTTCCTTGCATCCCAATATTCAGTAGGGAACGCATATCGAGGAGGCCGGATGAGGCACTATTTGATCCAAAAAAATTCCGTACTTTTTTTTAAACGTACATTAATCCTTAACGTACTTCCGAGAAAAAATTCAGAGTAAAATTGTCTCAAATAGTGACTGTTCCGGCCGTCTTAAGATACGTTCCGAAACAGTAAAAACAAATGCTAAAACGTCATAGATTTCGGACCGGAGGGAGTATTATTCATAACACAACGAAAGCTTTCCCTGGGAGGTGAAAAATCCAGAGAAGTGTGTGGACTGAAAATAAATAAATAAAAAAAACAAAAAAAGGGGAAAACAAAATCTCAAAAAATTACTTGGTACATCATCTATCAATAAATTTAGAATGTGAAAAAAGTTAGATGAGAGCTTGGACACCGAGTCGTTGCATCTCCCTTAGCCGCCATATCGGGTAGATGGAGCCTTCACCGAGTTCTTCTGGATCTACTTGTTGCATAGCCCACATGTAGTAGACTGTGTGAATAGTATCCTGGAAGAGCAATGATTTCCACAAAACATGTCAGAGAGATGTTCACATTTCACAAAGAAAATAGTAAAAAGTGCCGGTAATGCAGCAATTTTAGACTATTTTAGTTTTACGACATTTACTGTTCTAATTCTACTTAAAAATTATCACTGCAATCATCCGCATACAAATCATTTGATCTTGCATTGAATACATGTGCACCTGCAATTTTGTTAAAAAGTGCATCGAGTAGAATTCATATTTACCTTCCCCCCTTCGGTTATCTCACCATGTTTATCACGTACGCAATGGATTTGCTGAGTTTGGAACTGCCGTTATTCCAGGAAGAGAATCAGTTGCCAGAAAACATAATGAACGCTGTAAATCCAGTTTACTAAAAATAATGCATACCGCTATGACAATTATTGGAGAAGCTCCCATCAATTTTGTGTCTCTTACTTCCACCTCAGATATATGAAGAATCTGCACCAGAAACAGGCATGCCTTAGTACCAATTCAGATATCTTATCCAGACAAAGTGAGCCATCTAAAATCAATATTGACATCTGCCAGTCAATTGTTTGCAATCAGTAAAACCTCTTCAGATCTTGCGGTTGCCTTAATATCATAATTTGCATTGGGGATACAAATGACCAAATACATTTGCGCTATGTTATATATGCTGAATCCCATTGGATTTTTGGATTCATGGGAAAGGAAAAAAAATGGTGGTTTAGCAACCACGAACAAAAGCACCTTCTCACATTCCAATATGAGGTAAATATATATTCAAAGGACTAGAGATTTGAGAGAGATTATCATAAAGAGCTGAAGCATTTAGACAGTGTCCAATCAAAGGCATGAAAGTTGGAAACTCAGATGAATATGAATGTGAAACTCATACCTTATCATCAAAAAAAAAGCCATGGCTCTGAAACGCCTTACGCTCTGCCAAGCACCTATCAATCACTTCAGGGCTGCAGTACTTCTTCAATGTTTTTACATCTCCCTGAACATGGTCACAATGTGATAGTTAACAAATAATGGCCAAGATTCAAAGCGACTTCCTATGAATACTGCCAGCGGAAGATGTGAAAAAATTAAAAATAAACTAAAATCAGGGGAAGAGAGAGACAACATCACAAAGAAGTTCAGCACTCACCTTAGAGTATGCATCAAGGACTGGTTTAATAGCTTCCTGAACTTCCGCAACGAAATCCATCATAGAAAACGATCTAAAATACAAAACCAAAAGTTTATGAGTTCTAGAAAACTAGAAAAATGGACAAACAAAACTGATGTCCCAAACAACATACGGATCTCGACGACTTATTTCCTTGAAAGATGATGCAGCATCTGTTTCTTGAAAAATGGTTTCACTAACACTGTCATCATTAAAAAAAGAAGAGGTGAGTAACTCCTTAAAGTGCCTTATAGAGGCTAATCTAGCAAAGGTGAGAAAATGAGAGGACAAAGAGATCCGTACTCCTGAAGTTTGTGAACAATAGGACTATCACTGGTCTCCCATCTTTCTCGCATGTCCTCTGCAATCTGAGAAATACCAAAAATCGAAGTTACAAGACAGATAAAAGAGGAGCACAGGGGAGCAAAAACCACACCTCTTGACCCTTTGTCACAACAGGTTCGCTAATGCCAGTGAAACGCTTGAATAAAGGATGACCTCGCATCTGTAATCACCAAAAACCAAGTAAGCATAACAATTGTATAGAAAATAGTTAGGTCTTATTTTACCCCAAAAACTTGGAGTGCTGATTCACCTTCTCCCTGAAGACGTCCCACTTTTTGCCCCATCTAGTCTGCTTTGAGGGTTGAACAACAATGTCAGTTCTGGAACTTATTTCACCAGTGAAGGCAGGAGGAGGAGTACATTCTAGATGCTTTCTCCTACTAGTGTTCCCATATATCTCATCCTTCACAACATCATATCCCTTCTTGAAAACATCAGTGACCTTTGCTTCCTTCAATTTCTGGAAGGCTGCTGAGGAAGGGATGCTAGACTTAATTTTTCCAAAAAATGTTTCTGCGGTTTGACCAGTCTCAGTCTGCTTATGAGTCTCTTCAGATGCTGTCCCCTCACCAGATGAAGTCTTTCCGTCAATTTTTGCGCCAGCATCATCTTTAGCTGAAGTGCCACTGGACCCTGAAGACTCTTGCTTTCCAAATCCAAAACTCTCTTTGACCTAGGTTACAAAACAAAAATATTATTTGTTAATAACATGCAGAAGCAACTCAGTAATAGGATCACAGTCTAAACAGAAAGCACACCTCTTCTGTGGCAGCTGATACCTTCTCTTTAACACTGGAAGAAACCTACAATAAATGCCAACAAATCATATCAATACCAACATTGATGCTAATGGCAATTCTCCTCAGAGAAAGAAAGACAATTGCTAAACAGTGTGTCTGACAGGCATAGTATTATAGGGTCCAGAAGGGTAGATGCCCACGATAGAGCAGCAGAGGAACGATGGGAAATAGTGATACAGTGGAAATTTGACTGTATAAAGGCATTCTTGCTGAAGTTTGGTAAATGAGAGGAAAAAATAACTAAGCAAATAGCTTATAGGTTTGCTAACCCTCCAAATCAAAGAGTCCGTTTCCACTCAAACAAACACAGGCTACTAACATATAAGAAAAATCAACTGAATAGAAAGAAGACCTGAAATGGACCTATAATCGAGATTAGAATGTCAAAATAATCAACATGAATCGGACCTTTTTTGCAGTAGCCTCAGCTTCTGTCCAAACGCCATCGACTTGCTTGTACAGCTTCTCAGTAGTCTGTTTAGTTCTGCATTCGCCATTTCAGCATCTCAGGCACACCCTTGACATACAACGGTATGTCTCAGCCTATTAACTAACAAGGCTTTTTAAACTACACGAGGCATGAAACAATTGTGTTAAAAGTTTACCTAACTTTCAGGTCCTCTTTCACCCCTTTCAATTCTTCAGCTTTTTCCTTTAACTCCTTTACTGATTTTTTGAATTCCTGATTTCTGCAATCAACAGAAGGACAAGAAAATCAGTTCCCCAGAAAATATACTGTTCAAAGAAAGCGGGTAAAGAAGGGAAAAATACAGGCACGAAGTACAATAAAGAGAAATGAAAACCATTACAGTTGGGTAAAGCCATGAAAATGCAATTGGCACTCAAATTAGAAACATGTGCGCTCAAGCTAGTTTTGTAAAAGATAATCACACCCTATGCCAAACAGAAACTCAACAAAACTACGTATCTAAAAGTTCAAAATTAGCTACAAGTACAATGGAATTTACAAGCAGACTTGCAATTTGCAACACCAAGTAACCTCAGCAAAGAGAGAAGATTAATTAAGTACAGGCAGGTAACACGCATGATTCCTTTCAACTTCCTAGAAAAAGAAATTCTAATAGTTCAAACCAATAGGCCACCTTAAGGCCAATTCTCTCTCACACACAAAAAACCCAAATGATATTACTTGAAAGGAAAATCTTCAAAACACTGATGAGATAATACAGGTCACCACTAACCAATAACACAATGAAAGTTCACAGCTTCTGACAACACCCGCATCAAACTCGATTAACCAAATAAAAAAATTAGAAGCAAAATCAATACTACCTTTCAGCTTCACCCTTAATTTGCTTAGAAAACTCATTAAATACACTAAATTGACGACGACCCAGGTGCTCGTTTGTCGTTAACAACCGTAATCTGCCACTGCTTGGAACCTGCTCACGACAAAAACAAACCAATCCTCACCAAAATTGCGAGAGAAAACAAGCATGAACTGAAAGAAGAGGAGGAACATTAAGAGAAAAACCTGCTGCTGGGATGAAAAACGAAACAGCAGAGGTTGTCTTGAAATCAACAAATCCCGCACAAGCTTCCTTCCAGCCATTGAGGAGAGCTAAATTTTATGGGGAAAGTTTGAGACTTTCTGTACTACTGGTTGAGGAGGAGGTAGGGGGATAAATGGGGTTTTAGGTATTACAGTACTAGTTTTGTTCTCTAATGGAGATTGGGTTCCAGAGTAGGAAAGGATAGGTAGGTCTTATATACCATCATACCATGTAATTTCGTGAGAAAGAAACCAAAACGAGCGCCAGTAATCTATTTTGCCCTAACGTAGTTAAGAGAAAGAGGGATGTTTGGTAGACGGTGCGTCTTCCTCTGGATCGTGAGTAGAGAAAACCGGGTCGGGTTTTTTTTTTTTTTTTAGAAGAAGAGGTAAATGAGTTCAATGTAAATTGTAACGAGTGGATTTTGAGGGAAATAAAAACTGGTGGATTAATAATGATTAATACTACGAAGGAGAGTATATTTAAAAGGAAAATATGTAGTAGACTCTCTTTATTCAAAAAAGAAAAAAAGAAAAAAAAAGGAAGAAAACCTCATACATATGACATCATCGCACATACACATTAGGACACACTTCCGTTTATTTAACCACACAAACATTTCACGCTTCTCTTCAATTACGCAATTTCCCTCCTTCCCGCCTCCGACCTGGCGCTGGTTAGAGTCGCCTCCGGTGTGCTGAACTTGATCCTTTGAGCTTCCTGCACCGATATGTCAAAAGCGCTGGCCAGAACCGCCGCTGGCATCGCTCGGATGGCGGAGGTTTTCCCAGCCAGTGGGGTCACCACGGCGTTGTGGTTGGTCTTGAACGCAATATACTCGAAATTCTCATTCGCATCGGTCCTCTTCACCACCGCGAAGTTTTGTGGCACCGTCAAGATCTCTCCTTCCCTCATCTCGCCGTCAAACACTCTCCTCCCGCTCTCGTCCACGACCTGGATCCTTGCTCGCCCCCTGATCCCGTACAATATGCTGTGGGCATTCATGTTGTAGTGAGGAACCACCATGGCGTTCTGCAATTTCCCAATTCAAAATGTCAAAATTTTCAAAATTCACATCCAAATTGATTTGGGTTTTTTCAATTAATTGATTAATTAGGGTTCGCTTACGTTGTAGAGGGTACCCCTCTCAGCACTGAGCCGGACTGCTCGGAGAATTGGGAGGTTGTGGGAGTTGAGTGTGGCGATGCGGCCGACTTGTGGGTTGTACAGATCGGCGCGTGAAGGATCGCCGATGTTCTCCTTCATCCTCATGCTGCAGTATGTTTCCTCCATTCCATTAATAGGGTTGTATTCGCGTCTTCTGCTCTGCTCCGATTCCTCTTCTCTCAAGGTGGGTGGTCTCACCACTCTCAATTCATCGCCCTTCACTCTCACGATATTGCCCCTCTGGTCATTCTCGTTCTTTAGTCTCCTCGCCAATTGCTCGTCGATGTTGAGAGCTTCTGCTGTGGTCCTTGTGTCGAGGCCGCTGATGACATTGCTCTTCTCGCCAAATCCTCGGCCTTGTTGCTCTCCCTGACCCTGCTCGCGGTACCTGCGCCTGCTTTGGTATTGATCCTGTCCGCTTTGGATAGCTGGGAACTCTTCTTCTGGGTTTCCAGCTAGCACGAAAGACTGTAAAGAAGTAAGTAGGTATTAGTACATGAACTGTTTGTGAAAATGCGCAAGAGAAGTTTTTCAATTGTTAATTACTCTGGGATTGGCATCAAGCTGGTTCGCATTGTTGGAAGTGTCCAAGAGAGCAATGAGCACAACAGACTCACTGCCGTCGTTGTGCCACCAGTTAACAGTTCCGGCTGGCAAAGCCACGACATCTCCTTCACGGAATCGGTGAACCCTCTGGTGTTGGTCTCTGGATGATGATCTGCGCTCTCCCCGAATCTGTTGGGATCCTTGTGTATCCTCAAATGTTTCTGGGCATCCAGGAATCACTTTACCCCAAATACCTCTACCTGGTACATAGATATAACGTGACCCATCAATTCGTATTAGCGAATTCAATGTAATGTTTGTTTAATTGTGAAAGATTAAGTAGCTATTAGTAGTGATTACTTGCCTCGGACAACGTAGACGAGCTGAGGAGCATTGGAGTACTCTGGCAAGGTAAGGCCATTTTGTTCAATGGTCTTTCTCTTGACAGCTACACCGGCGCATTGGAACTGATCGTGGTTGGGATCCCAGGTCTCAACTCTTCCTGCTTCGAACTCGATCCGATGATCGGGTTTTCGAGCGTTGAGCCTCTCGAGGTTGCACTCACCTAACTGCCACCTTTCCTGGCGAGCGAAGGAGGCATGGAACAGAGCAAACAGAGCAAAACAGAGCAAGAAAGACCTTTTACTAGCCATGGTGGATTGATCAAAAGAAGAAGACTGATGATTTGATGAGATGTGGCGAATAGAAGAAGATGTATTTATAGGGAAATGAGCTTCACTTTGCATGCCTTACTTGGTCCCTTAAGGCTACACCTCATAAGACAAAGCAAGGGCAGGTGTCTTAAGTTTCAGAAAAGAGTACCATGCGTCGATTACTTACCAGAAACAAGACAATAAGGCTTTTATGTCTGTTTTTCTCTCTTGTTTTTTGATGGATGAATCTGCTCTGTATTTTGAGTAGGATGCGTTTGGTGTTTGATTGTTTGATGTGAGCTTAGGTTTAAACACGAAGAGTGTTGCGCACCCAGAGTGCAGCAACTTGCCATGTTTCTGAGTTTTGATTTCATTAACACGAAATGTCCGACGTATTAATTCGATAACTTGGAACGCCTACTCAAATTAACACTTGTAATAAGGAGTATTAGAGGATGGTAAGCGTCCTCCAAGTAGTATTAAATGAGCCAAAATATAGGTGCAAAAATTGAGAAATTGTTATTATTCCCTCTTAAATGTTAGGATTAGAGGATGGTAAGAGTAACTTATTTGTGAGCACCGCTGTCATATAAAAAGAACAAATACGCAGCAATCATGGTCGTTTCATCACACCCACCCACCTTTTTTTACACATTGCACAATAAGTAATTAATAAAATAAGACAACTAATTAGAATTTTTATTTTTTTATTAGTTATAAAGTCCATCCAGTCAATTTAAAACATATTAATAACTGAGATAATCTTACCATGATCTCCAAGAATATTGTTAAATAGATAACATTTTAAAAATGGAGGTTGTAGTTAATTAATAATCTGGCTTGCCAGATGAGGATTGGAGTGACAAAGCAATTATGTAATAGGCCCATAAAGACCAGATCTAAAGCCCGTTAATAAAAGATTCATCAATAGTATAGGCCAGAATAAGTAGGCCTAAGCCCACATGGGAGGACATCTTGCTGGCCCATCGCCAAAATAACCAGCAGGCTGTACCAAAAACCATGCTCCATTCTAAATTAGCATTGTCTGACAAATTGACCTTTAAGGTTCGAAATCAACCAGTCCTGTAACGAAACCGAGAAGAAACGCTGCGGCTCCGAACGAGGGAGAAGCCGTTTCCAAATCATAGAAGCATGAACACAATCACGAAGAACATGGATGGCTGTCTCCTCATGGCAACCACATAAATGGCATAGAGTTGAGTCCGATAAATGTCTCCTGAATCTTTCAGAATTAGTGAGGATCTGGTTTCTATTAACGAGCCAAAGAAAGGAACGGATTCTTTGGCTAATCTTGCGTTTAGTCAACAATCCTTTTTTGCAGGACCAAGCTCCAACATCACTCTCGCTCTCTGATTGGAGATAGATGAATGAAGAAATGTGACTAAGAACAATTAAAAAAAGAGAGTAGTACTTCAAGAATAAATGAAGAAATTCTAGTTGAGCAATTAAAGTTACTGCATTGATGCTGTAATTTTAAAATATGGTATACATGTTGCATGCTTCGTCTTCACACACAAAACATCAATAGCTTCTTCATCAACAGGTGCAAACACAGCAGTAACACAAGCAACACAAATGTGGATAGAAAACCCTTACTTTCTTCTGTCTCTCTCATCTTTGTCACGTTCTTCTACCTTTACCTGAAGAAGCTCAGGAGCAAAGAGACACCTGTCTCTGGTTTGCCTGATGAGGTGTAAGCCATCGGACCCAAGTAGCCATGCAAAGTGGAGAATGCCTCTACTTCGTTGTCACTCCCTCACTCCTCATTTTTCCTATAAATACCAACGATTTCCAGTCGCCACTTCACATCAATTCAACCATCACAGCTTCTTCATTCACTCACTGACCATGAAGTCTATCCTGCTCTGTTTCTCTCTTCTTGCTCTTGCATCCCTGGTTCTCTCCGAGAGACCACAACTCAGGGAGAGAGCACAACTAACTGAGTGCACCCTCAATAGAATCAATTCCCGCAAACCTGACTACCGATTCGAGTTCGAGGCCGGAAGGATCGAGACCTGGGATCCCAACCACGATGAGTTCCAGTGCACTGGTGTAGCCATGCAGAGGACAACCATTGAACCCAAAGGACTTCTACTTCCAGAGTACTCCAATACTCCTCGCCTGTTCTACATTGTTCGAGGTTTGTAAACTCGAAACTTTGTTTTCCTTATTTCCTAGGATGAATCACTGAGCTACAAATACCGTGAATAATGTATGATAAACCACTGTAATCTGTGAGGGATTGTTGATTGAATTTGCAAAATGTGACTGATGGGTGTCTTGCTGTATATATCAGGTAGGGGTCTTACCGGCGAAGTGTTGCCTGGATGCCCGGAAACATTTGAGGACGCAGAAGGATCACAACAGAGACAGGGTGGACGCAGATCCTCTAGAGATCAGCACCAGAGGGTTCAACGTTTCCGAGAGGGAGATGTCATTGCTTTGCCCGCGGGAACTCTTCACTGGTGCTACAACGACGGCGGTGAGCGTGTTGTTGCCATCTCCATCTCGGATACTTCTAACAGAGAGAATCAGCTGAATGATATTAGAGTAAGAAATCAACCAAAAACGAACAAAACTCCTCTCTTGCGTATTTTTACAAACAGGTCATCTGCATATACGTGAATTAACATTTTTTTCTTACAGCAATTCTTCATAGCTGGAAACCCAGAGGAAGTCTTCCCCCAAATACAGAGCGAGCAGGAGCGACGGCAACAACAAAGCAGCCGCTCTCGTGAGCAACAACAACAGCAACATCAGCAATTTGGGACCAAGAACAATGTCTTCCGCGGACTTGACACAAGGATGATCGCCGAGGCTTTCAACATTGACCAGCAATTGGCGAGGAGACTTAAGAACGAGAATGACCAGAGGGGCAACATTGTGAGGGTGAAGGATGATTTGCAAGTAGTGAGGCCACAAAGCTTGAGAGAGGAGGAGATGGAAGAAGGCGGACGCGGCGAGCGATACATGAACGGATTAGAGGAAACATTCTGCAGCATGAGGTTGAAGCAGAACATTGGCGAACCATCACGCGCCGATATGTACAACCCACGCGTCGGCCGCATCGCCGTCGTCAACAGCCACGACCTCCCAATTCTTGAGAAAGTCGGGCTCAGCGCCAAGAAGGGTACCCTCTACAATGTAATTACCAAAACCCAAGAAACCCTAGATTCGAGCAATTCTATTCATTGATCTCTAACTTTTCGTTTAATTGGCAGAATGCGATGCTGCTTCCTCACCACACCATGAACGCGCACAGCATAATCTACGGAATCAGAGGCCGAGCAAGAATCCAGATCGTCGACGACATGGGAAAGAGAGTTTTTGATGGAGAGATGAGGGAGGGAGAAGTATTGACGGTGCCCCAAAACTTTGTGGTGGTGAAGCGAACTGACGAGAGTGAAAGATTTGAATATGTGGTGTTTAAGACCAACTGCAATGCGCTGGTAAGCTGGGAGGGCGGCCGCAACTCCGCCGTCCGATCACTGCCGGCGGCGGTTCTGGCGAATGCATTTGAGGTATCTTTGCAGGAGGCGCACAGGATCAAGTTTAGCAATCCGGAAAGCCACTTGACTTCTGCAAGGTCTGAGCCTGGAAGGATAGCTGCTGCTTAATTCAGCCCAGTTTTGCTGTGTATGTATATGGCGGCGACGGCGAGTATCTAGTGTTTCTTTTTCTTTTTCTTTTTTCTTTCTCTGTTGAGAATAAATCTGGACAACGAAAATTTGGGTCCTTTGACATTTTCAGATGCAATAAATAAATAAAGTTTCTTTCTTTCTGATAAAATCATACAAGAACCAACTTTGGCCGAACTCCAACCAGATTAATCTCATGCCCAAGAACCAATAAAATCATACAAGAACACAGTATTCATTTCACTACCCAGAACTTATTACAAGTGTGCTTGAATTGAATGATAAATAAATTCAGTAAAACCTATGAAATAATTGAACTTTTCTTCTTCTTGATTGAATGATTGATGAAATTGCTACCCTAAACATGTTTCTTAAAATCAACAACAGTGGGTTTGGATTTTGATCTATAATACACTCTTTTCTTCTTCATTGTTTCATTGTCAATGTTTATCACAATCTGTCCTGGTTCACTTATATAAAAAGAATTCCTAACACTCTCCCCTCTTCTCTTTTCCCTGTTCTGCTTTTGAAGCAGAACTTTATATGAACCTTCATCGTCTGGAATGAACTCTTCTTTGTACCCCACATCCCATCCAACCACTGTCAAGTCCCACATTACTGTCACCCCACCCTACAAAAAACATCAAAACCCACCAAAACCCAGATTAGGTTTTGTAAAAGCAAGAAGAAGAAACGGATCGAAATGGCGAAAGAGTTGTAATTAGTACCTGCTCGACCGCAATTCGGATGCACCTTGCTGAATTTGCTGAGATGTTTAGCTCTGAAGCTTTGTCTTCAGGGGAAAAATCAGCATCCTCATCTCTTCTAAGACCACCATATTCAACTAGAAGGCTTTCTGGAGATATGTACCTTCAAACCGAAAATTGGATCAGGATTTAGGACAGAACATTGAAGTCACATATGAATGAGCTTGGCCTTACTTTAGAAGGGTCTTTGTGACTTTTGATGGTCTAACAAGAACAAACTTCTTTTTTATTCTTGGATTCATGATCTTGGATGTTACAGAATGAGATGTGTAGTACCAAAATGGTACATTGATCAATATCTGCAAAAAGAAAACAGGGCAATTTTTGATAATAAGGTGGCCTATAATACAAAATTAAGGCGAATTCGAATAAAAAACTTACATCCTTTTGGATGATTTCAGGATAGTTAGCTTGAAATAGCTGAAAAGCTTTCCTTCTAATCAAACGAAATTCCTTCATATCAGGAGGAGGAGAGTTCTTCAAATCGGTGATTTGAATTATCGAATCTGTCTCTCCAGATTTGAAGCTGAGTTGCTTGACGCATTTCTCCATGAATTGAATTCTACATCTCAAATACTTTTCACGATTTTCCTCTGTTCCTAATACTCTACTGTACATTTCCTTGTTCTTGAAAGCCCCATATGCATTATAATACAGAGGCTGACCCTGTCTGTCTACACTATTTACCTGCACAATTTTTCCCAGATCAAAATTCAAATCCTCGTCAAGGATAGAATCCGTCCTGTAATCTCTCCGCCATCGAAGACTCTTTCGAAGCATTTCAAAAGCTTCATGAACCTTGTAATCCCTGGCCGTCAGGAATTTCAATAACACAGTATCTGTGCCTTCATGGCCTTTGCTTGGTAACAAAGGCACACCCCAAAGCCTAATCTCTCTGATTTGATCTCTCATTTTCTGCATCTCTTGCCTTGAGATGTTCTTTTTGGGTTTTTCTACAAGATAATTTTCAAGAATCGCATCTTGCACCATACATCTGAAGGTCAATAAAGCCCTCTTCTTTTTCATCTCCGATTCCATAACGGATGCAGCTTTTCCTTCATTGTCTTGGATTTCTGATTTAGCAGTTCCTGGACGACCAAGGTGGTTTTTTTTGGTGCCTCTCTTTTTGAAAGTCTCTTTCCTTTTGGGGGTGACCTCCATATTTTCGTCTTCAGCATCGACCGCATCGCTCGTCTCCGTTTTACCATCTTGTGACATTAGGACTTGGTCTGGAAAATTTGGATCTTTAGGATGCAGTTCAAAAATGTTAGAAGCGAGGATCGAAGAAAAAAGGCAACAATGGGAGGAAGTATTTCTGACTTCTGAGGAAAGGCTTCCCGGAATATTTTCAGGGAAGCGAGTTTTATATTTTGAGGCAAAACATAGTTTTCAAATACCAGCCTCTTTTGATTGCTGCCTAATTTAGGAAACAGGACTCACACGTGAGTCAGGGACTCCAACTAATCTCTTTTTTTGCAAGAAACTTAACTATAAGGCTATTGATTTCGTAGCAATCGTTATTGGTAAACAACGACCAAACCACAAGATCAAAGCTAATGATGCTTTTGTTGTTGCTTCAAGACTTAGTTCATTTATTTCCTATGAATGCTCTCAGGCCAACCCACCACACCACTCATTGAAAGTTGCATCAGCAAGACTTTCATATCTACTAGCAAGCACGTTAACGTTTGTTTTACTTTTTTTTTTTTTAAAAAAAAATTGATTATATTATTAAAAACTCATGACTTACATTATTATTTTATTTCACCGATTTATTAAAAAAGAAAATGCACTTTGTAATGTTTAAAAAAGACAGGTAAGAAAGATCCGCATATCTTAAATTCCACCCCATGGAAATGGAATTGGACTACATGTAAACTGTTAGAATGCATTTAAATTGCCAAAACAGTTTGTGGTACCATGAGGCAAATTAAGCATAGAAGTGATTTCCTGTTTCTATAAAAATCTACCAGTCAAATTTTACACAATTTGGAAGAAATGGGAAAGAGAAATACTAACAACTATTGCATGTATTGCCTTTCTAAGTTAAGAAAGAATCTTAGCTACACACATCTGAACATTTACAAGACAACTCCAACGATATATCTCGAGAAAGTGAGTTATGTACAAACTAGCCGAAATCTGCGATTAGGTACTCAAGATTGTCGATATCCAGTGAGGTCGAATGTCAGAGTTCCCGAGCAACTGCCAGAAACGGTAAATAAAATCATAAATATCATAAGAGTTAAACATGGTGAGTCAGAACACAAGAAATATTTAAAATGATTCAACTGAAGAACTCACTTTTCACCACGGTCTCTGTAAACTCCAACCAAAGCTTCAGCCTTATCATAAAAGCTGTCCTTTAGAGATATCACAATACTCTGGAAACCATTACCGCTATCTGCATCCTGATTGCCCCTGGTTGCTTCACATGATTTTGAACGTATGAATCCAGCTACTTTGGCAACATTCAAGTTATCCAATGCGGCATCAACTTCATCCAGAATGAAAAATGGTGAAGGCCTATAGCTGAAAGCATATCATACAAATAAGAAGAATTTTGTCAGATTGTGAGATTGCAATAAAGAGAAGGAAGTAGAGACATTGAACTTAAAACTGAAACAGCTACAACAAACAGTTTATAGATCTCTGAGATCATACCTGTGGATGGAGAAGAGTAAAGCAAGTGCTGCTACAGTCTTCTCCCCACCAGAAAGCTGTTCCATGTCACGGAAGCGCTTAGTTGGGGGCATGGCAGTGTATTTGATACCATGCAGAAAAGGATCATCCTCATTTTCCAAGTTCAAATAAGCTGTCCCCCCAAGAGGATGTGTGCTGCTCTTTGTCAGTTGTTTGTAAATCTTATCAATATTGTTTGATATGTGGTTGAATGCTTCCATGAACAACTCGTATCTGGGCAAACCAAAAGGAGATTAGAAGACTATATAGCATTTCGTGGCAATTCTAGTGAGACCTTTTACTACTTTCAACCATGGTACACTATTTCTCATGCCCTTAATCAAAACTGTCCCATTAGGATTGTGCATGGTAATTTGTTTAATGTTATCCAGGTCAATATTTATCAAATTTCTTCAAAGAATAAAATGTCTAATTTTTTAATCCTAAAAAACAAGATAGGACTTTCTTTCTTTTTGATTCAGAAAATAAGAATAAAAAATAGCATTACCTCTTTTGCTTAACCGTATTGAAAGCATCAGCTATTTGCTTCTCCTCCTTTCTGGCTGTTTCAAACTCTTCGGTTACTACTTTTTCCTTCTCTTGAAGAGCCTCGTATTGATCCAGAGCCTTCAAATTTGGAGCAGTTCTTTCTATTTCTGATAAAAAAACATCCATTTTTTGTTTAAACTCCACTTCAAACTTCTCCCTATCAGAAGGTCTCTTGTCCTGAAGAAGAGATCTATTTAGTTCACTAAAATCATAATATGGGCCCGGAATCGATGACTCTGTCTCCATTGGGTCTGCAGTCGTGGGAAGAGTTATGTGCTCTAGTTCACAATTCTCAGCTATATCTTGCTTTCGTGACTCTAGCTGCTTTATTTGTGACTCCTGCACAGCCACAGGAAAAAGATGTCAGAAGCAGTGCAACAGGCTCCCTGTAAGTAACAACACCTAGCTTGGAACTTCTACAGGATCTCGCTGATAAGAAAAAAAAATTAGCGCAAATAGAAAACCCTCTAAGCACCTTTGCGCTTATCTGACGAGTAACCTTCCCTAAGTTTGTTGTAGTTGCAGAATTGGACTTCATCAACTTCTGAAGCTCCTTCTCACACTCTTCCAACTTGGTTTTCCACTCTATAACAATAGAGAACACAGTAAAGAGAGGATGAAAATAACAATAAAAATAATAACACACTTGAATGTAGGTTTCAACTGTAATCCTATAGTTGATTTCTGTCAGTTGTAATTTATTGCCATACCGTCCAAATGCTTCATAACATTCTAAAATTTACAAAAAGCTAGGTATTATGACCATTAAGTTTTCAGTAACATTCCAATTTCAAATAGTGCAAAGGAAACATGAAATATTATGTTTTTATCACTTTAATAAAACTAACAAAATATTAAATTTTGTATAAGAGACTGAAAAGTGTAACCCACCTCGCACTTGTTCTTTACATTCATTGATCTCATCAGCAGCTTTCTCACTCGCGAACTTGACTTCATGTTCCTTTTCCTCAACACGATTTAAGTCATTTCTCAATGCATTAACAGTAGATTCCAGTTTTTTAATTCGTGAATCCATGTCCCGCTTTTGCTCATATTCCAACCTGCAAAGGGAAGAAAAAAGAAAGGACCACTTATGTAAGATGCAGAAGGGTAAAAGAGACAGCATAAACTGTGAAAAAACTTTCTTAGTTTCACAGGCAAAGAAGTAATTTCCACTCAAGAGAATGAAACGAGGTATAAGTCACAGTGTAATAGAAATGTTTAAGAAACAATCTTAAATTGGTAGATATATTCGAATGAACCCGAAACATTTAAAGTGCTAAACACTGGTTACAAGACATGATCTAAAGACTGAATGGAACAAGCAATGCAAACTCTCCAGTCTCCATCCTACAAAATATGAAAATGTAAAACTGACCAAGAAAAGAAATAAAAAATTTCCTTCCCATTCCACCTCTATAAACCCTTCTCAGACTCCCAACTCTCCAAAACAATTGGGACATTGAACAGACTGACTTAACAAATAATTTCATGGGCCAAGATTAATGAGATCTTTGATCACTAGAAAAAAAGGGCATGGTTTTTAATAAAACTATGATGTCATCAACACGTGCAAAACAGAAAAGACGCATCCTGCAAAAGACAAAAGATGGAAAGACTAGGAAACACAAGAGACTAGAAGAGGGGAAACATACTGGTATTTCAACTTTGACAGCTGGTTGCTCAAACTAAGTCTTTCGTCAGCCATGTATTGTGCAGCCTTGACATGGTTTTCTTCGTATTCACGAATATTTGTGACCCCAACAACCTTACTAAAATCTCTGTATATCCGGTCAACTATCTCATTAATTCTCTTCTCCCGTTTGCTGATTTCAATGGCCCTCTTGTTAATAACAGCTTTTAACTGAAAATAAATAAATCAAGGTTTGACTTTGTCAATAGACACGCTGGAGTAGTGCACTTAACTAATAAATAGCAGACTGATGAAAAAACTCACCTTGCCATGTTCATCGTTTATACTTTCAATTTCTCTTTTAATTGCTTGCTTCTCATTTTGTAATTTATTAAGTTTATCCTCGATGCTACGCTGTAGAAACCTCAGGGAAAGAAGGGTCAGAATAAATCAGTGGAATTCCAGAACAAGAACAGTTTGTTTCTTTCTAATCCTGACCAAAGCCTATAATCTAATCATCCAACAAATTGATGCAATTAGGTGCCGACACAAATGTCACTTCCCAGTCCCCTCAAACACAATCTGATCTCTTACGAAACATAAGAAAAAAAGTGACTACAAAGTGGGGAAAAAAGATAGAATCCTCTCAAGTATTGGTTTTATTGAACACATCTACCAATATCCCCCCAAAAAAATGCTTATTCATAAACAACTACAAATTACAAGCTCGTCTTGTTATGCCTGGAAAACATAATGTGCTTCTCAAAACCAAATGAAACCACCCAGAATATAGGCTGCATCACTCAGTGCCATAGCAGAGAAGGAGCAGGTTACGGTATCAGAAATAAACTGACCTTCTCAATGTCTGCATACTGAATCTTCTTTTCAAGTCCACTTATCTTTCCAGATGCTTCTGACTCCTTCAGATGCATCTCCCTAATTGACCCAAGGTTGTCTAACTCTGACTCAAACTGTTCTTTCTTCCTTTTCAGTCCTGCATAACAACAACAGTTAATTTTGCAGAACAGCGGGTAGAAATAAGAACTATTGACACCAACCTTCAATTTTTTTATCATCCCATTGTTTTGACCTTGCTTCCATTCCTCCAGTGGTACCACCAGTCATTGTGCCAGCCTTTGTGAGTAGGATCCCATCAACAGTGACAACTGGTCCAAACACAGACAACCAAAATTACTATCAGAGAAGAAATTAAAAGCACAGAAGCTTTTCCAAAACTACCTCTAAACCTCTCTCCACTCCAGCTCAGAGCCTTGGCCTCATCAAGATCATCGCAAACAAGCGTATTTCCAACAGCAAAAAGAATTGCCTTCTCAAGGACTGGATCAAACGTGAAATTGTTAAGTCAACAAACCATGGCACATTAATAGTTTCCCCCCCTTGTTTTCTACTTCAAAATTTAAATGGATTTCAAAGCAATCACAAATGATTGTGCTTAATTGCCTGTACGAAAACGTTTGAGAACTCAGTACAGCCAGCAGGGGCATGCAATCAGTCGAAACCGTTGGAGTGTGTGAAATGTCTCATAATTAAATAACAAATACCATGAGAGCCAAAGTTTTATAAAGGATATTGGATGACATCAAAGACCAGCTTTGCAGTACCACCCAAGATGCGCAACCTTTCAATTATTGGCTTCACACGAACCGACTGAAGTGGTATAAATGTCTGTGGAGGAAGCCTTTGCTCTTTCAAATACTGCAGAAACCAAGATGAATTAGACATTGCAATGCAACTTGACTGCATATAACCTAGCCATACTCCAGCAGGAATATATAATAGCTTATGAGAACACATTCAATTAGACAGGGTGAAAGAAGTGTGAAACTTCTTAAATAAGGCCAGATGACCATGCAAGAATGAAAAATCAACTTACCTTGAAAAGAAACTACATAAACAATACCTTAATGCACTCTTTCCCCGTGTTTTCATTATCAACCACTACAGCATCCATGAATTTACCCATGGCCACAGTAACAGCAAGATTGTACTTCTTCTGGGTTGGCCTGCAAAGATCAGTCATCCGACCATGAACTCCTGGAAATAGGCGTTTCAGAGTCTCAACAGCTTGAGACAACTTAGCATCCCTCTCGTTCTCATATCGATCAGCTCTCAATTCACGTAGTTGATTTTCTATTTCAGCAATTTTAGACTTCAAATTTTCATGTTTAATCCTGCAAAGAAGGTGAGATTTGTTGAATGTACAGTCATTTTATGGGTCTAAATCCAATAAGACACATAATCAAATGAAACATTGAAAATCAAATGCTACAAAATTTGGAAGGAAACAAATAATAAAATATGTTAACCAACTTGGAATCTCGATGTTTATCTTGCATTACACGCAAATCCTTTTTCAGTTCTGTACGCTCATCCTTATGTTTTGAAGAAGTACCAAGAATCTTTTCTAGTCTTGATCGCATTTGTTCCTCCTGCGAATCCTGTTCGTTTTCCCGATTTCTCAACTGTTGAAGATTTTCTTCCAAGTTCTTTTGAGCTTCCATATGAGAATGTTGTTCCCTATCCAGAACCTCCTTTTCATCCCTTAGCTTAACAGTTTTCATTCCAGCTTCCTCTTTACTGCAGCATTAGAGTTCCAAAAATGATAGAAGCGAAAAGGAAGATTATGATACACTAAAGAGTATTGATGTTAAGTGATCAATTCTTCATAATAAAGAGTAAAATACAGGATATAGCAGGTCACTCAACAAGGGATACAAATGTGAATTGAAACATGAAAAAGGCGACTGGTCACCCTATTTTATGCAGACCACAATGTTGGCAGGAGGTTTAACCATAACAAGATTTTTTTTGTCAAACCTTTAGATCTTAATGTTCAAAGGTGGGACAGAGTGTGACCTCTTGGAGCATAAACATCATGTTACGCCAGTTTATGTCAACTAATTTCCTTTTAAGAAAAATAATTAACTTACAACTCGTTGAACTTTATTGCTCTGATCGTGCTTGATTTAAACCCTGGTCAATCAAGTTATGGAATATGTACATACTGAAAACATTCTAAACACTAGATATAAGTTGTTTACACACACCTCAATAGTGAGGTTAATGGGCACTTCCAAATAACTTAGAAACTAAATACCAATTCAAGTTTCAACTCCCTGCAGGACCTACAGACAATACATCAGATCATTTTTTTTATAAAAAAAGGCCTTTAGAAGCACTAAATACCTCTTTTCATTAGATCCGAAACACAGATATCCCTCAGCACTATATATACTTCTCAAAAAGCACAATGCAATAGAAACTTTCTACTGTGGGCCAAAAAAAACTTTTCCATGTAGTTATTTAAATTTCAAGCAAATGATAAGTTTTATGCATTAAGAAGCCCCAAAGAGAAGTTAGCTGGACAGTCTTCTACTCATAATTTGCGGTGTTACAAGGAGTTGAACCCGTAAGCAGTACTAGGTTCCAAATCCCTTGCCATTGGCTAAACCCAAGTGGTGTTTCAACTTAAAATTTGAGAAAGAGCATGTATTCAGAACTTAAAGTCATGCTCCAGTGATATGTGCAACAAACTGAAGTTTAAAAGGTAACCACAACACTGAAAGAAACTTACATCCGAAAATATTCACTAAGTTGACTGTCAGCCAAGGGAAGTTTTCCACCAGCATCTCGACTTTTTTCATTCAGATCCTCTAGTTTTGCAGCCAGATCCTCTATGCCCCTCTGCAGCTCTTGCACCTCAATGGCATGATCTCTTCTCTCTCCTCTCTTTTTTTCAAGCTCCTTATGGGCACTCTTAATTTTTGATTTAATCCGGGAGACTTCCTCATTTAATTTCAGAAGTTCAGGTTGCTGTGCAAAACAAAAATATGACCTACTCTTCTTCAATAATTAATGAATGATGGAAAATCATGATTCATAACCAGTACTGGCACTTGATGCACTAAGGAAAAATCACAATTATAGTGAGTAAAATATAACCAACATAGTATGTCAAAGCACAAGCCTTGAGAAATTAAAAACGGGAAACTTGTTCACCCCTTCAATTTCAATGCAAGTGTCTACTACACACACGCGTGTGTTGCGAGAAATGAAGAAGCATGTAAGACAACAAGATTTTTAAGGGAAAGAAACTCACACTCTTATCAATTTTAAACCTTCTCTCATTGATCTTCTTTTCACGAGTATTGACCTCTTTGAAGTATTTGCTTTGTTCTTTCCTCTTCTCATCTATTTCCATCTTCAGCCTGTCTATTTCATCCATCAAATCTGATCTTTTCTGCTTTTCATCTTCAAGATCATCATTCATTTTTGTAAGATCCTTATGTATGGTATACAATTGCCACAAGTAGTGTTCTCTCTTCAACGATTTCTGGAAAAATAAATAAAACCACAAGTGTTAATCCTGAAACAAGAAAATGTTACACTAGTTAACAGTCATCAAGAAATAAACATGTTAGCCTCTAACAATAACCGCACCAAGAGCAGCAATAGAGATGTCTCAAATTCATACCAGTTCACTTTGCAATCGCAAATGTTTTTCTGCTTCCTCCTTCTGCTCTTTTTTTTGCTTCCGCTCCATAACTACCGTCCTCTTTTTCTGATAAACAAGAGCTGACTTTTCCTCAGCCGTAGCTTTCTTCCCTTCCAAATTCTCATATTCTCTCTTTAGCTCCTCTGATCCAGAAATTTGCTCAATAAGCGCAGTCAATTCTTTGGGATTCTTAGCCGCGATCGACTCCACATCTCCCTGCACAACAAAATCTAGCATTCATTAGGTTTATACTCCAGGAACGCAAATCTCAAATCACCAAAACCGCCACATCTACTGTAACAGGACAGCAATTTTCTTTAGGGAAAAGGGAAAAATATCAACAAGTTATTTCACAGTATCTGCAACCCACTAACAAATGCTACATCTGCATTGAAGACAATTGTTGCCCGCACCTCTTTTCATGCGATGTGCAAAAAGTTGCAAATTATCCCGCAGATATTAGACACTATACTCATAAACTTAAAATAAAGCACATAAAATCAAAATTAAAAGAAAATTAATCGAACAACCTGAAAGACCAAGAAGTTCCGGGCCTTAACAAGGATCCCAAGGGACCGTAGCCTCCCATTGTACTCATCCCAATTAACATCAGTCTTATTTATCTGATACACACTGCCGCCTGTGCTTGTGATGGTGCGAGTAAAACGGAGCTCCAATCCGTTACTTAACAGGTAAACCAACCTCACAAACGCCGTCCGGCCTCTCTGCTCTTTCTCACGGTCATCAGCGGCATAGATGAGGTCTTTGAGCTGGGTCCCACGAAGCTGTCCAGTACGAACACCAAGGACGAAGCTGATAGCGTCCATGAGGTTAGATTTTCCCGCACCGTTAGGACCAATTATGGCGGTGAAGTCCTTGAAAGGGCCAATAGTCTGGAAGCCCTTGTAGGACTTGAAGTTTTCCATCTCCAATTTGTGGATTTTGCCGGGGGAGACGAGGGACGGCATGGTGGGCTAGGGTTTGTGGATTAGGGTTTCGTGTTTCTATATGTTTTGATCGGGAGATATTGGAAGAGAAGGGTAGGAACGGGGAGAAGCGTAGGTTAGGGTTTTTGCTGAGCGGGAAAGGTGAGGGTTCAATTTGTTGTTTCTGGGGAAGATTTGGAGATGGAAAGGAAGCGGTGGTGGAATTGGCGGGAGTGAGAGAAATTTTGGAGGATTTTCAGGAAGTTACCATTTTTTTTAAAGTTGAGTGTGTGTGAAAACCAGAACGCAGGCAGAGTCCACGAAAATGGAATAGCGTTTCGGGTCTTCGACGACACCGTATTTATCGGCAGTGGTGCCAGTGAGGCAATGGGCGGTGACGATTGACTGTCTACCATTTTATTTAAAACCTAAATTTTATAACTATGAAGATGTCAATTAATTCTTTAATTTTTATATGAATTTTAAATAGAGTATGTAGTTGACTGATTATTACAAAAATATAGTTTAAATACTCACGATTTACTTTTTTTATATAAAACAAACAAATATATTTTATATAAGTTTATTTATGAAAGTATAAATTAGTTTTAAGGGTATTTTTTTACTTTTTTTTTAATATTTAAGTATTTTACAAATAATAATAATAAAGTATTCTTATTAATATCTATTTATTTATTAACACCAAAATCACCCACCGAGTACTTTTATTTATTTACCTATTATTTTAAATATTTTTTTCGGTTTTTAATAAATGATGTTTCAAAAAATTATTTATTAAAAACCAGAAACATCATTTATTAAAAACCGGAAGGTGTATCGTTGAATATGGGAATTGAACAAAGATTCAAATCAATATCAATAATGCAAAATAAAGGCAGAGACGTTAATCTTAATTCATTAAAATCCAGAAGGAAGAAACGCAGTAGCCATAACCTGCTTATTTAAATCATTCAGTACATTGCAGCCGCAGGACAGAAGTCAGAAACAGGAAACCTAATACATGGAGAGGGTTCGAGGATTCAAAAATACACCTACGACAAACCTTATCTATACTTTATTAAACATGCATTCCAGACACATGCACATATAACTGATCAAACCGCAACTTCTTCGTTTCACATTGAAGCATGTCCTGGGCAGGGAAATCTGCAGGGGTGTTAGCAGAGGTTTCAGGCAGCTGACGTCCAGATTTAGAATCTGCCACATTGTTCTCAGGCATACATGCCTGAGGATTACTTGAAGTCCCAAGTTTCTTGTCTCCAGATTTTAGACCAGCTTCAAGTTCCTCGTATCGAGAGATGACCTTTTGAAGGTCATCATTGAGATTCAGGGCCTCAAATAGTTGTGCCTCGTCGTCAACGGTGTTCTGTATGATCCTCTGAATTACAGGCTGCATCTGCTTGCACTTCTCAAGTAAGCTAACTGTAAGATCCTCCTGCAGCCGACACAGTAAATTCAATAACTGCAGCGAATTTTCCTTCATGATTTTTTTAAAGGAAAATCATAGTTGTTTCCAGTAGTATAGACGTTATATCAAGATTAACGTTGCAAGATTTTCTCTTAAAAAAGAAATGTAAGTTTGGAAAAATATTTGGAAAAAAAGTTAAAGATTCTCTGTTCGGTAGCACATCACTTTCAGAAGCTTCAAGTTCAAATAAATGGAAACTACTTACCATAAAATAACATGCATTATTCAGGAAAGGCAATAATACTACACAAAAATATAAAAGCATTAGTTATTGGCATGGTTGCTGATATTGCAGAATACAGAGAAAACTAATTACCTTAATTGGTTTTGGCTCAGTGTCAGCATTCAAAATGCTAGAGAGAACTCCAAGGCTGCTCCGAGCTGTAACAATAAATTCATTATTTTCTTCTGCTGATAGCCTTCCATGGTAAATTGATGTAGACTGGTCCGGTCCATGCATTCCCATGTCGGGGACAGGATAGTTTTCAGGAGGAGATAATAGGTCCTGATGAACATAGGACTCCAAGGAATGCTCCATAGCTGGCGAACTTCCATCGTCAACACGTGGGGGCTGATCCTTCTTTTCAAGCTCTATCATGATTCATGACCACAAGATGAGTTTTTGTTCTTTAATGGGGAAAAAAAGAGGCAATGATGAACCATTGATCATTCAAGAATTTATGAAAACCAAACATGCACATAGTAGACAAGAGCGAAGATCCTCTCTCTACAATGCAGATTCGTAGTTAAAGGGAATAATACAAGGTATAGAATCGCTATAATCTTTATTCATACTTCTTCGGTGGCAACAGACTACAGACAAAGGGAAAGAAAACAAGTACATAACTCAAAACGGCTCCTGAGGAAACCAAACAAGAATTCGTCCCCTAGCATCCTCCGCCAGTGTCATTTATAAATCACTAGCTAAGCATATGATAATCGTGCATCACAAACACATTTGCACTTCTATAAAAGCAACATCTGCAAAAATTACCCTACATCTAGTGGACTCTCAAACGTTGCATCCGACTAGCATGTTCTCAAGCCAATTAAACCGCATAAAACACCAAATAAACAACATCCCATAAACCAACAGATCACAAACAAAAATTTACTAATTTCTGGGTCACTAGCAATATTTATAAAGAAGATTTAGCTAGCTCACCATATAAGTTTGTCGAAAAACTGGCAAATAATCGAGATCGGCAGATTCTCCCACCCTCTAATCAGCTGCAACACCCTGCCCCTATTTCCAACATCCATCCGCACATCCTCAATCATCTTCACCATCTCATCCAACACTTTCTCCGACGCCACCTCAGAGAATACCTTCTCGCAATTCATAGTACACGCTTCCAACAAATCAAGGCTCAATCTTTGACCCACCACACTCTTCCCTCCGATCTTCCACTTAATAGCCCTAACAATCTCCGTCCCACTCAACTGTTCCCCGTTAATCATGGCGCAAATCCTCAAATTCAAGCCCCAGTTGGGCTCCTCCATCGTTTCCATGGTGGCTTCGTCGACCACCTTGGATTCTGGATGAAAATCTTTTCTAATTTTGGATTGAAATTAACATTTTTACATATTGTTATCTGTAAGAGTAATTAAAATTAGCACCATATGCCAAAGAAACAATCTTTGATTTCAAAAAAGTCGAAAATTAACAAAGACCCGAGACCCAAATACATAGATTAAATTATAAAAAGAACCATAAGCTTTATAAAGCTCAAAGACTAATGCCCTCGTTTATTTTGTGATTAGGTAGTTCGCAAGGGTTTTGGTACGAATAACTACATTTCGGTAAAACCTCAAGAATAATGCCCATCATCATTATAATCATAATTATAAACCTTCGGTAAATCCTCATGAATGCTGCTCGTCATTATTATAAAGATTTTTAGCTCTTCAATTCACCTGATTTTATCTGTAATTTCTTATTTCTTACTATCACTAGCATTGCAACAACAAGAGAGTTGTGTCAATACAATATACTTTAAAATATTCTCATAACTCAAAAAATAATGTTTTCAAGGTCACACAAGTGGCATATAGAACACAAAAGAAAAGAATGGCCTGAATTTGGTCCATCCTAAATTTCGTCTAACCAGCACCCGGAGGCGATCCGGGTCAACATGCCCTTCTATTTAAGTTATGACGACGAGCTGGCTAATTAAAAGGGTATTTAAAAAAAGACGAGAAAATAAAAAAAATAAAAAAGAAAATAAAAAACATGATCTCATCGATTTCTTTAGCTCTCTTGTTCTTGTTCTTGTTCTAGGGGTTTAAGAAAAGCGGAATATAGATAGAAGTGGCAATCTGAGAGCCACGCACATTAACAAACTCCAACTGCAAATGGTTTCCCTGTCGACATGGTTCCGATACATAGCTCACAAATTCGAGTACTCCCTCTCTCTCGGCTTGAAGGTTACCTCTCTTTCTCTTCTCCGCTCTTCTAATTTGTTCTCGTTTTGCTCCTTTCACTCTCCTCGCACATGGGTTTTTAAATTCTGGGTCAAAGAATCCAGCTTTCGATGTTTTATATGATTTGTTGTTTTTACGTAGAATTAATGTTGTTAAACGAATATGGGTCCTCTTATTAGTGCTTTCCTTCTTTTTTGGGGTGATTTCGGGTGCGGAGTTTTCATCTTTCTGATTCTAGGTTTGTTCATCAGTGCATGTGCTAACGCTTGAGCTTTGTTAACAGTCTGATATGTTCTTTTTGATTGATGCTTACATTGTTTTTGGAAGGCTGAGACCAGCTTATGGTTTACTGAATGAATTTTATTCCCCTGGCCATACTGAAGGCCTTATTAAAGGGTACTGCTTGCCTTGGGTATGCGAAAGTCTCTATCTTGGAGACTAATGTTTAGTTTTTGGTTGCGTTTGGGTAAAATAACTGAAAGTTACATCATATTATACTGGAGGATGAATAAGAACTGTACTTGTTTTGGTGCTTCTAAAGCGTAAGGTCAAGATAGAGAAGCATGCACGTAACTTCTTGTTGGAATTGTGTGTAGTGATTGCACACCATTCTAGAAATTCTTTTATAAACTAGCATAGAAAAGTCTTATAAGGTTAAAGAATCTGTTATCTGGTTTACATTCTAAGTCTCAATGTAGGATTAATATTTGCTATGAAACCAAGTTTTGTCTAAGGAAGTTTTAAAATTGGGAGATAATAGGTTGGATTATTTGGTATTCCTGTTCCCATGGCCTGTTTCGAAATTCTCTGTAAATTCAGTTTTTCAATGCAGGAGTAAAAAGAAATGCCGTTTATTTCCAATCCCCTTATTCCTTACTTTGCCATATTTCCATGACCATTATGGTTTCTGATATATGTTTCACTTTGATGCAGAGCTATAAGGGAGGTGACATCACTAACAAAGAAGTAACTGATGCAGTCTGTAAAAACTTATTCCAAGGGAAGTTGACTTATTTACACTGGAATAAAGGAGAGCAAATGGCCCCGACAATAGGAGAGCGAGGGGGGACTCTTCTCGTTCGGAAACTACCTGCTGTGGATCCAACGTAATTATACTTCTTTCTTGCTTTTTCATGGAAATCTTCAACCACTGATAAATTGGCTTAGAGAAGATGATTACTCTATAAATGGCATACCTGAAGGTGGGAATGAAATATCTTATGCTATAGTTGATTACATGTATTTTTTCACACGGAAGGCCTTGCATGTGAGTACTGCCACGGTGGCATTTATGGTCAGGAAAGATTCTAATGTTCTGTTTGATTTCTAGTTGAAGGATTAACTTTCTATCCTTAACCCTAGATGGTTTTGGTGTTCATCTTACTTTTCTCACCTGATCTAACTTTCAATCTTTTCCTCGTTATCAAGTAATTTAAGACCTAGTAGGACCTGTATTCCTCATCCCTTACCATTAGGCTCATGCACATATTTGGTTTTCTGCATAACCCAAGTCAGGAATCACTTATCAATAGGATAAAAGCACTGGAGGATTCCCAAGCCTTTGTCCTTGTGGATGAAAGAGTTGTAAACTGTAAACTGTAAACTATGCTTTTGGTTCATAAGTTTCATGGGCACTAGAGTATCCAACATAAATAATGCAGAGTGGAAAAAGGTATTTTTTTGGTTGAAGCGTTTGTGTCAACAAGTACTCAACTACTCGTGCTTCCCAAACCTTATGATACTATTCCCAGCTGTTTGTATAACCAATGCAGCATTATCATAAGCTATTCGATGCTTATGTCCAACCTAGGCACATCAAAATATACTCATCCAAGATGGCGGCACAGGATAGTACCATAACAATGAAGCACATGCACTATACCATTTTCCGGCATCCACTAAAACTTGTGCTGCTTGTTGAGGTTTGGGCAACAACAGGATGATTGTTTCAATATTCAGGCTATTTCAATTATTTGATTAGATTTCTTTACAAGCATGATTAACCAACAGTCTCCCATGAAGGAAACTAGTTGGCCATGAGCCCAGCAACTCTGTTTTAGTATTGCAGGTAATGTGTATGTTCATGTCCTTGGACTGGTTAAACATTAAAAGGAAACATAGAAAGCATTTATCATCTTATCTTATTAAGGTTCTATCACTGTAGATTGCTAACCAAGACCATTTTACTTGCTTCATTATTCTTATCAGTGCAGTGTTTCATGGATCATATACATTAACAATCTAGTACCATAACAATGAAGCACATGCACTATACCATTTTCCGGCATCCACTAAAACTTGTGCTGCTTGGTGAGGTTTGGGCAACAACAGGATGATTGTTTCAATATTCAGGCTATTTCAATTATTTGATTAGATTTCTTTACAAGCATGATTAACCAACAGTCTCCCATGAAGGAAACTAGTTGGCCATGAGCCCAGCAACTCTGTTTTAGTATTGCAGGTAATGTGTATGTTCATGTCCTTGGACTGGTTAAACATTAAAAGGAAACATAGAAAGCATTTATCATCTTATCTTATTAAGGTTCTATCACTGTAGATTGCTAACCAAGACCATTTTACTTGCTTCATTATTCTTATCAGTGCAGTGTTTCATGGATCATAACATGTCATTATTCTTTGCAGTCGTGTTTTTGTTGGAGATGTAGTGGTTGTGAAGGATCCTGAAAATCCAGATAACTATATTGTTAGAAGACTAGCTGCTACTGAGGGTTATGAAATGGTGTCTACTGATGAAAAGGACGAGCCTTTTATTCTGGACAGGGACCAGTGTTGGGTGTTAGCTGATAATGAGGAGCTGAAGCCCAAGGTATATACTACAGAATTTATGAATAAATGGAAAAACTTGAATCTGTTTGTGTTGGTCTCTCTGCAGAATAGGAGATATTAGAGTTGTTGCTGTTGTTATAACAAAAAAATGGTTTTAAAAATTTCAGATATGATTTTTCCGTCTTGTTATTATTCTGTGGTAGTTGAGATCCAGTTGTGATATTAACTTCCCTAGCTTTTGGTGATTTCTCATCGCTTAAAGACTTGGGCAAAGCTGTTTTTATCTCTTCTTGCAATTGTTTTTGATGTTTACAGGAAGCTGTTGACAGTCGATCATTTGGTCCAGTTCCCATGTCAGATATAGTTGGCAGGGCCATATATTGTCTACGAACGGCCGTGGATCATGGTCCAGTGCAAAACAGGTGACCTGGTTAACTCCAGTTTACTGATCTTTTTTTTTCTTTTTCCGGGGCTGTACAAGGTGTAAATCGTGATTGATAAATGAAATGTTTATATTCTTTTTATCAGTCATTTCAGCATGCGAAATGATTCAGCAGTGTTGGAAGTGGAACTGGACGTGGATGAGATGGCAAAAAATCACAAAACATAGACTGTGCCTACAGAAAGCTTGCCCATTTGGTTTGTATATGTTCTTTCTTCACCACATTCCCTTCATTGGCAAAAAATAAAAGAACAAAGATGTCTTATTGGACTAGAGTTATTTTTGGCCAGGTGTGGCAGTTGGGTTATCGATCTTCCTTTCCAAGCGAAAAGCACGATGCCGTCCTTGTTCACTTTTCCAATTTCAACTTCGTTTGACATTGCATTTGGAACAATATTGTAACTTGGATAAAGCAAATGAAAGCTTAATGCTGCTGCCTTTCTCGCTGCTTGTGTTGGGACCCTTTGCTTGCCTGCATATCTGTATATGAACTTGATGAGTTCTGATTTTAGGGATTTGACATTTGGAAACTCTTGTTCCCTGGCCAATTAAATTTATGTTGTTCATTGGCATGCCCCATTGCTTTGCCTTTTTTTGGTTCCTCCTCCGGCAGTTGTAATGGAGTTATAGAAATTAAAGATTGGATTCATGTCAATGCTTTGACTGTATTACTTAGTGTGATCGCTCAAATAAGATGTTGCCGGGCACTGCTTTAATCCGTATATACGGAGTCATTATTAGTTGATTGAACTTCTAGTAAACTAACTCAACATGCTAACCAAGAAGACCTTCGAATCCCAAATGAGGAGATAGACTAGCACCTTCACGGCGGATTCTGTGCCCACCACCAAATCTTGTGCCGGGAAAAGAAAGAACGTAACCCTAATAAAAGAGAGGAAAAAACAAAACTGAAATTGATTCCAGGGCTATATCAGTACCAACCGGAGGAATCTCACAATGATGAAACGGGTACAGATGCGGCCCGTATTTGAGTCCAAACAACTAAACCCGACAGATTGGAAATTGCCGCCTATAGCGCCAACAATTCGCTAACCCACATTTGTCCCTGATTAAACTACGTAATGCCCAAACACTCCCTTATCAATGGAATATATAGTTTTCACTTTCAGGAAGCCAAATTAAAATTAGACGGTGACGACGACCCACAAGATGCAAAACCGCCACTCCTCCTGAATTACTAAACTCAACCACGCTCCTATACAATGTCGCAATCAGTGCATCTCATCGGTAAAAGCATCCCAGGTATTCTCTACTTTAACTGTCAAACCTTTCACCTTTCATCGTCTTCTCGTGCATTATTCTGCTTCGTATATTGCAAACTGAAATTGAGCAAAAAGATTTTTTTTATGACTTACCGGTGCTGGTGGCCGAAATGGTCCCTTTTAAAGTTCTTTACGTTTCCATTCCCATATCTTTTTTTGCTTCTTGCTGTTTCATTGCTGCCAAAAGTAACATAGTAGGGTTCTTAGCGTGAATTTGCCGGCATGAGCTGTGCCTGAAATGTGAGACTCTTTTGTACTCCACTTTTCCATAGTTTTGATAGGTCATGCTTGGCCTTTTCTTACAATCTGTAGCCTTGTAATTTGTTGCTTGAGCTAGTTGGCTTCCTGACTTATGTGTTGGTTAGAGCGAAGAGTGGTGTCCACCATGTGTTTGTTGAAATGTTTTTAGTTCAACTTTGTTAGCATGCTTTACTCGGTGAGGGTTAGGTTGCTGTTTGCTGTTGTGGTGGTGGTACTGTTGTCTGTTCAAGGTGGTGACAAAACTGTATAGGGGGCATTTACAATAAATTTCCATTTTTTGATTTTTCATCTGCTAGGGGATGGAGAAATGACTCTTGTTTGGCTATTTGGAGAAATGAATTTGGGTTTGTGTCAGTTGTTGTGGTTATTTTGCATCAATATAGCTGTTGGATGTTTGTGGTGAGATGTGGGCTAGTATTAGTTTCATGGTGATCTCATTGCATTGGAAGTGGTGTTGTTGTTAACTGACTTTATTTTCTAATTTTGCAATAAATGGAGTAAGATATTTATGAGGATAAAAGGAAAGGACAAACATATGGAGAATTGCTGAATTTTGTTGGAGAAATATTTCACCAATATTAGTTATACTCTCTTGTACCCTTACGAAGTGTAAATTTATACCACCTGTAACCATGTTTTGTTAGTTGAGTATTGCATGGCAAGATTTATGTTTAAAAATGGCATCTTTCTTTGATTAATCTCCCTTTCCTGCTTCTGGATCTATGCTACTTGTAGGTTTTGTACCAACCGAAACCAGGTTTCTACCATGTTCAGGAGTTTCTGGGACAGCAGTCGCCATATCTCCATACTCTTCACGTTGTGACTGCAGAATTTCTTTGCAGTTCAAGATCAAATCTACCAAGTATGCTTCTAGGGGAGCATCTTTCGTGTGCAAAACAGGTTCTGGGGGTCATAGGAGAAACCCAGACTTCGGAAGGCAAAATAAACAGAGCTTCTCCCGAAACAGGAGCAGACAAAAAGAAGAGCGAGACAGCTTTGAGCACCTTGATGAATCTGATATGCTAACATCAAAAAATGGCCCAGCGCTTTCCCTTTCCAGCACTTCAAAGTTCCAAGTAACGGCTTCCCCGGGACCAAGAGAGAAGGAGATTGTCGAGCTATTCAGAAAAGTACAGACTCAACTTCGTGAAAGGGCTGCATCCAAAGAGGAGAAGAAGGTGGAAGCCTCTAAAGAAAAGAGTAAAGAGAGTGAAACTGTGGATTCCCTTCTTAAACTACTTAGGAAGCACTCGATTCAGCAGGGTGGTAAGAAAAAAAACACCAGTGTCAGTGATGGAGATTTTGTTCCAGACCAGCCAGAAGAGAATGCAGCATACAATGAAGATAAAGGCATTAGCTTCTTTAATTCGAACAGCAAAGGTAATTCAAACGGCAAAGGAAGGAGTGATGTCCTTGAAGCAAGTGCCTCTTCTTTTTCCAGGCCGCGATCAATTTTCAGACGCAAGTCTCCAGTTCCTCAAGTGAAATTCCAGCCTTTTTATTCGAGTGAGGATAACAATAATTCAGCATCTCACTTGGATGCGGGCGGTGAAAGTGAGAAGCAGTTTGAGATACTTACTGAAGTCACCCAGGAACCTGTATTAGGTCCAGAGTTAGAGGCAGAAGAGGAGCCTGAGTCTGAGGAAGAGCCCGAGCCAGATTTGGAGGCATCTTATCCTGCTGAGGATGTGTTTGATGAGCTATCTGAGGGGGAATCCTCAGATATTGACAGCATTGATGAGGATAGTGACAAGCAACAGGTAATCGAACATAAGGATATGACTTCACTAAAGCTGCCGGAGCTGAGGGCAATTGCGAAGTCTTGTGGTGTCAAAGGATTTTCAAGGATGAAGAAAGCAGAGTTAGTGGAGTTGTTAAGTGCTGGTTCCGATGATTAATAGTCCAGGAGAGAAGGCAAGATGACCGAGGCCAACACAATTTAGATAGTTACATCATCTTTTTTGTTTTCCTAACAGTTTTTAAGATGATCTTTTCCCCCCTATAATTTAGCTCTTTTGTTTGCTGTTTGTGACTTGATGTGCCATCTTTAAGACCTTCAAACCATCTCTAATGTTTGCAACTTTGTAGTGAAGATACAGTTGGGTAGAAAAGAAGCTTTCTAAAAACAGACATACTTTTGTTAAGAAGCTTTCTAATTCTAAACACGAGCCACTTCAGTAATTATATATTTTCTCTAATTTAAATTGGTTGAATATCTAAGTCGGGGGCTTAATTGAATCCCAACAACTCAACCGAAAATGCAATTTCATAAACGCCGGGTTAAATTGAAAATCTTTTTCATAGGATCAACCAATTCACAATTTCAACTGCTGCAAAGGTCAATCTTACTACTTGCCTTCCTCTCCAAATTCCGTGTTTCTAAATCCACGACCAAGAATATAAACTAGTCTCTGTTCTTAATTTTTTTATTAATCATCGAAGATTATTAGCAGCTTCCACCAGGTAAATTAACCTCCTTTCCTTTCTAGTTTTGGTCAAAGGAAAAGAAAATAAAAAACTCTTTCCTTAATTGCTAAGCCTGGCAGCGCGTTACTCTCTCTCCCTCCCTCCCTCCCTCTTTTGTCCTTACATAAGTACATAGTACTACATACCCAGTTTCACCAAAAAGTGCATACCCTGTTGGATCGAGTTGAATCTCTTCTGTTTAACTTCGTTGTCGCATAATTCATTTTCATTTTCTACAAGTTCGTCAAAATCAATGGGCCAAAGTCTTGATTCTATGACCCAAAATCAATCCAAAGACGAGTTAATGTATCAGTTTGTTCATACTGGAGATGTCGAGGCCATCAAAGCACTTTGCAGAGAAGGAGCCAACCTTGAGGTCAGGAAAACAAAACCATTCAATTCTTGTTCTACTAATGCCTAGTTGCATGGCGTTTTTGGGTACTTATGTATGTGGATATTTACATGGTTTTTGACTCTGCAGTGGATTGATAAAGAAGGTAAAACCCCTCTCATAATGGCTTGCCTGCACTCTGGATTCTTCAATGTTGCCAAAACTTTGATTGAAATGGGGGCCAATGTCAATGCCTATCGCCCTGGTAAGTTGAATTTTTGATACTAGAATGTTAAGATCGCGTATCATTAATAAAGAGGGTAGCTTTTTTTTCTCCATCTGTAGCCAATAAGAGTGATGATTTTGCACTTGTAATTGTCAGGGCGTCATGCGGGTACTCCTTTACATCACGCAGCCAAAAGAGGACTGGAGGAGACTGTTAAGTTACTTCTTTGGGCTGGAGGTATGCCTTTTGTTGCACCTTTACCTCGTGGGTAGTCGTAGATTGTGGTTTGGTGTAGAGGTTTTTGCTTCCAGTGTAATGAGTTTTTAGTTCTTTCTTTTATACTGCAGCAAATGTATTAGTGAGGAATGATGATTGTCAAACTGCACTTGATGTGGCTAGAATAAAGGGGCATACCAACATTGTTCGTGTCATTGAGGTAAACTTTGGAAGTGTGAATCTTACAGTTTATCATAATATCCATGCGCATACAAGGGGTTGATCATATGATGTAAGCTTCTTTTTTTTGTAGGATCATATTTGCTACTTCTCTGGCTGGTTGCGGGAGTTTTATGGTCCAGGATTTCTTGAAGCATTAGCTCCTCAATTATTGTCTAGAAAAATGTCCGTATGGTGCCCTTTTACTTGTTATTGTGTTTCTTTTGGTGTTTTTCCCCCTTTGATTTCTTTTCTTTCGCCATAATACTATTCAATTACATCATGGTTGAAACTTCATTGATGCTAGTTAGACAGTCTATATAAACTTCACAGTTGCTTTGCAGGTATAAGTTTAGTTGTCTTTATTGTTTATTATGGTATCACATAGATCCGTTCACCAATTCTCATTGCTTGCAGCTGGACTGTTGTTATACCTTGTGGCTCCACTAATCCTATGAAGCCTCTCAGGTTGGAACTTGCCATTTATCCTACTTTGCAGGTACAATACTCTTAGTTTTTTTTATGTTTGCATATGCCGGTGAGTGTCATTGCAGTAAATTTTTGAAAAAGGACGGAGAATCATTGCTCAACCAACTCTGTTTCCTTGTGACATCAACCATCTCTACAGGAATACCATTTATACTAGTTAACATATCATGAATCGTAACATGTAATTTGTAGATTCAGCATTATATTGTATTCAATATTTTGCTCATATTTGTATCTGCTGGCGTTGACTTGTATATCATTCAAGCTTAGCTGTGGATTTTGATGGATGAACAGGATGCCCAACCACGTACGGTCATTGCCCTTTGGAAGGCCAAAATTGAGGAACCTAAGCTTCACCAGGCGGATCCCGGGGTCATTATATTTGACCAGTCCACAAGTAAGTCACTGTTAGCAAATTTGTCAAAATTTCCCGTCCCTGTTAATAAGTAAGAGTTCATTGTGTTCTAAGCTGGAGCCGAGAAAACTTCTAGTAGATATGATGTGATATTTCCTTTTACTTATCTATGTTGCTTGAAGAAATGTCTGTTGGATTGTGATGAGCCCTGCAGCTCCTTGATGGATGCCGTTCTTGTTGCAGCTTTGCTCTGCTTAGTATATGATCCATAGTGTGGTCGCTTTATACCCTTCCATGTGCTTGTGGATAGCTTACATAGTTAGTGAGTAGTAGTGGTGCAAAACAGAGTTGTAGATGACATTGAGTTGTAGGCAATTGCAGTGGAGAGCAATGAAATGAATTAGGCCTGGTTTGACTGTCAGTTTTCATGTCTGTCTCATGTCATGCATATACCTTGATATTCCAGGTAACAAGATGTTAGAACACGCTCTGAATTGTTTGTGGTATAGTCAAGGGAAAAAGCTGAGTCAGTCCTACCATCAGTTTCTTCATAAATTCGTTCAAAAAAAGTTTCTTCATAAATTTATTGTTCGTTGGAAATTTCTGTTTAAGTTAATTAACATCCACTAGATTTTTTTTTTTTTTTTTACCGGGAATTCGATGCCTTTAAAGATCCATTACTCTGTGTTTAGAGGAGCAGTTATTCTGATGAGACTTCATATTAAAACTTATGATATCAAATTTCCTAGTAGACAGGTGTTCTCATTCTTGATATCCAGGTTTTCTTTTTGTTCTCTTATTTTTAAACTACCATGTCTTATGCCATTTTGTTAATTGGTTTGTTTGAAATGCGTGGCCACTCTTGAAAGAAAACATGCACATTATACGTGCCATTAATACTGCTAACTAAATGTCTTTGTTCTTGCTTTACTGTTGTAAAAAGTATCGCTACAAATTTCAAGTTTCTAGTGTACCACTAACTGGAGATGTTTTATGATTGTATAACTCTGTACCAGAAACTCGATATAAATTTGCATCCGGCAATGATGGTGACAGGCAGCAACTTCAGCGGTTATATGATGCATGCAGAGGAATTCCTCAGGTATATTAGTTACACGTTTTGCTGTTATGTATGTTGGATGAAGTACTTGTGCTGGATGATTAATATCTTGGAGTTTGTTTATTAGTAGATGATTAGAGTATGAAAAACAATAGAAAGAAGTTGCCGCTCCCACTTAAGATGCTGTACTCAGTGCACTGCTCATTGATAAAATCCCGGCCCTTGAAGCATGGCTGAAAATCAGGAATGTAGTGATATATTGAATGCTGACCTAATTTAGTTAGGGATTTACCTTGCATACATTTGAAGGACTGTTTGCCACATAGGAACATGAAACAAGTGCTTCTACATTTCGATTAGACCAGTAATAATTCAAAATTGATTTGGTCAGTTAAAGGTTTCACTCAAAGTTTGATTCCATATGTTTTACCTTTTCACTAGTACTTTCTTGATGAGAGAAGGGATCGCCTTTTTGTTTATACCCATGTTTATGGTTTAGTGGAATAGACTGTAGTCGCAAGCCTGACTCTGTTGCGTGTTTGGAGAAAGAGGAAGGAACTTTTTGTCCAGGAACTGTTCTGAGATTATGCTTTAATATATTTAGCTGTAGTCTAATTGAACTCATTTTGTTTCTTCCTAACTCATGAGATTGTGATAACCCACCAAGACAGGAACTTGGCGGGCTCTTACCAATTGGTCTTGAAAAAGTTGATTTTTTTTTTGTTCTATGGATGATGAATTTTCTAAACAAATGGATACTCTTTGTCCTTGTTTCATATCATGACACCATCACCTGATACACTGTTGCCAAACCTATGCAGCATTATCCTCAGACCGTGCTTCCAGGTTCTGGACATCAAACTTCGGCAGAAGTGGTAGAACCGGCAACAACAATGAGTGGTGATGAGCCACCTATTCCAAATACTAATCAGAGCTCTGGGACACTTGATGCAAATGGCTGGGGTAATTCTATGCCTAGTGAAAGTCATAATGGATGGGGAACAGTGATTTCACTTAGACCTGGGCGTTCAGCGGCAAGCACCAGTGGGTGGATGGATGAGACACCAAAAGAAGAACACAATGGGTGGGGTGTGCCTCATGCTCGGCCAAGTGACAATCAAGGGCATGTACATATCAATGACAATAATTCCCCCACCGTTGGAACAAGTATTCAAGTCACTCCTTCAGTTCCATCAGCACCGTCAGCGCCACCACTACCAGATGAAGGGCCAATCCTGTATCCATCAATTGATTTTAGTCCCGTAGACTTGACAGTTCCATCCATAGATCATGGAAATTCTTCCACAACAACAGATGCTAATGATACTGGTAGTTCTTCCTCATGCATTATATGTTGGGAAGCTCCTGTAGAATGTGCGTGCATCCCTTGCGGTCACATGGCTGGTTGCATGGCATGTTTGAGTGAGATCAAGGCAAAGAAAGGCGTCTGCCCAGTTTGCAGGGCCAATATAAGCCAGGTTATAAGGCTGTATGCTGTCTAAAAACTGGGCCTGTACAACCAATCCCCATTCGGTTTGTGAATATGTTTGATACGTGAGCTTGTTACCATCAGTCTTGTGAAGATTCAAATTGGGCATCATAGTTAATGAACAAAAGCAAGTGCCGTGTAGACCAGGTTTGGTTGAACTCTGCTTTTGAGCCTTTTTCTTGTGATGATATTTTGAGTACACAATCTTGCCAGAAGAATTTCGTGACGAAGAAGTATGCTATATCTTATCTGCTACAGTCAACCCCAGTGGCATTCTGGAAACAGTCAAGATCATGTCATGCCACACTTGAAAAGAACCTTCAAAAGTCCCTCAGTTCACGAGTTGTATGTGCTGTCACGTTTTCCATTTAGTATATCTGTGATTAGCTGCTAAGAACATTTGTTGGAAACATAGAAATACTGTATATATAGAAGTTACTAAAGTTTGTTTCTTTTTTCATCAAAACCACAAGTATCCCTAACCCACAAGGTCAAATACTAATGTTGTTTGCATTTGGTCGGTCCCATTATAAATAAAGTGCTTTTAACATATGCAAAGATCAAGCTAGCGATCTTTTATTCTCTTATTTGAAGAATGAGATTGCTGAACTACTTGTTTTCTTAAGTGCCGGAGCCAGGAGATTTGTGGACTGCCACCATTAATTGGCATTGCCACATTGTATCTTCTCTTTTACAAGTCTCTTTCCCATTGTAGCTGCTGTGGAAGCACCTGACTCATGAGCATTCCAATTTCCAACATCAGATGGCATGGTTGCACAAAAAAACCCAAGTTCGTTTCCAATTTTTTTTACATTGAACCACATGTATTTTTAAATTTATCGAATTAGAACTAATTATATTCGCATTGGGTTACAGTTTGACGGGTGGTTATTTTAGCCAAAGTATAAAGGGAGAGTCAGATGAACAAGTCCTTTTTTGAGGGGTGTTTGGCATCTTCTTTTTCACCTCCATTCCCCCACATAGGGAACCAATCCATAAAAGCTCGTCCTTTGCCAAAGGAAACATTGCGTATACGCCAAACAAAAAGACTAGTTAGGTGGACATCAAATTTTAGGGGACTACTACATTATTCAATTAATTAATATAATAGTTCATCATTGTTTGACCTAATTAGGCCGCAAGTTAATCATATTTTCTTATTTAATTTAACATTACATGAATTCAGTGCAATTTACAATACATAATATTCTTTTTAAACGTATTTCAATCACAACCTCAATTATTTTTTTAGTTCTTCGACTTTAACCTTGACACACAACTAAGTTTAAATGGAGGGAGTAATTTATTTAGTTTAGTAACGATTGAAATTGCATAGTTGATCATATGATACGATTTTATAGTCTTTGATCGTAAAACGATTAAAAACCCTCGAATATCTTTAAAAAAAATTATTGCACTAAGAAAAACATAAACCAAAGTGAAAAATGGCCATTGATTCACTCAACTAAACTTCTTAAATAAAATGTGAGTTTATAGGGCTCTTTGTAATTAGCAAGTGTCACAAGCACAATCTATTTAGTTCTTTAGTGGTTGGTTTCTTTCCATTTTTATAAAAAAATGTGGATGGTGGTGCATTACTATTATTGAGGGGAAGTAAACCAATAATAGAGATGGCTCATCTCCAAAAACAAGATTGTAGCTGTCAGTTGATAGAAAACGTATACTTTGTATATATCTGGCTGGAATAGTAGATTATGTTTTCTATTTTTATCATCAAAATTTGGGGAAAAACAGAATCTGCTAAACAGAGTCTTAATAAGTTGCCATTAATTTTTAGAACCACATATATATTAGTTGCTTGATTTTCAGATATTTGGCGTTGTTGATAATTTTTTCAAGGGGAGTGTGTCTTTTTATTGGTTAGAAAAAAATATCATAATATTCTTATTAATTTTGTCTATCTATATTCTACTGTTTTAGACCACCAAAGAAATTTATTCTCTTGGATTTTATATTATTATTATTTGTGTTGAAGCTACATCTGCATATCTGAGAATTCGGATAGTTTTTAGCAATTTGACAAGGATTGGCTGTGAGTGTGTCCGGTATCGGAACTCGTCTAGATATAAGATTTTGAGTTCGAATTTCTATATTCAGGAACGAAAAAGATTGCTAAACATGTGTACACTAGATCATGGTCTGTGTTTTATTTTCTGGTAAAAAAAAAAAGATGGTCTGTGTTTTATTTTTTATTTTTTTCAGGTGCGGCTGCAGTATTTCTTGTTATGGATATTTATCATTCCATTTGCTTTACCTTTCTCTCTAACCTTCTCCCGAATCATTATTTTAATCAAATCAATGATTAGATGAATAATAATTCATTAATCTTACCACCCATGCCTCATATAATCTCTAATTAATTCTTCTCCCATAAAACCCAACAAATCTTGCAACCACCGCAAGGCCCCACCATTTTTCTAACCCTTTTATTTTTTATTCATTGCCTTGCCTCTTGTACCCTCTCTCTCTCTCATGCAGCTTTCTATTGAAAGCTGGGCATTGATGCTTATGCTGATGCTAAAGCATCAATCCCTGATCACTTCTGTTAGAAATTGCACGTCAATCTTTGTCAAGATCCGTTTTTTCCTTGAGCCATTTTGATACAGGTACAGTTTTGATTTAAAATTCTTGTCTTTTGTTCGTGAAATGTTACATTTTTATGTTAAATATGTTTGCTTTGGAGATGAAATGCTAGATGGTTTGTCGTTTGAAACTCCTTAGATCATTTTTCATAATGGGTTGGTTCTGTATTGCTGTTTCTTTAATTTTCGAGCTGAGAAATTTTGTTTAGCTTGAGTGAATTTTAACCTGATATGGTTAGGTTGCTGAGATACTGTTTACTGAGAAAATGGAGAGGCTGAGTGCTTAGTTTGGATCTCATGCTTGTCTTGGTTCCGACAAAGGAACATGTACTATGTTCTACTTTTGGACATGGTGTTCTTAAAATCTTGTACAGATTGTTCTTGTTTCAACTTTCAAGTTATCCAAGTTTTTAAGCTTTCAGCTGTTCAACTTTTCTTTTCGAAATCCATTAGCAATCAAATGTGCACTGAACAGGAAAAAAAACATTAAGATCATGAAACATTGGGATGGATGGAATGCTCTCGTCACCGGGAATATTTATACTTTGATAGATACAGAACAGTCAAAGCTACTATGAAATACATTATTTGGTTTTCCAATGCTGAAGTGAAATGGGTTTCATCTTGCTACCGAGAGGGGGAAATACATAATGTCAAAGACTTATAAAGGAAGCAGCTTGTAGTAGTTTCTGTAAGGTCATTAGTAACTGTGCTTGAAGGCTTTCAACTGTGAAATGCTGAAGAGTCTTGTTGCCTTAAGTGAAAACTTGCTGTCTTAAACCATAGGACCTTTGATTCTGTTACGCCAAACTAGTCTTGACATGGTAGTCTTGTAATAAAATATTTCTTTCACTGTATTAAAGATTATACTTGCATTGGATATGTTCTGTTTCTTTTTTCTGTATTTAATTCATGAATTACATTATTGAGCAGGTCACATGGATACAACATCTGTAAGATGTCTTATAAACAGTATTTCTCGATTTATTCATCTGGTTTCATGCCAGACAAGAAAATGTATTCCTGTCCAAAAGGATTACAGTGCCATGGTTGTGGTGTTAAAGCATTTGAAACCACTTCTCGATGAAGTTGTTGAGTACAAAATATCTTCAGATGAGCTTCTTCATAAAAAGTGTGAAGAACTGGATGTGATAGTTAACGAGACTCGGGAATTTGTGGAGAGCTGGTGTCCAAAGATGAGCAAGATTAGCAGTGTAAGTAATCTTTCAATCATTCATTTTCGTGCAAGGGATCATGGTTGCCCTGGTGATTAGTGTCCAGGGTTTTTCCTTGATGCTCTTGCATGCTTAAAAAATCATGTAACACCAATGGCATGTATCCAATATGTATGTCTAATGAGCTCTGAGATTTTCTGTCTAACTCATTCTAAATACACTGTCATTTTTATATCCAAGTTGCACAAAACTCTGGGAACTTAAACTGCAAATGAAACCTGATGGGGTCGTAGATTCTATTAATTTCCACTCACTTTCTTTTCTGATGGGTTGGGTTGAGATGGTGTGATCCTCACTCTTAATTTTCTTATTCTTTTCTTTGCAGGTTTGTCAAAGCGAAACCCTGTTAGTGAGAATCCAGAGCTCTTCACTGGAGATTTGTCACATTTTATGTAGATTGTTGCAGTGCTCCCAATCCACTTCAAGTTTAACTGCTGTTCAGGTGTAAATGAAGTCTGAAATGGTTTCTTTATCGTTCTTACTTCACTATAGGAAAACAGTTCAGGATAAACATTATTCCCTTGTTCTATCTGCACACAATCTTTCCAATTGAAGCACTCTCTTTCCTTCGTGCGCTTCTAACTTCTGTTAAATTGTTTTCAGCACTGTATGCAGGAACTTCAATGCTTGAAACAGGAAACTGTAACTGATCATATGGAAGCTTCTCTAAGAAGTCAAAGAGATGGTGTTATTCCATGCACTGACCATCTTATTAAAATCATTGAATCACTTAGTTTGACTACAAGTCAGGATCTCTTGAATGAAAGCTTGGCTCTGGAAAAGGAGAGAATGAGTGTGCAAGCCAACAAAACAAAAGGAGATTTAGATCAGATGGATCAAATTGTGGATCTCCTCTCTATTATACGTAATTGGCTGCTTAGAGTTGAGCGCATCGAACCCAACAGCGGTGTCCCAATCCCTCCATATTTCCGTTGCCCTTTATCATTGGAGCTCATGTTGGATCCAGTGATTGTGGCTTCTGGGCAAACCTATGAGAGGGTTTCCATTCAGAAGTGGCTTGATCATGGGTTCAGAATCTGCCCGAAGACCCGTCAAACGCTTGCTCACACAAATGTCATTACCAATTACACTGTCAAGGCTATGATTGCAAATTGGTGTGAGGAAAACAGTATAAGACTATCCAGTTGCTCCAAACCCACTAATCTTATTCCAGTCCAATCTCCGGCATATCGTGAGTTATTGCACTCGGATAGTTTCCGTTCTTTGCAAGGTAGCAATTCCACATCAAGATCTCTTGAAGTTGCTAATGGATTCGAGAAGCAGAAGGTTGACAGCTCATCTAGATTAGGTGGAGAAGAATCCAACGTATGTAGAACCAAAGAGACTGGACACTCTGAACGCCCATCCCATGAACTTTCATATACTCACAGCAGGACTGAATCATCCTCAAGTGTCATTTCGAGTATTGAGTATGTGCCCCCTGTGTCTGATGAGATGTCAAGGACCGGGAAGTGCGGAGATGTGAATAACTTGTCTGCAGAGATCACATCGCAATGTTCCTCAGCTTCTCCTTCAAATAAAGAAGCAGGGTTTTGTTCCTGGTCATCAGGAAAACAATTCCACTGCCCTGAAACAAAAGCAGATGTGCCCAGCAACGGAAACATTGACTGCAGCACTGGACATTCCCGCCAATTTTCCAATTTTGGATGTCATGACCAAACTACAACCTTGAAAGTCAAGAAGTTGATTGAAGGCCTTAAAAGCCAATCAACTGAAGTGCAGATTACGTCTGCTGCAGAGTTACGACTTCTTGCAAAGCATGACATGGAGAATCGAATCATAGTAGGCCGTTGTGGTGCCATCCCTCCATTACTATCATTGCTTTACTCAGAAGTGAAGCTAACGCAGGAGCACGCTGTCACGGCACTGTTAAACCTATCAATCAATGAAGATAATAAAGCCATGATTGCAGAAACTGGAGCAATAGAACCACTGATTCATGTTTTGAAGTCGGGAAATGATGGAGCCAAAGAGAATTCTGCAGCAGCTCTATATAGTCTTTCTGTTTTGGAAGAATACAAGGCTAAAATTGGCCGTTCTGGTGCAGTCAAAGCCCTGGTGGATCTTCTAGGTTCTGGAACTCTAAGAGGAAAAAAAGATGCAGCTACGGCTTTATTTAACTTGTCAATCTTTCATGAGAACAAGGCTCGTATAGTTCAAGCTGGAGCCGTGAAGTATCTTGTTGAGTTCTTGGATCCGTCCACCGGGATGATTGACAAGGCTGTTGCGCTTCTCGCAAACCTATCAACAATTGGGGAAGGCCGCTCAGCAATTGCCCGAGCAGGAGGCATCCCGCTACTGGTTGAGGTAGTGGAATCAGGATCTCACAGGAGCAAGGAAAATGCTGCAACTGTACTGCTGCAGCTCTGCCTGAGTAGTCCCAAGTTTTGTACCCTTGTTTTGCAAGAAGGTGCTGTCCCTCCACTTGTTGCCTTGTCCCAGTCTGGCACTCCAAGAGCGAAAGAAAAGGTATACTGCCCAAGTCTTGGATCTTTTTCTTTTTGGTGGTTTAGATCCCCTTATCATTGCTTAAGTAGTATGTACATGGCCTTGCGCCCTGGCGGTAAAAGTGCAACCCACTTAATTGGGGGAACCTGCTTTTGAACCAGGTAAGAAATAAGTAGTTGCCTTGCTGGCTAGACAATATCATGATTTCCCCTATCAACACCCTTTTGCATGGGAGTCTAGCCAAGAAGCATGATGAATAAATCACTTTCATGGTATTTTTTTCGTAGAAGTATTATCAGAGGATGTTCATAAAGTTCCGGATGTATAATGTTTAGATGATGTGGTTCACATGAAATTATGCAGGCACAGCAGCTTCTTAGTCATTTCCGGAATCAGAGAGAGAGTGCTGGGAAGAAGAAATAGTACGGGCGGGACAAAGTTTTGTTAGACTGTATGATGTTTCGAAGTTCTTCCCGGTACTTGCTTTGATCGAAGAGTCCGGTCTCGAGTTTCTGTTACGTATATATTGTTTAGGTTTCAGCTATATTTACTTGCAGTTTGATCTTGATTGATGATTTAGTCAGAAGAGGGGTGTTAAATAGTGTGTTGGCTAAAATTTAGTTTATTTCAAGGATGTAGCTTTGTTTGCCTTTAGTATTTGAGTGCAGTCAAGGGAAATTTTGTGTTTAATCCATCTTGTACTTGGTTTCACTATTTTGTACATAAACTTTGTAGATATTGCATTTAACTCCTGCAATCAGCCTATAGAATAAAACAAGTGAGATGAATGCTTCTTCTTTTTCTTAGCAAAAAGTGTTTTGAGCTTTATGATATCAAATAGATTATTCGCCCCATATTCGAATGAAATTAGTCTTTTATAAAAATAAAAATAAATAAAATTCGTCTCTGGGATTGCTTAATTTCATCTGGACTATCAAAGCTAAACCAACACTTCAAAAGGGTCCAGAAAAGAGAGAGAGAACTTTTAAAGAAGCAAGCTTTTGGTCCACCAAACATAAATGGGCCCAAACACTATTTTAGCTTCTGGCTATAAGACACCTACAAATTTATTTTTATTTTATTTATTTATAAGGATTTGAACTATGATCGTATAGTCGCTTCTTGCTTCTCACATTTTTTTTAAAATTTATAAAAAAAAATTAGTGAAGATATGTTTGGTATCCAGTTAGTACATTATGTGTCGATTATTTCAAATTAAGTCAGATAAAGCTTCTAAACTCTCTTTAAATTATTTAAAATTTAAGAAAAATAAATTGTTTTCCTTTTAAATTCCTTGACACAACACAATCCATGAATTCATACTTATTAGGAAAAAGAGTAAAATTCACCAATGCACAAAATAGTTATATATTAGCCACTTTTTTCTAAAAATATAGTTATACTTTATTTGGCATTTAAAAAATAACGGTTATGCTGACTTAAAAATTAAATTTAAAAATAAAAATATAAAAAATCGACATGTCAGAAAAACTAATAAAATTGAGTGCACAAAAATAGTGGTTTATTATTTTGATCTTACTGGATGTTTTATCGCTGGAAAAGGAGATATTATTTTGATCCCGGTCAATTTTTTATTTTTGAATATTTTGATCCAACTTTTTATTTTTCAATTGCAAAAATGAGTGTTGGGTATGATTTTTATGTATGTCATTTAAAAAAAAATACCATATAAGCGTAGTTTTATGGTGTATTCAAATAAAGTATAACTATTTTTAAAAAAGAGTAGCTAATATAGATCAAGTAGATAAATACAATGGTTATCCTAACATATGATACAAATGTACGAGTGAAATTTTACTTTTTTTCCTACATGTTATGATCCCCTCGGGTCGATTTATTAAAAAGGTCAAGTCTCCTCTGCAAATAATTACTCCAAATACTAATTAACAAAGGTGCAAGATTTTCCACGTCAGCATGGGTAAGCGGAGAGTTTGAATTTGTCATTTACGCACGTACATAAAAATTGGGGAGGGCCCTAGCTGGCTAGCTATCTGGGGCCTAATTAGAAGCGCTATGGAGCGAGGAAGGAAGAAGGGAAGGCCCGTACCAGCAATTGCACACTTCAGAATTCCCGTATTCCTCTCTCATCAGCTTTTCATGTATTTTGTATTTTTGTTGCAATCTTGCAAAAAATTATCAGGTTCTCAGTTGTTCTAATACTTAAAACTAAATTTCACCTCACCAGCAGACAATTATGTGTGCTTTGTTGCTTTCATCCCTAGATCGCTCAATAATTAAGATTATGGAGTCGAGATAAGTTTCATCGTTGAAAGAAAATCACGAATTGGTCTACTAGTAAGTTAATAGTTTGTCTTAATTGTTAATTATGATCATTTTTTTCTTTTAAAGAATTGACTTAATATGAATAAAATTATGTGTTTCAAAGCTATGAATTAATAAAGTAGAACTTGACCACACACTATATATATAGACACTTGACTTTTATATATGCCTTCAATATTCTTGCTGTTGATAAGAATCGATAATTGCATGAATGACGAACATATGAGAAATGAAAATGACTGGTGAAGGAATCGCATTACTAGAATTATATTCGATAATAATAATAATAGTAGTAGTAGCAAATGGAGAGGAGCAAGGGTGTCCAATTGCTCTTTCTATATATTTGACATTATCAGATAGCGATTGAAATCGGAAAACATATAGTGATAACAGCTATTTATGTGGAAGTATTGAGACTAGCTATTTGTCACTTTCACCCTAAAGATGGTATATTCATTTTCGTGTATGATTAGATTACTCGGTTTGAACACTTTCTCTTCTGTATAGGTCAATTCATATATGAACATGATTAATTATAGTCTCAACGCTTAATGAATTTAGAGATATAAATAGTTTAGATCGCAAATAAAATAAAACCTCACGATTAAGTTCTAGTTAAAAAAATTCCTCACATACGTACACGCCATGATAAACCTATAGCTATAGTAGTGCATATGCTAATTTTGCTTGTTCTACATTGGAAACCTTAATTCAATAGTGTCTTGAAAGAAAGAAAGAAAAGTAGGAGTTGCTTCAATAGTCTTTCTCCTCAATTCGCTTTCTATAATTGACATTTCCAAGAAAATCTTTTCACCTGAAATGGTGCTCCGAATTGGTGAAATGGACATTTGAAGGAAACGGGTCAGAGACGATCAAGGGCTTGCAAAGCATATATCGTGAAATATGCCACACCACACCATACGCTAGCACAGTTCTAATTAGGCTAAGAGCCAGCACCGGTCACATACACAGCGCTATACAAAACAGTGGATTTTCTGTCCCTAACGTTTATTTCTTCCGCTACTTTCAACGATAAAGAGACCCTTTATTTAATAAAATAAAAATTGTAAATTAGGAAACTCAAATTTAAGACATTAATCGCTATTTAGTTCGTAAGAAATATTGCTTAGTTATTAGCTTGAGGTTTGATGTGCATGCATGCTAATTTATTTTTCTTTGTTTACGCAATGACTAACCGATGTTCATATGCTAGGCATTGAGGACAAAAAATGACACACATGTCACTGAACCATAGATAGATATGGATTAATTCATGTTAGAATTGAATTAATGGAGACAAAATTTAAACAAATTAATCATAACATTAATAAATACACGTAAATCATCCTTGTATTTGATGAAACATTATTCCATTAACAAATTGAAAGGGGAAGTACTAATTAAACAGATTAAAATTATTCGCGATCGAATTTTTCATTTATTTTTTTTTAAATTTTTTCGAGTATTTTCTCTATTCTTTTAGTAGAAGTCTAATCATGCTTGCAAAATAATTAAGAACGATAAGGAAGGATAATAATTTGTGAGATTTGAGGAGGGTATTTAGGTAATTAGACGAGGAAGGTGTTGTCATTCAAGACTACGGTGAGGGAAACAAAATCATGTTATTCCCCTTAAATTTACCCCCTCACCTTTTTCCTGAATGTCTTCACCACCACCAGCACTACCACAGCAGAAACAAACACCTCTGCCTTTCCCTTTCCCTTTCCCCATCCCTTCAAAACCCTAACTTTCTCTCTCTCTCTCTCTTTCCAGCCTCCATCCCTGCTAAAACACCATCAACTTATAAGAATAAGCCATCAATAACAAATAACCAAGAGCTGAATTGTTGCACCTTTTTTAGAAATTAAAAAAACCCCATATTATCATTGCTCAAACTCAAAGATAGTTAAAAAAAGGAAGAGTCCCATCAAATCTCTATCACTCACTCATTCATTCACTTCCCCACACTCAACACTCAAAAACATCCAAAGAATAATCTCCACTCTAATCTCCTTTTGCTCCTCCCATTTCTAGCTTCAATCTCCTCTCTCCTAAAACAATGGAAAAATCATGTGCTTAATCTCTTCAAATCATTCATTTGATGCTCACCAAACAAAAACCTAAACCTAGCATCTCCATCAACATGATCTAGCCTTTCATCCAAGCAGAAGAGAAGTAACCCTAATTAATTATAAAACCTTATTTGTTGCAAGAAAGATCCAGAAATCAACAAGAGAAAGGGAAGGGAAATTGTATAAAGTTGTTACTGTATCCATGAATATTTCAATCCCTGAGCTGGAAAGCTGCAACTCAGAGAACGCGAGCTTCACCACAATGAGCAGCAGCGGCATCGGCGTTGCCGCCATCTCACTCCCAACCACCTCATCATCAATATCATCTCCCTCGTCATCCTCGGGCGCCGTGCCCAGCCGCTACGAGAACCAGAAGCGCCGTGACTGGAACACGTTTGGCCAATACCTCAAGAACCACAGGCCGCCGCTCTCTCTCTCCCGCTGCAGCGGCGCGCACGTCCTGGAATTCCTCCGCTACCTCGACCAATTTGGGAAGACAAAAGTTCACACACCAATCTGCCCCTTCTACGGCCACCCGAATCCTCCCGCGCCCTGTCCCTGCCCGCTCCGCCAAGCCTGGGGCAGCCTCGACGCACTCATCGGCCGCCTCCGCGCCGCTTTCGAGGAGAACGGCGGGAAACCGGAGGCGAATCCGTTCGGAGCCCGCGCGGTGAGGCTCTACCTCCGAGAGGTTCGCGATATGCAGTCGAAAGCAAGAGGGATCAGCTACGAGAAGAAGAAGCGGAAGCGGCCGCCGCCTCAACTACTTCATCACCAGCAAATCCAACCACGGCCAGGTGCACCATAGTAGCAACTGAACTGAAAAAAATCATTTTAATTATTATTATTATCTCCTTTTATGCGCGTACTTTCTTCCCGTTTTATTAGGGGTTTGTTAGGGCTTAGTTGGTTGGAGTTGGACTGTGTTTTTATGTTTGCGGTTGGATTGGATGGAAAAGAGAAAAGAAGAAGCAGAAATTGGGTTAGATCTGCAGAAATATGATGAAGATGGGTAGTATCTGCTTTTGATGCAAACAGTAGCGCGCGGTGGTAGGATTAGTTTCTAGGAGTGAAACTAGCAGTAGTGGTAAATTGGGGAGGGACTAAAATGGCGATATGACTGTAGGAGTGGATTAAATTGTACTTCAATTTAATGGTATATTATCAGTTTGTTTTAAGTTTTATCATCTCTTCTCCCTCAATTTCTTCTCTTTCGCCCGATCATTTTTACTAATTTCTTTAATTCAGTATGTTCACTCAAACCGTACATATGATTAGTTAAAATATATTATTTTATTTCCTTTCTTAAAAAATATTTGTATCCATCAAAAGAATCATGTCAGATCAATGTGGTGTCAAGAATCGCTACTTGTTTATCAGTCATATGTGGAGAGAAATGAAAAATAGAAACAAATTCATTTTCTGCTGATGATGATCTTGAATTTGATCATGTTCTGGTACTTCTGTTGGTTTGCAGCTTTCGTGTCTGATAAATTGATGATTAAACTGCATATATTTGGCTCTTTCTTCATATTAATAGTATCATCTTATGATATTATTGGATGTTGTTTGAAGTCTATAAATTAACTACACACTATCCTTTGCCAATTGCCATTTCACCTCATAAAACTTGTGTTAATTACTAGCTGGTGCTGTCATTTCATCCTCACATAACAGCAGATGACAGCCACTACAGTGGCAGACAACTGAATGTGTACTTATTATGTTGCTCAAAAGGGTTTTTCTTTCTAGCTACTTCTCTTCTTCATTTTAATTGAATTAATTCTTTCCGGTTAACAAAAAAAAAATTTGTTTAACTTACGATAAGGAATTTGTTCATTTTTATATATTAGAATTTGGAGAATTGAGAAAACCGTATACACTTTTTTATTAAATTTAAATATACTTGACCGGAAGTCTTCTTCCCAAAAAGAGCAAAAGAGATGAAAAAAAAAACAAAAAAAGTATTTTAACCTATTTGCTTTTACGATACCAGCCATTCTGCCATTTCCCTTATTAGTCATATCAAAATCAGAAGTAGCAGAAAAAGGGAAAAGGAAATTTGAACTCCACCTTCCACTTACTTCCGATCCAGTCTTTCTCCCTTCCACGACTTTTGAAAGTAAGAATATTAATCGGAATGGAAAGGACACGAAGTCCGTCTACATCATTACGTTCGCCATTATTGAAGCTACTAGTACACTGTACATGTGTATATTATCAGCCGTATCAGCCGCCGGTAGATACGTGAAAGCTAATTAGAAGGAACATTTAAAATATTTTATACAGTAATTCAATTTATTTTTATAATAAGGATACAATGATTAAGCTGATTAGGAAACAAAATCTTATGATTATTTTATTTTTAGATTCACCTATATATGGTGATTGGAGGTCGTTTTTTCAACTAATCTGGCCGACAACTCTTCATCAATTGGCTGATGGGTTGGGTCATCTCTTGGATTTTCTGGATTATAGATCTGTCTTTAACGAATGCTTTTCATGATTGCTCATATATATGCTTTTAAACAATATTAATAAACAAAAACAAGAATTGATCATCAAATGTGAGTTTTAACTACAAATTATATTGCATATATAAGGTGTAATTAAAGTGTAATTACGGATTAATGTGGACCGATCGCATATATATATATATATATTTATGTCAAGAAAAAAGTGGAGTCCCTTTGATTGAAAGAATATAGTTTATCGTATCAAGGATCAGTTCATATATGAATTAGTGTTTCTTTTTATAAATTACTGTAAATACGGGAGAAATAAATTTTAATAATTAATTTCATGTAAGATAAATAATTTTTGGGAGCTGACACCGTATGTAATCTTGTGTATGCTTGATAAAAAATATTTTGGACTATAAAAAAAATGTAGTATAAATAATTAATATTATCTCTGTTTTAAAATAGATATCTTTTAAAGGTCAATAAAATATTAAATGACCTAATTTCCAAGTAACTATATGAGTTTTCTTCATAAAAATACTCAATATATTTTATCACTGTTTGAAGTTATAATTGGAATCTAGAGTGCTGGCCTCTTTCATTTCTCAAAACAATACTTATATTGAGAACTTTATAAAGACACGTTTTTTTTTAAACGGAGGCGGTAAGAAGAAGAACAAGAAGAGTATAACGTTGTGTTTGATTGAAAAGAAAATGAATAGCTAGATTTTTATTTCCACAAGGAAAATGAGAGGAAGAAAAATGAAAAAAAAATGTGCTTTTTTTTGTATATGTTTGAGTGGAAAAGTGGAAGGAAAAAAAAACAGTGAACAAGAGTTTAGATCAAGGCTTGGGTCGGTGGAGATTTCTCACGTGCGCTGTGAAGTTAACTTTGCACCTCAAGTTTAGTTGCTCGACTTACCTTCTGAAGGCATAGTTAATTATAAAAATTGAGTCAGATCAAAAAAACTGAATTGATTCAACCCAATGGAAAAAACCGAGTTCGGTCAGTCAACCCGACTGATTTTTATGTGAACTAAATGATCCTGGCGGTTTGTTCGCATAGATTTTTAAAAGAAATTATTTTCAATAAAATGTCGTCATTTAAATAAAAAATAAAAACAAAACAACATAGAACATACAGATCTCGATATTTCCTATGCCCTAATTAGCTAAATAAAAACTTGAAGCAATTCGCCATGCTGCTGATTCAGCCTCACTAATTCATTCTCACGGTCGTAGATTTACCATTTTTTTATTATTCCAATTTATTTGAGTTATCTTCGCTTTTGTGGTTTGGTTCATGACCTACAAAAGCAAACCATAAAGTCACTTATGACACTAGTTATTAAATATTATATATTTAATTAAATTTTTTAACATAAATTTAGTAAGTTATTATGTTTATTTTTAATTAAAAATATGTATAAAGTTATATATATATTATATTTTTGATAAACCAAACAGTTCAACCTGGTTAATTTAATTCGATTGAACAAGTAAAAAAAATTCAAATTTGTACTTTCTATTTCTCGGAGTGAAGAGAGTTAGCAAGGGAGGAGGACCATGACACTGATAGCGGTACAAATATCAACCATATCTGCAATTTCTTAATTAATGTTTCTTATGGGTTCCAAATCAATTTGAACAACTTGAAAGATTAATAGTCATGAGAGATCTTGAATTCAAAGTTGTTAGAAACCTCATGAACTTCGAGATCCAAATCTATTTTTGTTTTTTTCTTTGGAATTTCAGATATGGTATTATTCGGTCACAATTCATTTGATGTTGTATTTACTCATCTTCCATTACCATTGTTATTTCCTAATAAAATCACCAAAAATGCAATTTTGAGGCTGGAAAGCAATTTCGTGGTCAAAATTTTCTACCTGTGGTGCAAGGATCCTTCTTCGTCTCTGTAGGTTCCACAAGCCAAAGGATTTTCTCTCATAAAATATCTTGTTCATTCAAAGCCTATAAGAGAGGAAATTTGAACATAACTAAAATGTGAAACTTGTTTTTTTTTCATGGCAATTGCAAGCTCCAGGTTCGTGAGGAAAAAAGAAAATACGAAGGGAATTTTCCAGTTGCGTCACGAGATGGAAATTCAAGATGTTGATGATCCGACCCATCACACGCTAATATGCAACTCGAGAAAACACATCTAGAGTTGAAAAGAGTGATAAAAAGAAAAAGAAAAAAAAAAAGAGTCGTTCAAATCAATATTAGGCGAGTAGAGGAGGAAGTGATGATCCACTGAAATCAAGACCGCCGGTACGAGAATCCCGCAATCTGTGGTCAGTCTGATTAGACACCTTTGATCTGACCGCGAAATTTGGCCTGGACCCAATTAGACCCACATCTAAAACAATCCACGTGCGCGCCTGTTTTCCGTGTCGGCTACAGTTAACATAATTCCCATCATAAAAACGCACGTACACATGCATTATGCCACGTGTCTATTCTCACGGCTAGGATCCTCTGGAGCACCGTACTGGATCGGTGACGCGTCTCATGAACAGGCCCTTGATTTTATTTCTCTCAATCAAAGACAGTAGTAATTGATTTTATCTCAATCACAGCACCTAATCCTGGACATCAGTGGCTATGCTAGCTAGGTCCCATACTAGTCCACTCTCAGCGGTTAGATTATGTTTCTTTTTTCTTTTTTTCTTTTGAACAAAAAATACCAAAGTATATATATTATTTATTTATTTTGTATAGTCATTATCTTCATACCAACGTATCCAATATTTTTCAAATTACTCACCTTCTTGTCACTACGTTTTCGCTTTTATCGTACTTATATATGGAATCCCTCACTTCTTTCTCCATTCATCTCGTACAACTCCTAAGTGATAAAAGAAAGAAAGAACTCATATTTCTTCTTCTTTTTATTACTTTCCTCATGTATAATCAAATCCATTTAATTTCTAAAAAGGATTATTAATTCTTAACTTTTCGAGGAATTGTGAATGATCGATTTTTCTCAATCTTTTCGACTTCGTGATCCGTCAGAGTAAGTCAGAAAGATTATGAGAACCAACTATGTAGCATCTACATCGAGAATCCGATCTTTTGTAGGAATAACAAACTTACAAAATGATTATTCGTTGTTCTTGACTCTACTCCACCTTAATTGTGTGGTGTTATTTTCGCACTAAAAAATTGTTATTCTTACACTTTTGATTTATGAATTTACTTCATTATTCATTTTAAAATATAATAAAATTTAATGTAGTATTTTTCACGTCAAAAAATATAAAAGTAACAATTTAAAATGTGAGAATACCACTACCCTATTTGTATAAATTTCACAATCTTTCTATTTTTCTAATTAATTAATAGAGTATATCACGATAGTTTTAAAATTTATGGTTTCTACCACAGATACTCCCTCCGGACATAATTACTTGTCGTTTTACTGTTCATGCACGTGTTTCGAGGAAGTCGAATGGCTCACTATTTGACCCCAAAAACTTCCGAATTTTTTCTCGAACGTACGTTAAGGATTAACGTACGTTCGAAAAAAAATACGAAATTTTGGGGTCAAATAGCGAGCCATTCAACATCCTCAAAATGCGTGCATGAACAGTAAAATGACAAGTAATTGTGTCCGGAGGGAGTATGTCTTATCCTATTAAATATTTTCTATTTTGGTCCTTAAATCTATTATAACTTGATGTCGTGAGAATGATTATGTTAAAAATTTTGCATTAAAGTAATACATTATCTAAAAGTATTAAACTTTGAAGACTTCAAGATAAAATTCAAGAGGGACCAATTTGTCATTTTATTTTGATGGGAAAAGATGACATTATATGACCGATAAAGAACTTTTTAGTAACGAGAATGTATAAAAAATAATTTGATGTATACGAAAATGTACTCCAACTAATTAATATATATTATTTTTATGACGTAGGTTACGAGTTCGATTTCTAGTAGTATATATAAAAATCTACCAAAAAACTAGTTGAGAATATAATTCTTACAGTAATAGTACTACTTCTTTATCTAAACTTTTTTCTCCTAGAAGTGTACAAATAGTTAGGCAGGATACGTCTTGTCACTTGATGAACTGTGATGTATTTATAACACTCAGATTCTGTCGGGTCCCACCATATAGAAATTATACTCTGTGTTTGTACCACGTGCCACAAAAGTATTGGGCTGCTTTAAGTGCAAGGAAAATATTAGGCCCACCCCGAACCACTCCAAAAATAAGTATACTCTCACCTAAATTTTCAGATTATTTAGATAAAAAGTAAGGTGTTGTTTATCCGAATGTTTTGAAAATTTTGCAAAATTGAACAATTTTTCAAAATCTGTTTTACAGTCAAAATTTTCTGAAATTTTTAAAATTTTCAAAATAGAAAATTGTGATAAAAATATTTCATAATTGATATTTATCTAAAATTAATCATGTTAAATTGATTTCAATATTTCAATTGTTTTAATTAATCAATACCCCTAATTAAATTTATACGAATAAAATTAGATCAATATTTATTGAAAAATTAATTAACCAATACTCTCATTAATTTCGGTATAGTATTACGGTAATATCGAATTACATACAAACATTAGTTTAATAAGTACTAAATAAGTAAAATTATAATCTTGGAATATTAGAATTACAAACATTAACATTAGTTCGATCGATAATTCGATATACCATACAGTAAAAAGGCCCCGGTACTAACGTGAAAAACAGAAACCTCCCATCGCTTTTAAAAACTCTATTCAACCTCCCTTGTACTAAAAGTCAACGACAAAAGTGTAGTTCCTATTAGTCAAACTAACAGACCGTTAGTGTTAACCGTTGACTTTAATTAAAAAATTCAGAAAAAATGTAAAAAATCCAAAAAAAATTAATTAACCTAAAAATCCAGAAACAAAATGTAAAAATTCTAAAAAAATATTTAATTAATCTAAAAGAAATGTAAAAATTTCAAAAAATATTTAATTAATCTAAAAATCTAGAAAAATGTAAAAATTCTAAAAAAATTGTAAAAATTTCAAACAAAATTAATTAATCTAGAAATCCAAAAATAATTGTATAACATTTTTTTCTGAATTTTTAGATTTTTTTTTATATTTTTAGATTAATTATTATTTTTATAATTTTTACATTTTTTTGGGATTTTTTACAATTGTTTTTGGATTTTTTACAATTTTTTTTTATTTACATTTTTCTGCATTTTTTAATTAAAGTCAACTGTCAACTCTAACGACCTATTAGTTTGACTAACAGAAACTACACTTTTGTCGTTGACCCTTAGTACATGGGAGGTTGAATAGAATTTTTAAAAGCCATGAGAGGTCTCTGTTTTTCGACTATTCACAGAACATGGTACAGAAGGTCAGCAAAATTTAAATGAGAACGAAGCTACTGTGACGCAAGAAGGTATTCAAGTGGATATGTTCCAACAACAACTAATGAATGTGGTGAGAGAAGATATTGCAGATCAATTATAGGCTAATTATAGTAATTGTTAGAATATGAAGAAATAACAAGTTAAATTAAGTATGTTTTGAAGGTTCAAATTTGTTGTATTCACGTCATAAACAAATAATTCAAAACTATTTTATATGTATTTTATTTTTATAAGCGGAATTATTATATTTATATTTGATTTTTAACATGAATAGATTTAGCATATCAAAATTACGAGGGTAGACATGTCTAAAATAACATTGTTTCTTTTTTAGATTAACAATATGGATCGGTTGAGCTTTTTTTTTGGAAAATTTGAAAAAATTCAAATATGGCGTTTGCAGAATTTTCTAAACTTGTAGTGTTAATTCTGAAAAACTGTTTTCCAATTGTTGAAAATTTTCCATTTAGGAAAATGTTGTTGTGAAACAATAAAAATTTTCCAAAATTAAACAGACTCTAAATAGCTTATGCTTTTTAATTTAGACATGAATATATTTAGCAACAAACTTAAAATGGGCTACAATTTAATTTATTATTTTTTTTCAAAAAAACTTAGCATTGTTTTGTTATTAAAATAAAATTGATTTAATAAAAGTAGTGGGTTTTGTTTTTCAAAAAAATAAAAAGTAGTTGTTAGGTGAATACGATTTCGAGTTTTCTAAGCCTGGAAAATTAAAGCTGGAAAACAGAAAACGTACTATAGCAATGAAACAAAATTTTCATTTTCAGATTTTTTTTTACTATTTTTTAAAAATAGAAAATTTTGGAAAACAAAAAAAATAAAAAAATTTGCCTTCGACCTAAATGTTTTTCTAAAATACAAACAGCAGAGAGAAACAAATTAATTAATTATAAAAATCCGCATATCTTAACAGAGCAGTGATTAATCTGAATTCAATTCTCATGATCGGTTATGATCATGATGTTGGTTACTATAATGGTGAATGAGCTGTTCTTGGTCGTGACACCCATTTTGAAGCCAGCGCCGCTGTAGGGTAGGGGGAGCCAAGGACTGCCCTGCCTGGCCCGGCTCCAGTACTCTGCAATCTTGCATGTCGGGACGATATAGATGAAGGTGGGGGTCCTCCTCCTGCATCTCCATTGTTTCACACCACGTGCATCTCATAAATTTTGCATCTTGGTAAAACAACATTGAATTCTTGTTTTTAATGACTGATTGGTTCCTGTTCGTTCAACCCCAGCCAGACATAGAATTAAATTGAAGACGACGTTGCTAATTTGCAAATTGCAGCTAGCTAGCCTTTTTCAGGATTAATTAATTAGACCCAATCGACATGATTCATGTGGCATGCATACTGTATATATTACACCTTTATACTGTTTGATGAAAGTCCTCACTGAATTATTATTATCAGTGATTTTAATTTCAAGAAGAAAACAACAAAAACTGTAAGTAACCGGTACCAATTCATAAAAAACTTGCATGCAATTCAATTATCCGGCCACCGTACGTACCACAGCGGTGCGTCTTGTAGGGTAGGTGGGTAACCCAGAAATTCATGCAAAAACAAAGCCTATATCTAACCCTATGAATTGCGTTGCAGAGAAACAGAGCAGAGGAATACTGTGCTTGTTTTCATATGGTTGGGGCTTATTTGCTTCATCAATTTCTTGAAAGGTTCCTACAAAGTTAGACCGTACAATGTTACTTTTGAACCTTTTTTCCGCTTAAAGAAGAATAGCCCAAAACAAAAACAGTGGACTAGGACTAGGTTTGATGATTTAGATCAGTAGCCACAGCTATAGCTAGCTATGGTGGTCTTAATTATAAAACCAAAGAACATAGAAACAGAACAGTTAATGAGCGAATGAATTTGTACCGTTACCTTTGGGCCTGCTGTTGTTCTTTGTCACTGGAAACGAAGAGGAAGGAAGCAGCTGCTGTAAAAAGTTAAAACTCAAAACCGATGAATGATCTGAGAGAGTTGAATGATTTTTGATTGGTTAATTTTGACCAAAAATGGTGAGGAGAGGACCCCTACCATCCACTCTGTCCTCTCCTCTCTTCTTTATCTCTGTAATTTTTTCTGAGTTTCCAAGAAAAAGAATGGAGTTACTGTACCCCGCAAATCTTGGGTTTTTGAATTGTTTCTGTTTGGATTTTGCTGCTCTTCCTTCTTTATGTGCCTTGGTGAACTGAAAGAAGCCCATGTAATGAAATAATGACCCAAACAAAATTGTCAAATTCACTAGTAAAGCCCATAAGCTTCTTCGCATGGGAGAGTGAGGCCGCTGATAACTCATTATTTACGTGTTTCAAATTATAATACAGATCCTTCATTGATTTTTTTTAATGACACCGATTTCCCCACCTTTCAAGTAGTGCGCCGAGCAAGTAAGCCTTAGGCGGAAAAGCTATCCCCAACGGCCACAAGCCGACCTTTTAGTTCAAAAATCAAACTTAGTTTGTCCGTAAAACAACACTAACGAGAGATTGACATAATGTTATACACCGAGTATGAAAAATTAAGCTTCCGAGCTTTGATCCAAACCCATAAACGAGCAAAAATCAAATAAATTACTTTACTACAATCAAACTCTATATTACAAATAAACACTCGATTCCGCTCGAGTCATATTGACCAAATACCCGAATAAGAAAGCATTTTCCATACCTATTGTTGGAATTTTCCATGAACAGCTCCCACAACTTGCCACGATGTGAATGAAAGCTTCATCCATCCCCTTTGGCCACACATTCCTAATGCCCCCACCATTTAAAAATGAAGTCCCAAATATTGGAACTAATCCTGCAATGGAGAAATAAGTGAGCACCATCCTCTGTCTCTTGTAAACACAACGGGCATTGGATTTGATCCTCCCGCAACATCCCTCGTCTCGCAAGGAAACCCCTGGTGCAAATTCTATCCTGCAGTACTTGCCATAAGAATATTTGAGTTTTGGTTGGAACCCACTTGCACCATGCTGAGGCCAAGGTGCTATCCACATCAGCTCTACCCACCACCGCTGCAATACTTTATTGCTCACTGCCTGACCGCACGGAATAGCCGCCCGAGGTCGTACCCCGCCACCGAGATTTATCTACCTGTCCCTGCACAAGCAGATATCCATCATCTCTGACTCCTCAATCAATTCGTGTCCACTCTATCCCTTAGCCATCCAATGTACCACACCCAATCTCCTTCATGCCAAACACCCATGTCGCCTACCATCGCCTCATTATTGAGCGCCAGCTCTTATAGAACTGGAAAGCGGTCACGCAACGGCATGTTTCCAGTCCAAGAATCATGCCAAAACCTTGTCGACATCCCATTACCAATTGACGATTGGACTCTACTTACCCAAAAAGAATTAGGTTCTTCCACTAGCTGAGAGATACCTTTCCATATATTCGAAACAACTCTCCTGGGAGCATTTCTTTCATACTCTGATCCGCATACCCATACTCCGCCTTGATCACATTCCACCAAGCATCACCATGACCTGTTTTCTACAAGCGTCCCTATACCCAAACCTCCAAACACAATAGGTCTCACTACCTTTTGCCAAGCCACTTTTCTAAGATGGGATCTTTCTCCCATACTTTGATTGACAAGGTTTCATACGACAATGCAATTTTTCAATTTCTTGAGCCACCCCACTTGGAATTTTGTACAGAGACAGGTAATACAATGGCAACGAATTCAAAAATGGTTTAATTAAAGCGAGACGACCTCCAATGGATAAACATTTTCCTTTCCATGAGCTCAACCGCGACTTCACCTTCTCAATTAGAAAGGCTGCCACGTCCTGGCTGTGTTCGGGTTTTCCCCAAGCTGAATCCCCAATTATTTGATTGACAAGGTTTCATACGACAATGCAATTTTTTTGCCATGAGCTGACCATCCTCAGTAGAAATATTCACCCTAACTCAGACTTTTGAAAATTCACCCCCGTGGTCCCGAAAATGCATCAAACCATCTCAAAACCCGTTTAGTATTGAGCAAACCCTCCAAATCATTCTCAGCAAAAATGTTACTCATCAAACCATCGATACCTGCCTCCCAACTTGCATCCACCTCCTTCAATACCGAATTACCATATTGTGTTGATACTCTCTTGGCGTGCGGTGCACTACGAGCCTGCTGTTTCATCCTCATATTTTGTCTTGCATCGAAGTTAACCAACTCTGATGTGCCTCCTGGCAACCGAGAAGTCTCCGGAGTATTCATTGGTGATTTTACTCCCACCGAACCATCATCATCATCCGAGTCTTCAAAATTAACCTCAAATTCATCAATACTAGAATCATCACCCTCCACCTCATCTTTACTCAAATCCTCAACATATGATTCTTCCACGCAATGGACACGGGACCAGGTATCCCCTACCTTGACACGTAGAGAAACGTCAATAGCTGTGAGCGACTTTGAAGACACCAAAATCCTTGCCACATCAAATCTTTTTTTGCCTACAGTTGGGGTATCCGCTGCAACGAAACCACCCAAAGAATCCCCTAGCCGCTTAAAAGTATTAAGCCCCCATGACACTAGAGGGATGCCAAAACAATCAACCCACACTAGTGGACCTGACGCTTGCACACCACTATCCCACGGTTTTACTTAGACAAAATGCTCGTCAAACGCCTGTTTCCCACTAAGCAAGGTTTGTTTCATAGTTTCCGGGCTTGCAAACTCCATTAACACTAAAAGACCACCCATAACCTTAGTTTTGAATGGGATTCTTTCTCGCGCCATTAACCCGTCAAGCCAAGTCACGGATTGTAAACTTCTCACAATCCCAACTGCACAGGCTTGTAACCATCGTTTGTTCTCCCCCATCACCTCAAGATCAACATCCTGTTCGTTCTCAATTTCCTCCACACGATCAGGCCCCCCAGAAGTATATCCTATAGTAATCTTGGGTATCTCCTCCTTAGGAGTTGCCGTTGTCTCAAGTTCCACTACCGAAACCACATTAGGCTTATCAGCTCTCATTTTCTCGGTCACCACTTTTGATGGCCCTTTTTTGACCGAATATTTCCGGACACACCAATTCCCTGTACCCCACCATTTGATCTTGGTCGTCGTACCGAACCATGACAGTAACTTCCAAAGATTTCACTAGCTCCAACCTTAAGGCTGCAAATTTCCTTAGCCAAAAGGTACCATGGATTGGGCACCTTCACATACCTTACAAAACCAAACCGCTTCACCCTCTTCTTTCCTCTTCTTTCCTCTTCTCGAAACAAACACATTCTTGACCTTCCCTGGGGTGGAAAACTTGGGGAATCCTTCAAAATAAAACACAAAAACAGGTTCTGATAAATCCCTACCAAGTTGATCTTGTCTGGACCCTAATCTTCTAGGGTTAAACACCGAAACCCTTTCCTCCTGTCTAGGTTTAGTCTGATTCACATTAGCAATTCTAGATATCCGTGCCAATAACCCTAATATCATTAATAATGGCTAAAGGTCATTTTTTATCTCCTGATTGACTGGACTGAGCTATTAGGTTTGGTTTTAGCTTCATTTTTAATTGGGACAATTCAATTGTACCTATAAAAAATGAACAAAATATTCAATATTTAATTTATTAAGTATATTCAATATTTAACTTATTAAATAACTATTGTCTAAAATAGCCTTATATATTAAATAGTCTTTTGTATAATTTGAAAATATAAATATAGCTATGCGCTATTATTTGAGATATAAATTATAATTACGAGGAGTTATATAGAGTGAAAAATGAATGAGTGAATTATTTTAATATTTGTAAAAAAGAAAATAAGAGATAATACAAAAAATAAATTTCATTTTTGCTAATATAAATCTCACTATTATCGTTTTGTCCCTAAACTATAAATTAACGTTGAGTGAAATGTCAGGGGCAGCAATAGGTTGATTGAGAATTAATATACAGGGTCCCTGCAGATATGTAGGCTGTGGATATAATGAAGAAGAAATATAGCTGCATCTTTTTAACAAGTCACAAACATTTTTTTACTGTTTACTGCACACACAGATATAGTTGTGTAATATGATCCTTAGCTCTTCCCTTCCACTGGCTATTCACACCTGGTTATATCTATTTATCAACAACTCGTATGTTATTTGTGCCTTTTTGTCCTGGCATGGTGCTTTATCTTATCTGTGTCTTGTTTAGGAGCGTGAAGAAAGTCGTAAGCGTTTGAAAACTGAACGTTCAGATGATAGACCTGTGCATGTCTCTCGGCAGCCAGTCAATGACCAATTCTTTCAATCTAGTCACTACAAGTCCTATGATAAATCTAAGCTTCCTCCTGGTAAGCTCCTTCTCTATTTGATTTTCTTTGTTGTGGATGTACTTTGGTGGTTGTCCAGCTAATTTAGTTCTTTGCAACCCCAGGTTGGTTGGATTGCCCGTCAGCTGGTCAAGCAATTGCTTGTATAATTCCTTCTAAGGTACCACTAGGTGAATCTTACAATTACTGTATTCCACCTGGGAAAAGATGCTCGTTTAAACAAGTTATTCATCAGCAGAGAGTTTTGGGAAGAACAGTAAGCTCCTTGAATTTTTTTTTTTGTCTCTCCTCTAATTCCTACTAAACCTCTTGCATTATTAGATGAAATAGCAGCTTCTTGAGCATGTTGGCAATGTTATATTTTCTCACTGATGGTGCAAAATTCACTCAAGTTCAATTGGCAAAGCTAATTCTGTTTCCAAACATTCTCAAAGAAAAATGTTTTTTTTACGCACATTAAGCTGTGCTTGTGCTTATATGTTACGAGACAGAAAGCATTGCCTGTCTGCATTGATTCTGCATAAAGAAAGGGATGGAACATTTCCTTCCTCTGCAGCAAACAGTATTGATGAAATGATGTTTTAATTTTTATTTGCTGGGTTTTCAGCTTGGTTTGGTGATTGATTTGACGAACACGACACGCTATTATTCAACAGGAGATTTAAAAAAGGAAGGTATTAAGCATGTAAAGGTAAGACATCGGACACAATACCATGTTTGTTGCTGGGACTTCAATTTTTTTACTTCCGTATGCTGCTTACTTATGTTAATTTGATTTGTTTTTCCAGATTTCCTGCAGAGGGCATGATGCTGTCCCGGAGAATGCAGCTGTGAATAACTTCGTTTATGAGGTATGGTTTTTTTCAAGATACTTCCTCTGAATTATTTTCTCCTGATGTCTTTTGCGTCTCCTTGGGATATCTTGCTCCTTTCCCACCTTTTTGCATCTTGTGGTCTTGTATAATGTCTCATCTCTACTCATCTCTTAATTTCTGAGCTGAGCCACGAGTTAGTTTGAATAATGGTAGTGTAGAGTGCCACTGATAAAACTCATCTCAGAACTATGAACATGCGTGTGCTACCTGATGGCTGTGTGTTTGTAGGCCCGCTCTTTATTGCCTACTGCAGAGCAACTGTTGTTGCTTACCATCTCCCATTCTGGGTGCAAAAAACATTTCCTTTTCATACTTGATATGTATTTTCTTTTTCCAGGTAATACAATTCCTAATGCGTCAGAAACATTCAAAGAAGTACATTCTTGTTCATTGCACTCACGGGCATAATCGCACAGGATATATGATAATTCATTATCTTATGCGTTCACGATCAATGTCTGTCACAGAGGTATTTTTCAGTCTCATTTTCTGTTCATCTTAGTTGTCTTTTATTACTGACTATTTATTATGGTAACTTTTTGCTCACTTTTGCAGGCAATAATTTTTTTTGCTGATGCTCGGCCTCCAGGAATCTATAAACCAGACTATATTGATGCGTTGTACACATTCTATCATGAAAGAAAGCCCGAAATGGTAATTTACCCATCAACTCCTGAGTGGAAAAAGTCTTCTGAATTTGATCTCAATGGTGAAGCAGTTCCAGATGATGACGACGATGGAGGTTCAGCTGCTACTTCTCAGGTATGTGCAGTTTGGTGTAAAATCAACTGCTTGTTTGATGGTAGAAGCTTTGACATTGCTCGAATTCTATTCTAGGATCTTGTTTCACATCACTTTTGTTACAGGGTAATCAGGAAGTGGAGGTTAGAATGACAAATGATGATGTTCTGGGAGATGAAATACCTCTTGATCAGCTGGCTGCATTGCGGCAATTCTGCTATCAAACGCTGAAGCTTAATGCTCCGGTAAGGATGCTTTTACACCATTTCTTAACACCTCACTGTTTGTTACCAGTTTTAATTTGGTTTGTTTTGGAGCTCTCAAATTTTAGCAGCAATCATGTTTCACTGGAGACGCAGTTTATTGTATGTACTGTCTTGGTCGTGCTGATTATTTTTTACATATGTTTCGCATCTCATACCCTAAGTTAGTGTCGGTTATTTGACAATCTATTTAGTACTGCTTAATGCAAGACGTATAGAACTTGATTGTTGGGACCTAAAATATGGCGTCTGAGTTGTTAATTTTTTTTACTCCATTTGTAATTGAGCTAACTTCGTATTCATTCATTCTATTATGGTCATGATTTTCTGACATTGTGTTTGGAATTCAGGTGAGAGGAAACCCACAATTTCCAGGGCCGCACCGGTTTCTCTCAACTGGTATTGTCTTCATTTTCTTTGATAATAGCTTGTCTGTGTTTGTTCTCAAAGTGTTAGCTTCTCGATCTTACTTTGTTGAACTAGACCACCTCTTGTTGTGATGGAGTAGAATGTAATATTTGTTGATATGCCATGGCTGCAACAAGGAGAATAATGTGCAATGGTGTGAATTTTGCACGCAAAATGAATATGAAACTTATCCCTGTATTTTCTTTTCCATCATAATATGCACAATTTTAATGCACCTGATTTCTTGGTCTCGCTTCATGGGAATGGAGCATCATTCCCCCCCTGAATTTCTGTTTGTGGTATGCAGGGATAATTTACAGCTGCTGAGGCAGCGTTACTATTATGCAACGTGGAAAGCTGATGGGACGCGATATATGCTGCTAATCACAATGGATGGGTGTTATTTGATTGATCGCAGTTTCAATTTTCGTAGGGCTCAGTTGAGATTTCCCTGCAGAAGCACAAATGAAGTATGTATATTTTGTTTCTCATAGGATGCTATCTGGAACTTGAGAACCATGATAATATGGTTTCTTATAGAATTGATTTGCAATATGACTCCATTTCTCTTTTCCTTTAAGAGTATACCTGTCAAGCCTCACCACTTCACATTACTTGATGGAGAGATGGTCATCGACAATGTGCCAGACTCACAGAAGCAAGAGAGAAGATACCTAATCTACGATATGACGGCGATTAACCAAGTATCTATTACAGAGGTAGGCTTTACTGCAGAAGTTACACAAGTCATGTTGTGCTTTGTCCAGCTGCTGCCTATCTATGACATGATTACACTATTTGGATGCTTGAAGCATTGTTTATGCATTTGGTTGTAGTTGTGCAAGATCAAGCACATAGATGGAATGCTTTAACCATCTATTTTGACTACAAAGAACTTCTGTAGTTATTATTACCCCGTTAGCTTATGTTGGATCTGTGCAGATGCACTATCTTACAGTACTGAACCCGAGTTGTTATAAAGACACGCTTTGTAGTTAGAAGTGCAAATTGTAGGAAATTGTAAAATCATGCAATTAGATGAACATCTCAGTGGCGGATCCAGGAATTTTATTCAGGGGGGCGGGGGTTCGGGGGCAGCACCCTCGAATTTTTTTTTGGGAGTATTTTAAAGGTTGAAAAAAATGCTTAAGAGTATTTATGCACGTGAAGTGCATTAGTCCAATGTGGCGAGCCTAAGCTCGATAACATCTTGTGATGTCAAGATGCGAGAATGTGAGTTGACGGGAATGATGAACCCGTGGATGCTAATACGAAATTAGCCATCATTACGAGTGAGATGTCGGTATGATAGCAGCGAGTGAGACACTAGAGGCCAAGTGCTCTAGATGAGAATGCGATGGCTGTTGTTCGGAAGAAACACGCCTGAGTGTGAGAAATGCGGAGAAAATGAGTTGTTGGCTTCTGTATTGTACACATCACATAGTGATCAGGCAATAAGTTCCAACACGAGCCCTATCGAGATAAAAGGAGCGAGTTTAGATACGAAAGTATCGACGATTATGTAGATTGAGGTGTGAGTCTATTAAGGCATTTGATGGGTAGCTAGGATTCCTAGTCTGTACTCTGGGTGGCTAAAGTCCCTAGTCCATAGTTATGGGTAGCTAGAGTTCTAGTCCATAAGGTATGGGTTATGGGTAGCTAGAGTTCTAGTCCATACCTTTGGGTAGCTAGAGTCTTTAGAGCATTGTATGGGTAGCTAGCGTTTCTAATCCACGAAATGGTTAATAGAATGCACAAGTCAAGTCGGACATAATGCAAGAGTGAGTCTGAATATGATATGGAAGATTGATTCAGGCAGTGGGAATTGAGTGAGTAATGACGGACAAGCAATCTAAGAAGGAAGTGTTCCTTTAGAGATTGTCTTGAGCCCTGCATTGCGCACCTGACGCATGTAAGTAGTGGCGAATCAACCATTTGAGATAGATCGATGAGGACATCAATGGTTGAAGTGGAGGAGGAGATGAGTCATGAGATTTCATATGTGAGATCTCAAGCACATGGTAACATGTGTGGCTTATGGAATGAGTATGTATGCGCGGGAAGCGCATGAGCATAGCCTGAGACGAGTCATGAGATCTTATACGTGAGACCTCAAGCACATGGTAACATGTGTGGCTCATGGAATGAGTATGCAGGCACGGGAAGCGCATGAGCGTAGCCTGAGATGAGTATGGCTTACTATGCATATGAAGTGCATAAGCGCAAAGAGGCGAAGAGAATACGCATGAGGCATTATGAGAATGCGCAGAGGCGCTTTTATATGTATGTGACAATCTAGCTATACATATGAGACTCACTGGCTCAGAGGAATTGAGCTAGGTGAGAGAACGAGAATGCGCAGAGGCGCTTGGCTTAGAGGGATATGATATAATGCGCAGAGGCGCTTGACTTAGTGGGGTACCATGCGACCCACTTAGGACATAGGATATCGGTTCAATGGACCGACACACCTACGTGCTAAGTGGGTTGGTTCGGAAGGATGACACGTCTATGCGCTAGAGACGCTTGTGCCATGTAAAAGCTGGACAAGCGGATCTAGTACCGGATGCTGGAACGGAAACAAAGTGTTACGCGATGCTATGACCCTAGGAAGTAGGCTTTGGGAGTGCGTAGTGAGAATGAGAAAAGAAAGAGTGATCAAACAGGAGTAAAAGAGAAAACAGCCCGCATGAAAAGAGTGAGCATGTGATTGAGGGATAAAAGATAAGAGAGAGTGGCGGGAAGACGTGGCATTGTAAGTATGATCGATAGGTTCCAAGGGTATCGACTAGAAGGGTCGGATATTGAGGAAATATCGATCATGCCTAGAATGTACTTCTTCAGAGGCGAGTGTGAGACATGAGCTGTGAAAAGAAACCGAGTGATGAGACCACAATCTGAGGAGTTGGGAAGAGTGAAAAGAAGGATAAAGGAGAGATAAACAAATGAGTGAAAAGAATAATGAGTATTGAAGTGTGGGAGAGCCTATGATAATCTATTATGGCCTTAACGTGTTCTAACCTCATGTTCCTTGGTAACGCAGGTCTAAGGAGATTGGAGATCTAGTCGATGAGGGCATCGACATTACTAAGTGGGGGAGAGTGTTAAGGTCTAAGCCTTGGTGTTCAAGCTTTGCCTTAACATGGAACCTGAGATGCGCCGAACGCGCATGGATTTGACGGATAGCCCTTCATAGGGTATGTGAAGGGAAAGTCCAATTGGGTGTGATAGCTCTCCACCAACCCCTGGGCAAGACATGAGAATATGCTTGCCTAAGTGAGCTTCTCCTATGCAGGTCCGACATAGGTGTGCGAGTGAGCCTTCCGGGTTAAGGAATGAGCGCTGCCATCATGGCTGTGCTATGATGGCCACTTCTAGTTAAGTCCGTGTTAGAACTAGTAGTGCGCATCTAACAAAGGGACGAGGTTTGAGAAGGATTGCGAGGGTTGCTACGGAAGAACTATCTAAGGGTTCGAGGATCGGATAAAGGCCTTGCCTTAGGAGTAGGGCAATCATAGGCCGAGGTGAGAGAACTCAGCCTATGACATGGTCGTGCGTTGCTGAGAGGCGCGGGCGAACATGGGCTAGAGGCCCGAGAGGGCGTGGCCTCGAGAGATGGCCGAGGATGAGAGAAGCCTTCCTACGAGACGCATACGAGCGACTCAGGCGATGGCCTTGAGTATCATGGACTCGCCTTAGTCGGGCGTGTGCGCAGGAAGTAGAGAATATCTCGGGCGTTAATCGTGGGTTAGACTAAGCCATAAGAGATCGGATGAGTCGGTGCTGAGTCTTGTCAATAGTTCTGCATGAGACGAAGCTATATGAGGGTTGTCAGAGACTACTGTCAAGGACAGGGGAAAGGTTGGCCTAGATTGTGGGATCTAGGCGCAGCACGGGCCAAGAATAAGTAGGACCCCAAATGTTTTGTAAGAAGTGGGATTTGAACCCATGCCCTCTTGCGAGGGCAAGAATTTAAGCCTGACGGATCAGACCACTCGACCATCTTGATATTTGATTGCATTGCATTTCATCATGTTTTATTGTCCATTTACTAGTTTATTTGGATAGTAAATCCACTGATTTATCCATGATTTTCCCTTTTCTTGGCAGTTCTGGTATGATGGCAAAAACATTGGAGTTTCTGGTTTGGAGAGCTGAAGCTGATTTTCCCAGTCTTGGCCTAGACTTCGGCCAAGACTCATTCGCATCTCATGCAGCGCACCAGACAGATCATCTTGGCCAAGACTTCGGCCAAGACTCTTTTGGCGATACTTGGCAGTTAAGAAGTTGCGTTGGCATCCTTTTGGGCTTCCCTTCGCGTGGGCCTTGGCAGCTGGCAGGCCGCTTCTGTTCGCAATTCCAGAGGGATCTGAAGCTTATCTTTTGAAGAATCCTAAGGGATCTCCCTCTTTTGTATTTGCGATTTTATTTCCAATTTCAAACAATTTATTGTTACAATCTTTTTAGAGATTTTCTAGGAAGTTTAGTCGAGGTAGGACAAAGGAGTTTTAGGGCTATTTAGCCAAACATTGTTCCTCCTCTGTCCGGATCGAATTTTCGACCCTCTTCTTCTCTTTTCTTCTTCTTTGACATTGTTAAACTTTGCTTCGGATTTTATTTAAAATCTCGGATTTATTATTTATGCAAAAATATATATTGTCTTGTTAATTATGAGTATGATTAACTAAACACCCATTCTTGGTAAGGGTTGATGAGCTGAAGTTCTTATGCACTCGTGAGATTAAAACCGTGCTTTATAATCTCTTCACTTGTATTTACTTATTTCTTGAGCTTAATTCATCGCTTACTCACTAGAGACAAGGTTTGATCATCCTTGCACTCTAGTAGAGAAGAGTTGTAGCCGGTCTAGAAGGAAAGGTAGCACCCGTCGGCTAGACAAAGTAGGCAACTAGTCTCGAGCTAGACTAGAAGAAATAAGCAATCTAGGGCAAGACCAGATTGACAACCTAGGATCTCTATAGGGAGATACCTTGGCCTAGGTACTGTCTTCCCCTATACCATTGAGGAAGCGAACAACCATTCAAGACAGCAGTCAAACGGATAAACCCTTTAACCAGCAAGGTGTCCCTTGGCTAGGATTATCAGGAAAGGGAGCACCCGCCAGGTAATTTGAAGAGGAGGGAAGACAGGAGTGAACAGGAGTACCTCCACTCTATAGCAGTACTATAAAGAAAGAGATGAATATATTTGAATCCATGATCGAAGCATAAGAACAAAGCTCTCATATCGCCTTTACCTGGAATCTCCTTTTATCGGATTTATTTCAATCTTGACCCCTGTCTTGGCCAAGACTTTGGCCAATACTATTTTAAACTGTTTTCACTTCTTTCTGTTTTGTCTTCAGTTTCAGATTCTACCAAACCCAAACTCAGTGACGAGGAAGTCAACCCAAGAATTACATTTCCTAGAGGTCTCTGTGGACGATCCTCTTACCATCATCTACAAACTCTTGTAGACAGTGATAAGTTGTAATTCTACCCCCAATTCCATATCTATTTCACTATTATATTTGACGTGTTCGACACGCGATCAAATTTTGGCGCCGTTGCCGGGGAATCCATTTAAACACTTGAGGAATTTACATGTCTAGTGTGATATGATGAAGCCAGCAGGTGTGAGCATGGAGAGAGCAAAGCTAAAAGCCTTCCCTTGTTCTCTTGAGGGGGCTGCGCAGAACTGGTTCTACAGCCTACCTCACAACACAGTCAACACCTGGGCCGAGATATCCACCATATTCCTCAATAAATACTGGAATGCAACAAAAGTAGGATCGACTAGAAAAAATATGGCTGCCATCCAGCAGAGGAACAATGAGGTACTGAGCGAATATCACCAACGGTTCAAGGAATTGCAAGAAGTTTGTCCTACACATGGAGTTGCGGATCAAACCATGATCCAATATTTCTATGATGGAATGCTCCTACCTACAAAAGAGAAGGTTGATTCAGCAGCGGGTGGAGCACTGCAAGACTTGACTGTAACGAGAGCCAAACTCTTACTTCAGACCATGGCAGACAACTGCCAAAACAATACTTCTTCTGAAAGAAACTCTACCCCTTCTAGTCTTTGTTCTATTGATGTTGAACAAAAATTGGCCGAATTAACTGACATGGTAAAGAACATTTCTGTCAATATTTCAGGTGCAATGACCACAGGGAATCCTAGCCAAGAGCAGGTAGCCTCTGTTTGTGGAATCTGCCAGCAGCAGGATCATCAAACAAACAATTGCTACATGGTGCAACACCCTTCTGATGAAGTAACACAAGTAAATGCAGTCTATGGTCAAAACCAAGGAAGTATGCAAAACTTCCCACAAGGGAGTAATCAGTACTCATGGAGAGCACATCCGAACTTTAGGTGGAGAGATCCAATCCCTCCAAACCAGAACCCAAATCAGAATGCCCCTTTACAGCAACACCCTGGCCAACCTCCCGTTAACTTTCAAAACTTCATCCCTCGTCCTTCACACCTTAATCCTGGCCAACCTCCTGGTCAGGCCGCTGTACCTCAACTGCCACCAGCACCTCAGCCTTTGCAACTTACTGGGCCATCTATGGAGGATACCATCAAAAATTTGATGGAAATGCAGAAGAACCTGATGCAATCAACTCAATCTACTTTGGCTGAAATGCAAAAGCAGATTAATCAGATGGCAAATCAAGGGAAATTACCTTCCACAACCGTAGATAATCCAAAACACAATGTTAGTGTCATTAGTTTGAGGAGTGGAGCTGTGCTACAAGAGAGGGAAGGAGTGAAAAAAGATGAGGAGGTAAGAAAAATTCAGTCGGAAGGCCTGGATGAAGATGAGGAAGAGGAAGTTGAAGCAGAAGTAGTCTTGACCAAGACACAGGTCAATACTGAAGCTATCGCAAGACCGGAAAAAGCAGAACCTGTCTTAGCCAAGCCTCAGGCCAAGACCGACCAGAAGGAAGAATTCATAGAAATTCCTCCACCATTCCCTCCTAGATCTTCGAAGGAGAAGAAGGAAGATGAAAAGAGAGACTTTATGGCTGTTTTTGGGAAAATAGCTGTTAATATCCCTATGTTGGACTTAATTGCAAAAGTCCCCTCTTATGCTAAATTTCTTAAGTAACTGTGCACTAATAAAAAGAAAATTGCAGGTGTAGAGAGGGTAAATTTAGCACACAATGTCTCGGCAGTACAACAGCTTCCAGAGAAGTGCAAGGACCAAGGGACCTTCACAATTCCGTGCCAAATAGGGAACAAAATCATTGAGAAAGCCCTTTGTGACTTAGGGGCTGGCATCAATGTGATGTCCCTAAGCGAGTTCGAGACCTTGAAGATAGGAACCATGAAAGAAACAGACTTGGTGATTCAGCTGGCGGATCGAACTATCATCAGACCTAAAGGAGTGGTGACTAACGTCCTGGTAATGGTAAATGATTTTATCTATCCAGTGGACTTTTATATAGTTGAAATGAATGTTCAACTACCTTCTTGCACCACTGATATTTTATTAGGAAGACCATTCCTAAGGACTTCTAAAGCAAAAATTGATTGTTATGAGGGAAGTATAATTTTAGAATTTTGTGGAAGAACAATCAAATTCAGCATTACTGAGGCTTTAAAACATCCTAATGATTTACATTGTGTTAATTTTCTTGATGTTTTAGATCCAATTACTTAAGAAATTGCTGCCATTTATACTAATGACCCCCTTGAGTACGTTTTGAGCAGGGGAATTTCCACAAGAACTCTGAAAGAATTGGAAGACAGGACTGGAGATCAGAAGGAACTCCAGGAAATTCTAGACAGTTTGACCAAACCAGAAGAAACAGAACCAGTCTTGGCCGCGAGCTTGGCCAAGACGCAGGCCAAGACCGCGAAAATTGGGAAGGAAACTGTAAGTTGTCAATTTGTGCAATCCAACCTTTCTAAATTTCAGCCTTCTATTGTGCAGGCACCACAGTTGGAACTAAAAGCTCTGCCAGACCATTTGAAGTACGCCTATCTAGGCCTAGACAACACCCTACCCGTTATAATTTCAGCCAAATTAACGGAGGATGAAGAAGAAAAATTGGTGGCAGTCTTGAAGATGTACAAAGAAGCCATCGGCTGGACCATGGCAGACATCAAAGGGATATCAGCCAACATCTGTACCCACAAAATACATGTGGAAGAGGATAAGAAACCTATTCGGCAACCCCAGAGGAGATTAAACCCTCCGATGATGGAAGTAGTTAAAAAGGAAATAATTAAGTTGCTTGATTCGGGTGTGATTTATCCTATTTCTGATAGTAATTTGGTGTCCCCTCTGCAGGTAGTCCCGAAGAAAACAGGGATTACAGTCATCGAAGGAGAAGATGGAGCCCAAAGGACAACAAGGATCCAAAACGGATGGAGGGTATGCATTGACTACCGAAGGCTGAATCAAGTCACTCAGAAGGGTCATTTCCCATTACCGTTTATCGACCAAATGGTAGAGAGACTCACTGGAAAGTCTCACTACTGTTTCTTGGACGGATACTCGGGGTTTCATCAAATCCCCGTTGCACCCGAAGACCAAGAAAAGACGACTTTCACTTGTCCATTTGGGACGTTCGCCTACAAACGCATGCCATTTGGGCTATGTAATGCACCCGCCACCTTTCAGAGGTGCACGGTAAGTATATTTTCCGAATATGTAGAGAAGAGCATCGAGGTGTTCATAGATGATTTTACCATTTACGGTAATAATTTCGAACAATGTCTACATAATTTAGAAAATATTTTAAAGAGATGTGTTGATACTTGTCTAGTCCTAAACTTTGAAAAATGCCATTTTATGGTAGACCAAGGAATTGTCCTTGGCCATGTGATTTCAAAGAAAGGCATTGAAGTTGATCAAGCAAAAATTGACATTATCAAGAACTTGCCTTACCCCTCATGCTTGCGTGAGGTTAGAAGCTTTCTTGGACATGCAGGTTTCTATCGCAGGTTCATTAAAGACTTCTCGAAGGTGGCTGAACCGATGTGTAAGTTACTTCAGAAGGAGGTAGAGTTCGACTTCAATGAGGCATGTCAAAAGTCATTCGATGAGTTGAAGGAACGACTAACCTCAGCACCGATCATTCAAGCACCCGACTGGAGGTTGCCATTCGAGCTGATGTGTGACGCAAGTGACGCTACTGTGGGAGCCGTTCTTGGGCAGAAGAAAGGGAAAGATCCGCATGTGATCTATTATGCATCAAAAATGCTAGACGATGCCCAACGAAATTATACTACTACTGAAAAAGAACTTTTTGCAATAGTTTTTGCCTTGGAGAAATTTAGATCTTATTTATTGGGCACAAAAATTATTGTATTTTCAGATCATGCGGCATTGAAGTACCTCTTGGTCAAGCATGAGGCCAAACCTAGACTAATCCGATGGATTCTTCTCTTGCAGGAATACAACCTGGAAATTAAGGACAAGAGTGGCAGGGAAAACCTTGTGGCAGACCACCTGAGCCGCTGCCTAGCAGAAGGAGATCTGGAACCAGTAAGAGCAGAATTTCCTGATGAAAAACTGTTTGCAGTCGCGCTGTCTAGCCCAGAGTCTAGGCCAAGACCTCAGCCAAGCCCACGACCATGGTATGCAGAAATTGCGAACTACCTTGCAACAGGTAAACACTATGGAGACATGACTACTTATGAGAGGGTAAAGGTCAAGCATGACAGTAAGTATTATGTCTGGGATGACCCTTATTTATGGAAAATAGGTACTGATCAATTGTTAAGGAGGTGTGTCCCTCAAAATGAGACTTCATCTATTTTGACTTTTTGTCATTCTCAAGCGTGTGGAGGCCATTTTGGAGCAAGAAGAACAGCTCTGAAGGTCTTAGAGGCCGGTTTTTATTGGCCTAATATTTTTCAGGACAATTTCTTGTTTTGTAAAACGTGTCCTGCTTGTCAAAAAGTAGGGAATATTAGTTCCCGAAATGAAATGCCTATGAACTTTATTCTTTCATGTGAAATTTTTGATTTATGGGGCATAGATTTTATGGGACCCTTCCCTACTTCTTTTGGCAATAGATATATTCTCTTAGCTGTAGATTATGTATCTAAATGGATAGAGGCGAAAGCCACCAAGAATGATGATGCTAGGACTGCTATTTCCTTCATTAAATCTAACATCTTGAACAGATTTGGAATTCCTCATGGGATCATTAGTGATCGAGGAACACACTTCTGCAACAAGATTTTGTCTTCCCTTTTCAGGAAATATGGCATCACACACAGGGTATCCACAGCCTATCACCCTCAATCGAACGACCAAGCTGAAGTTTCGAATAGAGAGGTGAAATCTGTCTTGGCCAAGACAGTAGGCCTAGACAGGCGAGATTGGAGCCAGCGTTTAGATGACGCGTTGTGGGCCTACAGAACGGCCTACAAAGGTCCAATTGGGATGACACCTTACAAGTTAGTCTACGGGAAGACGTGCCACTTGCCAGTGGGGTTGCAACACAAAGCGTATTGGGCCATACGAAAGTGCAATTTGAGTTATGACCAAGCTGGGCAAGAGAGAAAATTACAACTCCACGAGCTAGAGGAGTTGCGAGACCAAGTCTATGACAATCAGCTGATTGTCAAGATCAGAATGAAAGCTTACCATGACAAGAGAATTACTGGGAAACCTCTCCACACAGGGGAGAAGGTTCTCCTTTATAATTCCCGTTTTAAATTATTTCCTGGAAAACTAAAAACAAAATGGGAAGGCCCTTTTGTTATTACTAATATTTACCCACATGGTGCAGTAGACATTAGAAATGAGAAAACAGGTGCCGAACTCAAGGTGAATGGGCAAAGATTGAAGCCATTCTTCGAAAATTTCCAGGACGGAAAGATTTCTGAAACGGTGGGTATGCCACCAGTTGAAAAATGATGAAAATTCTGAGTCAAGCCTAAGACTTTAAATAAGGGTGCTACAAGGGAGGCAACCCTTGTTTCCTCAACCGTTGAATATTTACGTTCTCTTCATTATTTTTTATTTTATTATTATTTTCTTTTTCCCATAACCCTCTTGTTATCATTTGTTATTCTATTATTTAATTTCTTTTCATTTTATTTATCAAGAATTTTTGTTCCATTTGATTTCTTTGGGTTTCTGTTTTGTTTCTAAGTTATTTGCAGAAAATTAAGTGTGGGGAAATTGAAGCAGGCTGGCCAAGATCTTGGCCAAGCCTTTGGGCTAGACTGTTATACATCAGAGCCGGATTTTCTTGGTGAGTGGGACACGTGTCAGCGCCGTCTTTTAAAGCTTTTAATTGCTTTTTGAACGGACAAATCCAAAAAGTAATTAAATGGAATTTATGGGAAACGTGGGAAAAACAAACCACCACCTCTGTGTATTCCCTTCCCACTCTGACACTACTTACCCACGTAAACCAACAAATCCGCCCTCTCACCTGAGCTAAAAAGCAACAGTCCCTTCTCCTTCTTCTTCCCCAAATCGCACACACATCTCAGAAAACCTAGACTCTAAACCACCATGACTGTACCCAATCCGTCATCACTATCCGACAACCAAGAGGCTAGCGACGACCTCCGTGGGGCTCAGCCGCCAGTTTTTCCGACTGACGGCATCTCAGCAGCGAGACGACTGCTCGAAGCACTGGAGAACATGGATTCAATGTCCTCAGAGGACGATTTGCCTGAGGAATCGAATGAGAGTGTCAAGGGAGTCGACCGAGCAGTGGTCGTGAGTGATGAGGACTCCGACGACGTCCCCCTTGCGAAAATGATGCGTCCCTCTGCTCCCGCGTCAACTGGAGAGAGAGACAGCCGGCGAGAGAGCAGGCTGTTGAAGAAGATGGCAGCCGCCGGAGCATCAAACCCAGCCCCGACCACCACAGCAGCCCCAAAACCTAAGCCTGCTGCCGCCGCCGCAGCCGTTCCTACACCACCACTGCCACCTCCGGCGAAGAAACCTGACACCACTGCACCGCCAAAGAAATCAGGCCGCATCAAGCAGGTGGCCCACAAGAACACCCCGCCTAAGAAGCCGGCGAGGGTTCCCGATTCATCACCACCACCTCCAAACCCTAAGAAGGGCAAAACCACTGCCGGTCCCTCTTCTGCCAAAAGCAAAGGCAAACAGCAGGTGATCGAGGAAGCTGATGCTGAGGACGACGAAGACGTTTCAGTCTTTGCCAAGACTGCTAAGGTAACATCTCTCCCTCCCCTGCACACACTCAGAGGCTGGTTGAAATTTGACACACCAGACCTCAAGGCCAAATTGCGTGATTTCCATTCCTGTGACGTTCCTGCATATGCTAGATTAGAGTTTGACTTTCTTGATGCTATGGGATTAGGAAATAAAATTAGGGAGTTTGTGTTTGCCATTGGTTGGGTCCCTTTTATGTCTATTGAATGTGATGCCTACACCGAATTGTGCTTAGAGTTTCACACATCTTTCTGGTTTGACGAGGAAACCTTGTATGTTAGGGGTAGAGACAAACCTGACCTTGTTGCTGATGATGTGATTAACTTTCGGTTGTGTGATAAATGGAGTCACTTGTCTGTTAATGCTTTCAATTCTCTGTTAGGATTTGCATATAGTGATGAGGCCATTTTTGACTATCCCACTGATTGGGATAATAATGTTGCATTTAGAGAGATCACTGGTGATCCGGATGCTAAGTTCGATAGGAACTCTAAAGCACATGCTATTTTGAACCCTGCGCTTAGGATGCTCCATAGAGCCTTGTCTATTAACCTTTCGGGGAAGACAAAGGTTTCTGGTAATTTAGCCAAGTCTGAACTATTTTTGCTTTGGTGCATTTTGCACCAGAAAAAAGTCAACTTAGGCTTATATTTGGTTCAAGTGTTGCATGCCCGTGAGTCTAAAACCAAACTTATTTTTGGGTCCTTGATTACTTGGCTTGCTATTCAAACTGCTAAGTTAGATCCTGCCACTGCTGATTTGCATAAGTGTTGCTCCCCCAAAATACTGGATTTTAGATCCTTCGACCAAATGGGACATTTCCATTTGGAAGGAGAGTTTGCTGCTTGTAATACAGGTTTTACACCAGTTTCGGAGCACATTTTCTCAAAGAAAAACGCAGGGAATTACAAGCTGCGTCCAGTACAAATCCCAGGAGAAGAAGCAGAGGGCAATATTGCCCAGGATCTAGGCCCAGACGCCTGCCAAGACACTACCATGCCTGATGCTGCAGCTGATCTTGGCCAAGACGCAGGCCAAGATCCACCTGCCAATAGCACAAATGAACCTCCAGCGTGGGCCAAGGAATTCCAAGCTCGCCAGCTGCTCATCCTTGAGCAGCAGAAGATCATCCTAGACCGTCTAGGCCAAGACAAGGGCCAAGACCAGACTCAAGCATCCACCAGTGCAGCGGTGCCTCAATGGGCCCAAGTACTTAATGACCGGCAGGACGTCCTCCTTGAGCAGATGAAGCTCACCAGGACAAACGTCCTCCATGTTTATCAACATCTCCAGGGCCACATGACGATCCTCAAAGCTCTATATGATAATTTGAGCACTGATAGCGAGTCCTCTGATGAGGAGGATGATCCCAAACCTCCAGCACCGCCAGCACGGACACCACATTGTCTGTACCCCCGCCTGCTCCAAGAGATCCCAAGCCAAAAGACCTTCCAGACCAGAGTCTAGGCCAAGCTTCTGGCCAAGACACCCAGCCTCCAGCGGCTTAGGCTGTTTTTTTTCTTCCCCCAGGTCGTTTCTTTCTTTTCCTTTTTATTTTGTCTTTTATTTTCTTTCCCTCCACACAATGAGGACATTGTGTCTTTTAAGTGTGGGGAGGGTGTTTTAATTTCTAGATTTAATTTCTGTTTTGTGATTGTTGTGAATATTGTCTGATGTGTGTTATTTTGAGTCAATTTTTTTGCGTTTTAAGTTTTCTTTTCACATCAGTTTGTCCAGTTTTGAGTCCCCTGTTTGCATGATTTTTACTTTGTATTTTCCTTGTATGTTTGAATCTGTTTTGTTGAGTGCACACCAGGAAATCCAGATTTTTGCCTAGGCTGTCCAGTGTACAACCGAAACCACATCTAGACACTTGTTTAGGTGAAATAATGTTATAGTAACAGGGAAGCGAATGAGCGCAACTAGATCAATGCCTACGGGTCATATACTCTAATGGTTCCCAAACATTGCCTATCCACATGGTCGTAAGAACATTTAGCTAAAAATTCAACTCTCATTAGGGTAACTAGGTTAGCTGCTAAATGATTTGAGTGTGCTGTTCTATCCGATGTAAGTGTGAGACAGTAAAAAGGTGTTGGAACGTCATAGGACAGACATAGCAAAGGTGGAAGTTCCCACAGAAAAGAACAAGCTCTGTCTATGTGCTGTGTCTGTAAAAATACAAAAGACACCTAGTATGCCTAAACAAAAAAAGATATCGCGAGAGCATAGAAAAAAGTTTAAGAAAAATTTGTCAAAGTGATTCAAATGGCACCAGTCTTTAGGCACTTTTGGATAGATGTCACATGGTGGGACTCAAATCAGTGGTAAGCCTTGTTGCCCTATACCTTATCATAATATCTTACGATGTGTCTTGATACCATGTGGATGGTGTATGTTTAGGGTATTGATCTGTCCTTGTTAGTCTAGCATTAGGTCTGCTAGACAAGTGTCTTGGTGATTTCAGTTGTACAGTGAGCAGCCGAAGGAGGAAATCTGGGAATCTTGGTGTCGTTTGTGTTTTTGATATGTTTTTAATTTTCTTTTCTTTTGAGTCTGTGAGTCTGTATGCTTGGGGGCAAGCATAGTTTAAGTGTGGGGAATTTGATTGCATTGCATTTCATCATGTTTTATTGTCCATTTACTAGTTTATTTGGATAGTAAATCCACTGATTTATCCATGATTTCCCCTTTTCTTGGCAGTTCTAGTCTGATGGCAAAAACATTGGAGTTTCTGGTTTGGAGAGCTGAAGCTGATTTTCCCAGTCTTGGCCTAGACTTCGGCCAAGACTCATTCGCATCTCATGCAGCGCACCAGACAGATCGTCTTGGCCAAGACTTCGGCCAAGACTCTTTTCGCGATACTTGGCAGTTAAGAAGTTGCGTTGGCATCCTTTTGGGCTTCGCTTCGCGTGGGCCTTGGCAGCTGGCAGGCCGCTTCTGCTCGCAATTCCAGAGGGATCTGAAGCTTATCTTTTGAAGAATCCTAAGGGATCTCCCTCTTTTGTATTTGCGATTTTATTTCCAATTTCAAACAATTTATTGTTACAATCTTTTTAGAGATTTTCTAGGAAGTTTAGTCGAGGTAGGACAGAGGAGTTTTAGGGCTATTTAGCCAAACATTGTTCCTCCTCTGTCCGGATCGAATTTTCGACCCTCTTCTTCTCTTTTCTTCTTCTTTGACATTGTTAAACTTTGCTTCGGATTTTATTTAAAATCTCGGATTTATTATTTATGCAAAAATATATATTGTCTTGTTAATTATGAGTATGATTAACTAAACACCCATTCTTGGTAAGGGTTGATGAGCTGAAGTTCTTATGCACTCGTGAGATTAAAACCGTGCTTTATAATCTCTTCACTTGTATTTACTTATTTCTTGAGCTTAATTCATCGCTTACTCACTAGAGATAAGGTTTGATCATCCTTGCACTCTAGTAGAGAAGAGTTGTAGCCGGTCTAGAAGGAAAGGGAGCACCCGTCGGCTAGACAAAGTAGGCAACTAGTCTCGAGCTAGACTAGAAGAAATAAGCAATCTAGGGCAAGACCAGATTGACAACCTAGGATCTCCATAGGGAGATACCTTGGCCTAGGTACTGTCTTCCCCTATACCATTGAGGAAGCGAACAACCATTCAAGAAAGCAGTCAAACGGATAAACCCTTTAACCAGCAAGGTGTCCCTTGGCTAGGATTATCAGGAAAGGGAGCACCCGCCAGGTAATTTGAAGAGGAGGGAAGACAGGAGTGAACAGGAGTACCTCCACTCTATAGCAGTACTATAAAGAAAGAGATGAATATATTTGAATCCATGATCGAAGCATAAGAACAAAGCTCTCATATCGCCCTTACCTGGAATCTCCTTTTATCGGATTTACTTCAATCTTGACCCCTGTCTTGGCCAAGACTTTGGCCAATACTATTTTAAACTGTTTTCACTTCTTTCTGTTTTGTCTTCAGTTTCAGATTCTACCAAACCCAAACTCAGTGACGAGGAAGTCAACCCAAGAATTACATTTCCTAGAGGTCTCTGTGGACGATCCTCTTACCATCATCTACAAACTCTTGTAGACAGTGATAAGTTGTAATTCTACCCCCAATTCCGTATCTATTTCACTATTATATTTGACGTGATCAACGCGCGATCAATATTGTTGTTTAATATTGCTTAGTAAATACTAAATAATCCTAAACTCAGACAGGGCACGTGCCATGTCTGGTCCAACATTGGCACCGCCCCTGATCTCAGATCTATTTCCAAAATAGACACTAGAAAGTTTGAACTTTCATTATCAAAAGTCAGCAATATATGTTGTCAGCCACTTTTCATCTCTGTACTGTACTATCCATGTTCCATCCACTCAATAAAAGTTTTGGTGATATCAATTATTTTGCAGCGACCTTTCCATGAACGATGGAAGATGCTAGAGAAAGAAGTCATTGAACCTCGTCAGCGTAGGGAGCCTATTATAGATATGAGCTGGAGCCATTCAGGGTATGCATTGAAGCAGAGTCATGCAATAGCCTTTGATAATCTGGGATATGGGGTGTGGGTTAAATGGTAAATGCGTTGGGTAGGGTGGATCTATGGTCGTTGACTAGGTCCCTCCGTGGGTCCGGCTTGCCGCATGTTACCTGAAAAGCACCTGAGGGGGCCTCCGGCGTAGAGGCTCCGATGGTCAAGTTAGTATGAGAGATGTGTGAGTAGTGAAGGATTTTAGTGAATAGTGCAGTTTAGAGCTTACCTCCCGTTAGTGGGGGATGAGGGGGGGGGGGGGGGGGGGGGGTATTTATAAACCTTTCTCTCTTAAGTTGGTGGGGCACGCGTCACTAAGGAGCCATGTCCGTTAGCGGGACACGTGTCACCCACGGACGTACCAGCCCTCCATTAGGCCATATGCTGGCCGTTAGCCCCAAGAGGCACGCTGGCCCACAGTTTGACCGGTGTGTTGGCGGTGGTCCCCCCGGGGGTGGGGGAAGGTCCACAATGCCCCCATAGTCCGATTATGTATTATCATGCCTGAACGACGACGAGCCCGAGTGTTTACCAAGGGCTTAGCGCGATACCTATTCGATTGCGGATTTATCGGGGCCTGTGGGTAACATGTTGGCCGTTTGGACTGCTGACCGTTCGTAGCGGTTGATGGATTATGCTCCGCTAAGGAGTTGTCTCCTGTTTGTTTACGAGGCCAGTAGCCTTCTTGGCCGTTCGCTTGCGAAGGCGTTTGGAGGGAATGGGCTGTGAAGTTGGGCCACTTAGGGAAAGGGGCATAGGCCTGGATCTCTGTTTCGCAGTCTTTGCATTTTTCCTTTTGAGCCGACGGTTGATAGTGTCCTGTCTCATTAAATGCGGAGCAGAGGTAATGATGGTTTGATGTGCGTGTGTGTTTGCGTGGCGCCCGATCATCTCTCCGCGGTCAGATCCAAGTTTGAAAATCGAGGAGGGACGCTTGAGCTGGTCGAAGCGGTCTATCCTTTCGTGGGAAAAGGTGTTCCCAAGGGTTTCCTCTGCCACGTGTCACTTTTTAGTTGTGTGGTGCCCTATACAACGCGCCGCTCTCCTTCCTTTCTAGAAATCACGAAGTCTGTAATTTTCGGAAAACATAGAGAGACTTTCTTCTTCTTCTTCCTTGCTCATTTCAGATTTTGTTCCCCTCTTTCTCCTTTTCATCTCATGGCTGAGCCCGTTGCTCCTCCTGCAATTGCAGACAGGCCTATGTCCGCCGTTGAGACCAAGATTGTCGTCACGGTTTGAGAGATAACCGATCGGGTCGATTTGGATGCCGAGTTAATTGCCTGCGGTGGGATTCTGGAAGACAAATACACGGCCATGGTTGCTGGGCCAGAGGTTAGATTGAATACTGATTTCACTGGGAACGACCGGGTGCTCTATACAAAGATTTTCAAGTATGGGTTCCGTCTTCCTCTACATCCGCTGGTTCGCGACATGTTGGTTGAGTTTGATATGAACCTGGAGCAGATTCCTCCAAATTCTTGGGCCGACATCTATGCATTTATCCGGTTGTGTGTTACCAACGGTATTGCGCAGCCTACCCTTCGGCTCTTAAGGCATTTCTTCCAACTGAGCATTCGAAAGGGTTGGGTTTCTATTTTCCCTCGGAAGTCTAATCCTTCGGTTAAGTCTCTCACCATGCATTTCCAGAAATTTGACTCATCAATCAAGAACTGGGCGAATCGCTTTTTCGTTCTTGAGATGCCTGCCTGTGCCTGGAGGTCTGGTTTCAATCGGCACATTACTGATGCCCGATGGGCCAAGCCTCAACAGTCGGAGCTAACGCTTGAGGAGGTGGCTGCTGTCGAGAAGCTCCTGGGCGCTGTGAAGAAACCGTTCAATACGCGGTTATATGCCATTTGGGAGCCGATAGAACAGTGTGGTATTGGTACGTGTTTTTCTCTTTGTGATTTCACTAGCTTTTCTGCCCAATGGTACCGTTTGTTGTAACGGGATGGCCATGGTTGTTTCTGCAGATAAGAAGGACGATAGGGAGTCCTCGGTGCGTAAAAGTGAGGGAGGGCCTTCGCCTTCGGTGGAGCGGGAAGAGAGCCCTGAAATTTCTCTTCGGAGGCGAAAGAGGCCTGTCGCGGAGGCTTCTTCGCATCAAACGGGGGAGTCTGAAGCTAACAAGAAACCCAGATCCCTCCGAAAGGGGGTAGTTGTTGCCATCGCCCAGCCTTTGGTTACCCCTCCTTCGCAGAGATTGGCCGAGGACGTCAGCCACGACATTTTTGATCGGTCGGTGGAGTTTAGCGGTGAGAGGGTGCCGGTGGTGGAGGATACTGGGCCGTCGCTGACGGGTTTTAGCGTGATTTCTGCCACTCCCCTTAGGTTCTGTCCTTCTGAGCCATCGGTTACCCCTTCGCCTTTGAAGCCTTCTGCTCAGAAGTCCTCCTCTGTTGTGGCCGACAGGGTTGCCCGTTTGCTTGAGAAGAAACGGAAGAAGAAAGAAAGGAGTCCGTCGCCTACTATCGTGGAGGTTTTGGGGACGTCTGCCGAAGGGGGAGGGAACTTAATCCTATCGTCTTTGGCGCGGACGATGGTCAAGTCTCAGACATTCTTGCGAATACGGATGCAGGACCGGATCTGGGGAGGCAATCCTTTCGATACTTCGTCCCCTGATCCTTTTGCTGGCGGTGGTTCTAGCGCCCGTTGGTCTTCTCCGAATGCTTCTTTACCGGGTGGTGGTGACGGTACTTGTTCCCTTGGTGCCTCTGCTTCGGCGCCCCTGCGCATTCATTTCACGCCTGTGCCACCTCTCGCCAAAATCGCCCTACCGGACGGGTATCTGCAGGGCGCACGGCCGTTGAATACTGACGTTCATCTTTCATCTTTGGGGCCCGACGGACCTGTCACTCATACTTTGGACGTGAGGGATCTGGCGCAGCAAGGTCTTCCGACGTTGGGAGTGGTTGATCCCTGTGCTAGGGATCTTCCTCTATCAGTTTTTTTTGAGATGATCGGCATGGAATATGAGAGGAACCATTTTCGCCAAATGTCCCTAGGGTGGCAACATGCCGAAGCCCAGGCCAGTGTGTTTTCTGCCTCCTGCCAGCTCCATTATCTGCAGGAGAATTCGTCCGATAGGATTTGGTCTTTGATGGGCGACCTTGAGAAAGAGAGAGCGGATCATGCAAGTACTCGGGCCATTAGTGAGCGTGTTGAAGCGGACCTTGGAATTCTTCATGCGGAGGTGGATGGTGCCAAGGCGAAGGCTGTCGAGCTCTCGGGCGTTTATGAGGAGTTAGATGGTGTGAAGAGAGAGAGGGATGCCGAAAAGGGGCGCTGTGAGGACCTTGTCCGAGAGAATGAGAGGCTTCAACGGGAGTTGGCTTTGGAAAGGGAGCAGGCTGAAAGGCTTCAGTCGGAGCTGAATGTTGTTCCCCAGAAGATGGTTGCGCTTCGGGATGAAGTCGTCGATGCCATGTTGACGGCCTTCTCCGACTGTTACGATGGTCCTGACTTCGAGTTGACCAATGACCATGCGGATAGTCTTATTGCCGAGATAGATGTCGGACAGTCTGGTGCCATTGGTGGGTCTGATCGTCCTCCCTTGCCCGAAGGAGGGCCGCCCGTTCAGCCTCCGCCGCCTATCTGCTCTTAGTTCTCTCCTATGATATTTGTATTTTCCCATTTTGTTTGGACATCGTTTGTAATAATGACTTTCTGTCTTTCTTTTTACTTGCTTTCCTGCCTTGATGTGAAAATGTTGTGGAATTTTTTCTAAGTCTGTGCTGATTGTTCCGTTGGTCCGAGCCCTTCGTGCTTTGGCTTGCAGTGCCCGAATGCCTAGCGACTTTTTGAGTAGTTTATCGGTCACTCCCGATGGCTAATCTTTTAGCCGTTACGAATATTACCGTTGGGTCCACTTTTCGAGGTAGTGCTTGTGTGTTTATAAATGGGTTCTTTCCTCTCTTCTTCCTCAGTTGCCTCCCTTTTTGCTCCTTGCTCTTTTTTACTTTTCCTTCTTTTCTCTGGTGATCATGGATGACTTGACCAGGAATTATCTGTCCGCGAAAGCCCGTCGTGTGAAGGGTCGCGTTGTGGGGGACATCTCTGTTGTGAGGCGTATGCTGGTACGTATTTCTGAAGACATTGATGAGCTGGAAAGAACGCTCCGTCCCTTGGTGTGTCTTCGGGATACCGTGAGGGAAACAGACTCTGATGCCCTCATGGTGGTTTCAGGGGCGGCGGTGTCGGCTTCTTATGTTCAAATTACTATGGCCGCTCTGAAGAATCAAAAGGCTATGTTGCAGTACTGTCTAGAGGGGATGAGAGGAGCCTCTTCCAACTTGACATCAGCTGTTGCTGCCATCAGGGGGATCCCTCCTTCGCCTCCTCATGATGACAAGGGTGAAGATGGTTTTTCTGATTAAATGCCTTTGCTTTCCTGTTTGTAGATGCCGTATGGCCTTGTAATGAAGAGGAGTGTTTGTGTTGTTTCCGTTTGGACTTTCCGTCGTGCTGAACTCCGTTATGCTGGCATTGTTTCTCTTCTTGCCGTTAGCCATATCGTGGTTCCGATGACTTTCTTTTCTCGATAGCGAGTTTTGCCGATAGTGAATAGTTTCCCCTAGTGTTTTGCTTAGCCTGCGGCGGTTATCGAATATTTGCAGCCTTTCAATAAATGCAGGTTGCTTTTTACTTTGGTTGCGTCTTTTCTGGGGAGTGTCGCGTGTTCCCGTGGCGCCTTTATTAATGGTCGCGTCTTTTTAGGTGCCCTTGTAACCGCGTCATTAATTGTTAGGCCTTCTATAAATAGGCTATTACTTGTTCGGCCAGAACTAACCTTTGCTTTCCTCCTAGTCTTTGCTTGTTTCTTGCCATTATGGACGAACAGACCTTAGGGCAGTTTTTGTTTTTTCTTTCCAAGGTGAAGAAGAATTCCCTTCGAGATTCTTTTGCTATCCATGAGATGATCCAAACCACTGAGGAGGAGATCCTTGGTTTGGAAGGGATTGCGGATCCGTTGCTTGCTAAGAAGGGGCTGGCTCTGCCGGAGGATTTCAAGGTGGTAGACACCGTAGGCAGTGCTCTTCTCCATGTGGAGGTCTCCCTCAGCATGCTTCGGAACAAGAAAATCTTTCTCGAGGGCTTTCTGCGCGTTCTGTTGCCCATTCCTGGCGAGATTGGGGATGTTTCTCGCACTCTGTTGGATATTCCTCTTCTTCCTAGTGATGATGAATAGATTGTAGATGTCGTATGACCCTCCTTTATGAATAAAATTTCTTCTTGTCTAGATCTCTCAATCCTTCCATGTATTAACGAGTATTGTCAGGCCATCGTAGACCTACGGAATGCTGTCAGCTGATAGAACAGCTCTCTCCATCCGCCTGTTTCTGAAAACAGGGATGGGTTTTTGTGTACAGGTCTGTACTAATGCGTATCGTGGTCGACAGACCCAATGAGATACGGTTAGCTGACAACGCAAGCTCTCTCCATTCTCCCATTTACATTAAAACGGAGATGGGATGCCAAGTCGCCCGTTTGATCAAACGGTGAAGGCTATTTGGAATCTTAACGCGTATCGTGGTCGACAGACCCAACGAGATACGGTCAGCTGACAACGCAAGCTCTCTCCATTCGCCCGTTTACATTAAAACGGAGATGGGATGCCAAGTCGCCCGTTTGAACAAACGGTGAAGGCTATTTAGAATCGTAACGCGTATCGTGGTCGACAGACCCAACGAGATACGGTCAGCTGACAACGCAAGCTCTCTCCATTCGCCCATTTACATTAAAACGGAGATGGGATGCCAAGTCGCCCGTTTGAACAAACGGTGAAGGCTATTTGGAATCTTAACGCGCATCGTGGTCGACAGACCCAATGAGATATGGTCAGCTGACATCAAGCTCTCTCTATTCGCCCGTTTACATTAAAACGGATATGGGATGCCAAGTCGCCCGTTTGAACAAACGGTAAAGGTTATTTGGAATCTTAACGCGTATCGTGGTCGACAGACCCAACGAGATACGGTCAGCTGACAACGCAAACTCTCTCCATTCGCCCGTTTACATTAAAATGGAGATGGGATGCCAAGTCGCCCATTTGAACAAACGGTGAAGGCTATTTGAGGCATGATGCTCCTTTTCATAATGCATGATTGACGCTAGTATTTTTTAACGTGGTTCGGAATTTAAAAGCCTACGTCTACGGTTCTGTTTATTTATGCAGAGTTTATAAGCAATACATCCGCCCTTGGGTGATATAGCTTTAAGTGGGCTATATTCCAAGAGTTGGGTAAGAGCGTACCGTTAAGCTCTTTTAGCTGATAGGCGCCTTTGCCGATGACCCGGACGACCCGAAAGGGCCCATCCCAGTTGGGGCAGAGCTTTTTTATTATTGGTCCGGTGGCTTCTTTGCTGCGCAGTACCAGGTCGTTTGCTTTTAGTAGCCGTTCCTTAACCCGTCGGTTATGATATTTGGCCATTTTCCTCTTGTAGAGTAGTGTTTTTAGCAAAGCTTGCTCTTGCAGTTCTGGCAGTAAGTCGAGTTGTTCCCTTAGCCTGTCTTCATTTTGCTCCGTATTGAAGTAGTTGATGCGTAAGCTGAGGGCCCCGATTTCTACCGGAGTCACGACCTCAGTACCGTAAGTTAGGGCGAAAAGGGTTTCTCCCGTGCTGGCCTTAATTGTCATTCGGTAGGCCCACATGACGTATGGTAGCTCATCTGCCCATTTTGTACGTGCTCCTTCCAAGTTTCTTTTGATTCCGCCCAGGATAGTCCTGTTGGGGACTTCCGTTTGGCTGTTAGTCTGTGGATGAGCCACGGAGGAGAACCTTTGTTCGATCCCGAATTCCTCGCATCGGTTTTTGAAATAACCGCTAGTGAACTGTGTGCCGTTATCGCTGATCAGAACTCTCGAGATCCCGTAGCGTAGAATTACTTGATTTTTGAAGAATTCCCACGTTTTTTCTGCTGTGATTTTTGGGATGGCCTCCGCTTCTGACCACTTGGTAAAGTAGTCTACCGCTAGGATGACGAACTTTAGCTGTGGATGGGCTACTGGGAATGGTCCCATGATGTCGATTCTCCACTTGGCAAACGGGCAGGGGCTGATTATTGCTGATATCTCCGTGGCTGGTTGCCTCGGGATCCTTGCAAATGTTTGGCATTTCTAGCAGGTCCTTACAAAGATGTCGCAATCTCTTCGGATCGTTGGCCAGTAGAATCAATTGCGGAGGACTTGTGCTGCCATAGTCCCTCCGGAGGCATGCATGCCGTAGATGCCCTCGTGGATTTCTCGCAGGGTGTAGTGTCCCTTTTCCTCCGATAGGCACTTGCTGCTGGATGTGAGAAACATCGACGAATGAGGTCTTCGTCGAATATAGAACATCTCGCCGACCGTTTGAGAATTTTCATTTTTACCGTAGGGTCTATCGGTAAGGTGCCGTGTTTCAAATATTTGATAACGGGCGTGCGCCAGTCGTTTTCATCCTCTTCTATGCATAAGGTGAGTTGTTCCTCCATGAACGAAGAAATTAGGATTTCCTCTATCATAACGTCCTTTGGCACGACGGCGTTAGGATCTGCGACCAGTTTTGCGATCTCATCGGCCTCGACGTTTTCCTCTCTCGAAATGTGTTTGATATTTACCCGAATACCCTATTTTTCGATAGACGCTAGTTCCTTTCTGGCTTTTGCGAGGTATCGGATCATTGTGGGGTCCCTTGCCTGGGCCTGGCCGTTGACTTGGTCAACTATCAGTTTTGAGTCGCTGTAAAACTCTAGATGCGGCTCTTCGGTTTCGTTCCGCTCACGCGTTGCCGCTAGGTCTTTCCCGATACGTAGGCCAGCCAAAAGTGCCTAGTATTCTGCTGCGTTATTTGACAACGGCTTTGAAATCCTCAAGGCATAGCGTAACTTGAGCCCTTCTGGTCCGGAAGCAATGATGCTTGCCCCGGTAGATTCTTGGTTTTTAGCTCCGTCGACAAAAATGGCCCATCTCTCTCCCTCTTTGGGGTAGGGTGAGTCCGTGTCTTCGGAGTCAGTCGTTTTTCATTCTAGGGACGGCTTCCCCGAGAATGTGCATTCCGCGATGAAATCAGCTAAGGGTTGCGCCTTGATCGATGGCCTCGACTGGTATTGTAGGCCGTGTTGCTCCAACTCGACAGCCCAGATGACCATTCAGCCTGAAGTATCTGGCTTCTTAAAGATTTTTCCGTAGTGGTTGGTCAGTTAGGACAATGAGCGAATGTGCCTGAAAGTAGCGCGCCATCTTTCGGGTTGCTTGTACTAGGGCGAGGGCTACCTTCTTTACTCGGTTGTATCGCAGCTCGGCATCTTTTAATATTTTACTAATGAAGTATATGGGCTTGTGGATGCCCGCTTTGTCCCGTACCAAAACGGCGCTAACTGCCTCGTCGGCTGCCCCGAGGTATAGAAAGAGGACATGCCCTTGCTCTGACCGTTTGAGTAGTAGGTCGGATGTGAGGTATTCTTTCAGATCTGAGAAGGCGTTCTTGCAATCTTCTGTCCATCCGAACAGGGCCTTCTTCCGAATGAGTTTAAAGAAAGGGAGGCATCGCTCGCATTGCTTAGCGATAAAGCTACTTAAGGCTATCACTCTACCAGTGAGTCGTTGGACCTCATTGATATTCCGGGGGGATATCATGTCGTGGATGACCTTTAGCTTGACGGGGTTGGGTAGGATTCCTTCTCGGCTAACGACGTATCCCAAGAATTTTCCTGTCTGGAAAGTGAACATGCATTTGTTCGGGTTAAGCTTCATGCCGAATGTCTGCATGGTCTGGAATGTTTTCGCTAGGTCGATCAAGTAACCCTCAAAGCTCTTGCTTTTTACCAACATGTCATCGACATATACCTCGAGGTTTCGACCCAGCTGGTCCTTGAAGATTTTGTTGGCTGTTCGCTGGAAAGTTTCCCCCATATTTTTCAAGCCGAAAGGCATAGCGCGGTAGCAATATGTTTCGGCTGGTGTTACTAAAGCCGTTTTCTCCTCATCTTCTACCGCCATCGGTATTTGGTGGTATCCTGAATTCGCGTCCAGGGAGCTCAAGAATTCATAACCGGCCGTTCGGTCTACTAATTGCTCGATTTGAGGTAGGGGGAAGCAGTCTTTCGGACAAGCCTCATTCAGGGAGGTGAAATCGATGCACATCCTCCATTCTCCGTTTGCTTTGGGGACGACCACAGGGTTGGCCAGCCATGGCGGGTATTGGATTTCTCGGATGAAGTTTGCCCGTAGAAGTCGGACTACTTCCTTTTCTATGGCGTCAGCCTTCTCTCTGGAGAAAGCTCTGCGCTTCTGCTGCACTAGTTTGGCCTCCGAATTCACATTCAATTGGTGCTCGACCACTTCCTTAGATATGTCGGGCATGATTGTGGATTCCCATGCGAACTCCCCCTTGCATTTGTTCAACAATCGGGTCAGTTGTTGTTGCTCCGCTGGGCTTAGCTTTTCGTTGACAAGGAAGTTCTCGTTGGGCATCCCTTCTATTGGTGCCGATATTATATTTTCTAGCGGTTGAGTTCGTCTTTCGTCGTCCCCCACTTCCAGGGATCGTTGGCTATGCAGACGTACTCGTCGCAGTCACCTCCTATCATGGTGAGATAGCACTCATCGGCTATCTTCTGGCCGCCCCCGATAGCGACAATGCCATCCCACGAGGGGAATTCATTTTTAGATGCCGTTGGGAGATGACAGCTCTGAAAGCGTTCCGGAAGGGGCGCCCAAGAATGGCGTTGTAGGGCAGGTTGAGGTCGATTATCATGAATAGCTGCCGCTCTGACCTTCTGGAGGTGTCTTCCCGAAAGCGTACCGATAGGAAGGTGATCCCGACAATTGGGATGGCGATTCCGTCTATCCCGATGATGGAATTTTGACAGGGCGTTAATTCTAATTTTGGTCTCTTCATGATCTCGTATGCCCCTAACGAGAGCATGTTAACTGCGCTTCCGTTATCCACGAGGGTTCTTCTTACCCCGAAATCTTCAACGAACATTGTGACTATAAGGGCATCGTTCTGTGGGTATCTCACTCCCTTGCAATCTTCCTCGGAAAAAGACAGCGTCATTCGGTCTAGGAGATCGAATCCACCCTCATCGGTCGTCGGTAGCTTGCGTTTTCGTTTATCACCAACGGGGATTTCCGGGGGGTTCGCGACCCCACCTGCTATGAAGTTAATCATATTGTCCCCATCTTCGGATGTTAGCAGTACCTCTCTCCCTTTCGCCCGGGGTACCGAAATGGCATTGGGGCCGGTAGCGATTTGCCTTTCGTGACGCCCTAGTCCTGGGGTTGGCGTGTCGTGAGCTGGTTGTGGGCGCGGATTATACTCCGGTAGGTGGCCCCCTCTATCAGTCACTCGATGGCCAATTTCAAAGATCGGCACCCTTCGATGTCGTGGCTGTTAGCTTTGTGGAAGCGGCAGTAGAGGCCTCGGTTGCCTCCAACAACGTCGCCGGGTCGGGTGTAAGGGTACCGAATGGGCAGACCCTTGCTCTCGATAACGGCTAGGATTTCTGCGCTCCGTCCTAATGGGGATCTGGTGTTGGGCGTTGCATATGTCTGTCTACCGGGTTGGAGGTTTCTCTCCCTCCCCGTGTGTCTCCTCTGTCGAGGATCGGCTCTTCGGGCCCTATATCCCGTAGCCGGATACTCCTTTATGTTCCCGACCCGGGTAGCTGTTTCTTGTGCCGCTGGCTGAGGGGAGATTTCTCTGCCGCGTCCTCTCAAAAAATCTTCCTCCTCCATCGTAATGTATTTGCTTGCCTTGGCTCGCAAAAGGTCTAAGGTTGGCGGGGGGTCGGTGGTGAGCATATCTCCCAGCTTATTATACCCACGGTTCCTCCTCAATGCCTCTATCGCAAAGTCAACGGTGGCGTCGACCGTTTGACCAAGTTCTGCATTGAATCACTCCAGGTATGCCTTAAGGGACTCATCCTGTCCCTGAATGACATCAAAGAGCGCTGCAGATGTTTTCTTTAGAGGAATTGCCGTGCTGAATCTGCTTAGAAATTTCTTCTCTAACTTGGCAAAACTGTCTATCGAGCCTGGCGGTAGCGCCTCGTACCATGTGCTGGCTATTCCAGCTAGGGAGAGTACGAAAATCTGGCATAACGCCTCGTCCCTTGAAGTCTGGAAAGCTACTTGATTTTTTACCCGCGTTAGGTGGATAACGGAGTTGGTTAGGCAAGCGTAGACGTCCGCTGGTATTTTGGTCCGTCGGTTAACCTTGTGCCTACGGACCCGATGGGTCAAAGGGCTTTTCAGATTTCCGTCCCGCTCCTTCCGGCTGCGAGATGATACAGATCGGGGGAGTTCTTCCTCCCTGCCAGCAAGGTATCATTCCGGGTTGTCATGATGGTGCTCTGGACCGAGCTGTCATTGGACAGGGGATCGCTCTCGGCTTCTCCGCCCTTCGTACCCTCCTAGGTTGGACTCCCAAGAGGGCTGACAGGCAGTGTGTCGTCGGGAATACGGGTCATATTCGCCGAACAGGCTATCGGGATAACCTCCCGGCGTACGCGGAGGAACCGTTAGTGGCACGTATTCTTCCGTTAGCCCTGGAGGGTGGGGCACGGGAGTCATTGGCTGATGGTCAGCAAAGGGGTGTGGACCCGTTGGGAAGGTCTGCGGAAAAGGGGGAACAAGGGGTCCCGGGGGAGCATTCGTCTGGTTCGCCCGTTGGGGAATTCCCGCGGTTAGCACGACTAGGATCTGGTTTATCCTTTGGTGAAAGAGGGCGGTCTCGGAGCGGGGAAGGATGGTGTTAAAAGCACTAGTTCCGGGTATCTCCGCCTGTAAAGGGGTTATTCCATTGATACACTGCCGGTGGGGGTGAGTTGTTGGCCTCGACCCTATCTGTCGTGGCTGCCGGCTGCCCGGCTCCTTGATTAGGGGAGAAATCAAGTCGGCGGCCCAAGGGTGCCGTTGGGGCCCTTGGAGGTGCCTAGTGAATTTCTGACCGTGGTGCACGGGGCGGATCTGTGTAAAAGTCATGGAGAGATGCCTCAGTTTCCCCGAGGGGCGTAAATGGTTGGGGGTTCCGGTCGGATGTCATTTTGTAGAGTATTTTGTTCGGTGTTGGGGTAGGCGAGCCTGGATCTCAAGGTAGACTCACTTAACGATCTCAGGCTCTCAACGAGAGCACCAATATGATAATCTAGGATATGGGGTGTGGGTTAAATGTTAAATACGTTGGGTAGGGTGGATCTATGGTCGTTGACTGGGTCCCTCCGTGGGTCCGGCTTGCCGCGTGTTACCTGAAAAGCACCGGAGGGGGCCTCCGGCGTAGAGGCTCCGACGGTCAAGTTAGTACGAGATGTGTGAGTAGTGAAGGATTTTAGTGAATAGTGCAGTTTAGAGCTTACCTCCCGTTAGTGGGGGATGAGAGGGTATTTATAGACCTTTTTCTCTTAAGTCGGTAGGGCACGCGTCACCAAGGAGCCGTGTCCGTTAGCGGGACACGTGTCGCCCACAGACGTACCAGCCCTCCGTTAGGCCATATGCTGGCCGTTAGCCCCAAAAGGCGCGTTGGCCCGCAGTTTGACTGGTGTGTTAGCGGTGGTTGCCCTCATAGTTCGATTATGTATTATCAACCTTATTGGATTTTAGTTTATTGATGAATGATTGCCCGTGTCATTCATCAGGTGAGGAGAAAGGATTTTTGAGAATAACTCAATTTATTACAAAACAAAGAGAGCTTGGTGTAATATTTTGGATTCAAAGCTTAAGAGTGCATCGCTACCATGGCTTTTGAGTGCATCCGTCTCAACACCGCCAACGTCGTTCCGTCACTGAACCAGATTTTGCAGACAAGCAGAATCAGTCCGTTCGTTGTCGATCTGTTTTGTGGCTCTACTTTATCAACTGGTAAAAAATTGGAGATACCCACTTACTATTCTACACTTCTAGTGTTGCGTGTCTCGGTACATTTGTCTTACCAATATAAAATACGAATGAGGGGTATTTTTTTCTAATGCTCACTTAAATTGCTACTTATTTTTTATTTATGTTTATGAGATTCGTTACTACCTAAATCTTTTAAAAAAAAAATACCATTAAAAAATTATATAAAATAATCAGGACATAAAATTGTTAAATTTATATTCTTACTTAGTGGTTATTTATTAAAGATATAAAAACCACGAAGGGCCTTCTTCTTTAAAAGTCTATTACACCCTTAAATTATTATTTAAAAGTCTATTACACCTTTAGGTTAATTTTTTATTTATTAATAAATTAAAAACTTATTTATTAATAAATTAAAAACTCCAATTTGTCTTAACATACCAAATAACACTCAAATCAATAATTGAAGCCACCGGATGAAGGCATGGAAGAATATGGAGAGGAGAAAATAAATTGACAGAGGCCGAGGTTATACATATAACCACGAGAAGTTTAATTAATTAATTATTTAATAACTAATAAAATTAAGATTCATATGTGTGTTCGAGTGTATGTGCATATTTATTTATTTAACTCCAATGTATTGATTGTAGGTTAATTTCTTAATTAATTGTCTAGCATAGACCTTTATTCAATAACATCATTCCTTCCGGAATAGGTGCCATTTATTAAAAGAAGAAAGCGAAATTGGTTGTTTAAATCTCAACCGGTTTTTTTATGAATATCAAAGTATATGATTAATTAATATTTTAAAAATAACAAATTGATTCAATGTTAACATTATTCAGAAGGATTAATACTAAACTATATAATAAATATATATTACTTTTTCTAATATGCAGGGAATATAGAAGTTGAACAATCTATTTCACCTTTACATACGTTAAAAATGTTCTCAGTTATGACTACTGTGGTGCAAAACGATTTCAGTTCGAGCCACCGATATTTTATTATCAAAATGGACAAGTTAAATTGGCGCACACACATTATGATGAGGATTTTGAAAAGGCTTATGACTCGGTCGAATGGAGTTACCTAGACGAGGTGATGCGCCAAATGGGTTTTGGGGATCGTTGGAGGGGGTGGATTCGGCAGTGTCTAAGTACTTCCAGAGTTTCGGTTCTGATTAATGGTTCTCCTACTAATCAATTTGAGGTTAGTCGCGGGTTAAGGCAAGGGTGTTCTATGTCCCCTTATCTATTTAATATAGCGGCAGAAGGGTTACATCGTCTATTGGTGCGAGCTAAAAGGGTTGGGTTGTTAAGCGGCGTGGGTAATGGGCAGGCTGGGTGGCAGCTTACTCATCTTCAGTTTGCTGATGATACTCTGATTTTTGTTAAGAATGATGAGAGTGAGATACAGGGAGTGAAGGGGACGCTTCGTTGGTTTGAGGCTTACTCAGGGCTCTGTGTCAATTTTCACAAGAGCTCGCTTGTGGGTATCAACATTTGCCAACAGGTAGGGGGATGCCTAGCCAGGAGAGCTGGGTGTAAGTATGAATAATTACCCTTCAAGTATCTTGGTTCTTTCGTGGGGCTTAATCCTAGGAGAGTCACAAGCTGGGATTTTCTTATTCAGAAAATGAAGACTAAGTTGGCGACATGGAAGGGTCATCTTTTGTCTGTTGGCGGGCGTGTTACTTTGCTTAAGTCAGCGGTTTCTAGTCTTCCTATTTATAACATGTCAATTTATAACATGCCAAAAAGTGTGAGCCGTAAATGTGAAGGGATAATGAGAAGGTTCATGTGGAGCGGAGATGATTCTAAAAGTGGGCTGTCGAAGGTAAAATGGGGAGATATGGTTCGTCCGAAGGAGCTTGGGGGCTTGGGTATAGGTAATCTTGAATCTCGGAATGCAGCTTTTTTATTTAAGTGGGTATGGGATCTATGCAATGGAAGTACGAAACTATGGGCGGACATAGTAAGGAGACAATATGGTTTCACCAATTTAGGATTCCTGTGGAAGGAGTTAGCGGCTAAGGTGTCTTTTATTTGGCGAGATATATTTCGTTTATTTAGCAGGGGCGGTGATTGGTTCGATTTTTGGGTAAGACAAGTGAAACAAGTTGTGGGTAATGGCCAATCGGTGTCCTTTTGGTGGGATCCTTGGCACAACAATACCCCTTTAGCCCTTGGTTATCCAAGGCTTTACAATTTAGCAACTAATGCTAATGGATCTATTCTTGACCATGGGTACTGGAATGGGCATCAGTGGTACTGGAATATGCAGTGGCGCCGCGAGCTGTATGAGTGGGAAATGGAAGAGTGGGTTGGCTTGGCTTCTCTTATCTCGGTGCCTAACAATATACAAGGTTCTGCTAAGAATAGGTGGCAGTTAAATTGTGAAGGTGAGTATTCGGTTGGGTCCTGGTCCTTGGGTTATGCTAATCAGCGTTTTCAGGCTACCCCGGGTTTAGAGTCATGCTGGTCCAATTTAGTTCCTTACAGAGTTGAATTTTTCCTATGGCTGGCAATGCGTGGGCGTTTGGTTACTAGAGAATTTCTCAGCAAACGTGGCATGCTCAATGAGGAGGATAACGTTTGCTCTATGTGCGATAGGCAAGGGGAATCTGTCCAGCACATTTTGCTTCACTGTCAAACATCGTCCTCTTGCTGGAATGCTGTCATGATATGGTTGGGAGTGTCCTGGTGTCCTCCCCGGACTATTGGTGAGCTATGGGATTCATGGGAGACCTATCTCCCAAGTAGCGGGGTACACATAAAGGAGAAGTGGAGGGTCATGTTTTATGCTATGGTTTGGAGCTTGTGGTTGCAGAGAAACCAAGTAGTTTTTCATCAACATTCCTTCTGCTCGAGACGAGTTTTCAATACCGCCTACTCGTTCTGGTACAGATGGATAAAGATGACAGATCATGCATTCCCTTACAGTTTGGGAATGATGCTGTTGTCCCCTTCCTGGTTACTAACGTTGGGTCGGGCAGTTCAATAGTTTTGTATTCTTGGTTCTTTCTTGGTTCCTCCTATGGTTGTTTTCTTTCGTCATTTTCTTAGCCGCTTCCTCTCTTGAGGAGCAATCTTCTGTACATTCTATTCCTCCCTTCTGATTGCCTACATCTTCTAGGCAAGAATAAAATCTTCAGCTTATAAAAAAAAAAAAAATTATGATGAGGATTTGCTAGAAATTTATATATCACAATCGGAAAAAAATGAAAGAGTTTCGTATAAGATTAGAAAATATAACAGTATATTCGGGTTTACATCATTTGGTGTAAATTATTTAAAGCTCAAGGTCAAGCATACCACAATCTTCATGGATTGGTGCACATAGAGAATAATCCAGTGTATTTTCAACTTCATTTTTATGATACTCATAATGAGCTATACAATAGGATGAGAATTATAGAGAATGCTAACCTCGATGAAAGCATTATGAAGAATTTGATGAAGGTTCCGGAAAACAACCCATATGCTAAATTTTTGAAAGGTTTCAAAGATATTTTTCACTTGATGATTTACGAATCCATATCAATACAACTTAAAAGAAAATTAAGAGTGCAATAGACTTTTAAACAATAACTTAAGGTTGCTATTTACTTTTCGTTTCTGTTTATGAGATTCGTTACTACCTATATTTAAAAAAAACTAACATGTCATTGAAACATTATACAATGGTCTCTTTTTTGTAATCTCAGTTTGAGTCCTACCTCCGCCTAAAAGAAAGAAGAAGTCGTACTTTTGTAAACAACAAAAAAAACTAATTAGAAGGTAAATTGTGTTTTAGTACTAATTAATTATTCTTTAAATTGTTTCTAATTTAAAAAACACAAAGGGTCTTATTTTTTAAAAGTCTATTATACTCTTAAGTTATTGTTCAAATGTCTATTACACTTTTAATTTTCTTTTAAGTTTTTATAAATCTATTAAAAACTTTATCCAATAATAATTGTGGATCGATACTAATTCTATTCGCAACTGACTGGGTATTTAGATATTTTATTATCTATATATACTATATATATTTAATATATATTATCTAATTTAACTACCAAGTGAATTAATATTAGTACTCCCGCTAATATTTTTTTAGTTATTTTTTCAACGAACTGAGAACAACAACTTCTGCTTTAGGTAAACTGGCTGAACTATTTTTTCCCAAATTTAAAATCAACAATTATTATTGGATAAAGTTTTTAATAGATTTATAAAAACTTAAAAGAAAATTAAGAGTGTAATAGACTTTTAAGCAATAACTTAAGGGTATAATAGATTTTTAAAGAATAAAACCATTCGTGCTTTTTATATAGTATCGATAACTTCGATCTATTCTGATCTTGAAAAAATAATGTTTTAATATCCGTACGAGAATAATGATTAGGATGGAAAGGAAAAGGAAAATTTTAAATTTTATCTTGGAAAAAAAATCCAAGGGAATGAAAGGAAATACAACGGAACATAAAGGAAATAAATTATAGAAATTTCCTTGAAGAAATACAAAATATGAAACAAAAAAGAAGAAAAGAAGAATCCTTGCTAGTTATCTTTACGTTTTTTATTGCAGTTTTATTTTTGACCAAACTTTATTTTTGGTTCCTTCTCCATTATTGAACAAACACTTTCTCTTCTACGTTTCCTCTTCATTATTGAAAAAACGTTTTTTTCATATCGTATACATATGATAGAACTTAAATCTATTTGGGTTGGATTTTTAATTCCGTAAATATCCTCTCGGCTCCTCTAAGACATTAAATTAATTTTATTACAGCATCTGTGAGCGTAAATCATTATACGGAGAAGAAATAATTTACACCAACTAGGATAATTTGACATGATAATTGATGAGATAACAAGGAAACTTTATTTATTATTGTATGCCGCACGCGTCACAATGGCATTTATTCCCGATAGATTCATTTATTTTTATATTATTTAAAACACTCCCCTTCACCAAATCCAATTGGGTAGATTCATGTTAAGCAATAATGGGAGTTCGGATCACCCGCCCCTCTACATCAACAACAACCCTAACCCGGTCGCACCGTAAATCTTGGGACACCGGAGTTCCGTCAAGCAGCACAATTGCATGAACATTCTTATTCTCTCTCTCAATCGTCGCCGCTGCAACCTCTCCATTCTCTCCAACAAGTTCAGGCCATGAACTCTTCCCTGCAAAAAAAAATCATTCCCATATTCAGCTTTGCAAAAAGAGATCTTACTCAAAAAAGAAAGAAAAAACCATCGATCATCTTTGTATAATTATCATAATCGTAACATACCTGGTGGGCAGAATGACTCTGAGTCTGTGACGGATCGTAACATACCTGGTCCGAACTCTGACATTTTTGTGTGACGAGAACTTACGGATATGAAAAAGAAAAGTGTTACTATTCAGTATTAAGCTTTGAGAGGGTTGTGCTGCTTGCAGTGAGGACTTATATAGAGCTTCATGCAGCTTTATCTTTAAAAGTGTTGGTGTCGTTTTGTTTAAAAAATATCTAGTTTTTCCTTTGCATGTGCGTTCTGTGGATCTAATTAATATAGATTTAAACACCCTGTCATGGACCACTAACGAATGGTTCTCCTTCACCGTATTTTCTTCACGTTTTTTATTATTCTATTAATATCCTTGTCTTCACGTTTTTGTATTGTAGTCTTATTTTTTACCAAACTCTTTTCTCAGTTCCCTCTCCATTATTGAACAAATACTTTCTCTTTTTCGTTCTCTCTTTATTACTCTCTCCGTCCATAATTAGATGACGCCTGTACTGTAGATACACATATCGAGGAGGCCGGATGACGCACTATTTGACCCCAAAAAATTTCGTAATTTTTTTCGAACGGGAATATTGAACAAACGTTTCAATTTTTTCGTTCACAATAGGTATATATATCTTCTTTCAATAATCTTATTATTGAACCATATAAATCAAATCATCAAAGCCACCACACAAACGACAAGCAATTCATCAATCACTCAATTTTATCGTATGATAGAACTATATAAATCTTTTAAATCTGTTTGGATTGGATTTTTATTTCCGTAAATATCCTCTTGGCTCCTCTAAGGCATTAAATTAATTTTATTAGAGCACTTGTGAGCCATTATTATTGAGAAGAAATAATTTACACCAAATAGGATTAGGGGTGTTTATCGGTCGGTATGGTAATTTTTCGGTATAAAAATTTCAGTATTCGATCTACCGAATTTAAATTTTTTGATATCATACTATAGTTTCTATTGATTGATACCGTTACCATATTACCAAAATAATTTCGATACGGTATTACGATATTACATAAAATAAATATACCATTTGCATATTCATTTGTAAAAATAAATATAACATTTTTTATTCATTTGTCACAATTTGTAGGTTCTAAAGGACAGGCGACAAATGGCAAATGAAATTGAAAAATGTGATAAATATTCAAAGTTCTGGTTCAACTTCATAGCAATATTCAATAAATACCAATATTCAAATTCAACTTCGAATTTCATCTCCGTTTAAAAATTTAAAAAGAAAAAAAGTTGATCGGATCTCTTGTGAATTGTCCCACCGGAAAAAGATTTTGCAATTTATTGATTATGGACCACTCGCCAGAAGAAATTGTCTGAGGGCACCAAACCTTTTAATGTTTCATTAAGTTGCGGATATTTTCGTGATGGACTTGGACATATATGACAAACTAACGTCATTTTTCTTCTTTCAACACATGAATATTTCAACGGTTATTCCAAATATTAATGCAAAAAAAAGCACTTAAAATTTAAATTTAAATTATATAATTATATAAATTACGTGTGAGTGGGTGGCCGGGTTCGGAAAGTAGTAGTGGGAGAATAGTCCTCATCTCTTTCGGTTTCTTGATGACCCACAAGCAAAGGGCCAGCACAAATTAATTCTCTCCATTATTGAACAAATACTCTCTTCTTCCTTCCCTCTTCATTATTGAACGAACATTTCATTTTTTCCGTTCCCAACAGGTATGTACATCTTATTTCAATAATCTTATTATTGAACCATATAATTTATACTTCCTCTGTCCACAAATAACTGTCTTTTTGGCATAGTAATTTTCAGTAAAGTAAACACTAAAAAGTCAAGTAAAGTATACAGTAACTTTCCGTAGAAAATTGCCACTTAATGGTGGACGGAGGGAGTATAAACAGTAACATGAGCATTGGGCAAACAGAAACCTAATACAAATGGGCAAGTAGAATTCATCCTGGATGGGCATTGGGCAATGGCCAATGGCCATAGCCCCATGGGCAGTGCCTAGAATTTCGGCAGGTATGGTATTACCGGACCTACAAAATCGGATACCGTATTGTAACGAATAAAATTCAGTCGGTAATTCGGTATATCGAACAGTAAAAATTTCAAAAAAAATACCGACCGAATAGAGTAAACTTCGATACGATATTACCGTAATTTCGATTCGATCGGTATTTACACAACCTTAACTCGGATAATTGATGAGATAACAAGGAAACTTGTAAAGTAAAATTTCAAGAACTTTATTTATTATTATTTTTTTACAAAAATAAAAGAAGAAACTTTATTTATTAGGGGAAATAACATAAAACACTCCTGTACTATACGCGAAAAGAAAAAACCTCCCCTGACCTTCAAAACGTCAATTACACCTCCCCTGAACTACATTGACCGTGCAAAGTGTAGTCTCCATCCAGTTTGACTAACAGATCCGTCAAACTAACTGCCTACAACCAGTTTCTTTCTTTTTTTAGCCGGTAATCCTCTAATTAATTAAAAGATGTTTGAATTTGAATTAAAACAAAAATTGTTCTTCTTCTTCTTTTTCTTTTTTTAATTTTCTCTTTAAATTCATTACACCCTCTGCTCATTTTTAAATTATTTTTTCTTTCCTTTTCTTCATTCAAAATTTCAACGCACAAATTAAAATTTCAAAGGAAATCCCAATTGGGTAAATGCAATTGAAGAAACATACGATTTGAAGAAATTCCCAGTTGTAGAATTGAGTAAATGCACGGAAAACGAAGATAGAGACTACTCAGAATTTATAATCAACAACAACAACAGAATTAAAAGAAAAAAGAAACAGTATATATTTCTATTATCCACAACCATCGATTTGATCCATACGACTGGGCTTGTTATGGATTGACAGACTATCAATCGAAAGCTGGAAAATCCTTTCCTCCTCGACGAACCAGACCCATCTGTCAATCGACACTTGCGCTCCTTTCCCCATCTGAATCCATATCCTCCTCCTGGTCCTCCACATCCTCGTTGTGTTCATCATGCCTAACCAGACCCATCTCAATTGACGAACCAGAAAATCCTTCAACCTCCACCTAAATCTAGATCTGGATCCATATCTGAATCCATATCCTCCTCCACCACCACCGTTGCCATAACCTCCGCTGCGAGAGCCACCATATCCTCCACTGCCGCGGCTGTATCCACCACCGTGGCTATATCACCGCCTCCTCCGCTCTTGCGGGATTGAGCTTCGTTTATGGTGATGTTACGACCGTCAAGATTCTGACCGTTCATCCCCTCGATAGTATCCCTCATTGCCGGAGTTGCTTGTGGTGGTCGGGGCAGGGCTGGTTGAGGGAAGAAGATGATGTTTTGGTGTTGTAGGGTTTGGGAAGAAGATGAGAGATTGACTGCTGCGGCTGGGTAGATTAGTTTCTTCTTTTTCTTTTTTTAATTTTTGGTGGGTAGCAATCCATTTCCAGAAGCCTTGGGCCCAAAATAGTTAGGCCCGTTTGGGAAGAAAATAGTTTTTTTTTTTTTTAATAGGTTAAAAAAAAGAAGAAAATTAGTTGTAGGCAGTCAGTTTGATGGTTCTGTTAGTCAAATTGGATGGAGACTACACTTTGCACGGTCAATGTAGTTCAGGGGAGGTGTAATTGACGTTTTGAAAGTCAGTGAAGGTTTTTGCTTTTCGCGTATAGTACAAGGGTGCTTTATGCTATTTCCCCTATTTATTATTGTATACCGCACACGTCACAATGGCATTTATTCCCGAGAAATTCATTTATTTTTATATTATTTAAAACAAGCCCCTCCCTTCCCCAAATCCAATTGCGTAGATTCATGTTAACCAGCCTGGGGAATTCGGGTCACCCGCCCCTTTCGATTAACCCAAACCCAAACCCGGTCGCACCGAAAATCTCTGGTCACCGGAGTTCCTTCAAGCAGCACAATTGCATCAACATTCTTATTCTCTCTCTCAATTGTCGCCACCGCAACCTCTCCTTTCGCTCCAACAAGTTCAGGCCATGAAGTCTTCCCTGCAACCATCTCTTTTTTGTACTCTCTTTCTTGATTTCCCATGCATGCCACCGAAATTCCTGAACCAATGCTTGTTAGAGATGACCCAGCTTATGATTACTTTGTTTGGTTTTGTACCCAACTCTCAAAATCTGATGGAACTTGAGATATTAAAGGTATTTATGATTTTATCTTAATCCGTCGCCCATGGTTGAACTTGAACTCAGTGAGTTAAGTAGCATCACAATGATCTGTAAAGTCATAAAAAGGAAAAAGGAAAAAGGAAAAAGGAAAAAGGAAAAAGGAAAAAGGAAAGCAACTAAATAATTAAAATCAGAAATATTAACCCAAAAATAATAGAATCACAGATTTTAACAGCTATGGCGGCCCACAAATGCCATATGCGGCCCACCATCATTACCGTAACAGAAATCTTTCATCAGGCCGTTAACTTAGGCTCTGTTTGGCAGTCCAGTTTAGTGGGGAAATGGTCAGTGAGGAAATATTCAGTGGGAAAACAACATCTGGGAAATGGAGGGTGCTGTTTGGTAAAATTGTAAAAATTCAGTGGGAAAACGATATCTGGGAAATGGAGGGTGCTGTTTGGTAGTCCAGTTTTCCAAAACTATGATTTGGATGTAAAATGACCATAAAGGGCATAATTCATTTTAAGTGTTTGAATTTTTTTTATTTTTTTATCTTTATATATATTTTTAATCAATTTATTTATAATCTAACATCTAATAAAATTGATCTATATACCATAAATAAGACATTGTGCTGAAATAAATTGAGAGTGATTTTACGGATGGATGTCGAAATAAATTGATGGGTTTTGTTGGAATGGATGTAGGGAAGGTGTGGTCAAAATTTGAGAGGATTCGGAGAAGATTTGGGGGAGATTCGAAGAAGAAAATCGATTTTGGAGGTGAAAGGGTCGGGTTGGAGGAGAGAGAAATTTCTGAAAAAAGTGAAGAAGAAGAAGGAAATCACGATTTTATATAGGGGAAATGGTTTTTACCACCCCTGAACTATCGTCGAAAATCAAAAACCTCCACTGAACTTCATTTTTTGAAATTCACCCCCCTAGACTATTGTTTTCGGGCAAAAAGCCCCTTCTGTCCATAATTAAATCAATTTTTTTGTGAATTCTTGGAATTTTTTACAATGTTTCTTGATTTTTAGGTTAATTACATTTTTTCGTGAATTTTTAGATTTTTTTTAGATTTTTTACAATTTTGTTGGAGGAGAGAAAAATCCTTGGCGTGATCACGCTAAGGGCTTGGCGTGATCACGCCAAGGAAAAAGTGCCTAGCGTGAATCACATTGGCAACTTAAACCCATTTTCAAAAAATTAATAAAAATAGGAAAAATGGATCTAGAATTACTTATCTTGAAATTAGGGATGACAATTGGGCGGGTATGGGCGGGTATGGGTATGTTAAAATGGGTATGGGCGGGTATGGGTATGTTAAAATGGGTATGGGCGGGTATGGGTATGTTAAAATGGGTATGGGCGGGTATGGGTAAATATCCAATTCATACCCAAAACTAAATATCCATTATTACCCATACCCAATATGCCCTATACCCAATTGGGTATATAATGGATATCCAATTCACCAAATTATTTTATTTTTTATAATTAATAAAAAAATTATTATTTAGATCCGTTTTCACCAATTATGCTCGTTTTTTATTATTTTAGTTCATTTTTACCGCTTTGACTCGGGTTTTACTATTTTGGCTCGATTTTTACCATTTGGCTCGTCTTTTTACCATTTGGCTCGATTTTTACCATCTTAACTTATTTTTTACCGTTTTGGCTCAGTTTTTACCATTTTTGCTCGATTTTTACCATTTTGACTCTTTTTTTTTACCGTTTTGACTCGTTTTTTACCATTTTTACTTATTTTTTACCGTTTTGGCTCGTTTTGACTCGTTTTTTACCCTTTATAATTTTCCAACTTCAAAATTCAAAAGAATCAATGCTTTATCGAATAAAATAATCATCTCCATAAAAATTAAAAAAAATAAAGATTTAATCATCAGTGCATAACATAGCAAAGGAGAGAAGCCGGAAATTGTGTGAATAGAAAAGTATGTTTAAGCATGCAGAACAAAAAGAATATAATATCCATTGAAACATATCATGCATCTTAAGCTTCTTTGGATCATGCTGCGTAGTTCTACATGGTTCAACTTTTTTGCCAGCTGGGGAACGCCACAACGATCTGCTAGACCATTATACACCTACGCGGCATCAGAATGCTTAAGATGAGCAAGCCCTCAAATTGATTTTACAGAAAATCAGTAATAACAGTACAGGATAGGAAAGTCATACTGGACGACTTCGAAAGAACTTCTCCTCAGCTGCCAGTGCATCCTTAATACTCCGGTTAAACATAATATCCTGCATCAACGATAACATCATGGCCAAATGACGTATTAGCTGACTAGCAAGGCTGCCTCCCAAACTCAAAAGCAGCTAAATGGCATCATGAGCCCAGTAAAAAGATATGGTTCATTATAAACTAGATTATTTCAAATAAAGACAATTACCTCTTGACTACGATTCACAACACCAACATAACCAAGCCGAAGAGGAATCACTTTCCCAAGCAAATAATTGCGAGCATCAGTACCTCTATCCATGATATCCAACTGAATGCAAATAAAAATGCAGTCAAACTCCCATGTGAAATGACCCAGAGAAAATAAATAAACAAAATCACTAACAAACAAGATATTGAAGCAGCAACCTCACCTTTGTGATCACTCCAATGGTTCTATAACCTGTCAATGAACACTACAATGTAGCAGTACATTTATTGTAGCAGTAGCAAGAAATAAGTGTAAAAAGGAAGAAAATAAAACAAAGGTGACCTTATTTAATCAACAATGTAGCAGTACATTTATTGTTCAGTAGCAAGAAATAAACCAATTAGAGTTCTGACACTTTCACATTCACATGGTTCTTGTAAATACATCAATTAATTTAAAACTAAATGAAAAACATGGTATGATATACTAATTTAAAACCAAATGAAAAACATGGTATGATATACTAACCTTCTCATCAATCCACATTAAAGAACTTAGTTGATTGTTTAAGATACGGACAACCATGTCCAATGGAGTAATCCCATCAACGGTTTCAAGTTCACCACCCTAATCAAATCATAAGGTAACAGCATTCGTCAGAACTTGCTCAAAATGCTCATTGGCAAACAAATAATCCAAAATGAAAGACCTCACCTACTTACATAAACACACAACAGTTGAAGAACTATTGCAATCTAGCAACGCACAGAAATTATGTTGAGAGTCGTACATTCCAAAGTAGAGACCACGGTAGACAATGATTCCAACACAAGATATGTTGAATCCACGGTACAACCCAGCAATACCATCAGATTTTAGTGTCTTCTTGTAGACATCAACAAGACCATTGAATTGCCTCTCTCCTCCTTTCTTTGCGGCTTTGGAATCATTTGCCAGACGAGTTCGGGCATAGTCCAACGAGTAGACAAAGAGAAGAGAAGAAGCACCAGCTGCACCTCCTGATCCCAAGTTACCAGCAAACCACTTCCAGTAACCATCTCTATCCTTCTTGAAGTTGAAGAGGCTCTTGAAATAATCCTTGAAAGCAAAGTTCAAGGCCTGACAAAGTTTGACAAAAACAATCAGCATAAACGCATTAAACCAAAGGAAAAAAGGACTCGGCAGTAACAGTAAGAATAAGCTACACACTATAAAACTTATATCATTCCTTAAGTTGAAGAACATACTATATCCATTTATAATACTTAATTCATCATTTTCTCATTAGAAAAATAATAATTAAGGAGCTAATTAACTTGCAAATTAACACAATAGTAGCAAACACATGGAGCGAAAGTAGAATCACTTTGCTGCTTCGAAACCCCACTTTCAATCCTAAGAAATCATAACCAGAGCTGGTGCTGCTGCTACTGCTCCCAGTACTAAAAACACCACCATCGCTATCCATGAAACAATTGCAATCTTTGCTCTTTTGCAACCCAAGACTGCAAAGGACAGTAGAACAGTTCCTAACCCATTGCTACAACTGTAGTAAAGCAATGTTAGCTAAGCAACTATGGTCAAAATGAAAGATTTCACTATGAATTGTGTTTTTGCTGACTCTTACTCTTCAAGACACCACCATAATCGATTGACCAGAAAACAGAAAGTAATTTATAGAACACTAAAACAAATTTTATAGGTACAAATAATACTCCCATTAAGCAAAGCACTAATCCCTCAAATTAACACTAAAACAGACCGCAGATGCAACATCAGATGTGTGGATTCAATACCCATCTCAACCAACCTCAAAAAAGTGCAATCTCAGCGATAGTAGTGAAAACCATAACGAAAAGGAAAAAACATACCTTAGACGAGCGATGACAGAGAGAGGGAGGAGAAGCGTGAGGACGATCGAAGATGGTGTGAAGGAGGAGGAGGGCGGCGAGCGACGACAGAGAGAGGGAGGAGAAGCGTGAGGAAGATCGAGGATGGTGTGAAGGAGGAGGAAGGCGGCCAGCGACGACAGAGAGAGGGAGGGAGAAGCGTGAAACTCCGAACGGGTATCATACCCATTATACCCGAATGAGTATGGGTAATACCCAAACCATACCCAGTCAAACCGGGTATGGTTTGGATATTACCCGGTCAAACAATCATGGATATGGGCGGGTATCCGGGTATGGATACCCGTTGCCATCCCTACTTGAAATAGAGATTTTATTTGGGTAGTTTTTAATTTATTTTGTTGGTTATATAACGTAAAAAAATTAAAATGAAATGAAAAAAAAAAAAAAAAAGGAGAGAGAAGGCCAAATGGAGTTTCATTTCCGGAATGGAGCATTTTGCTCCATTCCCTCACCCCCTACTTTTCTCATTTCTCCACCCAAAAACTCACTTTTTCATTTCGGGAATGGTGTTTAACAAACACCAAAATTTCATTTTGGGTTGGCAAATGTTGGGTTGGGTACCCAACCCCAAACCCCAAACAGCCACTTAATCACCCGCCGCACCGACACCAGCTCCACCGTTATTTTACCGCGTAACGAAACAGAAATAAATAACAGAAAACTTCTCCACTCCTGACTGAACCCCAAAAATAACCAGACAACAATGGGTTCTCTCCCTCCATCCTTAGATCTCCCGTCTCCAAAATCCCATTTCAAAGAAATTGACGAATCTGTCCTCCTCTCCCTCTTCAAATCCCAGCAAAGCCATCTCAACTACTTCTTCCACAATCTCGATCTCCCCCAAACCTTATCCTTCGCCCAAACACTCCTCAATTCCCGCGGCACCATCTTCTTCTCCGGCGTCGGCAAGTCCGGATTCGTCGCCAACAAAATCTCCCAAACCCTAACTTCCCTCGGCATTCGCTCCGCCTTCCTCTCCCCTCTCGACGCCCTCCATGGCGACATCGGCGCCGTCTCCAGCTCCGACGTCCTTGTCCTGTTCAGTAAGTCCGGGTCCTCCGAGGAGTTGCTCCGGCTCGTGCCGTGCGCCAGGGCCAAAGGTGCGTATCTTGTAGCGCTCACATCCGTTGAAGGCAATGCGCTTGCGGCGGCGTGTGATATGAGCGTGCATTTGCCCGTGGAGAGGGAATTGTGCCCCTTTGATCTGGCTCCGGTGACATCCACCGCGATTCAGATGGTGTTTGGGGATACGGTGGCGATTGCGCTCATGGAGGCTAGGAATCTGAGTAAGGAAGAGTACGCCGCTAATCATCCCGCCGGGAAGATCGGAAAAAGCCTCACTTTCAAGGTCAGTGTTGAGTTTGATGTGGTAAATCAGAGTTGATTTCTTTGACTGCCGCTGACCTGTTTGCTGAAATGCCACTTTCAATAAAATACTTGTTTGACAAAAAAGAATATATGTTAATTTGACCAAACCCTTAAAGAAACAATTTTTCAGATGAATTGTCCAAAGATTTATTTGGGTGTTTTGTTGAGTGATGTATGGTATTTGGGATATGGCCATTTATGTAGGTCAAAGATTTGATGAAGAAGCAAGAGGAGCTGCCGGTTTGCAGAGAAGGGGATATGATAATGGATCAGCTGGTTGAGCTAACAAGCAAAGGATGTGGTTGTCTTCTTGTTACAGATGAAGATTATCACCTGATCGGAACATTCACAGATGGAGATCTCCGGCGTACGCTTAAGGCTAGTGGGGAAGGCATCTTTAAGCTGACAGTAGGGGAGATGTGCAACAGGTATGGTAGAAAGAATGAGATATTCTTTGTATGGTTTAGCTGAATCGTTTAGGGACTTTGTTATGCTAAGCTTGTTTTTGTTGTTTGTTTCAGAAATCCAAGAACAATCGGTCCAGACGCGATGGCGGTGGAAGCTATGAAGAAAATGGAAGCACCACCATCTCCTGTCCAGTTTTTGCCTGTGATCAATGATCAAAATATCTTGATTGGCATTATCACACTTCATGGATTAGTATCTGCAGGCCTTTGATTAATGCATTTGTCCTGTGTTTATCATTTATTTATTTCTTTTAATATGTGATCATACAAACTCAGTTCATTGCAGCTGTTAAACCGCTACTTCATTTGTATATGAAATTCGTTTTTCTGTTAGTATCACATTTTATAATCTTCATTTGTTTTAGGAATAAATGAATTTGTATTAGTATATAGCTCATTGATTTAGTAGCAAAAGTACGCAAAAGTACTAATGGGGTCTCGGCTTTGAGTTCACATTCACTTATATGGAAAAAAAAATGTTTGTGAAGAGAAATAATGAACAAAAGAATGCAGGAACTCCTCATTTTTCCAGAGGAACATTAGCATCTAAAGATAATACAGACATCAGAGTTGATACTTATTCTTGTAAACTACAATACAACACACATGGATTTACCTACAAGGCCATCTACTAGATAAACCCTGTAGCTCCTTCATCTAAAGGTTAATCTGACTTCCAGCTTGGACCGAGGAGCACAAGCCAACTAAAGAGGACCCTTGCCGATTCTTACAGATTACAAACATCATACAAGGTACGCAAAATTATTACCCAAACATGGAATCGCCCACAGCAACCTAATAGCTCCATCAACCCAGTACCTTATTCACCTTTCCATTACTCCAAGGATTTTGATTCGTCAATGCTAGAAATAGCACTTCTAATTCCAGAGGACTCTGATGCTTGTTGCGTTCTTTGTTGTTTCGGTTCTGATTCTTTTTTGTGAATTCCTACACCACCTCCACACTTCTTAGGTGACAGTGAGCTATCACCAGGGACGTAGGAACGCATGGTCAGTTTAAGATGATCTCTTGTCCATCTATAGACTTCACTTAGCTTCCCTTCCAATGCTTCAATGAGGTTATTTAATTCACTTATTTCATAACGGTAAAGAAAGATCTTTTCACTCCATGGACAAGAACAAAGTTGCTGTGCGTGTAGCAGGCATGCGTATCTGTCGGGAGAGCACGCACACCGCGCAGCAGAAAGGTGTAGATCATAGTAACATATGCTGCATTCCCTTTTGCTTACTGCATCAAAGTTTATGTCCATTTTCCGGGACTGAGAAGAGGTGCAAAGGTATTCCCTTCTATTATGTTCCAATCTCATGCGCGACTGCACAAATGGGCACAGTGAGAAAACAGAAAGGAAAAAAAAATTCAAAATATCCAAGTTAAAACATAGCATAGGTCTGTTTCTGAATGTGCTTACTTTCAGTGCTCTTGCTAAGATCCCATCTTTTCCACACATATTTTTCCACCTCAAATTATCCAAGGTTTTATTCCTCAAGATTGAAATTTCCCATTGTGCCTTCATAGCTTCCCCAGCTGCACCCAATAAAATTTTGTCATGGGAAATTGATGTCCTTCTCCCCCATCCGCGATAAAGTTCCACAATATTCTGGCCATGCAGCAGCCACTCAAGTGGTGCGACATTTACTGTCGAGGTTGTCACGATAAAGCACCTACAAAGGTACACCAGAATAACAATCAAAGCTTCCCAAGAAACCAACAAAAAACACAGATCAATCTTAGTTCAGATACCTCAATTTCTTCATTCGGACTCTCAACAATTCTTCTATATTCACCCTCGATATCTTCCACTGTTGGTCCCCATTGGTTTTGGCACTCACCAGCATCAGCATTTGAGTCCACACTGTTATTTCTTGAGGAAAAGTACTGGCCCTTGAAATCGTCAGCAAATTCCTTGAAAGTTTCAGGAGTAAATTCTGGACCACGTCCAGGATCAAAGCCTTCAATGTTGGAGGATCCAATTTCCTCAGGGTTGACAGTGATTCCATTACTAACTCCATGATTCACAAGTGTGGTGTGGTTTCTTCTCCCTACATATTGCTTTTCGAGCCCATCTACTCGTTGATTCTGCGAAGCAAACGAACAAGCTTCCCAGATGTTATTTTCCTTAATAACACATGGTGGACCAAGAAGGAGGAGGAAGAATACGACAAATGCCATATCCCTCTGCTTTTGAAGATATACTTGAAATAAACTTCAATGTGTCTTTAAAGTCCTGCAATACCAGTATCAGATCCTTCAGAAAGTCATGATCTACACCAGCAAAGAACCCTAAAAGTGATGAGTGTTATGGTATGGGCATACAAGGTAGAATCCCTAGTACTGATATCAGTTATTAGAGTTAGTCAGGAAATACCTCTTCAGTTGGATTGAAAATAGGAGCCTCTTGAAGGGTATTTTTTCTTGCATCATCGGGACGCCACCTTGCTTTCACCTATTCCATGGCATCAAGAAATGATGATAAACATACTAATACAATATTTAATTTGTTGTTGTTAAGGATTTATGACTTACAAATAAGTTAATTGAATTGCTAGTATTAAACCTTGAGGCAATTACTACAATCTGAACATCCACGGGTAACTGCGTTTGGGAGGCAGATTCTTGGAGGAAGTTCCTGTAAATTAAATTACATACACTAGTCACCAATCATGTAAAAAAAGTTAATTAAAGTCCCTAGGCGTGCTCCCCCACCTCTTCACTAGTATTTTATATTCTTCTAAATAAAGAATATTTATATACCATATCAATTTGATCAGAGTCAGCTTCTGATAGGTCAAAATCATTCTGGTCCTCAGATTTGGACAAGCTTGTAGAGGCCATGGAACTACAAGCTTCCTCGGCACTTGCTCTCTTCAGCTGGAACGAGGTCAGGGACACAAAACCTGGCGGGGATGAAATTTCGACGTTGTTTTCATTTCTCAGAACAGTTCTTGCACGTTTTTTCCCCATTATAAGTACTCTGAACACTGAAGTCCTCTCAGAAACCAAGACATATATAGGGGATTAACATTGCATGTAGGTGATCACAATACTAAAGCAGGTTCAAACCATAGAACTTGATTCCAGATACTGCTTAACGGTCTTCAACAGCCATCCACCATAGCCCGGAGAAAAAAGAAAGCAAGAAAATTTGATCTTCAGTAACCAAACAAGTGAAGGAAATACAAAAACACAAGTCAATCAGTTTATTAGAAAGGTACAATACAAGCAAGCTATCACTATTAGAATCTGGGATCATTTCGGCTGGCAAATGGGTGGGTATGGGTAAGGATTAAATGGGTATGGGTGGGTACGGGGATCATACCCATTTATTATCCATTTAAAAAATTAAATGGGTACCCATACCCATTTACACTCATTTAAATCATACTCATCCATTTATACCCATTTACACCCATTTAAATCATACTCACTCAATAAATATAATTTTTTATTAAGTAAAATAAAAAATACCATGTGTGACCAAAAATATATAAATTTTGATAAAATCTAATTATGTGACTCGATTTTGATTGTATATGTTGATACTATCGTTTAGGCTCGGGTTTGACCATTTAGGCTCGAATTTTATCGTTTAGGCTCGGGTTTGATCGTTTAGGTTCGGGTTTGACCATTTAGGCTCGGGTTTTATCGTTTAGGTTTGAATTTGACCAAAAAGAATTGCTAGTTAATGATAATTAAAAAAAATACATATAATGACTAGAAAGTGGCGATCGGAGAAAGTGGCGGCCTCCTCGATGTGGGCGGATATGCTTGCAATTTGTGGTAGGAATGGATCGGCGTTCGATTTCTGGACTTCTCAGGTGAAGGTCAAGGTTGGGAATGGAGCTCAGGTGAAGGTGTGGTGGGATCCTTGGGCAGATAGAATTCCCCTGGCTATTAAGCATCCCCGGCTGTACCAATTAGCGACGAAGAAGTTGGGGACGATTAGAGAGATTGGATTTTGGTCCGATGGGGTTTGGGAGTGGGATTTCAAATGGCGAAGAGCTTTGTTCGAATGGGAGTTGGATGAGGCTAGGGACATGCAGCGTAGGCTATCTCAACCGCTGGTCGGTGAATCCACGGATAAGATCTTGTGGAACCTAGATGTCTCTGGTAAGTACACTGTTGGTTCCTTTTGTAGAGAGAAAGCGAGGTGGAATGGGGTGACTAATGGGGATATTCATTTGCAGCACTGTTGGAAGGCGAAGGTTCCTCACAGGGCTCAAATTTTTACTTGGCTCGCTTTGAATAACGGGATAGCTACACGGAACTTCCTGCGGCACAGGGCAATTATTGATTCAGCTAGTGATAGGTGTTCTCTGTGTGGGGATAGCGAGGAAACGGTAGATCACCTCTTACTTCACTGTAAGTTTACTCTACAAATATGGACGACGATTTTGAGATGGGCAGGTATGCAGTGGGTGACTCCCAAGTCTATGTTAGCTCACTGGGAAAGTTGGTCGTCGCTGCTGATGTGCAACAAAAGGGTAGTGCAAGATAGCTGGTTGATTCTTCTATATGCTGGGTGTTACTCCATTTGGTTGCAGCGGAATAAAGTGGTCTTCAAAGATGGCAGATGTTGCTCATTTGGTTGTCTTAATCTCATCTTTAGTACTTGGCAGCAATGGTTGCTGACTTTGGACCCTCGTTTTCCTTATTCCCAGTCTCAGATGATCCTAGGGCCGGATTGGCTTTATGGGCTAGGATGATTGAGTTGTTAGTCTTTTTTCTTTTGCTGTTGCTTCTGGTGTTGAGTAACTAGTTGGGTGCCATGTTATCAGAACCGGACCGGACCGGCCGGTAGGGGTGTCACCGGTCCGGTTCGGTCTGGTTTTGGGGTTAGAACCGGACTAAACCGGAAACTTCTGGTTCTGATGGGCTTAGAACCGGACTGAACCGGACAGTCCGGTCCGTCCGGTTCTGGTTTTTTTTTTTTAATTTCTTTTTAAAATTTTTTAAATTTTGTTTAAATAATATACTAATTTTCCTAATTACAGTTTTTTTTTAAATGTGTTTTTAATTTTTTTTAATAATATATTTATTTTAGTAAATAAAGTTGGTAAAAGGAAATTTTGAGTGGGAGGGGATTCGAACCCCTCTCCCTTTAGAAGGCATGACAACTACTTAGCCACTGAACCAAAGTCAACTTTTGATGTATATTGCGCATATATATATATTGAGGTCAAATACGTTGCACTAAAATGATGTGTTTTGGTTCAAAACGGCGTCGTTTTGAAGGAAAAATAAAAAGAAATAAAGAATTTTTTTCATTTCTTAGTTTTATTATAGGGAGTTAATATGTATTTATTGTCTCTCGAGTGGTTTATTGGAATTGAGATTGTATTATAATGATAATAATATTTTTTTTAAATGATAATATTATTGTTAATTATATTAATTGTTAGATAGCTAAGTTTTTAACATGTCACATTGTCAATAATAAGAGTTTGTCATGAATTAATACAATTTCACACGCATGTTACATTTGATACTTTTACGACTTGTTTGGTTGCTCGTAATAAACCACAAGAAATGAAAATGGATTCAATGGAGGTAAGGAGTGAGAATTATGGAGTATTTCTTAATGTGTTTAGGGTCTGTTTGGCGTTCCGGTTCTGGTCCAAAAAGTGCTGTGAGTAAAAGTGCTGTGGGAAAATCACTTTTGCGCAAAGCAGTGTGTTGTTTGGTAAACATTTTTTAAAAGTGCTGTGGGAAACGAGAAGTTGTTTTTGGTGTTTGGTAAAACTATAAAAATGAAAGAGTTGGAGTATAAAACCCATTTTAAAAAAATTAATAAAAATAGGAAAAGTGGGTCTAGAATTACTTATCTCGAGATGGAGATTTTATTGTGATAGTTTTTAATTTATTTTGTGCATTATATAAAATAAAAAAATGAATTTTAAAAAAAAAAAAAAAAAAAGAGGAGAGAGAGGGTGCAAACGCACCCTCCTTATCCCACTGCACCAAAATGGTGCAGTGGCTTTAAGAGGCATTTTTGTGAAGGGAAAGGAAAGTGCTTTTGGGAAGCACTTTTGGAAAGGTGTTTCCTAACTTTTGGGTTGGGAAAATCACTTTTCCCAACCCAAACCACAACCCCAAAGGGGTACTTAGTATCCTACCACTAGAAATGAGAATAATTTTTTTTGAAAGATTAATTATTTTTATTTGGTATGAATGGTAAAGATTGAGAAAATGAAAGTAAATTTCTATTTTATTTTTTATTTTCATGGAGTCATTATTACATATATTTAATAATAAAATTTATTGATTATATTATATAATAATTTTTATATAAATTTATTAAATAAAACATAAATATTAAATTTCACATGAAATGTCAATAAAATATTATTTAAAAAGTCATTAAATTAATTATAAATTAAAAATATATTAGCTAGCTATTACAAATAATTAAATAAATTATTAGCTAACTACAATTTACAAACAATTAAAAAATAAAACAATGGAGCTAGCTAACTAGCCCAGCCCAGTTAGAAGGAAGAAAGAAGGAAAAGATGGCCCGACCAAGCAGCCCAAGCCCAGTTAGAAGGAAAAGATGGAGAAAGGAAATTTGATGAAAGGGAGGTTCGAACCCCTTACCTTTGAGAAGGAAGCAGACGTCTTGCCACTGAAGCAAAGCATCACTTATATTATATGGTTGCATATATATATAAATACATATATATTTATTTATTTTCCGGTTCTACCGGTTCTACGGTTCGGTTTACGGATTTTGGTAGGAGTAGAACCGGACAGAACCGGAAATTTCCGATTCTTCTACGAGTAGAACCGGACTGAACCGGAACTTTTCAATTCGGTCTGGTTCGGTGCAAAATGCTCCGGTTCCTGTTCGGTTTCCGGTTCAATCCGGTTTTCTTACACCCCTACCGGCCGGTCCGTCCGGTTCAACCGGTGTTTTTCAAGTTTTCTGTTCGATTCAGCTATCGGATCGGATAAGCATGTGAACCGGGTTCAACCGGTCAAACCGGCCGGTTTTTACGTAACCAGTGAATCGGGTTGAACCGGCCTGTTTGATGAGCCAAACCAAAACGACGCCGTTTTGGTTTGGATTTTTTTTTTTTCAAAAAATTTGATGGGCCAGCCCATCAGAGAGGCAACCAAAACGACGCCGTTTTGGGTGCCAAAACGACGTCGTTTTTGGACTTTTTCAATTTTAATAATATTTTTTGATATATTATAAAATGCTACAGTAAAAACCAGTCGGTTCAATCCGGTTTAATCTGGTTTTTTCGTCTAAGATTTACCGGTTTAATGTGTAAACGGTTCCGGACAGACCAGCATCTATAATCCGGTCGAACCCGGTTCAACCCTGTTGAACCACCAAATTGGTGAAAACGGTTCGCTGTCCGGTCCGGTTCTGATAACTATGGTTGGGTGTCTTTGTTTGTGAGCTTGCTTTAGTTTTCCGCAGGTAGTCTGACTACTTGCTTTGTACCTCTCTGTCATGGTGCTGCATGACATTTAATACAATTTTGCTTATTAAAAAAAAAATGATAATCATGATTATAGATTTTTAAAGGGAAAAATCTAATGTTGACATTATGAACAGAAAATTAATTAGAATTGAAATTAGAATAATTTGTCCCTTTTAGCAAAAGGGATGAGCTAAACCCAAATCTCTTCTCCTCTAGATCAAACTGCACCAAATTATCCTGCACAAAAGCTTTGTAGAAGCTACTCTCTAGAATGGTGAAGGAATTAACGGTGCTGATCTTGGTTCCACCAAACCCATTCTCATCAATGGTCAGGAGTGAGTGGGAGTTATTAAAGTCAACGATTTTCCCATTCACCTTGACCGCAGTGACATTCAGAAAATACTCGTCCGACGGTTGTTTGTCGTAGGATACTACACGGGTCCGACGTGTAGAATTAAGAATTCCAATGAAAGTGCAACACCTGTCCATTATATTTACTGATTTTTTAAATTAATTATTTCTATTGTTTTGACGTCTAAATTTGAATCTTCTTGATACTTCATAAATCACAATTTGATCTCATAAATTATTAATTAATTAAATAAAGCCCAAATGATAACATAAAATATTTAAGTTTATATATTTATTTCAACATTAATGATTTAATATTAATTATAAAAAGAGTTATGAAAATTTTAAATTAATTTAAAATATATTTAAATAATTTTGAATGGTCATGACCATGATTTTTTCATGCTTTAAAAAAAACCACGAATGATCCCATAAAAAGTATAAAACCCAATTTTAAAAAATTAAATAAAATAAGAAAAGTGGATATAGAATTATTTATCTCGAGATAGAGATTACGTTTTTGTAGTTTTTAATTTATTTTATTCATTATATAGAGTAAAAAAATTGAATTTATTTAAATAAGAAAAATAAAAAAGATGAGAGAGAGAGGAGAAGGAGAAGTATCGGGTTGGTTTGAATTTAATTGAGTACCCATACCCAAACCCAATTAAACCCATATATTTTAACTTAAATGGGTATATTATCCATTTATACCCGATTAAAAATTACACTAACTTATTTAACACCCATACCCACTTAATTTAGTTGGGTATGGGTACCCATTGGGTATGAGTAAAATTTTTACCACCCCTACTCTGAAGTAGTAGTTTAGAAAGACAAAACCTAGTTCAACATCTGCAACTCTATCATCTTATTCATCCAAAAAAATATTGGGAAACTCATAGCAAAGCATAAGGTCTCCAGATCAACCACGTATTTTTTTCAGGAAAAAAAAAAGCGGAGCCAGCTGTTTTCATACGTTATGCAGAAGATTGAACATTTTAACTAATTTCATGCACATTTATCAACTCTAGAATATTATACCATGTATTGATTTTATTTGTTTAACAAAACATTTAACAGTATACTCTTGTGTTTGACTCATTTGAACAAAAGCTTCCAAGAAGCAGATAGGTTACCTCAATCAGTAAAGGAAAAAAGGCATAAATGTATATCAGACAACATTCACTACAGAGTCAATGTGTTACTGGAAAAGAAGTGAGAGACAGAAACCCAGCTCAAACCAACATTAGTTAGACAGCCCACTACATGAAATTGGCAAATTTTCAACTTTTTTTCCTTGTCTAGTAAAACATGGTCCTAAACTACCAAGAAAATTTCTCCTTTAGCTAAACATTTGCATTAGGCTAACTGACACAGCCGCAAAGCCAACATACTGAAAAATTACAGCTTCCAACTGAAAGATTATCCAACAAACAAGTAGCAAAATTTGCTCATGCAACAAAATCCAAAAGGCAACATAAAATAACCAAATATGACTGCTATTTGGAGACAAAAAAAATTCAAACTGGTAAAAGATAGATTTTTTGCCAATTTGAGGTTCCTAAAATAAAAGCTAGTACCATCCAGCAAATGTTCGCTTACCATAAGAAAGTTTAAAACTTTAGAGCAACAATCAACATCACTAAACAAGATAAGAAAAGGGGGCACCTACCCAGAAAGGGAGACGATTAGAGATGGGGATATATGAAAGCTGAAGAAGGCAGGAGAACTTGTTGCAACCTCTAACAGCGCAAAATTAGACAAAAGGAACAGCTCATGGGTTTAAGATCATGAGTTAGGACTTGGAACTGAACTGTCTGGTTTATTTGGACCATTACAGCGGAACTGAAACCATGGCTCATCTCTGTCGAGGGGAGATGGAAGTTCAAATTACCACTGTGCCCTCCCTTTCTGTCTTGCTTCCACTCTCCCTCTCTCGGAAGTTCAAATTATCTATCTCCTCGGATATAGAAAAAAAAAAAAAAAAACAGTCGTGTGAGAAAAGAGTTACTCCCTCCGTCAATTTTTAATTGACGCGAGGAGAACAATTCCCAACCGTTGGAATTAATTGACACCCTTGTGCGTCGTGCCGTTTTCCCTCCGTTCTTTTACTTTTTTGCCCCTCAAACGACGCGTCGTTTACGTTAAAAAATGACATATCACACGACTTTTAGGTGGGAAACGAAATTCAAAGGAAAGAAAATCGATGGCGGCGAAATAAAATTCACAATTTCCATACCAACGCTTCCCTCTTCTTTCAATTCTCTCCCTCTCACTTCCATTTCCTCCCATCCGAAATAAAAATTTACCAGAAATGGAGAGAGTTTATTATCAGGATTCCCAAGAAGACAACTACTTTGAGTTTGATAGCGCTGAGAACATGGTTGTGCCAGACTCAATTGTCGTCGATGATACAGGGATGGGTTTGATTGAAGATGAAAAGGTCATATCTGACGAAATTATTGAAGATACGTATGAGAATGCAAGCTTAATTGAGGACGTTTATGGGCAAGAAGAGAGCTCAAGGTTGACGGTCAGTGGCGGAGAATCCAACGCAGGGGACAATGGGTCGAAGGAGCATCCTATTTTTAGGGTTTGTAAATCTGCAATCAGACTGAAAGAGGTAAAAGCAAAACCCCTTATGGATTTTGATCTTAATGAATTACCAATGCTGGATACATCTCCCTCTTTCTCTCCGAGGGTTGAGGAAATCCATAGTTTTGATTTGAATAAACTACCACCTGTTGATGGTGATGAAGGGAAACCCGAGATTTCAACAGTTGAGGTAGATGAAGAAAGAGACTTTGACGTCAATAAATTACCAACTGCTGGGTGTTGGAAGTTTTCAGATGGTGTAGACGAGAGGGAATTCATTCTAATGTTGCACATCCTTGTACCAGGTTTCCATTAGTAAAATTAATTAAGTTTTTGCATATAGGATTATGGTATTGAACAATTTTGCGTTATCGTTCATCATACCTTGTGTAAATTCTGGATTTACGTTGCCAGAATTTACAACATCCTGTAACTATGTGTATTATGGATTTTGTGCATTTTCTGAACAATTTCAGTATATATGAATATCATGAATATAAACTTATATGTTTCCCACTACAATCTTGAGTTTATGCTGCCCTCTAGAAATAGTTGTTGTTTTAGAATATGTGACATTCTGTGAGGTTTGATATGTGATTTAGTAGGGTTTGTGTTGCATACATAAGCGTTAAATATAACAGACATTAAGCAATTCTAAAACAAAAGTCTTTTATTGAAATTAAAGGTCAAGTACATAAAGGAGAGCATACATTCTAGTCCATCTTAGGGATTGCAGGAAGCTTGTTGGCAAACCTATTAGATGCCCTCACTGCAGCATGCATGTTGTTAAGGGACTGTCTTAGGGAATCCCTTTTGGCCTCCAACCTGCAGACAGTTTTGGCCAATGGGAGAAGGGCATTGCCCATGGTCAGGATGAACTCCTCTGCATCATAACAATGCTCATCATAGTGGTAAAAAACAACAGTCCTTGTCTCCTTCAGCCTGCGAATAATATCCTGCATTGAATCAATCTGCTATTGTGTGGACAACAACATACTCTCCATAGTAATCACATCTTTGTGGAGGGCAGTCCCAACGGTGCCTGCGATGTCTAGGATGTTTTCAACCTCACGTGCATCCATGGTGATTATGTTGGATGAAGAAGGCTGCGAGAAAGATGTAAAGAAGAGGGTTTTTGTAAAAAGAGTAGAAAGTAGTTTTTTATAGAATGCAGAGGAGGTAGTGGTTTTATAGAATGCATAGGAGGTTGGTACTCGTGTTAAACTGGTATGTTGATATGTCACCAAGCCTGTGTAAAGCTGGTAGATTCCAACTCTGCAATCTTGCATATCGGGACGATATAGATGAAGGTGGGGGTCCTCCTCCTGCATCTCCATTGTTTCACACCACGTGCATCTCATAAATTTTGCATCTTGGTAAAACAACATTGAATTCTTGTTTTTAATGACTGATTGGTTCCTGTTCGTTCAACCCCAGCCAGACATAGAATTAAATTGAAGACGACGTTGCTAATTTGCAAATTGCAGCTAGCTAGCCTTTTTCAGGATTAATTAATTAGACCCAATTGACATGATTCATGTGGCATGCATACTGTATATATTACACCTTTATACTGTTTGATGAAAATCCTCACTGAATTATTATTATCAATGATTTTAATTTCAAGAAGAAAACAACAAAAACTGTAAGTAACAGGTACCAATTCATAAAAAACTTGCATGCAATTCAATTATCCGGCCACCGTACGTACCACAGCGGTGCGTCTTGTAGGGTTGATGGGTAACCCAGAAATTCATGCAAAAACAAAGCCTATATCTAACCCTATGAATTGCGTTGCAGAGAAACAGAGCAGAGGAATACTGTGCTTGTTTTCATATGGTTGGGGCTTATTTGCTTCATCAATTTCTTGAAAGGTTCCTACAAAGTTAGACCGTACAATGTTACTTTTGAACCTTTTTTCCGCTTAAAGAAGAAAAGCTCAAAACAAAAACAGTAGACTTGGACTAGGTTTGATGATTTAGATCAGTAGCCACAGCTATACTAGCTATGGTGGTCTTAATTATAAAACAAAAGAACATAGAAACAGAACAGTTAATGAGCGAATGAATTTGTACCGTTACCTTTGGGCCTGCTGTTGTTCTTTGTCACTGGAAACGAAGAGGAAGGAAGCAGCTGCTGTAAAAAGTTAAAACTGTTAGAAAATTCAAAAAATACCAAAGATTTAACTAGAACACATGAACCAGAAAGATGAAGATGATATTATAGATGGAGATGAAAAGTATTTTACAGACACAAACTTTCTTCTTCTTCTGGAAAATTTCTGTTCTACAACCTTGTTTGTAGAACCGCACACAGAAATGATTTTCTTCTTTCTTCTTGTGTTGTCTACATCATGGTAGAATCCCACACAAGCTGAAGATGATGATGATGAGAGTGGTGACTTCGCACACTTTACTCAGTAAGTGGTGTACACTTCATCACTGTGCACACTCTTCTCCTCTCATTCACACAAACAAACATGATTTTTTGATTTGAGAGAGAGGTGTTTCAGAACTTCTTCTCTCTGGCAATGTGGGAGGGAACAAAGGTTCCAACCATCTTTTCTGCAACATGGTGGATGCATATTTATAGGCATTCCACCGACTTACTTTTTCTACATACTTCTACACACTTCTATTTTCTACACGTGGTACAACATTCTAGATTATTACAGTTGTGCACACCATTTAATGACACGTGGAAATTCTAGAAGACAAGTGCTACTGTTGATAACACTTGATGCCGCTTGATACCACTTGATCATGCTAAGGCTTGAGATGCCGCTTGATGACACTTGAGATGTCGCTTGATGCCTTGATGATGCCGCATGATGACGCTTGAGATGTCGCTTGATGCCTTGATGATGCTAAACTTGATGACATGGCTTCTTGATAACGCTGAGGTTGCCGCTTGATGATAACGCTTGCTTGCTGATATCGCCAAGTTGCCGCTTCTTTGTTAACATGCCTTTGACGCCAAGGTTGGAGATTCCAACATGATGACGCTTCTGTTTGATTGTTAACGCCAAGGTGGTGTTGATTTCAACAAAAACTCAAAACCGATGAATGATCTGAGAGAGTTGAATGATTTTTGATTGGTTAATTTTGACCAAAAATGGTGAGGAGAGGACCCCTACCATCCACTCTGTCCTCTCCTCTCTTCTTTATCACTGTAATTTTTTCTGAGTTTCCAAGAAAAAGAATGGAGTTACTGTACCCCGCAAATCTTGAGTTTTTGAATTATTTCTGTTTGGATTTTGCTGCTCTTCCTTCTTTATGTGCCTTGGTGAACTGAAAGAAGCCCATGTAATGAAATAATGACCCATGCTAAACTTGATGACATGGCTTCTTGATAACGCTGAGGTTGCCGCTTGATGATAACGCTTGCTTGCTGATATCGCCAAGTTGCCGCTTCTTTGTTAACATGCCTTTGACGCCAAGGTTGGAGATTCCAACATGATGACGCTTCTGTTTGATTGTTAACGCCAAGGTGGTGTTGATTTCAACAAAAACTCAAAACCGATGAATGATCTGAGAGAGTTGAATGATTTTTGATTGGTTAATTTTGACCAAAAATGGTGAGGAGAGGACCCCTACCATCCACTCTGTCCTCTCCTCTCTTCTTTATCACTGTAATTTTTTCTGAGTTTCCAAGAAAAAGAATGGAGTTACTGTACCCCGCAAATCTTGGGTTTTTGAATTATTTCTGTTTGGATTTTGCTGCTCTTCCTTCTTTATGTGCCTTTGTGAACTGAAAGAAGCCCATGTAATGAAATAATGACCCATGCTAAACTTGATGACATGGCTTCTTGATAACGCTGAGGTTGCCGCTTGATGATAACGCTTGCTTGCTGATATCGCCAAGTTGCCGCTTCTTTGTTAACATGCCTTTGACGCCAAGGTTGGAGATTCCAACATGATGACGCTTCTGTTTGATTGTTAACGCCAAGGTGGTGTTGATTTCAACAAAAACTCAAAACCGATGAATGATCTGAGAGAGTTGAATGATTTTTGATTGGTTAATTTTGACCAAAAATGGTGAGGAGAGGACCCCTACCATCCACTCTGTCCTCTCCTCTCTTCTTTATCACTGTAATTTTTTCTGAGTTTCCAAGAAAAAGAATGGAGTTACTGTACCCCGCAAATCTTGGGTTTTTGAATTATTTCTGTTTGGATTTTGCTGCTCTTCCTTCTTTATGTGCCTTGGTGAACTGAAAGAAGCCCATGTAATGAAATAATGACCCAAACAAAATTGTCAAATTCACTAGTAAGGCCCATAAGCTTCTTCGCATGGGAGAGTGAGGCCGCTGATAACTCATAATTTACGTGTTTTAAATTATAATACAGATCCTTCATTGATTTTTTTTAATGACACCGATTTCCCCACCTTTCAAGTAGTGCGCCGAGCAAGTAAGCCTTAGGCGGAAAAGCTATCCCCAACGGCCACAAGCCGACCTTTTAGTTCAAAAATCAAACTTAGTTTGTCCGTAAAACAACACTAACGAGAGATGACATAATGTTATACACCGAGTATGAAAAATTAAGCTTTCAAGCTTTGATCCAAACCCATAAAGGAGTAAAAATTAAATAAATTACTTTACTACAATCAAACTCTATATTACAAAAAATCACTCGATTTCGCTCGAGTCATATTGACCAAATACCCGAATAAGAAAGCATTTTCCATACCTATTGTTGGAATTTTCCATGAACAGCTCCCACAACTTGCCACGATGTGAATGAAAGCTTCATGCATCCCTTTGGCCACACATTCCTAATGCCCCCACCATTTAAAAATGAAGTCCCAAATATTGGAACTAATCCTGCAATGGAGAAATAAGTGAGCACCATCCTCTGTCTCTTGTAAACACAACGGGCATTGGATTTGATCCTCCCGCAACATCCCTCGTCTCGCAAGGAAACCCCTGGTGCAAATTCTATCCTGCAGTACTTGCCATAAGAATATTTGAGTTTTGGTTGGAACCCACTTGCACCATGCTGAGGCCAAGGTGCTATCCACATCAGCTCTACCCACCACCGCTGCAATACTTTATTGCTCACTGCCTGACCGCACGGAATAGCCGCCCGAGGTCGTACCCCGCCACCGAGATTTATCTACCTGTCCCTGCACAAGCAGATATCCATCATCTCTGACTCCTCAATCAATTCGTGTCCACTCTATCCCTTAGCCATCCAATGTACCACACCCAATCTCCTTCATGCCAAACACCCATGTCGCCTACCATCGCCTCATTATTGAGCGCCAGCTCTTATAGAACTGGAAAGCGGTCACGCAACGGCATGTTTACAGTCCAAGAATCATGCCAAAACCTTGTCGACATCCCATTACCAATTGACGACTGGACTCTACTTACCCAAAAAGAATTAGGTTCTTCCACTAGCTGAGAGATACCTTTCCATATATTCGAAACAACTCTCCTGGGAGCATTTCTTTCATACTCTGATCCGCATACCCATACTCCGCCTTGATCACATTCCACCAAGCACCACCATGACCTGTTTTCTACAAGCGTCCCTATACCCAAACCTCCAAACACAATAGGTCTCACTACCTTTTGCCAAGCCACTTTGCTAAGATGGGATCTTTCTCCCATACTTTGATTGACAAGGTTTCATACGACAATGCAATTTTTTTGCCATGAGCTGACCATCCTCAGTCGAAATATTCACCCTAACTCAGACTTTTGAAAATTCACCCCCGTAGTCCCGAAAATGCATCAAACCATCTCAAAACCCGTTTAGTATTGAGCAAACCCTCCAAATCATTCTCAGTAAAAATGTTACTCATCAAACCATCGATACCTGCCTCCCAATTTGCATCCACCTCCTTCAATACCGAATTACCATATTGTGTTGATACTCTCTTGGCGTGCGGTGCACTACGAGCCCGCTGTTTCATCCTCATATTTTGTCTTGCATCGAAGTTAACCAACTCTGATGTGCCTCCTGGCAACCGAGAAGTCTCCGGAGTATTCATTGGTGATTTTACTCCCACCGAACCATCATCATCATCCGAGTCTTCAAAATTAACCTCAAATTCATCAATACTAGAATCATCACCCTCCACCTCATCTTTACTCAAATCCTCAACATATGGTTCTTCCACGCAATGGACACGGGACCAGGTATCCCCTACCTTGACACGTAGAGAAACGTCAATAGCTGTGAGCGACTTTGAAGACACCAAAATCCTTGCCACATCAAATCTTTTTTTGCCTAAATTTGGGGTATCCGCTGCAACGAAACCACCCAAAGAATCCCCTAGCCGCTTAAAAGTATTAAGCCCCCATGACACTAGAGGGATGCCAAAACAATCAACCCACACTAGTGGACCTGACGCTTGCACACCACTATCCCACGGTTTTACTTAGACAAAATGCTCGTCAAACGCCTGTTTCCCACTAAGCAAGGTTTGTTTCATAGTTTCCGGGCTTGCAAATTTCATTAACACTAAAAGACCACCCATAACCTTAGTTTTGCATGGGATTCTTTCTCGCGCCATTAACCCGTCAAGCCAAGTCACAGATTGTAAACTTCTCACAATCCCAACTGCACAGGCTTGTAACCATCGTTTGTTCTCCCCCATCACCTCAAGATCAACATTCTGTTCGTTCTCAATTTCCTCCACACGATCAGGCCCCGAGAAGTATATCCTATAGTAATCTTGGGTATCTCCTCCTTAGGAGTTGCCGTTGTCTCAAGTTCCACTACCGAAACCACATTAGGCTTATCAGCTCTCATTTTCTCGGTCACCACTTTTGATGGCCCTTTTTTGACCGAATATTTCCGGACACACCAATTCCCTGTACCCCACCATTTGATCTTGGTCGGCGTACTGAACCATGACAGTAACTTCCAAAGATTTCACTAGCTCCAACCTTAAGGCTGGAAATTTCCTTAGCCAAAAGGTACCATGGATTGGGCACCTTCACGTACCTTACAAAACCAAACCGCTTCACCCTCTTCTTTCCTCTTCTCGAAACAAACACATTCTTGACCTTCCCTGGGGTGGAAAACTTGGGGAATCCTTCAAAATAAAACACGAAAACAGTTTCTGATAAATCCCTACCAAGTTGATCTTGTCTGGGCCCTAATCTTCTAGGGTTAAACACCGAAACCCTTTCCTCCTGTCTAGGTTTAGTCTGATTCACATTAGCAATTCTAGATATCCGTGCCAATAACCCTAATATCATTAATAGTGGTAAAGGTCATTTTTTATCTCCTGATTGACTGGACTGACCTATTAGGTTTGGTTTTAGCTTCATTTTTAATTGGGACAATTCAATTGTACCTATAAAAAATGAACAAAATATTCAATATTTAATTTATTAAGTATATTCAATATTTAACTTATTAAATAACTATTGTCTAAAATAGCCTTATATATTAAATAGTCTTTTGTATAATTTGAAAATATAAATATAGCTATGCGCTATTATTTGAGATATAAATTATAATTACGAGGAGTTATATAGAGTGAAAAATGAATGAGTGAATTATTTTAATATTTGTAAAAAAGAAAATAAGAGATAATACAAAAAATAAATTTCATTTTTGCTAATATAAATCTCACTATTATCGTTTTGTCCCTAAACTATAAATTAACGTTGAGTGAAATGTCAGGGGCAGCAATAGGTTGATTGAGACTTAATATACAGGGTGCCTGCAGATATGTAGGCTGTGGATATAATGAAGGAGAAATATAGCTGCATCTTTTTTAACAAGTCACAAACATTTTTTTACTGTTTACTGCACACACAGATATAGTTGTGTAATATGATCCCTAGCTCTTCCCTTCCACTGGCTATTAACACCTGGTTATATCTATTTATCACAACTCGTATGTTATTTGTGCCTTTTTGTCCTGGCATGGTGCTTTATCTTATCTGTGTCTTGTTTAGGAGCGTGAAGAAAGTCGTAAGCGTTTGAAAACTGAGCGTTCAGATGATAGACCTGTGCATGTCTCTCGGCAGCCAGTCAATGACCAATTCTTTCAATCTAGTCACTACAAGTCCTATGATAAATCTAAGCTTCCTCCTGGTAGCTTCTTCTCTATTTGATTTTCTTTGTTGTGGATGTACTTTGGTGGTTGTCCGGCTAATTTAGTTCCTTGCAACCCCAGGTTGGTTGGATTGCCCGTCAGCTGGTCAAGCAATTGCTTGTATAATTCCTTCTAAGGTACCACTAGGTGAATCTTACAATTACAGTATTCCACCTGGGAAAAGATGCTCGTTTAAACAAGTTATTCATCAGCAGAGAGTTTTAGGAAGAACAGTAAGCTCCTTGAATCATTTTTTTTGTCTCTCCTCTAATTCCTACTAAATCTCTTGCATTATTAGATGAAATAGCAGCTTCTTGTGCATGTTGGCAATGTTATATTTTCTCACTGATAGTGCATAATTCACTCAAGTTCAATTGGCAAAGCTAATTCTGTTTCCAAACATTCTCAAAGAAAAATGCTTTATTTTTACGCACATTAAGCTGTGCTTGTGCTTATATGTTTTTTTTTTTTAATAAGCAGAGAATTTTATTACTCGGTCATAAGAATTATGACCGAAAAGCCAGATAGCTAGAATACAGGGGAGGGATCAAGAGGAGACAGGAAAATGAGCCACACAAGAAGGCCTAAAACCAGGCTATATTAGCCGAAGTCCTCCCCACGAATATAACCAAGAAGAGGAGTGCAACAACTGCACTGCATTGTAAGGGAAAGAAGGGTCCCTACTTCTCAACCAATTCCGCCAAGAAGAGAAAATAAGGTTGAGAGTGCGAAATACAGAGAAATTCTCATTCTGGAAGATCACCCTGTTACGCTGAAGCCAAATATTCCAGATGATCGCATAGACCAGCATCTTCCACATCTCCCTGGCTTCGATTTGGTTAGCCAAAAACAGCCCGTTCCAGCTCTTCCATAGATCTGAAATGTTCCTTGGAAGAACCCACACAATGCCCGCCCAACGCAAGATATAGTCCCATACTGGATTAATTATCCTACAATGGAGTAGAAGATGGGAAGATGATTCCTCCATATCTGCACAGAAGGGGCATAAGCTGGATTCCCTCGGAAGCATGTTGCGAATCCTTAAAAACTCTCTCGACACAATACGATTTTGAAGAGTAAGCCAAACAAAGAATTCTACTCTGTAAGGAACCAATTTACTCCAACACGAAGCCAAAAGGGAGTTTTCAGATCCACCAAACATGTGAGATTCCATCCCCTGACAAAAGGAACTAATAGAGAACTTTCCATTAGCTTCAAGCTTCCACGTCAAGGAGTCAATTGTAGCTCCCGCCGACGGTGTGATTAGCAAATCTTCCAGGTTACTCACTTCATCCACCTCCCATTCAAATAGACCTCTTCGCCAATTCCAACCCCAAGCCCACATATCACCTTGCCATTCCCCGAAATCACTTACTACCCCTAACTGATTCAGGGATAGAGAATATAGACGAGGATACCGAAGAGCCAACGGGACTTGCAATGCCCATAGATCCCACCAGAATTTGCAGTTATCTCCGTTGCCTAAATTCAATTTGGAATTTGCGGACCAGAAGCTGAATAGGGAATTATTCCGACCACATACCCGCATAATGTCTCCCCATATCGGAGAAAACAGGACTCGATCTTTTATCCAAAAGTCCCCCAACGTTGTAAAGTTATACTGCTTCTGAACCATCTCTACCCAAAGCTTCCTCTCATTTATAAGCAGCCCCCAAACCCATTTTAACAAAAACGCCTCATTCCTGGTTTGAAGACGGCCAATGCCCAGACCTCCTTGTTCCTTCGGCCGAACGGCCACATCCCAATTGACCTTTGCTAAACCTCTCGAAAGCTCATCCCCGCTCCAGAGAAACCTTCGCATGATACGCTCGCATTGGAGAACGATACCTTTAGGCATACGGAAAATGGACATGTTGTATATAGGAATGCTAGCAAGCGCTGATTTGATGAGAGTCACCCTCCCACCCACAGAGAGCAGGGCGCCTTTCCAAGTCGACAATTTTTTCCTCAAAGCCTGAAGCAAAAAGTCCCAACTGGATAATCTCCTCGGGTTCATCCCTACGTAGGAACCTAGGTACTTGAAAGGGAGGGATTCGAATTTATATCCAGATCTGCGGGCCATTGTCTCTCCTGACTGTTTGACAATGTTGATTCCCACTAAGGAGCTTTTATGAAAGTTCACTTTCAAACCCGAAAAAGCGTCAAACCAACGCAGCAGACCTTTGACGCACTGAATTTCCGCCTCATCATTACTGACAAAAACTAAGGTATCATCCGCAAACTGCAGATGGGAGAGATTCCAACCCGCCTCTATGTTGCCTAGGCCCCTCAAAAGCCCGGTCGTCTCTGCCCTACGCAATAGCTGATGTAGACCCTCTGCTGCAATGTTAAACAGAAACGGAGACATGGAGCAACCTTGTCTCAATCCTCGCCCTACCCCAAACTCTGCCGAAGGGGACCCATTTATCAAAACGGAAACTTTAGCCGTACTCAAACACTGCTGAACCCATCTACGCCATTTTGCACTGAACCCCATGAGGCCTAGGACTTCATCCAAATAACTCCATTCTACTGAATCATAAGCTTTCTCAAAGTCAAGTTTGAAGAGGTACCCTTGCTGTCTGGATGACTTAAGATGATGAGCGACCTCATTAGCAATCATAACGCAATCCAGTGTCTGTCTCCCTTTAATAAACCCATGTTGGTTATCGCTAACTACCGAAGTGATCACCGACCCCAAACGATTAGCTAAAATTTTGGAGATGATCTTGTAATAACTGCTGACCAGACTGATTGGCCGGAACTCACAGAACCTCTTAGCAGAGGCAACTTTTGGAATAAGAGTAAGGAAAGAAGAGTTTGCACCTTTTGGAAAATTCCCCGAGCTGAAGAAACCCTTAACCAACAAACAAAATTCTGCACCCATAAAATCCCAAGAATTTTTAATGAAACGCATGGAGAAGCCATCTGGACCCGGGGATTTATCACCTGCACAACTCTTCACCGCTTCCCAAATCTCAACCGTCGATACCTCCTTATCTAAACGAGAAACCTCATCAGCATCTAGCTTTGCAAAGCCCAAGTCCTGCATCTGAGGTCTATTCCACCTTTTAGCCTTGAAAAAGTTCGAGTAATAACTGGCAGCTGCTACCTTAATGTCACTAGGATTTGTGAGTCTGCCGACATCAGAGGCAATATCAGATATGTTATTCCTCCTGCTAGTGACTTTAGCTGAGAGGTGAAAGAATTTTGTGTTTCGGTCACCTTGAGAACACCATTTCATCCTAGCTTTTTGCTGCCAAAAACTAAGGGCCCTGCCCTGTTGATCCCACAAGGAAGCGTTGATGCCTGCTCTTTCTTGGATTTCCTCTGAAGTCAAATCCCGAAAGTCCGCTAACCTGTCAAAGGAATCCGATTTATCTTGAAGCTCTTGGAGTCTTACTTCTACCTTGCCGAAGACCTCACGATTCCAAACACGGAGTTTGTCTTTCATCCATCTCAGTTTTCTTATCAGCTGAAAGTCTCCGGGATATGCAGTCCCAGCTTCCATCCAGAAATTACAAACTGTCTCTTTGAATCCTGCCACCTCTCACCATGCTGAAATATCCCTGAAAGGTTTCGGCCCCCAGTCCATTAGATCCTTACAAAGAAGAAGAGGCACATGATCTGAAGAATTGCGACCCATGGAGGTTAACTTTAAATCTGGGAATTGAACAAGCCATTCAGAATGGATCAGAACTCGATCAATTTTACTCCTACTAATAGCATTCGCCCAAGTAAACCGACGCCCATGCAATGGGAGATCCTGAAGAGAACAGGCATCCACCCAATCCTGGAAATCTCTCATCCCTCTCGTTAATTCTCTTCCATGTAATCTCTCCGACGGACGTAGAACTTCATTAAAATCACCCGCAACTAAAACCGGGACCCTACAATTTCTAATCAGAACTGCTAACTGATTCCAAAGCTGGGCCCTATTGATTTCATCAGAGTACGCATAAATGTTAAGAATGGCACATTTGAAATTAGCTTCTTTCAGGCTGCCTTCTAACCAAACAAATCGGTCACCACATTCTTTCCTGGTGACCTCAAAAATTCCAGAATCCCACATCGCAATCAAACCTCCTGATCTACCGGAAGCCGGGACACACTCCCACTCAACATCTCCACTTCTCCACATAGAACTAATGAAGAAATCGTTAACAACGGTCCTTTTTGATTCTTGGATAAAGACCACCCCTAACCTCTCTCGAACGATGCATCGTCTGATAAAACGACGCTTGGCAAGGGATAGCAGCCCCCTACTGTTCCAGGATAAAAGTCTAATCATCTACACCACCAAACCTCGCGAACCCCCCACCTCTTCAAGGTCTGAAATTGGCCAACTCACCCTCAAATCGTTCTCTGTCAAAGGCCTTCATTGCCTCCTCGTTAGCGAATTCAGTAAGAGATAAAGATTTCCCCAATTGCCAAACATCCCCCTCCAACATTATCCCATCCACTTGCCTGTTCATGTTACTAATACCTTCGTCATCAACTCGAGATACCTCAACTATAGAACCCACTGCAGAACAGGCTGATTTCAAGCTACCTGTATTCCCCACTAACTTCTTCACCTTCCCAGATTTTTTTCTCAAGGTGATTAAAGAAACTTGAGGAGCACCAACTGGAATAGGACATTCCTGGAAGGTAGAAGTAGACTTTAATTGTACCGCTTCCGACTCCGCTCCAACCTCACCGCCGTCAACATATTCTTCTACGACATCTGGTACTCCTCTACTATCAGGAATGATAGCCCTTTGAATCTCCTCTTCCTCCTCTTCCAACTCTTCCTCCAGTTCCACACCAACCATCCAATCGTGATAGGAAATGGAGCCTTGCATGGGTTCCTCCTGGCATTGGACCTTGGAAACCTCCCCCTCCACCTTCACAGATATTTCTCGATCTACTATGTTACTAGAGGTTGAAATCAAAAGACGGGCAACGTCAAGTCTTTTTTTCAAGGTGGTACGCTCATCAACCGCTACCAAACCTCCTAATTTTCTACCCAAGGCCTGGAAGGTGTCTTGACCCCAAGACTGAATGGGAACCCCCACACAATGAACCCAACACAATCTGCCTCCGTCCAAAAGAGACTCTTTCCAAGGAAGGACTTTTAAGAATAAATCTTCAATGTCAGGATTTACATCCGCCAAGGCCGTTTCTAGCCCTTGTACACTCTGAAATTCCAAGAGCACTAGACCGCGACCCATCAGTCTAGTTTCGCAGACCCAACCCGATTCCATCACTAGGTCCTGAATGTCTGGGATGTCTTCAGCGCGCCTTAAAATACCGACTGCATTCCGAGCCAACCAAGATACATTGCCTTCTGGAACCTTAAGTTCCACTGCCTCCTCTACCTCGCTTGACGATTCCGCTTCTGCAACTGAACAGACCGGTTCTTCCTCTTGGATCGGGGTGCGTGCAGGTATCTGAGAGGACTTAGGGATGTTAGACTTGTAGGCAACTCCAACTCCCCTACGATTCCCCGCCTTCCCAGAAATTCCCTGCTTGTGTCTCCCAAATTTTTCAAGTCTGCAGCGCATCGGAGAAGCACCAATAAATTGGTTGTCAAGAGCATGTTCCAATTCCTTGGGATTTCCCACTTTATCAAACCGGATAAAGCTATATCTTCTCCCTGCCTTATTTCTTCGCCTTGGGATAAAGACATCACGAAGGCAGCCTAACCCTTGGATCTTCCACCTCCTGCTGATCAAATACCACAGAGCTCGGTTGTCAACATGATTGGGGAGATTTTCCAAATAGTAAGTCACGAGTTTGGTATCCGACGATTTAACTCCAAGCATGCCGGGATGGCGGATTTCACCTGCCCCAAAGCTCATGCCGAAGGAATGCTCTTGATCCACTTTTATTCCGCCTAACCACAGAGAATCAAACCACTGACTACAACTTCTCCCCGCAACCGTCTTCTGCTGACTCCATCTACCACTTAATCCAACAGAAGCATCGGTGCCTCTCGACTAATAAGACTAGACTCTATCCTGCAGAAAAAATACAAAAGGGCCCACGAAGTCCCTTCAAACCAATCAAAGGAAACAATGCCGAACTGAAGTCTACGACGACTGATGGTGAAGGACGACCAGATCAAGCTATAAGACCCCTGATTAGGAGAAATTTTGTCCGGAGTTCTACGGTTCGAATGAAAAAGAGGTGAGAAGCGCCGGCGATGATGAAATTGTAAATGGACACCAGGAACGTGACCGGAACGACGAGACAAGAAGAACGCCGGAGACGGCGAAGCCAACGGAGGTCGGGGTGGGCCACACGCGCCGGCGCGTGGGAATGGCGCCGCGACGCTCCGGCCGCGTGTGGCGGCGCGTGCGTGGCCGGAGTGGGACGCTACCACTTGCCGCCGCCTCGGTTCAACCTTCTGCTTCCATCTGAGCTGGAGGTGAGAATCACAGATGGCTGGAAAACGGTCCTTCGGCGATTATAAGACTTGGATGAAAGAGAGAGTATGAATAGGACTGGACAAAATCTAATTTGCTACAGTAAAAAGTGAGAGGATTGTTTGAAACATTAGTAATAGTTGATTGAGTAAAATTCTTTTTCCAAATTCAATATGAGGCTTGTGCTTATATGTTACGAGACAGAAAGCATTGCCTGTCTGCATTGATTCTGCATAAATAAAGGGATGGAACATTACCTTCCTCTGCAGCAAACAGTATTGATGAAATGATGTTTTAATTTTTATTTGCTGGGTTTTCAGCTTGGTTTGGTGATTGATTTGACGAACACGACATGCTATTATTCAACAGGAGATTTAAAAAAGGAAGGTATTAAGCATGTAAAGGTAAGACATCGGACACAATACCATGTTTGTTGCTGGGACTTCAAATTTTTTACTTCTGTATGCTGCTTACTTATGTTAATTTGATTTGTTACCAATTGTTAGAACCGTAACAATCAAAGATCGAAATCAATTTAGATTTGCATGAATTAAACGGAATAACTGAATGTGGAAGCGTACCTGATGATGATGCCATGATCTTGAAAAATCCGGGAACAAAGGTCTTCTGGTGGATCGTTGCCTTGGGCGTATGGGTACCCTGCGTTCTCTGTCTTTTCTGAAACGCTCTGTTTAGTTTTTCTTTTACAAAGAAAACCTACTTTTTCCTTATGCGTTAAAACAAAAAAACTTTTCCTTATATATGGCAACTTCCACCAGGGACCAAATCCCAATTATATTTAACTTATATTAATTACAAATTGACCCATCAACAATTGTAATTAACCCGGTACTCTGCACAAATACTGAATGTGCCCCCACACTGTATTAATTAGACGATTGGACCCCTTAATTTTATTAGATCATCAATTTGGTCCAATTAACTTTATGTTAACAATATGTTATATAACAGTACACACATAACATATGCGTCTATATGTTCCAGAGTGTACGAACGGTACTAACGCATTAGTCTCGTTGTCCAAATTCTAACAATCTCCTACTTGGACAACTACACAATATGTGTTCCTTATAGTACCTCCCCTTAACTTTATTAGATCATCAATTTGGTCCACACACTGTATTAATTAGACGATTGGACCCCTTAACTTTATTAGATCATCAATTTGGTCCAATTAACTTTATGTTAACAATATGTTATATAACGGTACACACATAACATATGCGTCCATATGTTCCAGAGTGTACGAACGGTACTAACGCATTAGTCTTGTTGTCCAAATTCTAACAATCTCCCACTTGGACAACTACACAATATGTGTTCCTTATAGTACCTCCCCTTAACTTTATTAGATCATCAATTTGGTCCAATTAACTTTATGTTAACAATATGTTATATAACGGTACACACATAACATATGCGTCCATATGTTCCAGAGTGTACCTGATGGCTGTGTGTTCCAGAGTGTACCTGTGTTCTCTGTCTTTTCTGAAACGCTCTGTTTAGTTTTTCTTTTACAAAGAAAACCTACTTTTTCCTTATGCGTTAAAACAAAAAAACTTTTCCTTATATATGGCAACTTCTACCAAGGACCAAATCCCAATTATATTTAACTTATATTAATTACAAATTGACCCATCAACAATTGTAATTAACCCGGTACTCTGCACAAATACTAAATGTGCCCCCACACTGTATTAATTAGACGATTGGACCCCTTAACTTAACTTTGTTAGATCATCAATTTGGTCCAATTAACTTTATGTTAACAAAATGTACGAACGGTACTAACGCATTAGTCTCGTTGTCCAAATTCTAACAATCTCTCATTTTCTGTTCAGCTTAGTTGTCTTTTATTACTGATTATTTATTATTGTTGAATTTCCGAGTCCCTCTAGTGATGATATTGTCCGCTTTGGGCCAACACTCAGCCCTCACGGTTTTTTCGGCCTCCTTCCAAGACAACCTTAACATTAACATGACAAGAACCAAGCCCAAAAGGCCTCATCACTTTGCAAGGGCTCCCACCACATTTATATTTGGTTTTCACAAGCCTTTTCTTTCCGATGTGGTATTTAGTTTGCTTCAACCAATAATTATGGTAACTTTTTGCTCACTTTTGCAGGCAATAATTTTTTTTGTTGATGCTCGGGCTCCAGGAATCTATAAACCAGACTATATTGATGCGTTGTACACATTCTATCATGAAAGAAAGCCGGAAATGGTAATTTGCCCATCAACCCCTGAGTGGAAAAAGTCTTCTGAATTTGATCTCAATGGTGAAGCAGTTCCAGATGATGACGACGATGGAGGTTCAGCTGCTACTTCTCAGGTATTTGCAGTTTGGTGTAAAATCAACTGCTTGTTTGATGGTAGAAGCTTTGACATTGCTCGAATTCTATTCTAGGATCTTGTTTCACATCACTTTTGTTACAGGGTAATCAGGAAGTGGAGGTTAGAATGACAAATGATGATGTTCTGGGAGATGAAATACCTCTTGATCAGCTGGCTGCATTACGGCAATTCTGCTATCAAACGCTGAAGCTTAATGCTCCGGTAAGGATGCTTTTACACCATTTCTTAACACCTCACTGTTTGTTACCAGTTTTAATTTGGTTTGTTTTGGAGCTCTCAAATTTTAGCAGAAATCATGTTTCACTGGAGACGCAGTTTATTGTATGTACTGTCTTGGTCGTGCTGATTATTTTTTACATATGTTTCGCATCACATACCCTAAGTTAGTGTCGGTTATTTGACAATCTATTTAGTACTGCTTAATGCAAGACGTATAGAACTTGATTGTTGGGACCTAAAATATGGCGTCTGAGTTGTTAATCTTTTTTTACTCCATTTGTAATTGGGCTAACTTCGTATTCATTCATTCTATTATGGTCATGATTTTCTGACATTGTGTTTGGAATTCAGGTGAGAGGAAACCCACAATTTCCAGGGTCGCACCGGTTTCTCTCAACTGGTATTGTCTGCATTTTCTTTGATAATAGCTTGTCTGTGTTTGTTCTCAAAGTGTTAGCTTCTCGATCTTACTTTGTTGAACTAGACCACCTCTTGTTGTGATGGAGTAGAATGTAATATTTGTTGATATGCCATGGCTGCAACAAGGAGAATAATGTGCAATGGTGTGAATTTTGCACGCAAAATGAATATGAAACTTATCCCTGTATTTTCTTTTCCATCATAATATGCACAATTTTAATGCACCTGACTTCTTGGTCTCGCTTCATGGGAATGGAGCATCATTCCCCCCCTGAATTTCTGTTTGTGGTATGCAGGGATAATTTACAGCTGCTGAGGCAGCGTTACTATTATGCAACGTGGAAAGCTGATGGGACGCGATATATGCTGCTAATCACAATGGATGGGTGTTATTTGATTGATCGCAGTTTCAATTTTCATAGGGTTCAGTTGAGATTTCCCTGCAGAAGCACAAATGAAGAATGTATATTTTGTCTCTCATAGGATGCTATCTGGAACTTGAGAACTATGATAATATGGTTTCTTATAGAATTGATTTGCAATATGACTCCATTTCTCTTTTCCTTTAAGAGTATACCTGTCAAGACTCACCACTTCACATTACTTGATAGAGAGATGGTCATGGACAATGTGCCAGACTCACAGAAGCAAGAGAGAAGATACCTAATGTACGATATGATGGCTATTAACCAAGTATCTATTACAGAGGTAGGCTTTACTGCAGAAGTTACACAAGTCATGTTGTGCTTTGTCCAGCTGCTGCCTATCTATGACATGATTACACTATTTGGATGCTTGAAGCATTGTTTATGCATTTGGTTGTAGTTGTGCAAGATGAAGCACATAGATGGAATGCTTTAACCATCTATTTTGACTACAAAGAACTTCTGTAGTTATTATTACCCCCTTAACTTATGTTGGATCTGTGCAGATGCACTACCTTACAGTACTGAACCTGAGTTGTTATAAAGACACGCTTTGTAGTTAGAAGTGCAAATTGTAGGAAATTGTAAAATCATGCAATTAGATGAACATCTCAGATCTATTTCCAAAATAGACACTAGAAAGTGTGAACTTTCATTATCAAAAGTCAGCAATATATGTTGTCAGCCACTTTTCACCTCTGTACTGTACTATCCATGTTCCATCCACTCAATAAAAGTTTTGGTGATATCAATTATTTTGCAGCGGCCTTTCCATGAACGATGGAAGATGCTAGAGAAAGAAGTCATTGAACCTCGTCAGCGTAGGAATCCTATTATATATATGAGCTGGAGCCATTCAGAGTATGCATTGAAGCAGAGCCTGTTAAGTCATGCAATAGCCTTATTGGATTTTAGTTTATTGACGAATGATTGGCCGTGTCATTCACCAGGTGAGGAGAAAGGATTTTTGAGAATAACTCAATTTATTATAAACAGCTATAAAACAGGGTGTAACTTATGAAAAAAATTAGCCAGAAAGTATATTAATTATTTCTTCTTTTTGTAAGATGATAAAAATTCAAATTTCATTTTTCATTTTATTACTTCTGAAACATGACCATACAAAACAAAGAGAGCTTGGTGTAATATTTTGGATTCGAAGCTTAAGAAAAAAGAGAGCTTTTGATAAAATGAAAAAGAAAAGAAACATGTAGCTATTAAAAAGGAGATACCCACTTACTATTCTACACTTCGAGTGCTGCGTGTCTCGGTACTCTCTTTCTTGATTTCCCATGCATGCCGAAATTCCTGAACCAATGCTTGTTAGAGATGACCCAGCTTATGATTACTATGTTTGGTTTTGTACCCAACTCTCAAAATCTGATGGAACTTGAGATATTAAAGGTATTTATGATTTTATCTTAATCCGTCGCCCATGGTTGAACTTGAACTCAGTGAATTAAGTAGCATCTTCACAATGATCTGTAAAGTCATAAAAAATCAGATTTTAACAGATATGGCGGCCCACCAATGCCATATGCGGCCCACCATCATTACCGTAACAGAAATCTTTCATCAGGCCGTTAACTTAATCACCCGCCGCACCGACACCAGCTCCACCGTTATTTTACCGCGTAACGAAACAAAAATAAATAACAGAGAGCTTGGTGTAATATTTTGGATTCAAAGCTTAAGAGTTCATCGCTACCATGGCTTTTGAGTGCATCCGTCTCAACACCGCCAACGTCGTTCAGTCACTGAACCAGATTTTGCAGACAAGCAGAATCAGTGCGTTCGTTGTCGATCTGTTTTGTGGCTCTGCTTTATCAATTGGTAAAAAATTGGAGATACCCACTTACTATTCTACACTTCTAGTGCTGCGTGTCTCGGTACATTTGTCTTACAATATAAAATACGAATGAGGGGTATTTTTTTCTAATTCGCTCATTTAAATTGCTACTTACTTTTCATTTATATTTATGAGATTCGTTACTACCTAAATCTTTAAAAAAAAAAAATACCATTAAAACATTATATAAAATAATCAGGACATAAAATTGTTAAATTTATATTCTTACTTAGTGGTTATTTATTAAAGATATAAAAAACACGAAGGGTCTTTTCTTTAAAAGTCTATTGCACCCTTAAATTATTATTTAAAAATCTATTACACCTTTAAGTTAATTTTTTATTTATTAATAAATTAAAAACTTATTTATTAATAAATTAAAAACTCCAATTGGTCTTAACCTACCAAATAACACTCAAATCAATAATTGAAGCCACCGGATGAAAGCATGGAAGAATATGGGAGGAGAAAATAAATTGACAGAGGCCGAGGTTATACATATAACCACGAGAAGTTTAATTAATTAATTATTTAATAACTAATAAAATTAAGATCCATATGTGTGTTCGAGTGTATGTGCATATTTATTTATTTAACTCCAATGTATTGATTGTAGGTTAATTTCTTAATTAATTGTCTAGTATAGACCTTTATTCAATAACATCATTCCTTCCGGAATAGGTGTCATTTATTAAAAGAAGAAAGCGAAATTGGTTGTTTAAATCTCAACCAGTTTTTTTTATGAATATCAAAATATATGATTAATTAATATTTTAAAAATAACAAATTGATTCAATGTTAACATTATTCAGAAGGACTAATACTAAACTATATAATAAATATATATTACTTTTTCTAATATGCAGGGAATATAGAAGTTGAACAATCTATTTCACCTTTACATACGTTAAAAATGTTCTCAGTTATGACTACTATGGTGCAAAACGATTTCATTCGAGCCACTGACATTTTATTGTCAAAATGGACAAGTTAAATTGGCGCACACACATTATGATAAGGATTTGCTAGAAATTTATATATCACAATCGAAAAAAACGAAAGAGTTTCGTATAAGATTAGAAAATATAACAGTATATTCGGGTTTACATCATTTGGTGTAAATTATTTAAAGCTCAAGGTCAAGCATACCACAATCTTCATGGATTGGTGCCCACAGAGAATAATCTAGTGTATTTTCAACTTCATTTTTATGATACTCATAATGAGCTACACAATAGGATGAGAATTAAAAGGGTAGTAATTTTGAAACGCAGCTGCTACAGTGTCGCGATTTCTCTCTCGCCTTGGTGGCTGCTGCGGCTTCCTCCGGTCAGCCCACTGCTACCGGAGTCCAAAATACCAGTCACCCACTGTGACTGGCGTATTAAATCTTCCTCTCTTCTTCCCGATCTCGTTGGTTTTGTCTTCTCTCCCTTCGATCCGGTCGTCCTCGGTTGCTGCAGATCTGCGGCTTCTTTTGTATTTCCGGTGGTTTTAGGGCTATGTCGGTTGGTGGTTGGTACCCGGCGTTCTTCAGACCGGGTGCTGCTTACTCGGATCGATTAGTTTGGGCAACCGGCATTATTTCTTCTCTGTTTCTTCTTATTTGTTTTCGGATTTCATTTTTTCCTTTGCTTGTTTGGGTTTGGTTGGTTTGAAGGGACTTCGTGGGCCCTTGTTTTTTTTGTTCTTCTGTGTTGTTGTTCCGTTGTTGGTTGTAGTGGTCGGGTTGTTGTTTTCGGTTGGCTGTTGTCGATGGCAGGGTAAAAAACGTTTCGGAACGGGGTTGCTATCTCCTCCAAAGAGGGTCGATTGAATGAGGAAATCACCTATTATCTAGAGAACTTACCCTCCCACGTGGACCATAAAGCTCTCCGTTATTTGATCACGCGTCGTTGGAAACTTCCTCATTTCGGGGCTTTGGTAGATGTTTTCATTCCTCTTCGTAGGAACAGAGCTGGGAAGAGATTTGGCTTTGTTCGTTTTGATTGGGTTAGCAACAGAATTGATATGGAAATTGCCCTTGACAGGCAATTTATTGGTGCTTCAGCTATTAGAAGCAGTTTGGGCAGGCGGGGTAGGAGAGCAGAGAGGTCTAAACAGAGTCGTTCGCTTCCCTCGAATCACTCTTTGTTGAAAAATTCTGGCTCTAGCCATGGGGTGAAGGTTGCTTCTTCTGCTACCGGGAACGGTGGCGGTTCTAGTGGCGGTACTGAGGCTAGGTCGTTGGCTGATGTGGTGAGGGGGGAATCTCGGACTTTGAAGAGGAATGACAGTAGTACAATCAGGGAGGAAGGGGTTTCTTCATCGGGTATTTTAGGTTTGGAGATTCCGGCGGACAACAAAGACTGGCTAAAGAAGAGTGCTATCGGAGTCATTAGGAAACTGGAACTTATTCCATCGATTCAAGATCTGGTCGTCCAGTCTGGTTGGATTTGCGAAACGCGGGTTATGGGTAGAGGCCTTGTTTGGCTGGAATTTGATAGGGAAATTGACAGAGACAGGGCTCTAGCGGAGGCTAGCTCTAGGTTGTTCTCCAAGGTTTTTTCTTGGAAGGATGGAATCGCCAAGGGAGGAAGGCTATGTTGGGTTCAGTGCGTTGGGATCCCTGTTCAGACTTGGGGTCACGCAACTTTTGAGAAGATTAGCAGCCGTTTGGGGTCTCTGGTGGCTGTGGATGATAATACTATTGCGAGGACAAGACTAGATGTTGCGAGGTTTCTAGTTTCCTCAGATCGTATAAGCATTAACGAATCCATGCAGGTAACGGTTGGTGGGAAATTTTTTGAGATTCTCTGCAAAGAGGAACCCATGCATGGGGCTGTCTCTAACATAGATTGGATGGTGGGGGCGCGGGCAGAATTCGATGGGTCAGATGGGTCGTCTGAGGAGGAAGTTGGCGAGTGGGAGACCATTAGGGAGGGAGATATGATTGTACCAGAAGGGGATAAGGATGATGATGAACGAGAAGCGACTGGGGTTTTCCAATCAGCATGTGAGATTACGCACGGGGTTGCTTTACCCCTCGTAACGGTGAGACATAAGGGGGGAAAAATTAAAAAACTGGTGGGTCAAGCTGGTAGCCTTGCAACGGCTCAGTCTGTTGTGGGGTCGAGATTATATGTTCAGAAAGCAGAAGATGAGGAGATTGCTAGAATGAACCTGGTACGAGATGCCACGATGATAGACCCCGAAACATGGAATGTGGGAAGATTGCTCTCGCTCACAGAGCACGTTAATAAAGAGGTTTTTCTTTCTTTCGATAAGGAAAGATTTAACGCTGAGTTGGAGCAATTCAATTGATTGTTCCTTTTGGTTCGTGTTTATCTGTTTAAATGGTTAACTTATTGTCATGGAACTGCAGAGGGTTGAGAGCAGCTAGAAAGAGGAGTCTTATCAGACGTTGTTGGCATAGAGATAATTTGGATTTCTGTTTGTTGCAAGAGACTAAGATGGAGGAAGTGGATAAGTTTTTCATGCAGACATTGTGGGGGAAACAGGAGGCTCGTTGGTTGAGTGCTCCGGCTACCGGTAGGTCTGGTGGCTTACTAACAATGTGGAACAGTAACTCTTTCTCTTCAGAAAGGACGATAGTTGGAGATCGTTACATCTGGATTGAAGGCATTTGGAAAAGAGGGAACGTTCGCTGTGTAGTTCTGAACGTTTATGCTTACAATGATGTGGATAGAAGAAGTCAGCTATGGGATATTTTAGCGCATCTTGTTGTGGGTTGTAATCATCCTGTTCTTGTGGGAGAAGATTTTAATGAGATCCTATCTCCTTCAGAAAGGCTTAATGGTTCGAGTCATGCTAGAGGCATGGAGGAATTCCAAGATTGGGTGGCTAGATGCAGATTCCAAGATTTGGATTTAATTGGCAGACGCTTTACATGGGCGGATGTGGTTTGTAGAAGCAGACTGGACAGGGTATTTATTCAAGCAGGATGGGGCACTTTCTTGCAGAGGGATAGGTTATCTGCACTGCACAGACATGGATCTGATCACTCCCCATTGCTTCTTACTCAGGACACTATTGACTGGGGCCCAAAGCCGTTTAGAGATCAAGGGATATGGTGGGAAGTGAAAGGGTTCAAGGATTTGGTGGCTGTTTGGTGGAGGGAAGCTTCTTCTGAATTTCCTGGTTCTTGCAAAGTAATTCAAAAGTTGAGATGGTTAAAGCAGAAAGTGAAGAGTTGGAATGCAGAGGTCTTCGGTCATGTGGAGAACTGGTTAGAGGCGCTTCAAGAGGAGGAGTTGGAGCTAGATAGGATAGCTGATGCTAGATCCTTGTCCATATCAGAACAAGGTCGGAAGCTTGAGTTGGCTAATGAGATTTGGGATCAGCAGGGGGACAGGAATACTGGTTATTTTCACAGGTTAGCTAAAATCAGCAATTTAAGGAAGGGAGTAACTGACATTGTGAGTTCTAATGGTTGCACTTCTGATCCCTCTGAGATTAAAATCGCAGCGTCTCTATACTTTTCTACTTTCTTTGGTTCGGCGAGATGGGAGAGACCCAGGATTCCAAACTTGGGGTTTAGCTGCTTGAATGAGAATGAAGCAAATTGGCTTGAAAATGAGGTCACTTCAGAGGAGATTTGGGAAGCTGTTAGGAGTTGCAATGGGCAAAAGACACCTGGTCCTGATGGGTTTTCTCTCAGATTCATTCAAAATGCTTGGGATATCATTGGTCCTGATATGTGTGTCATGATTTTGGGTTTTTTTAGAACCGGGGTCTTTCCGAAGGGAGCCAACTCCTCTTTCATCTCGCTGCTCCCAAAATCCAAAGCTGCTAAGAGGTTTTCCGACTTCCGTCCTATTAGTCTGGTGAGTAGCTACTACAAAATAATTTCAAAAATTCTAGCCAAAAGGTTGGGCAGGGTGATAGAGAAGGTGATAAGTGAAGAACAACATGGGTTTATGAAAGGTAAACAGACATTAGATTGTGTGATGGCAGCTAATGAAGTTGTTAGTCATTTGAAAATGTCAAAGCAACAAGGCTTACTCTTTAAGCTGGATTTTGAAAAGGCGTACGACTCGGTAGAATGGAGTTACTTGGAGGAGGTGATGCGCCAAATGGGCTTCGGGGAACGTTGGAGGGGGTGGATAATGCAGTGTCTTAGCACTTCTAGAGTATCTGTGTTAATCAATGGTTCTCCTTCAAGTCAGTTTGAGGTTGGTCGTGGTCTTCGTCAAGGGTGCTCCATGTCCCCTTTTCTGTTTAACATAGCGGCTGAAGGGCTTCATCGTCTTTTGGTCCGTGCCAAAAGCGTGGGTTTGTTAAGTGGCGTTGGTAATGAACAAGCAGGGTGGAAGCTTACTCATCTGCAATTTGCAGATGATACTTTGATTTTTGTCAAGAATGATGAGAGTGAGATACAAGGAGTTAAAGGGACTCTACGCTGGTTTGAAGCCTTTTCTGGGCTACGAGTAAATTTCCATAAGAGTTCGCTTGTTGGCGTCAACATTTGTGATCAGGTTGGTAGCTGTCTTGCTAGAAGAGCAGGATGCAAGTATGAACATCTCCCCTTCAAGTATCTCGGTTCTTTTGTGGGGCTTAATCCTAGGAGAATCTCTAGCTGGGACTTTCTTGTTCATAAGATGAAGACAAAATTGGCAACTTGGAAGGGTCACCTTTTGTCTGTTGGCAGGCGGGTCACTTTGATCAAGGCGGCGGTATCTAGTCTTCCTATTTACAACATGCCAATCTATTATATGCCTAAAAGTGTTCGCCGCAAATGCGAAGGGATAATGAGGCGGTTCATGTGGAGCGGAGATGAGACTAAGAGTGGGTTATCTAAGGTAAAATGGGGAGATATGATTAGATCGAAGGAGCTTGGGGGCTTAGGGATAGGTAATCTTGAAAGTCGGAACGCAGCTTATCTATTCAAGTGGGTGTGGGATCTTTGTACTGGCAGTCGGAAATTATGGGCGGATATTGTTAAGAGACAATACAACTTTAATAATTTTGGGGTCTTATGGAAGGACCCAGTGGCTAAGACCTCGTCTATTTGGCGTGACATTTTCGGATTATTTTGTAAGGGTCGTAATTGGTTCGATTTTTGGGTTAGACACATGGATCTTGCTGTGGGGAATGGTAGTTCAGTGTCCTTCTGGTGGGATCCTTGGCACAATAATACTCCTTTAGCCCTGGTCTATCCAAGGTTGTATAATGTAGCTATAAACTCTGAAGGGAGTATTCTTGACCACGGATACTGGCTGGAGAACCAGTGGCTTTGGAACAATCAGTGGCGCCGTGAGCTTTTCGAGTGGGAAAGGGAAGAATGGGTTTGCTTGGCTTCTCAACTCTCCGTTCCTAACAGAATTTATTCTCCTGTTAAGAATAGGTGGCAGTTAAATAGCGAAGGAGTGTATTCGGTTGGGTCCTGGTGTTTGGGTATTGATAAACAGCGCTTCCAGGCTAATCCGGATTTGGAGTCGTGCTGGTCCAAATTAGCTCCTTACAGGGTCGAATTCTTCCTTTGGTTAGCGCTCAGAGGACGGCTAGTTACCAGGGAGTTTTTGTGGAAGCGTAACATGCTTCTTGAGGGAGACAATGTATGCCCTATTTGTTCAATACAGGGGGAATCTGTCCAGCATATTCTGCTTCATTGTCATACTTCCATGAGTTGCTGGAATGCCGTAATGATATGGTTGGGGGTGTCCTAGTGTCCACCAAGGACGATCGGTGAGTTATGGGGTTCGTGGGAGAGCCTAGTGCCATGGGGAGGGGTCCAGGTCAAGAAGAAGTGGAGGATTCTATTTTATGCTATGGTTTGGTGTTTGTGGTTGCAGAGAAATAAAGTAGTTTTTCAGCAAGGAACTACTTGCTAGAGACGTGTCTTCAATTGTTCCTTCTCGTTCTGGTATAGGTGGTTAAAGAGTAATGATCGGGCATTTCCATATAGTTTGGGAATGATGTTATTGTCGCCTAACTAGCTATCTTCTTGGGGTAGGATAGTCCAATAGTCTTTCGGTTGGGTCATAGTCAGGTTTGTTTTACTTGTCTCTCGCTTTGTCTCTCCTTCTAATTAGGAGTGACTCTTTGTACATTCTTTCTTTCTTCTCGCCTCCTTCTTTGAAGGAGTGAATATATTCTTCAGCTTATTAAAAAAAATAAAAATAGGATGAGAATTATAGAGAATGCTAACCTCGATGAAAGCATTATGAAGAATTTGATGAAGGTTCCGGAAAACAACCCATATGCTAAATTTTTTAAAGGTTTCAAAGATATTTTTAACTTGATGATTTACGAATCCATATCAATAAAACTTAAAAGAAAATTAAGAGTGCAATAGACTTTTAAACAATAACTTAAGGTTGCTATTTACTTTTCGTTTCTGTTTATGAGATTCGTTACTACCTATATTTAAAAAAAAAACTAACATGCCATTGAAACATTATACAATGGTCTCCTTTTTGTAATCTCAGTTCCAGTCCTACTTCCGCCTAAAAGAAAGAAGAAGTCGTACTTTTGTAAACAACAAAAAAAACTAATTAGAAGGCAAATTGTGTTTTAGTAGAGATGAATTATTCTTTAAATTGTTTCTAATTTAAAAAACACAAAGGGTCTTATTCTTTAAAAGTCTATTATACTCTTAAGTTATTGTTCAAATGTCTATTACACTTTTAATTTTCTTTTAAGTTTTTATAAATCTATTAAAAACTTTATCCAATAATAATTGTGGATCGATACTAATTCTATTCGCAACTGACCGGGTATTTAGATATTTTATTATCTATATATACTATATATATTTAATATATATTATCTAATTTAACTACCAAGTGAATTAATATTAGTACTCCCGCTAATATTTTTTTAGTTATTTCTTCAACGAACTGAGAACAACAACTTCTGTTTTAGGTAAACTGGCTGAACTATTTTTTCCCAAATTTAAAATCAACAATTATTAATAGATTTATAAAAACTTAAAAGAAAATTAAGAGTGTAATAGACTTTTTAAGCAATAACTTAAGGGTATAATAGATTTTTAAAGAATAAAACCATTCGTGCTTTTTATATAGTATCGATAACTTCGATCTATTCTGATCTTGAAAAATTAATGTTTTAATATCCGTACGAGAATAATGATTAGGATGGAAAGGAAAGAAAGGAAAAGAAAAATTTTTAATTTTATCTTGGAAAAAAAATCCAAGGGAATAAAAGGAAATACAACGGAACATAAAGGAAATAAATTATAGAAATTTCCTTCAAGACATACAAAATATTTCCTCCGTGGGAGGAAACAAAAAGGAAGAAAAGAAGAATCCTTGCTAGTTATCTTTACGTTTTTTATTGCAGTTTTATTTTTGACCAAACTCTTTTATTTTTGGTTCTTTCTCTATTATTAAACAAACACTTTCTCTTCTACGTTCTCTCTTCATTATTAAAAAAAAAAATTTCTCGTATCGTATACGCATGATAGAACTTAAATATATTTGGGTTGGATTTTTAATTCCGTAAATATCCTCTCGGCTCCTCTAAGACATTAAATTAATTTTATTAGAGCAACTGTGAGCGTAAATCATTATTCTGAGAAGAAATAATTTACACCAACTAGGATAATTTGACATGATAATTGATGAGATAACAAGGAAACTTTATTTATTATTGTATGCCGCACGCGTCACAATGGCATTTATTCCCGATAGATTCATTTATTTTTATATTATTTAAAACCCGCCCCTTCACCAAATCCAGTCGCGTAGATTCATGTTAAGAAACATAGGGAGTTTGGATCACCCGCCCCTCTCCATCAACAACAACCCTAACCCGGTCGCACCGAAAATCTAGGGTCCACGGAGCTCCTTCAGGCATCAAAATTGCATGAACATTCTTATTCTCTCTCTCAATCGTCGCCGCTGCAACCTCTCCATTCTCTCCAACAAGTTCAGGCCATGAACTCTTCCCTGCAAAAAAAAATCATTCCCAAATTCAGCTTTGCAAAAAGAGATCTTACTCAAAAAAGAAAGAAAAAACCATCGATCATCTTTGTATAATTATCATAATCGTAACATACCTGGTGGGCAGAATGACTCTGAGTCTGTGACGGATCGTAACATACCTGGTCCGCACTCTGACATTTTTGTGTGACGAGAACTTACGGATATGAAAAAAGAAAAGTGTTGCTATTCAGTATTAAGCTTTGAGAGGGTTGTGCTGCTTGCAGTGAGGACTTATATAGAGCTTCATGCAGCTTTATCTTTAAAAGTGTTGGTGTCGTTTTGTTTAAAAAATATCTAGTTTTTCCTTTGCATGTGCGTTCTGTGGATCTAATTAATATAGATTTAAACAGCCTATCATGGCCCACTAACGAATGGTTCTCCTTCACCGTATTTTCTTCACGTTTTTTATTATTCTATTAATATCCTTGTCTTCACGTTTTTTTTATTGTAGTCTTATTTTTTACCAAACTCGTTTCTTAGTTCCCTCTCGATGAACAAATACTTCCTCTTCTTCGTTCCCTCTTTATTATTCCCTCTGTTCATCATTAGATGACGCCCGCACTGTAAATACGCATATCGAAGAAACCGAATGACGCATTATTTGACCCCAAAAAATTTCGTACTTTTTTTCGAACGTACGTCCGAGAAAAAATTCGGAATTTTTTGGGATCAAATAGTGCATCATTTGGCCTCCTCGATATACGTATCTACAGTGCGGGCGTCATCTAATTATGGACGGAGGGAGTATTGAACAAACATTTCAATTTTTTCGTTCCCAACAGGTATATATATCTTGTTTCAATAATCTTATTAATGAACCATATAAATCAATTCATCAAAGCCACCACACAAACGACAAGCAATTCATCAATCACTCAATTGTATCCTATGATAGAACCATATAAATCTTTTAAATCTGTTTGGGTTGGATTTTTATTTCCGTAAATATCCTCTCAGCTCCTCTAAGGCATTAAATTAATTTTATTAGAGCACCTGTGAGCCATTATTATTGAGAAGAAATAATTTACACCAAATAGGATTAGGGGTGTTCATCGGTCGGTACGATAATTTTTCAGTATAAAAATTTCGGTATTCGATCTACCGAATTTAAAAAAAATTATACCATACCATAGTTTCTATTGATCGATACCGTTACCATATTACCGAAATAATTTCGATACAATATTACGATATTACATAAAATAAATATACCATTTGCTTATTCATTTGTAAAAATAAATATACCATTTGTTTATTCATTTATCACAATTTGTAGGTTCTAAAGGACAGGCAACAAATGGCAAATGAAATTGAAAAATGTGGCAGCACATTTCACAAGCAGAAACATGAGCATTGGGCAAACAGAAACATAATACAAATGGGCAAGTAGCATTCATCCTGGATGGGCATTGGGCAATGGCCAATGGCCATGGCCCCATGGGCAGTGCCTAGAATTTCGGCAGGTATGGTATTACCGGACCTACAAAATCGAATAATGTACTGTAACGAATAAAATTCGGTCGGTAATTCGGTATATCGAACAGTAAAATTTTTAAAAAAAATACCGACCGCATAAAGTAAACTTCGATATGATATTACCGTAATTTTGATTTGATCGGTATTTGCACAACCTTAACTCGGATAATTGATGAGATAACAAGGAAACTTGTAAAGTAAAATTTCAAGAACTTTATTTATTATTATTTTTTTACAAAAATAAAAGAGGAAACTTTATTTATTATTGTATGCCGCACACGTCACGATGGCATTTATTCCCGAGAAATTCATTTATTTTTATATTATTTAAAACACTCCCCTTCCCCAAATCCAATTGCGTAGATTCATGTTAACCAGCCTGGGGAATTCGGGTCACCCGCCCCTTTCGATTAACCCAAACCCAAACCCGGTCGCACCGAAAATCTCTGGTCACCGGAGTTCCTTCAAGCAGCACAATTGCATCAACATTCTTATTCTCTCTCTCAATCGTCGCCGCTGCAACCTCTCCTTTCGCTCCAACAAGTTCAGGCCATGAAGTCTTCCCTACAAAAGAATTTGCAAAAAGAGATCTTACTCAAAAAAGAAAGAAAAAACCATCGACCATCTTTGTATAATTATCATAATCGTAACATACCTGGTCCGCACTCTGACATTTTCTGGTGTGACGAGAACTTTACGGATATGAAAAAGAAAAGTGTTCCTACTCAGTATTAAGCTTTGAGAGCTTCAGGCAGCTTTATCTTTCAAAGTGTCGGTGCCGTTTAGTTTAAAATGCTGACCGACGACCAGAAATAACTTGTATAGCTAGTTTTTCCTTTTGCATGTACACTTGTGTCAGCATCCATACATACAAATGCAAACACAATAGTCTTGGTTTTGACTTTTGGTTACAGCATTTTTTCCTCACACCATAACCCAGCTAATGGCTGATCCATTTAAATTCGAATTCTCTAGGTTTTTTTAAGATATAGTCAAGATTTTATTTAAACCAAAAGAATTCTTTATTAATTCATTTACGACCCTAAATATTATTATTATTATTATTATGCACTTTATACAAGGAATATAATAAACTGGCTGAACTATTTTTTTCCAAATATAAAATCAACAATTATTATTGGATAATTTTTTTAATAGATTTATAAAAACTTAAAAGAAAATTAAGAATGTAATAGACTTTTAAGCAATAACTTCAGGATATAATAGATTTTTAAAGAATAAAACCATTCGTGCTTTTTATATAGTATCGATAACTTCGATCTATTCTGATCTTGAAAAATTAATGTTTTAATATCTGTACGAGAATAATGATTAGGATGGAAAGGAAAGGAAGGAAAAGGAAAATTTTAAATTTTATCTTAAAAAAAATCCAAGGGAATGAAAGGAAATACAACGGAACATAAAGGAAATAAATCAAGACATACAAAATATTTCCTCCCTAGGAGGAAACAAAAAGGAAGAAAAGAAGAATCCTTGCTAGTTATCTTTACGTTCTTTTTTTTTTCTTTCTTTTACTTCCCTTCTGATTGCCTATTTCTTATAGGCAAGAATAAAATCTTCAGCTTATTTTAAAAATAAAAAAAATCTTTACGTTTTTTATTGCAGTTTTATTTTTGACCAAATTCTTTTCTTGGTTACTTCTTTATTATTGAACAAACATTTTCTCTTCTACGTTCATTCTTCGTTATTGAAGAAATATTTTTCTCGTATCGTATATGCATGATAGAACTTAAATTTATTTGGGTTAAATTTTTAATTCCGTAAATATCCTCTCAGCTCCTTTAAGACATTAAATTAATTTTATTAGAGCACTTGTGAGCGTAAATCATTATACTGAGTAGAAATAATTTACACCAACTAAGATAATTTGATATGATAATTGATGGGATAACAAGGAAACTTTATTTATTATTGTATGCCGCACGCGTCACAATGGCATTTATTCCCGATAGATTCATTTATTTTTATATTATTTAAAACACGCCCCTTCACCAAATCCAATTGCGTAGATCCATGTTAACCTTCCCTCGGAGTACTGATCACCCACCCCTCTTCATCAACAGCAATCCTAACCCGGCCGCACTGAAGATCTGCGGACCACGGAGCTCCTACAGGCATCACAATTGCATGAACATTCTTATTCTCTCTCTCAATCGTCGCCGCTGCAACCTCTCCATTCTCTCCAACAAGTTCAGGCCATGAATTCTTCCCTGCAAAAAAAAATCATTCCCAAATTCAGCTTCGCAAAAAGAGATCTTACTCAAAAAAGAAAGAAAAAACCATCGATCATCTTTGTATAATTATCATAATCGTAACATACCTATTGGTGGGCAGAATGACTCTGAGTCTGTGACGGATCGTAACATACCTGGTCCGCACTCTGACATGTGCGTTCTGTGGATCTAATTAATATAGATTTAAACAGCCTATCATGGCCCACTAACGAATGGTTCACCTTCACCATATTTTCTTCACGTTTTTTATTATTCTATTAATATCTTTGTCTTCACGTTTTTGTATTGTAGTCTTATTTTTTCCCAAACTCTTTTCTCAGTTCCCTCTCCGTTACTGAACAAATACTTCCCTCTTTATTACTCCACTTTCTCCGTCCATAATTAGATGACGCCCGCACTGTAGATACGCATATCAAAGAGGTAGGATGACGCACTATTTGATCCCAAAAAATTCCGTAATTTTTTTCGAACGAGAGTATTGAACAAACGTTTCAATTTTTTCGTTCCCAATAGGTATGTATATCTTGTTTCAATAATCTTATTATTGAACCATATAAATCAATTCATCAAAGCCACCACACAAACGAGAAGCAATTCATCAATCACTCAATTTTATCGTATGATAAAACCATATAAATCTTTTAAATCTGTTTGGATTGGATTTTTATTTCCGTAAATATCCTCTCGGCTCCAGCGGCGGAGCCAGGATTCGATGATTGGGGGGGCGAGATTAGTAATGGATCCAGGATTTGTATTCAGGGGATGCGGGGGTTCGGGGGCAGCGCCCTCGAAAGTTTTTTCTGTGAGTATTTTAAAGAGAAGGCAAATGAGCTGAACGAAAAATTGAAAAAATGCTTAAGAATATTTGTATCCGTCGCTAAATAACAAATATTTAGATAAACTTAACAAAAAGTTAAATAAGAAGACTATCTTGCCGGCACCGATGGTTTGCTCATCTAGTATCACGTTTGAATTGGCACCGACCTTCGATAAATTGCAGGTAATGTTGCATTTTTTGCCGTTGGATTTATGGTTCTTCGTTAGTTTCATGCTCTAAGTTTGATATGGTTTAAGTTAAAATTGATTCTGTGAATATATTTAGTTTCACTTTTTAAGTTGGATATACTATTTGTTAGATTTGAAGTTTTATAATTGGATAAAGAGCACGAGTTAATAACCATAACTAATCATCTTGCAGAGAATGATTTTATTGTAATGGTGGATGTTAAACTGTTAGTATTTATTCCACTGTATGAACTATTTTTTTTTTTTTTTACTACTGACATATTAAAAAAAAATTATTAAAAAGTATGGGGTGGCCATAGCTCCCTCTAGTCCCCACGTAGCTCCGCCATTGCTCGGCTCCTCTAAGGCATTAAATTAATTTTATTAGAGCACCTGTGAGCCATTATTATTGAGAAGAAATAATTTACACCAAATAGGATTAGGGGTGTTCATCGGTCGGTACGGTAATTTTTCGGTATAAAAATTTCGGTATTCGGTCTACCGAATTTAAATTTTTTGATATCATACCATAGTTTCTATTGATCGATATCGTTACCATATTACCAAAATAATTTCGGTACGGTATTACGATATTACATAAAATAAATATACCATTTGCTTATTCATTTGTAAAAATAAATATACCATTTGTTTATTCATTTGTCACAATTTGTAGGTTCTAAAGGACAGGCAAGACAAATGAAATTGAAAATTCAAATTCAAGTTCGAATCTCATTTCCATTTAAAAATTTAAAAAGAAAAAAAGTTGATCGGATCTCTTGTGAATTGTCCCACCGGAAAAAGATTTTGCAATTTATTGATTATGGACCACTCGCCAGAAGAAATTGTCTGAGGCCACCAAACCTTTTAATGTTTCATTAAGTTGCGGATATTTTCGTGATGGACTTGGACATATATGACAAACTAACGTCATTTTTCTTCTTTCAACACATGAATATTTCAACGATTATTCCAAATATTAATGCAAAAAAAAGCACTTAAAATTTAAATTTAAATTATATAATTATATAAATTACGTGTGAGTAGGTGGCCGGGTTCGGAAAGTAGTAGTGGGAGAATAGTCCTCATCTCTTTCGGTTTCTTGATGACCCACAAGCAAAGGGCCAGCACAAATTAATTCTCTCCATTATTGAACAAATACTTTCTTCTTCGTTCCCTCTTCATTATTGAACAAACGCTTCATTTTTTCCGTTCCCAACAGGTATATATATCTTATTTCAATAATCTTATTATTGAACCATATAATTTATACTTCCTCTGTCCACAAATAACTGTCTTTTTGGCATAGTAATTTTCAGTAAAGCAAACACTAAAAAGTCAAGTAAAGTATACAGTAACTTTCCGTAGGAAATTACCACTTAATTGTGGACGGAGGGAGTATAAACAGTAACATGAGCATTGGGCAAACAGAAACCTAATACAAATGGGCAAGTAGAATTCATCCTGGATGGGCATTGGGCAATGGCCAATGGGCATGGCCCCATGGGCAGTGCCTAGAATTTCGGCAGGTATGGTATTACCGGACCTACAAAATCGGATACCGTACTGTAATGAATAAAATTCGGTCGGTAATTCGGTATATCGAACAATAAAAATTTCAAAAAAAATACCGACCGAATAGAGTAAACTTCGATACGATATTACCGTAATTTTCATTCGATCGGTATTTACACAACCTTAACTCGGATAATTGATGAGATAACAAGGACACTTGTAAAGTAAAATTTCAAGAACTTTATTTATTTTTATTTTTTTACAAAAATAAAAGAGGAAACTTTATTTATTAGGGGAAATAGCATAAAGCATTCCTGTACTATACGCGAAAAGCAAAAACCTCCCCTAACCTTCAAAACGTCAATTACACCTCCCCTGAACTACATTGACCGTGCAAAGTGTAGTCTCCATCCAGTTTGACTAACAGATCCGTCAAACTAACTGCCTACAACTAGTTTCCTTCTTTTTTTAGCCGGTAATCCTCTAATTAATTAAAAGATGTTTGAATTTGAATTAAAACAAAAATTGTTCTTCTTCTTCTTTTTCTTTTTTTAATTTTCTCTTTAAATTCATTACACCCTTCTGCTCATTTTTAAATTGTTTTTTTCTTTCCTTTCTTCATTCAAAATTTCAACGCACAAATTAAAATTTCAAAGGAAATCCCAATTAGGTAAATGCAATTGAAGAAACATACGATTTGAAGAAATTCCCAGTTGCAAAATTAAGTAAATGCACGGAAAACGAAGATAGAGACTACTCAGAATTTATAATCAACAACAACAAAATTAAAAAGAAAAAATAAACAGTATATATTTCTATTATCCACAACCATCGATTTGATCCATACGACTGGGCTTGTTATGGATTGACAGACTGTCAATCGAAAGCTGGAAAATCCTTTCTTCCTCGACGAACCAGACCCATCTGTCAATCGACACTTGCGCTCCTTTCCTCCTCGACAAACCAGACCCATCTGAATCCATATCCTCCTCCTGGTCCTCCACATCCTCGTTGTGTTCATCATGCCTAACCAGACCCATCTCAATCGACGAACCAGAAAATCCTTCAACCTCCACCTAAATCTAGATCTGGATCCATATCTGAATCCATATCTTCCTCCACCACACCCGTTGCCATAACCTCCGCTGCAAGAGCCACCATATCCTCCACTGCTGCGGCTGTATCCACCACCGTGGCTATATCACCACTTCCTCCGCTCTTGCGGGATTGAGCTTCGTTTATGGTGATGTTACGACCGTCAAGATTCTGACCGTTCATCCCCTCGATAGTATCCCTCATCGCCGGAGTTGCTTGTGGTGGTCGGGGCATTGCTGGTGGAGGGAAGAAGATGATGTTTTGGTGTTGTAGGGTTTGGGAAGAAGAAGAAGATGAGAGATTGACTGCTGCGGATGGGTAGATTAGTTTCTCCTTTTTCTTTTTTTAATTTTTGGTGGGTAGCAATCCATTTCCAGAAGCCTTGGGCCCAAAATAGTTAGGCCCGTTTGGGAAGAAAATAGTTTCTTCTTTTTCTTTTTTTAACAGGTTAAAAAAAAAAAACTAATTGTAGGCAGTCAGTTTGACGGTTCTGTTAGTCAAATTGGATGGAGACTACACTTTACACGGTCAATGTAGTTCAGGGGAGGTGTAATTGACGTTTTGAAAGTCAGTGAAAGTTTTTGCTTTTCGCGTATAGTAGAAGGGTGCTTTATGCTATTTCTCCTATTTATTATTGTATGCGGCACACGTCACAATGGCATTTATTCCCGAGAAATTCATTTATTTTTATATTATTTAAAACACGCCCCTTCCCCAAATCCAATTGCGTAGATTCATGTTAACCAGCCTGGGGAATTCGGGTCACTCGCCCCTTTCGATTAACCCAAACCCAAACCCAAACCCGGTCGCACCGAAAATCTCTGGTGACCGGAGTTCCTTCAAGCAGCACAATTGCATCAACATTCTTATTCTCTCTCAATTGTCGCCGCTGCAACCTCTCCTTTCGCTCCAACAAGTTCAGGCCATGATGTCTTCCCTGCAACCATCTCTTTTATGTACTCTCTTTCTTGATTTCTGATTGAGTGCTAGAATGCCTTATTTATCATCCTATTTTCCTACTATTTTGGATGATGATACTGCTGATTTTGGCTATTTTCTACTCCTTATTACAGATTACTTGATACGAAGTTGAATTGGAAGAAAGGAAAGGAAAAGCCATGAAGAGAGCTTGAAATAGTGGACACCTGAAGAGAGGAGCAGATTGTTGCTCAATTATCCCAAATATTGAAAAGATGGTGAAAAGAGGCGGAATTCCCTCTTGATTTATTGCTGGACAATTGTTTCAAGTCAAGAAATTAAACCAGCAAGGAAATTAAAAGACATGGGCTTGGGCCTGCCATGCAGAGACGCACACTCCATTTTGTAGACTTTTATTATAATTTCCTTTCTAGGATTTTAAAACCTTTGATATTAATAATTAGTTAAATCCTATTTTAAAGGATTATAGTTAGACTAGAATTCTATTTAATAACCTAGTAGGACAAAAAGGCGAGAGACATCATCTTTGAACACCACCTTCTGCTACTGTTCTGAATTCCATATTATTCTTTTCTTCATTATTCTCTTTAATTAATTCATGCATAATAATTACTTGCTTTAATTATGTCTTGTTCTAGCTAATCCATCTATTCTTGGTAAAGACTCTAGGGTTATGATTCGTATGTTGTGAGATCAAATTAAACTTCATAAAATCCAAGTTTGTATTTCTATTCTTTTTAATTGAATGTCAATTTGTTCTTATTCGATTTAAGATTGATCACCTTAGATTTTAATTTGAACAATTACATCTTTTCTTAGAAACGTTGGATTCTACATCGTTGATAGGAATCTGTAGGTAACTAATTAGTGTAAGAGCTAATTAGAAAAGGGTAGAATCCGGTTTATAGGAGTAGAAGAAATTCTCTTCTAGATCGGGAAAGGTCTTTCCCCGTGTTTAATCAACCCTTCAATTAAACTTTATTAGGAGTACCGCCTTAAGGTTATTGAACGGTTAGGGATCCTAGTAGGAGTACCGCCTTAGGAATCTTGAGTAGGAGGAGAGCAGGAGACTCAGAGTACCACTGGTCTCTATAGCTTTTCTATTAAATTTGGTTTTGAAAACACTTGCATCAATGATCGACATTTATGAATCGTGACCCGAAAAGAATTTTTATCGGGAATTTACCATCATCTGAGTTCTTCTAATCATCACTTATTTACTGTTTTTATTCTCTCTGTTTATTAATTTGATTGCAACACAAAAATCCCACTCTTTGGTTTTTACCACTGTTACAATTTTGGTTTTTTAACAGAAATTATTATTGTCCAGAAATTCCTATGGTTCGATCCTTTTACCGCTTACTACAGTTTTAATTAATTGTGCATGGTGAATTGTATGATTTATTTTGGTTGGTTTCTGCACCCATCAATTTCCCATGCATGCCACCGAAATTCCTGAACCAATGCTTGTTAGAGATGGGTTCTCTCCCTCCATCCTTAGATCTCCCATCTCCAAAATTCCATTTCAAAGAAATTGACGAATCTGCCCTCCTCTCCCTCTTCAAATCCCAGCAAAGCCATCTCAACTACTTCTTCCACAATCTCGATCTCCCCCAAACCTTATCCTTCGCCCAAACACTCCTCAATTCCCGCGGCACCATCTTCTTCTCCAGCGTCGGCAAGTCCGGATTCGTCGCCAACAAAATCTCCCAAACCCTAACTTCCCTTGGCATTCGCTCCGCCTTCCTCTCCCCTCTCGACGCCCTCCATGGCGACATCGACGCCGTCTCTAGCTCCGACGTCCTTGTCCTGTTCAATAAGTCCCGGTCCTCCGAGGAGTTGCTCCGGCTCGTGCCGTGCGCCAGGGCCAAAGGTGCGTATCTTGTAGCGCTCACATTCGTTGAAGGCAATGCGCTTACGGCGACGTGTGATATGAGCGTGCATTTTCCCGTGGAGAGGGAATTGTGCCCCTTTGATCTGGCTCCGGTGACATCCACCGCGATTCAGATGGTGTTTGGGGATACGGTGGCGATTGCGCTCATGGAGGCTAGGAATCTGAGTAAGGAAGAGTACGCCGCTAATCATCCCGCCGGGAATATCGGAAAAAGCCTCACTTTCAAGGTCAGTGTTGAGTTTGATGTGGTAAATCAGAGTTGATTTCTTTGATTGCCGCTGAACTGTTTGCTGAAATGCCGCTTTCAATAAAATACTTGTTTGACAAAAAAGAATATATGTTAATTTGACCAAACCCTTAAAGAAAAAAATTTTCAGATGAATTGTCCAAAGATTTGGGTGTTTTGTTGAGTGATGTATGGTATTTGGGATATGGCCATTTATGTAGGTCAAAGATTTGATGAAGAAGCAAGAGGAGCTGTCGGTTTGCAGAGAAGGGGATATGATAATGGATCAGCTGGTTGAGCTAACAAGCAAAGGATGTGGTTGTCTTCTTGTTACAGATGAAGATTATCACCTAATCGGAGCATTCACAGATGGAGATCTCCGGCGTACGCTTAAGGCTAGCGGGGAAGGCATCTTTAAGCTGACAGTAGGGGAGATGTGCAACAGGTATGGTAGAAAGAATGAGATATTCTTTGTATGGTTTAGCTGAATCGTTTAGGGACTTTGTTATGCTAAGCTTGTTTTTGTTGTTTGTTTCAGAAATCCAAGAACAATCGGTCCAGACGCAATGGCGGTGGAAGCTACGAAGAAAATGGAAGCACCACCATCTCCTGTCCAGTTTTTGCCTGTGATCAATGATCAAAATATCTTGATTGGCATTATCACACTTCATGGATTAGTATCTACAGGCCTTTGATTAATGCATTTGTCCTGTGTTTATCATTTATTTATTTCTTTTAATATGTGATCATACAAAACTCAGTTCATTGCAGCCATAGTTTTGAAAACCGGACCGGTTCAACCGGGTTTTTTGGGGTTTTCGATTTGCTTCAGCTATCTGACCGGAAATGCATATAAACCGAGTCCGACCGGCCGGTTCGTCCGGTTTTTCCACAACCGGAGACCCGGATTGAACCAGCTGGTTTGATGAGCCAAACCAAAACGACGTCGTTTTGATTATTTTTTGTTTTTTTTTTTTTTTTTTTTGAAAATTTGATGGGCCGGGCCATTACAGGCATGGGCAGCCCATCAGAGGGCAAACAAAATGACGCCGTTTTGGTTGTCTTTGGTTTTTTTTTTTTTTTTGGAAAATATGATGGGCCAAGGCCCATCATAGTATAAAAACCAGCCGGTTTTATTCCGGTTCGATTCGGTTCAATTATTTCGGATTGAACGGTTCAATATGTGAACGGTTCAAAACGATCCAATGAATCAATCCGGTCGAACCCGATTGAACCTAGTTGAACCATAAAATTTTACTATCCGGTTTGTTATCCGGTCCGGTTTTCAAAACTATGATTGCAGCTGTTAAACCGCTACTTCATTTGTATATGAAATTCATTTTTCTGTTAGTATCACATTTTATAATCTTCATTTGTTTTAGGAATAAATGAATTTGTATTAATATATAGCTCATTGATTTAGTAGCAAAAGTACGCAAAAGTACTAATGGGGTCTCGGCTTTGAGTTCACATTCACTTATATGGAAAAAAAATGTTTGTGAAGAGAAATAATGAACAAAAGAATGTTTTCCAGAGGAACATTAGCAATCTAAAGATAATACAGACATCAGAGTTGATACTTATTCTTGTAAACTATAATACAACACGCATGGATTTACCTACAAGGCCATCTACTAGATAAACCCTGTAGCTCCTTCATCTAAAGGTTAATCTGACTTCCAGCTTGGACCGAGGAGCACGAGCCAACTAAAGAGGACCCTTGCCGATTCCTACAGATTACAAACATCATACAAGGTACGCAAAATTATTACCCAAACATGGAATCGCCCACAGCAACCTAATAGCTCCATCAACCCAGTACCTTATTCACCTTTCCATTACTTCGTCCAAGGATTTTGATTCGGCAATGCTAGAAATAGCACTTCCAATTCCAGAGGACTCTGATGCTTGTTGCGTTCTTTGTTGTTTCGGTTCTGATTCTTTTTTGTGAATTCCTACACCACCTCCACGCTTCTTAGGTGACAGTGAGCTATCACCAGGGACATAGGAACGCATGGTCAGTTTAAGATGATATCTTGTCCATCTATAGACTTCACTTAGCTTCCCTTCCAATGCTTCAATGAGGTTATTTAATTCACTTATTTCATAACGGTAAAGAAAGATCTTTTCACTCCATGGACAAGAACAAAGTTGCTGTGCGTGTAGCAGGCATGCGTATCTGTTGGGAGAGCGCACACACCGCGCCGCAGAAAGGTGTAGATCATAGTAACATATGCTGCATTCCCTTTTGCTTACTGCATCAAAGTTTATGTCCATTTTCCGGGACTGAGAAGAGGTGCAAAGGTATTCTCTTCTATTATGTTCCAATCTCATGCGCGACTGCACAAATGGGCACAGTGAGAAAACAGAAAGGAATGTTTCTGAATGTGCTTACTTTCAGTGCTCTTGCTAAGATCCCATCTTTTCCACACATATTTTTCCACCTCAAATTATCCAAGGTTTTATTCCTCAAGATTGAAATTTCCCATTGTGCCTTCACAGCTTCCCCAGCTGCACCCAATAAAATTTTGTCATGGGAAATTGATGTCCTTCTCCCCCATCCGTGATAAAGTTCCACAATATTCTGGCCATGCAGCAGCCACTCAAGTGGTGCGACATTTACTGTCGAGGTTGTCACGATAAAGCACCTACAAAGGTACACCAGAATAACAATCAAAGCTTCCCAAGAAACCAACAAAAAACACAGATCAATCTTAGTTCAGATACCTCAATTTCTTCATTCGGACTCTCAACAATTCTTCTATATTCACCCTCGATATCTTCCACTGTTGGTCCCCATTGGTTTTGGCACTCACCAGCATTAGCATTTGAGTCCACACTGTTATTTCTTGAGGAAAAGTACTGGCCCTTGAAATCGTCAGCAAATTCCTTGAAAGTTTCAGGAGTAAATTCTGGACCACGTCCAGGATCAAAGCCTTCAATGTTGGAGGATCCAACTTCCTCAGGGTTGACAGTGATTCCATTACTAACTCCATGATTCACAAGTGTGGTGTGGTTTCTTCTCCCTACATATTGATTTTCGAGCCCATCTACTCGTTGATTCTGCGAAGCAAATGAACAAGCTTCCCAGATGTTATTTTCCTTAATAACACATGGTGGACGCCAAGAAGGAGGAGGAAGAATACGACAAATGCCATATCCCTCTGCTTTTGAAGATATACTTGAAATAAACTTCAATGTGTCTTTAAAGTCCTGCAATACCAGTATCAGATCCTTCAGAAAGTCATGATCTACACCAGCAAAGAACTCTAAAAGTGATGAGTGTTATGGTATGGGCATACAAGGTAGAATCCCTAGTACTGATATCAGTTATTAGAGTTAGGCAGGAAATACCTCTTCAGTTGGATTGAAAATAGGAGCCTCTTGAAGGGTATTTTTTCTTGCATCATCGGGACGCCACCTTGCTTTCACCTATTCCATGGCATCAAGAAATGATGATAAACATACTAATACAATATTTAATTTGTTGTTGTTAAGGATTTATGACTTACGAATAAGTTAATTGAATTGCTAGTATTAAACCTTGAGGCAATTACTACAATCTGAACATCCACGGGTAACTCCTTTTGGGAGGCAGATTCTTGAAGGAAGTTCCTGTAAATTAAATTACATACACTAGTCACCAATCATGTAAAAAAAGTTAATTAAAGTCCCTAGGCATGCTCCCCCACCTCTTCACTAGTATTTTATATTCTTGTAAATAAAGTATTTATATACCATATCAATTTGATCAGAGTCAGCTTCTGATAGGTCAAAATCATTCTGGTCCTCAGATTTGGACAAGCTTGTAGAGGCCATGGAACTACAAGCTTCCTCGACACTTGCTCTCTTCAGCTGGAACGAGGTCAGGGACACAAAACCTGGCGGGGATGAAATTTCGACGTTGTTTTCATTTCTCAGAACAGTTCTTGCACGTTTTTTCCCATTATAAGTACTCTGAACACTGCAGTCCTCTCAGAAACCAAGACATATATAGGGCATTAACATTGCATGTAGGTGATCACAATACTAAAGCAGGTTCAAACCATAGAACTTGATTCCAGATACTGCTTAACGGTCTTCAACAGCCATCCACCATAGCCTGGAGAAAAAAGAAAACAAGAAAATTTGATCTTCAGTAACCAAACAAGTGAAGGAAATACAAAAAGCAAGTCAATCAGTTTATTAGAAAGGTAAAATACAAGCAAGTTATCACTATTAGAATCTGGGATCATTTCAATACAACTCTGAAGTAGTAGTTTAGAAAGACAAAACGCAGTTCAACATCTGCAACTCTATCATCTTATTCATCCAAAAAAATATTGGGAAACTCATAGCAAAGCATAAGGTCTCCAGATCAACCACGTATATTTTTCAAGAAATTATGCAGAAGATTGAACATTTTAACTAATTTCATGCACATTTATCAACTCTAGAATATTATACCATGTATTGATTTTATTTGTTTAACAAAACATTTAACAGTATACTCTTGTGTTTGACTCATTTGAACAAAAGCTTCCAAGAAGCAGATAGGTTACCTCAATCAGTAAAGGAAAAAAAGGCATAAATGTATATCAGACAACATTCACTACAGAGTCAATGTGATACTGGAAAAGAAGTGAGAGACAGAAACCCAGCTCAAACCAACATTAGTTAGACAGCCCACTACATGAAATTGGCAAATTTTCAACTTTTTTTCCTTGTCTAGTAAAACATGGTCCTAAACTACCAAGAAAATTTCTCCTTTAGCTAAACATTTGCATTAGGCTAACTGACACAGCCGCAAAGCCAACATACTGAAAAATTACAGCTTCCAACTGAAAGATTATCTAACAAACAAGTAGCAAAATTTGCTCATGCAACAAAATCCAAAAGGCAACATAAAATAACCAAATATGACTGCTATTTGGAGACAAAAAAAATTCAAACTCGTAAAAGATACAGTTTTTGCCAATTTGAGGTTCCTAAAATAAAAGCTAGTACCATCCAGCAAATGTTCGCTTACCATAAGAAAGTTTAAAACTTTAGAGCAACAATCAACATCATTAAACAAGATAAGAAAAGGGGGCACCTACCCAGAAAGGGAGACGATTAGAGATGGGGATATATGAAAGCTGAAGAAGCCAGGAGAACTTGTTGCAACCTCTAACAGCGCAAAATTAGACAAAAGGAACAACTCATGGGTTTAAGATCATGAGTTAGGACTTGGAACTGAACTGTCTGGTTTATTTGGACCATTACAGCGGAACTGAAACCATGGCTCATCTCTGTCGAGGGGAGATGGAAGTTCAAATTACCACTGTGCCCTCCCTTTCTGTCTTGCTTCCACTCTCCCTCTCTCGGAAGTTCAAATTATCTATCTCCTCGGATATAGAAAAAAAAAAAAACAGCCGTGTGAGAAAAGAGTTACTCCCTCCGTCAATTTTTAATTGACGCGAGGAGAACAATTCCCAACCGTTGGAATTAATTGACGCCCTTATGCGTCGTGCCGTTTTCCCTCCGTTCTTTTACTTTTTTGCCCCTTAAATGACGCATCGTTTACGTTAAGAAACGACATGTCACACGACTTTTAGGTGGGAAACGAAATTCAAAGGAAAGAAAATCGATGGCGGCGAAATAAAATTCACAATTTCCATACCAACGCTTCCCTCTTCTTTCAATTCTCTCCCTCTCACTTCCATTTCCTCCCATCCGAAATAAAAATTTACCAGAAATGGAGAGAGTTTATTATCAGGATTCCTAAGAAGACAGCTACTTTGAGTTTGATAGCGCCGAGAACATGGTTGTGCCAGACTCAATTGTCGTCGATGATACAGGGATGGGTTTGATTGAAGATGAAAAGGCCATATCTGACGAAATTATTGAAGATACGTATGAGAATGCAAGCTTAATTGAGGACGTTTATGGGCAAGAAGAGAGCTCAAGGTTGACGGTCAGTGGCGAAGAATCCAACGCAGGGGATAATGGGTCGAAGGAGCATCCTATTTTTAGGGTTTGTAAATCTGCAATCAGACTGAAAGAGGTAAAAGCAAAACCCCTTATGGATTTTGATCTTAATGAATTACCAATGCTAGATACATCTCCCTCTTTCTCTCCGAGGGTTGAGAAAATCCATAGTTTTGATTTGAATAAACTACCACCTGTTGATGGTGATGAAGGGAAACCCGAGATTTCAACAGTTGAGGTAGATGAAGAAAGGGACTTTGACCTCAACAAATTACCAACTGCTGGGTGTTGGAAGTTTTCAGATGGTGTAGACGAGAGGGAATTCATTCTAATGTTGCACATCCTTGTACCAGGTTTCCATTAGTAAAATTAATTAAGTTTTTGCATATAGGATTATGGTATTGAACAATTTTGCGTTATCGTTCATCATACCTTGTGTAAATTCTGGATTTATGTTGCCAGAATTTACAACATCCTGTAACTATGTGTATTATGGATTTTGTGCATTTTCTGAACAGTTTCAGTATATATGAATATCATGAATATGAACTTATATGTTTCCCACTGCAATCTTGAGTTTATGCTGCCCTCTAGAAATAGTTGTTGTTTTAGAATATGTGACATTCTGTGAGGTTTGATATGTGATTTAGTAGGGTTTGTGTTGCATACATAAGCGTTAAATATAACAGACATTAAGCAATTCTAAAACAAAAGTCTTTTATTGAAATTAAAGGTCAGGTACATAAAGGAGAGCATACATTCTAGTCCATCTTAGGGATTGCAGGAAGCTTGTTGGCAAACCTGTTAGATGCCCTCACTGCAGCATGCATGTTGTTAATGGACTGTCTTAGGGAATCCCTTTTGGCCTCCAACCTACAGACAGTTTTGGCCAATGGGAGAAGGGCGTTGCCCATGGTCAGGATGAACTCCTCTGCATCATAACCATGCTCATCATAGTGGTAAAGAACAACAGTCCTTGTCTCCTTCAGCCTGCGAATAATATCCTGCATTGAATCAATCTGCTATTGTGTGGACAACAACATACTCTCCATAGTAATCACATCTTTGTGGAGGGCAGTCCCAACGGTGCCTGCGATGTCTAGGATGTTTTCAACCTCACGTGCATCCATGGTGATTATGTTGGATGAAGAAGGCTGCGAGAAAGATGTAAAGAAGAGGGTTTTTGTAAAAAGAGTAGAAAGTAGTTTTTTATAGAATGCAGAGGAGGTAGTGGTTTTATAGAATGCATAGGAGGTTGGTACTCGTGTTAAACTGGTATGTTGATATGTCACCAAGCCTGTGTAAAGCTGGTAGATTCCAACTCTGCAATCTTGCATATCGGGACGATATAGATGAAGGTGGGGGTCCTCCTCCTGCATCTCCATTGTTTCACACCACGTGCATCTCATAAATTTTGCATCTTGGTAAAACAACATTGAATTCTTGTTTTTAATGACTGATTGGTTCCTGTTCGTTCAACCCCAGCCAGACATAGAATTAAATTGAAGACGACATTGCTAATTTGCAAATTGCAGCTAGCTAGCCTTTTTCAGGATTAATTAATTAGACCCAATTGACATGATTCATATGGCATGCATACTGTATATATTACACCTTTATACTGTTTGATGAAAATCCTCACTGAATTATTATTATCAATGATTTTAATTTCAAGAAGAAAACAACAAAAACTGTAAGTAACAGGTACCAATTCATAAAAAAACTTGCATGCAATTCAATTATCCGGCCACCGTACGTACCACAGCGGTGCGTCTTGTAGGGTTGATGGGTAACCCAGAAATTCATGCAAAAACAAAGCCTATATCTAACCCTATGAATTGCGTTGCAGAGAAACAGAGCAGAGGAATACTGTGCTTGTTTTCATATGGTTGGGGCTTATTTGCTTCATCAATTTCTTGAAAGGTTCCTACAAAGTTAGACCGTACAATGTTACTTTTGAACCTTTTTTCCGCTTAAAGAAGAAGAGCTCAAAACAAAAACAGTAGACTTGGACTAGGTTTGATGATTTAGATCAGTAGCCACAGCTATACTAGCTATGGTGGTCTTAATTATAAAACAAAAGAACATAGAAACAGAACAGTTAATGAGCGAATGAATTTGTACCGTTACCTTTGGGCCTGCTGTTGTTCTTTGTCACTGGAAACGAAGAGGAAGGAAGCAGCTACTGTAAAAAGTTAAAACTGTTAGAAAATTCAAAAAATACCAAAGATTTAACTAGAACACATGAACCAGAAAGATGAAGATGATATTATAGATGGAGATGAAAAGTATTTTACAGACACAAACTTTCTTCTTCTTCTGGAAAATTTCTGTTCCACAACCTTGTTTGTAGAATGATTTTCTTCTTTCTTCTTGTGTTGTTGATTGCATTGCATTTCATCATGTTTTATTGTCCATTTTCTAGTTATTTTGGACAGTAATTCTATTGATATTCCCTTTTATTTCCCACATTTGATCAGGTCTGGTTTGGAGGCTGAATGAGAAGAGTTCACGAATTTTAGAGTTGAAGCTGTTTATTCGAGTCTAGGCCTGGATCTTGGCCTAGACAAGATCGTATCTGACGCAGTGCGCTAACCAGAATCGTCTTGGCCTAGACTTCGGCCAAGACTCCTTTGCGATCAGACTGCAGCTTGGAGCGATTGAAGTATTTTTGGAGAGGGACTCTCACAGCTGGCACGTAGCAGCTGTTCCGCTATTTTAGAGGGATCTGAAGACAATCTTATGAAGAATCCCGAATGGGATCTCCCTCTCTATTATTTAGCGATTTAGTTTTCATTTATGAACAATTAAATTGTAATTATCTTTTAGGATATTTTAGGAGTTTGAGTTGGATTGGGACAGAGGTTCTTATGGCTATTTTAGCTGAACATTATTCTCCTCTGTCCGCATCCAATCTCTGAACCAAATAGCTACGCAATCCTTCCTTCTTAGTTTACCATTGTTAAAAACCTTGCTCCGATTTTATTTCGGATTTAAGATATTTATGCAAATTAATTTCTTCATCTTTTATCCATGAGTATGAGTAACTAAAAACCCCATTCTTGGTAAGGGTGATGAGCTGCAGTTCCTAATGCAATCGTGAGACACAATCCGTTCTTCACAATCTCTTTCTTTGTATTTATTTATTCTTGAACTTAATCCATCGCTTACTCACTAGAGCCAAGGTTTGATCATCCTTGTTCTCTAGGAGAGAAGAGTTGTAACCAGCCTAGAAGGAGAGGGAGTACCCGCCGGCTAGACGGAGTAGGTGACTAGTCTCGAGCAGACTAGAAGAATAGGTAAAATAGGTAGAGACCAGATTGACAACCTAGGAACTTAGCCTAGGTACTGTCTTCCCCTGTGCCATTGAAGAGGTGAGCAACCATTCAAGACAGCAGTCAAACGGATAAACCCTTTAACCAGCAAGGTGTCCCTTGGCTAGGATTATCAGGAGAGGGAGTACCCGCCAGATAGTTTGAAGAGGAGGGAAGATAGGAGGGAAAAGGAGTTCCTCCCCTCTATAGCAGTACTATGAAGAAGAGATGAACATACTTCAGTCTATGATCGATGCATAAGAACGCAAGCTCACCCATCGCCCTTACCTGGAATTCCGTATCACAAGACTTTTTCCCAATCTAGCCCGCAGTCTTGGCCTAGACTTCGGCCAATACTATTTTATATTTTAAACTGTTTTCATTATTTTCTGTTTTGTCTTTAGTTTCAGATAACACCCAACCAAAACTCAGTGACGAGGAAGTCAAACTCAAGAACTACGTTTCCTAGAGGTCTCTGTGGACGATCCTCTTACCATCATCTACAAACCATTGTAGACAGTGATAAGTTGTATTTCTACCCCCAATTCCATACTTATTTCACTCTTATATTTGACGTGTTCGACGCGCGGTCAGTTGTCTACATCATGGTAGAATCCCACACAAGCTGAAGATGATGATGATGAGAGTGGTGACTTCGCACACTTTACTCAGTAAGTGGTGTACACTTCATCACTGTGCACACTCTTCTCCTCTCATTCACACAAACAAACATGATTTTTTGATTTGAGAGAGAGGTGTTTCAGAACTTCTTCTCTCTGGCAATGTGGGAGGGAACAAAGGTTCCAACCATCTTTTCTGCAACATGGTGGATGCATATTTATAGGCATTCCACCGACTTACTTTTTCTACATACTTCTACACACTTCTATTTTCTACACGTGGTACAACATTCTAGATTATTACAGTTGTGCACACCATTTAATGACACGTGGAAATTCTAGAAGACAAGTGCTACTGTTGATAACACTTGATGCCGCTTGATACCACTTGATCATGCTAAGGCTTGAGATGCCGCTTGATGACACTTGAGATGTCGCTTGATGCCTTGATGATGCCGCATGATGACGCTTGAGATGTCGCTTGATGCCTTGATGATGCTAAACTTGATGACATGGCTTCTTGATAACGCTGAGGTTGCCGCTTGATGATAACGCTTGCTTGCTGATATCGCCAAGTTGCCGCTTCTTTGTTAACATGCCTTTGACGCCAAGGTTGGAGATTCCAACATGATGACGCTTCTGTTTGATTGTTAACGCCAAGGTGGTGTTGATTTCAACAAAAACTCAAAACCGATGAATGATCTGAGAGAGTTGAATGATTTTTGATTGGTTAATTTTGACCAAAAATGGTGAGGAGAGGACCCCTACCATCCACTCTGTCCTCTCCTCTCTTCTTTATCACTGTAATTTTTTCTGAGTTTCCAAGAAAAAGAATGGAGTTACTGTACCCCGCAAATCTTGGGTTTTTGAATTATTTCTGTTTGGATTTTGCTGCTCTTCCTTCTTTATGTCCCTTGGTGAACTGAAAGAAGCCCATGTAATGAAATAATGACCCAAACAAAATTGTCAAATTCACTAGTAAGGCCCATAAGCTTCTTCGCATGGGAGAGTGAGGCCGCTGATAACTCATAATTTACGTGTTTTAAATTATAATACAGATCCTTCATTGATTTTTTTTAATGACACCGATTTCCCCACCTTTCAAGTAGTGCGCCGAGCAAGTAAGCCTTAGGCGGAAAAGCTATCCCCAACGGCCACAAGCCGACCTTTTAGTTCAAAAATCAAACTTAGTTTGTCCGTAAAACAACACTAACGAGAGATGACATAATGTTATACACCGAGTATGAAAAATTAAGCTTCCAAGCTTTGATCCAAACCCATAAAGAAGCAAAAATTAAATAAATTACTTTACTACAATCAAACTCTATATTACAAAAAATCACTCGATTTCGCTCGAGTCATATTGACCAAATACCCGAATAAGAAAGCATTTTCCATACCTATTGTTGGAATTTTCCATGAACAGCTCCCACAACTTGCCACGATGTGAATGAAAGCTTCATGCATCCCTTTGGCCACACATTCCTAATGCCCCCACCATTTAAAAATGAAGTCCCAAATATTGGAACTAATCCTGCAATGGAGAAATAAGTGAGCACCATCCTCTGTCTCTTGTAAACACAACGGGCATTGGATTTGATCCTCCCGCAACATCCCTCGTCTCGCAAGGAAACCCCTGGTGCAAATTCTATCCTGCAGTACTTGCCATAAGAATATTTGAGTTTTGGTTGGAACCCACTTGCACCATGCTGAGGCCAAGGTGCTATCCACATCAGCTCTACCCACCACCGCTGCAATACTTTATTGCTCACTGCCTGACCGCACGGAATAGCCGCCCGAGGTCGTACCCCGCCACCGAGATTTATCTACCTGTCCCTGCACAAGCAGATATCCATCATCTCTGACTCCTCAATCAATTCGTGTCCACTCTATCCCTTAGCCATCCAATGTACCACACCCAATCTCCTTCATGCCAAACACCCATGTCGCCTACCATCGCCTCATTATTGAGCGCCAGCTCTTATAGAACTGGAAAGCGGTCACGCAACGGCATGTTTCCAGTCCAAGAATCATGCCAAAACCTTGTCGACATCCCATTACCAATTGACGATTGGACTCTACTTACCCAAAAAGAATTAGGTTCTTCCACTAGCTGAGAGATACCTTTCCATATATTCGAAACAACTCTCCTGGGAGCATTTCTTTCATACTCTGATCCGCATACCCATACTCCGCCTTGATCACATTCCACCAAGCACCACCATGACCTGTTTTCTACAAGCGTCCCTATACCCAAACCTCCAAACACAATAGGTCTCACTACCTTTTGCCAAGCCACTTTGCTAAGATGGGATCTTTCTCCCTGTAAATTCAAATTGAAGAAAATACTCTCTCTTACTATTTACTCAATACATATTACAATATATACCTAATACAATATAACGTATATACATACGTATACTAATACACATACTAATACTAATACGTATATCTAACACTCCCCCTCAAGCTGGAGCATAGATATTTATCATGCCCAGCTTGTTACAAAGATAATCCACTCGAGGACCTGGAAGGGCTTTAGTGAAGAGATCACCCAGTTGTTCTCCTGTCTTCACATAGTGAGTGGAGATGAGATTTCCTTGAATCTTCTCACGAATGAAGTGGCAGTCTACTTCAATATGCTTAGTCCTCTCATGGTAAACAGGATTTGCAGCAATGTGGAGAGCAGCTTGATTATCACACCAGAGTTTTGAAGGTGAGGAGTGTTCTATACCAATTTCAGTCAGAAGTTGCCGCATCCATATAATCTCACAGGAGGATTGTGCCATAGCTCTATATTCTGACTCTGCACTGGATCGAGACACCACGTTTTGCTTCTTGCTCCTCCAAGAGATCAGATTCCCACCAACAAAGACACAATAGCCGGTTATTGATCTTCTATCAATCTTCGACCCAGCCCAATCTGCATCAGCAAAACATTCAATCTGATTGTGACCGTGGTTACTGTACAGGATCCCGAGGCCAGGTGCCCCTTTCAGATAGCACAAGATATGCTCCAGAGTTTCCCAATGCTTATCTGTTGGAGCAGACATGAACTGGCTGACAACACTAACCGCGAAAGTGATGTCAGGTCGTGTCACACAGAGATAGTTTAGTTTCCCAACTAATCTCCTATACTTCTCAGGATCATCAAAAGGGTCACCGTCATCTTTGGTGAGATTGACATTAGAAGCCATAGGGGAGCTACAGGGCTTAGCTCCCAACTTTCCTGTTTCTACAAGGAGATCAAGAATATACTTTCTTTGAGATAAGAATATACCTTTGTTACTCCGGGATACTTCTATCCCTAGAAAGTATTTCAGCTGATCCAAGTCTTTTGTACTAAACTTGGTATGCAGGAAAGATTTTAGCGAAGAGATCCCAACACTATCATCTCCTGTAATGATAATGTCATCCACATACACAACAAGCAAAATAATACCAGCAGCAGATTGTCTATAAAAGACTGAATGATCACACTGACTCTTTTGCATGCCAAATTCTAAAACTACCTCACTGAACTTGCCAAACCAGGCACGAGGACTCTGTTTTAGACCATACAAAGCTTTCTTCAAACGACAAACTTTCCCATACTCCCCCTGAGCAACAAACCCAGGTGGTTGCTCCATATAAACTTCTTCCTGTAGGTCACCATGAAGGAAAGCATTCTTGATGTCCAACTGATGTAGAGGCCAGTCCCTAGAGGCAGCCAAAGAGATGAACAAGCGAACAGAGGATAACTTGGCAACAGGAGAGAAGGTGTCTGAATAATCTACCCCATATGTTTGGGCATATCCTTTGGCAACAAGTCTGGCCTTAAGTCGTGCCACAGAGCCATCAGGATTGACTTTTACTGCAAAGACCCATTTGCAGCCAACCGCCTTCTTGTCTTTGGGCGATGTCACCAAATCCCATGTCTGATTATCCTCTAAAGCAATAATCTCCTCAAGCATTGCATTCTTCCAACCAGGATGATTCAATGCTTCCTGAACAGTGTTAGGAACGACAACCGAATCTAGAGAGGAAATCAGAGCACATGTCGAAGAAGACAGGTGATCATAAGAGACATAGTTAGCAATGGAGTAGATAGATTTACAATGTCGTTTACCTTTGCGAAGACTGATTGGTAAATCCAGATCAGTAGGTGGATCAGGTGACGAGGAATCTAGTGGAGGACATGTATCAATTGGTGGTACAGGAGGATCACTACAAGGTGGGTCTCTCATAACTGGAAGATCATGATGCTGAATCGGAACACTCTCTCCAAGAGGTTCCGCAGAAGTACCCGAAGGAGGATCACTACAAGGTGGGTCTCTCGTAACTGAAAGATCAGGATACTGAATGGGGACACTCTCTCCGAGAGGTTCCGCAGAAGTACCCGAAGAAGAAGGCTGAGAATCACCCAAAGGGGTGGAGGAATAAACCAGCCAATCATCATCATCATCATGTCGAGTGGGAGTAGGATGAGATGAGAAGAATGGTACCTGTTCAGAGAAGGCAACATCAGTAGACACAAGGTACTTTTGGAGATCCGGAGAGTAGCATCTGTATCCCTTCTGAAGTCTAGCATAACCCAAGAAGACACACTTCAAAGCCTTAGGATCCAACTTTGTGATGTGAGGACGAACATCACGAACATAGCAGGTGCTACCAAAAATCTTAGGCTCAATGGGGAATAATGGTTTACCAGGAGCAAGTACAGTAATTGGAATACCATCATCAAGAACTGCAGAAGGCATACGATTAATCAAGAAGCAAGCTGTAGAAACAGCGTCAACCCAAAATTGCTTGGGAACCTTGTTCTGAAATAATAGAGCACGAGCAGTCTCTAAGAGATGTCTATTCTTCCTTTCAGCCACACCGTTTTGAGCTGGTGTGTCAACACAAGAAGATTGATGCAAGATACCATGCTGAGTCATATACTGATGAAAGGACTCAGACATATATTCCTTAGCATTATCACTTCGCAATATACGAACAGACACATCAAACTGAGTTTTTATTTCAGTACAAAATGCACAAAAATGAGAAAACACCTCAGAACGATTTTTCATGAAATATATCCAAGTCATTCTCGAGTAATCATCCACAAAAGTGATAAAGTATCTAAAACCTGGTTTAGAAGTAACAGAACATGGACCCCACACATCTGAATGAACTAATGCAAAAGCAGAATCCGCACGTTTACTAGTACGAGGGCCCAAAGAGGTGCGATGATGTTTCGCAAAGTGACAAGACTCGCAATCCAGAGAAGTAGCAGACTTGAATTGTGGACACAATTTCCTTAGATATTGTAGACACGGATGTCCCAAACGGCAATGAGTGTCAAACAAAGAAGTACTGCTGAGACAAGCTATTGGCTTTGGTACCCACGGATCAAGAAAATAAAGACCACCAGACACATGCCCTCTACCAAGTATTTGCTTCGTCACTAGATCCTGAATAAGACAATGATCAGGGAAGAAGGAGATGAAGCAGTTGAGGTCTTTCGTGAGCTTACTTACTGACATCAGGTTAAAAGTCAACTCAGGTAGACTAAATACAGATGACATAGTAATAGCAGAAGTTGGTTTAGCTGTACCAGAATTCTCAACATTACAGGTGGTGCCATCAGCAATAGTGACAGGAGAAGATGTTGTGAGCTTCTTAAATCTTGTCAATAGATTAGGATTACCTGTCATATGCTCATTTGCACCAGAGTCGATTGTCCATTTGTCAGAAGAGGAAACAAGACAGGATTTATCTAACTCAGCTGATTCAGTACTCGAGTTTGCTTTCACCCATTCTAAATACTGAGAGAATTTAGCATACTCATCTGCAGAGATAGTTACAGTCTTTCTAGAGAAGGAACTAGGTAACCCGACAAAATTAATAGAGTTCATCTTGAGGCCACACCAAGAGACACAATTTCAGCAATGAATACAAGCAAATACCAACGGAATACAGAGCAAATACGGAGTGACCAAACACAAGTCAGCGAACCAAGCAAACAGACCCCACCGAGTCCAACAAATTCGAAGCAACGAGTACCCGTAGATAGTACTCAGACTAAGCAAATGCGTAGCCAACCAAGCAAATACGCAGCAAATTCCAAATAAATATAAAGTGACCAGATGCAAACAAGCCAACCAAGCACAACCAGCAAATTTAGACTTCAGAGCGACCAAACGTTCGAGCAAAACGAGCAAAAGTTCAAGCAAATTTCGGATTTATAGCAGAACGGAAAGCAAACGCAGCCAAAATAGCAGAGCGACCACATGTACCTGCCGGAAATGAAGAGCCGAGCAAAACCCAGGCGACAGCACGATCAGCGGTGGCCGGACGGCGCGTCACGCGCCGGCGCGTGGGAGAGTGGCCGGAATGCTCCGGCGGCGAGTGGCGGCGCGTCTGTGACCGGAATGGGACGCTTCCACCTGATTTCGACTCGCCGCGGCCGGCCGCTCCTTCCTGTCCGGGCGGTGAGACTAGACGAGGCCGGTAAGGCAGTCCGAGCAGAAGCAGCACAGAGATCTCTCACTTTGCTCCGCTACCATGTAAATTCAAATTGAAGAAAATACTCTCTCTTACTATTTACTCAATACATATTACAATATATACCTAATACAATATAACGTATATACATACGTATACTAATACACATACTAATACTAATACGTATATCTAACACTCCCATACTTTGATTGACAAGGTTTCATACGACAATGCAATTTTTTTGCCATGAGCTGACCATCCTCAGTAGAAATATTCACCCTAACTCAGACTTTTGAAAATTCACCCCCGTAGTCCCGAAAATGCATCAAACCATCTCAAAACCCGTTTAGTATTGAGCAAACCCTCCAAATCATTCTCAGTAAAAATGTTACTCATCAAACCATCGATACCTGCCTCCCAATTTGCATCCACCTCCTTCAATACCGAATTACCATATTGTGTTGATACTCTCTTGGCGTGCGGTGCACTACGAGCCCGCTGTTTCATCCTCATATTTTGTCTTGCATCGAAGTTAACCAACTCTGATGTGCCTCCTGGCAACCGAGAAGTCTCCGGAGTATTCATTGGTGATTTTACTCCCACCGAACCATCATCATCATCCGAGTCTTCAAAATTAACCTCAAATTCATCAATACTAGAATCATCACCCTCCACCTCATCTTTACTCAAATCCTCAACATATGGTTCTTCCACGCAATGGACATGGGACCAGGTATCCCCTACCTTGACACGTAGAGAAACGTCAATAGCTGTGAGCGACTTTGAAGACACCAAAATCCTTGCCACATCAAATCTTTTTTTGCCTAAATTTGGGGTATCCGCTGCAACGAAACCACCCAAAGAATCCCCTAGCCGCTTAAAAGTATTAAGCCCCCATGACACTAGAGGGATGCCAAAACAATCAACCCACACTAGTGGACCTGACGCTTGCACACCACTATCCCACGGTTTTACTTAGACAAAATGCTCGTCAAACGCCTGTTTCCCACTAAGCAAGGTTTGTTTCATAGTTTCCGGGCTTGCAAATTTCATTAACACTAAAAGACCACCCATAACCTTAGTTTTGCATGGGATTCTTTCTCGCGCCATTAACCCGTCAAGCCAAGTCACAGATTGTAAACTTCTCACAATCCCAACTGCACAGGCTTGTAACCATCGTTTGTTCTCCCCCATCACCTCATGATCAACATTCTGTTCGTTCTCAATTTCCTCCACACGATCAGGCCCCGAGAAGTATATCCTATAGTAATCTTGGGTATCTTCTCCTTAGGAGTTGCCGTTGTCTCAAGTTCCACTACCGAAACCACATTGGGCTTATCAGCTCTCATTTTCTCGGTCACCACTTTTGATGGCCCTTTTTTGACCGAATATTTCCGGACACACCAATTCCCTGTACCCCACCATTTGATCTTGGTCGGTGTACTGAACCATGACAGTAACTTCCAAAGATTTCACTAGCTCTAACCTTAAGGCTGGAAATTTCCTTAGCCAAAAGGTACCATGGATTGGGCACCTTCACGTACCTTACAAAACCAAACCGCTTCACCCTCTTCTTTCCTCTTCTCGAAACAAACACATTCTTGACCTTCCCTGGGGTGGAAAACTTGGGGAATCCTTCAAAATAAAACACGAAAACAGTTTCTGATAAACCCCTACCAAGTTGATCTTGTCTGGGCCCTAATCTTCTAGGGTTAAACACCGAAACCCTTTCCTCCTGTCTAGGTTTAGTCTGATTCACATTAGCAATTCTAGATATCCGTGCCAATAACCCTAATATCATTAATAGTGGCTAAAGGTCATTTTTTATCTCCTGATTGACTGGACTGACCTATTAGGTTTGGTTTTAGCTTCATTTTTAATTGGGACAATTCAATTGTACCTAAAAAAAATGAACAAAATATTCAATATTTATTTTATTAAGTATATAAAATAACTTATTAAGTATATTCAATATTTAACTTATTAAATAACTATTGTCTAAAATAGCCTTATATATTAAATAGTCTTTTGTATAATTTGAAAATATAAATATAGCTATGGCTATTATTTGAGATATAAATTATAATTACGAGGAGTTATATAGAGTGAAAAATGAATGAGTGAATTATTTTAATATTTGTAAAAAAGAAAATAAGAGATAGTACAAAAAATAAATTTCATTTTTGCTATTATCGTTTTGTCCCTAAACTATAAATTAACGTTGAGTGAAATGTCAGGGGCAGCAATAGGTTGATTGAGACTTAATATACAGGGTGCCTGCAGATATGTAGGCTGTGGATATAATGAAGGAGAAATATAGCTGCATCTTTTTTAACAAGTCACAAACATTTTTTTACTGTTTACTGCACACACAGATATAGTTGTGTAATATGATCCCTAGCTCTTCCCTTCCACTGGCTATTAACACCTGGTTATATCTATTTATCACAACTCGTATGTTATTTGTGCCTTTTTGTCCTGGCATGGTGCTTTATCTTATCTGTGTCTTGTTTAGGAGCGTGAAGAAAGTCGTAAGCGTTTGAAAACTGAGCGTTCAGATGATAGACCTGTGCATGTCTCTCGGAAGCCAGTCAATGACCAATTCTTTCAATCTAGTCACTACAAGTCCTATGATAAATCTAAGCTTCCTCCTGGTAAGCTTCTTCTCTATTTGATTTTCTTTGTTGTGGATGTACTTTGGTGGTTGTCCGGCTAATTTAGTTCCTTGCAACCCCAGGTTGGTTGGATTGCCCGTCAGCTGGTCAAGCAATTGCTTGTATAATTCCTTCTAAGGTACCACTAGGTGAATCTTACAATTACAGTATTCCACCTGGGAAAAGATGCTCGTTTAAACAAGTTATTCATCAGCAGAGAGTTTTAGGAAGAACAGTAAGCTCCTTGAATTATTTTTTTTGTCTCTCCTCTAATTCCTACTAAATCTCTTGCATTATTAGATGAAATAGCAGCTTCTTGTGCATGTTGGCAATGTTATATTTTCTCACTGATAGTGCATAATTCACTCAAGTTCAATTGGCAAAGCTAATTCTGTTTCCAAACATTCTCAAAGAAAAATGTTTTTTTTTTACGCACATTAAGCTGTGCTTGTGCTTATATGTTACGAGACAGAAAGCATTGCCTGTCTGCATTGATTCTGCATAAATAAAGGGATGGAACATTACCTTCCTCTGCAGCAAACAGTATTGATGAAATGATGTTTTAATTTTTATTTGCTGGGTTTTCAGCTTGGTTTGGTGATTGATTTGACGAACACGACACGCTATTATTCAACAGGAGATTTAAAAAAGGAAGGTATTAAGCATGTAAAGGTAAGACATCGGACACAATACCATGTTTGTTGCTGGGACTTCAAATTTTTTACTTCTGTATGCTGCTTACTTATGTTAATTTGATTTGCTACCAATTGTTAGAACCGTAACAATCCAAGATCGAAATCAATTTAGATTTGCATGAATTAAACGGAATAACTGAATGTGGCAGCGTACCTGATGATGATGCCATGATCTTGTTCCCCTTAACTTTATTAGATCAATTTGGTCCAATTAACTTTATGTTCCCCTTAACTTTATTAGATCATCAATTTGGTCCAATTAACTTTATGTTAACAATATGTTATATAACGGTACACACATAACATATGCGTCTATATGTTCCAGAGTGTACGAACGGTACTAACGCATTAGTCTCGTTGTCCAAATTCTAACAATCTCCCACTTGGACAACTACACAATTAGATCATCAATTTGGTCCAATTAACTTTATGTTAACAATATGTTATATAACGATACACACATAACATATGCGTCCATATGTTCTCATTTGTTCTGATGGTTGTGTGTTTGTAGGCCCGCTCTTTATTGCCTATGGGCATCCTTATAGTACCTCCCCTTAACTTTATTAGATCATCAATTTGGTCCAGTTAACTTTATGTTATATAACAGTTATATAACGATACACACATAACATATGCGTCCATATGTTCTCATATAACATATGCGTCCATATGTTCTCATTTGTTCTGATGGTTGTGTGTTTGTAGGCCCGCTCTTTACCCTTAACTTTATTAGATCATCAATTTGGTCCAGTTAACTTTATGTTATATAACAGTTATATAACGATACACACATAACATATGCGTCCATATGTTCTCATTTGTTCTGATGGTTGTTCATAATCCTGTCTCATTTTCTGTTCAGCTTAGTTGTCTTTTATTACTGACTATTTATTATTGTTGAATTTCCGAGTCCCTCTTGTGATGATATTGTCCGCTTTGTTCAGCTTAGTTGTCTTTTATTACTGACTATTTATTATTGTTGAATGTCTTTTATTACTGACTATTTATTATTGTTGAATTTCCGAGTCCCTCTTGTGATGATATTGTCCGCTTTGGGCCATTTTCTGTTCAGCTTAGTTGTCTTTTATTACTGACTATTTATTATTGTTGAATTTCCGAGTCCCTCTTGTGATGATATTGTCCGCTTTGTTCAGCTTAGTTCTTTTTATTACTGACTATTTATTATTGTTGAATTTCCGAGTCCCTCTTGTGATGATATTGCCCGCTTTGTTCAGCTTAGTTGTCTGTGATGATATTGTCCGCTTTGTTCAGCTTAGTTCTTTTATTACTGACTATTTATTATTGTTGAATTTCCGAGTCCCTCTTGTGATGATATTGTCCGCTTTGTTCAGCTTAGTTGTCTTTTATTACTGACTATTTATTATTGTTGAATGTCTTTTATTACTGACTATTTATTATTGTTGAATTTCCGAACTGACTATTTATTATTGTTGAATTTCCGAGTCCCTCTTGTGATGATATTGTCCGCTTTGGGCCATTTTCTGTTCAGCTTAGTTGTCTTTTATTACTGACTATTTATTATTGTTGAATTTCCGAGTCCCTCTTGTGATGATATTGTCCGCTTTGTTCAGCTTAGTTCTTTTATTACTGACTATTTATTATTGTTGAATTTCCGAGTCCCTCTTGTGATGATATTGTCCGCTTTGTTCAGCTTAGTTGTCTGTGATGATATTGTCCGCTTTGTTCAGCTTAGTTCTTTTATTACTGACTATTTATTATTCTTGAATTTCCGAATCCCTCTTGTGATGATATTGTCCGCTGTCTTTTATTACTGACTATTTATTATTGTTGAATGTCTTTTATTATTGTTGAATTTCCGAGTCCCTCTTGTGATGATATTGTCCGCTTTGGGCCAACACTCAGCCCTCACAGTTTTTTCGGCCTCCTCAACCTCAACCTCAACCTCAACATTAACATTAACATGACAAGAACCAAGCCCAAAAGGCCTCATCACTTTGCAAGGGCTCCCACCACATTTATATTTGGCTTTCACAAGCCTTTTCTTTCCGATGTGGTATTTAGTTTGCTTCAACCAACAATTATAGTAACTTTTTGCTCACTTTTGCAGGCAATATGTTTTTTTGTTGATGCTCGGCCTCCAGGAATCTATAAACCAGACTATATTGATGCGTTGTACACATTCTATCATGAAAGAAAGCCGGAAATGGTAATTTGCCCATCAACCCCTGAGTGGAAAAAGTCTTCTGAATTTGATCTCAATGGTGAAGCAGTTCCAGATGATGACGACGATGGAGGTTCAGCTGCTACTTCTCAGGTATGTGCAGTTTGGTGTAAAATCAACTGCTTGTTTGATGGTAGAAGCTTTGACATTGCTCGAATTCTATTCTAGGATCTTGTTTCACATCACTTTTGTTACAGGGTAATCAGGAAGTGGAGGTTAGAATGACAAATGATGATGTTCTGGGAGATGAAATACCTCTTGATCAGCTGGCTGCATTGCGGCAATTCTGCTATCAAACGCTGAAGCTTAATGCTCCGGTAAGGATGCTTTTTACACCATTTCTTAACACCTCACTGTTTGTTACCAGTTTTAATTTGGTTTGTTTTGGAGCTCTCAAATTTTAGCAGAAATCATGTTTCACTGGAGACGCAGTTTATTGTATGTACTGTCTTGGTCGTGCTGATTATTTTTTACATATGTTTCGCATCACATACCCTAAGTTAGTGTCGGTTATTTGACAATCTATTTAGTACTGCTTAATGCAAGACGTATAGAACTTGATTGTTGGGACCTAAAATATGGCGTCTGAGTTGTTAATCTTTTTTTACTCCATTTGTAATTGGGCTAACTTCGTATTCATTCATTCTATTATGGTCATGATTTTCTGACATTGTGTTTGGAATTCAGGTGAGAGGAAACCCACAATTTCCAGGGTCGCACCGGTTTCTCTCAACTGGTATTGTCTGCATTTTCTTTGATAATAGCTTGTCTGTGTTTGTTCTCAAAGTGTTAGCTTCTCGATCTTACTTTGTTGAACTAGACCACCTCTTGTTGTGATGGAGTAGAATGTAATATTTGTTGATATGCCATGGCTGCAACAAGGAGAATAATGTGCAATGGTGTGAATTTTGCACGCAAAATGAATATGAAACTTATCCCTGTATTTTCTTTTCCATCATAATATGCACAATTTTAATGCACCTGACTTCTTGGTCTCGCTTCATGGGAATGGAGCATCATTCCCCCCCTGAATTTCTGTTTGTGGTATGCAGGGATAATTTACAGCTGCTGAGGCAGCGTTACTATTATGCAACGTGGAAAGCTGATGGGACGCGATATATGCTGCTAATCACAATGGATGGGTGTTATTTGATTGATCGCAGTTTCAATTTTCATAGGGTTCAGTTGAGATTTCCCTGCAGAAGCACAAATGAAAAATGTATATTTTGTCTCTCATAGGATGCTATCTGGAACTTGAGAACTATGATAATATGGTTTCTTATAGAATTGATTTGCAATATGACTCCATTTCTCTTTTCCTTTAAGAGTATACCTGTCAAGACTCACCACTTCACATTACTTGATAGAGAGATGGTCATGGACAATGTGCCAGACTCACAGAAGCAAGAGAGAAGATACCTAATGTACGATATGATGGCTATTAACCAAGTATCTATTACAGAGGTAGGCTTTACTGCAGAAGTTACACAAGTCATGTTGTGCTTTGTCCAGCTGCTGCCTATCTATGACATGATTACACTATTTGGATGCTTGAAGCATTGTTTATGCATTTGGTTGTAGTTGTGCAAGATGAAGCACATAGATGGAATGCTTTAACCATCTATTTTGACTACAAAGAACTTCTGTAGTTATTATTACCCCCTTAACTTATGTTGGATCTGTGCAGATGCACTACCTTACAGTACTGAACCTGAGTTGTTATAAAGACACGCTTTGTAGTTAGAAGTGCAAATTGTATGAAATTGTAAAATCATGCAATTAGATGAACATCTCAGATCTATTTCCAAAATAGACACTAGAAAGTGTGAAATTTCATTATCAAAAGTCAGCAATATATGTTGTCGGCCACTTTTCACCTCTGTACTGTACTATCCATGTTCCATCCACTCAATAAAAGTTTTGGTGATATCAATTATTTTGCAGCGGCCTTTCCATGAACGATGGAAGATGCTAGAGAAAGAAGTCATTGAACCTCGTCAGCGTAGGAATCCTATTATAGATATGAGCTGGAGCCATTCAGGGTATGCATTGAAGCAGAGCCTTATTGGATTTTAGTTTATTGACGAATGATTGGCCGTGTCATTCACCAGGTGAGGAGAAAGGATTTTTGAGAATAACTCAATTTATTATAAACAGCTATAAAACAGGGTGTAACTTATGGAAAAAATAGCCATAAAGTATATTAATTATTTCTTCTTTTTGTAAGATGATAAAAACTCAAATTTCATTTTCATTTTATTACTTCTGAAACATGACCATACAAAATAAAGAGAGCTTGGTGTAATATTTTGGATTCAAAGCTTAAGAGTGCATCGCTACCATGGCTTTTGAGTGCATCGTCGTTCAGTCACTGAACCAGATTTTGCAGACAAGCAGAATCAGTGCGTTCGTTGTCGATCTGTTTTGTGGCTCTGCTTTATCAATTGGTAAAAAATTGGAGATACCCACTTACTATTCTACACTTCTAGTGCTGCGTGTCTCGGTACATTTGTCTACCAATATAAAATACGAATGAGGGGTATTTTTTTCTAATTCGCTCACTTAAATTGCTACTTATTTTTCATTTATGTTTATGAGATTCGTTACTACCTAAATTTTTTATAAAAAAAAACATACCATTAAAATATTATATAAAATAATAAGGACATAAAATTATTAAATTTATAATTTTATTTAGTGGTTATTTATTAAAGATATAAAAAACACGAAGGACCTTCTTCTTTAAAAATCTATTACACCTTTAAGTTAATTTTTTATTTATTAATAAATTAAAAACTCCAATTGATCTTAACCTACCAAATAACACTCAAATCAATAATTGGAGCCACCGGATGAAAGCATGGAAGAATATGGGAGGAGAAAATAAATTGACAGGCGGAGGTTATACATATAACCACCAGAAGTTTAATTATTTATTTATTTAATAACTAATAAAATTAAGATCCATATGTGTGTTCGAGTTGTATGTGCATATTTATTTATTTAACTCCAATGTATTGATTGTAGGTTAATTTCTTAATTAATTATCTAGCATAGACCTTTATTCAATAACATCATTCCTTCCGGAATAGGTGCCATTTATTAAAAGAAGAAAGCGAAATTGGTTGTTTAAATCTCAACTAGTTTTTTTATGAATATCAAAGTATATGATTAATTAATATTTTAAAAATAACAAATTGATTCAATGTTAACAAATATATATTACTTTTTCTAATATAGAAGTTGAACAATCTATTTCACCTTTACATACGTTAAAAATGTTCTCAGTTATGACTACTGTGGTTCAGTTCGAGCCACCGACATTTTATTGTCAAAATGGACAAGTTAAATTGGTGCACACACATTATGATTAGGATTTGCTAGAAATTTATATATCACAATCGGAAAAAAGGAAAGAGTTTCGTATAAGATTAGAAAATATAACAGTATATTCGGGTTTACATCATTTGGTGTAAATTATTTAAAGCTCAAGGTCAAGCATACCACAATCTTCATGGATTGGTGCCCACATAGAATAATCCAGTGTATTTTCAACTTCATTTTTATGATACTCATAATGAGCTACACAATAGGATGAGAATTATAGAGAATGCTAACCTTGATGAAAGCATTATGAAGAATTTGATGAAGGTTCCGGAAAACAACTCATATGCTAAATTTTTGAAAGGTTTCAAAGATATTTTTCACTTGATGATTTACGAATCCATATCAATACAACTTAAAAGAAGTATTACCAATCCAATATTCTCATTTCTCACGGGTTAAGCCACATTGTACAATTTGATCGTTTTCTCTCAACTTTACACTGTAGCATTTTAGTCCAACTACTATTCATCTTTTCTCTTTCATCCAAGCTCTTCTATCACCGGAGGACCGTTTTCCAGCCACCCTCTACTCTCACCGCCATACCAGACGGACGCAGACGGACGGGACGAAGCGGACGCAAGTTGAAGCGCCTCACTCCGGTCAGGGACGCGCCTCCACGCGCAGCCGGGGCGCCGTGGTACCTCTCCCACGCGCCGGCGCGTGTGGCCCACCCCGACCTCCGTTGACACCGACGCTTCCGGCGTTCTTCTCGTCTCCTCGGTCCGGTCACGTTCCTGGGGTCCTTTTTCATTTTCACTATCACCGGCGTTCCTCACCTCCGTTTCACTCGATCAAGTCGATCTTCGGTCAATTTTCTCCTATTCAGGCTTGTTTCCTACATCCTTTTAATTTTATCTCTTCTGCTATGCTTGGTTTGGATTGAAGGGACTTCGTGGGCCCTTGTTTTTGTGGTAATATAGTAGATTGTGGATTTTAGTATGACTACAAGCTTAGATTGTCGTGGTTTTCGGAGAAAGGGGTGATCATGGAGGTTGTTTTGGGTAGGAATCAGCAAGTTTTATCACTTACTGAGGCTGAGGTGGTAGTTGAGGTAAAATAGGTGAAAGTCAGTAGGTTTTGAGGTGAAGTTTCCTTTTATACGGATTTATTCGATGGCGGGTACTAAGAAAATGTTCGGTTTTAACCGGAATTTGGCAAATGTAATCACTTATTACGTGGAAAATCTACCCTTTCATGTTGATCATCGAGCGCTCAGACACCTAATCTCTCAGAGGTGGAATCTGCCTCATTTCGGCAGACTAGTGGATGTGTTTATTCCTAACAGAAGGAATAAATCGGGGAAACGATTTGGTTTCGTTCGATTTGATTGGGTAGAAAATAAGATTGATATGGAACTAGCTCTTGATCGTCAACACATAGGAGCTTCGGACATAAGGGCCAACTTAGGTCGAATGGGGAGAAGGGGGTCAGGTTTCTTGAATCAAGACCGCGTAGAAAATTCGAGCTCAAACCCGAATCGGAAATATTGGGTGCGGAGCCAGAAAGGAACATTGAGAGATCGCTCAGAGGAAAAAGTGGCAGCCAATCAGACGTATAAGGAAGCAGTTTCCAATACGGGAAGTGATCAACAACAGGGGCCGGTAGCCAAGGAAGATTTGGGTTCACAGCCAGACGGCCGGATAGGTCAATCTGAGGAGGAAAATGTGAATGAAGTGGAGGATGCTGAGGTCTTAGATTTGGAGATTCCGGAAGAAAACAAGGATTGGCTATCTCGGAGTGTAGTGGGCATTCTTAGGAAAATTGAGAACATCCCAGAAATACAAGAATTGGTGCTTGATTTGGGGTGGACTAGTGTAACAAGAGTCCTTGGCAGGGGTCTGGTTTGGATTGAATTTGACAGACAGGAAGACAGAGAGCAAGCACTTTTGAATACTAATGAGGGCATTCAGCGCCTGTTTTCCAAGGTGGTCCCCTGGACAGAGGTTCTTTCAAAGGCTGATAGGTTGTGTTGGGTTCAATGCTCGGGTGTTCCGGTCCAGAGCTGGGGATTTGAGACCTTCGAGAAGCTAGGGTCGAAGCTAGGAAATCAAGTGGCAGTGGATGATAAAACACTAGCTCGTAGAAGGTTTGACGTGGCAAGGATTCTAATTACAACCGATCAGCTGTATGTCAAGAAGGATATTCGGGTAAAGGTTGGGGACTTTAGCTATACTGTGAGTTGCCATGAGGAACCTATGCAGGGGGAGATTTCCAATCTTGATTGGAGGATAGGTGTTAAATCAGATGAAGAGGCTTCTGATGAGGAGTCGGAGGTAGGAGATTATGAGGCAGCAGAGGAGAAAGGTGGCAATGATCATCATATTCCTTCTTTGTTAAAGGAATCAGGATTGGCGGAAAAAGAGAAGCTAGCTTCTCTTCAACAGGGTCTGGTGGAGTATCCCCTAGTAACGACGAGGCGAAAGGGTGATAAGATAAAGAAGATTACGGCAAAAACGGGCAGTTTACACACGGCCAACTCATCTGGGAATTCGAAAGTGTCAGTGTTTCGGGCGGAGGATAACGAAATTGTAAACATGAACAAGCTAGCTGATGACAATATTGTGGAGACAGACACTTGGGAAATAGGACGTGTTTTGTCGATAACTGCCAATGCCAGTGAAGAAGCAATCAAGGCCTTTGATCGAGAGAGATTTGGTGTGGAAAGGGACAATGTTCGAAGCAAGGCGGTCCCGGTGGCGAGTACAGTAGTGTCATAATGGTTCAATTATTTTCGTGGAATTGTAGGGGAATTTTGTCAATTAGGAAGAGACGGTTTATAAAGAAAATGTTTCAAGGAGAGCAGGCGTCGTTTTGCTTGTTACAAGAAAGCAAGAGAGAAGAAATTGATGAGTTTCTTATACACGAGTTAGGAGGTAATAATGAGACGCGATGGGTTTATGCTCCTTCAATTGGGAGATCGGGGGGCCTAGTTTCGATGTGGGATTCTAATGTTTTTCAGTTGGACCATTCAGAGGTTGGGAACAGATTTATCTGGATAGAGGGTAATCTTACAGAAAACAATAGGAGGTGTGCAGTTTTGAATGTTTATGCTCCCAACGAGGTGGTGTTACGAGATCAGCTATGGGAGATTTTGGGTAGAAAGATAGAGAGCGCTACGATCCCGGTATTAGTAGCGGGTGATTTCAATGAAACACTAGTCCCTTCAGATCGCTTGCAAGGGGGGGGCTATTCTCGGGGTATGGCCCAGTTTCAGGATTGGGTGGACAGGTGTGGATTGCAAGACGTTAGACTAGTAGGGAGGCGTTTTACCTGGTCTAATGCCATTAGCGGGAGTAAAATAGATAGGGTATTTGTTCAAGAAGGGTGGATGAATAGCATTAGTGATTGCCAACTAACAGCTCTTGAAAAGAGTGGATCAGACCACACGCCTTTATTCCTAAGATATGATAGGGTGGATTGGGGACCCAAACCATTCAGAGATTTAGCTGTGTGGTGGGAGGACAGAGGGTTCAAAGATTTGGTGGTAGGTTGGTGGTCAGAAGCAGGTATCGAGTTTCCTGGTAATTACCGGGTAATTCATAAGATGCGATACTTGAAGAAGAAAATTCAAACTTGGAATAAGGACGTTTTTGGAAATGTGGAGTCCAATCTAAGAAATCTACAGGATCGGCATGAGGCATTTGATCGACTCGGGGACGACCGCCCGTTGACCCAGGAGGAACAGAGAGAACACAATGACATCAGGCTTAAGGTGTGGGCTCAACAGGAGCGGGTTGATAGATTTTGGCAGCAAAAGAATAGATTAAAGTGGAATACTAAGGGGGACCGAAACACTGGATATTTCCACAGGATGGCAAAGATTGCAGTGAAAAGGAACAACATTAGAGAGATAATCACGCCTACTGAAAGACTTACAGACCCGGTGGGCATTAAGCGGGCAGCTGTTCAGTACTATGAGACCTTTTTCAGCTCCGTCCGCTGGAACAGGCCGCGGATGCAGGATTTGGGATTTTCGAAACTGACTGAGGAGGAAGCGTCAAGGTTGGAAATGGAGGTAACTCGTGCAGAAATTTGGGAAGCGGTTAAAGATTGTGACGGTCAAAAAACTCCAGGGCCGGATGGATTTTCTATGCGATTTTTGCAAAAGGCATGGCACATTATCGGGGATGACTACTGCAGATTGGTCCAGGAATTCTTTAGGGCAGGGATATTCCCATCAGGGGCAAATTCTTCGTTTTTGACTCTCATCCCGAAGATTAAAGATGCGAAGAGGTTCAGTGAATATCGGCCCATAAGCTTGGTGAGTAGTTATTATAAGATTGTGTCCAAGGTCATGGCGAGGCGGTTGAGCGAGGTAATTACAAAAGTCGTTAGTGAAGTGCAGCATGGATTCATTAAAGGAAGACAAACCCTAGACTGTGTCATGACAGCAAATGAGGTGGTGCATTACTTGCAGGAGACAAAACAACAAGGGCTGCTTTTCAAGCTGGATTTCGAGAAAGCCTCTGACTCCATCGAATGGGAGTACTTAGATGATGTAATGAGGCATATGGGGTTCAGAAGGAAGTGGAGGAATTGGATTAATCAATGCATTAGCACGAATAAGGTTTCTATTCTAGTTAATGGGTCACCTTCTGGACAATTCTGTGTGGGTAGAGGCCTTCGTCAGGGATGCTCAATGTCGCCGTTTTTATTCAACATTGCAGCGGAGGGGTTGCATCGTCTATTTGTTAGAGCAGAGGAGGTGGGGATCCAGAGAGGTATAGGCAACCCGTCAGCAGGGTGGAATCTGAGCCATCTTCAGTTTGCGGATGACACATTGGTTTTTGTTAATAACAATGAGGAGGAGATCCGGGGAGTGAAGGGTATTTTGAGATGGTACGACGCCTATTCAGGCCTTCGAGTTAACTTCCACAAAAGCACCTTGGTAGGGGTGAATCTGAGTGAGCAGATCGGGGGTATCTTAGCTACTCGTTATGGTTGTAAGTATGAGGTGCTCCCTTGTAAGTATCTAGGATCTCTGGTGGGCTTTAATCCGAGACGAAAATCGGGGTGGGATTTTCTAATCCAGAAAATGAGGAAAAAACTTTCATCATGGAAGGGACATCTTCTCTCCATGGGGGGGCGTGTAACGTTGATCAAGTCGGTGCTAACGAGTCTACCTATTTATAACATGTCTATTTACAGGATGCCTAAGTCCGTCGCTAGCCAGTGTGAAGGAGTTATGCGGCGCTTTCTTTGGAGTGGCAGCGATATTAACAAGGGATTGGCTAAGGTGAATTGGAAAGAAGTGACGCGGGCGACAACTCATGGGGGATTGGGAATTGGGACGATACAAGACCGGAATATTACGCTGCTTTTTAAATGGGTGTGGGAGATGATGAGGGGTAGCAGGAAGTTGTGGGCAGATATCGTTCGCAGGCAATACAAATTCCTTTCCATTGGAGACTTGTGGAAGGATAGGGAGGGGAGGATGTCCCCAATCTGGCGTGATATTATGGGAGTTTGTGGCCGAGGTAGTGCTTTCTTCGATCTGTGGACCGACAACACTTCGATAAAAATTGGGGATGGGAATAACACAGTCTTTTGGTGGGATACTTGGGTAGGTAAGAAGCCATTGGCCTTGCAACACCCTCGGCTATATCATATATCGAGCAATCGGTACGGGACCGTCAAGGAATTTGGTACATGGATTGGTTCGGTGTGGGAATGGGAAACCGTGTGGAGGCGAGGTTTGTTTGAGTGGGAGAGAGACGAGTGGGTTTGTTTGAAAGCTCAGTTACCACTTCCCTATAGGGGAGATCAACAACCGGCTCTTCGTTGGGAATTAGACCAATCAGGGACATACACAGTGAATTCAGGGTACAAGAAATGGGAGGAGTCAAGGTTTGAGCCAGCTCCACTTCTTCGGTCTTGTTGGACTGGCCTGGCTCCATACCGAGTGGAATTTTTCCTTTGGTTAGCACTGCGGGAAAGAATTGTAACAAGGACTTTCCTCATGAGGCGAAACATGATTGCTGAGTACTTGAATGTCTGCCCAATGTGCAACAGGGAACCGGAGACTGTTTCTCACCTATTCTTGCGTTGTGAGGTAGCTTCGGGTATTTGGGAGTTTATCATGCGTTGGCTTCAGGTGGTTTGGTGCCAGCCTCAAAATCTTTCGGACCTGTGGCGCACGTGGGGAAATTATTTACCATGTACAGACAAGCAGGCTGGTAGGGCTTGGAAAATCCTTTTTTATGCGGTTATTTGGACCATGTGGAAGACTCGCAACGGAGTGGTGTTCAGACAAACGGAATACAATGATGTGAGATGTATTAATATGATTTATTCGTTGTGGCATTGGTGGTTGAAAAGTAAGGACAATGGGTTCGCCTATAGTATGTCCGACGTTCTTCAATCACCGGCATGGTTACTCAATCGGTAAATCCAAGCTCGGTGTTTCTCAGATGTAGGTTTTTAAGGAGTCAGGTCCAATAGTGGCCTAGGGAGTCGGTCCTTTGCCCTTCCTTTAGGGCTTCGTTTGTTTTTGAGAGCGTTGGTTGCACTGCTTCTGAAGCGGTGTCTTGTAAACTTCAGTCATGTTCTTCATGACATTTTAATTCAATATATCTTTCTGCTGATTAAAAAAAAAATACAACTTAAAAGAAAATTAAGAGTGCAATAGACTTTTAAACAATAACTTAAGGTTGCTATTTACTTTTCGTTTCTGTTTATGAGATTCGTTACTACCTATATTTAAAAAAAACTAACATGTCATTGAAACATTATACAATGGTCTCTTTTTTGTAATCTCAGTTCGAGTCCTACCTCCGCCTAAAAGAAAGAAGAAGTCGTACTTTTGTAAACAACAAAAAAAACTAATTAGAAGGCAAATTGTGTTTTAGTAGAGATGAATTATTCTTTAAATTGTTTCTAATTTAAAAAACACAAAGGTGTTATTCTTTAAAAGTCTATTATACTCTTAAGTTATTGTTCATATGTCTATTACACTTTTAATTTTCTTTTAAGTTTTTATAAATCTATTAAAAACTTTATCCAATAATAATTGTGGATCGATACTAATTCTATTCGCAACTGACCGGGTATTTAGATATTTTATTATCTATATATACTATATATATTTAATATATATTATCTAATTTAACTACCAAGTGAATTAATATTAGTACTCCCGCTAATATTCTTTTAGTTATTTCTTCAACGAACTGAGAACAACAACTTCTGGTTTAGGTAAACTAGCTGAACTATTTTTTCCCAAATATAAAATCAACAATTATTATTGGATAAAGTTTTTAATAGATTTATAAAAACTTAAAAGAAAATTAAGAGTGTAATAGACTTTTAAGCAATAACTTAAGGGTATAATAAATTTTTAAAGAATAAAACCATTCGTGCTTTTTATATAGTATCGATAACTTCGATCTATTCTGATCTTGAAAAATTAATGTTTTAATATCCGTACGAGAATAATGATTAGGATGGAAAGGAAAGGAAGGAAAAGGAAAATTTTAAATTTTATCTTGGAAAAAAAATCCAAGGGCATGAAAGGAAATACAACGGAACATAAAAGAAATAAATTATAGAAATTTCCTTCAAGACATACAAAATATTTCCTCCCTGCGAGGAAACAAAAAGGAAGAAAAGAAGAATCCTTGCTAGTTATCTTTACGTTTTTTATTGCAATTTTATTTTTGACCAAACTCTTTTTTTGGTTCCTTCTCTATTATTGAACAAACACTTTCTCTTCTACGTTCCCTCTTCATTATTGAAGAAACGTTTTTCTCGTATCGTATACACATAATAGAACTTAAATCTATTTGGGTTAGATTTTTAATTCCGTAAATATCCTCTCGGCTCCTCTAAGACATTAAATTAATTTTATTAGAGCACCTGTGAGCGTAAATCATTATACTGAGAAGAAATAATTTACACCAACTAGGATAATTTGACATGATAATTGATGGGATAATAGGGAAACTTTATTTATTGTTGTATGCCGCACGCGTCACAATGGCATTTATTCCCGATAGATTCATTTATTTTTATATTATTTAAAACACTCCATGGGAGTTCTGCTAGTAACCTTCCATGGGAGTTCTGCTCACCCGCCCCTCTCCATCAAGAGCAATCCTAACCCGGCCGCACTTAAAATCTTTGGTCCACGGAGTTCCTACAGGCATCAAAATTGCATGAACATTCTTATTCTCTCTCTCAATCGTGGCCGCTGCAACCTCTCCTTTCTCTCCAACAAGTTCAGGCCATGAACTCTTCCCTGTAAAAAAAAACCATTCCCAAATTCAGCTTTGCAAAAAGAGATCTTACTCAAAAAAGAAAGAAAAAACCATCGATCATCTTTGTATAATTATCATAATCGTAACATACCTGGTCCGCAGATTGACTCTGAGTCTGTGACGGATCGTAACATACCTGGTCCGAACTCTGACATTTTTGTGTGACGAGAACTTACGGATATGAAAAAGAAAAGTGTTACTATTCAGTATTAAGCTTTGAGAGGGTTGTGCTGCATGCAGTGAGGACTTATATAGAGCTTCAGGCAGCTTTATCTTTAAAAGTATCGGTGTCGTTTTGTTTAAAAAATATCTAGTTTTTTCCTTTGCATGTGCGTTCTGTGGATCTAATTAATATAGATTTAAACAGCCTGTCATGGACCACTAACGAATGGTTCTCCTTCACCGTATTTTCTTCACGTTTATTATTATTCTATTAATATCCTTGTCTTCACGTTTTTGTATTGTAGTCTTATTTTTTACCAAACTCTTTTCTCAGTTCCCTCTCTATTATTTCTCTTTATTACTCTCTCCGTTCATAATTAGATGACGCCCGAACTATAAATACGCATATCGAGGAGGCCGGATGACGTACTATTTGACCTAATTTTTTTCGAACGGGAGTATTGAACAAACGTTTCAATTTTTTCATTCCCAACAGGTATGTATATCTTGTTTCAATAATCTTATTATTGAACCATATAAATCAATTCATCAAAGCCACCACACAAACGACAAGCAATTCATCAATCACTCAATTTTATCGTATGATAGAACCATACAAATCTTTTAAATCTGTTTGGATTGGATTTTTATTTCCGTAAATGTCCTCTCGGCTCCTCTAAGGCATTAAATTAATTTTATTAGAGCACCTGTGAGCCATTATTATTGAGAAGAAATAATTTACACCAAATAGGATTAGGGGTGTTCATCGGTCGGTACGGTAATTTTTCGGTATAAAAATTTCGGTATTCGATCTACCGAATTTAAAATTTTTGACATCATACCATAGTTTCTATTGATCGATACCATTACCATATTACCAAAATAATTTCGGTACGGTATTACAATATTACATAAAATAAATATACCATTTGTTTATTCATTTGTCACAATTTGTAGGTTCTAAAGGACAGGCAACAAATGGCAAATGAAATTGAAAAATGTGACAACACATTTCACAAGCAGAAACATGAGCATTGGGCAAACAGAAACCTAATACAAATGGGCAAGTAGAATTCATCCGCAACTTCATAAATTATTGTTCCCATTTAGTCTTCATCTTCTAATGTTTTTTTTGTTATACCACATTGATCTTATCATTATTATAAACTCAATGTTCGGTTGAATTTTATGTGATTGAGTGACACAATCGGGATAAATTTAAATTATTCTCCAACATTTACAGCAATAAATATCAATAAAGATTCAAATTCAAGTTCGAATCTCATTTCCGTTTAAAAACTTAAAAAGAAAAAAAGTTGACCGGATCTCTTGTGAATTGTCCCACCGGAAAAAGATTTTGCAATTTATTGATTATGGACCACTGATAGCATATTTTTATTCATGATTTTCTCTCCATTTTCTCACCCATTTAAGGTATGATTCTGCTAATTTACCCTTATTTTCATTACTATTGCAGATCGAGGCCTAAGAAGGGAGTTTATGCAAAAACATGCATTTTTGGTGCATTTTGAGCAAATTTGAGCTTCAAGACCCAGGTCGAGGTCCCGAGTCCAAAACATCGTTCAAGGTCCCGAATCGGATTCTCTATTCGGGCCCCCGAAGGGCAAAGAGCGGCAATTCCACGTGTCCTCTCGCCAAAGCTTCCACGTGATCTCCCTAACACTGTTCTGACGCTCTGCACTGATCACCAAATACCTACCGCTCTGACCATTTCAGCCCTTGAGCCCACTCCAGACCTGCCAAAGCTGGGAAAACCAGACAGCTTTATGCTTTTTCAGCTTTGTGCTTTAGGGAGCATGGATCCATTATAGTAGGCTTTCATTTAATGCATTTTTGTCCCTAGTTTTAGGCTGAAGATATTTTGTGCTTAGAGCTCTAGTATATAAGGAGTATCTAAGAGTAGTTTAGGACATCACTATCTATCATATCTCACTTCATAATATAATTTTAGAATCATTTTAGGAGTAGTTTTTCCTTAGACTTCTCTCTAGTTTCTCTCTCTAGTTCTTGTTAGCATCTTCAACCTTGTCGCCGGGCTTCAAACGGATTTTTAGTAACAAAGTCTTCTTCCCTTAATCTATTTATTTACTTATTATGCTTTCTTCAATTATTACTTGTTCATCTTTAAGCATGAGTAGCTAAATCTCTAGTTCTTAGCAAGGGTGATTCAAGGGTTGCAAGGGCAGATTCGAGGCCTAAATGTGCTGAATATATTTATGTTGTCATATTCGGTTTCTCATCATTTTAATTACATCTTTGCATGAAATAATTTGAGGCCTGATCATCTGATTATTATTTTGTGTGAATGCTGCCATCTTTGTAATGAATACGGAAGGAAAATTGCATGGAACAAGTAGGCATCTATTTAGTCTTGACTGCGCTGAAGTGGTCTCGAATAGATAGGGTGAGTAATTGATTAGAGCGAGGTCACGAGCCTGACAAACTGAGGGACTTTTAGCTCTAGATCTGTCTTTTCTTATCTTCATGGGCAGTTTGAGTATGACCCTCCCGCATTCGTGCCTGGAGGGATGGCAAACTGTCAAGACTACCTCATATGTGGAAACGAGGGGTAGTTTCTCTTAAGAGAAAAGTAAGGGATATCCGAGGAATCCGGTCCCTATGTCATTTCTATGACGGCTTGAATAGAATATCCTTGTGCTGATGACGATCGGGCCCCGAATGCAACCCGAGAATGCCTTTGCTAAGAACCCTTCTCTATTTGATTATTTGTGCTTATTTCACCCCTGTTTTAGTATTTCTGGATTTATTTGCTGACTTGCTTGTTTTATCATTCGGGACCTCGAACGTGACATTCGAGACCCCGAATACTGCTTTCCTAGATAGAAATTGTTAGCTCCTAAATCTATCTTGGCTAACTCGTTTAGCCAAGTAAACCCTCCCCCCCCCCCCCCCCCTTGATTGTTACTTTTCGTGCTTTTGTCCCGCGAATACATTCAAGACCTTAGACCAGTCTCTCACAATCCCTGTGTTCGACCCTGACTACCACTGTACACTATATCTCTTGTGCACACACGTTTTCAGGCACTATAAATCTTCATTTGACTGACGATCAAATTGGCGTCGTTGTCGGGGATTGTTTCAAGACTGATTTATTTTTCTTGTTTGTATGACCAGGAGATCTGCACCCGATTTACTGCCCCTTGATCACGAGTTAGGAAGAACTGAAAGAGGCCTTTGACGACTAGCACGAGGAAATTCCAATCCTTGTGTTCGGGACCTCGAACGTCTCTTTGCTCTCGAAGACAATCCAGACCCCGAAGACTTACCTCCAGTCTATCCAGAAGAACTCAATATGGATAACCATGTCCCCGAGGGGGATGACGTTCCACCAGTCCCCCCGGTGATCCAGGCCATCGATGAATTCAATGCTGCCCCCGAGGCCCCTACCAGTTGTATCGTTTGGCCAGTGGTCCCGAATGACTGGGAACTCAAATCCGCAACCATGCATCACCTACCCCTCTACCGAGGGCTGGCTAAGGAGAATCCTCACCGCCACCTCCAGCAACTACATTCCATTTGTGATGCCATGAAGCCTCACAACGTCACTGTTGAGCATGCCAAACTACGTGCCTTTATGTGGTCCCTCAAGGACGATGCTCTTGATTGGTTTTATGATTTGCGACCCCAATCCATCAACTCATGGGCTGAAATGTCCAAGGCTTTCACGGACAAATACTACCCGGTGTCTATCGATATGGTGACCCGAAAGCAGCTCGTTGATTGCATTGCATTTCATCATGTTTTATTGTCTATTTACTAGTTTATTTGGACAGTAAACCTACTGAATTACCTTCGATTTCCCCTTTTCTTTGCAGTTCTGGTCTGTTGGCAGAACATTAAAGTTTCTGTTTTGGATGGCTGAAGCTGATTTTCCTAGTCTTGGCCTAGACTTCGGCCAAGACACATTCGCATCTCAAGCAGCACACCAGTCAGATCGTCTTGGCCTAGACTTCGACCAAGACTCTTTTCGCGATACAAGTCAGTTGAGAAGTAGCGTTGGTGATAAGATTTTATCTTCTGCCAAAGGATGTAGGGCGGAACGACTCCTCTCAGATCAGTGCTCACGACGGTCCGCGGTACCTGCAATACGCCGGAGGGGGTCTCCAGCGGAAACACTCCGATGCTTAAGTCAGTATGTGTACTGAATTTGGCAGAGCTTGGGCCAGTCAGATTAAGCTTACCTGCCTCCTTTGAGGGGGAGGTATATATATAGAAGAATTAAGCATTTCTGCATTTGGGGATAGCTAGAGAGCTATCCCTAACGTTAGGGATCGTGGTTCGCCCCTCGGATGATATGTTAACGTGGCGATAGCCATGGGATAAATGCTACCATGATAGGGTAGCGACTGAGTGGTCCCCCTAACGCGTGGTATTCCTCAGAATGAGACAGCTCCTCGAGCCATCTAGAAGGTTTGTTTGGGGAAACTCCTGAGCGTTGTTTTGCCCTCTTGACGTCAGCCTCTAGGGGAGGCGGTGGCCCTCTCCCTACCGCGAAGGTGGGAACAGTGATCTCTTCTTTCAGTTCAGGGCAATAGACGGAAATACCCTTTTTCCTTAGGTGGATTGTTATCATAAGCCCAACTGAAAATGAGCCCGAGTGTTTACCAAGGGCTAACGCCCCTTCTCCGTGAGGTATCAGAGCGTTTCCTTGTCAGAAGGTGGTTTAGATGATTTCTGTCAGGGCTTATAAATTGAAGTTTCTTCTACGCAAGTTTCCTCGCACTTGCACGTCCCTTTCTCTTCCATATTTCGCCATGGATGAACTGACCTGAAATTTCCTGATCTCCAAAACTTTGACCTTGAAGAACCTTACTGAAGTTATCAGTTGGCACCCCTTTTGGGCTTCGCTTCGCGTGGGCCTTGGCTGCTGGCAGGCCGCTTCTATTCGCAAATCTAGAGGGATCTGAAGCCTATCTTATGAAGAATCGTAAGGGATCTCCCTCTTTTGTATTTGCGATCTTATTTCCAATTTCAAACAATTTATTGTTACAATCTTTTTAGAGATTTTCTAGGAAGTTTAGTTGAAGTAGGACAGAGGAGTTTTAGGGCTATTTAGCCAAACATTGTTCCTCCTCTGTCCGGGATCGGATTCCGACCTTCTTCTTCTCTTTTGTTCTTCTTTGACATTGTTAAAAACCTTGCTCCGGATTTTATTTAAATCTCGGATTTATTATTTATGCAAAAATATATATTGTCTTTTTAATTATGAGTATGATTAGCTAAACACCAATTCTTGGTAAGGGTTGATGAGCTGAAGTTCTTATGCATTCGTGAGATTAAACTGTGCGTTATAATCTCTTTACTTGTATTTATTTATTTCTTAAGCTTAATTCATCACTTACTCACTAGAGACAAGGTTTGATCATCCTTGCACTCTAGTAGAGAAGAGTTGTAGCCGGTCTAGACGGAAAGGGAGCACCCGTCGGCTAGACAAAGTAGGCAACTAGTCTCGAGCTAGACTAGAAGAAATAGGCAATCTAGGTCGAGACCAGATTGACAACCTAGGATCTCCATAGGGAGATACCTTGGCCTAGGTACTGTCTTCCCCTATACCATTGAGGAAGCGAACAGCCATTCAAGACAGCAGTCAAACGGATAAACCCTTTAACCAGCAAGGTGTCCCTTGGCTAGGATTATCAGGAAAGGGAGCACCCGCTAGGTAATTTGAAGAGGAGGGAAGACAGGAGTGAACAGGAGCACCTCTACTCTATAGCAGTACTATAAGCAAAGAGATGAATATATTTGATTCCATGATCGAAGCATAAGAACAAAGCTCTCACATCGCCCTTACCTGGAATTTCCTTTTATCGGATTTACGACAATCTTGACCCCAGTCTTGACCAAGACTTTGGCCAATACTATTTTAAACTGTTTTCCTTTCTTTCTGTTTTGTCTTCAGTTTCAGATTCCACCCAATCAAAACTCAGTGACGAGGAAGTCAACCCAAGAATTACATTTCCTAGAGGTCTCTGTGGACGATCCTCTTACCATCATCTACAAACTCTTGTAGATAGTGATAAGTTGTATTTATACCCCCAATTCCATATCTATTTCACTATTATATTTGACATGTTCGACGCGCGATCAAATTTTGGCGCCGTTGCCGGGGATCTCTAACGGTATTTGTAGTTTTTATTTTATTTTTATTTTATGACAGTTGATGACCATGTCCTCAAGTAGAGAACAAGATTTGCTACCTTGCAATCCCAATCTCACCCGGACCGAAGCACAACTTAGGAGGCAAGCTCGACTAAGAGAAGCCCAAGAGGAAAGGGGATCAGAAGCCTCTAGCTCCGAAACAGATTGCAGTCTTGACCACAATCTTGGCCTAGATTCAGACCAAGACGAACTCTTTGGTCTAGACATGGCAGAAAATCAGCAAGAACCCACAATGAGGGAGCTGAACAAATCAGCAGAGCAGGAAACCTTTTCCTGCATCGCTTTGCCGCCAGTGGCAAATGATTGGTCGATCAAGACCAACATGGTGGCCAACCTTCCTAGGTTTTACGGTCATACAAATGAGAACCCATTCAAACACTTGAGGAATTTACACGTCCAGTGTGACATGATGAAGCCATCGGGTGTGAGCATGGAGAGAGCGAAGCTAAAAGCCTTTCCTTGTTCTCTTGAGGGAGCTGCGCAGAATTGGTTCTATAGCCTACCTCACAACACAGTCAACACATGGGCCGAGATGTCCACCCTATTCCTCAATAAATACTGGAATGCAACAAAAGCAGGGTCGGCTAGAAAAAATATGGCTGCCATCCAGCAAAGGAACAATGAGGGACTGAGCGAATATCACCAACGGTTCAAGGAATTGCAAGAAGTTTGCCCTACACATGGAGTTGCGGATCAAACCATGATCCAATATTTCTATGATGGAATGCTCCTACCTACAAAAGAGAAGGTTGATTCAGCAGCGGGTGGGGCACTACAAGACTTGACTGTAACGAGAGCAAAGCTTTTACTTCAGACCATGGCAGACAACTGCCAAAATAATACTTCCTCTGAAAGAAACTCAACTCCTTCTAGTCTAAGTTCTATTGATGTTGAACAAAAATTGGCTGAATTAACTGACATGGTAAAGAATATTTCTGTCAATATTTCAGGTGCAATGACCACAGGGAATCCTAGCCAAGAGTAGGTAGCCTCTGTTTGTGGAATCTGCCAACAACAAGACCATCAAACCAATAATTGCTACATGGTGCAACACCCCCCTGATGAAGTAACACAAGTAAATGCAGTCTATGGTCAAAACCAAAGAAGTATGCAAAACTTCCCACAAGGGAGTAATCAGTATTCATGGAGAGCACATCCGAACTTTAGGTGGAGAGATCCAATCCCTCCAAACCAGAACCCAAATCAGAATGCCCCTCAGCAGCAACAACAACCTAACTTCCAAAACTTCATCCCCCGTCCTTCACACCTTAATCCTGGCCAACCTCCTGGTCAAGCCACTGTACCTCAACTGCCGCCAGCACCTCAGCCTTTGCAACTTACTGGGCCATCTATGGAGGATACCATCAAAAACTTGATGAAAATACAGAAGAACCTGATGCAATCAACTCAATCTACCTTGGCTAAAATGCAAAAGCAGATTAATCAGATGGCAAATCAAGGGAAATTGCCTTCCACAATCGTAGATAATCCAAAACACAATGTTAGTGCCATTAGTTTGAGGAGTGGAGCTGTGCTACCAGAGAGGGAAGGAGCGAAATCAGATGAGGAGGTAAGAAGAATCCAGTCGGAAGGCCTGGATGAAGATGAGGAAGAGGAAGCTGAAGCAGAAGTAGTCTTGACCAAGACACAGGTCAATACTGAAGTTATCGCAGGACAAGAAAAAGCAGAACCTGCCTTGGCCAAGCCTCAGGCCAAGACTGACCAGAAGGAAGAAATTATAGAAATTCCTCCACCATTCCCTCCTAGATCTTCGAAGGAAAAGAGGGAAGATGAAAAGAGAGACTTTATGGCAGTTTTCGGAAAAATAGCTGTGAATATTCCTATGTTGGACTTAATTGCAAAAGTCCCCTCTTATGCTAAATTTCTTAAGGAACTGTGCACCAATAAAAAGAAGATTGCAGGTGTAGAGAGGGTGAATTTAACACACAATGTCTCGGCAGTACAACAGCTTCCAGAGAAGTGTAAGGACCAAGGGACCTTCACAATCCCGTGCCAAATAAGGAACAAAATCATTGAAAAAGCCCTTTGTGACTTAGGGGCTGGAATCAATGTGATGTCTCTAAGTGAGTTTGAGACCTTGAAGATAAGGACAATGAAGGAGACCGACTTGGTAATTCGGCTAGCCGATCGAACTATCATCAGACCAAAAGGAGTGGTGACTGACGTCTTGGTTATGGTAAATGATTTTATTTATCCAGTGGATTTTTATATAGTTGAAATGAATGTTCAACTACCCTCTTGCACCACTGATATTTTATTAGGAAGACCATTCCTAAGGACGTCTAAAGCAAAAATTGATTGCTATGAAGGAAGCATAATTCTAGAATTTTGTGGAAGGACAATTAAATTCAGCATTACTGAGGCTTTAAAACATCCTAATGATTTACATTGTGTTAATTTTCTTGATGTTTTAGATCCGATTACAGAAGAAATCGCTGACATTTATATTAACGACCCCCTTGAATATGTTTTAAGCAGGGGAATTTCCACTCAAACACTGGAAGAATTAGAGGAAATAACTGGAGATCAGAAGGAACTCCAAGAAATTGTGGACAGTTTGGCCGATCAGGAAGATACGGATTTGATCTTGGCCTCGAGCTTGGCCAAGACGTCGGCCAAGACTGCCAACAAAAGAAGGAAAATAGCTAGTTGTCAATATGCGCAGCCATCGGTTCCTAAATTTCTGCCTTCTATTGTGCAGGCACCACTGTTGGAACTGAAAGCTCTGCCAGACCATTTGAAGTACGCCTATCTAGGCCTAGACAACACCCTACCCGTTATAATTTCAGCCAAATTAACGGAAGATGAAGAAGAAAAATTGGTGGCAGTCTTGAAGATGTACAAAGAAGCCATTGGCTGGACCATGACAGACATCAAAGGGATATCGGCCAACATATGTACCCACAAAATACATGTGGAAGAGGATAAGAAACCTATTCGGCATCCCCAGAGGAGATTAAACCCTCCGATGATGGAAGTAGTTAAAAAAGAAATAATTAAGTTGCTTGATTCGGGTGTAATTTATCCTATTTCAGATAGTAATTGGGTGTCCCCTGTGCAGGTAGTCCCAAAGAAAATAGGGATTACAGTCATCGAAGGAGAAGATGGAGCCCAAAGGACAACAAGGATCCAAAACGGATGGAGGGTATGCATCGACTACCGAAGACTGAATCAAGTCACTCGGAAGGATCATTTCCCATTACCGTTTATCGACCAAATGGTAGAGAGACTCACTGGGAAGTCTCACTACTGTTTCTTGGACGGATACTCGGGGTTTCACCAAATCCCCGTTGCACCCGAAGACCAAGAAAAGACAACGTTCACTTGTCCATTTGGAACGTTCGCCTACAAACGCATGCCATTTGGGCTGTGTAATGCGCCAGCCACCTTTCAAAGGTGCATGGTAAGTATATTTTCTGAATATGTAGAGAAGAGCATCGAGGTGTTCATGGATGATTTTACCGTTTACGGTAACAATTTCGAACAATGTCTACATAATTTAGAAAATATTTTAAAGAGATGTGTCGATACTTGTCTTGTCCTAAACTTTGAAAAATGCCATTTTATGGTAGACCAAGGAATTGTCCTTAGCCATGTGATTTCAAAAAAGGGCATTGAAGTAGATCAAGCGAAAATTGACGTTATCAAGAACTTGCCTTACCCCTCATGCTTGCATGAGGTTAGAAGCTTTCTTGGACATGCAGGTTTCTATCGCAGGTTCATAAAAGACTTCTCGAAGGTAGCTGAACCGATGTGCAAGTTGCTTCAAAAGGAGGTAGAGTTCGACTTCAATAAGGCATGTCAAAAGTCATTTGATGAGTTGAAGGAGCGACTGACCTCAGCTCCGATCATCCAAGCACCGGACTGTAGCTTGCCATTCGAGCTGATGTGTGACGCAAGTGACGCTGTTGTGGGAGCAGTTCTTGGGCAAAAGAAAGGAAAAGATCCACATGTGATCTATTATGCATCAAAAATGCTAGATGATGCCCAACGAAATTATACCACTACTAAAAAAGAACTTTTTGCAATAGTTTTTGCCTTGGAGAAATTTAGATCTTATTTATTGGGCACAAAAATTATTGTATTTTCAGACCATGCGGCATTAAAATACCTCTTGGTCAAGCATGAGGCCAAGCCTAGACTAATCCGATGGATTCTTCTCTTGCAGGAACACAATCTGGAAATTAAGGACAAGAGCGGCAGGGAAAACCTTGTGGCAGACCACCTGAGCCACTGCCTAGCAGAAGGAGATCTGGAGCCAGTAAGAGAAGAATTTCCTGATGAAAAACTCTTTTCAGTCTCACTGTCTAGCCCGGAGTCTAGGCCAAGACCTCCGCCAAGCCCTCGACCATGGTATGCTGAAATTGCAAACTACCTTGCAACAGGTAAACACTATGGAGATATGACTACCTATGAGAGGGTAAAGGTCAAACATGACAGTAAGTATTATGTCTAGGATGACCCTTATTTATGGAAAATAGGTACTGATCAATTATTAAGGAGGTGTGTCCCTCAAAATGAGACTTCATCTATTTTGACTTTTTGTCATTCTCAAGCGTGTGGGGGCCATTTTGGAGCTAGAAGAACAGCTCTAAAGGTCTTAGAGGCCGGTTTTTATTGGCCTAATATTTTTCAGGGCAGTTACTTGTTTTGTAAAACATGTCCTGCTTGTCAAAAAGTAGGGAATATAAGTTCCCGAAATGAAATGCCTATGAACTTTATTCTTTCTTGTGAAATTTTTGATTTATGGGGCATAGATTTTATGGGACCCTTCCCTACTTCTTTTGGAAATAGATATATTCTCTTGGCTGTAGATTATGTATCTAAATGGATAGAGGCGAAAGCCACCAAAAATGATGATGCTAGAACTGTTATTTCCTTCATTAAATCTAACATCTTGAACAGATTTGGAATTCCTCGTGGGATCATTAGTGATCGAGGAACACACTTCTGCAACAAGATTTTGTCTTCCCTTTTCAGGAAATATGGCATCACACATAGGGTATCAACAGCCTATCATCCTCAATCGAACGGCCAAGCTGAAGTTTCGAATAGAGAGGTGAAATCTGTCTTGGCCAAGACAGTAGGCCTAGACAGACGCGATTGGAGCCAGCGGTTAGATGACGCGTTGTGGGCCTGCAGAACGGCCTACAAAGGTCCAATTGGGATGACGCCTTACAAGTTGGTCTATGGCAAGGCGTGCCACTTGCCAATGGGGTTGCAACACAAGGCGTATTGGGCCATACGAAAGTGCAATCTGAGTTATGACCAAGCTGGACAAGAGAGAAAGTTACAACTCCACGAGCTAGAGGAGTTGCGAGACCAAGCCTATGACAACCAGCTGATTGTCAAGATCAGAATGAAAGTCTACCATGACAAGAGAATTGCTGGGAAACCTCTCCACACAGGGGAGAAGGTCCTCCTTTATAATTCCCGTTTTAAATTATTTCCTGGAAAACTAAAAACAAAATGGGAAGGCCCTTTTGTTATTACTAATATTTACCCACATGGTGTAGTAGATATTAGAAACGAGAAAACAGGTGCCGAACTCAAAGTGAATGGGCAAAGATTGAAGCCATTCTTTGAAAGTTTCCAGGAAGGGAAAATTTCTGAAAAGGTGGACATACCACCAGAAAACAAATGAAGAAAATTCAGAGTCAAGCCTAGGACTTAAAATAAGGGTGCTACAAGGGAGGCAACCCTTGTTTCTTCTATTTTTAGGACATGTCTATTTTTATTTTATTTTTGTCACATTTGATTTCGCTGGGTTGTTTTTGATTTTGTGCAGGAAATTAAGTGTGGGGAAAGTGAAGCAGTCTTGGCCGAGATCTAGGCCAAGCCTTTGGGCTAGACTGTTGTGAGCGGACTACCCCTTTTTGAGAATTAGTGGGACACGTGTCAGCGCCGTCTTTTAAAGCCTTTATTTGCTTTTTGAACGGACAAATTCAAAAGCAAATTAAAGAAATTAATTGCAACGTGGGAAAATAAAACTACCACCTCTGCATATTCCTTCTCCCACTCTGACACGATCTCCCCACGAACCAACAAAAAATTCACCCCCTCACCTGAGCTAAAAAAGCAACAGTCCCTTCTCCTTCTTCTTTCCCAAATCGCTCGAGCTTTCCAGCAAAACCCAAACTCCAAAACCTAAACCCACCATTATCTCTTCTTTCTTCTCTCGCAACCATGACTGCACCTAATCCATCCTCACCCATCGACATGCCAGAGGCCAGTGACGACCTCCGTGGAGCTCCGCCGCCTGTCATGCCGTCCGACGGTATCTCAGTCGCACGACGAATACTCGAAACGCTAGAGAATGAGGATTCCATATCCTCCGAAGACGATTTGCCTGAGGAATCGGAGGAAAGCGTCAAGGGAACCGACCGAGCTGTGGTCGTGAGCGACGAGGACTCCGACGAGGTTCCTCTCGCAAAAAGAATGAAGCTCACCGTGCCTCCGTCTGCTGGAGAGAGAGAGAGCAGATGAGAGAGCAGGCTGTTGAAGAAGTTGTCAGCCGCCGGAGCTTCGAAACCAGCTCCGACCTCCGCTGCAAGAAAACCTAAGCCCACTGCCGGCGCCGCCACTATTACCACACCACCACCGCCACCTCCGGCGACAACACCAGGCACTGCTCCACCAAAGAAATCGGGGCTCATCAAACAAGTGACCCATAAGAAAATGCCAACTAAGCAGCCGTCGAAGACCCCAATTCAATCACCACCGCCCCCAAACCCTAAGAAAAGTGCCGCTCCTTCCACTGCCAAGAGCAAAGGGAAGAAAAAGGTGGTCGAGGAAGAACCATTTGAGGACGATGAAGACGATCTAGTCTTGGCCAAAACTCAGACCAAGACTGCTAAGGTATCCTCTCTTCCTCCCCTGCACACACTCAAAGGCTGGTTGAAATTTGATACACCAGACCTTAAGGCCAAATTGCGTAATATGCATTCCTGTGATATTCCCGCATTTGCTAGATTACAGTTTGATTTTCTTGATGAAATGGCATTAGGAAATAAAATTAGGGAATATGTGTTTGCAATTGGATGGGTCCCTTTTATGTCTGTTGAGTACGATGCCTACACTGAACTCTGCCTTGAGTTTCACACATCTTTCTGGTTTGACGAGGAAACCTTGTATGTTAGGGGTAGAGACAAACCTGATTTTGCTGCGCCTGATGTGATTAATTTTTGATTGTGTGATAAATGGAGTCACTTGTCTATTGATGCTTTCAACTCATTGTTAGGATTTGCATATAGAGATGAAGCAATTTTTGACTATCCCACTGATTGGGATAATAATGCTGCTTTTAGGGAGATCACTGGTGATCCAGATGCTAGGTTTGATAGGAACTCTAAGGCACATGCCATTTTGAACCCTGCGCTTAGGATGCTCCATAGAGCCTTGTCTATCAACCTTTCGGGGAAGACAAAGGTTTCTGGGAATTTAGCCAAGTCTGAACTATTTTTGCTTTGGTGCATTTTGCACAAGAAAAAGGTCAACTTAGGCTTATATTTGGTCCAAGTGTTGCATGCCCGTGAGTCTAAAACCAAACTAATTTTTGGGTCTTTGATTACTTGGCTTGCTATTGAAACTACTAAGCTAGATTTAGCTTCTGCTGATTTGCATAAATATTGCTCCCCCAAAATACTGGATTTTAGATCCTTCGACCAAATGGGACATTATCATTTGGAAGGAGAGTTTGTTGCGTGTAATACAGGTTTTACACCTGTTGGGGAGCACATTTTCTCGAAGAAAAATGGAGGGAGGTACAAGCTGCGTCCAGTACACATCCCTGGAGAAGAAGCAGAGTGCAATATTGCCCCGGGTCTTGGCCAAGACGCTGGCCAAGACACCACCATTCCTGATGCTGCAGCTGATCTAGGCTAAGACTTAGGCTAAGACCCCCCTGCCAACAACATCAACGAGCCTCCAGAGTGGGCCAGAGAATTCCAAGCTCGCCAGCTGCTCATCCTTGAGCAGCAGAAGATCATCCTGGATCGTCTTGGCCAAGACAAGGGCCAAGACCAGACTCAACCATCCACCAGTGCGGCGGTGCCTCGTTAGGCCCAAATACTTAATGACCGGCAAGATGTCCTCCTCGAGCAGATGAAACTCACCAGGACCAACGTTCTCCACGTCTATCAATATTTGCAGGGCCACATGACGATCCTCAAGGCTCTATACAACAACTTGAGCTCCGAGAGTGATTCGGAGTCATCCGATGAGGAAGATGAGCCTACAGTACAGCCCGCCAAGCCACCACATCAGTCCATGCCTCCTCCTGCTCCAAGAGATCCAAAGTCAACCAACCCTCCTGCCCCTGATCTAGGCCAAGCTTCAGGCCAAGACCCCCCCACCCCTGCAACTTGAGTTGCCTCTGCCCCCAGGTCGTTTCTGTCCTTCCATTTATTTTCCTGTTATGTCTTTTATTTTTTGTCTCTCCACATAATGAGGACATTGTGTCTTTTAAGTGTGGGGAGGATGATTATATATCTTGTGTTTTTGTTTTTTTTTTTTGTGAATATTGAACGGTTATTGTGAATATTGAGTCAATTTTGTGTGTTTTAATTTTTTGTTTTGTTTTCTTTAAGTCAGTTTGTCCAGCTTAAAGTCTGTCAAATTGCATGATTTTTATTGGTATTTTTCTGCATGTTTTGAGTCTGTTTTGTGAGTGCACATCCGAACCCCTGTTTTCTTGCTTAGATTGTTTAGCCTTTCGGTGGGACTGCATGTAGACACTTCTCTAGGGGATACAATGCTTTAGTAACAGGGAAGCAAATGAGCGTAAATGATCAATGCCTTAGGGGCATATTATCTAATGTTTCCCAAACATTAACCATCCATATGGTCGTAAGGACGCTTAGCTAGAACCTTAACTCTTCTAGGGTGATGGGGTCTTGCTGATTTGACTGTGTCATTCTATCTGCTGTAGTGTGAGACAAATAAAGGTGTTAGAACGTCATAGGGCAGACATAGCAAAGGTGGAAGTCCCCGCAGAAAAGGACAAGCTCTGTCTATGTGCCGTGTCTGTAAAAATACATAGGACACTTGATTTGTCAAAGAAAAAATTGCTAGGATATAAAAGAAAATAAAAGAATAAAAAGAGAAAAATCTGTCAAAGTGATTTAAATGACACCCGTCTTCAGGCACTTTTGGATAGACGACACTCAGTGGGACTCAAATTTTAGTGAACTCTGTTGCCCTACACCTTATCAATCTACTCTAGTGGGGTGTCTTGATACCATGTGGAAGGTGGATGTTTGGGGTATTGATTATTCCTTGTTATTCTAACATTGGATATCTTAGTGAAGTGTCTTGGCAGATCCAGAGAAGGAGTAAGCAGTCTGAAATTAAGAAAGTCCGAGGGGTTCAGGGTGTCTGTTTTATTTTGTTATGTTTTTATTTTTGAGTCTTTGAGTCTGTATGCTTGGGGGCAAGCATAGTTTAAGTGTGGGGAATTTGATTGCATTGCATTTCATCATGTTTTATTGTCCATTTACTAGTTTATTTGGACAGTAAACCTACTGAATTACCTTCGATTTCCCCTTTTCTTTGCAGTTCTGGTCTGTTGGCAGAATATTAAAGTTTCTGTTTTGGATGGCTGAAGCTGATTTTCCTAGTCTTGGCCTAGACTTCGGCCAAGACACATTCGCATCTCAAGCAGCACACCAGTCAGATCGTCTTGGCCTAGACTTCGGCCAAGACTCTTTTCGCGATACAAGTCAGTTGAGAAGTAGCGTTGGCACCCCTTTTGGGCTTCGCTTCGCGTGGGCCTTGGCTGCTGGCAGGCCGCTTCTATTCACAAATCCAGAGGGATCTGAAGCCTATCTTATGAAGAATCCTAAGGGATCTCCCTCTTTTGTATTTGCGATCTTATTTCCAATTTCAAACAATTTATTGTTACAATCTTTTTAGAGATTTTCTAGGAAGTTTAGTTGAAGTAGGACAGAGGAGTTTTAGGGCTATTTAGCCAAACATTGTTCCTCCTCTGTCCGGGATCGGATTCCGACCTTCTTCTTCTCTTTTCTTCTTCTTTGACATTGTTAAAAACCTTGCTCCGGATTTTATTTAAATCTCGGATTTATTATTTATGCAAAAATATATATTGTCTTTTTAATTATGAGTATGATTAGCTAAACACCAATTCTTGGTAAGGGTTGATGAGCTGAAGTTCTTATGCATTCGTGAGATTAAACTGTGCGTTATAATCTCTTTACTTGTATTTATTTATTTCTTAAGCTTAATTCATCGCTTACTCACTAGAGACAAGGTTTGATCATCCTTGCACTCTAGTAGAGAAGAGTTGTAGCCGGTCTAGACGGAAAGGGAGCACCCGTCGGCTAGACAAAGTAGGCAACTAGTCTCGAGCTAGACTAGAAGAAATAGGCAATCTAGGTCGAGACCAGATTGACAACCTAGGATCTCCATAGGGAGATACCTTGGCCTAGGTACTGTCTTCCCCTATACCATTGAGGAAGCGAACAGTCATTCAAGACAGCAGTCAAACGGATAAACCCTTTAACCAGCAAGGTGTCCCTTGACTAGGATTATCAGGAAAGGGAGCACCCGCCAGGTAATTTGAAGAGGAGGGAAGACAGGAGTGAACAGGAGCACCTCCACTCTATAGCAGTACTATAAGCAAAGAGATGAATATATTTGATTCCATGATCGAAGCATAAGAACAAAGCTCTCACATCGCCCTTACCTGGAATTTCCTTTTATCGGATTTACGACAATCTTGACCCCAGTCTTGACCAAGACTTTGGCCAATACTATTTTAAACTGTTTTCACTTCTTTCCGTTTTGTCTTCAGTTTCAGATTCCACCCAATCAAAACTCAGTGATGAGGAAGTCAACCCAAGAATTACATTTCCTAGAGGTCTCTGTGGACGATCCTCTTACCATCATCTACAAACTCTTGTAGACAGTGATAAGTTGCATTTATACCCCCAATTCCATATCTATTTCACTATTATATTTGACGTGTTCGACGCGCGATCACTCGTGTCCATCCTTCAAAAGGATACCGAGGATCTTGAGCATTATGAGCGGTTTAAGAAAATGCAAGCCCTATGCCCCTCGCATAACCTTTCCGAACATGCCCTCATACAATATTTTTGTGAAGGACTCAAGAGTCGAGACAAGGCCTTGCTGAACGCTACTGCCAATGGCTCTATCACTAGACTTACTCCTGCTGCTGCCAAAGATACCATTGAACTCATGGCCAAAAACAACCTCCAGCTCAACAATTCCACCAGCATTCAAGACGCACGTTCAACCGCCATGGAGAATCAATTGGCAGCCATCACGGGTATGCTGCAGAACATGGCTTCGGGACATCCAGTCCAGGTCAAGGCTTGCCAAATCTACCAGCTTTCAGACCATCCTACCGATGCTTGCCCATTTATCCCTGAAGAAATGCCCGTCAATGCTGCAGGAGGATTCAATGTCCCGTATGGTCAAAACCACAATCAAGGCTGGAAGTAACCCAACTATGGGTGGAACAACAACCAGCAGGCCGGACCTAGCCATCAGTATGGTCAAAACCCATACGGAAATCACCCCTCTCCTTTCAACATGCAGAACTTCAAGCCCAGGCCCAACTTTCAGAATTTTCAGTACCAGCGGCAGCCACCTCCAGACCAGAATTTTACCATGCCAGTGCCCCCGAATGAGGAATCCTCCCCTGATAAGAAGAAAATTGCAGAACTAGAAAAACAAATTCGTACTCTCATGGCAGAGATGAAAGAGGTGAAAAATGGAGGAAGATTTCCAGGGCAGATGGAACCCAACCCGAAGCATGAGGCGTGTGCCATGAACCTACGCAGCGGTCTCTAGATCCCTTCTCGCGTCCACCCCGCTTCTGAATCTACAGAAGGCACTCTAGATCCCAAAGCTGACGCTGCCATTCCAGGTCCCGAGTGTGATATCAATGCGCCACCACCTCCCGAACGACCTTCCGAACAGCCCAAGAAGCCCAGATTCAATGACTCAGCTCTTGACCACTTCTTCTCCAGCAAGAAGGCCCGATGCAAAAAGAAACCGCCCATTGAAGAAGAATTCTCCCAAGAATTCATAAACAAAGTGCTCGAGCCCCCGTTCCCTCAACGGCTGATCAAAAAGAAGAAAGAAGAGGAAGATCGGGACATCTTTGATATGTTCAGCAAGGTCATCATCAATATTCCCCTCCTCAAGGCCATCAAAAATATGCCTCGTTATGCGAAGTTCTTGAAACAGCTTTGCACCAACAAGAACAAATTCACGGAGGTGAACCGAATTAGTGTGGGAGCCAACCTGTCCGCCCATATCCAGCGTAAAATTTAGCCCAAGTGGAAGGACCAAGGCATGTTCACGGTCCCTTGCAGAATTGGTACCGTCGATATTGGTAAGGCGATGTGCGATTTGGGAGCTGAAATCAATGTTATGCCCTTGACCATTTATGACAGCCTTGGACTCGGGCCCTTGAAAGAGACCACACTTGTCATCCAACTGGCAGACCGTTCGGTGGTATATCCCAAAGGCATTATAACAGATGTCCTTGTCCAAGTGGGTGAATTCCTATTTCCAGCAGATTTCTATGTTCTCTCTATGGAAAATCCCATGAACACCAAGTCTTCAGATTTTCTTTTGGGACGTCCTTTTTTGGCCACTGCCCGCGCGAAGATTGACTGCTATGAGGCTTCTATTTCCCTCGAATTCGATGGGGAAATTATCCGTTTCAATATGCTGGATTCAATGAAATACCCCCCCGAATTCTCGAGTGTCAATTTTATTGATGTGATAGACCCTCTTGTGGAAAACATCGCTGAGCTGAACTCCATTGAGCCCTTGAAGCTGATCCTGGACTGAAGTCTCACTCCCGAATCTTTAAAGGAGATGACATCATCCATTGCGGTTCCCACTGAACTATGTGCAGTCGCAGCAGCTCTCGAAGAAAATGTTGTCTTGTCAGTCGAGCCCCCGAGTGTGTCTCCAGAATGTACGGGTCATGAGCGACTCCCATCTTCTTTGGTACAAGCTCCAGACCTTGAACTAAAGGCGCTGCCCTCACACTTGAAGTATGCTTACCTCGGGGAGAAAGAATCCCTTCCGGTCATAATCTCCAACAAACTGGAAAAGGATCAAGAGCTTCAATTAGTGAACCTCCTCAAGAGTTTCAAGAAGGCCATCGGCTAGACGATTGCTGACATTAAAGGCATGTCGTCGTCCTTGTGCACTCATCGCATACATCTCAAAGAGGACAGTAAGACAATCAGACGGACTCAAAGGCGGTTGAACTCCCTCATGATGGAGGTAGTTAAGAAGGAGGTCCTGAAGCTGCTCGATGTCGGGGTGATCTATCCCATCTCCGATTCCCCATGGGTCAGCCCTGTTCAGGTAGTCCCGAAGAAAATAGGCATCACCATCATTCTAGGTCCCGAGGGTCTGCCAATTCCCTCCCGAATCCAGAATGGTTGGCGTGTATGCATCGACTATCGACGCTTGAACGAGGCCACCCGAAAAGATCACTTCCCACTGCCCTTCATAGATCAAATGCTAGAGCGCCTTGCGGGCAAGACGTATTATTGCTGCCTGGATGGGTATTTAGGATTCCACCAGATTCCAGTAGCCCTTGAAGACCAGGAGAAAACAACTTTCACGTGCCCATTCGGGACCTTTGCCTACAGAGGCATGCCCTTTGGGTTATGCAATGCCCCGGCTATATTCCAGAGGTGCATGGTCAGCATCTTTTCAGAATTTTTAGAAGAATGCATTGAGGTATTCATGGACGACTTCACGGTCTATGGTAATTCCTTTTCCGAATGCCTCTCGAACTTAAAGAAAAATTTGCAAAGATGTTTAGAGACTAGCCTTGTTCTTAATTTTGAGAAATGTCATTTCATGGTCGACCAAGGGCTTATCTTGGGCCACATCGTGTCCCGAAAGGGTATCGAAGTGGACAAGGCTAAAATCCAAACTATCGAGACCTTGCCTTACCCCTCGAATATTCGAGATGTGCATTCTTTTCTTGGTCATGCAGGATTTTATAGGAGGTTCATCAAGGACTTCTCCAAGATAGCCCAGCCAATGTGCCAACTGTTACACAAGGATATGGACTTCGTGTTCGATAAAAAGTGCAAGACGGCATTCGAGACCTTGAAAGTCAAGCTCATTTCTGCTCCTATCATTCGAGCCCCCGACTGGACTCTCCCCTTCGAGATCATGTGTGATGCGAGCAACCAGGCTTTAGGAGCCGTCCTGGGCCAGAAGAAAGACAAGGAGACGTACGTCATCTACTATGCATCCAAGTTGCTGGACCCTACGCAACAAAACTATACGACGACGGAAAAAGAGCTTTTGGCGATTGTCTATGCCCTCGACAAGTTCCGACAGTACCTCTTGGGTACAGAAGTGATTGTGTATTCCGACCATTCCGCCCTTCGATGCCTGCTCAAGAAAACTGATGCGAAGCCTAGGCTTATCCGCTGGATCCTCTTACTTCAAGAGTTCAACCTTGCTATCAAAGACAAGAAAGGGACCGAAAACTATGTAGCTGACCACCTAAGCAGGCTCCCGAATCAAGAGGATGACTCCCAAGTAGCCATTCGGGAGACTTTTCCAGATGAGCATTTGTGCTTAGTTGACACTGCGAAGTTCCCATGGTTCACGAACATAGTGAATTTTTGTGCCACTGGTGCGTTTCCAGTCGAGGCCTCGAGTGCAGAGCACAACCGGATCCAAAGGCAAGCCAAGTTCTATGTTTGGGACAGCCCCTACTTATGGAAGCATTGTTCAGATCAGATTGTCAGGCACTGCGTCACCATGGATGAGGTCCCGTCAATCCTCAAGTTCTGCCACTCGACAACAGAAGGAGGGCATTTTGCTGCTAAGAAGACCGCACTCAAGGTCTTAGAAGCCGATCTTTATTGGCCTTCAATTTTCAAGGACAGCTATTTATTTTGCGCTACATGCCCTCGGTGCCAAGTAATGGGAAATATAGGAGCAAGGAACCAAATGCCCTTGACCAGCATCATTGCGTGTGAAATTTTTGATATTTGGGGCATTAAATTCATGGGACCCTTCCCGAATTCATTTGGGAACACGTACATCCTGCTTGCAGTGGACTATGTTTCCAAATGGATTGAAGCCAAAGCCACCAAGACAGACGATTTGAGGGTAGTTGTTGATTTCCTTAGAACCCATATCTTCAACCGATTCGGGACCCCTCGCGCTCTCATCAGCGATCGGGGGACTCATTTCTGCAATCGAACGGTCTCTTCACTACTTAACAAGTATGGAGTGACCCATCGAGTATCTACAGCCTACCACCCCCAAACCAATGGGCAAGCTGAGGTCTCAAATCGGGAGATCAAGGCTATTCTCGAGAAGACCGTCAACCAGTCAAGGAAAGATTGGAGTCTCAAGTTAGGAGACGCGCTATGGGCCCACCGCACTGCATTCAAGACCCCGATTGGTATGACACCATATCGGCTGGTCTACGGCAAGCCATGTCACCTACCGGTCGAGATAGAGAACAAGGCATTTTGGGCAATCAAAAAGGTCAACATGGACTTGAACTTGGCGGGTAAGGACCGATGTCTCCAAATTCAAGAGCTTGAAGAGCTTCGAGGGGATGCCTACGAGAATTCACTAATCTACAAGGGCAAAACCAAGGCCCAGCATGACAAGCATCTCATAGTCAAGACCTTCACGGTTGGCCAAAAGGTTCTGCTATACAACTCAAGGCTCCGAATTTTTTCGAGGAAGCTCAAATCCAAGTGGACAGGTCCGTACCACGTCACGGCTGTGTTCAATCACGGAGTCATTGAAATTCAGAATCTAGACAACGGGGAGCCATTCAAAGTAAACGGGCACAGGCTGAAACCCTTCTATGAGGGATTCAAGCCCTCGACTGCCGAAGAAGCAAGGGTCGAGGACCCAGCAATCAACACCCCCGAATGAAGAAACAACGTCTGGGCCTAGACACTAATCAAGGCCAAGTGTGGGGACAGCCCCCGAATTCCTAACTTGATCTCTTTAATTTTCATGTCTTTAGCATAGTTTTTTTCTTTCCCGCACACATCTTTTATTTTTCCTAGGTGGTCTTAGTTAAACTTATCCCTTCTTATTCCCCTTTTTAAATCCTTTGCCCCTTTCTTTCTTTTTTTTATTTGAGTCAACCCTACCTTTTCAAATTCTTTAGACACACTTTTTATGTTACCTAGGTAAATTTTAAAATTTCTTTGTCTTCTTTACCTTTCATTTAATTCCCTTGTCTCCCCTTCTTTCCATTAAATGCCTATGTCCCCTACTTTATTGATCCCCATTAAAACCCTTTGGTTTTATTCCCCTCCCCTATTTTCAAAAATCCTTAAAGCTGATTTGCTTTTTCATTTTCCCGTGCAGGTGCAGGCGCACGCTGCCCTTGGCACTGCGCATCCTCTCCCAGCGCGCCACATGGCGAACGACACCCAAGGCGTTCAGCTCCATTCTCTCTCTCCACCTTTCCACGTCCTCCAACCCACTAACCCACGCCACCTAACCGTCAGACTCCCATCCGTTACCCAACCAAATCCCCCCATCTCTCTCCATCAAATCAAAATTCCTCAATCCCATTCTCTTCTTTCCCAACAACAACCTTTCTTCCTCCTCATGGCACGCACAAACCTAAACCTAAACCAGCCCACTACCTCTCACTCATCTACTCCCCATTCCCCAAAATCCTAGCCAAAGAACCCCAATGCCAGCCAGTCACCTACCACCACTAATCCATTCGATTTCGCCTTATCAGAAACCACTATTGACCTCGACGAGATCACCTTCACCACCTCCCTTCCCAAGATGACCAGATCTGGCAAGGTGCACCGCGTTCCCCCAACCACGACCGCCTGCAGCAAAAAGAGAAAGCCAACAGCAACGCCGACCCCTCCTGGTAGTCCGGTGAACTCCATCCCCCTCGATGTGAAACCCATTGGTTATGTTATCCCTTCGGATACCGAGGAGGAGGCCAAGGCAGAAACCAGCTTAAGCCTCCGCGAGGCCAGGAGGGTAGAGAAGGAGAACGAGGAAGCGTTCCCTTGGGACTCAGAGGGCCGATCTGACGACGAGGTTAGCACGGAGGAGGTTGAGATTGAAGAGGAGAAGAACGAAGAGAAGGCAGACGGGAATGCAGAGGAGAAAGGAGAAAATGAAGAAGGGAACGAGGACCCAGCTGCTCCAGGTCCCGAGCAATTCGCTCAAGGGCCCGAAGAGCCAAGGGTCGAAAGCGAGGACGAAGCTCAAGAGGTTGCACCAAAACCGCCCAGCCCTAGCCCACAGAAGACCAAGGCCAAATCCGCCTCTAAAACACCGGCCAAAGCCCCTGCATTCAAGGCCCCAACCTCTAAGACCCCAGCGAACAAGAAAAGGAAGACCCCGACCACACCCAAGGGCAAAGGAATAGCCGAAGAGACCCCGAGCAAGGTCCAACACACTGACGAAGATGACACCTTCGAGACCTCATCGCCTGCTTCGGGATCCCGCCTTAGTTACCTGGTAACAGCTAACCTTGATACTTTCAATAAGTTGTTCATTTTTAATGACAAACCATCCATAGATAAGTTTAATCTGCTGAACAACAAGGGGGTGGCCCCGTGTGCTAGGTTAGACATGGGTCTGTATGATAAGCTAGGTGTTGGGTCCCGAATTCAGGAGTTGGTCAATGGAATAGGTTGGGAGAGCTTGTTTTTTATGGATCAGCCCACATATTTAGAACTCAGCCTTGAGTTCTTTGCTAGCTTTTGGTATAAGCATGAATTGTTCAAGCCCAAAGGTGGAGTAGGCCCCGATCTCTCTGCCAAAGGATGCGTCAATTTCCAAATAGCTAGCAAGTGGCACCCTATGTCCCTCAACGACTTCAATGTCTACCTCGGCTTTGTCAGTCGTGAGGGAATTCAAGAGGCTGAGTACCAGAATGCTTTAACCACAGTCCCGGCTGAGTTCAATAACAACAAGGCCCTTCGGGAGCTCACTGGAAACCCCGATGTCAAGTTCGACTCCCGCAATACCAAGGCTCATGGCATTCAAGACCCTGCCCTCCGGATTCTGCAACGCTTCTTGTCCCTTACCCTCGCGGGTAAATTCGGGACCTCAGGTTAGCTTGCTCAATCCGAGCTATTTTTCCTATGGGTCATGTACCACAAGAAGCGGGTTAACCTTGGCTATTGGATCGCCACCTCCGCTCACAACGTTGCAAATGCCCCCCAGGGTCGCTCTCCTGTTCTTGGGTCCCTCGTCACCAGCTTGGCCTCACAACTTTACTCATGGAATCCCCGAGAGATGAACTTGTATCACCACCCGAATTCCTTCAAGCTCCTTGGTCTCAAGACCTTGGACACGATGGGATTCCTCTGTGTTATTAATGGGATTTTGAGTTTTCATGCAGATAACAAAGGAAAGATCGAGGGCAAGTTTGAGTATCCCGACCTGTCAAAGCCCCGAGCTCAGACTCCCGCTCCCGAGCCTCCTTCTGCCAAAGCCAACACTTCAGCCGCCTCGGAACAACATGCTGACACTCGAGACCCCGAGGAAGTCCCGACCGCTGAAACCACCAATAGGCTCTTGCGTCTCATCCTGGAAACCAATCGCACTATCTTGAAGGAAATCCAAGCTCAAGCTGCCACACTGAACCCCCCTCCCCCCTGATCCCAAACAATTTCAACCCCCTTTGCCCCTGCGTAGGCTGATTATTGAACAATTTACATTTATGCTTTAGTTTAAAACTGCTATCTTTTTGTCTCTTTCCCGCATTGAGGACAATGCGCTGCCTAAGTGTGGGGAGGAGTTTGAACTGCTAGTATTTTTCATTTTATGCATGTTTTATTTTATATCTTAGTTTATTTTTCCTAAGTTTATGCTTGAATTATTCTCTTTCGGAATTTTTTTATTTTTTGCTGCCTAAGTTTTTGAAAACACCCCAATGATGGACACACACCTGACTTGTGCACATAGAATAAAAAAATATTGTCTGTGGTCAAGGTCCCGAATGATTGATTCTTTGCCTGATTATGCCTTATATCTGCTTTAAGACCTAGACACCAGTAGTCATTAATTAACACCTTGTGAGCACTTGAGCCTTCATGCCTACATCTATTGTTTGAGTGAATGCATGACTATGTACTGGCTGGGTTTGCATGATATCCATGGGTATAGACACATTTAGACATAGGAAAGCAGCAAAAAGATTAAGACCTCGCATCAAATTGTTCTCTCTCATTTCTTCTATTCTATTCCTCCTTTCTAGACCCCGTATCCCTTCTTTTTCCTCCATTCTAACCATTTGAATTTTCTTTGATCTTTGTCTTGGCAGGTGAGCGATGTTGTTGGGAGCACTATCGAGGGCTAGACTAGACAAACGAAGCAGCAAAGGCAAAGTGTGGGGATCCCGCAAAAATTCAAGACCCCGAATGCTGGCGCCAATTCGAGACCTCGAAGCTAAAAAGAAATCAAGGGCAGAGCAGAACGAAAAGATCACTTCCCATCCACAGCAAAACACAAGTGTGGGGAAGTGAAATCAGCCTCCGAAGGACAAGGTCTCGATCCTCAAGCAATCCGGGTCTTTCTCTCTCTCTCTCTCTCGAAGGAAAAAAAAACAAAAAGAAGAAAAAGAAAAAAATTAGAAAAACAGAAATAAAAGAGAGAAGAGAGCAGGACCAAGCCTTGAAAGCCAAGAAGAGGAAAATCAGCAGCCAGCATCTATTCAAGGTCCCGAGCCTCGGTCCCGAACGGAAAAAGTAAAGGCCCCCTCGAAGAAGAAGAATCTAGTCTAGCTTTCGCCCTCAGCAACATTGTCTCACCGTTTTTATTCTTTCCTGCCAAGGGAGCGTTCCAGGTTTGAGTTGGTTTCACCACCTGCTCATTTCACTTCCTTACTCTCCCTCTTCTCCACTTTTTCTTCTCATTATGCTTCTTCCATTTCCTCTTATCATTTATTTTCTTTGCTTCCCCTTCTTGCCCCCGATGCGAAGTCTTTTGATTGCTAGATTGCCTATGCACATGTCTAATATACTCGGATTGATGTGCAAATTTGGTCTTGTACTGCGTTTTTGCATAATTAAGTGTTTAAACACCTAACCTTGTTCACGAGTGTGAATGCAAACACCGATCCATGTGAGGACTGCTGGTGAATAGGCTGATGTGGAAAAGTCTCTTCTTAAGGGTCGTTATCCTTCTGATTTGATGCAGGTGTATCTAGGCGGAGTCTGTTTTCATTCGGGGTCCCGAATCTTGACAAGCATGCTTATTCTCTGTGCTATGGTCTGGTGTGTCTGTTTTGTTTTGGGACTGTTTTAAATTTTGTGAATGCTCGAGGGCGAGCATTGGGCAGTGTGGGGATTATTTGATAGCATATTTTTATTCATGATTTTCTCTCCATTTTCTCACCCATTTAAGGCATGATTCTGCTAATTTACCCTTGTTTTCATTACTATTGCAGATCGAGGCCTAAAAAGGGAGTTTATGCAAAAATCTGTGTTTTTGGTGCATTTTGAGCAAATTTGAGCTTCAAGACCCAGGTCGAGGTCCCGAGTCCAAAACAGCGTTCAAGGTCCCGAATCGGATTCTCTATTCGAGCCCCCGAAGGGCAAAGAGCGGCAATTCCACGTGTCCTCTCGCCAAAGCTTCCACGTGATCTCCCTGACACTGTTCTGATGCTCTGCACTGATCACCAAATACCTACCACTCTGACCATTTCAGCCCTTGAGCCCACTCCAGACCTGCCAAAGCTGGGAAAACTAGACAGCTTTATGTTTTTTCAGCTTTGTGCTTTAGGGAGCATGGATCCATTATAGTAGGCTTTCATTTAATGCATTTTGTCCCTAGTTTTAGGCTGAAGATATTTTGTGCTTAGAGCTCTAGTATATAAGGAGCATCTAAGAGTAGTTTAGGACATCACTATCTATCATATCTCACTTCATAATATAATTTTAGAATCATTTTAGGAGTAGTTTTTCCTTAGACTTCTCTCTAGTTTCTCTCTCTAGTTCTTGTTAGCATCTTCAACCTTGCCGTCGGGCTTCAAACGGATTTTTAGTAACAAAGTCTTCTTCCCTTAATCTATTTATTTACTTATTATGCTTTCTTCAATTATTACTTGTTCATCTTTAAGCATGAGTAGCTAAATCTCTAGTTCTTAGCAAGGGTGATTCAAGGGTTGCAAGGGCAGATTCGAGGCCTAAATGTGCTGAATATATTTATGTTGTCATATTCGGTTTCTCATCCTTTTAATTACATCTTTGCATGAAATAATTTGAGGCCTGATCATCTGATTATTATTTTGTGTGAATGCTGCCATCTTTGTAATGAATACGGAAGGAAAATTGCATGGAACAAGTAGGCATCTATTTAGTCTTGACTGCGCTGAAGTGGTCTCGAATAGATAGGGTGAGTAATTGATTAGAGCGAGGTCACGAGCCTGACAAACTGAGGGACTTTTAGCTCTAGATCTGTCTTTTCTTATCTTCATGGGCAGTTTGAGTATGGCCCTCCCGCATTCGTGCCTGGAGGGATGGCAAACTGTCAAGACTACCTCATATGTGGAAACGGGGGGTAGTTTCTCTTAAGAGAAAAGTAAGGGATATCCAAGGAATCCAGTCCCTATGTCATTTCTATGACGGCTTGAATTGAATATCCTTGTGCTGATGACGATCGGGCCCCCGAATGCAATCCGAGAATGCCTTTGTTAAGAACCCTTCTCTATTTGATTATTTGTGCTTATTTCACCCCTGTTTTAGTATTTCTGGATTTATTTGCTGACTTGCTTGTTTTATCATTCGGGACCTCGAACGTGACATTCGAGACCCCGAATACTGCTTTCCTAGATAGAAATGGTTAGCTCCCAAATCTATCTTGGCTAACTCGTTTAGCCAAGTAACCCCCCCCCCCCCCCCCCCCGATTGTTACTTTTCGTGCTTTTGTCCCGCGAATACATTCAAGACCTTAGACCAGTCTCTCACAATCCCTGTGTTCGACCCTGACTACCACTGTACACTATATCTCTTGTGCACACACGTTTTCAGGCACTATAAATCTTCATTTGACTGACGATCAACCACTCGCCAGAAGAAATTGTCTGAGGCCACCAAACCTTTTAATGTTTCATTAAGTTGCGGATATTTTCGTGATGGACTTGGACATATATGACAAACTAACGTCATTTTTCTTCTTTCAACACACGAATATTTCAACGGTTATTCCAAATATTAATGCAAAAAAAAGCACTTAAAATTTAAATTTAAATTTTATAATTATATAAATTACGTGTGAGTAGGTGGCCGGGTTCGGAAAGTAGTAGTGGGAGAATAGTCCTCATCTCTTTCGGTTTCTTGATGACCCACAAGCAAAGGGCCACTCTTTATTTTTTAATAATTAACACAAATTAATTCTCTCCATTATTGAACAAATACTCTCTTCTTCGTTCCCTCTTCATTATTGAACAAATACTCTCTTCTTCGTTCCCTCTTCATTATTGAACAAACGCTTCATTTTTTTCGTTTCCAACAGGTATGTACATCTTATTTCAATAATCTTATTATTGAACCATATAATTTATACTTCCTCTATCCACAAATAACTGTCTTTTTGGCATAGTAATTTTCAGTAAAGCAAACACTAAAAAGTGAAGTAAAGTATACAGTAACTTTCCGTAGAAAATTGCCACTTAATTGTGAATGGAGGGAGTATAAACAGTAACATGAGCATTGGGCAAACAGAAACCTAATACAAATGGGTAACTAGAATTCATCCTGGATGGGCATTGGGCAATGGCCAATGGCCATAGCCCCATGGGCAGTGCCTAGAATTTCGGCAGGTATGGTATTACCGGACCTACAAAATCGGATACTGTACTGTAATGAATAAAATTCGGTTGGTAATTTGGTATATCGAACAATAAAAATTTTAAAAAAAATACTGACCGAATAGAGTAAACTTCGATACGATATTACCGTAATTTCGATTCGATCAGTATTTACACAACCTTAACTCGGGTAATTGATGAGATAACAAGGAAACTTGTAAAGTAAAATTTCAAGAACTTTATTTATTATTATTTTTTTACAAAAATAAAAGAGGAAACTTTATTTATTAGGGGAAATAGCATAAAGCACTCCTCTACTATACGCGAAAAGCAAAAACCTCCCCTGACCTTCAAAACGTCAATTACACCTCCCCTGAACTACATTGACCGTACAAAGTGTAGTCTCTATCCAGTTTGACTAACAGATCCGTCAAACTAACTGCCTACAACCAGTTTCCTTCTTTTTTTAGCCGGTAATCCTCTAATTAATTAAAAGATGTTTGAATTTGAATTAAAACAAAAATTGTTCTTCTTCTTCTTCTTTTTTAGGGATTTGAATTAAAACAAAAATTGTTCTTCTTCTTCTTTTTCTTTTTTTAATTTTCTCTCTAAATTCATTACACCCTTCTGCTCATTTTTAAATTATTTTTTTCTTTCCTTTTCTTCATTCAAAATTTCAACGCACAAATTAAAATTTCAAAGGAAATCCCAATTGGGTAAATGCAATTGAAGAAACATACGATTTGAAGAAATTCCCAGTTGTAGAATTGAGTAAATGCACGAAAAACGAAGATAGAGACTACCCAGAATTTATAATCAACAACAACAACAGAATTAAAAAGAAAAAAGAAACAGTATATATTTCTATTATCCACAACCATCGATTTGATCCATACGACTGGGCTTATTATGGATTGACAGACTGTCAATTGAAAACTGGAAAATCCTTTCCTCCTCGACGAACCAGACCCATCTGTCAATCGACACTTGTGCTCCTTTCCTCCTCGACGAACCAGACCCATCTGAATCCATATCCTCCTCCTGGTCCTCCACATCCTCGTTGTGTTCATCATGCCTAACCAGACCCATCTCAATCGACGAACCAGAAAATCCTTCAACCTCTACCTAAATCTAGATCTGGATCCATATCTGAATCCATATCCTCCTCCACCACCACCGTTGCCATAACCTCCACTGCGAGAGCCACCATATCCTCCACTGCCGCGACTGTATCCACCACCGTGGCTATATCACTGCCTCCTCCACTCTTGCGGGATTGAGCTTCGTTTATAGTGATGTTATGACCGTCAAGATTCTGACCGTTCATCCCCTCGATAATATCCCTCATCGTCGGAGTTGCTTGTGGTGGTCGGGGCAGGGCTGGTTGAGGGAAGAAGGTGATGTTTTGGTGTTGTAGGGTTTGGGAAGAAGAAGATGAGAGATTGACTGCAGCGGCTGGGTAGATTAGTTTCTTCTTTTTCTTTTTTTAATTTTTGGTGGGTAGCAATCCATTTCCAGAAGCTTTGGGCCAAAATAGTTAGGCACGTTTGGGAAGAAAATAGTTTCTTCTTTTTCTTTTTTTAACAGGTTAAAAAAAAAAAGGAAACTAGTTGTAGGCAGTCAGTTTGACGGTTCTGTTAGTCAAATTGGATGGAGACTACACTTTGCACGGTCAATGTAGTTTAGGGGAGGTGTAATTGACGTTTTGAAAGTCAGTGGAGGTTTTTGCTTTTCGCGTATAGTAAAAGGGTGCTTTATGCTATTTCTCCTATTTATTATTGTATGCCGCACACGTCACAATGGCATTTATTCCCGAGAAATTCATTTATTTTTATATTATTTAAAACACGCCCCTTCCCCAAATCCAATTGCGTAGATTCATGTTAACCAGCCTGGGGAATTCGGGTCACCCGCCCTTTTCGATTAACCCAAACCCAAACCCGATCGCACCGAAAATCTCTGGTCACCGGAGTTCCTTCAAGCAGCACAATTGCATCAACATTCTTACTCTCTCTCTCAATTGTCGCCGCTGCAACCTCTCCTTTCGCTCCAACAAGTTCAGGCCATGAAGTCTTCCCTGCAACCATCTCTTTCCTGTACTCTCTTTCTTGATTTCCCATGCATGCCACCGAAATTCCTGAACCAATGCTTGTTAGAGATGACCCAGCTTATGAGTTATGATTACTTTGTTTGGTTTTGTACCCAACTCTCAAAATCTGATGGAACTTGAGATATTAAAGGTATTTATGATTTTATCTTAATCCGTCGTCCATGGTTGAACTTGAACTCAGTGAATTAAGTAGCATCACAATGATCTGTAAAGTCATAAAAAGGAAAAAGGAAAGCAACTAAATAATTAAAATCAGAAATATTAACCCAAAAATAATAGAATCACAGATTTTAACAGCTATGGCGGCCCACCAATGCCATATGCGGCCCACCATCATTACCGTAATAGAAATCTTTCATCAGGCCGTTAACTTAATCACCCGCCGCACCGACACCAGCTCCACCGTTATTTTACCGCGTAACGAAACAGAAATAAATAACAGAAAACTTCTCCACTCCTGACTGAACCCCAAAAATAACCAGACAACAATGGGTTCTCTCCCTCCATCCTTAGATCTCCCATCTCCAAAATCCCATTTCAAAGAAATTGACGAATCTGCCCTCCTCTCCCTCTTCAAATCCCAGCAAAGCCATCTCAACTACTTCTTCCACAATCTCGATCTCCCCCAAACCTTATCCTTCGCCCAAACACTCCTCAATTCCCGCGGCACCATCTTCTTCTCCGGCGTCGGCAAGTCCGGATTCGTCGCCAACAAAATCTCCCAAACCCTAACTTCCCTCGGCATTCGCTCCGCCTTCCTCTCCCCTCTCGACGCCCTCCATGGCGACATCGGCGCCGTCTCCAACTCCGACGTCCTTGTCCTGTTCAGTAAGTCCGGGTCCTCCGAGGAGTTGCTCCGGCTCGTGCCGTGCGCCAGGGCCAAAGGTGCGTATCTTGTAGCGGTCACATCCGTTGAAGGCAATGCGCTTGCGGCGGCGTGTGATATGAGCGTGCATTTGCCCGTGGAGAGGGAATTGTGCCCCTTTGATCTGGCTCCGGTGACATCCACCGCGATTCAGATGGTGTTTGGGGATACGGTGGCGATTGCGCTCATGGAGGCTAGGAATCTGAGTAAGGAAGAGTACGCCGCTAATCATCCCGCCGGGAAGATCGGAAAAAGCCTCACTTTCAAGGTCAGTGTTGAGTTTGATGTGGTAAATCAGAGTTGATTTCTTTGACTGCCGCTGACCTGTTTGCTGAAATGCCGCTTTCAATAAAATACTTGTTTGACAAAAAAGAATATATGTTAATTTGACCAAACCCTTAAAGAAACAATTTTTCAGATGAATTGTCCAAAGATTTGGGTGTTTTGTTGAGTGATGTATGGTATTTGGGATATGGCCATTTATGTAGGTCAAAGATTTGATGAAGAAGCAAGAGGAGCTGCCGGTTTGCAGAGAAGGGGATATGATAATGGATCAGCTGGTTGAGCTAACAAGCAAAGGATGTGGTTGTCTTCTTGTTACAGATGAAGAATATCACCTGATCGGAACATTCACAGATGGAGATCTCCGGCGTACGCTTAAGGCTAGCGGGGAAGGCATCTTTAAGCTGACAGTAGGGGAGATGTGCAACAGGTATGGTAGAAAGAATGAGATATTCTATGTATGGTTTAGCTGAATCGTTTAGGGACTTTGTTATGCTAAGCTTGTTTTTGTTGTTTGTTTCAGAAATCCAAGAACAATCGGTCCAGACGCGATGGCGGTGGAAGCTATGAAGAAAATGGAAGCACCACCATCTCCTGTCCAGTTTTTGCCTGTGATCAATGATCAAAATATCTTGATTGGCATTATCACACTTCATGGATTAGTATCTGCAGGCCTTTGATTAATGCATTTGTCCTGTGTTTATCATTTATTTATTTCTTTTAATATGTGATCATACAAACTCAGTTCATTGCAGCTGTTAAACCGCTACTTCATTTGTATATGAAATTCGTTTTTCTGTTAGTATCACATTTTATAATCTTCATTTGTTTTAGGAATAAATGAATTTGTATTAATATATAGCTCATTGATTTAGTAAGTACTAATGGGGTCTCGGCTTTGAGTTCACATTCACTTATATGGGGGAAAAAATGTTTGTGAAGAGAAATAATGAACAAAAGAATGCAGGAACTCCTCATTTTTCCAGAGGAACATTAGCAATCTAAAGATAATACAGACATCAGAGTTGATACTTATTCTTGTAAACTACAATACAATACAACACACATGGATTTACCTACAAGGCCATCTACTAGATAAACCCTGTAGCTCCTTCATCTAAAGGTTAATCTGACTTCCAGCTTGGACTGAGGAGCACGAGCCAACTAAAGAGGACCCTTGCCGATTCTTACAGATTACAAACATCATAAAAGGTACACAAAATTATTACCCAAACATGGAATCGCCCACAGCAACCTAATAGCTCCATCAACCCAGTACCTTATTCACCTTTCCATTACTTCGTCCAAGGATTTTGATTCGTCAATGCTAGAAATAGCACTTCCAATTCCAGAGGACTCTGATGCTTGTTGCGTTCTTTGTTGTTTCGGTTCTGATTCTTTTTTGTGAATTCCTACACCACCTCCACGCTTCTTAGGTGACAGTGAGCTATCGCCAGGGACATAGGAACGCATGGTCAGTTTAAGATGATCTCTTGTCCATCTATAGACTTCACTTAGCTTCCCTTCCAATGCTTCAATGAGGTTATTTAATTCACTTATTTCATAACGGTAAAGAAAGATCTTTTCACTCCATGGACAAGAACAAAGTTGCTGTGCGTGTAGCAGGCATGCGTATCTGTCAGGAGAGCACACACACCGCGCAGCAGAAAGGTGTATATCATAGTAACATATGCTGCATTCCCTTTTGCTTACTGCATCAAAGTTTATGTCCATTTTCCGGGACTGAGAAGAGGTGCAAAGGTATTCCCTTCTATTATGTTCCAATCTCATGCGCGACTGCACAAATGGGCAGAGTGAGAAAACAGAAAGGAAAAAAAAAATCAAAATATCCAAGTTAAAACATAGCATAGGTCTGTTTCTGAATGTGCTTACTTTCAGTGCTCTTGCTAAGATCCCATCTTTTCCACACATATTTTTCCACCTCAAATTATCCAAGGTTTTATTCCTCAAGATTGAAATTTCCCATTGTGCCTTCACAGCTTCCCCAGCTGCACCCAATAAAATTTTGTCATGGGAAATTGATGTCCTTCTCCCCCATCCGCGATAAAGTTCCACAATATTCTGGCCATGCAGCAGCCACTCAAGTGGTGCGACATTTACTGTTTCAGTGCAACTAAAGCCGCAGTCAAATCCCGAATAATATGCTCCTGGAAGGAGAAGAACAAACTCTCCAGGATACTGAATGCAGCGGTACACTGGTATCCCATCCGATCTCAAAATAGACAAGGGTAGTCTCGCGAGCTGTAACAGTATCAAATAAATAAAATTAGTTTACATAGACAAAAAGATGGAAAAACATAAAAAGTAAGCAACACTAGTGTCGATAATTTCCAGAATTAAATATCAATCAAGCTAAAATGATATGGGGTGTATGAATTTGTGCATTAAAACCTCTTCCATATGTAGTACCCGATGTTTAATACAAGATGGTGTAAGGTATCTTTCCAAACAGGTGCATGATAAAATGACATGTGGATATTCATTGCATGATGCAACAATTTATTGGTCGAAGCCATTTCTTATGAATGATACAATCCAATAGAATAGGTTTACTTACCAGCCTATCACGTCGCTTAGGTTGTTCCACTAATACTTGTAGGAGGAACTTTCTCATAACAGCCTGGAAGTTGAACGCATACCTTCCGGGGATGCCATACCATATTTTCGGGCCACCCAAATGCAGGTAGCTGAGTGAGTACAGGTGGTGCTCTTCTATTTGCTGTTCTCCAAAATTACTTAAAAATAAGAAATCAAGAAAGGAGAGGGTGCTGTACCCATATGGACCACAAAGGAGAGAATCAATGATAACATGGATCTTAAAGATTGCAAGTCCTTTCAGACCTGCACGAATTTGTGGGATACATAATCATGAGGAAGTGACTCATCCCAGTCAATAAAACTTCCGTAAGACTTACCCAGCCAAATGACGAGAAGCACATTCCAAACTTCAGCTGAGGGACCAAAAGACGGGAAGTTTTAGGGTCTTCGAAAGACAGAAGAGAACCTGGGAGCCTAGGTGTATTATTTAAGTTCCAACCTGAGTTCAGATATTCATCACAATCCGACATTTCCTGAGAATTGGATTTAGTGGGAAATCCACTGCCAAAAGCACTACTGTCGAGGTCATCACGATAAAGCACCTACAAAGGTACACCAGAATAACAATCAAAGCTTCCCAAGAAACCAACAAAAAACACAGATCAATCTTAGTTCAGATACCTCAATTTCTTCAGTCGGACTCTCAACAATTCGTCTATATTCACCCTCGATATCTTCCACTGTTGGTCCCCATTGGTTTTGGCACTCACCAGCATCAGCATTTGAGTCCACACTGTTATTTCTTGAGGAAAAGTACTGGCCCTTGAAATCGTCAGCAAATTCCTTGAAAGTTTCAGGAGTAAATTCTGGACCACGTCCAGGATCAAAGCCTTCAATGTTGGAGGATCCAACTTCCTCAGGGTTGACAGTGATTCCATTACTAACTCCATGATTCACAAGTGTGGTGTGGTTTCTTCTCCCTACATATTGCTTTTCGAGCCCATCTACTCGTTGATTCTGCGAAGCAAATGAACAAGCTTCCCAGATGCTATTTTCCTTAATAACACATGGTGGACGCCAAGAAGGAGGAGGAAGAATACGACAAATGCCATATCCCTCTGCTTTTGGAGATATACTTGAAATAAACCTCAATGTGTCTTTAAAGTCCTGCAGTACCAGTATCAGATCCTTCAGAAAGTCATGATCTACACCAGCAAAGAACTCTAAAAGTGATGAGTGTTATGGTATGGGCATACAAGGTAGAATCCCTAGTACTGATATCAGTTATTAGAGTTAGGCAGGAAATACCTCTTCAGTTGGATTGAAAATAGGAGCCTCTTGCAGGGTATTTTTTCTTGCATCATCGGGACGCCACCTTGCTTTCACCTATTCCATGGCATCAAGAAATGATGATAAACATACTAATACAATATTTAATTTGTTGTTGTTAAGGATTTATGGCTTACAAATAAGTTAATTGAATTGCTAGTATTAAACCTTGAGGCAATTACTACAATCTGAACATCCATGGGTAACTCCTTTTGGGAGGCAGATTCTTGAAGGGAGTTCCTGTAAATTAAATTACATACACTAGTCACCAATCATGTAAAAAAAGTTAATTAAAGTCCCTAGGCATGCTCCCCCACCTCTTCACTAGTATTTTATATTCTTGTAAATAAAGAATATTTATATACCATATCAATTTGATCAGAGTCAGCTTCTGATAGGTCAAAATCATTCTGGTCCTCAGATTTGGACAAGCTTGTAGAGGCCATGGAACTACAAGTTTCCTCAACACTTGCTCTCTTCAGCTGGAACGAGGTCAGGGACACAAAACCTGGCGGGGATGAAATTTCGACGTTGTTTTCATTTCTCAGAACAGTTCTTGCACGTTTTTTCCCCATTATAAGTACTCTGAACACTGAAGTCCTCTCAGAAACCAAGACATATATAGGGCATTAACATTGCATGTAGGTGATCACAATACTAAAGCAGGTTCAAACCATAGAACTTGATTCCAGATACTGCTTAACGGTCTTCAACAGCCATCCACCATAGCCTGGAGAAAAAAGAAAACAAGAAAATGTGATCTTCAGTAACCAAACAAGTGAAGGAAATACAAAAAACAAGTCAATCAGTTTATTAGAAAGGTAAAATACAAGCAAGCTATCACTATTAGAATCTGGGATCATTTCAATACAATTCTGAAGTAGTAGTTTAGAAAGACAAAACCTAGTTCAACATCTGCAACTCTTATCATCTTATTCATCCAAAAAAATATTGGGAAACTCATTGCAAAGCATAAGGTCTCCAGATCAACCACATATTTTTTTCAGGAAAAAAAAAAAAGCGGAGCCAGCTGTTTTCATACTTTATGCAGAAGATTGAACATTTTAACTAATTTCATGCACATTTATCAACTCTAGAATATTATACCATGTATTGATTTTATTTGTTTAACAAAACATTTAACAGTATACTCTTGTGTTTGACTCATTTGAACAAAAGCTTCCAAGAAGCAGATAGGTTACCTCAATCAGTAAAGGAAAAAAGGCATAAATGTATATCAGACAACATTCACTACAGATTCAATGTGATACTGGAAAAGCAGTGAGAGACAGAAACCCAGCTCAAACCAAAATTAGTTAGACAGCCCACTACATGAAATTGGCAAATTTTCAACTTTTTTTCCTTGTCTAGTAAAACATGGTCCTAAACTACCAAGAAAATTTCTCCTTTAGCTAAACATTTGCATTAGGCTAACTGACAGCCGCAAAGCCAACATACTGAAAATTTACAGCTTCCAACTGAAAGATTATCCAACAAACAAGCAGCAAAATTTGCTCATGCAACAAAATCCAAAAGACAGCATAAAATAACCAAATATGACTGCTATTTGGAGACAAAAAAAATTCAAACTGGTAAAAGATTGATTTTTTGCCAATTTGAGGTTCTTAAAATAAAAGCTAGTACCATCCAGCATATGTTCGCTTACCATAAGAAAGTTTAAAACTTTAGAGCAACAATCAACATCACTAAACAAGATAAGAAAAGGGGGCACCTACCCAGAAAGGGAGACGATTAGAGATGGGGATATATGAAAGCTGAAGAAGCCAGGAGAACTTGTTGCAACCTCTAACAGCGCAAAATTAGACAAAAGGAACAACTCATGGGTTTAAGATCATGAGTTAGGACTTGGAACTGAACTGTCTGGTTTATTTGGACCATTACAGCGGAACTGAAACCATGGCTCATCTCTGTCGAGGGGAGATGGAAGTTCAAATTACCACTGTGCCCTCCCTTTCTGTCTTGCTTCCACTCTCCCTCTCTCGGAAAAATCTTAGTTACATCCGGTTATCTATCTCCTCGGATATAGAAAAAAAAAAAAAAACAGCCGTGTGAGGAACGAGTTACTCCCTCCGTCAATTTTTAATTAACGCGAGGAAAGCAATTCCCAACCGTGGAAATTAATTGACGCCCTCGTGCGTCATGTTGTTTTCCCTCCGTTCTTTTATTTTTTTGCCCCTCGAGAGACGCGTCGTTTACGTTAAGAAACGACATGTCACACGACTTTTAGGTGGGAAACGAAATTCAAAGGAAAGAAAATTGATGGCGGCGAAACAAAATTCACAATTTCCATACTAACGCTTCCCTCTTCTCTCAATTCTCTCCCTCTCACTTCCATTCCCTCCTATCCGAAACAAAAATTTGCCAGAAATGGAGAGTTTATTATCAGGATTCCCAAGAAGACAGCTACTTTGAATTTGATAGCGCCGAGAACATGGTTGTGCCAGACTCAATTGTCGTCGATGATACAGGGATGAGTTTGATTGAAGATGAAAATGCCATATCTAAAGAAATTGTTGAAGATACGTATAAGATGGATGAGAATGCAAGCTTAATTGAGGACGTTTATGGGCAAGAAGAGAGCTCAAGGTTGACAGTCAGTGGCAGAGAATCCAACGCAGGGCACAATGGGTCTAAGGAGCATCATATTTTTAGGGTTTGTAAATCTGATTGTCAGACTGAAAGAGGTAAAAGCAAAACCCCCTATGGATTTTGATCTTAATGAATTACCAATGCTGGATACATCTCCCCCTTTCTCTCCGAGGGTTGAGGAAATCAATTGTTTTGATTTGAATAAACTACCACCTGTTGATGGTGATGAAGGAAAACCCGAGATTTCAACAGTTGAGGTAGATGAAGAAAGGGACTTTGACCTCAACAAATTGCCAACTGCTGGGCGCTGGAAGTTTTCAGATGGTGTAGACGAGAGGGAATTCATTCTAATGTTGCGCATCCTTGTACTAGGTTTCCATTAGTAAAATTAATTAAGTTTTTGCAGATAGGATTATGGTATTGAACAATTTTGCGTTATCGTTCATTATGCCTTGTGTAAATTCTGGATTTATGTTACTAGAATTTACAACATCCTGTAACTATGTGTATTATGGATTTTGTGTATTTTCTGAACAGTTTCAGTATATATGAATATCATGAATATGAACTTATATGTTTCCCACTACAATCTTGAGTTTATACTACCCTCTGGAAATAGTTGTTGTTTTAGAATATGTGACATTTTGTGAGGTTTGATATGTGATTTAGTAGGGTATTGTGTTGCATACATAAGCGTTAAATATAACAGACATTAAGCAATTCTAAAACAAAAGTCTTTTATTGAAATTAAAGGCCGGGTACATAAAGGAGAGCATACATTTTAGTCCATCTTAGGGATTGCAGGAAGCTTGTTGGCAAACCTGTTAGATGCCCTCACTGCAGCATGCATATTGTTAAGGGACTGTCTCAGGGAATCCCTTTTAACCTCCAACCTGCAGACGATTTTGGCCAATGGGAGAAGGGCGTTGCTCATGGTCAGGATGAACTCCTCTGCATCATAACCATGCTCATCATAGTGGTAAAGAACAACAGTCCTTGTCTCCTTCAGCCTGCGAATGATACCCTGCATTGAATCAATCTACTGTTGTGTGGACAGCAACATGCTCTCTATAGTAATCACATCTTTGTGGAGGGCAGTCCCAACGGTACCTGCGATGTCTAGGATGTTTTCAACCTCACGTGGATCCATGGTGATTGTGTTGGATGAAGAAGGTTGTGAGAAAGATGTAAAGAAGAGGGCTTTTGTAAAAAGAGTAGAAAGTGGTTTTTATAGAATGCAGAGGAAGTAGTGGTTTTATAGAATGCATAGGAGGTTGGTACTCGTGTTCAACTGGTATGTTGATATGTCACCAGGCTTGTGTAAAGCTGGTGGATTCCAACTCTACATAATATAGGAGGTTGACCGAGATTTTATCGGTTCAATACATAGAATCTATATCTTTTTTCCTTCCCAATTTAACACACCAAATCAATTCTCAGTAAGTTACAGTTGTTCTCCTATTTTTTCTGGATTTATTTCTATACTTTTGAGTTTCCTTTTGTAGGCGTGACAGTTGGAGCGTTTCATAGGAACGGTGCAACCTTTGAGAAACCTACCCAATTCAAACCACCAGTGTTTTAACGGATCCATAACTCCATTCACAAGGGCATTAAAATAGCTCCCTCTACATATTCTGCTTCAATACACCAAAAACAAAACCCTCTGGCTATTTTTATTTGATTTATTCATATTTGTATTCTGGTTTAATTACTCTCTAACCTTTATTCTGTTGATATGGATGCTAGAGAGGTAGATTCATTCCAAGCAGGGAGAAGAGTAGTGGGTGGTCACTTGGAGGCAGAGATCGACTTCAATACTGGCGTGGTAGACCAAACAAATCGTGACATCAGGAGGCTTGATCAACAAGCTGTAAGGTTGAGGGACATGAAAGCCCAAGCAATAGAACGGGGGCATGCAAATGATGGTATTGTTATTATGGACACTGTGAGTGAATGCTTTGTCCAGCTAGAAAGTGCTATTCAACTCTTAGAAGCAAAGAATGAAAGCTTAGAGGGTACCATATATATTGCAAGGCTTGCTCAAGGGAAACTTCACAAGTATGGAAGCAAGATCCCAACCGTTCCAAATAATGAATAAGTTGTTGTGTTTTTTATGCACTGAAGTCATTTTCTTCTCATTATTGTTCTGTTAACTTTATAGTAGACCTTTCAAATTTGTAATGACATTAGACTTATGTCGGATGGTATTGAAATGCGTTTGCTGTGATGTTTTATTATGGAGTTGTGCATATTGTGTTGTTGAAAATAGGTGATGCCTACATTGTGTACAAGCAAAACAGGTGATGTGCATATTGTGTTGTTTAAAACAGGTGATGTCCACATTGTGTACAAGCAAAACAGGGGATGTGCATATTGTTGATGATGTAAAAATTAAAACAGTTACTTGTTGATGTTGATGTACAATTGGAGTCATTCAAGCTTAAAAGAAGGCTATGGATTAAACTGAGAAATTGATTCATTACTTATAAATGCAATATACAAAGTACTCTGGTTTGCAAAATATACAAGTCTTTACAATGCACTTCATCGGATCATTTACATGTTCATCTGCCATTCTAAATTGCATTATGCAATACAACTGGTAAGATTTCAAGCTGAATTCATTGTCATCCTATTACGACTAAAATATATTTGAATTCATTGTCATCCTACCCAAAAAAAACATAGTAATGGAATCCACAAAAGTCATACTGCATTGACATCAAATCCACAAAATACTTCAAGTTGCATTGTGAGGCCATCCATACCCAAAAAATGCAGCATAGCAATGGAATCCACAACATCTTCAGACTGTATTGTCATGCCATTTGTCCCATCTAACATAGTGCCTGTTTAGGAAACAGGTTTGGTTTGTAGAAGTTGGTTTCAAAACCAAGAAGCTGGAAAGTGGTGTTTGGTAACACCTTTGGAAACCAACTTTCTACAAAGCTCTACTCAGCTTTTGCCTTGGCCCTCCTCCTTTCCTCACTGCAGAAATTTGCACCAGTGGCAAATGCACTTGCTGCGTTTGCACCCTCTCTCTTCTTCTTCTTTTTTTTCATTTTAATTTCATTTTTTAACTTTATATAATAGAACAAAATAAATTAAAACCTATCACAATAAAATCTCCATCTCAAGATAAGTAATTCTAGATCCACTTTTCCTATTTTTATTAATTTTTTTTAAATGGGTTTTATGTCCTTTATGGTCATTTTACATTCCAACCATAGTTTTAACCGCAATTTTTACCAAACACCATAAAACAATTTCTCTTTTCCCACAGCACTTTTCCAAAAGTACTTTCCACACAGAACTTTTCCCACAGCACTTTTCCAACTATAACCGGAACGCCAAACAGACCCATATACATATTCACAAGTTAAGGCACCTATATACAATCCTGTAAACATATAAACATTCAAACCAACTCAATCATTATATGCCAAAGTGTATGTAACCAAAACAGAGTAAGAACATTCACCTCAAATTAGCTATGGAGATAGTAGGCCTACTGCATTGGCAAACACATCTGGAGGACACTGGATTGTTGATGGCACTTCCCCTAATCTTGCAAGTATTTTTTTTTATGTGAGGGATCTTGTATGTGTTACTCCCATCACATTTCATCACTTCGATCATGCATGTCTGCAATGTCAAGAAGATGTAGTTGCTCTTCTTCACTGAAAATGTATGGTATGCGTCTTCAACAGCAGCAATTAATTCAGTAATGGACTTAACACACTCTTTATTTTGGAGTGACTGAATTGCTCTAAAAAAACCTAAGTCCAATACATTCAAGTCTAGAGAATTAAGAGGCTGATTAACAATAGACAAATTCAATCCAATAGCCTCTACTGCACACAAAAAATCAACATCATCAATATGAATTAATCAGCCTTCGCATTGTCTTGTTGAATGAAAATTCTTTAAAAAATGCTATCCCTAGGCCATTTATTTGCAATTGATGGTAATACTTTCGAAATCATAAATTCCCTAATAACATTTCTGGTAATGTTTGAAATTGGTTTGATCTCTAAAGTTCCACACGGTCTATTTTGGCTTGATCTAACAACAGCCACAATTTCTACTAAGGGAAACACCCTAATCTTACCATCAAATGTACAATAACCACTGGAGTCATATCTAGGCCTCGCAAAAGCAGCTAAGAACATAACTTTGGGAATAAAATTAGAGTTTTTAATGGTTCTTACTGGATCATTCTTGTCGCGGAGAAGATAATATCTTTGTGACCTCTTGCTCAAGTAGAACCACTTCTCATCAATATGAACTGTGTTATGCATGTGGCTGAAGGAAGGTTGACGTGGTACTGAGGATGGGTCGATACTTGACAGGCAATGCTGCATTCTGGAAATCAGATTATCTTCAGTTAGTGAGGGCTTGATTACATTAGTATGACGCCTGATTGCTCCTTCCTTTAACTTGTTAATAACAAATTGTTTGGACACCTTTAGGTGAAAATCAAGGCTTCGAAGCGTAGTCCTCTGCCTCAAGGGAAGCTCTTTAATCCTTTCCAGATCAAATTCGATCCTTTTCCTACCACAATTTCTGACTCTGTGACTGTGGTGATCTTGGATTCCTGATTCCCTTGCACGTTTCCAAAGCCTCTGAATTGATCTAATCCTCACTCCAAACATACCAGCCACCACTCTAGTCGATCCTTGCTTCAAAACACCATTTTTTATTCTTTCTAGGAGGTAATGATATGCAGCCTGCCTTTCTGCACTCGTCAATTTCTTTTTGCGAACTGACAAGTGGAACATTAGCAATAGTAGAGATTAGGAAAACCAGTCATTGGAAACCAGAAATTAAGAAATTCATTTGGAAATAATAACCTTGAGTTTCCATTGAATTTCTTCCTCCTTCTTCATTCAATTCTGGAATGTTAGCAGCTTGATCGACCTCATCATCTGCATTGGCATTGATAGTGTTTGATTCAAAAAATGCAACGCCGATCGAATCCAAATCATCAAGCCCATGCGAACTGATTGCGGGGGATTGTGGAGACACTGGCAACTCATTAAGATCAAACCATGGAAAATCCATTTAAGATGATCTGATTTTGGTTCGAACAAAAAAATGGGGAAGGAATGATGATGAGAAGAGTAATGGGGTGATTTAAATTTCAAACCCATCTTGAAATTCAAACGGAAATAACTGTTGCTCGTGGAGGGAAACCCATCAGATTTTAAAATTTGGCATCGATTTTGGGTGAAAATTTTGGCGGTCTAAGGTTTCAATCGAATTTGATTTTGGGAAACGAAGGTTGATAGCATTGTTTGATCACTCACAATGGCGCCTTATATGGGCTGAACCAGAAGAGTGTTGGAGAAGCTGAGTACTGCGCACGCTTTTGGGCCGAACGCGAAACGGTGTCGTTGGAGCAGCTGAAGTCCACCCGTTGCAGCGACAACGTCTGGACTAAAACCTACCACGCATAGTGTCAAGCCTAGTCACCTGAATCGGCGTGAAATGTGAGGCTGCGTCAATTAAATAAATCCGGGGGAGTATATTTTAGCGTAACTTAGTACGGAAAATATTTTTTCATGTCAATTTTTTTTATATAGGGTGATATCAAGAGAGAGTACCCTGATATATTCAAAATTTGGACAAAGTAGCCCCCACACTGTATAAAAACTCGCTCGCTAGTCTTAATATCTCGTGATAAACACATGACTGAATTACATTACGGTGATGTTTTTAGTTTCGGATCAGTGTGGTGTTCTTGTGCCGTCTTCTTTCTGACCGTTCGCCGCGTCTCCGGCGCCGCTGCATGTAGCCGCTCGTTCCTTTTTCCATTTTGATCTGCTTGAGGCCATGTAGGTTAGGGATGACAATTAGGTGGGTATGGGCATGTTAAAGCGGGTATGAGTGGGTATGAGTAAATACTTAACTCATACCCGCAATTAAATGTTCATTATTACCCATACTCATATGTAATGGATATCCAATTACACTTACTTATTTATTATTTCATTTAATAAAATTACTTCACCAATTTTTTTTATTTTTTTCTAGTTAAGTGAAAATTTACTATTTATATTCATTTTCACCAACTAGATTCATTTTTTACCCTTTTATCTCGTTTTTTACCATTTTGGTTCGTTTTTCACCATTTTGGTTCATTTTTTTACCATTTTTAATCATTTTTACCGTTTTAGCTTATTTTTCACCATTTTTGCTCATTTTTTACCATTTTGGCTAATTTTTTTTACCATTTTGGCTCATTTATTACCGTTTTGGTTCATTTTTCACCGTTGAACATTCATGATCGATCAATTGTGGGTTTAACTCCACTGTAACTATCATGATACAACGTATTCGTCTCAGCCTCTTTCCCTTATAGCACTGGGATATGGGTTGGGTGGTTGTCTTCCCTCAGCTGCCAAGCAATTCTTCTCAATCTACAATATGCCTTCTTAGTTTTTATCTCCACGCGGTATTCCATCTAAAAGCATGAGAACAATGGCAGAATTTTAAAACACCACCGACAAAAAGAAAGAAAGCAAACAACAAATCGACAAGCTCAAGAACATATAGGGATCAAGAAAGCATACATCAACCACAGATATCGCTTGCGCCTCATTAACTCCCTGTTGCTTCATCTCCAGCACCCGCTTAGCAAACACTCTAGATGGAGGTGAGTCAAAAGCACATATCCTATACAAGCAAAGGTAGAGCAGAATTGAATCAAAACCACTTCATGTTCAACAAATTGTCCAATAATTCAAATCCCAAAGCGAAATGTAAAATTCAAAAACCATCTGATACAAAGACCTAGTAATGTACTTATCCTAACATAAAAGTTTTTAACTTTGGAATACATATGCTCAAGGGAACATCACTGCATAGTCATGGATTATAAAATCAACAACAGTCTATCAGTTTTTCACTTATCTAACTCACAAATTCAGCACCCGCAAGCTTGAGACTAGCACAACAGAAGCCAATTCACTCTAATTATCATTCATAAAACCCAAAAAATAGAAGAACAAGAATAAATTCTAAAATCTGGAAAACTAAAAGAACATACTTGATGGGATCGTCGATTTTTGAATCGGGATGTTTCTTATAGAACTTGGTTATGTAGGGACCCTCTGGCAAAGAAATCTTCTGAACTTTTTCTGGAGCACGAGGAAAGGTTGCAGGCGGCGCGCTACAACCTTAATCAACAAAAAAAATTAATCCTCAGATTCTCAAAATCGGCACACAATTCATAAACCCAAATCTACCTAAAACCAGATGCAGGAATAAAAATTACCAGGAACAGAGGAGGAAGGATGTGTTTCAGTGAATCAGTGTTGAGACTGGAGCAGAAAGATCGAGGTTGGTGTTAATACTGGAGGAGGACGGCGACGCCAGAGAGAGGGAGGAGTGAGGAAGATTGAGGATGGTCTGAAAGGAGGAGGAAATAAAAGGTTACAGCGGTACGGGTATTTTCGGGTATTATACCCGGTCATACCCAAAAGGTATGGATAATATTTAAATCATACCCGATTTTGAGTATTACAGGGTCAAACATGTGCGATTACGGGCGGGTATTCGAGTATGGATACCTATTGTCATCCTTAATCTAAGCCTATAAGTGGGCCGGGCCGGTTTTGTTATAATTTTGGACCTTAACTGTATGATGGGTTTCTCATTGTACCTGGACCACATCTATATTTTTGACATAGAAAGACATATTTAGGGAAAAAAACAAAAACTCATTAGATTAAATTAATGAATAAAGTTATAAGTTAGAGATAATGATAGATTAGACCTAAAAAATTCGATTAACTATATTTGAGCCATATCTGATAGGTACCAGCCGTAAAAAAAAACTTAAAAAAATAGACAATTAGTAAAAAAGTTTGTCGGGAATAAGGTTTATTATGGACGCCACTGAATGAATCACGCAAGGGATTGTAAACTTCCACTGCGGCGAAAATATTACTAGAAATTAAGACAGCTTAATTAATTAAAGAAAGACATCTAATGTAATTAAATAATATTGATTTAATTTGTACACATCATTTTCAATTCCATCACATATATATAAAAAATAAAAATAAAAAAACCCTCAAACCCTATCCTCACTGATATATCCTACCACAAATAATCTAGATTTTAATTCCTAACAATAACATTTGAAAACCAATCAAATTGATTGTCCCTCCAATCCAAACACCTCACAAAGTATTACATTAATTCACAATTCAACAAATAATCTTAATTATTAACTAATAAATGAACCAGCTATATAGTATAATTTTATAATTTAGAGGAACACCACACTGCCATCATCATGAATGTGATCGTATGAAATTCTCATTTCATTTTCCAAGTGTGATGGCACCACCACTTCTTCTCCCAAGCTTGTTTCTTCCAAATTCATCTCATCCCATAAGAACCCACCATACTCATCATCAATATTCTCAACTCCTTTGGTACCGCAGAGTATTTGATCATGAGCAGAAGTGACTAAGTTGTTGTTGCTCCTCTGGTTTCTAATTTCCTGTTGGAGAAGGTTTAGCAAGGAACCCTGGTCATGGATTTGATGATGATGGGGTGGGGTTGATGATGATGATAATGATGGGAGTTGTTGTGGTTGATGATGATGAGGATGATGATACCCACATGGCTGATGATGATCATTAGGTAAATTAGTTGGAGAAGAAGCTGCTGCTGCTATTGATGATCTGATCAATGGTGCATTATTAGTAGTAGTGGTGGTGGTGCTGTGATTAGTTTCTGTAGTTTCATACACGAATTGATGATCATCAGTGTTGTTCTCAGCACTCTTGCTTTTGTGGAATACTCTACACAATACCCAGTCCTCCTGTTCACCACAACATTGATCTTGTTAGCAAGCTAGAAAAAAATATTCAGCAATTACCAACAATTAAAATCAAATGTGGCTCCAACTAAAGTACTTCTCTTTTAATTGAAGTTAAGTAATTAATTAGAAGACTCAGACTTGGCTCTTACTTTGCAAAAATGTAACTAATAATTATATCGAGCTTTTATATTTAAATTTCTTATAATGTATGAATCTTTCGAAACTGATGTAAAAATTATTACGAAAAATTATTTAATTAATTAATTTTTATCAAAAAAGGAAAAGAAAAAGAGAGTGAAATTCTTTACCATGAAAAAAGTGGATATGACAAACTTTCATTTTCATTTTCCTCTTAATTAATTAGTCCCCACTTCCCTTTTTGAGTTTCCTCTTTAGTCTTCTTTGAGATAACAAAGTAATATACACATCCCTACCCTTTTTTTGCCAACCTACTACGTTCCCCCACTGCTACATATACATGCATCTTTCATAATTCTTGATTCTTAAAATGGCAATAATATAGGCAATAATATAGTTTAACTGGAAGAAAAAAAAATGTAGTGGTGAAATAATATTTTTATGGGCCCGACCTTAGGAGGCATGTGTGGGGTCTCAAGCCGAAACTCATGCATGATCCAGCCCGTTTTGATCCCATTCGGAGCTCGGCTCCTGTAAAACACAAGCGTCTTTCTCATCCCTACGATCTCCTTGGTTCCCGGGTCCAGCACCGTCCGATCTTTCCCCGTCGCTTTCCAGTACCCAGATATCGTCGCCCGATTTGTCCGGAATCCGGTGGCATACTTCCGGTCCCGGAAACTGAAGAAATACCACTCGTTCGCATTCAGCTTAGCCACCTCTACACGCACACACAATTTAGGTTATTTATAGGATTTAATTAGCAGTTAAATAGAAATAATTAACAAGCGAGCTAGGTAGCTATGATTGCTATGAATAATTTAAGTACTTGGATATATAGCTTTCAAGAACATGCATAGAAAGGTAATGTTGGGATTTCATTACACACTGTGACACGTCACATGTTACTTAATTGTCACAAAGTAGACAAAATTGAGGGAGAAAGTTACATGAATCAAACCTCTAGTGTGTTAAAAATGTACACAATATAATTTCCTTCTGTTCGATTAAATTTAGTAACGAATGTGTATGTGGTCCAAAACTTTGTCGTAATGTCATAGAATTACTGCAACTCATTGTCACTACTTATGTATGTATGTTTCCTCCGAGGAACATATTCTAGTTAATAATTACCATCATATGTAAAGAAATTAGTTATGGTTTGAATTTGAGTTCTCTAATTTACAACTTTTAAGTGACAAGTAAGTCGCCACGAAATGCAAAATTATAAAAATCTTTAAAAAGGTTAATATCGAGGTCCCTATGAATCGACTGACAAGTGTCTATCAAGCTCAATGTTTGACTAGTGTGTGTGGTAATTAAGAGAAGAAGCTAAATATGGGAAAGTATGTGAAGGAAAATTAATGCTTGAGTGACAAGATATATAAATAGTAAGCACTAGTTACTAAGTTAAACTTTGGAAGAATTTGATCCCTTCAAATTCAAGGTCACTTGAATGAAGAAAACTCTTATCCTTTTGTCAGACATTTCTTTTTTTGTAACTTTATAAATAGCGGTAAGAGATATGATTGAAGAGGATGGAAATCTAATTAAAATGAGACAATATGAAATGAAATGAAATATAAAATTAAAACCAACTCCGGCCCCTATGCATCGTCGACCACCACGTTGTGAATATTGCATTTGCAGCCCCTACTTATGTATTATTTGGTTTCTGATTAGAAAAAAACTACTATATATATAAGAAGAAATTCAGAAAATAGTTAGAGTATTGTTCAAATTCAAGAACTAATTAATTAATAAATAAATAAATATATCATTTCTAAATATTAATTAATTTGTATACTTAGATGTAAGCTAGTTAATTATAAACTCATAGTTAATATATATAAATCACCATCCAACTTTAATTAATTAATTTAGATAGTTGGTAATTTTCTTTTAATTACTATTATATGTACATAAACGTACTTTTCTCTCTCTATATATAGCAAATTAAACAAAATTCCAAATGGCGCAAAAACGGAAAGCAGAAGGTTTGAACTCGAATCTCTAAAGTGACGAAACATTAATACTAATAATTAGGAGAACAGTATAAGGTGGGCAGCTTCTTGTGTAAGATATATCTAAATGCATGAAAGTACAAATTAATTTGTAAGAGGATAAGTATTCCTTCCCCACACAAAGGTGATATGACTTAGGTCTCTACAGCCCACGAACCCATCATGCTTCCTTGAATTTTATTTATTCCAAACTTTCTTTAAAACGCAAAATGATTAGTTGATTTTATATACAGGAAACGGGAAAATGACAACTATATCCTATGAAGATCTAATTTAAAAAATTTCCTGTTAACATAATTAATCTTTCACAATGATTCTAACAATTCAAAGTTTCCTAATTAAACAAGGAGAAGACCAGCCCCCCCCAAAATAAATAAATAAATGGACTCTTTTCTGGTTAGATCCCCTTCAAGCAACTAAATTTAGGCAGTTGACAGTTATACAAGAAAAGAAAAAGGAGGAGAAGCTTTGATCATAAACTGATCAAAACCAGACAAACACAAGAAACAAAAGGAAGAGGACAAAGAGAGGAGTTAATTAGTTAATTTTAGTAATTAATTAATAATTAAGAAGAATTTAGAGACGCACCAGGAAGCTGCCATGGCTCACATGTATGCAAGTCAACTTCGACAAGAGTTCCCTTCAAGACTTGCTCGTTTGTGATCTTTTTGTAGAGATAGTGGCAGACCAACTCCTCATCGCTCGGATAGAATCTAAATCCAGGAGGAAGTGTTGCTCCAATGTCCCTGAGACCCATGTCGCGTATCGAATCGGATCGGATTAAATCGAATAGATAATTAAATTATAAACAAAATAGTTAGAGTATGGTGGTGAGCAAGAGAAGGAGAAGAAGACTTTTGGGGATTGAGATGAAATTATGGGGAGAAAAGGTTGGTAATGGGATGAGAATATATATAGGTAGGAAATGATGACGAACTCAAAGTGGGTTTTACAAGTTAGTGTAATATAGTATATGTTTAATAAATTATTATTTTTCTTATCATAGGGTAGAAACTAGATAGACCAGTTAGTTATATCGCAGGGAAATCTCAAGAAAAACTAAAGTTACAAGAAATCTTGTTGGGTAGTTGTGTGAATAGAGTTAATATTATTATTGATATATAGCAAACATGCATGAATGTATATATATGTATATATAATTGGGAGAGAAGAAACATTCCAAAACAACCCTTTTTATTTCTAATATTTTTAACATTTTTTCCTTAACTCTAACTTTTTATTTTAGATAAACATAGGTCAAGTTTCCGCTAATATTTTGAGAAGTTATATACTATTAATGCTTGATTTTCATAAACACATTTTACTATATGATAAATATATTTTTCACTTTTGCCCTTAGTAATGAAATGTGTATGTAATTGGACTCACTTTCACGTGCCATACACGTCGAGAATATTGAAAGAAATAATTGATCTATATATCCTCCTAAGTCCTATTGACCGATCTTGTCCTTATATACTCTACAGTTACCACCCTTATTTCCTTTCATTTTCTTTCCCAACACCTCTCCTAATTACGTCAGTCTTTCATTTCAATCTCAATTTCAATTTCAAATATAGAACCAGAGGCCCGATAGCTACCCTGGAATCTCCTCTTTTTCCTGCCAAGCTTTCTCATTTGTTTCCATGGAATAAATATCTCGTCCATTAACTAAAAGCTTCCAGGTTTGATATAGAAAACTTACGTGCTGACAACACTTTACCCCTTAACATACCATGTAAATAAATGTGTTCATAATTTGGTAATACTTCTTGTGAAACAAAGTGAGTTAAAGTCTCGAATTTGAACCATTTACTGTATTCATATATCCATGAAAAAAAAATGCACTGATTGAAATGTTATTTATTATATAATATCCAAATGAGGTAATGTTTGATCAAACATTATGTGAGGATCTAGCTTTATATGTGTTTAATTATTAAGTGAATAGTAATTGGTAGGATGGATCATTAATTTGAAATAATTACTAGCTTGAAAAAATTGAAATATATATAATATTAATTTGTTGTTATTAATCAATAATAGAGAGAATTTTATCATTATTTACATCAAATTTAAAATAATCAGCATCTAATACAATAATCGCGTTACCTCGGGAAAAAAAAAACAAAATCAAATAACCAGATGGGAACACGTAAGAGTTTTGATGTGTTCAAATTTTGATCACAGAAGTTTGATGCACAAAAGGTAGGCCATACAGATTGTCTTTGGATTGGGGCCCACTAATGATGAAGTGCATTAGCCCTTAAGGCCCATTTCATATAAGTAACAAAGGTGAAATTAACTTATCTACTTAGTAAACATGTATTGGGTTGACGTTTTCGTCCTTTAAATAAAAGATTAATTTTAGGGATATATGTGGTTCAAACGCGCATTTATAATTTGGAGCTGAGAAATGGTAGGAAGGCAATAATAATGGGAATGTGGACAAATGGATTTTTGTGGTAGCATGTATTATAGAACATAATTAGAAATTGGCATATAGCAGATAATGACTAGACTGGGGTGTTTCCGGCTGCCATACCATCATCGAACCAAAATAATGGAGCTCATGAATTTTTGAGTCAGGAAAGGTCAAGAATACCCTTTCAATAAGCAAGAAATAAATAAATAAACCATTTTCAAAATAATTTAAGAGAAATTATCAAGATTATATATAAAATGTGGGACATGTGAATGAGTGAGTGAGTAGCAGCCTCCTTGGATGTTCAGTCGTTCTCGCCATATAGATATACACGTTAAGCTGTGGTTACATCTTCTGAAAATGGCCGCAGGGAGCGAAAAACGATAGTATTAATTTTGTTTTCTTCTGATTCTGTCGGTTCCAAATTATTATTTGCACCTAATTAAAAATTAGAAGCGCATAATCATCAAATTAATTATTAATTAACAGTCTTTTCAAAGAATTTAAATTAGTAATTAATTTGCACTAGGATAATTTTTATTCATGGTAAACAAGAGAGAAAAAAAGGCAATTATTCATAGGATAGTTGATCATAATCATTCCTGTTTTTATTTTGAAAAAGAGTAACATGATAGAAAACTTCGTAACGCACTTTGTGCATGCATTAATAACTTCATGTGTGTCATCCAAAAATAATAATTTCATATGCGTGTAATATTGTGCAATATACCAGCCTTTCCGGAAAAAATTTGGGTAGATTATGATCTAGCTACATCATGATTTAGGATGATGACACGTGCCCCAAATAGTGTTAGAATATCACTATTTTTGACACTTTTGAACACATGTCATCATGATCTACCTAAGTTTTACTCAGCCTTCCCCTTAGCTATATGGGTTAATGACGAGCGAATACCATGCTCTAAATGTTCTGATAAAAACTTTATTCGAATTAGATTTGTCCATTTCCTGCTCGGATGAAAGCAAGAAAGAGAAATGAATTAATAAAATACATGGGCTAAATTAACGGGAGTGGAATGCGGTGAGACCACAGATGGATGGATCGAGGTACACGTCATGGGGATGGTGACGTAGAGATCATTCTAAAATATAAAACAATAATGATTAATGAGAACTATCCAAACCAAGGAAACAGATGCAAATGATTGTGAGTTCTAGGATTAGGGTTTTTCCCAAGGTAGGAATTTTTGGTTAGGTGTGTGTTATGGATGATGTTATACAAAGAGTGACGGCTTGATATTCCTCGTTCAGACCAATAATTTTTTCTATCTTCTTCCATTCCTACCTACACCATAAGACTAAGTTATGGCCTCTCCTCTCTTCTCCCTTTCTAGTGTTAATCTGTCCTTCCTCTTCATTCACTCCCATAAGTTATGGCCTCTTTATGCCACACATCTTCTTGTCACACTCAATTCTATTATTAATAATTTACCGAATTAACCTTAATGATCAGAATGCAAACTCGGAATTCAAAAAAAAATATACGATCGATACTCCTATCAGCTGGTGGCCCCAAACATGTACATATTGGTAGCTATCTAGCTATATTATAATATAAGACTACACAAATGTCACTATAAAATCCAGCCAAGTAAGCCAAAAAGAAGCAGTAAGAGCCTCGGTGGCATTCTCTACATGTTACTTGGAAATGTTGTTCTAAGTATAAATTATATTCATTAATATAAAAATTAATGTTGACATCTAGATCATGTATATGGCCTACACCATATGTCGATAAAATTAATTATGTATATTATTATGTTGCATTTATTATTTCAATGATTAATATCCTACAAGATTTGCACATTAATTCAGTGGACAATTACAATATTTAATCTTGTACAGGATAAATTATAGATTAATTAATAATACGTGAATACGAGTATTACGAGTAAAATTTGGGTACATCATAATATACGTACTTCTCCCATTAAAATATTGACACGTCAACATTTCAATGGGAGAGATATGTACATCATGATGTACCCAAATTTTTTCCCGACCTGATAAATTGACATAATCACCAATGTTATTCTCAATATCGGAGACCATGTATAGAAAATAGAATAATTCTAAACCATTTCTACAAAATAAATCAGAGAAAAACAAAAAAAGAGAGGAGGAAACGGGAGCCAGGAGAACTAATTGCCCCCTTATCCGCGGCAAGGAAAAAAATGCATGGTTTGAAAAATAAATCGTGCGTGATTATTTCGGTTATAAATACACACTTACTAAGGTCTTGTTTGGCCTCGACTCGTGGTTCTAAAAGCAGCATGTGAGGTATTTAGTAAACAGTCTGTGGTAACTTTCTACTACCACAATCTAGTCCATAGACTATGTTCTGGAAAATTAGATGAATGGTTGATTTTCCAAAACATGGTTTAAAACACGACATTTACCTATTAAAATAAAAAGTATGACCATGATTGCATATTTAATTTGATATTTTTATATCATTAATTAATTATCACATTTCCTTTTTTTTAACACATTAAAACTGTTACCAAAACTATTAAAATAATATTTTTACACTAATATTTATTTTTTATTATTGTTTCAAAATATATTAATTATTTTATTCACTTTGTATTTGTATTTGTAGTTTTAATTAATATTTTTATATGAATTTTTTTACTATCACACAATAACATATATTTAAATATTTCATAAAAGTAACAATGATATTTTACACTTTTTTTACTCGTTTTATAATTTATAAAAAAATAAAAGATATAATTAAAAAAATTAATAGAAATATAAATGAGATAACTAATTAGTATAATTTTGGTGGTGAACAAATGTGAAAAATCAATCAATCAACTTTTTCCGACCTTGAAATTATGATTAATGTATCATATGTTTTCCTGGGAAAGGTGATCGATCCGGTTCAAAGTATACTTTACAAAAAACACTTTTGACAAAATTGGCAGCTGATGATGTGACGAGATTGGAGTATATAATTCTACTTCTTTCTTCTTTCCTTTTGGATAAAATATAATTATTCTTCTGATCATTAAAGAAACAAGCTAGCTAAAAACACCATAAGTTGATCCGCAGCTGATCAACTTTTAAGAGATCTCTAAATTTCTCGTCATATATACAATTAATTTTTTTAAAAATCAGAGAATTAATATATAAAAAATTATAATTAATGAAACCTTATAATATATATATATATATATATATATATATATATATATATATATATATATATAGCTCGTTTTAGTTGAATAATTGAAAAAATATATATTATTTTTCATGTTTAGTCTTTATCTAGAAATTCCTCGTGTAAGTATTCATACACCTAATACCTTACATCCTTAAAATTCTTTTAAAAGAGTATATCTTGACATATGCACCCAAGAAAACAGAGTAGCACATGTGGAATAAATTGGAGTAGTACTACGTACAGTAATAATTGCAATTCATATATATATATATATAGTTAATTAGAATGATCTATTACCATTAACAGAAGTTTTAGTTAATTGAAATGATAGCTGATCTGGGAAATAAGATGTGGCACTCTGATGAGTTGATACATGGTTATTAGTCAAGAACGATTAGAAATTAAAGCTTTTATGTCATTTTCTAGAATATTACATATATTAAATAGCTTAATTGCTGGTGTACCCACATCAAAAGATTCGGATTGTAGCTTGAAAACGTGGGAAAATGTTAACTACAAGTATAAGCCTTCTTGATCGATCAAGCAGCCTTCGGTCTTGATAGAGAGATCAATTATACCAAATCACACACACACATATAATAATTAAAAACATTTATTATAAAACTGCCAAAATAACACTCTCACAAGCTACTGATCATACTAGAGATATAAATTAATCTTCAATCATATAAACATAATTAACTTAAATCAGCAAGGGATTGATCTGTCCACCCTTAATTAAAATATTAATGAATTATATTTTTTAAATAAAATAAATCATATTAAGAGAGTTATATTTTTTTAGAATCTGATAGCGTTCGAATGAGATTAATCTTTTGGTTAGAAGGGACTGATCGGGTATGATCGAGAATCTCCATCGCTATAGCTAACTAGGTTGCTTGGGGTTGAATGCAACCCAAACCAAGAAAAATACAGTCAACAACAGTTTACCGTGCTTACGTGTGTATATATTGTCGACTACTGTCTATAGCTACAACAACACACAAAACCAAGGGAACACACAAAATCGTGTATATCATGAGTATTATATGACGTTTCACACGTGGAGCCGCGTTCGTGGGGACAGCTGGCGAAGAATATGCATAATTTTTGAAAGCAATGGGTATAGCTAGAGCTCTCTCATTAATTGAATTGGAAAGCGTGTCTACCGAATGATATTGTATGTGTATATTGAAGCTAACTAACTAGCTATTAAGTTATGGTTGGTGTGGTTGTGTTCATTTTTTATGCCATGCCAACAAATTGATTTGCGCCGCAAATTCGGAAACCCCATCGCGACAAGACATATTAATGGCAAATAAACTAGGAGAAAGTTGGAGGCGTACGTGCTCCATCTTGGCCACTCTATAGCATATCCATCCCAAAATAATTGGCTAATTTTGCAACATTTTATTGGATAGTCCTGCCGCTTAATTACTTAAGTTAGCTATTTGGTTTCATTCGGTTCGATTTAATTTCAAATTTCATAATAATATTAAGTCAGGATAATTACAGAGTAACGCTTACGTGTGAGAACTGAGTTCAACATATGTTTTGGTAAAATGACATAAAACAACCCTGAATTTTAATGTTTTATTTAAGTGGAACCCTTAACTATATTTTTGTTTAATTGCAACCCTAAACGTTAATGTTTTATTTAATTACTCCCTACCATAATTGAAATTCGATGTGGCACCGTTATGTATCGTGTCAGCTCGCCACGTCAGCGATGATCGGGGGGGTAATTAAATAAAAAAACAAAGTTAAGGGTTGCGATTAATAAAACATTAAAGTTCAAGGTTGTATGTCATTTTGGAGGCTGACTTATCCTGAAAAAGTGATGTGGCACACTGACGTGACATCGTGATAGTAGCTGACACAGCACATAACGGTGCCACATCGGATTTCAGTTACGGTAAGAGGGTAAAATCACAAAATGGCACAAGTTCAGGGTTGCAATTAAACAAAAATATAGTTAAAAGTTTCATTTAAATAAAACATTAAAATTCAGGGTTGTTTTATGTCATTTCATATTTTTTTAAGTTAAATATTGGAAACTTATTGAGTAGAACTTTGTTCAAATAAAAGGAAGAGAATTAATGAAGACTATTTAATCAATATTTAGAGGCCTGGTTATAGGTTGGTTGTTCTCTTTTAATTTGGCTCGTCTTCTGCTCTTTGTTTTGCCTCAAACTCTGTTGAGTTCTTCATTGATTAATAATAAATGCATGGTTTATCAAAAAAAAATTGTATTAGTATTATCTAATGACCCACACGGTGGCATGATTACATTAGAGACAACAACTCGTACGTAGTAGTCATGGCATTAATAATTAGTTTCCTGCTTCTAAACCCTAGCAAGCCAGCTGCCAATCTCTCATCTCACTGTAGCTAATAGTTTTCTCGAAAGCTATCCTTCAAAACTACAACCCGTAATTTGGCTTGTAATTTATGAAATTAGATTAACATAATTATAAATCATAATTATTAGTTTTTGCAAATTTTACATGGTTTCATTTCTTTTTAATTTGGTAAGAAAAGAGAATCAACGCAAACTAACTAACGTTAATAACAAGCACAGTGTAAGAGACAAGATTTAATACCAGTCGATCTTATAAATAGATCATGAATAAGAATTTTACATGTAGGAGACACAAAGACGCGTGTCTTGGATTGCATGGTGGTGGACAAATATTGACAAAAAACAACATCATTTCAGAGGAAGTTATCAATCAATCACATTCTGTGCGTTAGTGTCAATCTAAGATTCTACGTAAATGTCCTATCATCTTCTCCTCTATGATTAACTTAATATTTTCTCTTTTTAAGAGAAAAGAAATGTAGAGCTACTGGCTAAGACCTACTAGCTAGATGTATAACCAATTGGGAAATGTATAATCCAATAATAAAAGTAAAAATGTTTCATCAGAGTTTTGATTGGATTCTTGATTTGGCTTATGGGATCCACGTGTCCAATCCAATCCCAAATTATTAGTGTACGAACTTTTTTGTTACACGGTGTATACCGTATACGTGTTGTGATGGGTACGTAAGTAGCCTATAGCTACCACTTTACTCCTTCCCTTCAACAGCGCCGTCTTTACCTCCTAAAAGAAAACTCTTACACACTCCTCCACCAATCAATTAAACCCAATCGTATTTATTATCTCCTAATTGCGAATTCGGCCGGACGGTACCGTTGGAGTATCGGAGGGACTTCCACGGCCCATGTTAACTACTATATAGTTTTGGACACCCCTTTATATAAGCAGACAACATAGGGTATCTCCAAATTCTAATGTCATTTCTCTAATCTTCTCTAGGTGGGCTCTCCGTATATTTGTATCCTTCTCCATCAAAAATTGTAATCCACCGATACCTTGTGTACCTAACTTAAGTTGCAATTGGGCTAATTAAATTATTTAATTAATCCATATCCAATGCAAGGCTCTAAATTATGCAAGAGGGTCACACCGCCTGCCACTCCAGTCAGTGGCTTCTCCAATTTCTCTTAAGAAGACTTTTCCATTTTTCCCTTTTTCGCTGATTACTACTTTTGGTCCTCAAGGGAATTCCATAAAGTGCATTATTAGGTTATGTAAATTAATTATCTTCAACTTCCTCCTTAATTTACAATCCAATTTATATGGTCCATAAGGTCCCGGCCGACATAAAGGATATGCATGTCTTTTACATTAGACAGCTAGTGATGAGAAGAAGCAGCTACGATTATGTATGCGCAAACAATTTATTTTTCCTTCAACATTAATGTCAGTTACGACAAAACACCTTTATAATTTTAGACCCGTTTACAACCTTTTTAAGATCATAATTATAGTCGATTTCGATAAACAAATATATGAATATATAAAACTAATAATACGAGACGTGTGCTGAAAAAGAAACTAGGTCCAACCAGACCGTGACATTATGATTATTTAAGAGGATTATAACTATTTGATTATCCAAGAAGATGATACAGATTACAGAACCTGGGGCCTGGGGGGAAAAAAGACTTCAGAGACTTTCTGCACACTTGTCATCTGCACACTTGCTTGAATAGATATGGTATGAACCAATACGGCTGTTGCATGAAGTTCCAGAGGAATTACCAGTCTAGTAACATCTTGGATAACTTAACATTGATGATACAAAATAACAGAAAAATGATGGACATTGTAAACAAGACGAGACACAACTTAGCATTCATGGTGACCACGCACATGGCTGCCTAACCATTTGTTGGTTCTTCTCTCTACCGAGTTGCCAAGAAACTACGTTCCATCACCAGCATGCAGCCAATTTGATGACAGAAAACTAACTGCGCAGTAAGAAACCAGGCAAAGGAGCCACCTACATGAATCCGCTTTCCCTTGGAGTGAATTCTAGGGTTTTAGTCCTTTGAAACTCGAACAACTAAGCCAGTTGGGGTGCTGACAGTTTTAAGGTGCCCTGAGCCAATGAGGTCACGGAGGTGAAATCTAATATCAAGGGGTGACAGTCGAAGTCGCTTCTTCTCCAACAAGGTCAGCATCATTTCTTTATACCTTCTGCGGTTTAAGAAAGAGAGGAGCTCCTTTCTTCCCTGGGACAAAAAAGTGTAAACAAATCAGGCCTTATGAAAATGATACAGACATTTAACATCTATCAACAAATGCTTGACAGTAAATTCTTTATCATTTTATCCAAGTCCAATAACTGTCAACACAATATCCAGTTCTAAACTAACTCCTTTAAAGGACTCGAGGCCAGCCAGCTAAAAATAAATGTAGAATTGAAGATTTCCTGGAAACGAACAAAGAAAATGAGAAAAAAAAATGAAGAAGAAGTGTTTTGTATACCTGAGAAAGCCCCTTAAGTATAGAGCCAATACTTGGAATTGCAAACCAATACGTGTTTGGATCGATCAGTTGGCGAGTCTGAAAGAAAAACTACCGTGTCAGATTCCAAGGGAAATTGTTTCATCAATAAGTCAGCAAAGAAACAATGGAAACTGAAGTAACTAGTGAGGACAAGTTTCAGAAAAAGGCTAGTAGGATAATCTAGTTATCTGATATTTCATTCATTCCTACCTCCACCTCTTACTACTAACCCTATCATCTGATCCCCCTGATCAGTTCCCTATCCCAAGTGTTAAGCAAAACAACAAATCAGACGCACATCAAATGACACTGTGATAACAGAAATTGAAAGTGAATGAGAACCTATAATTCTAGAAGAAGGAGGCTTAATGATGACTCCTTCTCTTTCTGTTTTACCCCTTCCATCTCGTATAGCTAGCCCAATAGTCAGCACTCTCTCTACCATATTAAATCCCCACGGAAACAATATTGATAACAAAGGATCTCAACTTTCATATAATTTATGTGGAGTATGTTTACCCAAACTGTTCGACAAACTGGAAAAATATAAGTTACATGGGGAAGGTACTTCTGTAACAGTTCAAGGATTTTGCGGGAGGGAAGGTGGCTAAAATGGAAACTCCAGAATCCTGAGCCATCGTTACATTTTATACCCTATGACACCCATGTAATACATGCAGAATGGAAATCCAGATATAACCTTCTCCAAGGTGCGACAATGAGAAAAAGTAATTTTTCAGCATATAATCAAATAATATATTAGTTAACGCCCCAGAAGTATATTGTTACAAACTTCAATTTTGAATCTGTGAATAACAGGACATGCGAAGTAGAATGGCCAACATGTAGACTGCAAAACAGGGGAAATTAATTTCCTGAGTCATTTTCTCTTTAAAATTTGATTAAATCAACTCTCTAAACTTGCACCAGCTTCGACACAACTGTTCTTTCACTTGACCAAACAAACAACAATGCTTTTAGGTAGACCTAGAAGCAAGAGCTATTCCAAATCAACAGCAAAGAACATTCAAAACAAAATCTTAAAAGGTGATAGCATGTGCAAAGGAATTCAACTCCCCAATTAGGTGCTAAAACATATCTTGACACTCAATTACCTTCAGCAAAGCATCCTTGCAAATTCTTTCACTTCTTTAGAACTCTCCAATAACATAGGGATCTCTCCTTTAGAGATGCATCCAAACGCAGCACCTTAAAGGCCAGGAAAAGACAACTTGTGCTGCTACTATAATAACATTATCCCAACTGGACCTGGAATCCCAGGGAAGAAATCATCAACTCAATATGGGAAGATCCCAATCAGAAGCCACCTATGAACTATAGTTTTATTCCTGAGCCATGTAATTCTTAGATAGACACTTGATCAAAGCATCAAGAACTTCATGATGACAAATAAAAGGGGACATGGACATGTTTCAGTGTCAAGTGACAATATTTGAATCCCTCACTAACATAAACCAAGCTCCCACAGATCAAATCCAAAAATCAGACGAGATGATGCCAAGATCTAGACTGATGCCTTGGATTTACAATACGAATATGATAAGAGTTTAAATCAATATGTGAACAGGGAGTACAAATATTGTCCAATAATAATACACTAATATGTTGGGCCAATTTAACAGATAAACTATGCATATTTTTACGCATATCTTATTAATACCAACCACCAATTCAAAAGGACAAAATAGGACAAGAGATGGAAATGTACGTACAAGAAGACCAGCATTGATTAAAAGAGAGATGTGTTCATCCTTCACCTTTCCCCCATGGGATAAGAGTAAGCACTGCATCAAGAAGTAGAGAGGTTCAAATAAAAGTAAGCACAAAATAGAGAGTACTAAATTCGTGAAGATCGACACACTCAACTCCTACACCACAACAATACTTTATGATTAAAACACAGAAAATCCATATTGGAGCTGATAAATAAGAGAAATTCAGTAGCTTGTGCTATTCCAACATTGTTAGCATGGAAACAATGAAAATCCAAAAGAATATAAAAAAATTCCTTTATCCATTCTCAATGATTTGTTTGGAAAAGTGAGAGCAAAAAAAGTACTTGAAGGTCAGAGGATTATGCCATTGTTTCCGGATGCATGGATATTTTAAGTCTACTAAAACCCATGATTTATTGCTACATTTTTTATATTCTTTCCTCTCTTTACTTCTTTGGGCAGCTCTTGTATACATCCTTTGTTGAAGTGGTTGAGTGGTGATCCTTTAGTCTTTCTAGATTCAAGCCAGACAGTCTTAACACACTAAGAAAAGCACGCAGCAAACAAATAGGTACAGTTAAACAGACAAACAGCTTGCACATATTAAAGTGACGAAATAAGACAAAGAACTGTAGGAGAGACAACTCTAATACTGAATGGCGATAGACTTGCACAATCAACCATGGGATTCTTTTCTTTTTAAAATATCACAATCTAGATTCATGAATTATTCAGCTGACTGTATTATATTTCCCGAGGAATAGAGCCTGATAACAGCAGACTAGCTAAGTAACACAAGTAGATTGAAATTCATAGCACTCACAAGCTCTTGATGGTCAATGCTTGGCTCCAACCTGCTGCCAATAACATGAGTTTTAAACCACTCAAAAACTTGAAGATCACCTTGATTTTTTTCTTCCATTCTCTTCACCACACGCTCTATCTGTCCATAAATGTACACAGCAGGAAAATAAGTAAACACGTTGAAGGAGTCCACAAGCATTGCACTACGTAATCAACATCAATAGTACTACATAGCAATCAAGAGTGCTATACACAGGAACAAAGTCCCCAAAACAAAGCAATCCTTTGAGTTGCTAATATGAAAACAAGAAGCAATACCAACCAAGAAAAATCTCAGCATATACACAACAATCATTCTAATTGAGGTAGGTAATGGAAAAGACCTGGCTAAGATAGTCCTCCAGAAACATAATAGCATGGTCATCTTGACCAGTGTTTAGTTTGAAAATGCGCAGCAGTTTCTCTCTCTTCAAGGACTTTATAGCATACACCAATCACAAAAAATCAAAAAAACACAATCCATAAAGTTGGTTAGCAATGGAATGAGAACTGCACGGATTTGGATTCATTATAATGCTTGAAAGATCAAAAACCTCTAGTTCTCTGTCCACTAGCGTCCTGTCAGTTACGCTGCTATACAATTGAGATCGTAAAATGAAAGGCTGAATTGAAACCTGAAATTTCATGTTCATCCACGAAATTAGAATGTGCTTAAAAGCTATCCATTTGGGGAAAATCCTAAATTTTTAGCTCAATTCGAAATTGATGAAACTAAAACCTATTTAACAAATGATTGAGTGATAAAAAAAAAAATTATGATTAAGGGGATGAGGGGTAACCTTGTCAATGTGAGGGAACTGAGCTCGCATTATCCGGAGCGCCACCAGCGTATCACTAAACGTGAGGCTTTCCTCTTCAATCCCACAAATTCCAGAAAAAAGGAATCATTTTTCGGAAGAAAAAAAAACCGGAGAGAGAAGATAAAGTGAAAAGGGATGGATGAAGAGAAGTTTCGAAATTACCGAGTGATGGAGTTTGATCGGCCTCGGTTGGTTCAGGGCCGATCTCTTCTTCTTCTTCTTCGTCGTCTAAGTCTCTCCGTTCTCGTTTCTTACCTTTTGATGAGGATCGTGAAATCTTGCTCATTGTCTTCTTTTTTACGCAAGGCAGAAACTTTAGAATTTTTGAACCGATTTGCAGTTTGTTTGTGCAGTTTATCGTCGGAGATAAAGGCCAAAGCCCTAATTTCAATTAGGCGCCTTATTTTAACAGCTTTTTACTTCTTATCTGTTGGTTCGCGCCCCACCTTCTCTTTTTTCCTTCTTCATCTCTTTTTTTTCCCCCAAAATTATGAAGAAATTTAGGTGGAAGTTAACCACAGAAAATAGGAATTGGGAATGGCAAGTAAATCTCCCACAAGTTCTGAAAATTGACCATAGCCAATTCCATTCCCCACAAAAAAGAAACACACTGGCCGACACAACAATCATTTATTTATATTTATTAAGAAAAAAACAACCAAAAACGACAAGTCATCTCCATCCTCTCTTCTTCTCCACTTCATAACTGCAACCCATAAATCAGCAAATCACCCTCCTTTTCAGTTTTCACACACACATACACTCTCTCTCCCTCTCTCCCTGCCCACTAGATCTCAAATCTACATTCGTACCTTATCATTCATTCTTGCATTTCTTTCCATTTTTGCTCTCACCTAGGTACACCCCTTTTTTTCACCTCCTCTTTCCGCTTTTGGCAAACCAATTTTGATCTTTTGACATTTGAGGTACGTATTCGTATTGTACCATATGGTACTCCTTCCCTTGGTTTTGTTTGGTCCTACATTTCAAGATCTGATTTTTACATACATTTTTCCCTTTCATTTTTTACTGGAGGGTCAGCGTCATTTTCATGTGTTTATGCTACGTTTAAGACTGTATTGAGCTGTAAAGGTTGCATCTTTCGTTTAATTTGATTTGATTGCCGACATGGGTTCCTTTTTTTCTTCCCCCTATAATTCATTTCCTGTGTGATTATATTTAAAGTGTTGAAATTGATGGCCTGGGTCTGTTCCATCTTTTTCAATGCCTAACTGTGTGTCACATAGTAGAAGGCAAGTTCCATCTGTCGGTGCTAGTCTTCCTTTCCTTTTATTTTATTTACCACTGTTGACACTCATGTCTTATCTCAGATCATGCTTCTGATTCAAGCATCTTTAATTGAAACTGAGTTTCTAGGTTTTAGTTTCATCTCAAAATTTGTCCTAGATCTGTTGGCATTTTCCATTCTGCGTAAGTGAGAGTGATGTCATATCCCTCTTGTTTATTTTTTGGAAGTTTTGAATGATCTTGATAATGTATTGTTATTATCTCGTCTGTTTTGCTGCTCTACACCTACTGCATCTTTTTCATTGATCACCATGAGTATGTGCAATTAGTTTACTTGGATCGAGTCTGTTGAACTTGTTTTGCATTTTTTACTTCTAAATAGCTCTATCCTTATTAAGAATCTAAGACGCATTTACTTTGGGTGTTCAGGGCTTACTGTGCTGAGAAGTGAGAAGTCTGGGGCAACGGTGGCAAAAGCATTGGAGTGGTGAATTTTTGGTAAAAGGAGACCGAGATGAGCTTCTGATTTTCCTATTCTGTGTCCTGAATCTAAATTAGAAGAGAGGTCTTCATTTATCTACTGGTTGCAAATGATGCCGAGGGGAAGAGGCGATGGGGATCAAAAAAAACGGCTGGGTTGGATATTAGCGTTGTCTTTCATTTGTGGTTGTATTTACTTCTATACCCGAAACCATGGCACATCTGCTCTAGGGTACAGCACTAAATCTTTTAGAAGAATTGGTGCTTCTCTTTCCGGTGGGGATGAGGATGGTGATGAATCTTCCACCAGATTGGCCGAAGTAGAGGATGATTTTACACTAAAAAGCATTCCTGTGAGCAATTTGAAGCTTAAAATAATTCTTATTTTTTATTTCAGTTAGTTCTTACCTCTGTCGTTGAGTAGGAGTGAACTGATATAAGCTATACTTCTTGCAACTGTTTCTTTATTTTGAAGGTTTGTGACGACCGACACTCGGAGCTGATTCCTTGTCTAGACAGGCACTACATATATCAATCAAGATTAAAGCTGGATCTGAGTCTGATGGAGCATTATGAGAGACACTGCCCACAGCCAGAAAAGCGCTTCAATTGTTTGATTCCTCCTCCTCCAGGATATAAGGTAAGGTTTATTGTCCAATTTTTATAACGGATAGTTGTAGACAGTGGATGATTTAGGTTTATGCAAGTAAGGCAGCACAGGAGTTTATTTGTTTTTCTTTTCCTGATGCTCACAGGTCCCAGTTAAGTGGCCCAAAAGCAGAGATGAAGTTTGGAAAGTAAATATACCTCACACTCATCTTGCCACTGAAAAGTCTGATCAGAACTGGATGGTTGTTAAAGGCGACAGGATTGTGTTTCCTGGAGGAGGAACACATTTCCATTACGGAGCTGATAAGTATATAGCTTCAATTGCGAATGTAAGTTATAGTTGAAGAACTTTCGATTTTATCTATTTACTCTTCTCTAATTATTTTTTTCCTGTATTCAAGGTAGCCTGATATTAGTTGCTTTTTGACTTGTAGATGCTAAACTTTCCAAATAACATTATAAACAATGGAGGAAGGCTGCGAACAGTTCTCGATGTTGGCTGTGGAGTTGCTAGTTTTGGAGGATATCTGCTTTCGTCTGAGGTTATAGCAATGTCATTAGCACCCAATGATGTTCATCAAAACCAAATACAGTTTGCCTTAGAGAGAGGAATTCCAGCATATCTTGGTGTTTTAGGGACGAAGAGGCTTCCTTACCCAAGTAGATCTTTTGAACTTGCACATTGTTCTCGCTGTAGAATTGACTGGCTTCAAAGAGATGGAATTCTTCTACTTGAGCTAGATAGGTTACTTAGACCAGGAGGATATTTTGCCTACTCATCTCCTGAGGCCTATGCGCAGGATGAAGAGGATCTGAGAATTTGGAAACAGATGAGTGCCCTTGTGGAAAGAATGTGTTGGAAGATAGCAGCTAAAAAGAACCAAACTGTCATCTGGGAGAAGCCTCTAACAAATGACTGTTATATGGAACGAGAGCCTGGGACTCAGCCTCCTCTCTGCAAATCTGGTGATGATCCTGATGCAGTGTGGGGTGTGCCAATGGAAGCTTGCATCAGTCCTTACTCTGACAGTAAGTACTGCTGTGCCTTTTCTAGATGATCCAAATTTGCGGAAAACCAAAAAACAAAAAAAAATCAAAATTTCTTCAAGGAAACCAAATTTAGTACTTCTGTTCTAATTGATTTAGCTAACCATTAGGAAATGTGTATATTTTACACCGAGTGGACATATTCATAGTGAAATGCCGAGTGACGTAAATATGATTGTTTCTTCTTCCCCTCTTAAATATGCCGAATCCATACATTTGTACAGACCTCTTATCATCCATCATACTCCCACTTGTATTCTTTTATTGCACACTTTTTCTGCTTTATAATCTACTTCATCTCATTGGCTTTTGCATGACTTACAAGATATTTTGTTGATCCTATCAGTACACCATAAGGCAGGAGGAAGTGGATTGGCTCCTTGGCCTGCTCGGTTGACTACACCATCTCCCCGCATAGCTGAGTTAGGCTATTCCAGTGAAATGTTTGAAAAGGACATGGTAATCTAGGAAAAATAATCTTTCCTTTTGTCTTGCATAAATGAATGGAAGAAGCTAGTTTCTGATGAAGGCTAATGTGTGCAGGAAGTGTGGCAGCAACGAGTTGAGAACTATTGGAATCTCTTAAGTCCAAAGATTAAGCCTGATACATTGAGAAATGTGATGGACATGAAGGCAAATCTAGGTTCATTTGCAGCTGCTCTGAACAGTAAAGATGTTTGGGTTATGAATGTTGTGCCTGACGATGGACCAAGCACTCTGAAGATAATATATGACAGAGGCCTGATAGGCTCTACCCATAACTGGTATGATAGAAAACTTACTTGCAATTATGTTTTACAGTTAATCTAATATTTTGTAAGTTATAATTTTGTACTGCCACATCAAAGTTTTTGGAGAAAAAGGTCCAAAAGAACATAAAAATTACCAGTGGATCTTTGCAAGATTGTAAAATTGCTTTACTGTTGCATCTGACCGATGTCAAAGACACATGTTAGGCATTGTCTAGACACTAGGAATCGAGCAGAGTTTTATGAGGCTGCAGAATGTTTGAGTCAATTCCAAAATTTGTTGAAGTTGTTTAGTAGTAGTGGGTAACTTTCGTCTTCTTTAGCAGAAGTAGAAGCATTTATGATTTATGATGCAGTAGATGTAGGGTTTAGTATCATATGTACCATTGCATTAAGAAATTGAGGAGTTTAGGGCTATTTTTGCAAATTCATGCCCTACGAGGACTTTTTTCCGTTCATCTGTATTCCTATATTCTGATAAATGTTGAACATTATTGGTCAATCATATAGATTAGTAGGTACTAAATTTGGTGTTCCACTGACAGGTGTGAATCCTACTCAACGTACCCACGAACTTACGATCTACTCCATGCTTGGACCATCTTATCGGGCATTGAAAAGAAAGATTGCAGTATTGAGGACTTGTTACTCGAGATGGACCGTATGCTGAGACCTACAGGCTTCATCATTGTCAACGACAAGCGATCGGTAGTGGAGACAGTAAAGAAGTATTTGTCAGCACTGCACTGGGAAGCAGTGGCAACAGCTGATGCCGAACAGGATGAGGATAATGTAGTGCTCATCATCCAAAAGAAGATGTGGCTAACAAGTGAAAGCTTCAGGGATACAGAATAAAAACACCTTACTTTCAGATTCTTGCCATTTCACATTGCTAATGAAATGGCCATAGCTTTTTGCTGCAGCAGGGCTAAAAGATGGTTATTTATATAATTTTGTGGCATTTATTTTTGTTTAGTTCAGTTCATTCATTACTCACCAATCTATATCAAAGCATAAAGTTTTACGAAGCTCAATTTCCTTGTATTGACAATAATCTGATGTAATTTTTTTGGCTTACAATTTGTTATGCTAACTCGAAAGTTTGAAATGATTACTCGCCTTGGTCTTTATTAAAAGGATATATTTTTGTTTTGCTTCTTCTTCTTTGTTGACAGCAAACCTAGCCGTCTCTCCAACATCCGTGTCGTAAAGTTTTTTTCTTCTTCTTTTAATTTATAATTGTGTACTGAATTAGGGTTTCTTTGTTCTTAAGATTGTTATATCTGGTTTTGTGCCTTTTGATAGGTTGACTGGGTCTTCGGATACGCAGATTGTCTCGATTGTTGTTAGGGTTTTTTATTTATTTATTTATTTTAAAAACACAGAAATATCTGATTGTTGTTACTTGTTAGGGTTTGGGACTCTTTGTTTTGGTACTGAATTCGGGTTTTCTCATGTCACATCTTGCCGATTTTACCATTGTTTTTAACTTCTGTTCTTGTCAGGTCTTACAAAACCATGTTGATCGTATCCTCTTTGCATTCGTTTGTTTCGGCTCTCAATGGTTTCCAATGCTGATGATATCATCACCACCTGCTCCACCAACGACATTAAAGAGGAACAGAAGATCTTACGTGTCGGCAAAAAACCTATGCGTGGGGGCAGGCTGCGTTCTGATGAGGTTTTCATGCCTTTGGTTTCTTATGCATTCTGTCTGTAGCCACTTAGCTACATTTTCATTTTCTTGCAATGGTACTTGTTTGATCTTTTTTGGTCAGTAGGACATGAAGTAAAATGAGAGAGAAAAATGCCAATGTCTTGGTTCTGCCTTGATCTTATTAATCTTTTTAAAGTATGCATTTGGACGGTGCTAATATCTATGCTTTGATGTCAAAGTAAAGCAATGTTTATGTAATGGGCTGTGAATGTGATTATTATTATTATGTTCATGGAGGCCATGTTGTTGATCTGTTCTGGTCGGTGGAGTGATTGCTTCTTTGTTTGCATGTGTTGTTGTTCGATGATTGCATAGCATTAGCATTGGCCCTATCGGTTGGATCCCGTTCTTTATATTAACAATACCAACTTGCATTGCCTGGAGTTCTATAGCGCTATCGTAGGTCTAAAAATGCCTTGACTGACTGACTGACTGATTGATTGATGCAAGAGTTTTAAGTAGATTACAACTTGCACTGCCAACACTAATCCTCCCTTGTGCGTGTCAGTGCGGTGGCTGAAGCTACTGTTTGCTTGCTTATTATGGTCAGATTTGCACCTTGGTGATCTATAATTCAAATCAATAATCAGTAAATGGATGTAATCTTTCTTTTAAACAACAATATTAGTAATAAGTTAATAAATGAGGAAATCATTACCACAAAGGAGATCATGAGTTTCATCAGTGGGGGATTGAATTCTAAAATTAACAATAATAATAATAATCAGGTGGTTATGAGCACAGGAGAGGAGAATCAAGAATGGATTGAGATTGATGACACTTTTTTTTTAGTGTACCCAACCCAACCCCAACACCTAATATCGCAGCAATGTTAGTAATACTTTTCCTGGTTTGAAATATAACGCTAGGTGCAAAATAGAGCAGAACTACAAATATATAATTCCATCCGTAACAGTACACTAAAAGTAGAGAGACCTACAAAACTGTCAAAATATTAATCCGAGTCACCATATTTCAGCTGGTGGAAATCTCTTCATTGTTCCTAAGGTTACATTGGAACCATAAATACCTAATCCTCAGGCAGATTTCAACTTGGATGATGTCGATGCCAGGTGTGAAAGGCTTCTGTGTCCAACAAACATCAGGAAAACTCCCAAGAATCCCAGACCTTTCAATGTTGTGAATAGATCCAACTGTTCACAAAATGAATTCAAAAAAAATTGAATTTAACAGGTATGAAATAATTCAAAACCCGTCGCAAGAATTTGACAACGAAACCTAGAAATATCATCTCTATCCTAAAAGGTAATTCAATGTTGCCTTTCAGGAAGAAAGGCTAAGAATTAGTATCACTATCATCCCTACTAGGCAAGCAGCAAGCGAAGTAATTCTGATCGAACATGGATCATTAATGAGCACAAAAAGTCACTAGTAAAACCTAGCAATAATCCAAGGTTGAAAATCATGAAGGTGAAAACTGACCTGAAGCCAGAAAAATAAGTAGAGGACCAGGACTGAGGCAATTCCAAGATGGAACAAGAGAGCAAATGTGGCAGGTACTGGTGAAGAGGGGAAGTTCTTCAAATTCACCCCTAGACGTAATAACTGTTACAAGGAAGAAAAGAAAAATCTGTGTTAACATGCTGCAACTTCTCCTGTAACTTCATAACTCACATTGGTTTTGAAGAGAAAGTAACATAATACAAGAAAAAAAGAGGCAGAAACTGAAGCTCATACTACGCTCCCTGCACCAACTCTATATTCCTACTGTCAGAATGCCAATGAATTATGAAATGCACCATCTCCCAATAAAGGAGTGGTTTGAAGCACTGACCCCACAGCACAAGGTAACTTTGGAACCTCTACATACATAACTATACAACTGTACTTGCTGCTAGGCATCCCAGAAACATTAAATATACAATTCCAACCTAAAAAAGTATAAATTTGGTAACAAAGTCAAGATGCGCATCAAGCCCTGAAATACAGATGTGTAAAATATAAACCAGCTAGAATTTCAAAAGTAGTCACAGATTCTTGACCAAAAAATGTTCATGAAACCAGAAATTTGTGTGAATACTATCTAAAACTTACCCCCACTAAGAATACAAGGAGTGGTAAAAGTACAAGACCCAAGAAAGCAAGAGAGAGCTCCTTAGGTGGAAGCTTTTCTGGAGCCCTGAAGATGTGTGATATCTCAGCTTTAGGACCATATCTTGAGTATTGATCAACAACTTGGGGTGGAGGTTGAGGCGCCTTCTCAGGTGCTTCTGGAAGATCAAGCTCAATATGACCAATAGCCTTTACGAAAGAGTTCTCCTGGAGAAAGAAAACAAAAGAGAAGTTATAACATTCCCATCATAAATATCAGCCTATGATGTCGTAAGAGAAAACTAAACTTACCATGGCTGCATCACCAACTGTGAGCTGAATGTCGTACTTCCCTGATAAGTAGAAAAATTTCTCAACCAGCCCTAGAAAATCCTACAAGAAAAAAACTCTCTAACATGAGAAAAATAGCATAACCTCTCATATGGATGATTTAGTTAATATCAAGTTTGTTTGCAAGCAACCACCAACAATGCAAAACAGGTGTTGAAAGAATGGAAAAGTAATCCCCTCATTCTAGATATAAAACTGTTGAAAGCAGAATATGAAATGCCTAGTTGAGAATCCATGCTTCCTGCTGATCTTGTCAACAAATCTAAAGGTGATACCAATGCAAACTACACAACCAAAATCCAAATGCATGATAGGCCATAAAGTCATAGTACTTCCATTCCTCAAGAGATAAAAACTTGCTACATCATTGTAAGAAATCTCTCAAGAGTAAGTATTTAAATATACGGGAGAAATGAAAACATTATAGGATGAACTTACTAGAACTATCTGAGATTTCTTTCCCGAGTCCCCCACCAAAAAGATATGGTCAACCTTAGTCTCATGCTTTAACTTGAGAAATGCCTGTGAGGCAGGAAACTATCAATAACTAAATTCAGAAACCTCATAACACAGGAGAAGCCAACAGAGAGGCTTAAATACCTGATGTGGCTTAAAAGCATTGCCAAGAGGAGTGGTCAGCTGGAAAGAGAGGCGTAGCTTTTGGAGGTGGTTTGCTGATAATGACACAAGCTTCTCTCCAGCTAAATCCAGCCTACATAGATCCAAGAACTAGGTCAAACTAAAGTAACAATATAAGTGCAAAACTCAGTAAAGAATTATAAGAGGAACAATCCCAATACATTTCAAAAGGCCAAAAAATGATATGCAATCATAGATCATTACAAAGCAGCTATTTTCAGACCGCGAAAGTAAATCAAAACAAAATTGCAAGGGAAACTGAACAGCATACTTCTTCTGGGTTTCTATGCTCCCAAGATCACTATCAAGCACTGCTATTTCTGTATTGTCAACTCTGACCTCTCCCGTGATAAATATTGGAACCTGAGTTCGGCCTCCAGTTGCGTAAACTTTTTTATTCTCAGAGTCTTGAAGCACAATCTGCATGGATTATGCCCAGTCATGTATCAATGGAAATCCATAGGCAGAACTTTGACATGTCAAAAGCTTAAGAATAGATACCTCAAAAACAAAAGTGTAACTTCCAACATCAACACTCTTGGGCAATGCATACAAGCTATGAACCATACTTTCAGGGTCAAACTGGAGTGTCTATATCACAAACAAAATCAACATTACAGAAAACTAAAATCAGGTGGGTAGAAAAGGATCTGGGAGAAAAAAGAATCGGAATGCACCCAACAACTACTAGAAGTTAAGCAACCGTCGCACCTGACTCTCAATCATAGAAGTATCCTTTGAACCAGAACTGGATGCACGAACAAGCTTCACGGCCAGAGGAGGTGTGCTTGAACCAAGTACAGTATTAACCTTAACCTGACAACATTGAGATGGTACAAGTTTTTAATTTATGTTGGGGAGGTAGGAAAAAAAAGACATGCAAACTCAGATAATGAATGGGAAAAAATATACAAATATTAAACTAACTTATTTCAAATGGCCAGAAAGCAATGAAAAGATGGAAGATAACCGCAGGAGCTCAACGGGTACAGTTAACCCCTCAAAAAAATATCGTATATGTCAAACACAAAATTCTAATGTATATGGCAACAAACCTTGATTGTATCTCCCTTAGTCAAAGAAAGTACTGTAGCGGGAACTGAGAGAATCAGTGGAATGGAAACCCTAAAACAGGATGTAAAATGTCAGTGTCATAATCTGGAGGAAAGGACAATGAAGTCACTTGCAGACTATCATCAGAGCTAGGGACAAAATTAATAACATGAAAATCTTGATCATACAAATGCAAGGAGCTACAATATCTTACTATCAGCTCATCTAACCAATAAAAGCAAAGGCGTCAGACAATACTGGTAGAAGGTTAACAAAGCAAGCAGTAATAGTCAAAATATCCAATAGGCAAAAGTATAAGAGCAGTTTTGCAAAGATGCTTTACACTTAGTAGAAGTGAGAATTCCAAAATTTCATGTGTAGGCAACTGCTATAAGATATTTGGCAGGGTTAAAGAGTCACCCTGGCTTATTCCTCATTTGGAATCATTGCTGGCAACGCCATACTTTTTCAAGTTACATGAGTAAATTTGTTTTCCCTTAATAAAAAGTTCAATGTTTACAGCAAAACAACAATCGTATAACAGGTTGGTCCTGTTTCAAAACTGTGCCAAAGTCGATTCCATTCAGTCAGTTGCATAACACAATTGCGGCTCACGAAGCATCATAGTTGAGAACACAAATTACGGAAGTAGCATGTTACTCAGTTCTTACATTCAGTTTTATGTTTAAGAAAAATAAACTAAAAGAAATCACATCTCAGGAAAAAGTGCTATCAAAACATGTCAGTTACATATAGGCACTTGCCTGTTGCACTCCAGGCAAGCCAGGGAGTCAACTTGGTTGAAGAAGTCTTTAGCACCACCAGGAACCCCAATGCGTAGGAAAAATTTTGCCACACCCAATATTTTGTCTCCTGGAAGCTGAAACTCAAAATCAAAGTATTAGAAGGAATTTTGACAAATTTTAAGAATAAAATCAGTAATTTAAAAGTCCTGACTCACGTTCAAGCTCCCCGAAGTCACTGCAGCAAATGCAGTTAGCCCTCTAACAACAGATGACGTGGTTGAAAGTGGACCTTGATTCTCATCAAAGTACAAACACCCATCCTCTACAATACGATGTAAGTAACCAGAAATCAACCAATTTCTTATTAAAGTACAAGGACCATGATAAACAATAAGATGCTAGTGACCACACAATAAGATATATGAAACAGTAGATGATAACTAGAACTAATTGCAAGCCTTTACTAAAAACTGTAGCTGTTCTGTCACTTATGAAGCTGTTGTAGGACCAGGGACCAAATAAATTTGACACCACATTTATACGATCAGTCTCCAATGGCAACATATTCAATCAGCAACAGAAATTTTAATAACCCGTGAGTTTTCAAACCAACTATGAGAAAACTGAAGCATCCAACAGTGATCTGAAATTAAGACTGGTAGAGTCTCTAACAGTATGTGGAAGGGAGCGAAACATCCAAATAAATTTTTATTTTTTGAGCAGAACAACCAATTAAGTTAAGAGAGAAGCATTCAGTTGGGGCTACTTTGTCTTACTTCTTTATTAGGAGAAAAGAAAAATGCACGCACCATATTTCTCAATGCTGTCAAACAGCTTCAGTATATCCTTTTTAGTTGTACTAATCTGCCAGTGGTAAGAGAAGTATGAGATACAAAATATCTGAAGCGAAATAAAATATTAAAAAAAAAATCTATCAATTCCGAAAGTAAGATGCCCTTCTCAAAATCAGAATAACTTTAAGTTTCAGTAAATCAGAAGAGCAAGTGCACAAACATTTGCTAAATGCTTTACAATTTCAAGCACTAGGAATGATTGACATGACATAACAAGATGAAAGTAGTTTCTAGCAAGTGAAAAGTCAAATTCTACAGGGTCATCATTAACAAAAACAACAGATTACCAAAGATTGATCAATCTCAGAAGAGGATAATGAGACAACTCCAGCAAGTGCTTTAAGTGCTAAACCTGAAAAGAAATGTGAATATAACCAGCTTAAAAAGAAAACATGAAACCAGACTTCTTGTGCTATAACATCAGTAATATACCAAAGTTAACAAAAGCATAACCCTCTTCCAATTTTCTCTCTAATATTTGGAGATACCCACAAGTACTTTCCATGACATTTTTTTAAGGAGACGCCCAATAACAAATTTAAACATGTAATACTGGTTGACAATAGAAAGCATCTTAACATACAATAACCTATATAAAATGGAGTAGATCAAGAACCTTTAGACAGAGGCAGTACCTAAACCCTAACCTCTATAGATAAGAGACAGACGGTTTTGTCCTTGGTGTGCCAAAAAATGACATTATTACCTGCAGCAAAGGTGCTTGAATCTGGATTATTAGAGCTGTGACGCCATCTTCCATCACTCTGGCTAAGAGCCTGACAATTAGTTGTAAATCACATTAAGCATTTACAAACTTCAGTTGGAAGGATAAAAAGTCTTGTCAACAGAGGCAAACAAACTTTAATTTCAGATCATCACTGAGCCTACAAACCCCTACCCCCAACCCAACCAATCAGGAATTAGACCCAGGCCCGAACAGACTTGGAGAGTTCCAAGGGAGGACACTCCACCGAGTCAAAACCTCACTCTAGCATAATGATTTCTTGAGAAAAAGAAAGGAGAAGAAACTGCAGTCCAGGGTATCCTTAGGCTTGCTTATAGACACTGAGACCAAATGCCCTCCCTGGGGTCCAGTAAAGGCAGACCACACATGCCAGGACTATTGGATCCACAAGGATAAAACTCCACACAAACTAAACCTAGATCAAACTATAATAGTAATGCAAAGTACCGGTGCGACTAACCTTGATTGAACGGAAAGTTCCTTCTGCATCGTCAAGATATAGATCACCTTTTGAAGTTTGATCCTGCGGCATGAGATTTGATTTATTAAAAATGATAAAAAGGGAAAGAAAAACACTTCAGTTAAAAAGGAAACTTTTGTGGAACATGATCACAATGCAAAACTCAGATGTCATACCCGTCTCATTCGGTAAAGAAGACTAACTAAAGTAAAAGCTCATAACTTCAAATCAATATCTAGGCTACAGAAGATTTTAACTTCAAGCACCCATTGATCATACATATATAATTTTAAAAAAAAAAATAATAACACGAAAAGAAGTGAAACTAAAGTTAAATTTTGAAGAGAGCATTTGGAAGCATCCATTACCTTGATAAGTACCAAGCTTCCTACTGAATAGTAGAAGTCAAGCAGTGAAGTCGCACCACTGACAGCACCTTGGAGTCTTAAAATAAGCCCCTTTAAAACACACAAAAATTAATGACTTTGTGGCATATTATATTATTGTAACAAAAAGAAACCATCTGCAAAAGGGAAACAGAAGGAAAAAAAACTCATTATAGCCAATGAATACCTCAAAAGCTCCATCCTCAACCTCACAATTTAAAATTCCGTTCACTCTCAAGGCATAAAATATATCCTTCAGGCTAGAAGATGAAGCCCCTACTGTTACCACGACAGCCTGGCACACATCCGCGCTTACATCACTCTTTTTATCAATTCCAAGAACATAAAATGTTCTAAGCGCCTCATAAGTCTCTTCAAAGCTGTTACATAACACAACATCTCATCACATTCCAAAAGAGATCACAATAACGAATAAGCCAGAATGGCATAATATTGCCCTCCCTATATGTCCAGATCAAAATTGATAAAAGTCAAGGCATTTCATCAGATATCAGATAAGGAAATAGAGAGTGGTGCGGGGTTTAATTAGGGTATATTGAAAACCTTGAGAACGATCCAAGCCAAGGGGTGAAGAGGTCCAAAGCGGCGGATCGGTGAGAGTCGGAGATCGGATGGAAAATGGAAGCAGCTACGGAGACGGAGGAGACCAATGCGACAGCGATGAGAATCAGAGATCTTCTGAGATTGCTGGCCATTTTTTTCTGTAACGGAGAGTCAACTAACTACTGGTACGTTACAAGGGCATCAACATTCAGTATACACGTCGACGGAGATGAGTGTGGAAAGGCTCGTCGTCACTAGTGTGTGAGCGAGCTGAGACTGCGCATATACCACTTGAAAGAACAAAGTCTCGTTCAGTCTTGACTCTTAACACAAAGCCGAGTAACTCCTTAAATTCCTAAATTGCCCATAACGTTAGGGAATAATTTCCATCCTGACCTGATACGTAAGAAAAACGCTTAATTAAAAAACAAAACAAAATTGTAGTTAGGTCTGTTTGGTGTTCCGGTTCTAGTTGGAAAAATTCTGTGACAAAAGTTCTGTGGGAAAATGACTTTTGGTAAATGGAAAAGTTAGATACTTGAGGTGTTTGGTAAAACAGTTTTTCAAAATTATGGTTTTGATGTAAAATGACCATAAAGGGTATAAAACTCATTTTTAAAAAATTAATAAAAATAGAAAAAGTGGATCTAGAATTATTTATCTTGATGTAGAGATTTTATCATGGTAGTTTTTAACTTATTTTGTTGGTTATATAAAGTAAAAAAATTAAAATGAAATAAAAAAAATATAATAAAAGAGAGGTTGGCCTTGAAAAGGACTTCTTCGATTGGTCCGATTTTCTATTCGGGAAAGTCATTTTCCGAGTAGAACCGGAACGCCAAACGGCTACTTAACCCAATTTTGTGTCCGTTGGTTAGGAAACCAGAATCGCCTCGAGTCCAAAACATCAAAACTCGTTCTCAAATCCCTAAATCTCTATAATCAATGGAGAAATCTACAACACCTTCTTTCAAGGACGACCAAGACAAGGTCGACGCATCATCTCTCACCGCCGTTTCTGTCCCTGACGCCGTCGGCCCAGCCGCAATCTCTCCCACCGCCCTTTCTTCTACCTCCACCTCTACCCAGTGGAGTTGTAGTTCCTCCCGTGCCTCCGTTTGTTGCTAGTGACATGTTACCTGGTGGTGGTGCTGGAATGTATCCAGGCAGGGGTACTGATTTGAATGATGGAAGCTTGCTCTTAGTAGGGCCCAAAGATCCTCGTTGGTTCGGTGGTGGACAACCTGGTTTCCCAGCTGGAGGACAACCGCCTAGTGTTCCTGGATTTGAGCCAAATCGATTTCGAAGACACCTACCGAGACGTGGGGTAGAGGTGTCAAAACGGGTCTGTGGGCCGGACCCGACCTGACCAGACCCGAGACATCCGGACCAGTCCCGGTCCCGGTCCCGGCCCGACGGGTCCGGGACCAGACCCGGAAGTTATATCTCTTTTCTTTTTTTTCTTTTTTCTTCTCTTTCTTTCCTTTCCTGCGCCGGCCCCCTCCTCTTTCCTTTTTCCCTTTCATTTGCCAACACCAGCAGCCTCACTCTCTCTCTCTTCTTTCTTTCTTATTTTTATTTCACTTTCTAATTTTTTCTACTCTCCTCTGCTTTCCGATCAACAAAAACAACCAACATCACACCCACGGATCCGAGAGGGGTGGAAATTTGGTATTTTTGGTGGTTGGGTTTGATGATTTGGTATTGGAACGGCTGTGATGGGTGATGGATGATGGCGGCTTGGTGATGGGTGGTGGCTGTGGCCGATCCGATCGAGGGAGAGATGATGATTGGCGGTTGATGGTGGTGGGTTGTGTATGGCGGAGATGGGTTGTGTATGACGGTGATGGGTGAGGATGTGAATTAAGTGGGATTGAAATTGCAGGTGGAAATGAAATTGGAATTGAGAGTGAGGATGTGAATTAATTGGGATTGAAATTGGATTGGATTAATTGGGATTGAAATTGCAGGTGGAAATGAAATTGGAATTGAGAGTGAGGATGTGAATTAATTGGGATTGGATTAATAGGATTGCTGGTTTTTGTGGTTGTTGGGCAGAAGAAGAAAGAAGGGGAAAAAATTGGAATTAATCAATTTTCCGGGTCTCGGGTCAGTCCCGAGAACCGACGGGTCTGGCCCGAATGGACCCGGGATTTCCCGGATCGGGACCAGACCCGGTCCCGACTCACAAAAATTGGTCCCAGATCAGGCCCGAATTCCTGGGTCCGGGTCGGGACCGCGGATCTGGTCCCAAATTGACACCTCTACGTGGGGGCGGTGCTGCTCATCCAGACCTTGAGCAATTTGGGGGTGGATCCGATTTCGTTTAGGATATTTCAATGCCGCAAGCAACTCTCTTTTTTAATACACAGATTGTGATGGAATTATTATCAATAAAATAAATTAAAATTTTTATTTAGTTTCTTGATTTTTTTCAATCGTTACACGTATGTTTAGTTAACTTGGTTAAAATAAAGCAGATTTTAAAGCAGGGAAATTGATGTTTACAATTTACATATCATAGCATGTTAAATGTTACTCCCTCTCATCTCCAATAAATGTCGTTTTGCTACTGAATGTTACTGTTTCAGAAAGACATTTAATGGAGACCAGAGGAGTACATCGAAACATCGAAAAAAATACGATCGAGCAATTGAAGTCAAAAGCCCGATACCCCCATCCGAGACTTTGCTCATCCTATAGCAATAAGATAATAAAAAGGAATTACAATTATAATCTGAATTATGTTCCATCGGTAAATTAAAATCCTTGGAATTCTTAAGGGAGAAATGTGGAAACCAAAAGCATTCATCCACTGCAATCAAAGTTCAAAGGCACAGGACAATATTTCCAGTCATGATACGCTCACAGTACATCAATTAACGAGTTCTAGGAGTCTAACCTATCCAATTGAGAGTACTGTTACATTCTGATGGAAATAACTATATATCTAACAGCCATAGGATACTACGAAACTTCAGTACACTCGTTCGCATGTGCAAAGGAACGCTTCAAATCTGAATGGATTACAGCGGAAAACTGATGTTCAGTACTTCGGAGGAGGCTGCATGGTGGGCAACAGTCCAAAGCGCTTCTTCAGGAGAACTCTTTGCCTTGAGTACTTGTCATCAGGAGAGAAACGGGCTGCAATTCAGAAGAGACACCAGATCAATGACAAATCATAATGTACTGAACAGTGACTGGTTATAGAGTTCAAAGGGCATCAAAGTTATAGCTAAGGAGGTCCTGTACGGTGGTCTCCACTTCTGATGCACTTAAGTGAGTTGGTATTCTCTATGGACCAATCAAATGGAAAATAATCTTACCTAAAACAGCAACGTAAAATTACTCCCAGAAAAATGAGGATCTTATAAACATAAAACAGAACAGCCATAACATGGTCAACCAGAGCCAGCCTGCTTGCACAAGATAGTAGCTCTGACCCCATGTTTAGAAAAAAAATCCAAATAGGCATACATTGATTTGAAGTTCACAGTGCAAAACAGGACAAAGAACACATTTTTAAACATGACAATTAAGATGCATTACCTGGATGAGCAGACTGAGTAGGCGACCCAACTGGTGATTCTTTCTGCACACATAAAGAAATGCAACAAGTATAAGGAGAAATTTAGCAAAATTATATAAACAAAAAATTAGAAGCCTGGACATGAATTTGAGATTACTACAGGGAACAAATCCTAGATTTGGCTAAAGGCAGAGCAAGCATTTGGAAATCTTTACTCTCTTAGCATATACCACTTGAGTAATTCTTGCTTTTGGAGAACACATCCCCAAGGTTGCAGATATAAATATGTTCCATAATTCATTACCACTAATGAACCAAAAAGGGGAAAGAACTCAGAATCCCAGATTAGCATTTTACCTACTTTTGCTTGTTCATGAAATGTGTTACACAAATAGAAAACAAAAATTCTCAACCTAATACAGCAAGCATCTACAAAACTTTATGAAAGAAGTCCACAGGATGAACATAGGCAACCAATGATCTTTTCTGAAATATATGAAGTCCGACCCAAATGGGAGGCTAATTCCAGACATAATTGCATACAGTATCATAATTTCCTGTGCCTCAACAGGCAACTTAGGATGCATGATCTAACCAATGGGCAACCTACTTAAGTTTCAAAATTTGAATCATTTAAATGTTCTCCCATTCCGAGAACCACAACACTGATCACACAAGATGTCTACTCTGTGCTCCAATCGATACATTACAAACTTCTAAAGCAAAACCTTAGAATGAAACTTAATTTCATACAGAATCACATGCAAAAGACAGTTGAAACACACACTACATATCTCATATCGCATCAATCCAACTCCATGCTTTGAGTTTACCACATTAACAAGTAATCAAAAAAATGTAAAAATGAGCAATACAGGAGAAAAACAGAAAACAATAAGTATTCAGCAGTTCCCATACCTTAGTGGTGTAGACTTTGTTGCCATTCTCGTTGATGTAAAACTGGAGATACATAATAGCTCTTCTTCACCTAGTTAAGCACAAACAGAGAAAATCGTATCACCTTAAAATCCACAAAAGAAAAATACAAAAATCAAGCTAAAGATGCACCAAATCCTTACTGTGTAGCAGTTGCAGGAGGAGTATTCGCAACTCGCAAGACAGCAAGCTGATATCAGCAGCAACTAGGGTTTATGAGTTTTCTATTTATAGACATGGACCAGCCCATCTACAAAATTGGGCTTTAAAGAAGCCCATTCTTTCAGAGCCCAAAAGTTTTAGAAACGTTTTTCATTTAACTAACGACGGAAGGGCAAATCGGTAGTTTGAGTAACACATTACATTTACATGCCTCCCTCTCATCTCATCTCTCATTACAGTTGACCAATAAATCACTCCTCGAATCCACGTCTCCGCCACTCTCTCTCTCTCTAACTTCGCTTTGATTTCACGTTTTTTTGCTGACAATTTCTCTTCACCTCTCTCACCGCTTCTCATAATCTCCCCAACTCGCCCACATTCTTCCGATACAGCCTCTGCTACCGCCACTCCACTACCGGAGACGACATGTCGTTCGACGAAGATGAGGAATTCTTCGAGCATACTCTCCTCGTCGTCCGGGAAGTCGCCGTCTACAAAATCCCCCCGCGTTCAAGCTCCGGCGGTTACAAATGCGGCGAGTGGTTGCAGTCCGACAAGATCTGGTCCGGCCGCCTGCGGGTCGTGTCCTGCAAGGACCGATGTGAGATCCGCCTGGAGGATCCGAATTCCGGCGAGCTATTCGCAGCCTGCTTCGTGAACCCGGGCCAGCGGGAGAACTCGGTGGAAACTGTGCTCGACTCATCGCGGTATTTCGTGTTGAAGATCGAAGACGGGGCAGGGAAGCACGCGTTTGTCGGGCTAGGGTTTGCGGAGAGGAATGAGGCGTTTGATTTCAACGTGGCGTTGTCGGATCATGAGAAGTACGTGAGGCGCGAGAATGAGAAGGAGAGCGGAAGCGAAGCGAGTGAAAGTGAGCACATTGATATACATCCTGCTGTTAATCATAGATTAAAGGTGAAGTGAAATGAAATGAAAATAATGCATTTCTTCTTAGTTTTAGTGGATCTTGATTGGATAATTTTGTATTATAGGAAGGTGAAACGATTCGGATAAAGGTGAAGCCTAAGCCGACTAGTGGGACAGGGATGTTATCGGCAGCGGGTAAGCTTTCTCCTGGGAGGAATCCTGCACCGTTAGGGATTGCTCCGCCACCTGGGAAAATAAGGCCTGCGCTGGCGCCTCCGCCAAATGACCCCGTGGCTGCTAGGATCAGTGGTGCTAAACTGGGTGGTACAGCAAGTGGAGGTAGAGTGAGCACGGAGAATTCTAGGCGGTCTACTGATGCTTTATCAGATCTTTCTCCACTTGAGGTAACATCGTTTTTAATCCTGTATTTGGAATTTAGCTCAACCGATTAACCTGTGATTAATTTTCCGTTAATCAAAGTATTACCTTATCGGTACAAGTTTTACGGACTGTTAACGTCTACTGTAGATGATATCTTTACATTTGACCTTAGTGCATTTCTGCAATCACAGATCAATTTGTCACATATGTTTGTCCATGAATGTTCCTGCATTTGGTATGGTGCTTTCTTTCTTTATTTCTTTTTTGCCCTGTTTTTCCAATCTTTGTTATCCATTTGCAGAGGAATTTGCCTCCGGCGAAGACAGCAGGACCAGCCAAGACAGCTGCAACGGGATGGGCTGCTTTTTAAATCCCGATCGTGTATTTTGGCCTTTTGTCTGTGGCTGTGGTTGAGATTTGGAGCCTTTTGTTTGGTTTTTTCTTTTGGAGGAAAAAAAGAGCTCTTAAAAGGAAAACACAGATGAGATGAACAAGAATTCTGAGGAAATGTAAGAATGTATGAGTTACTATATCATTTAATATCTAATAATATTTCAATGTATATCAAGTCCTTTTCTTTTCCTGGCCTGCATCAGTTTCTGTCCTCTAATCGAATCGAGAAGTGATTTTTGTTTGTCATTCCAATCGGGTTTTATTTCATTTTCAATTCCATCCATTCTCTTTCAAAATGCCATCCACTAAGCTGTTACATTACATCACCAAAATGCACTTCGACTATGCTTTTTATGTGACGTGAACGAGCACACCAAAAGAGGTCAGGCAAATGAAATTGAGCTTAACCTTCTCATTCTTTCATCACCATTTTTATGTAATAATGAATCTGGACTCTGTACAATATTCAATAAACGCCAAAATCCTTCTAGTTTGCTTTTGATGGCCGAAAGCTGCCTCCAAAAACAACCGATAAAAAAAAGTGTTATATTTGCTAGTTACCTTTGCCTACAAAAAGAATGAAAGTCAGTCACTGCAAAAAATGAAGGATGCTTCGGACACAAACTATGACCCCACCGGAAGATCCACATCGCAAATTAGCAGTACACATTTGGCTCAGGTTCATTGATCCTGATATTCCGGTTTAAGAGTCCATACTTTTCCAGTTGGGTCATTCCTTAAGGTAGCTATTTCCTTCAAAAGATTCTTAAACAAGGGTAGGTCCTTTGACGGTATACCATCTTTAAAATGCTGCACTATAGTCGCTGAACCTGCGCTTCCACCTCTTTGTTGAATAAATGTACAGATCTGCCGAATGATAACTTCAGGCTGCACAGACACATTTGATTGGGATCTCGCACTGGTAAGTGAACTTGAAGCTAATCTGAATTGTTGTTCAAGCCCAGCACCAGCTGCATTCTCTTGATTCCCTCGAATTCTAGAGAGCAGTTCAGCAGATGATAATGCCTTTCCAGAAGAAGCACCAGCTGCTACACCATTCAGGCTACTTGTTCTACCATTGGATGATTCAACAGATGATTTAATTAGCTGGGTGTTCACTGTTGTTCCAAATTTCCGACGAACAGAAGAAGGTGCACCTGCACTGCCAGATTTCCCCGTCCATGTTGGGACAGATATGCTGTCACGACTGCGAAGCATTCGTGACTCCCGTAATGCTTCTGCCGCTCTTTGCGCAACTTGAGAGGCTTGCTCCTCGAGCCTCATTTTCTCTCCATCTTGTGCATTCATAATTGCATCATGGTTCACAGCACTCTGAAGGAAAATATCAAGTTAAAGAAAGCAAGGAAAGGAGAAATGGGTAGATGTTGGGACAAATATGCTGTCACAACTGCGAAGCATTCGTGACACAGTCAAAGGTAAAAATAGTCAGAATGCCACAATAATGGACCTGGACATACTAACACAATAGCAATAAGGAACTCAACTGCATAAAACAAACAAGATGATGGTTTGGAAACCTACATGTAACCCATGAGTGTCAAAAAGACTCTTCAAAATATTTGTTTCTTCATCCACATCACCATCAGTATGATCATCCTTTTCTTTTCCTTTCTTCCTGGGAGGTCTGCTCACTGAGTTGTCTCCCTTGTCAACAACAGCATTCTCTGCATGTTTTCCAGCGCTTTTATGGTGTTTTTCTTTGTTTTTCTTTTCTTCCTTTGCACCAACAATATTTACATCTTCTGACAACTGACTAAAAATATTAGAGGTTTCAGTGGAGCCACCATCTCCATCATCTTTCAGAATGAAGAGATCCTTCATATCTCGAGCTTTAAAGAACCTTCTCTGCTGTGGGTTCTTCAGTATCTTATTAGTTAGAAAATGTTTGTAGATCTGCCGATGGTATACCTTCTCCTCAATGGTTCCTCGGGTGACCAATCTATACACAGTTACATCCCGCTTCTGACCAATACGCCAAGCACGTTCCCTAGCCTGTTGTAAGCAGTAATAATAAATTAATTGATAATTTAAAATTGTACACATTTTATAGAGAACAATTCTTATAGACATTGTATATGCATTAAAAACATATTATAACCAGCATTTTTGCAATTCCAATGTTTCCTAATTTGGATAACAAAAGAGGAATGTCAATTGAAAGGAAATGTAAATGCATAGTAATCAAGTACACAATTTAAAAAAGTAAATAGACAATACCTGCATGTCAGTTGATGGGTTCCAATCAGGGTCAAAGATTATCACTCTGTTCGCCCCAGTTAGATTTGTCCCTAACCCTCCTACCTTTGTGGTCAATATGAAAATAAACACATCATCTGAGCAGTTAAATTCATCTATTAAGGCCATTCTTTGTTTCACAGGAGTAGAACCATCCATTCTCCGATAGTTATAGCCACAGGAGCTCAAGAAATTTTCAAGGATATCAAGCATTTGTTGAGTTTGAGCAAAAAGAAGAACATGATGACCCTGCTCTTTCCAAACCTTGAGCACCTCAGCAATAACCATCAATTTTCCACTGCGCTTAGGATTGCCATAATCTGGATTTTGAAAGGAATGTTCTCTCTCAAGCAGATCAGGGTGGTTACATATCTTGCGCATCACATCTATTCCATATAAAGAATTCCTGTTCCCATCCAGTATCTGTTCCACCTCAGTGCTGGCAAGAAATGCTCTATACACAGATCGTTGCTCTGAAGTAAGGCTACAGAAAAGGACATGCTCAGTTTTTTTGGGAAGCTGGGCATTCACATCTGCCTTCATACGGCGGAGGAGATAAGGCATGATCAAATCACGTAGCACCACAGCACACCTGTAACAGAAATTAGAAATCTAGATGTTAAGAAACCAATATGGAGATGGGAAAAAAAGAGAGTGTCATACAAGCTCAGAACGTTCCAGAATTTTCAGAAACATAACAAGACACACCTGTATGCTGTAGACACCTGTAGTGGTGAAGCATTCGCGTAGCCACCAACAGAAATGGGCACTGAAAATTCGGCCTCAAAAACAGGTAAGACACCCAACTTTCCCGGGAAAACAAAGTCAAACAGAGACCACAGCTCAGTCAACCTGTTTTGAATTGGTGCACCTGTCATTATAATACGGTGGACTGTCTGGAGCTGTTTGCAAGCTAGAGTTACTTCAGCATTCGGATTCCGGATACGGTGACCTTCGTCCAGAACAGCGTAACCCCAATCAATGTCAAGTAATTTTCCCCCCAGTAACCGAAGTTGCTCATATGTGGTGATAAGCAACCCAGAATCTGACTTGAGGACACGTTTTATCAACGAATCCCATTTGTGAGCATTTTTGGATGACAACTTCTCCTCATAATCACTGTCACTAGATCCTTCACTTTCACTATCACTTTCATTAGACTTGGCTCTCTTTTTCCTGGGTTGAAGATCCTGAGCAGAATCATGTAGCAGCTCCACCTGAAACCTTGGGTACCACTTTCGTGCTTCCCTTTTCCATTGTCGCAAGAGTGTAACAGGGCAAATTACAATGCTTGGTTTATACATGTTACTGGAATGCAATGCTCCAAGAAAAGACAAGACCTGGATGGTCTTCCCAAGACCCATCTCATCCCCAATAATTCCACCAGCTCTTTGGCAATGCAGCTCCCACAGCCACTGCACTCCCACTTTCTGGTAGTCAAAAAGCTTGCTGAAAATGTTCTTGGGAAATTTTAAGCCACCTTCGAGTGTTACAAAGCCGGTGTCATCATCAAGTGTATCTTCAGCGTCATCATAAGCATCCTCATCATTTGCATGTTCTGCAAGATAAAAGACACACCTATGAAACAGAAACTTCCAAGAATATGAAGGATGAACCGGAGTATACCCAAGCATGTTGAAATCAACTGACCACAACTTTTGAGGATTTTTTTCCCCTTTATTCAAAATAAGTCACACAAAAAGAAAAGTCATACAGGTAGGTAGCAAGAATATAAGGTCAACAGATATGCATCTATGTATACGAATGAGAGCTAGTTCAGTATATCCAAGGGAACATGAGCATATACTATTCATTCAGTCATAGGTTCAGATAGATCAACAAATTGCCACCCAAGGGAGCTGAGTGTTGCATTGAGCTTTAGCTGCTTGATCAGCTGTAGAGGATTTAAAGATAACAGGTAAAAGAGAGCATGCAACTCCTGACATACAGAAACGAACAATACCCACACCCTTATAAAATATCATAAACAAGAAAAATACAGAGTATAATGGTACCTTCCAAATGACTGTCTTCATTTGAAACGCGTTTTCTCCATCTCCGACCAGGCAAGGGCCTTTTCTTTTTCCTTACAGAACCCTTCTTTTTTTCACCATCACTTTCAGAGGACTGGGCCACTTTGAAAGGAGTCTTCAGCCTCTGAAAAGGACGAGTAGGTGCATCAAGCTTTGGCAAATCTTCAGAATCAAGCAGCTTAGTTGTAGGTCGAGATTTTGCAGCCTCTAGAAATGATTTAGTGGCTCTAGCAATACTCTCAGAAGCAAGGTCATTTCTCTTGTCTTCTTCATCAAGTTCATCATGCCCACGTGATGGCCTCGGCTGCTCAAGACGACGTTCAAATCCCCTCAGCTTATGAAAAGGAGTCAAAATTCCTTTTCTGACCAATTCATCCCTCTCCTAAACATAGACACCATAAAGTTAGCAGCAGTCAGTGGTTATCTCATTGAACCATGAGAGATGTTCTTCTGATCCCTATTATTCTACTGCAAATCTTATAAAGTAAAATAACATGGCAAGAAACTTTTAACAATTATTTTTTCTACTCACAGTTTCAACAAATCCAGCAGACGCAGCATCCAACATTGCATCAAAATCAGCATCATCACCGAATGAAACTGTCTTCTGTTTCTTATCCTTACTCGTACCCAATTTCTGAACTCCTTTTGATTTTCTCTTGGGTCTAGGTTCTTCCTTAACCAAGTCTTGTAGCAATGTTTTATGCTCCACATCTTTGGTAGCGTCATCCTTATACCGATCAGAAATTTCCTTCACAAGTTGAGCCTTAGTTTTCCTAAGACTTCTTAACCGATCCGCTGCCAGTGCTTGCTGAAGAGTGATATCGTTGGGAGAAACCTGAACAGCACTTTCATTGCTCTTTTTCTCCCCTTGCTCCAACCCATTGTTCTCATCACGGTCATGAGAACAATGTTCACTGCTTTCGACAGTGGATGCTACAGCATCTATTTCAAACTCCACAGCCCTCAATTTACTATATAATTTTGCTTTGCTGTCAGAGGATGGAATAGTGCTGTCAACATTTTTAGGAGGCTCCTCCTCTGCACTCCCTCCAGCTTCACCACTGTTCTCTGAATTGTCTTTTGCCTGCCATATAGGATGGATTGTGTCAACATACAATAACTGAAATATGTAGCAAGTGGGTAAACAGTACACCACTAACTTTAAAAAAACAACACTCATACTACAAGGATAGCCTGAAAAATCACTACATTTTCATGGAGAAAAATGATAAAAAGAGCCCAATCTACCTTTGATAAAATGTCGCGCTCAATGTCTTCAGGATTTGCTGATGTTACACCTAAACTACTCAGCAAATTTGCATCTTCGTCTTCTTCCATGGTTAGAACTCACAAAGTATCAAACACCATACCCCAACAAGCCCCCTACACAAAACAAGCAAATAGACATTACATTTCATACTCTTGCCACATGAAACCTAAGCGCCTGAGGAAATTTGGTAGATTCCTAACAATCAATGCACTACAAAAACATGAATTCCTCCAGTAACATCCATTCACAGAGCTCCACTGAACTCCCAAAATTGAAAATAGTGAAATCGCACACATTTGAATGCCGAAGGCAGAGAAGAAACAGCAACAACAATGAAGACAACAATAAGTAGCGACGTTACCAATGAAGTAACCTACCGAGCTTTGAGGTCTGGAGTTGTGAGAAATCAACCACGGCTTGAATTTCTATGGGGTTTTTCGTAACAGAAAATGATGAAATCAAAATATGGAATCCAGATAAAACCTAAATTCACGTTTTCCCTTGATTTTATTCCATCTTTCTCTGTGGCGCTTGAACCTTGGCTTCTGTTCGTCGACTAATTTATTTTCTATTTTATTTTCAGTCGAAAATGGCCGGAAATCACTCTTTTATCAATTTATAATAAGGCTTGTTTGACAAGCATAAATCGTAAATTCGTAAATCAATAAGAAAAGAGGACAGCTAGCAATTCCCGGGAGAAAAAGAAAAAGAAAAAGAAAAATAACTAGCAACTAGATACTGTAACGTTTTTCCCCGGGAACAGAAACGACGGCGTATGGGTTAACCTATACTTTCTTTTTTTATACTCCGGTGCAAATTAAATATTTTTCTCACATCCCAATATTCAGTAGGTTTAACACTAAAAATACAAGTAAAAGCTATACTAAAAGCAAATCCTAAAACGACCTTTAATTTACACCGAAGGGAGTACCAATAAAAAAAGCAACATGTAAAAAATAAAAATAAATAAAAATATATATATTAGTAAATCAATTAGAAGTTTATGACATGAACGAAGTAATGGGTAAAGATTTTTTGTTCAATCAAAACTCAGCCCACTATTTTATTTTTCACATAAATTTTTGCAGCAAAATATTCAACTCAAAATTTTAATGGTTTGATTAAACGTGTCAATTCATACTATTCACTCTAATACAATGAATCATATTTAAATCTTGTATAAAATATGCTACGAGTAAGACCATCCACAGCAGTGGGTGTTAAATTTAACACCTCTCTCCTACCATATCAGCTTAACACCCAACCAAATCATCAAATAACACCCATTTTTTTTTCTTTCTTTTTTGGGGAAATAGTTTTTACCACCCCTGAACTATCGGCGAAAATCACAAACTTCCCCTGAACTTCATTTTTTAAAGTACGCCTCACCTGAACTATTATTTTCGAGCAAAAAGACCCCCTCCGTTAACTTTTTCTGTTAAATCTAACTGGTGACCTGCTACAGCAGGTTTTTTTTTTTTTTTTAACCTGTTATAGCAAGTTTTCCAAAAAAAAAAATTTAAATAATATAATTAATTTTAAAAATCCAAAAAAAATTAAAAAAAATGTATAAATTAAAAAAAATTATAAAAAAAATTTAATTAATCTAAAAATTTCAAAAAAAATATGTAAAATTCCTAAAACGAAAAAATTCAAAAAAAAATGTTATAATTCCAAAATAATGTACAAATTCCAAAAATAATTTAATTAATCTAAAAATTCAGAAAAAATGTAAAATTCGAAAAAAATGTAATAATTTCATTAATCTAAAAATTCAGAAAAAATGTAAAAATTTAAGTAAAAATGTAATAATTCCATAAAACATGTACAAATTCCAAAAAAAAAATTAAAAATTAATAAATTGAAAAAACTCAAAAAAAAAATAATCTAAAAATTCAAAAAAAATGTAATAATTACAAAAAAATGTACAAATTCCAAAAATAATTTAATTAATCTAAAAATTCATAAAAAATGTAATAATTCAAAAATACATATACAAATTCCAAAAAAAAAATTAAAATTCCTAAAATGAAAAAATTAATCTAAAAATTAAAAAAAAAGAGTAATATTTCCAAAAATAATTTAATTAATCTAAAAATTCAGAAAAAATATAATTTTTTTTCAAAAATGTAAAAATTCCAAAAAAAATGTAAAAATTCCAAAAATAATGTAAAAATTCAGAATAATATAAAAATTCGGTAAAAATTCTAAAAATTCAAAAACAAATGTAATAATTCCAAAGAAAATGTACAAATTCCAAAACTAATTTAATTAATCAAAAAATTCATAAATAATGTAAAATTTTTGAAAAAATGTAATAATTCCAAAAATAATTTAATTAACCTAAAAATTCTGAAAAAATTTAAAAATTTCAAAAAAAATGTAATAATTCCAAAAAACATGTGCAAATTCCAAAAATAATTGTAAAAATTCCAAAAATAATGTAATAATTCCAAAAAAAATTGTTGAAATTAAAAAAATGAAAAAATTTCCAAAAAATGTAAAAATTGCAAAAATAGAAAAATTAATCTAAAAAATCCAAAAAAATGTAAAAATTATAAAAATTCCAAAATAATTTAATTAATCTAAAAATCCAAAAAAAACGTAAAAAATTTGAAAAATACTAAAAATGTTTAAAGATTCACAAAAAATGTAAATTCCGAAAAAAATGTACAAATTACGAAAAAATGAAAAAATTCAAAAAAAAAATAAACTAAAAATAAGAAAATGTAAAAATTATAAAAATTCGACGATGCTTTTTTTGGAATTGTTACAATTTTTTAAGAAATTTTACAATGTTTTTAGAATTTTTATATTTTTCTGAATTTTTACATTTTTTAGAATTTTTTATTTTTTTTTTGAATTTTTACGTTTTTTTGGATTTTTGACATTTTTTTTGAATTATTACATTTTTTTTGGATTTTTTACATTTTTTTGGAATTATTACATTTTTTTGGAATTTTAACATTTTTTAGAATTATTACATTTTTTTTGGAATTTTTACATTTTTTGGAATTATTACATTTTTTTGGAAATTTTACGATGTTTTAAGAATTTTTACAATTTTCTTATAATTTTTACATTTTTTAGAATTTTTTATTTTTTTTTAGAATTTTTACTTTTTTTTGGAATTTTTACATTTTTTGGAATTATTAGATTTTTTTGGATTTTTTACATTTTTTTGGAATTTTTACATTTTTTAGAATTATTACATTTTTTGGAATTTTTACATTTTTTGGAATTATTACATTTTTTTGGAAATTTTACGATGTTTTTAGAATTTTTACAATTTTCTTAGAATTTTTACATTTTTTTGGAATTTTTTACATTTTTTTGCAAATTTTACATTTGTTTTGGAATTTTTACATTTTTTTGGAATTGTTACATTTTTTTGGAATTATTACATTTTATGAATTTTTACATTTATCTGAATTTTTTTGGAATTTTTACAATTTTTTTGAAATTTTTACATTTTTTTTGGAATCTGTACATTTTTTTTGGAATTTGTACATTTTTTTTGAAATTTTACATTTTTTTTGGAATTTGTACATTTTTTTTACAATTATAATATTTTTTAAGACATTCTTTAATTGTTTTATTTGTTTTGGAATTTTTACAATTTTTTTGGAATTTGTACATTTTTTTGGAATTATTACATTTTTTATTAGTTTTTAGATTAATTAATTTTTTTTTGGAATTTTTACAATTTTTTTGTTAATTTTTAGATAAATTAATTTTGTTTTGGAATTTTTACAATTTTCCTGATTTTTTTACATTTTTTACAAAGTTTTTTTGACTTTTTTGAAATTTTTTTTTGAAAATTTTGGATTATATAATTTTTTTGAATTTTTTAAATTTAATTATATTATTTAAAATATAATTACCAGGTAAAAAAAAAAAAAAACCTTTTGTAGTAGGTAATCCGTTAGATTTAACGGAAAAAGTTAACGGGGGGGTCTTTTTGCTCGAAAACAATAGTTCAGGGGAGGCGTACTTTAAAAAATGAAATTCAGGGGAAGTTTGTGATTTTCGCCGATAGTTCAGGGGTGGTAAAAACTATTTCCCCTTCTTTTTTTGAAAGGGAGAAATAATTGGATTAATTTAAATTTGCAAGTACAAAAGGTGCGATCACCTCGGGGCATTCCCCTATCCATACATTTCCTAAACCGGAAATCAAAGCCAATTGGCCTAACTCATGTGCTGGGATATTCGTGGACCGTCCTGTATGCGAAAAGGAGCAGCTATGAAAAGTAGAAGCTAGGCGTGCCACCTCTTCCAACACCAATCCCGAGTAGCTTAGTGGGAAGTCTCCATTGGTCAGGGCGAGGACGTTCTGCAAGCAGTCAGACTCAACAATAATCTTGTCGTAGCCCCATTGGCGAGCCTGTGTAACTGCGTCTCTCAGCGCTAGAGCCTCTGCTGTTCGCGCCTCAGCTCCATGCGGAAGGTAGATTGCTCCTGAGAACACTGTTTCACCCTTTGCGTCCCGGGCTATAAATCCCAAGCCAATGCCCGTAGCCTCGACCGCTGCATCCGTGTTCACCTTTACCACCCCTGTAGGAGGAGGCATCCATCTCGGATTGACAGGTTGGGGAGGCGGGGCAGCGGGCCTATGTTGCTGACACCATGCCTCCTTGAAATCAGACAGTAATTTTCCACCCCGAATAACCACCTCTTGGGTTGTTTCCTCCCACTGGCGGAAGATCCTGTTATTCCTCGATGTCCATAGGGACCAAAGGATGGAGATGATCTTCTCAATATCCGAGTCATCCAGAGATGTCCGTAGCCCTACTAGCCAATCCACCCAGCCATCTCCTAGCAGCCCCGAAACCCTACCCCAGAAAGTAAACTTTCCCCACACTTCCCTGGCAAACGGGCAAGACAGCAGCAGATGCGGAGTCGATTCTACCTCCTCGTTGCAGCAGGGGCACACGGGGTCCACCGATACACCTCTCCTAGTTAGATTCACCCTGGTTGGGAGAGAGTTACTTCCCATCCTCCACATGAAGTTTTTGAACTTTGGAGGGATAGAAAGCCCCCACAAGAATTTCCACCAACCTCTACTAGAGTCCGGGCACTCCTGCGCAGTAACCGATGTAAGACAGTGGTATCCACTACGAACTGAATACTTCCCATTTGTAGTACCTTTCCACACAAGAGTATCATTCGCCTCACTCCGACTAAGCGGTAGGCTTAATATTGCTGATATTTCCTGTGGTAGAAAAAGCTGTTCCACGAGGTCTGTCTTCCAGCACCTCCTGTCCCTATCAATAAGCTCAGCCACTGTAGCCTCCTCATCGAGGCCCGTGATCGGAGCTGTGATCATCCCAGTCGCTGTTGTCGGGAGCCACGGGACTTTCCAAATTCGTATCCGTTCACCATTCCCTACCCTCCAGAAGCATCCTTTATGGAGAGCTGATCTGCCTGCCAGAGTGCTACGCCACACGTAACTAGGGCGGGAGCCCATCCCTGCCTCTAGAAAGTCCGAGTGGGGAAAGTATCGCACTTTCCAGATCTAGGAGAGCAAAGAGTTTGGATTTTTGTGTAGCCGCCACCCTTGTTTGGCTAAAAGTGCAAGATTAAATTCTCTAACCTTCCGGAATCCCAATCCTCCCACATCCTTCGACCGGCAAAGCTTTTCCCAGGACACCCAGTGCATCTTACGCTCCTCAGAATTACCCCCCCACCAGAATCTTCTCGTCGCCTTTTCTATGTCCTCGCAGATGGAGATTGAGATCTCAAAACAACTCATCATATACGTCAGGATGGACTGGATGACTGATTTAATCAGAACCTCCCTCCCAGCCTGGGATAGATTTTTCTCTTTCCACCCTCCTAGCCTCTTGCAGATTCTGTCACGGATCGGAGCGAACATCTCTTTCTTCGATCGGCCAAAAGACACTGGAAGTCCCAAGTACCTGGCATGGGATTCCGCCTCCACCATCGCAAGTCTTTCTTTTACCAGTATTTTAGTGTCGTGGCCTACGTTCTTGCTGAAGCACACTTCTGATTTTGCTAAATTTACTTTCTGGCCAGAGGCTTTTTCGTAGTCCTTCAAAATGGAGCTAATGACTGTGGCTTCCTCCTCCTCTGCTTTCGCAAAAATGAGATTGTCATCCGTATAGAACATATGACTGCCCTGAGGGCTGCCCGGGCATACCTTGTATCCATGTATCCTGTTGGTCGCGGCTGCATTCTGAAGCATCGCTGAAAGGCCCTCAGCACACAACACAAAGAGATAAGGGGACAACGGATCCCCCTGCCGGAGGCCCCTTTCTGGATAGAACGTAGGTCCCGGGGCTCCATTAAGGAGGATGGCGTAGGAGACCGTTGAGACACATCGCATCACCAAAGATGTCCATCTAGGTGAGAAGCCCATGCGGGTCATGATTGCCTCCAAGAAATTCCACTCCACTCTGTCATAGGCCTTACTCATATCTAGCTTGACGCTCATCCATCCTGGACCCGAGCGTTTTGAGTTCATCCCATGGAAGATCTCTTGGGCTATCAAAGCGTTGTCGGTTATGAGTCTGCCTGGAACAAAGGCGCTTTGATTCTCTGATACTATTCTAGGCAGGATTTATTTCAGGCGATTTGCGAGAACTTTAGTTATCAGCTTGAAGACTACATTGCACAAGCTAATCGGGCGAAACTGGGAGCAATTTGAGGGGTTGGCTATTTTAGGAATGAGGGTGATAAAGGTATGGTTGAGGTAGGCAGGATCTTCCCCATCATTCAGGATTCCAAGGATAGCATTGCAAACAGGAGTTTCTAAAAAGGACCAAATTTTTTGAAAAAACAAAGGAGGTATTCCGTCCGGCCCGGGGGCCTTCGTGGGATGCATCTGTTTAAGAGCTTTAAAAACTTCCTCTTTAGTGAAAATTCGATCAAGATTAAAATTCATGGAGTGGGACACACGGGGGTTTATGGACTGGAGGACATTTGAGGATAGGTCGCTTCCACCAGAAGAGAATAGGGTCTTATAATAATCTAGAACTATCGCCTCTACTTCCTCACGAGACTCCCTCCACCGACCCGACTCGTCTTGGATTTTCTCAATTGTATTCTTCTTCTTATGTTGCGAAGCTCTGGCGTGGAAGAATTTTGTGTCTCTATCTCCTTCTTCGAGCCATAGGACTCTTGACCGTTGTTTCCACATCACCTCATCTCGATGGATGAGCTCCTCAACTGTTTTTCCAACTTTCTCAATCTCATCGAGGGTGGAGTCTGAGCTTGGTTGCAACTGGAGCCATCCCAAATGCTCTCTTTTCTGCACAATGGATCTGTGCACGTTACCAAAAACCTCCTTACTCCAGCGAGACAACTCCACCCCGCAGTGAGCTAATATGTTATCTAGAGAGTCCCCATTTGCCTGAATCTCTCCCCCATTCCACAACCTTTTAACAAAGTCAAAACATGACTCATCCCTGAGCCAGGCAGCCTCGAAACGAAACACTTTCCCTCCCGATGATCTATCCACCCTAGGGGTCAGCTGAATCAGGATAGGGCAATGGTCAGATCCGAAGCGGGGGAGGTGTTTAACCTTGGCATCGGGGAAACAACTCATCCACTTCTCATTCGCCGTCCCTCTATCTAGTCTCTCCAAGATAGTGTCGTTTCCCCTCTGGTTGTTACACCAGGTAAATTTAGGCCCTGAAAAACCAAGGTCTATAAGATCACAGTGGTGTAGGGCGCACCGAAATTCATCCATATCATTGAACTGTCTTGCCGAGCCCCCAAGTTTCTCATGACCTCACATGACTTCATTAAAGTCCCCAACACAAAGCCATGGGAGTGGGCTCATATCTCTTATATCCCTAATCATATCCCAAGTCTTGTGTTTATCCGCCCTAGTTGGCCACCCATAGATGCCAGTAAATCTCCAAGGGGGACCGTTTGACAAACCATTCAGGAGTTCAATATCAATACAGTGAGCATCACTATGCAAGACTTTAACGGAAATATCATTCCTACACAATAAGGCCAGACCTCCTCTTCTAGTGTCACCCTCACAATCAACGACAAGAACATAAGGAAAAGACCATTTATTATTAAACTTATCAAATTCGTGCGCGTACAATTTAGTTTCAGACAAGAAAATTAAGCTTGGGAGCTCTAATCCTAATAACTTCGAAAAGTTAGCACTCGCCTGAGGGTTCCCAAGCCCCCGGCAGTTCCAGAATAGGAGACTCATGGCTCTAGGCGGGGTTGCTCCGCAACCGCCGCCTGACTAGCACCTTCATCACCATCCCAATGCGTGTTGCTTCCCTTCTTGGGCAAAGCGAATGGCGGATCCCCGAGTTCTTCATCCTTCCGATCTCCCAAGACTTTCTTCAGCGAGAAACTACAAAGGGGCATAGCCATTCCAGTCTCCTCACCTTGCTCTAAATGGTCCATGGATCGTCGCACCTTTTTCCGGGCTGTGCGAATTAATCCGGCCCCACGCCTTTTCCTTTTGCCTGCCCGACCTGAGGTTATTTCCTCATGCCTCAGTGCCCCCTGGAAAATCTCTTCAGTATTGAGGGAGCCCCAAGACTCTGAAGGGACCGGTGGTAGAGGGCTAAAAGAATCCGGGTCTTCCTCCGGATCCTCTTCCGCTTCGTCGTTCAACGTTGCCCCTCTAAATAGGCCTAGTGTCAACCCCTCACTAATTCCAGCTGGGGCCAACCCTTTTATTTTCAGCCTGGGCCAGCGGCCCATCTGCTGCCACATCTAAGCTCAGCCCCAACTCCTTCCCATCCAAACCCAGCCCATGGCCCATAAAATCCAAGCCCAGCCCATTTCCCTTTGCAGCCAAAATCAGCGTCCTTTCTTTCCCAAACGGACCAGCTGCTGACTCACCCAAGATGGGCTTCAGCCCACCACGCTGCCCAGCCATGATCAGCTCCTCCAGCCCACCACGCTGCCCAGCCGTGATCAGCTCCTCCGGCCCACCTAGCCGCATCCCAGCGCCGACCTGCGCTTCACTTGCTGCCCACGTGGTCAGCCCAAGGCCACGTTCACCCACTGCCACGGTAATGTCCTCTTCCACTCCTTTAATTAATTTCTCAGAAAAGGATTTAATAAATTGGAAGAAAGCTAAATCCAATTTAATTAAATCTGACCCACTACCCTGCATCTGCTCCACTAAGTCACTCTCTAAAATAATTTTGGTCATTCTACCCACTATCTCACCCACTAGGGCCTCTCCACCTTTCCCCTGCTCGAGTCCTGTTGTACCCCTCCGAGACTTAGACCCATTAATTAACTCCGGTTCCGACGATCTCGATCTACCACCATACACCATAGGTACTCCTAAGTAATTTCCCATTCTCTTGAGGAAGAAGCGAGTGAATAATAGGCACAGAGAGAGAAAAAAAGAGAGGTTTGGAGGTAGAAAACGCGAATAAGATATATAATAGCACTGAGTTGTACGTTTAAAAATATCTATATTCATCAGTTATGGATAAACTACACGGAAGATTTAACAAGGTAGGACTCTATTAAAAGTAAATTATCGGATAAAGAGGGAGGGTAGAAATTGAAGGCAAGGGATTGAATCCGGCGGATGATAAGAATTGGGATTCAATAATTAAATAGATACTAAATTTAAATCAAGAGGTGAAAGGATCAGGGGATAACTAGATGGGATTAAGAACCAAATTTTAAATTCAATTAAATAAAGCAAAAAGACTTACTTGAAGCCACTGATTTGATGAGGAAGACCTTTGCCACCTAGGCTGAAAGATCGAGATCATAAACTCGATAGGAAAATTTGAAAGCTTTTTATGGTTTACTCACTTTCTATTGCATTGTGTTTAACTTCACAGCAGAGTATTTTTCAAGGTGTTATTCACTTTCTCTCATTTCCACATCATTTAATCATATACCCCACCATATTTTTCATTTCTTTTTCTTATTAAATTTATAATTACTATAATAATTATCTTTTATAATATAATAAATAATATATTTTTAATATAAATTAATTAAATTTTATAATTTTTTTTTCAGATTTCAAAAAATCTATACTTTTTTAATACAATAAATAATATAATATTTTTTTCTCTTCGATCCGCTACTTGCAGATTCATTTGCTCCTGGCATATATCTGGGTTGGTCGCGAACCAACTTCCACTCTTCCAGCAAGGAAAACCTATTACCTTCGCACTCTTGATATAACTCTAGACCCTTGGCTATGTAGTCATCATCGGACCAACCACTACACCTCACTTTACATGCTCTACTATAATAACCAATAAAACTACATATTTTTTTATTGATCATACAAAAATGACTTTTGCACTGTATCCCTGACCTCTATTTTCCACCTTGGAAGTTTTCATTCACATAGTCTGCAATTTTTCCCCATAAAGTATCACCCTTTTGATTCGTCCCCAATTCACTATCATTATTAATGTGGAAATAACCAGTTAATAAAGATTTGTTCTCTTTCGTGCTCCAAGTGTCGTAACCTGATCTTTTAGCTGATTGTTGGGTTGGAGCAAGAAAACTAAGAGGGGTATCCCATCAACATTTCCTATAGATATTTGTGTGAAAATTTTTGGGAAATCACTTGATCCACTATTGAAACGGGGTGTGTTTGGCTCATTAGTTTGTTCACTGTTTGGATAGCGCACAGGAGCGGGAACATAGCTGTTTCAGGAACAGGTTGATAGCCATAAGGCATATAAGGATGATTATACGGGTATTGCATGCCAAAATTTAGGGGCATCATATACTGTGATCCAAAATTAGGCTGCATCCCCATATTCTGAGGATTTTCTGGGCATTGAATGTTTGGTTAGGGAAGTTGTAATTTGGAAAAAAATTATAATTTTGTGAAGGATCCATGAAAGAGCTTGAATATTGTAAAAGACTCAGATTTTTTTTGGTGTCCAAATAACACAAATACAAGCTCTATTTATAGATCTCAAAAAATAAAAATAATGATATATTTTTTTAAATTATTTTGAGTAATTATTATGAAAAAGGGATTTAAAAAAGAAGAAAATGAAAAAAAATGTAAAAAATTCTGATTTTTTTAGTGTCCAAATAATACAAACCTAGTCTCAATTTATAGATCTCAAAAAATTAAAAATAATGGTATATTTTTTATAAAATTATTTTCAGTATTTATTATAAAAAAACCCATTTAAAAAATGAGGGAAAAAAAAAGAAATAATGCGGTGGCCAATGACAGCGCGCCACGCGTGCGCGTGTAGGCCTGTCAATGCGTGGCGCGCTGCTATTGGGCCACCTCATTATTATTATTTTTTAAATAAATCAGAAAAATTCGGTATCAAATTTTGATACCCGGACTATCCTACGCGACAATTGATCCTCCAATAATCCATTGGTGCACCAAATACTCCCTCCAATAATACATTGCTGCTGATGTTCTAAGTGTTAAACACAAGAAGCTTTAATCATTCTAACACAGGACACTACATAAAGTAGTTTATATTAATAACTTTACATTTGTAGAGCTCTAACCGGGACCTATACTCTCTTTTTATACAAAATAATTGGAAGTTTAGAACAGAAAATATCAATTTATGTGATCAGTTTTGTTCAATAAATTTTCGTAGTAATGTGAATTGTAGAGTTGGTTTAGTGAATTATGAAATTTTATATATACCTTACCTAAAGTATTTTAATTGGAATTAATATAAAATCACGAAAGAGAAACTTAAAAAGTGAAAACTAAGCATAGTAAATTTCAAGTACTTTTTACCAATTGAATTTCGGTGTATGAATGCAAAATTAAAAGACAACGTGGTTGTTTAAACCACCTTCCACGTGTAGCGAAACTACGCGTTCAAATCGACCGCCACCGAACCAAACCAAACCCATGGTGCTCGCGCCTCGCTGCTAAACCTACAAGTGACAGCACTAAACTTCCACACAACTGAATTTTGCAGCAGCTCCAGAGCCAAAGAGTTTAAAAGTGCCCGAGAAATGACGAACGAATCCGGGAAAGGAGGAGGAGACAATGGCAGTAACTCAAACAACATCACCGTCTGCGGCATGCAATTCTCATACGACGCACAATCCCCTCTCTTCTACGATTTCAGTATCAACATCCCACCCGGATCGCGCTGCCTCCTCGTCGGCGCAAACGGATCCGGTAATTTACAAATTCATGATACCTTTTCGTTTGTGTAACATTTCACCAGTTTAATTAAGCGCGAGAGAGTTGATTCGATCTTGGTTCTTGCGCAGGGAAGACGACTTTGTTGAAGATTTTGGCGGGTAAGCATATGGTAGGAGGGAGAGACGTGGTGCGGGTGATAAACGGCTCCGCGTTTCATGACACACAGCTGGTTTGTAGCGGCGACTTGGCTTATTTAGGCGGCTCTTGGAGTAAAACCATTGGATCTACTGTGAGTTACTGAAATTTTTCCATGTTTGGTGGCAAAAATTATCGTTCTCTAGCAGCATTGTTTGTTTAGCTTATTTGCTAGGCTGTATGAACTAGAAAACGAAAATTGATCTGATTAGAGTCCTCTTTGTGAATTTTGGTAGGGAGAGGTTCCACTACAGGGAGACTTTTCTGCAGAACATATGATATTCGGAGGTACTGATGCACAATGCGCAGTCTATTTGATGTTAATATTCCTAAATTGTGGTCTGAATAATTCAAAATTGTGTTATGTTTTTTAACGGTGGATCCTCTGACTGGCAGTTGAAGGGGTTGATCCTGTTCGGAGGGAATATTTGATCGAGCTGCTTGATATTGATCTTCAATGGCGGATGCATAAAGTGTCTGATGGGCAGAGGCGCCGAGTCCAAATTTGCATGGGTCTTCTGCATCCGTTTAAGGTACGGGTTAAACTTCTGAAGTCGTGAGTCTCATGACTACGTGTTGGATTCCTGCCATTTCTTAATTGTTGCAACCTGAAAAATGTCCTTGTTGTTCCGATGCCAGTTGCTAGCAAAAAATCCATCTAAATGCCATGTGGTTTAACCTATTTGTCAAATGGTGCTTCTGCTGCAATATACTTCCGTTTAACCCATGATGGGAAATTTTCCCCTTTCCCTGCTTTATAATGACTATGATTTTGTACTTCGGGTCCGTTTATGTAGAAAATACTGGTGGGATCTCTACGTCACTCAATTAAGGATTTTTTTTTTTATCGCAGGTGCTTTTACTTGATGAGGTTACAGTGGACTTGGATGTTGTCGCCAGGATGGATTTACTCAAGTTCTTCTGTGAGGAATGTGAACAGGTATGTCACCTGTGTATTTGACTTTTATATTATGTGTTGATATTGATGTATATGCCCAGCTTTTTTATTCATGAGAGAGCTACACATGATCTGTAGCTCTCTTCTTGAACGAACACTTGATGTGTTGTTCTCCTGATGGTATTTCATTAACTGCAGAGAGGAGCTACAATTGTATATGCAACTCATATTTTTGATGGCTTGGAGACATGGGCGTCACATTTAGCATATATCCAAGATGGTGAACTGAAGAGGTCTGAGAAGTTATCTGAGGTAAATGAACTGAAAACCTCAACCAACCTTCTTTCTGTCGTTGAGTCCTGGCTTCGTTCTGAAACCAAGGTTGAGAAAAAGAAACCTGCTAACCAGACTGCACAGAAGAATCAAAAGACCTCCCCCTTTGGCGCTTCTCCCTTTACATCTTCCAGGCACATGGCATACTACCGATGATCTCAAAACATTGAATTTCAGTACAAGTTTGAACATACATGATAAGTGGGAAAAGGAGCACCGAATTAAGTGCTCTGCTGTGAAGCAGAATTTCCCTGGAATTTGAAAGAAAGTTTGATAAGGCTATTTAGCTTCTCTCATTCATTATAGCTGGCTTGACGTATAGTTTTAGTCCTATTATTCAGACTTCATAGATGCGGTTATTGTCCTCCTAGTAGTCCCCAGAAAATGATGATTGTTGTATCCTTGTAGGTGGTATAGTTTGGTTTGGTTTGGTTGCGCTAATGTGGAAGCTCAAAATATGTGCAGTTGTGCATCGGGCAAAGTCTGTTATCTGTCAATTCATCCTTGTAATATTATATGAATCAATGAATCATAGTTGGTGATTACATAAGAAATTACAAACAGAGCTATTCTTTCCCCAGGTTTTGTTTATGCGCAATTCAATATCTGTGTCATGAAGTCAAGCGAGGATGGTGAATACATTGGCTCAACCTTGATTTTTGGAATATTTTTGGGTCTCTGCTTACTCGTAGCAGAAGACTAATCTTGTTCGTATCGTAGCATAGAATGCTTATAGTCTACTATGGCAAGCACTTTATTAGCAACCTAGAGGGTTTAGGCAGAAAGTAGTGACAGCTACCCACTTCTCTCTTTTTTCCTGCCAAACTATTGGTTACTGTCACTCCTTGACGTCTATATTTCTCCAACTCCACACACAACCACCCCATCTTCACCAACATTTCCAGATCAAGCTCCAACCTATAATGTTTTCTCCATTTACATGTTCACTTAAACACCCTACTAATGGAATAATAATGATTAGGCTTGATGATGATATCATTAGGGAGCTAGCAGTAGTATTAGTTATGGTGTTCATTTATCCGGTTAAAAGAGGGTGGGACAAAAAGGAATGCTTGTGATCTTGCCCAGCACTTCGCCCACATCTTGATGTTAACCTGAAACACTTACATGGTCCCCGTGATGCCGTAGATGCAAGAAATCTTCTTGTTTGGTCTTTACTTATAACATTGTTGGATGACACACTTTCCTGACGGTGTGTTAGTCGCATACAAATAACTCGACGCGCAAAGGATGAAACCGATAACCTCTTATTTAAGGAAGTAGAATACGGAATCACTTGTACAGATCACTCGTGTACAAGTATCATTTAACTTTGATGCATTCTTTATGACATTGTGGATTAATGGTATTACTATAAATTAACAATTTTGGAGATTTGTTTATGGTGAAACCACAAAGAATTCCGCAGAAGGGACAATTTAATCTTCTATATTTTCAAGACTCAAATCGGAACCAACACGAAATCTCGTTAAACCATTTTCTTATTATTTTTTAACCTTTGAAAGAGAGGAGAGGGATTGAGGGAGAGAATCGCAGATGGGTGCGCACTACGTATACAGCAAAACGCAGTCGTCCCACGAATTTTGTTGGATCAGTTCACCGTCAGATCCAATGCTAAGCAACAATAATAGCAAATAGCCAAATACTAATAAATCCGATAAACTAAAAAAGTAATTTAAGAATACAAGAGACAAAACAATAATAGCAAGAACATGGAGAAAGAAATGCAGAAGCATATATAGAAAGAAAATGGAAACTGCAACTCTCTCTCTATATATAATAATACACAGAGCAGCGAGAGCGAATCCCGCGGTTTTATCATTCCTCTCCTTCATTCATCAAATAATAATATTAATTCATATATTTAAATTATTTAAATATAAATCAGCACATCAATCAAAAAATTCCAATTTCCCAAATCCATTTTCCTTCTCCTACAACATACTATAGTCATCATCATCCCACGCGCTCGCGCCGTGAATGCCGCTGCACTCTCCCTTCTCCTTCCTCACGGTAATCCGGCTTCTCCGCTTCTCTCGCTTTCCATGCCTTTTCTCCTTCCCTACATCTCCTCATGTCATTTTTTTTTTCTGTGTTTAATTCTTTTATCCATTTTAGGTAATAATTGAATTGAACGAGATATTGTAATGTTGTTTTGGCAGTTTCGTGTTGGATTTTCAGTTTTTTTGTGTGCGTAGAGAGGAGAGGAGGGCGTGGTGATGGTCGTTGATGATAATGGTGTGTTTTTTACTTGTTCTGGTGGTGTTTGATTGAAAAAATGGATTCGGCGAGGAGTTGGTTTCATAAGTTTCAGCCGCGCGACAAGATGAGGGCGTCTGCGAGGAAGAATGATGAGGATGGAGGTGGTAGTAATGATGAAGCAGCAAAATGCAATTCGCCGGCCGACGAAGAAGCTTTGTCCAATATCACTAAGCAGAAAGTGGCGGCGGCCAAGCAGTATATTGAGAAGCATTATAAGGAGCAGAAGAAAAGCCTCCAAGATAGGAAGGAGCGGTAAGGACTGTCATATCATTCCTTGTTTCTGTTTGGGTGACAGATAATGGTTGGTGGTTGATCAAATCCTTGAATTTTCTTTTTTAACAGACGGACTGTATTGGAAAAGAAGTTAGCTGATGCGGATGTGTCGGAGGAGGATCAGAACAATCTACTTAAGTTCTTGGAGAAGAAGGAAACTGAATACATGAGGTTGCAAAGGCATAAAATGGGTTCCGATGATTTTGAATTATTGACTATGATTGGGAAGGGTGCATTTGGGGAGGTATGTCTAAGTTTCTGTTTACTCTGCTACTGTTGTTTTATTCTCTCTAAGTTATTTATTTTGATTTTGATGTAAAAATTGTATGCGAACCTACCAGATGTAACTAATAAGCATATATAGTTCTTGTTATAGCATCTTCATCACTCATGCTTAATTTTCTTTTTTCCTGGTCTTTTGGTCTAATACTTCTTGGTTGGGTCAGTAAGTGGCTAGTACATTGATAGTGTTGAATTGTTATAGTCCCTGGTAATGTTTTATCATGGGCACCTGCAGCATTAGGATCCTGAGATGCTTAGTCAGCTACACTCGAATAGATATGATACTTGAGATCTCTATGTTCATTGTTTCGCTTTTTTTGTTGGTCATTATAAATGTTCTTTGGGAATCTTCAACCGAATCAAATTGCTTTCTGAGCAGGTTAGGGTCTGTAGGGAAAAAACAACCGGTCATGTTTATGCAATGAAAAAGCTTAAGAAATCAGAGATGCTTCGTAGAGGCCAGGTATGCATTTTCCATGCTTGATTTTCCATAACATGTCTGGGTTTTGTACGTTGTATTTATTATCATTGGTTTGCGTTCCAAATATCCTCTAGGTTGAGCACGTCAAAGCTGAAAGGAATCTACTCGCAGAGGTTGACAGCAACTGCATTGTCAAACTATACTGCTCTTTTCAGGATGATGAGTTTCTTTACTTGATTATGGAATATTTGCCTGGTGGAGATATGATGACTTTACTTATGAGAAAAGACACCTTGACAGAAGATGAAGCTAGATTTTATGTTGGAGAAACAGTTTTGGCTATTGCATCAATCCACAAACACAATTATATCCACAGGTTTGTGGTTGGCGACGCTGACATTTGACTATAAGTTGATGTGTTTGGAGGGACTATTACATTTATGAAGTTAACTGCGGATTTGCTCAATGTTGCTTTTGGTCTCATGTTTTTAGGGACATCAAGCCTGACAACTTACTCCTTGATCGATATGGACACTTAAAATTGTCTGATTTCGGGTTATGTAAGCCACTAGACTGCAATACTATCCAAGAAGGGGATTTTTCAGTGAGCACCAATGCTAATGGGGGTACACAGAATGAAGATCGCCCAGCAGGTCCAAGGCGCACACAACAAGAACAGTTACAACATTGGCAAAAGAACAGGAGAATGCTTGTAAGCTCTCTACCATTAAATTGGTTTAAACTCTCTCTCTGTCCCCTTTGCGCCCCCCCACCCCCCGTGTGTGTGTATAATACCTTCTGCAGTTGTATACAAATAGATGCTTTAGTGTCTCAGATTTCTGTTGTCATTCTATTAGTGATATGAAATGCATGCCTCAAAACTGACGGACCTTGCATCTTGTTATTCATTAAATAAATGAATCATATAAAGACACTGCCTGGAATTTTGAAGATAATTACTTATTTCTTTGCTTGCTAAAAGTGGATAGTTACAAACTTTCTTTTGTGACCTTATGTTTTATTCCTGTTGTTTAATTTTGGATGTTGCAGGCTTACTCTACTGTTGGCACACCTGACTATATAGCTCCAGAAGTATTGTTGAAGAAAGGTTATGCGATGGAGTGTGATTGGTTAGTGATTCAGAGATCTCTTATTCACATTAGAATTCAGTTGGTCTTAGTTAGTTCATTGCTAAGGTTTTTAAAGCAAACAAGATATGGTGTTGAACATTAGTGACTGAAAGTCAGTTTGATTAAAAATTGGTTCATATGTTTTTTCATACTAATAACAACTCTAAATTGCAGGTGGTCTCTGGGTGCTATCATGTATGAAATGCTTGTGGGGTATCCACCTTTTTATTCAGATGATCCAATGTCAACGTGTAGAAAGGTTGAGAAACAACTACTGCTATTTTCTATTTCCATTTGTGGCTCCCAATTTTTTGGTCTTCTTTCTGACATTATTGTTGTCTTTTGTGATTGCATTTCTAGTTTTGAACAAAAACTAGTTATTGAAACACAATATTCATGCGGGAATGGTTATGCCTTTTCAAATCTGTGCAGTCTTAGTATCCCTGTTTTCAATTTTCTTAGCCAAGATTGGGCGTCTATTTGTGACTGGCCTAATCTCGCTATGAGGCTATATTGACTTTATGTTGGATGGATCTTGAAAGACTTCACCTGCTTTCTTAATAGTACTAAATGAGACTCAGCTGAGGATTTTTTTTCTTATAAGCAATTCTGTGATTCTTAGGCAATGAATTTTCCTTCTGTCAGATGCTCAATTGTTCCCATCCTTTTCTTGCCCTGAGATGTGTATTTGTTCTCACAGAAATGAACTGGGAAAAAAATTTCTCATTATGCTTAACTTTCCTTTATGCAGATTGTAAACTGGAGAACTCATCTGAAATTTCCAGAAGAAGCAAAATTATCCCCAGAGGCAAAAGATCTTATTAGCAAACTTTTGTGTAATGTTAGCCAAAGATTGGGATCAAAAGGTGCAGATGAGATTAAGGTGTTGTATGGTGTGCCCTCTTCTGAATACTTGGATTTGTAGGGGGAGGTAGGAGCAAATAAAAGGATTAAGTTTCCTCTTTTTTTTCCTCTTGCAGGCTCATCCTTGGTTTGCAGGTGTTGAATGGGAAAAGCTTTATCAGATGGAAGCTGCATTTACCCCTGAAGTCAATGATGAACTGGATACTCAAAATTTTGAGAAATTTGAAGAGGTACAGTTAACATCCCTCTGTTCATTGTTGATTTAGTGAATGATTTGTGCAGTGGCTCATCCTGCTGAGTATACTTCTCCTGCTTGCTTTGTTCTCCACAGTCTGATAACACAACTCATACTTCGTCAAAAGGTGGTCCATGGAGAAAGGTCAGTTTTTGGGCTTTTTCATGCTAATTTACCCTTTCTACACCAAAAGACTTTCCCTTAAGCTTATGTTGACTACTTTGTTGTTATTAACTGCATCTAAATTGCTTGCTTCAAGAAGCAGCAGCAATTATTTTCAAGTCTTAGTCTTCCCCACCTCAGACGCCCCCACAATAGAAGCAAAAATAAGTTTTGCTACATTCTTTATTTTTCTGTGATTATGTCCTGTTCAGTGTAATTTTAGCTGGTGCTGTGGTTATGTTTGTTGGCAATGCACCATCTGCACGACTGTGTATAAGTTCCTGATCTTTTATTTTTTCCCTCCAAAGTTTTTATTCAAGTTTTCTTAATGTATGGCTGGCCTTGTTAGTGGTAGCAGTCGTGTTTACTGTTTAATTGCTAATTTACCTTTCTTGTGAAAACTTAGCCCTTGATGGAGGATGTAATGACATCTTTCTTTTATACTTCTATCTCATGCAGATGCTCTCATCTAAGGATATAAATTTTGTTGGGTACACGTACAAGAACTTTGAAATCGTGAATGATTATCAAGTGCCTGGAATGGGTAAATCTAAATCTCTCTTGTAGATTGGCCTTTTCTGTCTTCATTGCACTGCTTGTCTATAATGTATTCATCTTGTTTGATTTCTTTCTCACTCTCTCTAGTTTTTTTTCTTCTTTTTTCCTCATAGCTGACTTGAAAAAGAAGAACACCAAACCAAAGAGGCCATCCATCAAGTCACTTTTCGGTAAGGCTAGCTGATGCACATTTGCGGTTTTATTTCTTGAAAGCTTGAATTCATTCCCCTTTCTGTGTTACGGGTTAGCATGTCTCCTGACCAGGTATGCTATTTGCCCTTGACTCTTGCAGAGTGCGAGTCTGAGTCATCGGAATCTCCAGATTCAGCACCTCGGAAACAGAGTTCCCAAGGGAGCTTTGTGACCCACTCCGATGTAGATCAAAAGAGTCCCACCTCAGTTAGATTCCACTGATACTATACTCCCACCCTCTCTGCAAATGGATTTGTCAGTTGCAGTTCCGATTCCGATTCCTGACTGTTGGTGTGAAAAAGGGATGAAGGAAAGAAATACTGGGTTTTGAAGCAACCATTGAGCTTTAAGCCTTACTTGCCTGAGACAAGTCCAAAAGATTAAATACCAATTCAGTCACTTTTGTAACACAATTTTTCGCCCGCGTCGGGGTCTTAAAATTATTGTAGAGATGCCCCTCCATGTATATGATTTCTTCTCCTTTTTTTTCCCTTTGCTGAAGCATAGTACATGTACTTTTTTTCTCTTTCGGATTCTTTATGACCAATAGAAATTCAGATTCAGGTTCGAATTTCACCAATGCTTATGAAAAAACTTGAAGTAGGATTTATGATTTGGGTCACTTTAGTAATTTTTACAAAGTGACAATGCAATCAATTGGGGTAATAATATTTTGGAACATGTATACGTTTTCATTATGGATTTTTTGGATTTTCCATTACTTTTAAGACTATAATAAATTTTGTATTCGATGAAAATGATATTTTTCTTCCGTTAAATGTTATTGTTTTTTTTGTTTTTTTTCTATCAAAATTTCACGCATGTCAGATTCCACATCTGAAATTTTCAAAATTTATTTAAAACTAGTAGATATTTGAATTAAAAAATAGTAAAAAGAGTTTAACTATTTTAAGTACATTTGTAAAGATAAGATCTTTAACTGATAGAATAGTAGAAAAGGTAGTAGACCGGGTTGATGTAGCGAGAGATGGTCTTGGTTTCAGCAGTCGATGCACGGGCTGCTGCTTACCTTGTTGATGATACTGGGAAGCTTTTATGCTATCAAATTATTGATATATTTGATGGCTTTCCCCGACTCAAAGCTGCCTATCGTCATGATTTTGTGTACTAGTTAACACCTGGCTTTACTGATATTGACAAGGAAACGGGGAAGGTGTGTGGGTTCCTCATTGGAGGTGTAGACGACAACCCTCCATGCCAGGAACAATCGTATGCTCTTTGTATTTGCTTGTTTCGCCTCTCAATGGTTTCCTATGCTGATGAGCTCATAACCTACTCCTCCTCCTCCGACTTACCAGAGAAACAGCCGTTCTTACATGTTGACAAAGAGCCTATGCGTGGGTGCAGCCCTGATGGTGGTTGTGGTTCCATGCCAATGGTTTCTTATGCATTCTGTCTGTAGCCAAGTACCTTCCTAAATTGCCCGGTTTATTCTTCTCTTTAATTCCGTCTCTTGTAGAGCTACGCCCGACTACGAGGAGACACTTCTCTATTATCTTTTTCCGGTTAGCAGTTAGCAGTATGATTCCAGGAAGATTAGTACGAAAAATTCATCACTCTGTACATGTTAGGACCTGACATTTTGATTCCAGGAGATGAATCAGTTGACTTTAATAATTTACTGATAGGAAAACTTGGCATTGAATCAGCCCAGTAAAATTTAACAATTTGAGAGCATGAATCGTCGTAATCCATTATGATTATTCTTTAAAACCCTTTCTATTTTTTTCTGCTCTGGATGTAGCTCACCGTCTTCAATCCACATATAAACACGTATAATTGAATCATTTATTTAAAAAGATGGTATTAATGAAGTGATTTGGTTCAAAGTAGTAATTCTAAATGAACTAAAGTCGCTTCAAGGTCTTGGTTTCAAGTTCAACAGTGGATGCGCGGGTGGCTGCTTTCCTCGTTGATGAAACTGGGAAGCTTTTGTGCTATCAAATCATTGATTTATTTGGTGGCTTCCCCCCACTCGAATCTCTTGCTCTTTTTTCCCTTGGTCATCATGGATGAATTGGTGGGTCTATGGCAACCAGAAAAGTGCCATCTGTCATCAGATCATGGCTATCTTGTGTCCAAATCATAACCTAACCAATCTGCAAATTGTGCCGGTAGATTGAGTAATAATCAGTTAGTATAATAATTCTTGAACCAAGATTGACGTCGAGTCGGCTTGACTTGACTCGTCCAAGATTGACGAGTGACGACTAGGCACTGTTTAAAAGAAGCCGGTTTAATTAAGCAGCTATCTTCAAACTATTGGTCAAACATGGTCCAAATCATTGATTAATTAATTAATTTTTACAATTTTTAAACCTTTCATTTTATCGTGACAGAGTGAAAATAGAGAAAATCATGTTAAGAGTTCGACAAAACTCGAACAAAACGAGTGATCGTTTCATTATGTTGCACCTTGATAAGTACCAACACTTGCATATCAATATCAGAGAGACAACTGGAAGAAAAAAAGTTACCCAACTTATAATTCCGATTTGGATTAAACTTAATTAGTATCGCTATAGTTACAGTTAGAGTTACTAAAGCAAGATGTTACCAATACATGCTAGCTGCTTTTCATGAATTGTATATTGAACATGTCCTAGCTTGCCATGATGGATCCAACACATTAAAATGGACTAATTAATAATACAATACGTTGTTTTCATGCAGCTGCTTAATTACTAGTAAGTTAAAGTTTGATTTATTTAACAAATTAACTTTCATTTATGCGCGGGATGGGATGGGACCAACATTTTAAATATTAATTAACATCATGTAGTAGTTATTCTTCCCCGTCTTTACTAATTTCACCCACGAGACAGGTTCGGTATCGAATTTGTTTCAAATATAAAGTCTAGTTAGTGCATGCCCTCATTTATAAAGTAAATCGTGAGTTCGATTCATGATCGATGAATGAATAATGAAATTTATAGATTTTAAACATTTCTTGCGATAAGAAAAAAAAAATTAACTAAAATTTAAACAACAATATTAGTAATAAGTTAATAAATATGAGGAAATCATTACCACAAAGGTGATGTTGTGGGCTTTTGGCACTTAGCATCTTAAATCTATCTATCTGTCTTGGCTATGCCATTGCCGGCCATTGCTATTTTGCATTATATATTTATTAATAGATCCTTTTCTTTGGTCATTTCTTGGGTCATAAGCATATCATTTTTTTAACCCTAAATAACTTTGCCTTTAAAAACAATCCCTACCCCCTCCTTAACACCCTCCTACACTCATTTTCCCCTAATCTCTTGCTATTAGATTTCATAATTTCTTCTTCCACTTATCAAGTAGAATTAATTCAATTATGAAGGCAGGGTATGAAATGGGTCATGGGGTTTTTGGTGCTATGCAACCAGCTCATGAGTCATGGGACTATGCTGCCTCTTTTGGGTTCAATCCTGCAGGCTCCACCTCTTTACCTAAACCAATCATTGAAAAGAGTGTAAACTTTGAGAGGAACAATGAGTTATCTGAGTGGGTTGAAAATGTCACCAAGCAACTAATTGATGACTTACCAGCTGATGATACAGCAGAAGCAGAGAACATGCATACGAGCGCGGCGGGAATTGTGTATGATCATGGCAACAACATTAATGTTGTGCAATCAATCTTGGGTGATCATTTCAGGCCAAGAAAAATGATGAAGAGAAGCAGCGGATCGGGAGATGATCAAGAGTTTCATCAATGGGGGATGAATTCTGATATTATTAATAATAATAATAATGATCAGGTGGTGATGAGCAAAGGAGAGGAGAATGGTTTGAGATTGATAACACTTCTTTTGGAGTGTGCTGTTGCTATATCAGTTGATAATCTTGGTGAAGCGCATCGAATGTTACTCGAGCTGACCCAATTGGCTTCCCCTTATGGTCCTTCTTGTGCCGAAAGGATTGTTGCTTATTTTGCTAAGGCAATGACTAGTAGAGTTGTCAATTCATGGTTAGGCATTTGCTCTCCATTAATTGACCATAAAGCTGTCCATTGTGCCTTTCAAGTGTTCAACAACATCTCCCCGTTCATCAAATTCGCGCATTTCACATCCAATCAAGCGATTCTCGAAGCTTTTCATCGATCTGAGAGGGTTCACATCATTGATCTTGATGTAATGCAAGGCCTGCAATGGCCTGCCTTGTTCCACATCCTTGCCACAAGAATTGAAGGCCCTCCTTTTGTTAGAATGACTGGGATGGGTACTTCAATGGAGCTATTGGTGGAGACAGGGAAACAACTCTCGAACTTCGCGAAAAGGCTCGGATTGCCATTCGAATTCCACCCAGTTGCAAAGAAATTCGGCGAGATTGATGCATCGATGTTGCCTATCAGGAGAGGTGAAACACTAGCTGTGCATTGGATGCAACATTCTTTATATGATGCAACAGGACCTGATTGGAAAGTTATGAGACTTCTTGAAGAATTGGCACCAAAAGTTATCACATTGGTAGAGCAAGACATCTCTCATGGTGGATCGTTCTTGGACCGGTTTGTAGGTTCGCTACATTACTACTCGACATTGTTTGATTCTCTTGGTGCATACTTGCCATGTGATGACCTGAACCGGCACCGTGTCGAGCATTGCTTGTTTCATAGGGAAATCAACAACATCTTGGCAATTGGAGGACCTGCAAGGAGTGGAGAGGACAAGTTTCGGCATTGGAGAAGTGAGTTGATGGCAAGAAACTCTCTTGTTCAGGTGCCAATGAGTGGGAATTCCATGGCACAAGCTCAACTTATACTCAATATGTTTCCTCCTGCTCATGGCTACTGTCTTGTCCAAGGAGATGGGACATTGAGACTTGGATGGGGAGACACTAGCTTGTTCACTGCTTCTTCTTGGACTTCTTCTCATGCTAATTCCTGCAGATAGCTATCTATTGATTTTTAATTAGTTTATGTAGGTTGAAATTGAATGTTCTTTAATTACTTTACTCCATGTATTCATTATTTTTACTATGTTCATGCCCGTTCACGAGACCAATCGATGATACCAGATTGTTTATGTAGTCATTTTTTGACAAAGTTGATTGACATCATTTTTAATAATCTTGTTTTCTTCCTCTTGTTTTCATTAGCAAATCCAGGTTGATCAAATTCGATTAAAACTAAACGAGGCTAAACACAGTTAAGTGAAAATGGAAATAAAGCCAAACACTAAAATCCACCATCATATGTATCTCAAAGTGGAAGTTTTGTTAGATATATTATCAGAACATCATACGCATGGTGTTCTGAGTTTAGTTCTATGGTATGGGTGTGTGTTGGAAAAAGGAATATGCTCCTTGGTTTTAGTCCTTCTAATTAGAAGAAATAACGGCTAATTTTTTATTAGTGCATGGTAGTGGCACTTAACCTTTGGCTCAATAATGCTGCGTGCAAAATTAATTGGCAGTTAGCATTTGGCTGGTTGTTACTGCATCGTAATTTTTCCCAATGATTTAGGGAGGGACAAATCCTAAGTTCATGTCTAGTTCATAGCTCCCATAAGATGGAACTTAGGTTATAATCCTAACTTCCAACATAATATATACATACATCTTCTAATTCTAAATTTGTTTACCCAAATCAAGATATATATGTATGCATGTATACAGGAGTGATTTCGATCTATGGTGAATATATATTTGGTCAAAATAATATTCTTTGTTCGTATGTAATCGTTTCTAATAAATAAAAAAATCGTTTCTAAAAAGTCAAAAAAATTAGATTAATGTTGCTTGCACTAGGCTGATCCATTAAAGAATAAAATGCCCTTAACGTATAATCTTTTCATATATAATAATCGAACTTTATTAATACATAAATTGGGTAATTTAACAATTCAAAATAACGTCTCTATTCTTTATGTTTAAACTCAAAATATGTCGTTATTTATTGCAATAAAATAATAGTTGAAAGAAGAAAATAAACGTACCTTCATCTCCAATTCATTCATCAAAGACTCTAAAAGCGACCACTAGTTTTTTTGGTTTTAAAAGAACACCTAGATTGTAACAAGAAAAACGAAGCTGACAACCCAAACGTGGTGTTAGGTTAGGCGGCAGATAAGAGGAAAACACTAAATAATTATAAAAATTAAATTAACCTAATTACTAATTAATTAATGAATTAAACTCAATAATATAACAATTAGTTGTTATTATTAATTAATTTCAATTAAAAAAAGCACTAAAAAACAAATATAATCGCCTCCTCCTCCTCCTCCTCCTCCTCCTATTGCTTCCTCCCCATCTCCTCCACCTTCCCCTGCCCCTTTTTTGTCTCTCCTGTTGCCTTTTCGTCTTCATCAGACACCAAAACGTTGCCGTTCCGTTCTTCTTCTCCCCACCAACTTGTCTCCCTTATCCACCCACCCACCCTTCTCGATCTACATCTTACTTCGATTTTTGGTTTCTAATTTATTATACTTTTCTTTCTACTTTTGCATCTCCTCCTGGTCAATGCACTTGGATTTCTCGGACCTTTAGGGTTTCGATTTCCCCCAATCTACCACCTCTTCTTCTTCCTTGGTGAAAGCCCGGGGATGTGAATCGAAAGGTCTTTCCATTTTCGGTTTTCTAAAAACAAGAAATAAAAATTGAATTTTTCATTCTTCAAGCCTTCGATTCCTACGATTCTTTTGATCATTTCGGATTTGGGCTCGGTTTTTGTCAAAGAAAAAGAGAGAGGAGTTATTCCTTTTCTTGCATGTCAATTTGGTGAATCTGTAGGCTTTTAGGGGCAAGTAGTTGGTGAGCGGTTGGGCGATTGTACATACTATTTTCTTATTGGGAAGCAATAGTATTATCGAGGGTTGGGTGTCGAAGAATGGAGAAATCGAAGATTGACCATGTGGTTGGTGCCAAGTTTAAGTTGGGAAGGAAGATTGGGAGTGGATCCTTTGGAGAACTCTATCTGGGTATTCTACGCCCCTTTGGTAAATCTAAAAGTTTTTCCTTCTATGGGTTGTAATTTCGGTTTTGATGTTTTTCAGGTGTCAATGTGCAAACTGGAGAAGAAGTTGCTGTTAAGCTGGTACGTGATGTGTTTCTCTTCCTTTGTAGTGAGGAATTTTGATTAGTTGTTTTCATATTCGTGTTCCATAAATTCTGGTGCAGAGATTGATTCTGGACCCTAAATTTTTTATTGGTTGGTGCAGTAGATGTATTTCGAACACGATGCAGAATATTTAACTATTGCTTGCTGTGATTGCAAATGATATCTTGATGGTTTTAGAGCACAAATTGTTTAGTAGTTAAAACGTAGAACCAGTGTAGATTGCTGACCATTTTTCATGAATATGGCATGCACCTCTTAAAGCTAAAGAGCTTCTTTTCCTTTTCTGCTTTAGCGAGGTGAAGTATGGATATCATTTTAGTTTTTGTGGTCAGTGTGGTTAGTTAGTAATTAGATTTGTTTGATGCATAATACATTGTCATCAACTCTAAACTGCATTTGTTTACAAAAGAAGTTACAGATATCGGCCTACATCCATTTCATTTCTTCATGAAAGTAGCATTGTGCATAAGGAATTACTGGCTATACTTCCTCTCTTTGACATCGTCTCACTTCAAAGAATTCTAATATTCAGCCATGATGCTCTTCATACTGATAATAACATGTCTATTCCATGTTCAGGAATCTGTAAAGACCAAGCATCCACAACTACACTATGAGTCAAAGTTGTATATGCTTCTACAAGGAGGAAGTATGTTTCCTTCTCGCTCTCTCTCTCTCTCCAAAATTGCATCAAATCTTTTAGAACTTTAGGTTGTGCTGTAGTTATAAATGTTTTTTTCCCCTGGTCATATCCATTGTATCTCAGTGCTAGGGTACTCATGCTTCAGATTTTGTTACAAATTCATCTCCAAAGAATATTTAGAGAAGTATAACTAAAGTACCATTTTCTTATAGATAACTTAATACAGTTTTTTTTTTTTTATCTTAAAGCTGGGATTCCTCATCTAAAGTGGTTTGGAGTTGAAGCTGAGTACAATGTCATGGTTATTGATCTTCTTGGGCCAAGTTTAGAAGATCTATTTAACTACTGCAACCGGAAATTCTCATTGAAAACAGTTTTGATGCTTGCAGATCAACTGGTAAGCGCACATGAATACTCTATGAATAGTTTTTTTTAGGTTGTGAGTTCCTTTATTTTCCTCATTTTTGTCTTTTCAGATTAACAGAGTTGAATACATGCATTCAAGAGGCTTTCTTCATCGAGATATAAAGCCTGACAACTTTTTAATGGGACTAGGACGCAAAGCAAACCAGGTTATTGACTGTCTTGTTATTCATCATCTGTTGCTATCAAGAATGCCTAATGGTATAGGGGTTTGTTTTACCTCATCGTAGTGGTTTGGTCTAATTGGTGTACTGACCTTGCTCATGCATCTAGTTGTGTGTTCGCCTACCTTTAGCTTTGAATTTTGTTCTCTTAGCCTTTTCTATTGATGCTTGGCAATATAATTTATTTATTTATTTCTGTATAAGGAATTTAATGGGTAAGAAAACTAGTAAAAAGAAAAAAAATACATGCATTCTCTGCCCCTTGGTGGGATTCCACATATCAAACTCAATGCACAAGAACAAACATATTTTTGTTAGCTTTGTTTATAGTAGCTGAGGTTTCTTCTTGTTCAAATGCCAGGAATGATACCTCTATTTTTTAATCATAGTAAAATTGTAAGTGTAGCACCTGGGGTCCATCATGATTTAGCTTTGTTTTGCAGTGAAAACCTTTATAAGTTCAATAACTGCTTCCTGTTGTTTATTTATTTGTCACCCTCCTTGTAGCCTTGAACCATTGTCAGGATTCTATTTCTTTGGTATAAGTCTTAAATTCAGAATTCCTTGTTTACATGACATCAGTTGGTGGTACACAATATTGTTGTGTAATTCTTACATATTCCTGCTTTAGTTATTGTTTTTTTTCTTTTGGTTTTTAAATATTTTCTCAGGTGTATGCTATCGATTTTGGTCTTGCCAAGAAATATAGGGATCTTCAGACTCACAAGCACATCCCATACAGGTAGACTTGTATTTTATTGATATGGTGTCTCCAGATTTCTGGTGTTTATATCATGAAATCTGCTACCATCATTGTTGTCAATACACAGTTTTAGCCTATCACAATTCTTTCTTGGACAAATTTTGTTTGCGTTAGCTTTGGTGAATGGTGAAGTGTTCCTAAATCTGGTTCTTGGTTGCAGGGAAAACAAAAACCTCACGGGGACTGCTCGCTATGCAAGTGTCAACACTCATCTTGGAGTTGGTGAGTGATGTTGCAACTCGTTCTCAATATATTGTACAAACAGGAAACTAGCTCTTGTGCTTAAATTTATTGCATTTGATGATATTTTTCCTGACTCTATTGGTAGAACAAAGCAGAAGGGATGATTTGGAATCTCTCGGTTATGTGCTCATGTATTTCTTAAGAGGAAGGTTGAGTATACACTGCCAATTATTTGGAGTTTTGGTGTGACGATGAGTAGTTCATGCAGCATTTTGCCTAATCTTTTTGCACTGTTTTTGTTCCTCAGTCTTCCATGGCAGGGATTAAAGGCAGGCACAAAAAAGCAAAAATATGATAAGATCAGTGAAAAGAAAGTTTCAACTCCTGTAGAGGTGTGATATTTTGCCATATAAATCCATTATAAGTACCAAAGCCAAATTTGATGCCATGCTATGATAACTACTGCTTTTTGGCCCGATCTTTTGATGCTCATGGTCATGGCAAAGAAGTTGGTCCGGGAAAGCCAGTTTCAAACTTATTTGGGCCAGCTGTGCTTTTAATTCAAGAGTAGATTTCTGGGCACATCTTCATATTCTCAAATAAGATAATTTGGAGTGTTTGCATTGTTGGTATGCTATCTGAAAAGTATGTTAGCATGATTTGGGCGGAAAAGTGTATGCAAACAATCCTAGCCGTTCAGCATTCTTTACACAACTGATTCACACTGAACTATTTTGGGCCTGATCTTGACACATTCTTTCCAGTATCGACTAGTTTAGGGCACTGTTGCTCCTAATTTTCTCATTAGCCAGTTCATATTGAGTGATCTTATTTATTTTGTTAACATTCCTATTTAACTGCAGGCGCTTTGTAAAACATACCCGTCTGAGTTTGTCTCATACTTCCACTACTGCCGATCATTACGGTTTGAAGATAAACCGGATTATTCATATTTGAAGAGACTTTTCCGCGATCTATTTATTCGAGAGGGTAAATTATTAAGACTGTCTATGTTCCTTAGTTTCTTAAATAGTTTGTGGATTTAAAATTTGCATGTTTTATTTTTACATTGCTGCTGCAGGTTATCAGTTTGACTATGTTTTTGACTGGACTGTTTTGAAGTACCCTCAGCTTAGTGGTAGCTCCTCTAGAGGACGTGTGAGTGCATGTAAACTTATTGGTGTATATATTGTACCATTCAAAATGTCATGTGGTTAACCTTTTACCTCTTTTCAGCATTTGAGTGCGAAACCAGGTCAAGCTGGACCATCCGCAGAAAGACCAGCAGAAAGGGTATCAGGTACTCATTATGCAACTTTTTGAACGTTGGAGTCAATTTGCTGCTGGTTGGAAGTTAGACTTTCATTGACAATTATAAACAGATTCGTTCATCTGGGACAAAAAAGGACTACCAAATGCAAAAATAATTATTATATGAGCACTAGGTGTAAATGTGGTTTGGCACATGGGTTCTAGTTTAGACTAGATCACTCTAAATTTATGGCTTTTAATTTAGGTCATGTGACTTCCATAGTCTGTTCCTTTTTGGTGCATAATTTGATTGTTGTTATCCAAAAAAAATGTGATTGTTGTTATGTACATAGCACTCTCTTTGTTGAAGCTGCCATTTGTTCTTTTATGCATATTTATCTCTTGTGTCCAATGTTTTAACACCTTCGACCCATTTTCTTTCCAGTTGGGAAGGAGATTCGGGATAGGTTCTCAGGTGCAGTTGAAGCATTTTCCACAAAAAAAGTCTCTGGTACAAGTCCACGTGATAGTTCCAGAAACAGGAGTTCAGATGTTGTAAGTTTATCATGCCTGCAGTTATTTTGCTTTTTTGTTGAGAAACAGGAGTTCAATGCCATTTGGGTACTTGAAATTTCTGTGTCAATTTAATTTTGTGGCTTGTGTTTTCCACAACAATCCCATGTCTTAGCTCTCCTTGATTTTGTACCAGTTGTTGCAATTTATGTTTGTCCCACAGAGTCCCCTGTGGTATTCTGTGCTCCCAATAGTAAATATCAAAAAGTTTTTGGTACATAGTAAATGTGGAATTTTGGTCCCAAAAAAAAAAAAAAACAAACGTGGAGAGTATGTAACAATGTCTACCTTAAAGTGTATTTTCCTGCCTAGTTGCTGGCTATGCTATTGTTTCTGTTTGATGCGAAAACCTTTTTGATCTCAGATTACATTAGCTTCAGTCTCCAGTTCATCTTGTAGTGCATCTTTGAAATCTGCTCTCTTGTTATGTCAGTTCAGTAGTAGTTGGACCTGTTCCGTTATAACTTGTATGATGCAAGTCCTTTTATTCAAGTTGTTGAAGCAGTACTGCATGCTTGTGGTTTTAAACATCCTTATGAAAACATTTGTGGCTTTTCATTTCAGCAACCTGATCCAGAAAAAGGGCGCAGTTCTTCTCGATATGGCAGTAACTCAAGAAGAGCTGTCGCCTCGAATAGCAGGCCGACCTCGTCTGGTGAACCTAGTGATATTCGCTCTAGCAGACTACTATCAAGCTCAGGCCGTCTGTCTTCCACACAAAGAACTCAACCTGCATTTGAGCCCAAATCATCATCATCCACTCGTGCTGTAACTTCAAGAGTCAACCGTGAGGATACTTTTCGGAGCTTCGAGCTGCTCTCACTACGAAAGTGACGAAGAGTTGATTGTAAGATATATTTGCTTACCCAGCTAATAGAGGCACGCGCACTCTTCTGTGTCATGAAATTTCGAAGTTATGATCTTTGCCCCCCTGTATATGGGATATTAGTTAAACCACTACCATCATCCTAGATCGTATCGCAACTTGCAAAACATTTCCTCTTTTCCCCAGTTGCCTTTCTTTTCGCCCCTTGTTTCTGACCATTTTCCACAACATGCATTAGAGGCATCCGAGAAAGAGAAGTGTGTACGGCAAATTTTATTTCGTTATACACATGGGACTTGAGTTGTAATAAATTCTGTTTCCTTACATACTCTTCTTTTATTACAATTCTTGAAAGTTCAGTACTTATGTATGTAATCTATCTGGAAATGGTTTCAATGCAAGAACTCATCATTGTCGTCCTTTGCTGCATGATTATCAGAGCCCCCAAGTCTCCGGAAAAAATGAAGAATATAATGGCCGGGTGGAAACTAGCCCAACAGGCCGGGTAGAGTCAGAGGGGTAAACTGGTGATACCGAAATCAGGCCAGCTGGGTCTGACACTTTGGTCAGATAGGCAACTAACCTCGACTGGGTCGAACTGGATGGCCCAGCAGGTTGAACCTGTTCAACCCGGTCATTTTAGTTTTATCTTTTTCTTCTATGACCATTAACTTATTGACCTAAGAGAGCTTGAGGATTCACTTCAAAAAAGAGGGTGAGGGAACTATTTTTATTATCTGGCCCAATGGCAAGGTGGGTATTGAAGAAGTGGATCTTCGTCTCACCTTGTCCCTTGTTCATTGCTCAATAGATCATACCAGCATTAAGCATAACACAAGCATCATACTACTATTAATATTTGCTTGGAAGAAAAATTAAAATTTATAAGGAATAAAATTAAAAATACACTGAATGTTAATGAGTTGAAGAACGATGGACTGGAACAGATATCTACAGTGTACACCTTGAAAAAGAATCAAAATAGGAGGTGGAGCTTCAAATGTCCCGCAGGATGAAATGTGGACTTGGTCGTTGTTTCAAGGGTTTCTTAGTGCTGCCAATCGCTGCTCAAGCCCATGAATAGCCGAACTACAGGGAGAAACCAAAATATCAGTAAGCAAAGGACAGAACGAATTTGTTTTGATTTGTGCTTTTGCTTTCCCCCCTTCTATTATAAACATTCATCTCATACTATCTATTGCACAGTTAGACCACTCATGTCCTCAAGGATCTGGTTCTGAACCATTCCCTGAAGAGTGGCGTCTAATGGTCAAGCAATAAATTGGTTTCACATGCAATTTGTTTTCCCCTTCCCCATAAAGAAAATACTCCAGCGTGAGAAGGAAAATACCTGCTAGTGGCTTCTGTATTCTTCCCTGCAATTTTACCTTTCGGTGCTGAAGATAACTGCCAATTTGAATTTACATCAGAATTACACATAAAAGTGATGATGAACGATGGAAAGTAAGGTCTGCATGAATCCCAAATAACACTAACCTGTGAGGCAATGTCGACACCAATTTCATCTAGCACCTGCCAACAGAGTAAGAAAGAAGAACTTATCAACAGTGTCCAGTTACAGAGTTCAACAAGCAGTAACTAGTGTTACTGTGCATATCAAAGTTTATAAACTATTAGGCAACAACACTTCAGTCCCTTTATTTTTTGTATTTTTACCACCCAAAACTATATATTTGATAATTCACGGCACCCGTTAGGGATTATATTATGGAAACATGATTACTTCAATGCCGACAAAGGAGGTACCTGATTTGTAAGATCATCAGTCTCCTCTTCAGCCTCATCATCATCCAAGGCATCGTCTATGGCGTCCGACATCATCTCAGACTGCAGAGACAAGCAGAGCCCAATAAGGAGCAGCAATGTGCAAGACAGAAAACTAGAACTGAGTTAAACAACTGAAATATTTTAAAGGAGTGACTTTATCTTACAGTCATATCCATATGTGCTGATTGCTTTTGAAATTCCTGCATAACCTTCAATTGCTTTGCAGGGGCCATTTGCTGCAAATAAAGATAACACTATTGAGATTCCTAGGACTACATCATGATACATGCAATTTTACATTATAATTGAGTCTCTGATTGTTGTCAGCAGAACTGCTGTCAAATCAATGCTTATAACCTTATTCATAGCTGCCATTGCTTTAGTGGCACCTTTCAACCCAACAGCAACTGAAGACTGGGCATGCATTGCCTGCAAAAGTATAAAAAACATAACTATGAGCATATTGTACACGCGACAAGGAGAAACCCCAACCCTACCTACACTTATTTTTCACCAAAATGGCAGGCAAGCACACACAGTCATTCATTTGCAGCATACCTGTGTATGAGTTGCTATGCCTCTCATTTGAGCTCGACTACCTTGTAGATTAGCAATCTGCTGCCTGAGCCTGATTAGCTGCCGCGCTAGGATTTTTGTAGCTGCCTGCATAGTTCCAACAGAAAAAGGGAAAAAAATGATACGTTAGAATTGAAACAAAGTAAATATGCCAAGAAACAGTAGGGTAGGAAAGGTTGTGTTCTTAGAAGATGGGGCCTAAGGAAGATAAAACTGGGGGAAAAGGAGAGAGGTAATGAAGGCTCCTTTCAATTTGTGTAGGCTCATACCATTCATGGTAGTTGCTGGTCAAAAATCAAAGCAATATATTACCTAATAAAGACCACTGGGTAGTTCTAAAGCTAACTGTACATTGAATCATAAATAGGGAAGTACGAAAAAATATTCCCAATGGAGCAAAAAATGAATGCTGTTAAGGAGCAAACCTCATTCCCTGTCTTAGCTGTCCTTTTTATCTCAGCAACAAGCTTCTTTTCCTGCCACGACGAATAAAATCCATTAGACCTCACGGCAAAATTTCAGAAAGGAGATCACCATTTGGAAAAAAAGTCGAGCAACATACTTCTGATTGCAGGGATCCAATTTCTTTCTCTATACCTGAAACCATGGTAAAAACCCAGAATAAACATCAATGCAACTAAGAAAAGAAGTCCACCCACCAAATCTAGAAGTGTACAGTAATGGGAGGTAGTTTGGTTGTCTCACTACAGAATCCATACTTTACCCTAATTACATAAACAACGCATCACATCCAACTGATTACTAGGTAATAAAATGTGCCATCCGCTAATATGATTACTAGGTCCTACAATGACTAAACCGGTCCAACTGATTATTGTCGAAGAATAACAATCCAGATACCACTTGTATGTCAAAATGTCAGATACATGGTATTCATTTATAAAATTTAAAAAATGGAATGCGAAAACTATAAACTTGTAGAAATAGAGAATCTACCTCTCGTAGCTTGCTGCATTTCCCTCTTACTCTCCCGAAGCGCCTCTGCAAATCCGCAAGAAAATAATTCAAACTCACAGGCGAAAAAGAAAAAGAGAGAGAAGCCACACCAGGTAAATCTCGCGAGTCAACTCAACCCATTATTAAATCACATACAATCAGAGCAGGAGTCCAGACACCGAGGACAAACATTAAAAAAAAATCGGAAAACAAAAGAATTTGTAAAAACAAGAAAACAAAACTTGCATATGATGAAGATGACAATCGAACCTTTGGGGTTTGGTTTTTTGCTGAAGATGTTCATTTCTACTTTCTGGGTTTCCGTTGATTTCTGTTGATTTGGTTGCTTCAGCTGGAAATTGGAAGGAATTGCGAAAGCAAAGAGATTGGAGTCAGTCGGCTCTGCTGAAGTTTCTTGACGTTGTTGCTGTTGTGGAGGTCGAGAGAGGGACTTTGTTTTTTGTTTCTTGGTTTTGATGGAATCGAACTGGTAAGAAAGTGGGCCGAGATTTTCCGGATGCTTTAGCGCGTTTTTGATCTTGTGTTCGTTAGTTAAATAAATCATCGTCATCACATTAGGGGCCTGGCCGTAAATACCTAATATCTTGGGGGTATTCATGCAGTTTTGGACTTCATAAGAGAATCTAACTTTTCTAATGGATTATAATTTAACAAGAAATAGCCCATACAACCGCTGGGCCTACAAGTGGGCTTTGAACCGTACAATTATACGTATAGACACTTTGTAAAAGGAAAGAGAGAAACAAAAACCCCTTCGCTCTAAGCTGAAGCCATCATCCACTGCGCCTCATTTTTTTTTTGTAATTTATCTGCCTCCATTTCTTGTAATTTAAACAAACCATTCGCTCCCCCCTCCTTTCCTGTTCTTACTTCGCTTTCTCCCTTCTCCAAAATTCTCTCCCTCTTGCTGCCGGATATTGACTTCTCTCTACGCTTTCTCCATCGTTTAAATTTTCCACCCAGTGCTTCTTTTACAAAGTTATTATACGGTGCCGTCTGTGTTGTCAATTCCTTTTGTCAGGGTCTATGCTGTATTTCCGCTGAGCATTTGGAGCCAAAACGAGGTTTATTGTGGATTGTTGGGATTCTTTTTTTGATTGGAACGCAGGTTTTGGATTTCAATTGCAGCGATAACGCTGCTGTGTGTGATTTCTCTTCGGGAATTAGGGTTTAGTAGCTGATTTCTTCGTTGGTAGAGAAGAATGGATGTTGAAATGGTAAGCGGCGGGGAAGTTAGTTGCTTGGACCCTGAACTGTTGCAGCTTTCCGAGGTGTCTCCATTTCTGCTCAAAGCCAATCCTCATCTTGCCGAGGAATTATTCTCCCAGTGGCTATCACTCCCGCACACCGTTGGACTGGTACCTTTATTCTTTCCATACCTTTCAAACTCCTTTAAATAATTAATTTGGTATCTTTCTGGCTACTTAGCACGCGCAAGTAAATAAAATTGGGCAGTCAGCTTCAAAAGAAGAAAATTACGACCATCTTAATGGAATTCGTATATGGGTAGGGTGGTGGTTGTTTCATGGATTGATATTTTGTTTTGACTTCTGATTGCAGGTGAAATCTTTAATTGAGAATGCTAAGGCTGGTAACCCTATTTCTGTTTCTGCTAATGCGACTGCTGGTTGCAACAGTCCGTTGCCTTCCATGTTTCCCGCTGGCAGTGCCCCTCCTCTCTCACCAAGAAGTGCATCTGGTTCTCCACGTGTGTCTAAACAGAAAACTAGTCCCTCTTCTTTGGGTTCTCTATTAAAATTTGTGAGAGAGCAAGTGCCAGAAGTTATACCTCAGGTTTCAGTTGCCTCTGACAGCTTCTCTTGTGATATACTTTGCAACTGAGGTTCAGTTGTTAAATTGAAAAACTTTTATTCCTCATGAATCATCAAGGCTGAAGTATTTTAGTCTGAACAGAGTTTTATGTGCTCTTGTGGTTGCAGTTTTATTTTCAAAATGGTCCTCCAGTAGCAAATGCATTAAAAGACCAATGCCTGGCCAGGATTAACCACCTGTTTGACAATCATAATGATGGATTGCTAATAGATGGTCAGTACGGCTACCACTTTCCTCATTCAATTTGGTTTCCTTTTCTTTCACATTTCTTGCAGTACCAAGATAATCAATAAATAATTAATATATTGCCTCTAATATGGTTTGAGTTTCTTCTGTTGTCATGCAGCATTCAAAGCTGTTACGAAAGGTGTTTGCAATTTACCATCATTCTTATCCACTGCACTTTTTAGGAAGATTGATGTTGACTGCCGTGATATAGTGACAAGGTAGGCCTAGCATTTCATTTCGCTAATATATCTGAACTTGCTTGCCTTTCCATTTATTTTGCTATAATATTTTGTATGCCATACACCACTGCTGTGCAATATAATTGTGTTTTTGTTTCTCCTTAATTTCGTTTTTAAAAAGAAATGCCTATCTTAGATTCTGCTATTTTTATAAATGGGCCTGGATTAAGTCTTCTATCTATTTCTGTGTCATTCACATTGAGTCATTTTACGTCATTATTGCCCATATAGCGACTGTGATTTTTAATGAGTATGGGTTTGGGAATAAAAAACTTTGAGGGTACATGTTCCTTTACTTGAGTGGAATCATGGAGTTCGGTTATTGCCTAATCACTATTTGTCGCTAGGTAGTTAACTAATCAAGCATTTTTGTTGAATGATATTATGTCATATTGCTAACTGTCCTAAGTGATGTTGCTTGTTTCAGGGATGCGTTCATTAAATATTGGGTGGACAGCAATTTGCTGACAATGGACATAGAAACTCAAGTATTTAATATTCTAAAGGAGCCCAACTGCAAATACCTTACTCGGGTGTGTCTCTGTTAGCATAATTTTTTACCTTTTTTAATGGGAGTGACCCCGCGCCCCTTCTCCTTCTCTTCCCCTCCCCCCTTTTCTTGCTTTACATCTTGTGCATGAATGGAATTGTATGGCTTCCTGGTATTTGCTGGTGGAATTATAACAATTTTCTAATTTTTGGTTGTATGCAGACTGATTTCAAACCTGTTCTTCGAGAACTTTTGGCAACACATCCAGGGCTGGAATTCTTGCAGAACACACCTGAATTTCAAGAAAGATATGGTATGTAATTATCAACTAGTATGTGATTTTAGCTCTGTGGTTACCCATCACAAGATAGATTTGGTGGTATGTACAGCCATTAGTTGTTCCTTTCATGCAAATCTCAATTGTTACTACCCACCCCTCTTCAAATTCCTGCTGAAGTTCTTGAATTAGTTTGTATCATTGGTCTTTATTGTTATACAGTGGATGTGTGCAAGAGATGCACCATGCACAGATTTCATGAATGATCTGAAGCAAGATTTCAGGATGTTGGATAGATGGATCCGCTTGTATAATTCACCTTGTACCTGGTGTATCTTTTTTGATGCTGTCCCATTGTTCATAGTTGTGCTTACTGCTTACGTATAGTTAATATTTCTGTTGCTGATATTGACGAATACAATTTTTTGTGGTACAAACCAGCTGAAACTGTCATATACAGGATATTTTACTACATCAATAGATCAGGAAATGGGCGTCTTACCCTCAGGGAGCTAAAGCGTGGCAATCTTATTGATGCCATGCAACATGCAGATGTGGAAGAGGACATCAACAAAGTTCTAAGGTTCGTGCTCCAGGAGATTCTTTTTCAGGAGTATTATGTTAGGAATTGTACCACAGAGATCCTACCTGAATAAGAATCGGATAAGTGGACATATTTCTTCTTTAGTTGCTAAAACTGTATGTTTTTCCGTATTCTTATTTGCTTATGTGCATAAAATGTAGGCATGTGAATGATTTGAAAGGCAATTAATTTGAAGAAACTTGACTCTGCATTAGGTGCACCAATATTTCAATTTTGTATCTGAAACTTGTTTTGCTACACTTAAATGGGATAATGTGTCAGAATTTTGTTATTTGATGGTTCAATGATAATATAGATTGACTAGGATTGTCAGTTTATTGAATTAGTGCATCAAATTAAACTGGCGCCTGTGTGAATTTCTTTTCCTTCATTTTAGGTACTTCTCGTATGAACATTTCTATGTTGTGTACTGCAAATTTTGGGAGTTGGATATGGACCATGATTTCTTGATAGACAGAGATGATCTCATCAGATATGGTAATCATGCCCTTACCTACAGGATTGTTGATAGAATCTTTTCACAGGTTGGTTGAAACAGCATGACTTCCTTTTTTTCATGTTTGAACCAAAGCCCCCTTGAATTCCAATTGTCATAGGTATTCTGCTAAATAAGATGTCCCCTTTCTCTATTTCTGAGGTTCAATTCTGTTGCAGGTGCCAAGGAAGTTTACTAGCACCATTGAAGGGAAGATGGGTTATGAAGATTTTGTATACTTTATGCTCTCAGAAGAGGATAAATCATCTGAACCTAGTCTTGAATATTGGTATACTATTTACTTTGTTTACTTATATTTCGCCCCCCTCATTGAGAATATTTAAAAGGATAAATAGATTATATAGCAGAGAGACCAAAAACAATATATTCTGGAAATTTAGGTTAATTACAAACAAGGGCAATGCACCATTCCAGACCTTTTCAGGTCAGGAGGAGGAGGGAGAGGGGGGAGTGAAAATGAGCCAGATTGTTTGCATTTTCATTCGTTTCTCATTGTATCAGCTGTGTCTCATCTTATGAAGTTTTATCTACAGGTTCAATTGCTTAGACTTAGATGGAAACGGTGTGTTAACTCCCAATGAATTGCAATTTTTCTATGAAGAGCAGCTGCATCGTATGGAATGCATAGCCCAGGAACCTGTGCTATTTGAAGATATATTGTGTCAAATAGTAGACATGATTGCACCTAAGGTCAAAGCTTTTCTTCTTTCTGTTACTTCAGATTTCAGTTATGTGTTCTATTTCTTTTACAGTGTCATGATTTTATTTGCAGAGGGAAGATTGTATTACTTTGCGCGACTTGAAAACATGCAAACTTTCAGGGAATGTTTTCAACATGCTTTTCAATCTTAATAAGTTCATGGCCTTTGAAAGTCGCGATCCTTTTCTTATCCGCCAGGTATATTGAGCATTTTACTGGTATTCTATGTTTATAAGAAAATGGCATAGGTTAGTCCTGCACTGATTTGATACTCTTTGGTCTGAGAAGGAGCGTGAGAATCCAGCTTTGACTGAATGGGATCGCTTTGCACATAGAGAGTACATCAGGCTTTCAATGGAGGAAGATGTTGAGGGTTTTTCAAATGGGAGTGCAGAAGTTTGGGATGAATCACTTGAGGCTCCTTTTTGAGTCAGTTGGGTTAGGTTCGTTTGGATCCAGAACTTCACTTGCTTTTAGCTTTTATTTTTTGAAATTACAGTGTATCCTGCCTTTTCAAATTGCACCCTTAACTAACGAAATTTGGTTTTATGTTCTGCCCTTGCAGCTTCTCGTAAAACTTCATAATCCTTTTCTTGAGCTCTCAAGGAAGACTTGATACTGCGATGTACGCGAATGAAACTCATCAAAACCTGTACTGCTGGTAATGCATTTTTCAAGCTTGGTGATGATGTTGATGTATGTAGGGCCATGCCAAAGCATACTTGCTTTTGCACAGTTCAATTAAGCTGCAGCCCAGAGAGTTCCACATTTGACAATTACAGGAATGCCAGTTGGGGCACAAGCTGCCGTCTGGTGATAAATCGTCACCGGTTAACAGAACTTCACCGTTCTATTTGGAAACCCGAAAGTCGGCTCGATTCTGGTTCATTGTACACCTGTTAAACTGAAAGAAACTGGTATAGTTGTGTCATGTACATTTTGTAATGTCTTTCATGGTTAGGTGACCGCTTCTTGGGGTTCTTTCCCCTTCCTCGTCAATTTTGTTTGGTACGCTTATGGAAGTTCTCTTTAGTTCTTTTCAGTTTCAAGATGAAAAATGTACGTTCGACTTTCCTGCAAAACACCCATCTTTATCCGTGAAACACATCCTTTTTTGTTGCTTGGGCTATGTTTCTAATATGATGCAAGCCCACTTACTATAAGATCAACGGACGGTTAAATGTTGGTGTAAGATGAGCTTCCTTAAAAATTCTGTTAGAGATGTCCTGCGAATCCCCTGCGGCAAACCCAACTGAGCTGGAGCGAGAGTCACAGAAATGCCGTGCAGGTAGGCTACCAGCTTTAAAAACTTTTTGAATATAAATTAAACAGTTCTGGAAGCGTCTTCAGATGTGAAATAAGGCTAAAGGCTACCATCTTTAATCACCTTCATAGTTTTGACAAAAATCTTTCTAAAACGAAAGATATACGGCAAAAATAACATGATTAGTAGAGGGTTTAGTAGAAATTTAGAAAACCAATAAAATCAAGGAGTGTCCGTAAAAGTACTTCTCCACCCCATATATCTTGGGAAGTTCACTAACGATAATAGGTTTCCGGTCAATTACAAGAACAAAACTGCAAAAACTTAAGACTAGAATACCACGGATAAGCATTCTTTTGCAAAAAGATTGAAACATCCAAATGTAAACAAATCCTAAGCTGCTGCCTTCTTGAGTTGAGCAAGCTCCTGTCTGACAATTCCTGCTTTCTGTAAAATACAGATGCAAGCTTTCAGTTTATAATGGTCAAGGGTTCGCAGCATTCACAATCACTACAATCACATATGCAAGGCAATAACATAAGGTGGTGCAGTCATGCTAAATGCAAAACATATGCAAGGAGAAAACTAAGCAAATGCATTGCTTATGCCCAGTACATTACAGTCACATGTATCAAATGCTGTCTAGTTTATAGTGTAGTTCAGGGAGATGCTCGGTTCAAAGTTTGAACTTAAAACCTAAACGGTTTGACTCCTCGGGTAATAGGGGGTGCAGAAACAATGGTGATGGATGCAAAATCCTTACAGATGGATGCAAAATCCTTACAGGCAGATAACAAAAGAAGGAAATGCAGTGTTGATTGTAAGGCTTGTTAGCTTTGCATAAAGAGAAAATGGAAGCACTTCTCATGAAACAGCAGTATTAACTAAAAATCTAAACGTGAGCCTTATTTGAGCATCTTTGTGTGTCATTCAGCAATCTAGATTGACAATAAAACAAGTATACAGAAAAATAACAGCACTGGATGAACTTCATACCTTGATTTTAGCCAGCATGAGCTTGAACCGATCAAAATCATTAAGAGCAGCCCTCCTCTCCTTGACAATGAGCTTCCTGCCCCAAGAACTGCTCTCCCACTTGTTCTTCACATCTGCAGACAAAACATAAATAGTTCAAGCTCATAGCTAATAAACTGGGCCAACAGAACTTCAAAGCTCAACACTAACCAGCCTTCTCCATAGCTTCAATTAGAGTTTTCTTCTTAGGAACCCTTTTGATATCAATCTTAATATCAGTAAGTGAGAGCCTCTTGAAGTTCATCTGACTCCTCACCATATCAGGAGCATCAACCAAAGCCTATGGTAAAAACAACAAATAATACTAAATCAACCAACTACAAATTACAAACACGAAACTGTCTATGAACTCATTTCACCAATTCAATTCGGTACAAAAGAAATAGAATTACCCTGTTTTGATCGATGACATCGACGATAACAACAAGCCTTCCGTACTCTTTTCCGTAGTTGATGAGGGCCACCCTCCCTATCTCGACGTACCTCTTGAACACCTACAGAAGGTATAATTACAAATATATCAGAATCCATAGATGAATGAAGAATGTAAGAAATTATGGGTGGGAAGTAGTAGAGAGATTTGTGTTCATCTTCGTACCATTTTTTGAGCAGATCTGTGTTGGAGTCGAAGTGGAGAGCAGCGGCGACGATGAGCTTGTGAGAGGTAGAAGAGACGAGTGAGGTTTTGTGGAGTTAAGAAATATAGTACTAGGGTTTACGATTTTGGTTTGTCTATTATCTGGGCCGGGCTTTACAGTAGTAAGATTTATTATGTGGCCCTCTGATTATTGGGCCTCGCTCTGTCGAGAACGATGAATTGTGAATTTGGTTGGACCCGTTGTAATCTTCAATATTCTAATTCTCAGCAAAATGCCCTTTTTCACTTAAATTTCATAATAATTAGTAATTTGGGTGATAGTAGGGTGGCACGGACGGACGTTCATGGACCATTCTCATTTTGTCCAATAAATAAACTGGATAGACTAGTCTAAGCCCATTTAATAAACGGATGGACAAGATCCGTCCATCTAAATTAGCCGGGTTTGGACGGGTTCCCGTCCAATAATAATTTTTTTCTGGGAATTATTATTTATTTTTAAATCATTTTTTTCCAAAAATAAGAGTTTTTTTTATTGAAAAAATATTTTTAAAAAAATAAATAAATAATAAACGGACAGGCGGGAACCCGTCGGGTTTGTCCCGTCTGTCCATGTATATAGCGGAACGGGTTTGACCCGACCCGTTTATTAAATGGGACAAAAAATATTATCCATATCCTATCTAAATTTAGACGGACGGGTTGGGCATATGGACGCCCGTCCATTTTGCCACCCCTACGTGATACTATAAATTTCAACTTCAAGTGTTTGTTTGGAAATCATGAAGATAGTTGGGAACCTATTGTATTAGTGGCACAAAAATTCATGTATTTTGTGACCCTCAATTTTTAACTGTTAATTATGTGATTTATATATGTTTTAACGCCAAACGTTAATTGGATTTGTAAAAATGTCAAATATATGAATAAGGGTAAGCAGGCGGGTATATATAAATAAGCTAGTTAACGGGTTAGACGAGTTTATCTGGTTTAATAAAACTAAATCCTATATTCATGTTGGTCCATATAATTAAGCGGATGACGAGTATGGGTAAACAGATTAAGGAACTTAATAGAAAAATAAAATGTATCAAAGATAAACATACACAAGAAATATAAATACGCAAAATTTTATAATTTACAACTGGGCCGATAACAATTTTAATTTGTAGGGTTGTGTTTAGACCTGGACACTAGGATGGGCCGGCCCACATTGACATGACCCATCCCACGGCCCAGTAGGTTTGGGCTGGGCATGGATTTTTATTTTCTAACCCAAGCCGAGCCAACTTATCATATAAGCCCAAGTCTAATAATCAATTTGTAGCCTAGCCTAATTGCAAAGCCTTACATGTGTGGCTGAACATTAATTTTTGTCTAAAATGTGAACTTAGAACTTCATTTTATTCTTATTTGATTATATTTTGGGTTAGTTGTACATGTAATTGAAGTTAAGATATGATATGTTCTACATTACAAGACATGAAAGTTAGATTTAATCATTTAAACCACTTGAAATTTGGTTCTTTGAATCTGTATATGCTTTTTTTTATAAAATAAACCTGCAAATTTTATATGTAAATGTCCTGATAATAAGTTAGCAGCCACACACCACCAACGAGCATGTAAATTAGTTGTTTTTTATATTCAAACTTTGTTATTATATATTATGATTGTGGTGTTTGAATTTTGAATTATGTCAATTGTATTTTTTAAGTTTGTTTATATATTAAATTGTCTCGTGGAAGTTTGTAGGAAGATTTTAAAAAAAAGTTATAATTAAGAAAAATATTATAAAATTATAATTTTTTACGATTTAATATTCCAATTTTACCGTGAGTTTTTGTGTCGTGGTTATCAATAAAAAAATTTAAAAAGTTCAAAACTCTTACATTTTATCTGTCGAGAATCGAGATAAATTCTCACGTTTGGTAATTTTAATTGCTGACTATTTCAAACTCAAACCTAAAAGAATCTCGAGGAGCGATAAGGCTCTTTCTCGTACATTTTAATACAAATGCATAGGTAATGCTAAATATTTTTGAATTCATAAATTCAAACAAGTGAGTTTTTATATTCTTGGTAGCCATAATATAAACAAGTTGCCAAAATAGTGAAGGAAATAAAACACTACCCTAGATTTTACAATTGAATTAACCGTCCCTACTGTTCTTCTTTTTTTCTTTACTAAGAAGCCCCTAAACCATAATAATCTCATTAATTAAACCAATAATTAATCAGTAATAACAATTAAAAAAATCCGAATTTGAAGGAGTATGCTCAGTTTTGTTGAAATCAAAATTTCAAAACCCGATGCGATTTTCTTGTCTTTCCAATTCCAGAGAAAAAGATGATAAAATGAAAAGTCAGACTCATGTTGAAGCTTCCTTCTTTTATTCCCGACTCATCTTATCTTCCACTTTGCCTATCAATAATTGGTTCTTTTTTTGTTTTTTAATCCGTTTGCGTTGTTGGGTCATCGCTGGCAATAGATTCGTCTCGATTTAGAGAAAGGTATAAACCAAAATGGTAATAGTGTTTGTTGAATATTATATCACCATGTGCAAACATCCAACCTTTCCAACTCACCTTCTCCTTTAGCATCTTCCAGCTCCTCCAAACATGAATGCACATTCTCCTCCAGCAATGTTCCACTAGTATATGTTAGGATTAATTAATACTAGGATATACTTTGTATTTGTGTATAAATAGGTGTGTGTTATCACTTGTAAAATCAAGCAATCTAATACAATTCTCTTATCTCCTATTGCTTCAGAGTTTTTAACATGGTAGCGGAGCTAGTCTCCTAAAACCATTTCGTTAAAATTTTCCGGCGAAATTTCAATTTCGTTCTTCCGCTGCAAACCTCCGTAAAATTCGACACACACACCACCAACATCTACATTATCTTCCGACGAACCGATCTGGAATCTTTCGTCGTAAAACACCGCCGGATTCATGCTCACGCGCCGCCACGCGCCGCCGCCGTTGCTCAAACTTCGATCTACTGTAAATTGAAGTTTACAGTCACTTCGGCCGCCCCTTCCACGACACACGCCACCCTAGCGTGCTCTACGAAGGACCATATAGTCTCCGGACAAACTTTCAGCCAATTCCGACTCCTCACGCGCCAACACGCGCCAACACGCGCCGCTCCTCAAGCGCCCACGCGCCAGTCGTCTTCTCAGGCAAGTTTCCAACGCGATCTGCCACGTGTCATCCTGTTATTTCGCCACGTGTCAGCCTGTCATTGTCCACCTGCCCGCTTACGTGGATCCTCTCATCCTCTGCCACGTGTCCGTTTTCTACGGGTCCACGTGTCGCCTTATGATTCGGGCACGTGTCGTTTCTTTATCAGTCCACTTTTGACACGTGTCCTCTCCTTACTGGTCCACGTGGCACAGTCTGATTTGTCCACACGTTCCCCACGTGTCATTGCTTCATTGATCCACGTGGCCTTCTTTGATTCGTCCACGTGTATCCTTCTGGTTTGTCTTCAGAGTTGACCTTGACTTTCCGGTTCAACTCCTTTACCCGCCCGGTTCACCCGATTTTATTCCGGTTTTGTTGACTCAAAGACCGGTTCCCAAGGTTTTCGAGGGTGCTCTATCTGATTTTGGGGTCAGTTTTTATCAAATCAGCTTCGAATTATTTGGTTCAACTCTCTTCTCAACCGGTCACTTGCCCTTCCTTCCGGTTCGTGCCCTTGTACTTGAGATTCCTTTCACCATGGCTCAAGAGAATGTTACCCAACCTATTTCCACCACTCTTGACGGTTCTAACTACACCTTATGGCTTCAAGACATGCGTAATTTTCTCAAAGGGCGTAAACTTTGGCGTTATGTCACTGGTGACATTAAAGAACCCACCGTGAAAGAGAAAGAGGAAGAGAGTTCTTTCCAGTCCAGACTTGAGGAGTGGGACAGCAACAATCATAAAATCATTGCTTGGGTTGGTAACACCTCCGTTCGCTCCATTCGCCAACAATTTGGTCGTTTCGACACGGCTAAAGAGGTATTTGATTTTCTGGCCACCCGATATTCTGCTACTAATGTTGCCTCTCGCTTACAATATCTCAATACTTTGCATGATATGCGACAAGAACCTGGTCAATCAATTTCTGATTTTTATTCAGCAATATCTTATCTATGGGATCAATTAGCTCTATCAGAACCAAAATGGTTATGCACTGGGGATGCTCAACTCTTTTATGAGTATCGTGATGCGCTGCGTCTCTATCAGTTTGTTATGGCAATTCATAGTGATTATGAACATGTCAAGACTAATCTACTCCATCGTGATCCATTACCATCTGTGGATAAAGCCGTTACTGAGCTCATTGCCGAAGAAACCTGTCGCACATCCTCTCGCGCCTCTAAACAGTCTGTCCTTGCCACCACATCCACACCACCAAATAAACCACACAACAATTCTGACACTTCCTGTAGGTATTGCAAGAAACCGGGTCACACAATCAACAAGTGTTGGGCATTGCAAAGGAAACGTGAACAAGGCACCAGTCAATCCAGAAATACACCCTCATCGTCTCGTCAATTCTCTCGACCATATGCCGCTGTAACTGATAGTGCCGCTCCAACCAGTTCACCAGACCCCCCACCAAATCTTACTCCCAATGATGTCGAAACAATTGTCGCTCGTGCACTCTCTCTTGAACGGAATCAACATACCGTCCTCTCCACCACATCAGGTAATACTTCTTGGTTATTTGATTCTGCTTGTTGCAATCACATGACACCTGACCCATCATATTTCTCCTCCAAGATATTAACGTCTACAACACCACCAATTCACACTGCCGATGGCTCACTTATGAATATTACCCATATTGGATCTGTTCATACACCACATCTTGCTATTTCTAACACATATCATGTTCCTAAGTTATCTGTGAACCTCTTATCTGTTGGTCAAATCTGTGATATGGGATTTAATGTTTTGTTCTCACCAAGTGGTGTGACTGTGCAGGACTCTGTAACCAACAAGATAGTTGGGACAGGCACTAAGATAGGACGTCTATTTGAACTGTCATCACTTCATCTTCCTTACAGTTCCTCCACTGCTGCTGCCACCACATCTAGTGCATCTATTCCTTTAAATATTTGGCACTCTTGCCTCGGTCATGTTTCTAAGAATAAACTTAAACATTTGTCTCATGTTGGTGTTTTGGGAACTGTTCCTAAAACTGATTTTGATTGTCTTTCTTGCCAACTCGGAAAACAACCCGCTCTCTCTTTCAATAAAAATGATAAAATTGCTGATGCTCCCTTTGATTTAGTGCATTCTGATGTTTGGGGACCTTCCCCTATTTCCACCATGGGAGGATCTCGATATTTTGTTACTTTTATTGATGATTTTTCTCGATACACTTGGCTATATTTGATGAAAAACAGATCTGAATTACTTGGTATTTATCGTGAATTTTCTACCATGATTAAAACACAATTTTCATGTCACATTAAAGTTTTCAGATCTGACAATGCCCTTGAGTACACACAACGTGCTTTTCTTGATATTTTGAAACAGGATGGCACCATTCCTCAATACTCTTGTCCAGGCACCTCACAACAAAATGGCCGAGCAGAACGTAAGCATAGACATATTCTTGACACAGTTCGAACTTTACTCATTGATGCCTCCATCCCTGAACAATTCTGGGGAGAAGCAGCTCTTACAGCTGTTTACACAATCAACAGAGTACCTTCCATTGTTCTTCAGAATCACACACCCTTTGAAAAACTATTTGGTAAACTTCCCTCTTACTCCAATCTCAGAATTTTTGGCTGTGCATGTTTTGTCCTTCTTCAAAAACATGAACACAATAAACTTGAACCCCGATCAAGATTATGTTGCTTTATTGGATATGGTCTTGATCACAAAGGTTACCGTTGTTATGATCCTGTTAGTCGACGCCTTCGGGTATCTCGACATGTGATTTTTTGGGAAAACAAATATTTTTCAAAAATCTCTTCATTTCAACTTTCTGTGGATCTTCACAATCAATTTTTTACTAATCCTTCTATTGAGCTTTTTCCAGGAGAGTTGAGTGGAGAAAATGATATCAGTGAGGAAAACAGCTTGCATGAAAACAGAGAGCATGCAGAGGGTGAGCGAAACAATGATATCAGTGAGGAAAACAGCTTGCATGATAATAGAGAGCATGCAGAGGGTGAGCGAATCAATTTGAGAATTCAACCACACAGTGAGGTACAAATTCCACCGAGTGATCCTTCCATCCAACCACACAGTGAGGTACAAATTCTACCGAGTGATCCTTCCATCCAACCACATAGTGAGGTACAAACTATCAATACTGAAAATGTTCCTTCAACTTCCCGTTACCCCTCTAGAAATCGTGTTCTCCCTACTAAACTTGGTGACTTTCATCTTTACTATGCCTTGGCTACCTTACATGAACCAAATTCTTTTCGTGAGGCATCTTCTAACCCACTTTGGCAGAAAGCAATGAAGGAAGAATTAGATGCATTACAGGACAATGACACATGGGAAGTTGTTGATCTCCCAGAAAGAAAATCGAAAGTGGGATGCAAATGGGTATACAAAATCAAGACCAAATCTGATGGGAATCTTGAACGATACAAAGCAAGATTAGTAGCAAAATGATATACACAAGAATATGGAATCGACTATGAAGAAACATTTGCTCCAGTTGCTCGCATCACCACCGTCCGTACCCTCATTGCAGTTGCAGCTTCTCTCAAATGGTCTCTCTCCCAAATGGATGTCAAAAATGCTTTCCTGAATGGAGATCTTGAAGAAGAAGTCTATATGCAGCCTCCACCCGGTTCAAATATCCCTCCCAACAAAGTTTGCAAACTTCGAAAAGCCTTATATGGTCTTAAACAAGCTCCCCGAGCTTGGTTCTCAAAATTCAGCAACGTCATTCAATCTCTTGGCTTCACATCTAGTCCTCATGACTCGTCCTTATTCAAGAAAACGTCTGACCAAGGTACCATCATTCTACTTCTATACGTGGATGACATGATAATCACTGGGGATGATCTCTCTGGCATTCAAACACTTAAAAACTCCCTCAGTCAACAATTTGAGATGAAAGATCTAGGTAAACTGAGTTATTTTCTTGGGATTGAGGTCACAAAATGCACCGATGGTTATTACTTATCTCAAGCAAAATATGCATCTGATCTTTTATCTCGAGCTAGCATTTCCGATAGCAAAATTGCAGATACTCCTCTTGAGCTTAACATCAAACTTCGACCGAATGATGGAGAACTCCTCTCTGATTCCACCCTCTACCGTCAACTTGTTGGCAGCCTGATCTACCTCACCGTGACTCGTCCAGACATTTCCTATGCCGTGCATCTTGTCAGTCAATTCATGGCCGCTCCTCGTTCTGTTCACTTCGCCGCTGTTCTTCGGATTCTACGCTACATCAAAGGCACCATCTTCCATGGTCTTCATTTTTCATCACACTCTCCGTTACAGTTGTATGCTTATTCTGATGCTGATTGGGCAGGAGATCCAACTGACAGACGATCAACCACTGGGTACTGTTTCTTCCTTGGTAATTCTCTCATATCCTGGCGCAGTAAGAAACAAACGGTTGTTGCTCGTTCTAGCACTGAAGCCGAATATCGAGCACTTGCAGATACCACATCACAGTTGATTTGGCTACGATGGCTTCTAGCTGACATGGGAGTTCCTCAAACTCAAACTCAAACAACTCCTCTCTATTGTGATAGCAGAAGTGCAGTCCAGATAGCTCACAATGATGTATTCCATGAGCGCACAAAACACATCGAAATTGACTGTCATTTTGTTCGACATCATCTTCAGCAAGGAATTCTTCAATTACAATCCACCTCCTCCATTGATCAAACAGCTGATATCTTCACCAAAAGTTTATCTACCCGCCGTTTTCAAGACCTCCTGATTAAACTCAACTTGTCATCAAAAATGCCACCTTGAGTTTAAGGGGGGATGTTGAATATTATATCACCATGTGCAAACATCCAACCTTTCCAACTCACCTTCTCCTTTAGCATCTTCCAGCTCCTCCAAACATGAATGCACATTCTCCTCCAGCAATGTTCCACTAGTATATGTTAGGATTAATTAATACTAGGATATACTTTGTATTTGTGTATAAATAGGTGTGTGTTATCACTTGTAAAATCAAGCAATCTAATACAATTCTCTTATCTCCTATTGCTTCAGAGTTTTTAACAGTGTTCTGCCGCATTAGTCCATCTTCCATTCTATTTCTACAGGAAATGCCATTTCAGTGAATAATTTTGAAATTTGGATGGGTGGTTTGATGGCAGGGGCAGGTAGACTCATGAAGAGACTCATCGGAGGAGGAGGGGAAGAGGTCACGTCTTTCTACCCAGTTAGACCCGAATGCGAAGCTGACGTCCCCAAGACCCGTTTCAAAACCCGGGTTGGTTCCCTTTCTGATATACCCGTTTTAGGTGGTCAGTGGGAAATGGAAATGTTTTTAGAGTGCATTCTTTGTTGTATTTTGAAGTGGCTAATTTTGTTGCAGGCAGGGAAAACGCTTAGTGAGAGAAGGTGGAATGCTGCGTTCTCTCCTGATGGTCATTTGGATATCGAATCAGTTCTTAGACGAATCCAACGAGGGGTATGCGCGTTCTCTCTTTTCTCAGTAATCTTGTTTGAATACTGGTGGTATATTATACTTCAATGTTAGTTTTGAACCTGGAGTCTAAGTGTTGATTCATATTGTTCTTGTATGGTAGATGCTGAGAATGATGGTCTAGGCACATACTTTCTTTTAGTATCTTTTGTTACTGCTTTGCGTTGCAGGTCTGTATTTTATCATTTATGTATTTTCTTGTTCTTATTCATCAATTATACCAGGGTGTTCACCCTCAAATTAAGGGGGCAGTATGGGAGATATTGTTAGGATGCTATGATCCAAATAGCACATACGAAGAACGGAATCAGCTCAGGCAGCACCGCAGGTAAATCAACTTTTCTATTGTGATTCCACATGGAGATAGAGTGAATTAACTTTCTAGCCAAAAGAGAAGGAAAAACGTTCACATTCTTCTTAACCCTCTTTGGTAATTTCCTGCATGACCTCATTAGAACATGATGTCGTTGGAGCTGTTATTGGTCAGAATTCATGTCATATGGTGGAACTTTAGATAACAAGTAATATACTTGGGATGGAAGCGGATACCCATAACTGCTTGAGACGTACACAACTAAGTATAGGCATATGCTTGGTCTGGCACATAACTCCCTGTTGAACTGTCTGACTTCTAAGTTTGTTGCCTTCTAAATTTGGTCCTTGGTTCTGACTTTGGAATCTCCAAGATGACCTAAAGTGGCTTCTATGTTTCCTCCAATGGCTTTTTGTTGACTTTATAATCCAGTTGTCCAATTGGCCAATACCTTCTTTCCCCTATTTTACCTTTGTTTTAGTTCTGATAATGATTCAGTTTATCACGTTGACAATGTAGGGATCAGTATAGCAGGTGGAAAACAGAATGTAAAAATATGGTTCCAATAATCGGTAGTGGAAAGTATATTATGTCACCTATAATCACTGGTGATGGCCAACCGATAATTGATTCATCAACCCACGATCATCAGGGATTGGGTGTAAAAAGTGCTGTTTCAGACGAGAGAGTGATCCAGTGGATGCTTGGTTTACATCAAATTGGTACGTATGTCAAGCTAGTGCAGAATCTCATTTTTTATGAAAATTCATTTTCTTCAGTTTTCGACAAAGTGCTTTTGACCTTAATACTTGTTAAATTCCAGCGAATGATCAGTAAATGCCTTCCACTGAAATATGAGAACCAAGTCAACTTATGCAGCCTTTAAATTGCAATAATTTTCTATTTTTATGAGTGCCCTTTGTCATGAAGTGTCTCGAAATGGGATACTTGATGCAAAGAATCAGTGCAGTGGTGCTGAAGTCTCGGTGTCTTAGATAGTGTCCATTAGGTTAACCTGAGTGTACTTACACTCATTGGCTTGCAGTTATGGCTTGATTGTGCTACTTTCCTCTCTTTTTTGAACAATTGACTGTGCTACTTTTGTTAACTTTTGTCTGTGCATAACATATCTAGTGAAACGTTTTGTTACAGGATTGGATGTTGCTCGCACAGATCAAGCACTCGTCTTCTATGAGAATCCAGCCAATCAGGCCAAACTGTGGGATATTCTTGCAGTGTATTCATGGGTAGATGGTGACCTTGTGTATGTCCAAGGTGATTACAGTGACCTGAATGATTTTACAATAAAAATTAAATGTTTGATGCTGAGTGATTTTGGGATTATTTTGTGAGCAGGGATGAATGACATTTGCTCTCCAATGGTAGTTCTTTTTGAAAATGAAGCAGATGCCTATTGGTGTTTTGAGCATGCAATGCGAAGACTGGTAAACAGTAATTGTTGCAATCATGGACCTGGTGGTCATCGTGCCACTAGATTTCTGTGTTTCCTGTTATTGCAGTTAATTTATGTTGGTGGTACTGGAAGATGATACAGGATAAACTAGTCTAAGTAATTAGTTTCAGTCATTGCCCCTCTTATTATCATTCCTCCCCCCTACAAACTGAATAAGTGCTGAAGTGTAACAACTATCATGTGACCCTGTGATCTGAATATCAGAATTTAATAAAGGTCCTTTCATGAGATATGCAGGGTTATGAACCTTCCGGACACTCAATTCTAGTCATGAGATATACAGAACTTTGAACTCTTTCCCAGTAAACTTCATGTCTGTTGAAATACATTGCTCATGTGACAAACTGCAATCAATATTTGGATCAGTCTTCTGTTCACTGATGCAGATTAGAAAATTTGTCTGTATGTAGACGTTGTGGCTCTATTTCATTTGTAACTGTGTGCAAGTTTTGTGTTAGAGTTTGTAAATAACTGGCTACCTGTTCTAATGTCCTGTCCTTGTAATTGCATCTGTAAAGGTGTAGTTATATAGTCCTTCTTTAATTTATAACAGAGGGAAAACTTCCGGTGCAGCGCAAACTCAATTGGGGTGCAGACTCAACTTGGCATACTTTCACAAGTAATTAAAACTGTTGATCCAAAGCTTCATCAACACTTAGGTATCTTATCCAGCTCCTAATGTTCCTTAACTATTTTGTCTAGCTATATTTGATTGGATGGCACTAGCAAGGCAAATAACAGCATAGAGCTCTCTGCACAAACATGTGTGTGCATGCATGTTCTTATACGTCCATAAACTAAAACTTTTTTTTTTGTTGGGCAGAGGAGGTAGATGGGGGAGAATATTTGTTCGCATTTCGCATGCTGATGGTGCTCTTCCGAAGAGAGTTCTCCTTTGTGGACGCATTGTACCTTTGGGAGGTAAGTTATTTTCTTACTAGAGATTCTCCTATTTCAGTTGTTTTCATGGTGAAAGTTATTTCAAGACAGTAAGATAGGTTGGTTTCAGCTGATGTGGGCCATGGAATACAACCCAAACTTATTTTCCTCATTTTCGGAGCCTGGATCTCCAAGTGAGAAGGGTGCTGCAGCAGCATTAAACAACAAACAGCTAAAGCAGTGTGGAAAGTTTCAGAGAAATTACGTGAAGACGGGATGTACAGACCAACATAACGCGCTTTCTGTCTTTCTCGTTGCGAGTGTCCTTCAGAACAAGAACAAGCAAATCTTAAGGGAGGTGAAGGGTCTCGATGATCTTGCTCAGGTCATCTCTCTCTTTGTGAATGCGTTATTTGTTGTAATTATGCGTATGGAATTGGACTTTTCATCCAAGGTACCTTTTTTTTCTTCCAGATATTGGGTGATACTACTGGGAATTTGGATGCTAGGAAGATATGCAATGAGGCATTGAAGATTCATAAGAAGTACCTAGCCAAGGTAGGGTTTAGTTACTTTTTTTTACTCATCATCTAATCAAATCAATTTGAGATTCGTAACGATTAGCTTGTGTCGTTCGCAGGCCAAAAAGGCGTAAACCTTGAGTGTCGCCGAACACATTCTTGTAATCCGAATATGATCAATCACTTTCGAATTCTTGTTGGGTTTTTCATTCCTTAGTTCAATATATCATTATTTGCTATGTAAAATCAAAGTACGTTTAAGATTTTTATTATATGAAATGAAATGATTCAGCAGACAGGAAGGGGTCTGCCACAATTTTGCAAATGACTAGTCCGCTCCTGCTTTTTGCTACCTACGGAAACATCCTTTCATCATGTATGAGCAGAGTTCACAAAACTCGATCTCATCAATTCTTTTTTCTTTTTTTAACGTGGGTGATCAATGAAAGTTGTCAATTCGAAAGGGAACAATGTTTAAAATTTACGCCTAAATTGCATCCATCGACGTCTTTTTTTTATCTCTCTCGATGTTCTTTTCACTCTTTTCGTAGGAAATTTTATTTTTCATTTATATAATTTTTTCCACGTGCTTGTTTAAAAAATAAACAAATGCATAAACATTACTTTTCCTTGAACTAAAAATAATTATAGTGAATAAATGAATTTGTTTTAAAAAACGGGGGAAAAAAAATTTCCAAATCCAAATTCCGCTTGACTAGGCTTCTTTTCCCCTTTTGCTGACCGCCTAATTAGCTGACGCGAAACTAACATGTTCATCATTAAACGCCGCCGTTTCAATCCTTTCACCCACAAAAAAAAACTCATTTCTATTTCATACTATTTCTCCAACACAGACAAAACCAAAATCTATAATTTCCGTTGAATCTCATCCCTTTCCTGCACAGCACAGGTAATCCGTAATCATGGTGGGAACAGTGTTCACCCCTGCTTTGGAAGGTATGAAGACTGTCAAGACCCAACAGGGAGAAATCCTGACAAAGAATTTCTTGGATTTATGCAAAGAATTACTACCGGTTATAGGTACATTTTTCTAATTAATTCCTTCAAAATATGCATAAAGATTGCAACTTCATACCTAAATTCTTAACCCATCTTGTTTATAATGAATGATTCCCAGAAAAGTTTGGATCGGCAATGTCGCCGGTGAAATCAGATATTGGTGGTAACATAACGGTAGAAAACCATTAATTCTTGCATTCTTGATCTTTATTTATATACAAATGACAATGAAATTTGTTATCAATCAAAACCCTAATTTTGTTTTGTTTGATGCAGAGGCTGGAGACCAAGTACTTGACAGACCCATCAGAATTCAGTTTGTTGTACAACTTAGTGCGGTCAGAGATCAAATCCAAAACTGCAAAATCCTCATCCAGTTGCACAAATGGATTGCTTTGGTTAACAAGGTCGTACTCTATATAACTGTATAATATAAATGCAGGGATGACAAAGTCTTGAGTTTGAATTTCTCTGTTAATATTGTTTGGTTTTCGATCAGGGCCATGGATTTCTTGGTGCAGCTGTTTCGAAACCTATTGGCACATCCATATTGGAGCATGTCCCAAGTCTGCAGTGATTCCTACAGCAAGACCCTCAAGAAGTGGCATAACTGGCTAGCCAGTTCCAGTTTTAGTGTAAGGATTCGATCGCAGGATTTTAATGATCGTTGAGAAAATGTGGAACTGATGTTCACATCACATTCTTATATTACAGGTTGCAATGAAGCTTGCTCCTGAGAGGAAGAAATTTATGGAAGTTCTAGGAGATGCAGGGGATACTAATTCTGACATGGATGAATTCTGTGAAAACTTTTCACCTCTTCTGAAAGAAAATCATGAGTTCTTGGTAAGATTGATTAGCTACTTGTTTAATTTTCTGTTCTGATAATTGTGTTTATTTTTTTTCCTCAAAAAAGTGCAGGCTAGTGTTGGACTGGACAATATGTAATATTATCCATATGATCATGAGGTGCAGATGACTGAAGTTTTTTCTTTTTGAGTCAGGATCATTTTGTTTGTTTTCAATAAAAGATAATACTTATTCCTCCCTGTTACAATAACAAAATAGTCCCCGATCCATTATCATCTGCTTATATATCTCTGGGTTCGTTTAGTCTTGAAATGTTAAAAACTCTAAATTTCAGACGCATTAATTGGGTAGGCCTACAATGGTAAGCCCAATGGGCCAAGGTCGCACGTTCAGTCGTAAGTGAAGAATCAATTTAAAAATTTGTAAATTTAGTTTTACAACCCATGTGGTATTGTTTTGGCCAATTTGGTTAATAAGTTACTAACACGTCAATAAGCATGTGGTTTTAGTAGTGGACCCACCCTTTAAGAGTAATAGAATATACTACTATGTAAGTTAATTTAATTTAGCTCACACGATTTATGTTCGTGGTTATAATGGTGATAATAAAATCGTTCAACTAAACGTACTTAAAGAAATTATAAAGTTTAAATGAAACATTTTATACTTTTTTTTAAATAACATAAAACGACGTAGGTTGTGGGGTGTGCTATTAGTTTCTCTAATAAGCCGACTTTGACTAACTTTGTTAGTTGTTAACCTTTAATTATCCAGACCCACAACCTTAAATTCTACGTTTAATGGTTACGAGTTGGGGCATCGATCATAGGCGCGTAAACTATATAAAGTTAGGAGACCGATATTGTACTTATACGAGAAGAGTGTAAAGTGGTGATATCGATAATAGTTAATAAATTTGGTTTAATTATATAATTAATCCGAGTTGTATGCAAAAAGTCAACAAACACAAACTATAAGTACAGATTGTAATCCATGATTAAGGAAGAGAAGAAAAGAGCTGTTAAATTAAAATTTAAAAGCAAACGTGCCCAAATTTAGCAATTTCCCAATGCTTTCTTCCCGCAATAATCGTTTCAGTTTTTTTGGTTAATTTTGGATTACTGACTTTTGCTTTAAACCGCATTCCCATTCTTAATTTCATCCCCTTTTCTCTTCACAAATTTGTCAAAAACAAGAGTTTTCCCCCATGTTTTTGATCATTATCATCATTCCCCTCTTCTAATTTTTAAAAAATAATAATAAAAAGAAGCCTGGAATTCATCCAATCCATTCATGATCTGGTAATTAATTGATCATCAAGCCAGGTTTTTACAATACCTGACATAAATTAAAGCCATATCTATGTCATCAAACAACAATACTAAGATGAAGGGACTCCTTAAAGGCCTACGATACATCTCTCAGATTTTCGGTACGTACCCACCAATTCTTCAAGAAATGCTGCTTCTGTAATTTGTTTCTTCATCATTTGATTTTAATATTTGCAGAGAATGAGAAAGAGCCTGAAATGCAGATTGGTTTTCCAACAGATGTAAAACATGTCGCTCACATAGGATGGGATTGCCCTTCAGTAAGTCCGCCGAGCTGGGTATGTTAAAAGTTAAAACCTTTGATTTCCTCATCATTTTCTCGATTACTTTCTTGATTTTTCATTCTTGTCTCATTAATTTTGTGTATATTTTGATGTAGATGAACGAGTTCACCTCATCCCCACGGTCATCGCCTACCAACGGAGGAGGAGATCGGGACGCGAGATGGGTTTCTGAAGGATCCCCATTACATGGTTTGATCTCTGCTTCTTGTTTTTTTTCTCAGTCAAAGATAGAAATGCCACCAGGGGATTTAATTCAATTGTTCAAATCCTTTATATAAAAATAGAGTCAAGTCGGAGGGGTGGGCGAGGGATTGAATCTCCGGCGAGGGACTTACCTGAAATGCCAAAAACTAGACGGTCCTCGAGGGGTTTAATTGAATCTCCGAGCAAGGAAAAAACGGAGAGGTCTAAGCAAACAAGGCGGTCATCAAGAAACAAGGAATCATCATCGGATGGGACTAGACCGGCGCGGAGTCATGTCAAGGATGCTGTTAGCCTGCAGCAGGCGGGGAGTGAGTCCCCGTCGAATTCGAATCCGGGGCCGGACATACCGAAGAAAACTCGGAGGAAGAAATCGAAGGACTCGTCGTTGAAACCATCTTCAGGGCCTAAAGCTCAAACTGCTGATCAGGCAGAGGTAATTGGATGCTCTGAATCAGGGCCGTCCATTCCCAAAACTTCTAATAATATTATTGATCATAGTCACACTTCATCTATAAGTAATACTATAGAAGATCGTCAAAAGATTGGAGTTCTTGGAATTTCTAGAGAATGCTGATCCTTTTGCTTTCTCTTTTATTTCTTTCTTTGTTGTACTAGTAAGCTATAGCTAGAACCTAATTTAGTTGAAACCAGAGGGACTTCTTTTTTTATTTTTTTTATTTTTTCTTTCTTTCTTTTAAGGAACACGGTATGATCCGTCTATGGTACATAAATCACCTAGTAGTCATCTATATTTTCTGCGGAAATATTTCATTGTTGCCCACTCTTTTTCTTTATGCTCGTATTAAAAATTAAAATACTGCTAATAGATATATACTTCATTAGTTTTTCTTCGCGGTTAAAGAGCTGTCATTAAAAAAAAAGAATTGTAACCCTTATAAATCCTATATTTTTAATTCAAAATCTTCACTTTTAGTAAAAAAAAGGAAAAATACAAGATTGGTTGTACATGACAAAGTCAAAATGAAGGACACCTAGGCTATCCTACAGATAATGAATGAGAATTGAATGGGAATAGCAATAATGCAATAGTAGTAGGGAATGTTAATGCAATAGTAAAGGTCATGTCCATATCAATTCCAGCGGAGGTTTGGTGTTATGCCATGCCAAGTACATAAAAGAGATTTCGATCCCAGAAAAAGAAATAACAAAAAAGATACTTCTATTCTATCAATCTCCTTCATCACTGTCACGACCTCAGACATATATATATATAATAATGTACCTTGTTTGGTAATATTACTATGTAGTACTAGTACTTTGTAAGATTTCAAATAATATATAAAATTTTGACAAATAATGAACATCATCAAGCAAACAAAAGTAAATTAGGAAGAAAAAAAATACACAAATTCAAGAAAACCAGGAGGTGAAAATGTGGAATATGTCAAGCATTTTGCTCTCATCATCAAGATTCAAAAGAGTAACATGAGAAGCATGGTGGTTAGTATATCGAAGTAGCCATAATTACATATTGACCCAGTTTCATCTTCAAAACAAAACTTCATATTTCCTATCCACTAATCCAAAATAAAGCATTAATTAAATCTTAATCCCAATGAAAACTCACCCCTTTCAATCAAAACCCACCCCACAATTCCTATCCAAAAGTCAGATTGTAACCTGTTTTCTATTCTTGTTAATTAATACCGATTATCTTCTTAATTACCCGGATCAAGCAGTGAAAAAAGCCAAGATAATCAGAAACCCAAGGGTCATTATCCCTTTAGAGCAAGAAGACAACACCTGCATCTCTGAGGAAGAAACAGTTGACCCATCTTTGAAAAGAGCAGCACCATTTGGAACAACATCTGGTTCTGACCTCTTCCTGCTGCACATCTTTAATTGCCTGAAACTGCTGTCCCCATCTTTACCAAAGACTTGATCTTGATCCACACACAACCCAGAATTACCCTTCAACTTCAATTTCTCACCCACCTTGGCAGTAAAATTAGCAGTGAACGGTAACTTTCCAGTCAAATTGTTGTTCTCCAAATTGATCTCATTGACAAACTCCAAGAACCCAAACTCCTTTGGCACTTCACCTTCAAGATCGTTGTTATTAAGCCCAAGATAGCACAGATTCCTCAAATGTAACCCCATCGACCCTGGAATATTCCCTACCAGACCCATGTTTGAAAACCCTATTCCCGAAATACCCCCAAGCTTCTCCCAAATTTCAGGAATCTGCCCTCCCAACAAATTCCCACTCAAATGCACTTCCTTCAATCTGGGCATTTCTCCTAGAAACACCGGCAGACCAAAGTTACCAAAATTGTTAAAACTCATGTCAAGGAACTCCAGACTCTGTAAATGACCTAAACTTTCTGGGATTTTACCAGAAAACCCATTGGAGCTCAGATCAAGCTTTAAAAGCTGAGTTAGATTACTTATGGAGTCAGGGACAATTCCGTCAAAATGATTTTGACTCAGGTCAAGCAGTCTCAGTTTTTTCAACTTGGACAAAGAGAACGAAAACCCACCGCTTAGCTGGTTTCTTGACAGTGTAATCTCTTCAATGTTGACCAAATTGGAAACCACATCAGGAATGTTCCCGTAAATTCCATTCCCAGTTAAAACAAGCCTTCTTAGAGTGGTGAAATTTCCAACGATGTCACTGAGAGGCCCAACCAGAGCTGGGTTCTCCACAAACACCAGCTCCTCAATACTACCACCGAAACTCGGACCCGAAACAGTATTAGCCACCGAGACAGTGAAGCACTTGTAGAAGAACAGCTTGCGGAGGTACTTAAAGGAAGTGAAGATGAGAGGGTTGAGAGTGGAATTGGGTGAGCAAGGCGGGTTTGGTGAGTAATCCGAAACGTACCCGAAACTCAGCTCGGTGACGTGAGCCGTTTCGGTGGAGAGTGTATTGTTTCCTCTTTGGTCATCGTCTTCTTGGGTGAAGGCCTCGCAAACGACGCCGTGTGGGGCGGAGAGGCAGAGGTCGTCCGGGAAGAGGGTGCGCCAGGGGATGTCAGGGTTAATGGAGGAGAGGACGGCGAAGACGGCGTCTTGCTCGGCGGCGTCGAGGGGAGGGAAATCTTCTTGCTGGTGGGAGATGAGGAGAAAGGAGAAGAAGAGAGCAGAGATCAGGAAGAGGGAAAGGAAGATGGGTTTCGCCATTGAAGGGAAAAGGTTTGAACTTTGAATCGAGGAGAGATTTGGTTTTTCAGAAATGAGGGGTTTTGGGATTGGAAGAAGAGGAGAGGAGGTGCGGTTTTTGTTTTGTGGGGAGGGGAGAGGGGGTTAGTTGGGGTGGATTATCATGTGATGGTGCTGTTGCAGCAGGTGGCAGAGGAGAGGACTGTGAATTTCCTATATTAGCCTTCTGTTTGGACTGGTTTGTGGACTTGTGAAGACTCAACCTTTTCTTTTTCATTTTTTTTCCTTTGAATAAAAAGCATGACCAATTTAGTATTACTACAGTAATAATATTTTATTCCTATTGGAAAAGAATGGAATAGACGGAGATTTTGCCTATAATTTTCATTTTTTTAATATACAAAAATAAATTATTATCCTTTCAGGAAGACCTTGACTTGGGAGCCATGGTCAAGCAGCTGGAAATGTTTTCCTCGTTTCTCATAAAATACTACTCCCTCCGATCCTATTTAAACAATTTTTATTTTTTTGATACGCATATCAAAAAAGTCAGGTGATTCACTATTTGATCCCAAAAAAATTCGTATTTTTTTTTACCGAGAAAAAAATCGGGACAAAATTGTCTCAAATAGTGAGTCATTCGGCCTCTTTAATATGCGTGTCCAAATAGTAAAAGTCGTTTAATAAAAACCGAAGAGTACTTTTTTTTTTTACCCAGTCTATGATTTTAAGATACATAATACTCCCACCGTCCATTAATATTAGACGTGGACCCACTAATCTCGATTATTAAGGCAAACTTGTGCGTGCTGCAACAAGGCCAACTTTCTGTGAAGCCTGTCAGTGGCCTAAGGCCACGCGTCGGCCGAAAATTCATTTTTTAAGGGTTTGGTTTTTCAAACCCAAACACAAGCTCCTTCCTCAACACTCTCTCTCTCTTCTTTGCTTCTCTTTTTCAAATCCAAAATCTTCCATTTCATCACAAAATATGAGGATATTCATATTATTTGAATCCTCCATTTCAGCATAACAATCCGGTTGTGAATCTACAAAATAAAACCCTCTATTTTTTTTTTTGATCGAGCTTTGGTTTTGTTGTTAAGGAAAGAAGAAAGGAGTGAATGGTTGTCAGAGACGTCTGGTTGTGTCTCCAACAAAAGCCAAATTCAAACTTCAGAAAAGGTACGCTCACATTCCATTTCACCATTTTGCCCTTGAGTGACACGCAGTTTACGGGGTGAATGATGCGCCATTTGAGGGCAATTTTGTAAAAATAAAAACAAAAACACAAAGGACGACGCCACAGACCCCGAACGCGTCAGTTATTTCCAATAACACGTTTTCCCCCTAAAACGTCCAATAAATATGGACAGGGAGTATATAATATACGCATTTTATCATCGAACTATAATATTTTAATTGTGACTGAAATAAATACTACGAAAAATGCATTTAAATATTTTATAGGCTTTAATCTTAAAAGCGACTGTCAAGTAATAAATTACTACTGGTATTTTAAAATGTTAGTAGCAATTATGAATGATGCGGGTAAATTATTATGATAAACGGTGACGTACAGACAATTGTTATCGTTTATAATTTTAATAATAGAATCAATAAATAGCTGTATTTTAAATAAATGACTGCCAAATTCCAATAATAGTGAGGGGCATTCTTGACTTTTCGCTGGTCATTAAGTAAAAAGAGATGCCTTTGCAATTTGCATGTCGTCGTAGTAAACAGAGATGTTGGGCCAGACAACTGCTGCTGTGTACAAGAATTTAACCCAATGTTAAAAGCCTGGTTGAAATTACCCCTACCTCTTCATCCCATCTTCGCAGCAATGACAAATGGACGGATGTGATCACTTGGATGCCACAATATCCATTCGAACTTTAACTTGCGGAGACCGAAAAGTAAAAATTCGGTATTGGGAAACAGTAAAAAAAGGAGAAGCCGGCGTTAGCCGACAACAAAACCTGCGGACAAAGGCAGCTCTTGGGAGCCGACAAGGACAGCCCCGCGGCCGCCGACTTAGTTGTCAGAACTCAGAAGTGTCCCTCCAACGAAAGCGACGTTTAACTGATGAGAACGAGGCATTTTCCCCGGACGCGTGTCAGAATATGAATGGATAGTGGTTGGTTTTTAAAAGCCATTAGGGACTAGGGAGTAGTAGTAGTACGGAAGATCATTTCCGGAATTGCCAGTGCATGCGAATTGCGAATTGCGAATTGCGAATTGCGAAATGCTAGTATTTTCCTGCACCTCCCCGTCAGAATAGCTGTTCCGCAACCGCTACGCGTTGGGTCCTCACCACGTAGGGGATTTTGAATAATGAAATAATAATGATTAATAGTTATTGACATTTTGTTGCCTGTTTGGGAAGAAGCAGATGTGGGATTTTCAAAAGGTGGGAGGGGATGTTCCTTACTTCGTTCTCGTTAGTTGCTGGAAAAAAAGAAAAAAGAAGAATTGACCAGCAACTAAAGAGTGTTTTTGAATTCTATTTTTTGTTCCTCTTTTTTTTCTGTTTATTTAAAATACTTGAAATTGTTTGTTATTCTTTTGAAATATATGCGATGAAAAAAATAAATCGATCTATTTCACAACATTAGTTGTTTTATTAGTTGTAATCCTGAGACTAACCTGATAATTACGGTTCCCTTGGACCAGTACAAACAGTCTAATTCGGTTTGATTCTATTTTTTTCAATTCGGTTCCAATCCAATTCCGTTCTAGAAACAAAATCAAATCACCATTTGTCTATAACTTTCGTCCCACATTTCCATCTCTTCTAAGAAAAATGGCCGCTGCAGCTCCTCCACCTCCACCGTCCACAACCCCAACCGCCTCCACCGGCATCCTAGTCTCTAACTACTCCGCGCGCCTCTCCATTCAACCACCCTCTTTACTCCCGGATCTACCTTGCCAGGGCCCCTCGATGTCAGCATTGCCGGGTTTGTGTTTTTTTCCCTCAAATTACTTGACTTTTCTTGCGAAACTAAGATTTTATGTAGGGATTTGTTTGTTGGAGAGTGTAATGGGATGAAAAGATTAGGTGGCCGGCGACAAGAAGATAGATGGAATATGAAATGAAGAAGGAGTAAAGAGGGAGTGTGAGGCTGTATCTAGTAGTTGTGCGGCTGGATTAGGTGGTAAAGAGGAAGGAGGAGTAAAGATGGTGTTAAATTCACAATTTTATAAGAAAAAGGTTTTTTTTCTTAATTTAGCAATTTACTTTTATCTGAAAATACAGCTAGCCGGCAGGAAAAGACAAGACGACTCAAAAGGACAATGAACTGCGAGACTAATTAACTCAAATAGTATGATAGGAGTCATGACTCAAAAGGGCAATGGACTGCGAGACTAATTAACTCAAATAGTATGATAGGAGTCCTGACTCAAAAGGGCAATGGACTGCCAGAGACTAATTGACTCAAATAGTATGATAGGAATCATAATTAATTGACTCACCTTCTCCCGCCAAAAAAATCTCATTCTATACATTTTTCCATGTAACTAAGTGGTTGTGCAACTGCTGCTCAGTGTTGAAAAGTTGAGACAGCTAGGGTGCGTATTGTGAAATTTGAGGATAAAAGTGGTATTTACATGGTTCGGTTCTAGGTCCAATCCTTAGGTTTCAATTTTTCAGGACTGGCTTGGATCAAAATTTTCAGGGTTGAACTTTATTGGAACTGAAATTGGACCGGTTATTCAGCTCAAGATTTCCGTCCAAACCAATTTGTGGACACCGCTAATGCCTCACACTTCAGGCCCACGACACACAGTCAACAGTACAAGGCCCAATAATTGGTCCATTTCAATTGAAAATGGGAAAAGGACTAATTTGCCACTGCTATAGTTAAATCACCGGCTATGCCGGCTGGTCACCATGTGCGAGGGCGAAGAAGAACCGAAGAGGGTAGACCTGGAAAGTTTTCATCGCTTTTTTTTTTAATTTTAAATTATGTTATTTTAAATTACCCGCTTTCCTTTTCCGAACAACCCCATAAATCTTAATCACTGAAGATCGGCAGCAGCAAAACCCCATAAATCTTTCGTTCCTCAAAAGTCAAAACAATGGCCATGGCTGGATTGTACCGCCGGACCCTCCCTTCTCCTCCGGCCATTGAATTTGCCTCTTCCGAAGGAAAGGTAACCCTAATCCCTCAATTTTTCTTTATTATTGGAATTAGGGTTTAACATTTGGGCAAGCATTACAAATGTGTTTTTGTGGTGGCAGCTACTTTTCTTCGAAGCGATTCAGAATGGGACAATGGAAGGGTTTTACAGGCTGATTTCGTACTTTCAAACGCAGTCAGAGCCGGCCTATTGTGGGTTGGCTAGCCTTTCCATGGTCTTGAATGCACTTGCCATTGATCCTGGAAGAAAATGGAAAGGTATCTTTCGCAATTTTTGGTTGGGCTGAAGTTACTTTTCTATGTTAGGAGTTCTTGTCATGTGCAATTTGTTTATGGGCATTAATTTTATTTCAGGACCCTGGAGGTGGTTTGATGAAAATATGTTAGACTGTTGTGAGCCTTTAGAGAAGGTTAAAGCTAAGGGCATCTCGTTTGGGAAACTTGTGTGCTTGGCCCACTGTGCTGGGGCAAAAGTTGAAGCTTACCGTACGAGTCAAAGCACGATTGATGACTTCCGTAAGCATGTCATAAAATGCTCCAGTTCTGATGATTGCCATGTGATCTCGTCATACCATAGAGGAACTTTTAAACAGGTTGTCATGTCTATCTTGGTCTAATCCTTTTATTATTTGTCTACAATGGTGTCACTAGCAAGTGGATCTTGAGAAGTATAGCATATAGTGGCATTTGTTATAATCAGCCATTCAAGAAGCAGAATGTGCAATACTTCTGGCTTGATCCCTATTTTCGGAGGTTATACTTCTTTACTTTCCGAAGATTCTTGTGATCAAGATCTTGCTCCATTGACGTCTATTGTTGTTGGTGGGTGAAAAGCCCTTGTTGTTTGAAAACATGACGAAGCAAAATGAATCACTGGACTTAGGTATCACACTACAACAAGTTGTACCTTTGCTGTTAAGAGTTTCTACAAAAGGACAGAAATGACAGGCAGCGTCTCTTATTCTACCTTGCATGTGTTAAATAAAAACGATCAATATCATCTGTAAATTGGAAAACTTTTAGCTGGCATTTTTGTTTTTATTCTATTGGTCTAGTATCATGATTTGTTTGCGAGCTTAAAGGAGCACCATATATTTGATGCAGACTGGAACTGGACATTTTTCACCTATTGGTGGCTATCATTCGGGATCAGACATGGCTCTCATTTTGGATGTTGCAAGGTTCAAGTATCCTCCTCACTGGGTTCCACTGAAACTTCTTTGGGAAGCAATGGATAATGTTGATGAGACGACTGGGCAACGTAGAGGGTAGGCATTTGTGTAAATAGACGTCTTCATTTGAGTTGGAAAACACCTTAATTTTGATAAATGGTAGAAATGATCATTTCAGTGCCATAGATGGCTGAAATTGCTATTATTGAAGGAAAAAATGAGTGGTTGTGCAATTGCCTGAGTTGAGACACCTTTGGGGCTTGGAATTTTTTTGCAGCTACACTACCTTCACGTTCTTAAACACGCTGTTTGAAAAACACATGATGGAGTCAGCCTCCAATTTGTTTGCCTGGTTACATCTTTCAAAGGGAAAATATTGATGCTGAATCAACTAATATAGAAAATTAAGCAAAATGTGAAACTAAAAAGGAAATATTGGTGAAGAAATCATTTCTCCAATTGTCCACTTTGAGAGGCCTTGATAAAATGATAATCTAAACCAAATAGTTTACTGCTTCAACCCTTCTGTGCATCTGAGAAATATCCATTTCCTTCTTGTTGTTGGCAGATTGCATTGCATGATAATCTCTTTTAGCTTCTGAAGTTTGATCATGATGCAGGTTCATGCTTATATCAAGGCCCCACAGAGACCCAGGACTGCTGTATACCCTGGTATGTCTTCAGTTTGTGGACTTTTTTGACCAGTCACAACATTTACTTGGAGTTGCATACATGCCTGTTGCTAGACCCTTATAAGTTCATGTTTTTCCTGTTCACCTAGTGGAATATCAGTTCCTTCTTATGTTGCTTGTGATCAATCTGTAATCCTTCCTTGTGTTTATCTAGTAGCCTTACTTTATTTCTATATATTTTTCTATATGCAAGGAATGAGTAAATAATTGTGCCTGGTGCTGATTGCTTTCAGTGGCTAGCAATGCTTTTGATGGTACATAACACCGGTTTTATACTTTGTGCAGAGCTGTAAGCATGAAAGTTGGATTGGTGTGGCAGAGTATTTAGTGGACGATGTTCCACTACTCTTAAAGTCAGAAGATGTGAAAGATATTGATAAAGTGCTGAATGTTGTTTTCACATCCCTTCCATCAAATTTTGAAGACTTCATAAAGTGGGTTGCTGAAGTTAGGAGGCAAGAGGATGGTGGTAAGAGCCTAAGCCAAGAGGAGAAAGGAAGACTTGCTGTCAAGGTGTGATAGACCTTTATGCCATTTGGGCTCTTTCTCATAACAAAGGGAGATACTCTTATGTGCAGGTTACTACTCTTGCACTTAAAAAATTGAAACTCAATTTTGTGTTTTTGCAGGAAGAGGTTTTAAAACAGGTGCAGGAGACTGGCCTTTTTAAGCATGTCGCTACGTATTTGTCTTCCGGAAATTCATGTTGCAGAAACATGCAAAGTTTGGGCCAGGGAGATGATCTGCCTGGTATTGCTGCAAGAGTCTGTTGTCAAGGGGCAGAGATTTTGGCAGGCAAATCTGATTCTTCAAGAGGATATTGTTGTAAGGAAACTTGCGTGAGATGCTTAAAAACCAATGGCAACAAGCCTGTTACATTGGTGTCTGGGACAGTTGTTGATGGTAGCAGTGAGCAAGGGGTTGATGTGCTAGTGCCTTCATTCCAAAAGGAACTTAGTTGCTGTGGCTCTGACTGCGACCCAAGCAGTGGCATCAGGATGTACCCAGATGGTAATGATGTTTTAACAGCTCTGTTGCTCTCTCTACCTCCAGAAACATGGGCTGGTATTAAAGACGAGAAACTTTTGCAAGAAATACACACTCTTGTTTCTACTGAAAATCTTCCCATTTTGCTTCAAGAGGAGGTAAACTCTGTTGTTTCTGTATGCTAGACTGTCCCTATTGTTTCTGCATGGGTTAACTCGGACTCTACTGATGTCTTAGGTTTTGCATCTACGACGCCAGCTTCATCTTTTGAAGAGATGCCAAGAGAATAGAGTAGATGACGATCTCGGGCCTCCTGTTTCCTGACTTTCTTACTTGCTTCATGATAAATATGTTTTCCCTCGAAGTTACCTGTGCTTTGGCAGGAAACTATTTCACATCTTGGCTTCTCAAGATTGAGTCAGCACTGTTTTGTACTGTGTTTACCAAGCTGCTGCTGATGATCACTCAAAGAGGCTCTCCTCGTGATAAAGAAGCATCATTGCCAAAGTTATCTTCGTGACATTGAATTCTCCCCCGAAGGAAACACGAATAATCCACATTTTTTCTTTTGTCATACACTATCTGTGAATTTGGAGACGAGGAATGAAAATTCAATGGCCAATAGGAAAAGCCAAATAAGAGGAAGATGTTTGAATTTGGGTACAGTTTGTTCACTGGTAGCTTTATATGCCTGACTTGTCGGTGTTTATACATGTGGATTTTTAATGGGCTGGGCCGTAGATCTTCGATGTGAATGTTCAAAGTGTCGGTCCAATGATATAAAAAAGTAAAAAAAACATAAAATGGATTGAAAGGAGTTTTTTTTTTTTAGGATTGTAATAAAAGTTGAAATATTGGTGTTCTAAAATTAAATAATTTTCACTTTCTGCAATTGACAAATTGGAGTGTGGAAACTGAAAGTGAGTGAGCAGAGCGAAGCCAAGCGGAGCAAGCTAATGTATGTTAACCAACATTTTCTTATTTCCTAAGAGCTCTTTCTTATTGCCTTATTTTGGTATGTAAGCAAACTCATTCGTTGCGTGTCATTTATCATCCTATAGGGCTTTTTCCACTTGAACAAGCAACCGATCTTTCCGAATGAAGGATTAGGTGGGGTGCATCAAATTCTTATTGCACCATACAAAGAGGTTATGTTGATAGCTGCAGAAACAAACACATGGTTTAACAAAAAGTTGCAAGTATTTCATGGTCCATCCCTATCAGGATTGAGATTGGAAAACTCCATTGCAAAAGCAATTGTTCCTATTGCTCCACCATATCTAGCATCTCTTATGGTGAATGCGGTAGGATCCATTACTTTTGGCCTTGTTTAATTGCTCCGATTCACAGTGAGAAGGCTAGTTTCATTTTTTGTCTTCATGTTTCTTTGTTTCAGAAAGAATGGGCTGAATTGCTGTCCAGCATTGTCTAGCAGGCCATTGGAGGTGACTTGAAGGAATTGGGAAACCTAGATTCTGAAATGCATGATATACAAAGGGTAAACTTTTGCTTTTCTACGTAACTCACCATTGAGATCATAGGTTTCATGAAACTTATTTACTGACCATTTCACTTCCCCATTGTCCTTAGGTCACAGCTGAATTCTTTTTACCATCTCCATTTGTGCAAACAAGGAAATGCAAGTTCCTAAGGCACTACCGGAAGGTAGCAGCGGAGGTTTGGGCCATTGTAGATCTGAGGAATACCTATCGCCTGAAATACAAACCGATTCATCGGCATCAAACTGCAGGAGGAGACCATCAGGATTGGTAATAGGACAATTTGGTGACAATTACTCTGACTCTGAGGTTGGCATTTTCAGTTTGTGCTGCGTCCTCTATTGATGCTGTAATTCTTTTCTCTTTATTTCTTTCATTGTAGATTGAAAATGTAGAAGTCTACTCATTCGACTCAGAATTCTAACTCGTCTTTTACCAGCTCCAACTCACCATTCTCTGCAGAGCATTGGGTTGTTACTTTGTTGCAAGGGTTGAAGCGAAACAACACCGTCGTACTTAATCCAAATGCTTCACTGGACATCATCACAACAGCTTAGCTCTGAACAAGAACAGGAGTCTCAAACTCTAGCCTTCCTTCAAACTGATGATTATAAGAACATCATCACACTGAATAAGAAGGTAATCAAGAAAGTAATTTTTCTCTTGATAATTTGTCATGCATTCCTCTTTTCTTTACTCTGACGCCAAGAATGTTATTGCTTGATCCATATCATCGAATAGGGTGATCGATTTCTCTTGGGAGAGTTCTCCAAGAACAAATTTTGCTCCTCTGTTATGTCATCTGAAGTTGTTTTGCCGGTTTTGTGGTAATCCCAAGTACTGATCCTTCAAGCTGCAACCGAAGTGGTACCTCACAATTCACCATTCTTGTCCATGCATCGACAACTTCGGATTATGATCTGTTTGATGATGCAATTAACCGTGTTAATGATCTCATCTTCCAGATAGATGAAAAAGGTAGGGGTATCTCCTAGACATTTTCTACTGAAGAATTCAACTATTATAGATTGAAAAGGTAGGTTTTGTTTAATGTAGGTCCATTTCTCTATCATTCTTTGCAGTGAGTTCGTCCAACAGGAAGAGGGGCTAGAACTAAGCAGAGAGCATTGGCATCTAACCCGTGTACAGTCTTTTTCACCAAAGTAATTAATGGAAGAAAAAAAAGGTCTGGTCGGCTACCAAAGTAGTGACATCACATGTATAGAGAGGTATATGAATAAAAAGATGGCCAAAAAATGATTAGTAGTAGAGACTCCCTGATATGGAGGCAAAGTGTTTTTGTCATTTTTCAATTATTATTAAGGGGTAGCTTGCTTTCTTTCTTTTAGCTCAACCAACCAGACAAATAATTTTCGTAAAAAGGGAAAAAACAGGTGGAGAAATAGTAATTTTTAGAAATATCTCGGATCGTTGACGAAATTTAAGTTAAAGATCGAATGAACGAAATCGTGTGATTTTACATCACACGTTGATGTGTCTAAAGTCCATTACTTAATTTTTGCTCAGTTTATAGGTTAATTGAGTAAATTGACACTCATCTATTTGTATTATAACTTAGACTAACTAATTTTTGGAGCTCACTTTGATTTAGCTTTGAGACTAGCTTGTAACTCGTTGTTTTGAAACACTCTTGCATTTCTAAAGTTTACTTATTTAAAAGTTGATTTTAATTTTAATTTTTATTCCTTGTATTCTTAGGTTAATATATCTTTAGCCGATCAGTACCAAAGAAAAACAATAAAAAGATCAAAGATAATGCATAAAAAGTATAGTGCGAACTCACCACTATACTCATTAGATTAGAATCTTGACCCACTACTAAGAAATGTTATAAAAATTTACTTTTTTTTCTTTCTAAACCACTTGCAAAATCTTATAGTTTACGAAATTTTATACTTAACATATGCACTATAAAGTTTATAGTTTTCTGAAAGTCAGTAGTTTTAATCTTTTAAATACTTAAAAATTTTAAAATAAATAATAAAAAATTTGGACAAAAAATGTAATTAATATGCTAGAACTTAATATAATAAAAAAATAAAATAAATTTTATTTACAATTTATTTTTTAATTTATTCCTTTTAAAATATTTTAAAAAAAATATTCTCATTATTTTTTTTAGTGGATTGAACTCTCCTATATTTGTTACATTTTACCTCAAATATGCATAGTTTTTTTAAAATTATTTTACCATTTATTTTCAATTTTTAAACCAAAATAAATATTAAAATTGTAATTTTTAGAGAATTATAGAGTTTCTATTGAAAATTTTCAAACTATAGAGTTAAAATTGCAATTTTTGAAAAACTATAAAAGTTATATTAGAAAATTAAATAGAATATTTTGCAAACTCAAATTTTAAAATATCCCATACAGTAAACTAAAGTTTAACTCTTAAAAAGATGAATTAATAAATTAAATAGAAACTTTCATCCCTCCATTGCCACTAGAAACCAAAGATATCTCCATTGACAAGCAACAAGCAATTCATTCCTTCTATACAGCTTCTGGGTCTCAGCCACCATTCCCTCATGAGGTCAGTCTTTTACTTAATTCATTACTTTTGTTGGGTTTCTGTTTCTACCCGATTTTTGACAACTTTTTTTGTCACATTTACATAATTTTACGCTTATCACGTTTAATAGCTCGTCTAGATCAAATTTCTGTCGATACTTGGTCCTAGGCTAGTTTGTTTAAAATTTTGTGTCATTTCGTGCCTTTTTAATTTTTTCGTACTTTTAACTGTCTTTTCGCGAACTTCTATCGGTCCCGAGTAAGTTTCCCGGGACCGAGGGTCGAACGGGCTATTTTTTTGTTTGATAATTATGTACTATTTTTCTCGTTCACGCCACCACGTTCAGTTTCGTTCAATTTTTGTCTTAAGGACATTTATTTTGCGCGCGAACGTTTTGACACTTCCGAAAGAGAAAATAAATACGTTAAATCAACTTTCGCATTTCTTCACTGTATATTAGTCTTCTTGCCTTATTTTTCTACACATAGTTGTACCCTCAGCTCTGATTTATTTTCACTCTCGTACGATTTCGCTCGTACACAAAATATCCCGTTCGTGTCCAAAAATGGGATAAACTCTATATAAATGCATGTAAATCCTCCACCTCTTCGTTCTTACCCTCCAGCACAGATCCAGCTTTCCTTGCTCACCACCTAGCCACACAATCAAACTTGCTCATCACTTGGCCACAAGCTTCCCTACCCTAGCTCATCATCACCCTCCCAAAATATCCCCCGTCAATTTTCACCCACACAACCAACCGACTCCACCTTGATTTTTTCTCTATAAATAGCAAGCTTCTATCACCAAGAAAAGGGCACCAAATCCCCCTCTTAATCTCTACTTCTTGCACTACCTTCTTAAAGGATGTGACTTGGGTGCCTAACACCTTCCCAAGTCCATAATACGACCTCGAATCTTTGTTCAATGGTTTAGATAAATTGTGCCTTAGTTTTTTGTTTTTTATGCCATGACATTAGGTTCCCTAAACCTTAGAAAATAGGGTGGCGACTTCATTGTATTATGCGAAGCATCCATTTATGCTTAGCATCTGTCCCAAACCTTAAACTCATTTTCAACGAAAAAAGGGGGTGCGACAGTTTCTGTTATATATTTCTGAAGTTTGAATTTTTTATTCTTGAGGAGGACAGGTGGCTGATCTTTTAGCCAAGAGAGCTAGGCCAGAGGGTTTGTTCGTTGTGAAATTGGCACTGAAGGCTCTTTCCTTCAGGTTAGGTACATTTCTGCTTTGTGGGTTCTTGACATCTTGTGTTTCGACTCGAAGTGGCCATTAGTTCACAAATTCTCTGAAATTTCTGTGGAGAGGAGAGAAAAAATCCTCATTAATTGGTCAACGCAGACATACTTTCCACTTCTTCGAGTGGTGTTTATGGTCATCAAATTCTATTGCTTGTTCGCCTTCTTCTCCTGGGTTTGTAATGACTAACTTTAAGCTTTCTCATGATTTTGTTAACACTTAAAAGTTCCTATTTGTGTTAAATTTTGCATCTTTTTTCCAGAATGATGAGAATTCGCGAAACCCAACATGGGAAGGAATTGGGTATGAAGTAGACACCGGGGAAAAGTTCAGAAAACCTGGAATGGAGAGACCTCTCGAGAAGGGGATCGTCGAAACAATACATGAAGATAACTCGACCCTTGTCCAATCTCTTACACGAAAAGGCCTCCAAGTTCATGAAGATTCAGACCGGAACACCATTAAGATCGAATGTGATGTTGTAATTGTTGGATCAGGATGCGGTGGAGGGGTTGCAGCTGCGGTGCTTGCAAGTTGAGGGCTGAAAGTAGTTGTTCTTGAGAAAGGGAACTACTTTGCACCAGAAGATTATTCTAGCCTCGAAGGACCTTCCATGTGTGAGCTATATGAGAATGGTGGAATGCTAGCAACCACCAATGGCAGAGTTATGATTCTGGCTGGATCAACAGTAGGGGGAGGATCTGCTGTGAATTGGTCTGCTTGCATAAAAACACCTGACAACGTTCTCAGGGAGTGGTCAACAGATCATAAGGTCCCACTTTTTGGGAGCTCGGACTACAAAGATGCCATGGATGCTGTGTGGAAGAGGATTGGTGTTACAGATTCTTGTGCGGAGGAAGGATTTCAAAACCAAGTTCTTCGGAAAGGATGCAACAATCTTGGTGTAAAAGTTGAGACAGTCCCGCGAGAATTCCTCAGAGAAGTATTACTGTGGTTCCTGCTGCTATGGTTGCAGGACAGGCGACAAGAAGGGACTGATTCACCTGTCTGGTAGATGCTGTGGAACGTGGTGCTGTGATCCTGACGGATGCAAAGCGCAGAAATTCATACTGGCGGATTATCATGATGAAGCTGGAAGGAAAAGAGGAGAGATGCTTGGGTGTGATTGCCAGAACTTCAAATCCAAATGTCACCAAATCCCTGCAAATCGAAGCAAGAGCAACAGTTTCTGCTTGTGGGTCTCTCCTGACACCACCTTCGATGATCTGAAGTGGGTTGATCAATCCAAATATCGGAAGGAATCTTCACCTCCAACCGTGTCTATTGGTCTGGGGATACTTCCCTGAACAAGCATCAGATTTTAGAGGCAGAAGTTACGAGGGAGAATCATCACTTCAATCCACAAGGTGGTCTCGGAGGAATCCAATTTGTGTGCGATCATAGAAGCCCCATCGCTGGGACCAGGCTCATATGCAGCATTATCTCCGTGGATATCAGGACGGGACCTGAAGGAGAGGATGATAAAGTTTTCTCGAATTAGCCATCTATTTGCATTGGTAAGGGACCAGGGTTCAGGAGAAGTGAAGGAGAGGGCTGCATTACCTATCAACTGGACCAGTTGGACAAGGAAAATCTGTAGATTGGTCTGCGGCAAGCTTTGAGAATTTTGATTGCAGCAGGGAGCTGTGGATAGTGGGAACCTATCGCAGCGACGGACAAAGAATTGCATGTGCAGGTGTTAAAGAAAAGGATTGGAGGAGTTCTTGGACAGTCCTCAGCTCCTGGAGGCTGAGTTCAAAGGAGAAGAACTGGGTACACTCTCCTCGGCACATCAGATGGGAAGTTGAAGGATGGCCGCGACAGAGGAAGAAGGTGCAGTTGATCTCAACGGTGAAGCTGGGAGGCAAAGGACTTGTTTGTGTGCGATGCCAGTATACTGCCAAGCGCGATAGGAGTCAATCCCATGATTACCATTCAATCCACAGCTTATTGCATATCCAAGGAAATTGCCAAATCCTTGAAAAGAGATGCCCAATACCTGCCAAAGTAGTCATTTACTGCATTTTTTGTGTACCATTTCCATATAAAGAAAATAAAATGTCTGGATCATTTCTTTTCTGTATGCGACCACTTTTCACTGTTTTTGTAAATCTGTTTCTTTGTACCTTAGTTATGGAACATTTTTCAATGAATTTAATGTACGGTGGATTAAGACCATTGCCTCTCATCATTCAATCAGAAGCCATCCATAATAACAACGTTTTGCCTCGAAACGGGCTACTGGTCAATCAAGACCTATGCTGAACGAAAAAAATATCGCAAATTTTCTCAATGGTAAAAGCTTGATGCTAAGAGAACAGTTAAAATGTGTAAAAAATTCTAAGGGCAGTACTAGTAGCCCTTGTCCCTGGTATATTATTGTCAGCATTGAATACGACTTGATTCACCAAAATCGGTCAGGGTTTCAATATTCAAGAAATACAATGTTCTGTCTCTTGGCTCTTCACTTGTTCAAAGCTTTTACTGCCTTCTCTGCAGCATCATCCAAGTCTTCTGCTGTGATTAGCGTCATTCCACTCTCCTGCAGAAAATACAATGACGTCATCAATGAACAAACGTCAAGACACTACATTGAATATTCATAATTCCAAAGGCAACTATGAGGTCCACTAAGCACGGGGATTCTATTTCTTTAAAATGTCAATGCAGCCAGTAGCATGGAAATAGACTCGGACATGTCATACCTTCAAAATTCTCTTTCCTTGCTCAACATTCGTGCCTTCAAGACGAACCACCACTGGAACTTTTAGAGAAACCTAAAGGACAACGGGAAAAAAAAAAAAAAATCCCCATAACCAAAATATACACCAGCATTACCAATGAACAGCTATAAAATTAAAAGTCACAAAGAACAACTACAGGTTTCATTTCTTTTTGCAGGTAATCTTCCTACTTACCACAATTCACAAATTTTTAAGGGTAAGTCGAATGCTTTCCTCTCCTATAACAACTTTTGAACTGATACTTGAACCTCATTGAGTGATACGAACTAAAAGGAAATCTAGGGAATAAATCAGGGAACCAGTACATGAAAACCTTACATGTTTAGCAGCATTGACAATTCCACTAGCTATCACATCACATTTCATTATCCCTCCAAATATGTTAACCAATATTGCCTTTACTTTGTCATCAGATGTCAATATCTTGAATGCCTCAACCACCTGCGTCAGGAATAAAACATTATGCACAATGGGAGGCAAAAAATAAAAATCATGTATGATGAAAAAAGATGCACATACATTTACAAACACAGAGACCCAATCAAATGGAAAAGGTAAAGACGTGAACACGGAATAACAGAAGCAGTCAGAGGATAATTCTTCAAAATCATCATTACCTGGTTTTCAGAAGCATTCCCACCTACATCTAGAAAATTAGCTGGAGTTCCTCCATGCAATTTAATTATATCCATTGTAGCCATTGCTAGTCCTGCTCCATTCACCATGCAACCAATTTCCCCATCCAAACCAATATAATTCAAATCTGCCTTGGCAGCAGCCACCTACGAAATAGAAAGCATAAAAAATAGTTAATAAGTCATTTGACCGCCATTGCCTAGTGGAACTTGAAGCACACCAATTGTGTTTATTATTATGGTTAATAAACTACTTAATTGCCACTAGTGGAACTTAAAGTACAAGCATTAGTGTTTATTATAACTGTTCGTATACATGAGATAGGAACCCCACTCTGAATAAACACATGCAAAATCAACCACCTCTGCCAAAAAACTCATGATTGACAGGACAAACCACTTCATATAACAGACTCCTATGGTGCACATGCTACTAATCAAATTAACTGAACCAAACCTCTCGAGGATCTTCCTGTGATGGATCACGGAGAGTAAAAATATCTTTCTGACGGAATGCAGCATTATCATCAAAGTTCAACTTAGCATCAGCAGCCACCAATTGATTATCAGAAGTCTCTGCCATGGGATTGATCTGTGAAGAAAACCAACAAGTATACAATAACATATCTATATACACATGAAGCAGAATGTAACGTATAGCAATAGCAGGCCATTAAGAAGAAGCGCATGCTCACTTCCAATAGGGTGCAATCAGACTCGCAAAAGAGTTTATATAATTTCTTCACTTGCTCAATAGATTCCTTTCTATCAGCCACCTTTGGAGCCAAGCCATCAACAACTTTCGCAGCATCTTCATCAGTAATTCCTTGAAATACATCAATAGGAACCTACCGAAAACAACCCAAGTATCAGAGTCAAACAGCATAGCATTAATAGAAAGGAAAGAGATTCCATCAGCATTCATGCAACGAAAGCTGATGAGCATTTAAGACGAGCGGCATACCTTAATAATCAAGTCAGGGAATTTTTCTGCAAGGTCTTCAATGCTTGTTCCTCCTTTCTTACAGGCAATAATAAGCTGGAAAAGCAAGGTACAAACACGTGCATAAATGACTTCCACTAAACCATTACATATAAGGACGTACACACTGATAGATGTTAAAACTAGAAAGGGAAAAAAAGAAACAGATCATATCAGAAAGTAAACATACTGGTCCGGAAGTAGCTCGATCCAGCATGATAGCAAAGTACATCTCATTCACCAGTGATAGCTTCTCGCACAAATATACCTGCCGAAAGAAAAAAATGACTAAAGAAGTGCCTTCTCAAAACTGTCAGCTATTTGCAAGTCTCCATCTCAGTCTGTCAGACCATACAACATCTTATAAGGCATCAAAAGGAAATAATCATTTAGTCAACTTCACAGTTCACGTTAGTCCTTCAGATGGTTATAAGGAGGTTTACTTAGGTTGTCAAGTTATGAACAATGATGTCATGCTTGCAACTAGAAAATTCAAGCTATTTCAAAATCTACAAGGAGGCGTAGTCACATAATAATCATTCAAGATTATCTATTAATATAAAAATAAAAATAAAAAACCTAATTTATTCATTGAAGCCAAACCTTGCTGACAATTTTGCCTTGTGAACCAGTTTGTTTGGTAACAAGTATCTGACCAAGCATCTTCCCTGCATGCGGAAGAAATTTACAATGGAATTAGAAGACAAATTATAGTAGAAAGTTCACAAAGTTCTTAATAGTATTAAACACACCATGCATCTATCAAAATCTCAGATAATCAAAATGTAAAAAGATGCTGCTCATGAAAAGAAGGAAAACTACAGAAAGCACCAACTATTAAAAATGCAAAGCAAGCAGTGGCACACGACCATTTTCAGTTTAGGGGGCATAACATATTTTGAGAACTTGGCCTGATTTCAAGACCAAGCAGTAGAAAACCTCGACCAGAAAGCAATGTCATATTAACTAGGGTGGCTATTATCATGAAAACTGTATCCCATGTCTTAGAAAGGAATGATCCTGATCCCTAAACTAAAAGGGTCTATTGATAGTAAGGAGATATGCTCATTAATTTGGATTTGCCAAAGGGTCACAAATCATCATAAGCAGAAAGGTGAGGACGGGACTGAAGCCTATCATTTGTCCACACGAAAAGAACAAATACTACCAAATATAAACAAACCAGAATCAAAATGACCCAAATAAAGAGGACTTCAAAGCAGGTGCTTGTTCAGAAATAGGAGCCAATCTCCATTACCAGCAATCTCTTCAACCTTGTCAGCAGGAACAATGTGAACTCCACCCTTGAAACCATTCTGAAATGTCCCTAAGCCCCGGCCGCCAGCCAGAACTTGGCTCTTAACCACCAACTGCACCAAAGTACAATGGCAGCATGAATTAGTTTCATAAAAACTACACCCTAAAACGTCAAACCTGTATCATTTACAACCTAAGAACCCAGAAAGTAGTGTTCAGCTCATTTCAGAACAATTACTCAACTTACTAACTATATTTACATTATTTGCCCCTTAACTCCAACCATTCTCAGAAACCAAACAGAAAACACCTACCTCCTTTTCGTTTGGGAAGACATCTTGAATTGCCTTCTTAACCTCATCAAGAGTTGAAACGGCCACTCCTTTGGGCACATTGATCCCATATTTGCCCATCAAATCAGCACCCTATCAGAAGCAAAATGTATTTTCTCTTCAGTCTACTGAATAACCAAAATAGAGAATCCGAAATAAACGGATCCAAACCCGGACAAATATACACAGACACATACACATCGTATAGTAAAAGGAGACGCGTAACAGTACAAGTAAGGGAGACGGAGAGAAAACGAGTGGAGGTAGGGTACCTGATACTCGTGGATATTGAGCCGGCGGAGCTGCTGCTGCTGCCATTTGCCGCCGACGGCGAGGGAGCGAGAAACCAGTTTGTTTAGCAACCCTCTCATTGGTGCCGCGAAACCCTAGATACGGAAGTGGTAAAGAGAGGAGAAGGGGTTGCCGGAATCAAAAAGTGACTGATCGGGGCGCAAGAGGAAATAGGAGAATGAAGCCCTTTGATTTTTAAGCAAGTCTTATTACGTTTTCCTCCCCAACTTTTTTTATATTTATGATTTTCGAGTTAATAATTATAATTATATTTGTTCCCCAAATTATTGTATTTTCATTTTATTAATTAATTGCTGTGTTTATATTAAATGATGGTTCATAATTTATTTATTTTATTAAAAACAAATTGTAGGAGTTTAGGGTATTTAAAACATGCGCAAAATAAGGATTTTTACAAGTAACCGTAGAGTTAGTTGGTACAATTTCAGTAATCTAAACCACTTTCAAACCCACCTAGTTCTAAAGAATGATGAAAGAGTCCTTCTTCTTCTCAACTCACAATGTTCTTCATCGCCATGGATGATATGATAGTACCCCAACCCAACCAGGTAAGGCCGTATGGTTTATTCCCTACACACACACACACACACACACACACAAAAGGATTTGGATTTATAAATCAAGTTAAATACTAACATACAAACAAACCCGTTCCTAATTTCCTACGGAAAAATCTGTAATCAAAAACAAAATCCAAACACCCCATAGATGGACAGAAACCATAAAACGGATAAACCCAGAAGCAAAATTAAAATCTGATTCATAACACCAAAATAGACAATTCTTTCCTTCACTTTCATCATATTTATTTATACACTAAAAGGATCAGATCTACATAAAATGCATGCCTCATGCATACATATACAACATCCCACCGCTATCTGTTTCCTAGCTAGCTACCACATCAAATTCAAATCAGCTTTTCTCTCCTCTTTTTTCCTCTTAATCTTTGCCCAAATTTGATTTTTTAGGGTGGAAGCAGATGGGAGCCAATTGCTTTGCTCCACGTGTTGCGTCAGCACCCTATCATCCTACACCCGCAGCGCACCACATCACATCTGTAGAAGGCGAGAGAGCTGGGTGGGATTCAAAATGCCTGGCAAGTGGGTCCCATCTATCTTCAGCAGACTTGACACCTCCACGTACCTTTCATGATGGCTCACGGCTCCCGATTCTTTCTGTGTCGGCTCGGCTCCAGACACTGGCGGGGACTCGGCTCGAGCCGGATCAAACGGCTGGCCGAAAAGCGTGCCCTTGGTGAGGAACTCGTGGGCTAAATACCCCGCTAACAGTTGGCTAGTCGGCGGCTCAGCTGGCTTGACCGAGCTGGCGGCTTGAACATGAGCCGAAGGCTTGGGCAGTTTCGTAATTGGCTGTGGAGTTGGTGTCGACGGTTTAAGGGTTTCTAGAGGAGGAGGAGGAGAAGGGCCTTCTCTTTCTTTGCGCTTGTTTGGCGTCAAAACACGACGAGGGGGTAAACGCATCGTTTTGGTATTCATCGCTGCCGTTTGGATGCATGCCACGTCAACAAGCAAATAAATAACTGCTCCCTTTTTCCCTTTCAGAAAAAAAAAATGAAGGACTGTTTGGTAAAAACACTATGGAAGTAAAAAATAGACCTGATGATATCCACACAACAGTAAAAAGGGTTAAAAAGTTAAGGTAAAGAGAGGAGATTGAGGGATTTAAAAATATATTAAAAAAAAGGAGATAAAAAAAGCAAGGGTGAGAATCTGGGAAATTTTTAATCGATGGAGGATTAGGCACTGTTCCAGAAAAAGGAGGGACTAAAGTGCAATAGATATAAACATATATAGAGGGGAGAGAGTAGATGAGAGAGGGAGAAAAGGAAATTTTTGTGAAGAGTTGAGAATGAAAAGACGGTGGGGTTGCTCTTTATTTATAGAGGTTAGGTTAGACAGTTGCCCCTCAGTTTATAAAGTAATTACGAGATGTGCCACGAGCTTCAATGACAATCTTGCCCTTATTATATTTACCCTTTGGTTTGTTATTTTTCCTTTTTAAGATTGGCATTGCCAACAAACGCAAATTCTAAAACGGGGAAAAAATATGGATTCCATCTCCTGATTTGTTTTTTTTACTTTGGGTTTTTTTTTTTACTAGTGGGATAGTGTAGATTTAAATCGAGACAGGATGGATTAACTCGTGAGTTCTACCTAATTCTTTTTTTTTTCCTTTCATGCCAGCAGCCATTTTCTAATTTTTTAACTATTATCTATCTAACACATACCCAAAAAAAAGTGCAATTAAATTAAATTAAATTAATTTTATGTGGTCTAGTAGGTGCTCTTTTCGGTCAACCTATATGCTCTTCCTATCATATGTTATACTCCCTCCGGAATTTTTTACTTGTCTCTTTGCTACAGTAACAAAAAGTAGTTTAAAGATCAAAAAGTCAAGTAATTGTTACAGTAACAAAAATAGCAAAAAGTCAACTAAAAAAATCCAGAAGGAGTAGTTCATTATTGTATTGTATTAGGTAAAAATCAATATTACCCCCTTTATTTGTACATTAAACTTAAATAGATAGATGAAATATGAAAAAATAAGTATTCTAATCTAATCTAGTACGAATGATTAGATATCGTGTTTGAATCCTTCTCATTAATAGAAGTATATTTGGCAAGAGGATATACTTTTTTCATTGATAGAAGTATAAATTAGAGATTTTGAACCTGCTATTTAAGCATTTAATCCTCCTTACAATAGAAAAACCGATTGAATTATAAATTCATTTATATATGATACATATGTAGCAGGTGTGAAGCCTTCCAAGCATAGTTTTAAAAACCGACCCAGAATGACCTGTCTGACTGATTTGAATTAAGTTCAATCGGGTTCAACCAGATTGACCCGTTGGATAGTTCCTGGTCGTTCACACATCGAATCGTTCAAGCTTAGATAATTGAACCGGATTGAACAGGTATCTATGGGTCATGCCTGTAATAGGTCAGCCCATCAAAATTTCCATATTTAAAAAAAATTTTTAAAAAAAAAAAAAAAACCCCAAAACGGCGTCGTTTTGTTTTGACATCGACCCAACCAGGTTGATAGCAGGTCCACACCGGATCGACTGGTTTTTCCTAGTTCGATTACAGATCCGGTCAGATAGCTGAACCGAACCGAAAAAAATTTCAGGTCACGATTTTACCAACCCAACCGTCAAGTCAGTCCGGTTTTTAAAACTATGCTTCTAAGATTTGGCTAATGGCGAGGGATTAGAGGAATTTGAAAGAAGATATGTTCATTCCTTGTAAATCAAAAATAGTCTAATATTTTTTATAACCATACAAGAGAAATGAAAAGAAAAAAGAGCATTAGACTTTGAAAATGTCCACACATTATATGCGTTTGGATATTTCTTTTATCACTTGACATTGAATATATATTTCACGCATATTTTTTTTTCATGGAATAGTAAAAAAGTGCGTTCCTAGAAAATGCATAATCGATCTTCAATTTGGAATTAAATCTTTATTTTTTAGTTCCTTTTAAGGATTTTCTTACTTGTTTATTAAATAAAATACTAATTTCAAATCATGAAATCTCTAAAATTGCAATCACCATAGTGGGTGCCTTAACTAGTGAATTATGAAATATGAAATTTAATTAATACACTAACTAAAGGTAAATGTTTCTAATAAGTAAATAATTAAACAAATAATCATTTATTTATTTATTACGTGTGATGTGAACTTTAAATTTATCTTTCGAGTAAAAGAAAAAGATACTAGTTCTTCTAATTCAATTCAACCCTACAACAATATAATCAATTCAATTAAACTTATAAGATTTATGTTGTATACTTGCAATTCATAAATTTTATATATTAATTAAAGTAATTAAAGAAAAACACCGAGATCTTTTTTTTCCATTATGAAAAAATGAAGCATATATTTTATTTTATATCATACACATTAAACTTTTTTTTTAAAGATTATCTAATAATTCGATCACCATATTAAATATCGATTAATCTAAACTCGAGTCGGATTAGAACTTTAACATTTTAATAATTTGGTAACTATTATAAAAAATAATAATAATAATACTCCCTCCGGTCTCGAAACAATGTCGTTTTAGCTTTTGCTTTTACTGTTTCGGCACGTATCTTAAAACGGTCGGTAGACTCACTATTTGAGACAATTTTGCCCCTAATTTTTTCTGGGAAGTATGTTAAGGATTAACGTACGTTCACAAAAAAATTCGGATTTTTTTGGGGTCAAATAGTACCTCATCCGACTTTCTCGATATGCGTTCCCTACTGAATATTGGGATGCGAGGAAGACATTCTTTTGAAACCGGAGGGAGTAGTTTGGTAACAGCCTAACATTAAATCCTCATCTCCATGTGGACCCTCACACGTACCGGGCCCGGCAGTAAACCTTGTATTCGAATATTGATTTTTATTTGTAGGCCCAACCGCCCAACTACTCTCCAGCACAGCCTACCATTTCGGGAGATACCATTACCAAACAATTCATTAATATTATTACTATTTACTGTTTAGCCATTGAAGTGTTGTGCTTTTAATTTAAATTAATTTAATATCATAATAAATGCCCATAACAAAAGTCCTGAAAGAAAAAAAATCTTTTAAATATTTTACACATGAAATGCATTTCTTATTAAAAAAAGTGGTTTTTTTAAATACTTGGGGAATATCTAGTTGAATTTAATGGATATATACCCTATGACAAATATGGAAGAGGGATGTAATGGTTTTGGAACTCAAATGAAAACAAAATGTTATACATTTTAAAGTAGCGTTCGGTTGACAGAATGCTATTTTCCTTTCTACAATCACTCTCCTAGGAAAGTAATTCCTGTAAGAATGATCGTAGAAAATGTTAATGTTTTGCGTTTAGTTGACATTTAAAATTTTCTGAAAAGTAACATTTTTATATGTATTTTTCACTCCAAAATTCCTTATATGATACTAATTAATATTTAAGAACAATGTAATGTGTATATTTCATGACATAGATTTTAAAAATATCTTTTATATGCAAGATTTGCATGACCATTGCGTATATAAAAGTAAAAGTATACAAATATGAACATACTTCTACTTCTTTTTTATCCCTACATTTAAAGAAAGTAAAAAATTATTTTTCCTTATTTTTTAGGAAAGTAAAAGATTAAGGAAAATTAGATTCACGTGAGTCTAATTTTTTTTCGTCAACCACACACAGTAAAATTTCAAATTTCAAATTCCCGAATCATTTTTCTTTATAATTCCAGCAACCAAACATTACTAAAGAAATCTTTAACCCTTTCCCTTTCCCTCTTCCTTGACTTCCTCTTATTGCATTAGTAATTAATTAAACATTATAAAAACAAAACATGGGGTAAACTAAAGGCAATCCTCGTAGTGAGTATTTGGAGTCGGCACCACTAAGATTAGCGTTTAATTAACATCTAAGTGCTTTTAAGCTGACTAATTATTTTAGCCGATCTTGTTTTGTCAATTCAAATATATCATCGATACAAAACATCGAACAAAGCTAGTTTGTAGCTAGCTACAATCATTTGAGTTTAATTAGTCAGCTTGTTATAAAACTACATGATGCAAGCGGACACTATTATGTTTGAAGATTGCATAAACTATAGTACTTAATTAAGAGTGGCTATAATTATATACCACACGTGATCTGGACATTGATCAAAGAAGCTAGGGATTTGAAAAGTAGTTTTGCCCGCGTTGTTAATTAGCGTATTAATTTTTAAGGTTAGGATCATAATTATCTTTAATCTACGATTTATTGTTTAAAAAATACGAATGTTAAACCACTCACAACGCTAATAATTATATTAAAGGGATGATTGTTTTCTTATTTTTGATTTTGTTTGACTCTACTTGAATTCTCTTCGACTTTTCATGAGCCACCTTACCATATCCAGCACAGCCAAGTAAGGGAGGGAGAGGAATCCGTGGCCAAACTTGACAATTAATTAGGAAAGGAAGAGTCTTTTTTTTTTGGGACCAAAACTCAGAAGTAGATTGCGCTGGTGCCTTCCCATAAAGCCACCGAATAAATAAAATTGCAGAAAATAGAATCCATTGTCGAAGTAAACCGACGAGCTCTTCTCCAACCACCTAACGTTTACTGTTTACAAAGGACAGATACACATTAAAGCTAAAAAAAGATGGTAATTAATGTTGATGGAGAGCACAACAACATTGAGAGAGCTATTAAATACCATTATCAGGGCCAAGTTCATCTCCATGTTTTTGATCGGGTTGAGGGATCGGCCTATGGTCTTCTATAGTTTTGGGTTTTTTAAGGTTTTTACGTACAGTGTGTAGCTGTTTTATAAGAATCGATCATTTTATGGGTAAAAAACCCATTCAATTTAAGCTTTTAAATCTCTATTCTCTAGTAGATAAGAAAGAGAAAAGGAAGCTGCAAAAAGCACACATGAGCGGTTTCCAAGTGCCCACCTAACAGCTGAAATGTTGTCGTTTTGCACTTACAGAGCTGCCATATTCCAATCCCAATTCCCCTTTATGTCGAGACAGTAACGTAGGCCAGTTTCATTGTTAAAATTTATTTGCGTAAATGATTCAACATTTTCATATTCTTACGATCATTTGATTAATCTAAAAATTACTCGTTGACTCGCCGTCAAAAGGTTACTTAAGCACAAAAACTCATGAGAAGCGATGGGCCCACGAACAGAATTTCCACACGCAGTATTTAATTTCTCACTGAATATTTTATTCGTTTCTTTTCATTTTTAATTTAATAAAAATAAAATCCCTCTATCTTTTCCCTTACGATCCAGTTTCAAATTTCCATCAATCTGTTACATTAAACCCCCCAAACAAGAAAACCAAGGAAACTGTAATAAAACCAAAACAAACTGGCAAAGGACAGAGAGAGAGAGAGAAGAAAAAGAAACTACCAAGTTCTTAAATAATCCCAAAGGAAGAAGAGAGAAAAAAAGCAGATAAGGAAAAGGAAGCTGCTTCTTTGCTTTGCTCGTTTTGGATGCTTGATTGATTCAAGAAATTCTTCCAACTGATTGCTTAAAATAGAAATTCGAGACATGGGTATCGTTGGTAATTATCTGTGGAATCTTTTCCTCTGTTTTTCCAAAACGAAAAACCACAAAAGGTAGAGTCTTCGTCATTTGTTACGTTATGTACTCGCATATACGAACCTGAATTTATCAGTGCTTTTGATATTTCTTTTTAATTTATATTCTTGGGAATTGGATTTGATTTGGAAATGCCCGTCAATGTTTTACCTTTTTGATTGTTTGAGTGAATAGGGTTGGATTTAGGAGGTGGGTCGGTGGAGTATTGAGGAGTTTTGCTTTTGATGGGTGCTTTTTGATTCCCATGGCAGAATTATATTAGATTTTTTGATGTTCTATTGCCCCGAAAGTTTTTTGTTTATCAGTTTCATAATCAAACAGTAGAATTTTATTGTTAAGCATTGGCTTCATTGATCGTTTTTGTAATCGAGTGTCTGTGCGTAACTGCTATGCGCTAATGCTGTAAATTTTGTTGTGTTTGAAGACTATCTGGTCTGGTAAAACAATATGAAGAGTAAATTTTGGTTAAAAAGGCAGAGAAGAGGTTCAGCTAGGAATAAGTTAGGGAAGATCATGAAGTGCCTTGGCTCTGGAGAGCAATTAAATACAGTAGACTGTACTGTAACCTCATCCGAATCTCATGCTGCCAAGGATCATTCAGTGGGTGATTATTATTCTAAAAATGGTGACATAGAGCTCAAGCCAGACACAAGCAATATAGAAGAAGCTGAGTTATCTCTTCGTGAGCGCTGTTCCTTGAATTATGAGGTCTGTTTCTTGGACCTACCCATTTTAAGTTTGCTTCCTTAGGTGCGATCCATATAAGATGATATGCAGTCATGTTAAAGCCGTCTTTTTCACTAAAATACACCAAAGTAGTTTTCCCATGGTTTCAATTCACATTTTTTATTGGAATTTTGGTTTTTCTTTTGTTCATTTCTGTTGGAACTTTAAGGATGCATATGTACCTTTAAGAGTCCTGGAAATCGAGATGCTGCTGCCTAATTCGGGCTCTAATATTCACTGGAAGTAGTAAATCACCTAAGCTGGTAAGATCATGCTTAAATAGTCAAGATTGGTTCAGGCATTGCCACAATGGCATGGCCTTTCCCAAACTTATGGCCTTCAATTCTGGAATATTCTTCTTTAAATTTGTGGAGTTGTTTTCTTTAGTCTTATTCTGGAACAAGTTTTGCTTCTGGATTATCATGCATGCAAGTCTTATTGTTGTCCCTTCGTTACTGGCCGCTTTCGGTTTTGCCGATCTCAGTGAATGTAGATTATAGGCATGTTTGTTGAGATGACTGGTAGAACTATTTTCTCTGTGGATCGTTTTATATATAGTTTGTTTTTAAAAGGTGAGGTGTCTGCAATTTGTAGGAAGCACGTGCATTGTTAGGAAGAATTGAATATCAAAAAGGGAATTTTGAAGCGGCTCTGCATGTGTTTGAAGGGATAGATATCACAGCAATAACTTCAAAGATTAAAATTACCCTTGCTAGTAGAGGAGAGCGCCGTAAGAAAATTTCACAAAGTTTTGCGACCCCACCAATGTCTATCCATTGTGTCATGTTACTGTTGGAAGCAATATTTCTGAAAGCAAAATCACTACAGCATCTTGGGAGGTTTAAAGGTACCTTCTCTATGCTGGTTCATACATTTGTTATCTTCTTTGTTGAGTGTTCTAAGTTGTATGTTCTTATCTGCTGCTATTCTAACTTTGCATACTTTTCATTCATTTATAAAATGCTTCTCTTATTTTGTTCTTCAAAGGTACCCTACATTGAATGTGTTACCATGTTGCTTACATAGAGTTTTGATTCCTTGGTCTTCTATCGCATTTGCTTCTCCTTCTTTTAATAAGTATGTTTTTCTAATTCTGATTAAGTGTTTCAAACTTGCATGTGATAACTATGTGGCTTTCAAAGTGGTCGTTTTAACAAAACTCATCTGGGAAGAGTCATGAGCTCTTCGTTGCCTTTGTGTTGCAAACACTCATTTCGCTTCTTTTTTCTGTTTGCATTGGATACTTGTTAGTGCTTCCTCTTCACATCTTGTTTGTTCATTCCCATGCACCTTCAAGAAGAATCGGTCTTCTTTGGAACAATCGAAAAGTGCTCATCAATATGTCATAAATCCTCTTTAGCAGTTGGTTATTGAATTGAATGATACCTTTCATTTTGAGAACTCCTTTTATTAACTAATTGCTAACTTTCCAAGCACCTCACCGTATGAACATATATGAGTGTTAATGATTTGGTATGCCATAAGAACAGAGGTATTATTAAAGTTTTTTTGTGATCCTTTCCTGCTCCCTCTCTTGCTCTGTCGCTCACTATCCACAAGTTTTTACGTTATATGAAACTGAACCCAAAGAGTAAAAAAGAGTGAAATGTGACTTGATGGGATATGCAAGACAATCATACCATTTGTGTGAGGCTAATGTTTGTTCTGAATCATCCTTGCAGAAGCCGCTGAGTCCTGCAAAGTGATTCTTGACATGGTTGAATCTTCACTGCCAGAAGGCTTGCTTGAAAACTTTCCTGCTGATTATAAATTGCAGGAGATATTAAACAAGGCTGTTGAATTGCTTCCAGAGCTCTGGAAACTTGCTTATTGCCCTCGTGAAGCAATAATGTCTTACCAGCAGGCTCTCCTCAATCACTGGAAACTTGATACGGAAACCACAGCAAGGATCCAAAAAGAGTTTGCCATTTTCCTTTTGTACAGTGGAGGTGAAGCATGCCCCCTGAACCTCCGGTCCCAGATAGATGGTTCATTTGTACCTAGAAACAGTATAGAAGAGGCTATACTTCTGTTAATGATACTGCTAAGAAAAGTCTCTCTCAAGAAAATTGAGTGGGATGCTTCAATTTTGGAACATCTTTCATTTGCTCTCTCAGTATCAGGGGATTTACAGGCATTAGCCCATCAAGTTGAGGAGTTGCTTCCTGGAATTATTGATCGCGGAGAAATGTATCATACTCTTGCACTCTGCTATTATGGAGCAGGTGAAGAATTGGTTGCTTTGGATCTGTTAAGGAAATTGTTGCATAGAAGTGTGCATCCAGACTGTGTTCCAGCCTTGTTAATGGCATCAAAGATTTGCGGAAAGAATCCTAAACTTGCAGAGGAAGGGATAAATTATGCTCGTAGAGCACTTGAAAACATGGAGAGTGTTGGTGATCATGAGTGTGATCAGTTGGAAAGTGTTGCTAACTGTTTGTTGGCTGTCTCACTTTCAGCACATTCTCAGTTGGCAGTTACTGATTCCGAGAGGACCTCAAAACAATCTGAGGCACTTCAGGTCCTGGAAAGTGCAGGAAGAACGTCAAGATTGCTAGATTCAAATATTCTTTACCATCTCTCCCTAGAAAACGCAGAGCAGAGAAAACTTGATGTGGCACTTAACTATGCAAAGCGGTTATTAACAGTGGAAGGTGGGTCCAATATTAGAGGATGGTTATTGATGTCCCGGATCTTATCAGCACTGAAACGGTATGTGGATGCTGAAACTATTATCAACGGTGCTCTGGATCAGACTGGGAAATGGGATCAGGGTGAATTGTTGAGAACTAAAGCTAGACTTCAAATTGCACAGGGTCAAGTAAAGAGTGCCATCGAGACGTACACACAACTTCTTGCTGTTCTTCAAGTCCAGAATAAGAGTTTTGGTTCCGGGAAGAGGCTACCTAAGGTTTGTCGCTTGATCTTTTAGAAATTAACAGTATCATTCACAACAATAGCTAGTTGATTCTAGTTGTTATTTTCATAACCTGCTTTTTTTTTGGCAGGGCAATGACACTCCTGCTAAACGTTTGGAATCAGATGTTTGGCATGATCTGTCTTCAGTCTACACAAGTCTGTCACAATGGCGTGATGCTGAGGCGTGCCTTGCTAAATCCAAGGCTATTAATCCATACTCCGCGGCTAGATGTCATACAACAGGTAAAAGTGCATAATATTGAGCTTGAGGATTACTTTATTGTCCAACTTTTGAATGTAAATCTACCAATACCACAGACGCACATAAGCACGTACACTGGAGACACACCAAGAGGAGAAAAATAATTGTAACTTCTCTTTACCTTGAGTATTTTAAGAACCTTAAATTTGTTCATTACATTGCAGGCATTCTTTATGAGGCAAAGGGCCTCCAAAAAGAAGCTCTAAAAGCTTTTATGAGCGCTTTGGATATTGATCCGACTCATGTTCCAAGCCTGGTGTCTGCAGCTCTAGTTCTTAGGCGCCTTGGTAACGAATCAAATGTGGTAGTTCGAAGTTTTTTGATGCATGCTTTACGGTGCGACAGAATAAACCCATCCGCATGGTATAACCTTGGCTTGCTTTGCAAATCTGAGGGCAGTTCGGGATCTTTACTAGAAGCTGCTGAATATTTTGGCGCCGCAACATTTCTGGAAGAGACAGCACCAGTTGAACCATTCAGATGACAATGTGTACCTAGAATCTTTGTTTACTCTTAAGGAAGTATAGATTATTTTTCATCACGATTTCCACGAAATGTATTTTTTATCGAGTTTTCTTGTACGTTGTAGCAATGAAGTATAAATATAATGGAATGAAATAGCAATGAAAGAATAAGTTTTCCTTTCAGCTTGTGATAGCATACTTCTCTTGCCCGGTGTAATGGTCAAGTTGGAGATTAAGGAATAATTAAATAAATACTTTTATCCTAAATGCCTTACCTTAGGATATCATTATTCTCTAAATAGAACATTCAAAGAAGCACCGGGGTATTATTGCCACAGTCCTTTTCTCCTTTTCAAACAAAAATAAAAATATAAAATTAATGAAATCAACTATTTTGACCAATAAATAAATTAAAAAGGTGGCTAGTGTTGGATTATAGTATTATGGGAATCGCTGAATCGGTTTGTTTGTCTAAATGGAAAAAGGAACAAATCCACTCATCGCGCCGAGATAGGTGTGAGTTTCCCGCACATTCTCTTTTTGTTACATTCAGGTCCCTGTACTTCCGGTCTTCCCTTTCGTCTTGTCCTCTGCTTCAAACCCTTCTTTTGCTAGCACTTTTTTGTCCAAAGTTCTCAAACTCAGAGGGACTAGAATGAAATATTGGGAAAACATTCTTTTGCCTAATTTCTCGCCACAAGTGCAGTAGTGACGACCACTGTCCACCTTGAAGACTACACGCTGCTCATTCCTAAAAATTGAAGCTTTTAAAGAGAAAACGGACAAAAAGAAGAAACCAAAAAACAGAAACAAAACCCTCCTTAGGTTTTCTGTTTATTCCGTTTTTAATCCTATAAGCTTGTTGGCCCTCTCTCTTTTGGGTTGAGTTTTCCCACTTCAAAAACTTTTAAAAAAATCAAAACTTTGAAGAAATTGCTCTTCTTGTCTTGTTCTTTTTGCTGGGTTAAGAGTTCAGAGATGGAAGAGAATGGGAAGAGAACGGGAGCAGGGCCATCAAAAGTGGCAACAGCTGATGGGTTTGATGAGAAACAAGGAAAGAAGAAGGAGATGAGTGATGGTAGTGAGACACCTCCTACTCCAACTGAAGCTGTTCTTGATTTTCATGATGGTGATGAAGAGGAGGAAGAAGATGGCGGTGGTGAATATGGTGTTCCTTCTGTTGATTTCAGTCCTGGGCCTTTGCTCTCTCTCAAGGAACAGATTGAGAAAGACAAGGTTTTTCTTAAACCCCTAAATTTTACATACCCTGTGTTTCATTTCTATACTTCTTCTAGTTACCTTGTAAGGTGTAATCTCAAGGTTGTTTCTCTTTTCTGCAGTTGGTTCTTAAGTTTTTGTTTTCTTTTATCTGTCCCCAATGATGTCTAACTAGCTGTAGTGATAAAATCTATAGCTTTTTCAAGTGTTATGCATGTGATTACTAAGTTGAGGATTGAAGAAATTAGGTTTACTGCTCATTTTTCCGGTTTCAGGTTCCAATCTGGTCAGTCAAGTCTATAAAATTGAATAATTTGCCTCTCCAATGGGGACAGTTGTCCGTTGTCACTTCAATTACTCTGGGCTGTCACTGACTCACTGCTAGTAGATGGGACCAAAACTCTGTTTACTTGAAATTGCCATGGTATCTTGTTTGTGTTGGTTACTTCATGTCCTATATCCTTCATGCTTCAAGAGATTTAAGTCTACATATCCTGCTAGGGAACACTATCATAGCATGCTTCATTTATCATATGTGAACTGGAAATACAGTCTGATAAGAGATTGACTGAAATGGACAGTGCTGATTTTTTGGTATAAATGCCTGTATGAGATTTTGAAACCCAGTTATTCTTTGCAGGAAGATGAAAGCTTAAGGAGGTGGAAAGAACAGCTGCTTGGCTGTGTTGAAAGTGATTTGAATGGTTTGTCTAAACTAAAGGATCCTTTACTCGACATATGAGCTTCTCATGTTTTGCAGCATCGTATATTAATGTTTTGTATGTTTCTCAGGTCAAATGGAACCTGAAGTCAAATTCCACTCCATAGGGATTATATCTGATGACATTGGGGAAGTGAATACTCCCTTGCCCATCAACGAAAAACAGAGTGGTCATGTGCTTTTTACTCTTAGAGAAGGATCTCGATACCATCTTAAGCTAACTTTCAGTGTCCTTCATAACATTGTTTCTGGACTTACCTACTCCAATACTGTGTGGAAAGGAGGACTACCAGGTTGGTGCATAATCCTTGTCCATTTCCGTTTAAGTTTATGTTGTATGGCTCCCAAGGAAAAACAAAAATGAGATGTTATTTTAATTTCAGAGATCTGCTTGGCCTCATCTCCTTAGTTTTCTTCAGAGCATAAATAGTAATAATAACCTTACCCTGAGTTTAAATCCTAAAATAACAGCCAAAATGTAAACTAATAATGCTACTTTAGAAAATTCCTGTTATCACTGCCATCTGAAAGGCTCTTATGGCAGAACGACCATGCTTCCGGTTTCCTTGATATTGTTCTACTTCAGTTCCAACACTTGTTAGACTTGTTTCAGTTCTTCAGAGTAGTAGCCCTTTTATATGTGGAGTTACTGTCAAGAATTGGTCCGTCGACTGTTTGTCTACTTAAACTGCGACTTTTTCTTTTTGCTTCATCACGTTGATGAGAAAGTTATGGTCTTCCTTCCTTCTAGACAAAAAGAAGGGCTTCTCCTGGTTTAATTGGCTGGCATTAGTCGGCAGCTTTGTGAACCATTCCATTTCCGACTGCATTGTAGGTCGTATAATGGTCTTAGAATAATCATGGTGCATTTCACTATTTCAAATATTTTAATCAGTTAACTACCATCAAGTTTGTTCTGCATGTCATGTAGGATGTACTTAGCTCTTATGGTCTGTTACTTATGACATTTTTGCTTCTCTGGAGCCTAGTTGATCAAAGCAAAGGAATGCTGGGTACGTTTGCTCCTCAGCGAGAACCGTACGTGCATACTTTGGAAGAGGAGACAACTCCTTCTGGTATTTTGGCAAGGGGGAATTATTCAGCGAAGCTTAAGGTGTGTCAAACTGCATGTTCATGTTTTAAGTGATATATTATGTTCATGATTTTGCTGGTTTCTGCAGTTTCTGAATTGTTTTTTTTAATAAAAAAATCCGTAAATCATTTCTCGATTTGACTTTCTTCTTTACAACTCAACTTAAGTTTGCTTCTTCTATGGTCTGGTCAGTTTTCATTTGATGTGGAATAAAAGAAGGAAAAAGAAAAAAACACTCACCGTGTGTGGATTGCAGTTTCATTTCCCCTGCTCACAAAAATGCATGATCGTGTCTTGTAACTACGCCTCTGGCAATGGATTGCAAGAATTTTGACATTTATGCTCAATGTTTCTTGCAGTTCGTAGATGATGATAAACGATGTCACATGGAGCTCAAATATTCTTTCGAGATCAAAAAGAGAAGCTAGCTAAATTTTTCTGCATCAGAGTTTTATTTTCATTTTTTTCTTTATGAAGGGAACATGTTTTTTGAACATGCTAAATTCAAAAGTTGCCTGAAGCTGAGGATCATCTATTATGTCCTGATATGGTTCTACCAAATGTCCTAATGAGGCCTTGAGTGCTGAAAGTCATAATTGCAATTAGGGTTTTTAGTGTTTTGGGCTGGTTTGTTAGTGAAAAAACACAGGTAACACAACTTATTCGTACCCTTACATAGAACAGAACAAAACAGAACAAAACATAACAACAGCACTAACAACACAGCACAAGAACAACACTGCTAGGGTTGCAGCTGCAGCTGCTACGATAATAATGATACAGATCCCCAGCTTCAAGCTTTCACACAGGCAATCAATGAGTAGAAAATACACATTAATAGTTTAAGCAGCAGCGGAAGATTTGAACTGGTCCAAGGGGTGTTTGGTTGAAAGGGTTGATTCTCCAGCTACTGTGGCTAAATATTTGCTGAAAGTGAAATGTTGGTAGACTGATGGATCATGAGCAGCATCCACCAACTCTTCAGAAGGCCGTATTACAGCATCAGCTGATGGAAAGAGGAACGTAGCAACAGATATCCGAGCACGGTAGGCGTTCACAACAACTCTGTGCCGCACGCTCTTGTATCGATCATTGCTCAGGACCTTCATTTTCATCAAGTATAGAACAAAAACATAGAAGTTAGAGACTCGATATTCGAGACCTAACAGAAGTATCACTGGATTACAAACTGATTCGGTTCAATAATATACCTGCATAATGTCACCAAGGTTGACAACTAGGGTGTTTGGGATGGGATTGATGGCAATCCACTTGCTATTATTGAGAACTTGCAAGCCAGGCTCATTTTGCAGGAGTAAAGTGATGAGACTGGGGTCAGTGTGTGCAGGAGCTCCACAAATGAGCTCTGGTTGTGGGCATGGTGGATAGTAGTTCAAAGCCATGGACTGCCCATATTTCCCAACTTTCTTCTCAAAGTAATCACTTTCCAACCCTAAGCTCTCTGATATAGCCTCCATCAATGTTGTAGCCAATCCTCTAACACTCGTGCAATACTCCCCAATGTCCTTCCTGCGTGATTAATGGGGTCAAGATTAATCTCGTCACCAGGTCAGTTCGTTGAGTAACCATTCATAACAATTACCTGAACGATGGAGGATTTGAAGGCCATTCGTTTAGGGTTTCCTGGAGAGGATAGCAAGGTGATAACTTCAAAGAATCCTTCCAATAGGATATCTGTTGATTTTTAGCATTCAAACCGGTGGATATGAAGACTGGTTTGCGCGTTCCATCCGCAGAGAATTTCAACCTTTCCCTGGGTGGTAATTCGAAAAACTCCTTTGTTGTGTCTACTGCACTGTTCGCCAGAGTCTCTGGAAGTTCATGGTTCTTCACCTGCAGATACATCGGTTATAGAGACGAGAAAATAACCTTTTTGCAAGAATGCGACTAGAAAACTCGAGCTCGAGACTAAGTTCTCATCAGCGACGCACAAAGAGAGATTAGTTACCATAAAGAAACCATAGTCTTGGCATGCTTGTCCAATTTGTTGAATTGTCCGAGCGCGGCAAGGTCCTTGTAAGTCTGTAAGGTCAATGAGAGGGATTGATCCTTCCAAAACCTCAATCTCAGCAAAACTGGGTTTCTCGAATGGGTTGCAAATGCTAAGCAAGTTTGATAGGACTTGTTTCGCATCTGATGATACAAGATCAACAATGTTAGAAACCATGAAGCAATATGAGATAGAAGGAATTGTGTTGTATTGAATTGCTTGATTAATTACAATGCTATACTACGTCTATTTATAGATACAAGGATGAGCTTGGATGTGTGTGAATTCAACCTAGAGATATTGCATATTTTCATGCTTTTGGACTTTGGTGCATGGTAAGAGGAGACTTTTGGTGCATGGTAGGTTGAGGTGGTGCATGTGGACTTTTGGGTTTCTCTGATATTCAACATCCCCCCTTAAACTTAAGGTGGCATATTGGATGACAACTTGAGTTTAAAGAGTAGGTCTTGAAAACGGCGGGTGGAGAGACTTTTGGTGAATATGTCAGCCGTTTGATCGACGGAGGAGGTGGGTTGTAATTGAAGAGTTCCTTGTTGAAGATGGTGTCGAACAAAGTGACAGTCAATCTCGATGTGTTTTGTTCTTTCATGGAAGACATCATTGTGAGCTATCTGGACTGCACTTTGGTTATCACAATAGAGAGGAGTTGTGTCAGATTGAGGAACTCCCATGTCAGCCAGAAGCCAACGTAGCCAAATCAACTGTGATGTGGTATCTGCAAGTGCTCGATATTCTGCTTCAGTACTAGAACGAGCAACAACCGTTTGTTTCTTACTGCGCCAGGATATGAGGGAATTACCAAGGAAGAAACAATATCCAGTAGTTGATCATCTGTCAGTTGGATCTCCAGCCCAATCAGCATCAGAGTAAGCATACAACTGTAATGGAGAGTGTGATGAGAAATGAAGACCATGGAAGACGGTGCCTTTGATGTAGCGTAGAATTCGAAGTACAACGGCAAAGTGGACGGAACGTGGAGCGGCCATAAATTGACTGACAAGATGCACGACATAGGAAATATCTGGACGAGTCACAGTGAGGTAGATCAGGCTGCCAACAAGTTGACGGTAGAGGGTGGAATCAGAGAGGAGTTCTCCATCATCCGGTCGAAGTTTGATGTTGAGCTCAAGGGGAGTGTCTGCAATTTTGCTGTCGGAAATGCTAGTTCGAGATAAAAGATCAGATGCATATTTTGCTTGAGATAAATAATAACCATCAGTGCATTTTGTTACCTCGATCCTAAGAAAATAACTCAGTTTACCTAGATCTTTCATCTCAAATTGTTGACTGAGGGAGGTTTTAAGTGTTTGAATTCCAAAGACATCATCCCCAGTAATGATCATGTCATCCACGTATAGTAGTAGAATGATAGTACCTTGGTCGGACTGTTTCTTGAATAAGGACGAGTCATGAGGACTAGATGTGAAGCCGAGAGATTGAATGACGTTGCTGAACTTTGAAAACCAAGCTCGGGGAGCTTGTTTAAGACCATATAAGGCCTTTCGAAGCTTGCAAACTTTGTTGGAAGGGATATTTGAACCGGGTGGAGGCTGCATATAGACTTCTTCTTCAAGATCTCCATTCAGGAAAGCATTTTTGACATCCATTTGGGAGAGAGACCATTTAAGAGAAGCAGCAACTGCAATAAGGGTACGAACGGTGGTGATGCGAGCAACTGGAGCAAATGTTTCTTCATAGTCGATACCATATTCTTGTGTATATCCTTTTGCTACCAATCTTGCTCTGTAGCGTTCAAGACTCCCATCAGATTTGGTTTTGATTTTGTATATCCATTTGCATCCCACTTTTGATTTTCTTGCCGGGAGATCAACAACGTCCCATGTGTTATTGTCCTGTAATGCATCTAATTCTTCATTCATTGCTTTCTGCCAAAGTGGGTTAGAAGATGCCTCACGAAAAGAATTTGGCTCATGTAAGGTAGCCAAGGCATAGTAAAGATGATAGTCACCAAGTTTAGTAGGGAGAACACGATTTCTAGGGGGGTAACGGGAAGTTGAAGGCACATTTTCAGTATTTCTGGTTTGTACCTCACTATGTGGTTGGATGGAAGGATCACTCGGTGGAATTTGTACCTCACTGTGTGGTTGAACTCTCAAATTGTTTCGCTCCCCCTCTGCATGCTCTCTGTTTTCATGCAAGCTGTTTTCCTCACTGATATCATTGTTTCGCTCCCCCTCTGCATGCTCTCTGTTTTCATGCAAGCTGTTTTCCTCACTGATATCATTCTCTCCATTCAACTCTCCTGGAAAAAGCTCAATAGAAGGATTAGTAAAAAATTGATTGTGAAGATCCACAGAAAGTTAAAATGAAGAGATTTTTGAAAAATATTTGTTTTCCCAGAAAATCACATGTCGAGATACCCGAAGGCGTCGACTAACAGGATCATAACAGCGGTAACCTTTGTGATCAAGGCCATATCCAATAAAACAACATAATCTTGATCGGGGTTCAAGTTTATTGTGTTCATGTTTTTGAAGAAGGACAAAACATGCACAGCCAAAAATTTTGAGATTGGAGTAAGAGGGAAGTTTACCAAATAATTTTTCAAAGGGTGTGTGATTCTGAAGAACAATGGAAGGTACTCTGTTGATTGTGTAAACAGCTGTAAGAGCTGCTTCTCCCCAAAATTGTTCAGGGATGGAAGCATCAATGAGTAAAGTTCGAATTGTGTCAAGAATATGTCTATGCTTACGTTCTGCTCGGCCATTTTGTTGTGAGGTGCCTGGACAAAAGTATTGAGGAATGGTGCCATCCTGTTTCAAAATATCAAGAAAAGCACGTTGTGTGTACTCAAGGGCATTGTCAGATCGGAAGATTTTAATGTGACATGAAAATTGGGTTTTAATCATGGTAGAAAATTCACGATAAATACCAAGTAATTCAGATCTGTTTTTCATCAAATATAGCCAAGTGTATCGAGAAAAATCATCAATAAAAGTAACAAAATATCGAGATCCTCCCATGGTGGAAATAGGGGAAGGTCCCCAAACATCAGAATGCACTAAATCAAAGGGAGCATTAGCAATTTTATCATTTTTATTGAAAGAGAGAGCGAGTTGTTTTCCGAGTTGGCAAGAAAGACAATCAAAATCAACATTAGGAACATTTCCCAAAACACCAACATGAGACAAATGTTTAAGTTTATTCTTAGAAACATGACCGAGGCGAGAGTGCCAAATATTTAAAGGAATAGATGCACTAGATGGGGTGGCAGCAACAGTGGAGGAACTGTAAGGAAGATGAAGTGATGACAGTTCAAATAGACGTCCTATCTTAGTGCCTGCCCCAACTATCTTGTTGGTTACAGAGTCCTGCACAGTCACACCATTTGGTGAGAACAAAACATTAAATCCCATATCACAGATTTGACCAACAGATAAGAGGTTCACAGATAACTTAGGAACATGATATGTGTTAGAAATAGCAAGATGTGGTGTGTGAACAGATCCAATATGGGTAATATTCATAAGTGAACCATCGGCAGTGTGAATTGGTGGTGTTGTAGACGTTAATGTCTTGGAGGAGAAATATGATGGGTCAGGTGTCATGTGATTGCAACAAGCAGAATCAAATAACCAAGAAGTATTACCTGATGTGGTGGAGAGGACGGTATGTTGATTCCGTTCATGAGAGAGTGCACGAGCGACAATTGTTTCGACGTCATTGGGAGTAAGATTTGGTGTGGGTTCTGGCGAAGTGGTTGGAGCGGCACTGTCAGTTACAGCGGCATATGGTCGAGAGAATGGTTGAGACGATGAGGGTGTATTTCTGGATTGACTAGTGCCTTGTTCACGTTTCCTTTGCAATGCCCAACACTTGTTGATTGTGTGACCCGGTTTCTTGCAATACCTACAGGAAGTGTCAGAATTGTTGTGTGGTTTATTTGGTGGTGTGGATGTGGTGGCAAGGACAGACTGTTTAGAGACGCGAGAGGATGTGCGACAGGTTTCTTCGGCAATGAGCTCAGTGACGGCTTTATCCATAGTTGGTAATGGATCACAATGGAGTAGATTAGTCTTGACATGTTCATAATCACTATGAATTGCCATAACAAACTGATAGAGACGTAGTGCATCACGATACTCATAAAAGAGTTGAGCATCCCCAGGGCATAACCATTTTGGTTCTGATAGAGCTAATTGATCCCACAGATAAGATATTGCTGAATAAAAATCAGAAATTGATTGACCAGGTTCTTGTCGCATATCATGCAAAGTATTGAGATATTTTAAGCGAGAGGCAACATTAGTAGCAGAATAACGGGTGGCCAGAAAATCAAATACCTCTTTAGCCGTGTCGAAACGACCAAATTGTTGGCGAATGGAGCGAACTGAGGTGTTACCAACCCAGGTAATGATTTTATGATTGTTGCTGTCCCACTCTTCAAGTCTGGACTGGAAAGAATCAGAACTTTCTTCCTTTTTCGCGGTGGGTTCTTTAATGTCACCAGTGACATAATGCCAAAGTTTACGCCCTTTGAGAAAATTACGCATGTCTTGAAGCCATAAGGTGTAGTTGGAACCGTCAAGAGTGGTGGAAATAGGTTGGGTAACATTCTCTTGAGCCATGGTGAAAGGAAGCTCAAGGACAAGGGCATGAACCGGAAGGAATGGCAAGTAACCGGTTGAGAAGAGAGTTGAACCGGATAATTCAAAGCTGATTTGATGAAAACAGACCCCAAAATCAGATAGAGCACCCTCAAAAACCTTGGGAACCGGTCTTTGATTGTAACAAACCGGAATACAATCGGATGAACCGGACGTGTCAAGGAGTTGAACCGGAAGGTCAAGGTCAACCCTGAAGACAAACCAGAAGAAGCCACGTGGATGAATCAGAGACAGACACGTGTATCAATGAAATTGTGACATGTGGAAGACGGTGGTAATCACAAGTGGCAGCTGGCAGACACGTGGCAACAAGCGGGCCAGTAGCGAAAAGACACGTGGCAAAAAGTAGACCAATAGCGAAACGCCACGTGGCTGGAACGTGGACAAATCCTAAGGCGACAGCTGGCGGCAACGTGACCGAGTAGTCAAAAGACACGTGGCAAAACACGTGAAGGGATGATCGGAGAGGATGACCGGCGCGTGGAATTGATTTCGCCGGTGATGGCGCGTGCGGTGGCAGATTGGCACGAAATTTATTGTGCCGATGAAGACGGCTGTGGTACGTCGTATAGAGCGGCGCGCGGTGGTGGAAGACGGCCAGAAGAGGCTGTAAAATGAGATTTACAGTAGAAACAGCATGTCGCCGGTGGCGGCGCGTGCGACGGTTTCTTGAGACGAGAATTTTCAGATTAATTCGTCGAAAGTCTATGTGGATGATGGTGGGGTGTGTCGAATTTAGAGAATGATTGAGGTGTTTTTCGGAGGTTTGCAACGGAAGAACGAACGAAATTGTAATTTCGCCAGAAAATTTTGACGAAAAATGGTTTTAGGAGACTAGCTCCGCTACCATGTTAGAAACCATGAAGCAATATGAGATAGAAGGAATTGTGTTGTATTGAATTGCTTGATTAATTACAATGCTATGCTACGTCTATTTATAGATACAAGGATGAGCTTGGATGTGTGTGAATTCAACCTAGAGATATTGCATATCTTCATGCTTTTGGACTTTGGTGCATGGTAGGAGGAGACTTTTGGTGCATGGTAGGTGGAGGTGGTGCATGTGGACTTTTGGGTTTCTCTGATATTCAACAAGCAAGAAATCTCGGGGCAGCCATGTCCAAAAGAGTTTACAGAAACACTAATGTCTTTGACTTTGAGTGTTCTTCATGGACATCATTATGTTGGTTAAGTGAGTATTTATAGCAGGAAACAGGTAATTTTTGCTTCTTTATATATTGAATCAACCGCCTCTCGTTTTGTTAGTCCAGCTAATATTGAGAAAATGAGTATGAAAGGGTCTAGCTCAAAGGTGAAGAAAAGGAAAAGCAAGGTTGGTGTGCCAGCAACAATGTTGGAGTTTGGCAGCAGCTAAAGTAGAAATGGCTTGTCGGCAAAGTTGAATAAAGAAAAGGAAAGTTGAATGGAAAAGGTAGGAAGCCAAATTAATTGAGACTTGGAAAGTGAGCTGCCAATTTGGATTTCTCATGATCACCGTGTGATCATGTTGACTTTTCCTTTTGTTGTTTTTGTTGACCGTGTGATGTGCAGATATGTTTGCTTTGAAAGTTTGGCAGCATCTTGTCTATAAATAGACATGAGTGCAAAGGGATTGGGCAGAGAATCAATTGCAAAAATGTAGCAATTGAGAGAGGTGTGTAAGTCAGTTGCGCCGAGAGCAATTGATTAGTTGCAAAGGAGAGCAATTGATCAATTGCAAAGGCGAGCAATTGATGAGTGATTGAGAGGGCATCAGTTGCTATGTAAAGCAATTTGAGAGAGTATCAATTACGAGTGAGGGATTGTAAAAGAGTTGCTGTTGAGCACCCGAGAGAGAGAAAAATAGAGAGTATTTTTCTTGTTTGTGATTGAGAGAAAAATAAATCAGTGAGGTATTTATTTTTCTAGATTGTCTCCTCGATCTAGATGAGAGATCGAGTTGAGAGTGATTGTGATTGCTTGATTGTAAGACTAATAATTTATTATTAGTGGAAGATTGTTCGGAGTTGGTCCCGTGGTTTTTCCTCGTTGGAGGTTTTCCACGTAAATTCTCTGTGTTGTTCGATTGTTCGATCCTGGGCGGGAAAGGTGTTTTTCACCCAACAAGTGATAGCGGAGCTGATGGTTCGATGGGCATGCGGAGCTGAAGATCCGGTTGGGCCTATGAGATGGGCTTAGATCGGAATCGAAGGTTCGATGGGCATGCGGAGCTGAAGATCCGGTTGGGTCTATGAGATGGGCTTAGATCGGAATCGAATGTTCGATGGGCATGCGGAGCTGAAGATCCGGTTGGGCCAATGAGATGGGCTTAGATCGGAATCGAATGTTCGATTGGGCATGCAGAGCTGAAGGTCTGGTTGGGCTTGTAAGATGGGCTTTGATCAGAACCGAAGGTTTGATGATCTTGTGGAGTAGATCCGATGGATTGATGAGAAGTATGTTGATGATGGCTCAGACCCAGTGCACGAGGTCTGGTGCAGTGGCGGCACACAACGAATCTCCAAACTGATGAGCTAAAACGGTGGGCCAATAGATTGAGCCCGAAGTATGATGGGTGAATTCCATACTTCGCGCAAGTTGATGGGCCAAATTGGTGGGCTTACTCAGTTTGATGGTGAACTTTAAAGTACAGTGAATCTTCGAGAGGAACTTGAAGTCGGTGGGTCCTGTTGAGGACTATGTAGAGCTTCGTTCGAGAGGGAGATTGTTGGGCTCAGATGGTGGACCTAGTGGTACTTTGTTCGAGGGGGAGATCGTTGAAGAGTAGATGTATGAAGATTGGTTACCGATTGGTTTGAACCGAGGTTAAAAAAAAGAAGAAGAAGAAGAAGAAGAAGAAGAAGATTGGTGATGATTCCCCGTGATATGAGCTGGAGGGGGAGAATTGTTAGTCCAGCTCATATTGAGAAAATGAGTATGAAAGGGTCCAGCTCAAAGGTGAAGAAAAGGAAAAGCAAGGTTGGTGTGCCAGCAGCAATGTTGGAGTTTGGCAGCAGCCAAAGTAGAAATGGCTTGTCGGCAAAGTTGAATAAAGAAAAGGAAAGTTGAATGGAAAAGGTAGGAAGCCAAATTAATTGAGACTTGGAAAGTGAGCTGCCAATTTGGATTTCTCATGATCACCGTGTGATCATGTTGACTTTTCCTTTTGTTGTTTTTGTTGACCGTGTCATGTGCAGATATGTTTGCTTTGAAAGTTTGGCAGCATCTTGTCTATAAATAGACATGAGTGCAAAGGGATTGGGCAGAGAATCAATTGCAAAAATGTAGCAATTGAGAGAGGTGTGTAAGTCAGTTGCGCCGAGAGCAATTGATCAGTTGCAAAGGAGAGCAATTGATCAGTTGCAAAGGAGAGCAATTGATCAATTGCAAAGGCGAGCAATTGATGAGTGATTGAGAGGGCATCAGTTGCTATGTAAAGCAATTTGAGAGAGTATCAATTACGAGTGAGGGATTGTAAAAGAGTTGTTGTTGAGCACCCGAGAGAGAGAAAAATAGAGAGTATTTTTCTTGTTTGTGATTGAGAGAAAAATAAATCAGTGAGGTATTTATTTTTCTAGATTGTCTCCTCGATCTAGATGAGAGATCGAGTTGAGAGTGATTGTGATTGCTTGATTGTAAGACTAATAATTTATTATTAGTGGAAGATTGTTCGGAGTTGGTCCCGTGGTTTTTCCTCGTTGGAGGTTTTCCACGTAAATTCTCTGTGTTGTTCGATTGTTCGATCCTGGGCGGGAAAGGTGTTTTTCACCCAACAAGTGATAGCGGAGCTGATGGTTCGATGGGCATGCGGAGCTGAAGATCCGGTTGGGCCTATGAGATGGGCTTAGATCGGAATCGAAGGTTCGATGGGCATGCGGAGCTGAAGATCCGGTTGGGCCTATGAGATGGGCTTAGATCGGAATCGAATGTTCGATGGACATGCGGAGCTGAAGATCCGGTTGGGCCTATGAGATGGGCTTAGATCGGAATCGAATGTTCGATTGGGCATGCAGAACTGAAGGTCTGGTTGGGCTTGTAAGATGGGCTTTGATCAGAACCGAAGGTTTGATGATCTTGTGGAGTAGATCCGATGGATTGATGAGAAGTATGTTGATGATGGCTCAGACCTAGTGCACGAGGTCTGGTGCAGTGGCGGCACACAATGAATCTCCAAACTGATGAGCTAAAACGGTGGGCCAATAGATTGAGCCTGAAGTATGATGGGTGAATTCCATACTTCGCGCAAGTTGATGGGCCAAATTGGTGGGCTTACTCAGTTTGATGGTGAACTTTAAAGTACAGTGAATCTTCGAGAGGAACTTGAAGTCGGTGGGTCCTGTTGAGGACTATGTAGAGCTTCGTTCGAGAGGGAGATTGTTGGGCTCAGATGGTGGACCTAGTGGTACTTTGTTCGAGGGGGAGATCGTTGAAGAGTAGATGTATGAAGATTGGTTACCGATTGGTTTGAACCGAGGGAGAGGAGAGGTTGGGATCGTGGATACACCGTGAGGGAGGGAAAGAAGATTGAAGAATGATGGGTTAGGCCAACCCAGCCCATGCCTGCCAAGGGCCCAAGCCCATGCTCTGCTGCCATCCACAAGCCAAGCGACCCAAGCGCATGTAATTACTAGTAATTAGTAATTACAGTACAGTGTACTTATAGGAAGTTCGGTACGGTAGGTTCGGTTAGGGGTGGGCATTCGGGTATTTCGGAAATACCCGAATTAAAAATTTCAGATATCGGGATTCCGAATTTGCAAAAATCCTTCCCGAACCCGAATTTAGTTTTTTGCTACCCGTACCCGAATTTCCGAAATTTGAAATTCGGAAATTCGGGTATACCCGAAATTCCCGAATTTCAAATTTCGGAAAATCGGGTTGAAATTCGGGTATACAATACCCGAATTTCCGAATTACACCATGCTGAAATTGAAAACTGACAAAAATGAAAACCTGTGGAAATCCACTCTCAAATTACCAAACATCCAGCAACTAATACAAAGGCTAATTTACCAAACATCCAGCAGCTAATACAAAGGCTAATTTACCAAACATCCAGCAATCTAAGTATCAAGCAAGTTGCTCCAACAAGGAACAAATTAAACAAATATTACAAGGGCATTACTGCAGAGATGGGTACCTGAGGAAACTCAAGAAAGCAAGCAGAGAAGATTGAAGGAAGTCGAGTTTGCCATCGTTAACAAAGTGGCAGATGATGGGTTAGGTCGAGAAGTAGCAGAGAAAAGGAAGGAAGTAGCAGGAAGGAAGTCGAGAAAAGGAAGGAAGTAGCAGAGATTGATTTTGGGGGTTAGGGTTAGGGTTAGGGTTTCGATTGATTTTGGGGGTTAGGGCGGTGATGGGTGTTGTCGGTGGCTGGCTGTGGACCTATGGTTAGGGCGGTGATGGGTGTCATCGGATGTGGTTAGGGCGGTGATGACTGGTCGTGCCGATGTTGATCGAGAGAGGAAAGTGTGGTGAGAGTCGAGACTGGTGAGAGAGGAAAGTGTTTGGTCTGTGTTGCGTTGTTGACTTGTTTCCAAATGTGGAAACTAACTAATTACTAAAGCATGGGAAATTCGGGTATCCGAATTTCCCCAAATCGTTACCGTACCGAACCCGAAATTATTTCGGGTATGCCTTACCCGAACCCGAATTTTCCGATACCCGAAATACCCGAACCGAATTTCAAAAATTTCGGGTCGGGAAATTCAGAATTCGGGTATTTCGGTTTTGTGCCCACCCCTAGGTTCGGTAATGCCGAACCTACCAAAAAACTTACCGTACCGTACCGAAATAAATTTCAGTACGGTACGGTAATACCGAATTACCGAAATAAGTAAAAAAATATCTACTGAACGTGCGTTCGGTCGGTACGGTAATTCGGTAATTTCGGTATGGTAATTCGGTGGACAGCCCTAAGCAGCAATGTTGGAGTTTGGCAGCAGCCAAAGTAGAAATGGCTTGTCGGCAAAGTTGAATAAAGAAAACGAAAGTTGAATGGAAAAGGTAGGAAGCCAAATTAATTGAGACTTGGAAAGTGAGCTGCCAATTTGGATTTCTGTGATCATGTTGACTTTTCCTTTTGTTGTTTTTGTTGACCGTGTGATGTGCAGATATGTTTGCTTTGAAAGTTTGGCAGCATCTTGTCTATAAATAGACATGAGTGCAAAGGGATTGGGCAGAGAATCAATTGCAAAAATGTAGCAATTGAGAGAGGTGTGTAAGTCAGTTGCGCCGAGAGCAATTGATCAGTTGCAAAGGAGAGCAATTGATCAATTGCAAAGGCGAGCAATTGATGAGTGATTGAGAGGGCATCAGTTGCTATGTAAAGCAATTTGAGAGAGTATCAATTACGAGTGAGGGATTGTAAAAGAGTTGCTGTTGAGCACCCGAGAGAGAGAAAAATAGAGAGTATTTTTCTTGTTTTTGATTGAGAGAAAAATAAATCAGTGAGGTATTTATTTTTCTAGATTGTCTCCTCGATCTAGATGAGAGATCGAGTTGAGAGTGATTGTGATTGCTTGATTGTAAGACTAATAATTTATTATTAGTGGAAGATTGTTCGGAGTTGGTCCCGTGATTTTTCCTCGTTGGAGATTTTCCACGTAAATTCTCTGTGTTGTTCGATTGTTCGATCCTGGGCGGGAAAGGTGTTTTTCACCCAACACGTTTAACGGGTGAGAGCGTTCACGATAACTACCCAATGCCTGGCCGGCCAGTGTTTTGGGGGAAGTCGACACATCAGTTTTCATCCTACGCAGACTGAGCTTGAATGATTTGTATTTTGTACCCAATTGCTACACTGGTGATGATTTATTGTTTGTCATTTAACATGGAGGAGTATACTTGTCCACGCAGCGCTGTCAGCTATTTTATTGTAAAATCTGGAAGCAAAACGACAAAGAATACACAAATCGGTGTCGTGGATTTTCCATTCCTTTGCGTAATTGGATAAAAAATCCATAACATAAAAGGTAAACGTTTACTGTTTTGCAGATTAAGTATTTTATATTTTTTAAAAGCAAACATTTAGCCTATGTATAAAAAAAATTCCTATAGAAAGAATGCAACAGAATAAGGAGAAAATAAATTATAAAAATTTCCTTACGAGTTCATAAAATATTTAAAGGGAAATAAAAAATTATTCCATTATTATGTTTTCATATTTTTTTATTGCAAAGTTTTTTTTTCTTTGTTTCCTCTCTATATTGAACAAACGCTTCCTTTTGTTCGTTCTCTCTCCCTATTAAACAAACGCTTCCTTTTTTTCGTTCTCTCTCCATACTGAACAAACACTTCATCTTCTTCGTTCCTAACAGATAAGTACATTTTGTTTCAATACTCTTAAACTTGAAATTCAGATAAAAAAGAAGGGTCGCCGCTTTGTACCGTGAAGCTCTAATCTCAAATCAAACGTTGTCCGAATTCCAATCTCTTTTTCGTTCTTTTTCCATATTGAATAAACGCTTTATCTCGTTGCCAACAGATAAGTACATTTTGTTTTAATACTTTTAAGCTTGAAATTCAGATAAAAAAAGAAGGGTCGTCGCTTTGTACAGAAGCTCTAATCCCAAATCAAACGTTGTCCGGATTCCAATCTCTACTGCCCACGTTGTTGCTTCTGTTCTTGTACTCGCTTTCTTCCTGTTCTAGACTTAATTATTCTAGTATTCTATATATAAATATATAGATGTGGAATTTGTTTTTATTTTATTTTATAAAGTTTGTTCTTCTATTTTTTCTTATCAAAATTCCATTGAAGTTTTTTTTTTGTATATATTTTGATTTGGGCGACTGATTATTATTGTTCATTTTATTGTAAGGGTATTTTATTTTATTTTTTAGCCCTTTGAAGTTTTAAGGGACAATGTAATTTTATTTTGTTTTAACCATTGAAAAGTCTTTCTTTCTAATTTAAATATAATTTTGTGTCAAAATTGGTCATATTATTTGGTTATCTTTATAATTGATATTATATTTTTGACTGATTTTATTAACCAAAATTAGTCATATTATTTGGTTTTCCTTAGTCCTATGACAAAAAAATTTGATGCACAACCTGAGATTTGGGAAAAATTAATCTAGGTATTTAGTTGCTAGCCAAAAAATTGTTAAATTTCTTCTCTTTTCTTTCGTGCACTTTACTTAGTTTCAATCTAATTGAATACAGCTAGTAATTTGTTATAAGAGTAAAGTTTGTTATAAGAGTAAAGTGGTAAAAATAAGTAAATTTTCTTTCCTTTCCATCCGCGTTGTCATACACAAATATTAAAATTTCATTCCTTTTTCTTTTCCTTTTCTTTTGTATATAAAAGATGCATCCATACAAAAAAAAATTCTCTAGAAATTTCCTTCCTCTCTTCCCTTGTTAAATTTCCCTCTTTTCTTTCGTGCATTTTAGTTCGCATACAAAGCATTACAGAAAAAGTTCGGCCATAATGACCAGGAATGCTACACTACATGCCGTGATTACATGACATTTTATGTTTACTTGGATCCGTTCTTTAAAACTCTAATACGTGGAAGTGATACTCTTCAGGAAATCATTATGCGTACCGAAGTCAGATGCTGCAAAATCGCCGAGTCCATACAGTCCTGCTGGTGCTTGATGCGTAAAGGCATGACTGAACATTATCACTTCCAGTTTTGCGTGATCCGCTTACAGCATGGCTTGTTTAACTCAATTCCAGCAAACAACTGGCCAAAATATGAAAGAATCGAAGCCGTGTTAAATGCTGGCGCCTGCGGAAACAAAAATAGAACAAGAATTATTTCTAAGAACCCGACTATCTGATGCAATTTTATAGTTTCACCATTTCTGTTTAAGGAATGGAATAAAACCTTTTTTCCTTTTCTAAAGGTAATGCAGCAGTGCATCAGCAGACGAATTTTTCAACCTACAGCTCTGTCCTAAGTGAACATCTCCAAAGACATACCTGTTGCATCATACATCAGATGCAGAACAAGAGAAAAAAGAATGAATATGATATGAAAGCACAACCTTATCAAGGGAAGAAAGGAAAAAGGAAAAAAAAAAGAACACTGGTAATTGTAAGGAAATGGAGATTGGAGATCTAGAAAATGAAAAACCTATATTCACAGTATTCAGGCCAGGCACATCGGGCTTTACCATAGTCCCAATAGCAGTCTTCATGTCTCAATGGTCCCCGCTTAGCTAGTAGATATAATAACACATGAGTGAATAAACTCAAGGGAAAGCTTAAAAAGGGAGAATAGATCAGGTGAGATTCACCTTTTGTCACAAATTTAGATTTTGCATCAGGATGGATATCATGCCACATTTGAAGCCACAACTCCCGCATTAAAACAGGGGATCTAACAATGCTCCTGTGATTCGCTACATGAAGATAGCTTTAGAAATCAATTCTGCAAGTTATATGCAAATACCGCAGTCTTACAGCAAGAAGACAAAACATGAGATGCAACCTAGGATCAGCTTCCCAGAAGACGACAATAAAATTAAAAGTGAAGAATGGTGTAAAAAGCAGTGCTTTAAAAAACATGTAAAAAGTCTGGAGGTTAAAGCTAGTAAGGAGGTTAATTCCAACAGCAAAAAACCTTCTTAAACCAAAACATTCCCTGGATTCTTGCTCGCAGCTCCAAAACAATTAAGGTAGCATTTAGTTCATCATCTTGCAGTACATAAATCTCCAAATCAATTCAAATACTTAATCACAGCAGATAATCCAATAGAAAATAATACCAAGGCAATAGAAGCCATCCACTGAACTGTCATTCGCAAAGTATACCTAACTACATGAGATGCCTCAGGAACACATTTTTCTATCAACCGTTTGAAGTAAAGTCCATAGTCAATACAGGGAACACTTTTCACCTTTATCAAGCTCCCAGACTGCTGTTCTCTTGCCTGGCATACTTTCAGAATCTTCATAATAAGTAATGTACTTTACTCGTGGGGACCTTGCCATGTTGGGAACTATATCTACGTCATAAATATGTTCTACATTCAGTTCGACCTGTACGTCGGACCCATCATGCTCTGCCTGGAATTTACAATAGAGTAAAAAAAAGCTGAATACACATTCTACTCAAATTCTAAGGAAGTTCTTTTTACCGGTAAAAAACATATCATCCATAATCAGCCATTTACATGAATAAAAGTGGCAATAGTTGATCAGTGCCTATTCATAGTGAGTAAAGCCATCATTTACACACTACGCCTACAACAATCCAAATTTATCAAAAACTCACTAGTGCCAACTGAAATATCATGTAAATTCCTGGAATATATGGCCTACATTTTTGTGTGTGTGTGGAGACACAAGTGTGCTGGATCACATGCAAATGTGTCAACAGCAAGCATTTGCTTACCATTATTGTGCCTAATGGACTGATAGTTCCTGTTATAATTGTTTCTGCATTGCATATAAAGTGCAGTGAGTAGACTACCTGAGGAGCTCTTGTTATGTTAACTTTTGGTCCAAGCCAATTCTTGCACAAAGAGAGAGAATTATACGATACCTGTAACAGTTATGCTATATTCAGTAGTGGTACAAGTCCATGCACAAAATTTTCAAAAGAGAACTACAAAATGTCCTGCAGCAGTTTTGGAGCCTGAATTTGTTACATGTAAAAATAGCCGCACATAATATTTTGTGTGATTACCGTCTCATCCCCACTCGATGCTCCAGGATTCCCTTCATTCAAAGTCCCGGACCTACAAGAGAAGTAAAAATATACTGCTTAAGCCAAAAGAGGAAAAGAAAAGAAAAACACGTGAACACCTAGAGCACATCAAACACATTCCGAAAGGTAAACCATCCATTAACTTTTCAAGCCGTTGGCATTTTCTTAAAGCATCCCCTCATGATAAGTCTCCTCCTATCCCCAAAACCAATGCAGATAGCAACACTTTCACTATCCCAAAATAGAGAGACAAACCACCTATGTCTTACACACGGAGCTGCTTCCTCAAGGAAATATTGAAACAAGGTATGGCATTTTGGTAAACAGGCAGAGATAAAAACTGACATGTATTTGGCACACATCACCATCCTAGAAAAAAGTGCATTCATTATTTGACACGTCAAAAGAAAATTTATTCTTACCTTGAGAATATAGATCCTTCAAGCTCAAAGATAACATCTGTTATGATCCAATTATCAGGGTAAGGCTTGCCACTTGGTGCAAAATAATAACCAACCTATTTTCCCATTTCCAAGATACCAAAATCGTCATACGTAATCATAAGAAGGAACCATTTTAGAGTGAAAATAACCTATAAACTGTTTAAAAAATTCTGCAGAATACTTCATAAGAAAAATATGTAGAAAATAACTAAATGATACGGGGTAGACTATTGATTCATACCATGCCAAAATGGGTGACTCCTTTAGTTTCAGAGAAGAGAAAAAGTTATTGTGCAACAAGGTGCACATATGAATTCGAGATTAATCAACACAAACCAAAAAAGAAATTCACCATAGCATTTTCTACGTTTGGAAAGAATTATGGTAAGGGCAACACCCAGCCAAAAATATGGCAAGATTGCTCCTTGGCAAGGGATTCATGCAGATCTACGGTTGACAATGTTCACAAGGAAAATGCAATTACACACATCTATAGCATGTCAGTGCATTTAAAAAATAAGAAATCTCTCCAATCAACTTAAGAAGGCAACTAACCTCAGTCTTTAAATCTACACCATAGATGCAAAAGATGTTTTTAATCGGTGGTCTATCCCAAGGTGTGAGTGGATTCAGAACATGATCACCATGATATGACCTGAAAACATATCATTGCAAACTTAGACTTATTTGAAAGTGGGATTGCCCATACAAGTACATCTATCAAGGTTAAAGTTCAATGAGGACCAGGCCACTGCTAAGACACAGTTATAGCATACCATATAATGTGCCTAATTCATAGTGGGCTTAACCCCCGATATGTGATGGGTATACAAACATGAACCACAAACTAACACAACTAACGGGTGTCTGACTGAGGTAACTAAAAAGGATTAAAGGACATAACAATCGCTCAAAAAAACACAGTTTTGTCAGCAAGAACGAGAGGTATACAAAGCAAGCATGAAACGATCAAAGTGTAGTACCCACTTCTTTAATTGGTATAAGAGCCTCTTGCTATCAGGATCATAATCCTCTATAGCTTTAAAAAGAGTTCCATCTGATATTTCACGAGCTGAAAAAGAAAGCTGAGTGGGAAGTCCACATTCCATGCTAGAAAAGTTGGTTTCACCCATTTCTGTAAGTGATGGATATGCATCATACCCTGCACATGTTAACATTGAATAAAACATACACGCATAGAATCAACATTACTTCCATGAGGTAAAACCCAGAATTCTTACCACGGATAGAAGGGATTTCAATATTGACAACATTTGTAGGCCACCCGGAGTAATTTACTTGAAATTCCTGTTCCTCACATTGATACGTGTGGACCTTCTTGGATCCTCCATAGAAATGCTTCCAATATGCATCATCAGATCTACAGTACTTGGAAAATGGCATCATCCATGAAGAGGAACCAAAAGAATTGAATAACATTCGAGCTGTTCCCTGATACCTTGCAGAAGCATGTCATAAAACATGTAACTGAATCCAACAGATCTCTAAACAATCATAATAACCTAGTTAGTCTAAGTGGGGACATCACAGAAGTTCTTAAATAACTTGAAAGAATACTGTCACTAATTTTGACATTGGATTGAACACATGAAGAACGGGAACAAATGGAGTTGATAAAGCATTATGCAATGAAAAGAAAAAGTAGATGGTGTAACATGAAGGTTGTGAAAGTAAGTCATAGTAAACAGGTAACCTCAGAAACTGGGAGACCAAATGTGTTTCCAAAAAGTGACGCTTTGATTGTCTCAAGCGAACCAAGAAGAGGAGCTCCTACAATGAAGTAACAAAACATGCCAAATTAATGTCATAATTAGCACCCACGGAACTCCATATTCAGGCAAAAAAAAGTTGATGGACATCAGTCATACCAACAGCAAAATAGGCATGAATATGGTCATCGAGCCATTGGTTATAATGTTTCGGCGCAATTTCTAGCTTTAACCATTCCAAAAAATATCGAAAGACATGGTTACCCAGAGAATGGGCAAATACTATAGAGGGCCCCCCACGGAGCTTAAGAGCAGTTTCAAATGTCAACCTGCAAATTTGAAAACAAAAAATAAAAAAGAGCATATCCATTGAATCAACAAACTCCAAATGTTCTTAAATGAATCATTGCACATAAATCATTACAAAGATAGCAAGCAAACAAAGAAACAGACTTGAGCTTGTGGAAATAAAGGTCCCTCTCCTCAAGCATTGATGGCGCTAGTCTCCAGTCATAAGGAACAGCAATAATTGCATTAGCCTCAATCCCAAACTCAATGCACCATTTTATCCATTCTTTCCATACAGAAGAAAGGGGACCTAAACCAAACAAATTGTTCAGCTAAAGTTACACAAACACATAAACTAATTTGGAAAGAAAAAAAAGAAGAGAAGAAGAAACCTGTAATGTATCCAGGATCAAGTTCAGTGATAGCAGAAAGACTGCTATCAGGCCGCGATTTGCAATCTGGATGGTCTGTTTGGTTATAAGGATCCAATACCATGCATTTAAGCCAGCAGTTCACAGCAGAAAGAAGCTGAATCCACAGCATACAAAATAAAATCAAACCAAAAACAAAAAAGAGAGGAGAAAATAACAGTTGCTAGATAGTTAGCTGGTTACTTACTTTAGTGGTGTCGAGCCAGACCAAGTCGAGAGGGTTAAAATCGAGAGGAGAGTAAGGACAGTCGAGGAAAGACCATGCTCGTAATTGAGTTGACGCGAACCCTGGGATTATTATCCCCGATAACTTCGAGTAGTCTCCGCCGAACTCTCCGCTGTTCCCGGCGTTTGTGCGCGGAGGTCCAACACCAAGAAGAAGAAGCACCGCCGCCGCTATTACTACCAACACTCTCATCTTTCTACTGTTTCGATTCTGCAGATAACCTCCCACCAGTGGTTCTTTGGCGTTAGAAAAAACCACCGGCCATACACGCCTTTACGCCTGACTGAAATGTCGATTGCACTTTCAAAGACACAAAACGACGAGCCCGTTTGTCGTTTCGGTTAGAAACCGTTGAACACCTAATTTTTCGGCTTTATTATGCTGCGGCTTCTCCTTCTAAAACGATGACGTAGAGAATGACAGGCAAGCAAAAAGCGATGCCGTTGGCGCGAATTTAAGTCTGATTAGTCAAAATAAATCAATTGAACAAAACCTTCACGAAAGACAAAAACTCGGCCGCTCGTTCGACGACGGAACCAAAGCTGTGGGCGACTGATCATGGCGCTAAACGACGGCGGAGCTTTTAAAACAACAAGGACACGTCAAGAGTTCCTTCAAATGCAATCCTCTTTTTCACTAGAAGAACCACTCAGTCTTGTCTGTTTGATCAGAAGTCGACTCACATGGATGTCGCTTCCGTTTCGTCCAGTTTCCGGTTCAGAGACCACCAGGGAACCGAGGACGCAACCGATTCCGATACCAGCTCGGAGATTTCGTCCGGTTCCGTTATCAATGATGACGAGCTCGAACTTGAATCTATGACTGGAAAGGTAAGGACATTGCTTTTTAGTTTCCAAGATGAAAAAGAAATTAGCGGAATTTAACGTTTAAACTTGATTTTTTTAGGGGATTAACCGTCTTTGTGCTGAACTGGTGGAGGTAAAAGCGATCTCTGATGAAGATTTTCATCGAAACATCTTTACTAATTATTCAGCATTTGTCGGGTATCTCACTTGATATCCTTTTCATACATATTTGTTTATCATTTTCAATATTTTTTTTTAAAATTGATGAATTATAATGGTTGTAGAGTATATGATGATGTGAAGGAATTGGAGCAGGAGATTCATCAATTAAGAACTCACATGTTAATGCAGAAAAAGATGGTAAATGACCTAATTGATGGGGTGTGTATGAAAGTGTTATCTGATGAAGCAATAGAGTCAGTGCTAGAAGTAGCTGAATCTGCTGAAATAGCTTCTCCAACTGAGTTGGAGGATCACATCAATCATGTTTCAGACAAGTTAGATGTGTTTTTGTCTGAAAACCGAATCGATGAAGCTATACTCATCTTAGAAATCGAACAAGAAAATTTACAAACTCTTGTAGGGCGGCTTGGAGAGAATGATATCAATACCTCGCTGGATGTATTGATGTTGTATAATTCTGCCATTTCTGAGAGGAAGGCAATGCTTATGTTGCAATTGACGCTGGTGGCTGAAAATTCAAGGATATCCGCTCCTGAACTGCAGAAGGCACTGGTTGGACTCTGCAAATTGGGTGAAAGTCATCTTGCGACTCAGTTATTGATTAAATATTACCATTCACGTATTGCAAGTGGGATACGTAGTTTACAAAGTTCAAAATCTTCTTCACATGGGGTGTATATTAAGGAACTTTCAAAATTTGTTTTTTCCTTGGTTTCTCAAGCTGCAAAGAGTTTCATAATGCTGTATGGAGAAACTTCTCCTTATACTTCAGAACTCCTGCAGTGGATTTCTGAAGAAATTGAAGTGTTTTCTGTTGCTTTTACTAAGTATGTGAAGTCTATTTCAGAAATAAGTGGTGGACTGTCTGCAGCAGCAGAATCTGTGCAGATTGCTATGTCATATTGCTCTTTGTTAGAAACTCAAAACTTGCTGCTGTGCCCTTTACTTATTGAGCATATTCGTGCTTGCATGGAAGAGGTTCTACAAGTACACATAAACCATTATAAAAAAGTCATCAACATTTTTACAGCAACTGATAGTTGGGTTTTAGGTAGATATCTTGTTTCTGGGATTGTGAATGAAAGATACTCTTCAATGGTAGTTGGACAACAACCTCAATATTGCCTGCTCAGTAACAGTGGCCGGAAATTTGTAACTCTGTTGCAGGTTTGTCTTGTTAATTTTCTGACTGTTTACATTCTTCAGCCTATATCAAAGCGGAATAAGCACACTTCACACAAACCATGATTGTTGTTGATTAGGGATGCATGGTTGTTATATCAGCCAGTATTTGTGAGTTCAATGGGGGCAATTGAGCATACAACGCAGATACTTCCTTCGTTATTTTCATTTTTGACATGTTGGACTCACTAGTTTACTGTGAGCTATGATGAGATCTTTTATTAGTAAACCTATCCTTAGTTACAACATCTCTTATATTTCCTTCTGCTCCTTTTTCAAACGTGTTGAAATGACAGCATGCTGCTATGAGCAATTAAAAAGATAAGAAGGCAAGATCTGAAATCATACCATATTTTCAAGGGTTACTTTTAATATACTCCATTCTTCTTTGTCAGGCTATTACTAAAGATGTTACCCCTTTGCTTGCCCTTCAAATGGAAGGTTTTATAGTCAAAGGTCTTGTAAATCTCTTTACAGGGTACCTAACAATCCTTGAAAGGGCCATCTCCTCTGAAACAAATGCGGCTGAGAAAAGTAGCTCGGGAATTATTTTGGCAGATTCAGAATCACAGAAGGTTTCCCTTTTGGCCAATGTATCAACACTGGAGTATTTATTCACTAGTGTTGTTACGAGTATTACTGGGGAACTCAATTGTGTCGGTTCCAAACTCATGAAAGACCAATCAGTTAGTTTTCAGGCGCAGGATTTTGATACTTGCATGATGACCATTCAAGAAGCATCTGGACGGCTAAGAGATATTTTCTGCCAGCAATTTATTTACAGAGTGGTGTCTCTTGAAACCACCAGTAAACTAACCCATGAAGCATGCATTGATAGTGACGATGACCCTAACCTGGTTCACCATATGATACCCTCTGTTTCCTTTCAGGTACACTTGTTTTATCTAGAAGAGTACAATAAAACATGATACTGCGTGTTTGTGAAATATGCATGCACACTTTGCCAACAAACTTGCATTTGGTGTTTTCAGAATTGCAGAATAAATATTCTGTTATGCTCTTTTGTGCAGGTATTGTTTCTAGAACTGAGGGAATTAGAGAAGCTTGGTGAGCACCATGATTTTGAAGTGGATTGGTTAATGGATCTATTGAGGGAGCTCATTGAGGCCATTTTCATTTCGATTGCGAATAACAAAGAGACTTGGGAAACTCAAGAGGAGCATTTGACTTTGCAACATCTTGATAATCTAAATCAGGTACATGTTTTGATTATAGTGTGCTGGGACATGCAATCCACTTCACCTTCTTTTGGATCTGGCATAGTTTAACATTTGTTTTGACTGCACTTCTGGATTGAACGCTAAACTGATAGCTGGCTCTGACAGCAAGTTTTATGAACATAACCCTGAATTAGCATGCCTCGATCATTTCTATTTGCATGCACATGCTGATAATTTCTCAAACCATTTAATCATACGATGAGAAGCATTTTTCGTTCGCATTTTTCTCATGTCCAATGTTCCTACAACAGTTTGTTCTGGATGTCCATTTTCTGGTGGAGATTACAAAGTATGGGGGATACTTCTCCAAGAGCCCCTTGGTTCTGATAACCCTCATGGAATCAGCCTTCATTTTAGCTGGACTGGATCCTGAAAGGTAAAAGCTTTGAAGCTGTTTGGATGGTGATTGATACTGGAAATATATTTAGAATAAAGATAGAGATACTATCTTATACTTCAGCCATGTTTATTAACTGATGAGCTTTAGCTTAAATAATTTTGTTTTAGTTGGTTCAGTATCAACTATATTTGCTGGCAAGAAACCACCAGTCTTATTTAAATAGAGTTGGTTAAACCGTTAAACAATAAGTTTCTATTTCTGTTCCTTTTAGATGTGTCAATGATGATAAATGGGCTTTGAAAGCTGCAACCGAAGCAATTCGAAGGCTATTGGAGATTGAGGAAACAGAGTCACCCTCGAATGTTGAGATTGTTGAAAATGGTCCTGAGCATGCAGGTGAAACTTTTGAGGATGAATGTAAAAGGGACGTGGATGATCTTTTCAAGTCAGATTCTGTTGCAGTAGATGCAGGTGCATCAGAAGATGGAATCAACAGTGGGAAAGTGACAATGTCTACAGAGCCCAATCATCTCGGACACCTCTCGAATGCTCCGAAGGGCAAAGGCTCTGCTGATACAAATGCAACTAGTCTGACAGACTTTTCTGAAGATGCAGAAGACATTGGATCAGAGAACGCAGCGTACTATGATCGGTTCCACTTCATTCAAGATTCGAGTTTGCCACAACTGCTGTTGTCTGCAGGTATTGGTCAAGCTTCTGGAAAAGGGTTCCGAGTTGAGCAGGAAGCCAGGAGTGAACATGGTGAAGCTGAAAATTTCATTGCCGAGCCCGACGACAAGGCGGAGGCAGAAACTGCTTCCGCTTATGAGATTCTGCTGTCTTGCAAGGACCGGTGAAATAGGAAAATTGAACTCAAATATTTTATGGGAACACTATTTTTTACCTTAGTAATAAATAGGAAAAAGGATATCCTCAAAAAATTTATAAATTTATAAGAAGGTGATAAACTACTTGACTTTAATTATTTATTATAAAAAATACCATATAACATATTTTCTCCATTAGTACATAAAATGCTATATTATTTATATATTTATAAATAATCTCTTCCCATGGTGAAAAAGTAGAGTATCACTTCCTATTTTTTATTACTAAATTGAGATTTTTGAGAACGTAACACTCAATTAATCTGACTCATTTTCTCTCTGCATCTCGAGAGCCAAACAAATTGTTAATGTGGTGAAAATACTTATCGCGAGATTCCGGTTATATCCAATATCCGAAAAAGGTAAAGTTTCGGGCCCCAAACCCACATCGAATACGCGCCATTCCTCCAAAGATTCCAACTGCCAATACTACGAAAATCTCAAAATCTCTTTCTTTACCGCCAACACAATCTAAAATCCCGCCCGTACATGTGTATTTCTGACACATCCATCAATCACACGACATATACTAAACCTCTTCCAGTGCTCTCACCACACAGGAAAAATCACTTTCTCGAAAGAAGCAGAAAATCACTACACTAAAACGCTTCAGTTAGCGACTCCGGAAGTGGAAATGGTGGATTCAGCCAAACCCGGTATAACAAGATCCATTAACCCATGGGTTCTTCATCTTCAAAAACTGGGTCTGGAACTCAAATGCCCTCTCTGGTTCGTTCACCCTCTTTTTTTCTTTTTCTTTTTCCCGAAAGTTGACGGCGAAATATTGTTTTTTTTTTCTTTCGTATTTTTCAATTTATTGTTGGGTTTTGTAGCTTGAGTTTCTTCAACCGACCGTTTTTGCTCCCGTGTGACCACATCTTTTGCAGGTGTGTATCTTCTTCTCTGGTTATCGTCTTCTTCTTTGTTTTTGTTTTTCAAATCGTGATCCGGGTATTTGATTTTCCTTTTGTGGCAGTTCATGTTTACCCAAAACGGCGCAGTTTGGAGCAGAGTGCCCTATTTGTAACGCACAGTATGGAGACAAAGGTACATTCATCTATACTATTGACGATTGGTTTTCCAAAATCAAGCATTAGATCTTTTTTATGACAGTCCTTTTTACGTGAAATGGTAATTGTGATTGCAGATGGAAGGTGGGTGCCTTTCATTGAAAACATGGTGGGGATCTATAGGAGCTTAGATGCTGCTTCTTCAGTGAATAAATTGCAGTCTGCTTCGTTAGGTATGACATATTCAGACCCCTTTGTGTATTGTTGTTATGGTTTGAAGGAGTTTAGCTGAGTTCTTTTTCATCTCTGTGATTGCGGATTTGTTTTGGTTGGACTGCAGATAATGGTAGGTCATTGGAGCAATGTGGCATTTTGAGTATTGCTGGTTGCAAAAGCAAGTCGAGCAAGGAATCGGTTGAAGCTGCTTATGAAGACATTTCTAATAGTGGGAAGTCTGGATCTTTGCTTTTAAGCGATAAGTTAAACCTTCCGATGAATTCTTCTATGGAGGATGTGGCTTGGAAGATGACCAGTCATAGGGATGACAGGGGCAGTGGTGCACAGCATGACAATTCTCTACCTGTTAGAGGACACAAAAAAGGGCTTGGAGGATGTGGGGAAATGCAAACAGAAACCAACCAGGTGGATCAACTGTCCCCGTGCAGCCCTCCTTCATTTGGTGATATCAAGGATTCAGAAAATGACAGCAATGATCAGGGCGGTGATGATGTAAGATGCGGACTCTTGTTGTTTTGGGTGATGGAAATCTTCGAGTTCATTTATTGATTAATTTTGTGTGTGGAAAATGCAGCTGTCTTTTGCATTAGGTTTGGGGTTTTACTTAGAGGTTATTTGCTGTGTTCACTGATTTGAAAGTTTGTTTTGCTCTTTGTTTTCCACATCGAAAGTTAATCTCATGCCAATTTGCACATGAATGTATTGATTAATTTTTGTGTGTGGAAAATGCAGCTATCTTTTGCATTAGTTTTGGTGTTTTACTTAAAGGTTATTTGCTGTGTTCACTGATTTGAACGTTTGTTTTGCTCTTTGTTTTCCATATCGGAAGTTAATCTCATGCCAATTTGCAACATGAATTTATTGATTAATTTTTGTGTGTGGAAAATGCAGCTATCTTTTGTATTAGTTTTGGTGTTTTACTTAGAGGTTATTTGCTGTGTTCACTGATTTGAAAGTTTGTTTTGCTCTTTGTTTTCCACATCGAAAGTTAATCTCATGCCAATTTGCAACATGAATTTATGAAATTCACCAAGCTGTATAAATGTTCATTTGTCTTGTCATTGTGATTCTGGGATCAATGTTACCAAGGCTGCAAGTGGATAATTCTAATTTCAAGCATAGTCTATTCGTGAAGTAAATTAATTTTTATCCTTGTTGGAGCTACTTGGTTCCTTGCATTTGTTTCTTGATACTTTGTCTGTCTCTTGCTCTAACTGTTCTTATGGAAATAGGGAATGACTGCTCTTCAAATCATATTTTTTATGGGTAGCGAAGATCATGTTGATCTCTTTGTCATTAGAGTTAAGAATGATCTATGCTTATTATGTGTTGGTTTAGAAAATCGAAATTGTTTGATGAGTTGCTGACATTCTGTATCTGCTCAGAGTTCACAAAATAGTCAAGCACTGAAGTGCAAAGGAAGTACTGATGGCAAGAAAAGATATGAAAGGAGTGGCGGTTGTGCCTCTGGAACTGTGGAAGGTGACTTGGCTGGATCAAAGAAGAATAAGAAGTTGAAGTGTGGTCCAACAGATATTCATAAACGTAAACAAAGTACTGATCGCGCCAAACCAATAACTTCTAAAACAGAAAATGTTGGTGCTTCTTTTTCTCAGTCAGAAAAAGCGGTGGGACCTTCATTGGATGTGCAGTCCCTTCCAGTAGAGAAATCATCTGTCGTGAAAACTATTTGTGGTTTTTGTCAATCTTCTAAAATATCAGAGGTAAGCTTCTGTATCAGTATGATGGTCACTGGTCAGTGGTCTTGTATGCTATTTTATGCCACCATGAATGTTGACAGTGAAGTAGTCAATATATGGTGCTACAAGCATGTTTTTGGTTCTAACATCTTTTTTATCTCACCTTTCCATTTTAGGATACTGGTCCCATGCTACATTTTGCCAATGAGCAGATGATAGATGGCAACAACCCCATTCCATCTAATGCGATACATGTGCACAGTGAATGTATTGAATGGTATTTCTCCTTGATCTGGTGCACATCTAACTGTTTTTGTAAATTAATTTCTACAGTTACACTTTACTGACATTGGAGATGCAGGGCACCTCGAGTTTATTATGAGGGTGAAGCCACCAAGAACCTGAAGTCAGAATTGGCCAGGGGTGAAAAAATTAAGTGCAGCAAGTGTGGACAGAAGGGTGCGCCCCTAGGTTGCTACCAAAAATCCTGCAGGAAAAGTTATCATGCTCCTTGTGCAAAGAAAATCTCTAATTGCCGCTGGGATTATGTTAGTATGAAGTATTTCCTTGCATAACATAATTCACGGATTCATGCGCTTTTTATGAAGAACTTCCTTTGTACCTTTTTGTTGATCCCTGCATACTTCTTCCCTTTCCTTCAAATCTTGCAGGAGAATTTCCTTATGTTCTGTCCGTCTCATTCTTCATTAAAATTTCCAAACGAGAAGTCTCAGTCTGAGAAACACAACTTGCAGGATTGTCCTGCGTCAATGCCAATGTAAATCTGCCTCTCTTGATTCTTGTGGCTTCCAAATGAAAGAAAAAAAAAACTAAAAGCAAATTAAAGTGTAATCATTTTTAGATGAAGATGGATGTTCCTATGGTTTCTACTTTTGTGTATAACTGCCTCATCAGAGGGATACTTCTATATGCCGTCTCTCTGTACCCAAGAATAGAAAACAATTTGGAATGTGGCCATCCATTAGTTGTTAATAAAATTTTACGTCAATTTATACTTTAGTCTGAGACTGCTCATTTTTATGCAGAGACCCACATCAGTCAAACTTTTGGGCAGGCTCATCTAACAGCGCAAAGGAATGGGTTTTCTGTGGATCTGCTCTCTCATCTGAGGACAAGGTTAGTTCAGATTAGTTTGACATCTCATTTGCACAATAGCGTTTAATTCAGCTACATCCTTACATGTTGTGGTTTGTGATTGTTGTCATGAAAGTTTTGTTGCACTCATTAAATTCTGTTTATGGCTTTTAAGTGCTCAAGTGTGATAGTTTCATTTATGGGTTCACTGGTGTTTTTCATGTGAACTGGTTACTGATTGAAGCTGTGGATCAGAGTTCTGGTATTGGTTAGTCTGACTTAATTGAGAAAGTAGAAGCTGGTTTCTTGACAGTTGCTTCGTTGCTGAAAGTTTCAGTTATGTGGTTAGAAATTATGTTTCATGCATGAACTATGACAAATTGCTAATATGGAGTTTTGCCTCTTTTTAGCTTCTCTTGGTGAAGTTTGGAAGCATGATCGGCGTGCCTGTTACCAAATTCTGGTTACCAACTGTCACACACGTGATTGCAGCAACTGATGCAAAGGGAGCATGTACCAGGACACTGAAAGTTTTGATGGCCACTCTCAATGGGAGATGGGTTCTCACCATTGACTGTGAGTTTGATCTCATTTTCTTGGTCTTGATTATGTTTCTCCTTTCTTTTTTGATTAAGTTCTGCAATTTTATGAACAGTAACGATGAAGTTGAAACCTGCTAGCAGGTTCTGGCTTTCAGGCGCACATGTGTACTTAATTCCTCTGAAGTTTCTTAAAAAGGAAAGAGATGAATCACTCAGCAAGCCAGAGAGTCAGATTTCTGTTTTGGATTTGAGAAGTTGGATTCCAGGAAATTATATAAGGATAAATTTAATGCTTATCAATCAAATATCACAGTAATAGTTCAATTATAGGAATCAAGAAACATTTTGTTCTTTGATCTAGAATAGGTAGAATGATAAAATAGAAACATGTTTATTTGTTGACTGCTCCAATGCCATAACTTTTTGTTAACTTTATATTTAGCCTTCCTTTTGAGGTGACTATGACTCGTTGATTCTGACAGTTTCTCACATCTAATTGTTGCAGGGATAAAGGCATGCACGGAATCTAAGCATCCTGTGGACGAAGAGAAATATGAGATTAGTCTTGACAACCATGGATGCTGCAATGGCCCTAAGAGAGGTCGGCTTAGTGCATTAAACAATGTAAGGCTCTTCCTCATGAAAGTCTTAATGCCGAAGCTTCATTGTAAGTTTGCTGTGTATGCCTTTCTTTGTTTTGTCCCTTCGTATTAAGTTTTGCTTCGTTTGTTCTGTTCTGTAGGCACCTAAACTTTTCAGAAATTTAAATTTCTATTTCTCTGGCGAGTTCTTGAGGGGTTACAAGGAAGATCTCCAGAATCTGGTCATAGCTGCTGGAGGTACCATTTTCTTGAGTGAAGAAGAGCTGGTGGAACAAAGTTATGACCATTCAGATCCGTCAAGAACACTAATAGTTTACAATCTTGACCCGCCGCATGGATGCAAGTTAGGGGAAGAAGTTTCAATTATATGGCAGAGGGCAAATGAGGCAGGGGATTTGGCTGCTAAAATCAGGTCCCAGGTCATCGGTCACACTTGGCTGTTGGAATCAATCTCTGCATATAAGTTGCAGCCTCTTGTCAACTAACAGTTTGCCAGTTCTAATTACTTACTAGTTAGTTGCCATAGAGGTATTATCCTGTCCAGATTAGGTTTTCTTGTTGTAAAATACATCTATGTACTGTCTCAAGAACCTCTTAGCTTTAACTTTTTGAAGATGAAATCAAGTTTTTTTTTCCCGAGAGCTATTTGGTCTCTATTGTTCTTCTCATCTTGGTAAAAAAAATGATGAGATTTCTTGCCAAATGATCCTTAAGAATCATTTGAAGGTGGCTTGAAGTGACCTTCTTCATCTATAACATCAATAGCTGTTGTCATAGATCAATCGGTTATAGCTTACGATAAGCTGCAGAATCAATATGATATCTCTCCAATCTCATTTCCGGGTTTGAATTGAAAAATGACCGCAAATGATAATGCAAATTGAACCAGGTTTGGACCAAACAGTTTGATGAAACCCTTACAAACCCTTACATTAAACTAGGAATATAATACAAATCGCATGTGCTATATTAGTTAGTAAACAACGTTAGTATGAAAGTATCAGTATAATCCCAGCCCATTATTCAACTCTACATGATGTCCTGACAGTTTTCTCGTTGTCCGTTTCAGTTTTCTTCCTGTAGCAAAGCGTTGGCACTCGAGCTTCATCAAACTACTTTACCTGTCGAGTCTTGCTTGTCTTCCCCTGAAGCTTTGATCTGCGGCATTTCCATGTCTTCTTGACTTTCAAATTTGGAGTCCACATCAATATTATAGACAAAGCGCTTTGCCACAACCAAAAAGGCAAGGAAGTTGAGGAAGCTCAAGCCAGCCAAGAGCCCATAATAGTAGTCTAATCGCGACATGTTCAGATTATTCAAAATCCACCCTCTGCCATGTCTCTTCGTGATATCAGAAACGGTTTGTAGCAGAAAACTGCTGAGGAGATGACCAATTCCCAAGCTAATACAGAAAAATGAGGTCCCTAAACTTTTCATATCTTCAGGTGCTTGGTCATAGAAAAACTCTATCTTTGCCACCTCCAAGAAGTTATCAGCAACACCCATTAAAGCAAATTGAGGGAAGAGAACAAAAATGGTGAGTGGCAACGTATCTTTTTCACCAAAAATGGTGAGTTCTCTTGCCACACAAGTCTTTTCCTTTCAACTAGACAAGCTATGATCATAACTATTTGTTGCAGAAACATTCCAATTCCCATCCTTTGCACTAGAGTGATCCCTCTAGGGTTTCTCGTGTAACACCTAGCGAATGGCATGAAGAGGCGATCATACACAACCAGGCTTATCAGCATGAAGATTGTTACAAATGCTGCGAGAGATGCAGGAGGGATTTCGAAATGGGATCCCATTCTTCTGTCTAAGGTGGTGCCTTGTTTTGTAAACAATGTGGATATTTGAGCCATATTGGTGCTTGGAATGAATGAGACAAGTAAAACAGGAATCATCTTTAACATCTGCTTGGTTTCTTCAACTTGGGTCACTGGAAATAGCATTCCAGGCGAACTCGGTCCAGCATCTACAGCAGCTTTGTCAAGAAATCTACAGCCAATGAAACTTAGGTGCATGAGATATATGCAAATCATTTTAGGTCAGCACCAATCATGACCGTACCGTGTCAAACAAGTAATTACTCGTATATGTTGATTGAATCAACGACTTCTTACTTAAAAAACATGCAGAGCGAAAGAGAACGAACCTCAATGACTTGGTGCGATCAATTCTTGATCTTGAAGATTTTCCATACTTCTCTGGCCTAAGTTCATGAAGCTCTTTCGGGTCATTTGGGACAACAACATTCCATTTTCTCATTGCAGCCATCACCACCTGCAACATCCTATTGATTGGGCTTCCAGAAGGAAATCTGTGCCGATACAGAGGAGTGCCTGTCAAGAAAACTCCAATTGCAGCAGCTAGCCCTGCAGTAGGGATCACATACCCAATCGCGAAACCGAAGTGGTCTTGTATGTAAACCAAGAAAGTGTTGGAGAAAAGGGTCCCAAAAAAGATGCTAAACATCCACCAATTGAAGAATGAGAGCTTTTGCTTCCTTTCTTTTGGGTCATTATCATCAAATTGCTCTGCTCCCATGGTTGAAATGTTTGGTTTGGTGCCACCTGTACCTACTGCTACTATGTATAATGCAAGATAGAAGATACCCTTTTGCAAATGAGAGGCGTGCTTGTCACAATCCTCTTCTTTGATTTGAGGATCACATGATGGAGGTCTTAAAGCAGGCAATGAAACTGCTAGGGGTTAAGAGAGACATCCCCTGTTTTGTCAGAAAATTATGCAATTCATCAATCATTTTGAACAATAGTTCAAGAAAATTAGAACAAATGAAATGGGTCATCGTAAGTTCCTTACCACTAAAATTGGGTTAATGAGTTAATGGACCAATTAGGTTTAAACCATTTTAACGGTCTTCGATTTGTCTTGTTTAACTAATTTTTATCAATTCAATTAGAGAGCACTCGAAAGGATCGGATGGAACCGGATTTACTATCCAATTTGTGTGGGAAAATGAGAGATGATTAGGTAGAGATAATCTTTAAGAAGAGAGAAGAAAATTCTCAAAAAAAAAACAGAGAGGAAGAAAGACTTGCCGAGAAATAAATAACAGAAGCGGAGACAAAAGTCCAGTAGCGACCGAAATGGGCGTCGGCAAGATAAGCACCAAAAACGGCAGCATCCAAATTGTACCAACCCAATTGGTGACATTGTTTGATGACGTCACAGTTCCTTCGTGCATCTTCCTTGTCAAATACACCATCGAACTGAAGTATATTCATGCCGACCCACAAATACTATTTCATCACAATCATAAGCTGCCATGAAGGTCAATGCAATCAAGTCCTTGTTTTCGGTTCTTTTAAGACAATTTATTTTTTTCTTTTCTTTTCCCATATGAGATATCATCTTTATCTTTTCCGAACATAATATTAGTGTTGTTTGAGCATAATATGACTTAAAAGAAAGTACCTCTCCGAGTATAATTTTCTCTATCTTTTACACTTAAACTCGAAATATACGTTAAAAATGAATAAATTCTTTTATTATTTGACGAGAACTAACACTAATTATTTAATCACTAAATGACATGCTATCTTTTAACTTGAATAAGGTTAACTAATTTCTCATCACATACAATACTAAGCTAGCTACAATGGTTTCAAGTTAGAATGAAGTTTGGACTAGAAATATAACAAAGCCACAAATTAGGGAGTACTATAAAATAAAAATCTCAGCCGCTCTTTAAGGAATTTCTCAGCTATCCTTAGAGAATATGCTTAAAATGCATTTTTCATTTTTCCAAGAAGCCAAGCAAGCAAGCAATTAATTATGCCAAACTATGACCTTATCTTGTTGGTTCATCGGACGGCGGAAATTGGCCAGGAATGAAGGGAAAAAAAACACACCAAAAAGAGAAATCGAGGAGTAAAATTAAGTTCGGAATTTTATAAAGTCAAATAATGAGTCATTCGAGCCACCTCGTTATACGTAACGACAGTTTATTTTGCCCCGGAGGGAGTATTTAAGTTTTGTTTTGATTTAACTTTTTTAATTTTCTATGTAAATTTAAATTGGAAATAGATTGTATTTATTGGGCACATTAAAAAAATAGTTAACAAAAATAATGATAATTTTATCACAAACTATCAAAAAAAGTAGTTTTTTAAAAGACGGGAGAAGTAATAAATAAAGGACGTCCCAAAGTCCAAACTCTAATCGTTGGACTCTCATGGGAATACGCTACATCAACGGCAGGAACATCTTGTCCTCCTTTTTGTTTAACAAGTTTAAAAACTAAGAATTAGTATATCTGATAATCATTTTAGTACCGGGAAATCAATTTTCAAGACATTCAAACGCCTTCAGCTGCCAAAGTAAAGATTTAGTGCACTTCCAAATCTTGTAGGAAACACAAACACATGTACTTTGACTTCAGACTAGCCCTGAACCTGTATAACAGCTTTTCCGGTCACCAAAGGAGGGATCGGAACAGTGTCCGAGGTGAGAGAACTGCCCTTAACTTGGCTAAATGTCCAAGAACAAGAAGTGACTTTTTCCCTTTCCTAAGGCTTGAACAACAGTTTTCAATTTTCACAGAGGCAAAACAACTTCTGATCTAAGCAACTTTTAGTCTAAGGATTTTTCATGTTGGCTACTCTACTCCTGCTCAGCCATCCCTCTTTCCATAGCTCACTACTAAAACTTCAATATTAGCAGCATAATCAGAATCAGAACCAAAACACACCGAGCTCATCGGACACCTTCAACAGAACTACACCCCTAGTAATTGGGAAATCCATCGAGTTCAAGACTGATTGCGTTGGAAACCAAAAACCCGCATAGCAACAGGTCAGTCACTAAACCCTCAAACAAAATACCACTCAACTAACAGGTGTCACTCTAAGAAGAAGAAAAAAAGTTACTAAGAATTTCAATTACAAAGGTAAGGCTAAGCAAAAACAACTCCTTACTTCCATAACACAACTAGAACTAACAACAGAATATTGTGAGGCCATGTATCTATTTCATATATCTAATTTCTGTTTTCCTAAGAAGTAACACCTCCACAACTTCCCAACAAATATGCTTCAAGATTTTACACGAAAAATGTTAACGACTGAGAGCACTACATGTAATTCATCACAAGAATATTTGAGGAATTACAGATGACAATAGGTCTCCCAGGTGGAAACCCGCACACATACACCCTTTTCGTCAGGCAAAGACTCTTGGCTTGTACCAATGATTCTATGGACTGATCTGTTAGCAGATATCCCAAGTACCCAACAGTTAAGCTTAAAATAGAATCTCAGGGTAGATCACTATAGGACAAACCAAGATTAGAGATCCACTAACTAACAAACACACAAAACATAGAAAAAGAGGCTTCAGTAAACATGCAATCTATTAGTCACCCAAATGACACCAAATTCAGCAATGGCATTTGTCAACCAAGGCAAAAAAACCGAAATTAGCTAAATGAATAAAAAAGAAACAACAAATTGACCATCCTTCAACTTACACGGAATGGGATGAATCCAGCCCCACTCCATATCTCCATGAAAGATCAAGTGAGCCAACTTTCAATTCCAGTCCCACAAGTTCCAAACAAGAGCTGAGCACTCTCTCCTGTGCAAAACAGGCAAGATAATGGTTATGCCTTTCCGCAACATTTTAGCACCACTATGGTTACTGCTAGTGCTCCTTATTTGGGATCCTCTAATCTTCAAAAGTCTATATCACATCAGCAGCCATGAATTACTGCTAGTCAGAATTAACTCTGAATCAGCTGTAATCCAGTTGAATTCATGTAGACAGACAGAGAATAGGTAATAAAGAGCAAATCAACAAAATACCAATCCAAGGACAAAAAAATAATAACAATAAAATAGGCTCATAAAACTGCTCCAGATTTAAACAGAACGGAAAGTAGAAGCAAAATCAAGCAAACAACTTGAAGTTAATAATTATAACTCAAAAACAAAACAAAAAAAACACTAAAGAAGAAATATTGCTAATGCTTGAATCTACTAGCCATTATATACTAGCAGAAAACTACTGCAAACTACAACTGAGGTTCAAGCAATCCAACCATTTGCAAGGTCTGATTTTCTTGCCCCACCAATAGAAGAATTGATGCCTGAGTATCGATTCTTGTGGGCAACTGAAGGCATCACTAGTCACTACTGTGGTGCCTGCCTGGAACCATACCCACCGCCATAACCACCTGTGGCTTGCGACGGATCAGACCTCCAGTTTTCATTTGCATATCCAGAATTACCGTTAGAGTCTCCATATCCACCTCCACTCCCTTGTTGCTCAGCCCCACCAGCTCCACCACGTCCACCACTAGTCCCGTATCCACCAGAATAAGGACCACCACTTCCTCCATAAGAACCATAAGGATAGGCTTGATTTCCATAGCCAGAACCTCCACCTGGGGACTGACCCATGGGACCTGTGCCTCCATAGCCTGCACTAGCACCATAACCTGAGGCACCATAACTGGAAGGAGCTTGGCCGGCCCAAGCATTTTTCATAGCACCAGGCATTCCATATGCCCCAGTTGCACCACCATATCCAGCACTCCCAGTTCCATAACCACTGACACCATAACTTCCATAACCACCATATCCAACTCCGCTGTTTGCTGCTCCATATCCATAACTAGCTCCACCATATCCAGAATAAGGTGGATAGCCGCCTGCTGATGTTTGGGGCTGCATATATCTGTTTGCATCCATTCTACCATCAGCTGCACCTGCATTGCCACCAGAGGCACCATAGCCATAGCCTCCACCACGCCCGCCGCCACCACCTGGATTTGAATCTTTTGGGAGGGCTTTTTTCACCTCTACAAGCTTACCATTCAACTCATGGAAAGAATTTTGGACTACCATATCAACTGCCTCCTCTGTGTCAAAGGTAATAAATCCAAAGCCACGCGGCCTTTGAGTTTGCTGATCATACATTACTACCACATCAGTTACAGGACCGTAATTTTCAAAATACTGCCGAAATCCTTCTTCTGTCAAGTTGGATGGCAAACCACCAACAAAAATTTTCTTGGTCTTAAAATTCCCCGCACCACCACCAGACCCTCTACCGGTATTGGGATTTCCAGATCTAGAAGATGAGTGCTGTTCATCCCGGGATAAAGCTCTTTTAGCCTCCACCTGAGTTACCAAATTGGAAATTTCAACTACTGAAAGAATAGCATGCATGTACACACAAACAACGTTTACTGTGAACATGACAACAATAATTCAATGTGCACACAAAAAGAAATCAGTTACTCAGGCCATGACAGCCGTCAGAAGACTGAACAAACACACAAAAAATTGGTGAAAAAAAAGCACAAAGCATGAACATAACTCATTCAGCTCCACATTACAGATATTGGAGAACACATATTACATTTATCATACAAAATGTCAGGCAATTCAAGCATCAATAGCAAGGTCAACCCTTGAACCAATTGGCAGAATCTTTCAGCAAACAAAGCGTATGAACGCTGTCCTATAGGCGTATAATCACTGGACTTAATTTACTCTGGACCCAACAACACAAGATCCTAATTTGTATTAACGCATAGACTAACAATTGACCTGGAGATGAAAACCCTAAATCACAACCTAAAAGAGAGCAGATAATTTAATTAGAATTGATAAGGAGGAATAGAGAGAGAATTACGGTGCGGCCATCAATAGTGTGTTTGTCTTGGAGGACCCGATCGAGGACAGAAGGATCGGAGAAGACGACGAAACCGAAGCCCCGAGGACGACCAGTAGTCTTGTCACGCATTATGACGACCTGGGAAACATCACCGTACTGGCCGAAGTGGTCTCGGAGAGTATCCTCCGTCGTGTCCCACGCTATCCCTCCGATGAACAGCTTTCCCTCGTCGGAATCCATGTCTTTTTTCTCCTTATTCTGGTCTCTGCCGAGCAGAGATTTTATAAATAATAAGCCTCGCGGAGCGAGAGGGAAGAAACGAGGGAATAGATAGTAGGAGTTAGGGTTTGATTGTTGCGCGAAGTAGATTTGTAGTTCACGACGATAGTAAAGAAAAAGTAAAACCGTAGAATTACCTTCGGTACGAGATTCAAGGGGTGGTGGCGCAGTTGTCTAGCGCGTAGGTCTCATAGCTTAGTTGAGTTATCCTGAGGTCGAGAGTTCGATCCTGAAGTTTTTCTTTTTTCTCTTAACAGAATTGTAAGTCCTCAATTTGTAATAGTGATTAACTTCTCTAAATACAAATTCAAACATTCATGATACAAACCCACATTTAGTACTTAATCAATTTTCTCTTAGGTCGAAAAGTTTTAAAATGTTTTTAACATCTAATAGCAATATAACACAAATTTTCTTTTCTAAATACAAATTCGCACATACTTAATTGATTTCCTCTTGTTATAATTACAGGTCGAATATTTTTAACTGTTTAATCTAATAACAAGATAACAAAAAAATTCACTTACATGATACTCTAGCATTAATTGCAATGTTTTTTTGATACTACTCGTTTCGAATGTTAATTGCTTTAAAACAGAATGGGATCGGTATTCGATAATTGAGTATCGAGTGTTTTGAACTCGAAATGGATGAATTATACATGGTGGCAAAATTCACACTTATAATTTTTAACGCACACCCAAGGGCCAAAGCTAACAATTGAAACCTTTAATTAAAATACTAGCGGTTAAGTGGGTTTATGAGTATACAGTTATAGTTATTTTGGTTGAATATATTAGGGCTTTCCTTCTCAAACCAAATTTAATAAATATTTTAGGATGAGGTATATAAACATTTTATAATTTCTAAAATCTTTCATTTCGATCCTTATATTTTTAAACTATACAATGTGAACCCTATACCTATTAGTAGTTAATTTAATATATTTACTTTAAAAATAATAATATTTATTTTCACGCATTGATGAGGTTAAGAAGAATTTAAAGACGAAACATAAAATATGAAACTTTATGTTATAAAAAAGCATTCAATTCCACGATTCTTATTCATACTAGGATAAAGTACAAGATTGAATCAGTTCTTGACCGTGCAGTTATAGCGGGAAAAAGAAGGAATCCGACAGAGAGAGAATTCAATGGCGAGTAGGTAGGCAGTCGCCGATCATCCACGTCATTCATCGTCTGGACCCCACCACTTTTCAACGGTTCAGATACAGTACCTTAACGAAATAAAAAAGCAAAAAATCCAAAATTATCGCAGGCTGTGCCCACAATCGATCGTGAATCTCAATTCCTAACGGTCATCTTCTTTATCATCACTAATAAAAAAATCCATAAAACCCTAGAGCCACCAAATTCTTCAAACTCTCTTGACCGTTTTGTCCCTACCGCCTTTTCTCGACGCTCCTTCCTCTTCTCCTTTTTGATAAACAAATGAAGACCCATTAGCCAGTGACCCATTCACTCTCTCTCTTTAGAGAACCAAGAAAACCCAGTTCAAAAACTCTGTTGTGAGACAGAGGATAAGAGAACATTTTCTTTAATGGGTTGCTTTCTTGCGTGTTTTGGTTCCTCCAAAGATCGCAATCGCCGCAAACAACGGCACCGGAAAGTGCAACCTCGTGACCAGGTTTGTTCATTTCCTCCCTCTTCTTCGAATTTCACTTGTGGGTTTTCAATTTTGTGTGTGTGTGTGTGTGTGTGTGTGTGTGGGTATTTACTGGATTAAGGTGTGGTTGAACAGGTTTCTCTAAATTCTTGGTTTCTTGTTGTTTTTCATGGTGTTTGTTGCAGAGAAATGTAGATTACAACCCTTCGCAATCTGTAGTTCCTTCCGTGCAGGAGAATTGCCCAGAACAGCAGCCTATTAACCAAGTGAACGAAATCCGGTCAGTAGAAAGTCCTTTTGAAGGCTCTATTTGAGCTTGATTGTTGTACTTTGTGAAGTATCTGTTTTGTGTTTTGGTTTGCTTACTGGTTTTTGATGTATGCTTATTGGGGTTTTCACTTTTGAATATAGGGATGATGAACTTGAGGAGAAATTGAGCTTGACTACTAGGAAGAAAGTAACATTTGATTCAAATGTGAAAACATATGAGCATGTTTCTGTTGGAGAATCAACGGACTTTTTGGTGGAGAAGGAAGATGGTGGAGTAAGGGAGGGGAAGGAGGAAGAAACTCGAGCAAAGCCTCACCAATCTCATTCCTCTTCTGAAGATAGTTCAGGCCTCTCAAGTGTGGGTTCATACCCTCCCAATCATAGGTACCAGAACTGCAGGGATAGTGATGATGAATTGGACTACGAGGAGAGTGATATCGACAATGGTGAGGATGATGATGAGGATAGCAAAGATGATGGGGGGATAGATGATGATGATATTTATGAGGATGATGGAATTGTGGAATCAAGTTCTCGAGCGAATGTAGCCAAAGTGGTGGTTTCTCAAGAGAATGATTCCTCAGTGGTGAATGGTTTGACTGAGAAAGAGATGAACCTGAATCGAAGTGCTCGTGATCAGGGTATTTATGAGCATTCTGTACTTAACCCAGTTGAAAATCTCACTCAATGGAAAGCTGTGAAAGCAAAGGGAATGCTCCCATTGAGGCTTCAGAAGGAGAACCTGATATTGGATCAAGAAGTGCCCCGAGTTTCGCTCAGCTCTGAACCTAGTTTTACAAAATCATCATTCGGTTTCAAAACTGTATCTGATCAGCCTAAGAAGTCAACCCAGGAAATAGCAGTGGATGCTAGCTTATCTAATTGGTTGGGTTCATCCGAGTCCACACCCTTTAATAAGCCTAGCACAACTGGCTTGGATACGATATCGCCAGAGAAAACCACGTCACTTGGTTCAAATTCACCAAGAAGTTTCGATGACAGACCTATTCTTGGTGCACTTACACTAGAAGAGCTGAAACAGTTCTCAGCTTCTAACTCACCAAGGAAGTCTCCCAGTCGTAGCCCTGATGAGATGCCCATAATTGGAACTGTCGGGTCTTATTGGAATCACAGTGACCCTATCAAGGATTCTGGCTCCGTCTCATCTTACAAAGGGATACCGAACACAACCAGCAAGTATAGAGAGGTATTATTACTCTGTTGAACTTCTGGAAATCCTTCTGCATTAGTTGCTGATGTCACTTGGTAATATACATTTTGTTTTGGTTGTGTGCAGGATAAAAGAGTGAATTGGCACTCTACTCCATTTGAGACAAGGCTGGAGACAGCTTTGACTGGAAAAGCTTCTACTCACACTAGTGATATTTGCTAGAGGAACCTGGAGAGTTTGTTTTGTGTGCTTCTTCATCTGCACTTCTACTTTTCTTTGTGATTATACTACGAGTGTTGTTGATACCTACTTGCTGCTGTAATTCTTCTATTGGTTTCCATGTTCGGTTGTACGTTTGCAGTTATTGTGAATTGATGAATCTATACGAAACAATGCTTAATTTCATCGCGTCCTCTTCAATCTGTGACTCAATACTATCTCAATCCAACTACCTCAGTGAGCTATGAGTCTGACACAAAAACAATGCAGCTAACCAGATCCTTATAAACACGAAAATGTTTTGATTTGCATTGTTACTTCTTAGACATTGAATAAAGATCATTAAAATACTTAAAATAAAACAGGAACTTCAATTTTCTTGGTCAATTACATGAGAAAGCTGTTTACCAAATTCATCATTCCATCGCACCTTCAGCTGCGGCTTCTTGGGCATGCCCCATTTTCTTCTAGAGATGAAGCAACTGGGCGCAATTATTTCGTCTTTAGCATCATCTTCTTTGCTGCTACTTATAGATGCGTTCTTGTCAACAGCAGCACCTTCTCCGGCGTTCAACGGCGGCGTCGCGGCCGCTTTGTCTTCGCATCCAAGTCTTGGTCTTTTGCTGCCGCTTCTGTCCATTGGCTACTTTAGAGTTCTGAAGTCTTAAACTCAATCAAATCAAAGCAAGTTCCTTTCTTTTTCAAATCTGAAATGAAAGGAAATCAAGCAATTTTTCCTATTTTGTCCATATATTCCGTATTCAGACGATTGAGAAAAAGTAGAGAAATTCAATTAAGGAGTGTTTTTATGGTGCTTCTCCTATTCCCATGTTTAATTATGTAGCCGCCTCTCGTAAATAAAAAAGGTGATCAAGATTCAAAGTCATAATTAGTAGTGAATTTTTTTAGGTTTGCAGCTTGAGGTAAAAGTAAATCTTAAATTGAGTAAATACGGACCAACTCGAAATGATAGAAAGATCCGACCCTTTATTACTGTATCATAATTCATAACCCATTTTAATAATCTTAATTTTTTTATTATTATTAGTACTAAAAGAGAAATTTATAGTCTAAAAATCTCATTGTTTAAGCTATTATAAATATAGATCACCAATTGGTCATGTAGTAATTTTTTAAGAAAACAATTTTTAGTAATACATTATTGAAGACTGTCAAAATACATAAATACTCGTGATCATCTAAAAGTTTATCTATATACATCTAAAAATTAAATAGAATGTAATTAACATTTTCTCATATCCTTGCATTTTTTAAAATATTATTGTTTATTAGTGCTTCTTAATTAGGGTATAATTATTATTCTTGCATTATTAAATTAAGTAATTTATTTAATTGATCGATTTAAAAGAAGAAAAATAAATAATTTTTTTCTTAAGTATTCTCTCAACTAAAATTAATCTCTTTAGAATACTGTCCAATTTTTTCTCTAATCTCAATAGTTAATTAAGGATGGATAAATTTTTTATAACCTATGTAAATAATTTTCTTAAATAATTGCATATCTAGAATAAATTTTGACCCAATAAGCTGCTGCCACCTGTTGGCATGGGAGCGGGAAATTTTATACCATCTTTAATATGTGAACCTGGTACCAACTGATTAAGATTCGCTTCTCAAATTTTCTATATACCATCATAAACATGAAACCACCTACGCGCGGGAAAGAAAGGAATTCAATCAGTAGTAGCTGATAACACTAAAAACCCAAAAATCCCATTTCTTACTAAACAAATCGCGCAAAAGGAGATAGTTTTTCCCTTTTTCTTCAAATTTGGTGGAGCAGCTGATGGATCATGGATCACTTCCTCATTCCCTTTGATGCAGTCTAATGAAGAACGCGTTAAATCTCAGGTAACTTCCATTTCATTCTTATGTTTACTGTTCTTTTCCTTCAAATATCATAATAATTCGCCATAATTAAAGCAACTTTGAATTTTCATATACGTAGGCATTTCCACAAACACTTTGTGTACAAATTACAACTACATCTTCTATCTATTGCTTAACACACTACTATGTTCTCTTTATTACTCCTTTACCTACTTTGAAAATACATAAATACAGACCTAGACGAGAGTGGTAGTTATGCATTTAGCATTTCGCTGGAGCCCGCAACTTGATTGTTGGGATCTTGTGAGAACATGTCTGTTAAGTTCTGCAATGTGAGCAAGTGGCAAGGAGCTGGGAGAGGGCGATAAGTGCCTAGTGATAGTTCTCTGGAAACTTGTTGCATCGTGGGGCGCGATGTTGGGTTTTCGCTTACGCACATCAGGGCAATTGCCAGTGCTAGAACTAGCTCGTGAGCAACGGTGCTAGTTGTAGGGGCGAGCCTCTTGTCTAGTATGTCGGTGAGGAGTAGTTCGTTACCTGCTCCTGATTGCAAATGTAACAGGAGTTCTTGAGGGTGATTCCCCATCAGTAGTTCTAACACTATAACACCGTAACTATACACGTCGCATTTCTCTGTCACTTTCATGGTAGAGGCTAATTCTGCATCATTGTAGAGAACACACATAAAGAAAACAAGGATAAGTATTTGGTATTAGAGGATTGAATGTATCTGTGTTGCTTAGATTAATTTTATGTGAACCAAGTTTAGAGAATGTTGGCATAGGTTTTCAAGTAATCCAATGTGAAAATGTGGTTCTAGAAATACCTGGTGCAATATAACCGTATGAACCAACTGGGATTGTCCAGTGAGATTCACCTTCTCTCAGCAATCTTGCTGTCCCAAAGTCTGAAATTTTGGGCTCATAGTCTTCATCCAACAGAATATTGTTCCTTGATATGTCCCGGTGCACAATAGGCGGTGTGCAATCATGATGCAGGTATGAAAGTGCATGTGCCACTCCTTTGATGACCTTTAACCTTAAATCCCAGTTCAAAATCTTTGCCTCCTGGTCTTCCTGCAACAGCTTCCCCAAGCTTCCCCTCTCCACAAACTCGTATACGAAAAACAAGACACCACTATTAGAACTGTATCCATACATTTTCACAACATTCCGATGCCGGATATCTGTTAGTGAATGGATTTCAGATTTGAAACTCTTCATTTGGAATTCCTTAGAGAACCCACTGTCTTCAAAGGAGTGAAGACGCTTCACAGCAAAAGTCTCACCTGCTGGAAGTACTGCTTTGAACACTCTTCCCTGTCCACCGCTTCCTATGCAATACTTGTCACTGAAGTTCTCTGTTGCTGTAGTTATTTCCTTGAATTCTATCTTCTTTTGATAGTTCCATACTAAGAATGAGCCTTGTCCTACTGAATTCTCATTTCTTTTGTCCCGGTGAACTGTGGAATGGCGGTAAAAGATGAAAAAACCACACAGAATCAACAGAATTATTATGGCAGAAAGTGGAATGATGATGGCAATGATCAGCTTCCACCTGCTACGTTTGTTACTCTTTTCTGATGAAGTGACCTCACTGCACGGGCTCAAACCTTGTGCCTTTTCACCACACAAAGCAGGATTGCCAATGAATGTTGTAGCAGGAGCTTGCTGAAAAGCCTTATTGTTTGGGAGGGGACCTTCAAGCTTATTGTGTGATACATCAACTTCTTGAAGGCTTATGAGGTTCTGAAAGGAAGAAGGTATTGAACCAGAAAGATGGTTGCGAGAAAGATTCAATATTTCTAGTTTTCTCAATTTGCCAAGCTCTGGGGATATCTCCCCAGTGATGGAGTTTTGACTGAGGTCTAAGAGAATCTGTAAGGAAACTAGATTTCCCATCTGGTATGGCATTATCCCATCCAATTTGTTCTTGCTTAGGTCTAAAAGAATAAGTGCCTGCAAGCCCCCAAGTTCTTCTGGTATGGGTCCACTGAGATTGTTCGATGACAAATCCAATAATTGCAGCTGCACCAGCTCTCCAATCTCCTGTGGTATCTTTCCTGAAAGCCGGTTGCTGCTCAAATTGAGTCCATTGAGCTTTGTGGATCTAAAAAGCTCACTTGGAATCTCCCCAAACAGTTGATTGTCAGAAAGGTCAAGCCTCTGCAGATTTACCAAGTTTCCGAGCTCTGGTGGAATGTTACCTGAAATCATGTTGGTAGAAATGCGGAAGTTTGAGAGACTTTCACACTGACCCCAGTATGAGGACAAGACACCAGAGAGTCTGTTGTCTCCCAAGTCAATGTACTCAAGACTAGGGTGTATGGCAAATGCATCTGTGATGTCTCCATCCAGACTATTCTCGTCGAGCCTGACCCTGGTCAGTCCTGTGCAGTTCCTAAGACTTGGTGGGATTGGTCCCACAAGGTTATTGCTATTGGCTGCCAAGTAGATTAGGTTTCCCCCTCTGCAGATTCCTGGAGGAAGCTTTCCTGAAAAGTTGTTATAGGAGAAGCTTACATTTTCCAGTAAACTGGGGCCAAAATCCTCAGGGATGCTTCCTGACAAATTGTTGAATGCAACATAAAGCAATTTGAGATTTCTCAAGCTTGTTATGGACATTGGCAGGGTTCCTTGCAGGGCATTTTCAATCAAATCAAGCTCTTGTAAGCTTTCCATATTTCCTATTTCCTGAGGAAGTGTTCCATTAATTTCATTATAAGAAAGGCCTAATTTGGTGAGGTTTGACAAATTTCCAATGGTTGAAGGGATGGGGCCAGTGAAAAAGTTGTTTGTCAATTGAAGGTCTAGCAAATTCGATAATTCTCCTATTTCCGATGGTATGGGGCCTGAAAATCTGTTCTGAAAAAGAAATAGATAATTGAGCTTACGAAGCAACCCAATTTGGGTGGGAATTGTTCCTGATAAATTATTTGTTTGGAGTTGCAAAGAAATAAGCTCTGACCAGTTGGAAAGAAGGTACGGATGAATTTCTCCTGATATCTTGTTATTGGAAATTCCCAGCTCTCTGATTTGTTTTAAAGAGGCCATGGAAATCGGCAATGGACCTGTAAGGTTGTTTGATGATAGTTCAAGGTAAGTGAGGTTGGTGCAAAGACCAAGTTCTTCTGGGATGGTGGAATTTAGGCCTGCTGATTTAAGATCTAGAATTTGAAGCATCCTAAGGTTGCCAACTGAAGCAGGTACTGATCCCTGAAACCCATTCTCATGCAACTCAAGCATTTCAAGATTTGATAGGAGCCCTATTTCATATGGTATACTGCCATTCAACTGGTTCTTTCCTAGTCTTAGGTGTTGAAGTTTCGTCCAATTCCTTATTTCACTGGACAGAGGTCCTTCAAACAAATTTGCAGTTAAGTTCAGGAATTTGAGGTTTTGCAAGCGAGTCAGGGGTTGCATTGGGATCTGACCTGTAATTATATTATCAGAAAGGTCAAGGACTACCAGATTTGGGCAATCTGTGATAAATGTTGGAACCTGCTTCAAGAGGATATAGGAGAGCCGAAGCTCAGTTAAAGAGGCCATACCCTTGAATTGAACTGGGTCAGGATCCTCTAGGTAATTTGCATTAAGATTGAGAAGCCACAATTTAGGCAGAGTGCTGAGCTGATATGGGATTGGACCTGTGAGTGAATTGTTGTAGAGCTGAAGAATTTCTAATTCTTTGAGGTTTTCAATTTCGATTGGGATTGGATTTGTGAGGTTATTGCTAGCCAAATCAAGCAAAGTAAGTTTTGTAACATTACCAATTCCAGCTGGGATATCTCCTACGAGATTGTTTAAATTGAGATTAAGGGAAGTAAGATTAGGAAAGGCTGAGAAGTCAAACCTATCCAGTGTTCCATCCAGGCCTGAATTCTCAAGACTAATCTCGACAACTCTGTTTGCTCCATCGCACCGAATCCCTTCCCAGTTGCATAGGCCACTGCTGTTGCTGCGCCTCCATGAAGGTAGGGTGGAAGATTTTAGACTGTTTTTCCAGTTTAGCAGTGCTTCTACTTCCTTCTGTGCAGTGATTCCCTCAAGAGCCGAAAACAGGATCAGAAAGTGAAGCACTCCATGTAGTGTTTTCTTCATGGTTGCAGTTTCAGCAGCACACGGAAAGGATTTCCCCGTTGAAATTTAAATGATGGAGCTGTGAGGAAAATAGGAGAAATAAGTGATGCAGGCTGCAGCCTTGAGTTTATTGTTATATGATTTCTGATTTCATCTTCGTCTTCTTGCCTTTTTAAAGGCACCTTCCCCACTTTAACAAAAGAAGAAAAAACTTCCCTGCAGTAGATGTTTGAAAGTTGCACCCAACTTTTGAATTCTGATGAAAAGTCATTAATCTACAGCACACAACATTTTGACTATATTTTATACCATAACATAATTTTTTTCCTTTCCCTGTTGTGAGATTACCTACCTGCTTTTTTATTTGGGTTCCTAGGAAACTATGGCAACACTCACTCTCTGTTTAGGTATGAGTTGATATATTATGTACCAACACGTTCTTACACTCAGGCTAAGAGACATGTAAAAGCAAGCATTATCATATGCATCTGTCCTTTTGGTAACTGTCTTTTCTAACCTCTGGTAATTCTTTCAGGATGTCCTCTGACGAAACCGAAAAGGAGGGTAAATCCTGAAATCACTTCCAGACTCCCAGTTGAAAACGCTCCATTCAAACATAATTAGAGTGCATTGTACAGACGAAATTACCATAAGGTGTGAACATGCGACAATTTCTCGATGACCTTCAGATATGAGGACTCGCAGATCAACTGAGAATGTCCACCATCAGGTAAGTTGTATAAGCTCTTTTCATGCTGACACAAGCATTCATGTAGTAATATGACATAGGTGCATGTCATTGTAGAGCCATCAAATTGGTTGGGAAGTGGTTGAAGCTACCGTTCAGTAATTGGAATTTTCTTTCTTCTCATATTGAGTTAGTTTCTTTTCTTTTTATAAATATCTGACTAGGTGACATTTTGCGTCCAACCTTTTCCAGTCTGACTATTAAGGGGTTTAATTATGCAGAAGATTCCAGTTTCTAAGGTACGGATGCCTCTTTTTCTAATCTTGAAGTCTCCTGCTCTTTTATTATCTTATTATCAACTATCTCCTTCTGTTCATACCTGTTCATATGCTCGAAAGCTATTGGTGCCTGTTATAACTTGATAGAAGCCAACATTTCTTAATCCATTTATGAACAGAACAGTGTTTCAGGCTTTAGGTTTTTGGTTTTTCAAAACTTGACTAAAAACGAGAGGCTTTTATTGTTATTCTAAGTTATTATAGTTGACTGAAAGAGGTTGAACAATAGTTTATTTTGTTAGAATCACGTGCACAACAAAGTTAGTTGGGGTAGAGTAATAAATAAGAGAATTATTAACTTTTAATTTACGTCTCGAGTTTGAATGAAAAATGAAATGAACCCATCTCGAGGTACTCGATAATATGTTTAGATAATATGTTTAGATGAGATGTTTCCACTTCAAAAGGGACAAATCGGATTGCTTTTAAGGAAGGTGGGGTTATGATTTGATACTTAGTTTAGTTGTGGTTCCAGTTCCATTTTTGTCAAATGTCCACCAAAGACTCTGATTCTCCTCAGTCCTCACACTGTATATAAAGAGGATTGGAGGACTAAGACAAACAATTGTTTTTTGATCGAGGACTAAAACAAGCAACTACTAAGGATAGGTGCAATTTCAGTGCTACAGACAAGACGGAATTTAGTTTGAGTGACTAATTTTTCCACAAGTGATTAACTATTTTTATTAAATTAAAAAAGAAAAATAATAATAAGATCAGGAGGCGACGGTGTAAAGATTCGCACTGTCGTCCTATTTACCGATGGCCATATTGAATTTAGTGGGCCTTGAGTTTAATGGGCTTATTGATTGATCCTCCAATTCCAGCTATGCCCTTTAGCCACCGCACCACATTCATTCTCATACCTTTATGATCACTCTTTTGAATGATCATAGAATGATTTGATTGATTCCCACTATATGAAGTTTTTTTTAACGCAACAATAATACCATCTCATTAAAAACAAACCACTCAAGGTAGGCGATCATACAATACAATAGCGGGATGAAAACCCGGTGGTTTGATCTTTTTATACGAAGTAATTACTTTTTAAAAAGTAGTAATTTAGTATAAAAATGATTTAAATTTTCTAACCCAAGAAAATTAGAAATAAATAATCCATAAAATAATCATTACTGTTTTTTTGGAAGCTTCTACTGCAGTATCTTTTATTATTATTATTATTATTATTATTATTATTGCGGCAATTCAACGTTCTAGACCTCGTCCTTTTCATGGGTTGTAAAAAGAAAATATAAAAAGAAAATATTACTTATTTTATTCATGGGCTGTATTCGGTAGAGCTGTCATCCGCGTACACCACAGGATTTTGCTGCCTTTTCTTTGGTCAACTCTTTGACTATTTTTTAACTTCCAAGCTCGGTAAAAAGTAAAAACTTGAAATTATTAGACGTTAGCTTTTGTCATCCATTGAAGTCAAAATGGCAAAGTCTTCTCTTCATTTAACTTAAAAACTTCTTCTACTTGCATTTTTTCCCCTTCAACTCCTAGTTGCATTAGCTTGACTTGTTCAAGCAACGGGCAGCACCCCCTTGTTCTATCTTTTGCCGTAGGATTTTTACTAGCAACTAATGAGTTGTAGGTCAGTGAAACTTTATACAAAATAAAAGGGTTAAATTTTCGGTTTGAGCTTTAACCTGTAATAAAGAAGAACAAAAATCTTATAGCATGTTTGTTTTATTGTTTTGAATGTCCAAGACTCAGTGAGTTATATGAAACCTTCCTCCACCAGTTCAGTGCATGAAAATTGCAGTTGCTGGAGTTCGAAAATGATGGCCAACACTAGAGTAGTGCCAATGGCCCATTAGCTACATCCTGAAACCAAATCCTCCTTCTCCATTATCTTTATAGCCAAAGATCATACACACACTTATACACCCACAACCAACCATGAGAACTCCTAATCTTTCCATATTACTTTTCCATATTCTCTTCCTCTCCTTACTTCCAATCAAGATCACATCATCCCCAAGAACACAAGCTGAAGCTCTAGTCAACTGGAAAAACACCTTGTCATTTTCACCTCCTTCTCTCAATTCATGGTCCCGTACCAACCTCAATAACCTCTGCAACTGGACTGCCATTGTCTGTGACCCGAAAGCCAGAACAGTTTCACAGATTGACCTCTCCAACCAAAACATATCCGGGACCCTTGACCAACTCAACTTCACTTCATTCGCTAACCTCACAAGCTTTGTCATCCAGAATAACAGCATTGGTGGATCGATACCGTCGGCCTTTGGCAGTCTTTCCAAGCTCATTCACTTGGACCTGAGCAGCAACTTTTTTGAAGGTGATGTCCCTGTCGAGATAGGGATGTTGAAAGAGCTTCAGTATCTTAGTCTCTACAACAACAATCTCAACGGCACTGTTCCTTATCAGCTTAGCAATCTTCAAAAGGTATGGTACATGGACCTTGGAGGTAACTACTTGGATACTCCTGACTGGTCCAAATTTTCAACCATGCCTTTGCTGACACATCTTAGCTTTTATTACAATGAACTTATGGATGAATTCCCTGAATTCGTCCTCCGTTGTCGAAATTTGACCTTTCTTGATTTGTCTTCAAATTTATTGACCGGTCCTATACCAGAGATGGTGTTCACCAATCTGGGAAAGATTGAGTACTTGAATCTCACTGATAATGAGTTTCAAGGGCCATTGTCATCAAATATTACTAGGCTGTCCAATCTCAAACATCTCCGCCTACAAAAAAACAACTTGAGTGGTCAAATTCCTGAGAGTATTGGTCTGATTTCTGGTCTTCAAGTTCTTGAATTATTTAACAATTCTTTCGAGGGGAGCATTCCATCTTCAATAGGCCAACTCAAAAATCTCCAAAAACTTGATCTCCGGATAAATGCCTTAAATTCAACCATTCCTTCCGAGCTTGGCCTTTGTACAAATCTTACCTACCTGGCTTTAGCTGAAAATAAATTCAGTGGGGAACTGCCCTTGTCTTTGTCAAATCTGCATAAAATGTCTGAGATGGGTTTGTCTGGAAATAGTTTTTCTGGGGAGATCTTACCTCATCTTTTAGCTAACTTGACAGAATTGACCTCATTACAACTTCAAACCAACTTGTTTTCTGGAACGATTCCTCCAGAGGTTGGGCAGTTGACAAATCTCGCCTATCTGTATCTCTTTAATAATTCACTCTCTGGTCTGATTCCTAGGGAGATTGGAAACTTGATTTCTTTGGTAGAACTAGACCTTTCAAATAACCAGCTATCTGGTCCGATTCCGGAAACAGTAGGAAACCTCACAAACCTTTCAGTCTTGAATCTTTTCTCCAACAATCTTACTGGTACAGTTCCCCTAGAGGTTGGAAACATGACATCATTAACGGTTCTTGATCTCAACACTAATCAATTGCATGGAGAGTTGCCAGAAACTATTTCTCAGCTTGGTTCCCTTCAGGCAATCAATGTATTCACAAATAAGTTTTCTGGCAGCATTCCTCGCGACTTCGGGAAGGCTAGTCCTTCTTTGGTATATGCTAGCTTTTCAGCGAACAATTTCTCTGGAGAGTTGCCGGCTGAGTTGTGTAGTGGTCTTAGCCTTGAACAGTTTACCGTTAATGGCAACAAGTTTACAGGTTCACTTCCACCCTGCTTGAGGAATTGCTCAGGGCTTATTAGGGTCCGGCTTGATGGAAACCAATTCAGTGGAAACATCACCCATGCTTTTGGTGTTCATCCCAGTCTTGTTTTCATTTCTCTTAGTAACAATCAGTTTATTGGTCAAATCTCACCAGATTGGGGACGGTGTGAAAACCTCACCAATTTACAGATGGATAGAAATAGAATATCTGGTGAAATCCCAGCTGAGCTTGGGAAGTTGTCCCGGTTGGGTGTTCTGAGTCTGGATTCCAATGACTTGAGTGGGATGATTCCTACTGAATTGGGAAATCTAAGCATGTTATTCAGTCTCAATTTGAGCAGCAACCACTTGAGGGGGGAAATCCCAAAGAGTCTAGGGAGTTTGGTTAATCTTGAAACACTTGATTTGTCTGATAACGTGCTGTTGGGAAGCATACATGAAGAGCTTGGGAACTGTGACAAGCTATCGAGCTTGGACTTGAGCCACAACAATCTTTCAGGTGGAATACCTTATGAGCTTGGCAACTTAAATGAATTGCAGTACTTATTGGATCTCAGTAGCAATTCACTCTCAGGAAAATTACCTCAAGATCTGGGAAAACTTACATCGCTGGAGAATCTTAATGTCTCGCATAACAATCTCTCAGGAATAATCCCATCTGCATTATCCAGCATGATCAGTCTGACCTCCTATGATTTCTCCTATAATGAGTTCACAGGTCCAATTCCAACTGGTAGAATTTTCAAAAATGTATCGGCAAAAGCTTTTGTTGGAAATTCCGGTTTATGTGGAAATGTGGAAGGATTATCTCAATGTCAGACGACAGATAGTTTCAAGTCATCCAACCTCAACAAAAAGGTTCTTATTGGCGTCATTGTTCCAGTCGTTGGCTTACTAGTAATAGCAAGTATTATTGCAGTTCTAGTAGTTTGTCGTCGCAAGACCAAACTCCTTGATGAAGAAATCAAGAGCACAGATACTTATGGCAGCTTTGAGTCATTGATCTGGGAAAGGGAAGGGAAATTCACATTTGGGGACATTGCTAAGGCCACTGATGACTTCAATGAGAAATACTGCATTGGAAGAGGAGGATTTGGAAGTGTATACAGAGCAGAATTGCCTGCAGGTCAAGTTGTTGCTGTAAAGAAACTTAATATATCGGACTCCAGTGATATCCCATCAATAAATCACCGGAGTTTTGAGACTGAGATCAGAATGTTGACAGAGGCCAGGCATCGAAACATCATCAAGCTTTACGGTTTTTGTTCCATGAGGGGCTGCATGTACTTGGTTTATGAGCACATTGAAAGGGGAAGTTTGGCGAAAGTATTGTACGGGGCGGAAGGGGAATTGGAGCTTGATTGGGCCGAAAGGGTGAAAATAGTGCAAGGACTTGCTCATGCAGTTGCCTACTTACATCACGACTGTTCTCCACCTATTGTGCATCGAGACATATCATTGAATAATATTCTGCTTGAATCAGATTTTGAGCCAAAGCTTTCAGATTTCGGCACAGCAAGACTGTTGCATGTAAATTCTTCTAACTGGACTAATGCAGCTGGATCTTATGGCTACATGGCTCCAGGTAGGCTAAAAGTTCAAAGTTGTGCATTCTTGTCCTCGGCACCTTATACATTTTCAAATATCTGCTTAGAAAACGTACATCTTACTATGTTGAAGTGTGGTAAATGGATGAATGGGGATTGACAGCATTACATGCAAATTTCATATTTATACAGAGTTTTTGCATTTTTAGGTTTGTTCGATTCAGTAGACTAATGTTCATCTTGTTTGCTGATTGTGTATATATAGAGCTGGCACTCACAATGAAGGTGACAGACAAATGCGATGTTTATAGCTTTGGAGTGGTGGCTTTGGAAGTTATGATGGGTAGGCATCCTGGAGAGCTCTTATCTTCCATATCATCATTAAAAACATCATTAATGTCCAATGATCCAGAGTTGCTGCTAAAGGATTTGCTCGATCCGCGTCTTCCAGTTCCTATAGGTCAATCAGCAGATGAGATTGTGTTCATAATCACAGTGGCCTTAGCATGCACACGTACGAAGCCCGAAGCGCGGCCAGTCATGCGCTTTGTGGCACAAGAGCTATCAGCAAGAACTCAAGCTTTCCTGCCTGAGCCACTGGATGTGATAACAATTAACAAACTCACGGGGTTTCAGAAGTAGGACAAATTGTAGACCATGGCCCTTTTCCCGGTAAATTAGACTATTGAACTTTATTCGATTGGCTCTATTAATATTGTCCACTTTGAGGAATCATATGAAACCTTATCTTAGATAAAAATAATGTAACACTCATCATGTAATTAGTATAAAAACCTAATAATAATTTTGCAGCATTATAATTTATCAATCCTTCACTTTTATTCTGTTTTTTATTCTTTTTGAAAAATGGACTTAATCAATGGTTTATTAGTGAATGGTTGACTTTGATCTAAAGAGAAGGGAGCCAGTATTTAAGCTTGTGTGGGCCCAAATTAATAGTGAATCGTTGACTATGCACAAAGTGTAGTTTTGTAAATTGAGGAACTGGATTGTTAATTTTACATGATTATTTTGCATCATCTTAGCAATTAAAATGCATATGTAATGGTTTATTTAATAAATAAAATTAAACAATAGTTCAAATTCTTGTCCACTTGTTGTCAACTTTATGCTAAAGCCCACCAACACAAGTGGGCTACAAACACTCTCATCAATCAAATCATCCAATAAGGCCCACTACTCATCTTCAAATTGATCGTGCTCTAATCTCTGTCTTTGCATGTTTTGTTGCTATTTCACTTAGGAGTTCATTGTTTGCTTGTTGTTGCTATTGTGACATAAGTTTAAGATCACACATAGCAGATAAGACATGATTCTTATTCCAGAGTCTTGTCTTTTCTTTTCTTTTTCCACATTTTTCCTTATTTAATTATTCTTTTTCATATTTTATCATCATTATGTGGAATATTTACGTGATCAATCATTGTTTATGGTGCGAATTGGTTACTTGTTCATTGTTTATGTGAAATTTAACGGAAAAAAGTAACAGAAAAACTAAAGGGTTGTAGAATTAATTTTGATAGAATGAGGATTAAGTCGAGATCAACTTAATACTTGAGGGATGAATTTATAACTTTACCCTTATTTGGGATTAAGAGGACTCATGTTCACCATTCACATGCAGCTCTGGCCAGCCAAAAGACACGTACAACATAAAACATAGGATAGAAGACATTTTTAGTTCCATGTAATGATGTAACAAGCATAAAAATCCCTTTTACATCCTCAGTACATCAAAAGAAAATGATTTTTGAACAAAAATCCAAAAGACTTCCTAGCATTCCACTCCACATTGCTTGAGGATTGGGCCACTTTGCTTTGGCAAGAATGGATCAATTCTAACCCAAACAAGTGAGAAGATTGATGCAAGAAGTATAGACCAAAGAACAACAATGGTAGGAGTCCTGTTTTGTCTTCCCATCAATCCTTTCAGGAAAGGATAGAGATGGACAATGACCCAGAATGCAAAAAACAACTTCCCAAATAAAGGACCCCATGATCCATATCCATTATTGATTGCATCAGAAACTCCTGCCACAATTCCTACCATGTTCAGGATGATCAGAGTGGTTGGTGGTATGAGAAGGGTTGTCCATTTAAAGAGGTACAGCTCTCCGAATTCCGCGTCATCCGCTGCTTTTGCTGTGACTGTAAAATTAGTGTCAACACCTGCAAGAACCTTGAGCAGGCCTTGGAAGACTGCAAATAGATGAGCCGAAACACCACCAATGACCCAAAATTGCTCGTTTCGCCACAAATCCTGAATGCTGACCCCACTCCATCTCAACTCTAGTATTGCTGTGGCTATAATGCAGAGGAAAAGTGCCAGGAACCATACACTAGCAAAGTTGTTCAGCTGTAGGAGACAATAATTTTTATAATAAATACAAGTTTTTTCTCTTCAGAATAGTTTTCCGTAACAAAATTTTGAATGTTACTTACAGTAGGGACAATGAATTTTCCTGTAAGAAGACAGACTGCTGGGATTGTGCAATAGGCAAGTAGGGGGATGGAAGTGAAAGGATATACAATGGTGTTGATGTAAGCAAGTCTTTCCAGCCATTTCAATTTCCCTCCATAACCGTACCATAATGGACAGTGACGACTCAGGAAAATTTCGATCGAACCAAGAGCCCATCGCAGGACTTGGTGCAACCTGTCTGATAGATTAATTGGAGCTGACCCTTTAAAAGCTGCTCTTGCTGGTGTACAGTAGACTGATCTCCATCCTCTACAATGCATCTTGAAACCTGTCAGGATATCTTCTGTAACAGAACCATAAATCCATCCAACCTGGAAAACAAGTAAACCTCATTAAAAAACATGAAAATGGAAACCAGCATGTAAGAATGTTGTATATAATGATTGCTCACCTCTTCGCCCCATTCGGTTTTCTCTTCATACCCACAGCTTATGACATGGATGGCTTCTTTGACAAGTGATGAAGAATTGGTTCCTTCAGGCAGTCCACCATTTTCCATGAGAGTGGAGGCGATAAAAACAGGCGATTGTCCGAACCGTTTCTCGAAATTCTTTTGAGACATGAGTGATGATTTCTCCAACTCTTCATGTCCTTCTAACCCTTCTTCAATCCCTTCAAGATCAAAGACAGGAGAAGACCCTTTCCTTGTGTACTTCTTCCCCATAAATTTCTTTTTTATGGGGTATAGTCCTCCAATCAGACTTTCGTTGCCCTTCTTCTTAGACTTCTTCCTTGAACCACCAAAGCAGCAGCAGCACCATGAAGGCCAGCAATCACATGTCATCTTCGGCCGCTTCTCGGATACCGGTGGATCATAGCCATACAAGGACTGCCTGTTGAAAACACATCCAGTACCAACGTAAACTGGCCCTTGGATCCCATCTAGGCCTTTCATGTTAATCTATTACCAAGAAAAATTGAAGTTAGAAAAATTGAGTTTAAGAATGTCAAATTTGTTTCAGTGTAGTGTGACTTACATCAAAGAACACAACATTCCGATTAGCATATCTATCGTGGCGATCAATACCATCAAACCTCTGAGGAAACTGTACATAGCAGAGCTTTTTCCCAAGCTGGGGATCCATCAAGAAACACATAGCTTCCCTAATGGCCTTGCTGTTGTTAAGGTAATGATCACAATCCAAATTCAGCATAAAAGGCGCATTGGTGAGCACTGCAGAGACTCGAATCTGGAGATGGCATACGAGTACTAACTCTAAGCATCAGGCATTTGAATCTCAAATGGAATCCACGAATTTAGTAAATGTCTACTTACAAGGGCATTCATGGCACCAGCTTTTTTGTGGTGATCATAGCCAGGTCTCTTCTCGCGAGAAACATACACTAACCTTGGAAGTTCCTTGCCATCTACATCAAGTGCACCCTCACTTCCTAAATATACCTGCAAGATTGAGTACTTTGAGTTTCACTTAAATATCATCACAAAGTTTCAGGTTAGCAATAATGAAAATGGAAGTCTTGTTAAACCTGGATCATTCCCGGATGATCACGAGTGATGTTTCCGGGCCAAGGGGTGCCATCCTGCATCACCCACCCCTCTTCTGGTTTCTTTTGAGCCTTTGCCACCAGTGAGTTGATCTTCACTTTGAATTCCTCATACTCTCTCTGCAACATCAAACCAATGATTTATTCAACAACCAATAGTTTTTCTGACAAAAAGTCGAAATGAAATGCTGAAGTCTGCAGAAAGGACTAATGGAGAGTAGTCATTTAGCTTACTTTCATGGCTCGTCGCTCCTTTACGAAATTGGGGTGCACCTTATCTTTCAAGTAATCAATCTTCTGAGTGAAGTAGAATTCTGGAGCCCTTGGCTCAATGTTATGCTTCTTGCAAAATGGAACCCATCTCCTTGCGAATTCAGCAGTTTCTGATAATGAATCGAATAGCAGCATTGATGCACCATCATCCGAAACATAACAGCTGACCTTATCAACTGGATAATCAGCAGCCAAGATGGAAAGAACTGTGTTTGCTGTAATGATTGGAGGTTCCTTGAGAGGGTCAACAGTACTCACAAACACATCAACGGGGGCTAGACGATTAGGCTCACCCTCACGCTCAAACCTTAAGGACAGGCGATCAAGGTAAGTTTCGCGCTCAATCGGGTTCCATTTTGGGAACTGATCCAGGATCCAAGAGAGGGCAAACCATATCTCACAAATTACAGAAATTAGCCATAATGGGTAAGCATCAGCTGCAGGGGTTAAGATCCGGAACCGGAAAAAGAAGCAAAGAACAACAAGTCTGAGGACAATGACAATCCGGTAGGGGTTTATTTTGCTTGAAGGCAATGGTATTTTACGCGAAAGTGGTTGCCTAGCTTCAGCCATACTGCAAAAGAGATGTTGTAAACGTTAACAAGATTCAAGAATCCCAATCAACCTGGTAGTTAATAGCTTAAAGCACAAGACAAGATGACAAATAAGACTTACAGGTATTCATCTTCTTCTCCTTGATCATTTCCTCCATCGTCTTTGCTCACCAAACCTTTCTTTTCTTGCCGGACTTTCCACTTTTCCACCCTCTCTTTCCATTCTGCATTGGTGAGTTCTTCTTTCTCCCCTTCAAATTCCTTTCCAGCAACTAAACCCACCACCAATACATGAATAAATATGTTAGAAGGATTGAAGTTTTCTTCCAACAGATACAAAATGTTGAAGTGTACTTAGCACAGAACTTGCATACCACTTCCACCATAAGAGAAAGCATAACCCACGGGCTGCAATTCCTGCTCTTTGGAGTTCTCAATTTCCTGCAAAACCCACTTTTCCGATTGAGGAAAGAAAAGAAAAAACTCTAAAAATTTGAGCTTTAGAGGGGACAGCATCACTTGAACCACTTTCCTAACTTGAGACTGACATGTTAGCCTAATCTTGTTGAAACTGGTTTCAGATAAACTTAACTTACCGAGTGATCAAAAACATTTTTGTGATCCGAATCGCTTCCATGATACTTTTTGTTCTGAAATTCATCATCAGAATCATTAGAGTTGTGGTCATCATCATCATCATTATCTCCATGGACTTTAGGACAGCCTGCAACAACAACAAAAATGATCATCAACAAACTTCATAATCATATAACCTTAACAATGATTAGACATTATCCAACTACTAACTATACAACTGGTCACTACAAAATTTTGAGACCTTTGTGACGCTTATAGCGAGTGTTGCACTGAGGACAGGACTGATTCCCTTCACTCCTTTCGTAGTCATAACAAGGCCTACAAACAGGAAATCCACACACGAGGCACGCCTTGAACAACTCTCCATTCTCCTTCACCCCAATCTCATCCGCACAAACCCTGCATTTCTTGGACAGTGCAGCTGACTGACGCGTCGGAGGCCTCTGTTGTCATGTTTGAAACACACACCAAATTAGTACTATACTCATTAAGAAAGAAAGAAAATGAGTGTGAAAGGAAACAAACTAAAGAATGAGAAAGTTTTGTTGTGTTTACCTCGTTGACAATGGAAGCCATGTAGGGAAGAATGAATAGAAAATGAGAGAGGATGGTGAAAGGGGAGGAGAGGTGATAGGGGTGTATATAATCAGAGAGAGTGGTATACTGTAATGTGTACCAAATTTTGTTGTGAGTTGAGAAGTCATTGGTTTGAGTCTAAGAGAAGTTATAGGAGATTGGAGGTTAGAGGGAAAAGGAGAGTAGGGTTGCTTAACCTTGCTTGCTTCTGTTGCTGTTCTGTGTCCATTAGCTACCTTCAACTCTAAGGTGTCTCATACACCAAACTCATAAAATAAATAAATTGGTAAAAATTAGAACCAAAACAACTCATTGCTGATGACTCCAGAAAGGAATAGTCAGTGACCGAACACCGAATGTTAATCTCTTGGTCAAATTCCTTTTTTTACAAACCAAAAGTAATCTTGTTAGCTGGGATGAGTTGATATTTACCAATTTCTGACTCTAAATTCTGTTGAGATTTTGATGTCTAAAGTGACCTTATTTTTATCCTTCTGGATACCTACCTAATTAAGCTGACTTGACAAGAAAGAATACAGTAAATAATACGACAAATTGTTGGAAACATTATAACATCATTAAGTTGACAACCTGCCAGCAAAGAGGAATTAGTGTGTAATCTACTCTAATTTTGTTTCTATCCATAAACAAATCCATCGAGAAACCTGTTAAAAACATTTTGGATAAATTGTCTCAATCCTCCCACTCTTTAAAGTCGAGAAATCTGTGCTCAAGGTAAAGATCAAGTTCAGACAACTTGGCCAAAAGTAGGCTCAGATCTGCTGGTGTCCAGAGTTCAAAGCCCTAGAAATCGGTTTGCTCAGAAGTACATTTTCTCCAAACATTCACGTCTTATTATATGATGAAGTACCATCCACTGAAATAAAGAAAAATGGAGACACCAAATGACCCTAGATAGATTAACTCATTCACCTGTAAAAAACATAGTTCTCCATGACAATTTTATCTGCACCTTTGGCCTCACTCGCTAAAACGGAAATGGACCGGAAGGGAGGTGGAGGACTATCCACTATTGTCAAAAACTCTCTCATCGACCATTCTTATGAACTAAATAAAATGCATAGGCATTTCACAGAGGCATCATAAAAACGGGAGCAGGAGTGCCTCAAAGTTACGACGCTCTCTACTTGTAGGTCAACTAATTTCTGTCCTACTCGAGGTTTAAGATCTTTCCATGAATCAGCATCACCTTTTAAGTTGAGCGAGTCTGATGGATTATGCATCTGTTCTCGCACGTTTTGCAGGTTGCGCAGTTGGCTCACTATCATCTGGCTCAGGAGTTTCACAATCTCCACTTTGTGATTGCTTTTGTTTTCCACTTGCATCCTGTGAACTTCCTTCTAATGCAGATTCCCCATTGATGGTGTTGGTCCCCATCTTGCCATGGGGCTGGGACGCTTCTGTTTCTGTTTTTGCAGGGGACTCTTGAACTGGATCAGAAGACATAGTGGAGGTGTTCTCCAAAGCAGATGATGAAGCCTTCAACTTGTCAACGTCAACACCCTTGGATTCAAAAATCTTCTGGAGGAACCTCCCCTGTTCTTCTATTCGTAACTGTAAAGTTCTTTGGATCTGCCCAAGAAAAGTAAATGGTTCAGAACATCCATGTAGAAAGACAGCATGCATGTGTAAACTCTGTTATTCAAGCTACAAAAGGCCAATTGTCCCTCCACCTTTTTCTTTTGAACCAATATCCCCTCCATTTTTGGGATAATCACCTTGTTCTTTTATTCATTTAATTTATTTATTATTCAAGATTTGGGGCATAGTTTATAACTTTATAAGACACCAGCATATTCAATTGCCATAGTGCATTAAAATACCGGGATAGTAGGATGACCTGACCACGCCCAGGTAGGAACTATCCCCAACCACCATTGGCCCACACCAAAAGGATAGACTACAGAAGAAAATTTACTAGCATCTCTAAAACTACTGCGTACCATCTACACTTATCATGTGTACCTTGATCATGCAAAGGATAAAGCTGCAAAAGGCAATTACACACAAAGTGGTGCAGGTTTATACCTCAAGCTGTTCGTGCAGTCTTTTCTGGACTTCCATCTGCAATCGCAATGCTTCAGTGATCTCAATACCCCTGTTCTCCAAATACAATAGAGTAAACTTAGGACAGTTACAAAAAATGAAATGTTACACTTGTCACACAAAACTTCATGCAGAAGATTGGATGGTTTGAACATGTGTTCTTATGTAGAACATAAGATAAACTCCTCAACATCAGAAGAGTTCACTTGATATGATGCAGTGGGACTAGTTCCCAGAACACAAACAAACAAGCCACAAGCCATTCAAGCTCTTGAGTTTTACTAAAAGTCCTTCTAGGCTTTAATTTTCACTTCCCCGTCAGCAACAGACTAATATCTTTTGTTTGGGTTCTAAGCGACGTTCTGGTCTAAAATAAAGTAATCAAGTTTTCAACTTGACATGCAAGACTCCCTTTGACATACTCGCCAAATCCCTTCAGATATCTTTTAATTTTTTTTTTTGAATTTTGATGTTAGTGGGATTGACAAATTAGAAAACTGGGGAACAAAAACAGGAAAGCAAAAAAAAAAAAAAAAAAAACTTAGATGGCAACCTGAAAGGCATATATTTCACTTAATTTACAGAAACATTTGTACTGTAGTTAAAATTCCAGTCCCCACAAGTTTGGTGTATAGATGCCCTTGGTCAACCTACTTAAAAGGAAAGGAAGGTAACAAACAGAAGACTCAAAGATGAGACGGAATCTACAACCAAATTTTCTTCAAATTCCTTATGTAGGTGCATAAATTTCATAGAAGTAAATGACAAAGCTAGTCAGTGGCAGTGCTCTCATTATTCGAAACTTCACAAACCATTGGCAACTATTACTTGACATATAAACATTCGTTAGTGATGGCTTACGTTTTCAAGTCAAGAGAGGATATGTCATCAATAGGAGTCAATCTTTTCTCTGAGGACCCTGCAAGCAAAATTACAACAGCATTGATGTAAACATAATATGACATGGTAAAAAATTACTCTACACGTTATAATCCATAAATACTTAAATAGTCAGACAAGTGACGATATCTGCAGCAGCTACAATAATAGATTTGGTATAAGGATTAATTCTGCATTTTTTAACAAGAAAACTTATATTTAGAGGTGGGGTGGGAACAAAATGCATGGAGCACTGTATCACAGCCATGCTTATTGTGCAAAGATTAGATCATGGTGGCTTCAAATGGGGGGAAAAAACGAAAAAAAGAAAAAAGAGAGGAAACTAAGCAGAAAACGACACAACTAACACACTTTTCACACCAAAAAGGCAAAAAACAACAACTTCCATGATCCAGTTTAAGAACTATATAACATTAGTAAGAAAAGTAGACTAAATGAGTGCCTCTCCCAGCCCTGCCCTGAAGGCACCCCAAATATGAACTTGAAAAAGTGAATTGTTGCTCCATACCTTCTGAGGACTCTGGTCTGTATCTTGCCGTCCTGTATTTCTGGAATTAAAAAGCAATGAACTCATATTGAAAGGAGGGGAAAAAGAAAAAAGAAAATATCTATGATATTTTGAGTATATTCCATGATACAAGAAATATACAATATGCTGTGCTGACCTGCAGATGGCTTTTTACATGATAAATAGTCAAGCCTTCAACTTTCATGAGCTTCAGCACACCCTTTGGCGTAGCACCTGTATGTTAAAAGTAAGTAACAATTAAAGAAGCAATAGTGCAGTTTTACAATAACAACTTGGGAAGCTCCGTACGTTCACTGCCACCAAGCTGATTTACAGCCTCAACAAAGGATTCATGAAGTTCTGGAGTCCAACGCATGCGAGCCTTCGCTTGAACACTACTTGCTGATGAAGTAGGGTTAAGACTAGATCGGATTTCTATGGAAGGAGAAGGAAGCTGCACACAAACTTGGGGCTGTTGTGGTGGGATACTTGAAGATTGTTTCGACACCTGGTAAGCCATCTAAAGATACAAAGTGAGAACAGGAAAAACATCAAAATCGCAACATGTGTGCTCACATGTGGGCACTGACACATCGTCCGAGAAGCAACCAACCTTTGGTTCCACATCTGGAACGCCAGTGTCAGCCAGAAGTTCATTCCAATTAGGTGCATCGCCATCAGTCATTAGGTCTGCCCATTGCCAATCATTGCCTCTACTAAATTCCTCAGATGCTATGGCACCATTGCTGCTACTGTTTTCTACTTGATTATTTTGGATAGAAGTGTCTATGGGAAACTCGAGAAAGCCAGGCAGGGATTCTGGACACCAGGAAGCATTGGTTTCTTTCGGATAATGACTTGTCATGGAAGACTGAAGCAAATCTGGTTGAGAAGACTCTGGCACTAACACAGTTTCCCAAGCTGCGGATGACTGTGAAATAAAATGATTATTGCTTGAAAGTCTCTCCCTGGGTGATGAAACAGAAGAGTAGTGAAAGTCTGTTGAGAAGCCTGAAGGTGATGAAAATATGTGACCAAATGCTTCACCACTTGAGGGCAAATGACTTGCAAGGGCAGGCCTTGTAATGACCTCCCTGCCCATGGAAATCTGTTGAGAATCCTGTAGCTCAGGGAAAGGATCTTCTATAGGATTTGGAAGCACTGGAAAAGATGAAGACAGTGGTCCAGACACCCCATGGTTACCAAGCTGCTTTGCACCCGTTCTATGAATGGATAAAGCTGGCCGTGCCTCCATCGTTTTCCTTAAATCAGCAATAATGATTGGCTGCAAGTTAGTTTAGTCGATTAATGTTTCCTACTTTTTGAAAGCATCCTAGTTACTGGTCCACAATACAGTGCCCTAGAAAGGACATCAATAGCTGCACCTGTAACAAGAGTAAATACATCAATAAGCACCAAGGAACCATCAAAACGGAAACCACTGATACTATTAGTCAACAAGCTCTGAAATCCTTTTCCATGGACCTAAGAACACAACATATTATTATTTGCTGTATCAACGTACCACAACGTCATCTAAGAAATTGAAACAAGCATAATAATGGCAAATCCCAACATTGAAAAGATAACCATCAACATATGAATTTTACATATTCTTGTGATAGGTTCATCGCACAAGAGCATTCCCCTCAAGCAGAGGGTAATACTCTCTCCATACTGCAATAGAAGCATAACTGGCTAGCAGTTGTTTTCGACAAAATAATCACGAAAGTAAAATAGGAGAATAATAGTTACGCATCACTTGGTACATCAACCCCACTCTTGCCACCACTGAGTAATGGAACCATTCTGTCCCACAGTCCCCTACCATACTGCCCATCCATTCTTCCTAAGCATCAGTTCCACTTGTTTTATGATATGGTAAATTCAAAACAATGGGAGTTGCTTATGCAACTGTAACAAAACACAGTCTGATTTCCAGAAGCTCTGTCATAAAACTTGAATTTTTGGTGCCCAACTACTTTTTCTTAAACATCACACTAGGTGCCTGCTCCAAACCCAAAGAAGCTGAAGAAAACCTGTAAGCCTCCAACTAAAAGTAAGCTAAACATTAACCATCACTTTTAACAACCTTGTCATTCTGACATTAGAACACCCTTTTAGTACATTTCCTAAAACAGGTAACCCTCAGCTAACTATTTCCTGCCTAAACTTAAATGCAATTATCTTTTGGGGCCCACTAAACTTTTCTTTTCTTCTCTTTTACCATGCCATCACTCTACACAGAACCAGACTTCAATCATGTCACAGAATTAAACCCACCTGCCCCTTCATGCAAAAACAATTCAATATATAACTCAAAAATTCATAATGGTCCCTATATATCAAGCTAAGCATCCCCATCAAACACAACCAAAACTACAACAAAAATCACATGAACCATTTCAATTTCCAGTAGAGTCGAACGGCTACAATAAAAAAAGAAACTTAATTTTAATGACAGACAGAAAAATCTGAACCTTTTCAACTGGGAACACACAGTTTGTTACCTAAAACGCCATAGAAGCCTCGAAACACGAAACCCAAAAGCTGAATCTTTTTAGAATTCGGCGCAGATTGAAGAATTTCACTGGAGTGAGGACGATCGGTTTATCTTAAGAAATTCCGTCACCGGTGTGGAAACAAGTTAAGGGTGACGATAGCGCTTCGATGGACCTTTCTCATTTGGGCTTTTTTGGCTCTGTCGTTAAGAAGTGGCAGGGCGTTGATGACACGCTAAGTAGAGCGCGTGATGAATAAGCACATGAGTGGCGGCGGAAGGGAATAGTGTATGTCATGCGTGCGGGGAAAGGCTGTGATTGGGCGGTGATGACATGTCTGATAAGCTGCACGTGGGGCTTAAACCTAAGTTAGGTTTTCGGCTTATGATTGGAGTATTGTAGTACAAATGTGTGTGAATTGTGACACTAGTCTACAAGTACTAATTATTCTTATCATAAAAAAATTAAAAATATTGCCATTTCAGTTTCCTACAAGTCTAAAACTAAAGAAGGCAGTAGTGCATCACTGCATCTACCTTCATCTCTCTTTCCTATTGCTGTCTGTTCATGCTCATGTACACGTGCCCAACGGTGGTTGGATGCTTCTTCAGTAGTTCTAATCTATCTACTTGTATTCTACTATTTTCTACCATGTATCCGCAATGATAATGGAAAACGAGAATATTTGTATAAATAAATAAATAAAATTTTAACCAATAAATAAATAAAATTTTAACAACTTAAATAAATCTTTTTATTAAAAGAAATTATGATATTATCAAAACGCTAATCTTCAATATTGGAACTTTGGAATGGAATCCGCAAATGCTGAAATGGATAAAAACAGGATAGGTCATAGCCTCATAGGTGTTTCAATGTTTGTATAGGAAACGCCTATCAACTAAAGTGTGTTTCCCTCTCTCTTCTATTTTTTTATTGTTATTTTGCTTCTTTTTAAAAGTTTTGATGGGCCTGGGCCTGGGCCTGGGCCTGTGCCTGGGCCTGGGCATGTGAATAACTGAATATACTTTATCATTTGTCAATCAGGCCGAGATATGGGCCGGAGGCGCTACATACCTACTTGCAGGCTAGAGCCCATACTCTCCTGCTATCCTTTTATTTTATTACGGCCACTTGATGCGGCCCACAATATAAATAATTTGTTTTATATTCAACAAAATATTTATTTATAATTCTCTAAATTCAATAACCTATGTTTTAAATTTCTTACCACCACCAACTTAGTAATTATCATAGTAGCCCTTGTTTTACACACCCATGTAGTAATAATAATAATCTCAAAGCACACATGTTGAGAGAATTAAGAGATGATATATAATATTGATTAAAACACGATGGATGTGGTAAATTCAAATGGGTACTTTGATTTAAATTAAATTAAATTAAGGGTAGTAGTAGATGGAGTTTGGCAACTTGAAAGTCCTATTTGCCGTAGGGTGCCCCTCAATGCTGCTCCACTGGTCTCCTACAATTCCCCAAATGCGGTACCCTTCATCCACCAACCTTTGTCTGGCCTCTGTTTTGTATTCTTGCACTTTCCTTAATTTATCTTCACAACCCCTGCATTTTTATTATATTTTTATTCACATATTAATAAGAAACTTAATTAAATCTTAAAAATCGTATAAAAAAATTATACTAAAAAATTATAGAGTGATCTAGGTTTTCTAACTAGCTACATTATGTTGGATCGCGTAACTAATAAGACAATTATATACCTGAGCGTGAGGCTAGTCCATCCATGATACCCAACGTTGATGAGGTTATCAACAGTGGAAGATCGAAGGGTTTCACTTCTTGATGAGATGAGAAATATTTTGAGCCCTTTGTTCTTGATCTCATGGAAAAGGTTGAGTGTGTTCTCTAAAGCTGGTGCCTTGCTCTTCTTCATCCACGCTTCCAATAAACTTGCATCCACCTTCTTCCCCCTGTATATTTTCTTGATTAATTCCTTATATCTAGGGTGAAAAGAAAGAAAGACAGGAATGATCTTGATATTGGACTTACCCAAAGCCATTTTTTTTAAAGAAAGGTATGGTGGACAAGAGTGTTTCATCAACATCAAAGACCCAAGCATCTTTGCCATCATCTTCCAAAGAGCAACAACAGCTGCTGCTACTAAGATAGAGCCTCACTTCCTCCATCGCTCTCTCCGAATCGAACTTGTACTGAGAAGATGTCATGTAATGTTGGATGTAATCCACACATTCTTGAGGCACAACCTCATATCCTCTAATGTTGTGCACCTCCACATTAATTCTCCAACTCTCACAATAATTCTTCAAGCTAGATTTCGCGTCGAGCTGTTCTCGATAACTTTTTAGGCTCAAAATGTTCCAATCCCCACGCGCTAGGCCAATGTAGAGGGATGTGAAGGCTAGCAAGAAGAAGAACAAGTTTCTAATACTGCCCATTCTTTTTGGATATTGAGAATGAATTAAGAGATGAAGAAAAAGAGGATGGGATTTTATGATGGATTGGAGGGTTAGGTAGAAGAACATAAAGAATTGGTCTAAAGGTCATATATGGCTTTGTGGGGTATATTGGCAGGTGTGTGGCTTTGTTGGGGGGGTTTGAAATTTAATTATGCCAGCGTCACAATATTAAGTTGAATAGGTAGCAAAACTAACTATTCCTTCCGGAACTTAATAATTGTACCGTTGACTTTGAGCACGTACATTAAAAAGGTCGGATGAAAAAAGTACGAAATTTTTTGAAGTCAAATAGTGAGTCATCTGGTCTCCTTAATATACGTGTTTAAAGTCAACGTGACAGTTATTAAGTTCCGGAGGGAGTATTTTCGTTCGAGTTTTATTTTGCCCTTAAAAAATGGTGATTCAAATTTAAAATCTTGATAGCTAATTAATTTCACACACCTATACCAAGTCTACTCATTAATTTATCATTTTAATTTAATATTACTCCCAGAATCCTTTGTATAATATGAAGAGCTAAATCGCTATAATTCGAGTTCTATCTTATTTTATTTTAAAAAATAATAATAATCAAATAGTAATCTATAAGTTCGTCATTTATTAATAATGAAGTTATAGTTTAATTTGTTAATATATAATATTTTTATGACGTATTTTATAAATTTAACCCCTAATATTGTATTGATAATTAATAATAAGTTCATGATTTTGTAATAATTTTTAAAATATAAGAATGATTCAGAATTCTAAGTTTTTTGAACAAAAAATAAATATTGTAAAAGTCGTCATGACTCATGCTTCCATGATAGAGTACTACTGTTGACTTTTTTTTTACATTCTTGGCTTGACTGATGGGCGTGATGATGATGCTTGCATAAACGTATGGACAAACAAGCCCACGCCATTCTTGCCACCTAATCCGGCACGGCCCCATGTTCTTTTTTCTTTTCCTGGTAGGTACAATAATAATAATTCCTTTTTTCATATCGAGTATTTTGCACAGCAATTAATTCGTATGGTATCTAATTAACTCGTCCTAAAGTTTGCGGGTGGGTGGTGACACTCAGCAAGAAGAAATCAGTAATCACTAGTTTTCCTTCTTATATATAAAGAAATTATTTACCGTAACGGTAAGTAGTTTTTTTACTAACCCGAGCCACCACTAATTGAAGCTTTCTCGTTTCTACCGTAAAATTCCTATTTGTTCTTTCCCCCTTACTTAGCAAGCACATGACACATTTAGCAAAAATCACAGATAGATACTGTACAATAAACATGTCACGAAAAGTTCTCGGCCTTTGATAGTATTTAAAAGAACAGCTCAAAACACTATACAATACACATACATGGCTTATCGACTGTAATTGTAAAAGGAAGGCCAAGCTATTGTCATCTGCAACAGCACCAGCATGCACCCAACAAAAAGTTGGATCAAGTATTATTGCTAGAGCAAAGAGGGGAAGAAAATGTTCAGCGACAAACCCTAGAATGAGATGAAGCACGGTCGTAGCGACTACTGCTACCATCATCAAAATTAAGAGTGTAGTTGTGAAGATCGTAGCTGAAATACTGCGAATTCTTTCTTTGCCACCCCAAAGTCTGCTTCAACCTGAAAAATAGCGTCTTCAAGAAACATGATCTTCCTACACTTGTTTGTGCAATTCTCTTGCCCCATTTCAAGAACTGGCTTCTCTTCTCAGTCTGTGTCTGCCCACTCAAAGCTTTCATTGCAATCTTTCTTCTTCTGCAACTCTAGCTGTGTGTTAAGAAATAAGCAATCGAGAATGACTAGAAAACGTAATTTAAAAGGAAACAAGGAGTGAGCTTTCAAGTAGTGGTAGAAGAAGAAGGCAGAAGAAGAAGAGAGAAGAAATTGATGATGTGCCCTTTTCACTCAATGGAGGACAAAAAACAGCATTATCAATAAGATTATTCAATTCTTCTTTACCACTACTCTTGGACCAAGTTGGTCCAAGTTGAGAAAAGTTAGAGACTAGCAGATAGTGATGGAACCATTAGTAGTGATGGTGGTGGACCCTTTTTACATTGGACAGTTTTTGGTACAAAGTAGCAAAAGAGTTTATTCTTTTATCTTCTTTCTGCTCATTCTTTCTTATCTACATACCCTTCTACTGTTGGTGAACTATCTAGGAAAGCATCTGTAAAAGAGAGAGAAAAGTGAGAAAGACCTAATAGTATCACATTCATCAGTTTTAAAATTTGTGAATACAGAAAAAATCATGGTAGGAGAGTTGTCTCTCTTTAGAGTCCGATAATACTCGAGCGTGATTAGTTCCAAACAAGCAGAGGACACAAAAAGAAGAAGGAAGTTTGATGATGCTTGAACTAGAAAAGGGGCCACAACAGGCTTTATGAACAAATAAAATGTTGTCACATGCCAATGCCATAGAACAAGTAGGTTTCGTGGTGAAAACGCGTGTAAACTGTAAAGTGATAATCACAAACAAAAAGATTCCGTTCAAACTAGACAGATAGACACATACATAGAAGAGAGCTATTCACACATTCAAGCACAACCATCCATCCAGTGGGTACTGACCACTAAGCTGTGTGACTCGACAGATTTTGGCTCATTAGGCTGTGTAGTAGTCAAATAGTTAAGGATTACTATTCAAAAAACAAAATCGATAATCATCAGTCGGCGGAACTCAGATACACTCATCAGTCATCACTTGTTAATTAAGAGGTTAGTCACGGCAGATTTTTTTTTTTTTTGAATAAAAAAGAAGATTTCAAACAAACAAACAATAAGAAAAAAGAAGTTATGCGACAAATTTGATAGAGCTGGACTGCTTCTGTAAGAAATGCAGAAAATAGCTTCTTACCAATGACCAGCATGATATTGCTCAATCCTCAAGTACCATCGGTGCCCCAAATAACAGGGGAGCTACATACATGAAAAATGTAGAGGCACCAGATCCTCTCAGCTAGTTGACCTGGCCATGTACCATATATAATTTCCGTTAAGATCAAAGTGAAAATTCTTCCATGATCTAAAATATACTGATTCACAGATTGAGATGCATAATAGAACATACTAAGCTAACCAGTATTGAACCTCACAAATCAACCCAGTTCGCAACTCAAGCCTAACCAGTTTGATAAGGATGTAAATCAAACTCAAAAATTTATCAGCGTTTTGCTTGTGTTGTGCCGAGTATCAATTTCACGTATTCTCGTGCTCTGGTTGTTAGATGACCACGATTACAATTAACCAGAAGGTAAAAGTATAATGAGTTTTGCTGCATTCATTATAGAATGATATGCCTAGTTGAGTATTGAAGGCAAAAGGCCATGTTCAACGTTGGGAAACCTGTCCATAAAGAAACACTAGGAAACCTGAAAAATCTGTGGAAACAATTGGGAATACTCACAATTCCCATGCTCCTTCCCATCTTGAACACAACTGCACCACCTGCATAACGAAGCAGATGTGAACCGCCATCAAACATTATGAAAATATTGTTGTCAAAAAATTCTAATCCATAATGAGAGAGACAAAGGAAAGCACAAAACCTCGTTGTCGAGGGATCTCCTTTGAATTGGGCATCTACTTCACTTATATACAGTCTAAACAGGGTTGACCTGTAACACCAATCATCAGTATGACAGTATAACTGAACAAGGATAAAAAAAACAAGAACAGAAACATTTGACTGAAGTTTAGAGTAGTTTCAGGAAACATTATATGAAGCCCACAGAAATTGAACCGCTATATTTCGGCTGAAATCACAAAGATGGGGCAGGTATTTTATGTTGATGATTCTTATACTATTACTTAAGGGAAGATTGGAGCAGAGCAAGTCTAAAAGGTGCAGTACCTCAGCTTAATAAAAGATTTAGAGCAGAACAAAAAGTACCATTGTGGTATTGCAACTGCAGCAAGGAGAGGAGCCACTTTCCACAAGAGATGAAGTTGGCCATCCACCAACCCAGTCAGGTACTCAAGAATGCTGCTTTCCTGTTATAATCAACTAGCATTAACGATATGAAGTAACAAAAAAGCACAAACAATGAAGTGAAGGATGTCACTAGTAACTAAGATGTATCACAGTCACCATTAACAGAATGGTTACAATTGGCAGATCCTTGAAAATATTGCATGTCCAATGTGCTCAAAGAAAACGTTTGGATCAGGAAATTTTGAATCCTATAGACACACATAACACCATTTCAGAGTGGGGAAAGAAAACCATAGCTATTCATTCCATAAAATTAAGGTATAGCAAGATACCTTTGAAATTGTTGCTTCATCTTTAGAATGAAAACTTTGAGATCTTCCAGAAAATAGTGTGCACACTTCATGATGTAGCTTTGAGACAGTGAAGGAGTTATATTGTACTGACATGAAATATTCAATTAGATAGCTCCACTTGCTTACAATAGAACCAAGAAGCAAAAGTTCCTGCAGCAAGGGGAGAGGGAAAACGGAAAAGACAAAGGGATACTGTCAATTTCAGTAACTATATTTCCTTATACTGCAATTGATAAAAATTGACATCTCCAAGAGAGCACACATGTATTGATATAAGAATCATGAAACATTAAAGCACCAAGACTTACAATTATTTCACTCAGATCATCTTCCTTACACTCCGACAAAGAAATCAGCCTATCAAACACTTGTATCCATTGTGCCTTAGGGGCAGAAAATATTATGCCAGCCCCTGAGACCAATCTTATAGTTCTCTTGTTCAGAAAATATGAAATACTTTCTGATTTCCAACTGTTCCAGGTGACAAAATCGACCAACTGGTCTAAGCTCCTGCATGAAAATACAATGTATGTCGACTCAAGCTTTTAAGTGAATTCAGCAGACTACTGCAACCACGTGCTTTAACTCTATTAGAGATAGTATACACCCGAGAAAGGCTGAAGGACTGCCATGCTTTAGTTGTTCTTTAGATGAGCTACTAAGAGATTCAGTCGAACTGCTGTTTCTGAAGGCATTAGAAAGGATATCTAAGCCTGTTTCGACCGTGGATGCGCACGATACTGAAGACTGCCTCTTGATGACCTCTTGAAGAACAAACTTTGTCAACTCATCATCAAGGCATGATCCAGCCATCACAGTTGAAGCAGTTTCTTCTGATGCAATGGTAGGATCCTTCACAAATTCCTGTTCTTCAGGAACCGAATTAAGTGGTACATTTTGCAGAGTTAACTTGTTTAGATATGCACTAAGGGAATCATACTCCAACTCTGATAACTTGTTAAGATCCATCTCAATTATTGCTGTTAGAAAAGCTCTGAGATGCAAATCCCTCAATGGTGAAGTGTGAAATAGGTGGTCTAACACCAAACTTCTTGCTCGAACAAGAGTATTGCAGGATAGATTTGCAAGACCCTGATTTATGAGATATTTCAGCAGTCACAAAGAATTCCCAACAGTAAAAGTGAAAAGGCAATTGTATAGGCACAAAAAGTAATCCACAACCTTAGGAAAAGAAGGATGAGAAGTAATTTCTGACAAAGACAAGTCAAGTTCCTTTACTGAGTCTCGATAAGTGTCTGAGCTCATGATACACCTAAGCACCTACGCATCAACACAATAACAATTGTCCATAATTCTACCAAACAAAGAACAAGGCATTGAGACATGTCCTTAGTGCTAAAAATTGAAGCAAATAGCAAAGGTAGACAAATCAAAATCCAAAATCCAGCATTTTACCAGCAGACCAACACCATGTAAAACCAAAAAATAAAGTGAGTACGGATAACACAAGTAAGCGCAGTGCAAAATTAAAATCAGCTCTCAGCATTTGCATCCAAAAGTAGACCCACAAGTTCTAACTTTCGATGAATAAACAGAAAACTTGATCCAATCCCAATCGTTTCAGAACTAAACAGAATGAGAAATTGCCAGAATATTCAGCCATACAACATGTCAGCATTGTCGTAAAATACCAGCAAAGAAACGCACGCCTCTAAGTTTCACCAAGCAAAACCAAGTTATAGAGACAAACAGGTGTGCAAATTGAGTTGATTGGAAGTACTTACAGTTTCGAAGAAGGAACCCCAATGAAAGGCTTGCTTGATATTGTGGGAATCCCAGTGGGCTAATCGTCCAGAGGATTGAAACCCAGATGCTAGAATCAGCATATCGACAAACCCTTTAACCAATTTCAACATTTCCTCTAAAGATATTTCTGGGTAATTCCAACCCATTTCCTTTTTCTTCTTCCACTACCAGCCAAAGGGGACACGACAAGGTATCAAGGATTCTCAATTTAGCGCGGAGATGTTGTTGTTGTGCGCACACCATGAGATGTTCTAGCGCACTGGGAAACCATGTACAAATCGAAACTAACTATAAGTTTTGGCTGACGAAAAGGCGGGTTCTTTCGACTTTGCAAGCTGCGAGCTGTTATGGCTCCACTGACAAGTTCAAAATCAAAATACATGATTAATTTAGTTGAATTTTCATTTAGCTTAATTTTATTTTTGGTGGATTTAAAAGCCAAGAAGGCCCAAAATTAAGTTTGGGAATATGATTTTTTATTTTATCGATCAAGTTGCTATGGTCTTTTCCAAACTTAATTATTTTTTTTTTTAAAATTTGAAGCTAAAGACCATAGCAAAGGAAAAGTGCTCCTAAGCTCTATGTCGAGTGTGATAGATAACAAGGAGCATTGTGCGATTTCGACCGATTGCTCGTCTGTTGTTCGTAGTGTTCGGAACCTGCTGAGTTCCTTAGAGTGTGTGTGGTCTTGGTTCATGTTCAGCGGGAAGCAAAGTTTCCTGCGGATTTTCTCTCCTTTGATCCGGGTATTCTAATATTCCTGACACTCAAGTACTTGGCTATCTCATGACCTAACAGAATTTTCTTACCTCCATTACTTTCGGATTTCCCCACTTCTATTACAAAAAAAAAACCAAAAAAAAAACAGGAAAAGTGTCCCAATCCCTACGCCTTCTTTTCTTCCAGTTCCCGACTATGGGTTCCTTTGGCACACAGGTTCTACCTGGAGAAGTGCTGGGTGAAAAAGTGTTGTGTGAAAAGTATTTCCTGAAAAACGAGTATGCTGTTTGGTAAATATTTGTTAAAAGTGCTGTGAGAAACCAGAAGCTGTTTATGCTGTTTGGTAAAAACTGCTTTTAAAAGTATGGTTGGAATGTAAAATGACTATAAAAGGCACAATGCATTTTTATGGTTTAAAAATCTGAAACGACCAAAATGTCTCTAAATTTAATGCCGATTCAGCTGTTCGAACCAAATGTTCGATTAATACACACACAATTTAATTTGATAAATACAATATTTTAGTTAATTAATAAAAAATCAAAAATTCGAGCAAACTGTTAATCGGATTATCAAATTGAAGACACCTAATTAATTTAAAGGATGAGTATGAATTATTACACAACAGATAAACTAACAATTTAAGCAAATTGATTAGCAATTGGATTTATGAAGAGTTTGGCTTACAAATATCATCTTTTTATTTACCACTACTGTTTTGGTTTTATGGATCCTATTAATAATTGACAGCATAAGTTAGTTGAAGCTGAATTTTTTTCCAACTAGAATGCACACTGAATCATCTAAAGAAAAAACCCTAATTTTATGAAGCAATTTATCATGTTCTTATTATTTGGATCCTAAACAACAAAACAGAAAACAAAAGGTTCCATAAACATCTTAAAACCAAAGAATTCCAAGCACAAACAGAGAAACGGGAGAAGAATGGAGAAAACAGACAAATGTATTGATGTACAAACCAGAAAATGGATCCATACACCACATTATGCATTGAATTGTATTGAACAAAATAAAAAAATCAAATCAAGCATTGCAGGCATTCAACTTTGTCAATCTACATTGGCCTAATTATCATAAATCTACCCAAACATTAATCTTACCACAAGAAAGCAGCTAAAACGGAAACAAGGGAAACACACCAAAATTAAGTAAATACATGGTTTTGTAATGTCAGTGGAGAAAAAAAGAGTGAGCAAAAGCTGCTATGCAAATATATATGCAAACGTGAGTAAGCTGCTTTCGCTGCAAACAAAAGCATGTCTGCTTTCGCTGCAGAAGAAGAACAAATCCATAACAAATCCATGACTGCAGCCAACTAGGTCACTTCCTTGGGCAATTGTTCCAGCCAATTTTTCCTCCAAGCTAATCCTTGGTTGACTTGTTGATGAGTGACTTGTGAATATGAGGGATCACTCCTCCACCGGCAATGGTACCCTTGATCAGGGTATCGAGTTCTTCATCACCACGGATAGCAAGCTGCAAATGCCTGGGAGTTGTTCGCTTCACCTTTAGATCTTTGCTAGCGTTTCCAGCCAATTCCAGCACCTCTGCAGTCAAATATTCCAAAATAGCAGTAGAGTATACAGCAGCTGTAGCTCCTACCCTCCCATGAGCCATGGTCCTAGAGTATACAGCAGCTGTAGCAGCAAAATTCGGTGAATCCGACCCACTGGAAATTGCACATTGTGAAACACACAAAAGATTTATAAATGAAAGAAACAGCAGAAGACCACAACAGAACACAGTCTGATACAGAAAACTTGATTTTAATCTCAATTTTTGCAAGTTACGTAACTTAAAATTCTGTTTCTAAATGAGCCAAGACAAAGTACGCAGTAGGTTGACAAAAGTTAATTACCTACAAAGAATCCTATCCAAACACAAAATATTCAAGAACCCAATGTAAATATTCAAGAGTTACGGTAGCAAGTAGCAACATTACCTACAAACACTCATTGCAATCAATTTATTCCTTAAGAAGGCTAAATATATGTATGGTGAAACAAAGGTAGAGTCGGAGAATGTAGAATAGAGTATGTAGAGATAGAGTTGGATAAACAAAGGGGTATAAAACAGGAGCCGGTACCTTGTTGAAGCTGCAAAATTGGAGCAAAGACGGAATCAGTGACAGAGAATGAGCGGCGCGCACATCATTGTTCAGATTCGAGAGTCGAGAGAATGAAGAGAACGGCGAGAGAGGAGTACGGTGGCGGCCAAGAGGAATGAACGGCAGTCGGAGATGGTGAGGATGAGGTGCAGTGGAGAAGGAAGATTTGGGATGAGATGTTAGGGTTTGTTCAATGGAGATTGAAGAGGTTGGAATGAACGGCAAAGGGAGTGTTTGTTGATATTTTATACTTGGTATGATTGTAATTATTTCAAGTTTATATTGATATTTTTGTCCAGTTAAAATGAAAGAGTCAGCTTCCCGTGTTTCTCAAAACCTAGCTTTCTGAGAAGGAGCAAATCCTAGCTTTCTGAAAAGGAGCAAAACCAATGTAAATGGAGTAGAGCTTTTGTTGAAAAGGAGGGAGCCACCAAACACCAGTTCCTCCTTCCCGGTTTGGCCCAGAGCTTTTGGAGTAGAACCTGGCTGCCAAAGGGATACTAATATAGACACCGAAGATAACACGGAGGTCTATATTGTGACGTACAAAAATTAAAAATTTCACGATACCAACACTATATATATATAAACATTATTCACAATTACATCTCTAACTGTCGCTAAAACATTTATTTCAAATTAATTTTACTTTTATAAATGATTTTAACAACTACTTCGTTGGTTTTTTATTGCACACAAACCATTTGCAAAACACAGTTATTTATAATTTTTCAAATAAAATTGTTACCGGGAACATTTTCTAATTACATGAAATATCACTCATCTATTTATTCTCTTTTCTACGAATAAAGAGGGTAACAAAGTAAAAAAAAAACAATCTTTCAGCAAGTAAAATTCTGTTTTTTTTCCCAAAAGGAGGCAATTAATCAAAGAAAGAGGGAGTATAATTTATATTAAACATCTCTTCAGTATCAATAATATTTTAAAATTATGATCAAGAAAATTAGACACGAAAGGTGGTGAATTGAAAAGGTACTATATTGGTATCCGTTATATATCAATATCAAAAATGAGTTCCAAACACAACATAAAATTGTGCTTCTTACCTTCACAATTTCCCCAAAAAGTAGGTTAATATTGAATTTTCTTGGACATATTTCGAATGGGAAACGTGCAGAAGCTCTCCATACGTTTCACCGTTTTAAAGCAACAAATGGCAAACCATTTTAATTAATTGATTTAGGAGGAAACATAATAACAGGTGGCGCTTGCGGCTGTAGAGGGGCATAAAACATAAGTGGGCGACCAGCAAAACAAAAACCTCAACATCAAGGAACGGTTAGGGTTAGAGCATAGAAACGAGAGAAGGCAATTTGGGCAAATATATCGTACGCCATTACCTTCAAACCAACAACCGATGCTAATGAACAACCTTCAACCGCCACTATATTGCCAACGTGAGACTGGCCAAAGGTGTTCTAGGCTTCTAGAACTTGGATTACTCAAAACTTACTCAACAGCCACACAAGGAAAGAATTCAACCAAGAGCAATGAACTATTAAAATTTGGGCAATCCACAATTCCTGAACGCTACTCAAAATTCCGATAGTACAAACATAGAGAGCTTGTCTAACACGCTCCTTCATGTCTTGAAACAAAACGAGACATAGGCAACATTGAACTATCATTAATTCAAAACTAGATGACACTGAAATTCCCTCAAACAATAGCATTGGCAGCACTGGCAATTCGCGGCCACAAGTCAGCACACTCTTTTCCAATGGGGCCAGTGATAGCAGATCCTACAATAAATAAATAAAAATCATGAGAATCAATCAATACATGCACACAATCATACAGCATAGGAAGACAAACAATAGAATTCCATTGGAAATCATAAATCATTCCACAGAAACTGAATCCCACACTTTAAGATGTTCTCACAATGCACTTAAAGGATGAATGTTGATCCAAAGAAACTATTAACCAGTTAAAACATCACAAATTATAAGCATGTCATCCTAGGCTTCTAACACGCAGACAATATGAAACTCTATTAGAGACATAAGACTACAATGTGCATTAAGAATGGAGACTTGCGCACAATACAGTAGTGAATCAGTTTACAAGAAATCATGAAAAAAAATCCAGAGTGTTAACAAAAATGTTTTGTAATGACATCTCAAGACGGATAGAAGAGTGGAATATTCAGAATTATAGACCAAATCACGAGCTAAAAAATGTAGTCATATAAACAGCAGCTTATATTTTCACAATTATTATACACAAATTCAAACAAACATACTGAGCAGAAATTACCTTTCATTTCTCCCTTGGGGTTAACAATGACACCAGCATTATCTGCGAACCAAAAGAAGTTACAGTTTATTCAGTGACAGGCTTATCTATGATCCTCTTCTAATAAGAAGAGTTCATCAACCAGCAAAGGCATTTCACAAAGAAGTTCAAAAAACCTAACAACATGTATAACAAGATTGTTTCGAAAACAAAAAGCTCTGGTCAATATACATTTACAAAAATGAGAAATATACCAGCAGACAGGTAGCGCAAAATGCTAATGAAGAAACATTACCCTTGTTTAAAACTGGCACTATTTTACTATATGCTTCTCATTAAAAGTGACGAAATAGAAAACAGCCACTCCATTATTAAGGTAGTAACACATTCAGACAAAAAGAAGGAATTGCTAGAAATCAGAAAATGAGATGCGTCACCTTCGAAATACATGAAAACACCGTCCTTTCGGCGCCATGGCTTGCGTTGCCTGACGATGACAGCTGGCATGACCTTCTTCCTGAGATCTGGCTTTCCTTTCTTCACTGTAGCCATCACCATGTCTCCGACGCAAGCTGAAGGCAAGCGGTTGAGTCGCCCTTTGATCCCTTTCACGGATATGATGTAGAGATTCTTCGCTCCGGTGTTGTCGGCGCAGTTAACGGTTGCCGCCACTGGAAGACCCAGCGACATCCGGAACTTGTTCCCAGCGGAACCACCCCTTCCTGATCACAAAAAAAAATAATTGGAAGGAGATGATAAGTAAGATGAAACGAACAGATCAATGGTCGTTTCAAGAGATACGCATGAGAGGGTGAGAAAGAGAGAAGGTAATCACCTCGCTTCGACATTTTTGATCGGCCGCTCCTCTGCTAATTGAGCTTTGTAATGAGAGGGAAGCGCGTTATATAGGTCGTGACAATACACTAGGGTTTTGGTTGCGTGAGAAGAACGACATCGTTTAACGATAGAATGAGTTAGGCGAAAGGGAATGCGAACAACTTGTCGTTTTGATGAATGAAGCTGGACGTTGACAAAGTTACCCCTAATTTATCCATTCATGTTAATTATTATCCCTGATAAATCGTTAAATGACAAAGAACTGCAAATAAAAGAAAAAAGAGAACACAGCGATGTCCTCCTCCGCTTCACTCCTCAGCTCCCACTTCCCGCTGTTCTCACCCGCCACTACCACCACCACCACCACCACCAAAACCCGCTTGACCGCCTGCCAAGTCAACCCCACCAAAGCGTCCCTAAACCCAAAACCCGTCTTCACCGTGCTAACCAATCTCCTGTGGGGCCCATCCCTTCCGCCGGGACTCCTAATCTCGACCGTCCGCACCGCATGGAACTCCACGTGGCAGCTCATGATGTCCCAGCTCGCCCCATCCGATGCCTCCGGCAGTTACACCCGACCCGAATCCAGGTTCCGCCTCACTAACCCAGCAAAATCAAAACCAACATCAGAATCTCTCCATCTCTACGTGGGCCTGCCTTGTCCGTGGGCCCACCGGGCACTGATAGTCCGGGCCCTGAAAGGCCTGGAAGATGCGGTTCCGGTGTCTGTTGCTGCGCCGGGTCAAGACGGGTCGTGGGAGTTCTTCCAGTCCGAGTATAGTATCACAAATGCGGATAAGGATGTGATCAGTCCGGGTAAGGATAAGGCAAATGGATGCAGGAATTTGCGAGAGGTTTATCGGCTGAGGAGCGGAGGGTACGATGGGCGGGCCACCGTGCCGATGTTATGGGACGTGGTGAGGAGAGAAGTGGTGTGCAATGAGAGCTATGATATCATTGAGTTCTTCAATTCGGGTCTTAATGGGTTGGCCCGGAACCCGGATTTGGATTTAGCACCCAAGTTTTTGAAGGGGAAGATTGAGGAGTGGAATCACTTGATTTATCCTAACATAAACAATGGAGTTTATAGGTATTGTTTTACATTTCTTAATCGTATTTAATGCATTGAGATTAGATATTTATGCGTTTGTTTGAGTTAAAATTAGTTTGTCGTTAAATGGTACTTTCAGTTTCATCAAAGCGGATGGCTAAGTTTTGTGTTCGCGTACCTAGTTGCGTTCCTAATGTTCAAGTTTGAATTTTAGTTTTGTTATCAGTCATGGGAGTTTTTTATTTTTTTTGGGTCATTTAAATGAAATGAGGTTGAGTTGCTTGATGGAGAAGACAAATGCAGTAATGAAGTGTACTAATTTTTCTCTGATTTCACCAACACGATCGCAAATCTGATGAGCATTTGTTGAAATGTATAGCTTTACTCTTTTTTAAGTTTAGAGAAATCTTGTTAGTATTGGGTCGCATTTTCTTTACTCTTTGTTCGTTAATATGGAACTTAATTTATATTGTTGCAGATGTGGATTTGCTCAAAGTCAAGAAGCATATGATCTTGCAGTGAATGATTTGTTCAAGACACTGAACAAGGTTGATGCTCATCTGGGCTCATCGCGTTACTTGTGTGGAGACGCATTGACACTTGCGGATGTTTGTTTGTTCACCACTTTAATTAGATTTGATGCTGTCTACAATGTCCTGTTCAAGTGTACAAAGAAGAAATTGCTGGAATATCCCAACCTCCATGCCTACTTGCGTGAAATTTATCAGGTAAATACAACTTCTATGCCACATGAATCACATGATTACCATTGTGCCAGCTTTTTGCTTAATTTGATGATTGTCAGCATAAAGAATTTGTTTCCCTGACTTATTACATTATTGGCTGTGTTATTAACCTGTAATTCGTGAGAGTTGATCACATCTGGTTGTAAATTGACAGTAGTGTAGAATGTCGGAAAACATTTCAGAATGTTTGATGCTTTGTTAGTGGCAATGGCTTTAATGTAATGTGCTTTTATGTTTGTTTCTTGGACAGATTCCTGAAGTCGCAAGAACATGCAATTTTTCTGCCATTATGGATGGTTACTACAAAGTACTATTTCCCCTTAATCCAGGCGGCATTCGACCGATCCGACCTTCCGGATGTGAATATGAAGCTCTATCCACACCTCATAATAGGGATTTGTTGTCACCAGTAGATGAAAAGGTGCAGGTTTCAGTTTCATAATTAAGTCTTCTGCAATCCTAATTTTTTTGCACTTATACATCTTCCTTTGTACATATACATCTTTATATATATCATCATCTGTTTTCTTACATGTCCTGGTTTTCTATTCAAGGGGCTGAGTTTCTGTTCTTTGTTTACCTTCTCTTTTGAAGAAGCTGAACAATGATGTAAAGGTCTTAAACACTAAGTGTAATCAAAGACTAATCTTGTTGGCAATAAGTACCGAAAATAAAAAGCTCCTATCAAATAATTACCCAATAGACGAAAATTGATTTAAGATAATTATTGATGGGCCTTATCATAAAACTCAAGTTTAGACACAAGCCACGTGGGGTAGATAAATCCGAAGCCCAATAGAATTTGTGTTTTGAAAGCAAAAATACACTGGTTTCCTTCTCTTTCGTGGATGGAGGGCATTTTTGGTATATGTTGCAGTGCTCCCTTGAAGAAAGCCCTAAGCCAGCTATGGAAAGAACCCATACAAATCTATGAAAACCACGACAAAGGAAAGAACCCTTAAAAAAAAAAAACCTTTTTGTTCAAAGGAAACCACAACATTCACAGAACTATTCTCCTTCCATTCCATTAAATCGTCCATTCTTAAAAAATCTCTCGATAGCTTCAAGATGAAGAAGATGGCTTCAACAAACGATGGAATTGAGGAAGATAACGGCGTCAAAGGTCCAGAATTGTACGGTGATGGCAAGACTAGGAAAAAATCCAAACCAAAGAAGAGCAGACCCAAACCCAGAAAACCTTCCTCCTCTGCCTTTTCCAATGGTGATGAACAACAATCCGTGAAATCTTCCTCTCGCAAGCCGGCTGGCTGTACGATTAAGGTTTTTGAAGCAGTGCTGGATCAGTTATCTCACAAGCTAAAGCCAAACAGGGAAGAAGCATTATCCACCATTGTTCAGACATTAACCAACAAGGAACTAGGAGGTGACTATGTTGACAATAACTTTGCTACTTTGTTGTATTTATTCACTTGTCGATTTAGGAAAGGGTCTGTCAAGGAGATTCAACTCGCATCGCAAGCAATTGGGTTGCTCGCGATTAGCATTCAAGATGAGGATTCTGCTCATGAAGTTTATCAAGAATCCCTCCCTGTTCTGTCACAGGCAATGTTGAAATCTTGCTCCAAGAGCTTGAAGGTGTTTGATGCTTTGGCTTTGGTCACTTTGTTCGGTGCGGAGAATTCGCAAGAGACTGAAAGATCAATGCAGATCATATGGGAATTCCTCAAACCAGAATCTGGGTCTGATAATAATGCAGGTCGGATTTCAGGACCTGTTGTATCTGCTTCGATTTCTGCTTGGTCGGTTCTTCTTTCAACTATTGACGAATGGAGACTCAGCCAGAAATCCTGGCAAGGTGCTGTTTCCTACCTATCAGGTCTACTAAAGGAGGATGATGATTCTGTTTACGCCGCGGCGGGGGAGGCACTAGCTCTTATATTCGAGATGGATTGCCTGGAGAAGTTCATGAGTGAATCTGATGCTGATGGATCAAGAAAGAATTCACTTAAGCAAGAGCTGATGGATACTATTGCAGAGCAAGTGAGAGTTCGTGCCAAGAAACAGGAAGAAAAGAGTGTGTGGAATCCTGATTTGAATGTTTTAAAGTTTTTCGAGGGTGGAACCAAATGCTTGCAAACTTCTGCAAAAATTGGTGGTGATAGGTTGAATTTGTCAACTTGGGTTCAAAGATTGCAGCTGAACTTTATCAGAAGTTTTATAGGGAAAGATGGGATTGCGAAGCAGATGAAGGAAAACAAGAATTTGCGCAAGATTTTCGAGTTTGTGATCGAGGAGAAAGAAAAGTTGATGTATTCGCCGATAAGAGAGGAACTGAAACATCGTTTCTACGATCGAAGGATTGAGAGGAAGGAGGATTTTTCACTGTTGCCTTATATCAGCAGCGCAGATAAAAAGATTGAGAGGAGGATGAACATGTCCCCTTGCTCAATGTTAAACAAGGGAAGGACACAGTTACTGAACAAGAAGCGCATGCTATCAATGGAAACTGTCATGGCTTATCATTTTGCTGATGATGAAATGTAGTGAAATGAGAAATATAGTTTAATTAAAGCCCCTTCTTTACTTTTCTTTTTTGTTGGATCTCTTTTATTACGATTACAGTTACATTTTTTCTATGAATATAAATGCAATTATTTGCTTTTCTTTCATAATTATATATTTTATATCGGAAGCAATTGAAAGCAGATTATGATAGAGAGAGAAAAGATGGAAAGGGCAAATTACAAGCAGCAGCCAAATTCCTACGATAATAGCTTGTTGTTTTCATATTCAGTACAGCACAAGATCAAGTACAAGCACTTTTTGGTGCCGGGTCTAAACTACTAAGAACCTGTAGCAAAAGCTTTAAGGGGGGAAACAAAATTATCCAAAATTCACCATATATATGGCGGCATGCAACCCGATAAATGTTGAGTATGCAACTAGTAGAGCAAAATGTTCAGTGGAGCCCCTCGAGCTTCGCAGGATCCCGTTTGTGGTGATCGGTACATAAAGGACCAATAGAAGAAGATCAGCAAAATAGACCACATCAAGGCGAAGAACAGCAACGCATGTGATAGTGACAACCCCTGGCATTTCTAGATCATTCTTGAAGCAGATTTAGATCCTTCACCATGAAAACAAGATGTTTAGAAGGAGAAGAATGAAGTGGGCTTCAATTAGCTGCATTGACAATCAACAGCACTCAAATATTAATCAACCAAAAGCAGCATACGTAACACGAAACCCAATGAGGAAAGTATTTCTAACAGTAACGGTTTCAATAACAAGTCCCTTTCTCCCTTTTTTTAACTAGATATAATAATAGAAGCTATTTTGAAGCCGTGCAAGGTTACTAACACATACAAACCAATATAGAGATGAGCACGTTCGACATAACCTTATTTCATCAGCCTTCTGTTAAAAGCATGAAAAGGCTCTATTGCAATGCCTAACCAATTATATCAACCATTAATAGGAATAACCAACAGACTTATCTCCCAACCACCACAAGCCTTAAGCTTATCTGGACAATGACCACAACACAACACATTCACCATAATACTTCCAATCACAACTTTTGTTCGTTCATTCCTTAAACACAGAAAGCACAAATGAACTACTTGACCTACTCTATCCTGAAGCAAGATGCCAAACGCAAATGCATATCAACAGTCGGACTGATTTCAGTATGCTATCTTCAGAAAAAAACTAAAGGGCCAGAAGTTTGGATCTCGAACCAACATTTTTTCACAATACTCAAGGCAACATTGGTAGTATATGAACATTACATCAACATGATGCAAAGAAACTCACAGCCCAAATATATGCTGAAGAAAGGTTAATAATGCACTTACTACTTGGACGTTTCATGTTCCTGCAGAATTTACTGCCACATCGACAGTAAAATGCCTTGAAAGGATGATCATTGTCATCAAAATCAATGCCATAATCCTACAGAGAGAACAGATTGGTTATTAAAAGGTGAAAAATATGTAAAAGATTGATTATTATACTCCTACAAATCACTGTAAAGCTATATTCATGTATGTTTAAAAATGCTATTAACTATGGTCTTCATAAATCCTATTATTTGCTCACCCAAGTTAGCTCTTCAAAGGCATCCACTTCTCTAGTTGTGAAGAAGGCAAGCTGCATAATGTTATCTTATAGGTCACTTACTGTTGAGAACAGATTCCAAATACTCAAACACCAATGAAAGAACAACAATAAGAAGGAAAACAAGCTATCAGAATCCATACATGATAATAATATTGGTCTTGCATCTCCATCTTAACTGGGATCTCAATCAAATTTGCATCGAGGCATCTTGCACGAAAGAAATAAACTTATCAAGAAGGTGGTCAGCGTCAAAAAGTTCTGTGTGGATATACAAAACTGTCTATCCTATCACTTTACTTCACGAAATCTACTCCAGGGCAAGTGAAACAAGTGTAAAACACCTTCACAGCTACAACATAAGCAGAGTTTGTCTATTGGGATCAAAGCAATGTGCACAGTATTCAATGAAGTACCTGTGATTGATAAACCTAGCAATATTTCCATGAAATGTTGCATCCAAACAGAGAGCTTCTTCATCCTTTAGGCCTCCTCCAGTGGTCCAGTTGGAATCCAACAGAACAGGATATGCATTTCCTGTATAACCAATGTTTCTTGCCTTTGGAGTAACCCTCTCAAGCAACTCCTTCATGGTTACTATCTCCCCAACATTCTCGCATACAAAAGCACCTTTTGGCAATTTCTCCAAAGTCCTAAGACCCCATCCTCTTTCATCAGGGGTGAAGAAAACCTGATGCACAGAGGAAATTAGCAATGGAAGATGTGGGTATTTGAAAGGAAATTGAAATAGAAGATGCATGGATTTATTGTTATAACTGGTTTTATTAGCAGGTAAGAGCCTCATAGTTTCATTAGAAAACATGTCAAAAGAACGATCATCACATCCTCATCTGTACTGCAGTGCATCTAAGGAAAAATGAAACATAGCCACCTATTATGTATTGTTGTTCAGCTTATCTGCTGCTGCCGGCACTCTTCGTAAAAAAAGACAGTCAGAGTATATAAAATGGGATTTGAGAAACAACTTATATGATCAGTGGTTGTCATGTAAAATAAGAAAAAGGAAATAAAATTACTAAAACATCAACTACATGAAATCAGTAGGAAGGAGATGTCCCATTCATACCTGCAATTTGCATCTTATACCCCGCTGCACAACTCTGTTGCCACACTGCTTGTGGCAACCGCATTTGCTCCAACATTCCTTTATAAATTTCCTCTTCAGGTGACCCTTGCATGGTTCCAGTATCTCATCATTCTTCGCTCTTTCTAATGGACAGTCAATACAGTAAGTGAATTTCTGCTGTTGAGGATCCCTAGTCACAGCAACACATTCTTCTAAGAAGTCCTCCCCAAGAAGACCTTCTGATGTATATGCAAAACCATACTCAATTTCATCAGTGCACACACAAGGTGTAGCTGAAGTTAAACAATCACCAATGCAGGTAGAACAACAATTTTCAGGCCTGATCTGAGAGAGAGTAAAATTCACATGGGCATTTTGGAAGACTAAGTTTCGGGGAATGTAGTTAAAGGATGGTGGACCCTCCATGTTGAGTTCATTTAACCATGGAATTTGAACTATTTCTTCTCCTTTGGTCATGTCACTAAGGTTATGAAGGGACCACAACTGCTCATGACTCAGTTGACATTGTGGAACCACAGCCAAACATGATTCATGATCTCTTGATTTCTTTCCTCTTTCACTCAAACCGTCTGCTGTAACTCCTTCACTGAATGGAAGATCACCCAAACCCTGTATGGCTCGTAGTGAGTAGCAATCAGCCGATCCATTTGAGCTGGTTCCTTCAGTGCCAAAAGCACTGCAAGCAGGAGACTTCTTCAGTAAATCAATACATGGTGTTACATTCATTAACTTTTCCTGCGGTTCATAAGATGAATCAGTGGCCAATTCCAAGAAGCAGTCACACATATCTTTCATCAATTTCTTGACAGAAAAGTTTGGATCAAGGATTTTATATGAACGGAGACATTTCTCCTCCATTGATTTCAGGAGTTCGTCTAGTGTGGGCATATGTAAATTAGGTCTCCCAAGCAAAGAGTCGCAACTCAGAGAAATTTTCACCTCTCCCATTTGTGATGTGGCAATCTCCAAGTTAGTGGGAGATTCCTCGGGATCCGTTGCAAGCACAGAGTTGGCTAACGCCTCGCTAGAGGAAGCTGGACCATTCTCACATTGATCTCCTCCTGCTATAAAGTGGGATGCTTTAGTTTTCTTACCAGCTGAGTTCCCAAGTGAACGATCATGAAATAAAGAACTTTTTTCCATTGAATCTGTAGATGTTAAGAAAGCAAAGTCATCTTAAGACAAAACCGCCAATTTCCATTTGAACATTCAATGATTTTGCAGCAGACCACAATATAGGCAATTTAAATAATTGGCATAACACATAATTCCATTAGCATTTACAAACAGTGTCTAAGATTTCTTGCTTACACTGACTAAACCATTTTACCTGGATGGATAATCGCAATGGGAAGCTCATTCAGAGGCATGTCATCAATAAATGGCTCGTCTTTGGGCTTCATCAAAGCGTGATCATCAGGCACTTTTTGTTTGTATAAAAGAACAGTTCCGAGTTCAGTTACTGGACCTTTAATCTGCAATGCTCCGTCAACGACAAGTCTTTTCTCTTTGGAAATAACCTGAGGTATAAGAGGTTCTTTTCCTTTGTCTACAATCCGCCTATCAGCAGGCAGACTATCCATAGCATGTGGCTTAGAATGGTTAGAGCTTCGCTGTACTGCCAATGGCTCAAGGGAAATGGAATGCTTTCCATTGCTTCTAGCACCATTTTGAGGTGAAATAGACTCGCACCGTGATTTTCTTAATTCAGGTGACCGCTGTTGCAAACTTGAGTCTGGAAATTCTTCCTGCTCCTCTTTAGGCTTAATTAGTGGAGCACCTGCTGAGCCAGAGTTGGGGTTACTAAGAGAGGAAGAGCCATGCCCTTCCTGACCACCCCTCCTCAAGCGTTTTAGTGGTCGTTCAGGTTCAGGTTCAGGTTCATGAACTTGAGCTTCTTTTTCTTCCTCCTATTTTTTCAAAATAGGCAAGAGGGATGTCAGGAAAAACAGGCATAACAGACAAACATACAGCAACATTATGAGCAAAAGGGAAAGAAAAAAAAATCACTCACAATAGCAATTTCTTTATCTCCTGGTGCCTAATTGTTGAACACATGGCAAGGAAACACAATTAGACAAAGGCAAAGACGCAAATGGGAATAGAAGAAAAATAGATGAATATCATCACCTGAGTATCCTCCTCCTCAAATATGGCATCCACCAGAACTCTATAATTCTCTTCTTCAATAGGTGCCCAATTTTTTTCATATAATTTAAAAAGTTTTTTCAAAACTGGTTTAACCTTATCCGTGCCAATGCCCAATGCGCCCATTGCTTTAAAGGCTTTCAAAACCCTTGGATCACGTGGTGGTGCCATCGCTGATCAACCAGCATGTGTCTAGACAACACAAGCACCCACCTTTGCAGTTTTGCACAAAAGGAAAAACCAACAATGGTAAGCCATTAAATACACAAGTCCAAGTGATGAACCAAAAACTTCTTAAAAAACCCAAAAACCGAACAGCAGAAAAGGAAATAATTTTCCCAAAAAAGGAACACATTAACAAATGAAAAATAAACACCTCCATTACAAGAAACAAACCCAAAAACCTAACCAAGCTTCTGTAAAAAAAGAGTTCTATGCTCCTCACAATCTGTTCTTTAGTTTCAGAACATACATGCACTTGCACACTCACATTAAAAAGGGAAGACTTTCTCAGATATACACAAAAGAATCGCACAAAAAGAACAAACAACACACTTAACACACAAGTCCAGGTGCTCAACGACAAGCTTCAAGGAAAAAAATCCAAAAATGGAATAGCAAATAGAAAAAATGATCTCCAAAACAAAAAAGGCAAACATTAACAAAATGATAAAATAAACACCTCCATTACAAGACACATAAACCCAATTACTTAACCCCACCTCCGTAAACAAGAGTGGTGCATTCTCTCAATTTGTCGAACTATACGCATGCACTTGCACAGACACAGTAAAAAGAAATATTTTCTCACACATATGGAAGAAATAAACGAAATGCGCCTAGCTACTTCTCTAGAAAAAATAAAACTTAAGAGAAGAACCCTAAAAAATCAAAATGCAGAGAAACGCAGAGCAGGGAAATGAAACATAAGCAGCAGTCGAATACCATTATGATCGGCGAGAGAAAGGTTACTTACCAGTGAAAAAGGAGTGACCTTTTCAAAGCGCAGAGGGAGAGAGAGGGAAATCCTTGTTTGGGGTTTTGAGAGGGAGGGACTAGGGACTGAGTGAGGAGGAGGAGGATGGTGATTGTTAATTACAAATTAGTACTGGTAATTAGTAAAAAGCTGAGTGAGGAGGTTGCCACTCGAGTGATTGGCGCGTGAAGAGCACGATCAGGGTGTGTGAGAGCGATAATTTTAGATGTTTGGGTTTGAGCACGGCAAGTGCGATTGTGGAAGAGGGACTGGATTTTTGGTTCGACGCTCTCAAAGCGTTAAAATTAAGAAGGGAAAAAGGTTATTTTTACACTCAATCTTTCTTCTCTCCAATTTTTATATATATTTATAATTTTAAAAATACACATTTCTCATCTTGAACATTTCTTAAATTTTACAATCTATCAACTAAATAAATAAATGTAACTTTTTTTGGGAATAATTCTCTCCTACTATTTGAAAAACCACTTTCTCTTCGGATAAAGTTACATTTTTAAAAGAGCTACACTTCAATAACTTTAAACCATTAAAAATTATCAGTTTTGGAGAACGGTAAGATTGAAATGTTTGGAAGTCCCTGTAATGGATTCGGAGGCAACTTCAATTCTGGCTTCACTTTGAGACTTGGATCTTTCGCTGGTTTAATTCTCGCAGATCAAACTCTTCAAGGAGCCAAGTAAAGCACGCTTTGCAAGCACCAAAGAGCCACTCGTGGTAGAAGCTGTGGAACCCAGTGGCAGAGCCTCCTTAGGACCAGTGGGGGCTGCAGCCCCCCCCCCCCCCCCCACAAACTTTTCAAAAAAAAAATAATATATATGGTTCGAGCCGATGATATGATTACCTAAAAATAAATAAAAATTTGAACCGAAATTGCTAAAATGTGGAATAAAACAAAATAATTACTACACAGTAAGAGACGAAAAGTTCGCTCTATAGTTCGATAAAAATTCGCTCGTAAGCTATAAAAGTTTAAACATAAGAGATAAAACTTTAAAAAATTTTAAACCCAACTCACACCAAAATCCTTTCAATTAAATCCTAAATTCTCATTTCCCAAATCATCACTACCAATAAATTCGTGCCAAAGCCAATTTAATCTTTGCCGAAATCCAATCCCTCTATTTAATTCAATTTCTACACCAAATCATCACATATTGATCACCCTCTCAATCTCTCATTCAATTCCAATCCTAAAGTAGAGAACAATTGTAAAAAGTACGTATATTGTATGAATTCTAATGTATAATTATTATTTTTCTATATTGTCTTCTTATTTATCTTTTTGTTAAGTTTATCTAAATATTTGTTATTTAGTGACGGATACAAATACTCATTTTTTTAATTTTTCGTTCAACTCGCTTGCCTTCCTTTTAAAATACTCAACAAAAAAATTTCGGGGCACCTCCTAGATCCGTCACCAATCTCGCCCCCCAAACATTGAGGGCAGGATCCGCCACTGGTGGAACCCAATTGTAACTGAGAGAGAAAAAGGCATGTCATTCAGCAAATAATGAAGTTTAAGAAAGGTGTGGTTAGATTAAGTGCCAAAAGTCTTACCTGAGGGTACTTAGAGTTGAAACCGAGTTAACCTTTTTATTAATCTAAGAACTTGTACCATCCGGTTCTATTTTTTATATGTTGATATCATGAAGACCCCTTTTTTTTTTGGGTTGAAATGTTGAGACCCTTTGTTAACTACTCCATGCATCGCACATAAACACACAACTTAATCAATTTACTTATATTATTAACAACACCATCCACTAGAATTAACAAAACTACTAGATTAAATGTTACGGGCAACATAAATTATAAATACCTCTAACTTAATACCTCTTTCTAATTTTCCTTTACTTTTCAGTAAAAATCTTACATTCCATTAACATCGATATGAAACCTGTATTTAACGAATATGTTTATTTGCTTTTTTTCTGAAAATTGAAGATATTACTACCTGGTTTTTAATTCATACAAAAGGAGGATCCCACGACAGTCGACTGTATCAATTAATATTCATGACCTCCATGATTTTTTTGAAACATGAATACACGCCATCCATGTGTGAAACCACATTGCTTGCTTGCTCTGTTGTGGTCAAACAATATAACTTGAGAAAGAAGACATTAGATTTCTGAGTTCTGGTCAAAAATCCTGACTGCACCCTCCAAAAGTTCGTACCAAAATCAGATCTGATTCTTACAATTTCTGTTCCCTTTTCGTGCTTATATATTCAAATCCCATCCCCAATCTAAAATTTACTTAATTTTGATCCCAAATCCCAATTTTAATAGTGATCAAAGAAATTGATCAGTGACAGCCATCAAAAAACTAACCCAAAGAAGGTCAGTACTTCCTCCTATATATGAAAACCCAGTTCTTCCTTCTTAATTTCACACAAAACCCATTTCCAGAAACTCCTCAAGCCAAAAGAAACAAAAACCCTTTTCATGGTTTTGACCTCACAATCCAAAAATGGATTTCCTTTCAAGAAAACCCATCTTCTCCTTCTTCTCCCTTTCTACTATCATGTCAATCATTACAATTTTAGGACTTCTTGCATCCACCACAACTTCTGCTGCTGCTGCTGACTACACCAATTTGATCTTCAAAGGTTGTGCAAACCAGAAATTCCAAGACCCATCTGGGATCTACTCCCAGAACCTCAAAACCCTATTCCAATCCCTAATTTCCCAATCATCCCAAAAGGATTTCTCCTCCTCCACTTCCGGCGACGGCCAAACCGCCCTAATCGGCCAATACCAATGCAGAGGAGATCTCACCGACACCCAATGCTCTGATTGCGTCGCCAAACTCCCCGACACCGTCACCAAACTCTGCCCAAACTCCGTCGCCGCACGGGTCCAGCTCACCGGCTGCTACCTGAAATACCAGGTCGTGGGTTTCAACCAGGTGTCCGGAACCCAGTTTCTGTACAAGGTCTGCGGGTCGACTCAGGCGAGTGGAGCTGGGTTTGAAACCAGGAGGGATTCGGCGTTTGAGACATTGGTGAACGGCGTGAAGAACTCAGGCAAGTTTTACACCGGAAGTTATCAGTCGGTGTATGTTTTGGGTCAGTGCGACGGTGATTTGGGAAGCACTGATTGTGTGGATTGTGTGAAGAGTGGTGTGGATAGTGTGAAAAAGGAGTGTGGCGATTCAATTTCTGGGCAGAGTTATCTCAACAAATGCTACATTAGCTACAGCTATTATCCTAATGGAGTTCCTAATACTTCTTCATCACCAGGTAAAGTTGAGTTTTTTTAGACCCCACTCGTGACAAAAATGCATCCTTTGCTTAAAGTTTGAATCTTTATAGTCTATAGTTATCTTTCTGCATTATTTCCTTCTCTTTTTTCTATTTTTACAATTAATTTAATTAAGGCCCTTTGTTTCTATCTTGGTTTAATAAAATAAAGAAAAAGTGAGTGGGGTACTAATTTGATTTTTAAAGATTAGGAGCACCATTAGTCTGGACATGACAGGTGCTCGAAAAGATTAATGAATGTGATTTGTTTAATTGGGTGGCGGTACATTTAGGTGGGTGGATTTTAATGGATTTTATGTGTGCAGGGACGACGGGGACGACGAAGCAACATACACAAAAGACGGTGGCCATCGCGGTTGGAGGAGTAGCAGCTCTTGGGTTTGGAGTTGTGTTTCTCATATTTATCAAGTCTGTCTTCAAGAAGAAGAGTAAGCAAAATGGATGGGGTTAAGGTTTCTTGAAGTTGGTTTTTGATGATCTTGCAATAGAAATGGGGGAAAGAATAGAAGAGGTTGTGTTTAGTTAAGTACTAAAGTAGTATTTAATTAATATTTTTATATAAATATACATATAGATTAGTATGGATTTTAAGGATTTTAATTTGGTAGGTCTCTTCTTGATTAGGGTAGTAAAGTTATATGGGGTAGCATTTTGATTTGAGTAGGGTTTGTGACTTGTGACTTGTGAGTGGAAAGAGTGCGCGCCCCACAGTTACATTTCTAACTTTAGGACTCTATTTTTTTTATCGTATTGGGAACATCGTATAGTTAATTCGACACCTAAAATAAGATTAGGTTTTATTTTAATCTATGCCCATTGAGATAAACTCATCGATTTATGGACCTGTTCCTTTGGTTCGTTTTGCACATTCATATAAAGAATTTTTGTCAAATTTTCGACTTCAACCGACATTGTGGACTTGGTTCAAAGAAATTAGATCAAAAAAGTCGTAGAAAATATTCTTTTTCTTTTAAAATTAAAGGTTTTTAAAATTTTCATCAAAGTATAAAAATTAAATCGGCATGTATATTTTTTGATTATTCATCTTTTTTTTTTTAAAGTAAAAAAGAAAGAAGGAAAAAGCAAGCACTGTCATTGCTATTGGTATGCGGTTTGTACTACTTGTCATACCTGTAGTCGAAACTACGATCTGATCCAGGACTGCACGATTTTTTTTTTGTATCGATCAAGAAAATTGCATTCTATGTTTTAATGAAGAAAGATGAGAGTGCTTAATTTTTTTTCTTGTATCATTTGTCTTGAAACATGATTGATTTTCGTCCTTGTATGTAAATTGGAAAGCCTACCTTAAAAAAATAAAGTATAGTACTACTAGTACCATCATCAACTTAGCTTAAAAAATTGCATACATTAGTTGACAATAATAGCCAAAGAATTCAAATCATGGGATGCTGAGTTGATAATTTATTATAATATCCTTCATTGTTAATTACTAGTAATATTTTTAAAAAAAAGAAAAGATAACGCCAGCTGTCATTGTCAACAATGTTTTAAACCACCTATTAAGGTGTTTTCCAAACACTGAAAAGCTGATTTGGATTTTTTTGTATTTTACCTCTATTTATCACAGAAAAAAAAAAACCAGTGGCTAGAAGTGTGTCCACGGGAAGCTGCCCTTGGTAAAAAAGAGACCAGAGGGTTGCATTATTTTGTTGCTCTAGTCTACAAGTGCAAATTGGTCCTGTGTGTGTCAAACAACTTCGAATTTTAATATAAATTTAGGTATTTTTGCCTTTAAAGCTATCATATATCATGAGAGGGTTGCATTATTTTGTTGCTCTAGTCAAACATATATATAGATATAATTTTTTGAAATTATTCTATTAATTATAAGTTGTCATTATATTTTTAGTTAGTTAATCATGTATTTTATTTTAACAGAATTAAAGCAAAGTAAACAGTTTTATTTAGGTACACATTTATATTCTCTTAATTAATAAATTAATATCAACGGAAATTAAATCAAGATGACATGTATTTAGGTACTTGGACAAATTCATTTTTGTAAACTATTTATACTTGTATTATTTAATAAACAATTCTTTACATTTTCTTTAGGTTACCATTAATTTGTTTGTTAATTAAAATATTTATAAGTTGACGATTTATCACACAAAATGTAACAAACTCACTAAAAAAGTGTGATTATTCATCAAGTTTTTTATTTATTATATGTGTCATTACATATTTTAACAATATTGTACATTTTGATAAATCTAAAATAGAAATACCAATTATATAATTTAATGTAAGATTGGATATCAATTAGTTAGTGACAATACCAAAATAAAAAATAAGATCCTAATATTTTAAATATTTAGTAGAGTATTTTAATAATTGAACCATATGGTAAATATGGTAACGTTACTTACCAACTTTTATGTTTATTTGAATAATATGATGGAGTCAAAGTAGAAATTCATATGTTACATTAATTTCTTAAAAAATTAAAAAAATATTATTGATGTATTGTATTCGCATAAAAAGAGTAACTCAATAGTTCAAGAGACTCCGTTTTTTCTACCCCACTCCGGCCCCAACGGCATCAGCATCCACTCCCGCCGCAACAACCTCCCCCGAAACCGTTCTCCAACGGTGGAGGGGAGTGATGTCGGATATAAGAGAGAGTCTAGAGATTTTAAAGCGTGACTCCTTAACGAATGAAATTGAAAAATTTCTGCGTTTACCCGACTGTAAAGAGCGACTCCATTTTCCGATGGACAAAATGTTGGCGGAGGGGATCAAACGGGGCTATGTAACTGGTAGGTGGATTTTACTTGGACTAATTCATTTTTGTAAACTATTTATACTTGTATTATTTAATAAACAATTTTTTACATTTTCTTTAGGTTACCATTAATTTGTTTGTTAATTAAAATATTTATAAGTTGACGATTTATCACATAAAATGTAACAAACTCACTAAAAAAATGTGATTATTCATCAAGTTTTTTATTTATTATATGTGCCATTACATATTTTAACAATATTGTACATTTTGATAAATCTAAAATAGAAATACCAATTATATAATTTAATGTAAGATTGGATATCAATTAGTTAGTGACAATACCAAAATAAAAAATAAGATGTTGGTCACTCTAGTTCTTGAAAATCTTGCACTTTCTTCAAATGACAATGAAAATCTTATCTACTGCTTGAAGGTAAATTTTCAGTTTAATATTCTCGTGCTCACAATTGTGGTGTACCATTTTTCATAAGTATAATATGATGGTAATGGCAATGATCGACAGTTCCCATAATTGCCTTTGCTTTTTTCACTTTGCAGGGATGGCACCATGCCCTAAACTTGTTGAGAAGTAACAATGATGAATGGGCAATATATGCAAAATCAGTTCTTGACAGAACTCGTCTTGCTCTTGCTGGCAAGGCTGAATGGTATCAGCAAATTTTGCAACCATCTGCAGAGTATCTTGGATCTCTGCTTGCAGTGGACGAATGGGCAGTATGTTTTTACTATTTAGCCTGTCTTCAATTTATTTCCTTCTCTTGCCTTCTACACATAATTACTTTGATTTCTTCCTGACAATCACTTCTTTCAGGTCAACATGTTCACTGAACAAATCATCCGCGGTGGATCAGCTGCAGCTTTATCCTCACTTATTAACCGACTGGATCCAGTTCTTCGGAAGACTGCTCATCTTGGAAGGTTAGTAAACTATTTGTTTGTTGGGCAGTAGCACCTTATCTCACACTGGACCACCAAAAAACTTAAGTTAATGGGGCCACAATGATAAAAACTGGCATTACATAGCAAATTCTTAACCAAGGATTCTCAGCAATGAAGGAATGCTACTAACTGTAACTTCTTGGCTGGCCTTTAACAGCTGGCAGGTTATCAGTCCAGTTGAAGCTGTTGGATATGTTGTTGTTGTGGATGAGTTGCTCACTGAGGAGTTTACAAATGAAATGGTTAGTCTTTATAATTTGGTTGGTATCTTTTCAAGGATTTACTTTTCCTTGCATTTTTTGCTCTTCCCAGTTTATTTGGCTTGAAGAGACTGAAAGTACCATTTTTTGCTCTTACCTCTCACTTGTTTGAACTGTACTGGTGCTGCATTTCTGTGATTTACCTGCGGATTTCTTTTGTAGGTTGGCGCCAAATCACGCAATATTGGGTATTTGAAAGGTAAAGTGCCATCTTGGATTGGGATTCCTACATCAGTGGCCTTGCCATTTGGAGTTTTTGAGAAGGTTCTTTCAGATGATTCGAATACGGTAGAAATCTCTTTACTTTCTGTAATGCTTTCTCCCTTTTTAAGTTGTGTACAAGCCTTTTTTATCTACTATCTGCCATCCCACATCCTGTTAATACTTTCTAATATCTGAAGTCAGCATTGAAATCTCATTTTGAAAATTTTCATTCCTTTATATATTTTGCTGTATGTCATATGCTCTCTTTTCAAACATATTATGTTGCTCTGATGACTTCTTTTGTGGGGGTTATGGCATTAATGTGTTACACGTTTCTATTCAGGTCTGGGCTTCAAAGTGGAACGAGAGAGCGTATTTCAGCACAAGGAAAGTGAAATTAGACCATGATTATCTCTGCATGGCTGTCCTGGTTCAGGAAGTAATAAATGCTGATTATGCATTTGTTATCCACACTACCAACCCATCCTCTGAAGATTCGTCAGAGATCTATGCTGAGGTATTGTGTCTACTATCTCTTTAGCAGATTTTGGCCCTGGAATTAAGTTGACCAGAAATATGCAAAAAGACGTTGATACATCTCTCTTTGGCATAGGTGGTGAGGGGACTTGGAGAAACTCTGGTAGGAGCTTATCCTGGTCCTGCTATGAGTTTTGTTTGCAAGAAAGAAGATTTGAATTCTCCGCAGGTAAGATCTTTGATCTAATATAAAAATTGAAATTAGACCGACCAATATTCCTGTTGTTAAATATGCTACTGTAGCTTGTGAATACAAGCTGTCAAGTTGGCAGCCTTAGTTGAAGATCACCACCATGCATGCGTGAAAGATCAAGTCCAAGATATACCAAGATATATCATATCTTGGAATGAAGAAAATGAGTCCCTCTCTACCATCAAAGTCCCTCTCTCCAGTGTACAATGTTGAATATGTGTACCTCTAGTTTATGTATAAATAGGAGTGCTCAATCTCTTGTAAAATCAAGCAATTCAATACAACACAATTCCTTCTATCTCATATTGCTTCATATTATCTAACACCTGTTATTGTATCTTCCTGATAGCTATCAGGTTGTTGGATGTTACCTTTTTACGCTAATTACTCTGATAATTTTTAGGTGTTGGGCTACCCAAGCAAACCTATAGGACTTTTCATTAGACGGTCTATCATTTTCCGATCTGATTCGAATGGTGAAGATCTGGAAGGCTATGCTGGTGCAGGACTTTACGATAGGTAAACCCATGAGCACTCTCCATTCAAGCAGGGGTTGGTTTTATTAACATTTACTTATTTTAACTCTGCAGTGTGCCAATGGATGAAGAAGAAGAAGTTGTGCTTGATTACTCGTCTGACCCATTGATCATAGATGGCAACTTCTGGAAATCAATCCTCTCTAGCATTGCTCAAGCAGGGAACGCGATCGAAGAACTGTATGGTTCAGCTCAAGATATTGAAGGGGTGATACGGGAGGGCTCTACGTCGTAGAGACAAGACCACAAATGTAATCCGTATGTTTCTTCATTTTTACCAATTGGATTTTGCACCTGCGAGAGCGAGACGAATAGCTAGAGAGCAATCCACAGTAAGGGGGGAAGGGAAAAAGAAACTCTGAATAATTGGAAAGTTAAATAGAGTATCGTCCAACTTACAACATCAAAATTTCGTAGGATATATAACAGTCACCCATATAGATATTTCAGACTTTCACCATAAGATGTAGATTGGCATTGTAATATCAATAAAAGCATTGTATGTTTGCAAACCTAAATTTTTGCAATGATTCTAAATCAAATGCTGAGGCATCCCTCTGCCTTAAGACCTGAAACATCGATCCAGACTTTGTTTACGCGCTCTGAAAGACGGATCGAATCAATGTACTGAGCAATTGCATTGGAACCTTTATCTTAAAAATATAGTTGAAATTGTAAGCCCACCTTGGAGACTCTGTTGCTGGATCATCATTCATCTTTATTAATGGATTCTTCTACCTTTTATTTTTCAAAAAAGAAAAAAGAAACAAAAACAAAAAAACAAAATGCTATAACATCACATTCCAAGCCGATTGGCCAGGCTTGCTGGGCTGGTCAGGCTGAAACGCACGGGCTTGTGGCGTCCAGCAGGCCCATGACGCGATCCAGCAACTTTGTGGGCGGTGGGGCAGCTGCTTTGGGCCTTCTTTCAGCCCAAGTCAACCCCATAAGCCTACCAGCGGTCCCAATCCCTCAAATGGACCAAGTAAATCCCGAATTGACTATAATTCCTAATGCACTTGCTAAGGGAATTTCCCATAATGCCAATTCAGTCTCGGAGGAGGAAGAAGACCCTCAAGAGGATCTGGAATGTCAAAACACTTTGTCTCTTGGGGAAAAAGTCATTCCTATTTTTCCAGATATTATCAAAGGAGCATTGAGACATGGTGACAGTGTTTCAGGACGGTCAAGAAGGTCGGGCCCTCGAATTTTACACACGGCTAGAAAAAGCGTCCTTAGAGGTGATGGTCTACGGAATCAGAGTAAGGAACCGGTCTGGGATTCTGCACTCAGTAAGACTCCGGGGAAACGAAGATTGGAGAGCTCGGTGGAAGAAGTTAGTGGTGATCCTTCGCCCAATTTGCACAGGAATAAAAGAACCATGCATGAGGAGGAGGATGACACTAATAGTCCGGCGGCGGTTGCGGAGCAACCCCGCCCAGAGCCATGAGTATCCTATGCTGGAACTGCCGAGGGCTTGGGAACCCTCAGGCGAGTGCCAACTTTTCGAAGTTGTTAGGCTTAGAGCTCCCAAACTTAATTTTCCTGTCTGAAACTAAGCTGTTCACGAATGAATTTCAAAAGTTTTATAATAAATGGTCTTTTCCTTATGCTCTGGTAGTGGACTGTCAGGGAGATACAAGGAGGGGTGGTTTGGCTCTGTTATGTAGAAATGATATATCCGTAACTGTCCTTCATAGTGATGGCCATTGTATCGATATTGAATTGGTGAATGGTTTGACTGATGGTCACCCTTGGAGATTTACTGGCATCTATGGGTGGCCAAATGCACAAGACAAAAATAAAACATGGAACATGCTACGTTCCATTAAAAGTTCTAGCTCTCTCCCGTGGCTCTGCGCAGAGGATTTTAATGAGGTGTTGTGGGGTAATGAGAAGCTGGGTGGTTTGGAGAAACAATTAAGTGAAATGAATGCCTTCCGAAATGCTCTGCACGACTGTGATCTAATCGACCTCGGGTTCTCTGGGCCTAAGTTCACGTGGTGCAATAACCAAAGAGGCAATGACACAATTATGGAAAGACTGGATAGAGGAACGGCGACAGAGGAATGGACTAATATTTTCCCTAACGCCTCTGTCAAACACCTCCCCCGTCTTGGCTCTGATCATTGTCCCATCTTGATTAATCTGAATGTCACCATCCCGAGAAGCTCAAGAGGGAAGATGTTTCGATTTGAGGCGGCATGGCTTAGGGAAGAATCCTGTGCAGACTTTATTAAAAATATGTGGTGCGAGGGTGAGGTTCAGGAGAATGGGGACTCATTGGACAAACGTTTAATCCGTTGTGGGGTAGAACTGTCGCGCTGGAGTAAGGAGATTTTTGGTGACGTGCATAGATCAATAGTTTACAAAAGAGAGCAGTTGGGTCGGCTCCAGAATCGTGCAGTCTCAGACTCCACCCTCGATGAGATTGAGAGGGTTGGAAAGGAAGTGGAGGAGCTCATCCACCGAGAGGAGATGATGTGGAAACAACGATCTAGAGTCCTGTGGTTAGAAGAAGGAGATAGGAACACAAAATTCTTCCATGTCCGAGCTACGCAACGGAAGAAAAAGAATTCAATTGAGAGGATCAAAGATGAGGCGGGGAGTTGGAGGGAGTCCCGGGAAGAAGTAGAGGGGATATTCCTAGATTACTACTAGTCGCTTTTCTCTTCTGAAGGAAGTAACATGTCCTCTTCTGTCCTTCAATCCTTAAACCCTCGTGTTTCCCATTCAATGAATTTCAACCTAGATCGAATTTTCACTAAAGATGAAGTTTTTAAAGCCCTTAAGCTGATGCATCCTACGAAGGCCCTAGGGCCGGATGGAATGCCTCCGCTATTTTTTTTAAAAATTTGGTCTTTTTTAGAAAATCCAGTCTGCAAAGCGGTTCTTGGAATCCTGAATGATGGGGAAGACCCTGGCTACCTCAACCATACCTTCATCACTCTTATCCCTAAAGTAGCCAACCCCTCTCATTGTTCTCAGTTTCGTCCGATTAGCTTGTGTAATGTCGTCTTCAAACTGATCACAAGTTCTGGCAAATCGGCTGAAACAAATCCTTCCAAACATAATATCAGAGAATCAGAGTGCTTTTATTCCCGGTAGGCTTATCACAGATAATGCCCTTATTGCCCAGGAGATTTTTCATGAGATGAATACGAAAATATCTAGACCGGGGTGGATGAGCGTCAAGCTGGATATGAGTAAGGCCTATGACAGAGTAGAGTGGGATTTCTTGGAAACGATCATGTCCCGTTTGGGGTTTTCCTATCGCTGGACTTCTCTGGTTATGCGTTGTATTACATCGGTGTCGTACTCCATCCTCCTTAACGGTACTCCTAGTCCTAAGTTTTACCCTGAGAGGGGTCTCAGGCAGGGGGACCCCCTGTCCCCGTATTTGTTCCTTCTTTGCGCTGAGGGTCTATCAGCGATGCTCCAAGCGGCAGCTTCGGCTAATATGATACATGGTTACAAGATCTGTCGATCTAGCCCGGAGGTCAGCCACTTGTTCTATGCAGACGATAGCCTCATTTTCGCAAAGGCAAATGAGGATGAGGCGGGAGTCATTAGTTCGATCCTGAAGGATTATGAGGAAGCTTCTGGTCAGAAGGTCAACTTGGACAAATCAGCGGTTAGCTTCAGTAAGAATGTTAGCCAGGATGTCAGATCGCGAGTTACAGGGCGCTTAGGAATGGTGGGAACGGAGTCCCATGAGAAGTATTTAGGTCTGCCAGTCTCTTTTGGTAGAGCGAAGAAAGGTATGTTCACTTCCATTCGGGATAGGGTCTGCAAGCGTCTTGGAGGTTGGAAAGAAAAGAAGCTATCTCAGGCTGGGAGGGAAGTATTGATCAAGTCAGTCATCCAATCCATACCTACATACTTGATGAGCTGTTTTGAAATCCCTATATCCATTTGCGAAGATCTAGAGAAGGCTACTAGAAGATTCTGGTGGGGTGGAAACGCAGATGAGCGCAAGATGCACTGGATCTCCTGGGAAAAGTTATGCACATCTAAAGAGGTGGGAGGCTTAGGCTTCAGAAGGGTCCGGAATTTCAACCTGGCTCTGCTTGCTAAGCAAGGCTGGCGACTGCATAAACATCCAAACTCTTTGCTCTCCCAAATTTTGAAGGCTAGATACTACCCTCTTTCAGACTTCCTCGAGGCGGGGGTGGGATGCCGTCCTAGTTATGTTTTGAGAAGTATCTTGGCTGGGAGAGAAGTCCTCCACAAGGGTTGCTTCTGGCGGGTGGGGAATGGGGAAAGTATTCGGATATGGAAGGTTCCTTGGTTACCTTCGGTTCCTAACGGAATGATCTCAGCTCCGGTGTCAGATCTGGCAGAGGAGGCAACGGTGGCTCAGTTAATAGATCGGGATCAGCGGTGCTGGAATACTAACCTTGTAGAGCAACTCTTCTCACCCCAAGAAGTATCTGAAATTTTAAGTCTACCGCTTAGTCGGATTGAGACGAATGATACTCTTGTGTGGAGGGGTACTACAAATGGGAGGTATTCTGTTCGTAGCGGATACCACTGTCTTATGTCGCCAACTAATAAGGATGATCAGGCCCCGACTAGAGGGTGGTGGAAATACCTATGGGGTTTATCTATCCCTCCAAAGTTCAAAAACTTCATGTGGAGGCTGGGTAATGGTTCCCTCCCGACAAGAGTAAACCTGGGAAGAAGAGGATTAATGGTGGATCCTGGGTGCCCCTGTTGTAACGAGGAGATTGAGTCATCCTCGCACTTATTGTTGTCTTGTCTTTTCGTTGTAGGGGTGTGGGCGAAGTTTGACTTTTGGGGTAGAGTCCCACAGCTTCAAGGAGATAATTGGGTCGAGTGGCTGGCAGCTACCAGGGCTTCTCTGGAAGAATCGAATCTCGAAAAATTGATCTCTTCTCTTTGGTCGTTGTGGACTTCAAGGAACAACAGGATTTTCTCCCATGCTGACGAATCGGCTCAAGTGGTGGTCATTAGGGGAGGAAAGTTGTTGTCGGACTTTAAAGAAACTTTGCGCAGACCACAGATGTCCTCCACCGCTTTGGGTCAACCCGTCTCTCCTAAATGGCTGCCTCCCCCACCGGGAGTGGTAAAGGTTAACACTGATGCAGCTATCGGGAGCTCGGGGATTGGTCTGAGTTTCATAGCTCGAAACGATAGGGGCGTATCGATTTTCTCAGGAGCGATTTTTCTACCTCACAAGACCGACGTTTCAACTGCGGAAGCTTTGGCGCTTCGAGAGGCAATTACGCAGGCTAGGCAATGGGGTTGTGAACGGGTCATCCTAGAGTCAGACTGCCTACAAAACGTCTTGGCCCTTACCAATGGTGAGTTCCCTATAAACTATACGGGCTTGGTACTTGAGGAAGTTGCTTCGTTGGCATCTTCGTTTCGTAGTTGTTCGTTTACGCACACTAAGCGGACCACAAATGTTCCCGCTCACGAGTTAAGCCATTTGGCTTTAATTTCCAGTTTAGGAAATGTATGGATAGGGGAATGCCCCGAGGCGATCGCGCCTTTTGTTCTTGCAGATTTGATTTAATCAAATTATATCTTCTCTTCAAAAAAGCCGATTGGCCCAACAAGGATACTATTAAGCCCACAAGTAACCGGAAAGCCCATTTATCATCGAGGTGGATTCGAGCAGCAATTAAGAGTTAACTCTAATTAAAGAAGGAAAACCACAAATTTACAGAAAAATTAAGTTCCAATAAAAACTCATTTATTCAACGTAATTAACAACAAAATCCGAAAACAATCAAGCAAACCCAAGAAATTGAAAGAAGATAAATTAATTCCGACCAAAGATTAATAATACTCTAACGGTCTAACCTCGCTCGACCCGTTTTCGCGTCTAGGGCAAGCCAATGGGCGGGGCTCCAAGGAGGCTCTGTCACTGATTTGCTGCTCGCGATCCATGTCGTACATCAACGGGAAAACAAGGATCAAGAAAGTGGTGCTGGCAATCCAGGCAGCCTTGCCGGTGCTGCTAAGGAACTTTTTGGAGACGATAACGGCGTCGGATGCGACTTCTTTGCCTTTGGAGACAATGTAGGAATTGTTCAGCTTGGCCACGATCCCTAGCTCCGGCTGCTTTCTTGAGCGCTTATCGGTGACGGCAACTCCGCCGCCTCTTCTCGGCTGCGACGACATTGTGGACCGCGGAGGAAAAAGAAAGAAGAGTTTGTTTACTACTTTACTTTGGGAATTAGAGAGGGTTTTTGGGTCGAATCGGTCGTTAATGCGCTAAACAGTCACTTATTATTTTTGTTATATTGCACGCCTAAACTTGCTATCTACTCTTACTCTGTAGCATTTTTTTAAAAATATTTTATTTTCTCACTCCCTTATTTTGATATTAAATTATTTTAGATGAATAAATGGAACATCAAATATTTTTTATATAGAAAAAATATAACACTTTTAAAACACGTGTAAAATAATATTCTTATATACTTACCTCGTCTAAATAAATGTTGAATTACTTGTATTTTTATATTCACAATTTTTACGAGTTACAAACATAACTCAAATTAAAGAGCTATTTATAAATGTTGAATGCATATAGAATGAGGAGGAGTAGTGAATAATTTCTTGTTTGTGACGAAAAACAGATTCGGTGCGTGACTTTATGCGGGTCACGCTTGTTGGGGTGCATTCACTGCTAAAATGTCAGGCAAAGGATCCGTCGTTCTTTCTTGGGTTTTAAGACACGGTAGCAGAAAGAAAGTGATGCAATTTAATTTTTCTGTTCTTACACGTATGCTTGTGGTATGTCACGTCAATCTCACTCTTTCTTTCTTTTTTAAATCAAACGCAGGAATCAAAGCCGTTTGAATTTCAAAACAAAGAAGCAAAGGTAGTCCTTTGTTTTGCATCTTTCTTTTTTCCTTTCCCTTTCGGATAAAACTTGTTCTTGGATTTGAATTCTCTTTGTTTCCCTTTAAATCTTGGTGACAAGTTTGGTTCTTGGTTCATGGAATTTGAACACAATTGCAACAGTAAGTTAGTTTTTAGTTCTTACATATGTTCTTTCCTCTGCCTCTCTTGTCTAATTCAAGAATTTATGTTTTTGCATTCTGAAAGTGTATCCCAAGGTGAAGGTAAGGGAGCAAAAAGAAGAAGAAGAATCTGATCATGATGATGAATTGTCTCCAACAAATGATGCAACAGCTTTGTTGTTCTTGAAAACCACTGAATCTCTATCTGTTCAAGGTCACAAATCCGTCTTTTATTTTTTCCATTTTTATAGTGACTAATTTTCACTTAAGAATACCAAATTTCTTTCAGGAAAAGAGAATCAGAGTAATTCTCCACCTTCAACTGTCAAGACTGCAAAAACCCATGTCTTGGATTCGACAGCACAGCCAGTTTCTGCATCAAAAGGTTGAGTCTTTTCTCATTTTTTTCCAGGATATGGAAGTTATTTCATACTGTTTGTTCTAATAAATTTATTTCTTCTTCTTCAGGCGCACCCATGAAGGATACAAAAGGGGTTAGTCAGAGCAGCAACATTGTTGATGCTGCTGGAACAAAATCTGTTTTGCGACCCCGTGCAGTCTTATCTAGTCCTGGTTTGTCCAAGAACAGAATCATCATGAGTTCCAGATTGTTAACATTCATTTCCTTATTTTTTTGTGTGTGTTTGCAGATAATGATCGGATCATAGGAATGAGAAATAGGTTACACAAGGAAAGATCTTTGGCAGTGAATAGATTGAATTCTGGCAAAAACAAGATCACTACTAGTGCAAGTCAGGTAAAAGGGGATATTCGTTTGAATTCGAGGAAATGCCAGAAGGGTAGTGCATCGGGAGATAGAGGTTCTGCGAAGCGAGAGGGGAATGCAAGAAATATTGGTTGAAGCCTTGAAGCCTTGATGTTGAATCATTATTATTTTTATAAACAAGATTTCTGTTTTCCTCTGTTGAATTGATGTGCGAATGTTGATAATGCGAATCTCAATTTTCAAAAGGATGAGAATTGATCTTGTTCCTTAACCGCGACAACATTTTCTACCCATTTGTCTTTGGACAACGTTTATCAAATTACCTTACCATCCAGAACAAATCTCAGTCAGTAATGCCATAGTGGAAAGAAAATAGATAACTTTATCGACTCAAATAGTGCAAACTACACTTCGATTAATCGGTAATTTCGATAAATACCCCTAAACACGTATATTACACCTAGTACTTATACATATATTTAATTTATGTCTTTTGTTTTTGGGTTTACAATTACTCTAACTGCAATTCAATCATTATCAGTAAACGGGATGATGACTGTATAAGTATAACTCTAATTTTCAACCAATTTAGTATGAAAAAAAACAGTGGAGGAACATAGAGAACGTATTAAAGCACATGCACAAAAGGGCTTATGATAAGATTTGCCAAGCTTAAATAAGGATCAATAAACTGAATATTGGAGTATTAAAAAAAAAAGCCAAAGCAGTTGACTTACGCGCTAGGTAATCTGGGCTCGATTCCTGACCTCCTTCACTAATGCCTCTTGTTTCATCGGTCGACAGAGTTTAGAGTCGGGCGCATACTAACTGTGGTTTGTACATTGGGCCTAGTCCGTAGAGTTTGGGATCAAGGAAGTTCCTCGTCACAAAAAAAAATTAAAAATAAAAGAAGGTTTTTTGTTTTTGTTTTAGTAAGGACCAAAAGGACTAGTTAGCACATTCAAGGATAAAAGAGGTGTAACCGTGAAAGAATAAAGGTTTAGGGACCAATATTGTTAAAAAAAAGGTTTAAGGACCAATAAACCGAACAAGACGTAAGGACCGGATCAAATAAAATACTAGTTAAAGGATTTATTTGAACATTTGTTAACATTTAGGGATGTTTGCTGACATTATAGATAGCCCTCTGTCATAGCTATCGTAACCCTTCTCTCTGTGTTTGAGTTTTGTTTCCCGAACCGAAAAGAAGAGAGAGAACTCGAAGGAAACCAAAAAAAAAAAAAACCAACGAAAGCTCGCCATTCTCTCGAAGAAGCTAAACCCAAATCCGGACCTTTCTGAAACCAGTACGACGCCGTTGGTCGTTCTGCAAGTAAGCTCTCTTTTCATTCCCTTCTCTCCGTCGCTTGCTCGAGCTCCTATGTTGCTCTTACTCACGCTCTGCTATTAGGGTTTAGTGTTTGCAGACTTTTGATTAGGGTTTCATTTCTGTTAATTTATTTTTCCCTTTTTCTGATAGCGACTCAATGCTTAGACTGTTAGAACTCCAACGAGAAAGCTATTACTGTTAATCAAACAATTTCGAAATGACGTTTACTGGCGCCTGCCATTTAATGTGTTGCAGCTCTAGTGTTTCGACAAGAGATTTTCTCGGTTGAGTATGGGAGATAGTGAGCCAGTTGTTACTGAGACTTCTGCAGTTATGGATTACACGCTGGCTGCGGGTACTGGAGCAGATGCTGCTGCTGGGTATTCTGTTCCCATGGGTTCTAATGTAGGTGATGGAGTTACAGCACCTCAAGCTGCTGGCTACAATCTGTCTGTTAATGGAAATGCTGGCGCCCCTTCAGTCGAGAATGGAATTGCTGCAGATGCTGTGGATGGAGCTGCGGCTGCTGCTGCAACTGAGCAGCAGTTTGTGGATGGCTCTGGTAAGCTTTCTCCTGCCCACGTTTGACCTGCACGTATTATGGTTGACTTTGTGAGTTTTATCTCGTAGTTTGCACCTAGGCTGCTGAATCAATGATGATTGACTTGTGCTTTATGTTTCTATTCCATCTTAGTAAAAGGATAGTCGTTAGTGCACGCGCATTAGCCATGACTATTGCTGTAGATTCTCTTGTGCTGTTTTTTTCCTGTCATTGCTTTCACCTTTCTCAAAAATGCAAACGTAATTTAACATGTATGGCTGACACCTTGATATGTTTGTATACTTGATGATCTAATGAATTTTCAAAATATAAGTTTCGATATTTGATTTTTTAATTTTTTGTTAGTCTTCCCAGTTATTTCAAATACTTACCATATTGGTTTTAATTTCATCCTGATTTACATCACTTGTTCAGATTAGCTGCATCTTAAATGCATGTCTAACTAATTAAATGTCTTTAATTTGCTTCGCATTTTTGACTCATTGGAGAGGTGTTTACATGCCTTTTGTATCTCTGTGCTATTCCAGCGATGTCAGATGAAGAGGAGAGACTTTGGAGTATTGTCAAGGCCAATTCCTTAGATTTTGACTCATGGACTGCCTTGGTAGATGAGACAGAGAAAGTGGCAGGGGTATGAACTGTCAATAAATTGTGAACTGCTACTTATCAGCATATAAAGCTTTTACCGCGTTACTGGATGACCTATTTTTTCTTGAGGAGTGAACAGAGATTGAATTGTTTGAATTTCTTGAAAAGATAATGAATCCTTAGATCAGGGGTTGCATCTCACTTCAGGAACAAGTGAGCTGTTCTTAACTGACTGTTTTCCATCTCACAACAAGATACTGAGACTTGGGATTGGGATTGTAAAAACTTAATTTTGACATGAAGACATTTGTAAGATGCATCAAGCTTAGGCCTGTAAGCAAGATACTTGCATTGCATAATTATTTGTTTTTTTGCATGTATTTCTCTGCAGTCCAATTGTTATTGCTGGATAACTTACATTTACATTCACACATTGTGCAGGACAAGATACTCAAAATTCGTAAAGTTTATGATACTTTTCTGGCTGAGTTTCCTCTGTGTTATGGTTACTGGAAGAAGTATGCAGATCATGAGGCACGCCTTGGTGCCATGGACAAAGTTGTGGAGGTATACGAACGGGCTGTCCTGGGAGTGACATATTCAGTGGACATTTGGTTGCACTATTGCATATTTGCCATAAACACCTACGGAGATCCTGACACAATTAGAAGGTAATAGCTATGTTTATTTTTTTATTGTTGGTCCACGTCATAATCACAGTTGTCTGGTTTCCTATGCCACAAGGATCTGGTATTTTTGTTGCTCTCTAACATTTTCAGTATGCTTGCAACAGCGTTCCTTACATAAAGGCGGAGATGTGTTGGGAATGCCTTAGAAATTCATTTTCTATTGTGCAAACCCTTGATTTTGAGGAATAAAATAGCACGTTGAACATATTTTTAGGATGTGAAATTCTATTTTTTTTTGGCCTCGTTGTGTCCCCGTCTTTCCTTCCTCCTCTGAAGGGCTCCATCGTAGTAATATAGTTGTGTGTGAGTTATGGCTGTCTTTAACTTTGACACTGAAGTGCATCAATATGCAAATTGCTGCTGGGAAGATCTCGTCCAGTTAAAGGGCTAAGATGGCCTCATTCACTGCTCCATTTCAGACCTAGTATGATTTTTATCAGGAAGGTAAATGCAGCATTTGGAAGTGTCATGCTGTTAGAGTGAATTGTTCCTTCTCCTTCAACATTAGTGCCGGTGTCTCCCATTATCTGGATGTGTCTATATTGATGGGTTAATGTTTATATTTGTCTGAACAATGTTTTAATTTTTTTTGGGTATCAGGCTTTTTGAGCGAGGGTTAGCCTATGTTGGGACAGATTATTTGTCCTCCCCTCTATGGGACAAGTACATTGAATACGAAGAGATGCATGCAGAATGGGTCCGCGTTGCCGTGATTTATGGAAGAATATTGGAGATTCCTAACAAACGGTTGGATGATTATTTCAACAGGTAATAGTTTGGCATACACGCTTAGTTAGTGTTTATGATGTTGTGAATTGTCAATTTGTGCATCATTTTTTTATGAAACTCCTCGTGTTTCCGATTGATGCGTTTGAATATAATCAGTGCTTATTTGAGCAGATGCCCTCTTTGTCATCACGTGTTTCTTGGTCTTCATGTCATCTTTTCTGCAAAATATGTTTTTAGTACATCTAAGATATAAACTTCATTTCTCAAATGGGAGTTTTTTGTTCTACAGATTTTAACCTTACATGTAATTTTAGCATGTTGTTTCAACATCCACATAGGTAGCAATTTTTTGGTGTTTACTTTTAATCCTCAGCATTTCAACGAACCCTTAGTCTTGGGTAGAAAAAAATCATTTGAGGTCTCGGGTGTTGCAGATTTAGGAATTTTGCTGCAAGTCACTCTATTTCGGAATTAAGAACTGCTGAGGAAGCTGCTAGCACAGCAGCTGCTCCTTCTGAAGATGGCAATCAAGCAACTGAGGGAGAGGTTCAACCTGATGCTGAACAATCTTCAAAATCTGCAAGTGTTGGCTTAACAGAGGCAGAGGAGTTGGAGAAGTATCTCACCATTAGAGAAGAGATGTATAAGAAAGCTAAGGAGTTCGATTCTAAGATCTCTGATTTTGAAAATGCTATTAGGAGGCCCTACTTTCATGTGAGGCCTCTCAATGGTGCTGAGCTTGAGAATTGGCATAACTATCTCGATTTTATCGAAGGACAAGACGACTTAAACAAGGTATTTGGGTTTATTACCAGTTAGTCCTTGGCTAACTTTGTGGTTCGTAGTATTTAGTTGCCTTTGTTACACATTGACTTACAGTTAAGTAATATGTGCTGCATCATATGCTTTATTGGCTAAACCGTTGGATGAAGCAACTTTTTAAACGGGAATTTGAACTGAGACTAAAGCATGGGCCTTCGATTTGGTTTCTATAAGGCTAAGTACTTCAAACCCTCATTTGTCGGAGAACATTCTAGGTTCATGTATGTGCTGAAATTATATTGTTCTTAAGATTCATATGCTACACATGCAGGTATCTTCTTCTCTTCCTAACCATCTGTCTGTCAGGCAAGGAGGGTCCCTCCCTCATATTTGAGGGGCCTTTCTATTCCCCAATGGGGTACTTATGCATATCTCTTTTGTGCTTTGTATTTTCCCCTCTGTTAATAATTTATGATTTCAGGTTTATTTTCTAGTCTGTGATAATGTATTATCTTAAATCAGGTGGTCAAGCTATATGAAAGATGTCTTATTGCATGTGCCAATTACCCCGAGTACTGGATTCGTTATGTCTTGTCCATGGAAGCCTGTGGAAGTATGGATCTTGCAAGTAATGCCCTTACTCGTGCAACACAAGTGTTTGTCAAGGTATCATACTTGGTTTAACTTAATGCTAATTTTTAGTTGGGTGTCTAGATAATGAAGTTTGGATTTTGTTATCTCTTTAACTTTATGCTGCTGCATCGTATTATTGTTTGTTACTAATCGTGTTTGTCTAATACGTATATCATTGGCATCATGTTGTTTTACTTATCAATACTCAGTAGCGTGCTCAGAATTTGGGACCAAAATACGACATTGCGTCTTGAGGGAATAGCAACCATAAGATTCTTTACCAGTCTTTTGCTACGATATTCTGTTTGATTTGTCTTTTTTTTTGTAAAACAAACAGAGGCAGCCTGAGATTCACCTCTTTGCTGCACGATTTAGAGAGCAGAGTGGGGACATACCTGGTGCTCAAGCTGCATACCAACTTGTGCACTCTGAAATTGCACCTGGTCTTCTGGAAGCAATTGCTAACCATGCCAACATGGAACATAGACTGGTAAGATTGTGTTTAGTTTTTAGATTATCTCAAGGGTGATTTTGATTTCACTCGTTTTTACTTAGTTGTTTCTTTATTTTGAAGGGAAACCATGGAGATGCATTCTCCTTATTCGAGCAGGCCATAGCCATTGAAAAAGGAAAAGAGCATTCGCAAACGTTGTCAGCTTTGTATGCACAATATGCTCGATTTCTTTATCTGGTAAGTTTGATTTTACATGCACGTGATAATTTTTATTATTGGTCTCTCTATGTAGAATGAAGTGGGTAGGGAATGTTTTGGTTTTGCATTTTCTTTCAAATCAGAGTTATTGGCTGCTGTTTCAACATAGTTCTTTTCACCATAGAAGAGAGTTTCTTAACTTTACTTGTTATATGATTGTTTTGGGAGTAAGCTTGATGTGTGTGGGGTTCACAGTAATAATTAGATAATGCCAAGATCATAGTTCTTCTTTTCACCATTGCTAAGGCATATTCTACATGTAATAATCAGATAGGATTTATGAACTACTGAAATCAAAGTTTATATGAATCTACTTGAAGTGAAAGATCATAGTATCATAGTGTTTTGGATAGCAATCAAGCTGAACTTTACATGCGTTCAAGTGAATAGATCCCAGTATCATATAATGAATTTGCTAAAAGAATTCATCATTGCGTTTTGTTCCAGATGCGAACAGTTTTGATGTGCTCTGCCTGCAAATTATAGGCAATTACAGTTTTGGTGCTTATTAGCTATTACAAGACTAGATGATTTGTATCAACTGGCTTATACTTTAAATTATCTAGAACACACGCAAACAATCTTTCAAGTACATAAATAAAGGGAGAATCGGGACTCATTTTCTAGGCAGAGATAAACAATAAGTGTGAGAGATGAATCTATTTAGTTTTTTCCATCATCTATCGGCGTATATTGTTAGACGAATGGTAAAAGGAACAAAAACAAGTAGGTGGTAATATCCAAAACATGAACCATTGTAGTTGTTTGCTCTTTTGCTCCATATTCCCCTATAATTTTGATTGTCACCCAGCTACTTGAAATGCCTGTTGTGAAGGAGCAGACATTTTTTGTTCTTTTTACTGTCTTCGTGTGTTGATGAATATCCAAACATTTTTGTAGGTTTCTAAAAATACAGAAAAGGCTAATGAGGTTTTAGTTGAAGCAATTGAGAATGTCCAACTATCAAAATCACTTCTTGAGGTTTGTTCTTCTCCTCTCTATCTTGCATGGGTACAATGACACCCATTTCCTAGTGACTAAAGAATTGCAGTCTGTATTTCTCTAATACTTGCTTTATCTTTTACGTGCAGGCCCTTATCCATCTTGAGTCATTTTGGTCACTGCCAAAGAGAATTGATTACCTTGATTCATTGGTAGAAAAATTCATCATTCCTACCTCAGAGAGCGTCAATGCAGCACGTGCAACTGAGAGGGAAGAGTTATCTTGCATTTTCTTAGAGGTAGTTTTTTCCTTCTTTTATGCTGTTGACCCTTAAGGTAGGAAGACACATTATTTCTACTATGAATTTTGTTTTCATCAAATATTGGGGAGTTGGATTCAGCCTTGTTTCTAATAACCCTTTCCTGTGATTCTACAATTGTTTTTTCCTCTTTGGTGGTGCTAGCTTTTTTTATAAATTTTTTAATGGTAAATCTGGAATGTTCTGGTTTTCTTCACTTGCATGCTTTCTGTACAGAGTTCTATTTATTTTTTTGTATTACCATATACTTCTCTGGTTCAGCGTGGCATTATATGTAGCTACACGTCAGATGTAACTTAAACATGATTTTTTTAATGTGGCTATTCCTGGAAAATGATGTTCGGGTTGATTATTTTGGTATATTAACTACGCATGTTTGCATTTTAACCTCCAGTTTTTGGGCATGTTTGGAGACATAAAATCTATCAAGAGGGCTGCTGATCGGCATGCTAAGCTCTTCCTACCACACAGGAGCAAATCAGAATTAAAAAAGCGCCATGCTGAGGATTCTTTAGCTTCAGATAAGACAAAAGTAGTTAAACCTTACTCGGATGCTGCTTCACCTGCACAGTCTGTTATGGGTGCCTATGCAAATACACAAAATCAGTGGCCAGCTGGTTATGGCGTACAACCTCAGCCTCAAGCTTGGCCAACAGCTAATCAAGCACAATGGAATCCTAGCTATAGCCAACAAGTAGGTTATTTTCCTCAATGTTATCCTATGAAGCTTTTAGTGACATTCTCAGAAAAAATATTGCGTGCTTGTACTATGTTTCTACTGGTACTCATAACTATTTCTTTTGAGCATAGAAGAAAATTCTTCTTCACAATATTACACTCCTTCCTCTGAAAGTAATTTTTGAATATTCTTTGCAATAAGGCTGCCTATGGTGCATATGGCGGTTATACTACTACTCAAGTTCCCACGACAGTCGCTCCAAGTGCTGCTTATGGTGCATATCCTGCTGCAACATATCCTGCTCAGGTACGAAAAATTGCTGGTTAATGATCCAGCCGCAATTATTTATAGTTGCCTCCTTGTTGTCTATTATATTTTTCTTGTAAATGCATTGGTAAAGTTGTTACAGTAAAGTTGAAAACTACTTTCACTTCCTTCTCATCATACCACTTTGAGATTGATAGTATGGTGTTTCTGGTTTCAGCAAGCCTATCCGCAACAGAGTTACGTGCAACCAGCTGTTACCGCGGCAGTGGCTCCAGCTCAGCAGACAGCTGCTGCTCCGCAGCCTTATTACGGGACTTACTACTGAGCTGGCTGGACTTTTTTTGGACTGTATTCTACCCGTTTCTTTCCCTTCACGCCTCCTCTTTGGGTCTTCCTGTGATTTTAAGTCCCACTGAGCTGGCTGGACTTTTATTGGACTGTATTCTACCCGTTTCTTTCCCTTCACGCCTCCTCCTTGGGTCTTCCTGTGATTTTTGAGTTTCTGGGAACGTAATGCGGTGCAGTGCTCCGGCCTGAGTTGAAATGCAGAAGAGGAAGAGTGGTATGAGAGAACAGTAAGATGCAGAGCTTGATGAAGTAATTGTTCCTCTCATTTTTAGGTATTGTTGACAAAAAGTTGTAGCTCAGCTCGTAGTTCCGGGTCCGTTTTGCTGTTGGAAAAAAAAGAACGAGGTAATTAAACTAACAAAACTGGGCAGTGAGGAGCACAAATTTACTGTAATATAATCACTTTTTATTTTATTATGAACTTGATTTCATTATGCTTAGTCGATTTTTTTTTCAAGTTCTGAGTTTTCTAATCTTAGAAACTACTAGTTGAGTTTGTCATGAATGTTTTTTGTTTTTTGTTTTTTGTTTTAATTATAAAAGAAAAAACTTATCTTTTGAATAATTTATAAATTCTTCGTTCCTTCCATAAAAGGATTCCGTTTCCCTTTTGTTGACTCTGGTCACAATTGCAGTGGAAGAGAGATGAGAATAATCAACGATCCCTACCCACGCATGGCTGATTCATTTCCCTGTTTGGTATACCGCCAATTACAAAGCACAACAGTGCTCCTAGATTACTCATGCTAACTCACTGTTCCCTTATCACCAGATCTATCTACATCCAAAGCTTTAACCCTAGATTCATAAACCCCAAAAACCCGAAAGAAGGACATACCCATGATGATACAGACGGCTGTGATTAAAAAGAGACGTATCCTACACCATTGGATGCGGTCGTCCCTAGGGACATGTTTTTGACTTTTTTCCATCAACGAATCACAGTAAAACAATTTAACACCAAATACCTTTTTTTCTTTTTTCTTTTTTTTTAATTTTTTTTTTGAGTGCTTAAATATAAATTTATAATACGAAGCAGCGAAAGCAAGTCTCTGTTTATTCTCGGCTTGTCCATTACGAATCTCCATAGATCTAATCTCTCCTTCCTTCGCACCCCGTCCCTTGAATTCGTGTCTTCTCTTCTATCCCTCTCTTAAGCCTCCACAAAACCCTATCAACCCAGAATCACATCAAGCACCTGTTCTCTTCTTCTTCTTCTCCTTTTTTTTATAAAAAAAATCTGAAAGCTCTGTTAAACCCCATAACCCCTATTCGAGTCTGTTCTTTTTTTGTTGGCAAGGAAAACCCATTTCGTTTCTGGATCTTTCTTGACTTGGCGCTTTTGTGGTTAGTAAAAGCGGGCCGTTAAGCAGAGCAATGGCGAGTGCGTATCCTGGTGCTGTTAGTGCCTTCCAGGTGATTGTTCATGAGCATGATCTGATGAACTTGTGTTGAGCTTTAGGGGAATAAGAAGATGCTTAGAGTGTGTTTTCTTTGTTTTGGCTCTGTTTTGGACAGGTGGGCTCCTACTTCGCTGGACAGTACTATGAAGTGCTTCAGCAGCAACCTCATGTTGTTCATCAGTTCTTTGCAGATGAAAGCACCATGATTCATGTTGATGGGGACGAATCCACCTCAGCTTCTTCATTGCTGGTATTTCTTTTTAAGCTGAATTACTTTGCTTTACATGAACTGGACTCTGGTTGTAAATCTTTCATTTCTTATCGAAATGTAGTAAAAATCCACTTTTTGATTGCTCCTGTCTACGTCTGATTTGATTTGTCACCTGCTTTAGATGTGTGTGGATTTTACATTTTTTGCTTTTTGTGGTAAATACTTGGCGAGCTGGATTTTTACTTATTTTGCGGGTATTATATCTAGGATTCACCTTTTTCCATCGAGGAATACATTTTTGTGTCTTTGTGCACCTGGTAAATGATTGGAGCTCTATCGAGCTTAAAAGGAAGGTACAGCTCAATTTAGAGCCAGTGTCCTTTGCCATCATGCCTAGGAAGTCAATGCTGGAATTAATGTTAGACTAGCAAAATGATCCAAAGTACTTTTTTTCTACTCTTACAAAAAGGTAAGGTAATTGCTAATAATTTCTTGCCCTTGCAATTCTTTCAGGAAATCAGTAATCTTGCTGTTACCTCAATGTTTTCTTCCTTTGAGATTAAGACCATCAACTCCCTTGAGTCTTGGAACAGAGGTATTCTGGTCGTGGTGTCTGGTTCTGTTAAAACCAAAAAATTTGGTTTGAGGAGGAAATTTGTGGAGACATTTTTCTTGGCTCCTCAGGAGAAGGGTTATTTTGTTCTTAATGATATCTTTCAGTTATTAGATGAAGAGAATGTTTACCAACAGCATCCAACTGCCATTCCATCAGAAAACATGTACGGGCAACATCATACAACTTCCTTGCCATCTGAAGACACTCTTGAAACTCAACTAAATGCTCCTACTTCGCATGTGGAGCCACCAGGTAATGGGAGGAGGATGCTTGCTTTTCTATGAATCAAGTAACTATGCTTTAGCTTGAATATAATTCACATGTTTTGACAATTTGTTATTTTGCAAACCTTCTAGCAACTTATAACCCCAGATGATGTGTTAATGATTGAGCATGTCTGGTGACAAACTGAAATAGCAAAGGGAAGACTGGGATGGGTTTGGTTGTGTGATTATATTGTGCTTATAAACTCTTTACTCTATACTTTTATTGGTCACTGGAAGTCATTGCATGTATCAATTTGACATTTTTCTTTTCTGTTCAGTTACAAAATTGTTTGATGACAATGTATAGCCTTACATTTTTGCTATAATCTGTGGTTGAACAGTTTCTGACTACATTTTGGAGGAAGAGGCAAGGGAATATGTAAGCTCTCTCCATATAGAAGATCCAGTAGACAAGTATAGTCTCCCAGATCAACAGCAGCAACAAGACTTTGAGGATGAAACTGTGGTAGAAGAAACACCTGTGGAGGAAACAACTCAATTCCAAGGTGGTGTAAATGCTGTGCCTGATGCTCCGGCTTTTGATCTGGAAGAACCTGCGGAAGAGCCTATGAGGAAAACTTATGCTTCTATAGTATGCACTTATTCTGATGCTTTCTTGCATATGTTTGTGCCTGTTGTGTTTCATCTACCTGCTTGTCAGTAATTATAGGAGTGGATTGAGTCATGCCAACAAGACTTTCTTAAACGATTAAGATACCAGTTAGTTCTATAGTTGAGTAAGCGAAAAGCTAGAAAAACGTGCTAAAATGGAAAATATTTGTTGCCTTCTTCATGCCAACGGTATGCATATGTGATGGTTATATGCATGTTATTTCTGTAAATATTAAATCAACTTGAACATGGACGGAATCATTCATATAGTTTTTATCCAAGATAAAGGAGTGGATTGAGTCACGAGTTGCTGCCATGAAGTAGCTCAGGATGAGGACATCCGTGAACAGATTTTATTTATTTATTTATTTTTTAAATTTCCTATTGCCTTTTAGTCACTTGAAGTTAGTTCGGTAGGGACTCGGGGACTAATTCTTGGTGTTTTTTTTGAAATGATCGAAACATGAAAGCTACGAGTTGCTAAGGGGCCAGTCTCATCACCAGTTCCTACTCAGCCATCTAACAAGAGTGCTACAACTACGTCAGAGTGGGATCCTATACCTCCTCCCCCTACGCAGCAACCTGAATTTGGGTTGTCTTTTTCATCAGAATCTGGGTTTGAGGCTGCTGAGGAAGGCTATGGACTAGATGATGGTCAGTTTCTTTATTTTACTTTGAAGATGTGTTGCTCAGTACATGATGTGAGATTTTATAGTGAGATTTTTTTTGGGGTTATGGTGAAGTTTATGACTGATATGATTGTACATATGATTGTTTATATTTTGCATAAACAATGCATTGCCAACTATGGTCCTGTTCAATTGTTCTTGTCGTGGGGCTGCATTGGGTGGTATGACTACCATTGTTTTCAATGATTCTTCTCATGTCATGTCAAGTTTCTTCACCCCCGCTGAATCACCTTTTTATTTTTCTTTTGTGAACTCTCTTACTGTGCTTTTGAACTGGAGTAGAGGTGGATCCGCCACAATTACTGTTAAATATTCAGCTTAGCCAAGTATCATCTTAATCATTGATGTGCTACATATGCAGGTGAACCAAAATCTGTTTATGTAAGAAACTTACCATCTGATGTTACTGCTGCTGAAATTGAAGAAGAGTTTCAAAACTTTGGCAGAATCAAGTCTGATGGTGTGTTTGTTAGGAATCGGAAGGTGAATATATTCAGTTATTTGTTATCCTCCTTGTGTACCTTGTTGGCAATGCAATGAGCTGATGTAGAAACTTGTCCAGCAGGATGTCTTTGGTGTTTGCTATGCTTTTGTTGAATTTGAAGATCTTGTCAGTGTGCAGAATGCAATCAAGGTATGGATTCTATGCTTTTGTCAAATATTAGTATGCTATGAAATTCTGTGGTTGGTGAATAGAACTGGTATTTTCGTCACCTAATTAATATCCATATTCATTTATTTGATAGAAGTTATCTTCATAGTTGAAAATCTTTTCCAGATTTCTGAAAAAGCAGAACAATTTTAACAGTGTTATCCTCTATGAATCTGACCTATTTCCCTCTTTCTATAGGCATCTCCAATCCAGCTGGCTGGGAGGCAAGTCTACATTGAGGAGCGAAGACCAAACACTAGCGCTGCATCTCGAGGTGGAAGTATGTCATAAATATTTCCTTATCTATTACTATTTCGTGATAGTGAAGTTACTGATGCCTTTTACGTTTTTAAGCGAAATTTTCTGATTTTCCTATGAATGAAGTTGCTTAATTTGTATTAGTTAGGAGGAGCTTCAAGTACAACAATTTGCTGATTTTTATCCTAAAAAAAGGAACTTATAAGTTATAATTGCGTGAGAGTATTTATTTGATTGCTTATATGGGTGACACATTTTGTGACTCGATAATTTTTCTACCATTTGGACTTATAGGTAGGTAAGCATAGGTTCTGTGCATCATCAAGCTGTAGGCCAGCCATTTTAGTTTTCCATGTGCCAACCATAGGAAAGTGCACATGCTTAGACAGTTAGACCTGTTGATGTGTGTTTTATGTGGTACACACTGCACAAGTATATTGTAGAACTAGGTAGAGCCATCTGCTGGAGGTGAAAGCTAAAATGTTCCTTCCCCTTGGTTATGAGGAATGAATTGTGGGGAGTACAACGAGCTATCAATCTCCCTAAAGCATTATATATACACTTGCTAATTAATATCCCTCGGTATACATGTGAATCTTCCTCCACTGGCTTGTTTCTTCCCTTAACATTCTGGAGTGGCTGGTCTTGAATTGGGAAAAAAGATAGTGTGGCGTGAGTCATTGAAATATGGATTGAACCAGATAGAAATGATGGCAGCATTTCCCTCCTAGGTTGTTGCCTTTGTAAGTTGTGGTAGTAGGTGGGATTGTTGCAGTTCAAAATACCTGTGGTATTAAAAAATGAGATGCTGCAGTTTTGGATGGGATGTGTATTTTTGTTCCATGAATTTTGGACCCTGGTTTGCTATTATTTTGAGGAATATTGTGGTTGTTTGACTACATGCTAGTAGTGTTTTAAATCATGCATCCTTGTCAAATAGCGTGGAATGTATTATCTTTTGGTCTAATTATATTTAATTGAACTACTCTGACCAGGAGGAAGGGGACGTGGGAGAAGCATTTACCCAACAGATGCACCAAGGGGGCGCTTTGGTGCACGGGGTTCAGGCAGGGGAAGCAACCAAGATGGTGGTGACTACAACAGATCTAGAGGCAATGGTTTCTACCAGCGTGGTTCGCGATAGGATCGGATGGATGCTTTGGTGGGCCATAAAGGTGAACAAGGATATGCTCGTGACCCAAACATAGATTTTCTATCTAAAGGTCCATTAGCGATGTGAGCTTACTGATTCCTGAATGGGCATTTTCTTTGGTTTTTGAGGAAAATGTGTGTACTTTTTGATGTGTGCCATTTTACTTGGTTGTTAGAGACATGTTCTTTTTATTCCGTTATGATGGTGGTATAGGTGCACTTGAAATCCCCTTGAATGCCTTTTATCTTCAGTTCATGTGGGAAATTTTGAGGAGTATGCCAATGTGATGTGCTGGTTTTACTATACAGTTTTTTCGTGTAATGAAAAAAACTCCTAGTGTCTCGAATGTGGATGTTCATAACTTTGTCTTTCAACCGTAAAGATCTATCTTTCCATGTTTATATTCCAGTTTCTTTTCAGATCTTTCCCTTTTCATATACATGGTTCTTGTAATCCTGTTTTATCTTGCTTAACAGTTGTTTTGGAAATATAGTTTGATCAAACTTGGTTTGTGCTACTAACATTAGTGGTGGGTTGAGTGGTGAAGAATTATACACTATTAATTTAGGCTTCACATTTGAGTCTAGCGAATGGAGAAAAATCATGTTGAGGGAGTCACGAATGAGACCTCGAGATAGAAGAAAAAGACTTGGTAGTTGGGGTGCAAAATCAAACGGTCTATTAAATTTAGAGGGGGAAAAAAACCAACCTACTTTGTTTGCTTGTAACACCATGCCAGTCATGGAATTATCAATAAATATGAAAACACATGAATGTTCCTAATGTCTATTTACTTAATACTCTAAACCTAATCACCAAATTCATCACATTTTAAGCACTTGCTGAAGCCATGGCTCCTTCTTGGAAATGTGGGGAAACATGGCTTGGGATATGAGACTCATCCTCATCTTCCTCTATCTCCCATAAGAAACCAGCATATGATGCATTAACATGGCTGCAAAAGAATGAAAAAAGATCGAAACTTTAGAACTCCATCAATCTGAAATTATTATATTCTCTGAAATTGTAGAACATAAAAGTTCTGGAATTTGAAGAACAACAGATATTACCTATCTTCTGGAGAAGCTTGAACTGCTCTTTCAAAGTATCTTAAAGCTCTGTCTTTGTCGTGGTGTAGCTCCCACACCAACTTTGCATACTGTGACAGCACTTCACCATCTTTAGGGTCTGCTAAGATTGCTCTAGAGTAGTACTCCTCTGCCCCATCAAAATCTTGTTTTTTCTGCAAAATGTTTGTATATTCTCAACAACTTAAGATCAACAAATTTAACCAAACACCAGACAACAAGTACAATTCCCACTTTAGATTTTCCTAATAACAAGTGTTTGAATTTCTATTTGATTCCTCTGTTTTGAAAGAAATCATGTAGATGCAACTCTGTTTCTGATCATTAAATTTAGATGGGTCATGGACACAAACAAGTTAGTAAAGAGATGGATTTCTCACCTGATACAAAAACTGAGCATAGTTCCTCAAGAACAAAGGGTTCCCAGGATTTTCCTGCAACATTTTCTTATAGTACTCCTCTGTTCCATGAATGTCTCCATCTCCAGCTGCCCAATTAAAACCACCACCACTGCCACCTTCGGCGCCGCCGCTCCTACCATTACCATTAGAACCAAAATCAATCCCAAGCCCTCTTGCAAGAAACATCCCTTCTTCTTCTGTAATCTCTCCCTCCTCACGAAAACCAGCATTCCAATTTCTCTCCACAACTCTCACTTCCTCACTCAAAACCCTACTCTCAATCTTGTTACTAAACACAAAGTCTTCATTCTCTTCCTCTTCATCTTCTACATCACTTTCTTCATCCTCATCCTCATCATCACTTTCATAACGAGAACCTCTCGGATTCGATATAGAAAAAGACGGTATAGTTTCCAGCATCAAACACTTTGGTCTAAATTTCTTGGGTTGGCTTGAATTACTCTGTAGTAAAAACTCATCAGTGCTGATGCTATTATTGCAAGAAGCATAGGTTACCAGTCCTTGCAAATTCCCATCAGATTGAGCGCGGCGAAACCCTTTGGATGAATGGTCAGAGAAATAAGCAATGGAGGGAGAGATCGGAGAGGAATTGCAGGAAATTGGTTGATGATGGTGATTATGATTATGGTAAGGAGTTAGCTTGTTTAAGGTCTGGTGGTGATGGTTGTTGCTAATGTTGGGACTTTCTGATGACAAAGATGAGAGGAGAGATCCAAGAACTGGGGTTGAAGAGCTTCTTAGCATCATACTTTAGTATGTAACAAATAATTTGTCTGCAGAATAGAATCCTGTCAGGAAAAAAAAAACAAGCCAGGAAATGGTAAAGAACTGCATAAACAGGAACTGAATAATGTAAAGAGGAATACCCTTTTAAGGTTGAGACTGAATTGTGCAGGATGTAGATGGCAGAGATGAAGAAAAAATGGAGAAGGAAGAGAGAACAAATTCTAGAAAAGGAAGATTCTCTCTTTCTTGGGTAGTAACAAGCACATGCCTTTTATAATAGAACAAGAATTGTTGGAATTTTGGAAGTTGATTTTTCAGTCTATAGGGAAAAGAAGGAAAGAAAAGCTATGGTGGAGAGCAGTTTGGAAGTAAGCAGGTTGAAGTAGAAAAAAAAATCTTGTTTTCTAGTTTGTGATGGGAGTTGTTGACACCTCAGACACCCTGGAAATCGGGTTTTTTCTTGCAACTTGCAAATGTAATGTGCTCGTCAATAGTTGTCCGCTGATGGTAAAATACGAATATGATTTAAATTTGTGTCTCTATCATATGCGATATACTAATATAGTATAATTTCAAATTCTTTCATTATAAGAAGTGACACTGAGTTTTAAGTTTATCTGTGATCAATCACTAATTTTAATGTTTCGTTTTAAGAAATACTAGTGAATTATAAATTCATCTGTGATTGATCACGTGTATCAATAGGCTGTATTTCCTGAAAAAGTACATATTGATGTACAGGTAGAGAGAGAGGCACGGGGCATGGGAAATGTGACTAATTCATTTCCACTCGTGTTTGTTTGGTGGTGTAGTTTCAACTTTCCAGCTTAGTCTGATTTGGTGTGGTTTTCTGCCCGTACAAGTGGCATATTCCGATTGCTCATTGTGTAAAAGCCAAAGTGATGCAGCTTATAGAAAAAAAATATTACTAATTTAAGAAATTGACAAAAATCATTCATTTTTATTTTTTCATAGAATTAGAACTGATCATGTAATCGGTGTTAATATACTACTCCTATATTAAATAGTCAGTTTTTAAGTAAATTTGATTATAACTTATAATACTATAACGAATTGATTTGAAGTTTTTACCTTTCAAAAGAATTTCTAATCATTGGATCATTACATCAATAAATTGAATTAAAAAAAGTTACCCGTTCACTTCTTTTTCATCCGATGTATAAACAAAAGATTCGTCCCATTCATTTTTTAAAACAAAAATATAGAACATGGAAGACACTAATCCGGATAATAAAATAAGTAGGAAACAAAAACACCCTGAAATTATTTTAAAGAAATCCTTATCCAACATCATCGTACAATTGCAGAGTTGCAGCGAAGAAAGGGCATTTTTTTGTAATCATATTTCTTTCTTTTTTTCATTTTAACAAAATGTAATGTGCTGTGTGATTCTTATTGCAAAGCTGAGGAGGAGGCTGTCCATTACCAAATAAAGAAGAAAGGTACCAGACGACCCCACAAATCGACGGTCGTGATGACAATCTCAAAAAGAAATCAGAAATTGGAGGAATTCCCACAAAACCAATCATTCAACTTTCCGCCAGAAAAAAGAAAAAAAATCTCATTCTCATTCTTCGCCACGCTTGAACAGAACCAGCGGGAGCGAGACAGATGTTTTGGTGCAAGTGTTTCCACTGGAGCAGCATTGCCAATTTCCAGCCTTTCGAACCAGATACTTTCTCCCTCCCGGCTCCCCTTCCAAATTGGCCTCCTGGTATCTCTCCCCCCTTCTTCCTTTTCTCTTATTGATGATATCATGCTCAATTCTTATTGCTTTTTCCTTGATGGGCAATGGATGTTTGTGGGTTTTTCGATTGTGTTAGTTTTCTGCCTGTAGATATGTTAATGGGTTCCAGAAGGTTTTTTGTTTCTCTGTCTCCTTGTTTGTTTGTTAAAGCTAGTTACTTCCGTTTGTTTGTTTCTGCTATTTACATTAGTAATTGAATTTGTTGGTAAGAATTTTGTTTGCTGTGTAACCGAAAAGATGCTTCCTTTATGGTTAATTTGTTTGATCACTCTCCTTCTCCCTTTCGTTGTAGCAGTTGATTCAGCTGATTTTACTTCTAATTAGGATTGGCATGCTATTTTATGCGTATCTGGTGGGAATCACTCGCATATGGAAGATTAGTTTTGCTTCATACTTTAGGAATGCAAGTAGGTTCAAGTTTCAAACTTTGCTTCATAAACTCATTGGTGCTTTGATATATAGTTTCTCTGTGATGAATAGTGGTGGTTTTGTAGTCTTTATCATTATCTTCACTCTAATTCGCTTTATTGCCGTTTCTTTTGATTTTATCTGTGTCAAAGATTGGATTTTTCTTCTGAGAAATTCCAAAACACTCTGAACTACTTTATACAACTAAAGTGTTCTCCTTGTCTTCTTGCATATTACTTCAGAATTCAGATAACATGAAATCTTCAGTTGTTCTTTTGGATGCACAGGAGTTGCTTTTGTTTTGTCCTTGTGCATGGTTGTATAACTGATCTGCTTGGCTTTTTGGTACCTTTGGATACATGCTGGATTGCAGGACAGGTAGTTCTTAAGAACATCTGCGCATTTGCTTTCCCCTATTTTTTCCCCTGTAAAGTGGATTTAGTTGTCTTTTGTTCTCTGCTTCTACTTTTAACAATGCACTTGCAAGAAAGTATCTTCCTTTCTCTTTCCGTATCACAGTGTCAAGAAATCTTCTATGGTGACACCTTTCATGTTATCCCTGCCTTAATAAAAAATTCTTGACAAAGTATGATAGTGTGTTTCTAAACCCCAGGCATCCACTAATTCTCTTCTCTTAGTTTCTCTTGGCACCATCCTCAAATTGGTATTGTGCTTGCATCTCCTGCGTTTGTTAATATTGTGGATTTGATTGAGTTATTGAGTTGTAGAGATATCTAGTTGTTTTAGATGCTTTAAATATAAACTTGTTTATTCCTGTTATTTATTTGTTTATTGAACTTGCTTATCATCAGAAATTATAATTTTGTTCTCTTTATTTTTAGGACAGGGATTTGCTTCAGGGAGAATAAATTTAGGGTTAATTGAAGTCCTTAAGATCTCCAGATTTGAGTACATTTGGGGCTGCAATCTTTCCCAGGATGAGAAAAAAGGTGTTTCCTACTATAAACCTGTGGGAATTCCGGATGGATTCTTTACCCTCGGTCACTATTGCCAATCTAACGATAAGCCCTTACGAGGTTTTGTCCTTGCGGCTAAGGATGTTTCCTCTGAGCAAGAATCTGCTGATATTGGTTGCCATGTTAACTCACCAGCTCTTGAAAAGCCTATTGATTATTCATTAGTTTGGTGTTCAGGTGACAGAAGTCAGGATGGTTATGAAGGGGCTGGTTTCTTCTGGAGTCCTCAGCCTCCTGAGGGTTATAAAGCCATGGGTTTTTTAGTCACCAGCAATCCAGGAAAACCAGATTTGGATGAAGTCAGATGTGTCAGAGCAGACCTGACAGATGAGTGCCAAGCCTACCGCATAATACTTGATGCCTATTCTAAATTTTCAAATTATCCTTTCCAAGTTTGGAGTACAAGACCTAGTCATCGAGGAATTATGGGAAGAGGGGTATCTGTTGGCACTTTTTTCTGCTCTAGTTGCCGGGAATCTGACAAGGAACAGAGTATCGGATGCTTGAAGAATTTGGATCCTAAACTACGTGCAATGCCAAACCTTGAGCAGCTCCATGCGCTAATCCACCACTATGGACCCATAGTCTTCTTTCATCCTCATGAGGTGTACTTGCCATCTTCTGTTTCATGGTTTTTCGAAAATGGAGCACTCTTGTACACAGCTGAAAATTCAACTAGTGAACCCATCGATGCTACTGGCGATAATTTGCCAGCTGGTGGATCAAATGATGGAGCATTTTGGATAGACTTGCCTGGTGATGAACGGCGAAACACTGTCATTCGTGGAAACTTGGAAAGTGCAAAACTTTACGTTCATGTGAAACCTGCTCTTGGCGGAACTTTCACTGATCTTGCAATGTGGGTTTTCTGTCCCTTCAATGGACCAGCCACACTTAAGCTTGGACCTCTAAGTATAGGCCTCGGCAAGATTGGGGAGCATGTAGGTGACTGGGAGCATTTCACTCTCCGTGTATGCAATTTTTCTGGAGAATTGTGGAGTATATACTTCTCTCAACACAGTGGCGGAAAATGGGTCGAGGCCTATGATTTGGAGTACATAGATGGAAACAAAGCTATAGTTTATTCATCGAAAAGTGGACATGCCAGCTACCCTCATCCCGGTACATACCTCCAGGGTTCTTCAAAACTTGGGATAGGAATAATGAATGATGCAGCCTGGAGTGACTTTTACATAGATTCAAGCACCAGTTATGAAATTATTGCAGCAGAGTATCTAGAAGGTAACGATTTGATTGAGCCTTGTTGGCTGCAGTTTATGAGAGAATGGGGTCCAAGAATTGTGTACAATTCAAGATCCAAGCTTGATAAGATAATTCAGTTTTTGCCCGTAACTCTAAGACGTCCGGTGGAGAGCATATTCAGTAAGTTTCCCGTGGAGCTGTCTGGAGAGGAAGGTCCTACAGGGCCTAAGGAAAAGAACAATTGGGTGGGAGACGAAAGAGGCTAGTCGTATCGTAGATGGCACTTGTTCGTGTTGTGTTTGTACCCTACATATCTCATTATTGTATAGATATCTTTCTGTAGTTAATTCTAGTAGGAATACGGGACTTCAACAGTGAGATGGAGTGCTGGAGAATGGAGAGCAGCTCTCTGCATATTGTTTGTTTAGAATGCGATAATATTTATAGTGCAATCATATACTTGTATTTAGTTTGAGCAATTGTTAATCATTGAGCTTTTTTTATTAGCGTGCGAGCATAGAGTTAGTATAGGAATAGTATTCTGTCAAATTAGGGTAATACCTGAGACTGTATACATAAAACAGGCGTTTAGTATGAGACGTGGAAGTTCCCAAGAACATGGAAGAACTCTGTCTGGTTGTTTGCAGAGTAGTCTAGAAATTATTGCTCTGCTGCTTCCATGGAATTGCCGTCCAACCTCAGCTCACCGGCTCCTTTGTTGTTCCTTAGAATAACCAAGCCCAGCTGCACCTTTGCTTAGAACAGAAAGAGGCATCACAATTAACACTGACAAAACCCACGGGAGGAGGTTTCCTCTTAGATAACAAAGGAATAACAATCAAACAGACTCTCCTTCCGCTTTTATATATATATGAATATGATCTTCTTCTTCTTCTTTTATTGGGCCGAACTTGCTTGTTGTAAATTCTTATTTTTAAAATGGGCTTAATTGCATATGTACCCTCATATTTTAATGGAATTAGATTTCTAGGTGTCTTAAAACAAACGGATATTACTCAAATCGAAGGGGGCGTTAAATCAATTTACAGGATTGCCACAACCGAAAAGAAGAGCGACTTTGACATGGCGGCGCTGCAATACTGAAAAGCTTGAGAATCCGAACCGCGGAACCACTTATTGGACCCATAACACAGGGAGATGTTGACGAGAAGGTTAACGTCCTTCTTCAGAAGCTCCCCAACCTCAAAAATTTCCAGGTAATGTTCTTCTTTAGCTGCGACCCTTTTGATTCTACGCCCAGAATTTGATCTGCTGATGCCATTTCTGTTTGAGTAGTTGGGACAAGGAATGCCTTGTTGGTTTTTTCCTTTAAATGTTGATTTGAGTTTGTTTGATTGCTGGGCAAGAGAAAGATCATGTATTGAGTGCAAATGTTGATCCATCTGTTTGTTTGATAATGCTAGTTGAACTTGATGATGTGATGCTGATAAATTGTTTTTCACAGTAGTACAAAGGATGGTAATGAAGGGAAGAAAGGTTCGTTTGGTCGCAAGGCCGTTTCATTTATGCTGCTTACTGTCACCGGCGGTGTTGCATTAAGTGCGCTCGATGACCTAGCTATATATCGTGGCTGTAGCTGGTATGCTCCATTTGATATGAATGATTTTTGTAGCGGCTCTGTTGATACTGCTCTTTCATCAGTGGATGGCTCTTCAAATCCATTGTTTTAAGCCTTTTAGAGTAAATTTCCTTGAAAAATGTTTGAAAGTAAGAATTAACCAACAGGGAGAGTTTACTATCAATGACCCCATTATATCCATTTTTCTTCTTGCCAAAATTATTGAGACATCAGTGTGGGGTGTGAGAGATTTTCAGCCAGAAATTTAATGCACCCTTAGGTTAAAGTAGCTGAACATCCATCTTTCTTCATGAAAATTGGTCAATTCTTTTCTTCATCTTTTCTTTCTCTTGGCTGAATATATCTGTGTTTGCAACCAAACGTTTTGCAACAATGGATTAAGGCATTCTTGGCCTGAAAATATTGTGAATCTTTGGCTGGTGACAAGCTGTTATAATTAGGGAATAGGCTAGTTCTCTGTTATTATGCTTGGTTTTAAGTGACTGCAATGGTAAACTTTTGAGTGGCATCGAATTGGTTTACGTCTAAGAGCAACCTTTCGTACAAAAGCACTTTAGGATTGGTCTGTACGAAAGGTTGTGCATTGATTTTTAAGTGACTGTAATGGTAAACTTTTGAGTGCCATCATGATTTCCTTATTGTGCATGGAGACTCCAAGTCATGTCAGTCCTTGATTGAACTAGTTATTCGATTAACCTAGAGGTACTGTAGGTTATCACAGATTGAATCTCTTATCGCAATCTTAGTCTTGAAGGAGCACTTGCTACCAATATCATTGGATTTGAGTGTTCTGGGATGTTAGAGTGATGCTTGTGTCTGCTATGGGAAAAAGCTTTGAATTGGTCTACTTGCCTTATGTTCCAGACGTTTACCATTTTGTCTGCATCTTTCAGCAAAGCTATGGAGAAAGCCAGCAAGAATCAGGCAATAAAGGATGCTATTGGGGAACCGATTGTGAAAGGTCCATGGTACAATGCATCTCTTGCTGTAGCTCACCAGAGGCATTCTGTGTCTTGCACATTTCCAGTGTCTGGACCACGTGGCAATGGAGTCTTCCAATTGAAGGCAGTTCGTAATGGAGGTTAGTGTTTGTTTTTCTTCTATTTTAGTCTTGTTAGATTCTACATTTCCTTTCTTCTTTATGGTCTTCATACGATTATCATGCCCAGAGTTTAATAGTAGTACCTATCGTCATTCTGAAATCGTTTCTTCCTTCAGTTCAATACTTATTATTGTCTATCAACCACATACTCCCTGGCTCAAACCTCCATGGGAGCCATTGCCAAGTGACGTATAAGCCATAACTGTCGCTAATTTCTATCAAGTTAAAAAAAGAAAGAAAGAAAAGTCTTCCAACTGTCTTTCTTTAACTTTGGAATTTTCGGCTGTTGTTTCTTGTGTTTAGTAGCTTCATCCTCATTCTTTTCCCTGACAGATGACAGCTGGTTATCATTCTTCCTTTCTCGAGAGTGGGATATCTTACTAATGGAAGCCCTAGTTTACGTTCCTACTAATGAGGAGAAGCAGCAAACCATGCGCATTACTGTTTCAGATAACTCAACAGCTCCAGATTGTACGGCATGTACCAAGTGCCCCCAGCAGGAATCTGAGAAGCCAGAAACCAAATGATACCTCTCCCATATACCGTGAAGTTAGCTGGAATATTTTCAAATCTTCATCTTCTATTTCACACAAGTTCTTCCAAATGGAACAATTAACTAAGATGTGTCTGATATGTTTATCTAATAAAATTCTCCAAATTTTTTGAAGACCTTGTGCTTGGTTTTTCCCCTGTTCTTCTTGGCGTAAAATGTGGTGCCGTGCATTCGATTGGGACCCAAATCATTTTCTTTGAGTTGTAGACATGTACTAGTTATATTTATATAGTTGAAGCACTAGTTATGGACAGATTGATCTTAGCTTGAATTGTGAAAATGCAGCATGCTATTGTGACACTATGAAGTTGTTACTTTATCTATTCTTCCACCAAATAAACTACTCTCATACTTTTGCACGAGTAGTCGATATGTTTTATTCAGGTAAGGGTACGACTAATTGAATCGTCTAATAACAAAAATAGGGTGATTTCCCGTTTCTCTATTACCTTTTTTTTTTTTTGAATTTTCAAGTTTCAACTTACAAAATATTTTTGTAGTCTTTTACAGAAAATTAGAACAGTGGAAATGAAAGCACACGTGTAATGGTTAGTTGAATGAAAAACTACTGGGATGCTGCTGCATAGGGTGGTGACCACAACTATAGCAGAGGAATTTAAGGTGATCCATCACGACATGAGCGCTTGGCACGAATACGATCGATACAAGAAAAATAAAATGAATGTAGAAGATTGAATTGAACTGGCATCATTCAATGCTTTTGAGTTGATTGAGATGAAAACAGCACTACCCATTGCTCTTGCCTCGACAAGAACTGGACCATTTTTCTATTTTTGTCGTACGTTAGAAAAGTTTTATTGAAAAAATACTACATGCATGGTTGGACCATATTTCAAATTGGGAGCAATTAATCCTGCCCATGCATTGACCAGGCCGGCCAGTTCGTGTTATCCTCCCCTCACACCTCTTGTCTGCTGCATGACGGGCGTAAAATTTAGACTTGAAAATCGCAGCCCAGGAAAGAATTCTCATCTCTATGAAGGGTGACGTGTCGGCGAGGCGTGGAAACTTATAATGATTCCCACGTATCCAGTTCTTATTCTTCGTTAATAAATTAATTAAAAAATAAAAGATGTAATCTTTTCTATTCCCTTTAGACCACGCAATTCATTTTAATTACGAAAAAGGGACACGAACCTTTAGTCTCTGTCCCCTCGGCCCACGACAGGCCATCCATGTCCTGGAAATTTTTAAAAACCGCGTCATTTCTTCTTCTTTCTTTTTTCTTTCTTACCACTAATTATGATGGTGGGCTCCAACGTGGCCTCATACCTACGTGTCGAGCCTTGTGATGTTTGGTCCCCTCCGTTGTCGGGTTGTCGTTTGGAGCTGAGAGCTCGGCCTAAAATTAGATTCCTTCTCCGTCGCCAGAACTTACGTCCTGCTCTGTTCTCGTTGCTTTTCTACGGCAAGTTAGCATACGGTATTGGTTTAGTGGTAAAACAGATTAGTTGAATGCTTTAAGCTAATGGAGTGCATTTAACCCCTCAAAATCAATCCTACCTAATCCGTAACCCATAAAGACCAAGCTCACTGATTCGTGCTTCAGTTTATCTCTAATAACTTAGATATAAAATTTAGGTTAAAGTTGACTCGTTTAACCCGTAAAGACTCCTAATGTAATTAATGAGCATGATTATTAAAAGCTTATTAAATATTATTTTTTTCGTATTTTATTAGATGTCGTTTTTTTAATTTTCATAATAACAAAAACAATTGCTAGATTATAATTATTATATAATTATTGATTATTAATCAATCATTTTTAATTTTTTTCTAAAAAGTAGTTAATTTAAAATTATTTACGATTAATTCTGTCACTAACTATAAAAAATAATTTTAAAAATTAAAATACGACAACTAAATAGCTAAATCTATTTTTTTGAAAAACAACTAATAAATTTTGGAGGGAATAATAACATAATTCTTGCTTCTAAAGTATGAAATTAAGTCAGCTAAGTCCAAACTCATAAAACCACCTGAAGACTTTGAATACTAGTAGTAATTTCTTTCTTTAATTTTGTTTAATTTAAACAGAAGAAGATCATAACGTGAAAATCAAGCATCTTAAAGATATGATGCCAGTCTTGCCGGAGCTCAAAATACACATGTATGCATTATTATAAGGCAGATAAGTGTAAAAAATCAGACAAGACAATCAACATTGGCTTCAAAGTAATGCTTTTTCTCGCTTTCCAAATAAGATCGCCATGCGTTTGTTTTATGAGTTGCTTAAAATAATAACCAGTGGTTGTTCTTGTCTAGCCCTGTTTTGGTGTTGTCTGGCCAAAACGGAAAGGAAAGGGGAAAAAGAGAGCGAATGACTTGGTAACTTCTCTAGAATCATAATATCATTATCAATTTTGATGGAGTGATGAGTAATTTATCTATTGTTAATTAAGATTTTAAATTTAAATTTTAAAAATAAAATAAATTATATTAAAAAAGTCGTTCTAAAAACTTAATAATAGTCGAATAAAATTAATATTATTTAAAAGTCCAACCGAAAAGAAAAAGAAAAAGAAAAAGAGGAGACCTATCACCGTATTAATCATTCATGGAAAATATAAAAGCAAGAGGTAAACACACCTCAATCAAGAGGCAAAAAGAATAGCTACACTTGTGTACCAAATTAAGAAATTTCTTTGATTTCTTGGTAGTAAAGACCGCATAAAACCAGACAGGTGGGTCCATTCCCCACCCATCAATCCCTTTCCATCTCTTCCCCTCCAAACCAATCCACCAAACCTCACCTCTCATTTACTACTCCTCTTCCCTTCACTACCCACCAAGACAAAATCACCAATTTCATAGTACGAAAGTTTCGATCTCTCTCTGCTCTTAAATCACAGCCTAACTTTCAAAATAACTCTCTTTCTTTGCTTGGGTCGTGTTATTACCAACACAAAACCACCAATTCATATCAAAGTTTCAGCCTTTCTCCTCCGCTCTTAAATTTCATAGCCTAACTTCCAAATTAACCCTCTTTCTTCACTTGGGTCGTGTTATCTCAACCATATTACTATGCAAGGTGGAAGCTTTCGTGGTGGTGGTGGTGGTGATAGTGAGACCATGTCGACGGTGTCTAGGGATGATAACATGGTGATGTCATCGGAGGATTCATCCTCACCTGACCAGGAGACTGAATTGGAACTGGGGCTTGGGTTGAGTATTGGGGGTGTTTGTTTTAAAGGTCAACAGCAGCATCAATTGGTATCAAAGGGTCAATATGCAAGAATTTTGACGGCTAAGGACTTGCCTTCTCTGGTTTCTGCCTCTTCCTCCTCTTCTTCCACGTCTTCCTCTTCTTCCACGTTGAGCAAAGTTAATAATGGCACAGCTGGGATCAAGAGGAGTGCTGATTCTGTCACTGCTCCTAATGGTTCTGCTAGGTATGTATCATCTCAGCTTCTTCATGTTTACTAGTATGAGTTTTTTTTATATCAAGCCCTTGATTGTTTGATTCTTGCGGCGCTGTTGTGTTTGCTTTATTGCTTTATTTTGTGTTTTTGAGCTGAATTTTGCGCTTATTTATGGTTTGAAGCATCTTCTCTATGTTTTCTTTCTTGATCCTGTCTTTTAACCTTTATCTAAATTAGGAAAATTCTTGTATGTTTGCTCATGGAAGGTAAGTTTCTTGCATCAAAATCAGGATCATTTGGTATGAGGCATATATGGATTAGATTCTTCATTGAGTGTCCTGTAATGTAAGCTTGGAATTTGGTAATCCAATTGAAGTCTGACTTGGGAAATTCCTTCTCTAGGAAAGAATATAACTTTTCTGAAATGGTGACTGAAAGATAGTAGAGTATATTAGACTTGTGAAACCGTAAGTGTATCCATAAAGTTCATGCCTTCAGATTTGCAGTTTTGTAAAATTCTTTTGGCTGCTAAGCTTGATTTACTGAGGACGGTATGTAGATGATGGGAGGCATGCCTTTCCTGACTCTTTCCTTTGCATCAATGCATACCACGGTTTGATTTAGAAAACTCTAAAGGAATGGTATTCGATGCATTCAATTCATTGCACAACAAATTGTCAAAATGGAAAGCTAAAAACATCAAATTTTGCATCGTGACAAATTCTCACATTCTTGAAGCTGTTGGAACTAGATTTAGAAAGTAATGAAAAGATCTCAACTTGGAAGTGCGTTGTAATCGTACTAATGTTGATTAGCATTCCTGATTGTATATGGTTGGCACACTGCTCACAACCCCATAATTCAAGACACAGAGTAAGCAGGGCGGAGAGAAGTTTACATTTCTGTGCTTTGGTCAAGTTTTTGTTCCCTTTTTTTTGGGTATTTTGTCATATTGGTGGTTTTTGTATAGTAGTACATACCTCATACGGGGAAGAATTGACCTATTTCTAATGATCTTAATTCTTTGAAGCAGTCAAGTTGTGGGGTGGCCTCCAATAAGAGCCTATAGAATGAACAGCATGGTTAACCAGTCAAAGTCAGTAGCCAATGAAGAATTTAACTCAATGATGGAGGAACATAGACACAAGAATACTGTGATAGCAAAGAATAGTAATGGCAGCGCCATGAACATTGGTAATGCCAAAGGCAGGACTTCCCCCTTTGTTAAGGTCAATATGGATGGAACTCCTATAGGAAGAAAGGTTGATCTGAATGCTCATGGCTGCTACGAGACTTTAGCTCAAACGCTGGAAGATATGTTTCTCACATCCAGCTCAACTGTCACTGCAATGCGTGAGTTTTCCTTTTCCTTTCTCTAAACCTTACACTTGAGGAGTACTACTCATTTCGGCTTCAATGAAGTTCTTGGCATTACTGGTCTTCTCTGGAATTTTTGTGTTGCTATTTGTACATGGGAAAAAATCTTCAACCTCTTCTAATAATTCTTCCACATCCATTAGCACTTCAATCAAAATTTATGTTGGTCCCAATATTTGGTTCTTATAATAACGCAATGTATTAGGATTCTTGAATTGGTAAACATAATTTTTTTTTTGAAAGGGAACCATATGATAATCGTAAAACATCTGGAATTTATTCAATTTGTTAAACTTATTGAGTTGCATTGTATTAAATTCGACGAATATATATATTAGCAATTTGAATAATGGCGGCATTATGTGTGTAATTAGGATCTAGCATAGCGGAGCATAATGTGAAGATGAATGCCACAAGGTGCCCAAAGTTGCTAGATGGTTCATCTGACTTTGTGCTCACTTATGAGGACAAGGATGGAGATTGGATGCTTGTAGGAGATGTTCCTTGGAGGTATGTATTATTCAACATTTCCTTGTGTCCTGGATTACCATCAATAATTATTCTTTGCGATAACTTTTCTTTAACAGATTCCAGAGCTTGTAATATAAAAATCTTGCATCTACTTCCTTAAGTTTGAGAACCATTGCGATTGGCATCTACTAACCACATTAAGGTGGTGTAGGTTTGATGAATGTGACACGGAAAATAAATATCAGTATATGGCTTTGAAAAGGGCATCTTTAGAACTTATGAGAAACATGGCACATAAAGTAGATACTAAATTGTGGAATAGGTGCCATTTCCCCTTTGGATGTGGCACCCATGAGAATCAAAGATATTTCAAAGGAGTTAATGGAAAGGTAGAGAAAGGGGAAAAAAGATGCAGAATACGAAATAGTTTTAAAGTAAAGTGTGGCTGAGCAATGGCATGCCCATGATTAGAAAAAGTTGATAAGGAATTGGGTCAAAAATAATACTAACAAGTTGAATACTTTTGGTTTGGTTTAGTGCTTTCTTTATGGAATAGCAAAGTTCAGTTGAACCATAGCACCCCAACTGGAAAAGGGGGGAAATAGATGAAAGAGTTGTGTAAAAAGATTATAGGTTGCACCCTTTTGTATTATTCCTTTTTGCCCTAATGTCTTACATCCTTGTCCTTGCCATTGTTTGTGTCCCTAATGCTCACTTTCTATTGGACTTGCCTTATGATTTGCATTTTGTGTTCAGGATGTTCCTTAGCTCCGTGAAGAGGCTCAGAATCATGAGGACATCTGAGGCAACCGGACTCGGTAAATAAACATGAATTCAGCATCAAGATTCCATCTCTAGAAGCTGCATTCGCCTTCACACTACTTATGCCTGGTAAATCCTTGATTTGTAGCTACAAGCTCACAAGAAACTAATGGGAAACACAGAAACTAGCTGATCTAGAGTTTTTTTTTTCCTTTTTTGAATGTAACTAAGATGATGACAATGTTCGGCTTGAGGAGTGATATACAAATGCAAAAGAAAGGAATAATGCTGAAAGCATTTTGATAAAGTAAAAGAATCGAATCCGTCTTCAGCTTTGCATTGGTGTTTCCTTGCTGTATTATTGTGTGATATATACTGTTTGTTCATTCTTGTTATACCTCTGAAGATTCCCAACAAACTTTCTGAAAGTCACACTTTCCCTTTTCTTTTATTCTGTCGGTGTGTACTATATACACTTCCATAGTTCTGTTGAATTCCATTTTCTGGTCCTGTAAAGTTCTGAGCACTGAATTGTTCTTGAAATTGACCTTGCTTTCCAAACCTTACTTGGATTACAAGTTACAACACCCAGATGACAAAATAGGGGTGAAAACTGAAGATGAACAAAATTAAATTTTCATTAGAATCTTTTAGACGAGACTTTTTTTCTTGAGTTTCTGGACAATACTTTGGGCTGTAGATTACAAAGAACATACATTAATGAAAACTACATACAAAAGATGAATTTTTGAACAAAATAATGGCAAAAGGGAACTCAATTTTGTGTCCCTATACAAGGCCATTTACAGGTGATGTACTAAATACAGGCTTTTCTTTGTTACTATCACTTCCACTTGTGTTGCTACTGCTTTTTCTCCTGGGTTTTGCCTCTCCAAGCATTGTTATTACATCCCTCATGGATGGTCTGTCCTTGGGGAGCTTAGCAGTACATAAAAGTGCTATCCTTAGGACTAATAGCATCTCTTCTTGAACATGCTTGCAGTTTCCTACATTTCCGTCTAATGCTTCTTCTAAACTTCTGTTGTCTCTAATCTTTCGACGAATCCATTCGATGACATCCACAGATTCGCCAAACTCAGGATCCAACGGTTTCCTTCCGGTGACAAGTTCCAATAAAACAACCCCATAGCTGTAAATGTCAATCTTTTCATCAACCTTCAAGGTGTATCCATATTCTGCGAAATGTCCATGGAGAAATACATCAGTTAAGTACATATTTATAGCAGAGAAAAAACTAGGAAAAACCAATATGTAAAGAGAATCATTTTGATGTTTTAGGACTGTGGCTTGCAAAATTACCTGGAGCAATGTATCCATAGGATCCCGCCACCACTGATACCGTCTCATTTTTTCGAATCATCATCCTTGCCAACCCAAAATCAGCAATTCTTGCCTCCAGATTTGCATCGAGTAGAATGTTGTTCGACTTGATGTCACGATGGATGATTTGCGGGTGGCAGTCATGGTGCAGATAAGATAGGCCATGTGCAACTCCAAGTGCTATATTATACCTTGAAACCCAGTCAACTAGCAATCTCGCTTCTTGCTTTCCATGCAAGGCTTCTCCTAGGCTTCCATTGCGCATATACTCGTAGACTATCATCATCTCAGTGTCATTATGAAGAAATCCTAATAAGCGAACAATGTTTCGATGCCTTAGCTTCCCTAAAAGATTCACTTCTCCGACGAAATCAGCACTGCTTCCTGTTTCAATATCTCTTCCTGATCTCCATAGCTTCTTTACTGCAACAACTGTGTTTAACCGTGGCATCTCGGCCTTGTAAACAGTCCCAGTTGCTCCCATTCCAATCACATTTGATTCCTTGATGCAGGATAGAATGTCAGAACTTGTGAAACCAAGCCTCTGGAATGCCAACAACCTCCACGGCCACTCTCCTCGTCCCATTTCAAAACTTTCTTCGAAGCATCCTCCATTTGAATAATATCTTTTGTACAGAAACCTAGCACCGATTAGCGCGATTGCTGCTGTCAAAACAGTTGAAATTCCAATGATCCATCCTGCAATTATGTGTTTTGTGTGCCAGCCTCTTTCCTTAGGTGCAGTAAGCGAGTTGATATTACAAGGAGGCAGGACACCACCACAGAGGCCTACATTGCCTACAAGATCATCTGGATTTATCGTACGCAGCACTCCATTTGAAGGAACTGGACCTGCTAACTTGTTGTATGAAAGATTCAGCACTTCTAAGGCTGGGGAAGAGCCAAAACTCTCTGGTACTTCTCCAGTTAAAGAGTTGTTCGATAGATCGAGAATCGACAATGTGGGCATCATTGCAACTGCTTTGGGGATTTCACCACTCAATTGGTTATTCTTGAGATTCAAGGTAACCAGCTTCTCACAAGAAGCAATGCTAGCTGGAATAGTTCCAGAAAAATGGTTTGATGAGAGATCAAGCACAGATAGAGAAGGACAATCCTGGAATTGGTCTGGAATTTCACCATCTAAATTATTGTTTGAGGCAATTAACGTTTGCAAATTTGGAATTGAAAGAATTGTTGAAGGAAGAGAAGATTTGAGGTGATTTCTCGAGAGATCAATAAAAGAAAGTGATGAAGAAAGAGCTAAATCATTTGGGATTTGACCTGTAAAGCTGTTATTAGCCAATTCTAACCTTTGAAGCTTCCCAAGTTTGCCAAACCCCACTGGGATTGGTCCAGAAAGAAGATTGTTCTGCGCACGAACGCGCACTAGTGACAGACAAGCTGCTAAGCTGGCAGGAATTGGACCTGAGAAGACATTGTTGAAAAGAATGAGCTTGGTGAGATTGCCACCATTGCACAAGCTTTCCGGAATCGCACCAGAGAAAGAATTGGAGGATATATCCAACCACTGCAATGGTGATTTTTTTCCAAGATCACTAGGCAATGAACCTGACAAAGAATTGTTCCACAGCTCAAACACTTCCAGTTTAGTCAACTCTCCGAGACCAGCAGGAATTGAGCCTGACAGCTGGTTGCACATCACATTCAACAGCTGTAAATCCTTCAGATCAGAAATTTCAGCTGGTATTGCTCCTGACAGCATATTGTCGGAGAGATCGAGCAGCTGCAGCGAACTCATATTGCCAATTGTTGAAGGAATCTTGCCTTGAAAATTGTTCTGATACAAGAACAAAGTCTCAAGTGCACTGAGTCTCCCTAGTTCAGCTGGGATCTCACCTCCTAGATTGCCAACAGCCAAATCCAGATACTTCAGATTGGTGAGATTTCCAAACTCTGTTGGAATTCCACCTTCAAACTGATTGTATCCAAGAATTATTCTTTCCAAAGATGAAATCTGCCCCAGCTCTGCCGGTATTCTCCCAATGAGATTATTCCCAGAAAGGCCAAGAAACTTCAACTTCTGCAGATTCTTCAACGATTTCGGAATGGACCCTTCAAAGAAACTCCCTCTAAGATCAAGAATCTCCAACGAAACCGCATCACCAAGATCTTCTGGAACAAGACCTGAGAAATTGTTGCTTGAAGCATTCAGTAAAGTCAGACCAGTAGCTCTTCCAAAACCAATTGGAAGGCTACCAATGAAGAAATTCTGACTCACATCAAAACTGATCAGTGATGTCAGATTGGATACAGCTTTTGTCAGTGGTGACCCAAATGCGTTACAGCAGAAGTTGAGATGTGTAAGACTCCCCAGCCGTTGGATATCATCTGCTACAATTCCACTGAGATTCATGTGGGAAAGATCAAGTCTTTCAACACCTCCATCAGAATTGCACCCAACTCCAGTCCAGCTACAAAGAACTGAGCTGTTGGACAATTTCCAATCTTGAAGACTGTTAAATGGATCGACAAGACTGGATTTAATCGCGAGCAGAGCTGATACTTCATCATTCAATGCAGAATGACAAAAACCAATGCAGCAACAGTAGAAGAAGAACAAAAACAAGAAATTGTTGTTGTTCTTGTTCTCCATTGGTTAATTCTTTAACATTATCAGAGTAAAGAATGTGTAAAGAAAAGGAGAGGCAGAGAATGAAGCAGAGTGAAGTGAGCAGAAGTGGGGAAGAAGAGGTACTAATGTGTAAGTAATGACATGGAAGGAAAATAAAGAAAGAAAAAGAGGGCATTGATTGATTTGATTAATTTAATGATTAGATTAATGATGATGGAAGAGGGATGGCTGTTCGTGAGGTCTTGGGTTGTGTAACAGGCTGTTAATTGGCAAGTAATGACATGGAAGGTTTTGGAGTTATTGGAAGTTTCTCCGACATTGGATTAAGGATACTACAGAATGTGTTGTGCCTTAATTCTTACTGCAGAAGGTGCATTCTTCTAATCTTCTTCTAGTCAACCTTCATCAGCTATATGTCACATTGACCCATTTTCATCTTGCAAGTTCCTGTCATTCTTATGTTTTTGTTCTAACTTAACTGACATAACAAGGTAATAATTAAGATATATAACCAACGAGGTTTATAGTTGGAGTTCATAGGAATAAACCATCCCCTTTCATGGCCCGATTGTGCTCGAATGAGATGAATCTACTGATCGAAAATTTGAGGTTTCTGCACATATTAGTAATTGGATCTTTTGTTAATGACTACCATTCTCCAGAATGATTGAAAAGCTGCTTTTTCTGAGGAACCCAATGCTGCAATTTAACAAATCCATTAGGAATAGGGTGGTGACTTGTAAGTATGACAAGAATGTAGAAATCATTACATTGGTGCACATGTGTATTAAGAATAAACAAAAACAAAGTAGCCCAGAAAAGAGAGATTAAATTTGATTGAGTACCCAAAAAAGGAGAAGATGAAGATAAATGACAATGGTAATTATATAATCTACATTTTTCTTAATTAGGTTTATTTTAACGTTGCCCAGATCAGAAACATGGTTCATTCATGGTTGAAGTGAGAGTAGGTTAGTTATTAGTTATGATTGAGTAAGAGGGAATCTTGCCATGTTCTGAGGTGAAGCCAACATACAAACACAGCCAAAATGAATACCTACATACCTCTAATAATTAACATGTCCGAAGTTCTCAATCATTTTTTTCCTTGAACACTAACCACATAATTGGCACATAATATTACTAAGATATATGCTTTTAACATCTCCATTTTTTCGAGATCAAACTCATTCTAACATTATCGGGTTCTGAAACGCCCCAAATGGAACTATGTTCCAAGTGGGGCATAAAATAAAAGGGAAGAGGAAGTGATGTGCATTATGATGAGTTAGTGTGTGTGGCTGGGTGAGGGCACCAGAAGGCAGTTACTTGTAAGATAAGATTTAAAAAAAGATGCATGCCAAAATGCCACATGCAGCCATGTGGATGAAAAACAGGTTTAGTGTTTTTGTTTTTAATTGGGGAAATGGTGATAGAGGACAGCAGTAGTTGTAGTGGGTGCAAATGTGTTTGGGTATTAAGGCAGATGGGGGCCATCAGGCCATGTGAAACATCATACCATCTTTCCAGTCCTCCCCCTTATTATTATTATTATTAGAGAGAGCTGTGTTCAGCTATATTCTTGTTTTACTTTCTTATAGATTAAGACCATGGTGGGCTAATGGCATGGAACACCGTTGTTGTTATTATTTTTACTATATTATTTAGTGCTAATCATTACTTAATAAATAATAAATTACGTTTATTTCTCATAAAATATTGAAATATTTAAATTTAATTTAATTCTAATTTCGTAGATAATTTATAGAAGAAGAAAAAAATATGTATATTATTTTAAATTAGTTAGTGTATATTTATGCAAAAATACGCTCTATCATCTCCTAAAAAATGTGAAGCTTTGAATAATTAGAAACAGCATATTTATTTTGCAACCTAAAATTTAAAAACCAAAAACCTGTTTACCCCCATTTCGGTCAAACGGTGGGTATTTGTGTACGCAGCCCACCATTTCCATCCGGGCTGCTTTCGTCTTTGTATCTTTCGGCGTTTCGGTTCTATTTCAGGGAGTTGGTTTCTAAATCCAAAAAACTTTAATTAGTGTTTGATAAATACTTGCTTTTTGAGAAGTAAAACCTTGATTTTGAGAAACACGGGAAGGAAGTGCAAGCTTTTTCACTGGACAAAAGTATTAATACAAATTTGAAAGAATTACACTTATACCAGGTATAAATAACTAATTGTTCATCTCCCAAACCGGTCTCCTCTCTTCAGCGACCTCCTCTCCTCTGCTTTGCGACCTCATCTCCTCTTCAGCGACCCCGAAATCTCCTCTCCTCCTCCGCAGCCTCCTCCCGCACGTATAGGTGGTGGGTTGTGGTGGTTGGTTGACGAAGTGGTGGCAAATCTGTGGAGGTTGTGGTGGTTGGTTGACTAGGTGGTAGCAGATCTATAGAGGTGGTGGGTTGTGGTGGTAGTCTTTGACACAGAGGAGGTTGCGGCTGCGGCTCTGGCCAAATACGACGCTCTACATCTCAATGTGGAGTGGGACCGCTCCTATGAGATTGTAGCATAATCTCTAGAGCATTCATTAATATTCAGGCACGCGCACAACCGCGTTAACAACAAAAATTATGGGGGTACAACGTGATAAATAAATTTCCTACCTTGCAAAAGAGTTAATGGTTTATAAAAGTTTTAAACTTCACTATTATCTCTGTAAGTATAAAATTTATTTATCTATATCTAGTTCATAGTTCAAAAGACACAGATTCAAAAAGTTATGCTTTATATATTAACTAGGAATTTCTATTTTTAATTTTTGGAATATGTGAGGGATTGTTGTAAAATTGATGTATTACAAAGATTATTGTTGTAAAATTGAAGAGAGCACTTACTCTTTGCGTAACTTTCAAATAATTCTCTCCTCTTCAACCACCCACTTCACCAACACACGTCTCCTCTAAAATAGTTCCATCAACACACGTTCATTTCCTATAACCTCTGCATCTTTTTCTTGTTTTTCCATAACAACAAACTGTTATAAAAGAGAGCCTTTTTTTTCCTGGAAGATGATTAAATGATGATTGGTTCTTGCTGTTCTGGTTTTAATTTGGTGTCAAAAGATTGATCGAGGGCTGCTTAGTTATTTTGATGTTATGGGTGTGTCATTGTTTCTTGGCTCTGCTCTAAGGGCTCTTATTGCCAATATTGTGGCTCAATCACTGAGCTGGGTAAGGGATGAAGAGACATTACCTGTTGTTCACTCCTTGGCGAAACTCGAACAAGCCAGTGCTTCAAAAAGGAATCTGCGGAAAAGAAGATTGAAGAAAAGGATGGCAGCTGCTATATGAGAAAGGGATCCATTTCATGGAGCTTTAAGGTAAATTGTCTTCAGAAATAATATAGAAGTTCTTGGAACGTAGATTTTGTAGAGCCTCCATGAATCAAAACTTTATTACTAGCTAGCATCTACGTCATTGTTCTTTAAATGTGTAGATACACGGGTACACTTAGATGCTGTTTGGCGTTCAAGATTGGGGGCCAAACTAACATTTCCAGGCTGAAAAATTGAATTTTGGTGTTTGGCAAACTCCATTGGAGATGCTGGTTCCCAAATGTTCAATTCCGGATCCCATGTTTTCTTCAATTTTTGGGCTGGTCCAATTTGGAGCAGCCTCCAATCCATCATTTCCAAAATGGACACGGGATGGAGGGTAAAAGTTTTTGGACAAAAATATCCAATGTATTTTTGGTTAATTACCAACCTACCATGTATATAATACACAAAAAAACTCTCACTCTCCTCATTCTCGTTCTCTTCATCCGAAATTAGGTTTTGCTCCTCCTCATTCTCCTCATCTTCGTTCTCCTCCGACAACCATCACCGGCACCTCTCTTTCTCCTTTGACAGTACCAGCACCTCCCTTCTTCTCCTTGACAGTACCAGCACCTCCTATCACCGTCACCTCTCTTTCACCCCCAACAACACCATTATAGCTCTCATCGTTACGATTTAACCCGTGCTTGCTTGATTCAGTTCTTGATTGTGTTTTGGTCTTGCTTGCGTCTACAGTGGGTTGAGAGTGGGGAGAAAGAACGACTGAAGGAGCTACTGAGGGAAAGGCTAATTGAGTGTGGTTGGAGGGATGAGATGAAAGCTCTCTGCAGGTTTCTTGTTTTACCCTTCTTATATCAGTTCAGTGTATACTTTTATTGCTATTGTGGTTGTTAGAATTCGTAACAAAAGAATAGTTTACTGTAATTTGTCCTGATTGAGATGTTAGCATTAACTCATGCTTGCTTGATTCCGTTTTTTGTTACGATTCGACGCGATTAGCATATAGGTGGAACCGTGGACTCGTGCGATTTTACGACTTATGCTGAAAGGCTCAACAACTGAATTGCTCGTTGGAATGTGTTTTCTAGGATTAGGATCATCAATTTGCTTTTTGCACCCTTTCATTAATTGTTCTAATAACTTCCAAGAGACTACCATGCATTTAATCAGAAACCACCTGTTTGGAGGAATAATCCATTGATAGACATTTGGAAAAAAAAGAAAAGAAAAGAATAGTTTTGTTGTGATGCACTTATACAGGGATAGTTGGTCCATTTTGTGTGTGTGTGTGTGTATAGTTCTTTATTACGCTGTAATTGATTGCTGTTTCTGTCTTCATTTCATGGTGTTGCTGTTTCGTGAGTTAAGCAATTCAGTTCTTCCCCATGAATTTCAGTTATTCATCATCATTGCTTGTCTCTGCTTTTGCAGAATGCAGAGCAGAAACATGTTTCTTCCGATCAAGATCAGAGCTCAATGCTTAAGGTGATCTGCAGTCAGCGAGATCGGTTTAGAACCCGGTTGCGAGAGTCAGAAGAAGTATGCTGTTACCTTTTCTAAATTCTTGTTATATCAAACATTTTCTTTTTCCAAAGTTTTATGCTAAAATACAGATCCATGGTATGTAAAAAGTTATACCACAACGCAAGAGGTCAGGCAATTGAAGGAGAAGATTGGAGCATTAACAGTGGAGCTGGATAAAACAAAAGCTGACAATGTTGAACTATATGGAAAAATACAGTTGTGTTGAAGTTTGATCGGATTTGTATTAATTATTTATTGTACTGCATGTTCAAACCTTATATTCACGGACCATTATCTTGATTTTTGCTTGGACTAACCAAATCAGTTTTTTTGTTATTAGGAAAGGGATCAAAGATACAAGGAGTTGGGCTTCAGGGATAGAATTACTCTAAGTAGTGGACGCTTCCTTAGTAACAAGTATGATTCTTTTTCCATTTTGCAAAATTTTTCTGATTTTTGTCCAGTTGTCTCAAAGTTTAATTTGTGTTCTATATGTGGAGCAACAATGCTGGCTATCCATCATTGAAGTACAGCATTATCTTAACTTATAAGTTCTTTTAACTGTCATCAGTGTCTTCATCTAAATTTCATCAATCTTTGGCAATTCGGTGTGTTTCCTTTTACATCACTACACAAACTCCCCTTTAATTGTACCCTTGTTTTAGCGTTGTTTTCTTAGCTATTGAGATTTAGAATCTGGTTTTTGTGCTTTTGTTATAAACTAGTATATATTAAGCTCCACGATGTGTGTTACACTGCGAAATTATGTTGTATCCTTTGCTCCTCACTTCTCCACACAATAAACGAATTTTTATTTATGTTTCTCCTGTGTTGATATGACTGCTGCAGGTATGCTAGAGGGTTTGCATTTTTTTATACGATTGGATTACATATTCTTGTATTTACCTGTCTATACCGCATGTCTGCTTTGAGCTAGCTAAGGTTAGTATTTGTCATTTCTGGCACACACATCTTCTCGTCTTCTACATTCCTTCCTGTTGATGTATATCTTTTTTCACTCATCTGTTTTATTTTTTCCAGCCACGGCGAGGAATCCATGAGTGGAGAAACGAAACTGATCCTTCCACATGCACTTTAGCTCTAGTTTTTTTTCTCGACAATGGAATGGCTCAATGGAAAGTGTTGAAAGTTGAAACCTTGAATAGAAAATGTCTTATTGTCATGTATATACCAAAAGAAACAAAAGGAACTGGTTGTATTTGAATCTTTATCCTTGGGAATTTGATGGAGCATTGAAAAATGGCAGCGATTATATTTTTGTTCACATGAAAAAGTTTCAGTTTATACTGGTGGAGAAATTGTGTCATTTGAACTGAGTCTTCCTGTACCAAGCTTGTTTTCTTCAATCAATCAATGCCTTTTTCTGTCAAGATAACACCGTATGTTACAGTCTTTCAGTGCTCCTCTCTTTGCAAGAAATAATTTGATTACGAAAGCCCGAGTTGCAGGGCACCAACTGCACCAGACAGATGATACAACAAAATATTGGATCGGTTCGTAATAGCGATACAATAAAGGTTGTAGCTAAGTCCTCAAAATATTGTGTTTGCTCGTAATTGCTTAATTCCCCATGTGCTAATTGTTTTATTTTAATTATTGTTGATGACAAAGGTGAAGAAGTATGTATATACTCCACGCAAATTAATTAAATTAAGAATGATTGGTTGATAATAGTTTAATTAATAATTATACAATAATTATAATCTAACAATTGTTTTGATTACTTTAAAAAAAATACGAAATATGTAAGTTATTCATATAATTCTAAATATGTTTTATTTTTCTATTATATTAGATAAATATCTTTTATTTATTTATGGTATTAAAAATTCAAATTTTTTGTGGTATTAATAAATTTTAATTTATTTATAATTTAAATAAATTTAATTTATTTATGATATTAGATAAATATTTGGTAGATGTTAGATTATAAATAAATTGATTAAAAATATATATAAAGATACTCAAAAAATTAATTATAACACTTGAAATGAATTATGCCCTTTATGGTCATTTTACATCCAAACCATAGTTTTGGAAAACTGTTTTACCAAACACCTCAGATATCCCACTGAACTTTTAAAAAAATTTACCAAACAGCACACTCCATTTCCCAAAAGTCATTTTCCTACTGACCATTTTCCCACTGACCATTTCCAGCCTGAACTGGAACGCCAAACAGACCCTTAGAACGCTATTCGCTCACAACGTAAAGCTGTGCGGTACTCCCATTTTTAAAATGCATCCCCAGAATGATAGATTCTCCGAATGACCTCTATGGAAATTGCCAAGTTGTCCCTTCCTAGGTCAATGAATGATAATAATAACTGATTCTAACATGAATAAAATTTTCATTACACCAATAAAAGGGCCAATAATGTTCCATACATTTTCTAAATTCCCAAATACCAATAACGCGTCAGGGAATAGAAATAAAATAAATAAATAAAAACAACCACTTTGTGTCGATACAAAATTGTAAATACAATAATAATAAACAATTAAAAGCAACTCTCTTCTTCACCTTTCCAATCAGAAATGATACCTGCTCCTGAATAAATCTGGAAAGCCAACCTCAGATGTTCAAAGAAACAGATACAGACCAAAAGGAAATTGCTGGTGAACAAAAGGCTGAGCAGACAGGATTTTCACCTGTCGCTATTGTGAAACCTAACTACAACACCTGTGTTTATGAATGGCAGTTCCCTAAGTTGAAAAAAAACTGAGGGGTAGCCTGTGGCCCTACGTTAAAAACTCAGCCACCACCTATGATTTCTATCTACTTTATATGAGTATTTCCCTGAATGTTTATTATAACAAGACACCACAATGATCGTTAACTTTCGACCCCATCAAGAACGCATGTATCTCAGCCCAACTAGAGACCGTATAAAGAATACCTGACATCCCTTTCCAGTTAGGAAAACCGCCTTCGGCGAGCCCTTTCTGCTTACTTACCAGACCAGAGAACAATGGAATGAATGAGACACCGAAGTGTTCTCCCAATCTCCTTAGGCTTGGGCTTGAACCGAACACGATACCTATATCTGCTTTGAGCATGCAAAGAAAGTCACCCACAGAACCTCCGATATAAATTGTCAACTGCTGCTCGCTGCATTCCTTCAAAACATCAGCAAAAATTTGAAGCTTTTCAGAAGGGGACTCCACTGCGTTGATAATTTCACCTGTCGAGATGGATTCTTCATAAACCAACTCATTTGAATGCACCTTCAGACCATTTAGATCTCCTGCTCATAGGGAACATATACAATACTGTCAAACAAAGTGGTAAGCATGATCGTTAATAATGCACCTAGCAAAGGAGGTCTAATTCAGATCAGATTCACTTCCACTCCAATGTGGTAAAGCCATGAGGTGCAGCAAATACGATATCAAAGGCTCAAGTAGCAGGGAGGAGAATACGAGATCATATTAATTAAACAAAACTAGTTGACCATCTTATGTCTGACTCTGAAATCAAAAATTTATGATGTCATTTCAACTTGTGCGTATACATAAATGCTTATGATAGCCAGCTCAATGATACCATTAGATCAATGGATAATTTACTCCTAACAACATGTACACAATGATGTCAGTTAAAACATCAGTAAGATGCAAAAGAACCACTAAATGACAAATGTAAATAATGAATACCTGATGTGAAGGCTGATCTAATGAGATCGCCGCACCAACAATATGAAAGTATATGGACGTCAGATTTTAGATTTTCATTTTTCAATATCTTCTGGAAGAACACTTTGCAACCATCTTGAAAAGCAAGGCGCTGGCCAGCCCGTTTTATATCCTCAAGAACTAAACCGTTTAACACTCCTGACTGAATCACCCTTGAGTTTGCACTTTTCTCAAATTCAGCAAGTTGCTCAAGCGCCTTACTCAGCCCTTCATAATCAAATTTCTCCACTGCAAAAAGAAGGAAATTCTAAGACACTTCATTCCAGTAACCATAACAACTTCACTTCACTACAATTCAAAAACCACAACTAAAAAGGAAACATGAACAACACCACAGAGTTATCAAACCTGTTTCACTAGGCATGATACTTTCTATGCACTGATCATACTGTTGCGCATACTGGGTGCTAAGAACACCCCATGAGCTCCTCAAATCAGCTGATGACATTCGCGCGAGTTGGCCTTCACATCCATTGGAATCAACCTTTGGTGCGGTTATAATTGCAATCTCTGCTAAAATGGCAGAGGAATCAACAGCAGTGCAGGTCATGTCAAAATCACAAAATATGGTGTACTGAATATCTGAAGGGTGTTGTGCACGAGTCAAAGGCACTATTGTTCTCTGGACAACAGGTTGAACGGAAAAAATATCTACTGCAAGCTTTATAGCCTGATGATATAACTTCTCTAGGACTTCAAGTTCTTCACTTGTCAAAGAGATGCTTAGTTTGTCCAGCAGGTCTTCAGTTAGCAGCACTGCAGCCTAAATTCAGTAAGAAAATAGGTTAGTGGGATGGAAAGCTATTCCTTGAACAACTCAACAAGACAAGAAGTATCATAGTTTGTTCAGCAAAGTTAAAAGGAAAGCCGTTTAACAATAACACTGCAAAGGAAAACAAAGTAAAATGAAAAATGGCAACTAATCTGACAGACCTCAAAATTCTGAGAGCAATAATGATCAACCCACTTCTTGTATATGTGACTGGTATCATCATAATCTAGAACATCTTGTATCTCTTTACCTATAAAGGCAAAGAGTCTCATGGTCGGAGCAATAGCACCAAGTGTATAAGCAGCAACTTTTATCCTTTCAAAAGGAGTTGCAATATTACCAGGAACCTTTTCTCCTTCGACTTTCCCTGAGGCTGTTGCCAGCAAAAAATCTGTATATTTGACTGTTGTGATATGGGAAGTGCTCTCTTCAGGGAGTTCAAAGCCCCATGCCTGTATCATAATTTCCATTAGAAGGCAAAACACATATGGCTAATGCGCATTGAAAAGACGGGAGGAAAATGATCAGATATAGCTATATAATCAAAGTCTCAAATCCATATGATCCTGCCAATCAATAGTATCCACAGAACCAATGATACAAATATGGAAAACAAGAATGAAGCAAATATGTCAGTTCTTGCTGCATAATATTACTTCTGTAGCCATCTTACCCTACCAATCAATAGACTCTGAGGCAAGGGCATTGGAAACCACTTAACTATGAAAAATGAACCTCACACTATCGCGAGTTAAACATTGCAATAAACTTCTGTGTGGAAAAAAAAAACCAGGGGTATATCTATTGCTGCTAAATTTTAGAATCATTCAGGAATCCATTCCTCACTCTATAATTGATATTCTATGAACTTGAGATGGATTAGTTAACAAGTAAATCCCACCTCTCCTTTTTGATATGATTCCATAGACATTACACAACAACATTTATCACGTTCCTTCCAGATTAGCATCCATGTTGCCTTATTTGTAGCAAACAATATCATTGTTTTTTCACTATTTAGAAGATTCTGATTGTCACGGGGGAGGAGAAAAAGATTTGTCGAAGGAGGAAAAATGAATTGAAGTCTCCATGCACAACATCGGTGTTCATGACGAGAGTAACCTAACATTGAATGGTAACACTAATAATAATTAACCATGTAAACAACTAATGAGTTGGTCAATATAACAAAGAGCTTTTACGACTATATATTCCTGCAAACTTACTATAATATAGGTCATTCCTTATTTTAAATCCTCAGTCTAACAGACTAAACGCACACGTCTTGCATGCGATTGCCCCCGTGCAAATTAAACGCATGGCAGCACATTTACCATATTTCAGTTCGCAATCCAGAAAAAGAAAGTTGTAAACACGCAATTATTAATCTAAGACTAAATTTACCAAGTCTATGAATCTCAAAAGAGAAACTTTAGTAAATTTTCTTCTCGCATTGATTCCAATATTAAGATTACAAATTCACAAAAATTAGCAATCAAACTCCAAAAAACATCAACAAAAAAAAGGTGAGAACGAAAAGAAAGATGTGATTAACAAATGATTAATTCAAACTACACTAAACTAGGCTAAACTGATATTATCAGAAGACCAAGTGTCCAATTATAATCTAAAAACCGCATCCTATTAGCGCTGCTAGCTAACAAATAGAAAATAAATAGATAATATGAAGTTAATAACAATAATAATAGTAATAAAGGCAAATATAATATACATACATGGATAATGGTGCGATGATTCTTAAGCATCTCCCTGACCCGTTTTCGCAACTTTCGGATCGCGCTCATGTCATCATCATCCCCTGCGCAATCCTCTGCCATCTCGTACCTGTCATGGTGATAAACAAACCCAAAGGCCGAGGATTAATGACAATTAAGCCGACGATCGCAATCAGTAAACATAATGATCGAACTCTATAGGCTTTGAATTAAAAACTTACGCGTGAACAAAAGCTTTGAGGAAATGGATATCTTGAGAGATATGATTGAGGAAAGTGTGGGAATCCAAATTACCGGCCGCCAAGGAAACAAAGAAAGGAGTATACAAGGCATGAAGGGAGTCGCCCTTGAACTTGATCCACAGCCGCCGCGCGATTCCTTCATCGTCCACCGCCCGTGCTCCTCCTCCTCCGCCTCCCAACTCGATTTTCATGCTCTGTTGCTGTTCAAAGCAAACGATGTCGTTTACTGAATATTGTAAGAGGGAGATGAGAAGGATCGGTGTTTTGAGTATAGACAGGGAGGGAGGGATGGATGATGGATTTGGACTTAACAACAGAAACAAACAAGGAGTTGGGTGATTGGATTAGGATTTTGATTTTGATTGCTGCTTACTCTTTTGCTTTGAGATCCTAAAGCAACTGAGTACAAATCGTAATAATCAATCAATAAATAAATCAGAGTAATAAGGATGCATCGAAAGTCCAAAATTGCGGGAAAAGATGAGAGGAGAAGGTTGATATGGGGGAGGGGGAGGAGCCGGCGGTCAATAAAGAGGAAACCGGGTGGTGACGACTGAGTCAGTTGGGGAACCGGTGGGCATGGTCAATGCAGAGTCGTTGTCTTCTGTCGCTGTGGTTTTTATTTTTTTTTTCTTTTGTAAAATGTTGAGTAAGCATGCTGCATGCAAGGAAAGGGAAGGAACGGAAAAGGTAGAGTCAAAACGGCGTGAGTTGCTGACGGGGGTGGATATTGAAAACCAACAGTGTCCATATTCCACTAACTTGTGGTGGGACCAGTGCGTTTCTTTTTCCTAGTCTGCCGTAGAAAGAAGAAAAGTGGTACAGAACTTTTTGCACTTTATTTCCAAACCCACTTCATTCTAAAACTCCCAAACTTTGTACTTTGGCCATTATTGAATAGAAAAAAGTAACAATCCCCCGATGCATGATGCAATGAACCCATTTCGACATATTGTCACAAGATTGATTTTTTCTTCGTGTTGTTAGAAAAACTCAAAAAATGATATATCGTTAAACAATTTAGAGAAATGTATGATGAATATAGGTTAATATTTGATTTCGATCCACAAAATGATTAATCAATTAGATAAAATAAATTATATTATCACACTTTAGATTTTAAAGATATTTTATTATTGTAATTATATTTTTTTTGCATTTATGTGCCATACTTTGCTATAAAGTAGTTTATTTTATGAGCTTGAAAATAATTTAGGTTTATGTTTCTTTGGTTTTCAATATAGAGATTGAAGTTTGATGTACTGTGAATTATTAGGAAAAATAGAGATAAAAGATTTGCTAATAGTGGGTTTTACTTCCTATTGATGATATTAACAAAATTATCTGCATAATTTTAAATCTTCTAAAAATTTATCAAGTTTTTAACCGGTGACTGAGTTCCATTATCTAATTTGAATCTTGATTTTATTGCTTGTTAATAATTATTATCTATGAAGGATAGAGTAATAATACAGAATAAACTCAATAATATTACTTTCCTATAAATCTTAAATATCAACCAAACACAGAAAACTAATATTCTCCTTAACGACTCTCCCAAGTCCCGAGTGTGCGATTCTAAAACAAAAAAATAGCATTTTGTGAACCAAACACTACCGTTTTATTATTAAATTGTTATTAATGTACATCTGTGTTATTATTACACTAGCGCAGACCCTCCTAACTCATTGGAAGGGTGAATATGAGGCAGCTAATGGATCCAATTCTTCCATGGCCGGATACAAGGCTGGTATAAAAATTTATTAGCATTCCTCCAATATCTTATTATATTTCATAGGTTATCAACTCACAAATGACATTGACATGGTAAAAAATTATTGGAAAAATGGTGTTTGTGGTTTTTGGAAAATCGAGGGAGTAGTTGATAGTAAAAGATATTTTCCTTGGTTTTTGTTCAAACAATTATATTCGAGAGAAAGAAATATTTTATAATAATTAATCGAACATGATTAGTTTCCCACCTACGAAGAAAGAAAAAAAAAAAAAGGAGATACACGGGAGAAATGTTATTAATTTGCCATTTCTCAAATAAATGCACAGTATTTAGTTTAAACAACGGACGGCAAATATTGAAAACCAGCAATCTTAAACACAACACTTAACCATCACCGTTACTGCTTGAATAGCTAAAAACAAACGTGCCAACTTTACATTATGTGCAGCAGAGTAACAAGTCACAATAAGATCAAAAAAGTAAGGAAACTGGTAAGGGCCAGCCAATTTATTCAAATCTAGCACCCAACCTTGGGTGCACACTTCACAGTAGCTGGTATAGTATGCTCTAGTCTCTAGCTATAGCAGTACCTGATAATTTTTCCAATTCTTTGCGTTTCAACTCCAATGCTATTCGCTCGTTCTCGAGCTTTATCCTTTCGTTTTCCATCCTCATCTTCTCTAGTTCACGATCTCTTTTCCTGCTAACTCTTTGCCATTTGAATCGCTGCTTTTCCAGTTCCAACATCTCAAGTTCAATGTGTAACTTCTGCTCTTCCAACTGGAGCGTGCGTGATTCCATCTGCTGCTTTTCCAGTTCCAACATCTCAAGTTCAATGTGTAACTTCTGCTCTTCCAACTGGAGCGTGCGTGATTCCATCTGCTGCTTCTGTAACAATGCAGCTCTGCTGCTTTCAGGCGGCTCTTGATTCATATCAACTTGGCCAATCTGCAAATGAGGATAGACTCCTCTATAAGCATCCTGAGATGGATTCGTAAAACAAACATCTTCATGTCTCTGGCCTCGTCTAAGCCTCTTTACGGAACTCCCACATAATCCATTGCCCTCACCATGTGAGTCATAATTCTTCTCAAATTCATCATGATCATCAGTCTCCATGTCTTGATCATCTTCATCAAGATCATCATGATGGTACCTCCTCATATCATCATCTTTGTCATGATCATCTCTACTTCTAAGAGCCAACTGTAATGATTTCTGCAATGCTGGGTCATGAGGCAGATGCAATCTGTTTCCATTGTGATATGAACACATCTCTTCATAGAAAAGATGCTTTGAGCTTAATTTTTTTCTTACATCATCTTTCTCACTCTCTGTCAAATAATCTATCACAGCCAAGAGAGCAGGGTTTTCTACAACTTGGCAAGAAGTACCCCTCCCAAGCATGTCATTTAACTTCTTATACCTCTTGTTAAGATCATTAAACTTATCCTCACACTGCTGAGGTGAAACATGAAAACCCCTTTCTTCCATGACCTTGGAAATAGCTCTCCACTTGCCCTTTTTCTGTAAATAAACTGCAATTTTTCTTCTCGTCCTAACGAAATCCGAAGCCACACCATCACCTACATAAGAAACTGCAGTTATCAAAAGCCTCACCATCTTACCAGTCCATTTAACGCGCTGCCATGGCAGCCCCTTCTTCCCCCCAACCGCATCATCATGACCATCCGCACCATCTTCAGTATAAGTACTCGGCTCATCGTCTTCGTCACTGACTGAACTTTTCCCTCTATCTCCCTTGTGGAAATCAACCAGAGAAATGGTTTGATTGGAGTCATGCATGGTTCCCGTGCCTAGGGGTAGACCTTCCCGAATTGGGGGAAGAACTGATGAAGAGCCCTGGCGATGGAGTGGCTGCTGCCGATGGTGATGTAGAGCATGCGGGTACTGTGAAAGATGGTGAACCCTCAGTGATCCTTGCAGGTCAACACCTCCAAAAGGAGACCCACCTGACATCATGCCTCCTGGTCCTAAATTCCCTTCCATTTCTACTCTCAAAACAACAACTATAAACTAAAACAACAATCCAAGATCAAAACTTTACTATGGTTTTGCAGTTTGTACAACAAGACTCGAACATCCCTATATATTATTTTTGCCTCCTGAATCCTCAAAAACACACAGCCAAGACATAATCCTAATGTAAACTCAGATTTTCATACAAAACTGGTAATCATACACCAGCTACTGCAATACCCAGTTCCAAATTCACCTAATAATCTAGAGAGCGAAGAAATAGAAGTGGACTGATTACAACAAAAAATGCAAAAAGGAGGGTTGCTCAGTGTTACTTATCTCAATAGTGCAAACCCATTTGATTGCAGTAGAAGAACAGAAGAAAATCCCACCCCAGGATCACCAAATATCCATCCGCAATCCGATCGTAATCTGGGTTGGGGATGGAGATTTCTTCCTTTTTTCCTGGACTCATATAAAGAAAACAAATTAAAAAATTAAAACAGTACATTCAGCTTCCTGAATATTGGGCTTTTTTAGCAGGTAGAATCCAATCAAGAACCGGTTCATTGTATGATTAATAAAATAAAATAAATACAGCAATGTTGTCAAAATAATCAGTAAGAAAAAGACGACAAAACTACATTTGATCAAAAACAAATAAAATTGATGCAACTTGGGAATAAAAAACCAAGCGCATCTTCTAAAGATATTCTGTCCATGTGGTTTAAGGATGCATTAAAGGAAATGACAACTCGTAATTTTTTATAATTATTGGTAATGTATTTAGTGTATGAATGAAGAGTATAAATACATATCATATCCTCGAATTAGTTATTTGAATTCACATCTTATAATTTAGATATATTTTCTTTCAAATATATACTCTTGTGATAAACAATGTTTTTCTTATAAGGAATAAAATTAAGCTTTTAGTTGGAAGTAATTTAATGTTAATCAAAAAATAAAAATAAAAACAATTTAAACTCCACTTACATATTTTTATTTTTTTCCCCCATCTATGGAAGTGATAGCCTGGTAATGTTGAAGTGGCCTATACAGCTAGGCCCATGGTAAAGAACATCGAAGGGGAAAAAACCCACTCTTGGCCCAAAACAAACTATCTATTTCGCCAGTTATGGTCGTGCGCCAATGCCAGTCAATTTCATTGATCTGCCACCAAATGCTCTGATGCTAAGGATGTCTTACAAGTGAATGGCTGTTCTTCCTACACGCCAACGTCATCCTGTCCTGGCCCTAACACCACCCCAACCCTCCCAGTCTCTACTTTAGCTCACCCTTCCACTTCTCCTTTCTTTTCCTCTCCATATTTTCTTGCCCTAACTATGGCAACTCTGCATTCTCTTGCATTAGCCTCTCCAGTCTCGCATTATGTGCAGCAACCTCGCCTCTGCTCAGGTGCGGATTCCCTTCTTACTCTTTGAAAACAAAGCATTTTTAGTCATATGGGTGGTTCAATTTTTTGTAAAGTTATGTTTCTTTCTTTCTTTATATTGGCTCTGTGCATGTTTTGTTTACATTCTTGATATTTCAGCATTTATGGGTTCCTAGCAAAAATTTGAAAGAATTGACCCGTGGATCCTGTATCAATTGCTGTCATTTCATTTGGGTTAAATTTGAAACCAATGGCACATTGTTTCAGTAGTGTAGGTTGGTGGAAGAGGATAAATTATGCTGGGATTTTGAGAATTTAATCAGATGGTTGTACGTTGTAACACTGTTTTAAAGTACCTGTTTTTCCTGGTGCCCATCAATTAACTTTTTGAGCTGGAAGATTTACCAATCTTGTGGTTCTTAGGTTTTAACAGCTTGCTTAATCTTGCTTCTTTTTTCAAATGAATAAACCTACTGTTCCTCCATTCCAAGTTTTATTCTTCTCATAAGTATTGGCTGTGTGCCTCAATCTTTTGTATATTGCATGTAGTTTTTGTGCGTAAGGGAAATTTGCTATACGTCAGACTCACATCTTTGCTGTGAGTGATCAGATTCAATCTGCTTAATGATTGCTAAACTGTGTTATGTTCTGTAGGTTCAGTGTCATGGGCTCCCTTCCGTAGTTCACACTCCGCGTTCAATGGAAAATCTTTGCGTCTTCCACTTTTACGGTCCACATCCATTAGCCAGAAATCACAGACATCTGGATGCATAAGGATGATGGTCAAACCAACAATTCAGTTCATCCAAGGAACTGATGAGATGACTGTACCGGATGTAAAGCTTACCAAGTCAAGAGATGGTACAAATGGAATGGCTATATTCAACTTTGAGGAACCTTCTGTTTTTGACTCTTCTGGTGAGCTTGGTGATATCACTGGCTTTTTCATGATTGATGAGGAAGGAGTTCTTCAGTCAGTTGATGTCAGTGCCAAATTTATCAATGGAAAGCCAGCCCGGATTGAAGCTAAATATGTCATGCGAACTCCTCGTGAATGGGACAGATTCATGAGATTCATGGAGCGGTATGCTAATGCAAATGGCTTACAATTCGTCAAAAAATGAGGCAATGTATATACTTTGCTACTTTTTCTTTCTCATCAGTTTTTGACTATATTAGTCAAGCTTAACTTAAAGATCTTGACTGATTCAATAAATGTTGAAAGTACCATATTTCTCTTCTCCTTCACAAATTTTGCAGCTTCTGGTTGTGCATGATTTTTTCCTTGTTACCCTCGTTTGTATTTAAATGTAAACCTTCAGCAATCGTGAGATGTCTCGTGTTGAATGAAATATCTTCCTTGAAATTCAAGTTTTAGAAAGATCGATAGATACCTGGCTGTTCAACCTGTTGTAGTTGTCAGATGCATCAGACAACTTAAGTGGGACATTAATTTCAGTTCTTTTCTTTTTAAGTATTTCTGTCATAATTGGTAAATTCATAACATTTCTTTTCAACGCCAGTACTACTTTGGCATGCACGTATATATCTGTCCTTTAGCTGGCTCGAGAATAAATTGATCGAGTAATTGTCTCAATTTGATTCTGGTAATCTTTCAGTATCTTAATCATCGCATGCGAATTTCACTTCTTAAAACAGAATAAATCTTCATAGCTGATCACAGGGTCCTGCTAGCTATTAAACTAGAACTTCATAAGAATAGAAGTGTAACTGCCTCTATCGAATACAGATTCTGACCACAACTCTTCATGGACATTTATCCTCTGAGGCACTATCAATAGTAAAAAAAGAGCAAAAACTATCAGAATGCTCAAGCATCAGCTATGCTACTTACCATTCTAATGCTTCCAGGTCACTGAAATGGGGCTTCTAACCTTGTAAAGACTATCTTGAGAGTGAGTCCATGTCAATTTACCTTCTGCGTAGCTTATAGCATTTACTGATCTCTTTCTGGACATGAGCCATACTCTGTAAGTCAATACTTGGTTCATATGTGTGAAAACTAGCCTTTGAGGTTTTACTCTGACTTTTACTCCCTCAGGAGCTGTGACTTCTACCGAGTAGATAGAATTAGGACTCCCAACATTTGTTAGCCGCCTCTTGATGTTCTTACTCATCATTCCTCGCTTGAAAATTACTGAGATGGAGGGGTAATTGAGGCTAAATCCCCTATTCTTCTGCAGTAACTCACTGCAGCTCACATTCCTGTGAGTGATGGTGAAAATTTCTGATCTTGTGTATCCTATTGTGCATAGGTGAGTGATATACTCATCTGGCCTGATATCGTATATCAGTCCTGGACTGATAGCTCTCCCTGGGTTTATATGCCCTGACCCCATCGCGAAAACTCCAGCTGGTTTGTCGCCAGCCATTATTGGATTTCCTGAATGGTCAGTTACATCTGCAGTTGTCATTATTGCAGATTTAACTGCAGCAGGAGTCCATTTGGGGTGAGCTGAGCGGACGAGGGCAGCAATTCCACTGGCATGGGGACAAGACATGGATGTCCCCGACATGACTGTGAAGTTGACTCTCCTCGTATCTTCTGGAAGACTGCTGGGACCTAAGTTTTGAGGCCAAGCAGCAATAATGTTGACCCCAGGTGCAACTACATCTGGCTTGATGATTGAAGGGTTTGTATAACTTGGTCCTCTACCAGAAAACTGAGCTACTTCTGGTGCTCTAGATTTCCCAATAACAGTACCACCAAATACAATTCGAGCTCTAGGATTTTTGGTGGAGTTTATGTATGCTTTCAAGCGAACTGCTTCATCGAAACCGATTGCTGTTGCAGGCAAAACATGTACATCAACTGAATCTTCCTCTAGATTGATTGCTGTATTGGCTAGTATCATCGCAGCCCCACCTGACTCCTTCACTGCTTGACCTTTCTCTGTCCTTCCGTTGACACCGCGGTCACAAATCACCATTTTGCCATGAACTTTTGCCTTGGGGAGAGAATCTCTGAAGCAGAATTCACTCCCTTTGTCTCCACCGGTTACATAAATAAGCTCAAGCTTTTCTGTAGCGCTCGACAACCGGTTCCCTGGGTATAGGGTTTCTCCATAGAGGTATTGCCCGTTATCCAGTTGAAGTAAAGCTGGAAATTTTCTGTCTAGTGTGCTTGCACCAATAGTGGCAATCCAAGGAGCGTCATTGGCAACCGAGTATTGAAGAGGGCCATTGTTCCCAGCCGCACAGACGACAGAAATTCCGTGCTCCATTGCTCGGAAGCTGCCGATGGCGATGGTATCAGCAAAAAGAGGCAATGGAAAGCCACCCAAAGAGAGGGACAGGACATCAACTCCATCTCTAATTGCAATATCCATTGCAGCTAGGATATCAGAACTGTAACAGCCATTGGTCCAGCAAACTTTGTACACTGCAATATGGGCACCAGGAGCCATCCCTCGAGCCACTCCAGCTCCATTCCCGAGCACGCTTGCCATCGGAACTGAAACGCCCCCAGCTGTTGATGAAGTGTGAGTTCCGTGCCCGTGGGAATCTCTTGGCGACGCGTATTCCTGAAGGGTGTTTTCTGACGTTGAAGCCGAAGCCACACGATGACCTTTGGTGAAGAACCTTGCACCGATGATTTTCCTGTTACAGTTTGATGAATTGAAGTCCTGCCCTGCTTGACAAATCCCTCTCCACTTTTTTGGAACTGGGGGCATCCCTTGATCATTAAAGCTTGGACTTTCAGGCCAAACTCCAGTATCAAGCACCCCAATGATTGTTCCACGACCGAAACTAGATTGGTACCAAGCATCCTCTCTCGCAGGGCTGAGCCCCATGAACTTGTAGGAATACGTTGTCTGAAGCTGGAACCTCATGTCTGGCCGAACCGCAACTACATCAGGCAAGTTCTGCAGCGACTCAACCTCAAACTCTGAGAGTTGAGCTGCGAAACCTTCCATTGCAGAACGGTACGAGTAGAGCAGCCGAGAGGAACAGTCTGCTTCAGACGAAACAGTCTTCTTGAGAAATGAGAGGTGCCAGTGAAGCTTCGAGGCAAACAAAGAGCTCGCCATGCCATGAGGGTGGAGCTGAACAACGTAGGTTTGAAGAGTGTTGTCTGCTTGGAGGGACAGAAGGAAAGACAAGAGAATGTAAAAGAAAAGGTGGGTCCCGGCTTCCTTGGCCATTTCGTTGTGCGATGAAAGCGATAGAGCTGGTTTTTTGATGAATGCATGATGTAAAAGTAACGAATTTGCAGGGTATTTGAAGGAGAAGGGGAGCCGGGGATAGAAACTGAGGGTTGTCTGTCTGAGTAAAGAATATGAAACTCGTGAAATATAAGAGCTCTTCCTCACGAGGATCTTTTGTGTTGTTGGGGTCTGGTTTTTTTGGTTTTTTCTTGAGTTGAGGAGCTAAAAAAGGCGCTTACACTTTGCTTCACGAGATGTTTTTGCTAGCTTTAATACATACATAGCTTGCTTGGTATGAATCTTTTCCTTCAAGAAAAGAGAGAAAAAAAGAAGAATTATGAATCTTTGTCTGGCCTAGGTATTAATTACACTACTACTACTTGTCTGGGATTTTTTCCTTTTTCAAAACAGGAATCAATCAATGCATGATGTAAAAGTAACGAATAGCTCTAAGTGCATTTATGCACACGCTCTCTGCTTTCATTCCTTTCCATGGCGTCCAGGATTGGCTATTCTAGGTTCCTTAATTTTCCAGAAAATAAGATAAAAATATTGTTAGAACTTAGAACCAACAACAACAAATGCAAGTTAATATATTAATCATTACTTTAATTTATATTCAATTACCTTTTTCTGACAACTATATCCGAATTAAGGAAGTAATGCATAGCAAGTGCAAGTAAATACTCTACTAAATAGTAAATAGGCCTCATAAATATGCAGAAGCACCTGACATGTTTCATGGCTTTGCCATGAGCTCAATTGAGTCCCTTCCCTCCTCATTGTCCTTATCCCAAGGACTCGGTACTTTTCTCTTTTCTCTTGAAAAACAAAAGAAACCAAGGTGAAAATTACTTTCATTTTAATGTAAAAAAAATAAAATGCGTATTCATCCTTAATTGAATTTTAAGATTTTACATGTGAAAAATGAAGAAAACTATAACGAGAAAATCATCCAGTTTTTGGGATTTTCAGGATCCAATACTACTCGCACGCAAACACCACCGACCAATCTAGAAAACTTACTAGACTATAGCCCATTTTCCTCAGCATCAAACTCTGGTTTAGGCTTCACAGAAAAATAAAAAACAAGGTAAAAGTCCCATATAAAGTCAACGTTTGTCCGTAACAGGAGGAATAACTCAAGAGCCGAGCCAAGGTAACTATCGCTTTACTCATGTCTCCATAGTCTTGTACAAATCCATGTGATCATTTTTGGAGTTTGCTACTGAATAATCTGGACAAACAATGTGCTTCATTATTACACTTCCCTCAATTTTTCCGAACTTTGGCAGATTCAATATCCTCAACCGAAAAACACAACATTACTAATGAACATGTAACTCATTACTTACCTATTGGTAGATAACAGAGTCTCCAGTTCAAGAGTCTTACCTTTTTTTCCGGGAGAAATGAAACTTTACCACACTTGAAGTTGAAAACCTGAAAATATTTTCATTATTCAACTCATCTCAAAAAACGACACTCTACAACACAAGCTAACTATTGTCAAGAGGCAACAGCTAACTCAGCATTTCACCTACAACTGTCTCTATAATACAATGCATCTACATTCTACGCTACTAACCCAACAGATTCAGCACAAGAGATTTGGCCTTTCCTACAACATTGCAAATCTTGTCAAAAATTAGTAGTCTGATGTCATTAAACAGAACAAATGGAAGCAGGCATGATCAACAAGGTTTCCCAAACACTATTTATTATCTCTTGTATTGAAGACTTGAAAACAGAAACAAAAAGGATATATCTTGCTAAGATACAATACATATAATGCCATAAAGTGTAAAAAAAAAAAAAAAAACTTTCTGTAGCAAGTATACTAGAAGCAGAGCACGAATTTCTCTTTTCAGTTTAAACAAAGGCTTGGCCATCAAACTTGAGGGTTTTTTCTATAATATTTTCATCGTCATGGCCTTGGCGAAGATCCATACCTGCTCTACCCAAAGCCAAGGTGGGCAGTCTGGTTTAACGCCCTTCTGATTGATGCATTCAGAATTACCCTAACTTCTATTGCTATATCATCAGCTCTAGGTTACGAGTGATCTCTCTGCTCAGTGTTCCATGACTTCTTTGCGGCCTCAGCAGATGAGGCGCCAGAATCACTATTGCCATCCTTTGGTTTTGAGAAGAAAGGATCCCATTCATGAGCTCCAGCCTCACGTTGTCCTTCCTCCAGCAATTCATATTTCCAGCTGTTCTCCTCCACAAAATTATCATATTCTGTACGGCCTTGAATAATGTTCTTCCTCAACCTAGTAACCTTGTCAATGACTGCCTGAACGGCAACGTCAAAAGCATCTTTAAGAGTCTCTAACCTCGACCGAGGATCTGCATATATAAGCGACGGAATGAGGCTTATAACATTCTCCCTCAGCATCTTCACCTGCTCAGGAGGTATCTGGCTGAGCCGTTCCTCTATGCTGACATTTCCCTTGCGGATATCATCCTCTGGGATGAACACTGAAAAGGTGGTGTAATTCTTTGGAAGATGCCAAGTGTACTGTGTGTATGCCGACCCAGGGTGGAAGAAGACAGGAATGCAACCTGCCAACATTGAGTCAAAAGCTGACCTTCGTGTGTAGGAATCACCCTGCGGCTGCAAGCAGAATAAAGAGCTCTGAAACATCTGCATTATACTGCTTGGAGAATGGCACTTGCTCTCCCCAAAATCACATTCCAACAGCTTGCCCCCCTTAGAATACTTACATTGATCTATGATCTTCCCTCTGATCGATTTGGGGTTATCTGGACGTGGTGCCCCAGCAAAAGAGAAGAGCCATTTCCTCTCTAATTTTCTCATCCGATCTTGCCAATTGAAGACATCAGCATCCTTTGCAGGATGGAAATATGTAGGGTATGGAATGCCAAAATCATTAGCATTCCATGGACTTGATTCAACCACAAGCATTGACATATTTTTGGCAGCTGGCAGAAACAAAAGTTTATTACCCCAATCCGTTTCTTCTTCACTTAGTCTTCTGAAGTCCCATGTTATCCTCCCTGCGACAAGGAAATGATCCCTGCCCTGCATGATCCCCCACTCTGGCCTTTTCATAAGCCAATCAACCAACTCAAGGGAAGCAGCATCCCTCGTTGAAATATTATAACCCCAAAGGTACCTTGCAATATCGAACCCAGCATAAAATGGCACAAAAATTGCTGCAGCAATGGAAGAATCGTTCGTCAAGCACTCATACTGCTTCATCCTATTGCTGAATATCACATCCACAGCAAACTGATTCGTGGCATACCATCCTGTATTCGAAAACACCCCTTCAGCATTCTCCAGTGGCGGCCCCAATCCAGCATTAGTAGTGAACTTGCACATGTTTGTCCACCGACTTAAACTCCTACAGTCCTTCAACATGTCCTCATTAAACTTAGGAGGCAGATGGTGGACATAAATGTACCTCCCCCCACACGGATCACTCTTATTATCTACCGTCCTTAATGCTCTCATAAATGGGAAATTCTCAACTTTCTCAACCTCACTAGCAGTAGTTTTCGATGGGGTGTTTTCACTGCTAGTAGGGGTAGTTTTCGAAGGGGTATCATCGTTGCTTGTTGGGGTAGTCTTCAATGGGGCATTTTCATTGCTGCTAGGGGTAGTTTTCAATGGAGTATCTTCACTGCTACTTAAGCTAGTCTTAAATGGGGTATTTTCATTGCTATTTGGGGTAGTTTCCCATGGATTGTCCACACTACTAAAAGGGGTAGTCTTTGATGGAGGGTTGATAAAAGCTTGGGTTACAAGTTCAGGGGTTTTTGATTCTGGGTATATAGGACCAGATTCTAACTTTACAGACTCATCAAGATTACTACCTCCTAACACAGCAAAATGGAAGTACAATAACAGAATCCAAAAGAATGCAGACAATGAAGCCAGTAAACAAAGCCGGTTGTGCTGATGCTTACCTGCTCCTTTCTCCATTTGCTCAAGAGGGCTACTAGCCGCAGAGCGGCGTCTCATCAGAATCACAAACCCGCCAGAATCAAGCCCACATTCCACCCAAAAAAACAAAAACCCACTTCAGCCTCCTGAACCAGAGAAAGTCCCAATCTTGGTTGCTCCGAAAGCTGTAGGAAGCCACAATCAGCTCCAGAGCAGAACAAAGATCTCAACTTTATGAGCTGAAATCTCGAAACAGGAAGGAAACGAATCCAATACAGAAGGATGGTCTCTTTTTTAGCAAAAATCACAGATTTTGAGCAATCTGTTACGGATCTTTCAAGTGAAAGAAAAATGACAGAAATTCAAGGATGTGTCGTTTTTTGGAAGGAGAAAGCAAAATGGCTTACAGAGATGAGAGAGAGAGAGAGAGCAAACAAGACACAGAAGGAAGTACGCGTAAAATAAGGGAGGGAAGGGAAAGAGGAGGGCGCAGGTTAGCTGCATGCGCTGGAGGTGTTTTGTCTGTTGTCGGTAGCCGGTGGGATCTTGGCACGTAGGTTCGTATGAGGGACGTGTCGGTCATAAGAAGGTGATGTCAGTGCCTGAAATTGCGTTTGTGTGATCACAGTTTTTTGTTTGATTCAACGATCACGACCATATTAGGATGCTGATTAATATGATTAATACTCTGGTGATCTGGTGGTAATAACTCCAATCAAGTAAAACAGCTTGATGAGTTTGTGAGCGTACACGTGGAGGGCTTGGAGTGATTTGAGTGTGCAGGGTGGGGACCACTTGTATTTAGGGCGCAGTTGACGGCCTCTAGAGGAGTGTAATCACTAATCAGTATTGAAATTGTAACAGTCAACAATGCAATGCAGTGCAGTGCATTAACCATAGCCCTGCAAAACCCATATGCGCAACATTACTATTCATGAGGCGGAAGAAAGCTCCCCCATCACAACATGGGCACACTCATGAAATTGTAATTGTAAATTTGTAATATTAATCAAATTCTTCAATCAATCAAGTTGTATTGAGTCACGTCACCTCGCTAGTTTATTGAAAAAAATTCTCTCTGTAAATTAAAAAAAAAGTCGTTAAATTACATCGATTTGAGTCATCTTGTCGGTTAATTTAAATAAGAACAATTTTATTGAAATTAGTGCAAAGATACAATTAAAGTGAAATTTACATATTTTAGGATGAATTTTAAAGCTTAAGGATAACAATAACAATAGTGCTAAATATGCTAATTTCTACCCTCTGTTTTTTTTTAAATGACTATCCGGCTATTTTTTTATTTAAAAAAAAATTATTTTCAACATTTTTAATACATTAAGAAAATTAAAATTAATGTCAATCAAACGTATTCAATGAGAAAATAGAGAACAAATGGTTAGAAATGCAAGTAATCAATCATTTATACAGTATAATTCTTGTGCATAAGGCTTAAAAGTCAATTTTTTTTTTATAGATAAATGGAGTATGTTACTGTTACGATCTAGTACTCCCTTCGTTTACTTTTAAATGACTTTCTGGAATAGTAGAAAAAACGTAAGCCATTAATTCACAGACTTATTTTATTCCTCATTGTTTCATTTTTTTCTTCTAATTTTCTTCATCAAATTGGGTTGATTCAATAAAAAAAAATTATCATTTGCACAAAATATATGCTTCGAAAAAAATAAAATGATAAGTACTCCAAACAGTAAAAAAACGTAGGAAAGTGACAATTAAAAGTAAACGGAGGGAGTATTTAATTATTAATAATGGATCACTATGAATAAAAATGAAATAAAAGAACAAGAAAAAATGAGAATGAACATAACGGGGCTCTTGTTTTAAAATTATACTCCCTCTGGACTCTAATAACTGTCATTTTACTATTCCAGCACGCATTTTAAAACGACCGGAATGGTAACCGTATGATCTCGAAAAATTTCGAATTTTTTTTCAACGTACGTAAAGGATTAATATACGTTGTAAAAAAATTCAGACTTTTTTTAGATCATATAGTTACTATTCCGGCCGTTTTACAAGAAGCCCAGAATAGTAACAAATGATAATTAATATGGGACGGAGGGATTACTTTATACCTCATTTTCATTCTTGTTACTTGTTCCTATTATTGATAACTATTATAATCTCACTTTATTTTGCTTAATCAATGGGGTAATGCCGTGATGATTAGTACAATGTCATCGAATGAAGTGGAAAGCTGACTCATATATTGCCTTTTTAAAGGGGAAGGAATCTCATTAGTGGTAATATATAAGTTTATTTAATGGCATTTGGAAACCCACTAAATAAATAAAGTTACAATATAATTTTTCATACCGAATACTTTATTAGTATAAATAATTATATTATATAATCTATTATATATTATTGGAGTTGATAGATATGAAATTATTGTAAGATTTTGGAATAAAATGTAAAGGTGTAAGGTAGACACTTTACTTGATTGGTTTGTTGGGCATTAACGTTGTGGCTTTTGTAGTTAAACAAGGGGCCATCAATACGGGGCGGGTGATTAATTAGTGTGTAATTAGTAGGACTAGATGAGTAGTCCATTTTAGGGTTTTTTTAATTATATGCATATGGTAATGTCTCACGACAACGAACCAATGGAGTTTGATTACTCTAGGCCCTCTACGCCTAGCCTAGGGGTGTCCTTCCACATGTAGGGTTGGTAGAGTTTAATGTCACTGGCAAGATAGAGTGGGAAACCACTAACATGTTTTTATCACCAATCCATGACAATGACCATGTCTCAGAAATTGTGGAGGAGGACATTTTAGATCTTGATTTCTTCATTCTTGTCTCTAGTCACTTCAAAGGAAATAGGTAATATTTGACACGTACTATATTGCAAATCTTGAGATTCCTGTTTAATGCTCCTAATGATCGATCCTTAATTATTTAATCTCATTGGCATGAGGGACTTAGTTGACATTAATTAGAATTGTCTTTCGGAAGTCAATTAATAAGTTCGGACGAAGAAATCATGTTAAGAGATTTATCTTTTTAAAACATGACATGCTCTAATGAGATTAATCTCATGTTAATAAAATAGAATGAAAACATTCAAAGAGATAAAAATAATAAAATCAATCAGCGTTATTTTAAATATTGTAGCCGATGCAGCTGGAGATCACTATGTCAATAAAACAAACAAGACTAGTAAAATAATTGCTAACATAAACATCCCAAGAAACCTGCTTGTAGAATCAATTGCAGCATCCTTACTTCGTTTCTTCCATTTCCTACTTCTTCCTTTGTTATGTAACTTCCGTTCTTCGAAGAATATGCAAACTCCAGGATTTTTCATCTTCACCTCACTCCCATGCAGAATGGAATTGTTCACTCCTTGAATGTTGTTGTTTATATAAATGTTGATACAAAAACTATCTTGCTGCGATTCGCTGCCGATGGACATGGCAGCTCCAACATTTCTTCCCTTCAAGTTGACGCGATCAAAAGAACCATCGCCATCTTCTTCCGCCATGAGATGTTAGATATTGATCTTGAGAGGCTGATAATGGAAAACTTGTGACCATTGGAGCAAAGAAAAGTATGTTTATTAATGGTTTCCTATTCTTTCCTTGTAACATGGGGATGCGATTTCCACCTTTTTCTTTTCTTTTCATCCAACAAGGAAAGCAGCCTTACGAGTCAAGTCATCCATTTTTCCATTAAGTTACAAAAATGCCCATAGTATGTCAAGTAATCACACGGCCTTGAAGGGCACTGATGCCATTATTTCTTTCTTTCTTCCTTAGAGGAAAATCTATGAAGCCAAAGTCTAGGAACTTATTTGCTTAACAGCACAAACCTCTACAAAAAGGAACAGAAATAATTGACACAAACAGTAATCAACAAGTACCCCGAAGACAGAAAAATTTCTTTCATCGCGGATAAGAAAGAAGACTCATGCACTTTAGGCCTTCCCTTTCTATCGAGAAATTGAAGGCATCACATGTGCATCCCAACATTTCAGAATGGGTGATGGGTCACAACGTTTGGAAATGAGAAAGTCCAAAGAATTCTACGGGAAAGAATCCGGGGAAACCCTTTCACTGATTGTAGAACCAAACTGCGGCCCACCCTTGCGGTATAAGCTAAGAAACTCGACAGGGTACCCCTTCAATTTATGTGGCTCAATCCCAAGATCATTGAACGTCAAAGCTGCAATGCCAGACCGAAAGTCAGGAAGATAAAATGAGGATAGAAAAAGACAAGATAACAAACTCGAGCAAAAATACTGGAGCTATGTGGAACTAACCATTTTCTGACACAACTGTATCCACAGTAAGGGCATTGATTGCATCAACATTGAAGATGCTTGGAGAGGGTAATGGAAACGGAACCTTTTTAAGCAATACTTCTCGCGGTGTTGCAAATGCCTGAAACAATTCAAACCCATGCACAATTAACAAATATTTCAAAATCTGGATGCCTCTCATCATGCAAAGCTAGACAAAAAGGGAACACACAGGGCAAAGTCTGAAAAATATTTGGCAGACAACTCAATTCTAATTCAGCTCAAGTGTATAGAATTTCTACATGGACTTCTTTCTACTTGAATGTAAGACTTTTCATGCATACAACAGGTCAAAAATATACCTTAGCAACAGGGAATGGAACTTTCACATAGCGAGGATATTCACGAATCGTATCGAACATAATCTCTGCCTGCATTGCCATAGATTTCAGTAAAACCACAAGCACTCCAAATTAAAGAGGCGAGAAAGTGGGTGAGAAATTACCAGTTCATGTATGGTAAGGATTTCTGGGCCACCAAGCTCATAAATTTTACCCATACTAGTTCCATCATCTTTTAAGGATGCAATAATTGCAGCAGCAACATCTATGACATATACAGGTTGGATTCTGCAAGGGAGACCCTATTAGGATAATACTTAATATACACAAAATGTTAATAAGAAAAGTTATATTCTATTCAGTCATGCAATTCACACATTACATACGTACTTGGTAGACCCACCACCAATGAGTGGAATAAAGGAATATTTTTTGGCAAAGCTTGCCCATGCGTTCAAAATTCGATCCTCTGTTCCAATCATTGCAGCAGGTCTCAAGATTGTAGCCTGTAACATTCAGCAGCACGCAAACTGTGGTTAAGGCAGCAGGCAACAACTGAAACAAAAGGGCACACAGATCAACTTAAATATGATCCACATGCCCTCACACACCACCAGAAGCCACAAGATAAAACCACAACTACATAAATTGCCTTTGTTGCTCCCGAAAAAGCTTCACTTGTCCCGAGAAGTTACAAGCAAAAACACATGGCCCATATACAATACTCAGTCCAGTAACTGAAAGATACACAGCACTGCACATGAGAAGTGCCACAACAATCAAGTCCTAGGCATGCACAGTGCTACCTTGCATCTAATCTTGAAACACTTGAGTCAAACAATCTAAATCCATTAACACGAGTGCATGCAAAACATGATCCATTGCTCACGGGCATGATGAGGACGCAAATCAATATTTGGTTCCACTGCTAGTTCGTACCAATTTACTGTACATACAGCAACCACTTGAAGCGGTAAATTGCTGTGACACTCGCAAAGCAAAAAAGAACAACAGATGAATGATGGGAGCACTATAACAGTTTCTTTGGCGGACAGCACATAGCTTTAAAATTCAAGGGTAAAGCTAACAGAATTGGACTATAAACCCACGATCGGCATTCTGCTAAGGCCAAAGAAAAAAATGGAAATATATAAAAAGATTACCTCAGATATTTCTTTCAATACGGCTTCTTCTCCAGCAGCTTTAGCTCTTAGAAACCTAGATGGGGATGATGCAGATGCTCCTAAACAAGAAACTTGAATAAATCTCATGATACCACCGTGTTCTTTGGCAACCTACAAGAGAGTTAGAAATAATTATGTAAATCCTACTTGTGGGAGTATATGGCTGGGAGAATCAATTTTTAAAGAAGAAAGAAATTGAAATTCTCAGAAATAACTGTGGGAGAAACCACATAATCAAACAACAAGAACCATATGTTTGTTCATATTAAATCCATCATTATATATACACACACACACACAGTGACTAAAGTTACTAAACATGGCACTAAAAATGTTAGTGAGCAAATGGAACTCCAGCAACCACGTCTGAATGTTTGAACTTCTTGTTACAAACTGTGGCAGCTCAGGATACACGCACAAGAGGATAAGTGCACCAGATCTTTCATAATTTGGCTCGCTATCATGCTTAAACAAGAATGAAATGATGGTAGGGACTTACCATTGCAAGTTGTTCGGCCATGCCATGATTCACTTCCTCAAAGCTGTAGTTTCTTGTCTCATATTCCCTTCCTGCCAATCAGAATAAGTAAGTGAATCTTAAATAGTTTGTATGCCAATATATTTTAAAAGCTAAATATGTCAAAAGTGAAAAGGATTACCGATAAGATTAATAACAACATTGGCCTTAGCCATCACAGCCTTAATTGAACTCTCATCTCTTGGGTTATATTTCATTGGTACAATCTGAGGTAGCAGACCAAAATATATCAGCAATAAGTACTCAATACATTCCGAACTACTGAAATAGATACACAACAACACAAACATTGCATCCAGTCAAATGGATTTTGACCAATCGAAATTTTCATACAAACTACTCTACCTGACCCAAATCGCCCATCAACTTGAGGTCGCGAGGAGAATCCTCGGAACCGCGAAAAGGAACCAATACCTGAGAGCCCATTTTAGCTGTAACACAAAACCACCGTATTATAAAAAGATACCCTTTCAAAATACCAACCTAATGGGCGACAACTAATATTATCTCTTAAACTCAAACAGTACATAAAATATTGCCAGTTGTTTAGTTTACACAAGTGCTTCACTTAAGTTGCAACCAACCATGATCAAAACATTGCAACCAGCAGTTATCAAAGTAGCAAAATGTTGACCAACTCACCAAGCTGTTGCACAACATAACGCCCAAGGAACCCAGTAGCTCCAAACACTGTAGCAATGATGCCACTGTAAACAAAAACAATTCATTACCACAAAGAACATAGATAGTGCGGAATGATTAAGAATCAGTGTTACCTAACAGAAGATCTTCCTCCAGTGCCTTTGCGGACAAGAGGATTGGTGCCTCTGGTGATGACAGTGGATACATAGCGTGGATGGTCGGCTCCATAATCTGTTAGAAAACAGGAAAACAGGATGAGGCAATTTGAGGAAATGTATTAAGAAGGAAAGGAACCCTAGTAAACGTAAATGTAAAGGGGAATTGAGGAATCATTACAGTGATGGGAGAGAGGATAGATTGAAGAAGCTGCTGGCTTCAGCGATTGGTGTTGAGCTGCTGCTAAGCGTCTGGAAATGGCCTGCATCTTTCTTTCTTTGATGGGATTCGATGGAGAAGAGATGATAGAGAGGAGAAGTCACTCTTGAAAAATTGGAGAAAGAAGAAGGCAGAGGAGCGCGTGAAGAGTGATTGAGGCCTCAGAGTGGGAGTTGGGCTCAGGTAAGGAATGGGTCGTAGCCCATTAAGTCTGATTCTCTCAAATGGGCTGGGCCTCCCTGGTTTGGACTTCTGGTGAAATTTTAAACTCTTTTGCGTGTAATATATATATATTTACCCCTCTACAATTATAATTAGAATTAGAATAACCCTAGCTTGTAAAAAAAAATAGTGCTAAAGATAGTAATTTTTATAGTGAGAGCACATTTGTCATCTTCACGTTAAAAAAAATATAGATTACCAAAAAGAAATATCATATTTATTGTTTTTATGCTAACTTCTTTTAATAATTTGAAACTTATTTATACACATTTTTTATTATAGTTATTATATGACTAAATTCTTATTTAATGTTTTTAAAGCTTCACAAATACAATTATCAAAAATTTAAAAAAAAAATGTAGACACTGCGGAACGGGTTCTAATAAAGAGGGAGAATTATTTATTAGGGTAATTAAGTCAAATTGATGTTTGAAAATCACATGCAAGAGGTCAAACTGAGAAGTTATCCAAAATTGAGGTCAAACTGAAACTGAGACCAAGTGAGATTGAAATTGACTCTCAAAATTCTTCTTATATATGCTGTCCTACAAAAAAGAGAATACAAAATCCTGCCTCAATCTAATTGCTAATTTTATGCACATTGTGGAACAAACCTATCCTCTCCCACTCCTGTTCACGTGTGATTATTACCACCAACCTCTAAACCCTTCTCCACACGCTTCCCACTAATCTTGGTGCCACATACTATGCCAACCATATGCATAAATTCCCTCGTTGAGCTCTTACGGATGAATTGCCTTGAACTGGATGTCACTTGGTCCCGGATGGGCCAACCATTTCCCTCTCTGCATTCCCAGTCCGTCGCAAGCAAGAGCTGTATGGAGAGTAGCAGAAGCCACCTTGCTTTTCCAACTCTTGGAACTGCTCTTGCGGTCTCGGACCTAATGGTTTTAGGGCATACAGCTCATTCAAAAATCTGGCATGCCACTTGACCTTGATGAGTACTCTGTTACCAGCTTTAGAAACATGGATGATTTATCCTCTAGCAGCCGAGCTGGAGTATCGAATTCTGCAACTCGTCCTGAAAAAGAATCCAAAGGAAAAGATTATGTGAGCAGGGTTCATTTTAATATTTGAACTCAAGAATTTATGATGTTAGGCTGCACACCGTCACTGAGAACCAAAACCAGATCACTGTCAATAACAGTTGGGATACGGTGAGCTATTGTGCACACAGTGCAGTCCTTAAACTCAGTTCGGATGATCTTCTGAATGAGATTATCAGTGGCTGAATCAACTGATGCAGTTGCCTCATCTAGCACCAGTATTCTAGCCTGCTTGAGCAACGCCCGTCCTAGGGCAACAAGTTGCCGTTGTCCCACGCTCCAGTTATCTCCATTTTCTAACACTGCAAATTATGCATTTCGTTCCCACATAAGTACTTGGTGGGGGGGGGAATATAAAACTATATATTGTCCAAATCTGTTGCCACATACCTGGTGTATCAAGCTTTAGCTCTTTCTGACGGACTATATCTCCAAGCTGAGACTTATCAAGAGCCTGTGCCAAGGAATCAAATTCTTAATGGGCATATAAAACAATTTAGCTACAAGTAATTATTTATTTCAGGGAATTTCAAGTTGGATGTGAATTGCATGTTATAATTTGGTCACGCTTGCAACACAAAAATCAATTCCCCGACACTCAAAAAGGATCTTGAGAAATTACAAGTTATTTCACATGTTTTGGAAATTCTTATCTGAAGGATGATTAAAATCACTTTTTTTCCTCGATAATAAAAGTGAGCTACTTGGTGCACCAGTGCAAAAAATTTGCTAAGAGAAGTTGAAAGACAGACCTGCCAGACATCCTGATCTGAATGCTCTTCGAGGGGATCAAGATTGCCCCTAATGGTCCCTTCAAACAGTGTTGGTTCCTGGGGTATAATACTAAGGCGGCTACGAAGATCATGGAGGCCAATTGATGAAATATCGATGTTGTCAATAACGATCTTCCCATTGGCAGGTTCAATTAATCGAAACAATGCTTGGATCAATGTAGACTTTCCACTTCCAGTTCGACCGACAATTCCAATCTTATTCCCGCCAGGAAAAGTACAGGACACTCCATGAAGTACAGTAGGAAGATGATCACCATAACGAACCTTCAAAAAGGAACATAATAGTCAGCACTTGTTAACTAGTTGTTGTGACCATGCGCGCATGGCACTCACATAAACATACTGTAAACCAACATTTATACAGACACTAACAATTAACAACAAAATTTCAAAAAAATAACGAAGTTATAGCTCAGACTAGAAGAAAACAGAACAATTACATAGGTTCCTTTAGGTAATGAGGGTGAATATGCATGATTCAAAACAGAACTTCATACCTTCAAATCAATCAAATTAATTGTTCCATTCTCTGGCCATGAGGTGGGAGGTCGGGAATCCTCAATAATTGCAGGTGCTTCACTTGGAATTTGGCTGTACTGATACATCCTCTCAATTGAAATAATCTTGTTTTCAAGCTTGCAAAAGCTAAGGATCCATCTTGACAGACGTGCATTTAAATTAAGGCCATACGTGACAGCAAGGCCTGCCATACCTGTACAGAATGAGCAAAAGTGATCAGCAAAAGCATAACTTCACAATTTTTTCCTCTGTTGTTCCCTTCACATCAATTCAACTTCTAGGATTAGCGTGCTTGGCAAAATTATTTACTTTCAAATCACAATTTTGTGTGTTCCATTCTGCTTTATTCTCTTTAACTTCCATGTTCTAAACTTCTAGTCCACTTTTGATGTAGGAAAATGTAGAAACATATTTACTATAGCTACTAGTTTCCTAAAACATAGACAAGGAAAATTAATAAAAATAAAATAACTAAATGCATGACTAGCTAAACCAAACCCCTGTTTTTTTTAAGTGAAGAATCTGGAAAATAAATCTTTCTACAAATGAAAAGAAAAAGACAATAATTCTTAAGAAAAGAAGAAAATTAGCACATGTTACATATAAGATGGGATATCCTTACTTGGATCTATAGCTCCTTGGGGAAAGCTAACAAGCAAAATCATGCAAAAGGCAAACACAAAGGTTGAAAGTAATTCCATTCTTAGGCAGAGCCACTCAATTGCAACAATGCTGCAGAAGAAAGGGCGAGCAAAACAATCAAGAAGATAAAGATTCCTCTTCATGAACCTCTTTTCTTGCCCAAAGCCTCTTATGGTGGCTGCACCAGCAATTGACTCACCAAAAAGATGGATGATAGGAGACTTCTGGATACTAACAATTCGGACCAATTCCCTTGATGAAGCCATGTAGTATTTCTGCATTTCAGTTATAGAACATCAAGGATCGTATGTCAAATCAAGCCAATCAAGAATAATTTTGGGATTCCAAACATTCTATTAAATAGTAACATATCAAAGATGGTTCAAACATAAGATATGGGATACACATAACAGGAATTCGAATGTAGTAAATGTTAAGTCCAAAACTTCTCAATTTCTGAAACTATGTAGTTACTAATTTCTTTATTGAGCGACGAGCAAGATGACTGCAATACGAACTACCTCAATTGCAAAATAGAGAAATAATATTCTTGTAAGAACAAGACTACATTGAGTGAACATTGGAGGAATTTAGTGGCATAGCTGTCAATATGTCACTCAAATAATATTTGGTAAACAAATTCCACAGGCCTGACACCCGATTTATGGTTATTGAAATATTTGGTCGACAAATTTCACTGCCAGCAAAAAGTTCATACCAATCCATAGCAAGAAATACTAGACCACTGCAGTTCCCAGCTGGTGCAATAACATGTTGCCAACAAGGACTTACTCCATAAGATGCAAATAAGTAATATTTATCGAACTCTAAGTTTGGAGCCAAAATATTAATAGCTAAAGGAAGCGTATTAATCACCTGCATCCATAAGCAAGCAACGGCCATTGGAACCACAAGCAGCAAAACTTGCCAAGTAACTCTGGTCATTACACCAACAATTCCAAGCAGCTGTATTGTTGTTGAAGCAAATCCACCAAGTCTAAAAGGAATATCAAGATCCACAACAGTTTGATCAATGGAAACCTGAGAAGACAGGGATAGAGGGGTAAGTCAAAAGCAAAAGATAAACAAAATAATCATCAGAAAATATGAGAAGATGTAGAAAAGTTGTTAGTGTTAGAAGAAAAACTTACTCGATTCAGGATTCGACCTGCTGGAGTAGAGTCAAAGAAAGACATTGGTGCGCGGAACACACTTCTAAGCATCTTCACGAACAATTTCTGCGCAGCTGCTAAACCAAATGTAGCAACCAGAACAGCCCTGAGAAATATAAACCATGCGCTCCCAAAAGCAAGGGCCATATAAACACCGAGAAGGACCATAGGACTGACTCTTGGTTGGCCTCCTATTGTTTGAGGATTTGCCCAAGCCATCCACCAACTGCTAGCTATTTGAAGAAATTGAAACACTGTTTGTGCAAGGATTATAAGTGGAATTAATAGGCCTTTATACGCTGCGGCCATATATGAAAGGTAAACCTTCATATTGACTCTTCCCCTAACCCGTTCCTCTTCTTGAACAAGTTGCTTTTTCCTCAAGCGTTTGGCCTTCTTCTTCTCTTTAATTGCTTTCTGATCTGATGAAGATACACATTCTTCTGCGTCCTTAGCCAAACTGGCAATATTACTTCCTGATGCATCACCTTTTTTATCAAATACTGCTGAGATACACCTATCCAGAGGAATTTCATCCGAATCCTCTGATGAGTGATTTGGAATATCCATTGTGCCAATTGCTTCATGGTGAGCTGAGACCAAAGCTCCAAAATCAGTTCCTGCTTGTAAAAGATCATCATATTTCCCTGCCTGTATTATGCAGCCGTCCTTGAGAACCTGGAAAACAGAGGATAAAATAACAGATGAATTTATAAAATAATAGAAAGTTTCCACAAGTTACCCAAATACACAGAAAGAGTCAGATATCTATCTATATAAAATGCATTTGAGTTTTATGTTTGTGGACTAACATTGGCAGAAATCTTGTTCATAATTTTCTTTTCTTTTTTCAATGCAAAAGATATGGTACAACTTAAGATCTTTTACATTAGTGAGCTGTACAAATATTGTTACTGTCAACAAAGAACATGAACAAAGTAAATTAACAACCAAGAAAATTAAGGACAACAAAAAGCTTGGTGCAACAAGTAGCAAAGGTAACATGGTCTGCAATGCCAATGTGAACCAATGAATGCAATAGCAGAAACATTTTTGCAACTATGAGATAAACAAACAAATAAATAAATAAAATAGCAGCCTCCCTATCCAATTGCAAGAATGCAGAAGCAACATAAGCCTTTGATGCACACGCAAATTACTGAACTAGAATGTGAAATAAGCCCGTACCAGAATTAAGTCAGCTACCGGCAGAAATTCAACTTGGTGGGTTACAAAAATCACAGTCTTAGTTGCTAGTGCTGTCATTATGTATTCCTGCATTTCCATGTCAAACGTTCAGCCAATTTACAGATATATAAAAACTGTACAAGTAAGACAATGAGAAACTTCAACCTTGAACAACTCTGAACCAGTGTGTGCATCAACAGCACTGAAGGGATCATCAAGCAAATAAATGTCAGCATCTTGATAGAGGGCCCTTGCAAGCTGAACCCGCTGCTTCTGTCCACCACTCAAATTTATACCTCTCTCGCCAATGATGGTCTGGTTACCATGTGAGAAAAGTTCCAAATCCTTTTTAAGTGAGCAAGCATTAATAACATTCTTGTACTTAGCTTTATCCATTGGGTTACCAAAAAGAATGTTTTCTTCAATATTTCCAGATTGTATCCATGCTGACTGGGGAACATATGCAGCGGTACCACATATTCTTACCTGGATGAGAAACACAGTCAATTGGAAAATCAGGTAGACCTTAATAAATATAAGAAGAATAGATCATAAATAACACGAGAACTTATCTTATAGGCTCACAAACCGACTTACTTCGCCTGAGATTTTGGGGATCTCCCCAAGAATGCAAGATAGGAAGCTTGATTTTCCAGAGCCAACCATACCACAGACAGCAACACGCATTCCTTTCTCCACCTTTATTTGTATCCCCAATAATGTAGGCCTTGAAGAAGAAGGGTCCCAGGAGAACTCACCACCTTTAATTTCTACAGCCAAGTTTGTCATGCCTGGTGGTAGAACAATGGTCGCATCTTCCTGCAACTCTTCTTCCAACAGGAATCCAGTAATTCGATCGAGGGAAACTTTTGTTTGGGACATCATTGACACCAAATCAGGGTAACTCCTGAGTGGTTCCTGCAGGATTCTGAAAGTAGCCAAAGCAGAAAGAACACCTCCTGCAGTGAGCTGACTACCCAATAATATAGAAGTACCAAAAGTGACAGCTGAAACAAATATAGGGGAGCTCCAGAACATGAAAGTAACGCAAGCTTGCAAATAGAGAGCTTTCTGAAGCCACTTGAACTCTACACCCCTCATCTCCTCCAGCATCACTCGATACCTGTCCTCCCAAGCTTGCAACTTCAGAATCCTCATGTTCCTTAGACACTCGGAAGTTTTCCTCATCCGATCATCCTTGGCATTCATCAATTTGTCTTGATAAGATTCTTGTTTCCGAGCTGGATGGACAGTTATGGAGATGGAGATAATTGTGGCAACAAAAGTTGCAATGCAAGCAATTCCAACACTCTTGTATAAAATTACAAGAGCAAGAGCTATTTGCAAGGGGAGCATCCATATATCATGCAAATACCAGCAAAAATCCCCTACTCTTTGGACATCAACTGCCATGTAATTAATAATCTCCCCACTGGTATGACTTTGCTTGGCCAACCCAGAAAGCTTAAGCCCCTTGCGGTAGACCATTGCAGTTAGAGCTGACCTCACATGCATACCCAAAATGTCAACCCCAATATACCATTGACGTGTTGTTAAGGTCTCCACAAGCTTGGCAGAGAAGAATATCCCGGCAAGAATATAACCCTCATGATGGAAAGTCTCCCTCCCCCCAAGATAGTCAACAAAGTAGCTAATCAGGTATGGACCCACATATGAAACAAGTGTGTTCAGCAAGGCAAAAACAGCATTGCAAGCTGCCTCCTTCCAGAATGACCTCGCAATCGCCCAAGCTAAAGAAGGATGCCCTGAAGGATTTTCAGCCTTGGTTTTTTCCCAACTGGAATTCAAAATTTTAAAGTTGGTCTTGGATCTATCTTTTAGTGAAAGCAGGGGAATGTCTTTAAGCTCAAGTGGTCTCTTTGCACCGATAGAAAGAAGTGGGTTTAACCAAGAAAAGGTGGCCAGACTAAATAGCCCAGCATCATTGTATGGAGTAACCCTAAGGCACCCTGCTTCTTCTTCAAGAAGTAATGGCTCTTGAAGGTCAGAGTTCCTAGAAACTTGTATACCAGTAAGACCCCTAGCTGCAACAAAGCATATAAAAGCAAGAGCTGGGGTTGCAGCAAAATTCAACACACTATGAGAGCCCAAATGCCTTGAACCTTCAGTCAGAAAACTCTTCCCATCGACATACAAAGTACACAAACAGATCAAAAATGAGATAAACCACCAAACTCTCAGCAATAGTGGGAATTTCTCAGATGCCTTAAATTTACAATGAAGAGCTGAAAAGCTCAACACAAACCAAGCTAAACATTGGGTGGCAGGCAAACAAATTATGGACCAATCCACAACTTTCCTGTTAACAGCCTCCCTAATCAACACAGCCCCATCAAACACCAACACTGAGAATTGCAAAAGCAAAACATAGAAACAACAAAGCACTGACCACTTAAAACTTGAACTGATTATAACATCACGAGTATCTCTATCAACACTAGTCCTACGAATTGGACTCAAATTAGCTGTTCTACTGTCATCCTTAAGGATCCTAACTCTACCAGCACAGACAAATATTTGCCTTGCGGAGATTATGAAGAGAAAAACAAGGAGAAGTGTCAAATTGACGCAGATTGAGGCTAGTTCGAGAGTAGGCAGGCCATGGATTGCTTTCGAAAGAGTGAGTACTGGTGAATCAGTGGTGACATTATTAAGCCAAAAAGTGATACCCATCACTGAAAGCAAGAGTCTTTATTACTCTTGTTGTTGCTGCTGGTGATGATGTTGTAATTAATAAGAATAAGCAGCGACAGCAAGATAAGAGATCAAATCGTAAAAAGAAGGGCATTTCACCATCTGGGTGGTAATGAACCTCTTTGGAGATAGAATCTGCAGACACATTGCAAATGAAAACAAACATAGTATTATCACCAAGATGACACGAAAGAGAGAGAAAAAAACAGAAACGCATACACAACAACAATCAGTATTGCGTTTGGTATTTCCCACTCTCTCTCCCTGTTATCTACGGGAAACAGAGGAGAAAGACAAACATTTCACAAATACACAAACAAACAAGATAGGAAACGTAACACCTGCAAAATCTGAAAACTTTTTCCCAACCCATATCAGAAAAAGACATCAGAGATGAATAAAAACGTCACCTTGGAAATCGAAATTTGTTTCATCCGGTGGTGATTGTCGAGGCAAGCCTGTGATTGATAGCTACTTTCTACGGTTTTACCTCTAACAACCAAAACCAAACCCAAACCAAGCAAGTCCTTTCACCCCTTTTTCCTTCTCTGCTCTCCTTTTCTTAATCAAATATTATAGACACAAACCGCACACAAGAGAAGCAGAGAACAAACCCAGTTTTTCTTCTTTCTCCTTCCTTTTCAGCAATGAGCTCAAAAATTGAGCTTGTAAAGACTCCTTTCCTCTTATATAAGTGTTTTTCTATGTTTACCAAACAACCTTTGCAGTGTTTTTTTCTTTTAACTTTCTAGTTTAATAAGCAATTCTTAGTTTCCTGTTATATAAACCCAGGCGGGACAGGAACACGTGTCACTGTATTTTGTTTATGGTTGGAACTTGGAAGGGTATAATTTTCATATTCGCCTACTAATAAATGTAGATAAATAAATAAACTATTATCAAATTTTCATGCCTTAAAAAACTCAATTGTTCTCTTATTTCTATCATTAAAACTCAAACCTCTTTTAATTCGATTTATAATTTACGAGACTAATTTATTATCGCAATGAATCAAGAAGTTATAACTTTATAAAAAATCATATTTAAAGAACAATCATATTATATCAAATTTTAATTTGTCAGCAGTTATTTTACCGAGTGTGTTGTGTTCCACGTATTTTATTCACCTTAAGAATATGTATGTTTCCTTACTACTCCTTCCGGTCACAAATAACTCTCGCTTTAGTTTTGGACGCGCATATTAAGGATGACGGATGACTCACTATTTGTGACAATTTTGCCCTTAATTTTTTCTCGAACGTACGTTAAGGATTAACGTACGTTCAAAAAAAAATACGGATTTTTTTTGGATCAAATAGTGAGTCATCCGGCCTCCTTAATATGCGTGTTCAAAATTAAAACGACAATTATTTGTGACCGGAGGGAGTATATAATTTACAATAAAAAAAGGAATATATAAATATAACTGGTGGTCCTTCGTGATAACGAGATTGGGATCTCGATTGGAATGTCTTTTCTTCTTTCCTTTTAAAAAATAAGGAGTATTATATAATACTTTTTCTACTCTTTATTAATTTACTTTCAAAAATATTAGATAAATTTAAAATAATAATTTTGGGATCATATTTTCTTAACGGTAGTTTTTAATTTATTTATTTATTATAATATAATTACAATAATATCATTATACTAAATTAATTAGTTGGGTAAAAAAATTAAAATAGAAGACAGAAGTCGTAACTATGAGTCAAAACGACAGTTAATTGAAACTATATTTTTAGTAAAAAAATGACAGTTATTGAAAATGGAAGGGAGTATATTAGTAATGGATTATTGATTATGCATACATGCTTCTTCGTCCATTGTTCCATGCCAATCTTTTTTTCCAATAAAAAGATATTGATGCTTTACAGTGTGTAAGGATTGAAGATGTTGGGATTTGAAAACTTGTTGTTCGTGGGTGTGTCATATATATAGTGGTGTTTGAGTGTGATGCCATAACGTAGAGGTAGAGGTCACTTTTCTTAATTTTTTCCCGATAGTATTTAAACTCGAATATTAACTATTATTTTTATCATTAACAACTCAATCGATGAATTACATGTTCATTAACTATTATTTTTTATTTTATAGAAAATAATAATATCATTAAATTTCCACGGCCACGTTGAACTCTTTCACCAATCCGATCGAAGGCGAGAATAAAAATTTGTCTCTGAGCAATTTATCTAAAATCATGGAACAACTACAAGTGCTCTTTGCGTCATCACCGACCAAAATAGGGATAGCGGTATTAGCAATATTCTAAAACCCATCAACTCTTTTTGGATATTAGTATTATTTTAATATTAAAAAGGGATAAAATAATGACAATTTTAATACCGGTGATCCAAAATTATTCATCTATATCTTTTATGGCACTCGCAATTATTTCTTTTTCTTTTTCATCCCTTTCTATTGAACATTAATTATTACGTTACCAATTAATTAATGGCAACTATTTTACATTTTAATACTTAATATTTGCAATAACTCCTCATATTTTCTAATAATAGTATAATTATGTTGAATAGTGACCATATTTTTGTGCTTACGTTTTTTTACTATTCTAAAATGTCTGAGTGAGTAAGAAATAACTTTACTTTATCCAAATTAATAGAAAGGATTTAACAATTTATTTAGTTTTTAATGTTTATGATTGCGACCTTGATTGAGTACAACCCATGATGCATTAGGTGCTTTCCCATCAATCAATAAAAGGTCCTAATAACATGCTAAAAAGGGGAAAAAGATCTCGTTTTCTCTCACGACAGCGAAGTCAGAGTGCTGATTCAGCACCTGGGCCACCTGGGCCTAACTCTTTTATTCCTCGGCCCATCCGATCAATACCTAATTTCTAACTGTTTCCTAGTTTTTTTACTTTTTTTTAATACCTTGATGGCTAAACCGACGACTGAAGTTGGATCGGAGGAAGCATTTCTCTGCACGTGATGACGGCGGCGTGCCTCCTTTATTATTATTAATACATCACGTGCATGAATGACAAAAATATGGAATCTCCTTTTATTTATTTTTTAAAATTAAGAGTGAATTCGTATATATTAATTTTTGCACCATACGTTTGTGTTTTTTCTCTGATATTATATTATGTTAATAAAATTATTTATTGAGGATAAATTATTTAAATTATTAGAATTAAATGTATATTAAACAATTTTATTTATTGAAAAAAATTAATTAATTTAATCTTTATAGTATTTTCATAGCAAAAACGTGAAAATAGTTCTCATAAAAAAACTATAAAAACAAAGGATTTATTCTCAATAAATAATTTTAATATTCATTTAGAATAATTTTATTATATTTAGTTATACTTAATTATAATTGTAGATTTTTTTCACTCACTGAAATGGTGAAAATAATAATTCATCTAATTAACACTTCGAATGTACTGATGAGAAAATTGTGATAATATTTACAGATTTAGAAAGAAATGGGCAATTTTATTCCCAATGGGGGAGGAATTAATGAACACGCAATTATTTCCTAGTTAGTGGACCTCCGATCCAACATTAATTGGTGACTAATTAATTGCTAACAGAAAGCCAACTTTTCCGTAAATAATAAATATGCTACGCGTATTTAATCTAGAAAATTCGGCCTCCAATATTCTCTTTATTTTCATTATACATCGAACTTTAAAATAAGATCAATCCACGTGGACCACAAAAATTATTGTCGGATTTAAGAATTGAGCACAATACTTGATTATACCTTCTTCTTTTTCTTTGAATTTGTTACTATTGGGCCTCCTGGCATCCATGTGGCCCATCCGCCTAATTCCAGCCCAGCTAGATTGAGGTGCTAAATGCTTCTTTTATCCACAGAATATTAAAGTTCCAAAAAAAATTCCCATCAAACCTGTCTTTGTAAATTTAGTTCCTAAAACACACAAACTTACTCTCAATATTTTTGTATAAAATCAACTATAATTGAATTTTATAAACTCATACACTTTTAATAATTTCAATTCTTAACTTATTCCCGCACCATGAATCCCAATCTATTAATAGGGATATATTTCAAGAAACAAAGAATCTAATTCTTCACTTTTTTCTCCTCATACATTACATTCAAGAATGTAAATGAGCCTATATTTATCCTATTCCTGCGAATTTAGAGAGTGGTATAAACTTGAGCATGGTCCGCTTCAGGACAATTATTGTTATCGTTATTGGAAACAGAATATATGTAAGGATAACTGCAGGAATCAACTTGATGCAAAACACAAGGTGAGATAAGATAACGATGCAATTTATTTCCTTTCAGTTAGTGGAGCAAAGATAAGACCGATCAGATCAGAAATGGGATTAGAGTTGGGTAGGCCCAAACCATTGGACGAAAGTAGAAAGCCCAGCCCAAAACCGGATCCATGGCCATATATCATTAATACCATTTGATTTAGATACGGGATTTATTCATTGTAGGAACAAAACGTCCACCAATGATTTCTCATTGTCTAGTTAAATGCTCATCATTACCTTAATGAACTGCGAAAATATAATAAAAAAGGGCAACAAGAAAAATGTTCGATTTCATCTATTTAAAGTACATGGCAATGGAAGGGTTAACATGTTCTACACACCACCCTCAAGTAAAGTAGAGGCCTCATCTTGCAAAACCTTCCAAGCAGCAGTGACATGTCCCTCTTCTGTCAATGGCGCTCCCACCGCGAACCGCAGTATGTAGTTGCCAGAGAGAACCTGCATTTCAGAAATTGGATTTACGCAACGCAAGTAAAAGTGGGGAAGTAAAGGAGACTCAATTAAGCAAGCACTAGCATCAGCATCAGCGTTATATGGAAAGGTCAAACTTTATCTAACCGTATGAGATAAGAAGATTTTCCCGGTTGCATTTACAGTATCTAACAGGTTTCTGTTCAGCCTGTTGCCATGATCTTCACCATTGTGGGGAGGCAGCAAGCGGAAACAAACCAGTGAAAATATTCGAGGAGTAACAACCTGACATAAAAATTGTGATAATTATTCATCGTGCTGCTAGCACATGATTGCACCATAAAGACCACAGACAAGGTTACCTCAAATCTTTTGTCTTCTGCAACAAGACCTTCAAAATACTTGGCCAAGTTTATATGATTTCGGATGTAGCGTTGTAGATTTTCCACTCCATACAACCGTAATACCATCCACAACTTCAATGATCTGGGAGAAAGTATCGGTGACATGTCACATTAACTGGCTATACAAGGACAAAATTCTTGCAAGCACATTTGAGCCTATGGTTTCCTTATATTATTAATTTAGCTGAAGAGCCTGTTAAGTAAATCAAAGTTCTCAGAGGCACACCTAAAACGACGTCCAAGAGGAATTTGCCAATCTTTGTAATCTACGACCATGTTTGCTTGGGAGGCCTGCCACATCAATATACAAAATACTGTAACTGACATGAGCAGATAGATTGATATCATTGAAACAATAGATTTATTTCCCAAATTGGCAGATTAATGAGTAAAATCTTCGAGCAGGCTAAATTGATTAATTTACATGTTCACACAATTCATACAACGTTGCGTGAGCAATATGCCAAATTCAGTGCACGTAATAGCGCTAAGAAAACCTAGACCTAATGGACTCTTTGTTAAAGAAAGCCTTACATAAAATGGATAAGAAATCAAGGAAGGAATCTTACTTTGTTTTTTAGGTACTCTGGGTTAGTGGATAGAGACTGAATCAAAGCATTTCTATCCTGTTTTTACAAAATAACACGACTACTTAGAGCCTTTGCACAAAAAAGTGAGTCTTGAACACAGGCAGTAAATGGCATACCTTCACCCAAAGGGTAGAACAATCAAAGTTGGTGAGGAACCATTTATGGGCATTCATGTTAAAAGAGTCAGCTTGCTCAACCCCATCAATGTAGCAGCGGTACTCTGGGCATATGCAGGCACTTCCTGCATATGCAGCATCCACATGAAACCATATTTCAGAACTCTGTCAAGAAGCACGTAAAAGCATCGTTATAAAGATATCTAGCAGATTTTCAGAGGCGCTCTTCTGAAGATCAATATTTTAGTGGATTTTTTTCAGTGCTCAAGCAAGTCGAAACAAAACAATTTATTCTGAAGTTTAGAGAAAAGTGCGCCATTCACTTTCTTTAGAGCTTTGCAAAATATTGAACTCTAGAAATTAGAAGTTTGCAAGAAGGTAGCTTCATAGTCAGCTCAGAGAGTGAATTAGCTAGCCTTTATATGCTTCTAAAAACAAATCTGCATGTTAAGAACTAAAATGGATGCAGGAAAATAGTAGCTATTAGACTATAGCAATGTCTGAATAACCTTATGCATATGATATAATGATTTCATATCAGTGTAGAGAATAAGTACTGCTTATTCTGCTAAACAACTAATTATAAATTCACCTTTGCAATCTTTCCTAATGTAGATAATGGATCAACAGCTGTTGAGGAAGTTGTGCCGACCTGCAGGGATATTTACAACTCAATTTATCAAAATCTAATTACAATGTTAGATTACAAAAGTCTTAATACACTTGGGGATAACTCAACCACCATACTGAAGACTATTTGTAGACTGGATTAACTCTTGCTATATACCAAAAAAAGGGTCAAGTAGATTGACATTAAGACAATAAGTGTTTCTAGAGTCTCTTACAGTGGCACATAAAAAGAAGGGGATCAATCCGATTGAAATGTCATGTGAAATTGCTTCACTTAGTAAATCAGGGTGAAGAGAATAATTTGTAGAACAATCTGTTTTTAGCAGCCTGCAATTTTCTGGATGAATCCCTGCTATCTGCCATTTAAGGGGAAAAAAATATATATATATATATATAAGACAAATTATGAATACCATTAGCAGGACATTTTACAACTTTGTAAATAGGAAGGATATGTAGAATTAGGGAAAAACTCCATGAAATTTTTTGTCGCTGTTTCCATCTAAAAAGAAAGCCACAATTTGATTCTACAAAGTAGCATTTTCCCTCAGGTAATAGGATCAGAATACCATTTACTTTCTTTTATTCTCTCTAATATTAGCCATGGACGCAACATTTAAATATATACGCCACAAACTATAGAACTATTGAACAATTGAACACTACAACTATACCTGACAGGCTTTTTGTAAAGCAGAGTGTGTCTGGTCAGAACCGTAACCCACAAGCTTTTCAAGGGCATTTCTTCCTACCCTTCTTAAGACCCTATCTCGAGCAGCCAGCATCACCACTAGAATAGCTTCACTTGCGGTGCCCTGTATCACCCCACCACCTAGCCCTAGGCATATTCCACAAATATCCAAATTATAGCTAAATTAATGGATCTGTTGCCTTGAATTTGTGACCTGAACAGGATCACTAAGACTATTTGAATGGATTTTCTGATAAAAATTTTAAGAAAAGAAAATTAACCCTGTAATAGATTTAATCTCAAATATTTGCCCACCTGTTGATAGGAATTCATCCGGCAGCTTAAGCATTTTACCAAGCCAATCTAATACAATCGTTTCAAGCTCCGTAGCAGCAGGAGAAGTTATCCAGCTAAAACCCACCATATTAATACCGGCACTTAGCATTTCTCCTAAAAACCCAGCAACACTGCTGTTTGAAGGATAATATGCAAAAAAATTGGGACTTTGCCAGTGAGTCACTCCAGGTAATATCTTTGCCTGAATATCTGCAATCAGGCATCGACACACAGACATGCACAGACAAAAGATCAAAAAAATAAATAGAAATGTCTTGAGTAACACCAATGAATGCAGCATACTAAAACCACACTAGTCATTTTTCTACTTTGTCCTCTACATTACTCGACTAGGTAAATTGTAAGTACATAGCAGAATTCTAACTAGGAAGCCTCACCATCAAGAATATTTTGCAAGGTCTCAGGTTGGTTTGGAGCAGAATCCGGCAGGAGATTACCGAGATAGCCAGGCTGCATAATACAGTAAACGAAGCATCAACATTCAAACATACACTCACACCCAACAAAAAAAGAACACAAATTTAGTCTGAATTGTGAAGAGGAAGATGCAAAAGACAAAGTGTATAAACAACAACCTCAACTTGGCTGAGAACAGGGAAAGTCTCAATTGTTTTATAGTAATCAGCAATGAAATCAACCATCTTATGCGCATGCTCCCGCAGCTCCTCTGCATCCATTGGTTTCAACCCGCCCTCCCTGCAACAAGATTGCCTCTGACATTAGCGACGAGCATTAACGGGAAATAATTTCATATAAGAACCATGAAGAACGCTTACATGTTACGCCTTTTGGAAATGGTGATATGAAGGGGTTGAGGTTTTGGAAATGGGTCGGCAGAGCTTAAGCTGGATGAGTAATCTGGTTTTTGTGAGGACTGAGGAGGGTATCTGGGATTCAAATCTCAACAATGAAGTAAATAAAAAAACTCGAAGATATGGGAAAGAGAAATGCTATACAAGGCGAAATGAACGTCCCGACTCGCGTCCCGAATGACGTGGGAGTGCCCCATCATCTCCTAATTACAAAATTGCCACCGCTTGATTATTTATAAGTTTATGTAATTACGAAATTGTCCTGCCCTCCCGTTCCTTTAGTTTCCAGTTTATTTATTTCTTTGTTGTAAGTACATATTTTGGTAAATCAAATTACTTTACATTTCTTAGTTAATTGTTGGTTAATCTGTTGTCAAATAATTTGAATTTTTTCTCTACATTAATTACATGCTTTCAATTTCGTGAATCTATAAACGGATTGTCCGAATTTTAAGTATTAAATTAATTAATTAAATTACCGTATTTTTCAAATTAAATTCTGTGCGTTGATCAATTCAATAATTGGTTCGCATAGTTGAATTTCTGTAATTAATCTTGTGTTGAATGTCAAATTATTTATTTAACAGCAGAAATTCAGATTATTCAACTATGCGAACCATCCGTTAATCTGTTGTTGAATAATCTGAATTTCTGCTGTTAAATAAATAATTTGACATTCAACTCCAGATTAATTACAGAAATTCAACTATGCGAACCAATTATTGAATTAATCAACGCACAAAATTTAATTTGAAAAATACGGTAATTTATTTAATTAATTTAAAACTTAAAATTCGGACAATCTGTTTATAGATTCACGAAATTGAAAGCATATAATTAATCTAGAGAACAAATTTAAATTATTTGACAACAGATTAATCAACAATTAACTAAGAAATGCAAGTAATTTGATTTACCAAAATATGTACCTACAAAACAAATGCTGCTTCGTTTACTCTATGGGAAATGCTAGAGAGGTTGAAACTCATGGGTTGAACCCATAGGTTGAATGATGTGGCTGCCACATCATTAAAAATAATAATAAAAAAACCTGCAAACACACGTTTCCTTTCCTCCTCAACGCATCGTCGTTCGCTCCCAAACCTAGCTTCTCTCCTTCCTCCGAAATCGCCAACTGCAAACACACATTTCCTTTCCTCTTCAACCCATCGCCGTTCGCTCCCAAACCTAGCTTCTCTCCTTCCTCCAAAATCGCAAACCTAGCTTCTCTCCTTCCTCCAAAATCGAAAGCCCCCAAAATCGCAAACCTAGCTTCTCTCCTTCCTCCAAAATCGAAAGCCCCCGCCACCAGTTCAAGCTCGCCGCCCTCATCATCGATCCTCACTCTCCCGCCGCTTGAAGCTGCCGCCACAACCAGCGCCGCTCCGGCCTCTTTCTCTGGACGTAAGTATCCTCGTTCTCTTGCCGTTGATTAATTAATGTTGCTCTTCTTTTTCATTAATTAATTAGGTGGTAATATGCTTCTGATTTAGATGGTAAAATGCTGCTGATTTTAGGTTGAATTAGATGGTAAAATGTTGATTTAGATGTTGATTTTGGGTTGAATTAGATGGTAAAATGCTGCTGATTTCGGGTTGAATTTAGGCTCAATTTATAAGTCGAAATGTTGCTGATTTTGGGTTGAATTTAGGCTGAATTTATATGCCAAAATGCTGCTGATTTTGGGTTGATTTAGATGGTAAAATGCTGCTGATTTTGGGTTGAATTAGATGGTAAAATGTTGATTTAGATGCTGATTTTGGGTTGAATTTGGGTTGAATTTAGGCTCAATTTATAAGTCGAAATGCTGCAGATCACGACATCATCGGGACTAGTGTTATTATGTAATTTCTGATGCCACTCCTCCATCATTCCACCGCAATCATTGTTTCCCCAAGCGCTTGATGATGGCTTTCCCTAGTTACCACTTGATCCCCCGCCTGCATCAGTTCCTTCTCCTCCCTCTTTTGAGTTACCCCAACCTGAACCCGACGGGCCTCCACCACTGATTCCAACCCTTAGCTTGGTTTCCAGTCGCATCAGCATCTCCAGAACCTCCCCTTGTTCCAACCTGATGCTTGGCTGCTCCATCTGCCACCTTGACCGCTGGAACCATGTCCTCTGTTCTAGCCACCAACAGGGTTATCACTACCGCCATCCTTGGTCGCTGTAGAATGGCTCCATCCAGAATTCTGGCTACTCCAACCACCGGCTTGGTTATTAGTCCCATCACCTCCAGAATTCCAACTGCTTCCACCATTGTTGTCATTCCCACCATTAAAATTCCTCCTTCCCCTGCCTCTACCCCCAAACCCTCCTTGGTCAGAACGACCTCTACCTCTAAAGCCTCCTTCATCGGATCGACTTCCACCTCTAAAGCCTCCTCTACCTCCAAAACCTCCTCGATCGTCCCTGCCTCTGAAACCCCCCTTGTCTGCACCACCTCTACCTCTAGAACCACCCCTCCAACCTCCCATATTACCATCACCATCGCCTAGGGAGTCCTGATTTGCTGATTTGCATTTTCTTGCTGAGAGTTCCAATTGCTTTTATTACCCCAACCAGAATTCCGATTCGCATTGCCATCATTGATCCAGAATTCCAATCACCCTTACTACCCCCATTGACTCCCACCAGAACCACTTGATCCGGTGTTACAATTTCCCATTTTACCCCAGACAGAATCCTTGTTTTCTTCTGTGCTCCCAGCGCCTTTACCCGATTCCTTTCCTGCATCTCCAGAGTTCCTGTCTTTTTTCTTGCCCCAAGATGACTCAGCATTACCACCAGCATTGCTTGGTCCAGAGTTCTTGTTTGCATCTGCAGCACTTTCACCCCACGCCTTTCCTGCGCTTTGATCAGATTTAGTATCTACAGCACGGGCTTTAGTGCCCAGCTTGTTTTCTACCGTATTTGAATCATCTGAAAGAACCTTCTCAAAAACTCCAAATGGCATGGCCACTGATGTAGGAATCCCAATCCAAGATGGCACTTTACCTTTCAAATACCCAATATTGCGTGATTTGGCGCAAACCTACAAAAGAAATCCGCAGGTAAATCACAGAAATGCAGCACCAGTACAGTTCAAGCAAGTGCTTCAACATGGTACTTTCAGTCTATTCAAGCCAAATAAACTAGGAAGAGCAAAAAATGAAAGGAAAAGTAAATCCTTGAAAAGATACCAACCAAATTATAAAGACTTAACCATTTCATTTGTAAACTCCTCAGATGATATGGCGTACCTACCGCTAAACTGCCTCCTGACCAACTTTAGAGGGTGAGGACCAACTTCTACATTAGCTGACCTTGAATCAGCAAACTCGTGCTCATTTAGTTCGCTGTAGATCATGAGAATATTTGAACTTTACTTCATCCAATTAAGTTGAGAATGGAGGCATGATGTATATGCAAATTCATAATCCATACCATGAGACATGATGCATAAGCATCTACAAAGATCTGAAAACAAAGGATTACCTATACACTACGTCTGCCGATGTAGGTTTCAGACTCATCAATTTCCCTTCACTTGATTGGAGATCATTAAGAATATTGGGGTCAAAGCACGTAGCAAAGCAAATCTGCAATTAAGCATGGGCACCTCAAGACAGACATATCCAATATTTGTAATCACGATATATATTAATGTGGCAAGAAATTGTACTTTTTCGTTCCTTGCTCGCACAGAAACATGGGATAGGACATCTGGCATATCAGGTGTCAGCACAACAACTGCACCATCTGGAATTTCTTCTCCTCCTTTTACTCTCTTTGCGACCAGTATTGTAGGACGATTACAAGATTTATTCTGTACAGTGAGCAACTCATCCACAACAACAACATATCCAACAGCTTCAACTGGACTGATAACCTGCCAGCTGTTAAAGGCCAGCCAAGAAGTTACAGTTAGTAGCATTCCTTCATTGCTGAGAATCCTTGGTTAAGAATTTGCTATGTAATGCCAGTTTTTATCATTGTGGCCCCATTAACTTAATTTTTTTGGTGGTCCAATGTGAGATAAGGTGCTACTGCCCAACAAATAAATAGTTTACTAACCTTTCAAGATGAGCAGTCTTCCGAAGAACTGGATCCAGTCGGTTAATAAGTGAGGATAAAGCTGCAGCTGATCCACCACGGATGATTTCTTCAGTGAACACGCAATAAGTGTAATGGAACACTGGAATTGTAGATAGGTCCAAAACCTGAAATAGGTAAACATGCAAAAACTGATAAAGGCAAAATTGGCATTGCAATTGCTCCTAAAATTGGAATTGCAAACTGAAACTGCAGAACTGGTAAAAATCTTTCATGGTTAAACTGCAGTATTCCATTACACTTAGAATTTATACAAAATGATTGAAACAAATACCAAAAATTACAAAGATGTGGTATTCAACTTCCTCTGTACCAACAACTACAACAAATTCTCTCCTGCTCATTAGTTAGTAGTTACTGAATTTTGGATCAATAATGGAGTTGTAACTCGAACCGTACTAACATGAGGACCAAGTTTCAGCAGAGCATGACAAATGGTATTATACAAATCACGAAGCCATGTCAAATCATTGGAATGCATGTTCCCAGCCAAAATTACCAATGCTGAACCCGGAATGCAGAAAGGATGCAGAAATACCAGTACCAAAACATAGGGAAAATGGTGGCAAACCATAAAGTTGCCAGGCTAAGATTACTGCAAAATATATGTAATAATCACCAAATAAAATGACCAAAGTAGCACAGGTGCACAATTTTCACCACAAACAACACTACTACACAATCTAAACATCAGCGGCAACAGATAAACAATTGCAAAACCTTGGGTTTTGCGCACCCACAGGTCCCCAACGTAGGGGTTTTCGTTCGATTAGGTCCCCATTTTCAAAAATCCGCCTGGCAGGTCCCCAACGTTTGCTCCGTTAGGCATGGGAGGTCCCTCTAACCGAAACCCTAGCTAACGTCCGTTAAGTAACATTAAAAAAATATTTTTTCCTGAAATGTGAGCCCCATGTGTCAGATTTAATATTAAACAATTCATTTTTAATTTTTGAAAATCAGAAATGTTTTACCTATTTTCTAAACTAATTAATTAAATACTAAATATAAATAATTAATTAATTAATTAATTAACTAATTAATGAACTAACTGCAATTTCAAAGGGGGTGATCTGAAAATCAATCCATCCTCTGCCTCTTCCTCAAGCCTCTTCCTCACTCTCTCAATACCAAATCTCCTCTGCCAAATTAATCCAAAAACACAACCCCTGCTAAATCCAATTAACCAAATACATTCAATCCCGAATACCAAATTAATTCCAATCCTCTGCCTCAATTAATTCCAATTCCAATCCTTCTGCCCAATTAATTCTAATTCCAAATCCTTTCCCAGATTAAAGCCAAATTCATCTTTGCCAAAACCCAAATTCACCTCTCCTCCAGTGCCGCCGCTGCTGCTCACTGCCGTACCTCCAGCACGCAGGCCTTCCTTCACCCAATCAAAAATCCCAAAAAACAAAGTTAAGCTAGGCATTTTAACAAACACCTTGCCCACACCATATTTTACACAACACCTTCATCACCACCGCACCTCCTCAGCCAACCCAAACTCCAGTCGCATCACCACCAGCACAAAAATCAATCAGCCAATCGCCTCACCTAGTCCGGCCAACCATCAATCCAACCACCACATCGCCGCCGCACCCGAGACCAAAACACCACATAAAATCCGACCCAAAACAAACTCAATCCTACACACAAAAATCACTTTCTATACACAAAATACCCGTTTTCTACTCACAAGAAATCAAAATTAAAACCGGTCTCGACCACAAAACAACCACCTCGCCCCCTTTTACCCAATCCAAACTAGTAAAGAAAAAGAAAAAAATGAAGAGAGGAAACAGAGAGGAGAGGGCTGCGTGCATTGGCTAAAAATTGAAAAAAAGAATGAAATAATTGAAAACAAAGGAGAAGAGCGTGATGCCGTTTGGGTGAGAGAAAAAGAAAAAGAAAATGGAAAGAAAAAGGAAAGAAAAAGGATAAAAGAGAGTTACCAAATTAAAAATGAATTATTTAATATTAAATCTGACACATAGGTCCACGTTTCAGGAAAAATATTTTTTTAATGGTACTTAACGGACGTTAGTTAGAGTTTCGGTTAAAGGGACCTCTCATACCTAACAGAGCAAATGTTGGGGACATGATCGAACGAAAACCCTACGTTGGGATGTAGGTGCGCAAAACCCAAAACCTTGCTGAAATATCCAATTCCTAATCACACGTCTGAGCAACAAACTCATTCAGAATGCTGAGATTATGCTAATTAGTACTCCCTCTGGTCCGAAATGTATGACTTCCTCGCATCCCAATATTCAGTAGGGAACGCATATCGAGGAGGCCGGATGAGGTACTATTTGACCCTAAAAAATTCCGTACTTTTTTTCGAACGTACGTTAATCCTTAACGTACTTCGGAGAAAAAATTCGGGGCAAAATTGTCTCAAATAGTGATTGTTCCGGCCGTCTTAAGATACGTTCCGGAACAGTAAAAGCAAATGCTAAAACGTCATACATTTCGGACCGGAGGGAGTATGATTTAAATGAAAACCTTGCTCTTATTCCGGAAAGTATCAACGCTGCAAATTTTAAGCTAAGTAACTAGCATTACTAATTACTACTCCCTCCGGTCTTAAAACAATGTCGTTTTAGCTTTTACTTTTACTGTTTCGGCACGTATCTTAAAACGGCCGGTAGATTCACTATTTGAGACAATTTTGCCCCTAATTTTTTCTGGGAAGTACTTAACGTACGTTCACAAAAAAAATTCGAATTTTTTTGGAGTCAAATAGTGCCTCATTCTGCCTCTTCGATATGCGTTCCTTATTAAATATTGGGATGCGAGGAAGACATTCTTTTGAAACTGTAGGGAGTATAAAGTTTACATCATAGAGGATTAGGATAGTCTAAATATAAAACGCAAATCTAGCATCACATGGTTAAACAAATTAGGAGAAATGATGAGGCAACATTCAACGGCATAACATCTCCACAACATTCAACAGCTAAAAATTTCAGAGTTATGTAACCGATCCTGTTCCAATAAAGTATACAACCGATCCTGCTCTGCAATGAACTGTAAGTCTCAGAATTAGAAGCTACCACCTAAAATCATAAAACAGACCCAAACGAGATAAACATCAAATCAATTCAGATCAAATCAAAATTAACCTAAAATAGGATTCATCTAGCAAAAATCCAAAGATGATGACAATCATTACGAGCAAATATAAGATCTAATGAGTCGGTAATTAAGAGATGAACAAAGGATTTAAGCGATGGAGAGATGCGCTACCTTAGTCGACTAATGACAAAGCAGGGTAGTCCCACAAGTCAAGCGGAGAAACATAGTTCGTCTTCTTCACACTCACTGCTCTCAAAATGCTGATAAAACCAGGTAACTGCTGGAGGAGAGGAAGAAGAAAGATCGGGTGTGGAGGATGGAGGAGAGGAAGAAGAAAGGAGGGAGGGCAATTTTGTGATTTTCATGATGATGTCATTCCCGCTTTAGCCACGTCATTCCCGCTGTTCATTCGCCCCAAATAGCACGGAACAAAAGGTTAGTGGACAGATGGAAATTAGCAGTCATTTGGAGGTCTAATTATAAGAAAATCCTTGTTGATTGAATTTCCTACTGTTCAAAAATCATCAATACCCTTCTCGACTCAAGATGTCTTGAACACGAGAACTAAATATGGTGCCGTGTAACATTCTTTCCCGAATTGATTCATGAAATTGTTACAATATCGGTGTGAAAATAACAATTTACATGTAACATTCTCAGCATTGATACGGGCCTCAGATCACATGTATCCGAAGTCCAAAATAATGGAAGTAGCTCTAGTCCAATTTTTTTAAAGAATAAAAAACAAGAATTCCTATTCTTCGTAGAAGTCCGGCGGAAAATGAGAAGTTACAAGAACCAAATCAAACAAATGCTCATCCATATATTATACTTAAGAAATAGCTTAACGAGGGTTTTAGATTCAAAATTTAGGTATATAATTGCGTTAAAATTTTACTAGTCTGAATTATTCGGTACTCATGTGTTGACCGAACTACCGGATGATGGTCGTGAGAAAACAAAATTAAAAATATGAAATGCCATTTGAGGAAAAATCATTAACATGAAAATGACTAAATTAACCTAAAAATAAAAAGTAAAATGAAATAAAAATCCGAGCTCTCTCGAGTCTCTCCTAAGTCTCAACAAATTACACAAAATCATAAAATCCTCCACTTTGTTCTGTTCTGTTATTTGGGATAGCTTATTGCACTTGTATCTGAACCAGAATACTTGAATTAGGGAATCACAATTGAATTTAGGGGTAATAGTTTTTAGCTCCCCTGTGACGATATCGTCGAAAAACAAGAACCTTCCATGTACTTAATTTTTTGTAGTCCGCTTCCCGTGGACTATTATTTTTAGGCAAAAATTCTCTTCCGTCCACTTTCACTAACGGGTCCGTTAAAAATACTCACTATAGCAGGTTATCTTCATTTTTAAAATTAATTAAATAATATAATTAATCTAAAAATTCCAAAAAAAATGTAAAAATTTCAAAAAAAATTGTAAAAATTCAAAAAATAATTTAATTAATCTAAAAATTCACAAAAAATGTAAAGATTCACAAAAAAAATGTAATTAACCTAAAAATCAAGAAAAAATTGTAAAAAATTACAAAAATAATGTAAAGATTCACAAAAAAATGTAATTTTTTTACTTAACCTAAAAATCAAGAAACAAATGTTACAAATTCAAAAAAAAATTAAATAATCTAAAAATTAAGAAAAAATGCAAAAAATCTAAAAAGATGTAATAATTCCAAAAAAAAATGTACAAATTCCAAGACAAATGTAAAAATTCCAAAAAAAATATAAAAATTCTAAAACAATTTGTAAAAAGTCTAAAGATTCCAAAAATAATTTAATTAATCTAAAAATTCAGAAAAAATGTAAAAATTCCAAAAAAAGACCCCCTTCCGTCCATGTTTGACCAGTTTGACTAACGAATATGTTAAATTAACCTCCTACATCCGGTTGTCTTCATTTTTTAAATTAATTAAATAGTATAATTAATTTAAAAATACTTTTGGTGCCAAAAAATTAAAAAAAGCATGACTTAATAAAAATAAGAAAAAATATTTAAAATTCAAAAAATTGAAAAAAAAATACTAATTTCTATTCCATAATTTCATCTTTTAATATTAAATTTTGCCCTATTAAATTCATCTTTTTACTGTTAAAAAAAATAAAAATTTCATTCCATATCCAAATCAAATATTCCACCCACTAAATTAAAATTTCATTCCAAATCCAATTTTCTCTTCCGTTCTTCTTCTAACAATCAAAATTATTGTACTGTAAAAATAAAAAAACAACCAACTTTACTTTATGAAGAACTTTAAACAAACCCAGCTGCAATTCTAGCTCGCATGGCACCACCGACTTCGCAGCCACCACCAGCAACAGTCCCAGCGGCGAACCCGCCTCCCACAGCCGATTCACCACTTCAATCGAAAAAGAGGATTTGGGTGCTCCAACCCCCAAATCTGCCGAACTGATTCCTTCACCACACTCTTCCTCCAGTTTTGAAGGTCGGTGATATGCAGATCTGGAAAGGTTACGGGCTTTTGGTGGATTTGAGTGTGATGTCATGGATAACATTGGTGGTAGGTACTGCAGCCGCTGCTACGGCGACGTTGGTTGTGGTTCGGCAACACAGGTCTTGCAAACGGGTTGTGTTTGGGTTGCTGGTTCCTTCAGAAGAGAAGAAGGACAATTAAGAAACAAAATTAAGTGAGGGATTTGATTTAGTTTTGTAGGACAAAAACGTTTATCTTTTTTCTTTTCTTTCTTGCAATTCTCTTTATGCAGATCTTGTTTTATTTTTTTCACTTTATGTTTTATCCTTCACTTTTAAATAATTTTCTGTTCCTTTCTAAAATAATAATCTATTAATTTTTTTAAAAATTATTTTACAATTTTTTGATTTTTTTTGTATTTTGTGATTTTTGAAAATTTAAAATATTTTTGAAAATAATTATATTATTTAATATATATAATTACCTGCTACAACAAGTTAAAAAAAAACCTGTTGTAATAGGTAATCCGTTAAATTTAATACCTAAATTTAACGGAAGGGGGTAATTTGCCCGAAAATAGTAGTCCAGGAGAGGCGGACTGCAAAAAATAATGTATAGGGGAGGTTTTTGATTTTCGACGATAGAACATGGGAGTAAAAAACTATTACCCCTATTTTATACTCCCTCCGGATTATATTAAATGACACCCGCACTGTAGATACGCATATCGAGGAGGCCGGATGACGCACTATTTGACCCCAAAAAAATTTGTACTTTTTTTTTAATGTACATTAATCCTTAACGTACGTCCGAGAAAAAATTTGGGGCAAAATTGTCTCAAATAGTGAGTCATCCGACCTCCTCAATATGCGTGCACAAATAGTAAAAGTCGTTTAATAAAAGACAGAGGGAGTAGTGATAAAGGAACATAGAGAAAAAAATGTTTCAAATTATTCAATTCAAACTATATTTTTAATTCATTATTAGCGTTAGGTGGCCTCTATGTATAGAAGTTTGCTTTTTTTGAAAAAAAAATTATAATACTATAAATTATTATTATATTATCAATAATCAAATCCACAATTTACGTCACAAACATGTAAAGTTAATTAAGGCACGACAATAGATCTCTGTACTGATCAGACTAAAAAAAGCTGACAATTACTATTATTTTAGTAATAGTATTATCGTATTATGCTCTCATACTCTAGACTAAGGGTGTACAAAGACCGGATTGAACTGGAAACCGAACCAGAACTGGAGTATTTTCACCGAACCGGACCGAATTGAAAAGTTCTGGTTTTATTACTGTCAAAACCCGTAAACCGAACCGTAGAACCGGGAGAATCAGAAATTTTTATATATTTATATATATAAATATTTGTATATGCATATTTATATCAAGTTAACACTTTGGCTCAGTGGCAAAAGGTTAAGTTCCCTCACTAAAGGGAAGGGGTTCCCTCAAAATTATTTTTCCTTTTGTGCTGGGGTGCTGGACGGGCTGGGCTGACCTTCATTTCTTTATACTTTTTAAAAAAAAAAAATTCTCCACAAAATAAATGGTATATATTTTAAATTGGATACAAAAATGTGTAAATAGTTTAATTTCACAAACACCAAGTGTGACTAAAGAAAGGATAAATCTCATTATTTATTAACTTTTTATGAAGTAAGATTTAAAATATTAAAAATTTTAATTATTTGTTTGTAATAGTTAGCAAATAATTTTTTAATTTATAATTAATTTAATGACTTTTTATACAATACTTGACTGATATTTTCATGTGAAATTTAATATTTATATTTTATTCAATAAATTTATACATAAATTATTCAATAATGTAATCAATAAATTTTATTATTAAATATATATAATAATAATTCCATGCAAATAAAAAGTAAAATAGAAATTTACTTTCATTTTCACAATCTTTGTCATTCATACCAAATCAAAATAACGAGTCATTCAAACTTGTTTATTCTCATTTCTAGTGGTAGGATACTAAACACACTAAGACATACTCCATAATTATCACTCCCTACCTCCATTGAATCCATTCACATTTTTTGTGGTTCATTACGGGCAACCAAACAAGTCGTAAAAGTATCAAATGAAACATGTGTTTTGTATAATTGGATTTTAAAAAAAAAGATATTTAATTAAGAGAAAAAAAACTCTCAAGGAGTCATGGTTTTATATATTAGACTATAGATCAATTGAAAATAGTTAATTGAAAGATGATATTAATCTTGACACATCGTACAAAAAATTTAAAACTAACTTTGGCTTACACAAGTTATTTATTCTTGATAAATAACGTTATGAATAAATCGAAAAATGTAACTTATATTCTTGTAATATTTAATGACAATTAATGATATATAGCGTGATTTTTTAAAATATTAATTTATTATGTTTTTTAATAAATTAAATATGGTTAAAATTCGAATCTTGTCAATAGAAAAAAATATATTATAAGAGTTTCATTTATAAATTCATGATAAACTCTTATTATTGATATGTTGTTAAAAACTTAGCTATCTAACTATTAATATAATTAACAATAATATTATCATTTTAAAAAATATATTATTATCATTATAACACAATTTCAATTCCAATAAATCATTTGAAAGAAAATAAAAACATATACATTCCCTATAATAAAACTAAGAAATGAAAAAAATTCTTTATTTCCTTATATTTTATTTCAAAACGACGCCGTTTTGGACAAAAACACATCATTTTAGTGTTTAACGAAAACCCATATTCCAACTCCAAATATATATATATATATATATATATATATATATATATATATATATATATGTTGCTACCCGATTTTTGACACGAGTAATTTAAATCATCACTATTTATCACAACCTTTCCACGTTTTCATTAATTATTATTATTCGTGTCATTTTATTTTATTTCGCTTTATTCATATTTTTATTATTTTTTTGTTCGAGTTTTTTTATCAATTTCAAACGAGATTTTTCGGACCGTTGGTTCGAACACAAATAAATACTTATTCCCGTGCACACCACCTCTCTCCCTCTCCCATTTTCAAACCAAATCAGACACAAACGGCTCCTTTCCTCAAATTTCAAAAAAGAAATCTGAGAGTTGGCTCACCTCTCCATTCGTCAAAAACAGATCCCATAAACCCCGCTCAATCTTCCAATTTTTCTTCAAAGATCTCTGACAAGGGATTTGAATTAATCCCTTGCTCACCACCATCGTCGAACCTCGACCTCCTCTATAAATTAAGAGAGGATCCTTTGCAAAGAGGGAGCCATCACAATTCCATCCCTGCCAAATCCAAACTCCATCCTCCCTAAAAATCCAAATCCCAATCCCAAATTATTTCCAAATCCGAAGCCCCTCCTCTGCTATTACAATCAGCCCCAAAAATCACCCAAACAGCCCCAAATCACACACAAAAACAGCCCCAAAATCAGTAACAGACCAGCCCCAAACAGCCCGAAAACAACCCCAAAATCACCCAAAAATCTGCACCAAAACCACACCCAAACAGCCCAAAAACAACCCCAAAATTAGTAACAGACCAACCCCAAGAATAGCCCCAAAATCAGCCACAAAAACCACCCAAAATCAGTAACAGACCATCTCAAAATCAGCCACAAAAACCACCCAAAATCAGCCCCAAGTCAGCCCCAAATCAGTCCCAAAATCAGTCCCAAAATCAGCCCCAAAATCCACCCAAACAGCCCCAAAATCAGCCACAGAACCACCACAGCTCGCCCCTGGCCGGAAATAAAGAAAAGAGAAAAGAATAAGCAGAAGAAGGAAAGGGGAGGGCTGCTGTCAAATGAGAAAAGGAAAAGGAACAAAGAAGAAAGGAAAAGAATAAAATAAATAGAAAGGAAAAGAAGAAAAAAGAAAACAAGAGGTGACCTTGTCGTTGGACAAGGATAGAAAGGAAAAGAAGGAAGAAATAAAAAACAATAAAAAGGGAGTGGGGTTGGGCTTCGGCCCAACCAAAGAAAAAAAGAAGGAAAATTGGGCTGCGGCCCAAAGAAAGAAAATAGAAAAATGGGTTGCGGCCCATGAAGAGAAAAATAAAAGAAATGGGCTATGGCCCAAGCCCTTTTAATTAAATCGTGTACTAACTCTTTCTCCGTTCTTTTACAGGTACTGAGTTCGCGATTACCATCCCGATTGAACATTTCTCCGACTTCGATATTGGTGACAATTTTCTAAACTCGAGCTTTAGAGCTCACTCCCTATTTTTTAGAATTGTTGATATTTATTCCTATGCATGATTATTTAGAATTGTTAGAATTCAAATTAATCTGTTTGCATGATGCTTACACCGATGAATGTGCTTTAAATTATGCTTGTTCTGTGTGCGGCTTCGTCCCCACGAATTTATGCTTACCTTGATGAATGTGTTCCGTGTGCGGCTTCGTCCCCACGAATTTATGCTTACCTTGATGAATGTGTTTCGTGTGCGGTTTCATCCCTACGAATGTAATTTAATTTATGCTATCTTGATGAATGTGTTTCGTGTGCGGCTTCGACCCCACAAATGTATTTTAATTTATGTTTATCTTGACGAATGTGTTATGTGCGCGGCTTCGACCCCACTCCCCGGTTTTTCTCTTTTCAACATGTTTTCTCGCATTTCATACAAACGGTACTTTGCTAGTCTATGCATGCTTAGAACCACTTAGTAAATAGGATTAATCACGTGCATTGGCCCGATGATGATAGTGATTCGTCTATAATGATAGTGACTCACTCCTGATCACAGTGATTCGTTGATGTTCACTAGGTCGTCGCTTTGGTGAAGATTAATAATAAAACGTTAGTAATTTCACCTAATCAATCTTGCATGTAATCTGATTAATCTTGAACTCGGCTAAATATAATCGGAATAGGTATGCAACCGACCGTTTTATCTTTTAGAGGATAAAATGTTTATTTTCTTTTTAACAACTCGACAAATAATTAGGATAAAATCAATCTCACAAACTTAAAAACTAAAGCGACGACTCCCCCCTGAGGGCCCAAATTACTTGTTTTCAACATGATTTTTAAACACCTCTTTTTAGAACCGGTAACCTTTTTAAGGATGAGATTCGGGTGCCTAACACCTTCCCGAGTCCATAATACGACCCCGAACCATCGTTCTCGGGTTTAGACCCTTTTTATTTGTGCCTTAGTTTTTATTTTATTTTCTTCTTTTTTCGGACCTTTTTTAGGTTTCCCTAAACCTTAGAAAAAATAGGGTGGCGACTTCATTGTTATGTGAATTTCTTTGCGTCCCGAATTTCGCTCGCGACGGTGCGACAGTTTGGCGACTTCACTGGGGATTGTAGGGTCGAAGCCGGAATTATTTGCTTGAGGTGTTTATTGTTATTACTTGTTTACTCACTTTGATATCAACTGTTGTATTCTCACGTGCATTTCACGCATAATGCCCTGCCGCCGGGCCCGTTCCAAATAAGATTAGGAGGTTAGTAGTGAGGCCCTGGGGCACGTGTCCTGGGTAGTTTTCACCAACGCAAAACTCGGATTCGAACCCCTAAATGGATGAGCGCTACGAGCTTTTGATGGTTCGGTCGGCAATCATGTATCCGTTTACTGAGGGACCACTTTTTGGTATCGTCCGGGAGCCTTTCAGCCAGTTAGAAGTAGTTGAAATCACCCTAGCATATGCATCATGATCGCATATATATGTTCCAATTTGCCTCATTATTGTCATGATATATCGCTTGTATATGTTCCAATTTGCTTCATTGTTTCCATGGTATATCACATGTATATTTTCCAACTTGCTTCGTTATTTTCATTATTCTCCTTTATGCGATTTTAATTTATATCCTTTCAAGGAAGAACTATTCCCCGAAAGGTCCTCAAACACGAAAAATGACAGAATTGGTCATGAGGATAGCGAAGCTAAAGGAGCAACTCCGAACTGCTACAAAACGAGCACTATAAGCCGAAAAAGAATGGAACAAGATGACACTTGATTATCCGCCCGACTTTTGTTCATACAATGGGGCCCACTTTTCTATCTACTATTTCGAGTCCCTCTATTTGTAATTGGTGCAATTGGACGAGGAACTCCGGATTACACTCTAGAGTATTATTCCGCCTGTAAAGCACAGGTTCGTCACTTGATCAAGTGCGGATGGATCCTCTTCGAAGGATTAACCAAAGGACTTAACACAACAATCAACCCTCTTCCGAATCATTCCTTAGGTGATGAAGGAGTGAATATTTTTTCAATCAAGAAGATTGATGATCCCTTTCCTTTAAGAGTTGGGAGTTACCACGAGAAAAGCTTTGCGCTAGTCAAAGGAAGATATCTGCGACATTCAGAGGGTAATTTGAGAGGATTGTTTATTTTTACTGGGGGCAAGTAAGCATAGAATTCAAGATTGTGCGATTTTCTTACAGAAGGTGGAATAGTTGGCATCCAAGTTGGATTTTGAATTTTGGAAAGAAACGTAAGGGGCGGGGACTCTAGCTTTGTTGAAAGCTAGGGAAGGCTGTCAATTACGGGATCTTCCATCTTTCATCTTCTTTCTTCCACCATTGCTAAAATTGGGGGGCATGACCCAGAACGGGAGGTGTTATATCTCCAAAGAAGTTGAGAAACAAAGCAAGCCAAGGGAGAGTCCGCTGGTTCTTTATTACAAAAGAGGAATAAACCCGTGTCTGAAAATAGTATAACAGAATCCCCAAAGATCATCAACTAGAGATCTACTTGGGTCAATACAATTTCGACATTCCGAAGCTCATTGAAAAGGTCTAGAAAGCCAACAGGTAAATTAGACCACCACCATACTTCCTAAAAGTCTCTCTCAAAAGAGATTATCTCCACAAAGGAGGATGATGTTGAGGCTCCATACAAGTCAGCCCATTTAGTAAGTCCCTCGTCAGGAGAAGTTTAAAGAGATAACTTGGGGGCAAGAACATCAGAAAATAGTCGAGATTGGACTCTGTGAGAAGTTGATTTCATTCCTCAATGAGTAAATGGATATGTTCGCATGATCGTATAAAGATACGTCGGGTCGTTACCCTATATTTGAGCATCGCATTCCGATGAAACATGAGTCCAAGCCTACGACATCAAATCTCCTCACCTAGCTGTAAAGTTAAGCAGTAACTTGAAGAAGATTATCCAGAAGGTGGTGATCACTTATAAGGATTGACACGACGTGCTTCCTTTTCTTTTGCACGCTTATCATATTGCTATTCGTCCTTCAATGGGGGGCAACTCTTTATTCCCTAGTTTGCAACATGAAGTAGTGATTCCACTCGAGGTGGAAATTCCTTCTCTCGGAGTCTTGGCTGAATTAGGAAGAATCTGATTGGGCAAAAGAGAAGTATGAACCGTTGAATCTCATCTTGGAGATATAATTGACAACCATGAGGATGGCTAATGCTTATAGAAAGAGCGACCTCGCGAGTTCAGAACCGGGGATTTAGTAGTGAAGAAGGTCTTTCCTCATCAGAAGGACGACCTCGAAAAATGGGCTCCCAAGTATGAAGGTCCTTATGTGATCAAGCACACATTCTCGGAAAACGGCTTTAATGCATACCAATGGGGATGATCTATCAAAAAAAAAAAAAAAAAAAAAAAAAAAGAAAAGAAAAGAAAAGAAAAAATCATGTGGCGGTTCAAACCCCACATTTCAAAGATTGCGTGGCGGTTCAAGCCCCACCTTGAAAAATCGTGTGGTGGTTCAAGCCCCACATTACAAAAATCGTGTGGCGGTTCAAACCCCACATTTCAAAAATCATGTGGCGGTTCTAACCCCACCTCTCAAAAATCGTGTGGCGGTTCAAACCCCACCTCTTCAAAATTGTGTGGCAGATCAAAACCCCCACTTTTCAACCTCGTGTGGCGGTTCAAACCCCACATTTCAAAAAAATCGTGTGGCGGTTCAAACCCCACATTTCAAAAAAATCGTGTGGCGGTTCAAACCCCACCTTTCAAAAAAATCGTGGCGGTTCAAACCCCACTCTTCAAAATCATGTGGCGGTTCAAACCCCACCTTTCGAAAAATCATGTGGCGGTTCAAACCCCACCTTTCTAAAAATCATGTGGCGGTTCAAACCCCACATTTCAAAAATTCATGTGGCGGTTCAAACCGGTTCAGAAACCCCACCTTTCAAAAATCTTGTGGCGGTTCTAACCCCATCTTCCAAAAATTGTGCGGTGATCCAAACCCCGCTCTTCAAAATCATGCGGCGGTTCAAAACCCCCACTCTTCAAAATCGTGTGGAGGTTTAAAAACCCCACTCTTCAAAAATTGTGTGGTGGTTCAAAACCCCCACATTCCAAAAATCGTGTGGCGGTTCAAACCCCACCTTTCAAAAAAAATCAAATCGTGTGGCGGTTCAAACCCCACACTTCAAAAATCGTGGCGGTTCAAACCCCACTCTTCAAAATCATGTGGCGGTTCAAACCCCACCTTTCAAAAAATCATGTGGCGGTTCAAACTCCACAAATTGTGGCGGTTCAAACCCCACCTTTCAAAAAATCAAATCGTGTGGCGGTTCAAACACCACAAAATCGTGTGGCGGTTTAAACCCCACCTTTCAAAAAAAAATCAAATCATGTAGCGGTTCAAACCCTACCTTTCAAAAAATCATGTGGCGGTTCAAACCCCACCTTTCAAAAAATCATGTGGCGGTTCAAACCCCACATTTCAAAAATTGTGGCGATTCAAACCCCACCTTTCAAAAAATCAAATCGTGTGGCGGTTCAAACACCACAAAATGGTGTGGCGGTTTAAACCCCACCTTTTAAAAAAAATCAAATCGTGTGGCGGTTCAAACCCCACATTTCAAAAATCGTGGCGGTTCAAACCCCACCTTTCAAAAAATCAAAAATCGTGGCGGTTCAAACCCCACCTTTCAAAAAATCAAATCGTGTGGCGGTTGAAACCCCTCCTTTCAAAAAAAATTGAATCGTGTGACGGTTCAAACCCCACCTTTCAAAAATTGTGTGGCGGTTTCAAACCCCACCTTTCAAAAAAATCAAATGCTTTGAAGCTTACAAACATTGATGAATTCAACCTTTGTTTTGTAGAGTCAGTCATGATTGTCATCATCCCAACAGCATTAGGATCCGAGTGGAGCCACCAGCGTCTGAGTAGAGCTGGATTTACGTTTATGCACCGCGGTATTCGAGGGGAGACGTCCGAGTGAATCCGCATTGTACTTTCTGTAAGACATCCGAGTGGAGTCATCAGTATCCGAGTGGAACTGAGTTTTTAGGCATCCGAGTGGAGCCATCAGCGTCCGAGTGGAGCTAAATTTTCCAACATCCGAGTGGAGTTGTCGGCATCTGAGTAGAGCCGTTATTTCAAGACGTCCGAGTGGAGTCATCAGTGTCCGAGTGGAACTGAAATTTGCAAGGCATCCGAGTGGAGCCACCAGCGTCTGAGTAGAGCTGGATTTATGTTTATGCATCGCGGTATTCGAGGGGAGACGTCCGAGTGAAGCCGCATTTTACATTCCTGCAAGGCATCCGAGTGGAGCCATCAGCGTCCGATTGGAGTTGAATTTATTTTCGTGCAATTTAAATTCCCACGTCAACATCCGATTTGAGGTACATTTACATTTAAGCAATTTAAATTTCAGCATCAGCATCCGAAGGGAGCCCAATCTATATTCGAATGTCCGAGTGGAGGTAAATTTACATTTACGCAATTTATATTTCTGCAAGACGTCCGAGTGGAGGTAAGATCACATTTTCGCTATTTACATTTCTATATCATGGTATCCAAGTGGAGCCATTTTCTTTTGCTGAGATTTATGTCCCCACATATCATTTTGCGTCTAAAACATTCGTGGCACTGGGGCAACCGTCTTTACTGCTCATCAAAAATCAAAGTTGCACTTTATTTTTGATAAGACAGTAAAGAGGGGGCAACTGTTGCTACCCGATTTTTGACACGAGTAATTTAAATCATCACTATTTATCACAACCTTTCCACGTTTTCATTAATTATTATTATTCGTGTCATTTTATTTTATTTCGCTTTATTCATATTTTTATTATTTTTTTGTTCGAGTTTTTTTATCAATTTCAAACGAGATTTTTCGGACCGTTGGTTCGAACACAAATAAATACTTATTCCCGTGCACACCACCTCTCTCCCTCTCCCATTTTCAAACCAAATCAGACACAAACGGCTCCTTTCCTCAAATTTCAAAAAAGAAATCTGAGAGTTGGCTCACCTCTCCATTCGTCAAAAACAGATCCCATAAACCCCGCTCAATCTTCCAATTTTTCTTCAAAGATCTCTGACAAGGGATTTGAATTAATCCCTTGCTCACCACCATCGTCGAACCTCGACCTCCTCTATAAATTAAGAGAGGATCCTTTGCAAAGAGGGAGCCATCACAATTCCATCCCTGCCAAATCCAAACTCCATCCTCCCTAAAAATCCAAATCCCAATCCCAAATTATTTCCAAATCCGAAGCCCCTCCTCTGCTATTACAATCAGCCCCAAAAATCACCCAAACAGCCCCAAATCACACACAAAAACAGCCCCAAAATCAGTAACAGACCAGCCCCAAACAGCCCGAAAACAACCCCAAAATCACCCAAAAATCTGCACCAAAACCACACCCAAACAGCCCAAAAACAACCCCAAAATTAGTAACAGACCAACCCCAAGAATAGCCCCAAAATCAGCCACAAAAACCACCCAAAATCAGTAACAGACCATCTCAAAATCAGCCACAAAAACCACCCAAAATCAGCCCCAAGTCAGCCCCAAATCAGTCCCAAAATCAGTCCCAAAATCAGCCCCAAAATCCACCCAAACAGCCCCAAAATCAGCCACAGAACCACCACAGCTCGCCCCTGGCCGGAAATAAAGAAAAGAGAAAAGAATAAGCAGAAGAAGGAAAGGGGAGGGCTGCTGTCAAATGAGAAAAGGAAAAGGAACAAAGAAGAAAGGAAAAGAATAAAATAAATAGAAAGGAAAAGAAGAAAAAAGAAAACAAGAGGTGACCTTGTCGTTGGACAAGGATAGAAAGGAAAAGAAGGAAGAAATAAAAAACAATAAAAAGGGAGTGGGGTTGGGCTTCGGCCCAACCAAAGAAAAAAAGAAGGAAAATTGGGCTGCGGCCCAAAGAAAGAAAATAGAAAAATGGGTTGCGGCCCATGAAGAGAAAAATAAAAGAAATGGGCTATGGCCCAAGCCCTTTTAATTAAATCGTGTACTAACTCTTTCTCCGTTCTTTTACAGGTACTGAGTTCGCGATTACCATCCCGATTGAACATTTCTCCGACTTCGATATTGGTGACAATTTTCTAAACTCGAGCTTTAGAGCTCACTCCCTATTTTTTAGAATTGTTGATATTTATTCCTATGCATGATTATTTAGAATTGTTAGAATTCAAATTAATCTGTTTGCATGATGCTTACACCGATGAATGTGCTTTAAATTATGCTTGTTCTGTGTGCGGCTTCGTCCCCACGAATTTATGCTTACCTTGATGAATGTGTTCCGTGTGCGGCTTCGTCCCCACGAATTTATGCTTACCTTGATGAATGTGTTTCGTGTGCGGTTTCATCCCTACGAATGTAATTTAATTTATGCTATCTTGATGAATGTGTTTCGTGTGCGGCTTCGACCCCACAAATGTATTTTAATTTATGTTTATCTTGACGAATGTGTTATGTGCGCGGCTTCGACCCCACTCCCCGGTTTTTCTCTTTTCAACATGTTTTCTCGCATTTCATACAAACGGTACTTTGCTAGTCTATGCATGCTTAGAACCACTTAGTAAATAGGATTAATCACGTGCATTGGCCCGATGATGATAGTGATTCGTCTATAATGATAGTGACTCACTCCTGATCACAGTGATTCGTTGATGTTCACTAGGTCGTCGCTTTGGTGAAGATTAATAATAAAACGTTAGTAATTTCACCTAATCAATCTTGCATGTAATCTGATTAATCTTGAACTCGGCTAAATATAATCGGAATAGGTATGCAACCGACCGTTTTATCTTTTAGAGGATAAAATGTTTATTTTCTTTTTAACAACTCGACAAATAATTAGGATAAAATCAATCTCACAAACTTAAAAACTAAAGCGACGACTCCCCCCTGAGGGCCCAAATTACTTGTTTTCAACATGATTTTTAAACACCTCTTTTTAGAACCGGTAACCTTTTTAAGGATGAGATTCGGGTGCCTAACACCTTCCCGAGTCCATAATACGACCCCGAACCATCGTTCTCGGGTTTAGACCCTTTTTATTTGTGCCTTAGTTTTTATTTTATTTTCTTCTTTTTTCGGACCTTTTTTAGGTTTCCCTAAACCTTAGAAAAAATAGGGTGGCGACTTCATTGTTATGTGAATTTCTTTGCGTCCCGAATTTCGCTCGCGACGGCGCGACAATATATATTCTAAGCTAAAGGGAGGGGGTTCGAATCCCCTCCCACGCATTCCTTTACAAAATGTTTTGGGTTGAGTTGGGTTGCTGGAGTCTGTGATGGGCCGAGAGGGCTGCTGGGCTGGGCTGTTTAATATAATATATTTTTTTAATTAATTATATTAAAAAAAACCTGGAATCGGACCGAACTGTCCGGTCCAGTCCTGTTTCAGTTCGGACAGAACTGAGAATTTCCGGTTCTGTCCGATTCCAGGCCCATCAGAACCGGACATTTCCGGTTCAGTCCGGTTCTAAGCCCAAAACCGGACCGGTTACACCCCTATCTAAAACTCTATGAATATGATCTACCATCACATGGCCATTGTACTTCCACTTAACAGTTAACAGTGCCATGATTTCAATGTCCCAACTTCGGAGAGTACGTTGGTTTGGCCCCTAGCTATCCATTTACCATTATACCATTCCCCTTGCCTCTTTCCTTTTCTTCCAAATAAATTCAATTTAATCTTATTTGTGTATTGTCAAAGAAAGAAATGGTACGTATATATAATTATTCCGATATAATTTTCTCAATTTTACAAGCTCTAATTTAATTTTGAATTAGTATTAATAAACAAGTTTTTTCCTACACAACCTAAAACAATACTCTTTCCATGCAATTATGTATGTTTCATGTTAAAACAAACAAAATTAGAGTCATTAATTAGGTAGCTAGACTTACGTTACAGGCATACCAACATACTAATTAGTTTGAAACTCGATGTTGGTCTATAAAAAAAAATATGTACATAAAAATGAGTGTTTTCGTCATTGGATAAAATTTTGATGATGTTATAAGTATGAAAACATAAACTTTTAAAGTGATTAAAACATCATTCATTAGTTAAAACCCGCGTTTGTTCAACAACAATGCATAGTTTTTTTTTCACAAGAAGATAATAATCCCGACAAACACTTGTATATTGGTTATCAGGAAGGTTAAGGCTTTAACAATTTATTATGTATTATTTATTTATTTTAAGAGAGTTTTCTTTCTTTTTAAGACTTGCAAACCTTGGATTTACATTCTTAACAGGACAATTCTAACCAGCTTTGGATTTACATTCTTAACAGGACTATGAGTTGTTACAAGACTGGATACCCTTTTTCGTTCTCGGTGGAGTTCTGGTAACAAATTCTTTAACCTGGCTGAACATTACTTCTGACATTTTCTCCATCACACTTCGGAAAGTAAAGTACTATCAAACCTAATATTGATTCCAGCTTTACGTTGGATCATTCTCAATTGGGATGGGATCAGTTCCATGGGTTATAATGTCAGAGGTACCGTCTTGTTCTATTAAAACACCAATGAGGTAATTTTGAAAACGGAAGAAATGTCCCACTGAACTTTGTTCTGTTGCGGATATTCCCTATACATATGAAGGGTTCAGCTGGAGGTTTCGTAAATTTAATACATTGGCTCGGTGCGTGGGGAGGTTCTTACACATTCAACTTCTTGATGGATTGGAGCTCCTCGGGTAAAGATTTATGCTTATGGTTGAAGTTCAAGTATGATAGGAAACATAAAACTGAGGTGGTTGTCCGATCCTATCTGCTTTTCAGGTACATTTTACATCTATTCAGCTTTCTGTGCAGCAGCTGTTGTATTTGTTGCAGTTGTGGTGCCAGAAACCAAAGGAAGAACCCTAGAAGAAATACAAGACCCCATGAAATGAAATTCCTGAAATAAAAATCAATTTAATGAAACTTTTTACAATTTTTGATTCTTCTGGACAGTGGTGGCAGCCAATTCCGATGATCCTTCTTCTTGTTTTTCTTTAAATCAAAGTTTTGGTATCATTACAGGTATCACACACACAAGATCGAGGAGAAAGGGGTGGCCGAGGAAACTATTATGCTAACTACAACTATTCTAGTATTATCTTTTACTTTGATCAGAATATAATGGTTTATTTTTTGCTGAACCCAGATATCCCTCCCTGGTTTAAAATATTAGTAACTAGTTTTGTTCCCCTTACTACATAAGGTTCATCCCTTCATGATGTATTTCCCACTTCATTAAATCATTTTACAACTCCTTTTATGATTCTTTTTGAAAAATTAAATATAATACCATGAATTTTCCTTTAACAGGTTAGTTTAAAACCAAGAGTGCCAACAAAAGCTGCTTGTGCAGAACATCTTGAATTAAGAAAAAAAATAGACACTATTGAATCTCAAAAAATAGGTAAGATTCACATTTGGTATATGAAATTATTTCATGAATAAACTTCAGTAACTGTTGTGTGGTGTTTCACTTTGTCAATTTATTTTATTAGAACAGAACTTTGCTTATCTTTTCAATTTTTTGTTTGTAGATATAACGGAAAATCAAGAAAGTGAGCCTACAGTTGAGACAAATCCCTATCCTCCGGTTTCACATAGTGGTACACTTGTGGAAGTTCTAATCTTTTAGTTTCTAGTATTGGTACATGATCAGTTGTCGAAGCCGTAAAAAATAATAAGAATAAATCTGCTATCAAGTGCACAATAAATTGTGTATAGTGGCAACAGGGTCGAACACAGAAACTAGGGGTAGACGTTGTCTATGGTGTATAACTCAAGTATACAAACCGAAACAGTAACTAAACGGGGGTTTTGGGAGAATTGTTGATTAAACTACTATTAAACTAAATGAACAAGTAAATAAGGATGTAAATAAAATGGGAAAAGATCCTAGCAGAGGCTCGTTCTCTGGTTGCATCTAGGCCTAGTCAATCACTGGTGCAAATATATTCCACTCCTATATCATATGTATGCTATAGAAGCCAGGTACGCTTAGGCCCCCTGCTTTTCTTGGTACGTTAATTATTACTACAAAAATGACTTTAATTACCTAGATTCAATTAAGAGTTGATCAGACTTCTAATTAACCCTAGTTAAATTGGCAAGATCTTGACAAGTAAGCAAATATGAATAAGGAATTTATTAAGTCCGAATTGACCTCATAACTATCCTAAGCAACCATCAAATCACATTTGCTAAAAAAAATACGAAATAGTTTTGAAAGGTAGCTTCGGTTTATTACAGAAGGGCGTCGCCGATAGTGGTGAAGAAACCTCTGATCGAAAGTGGTAAAAAGTCCGAGAATTAAAAGCTACTAAACCCTAAATCTAAAAGTCATATATATAGGCTACAAAATAGTAAGTCTAGACAAAGATAGAAAATAACTAACACAAAAGTTCTACTCTTAAAAGAATTACAAAAGACGAAAATAAAATCCTTGCTTGAATAGAAGACCACGGAGAATGGAATTTTGGGTCCGCTGGAGATCCTCTTCGAAAATTTCCTTTGTGTGTCGGAGTTGTAAGTATCTGCAGCGCTTGAGAGCTAAGCCTAGATGATCTGCAGCTATGCCTCGACACCTAATGCTCCAGCGAAATTCATCCAAAATGTGCGTATTCTGCATCCTTTTCCTCTTCTAGTCTAAAACTGCAAAAGTGATGGAAACAATGACAAATTAGCAGTATCATGCTCAAAATTGGACTAAGAAATGAGAGAAAAATATATACAAAATGCACTATATCAGTACACCTACACCCATATCAAGTCCCAATCCAATTGAAACCAATCATCCACACAAACAACACTAGAAGAAGAAGAATAAGAAGAAGACGACGACTCCAATTTGAAATAAGAAAAAGAGAGACAAAGAAGTAATGCATGAGAACATTTTACAGAGGTGATGCTTGGTAATCAAATTATTATGGATTATTGTGTTAGATTAGTGTATCGTATTATTGTGTGGTATTGTTATTACATTAGATTTTTTTATATATATTAATTTGATTGAAATTTGAAATTCAACCAAATTTGTGGGTATTCGCGGGTATAATTACTCTTTCTTTAGCCGCTCCATATGGATGTGGGTGCTGGTATAGATTACCTGTAAATTTGATGAGTGCGGATAGTGCTTACCCGCCTCATTGCCATCCTTACTAGTAGTAGGTGTATATCTTCGAGTTTTTTTATTACTTCATTGTTGAGATTTGAATCTTATCGGTACTTTTGTCACTACCAAAACAATTATTGGATTTTCGTATGAGTTAGGTTATTATATATCTCATTTATTTTAAAATAATTATTTTCATAGATTGTTAGGGTGGATATATCAATATGTATTTATCTAAGAGAAACTTTCAGTATCAAATTTTGGTGATGGCATGTAAGATTTTTAAATTAAGACATTATTGTTACGTGCCATTTGAAAATAACAACTAAATTATTTATTTATGAAAATTAAGTAACTAAATTAATAAAATTATAAATATTTTATATATTTATAAAAAAAGATACTAAATTTTTTGTGTGTGCTTTTATTCTCCTTCTATATTCACGCCTTCATCGCCCACCGTATTCATAAAGTTTATCTTATTTTTTCTTTTAATTTGTTGGCTTTATTTATCTCAAATGTATGAAATATAATTATAAAAGTAGACTTATTTTTCATAATTCTAAAATATAAAGAAAAAATATTATTATCATTATTATTTAAAACATTCATGTAAGCATAGTTATCAGAACCAAATCGAACAACGAACCGGAAATGAAAATTTAGTGGTTCAACCGGGTTCGATCGGATTGACCCATTAGATCGTTTTGAATCATTCACATATCTAACCGTTTAGTTTTAGATAATTGAACCGGATTGAATCGGTAGATTTTTATATTATGATGGGCCGACCCATCCATAATTCTAAAAATAAAAAAAACTTTTTTTCCTCAAAACGACGTCGTTTCATTTTCCTGAAACAACGTCGTTTTGATGCTGACATTAACCCAGTCGGGTCGAACGGGTCGTCATTTTTGTAAAAACCAATCGAGTCGATCGATTTTTTTCAGTTCGTATGCAGGTCCGGTCAGATAACTGAACCGAACCAAAAACCTTTTCGGATCACTGTTTTTCCTATCCGACCGTCAGATCGGGCCGGTTTTTATAACTATGCATGTAAGTTCATATGATGTTTTTAAGCATATCCATAATCTTTTTTTATAATTGACATTATTTCATTAAATTAATTGAGTACCCAAACATTCAACTCTCACCCACTTTTACAATTTTCATAAAGAGGTCACCATAAGATCTTATATTGTAAAATAAATAATTAAGTAAATACCAACAACTATAAATACCGGTTAATAACGCATTAAAGGAAAATAAAAATAAAGAACATAAAGTTAAAAAAATAGAGAACATAAGTTAGAAAATAAGTGGGAGAGAGATGAGATATGATAAAATAGGTTGTAAGTGTGTGAATAATATTTCGTAAGTGTGTAAATAAGTTGTAAATAGTATTTTAAAGTATACGAATATGTTGTAAATAGTAGATAATAGTATCTTGAGTGTAATAGAATAGTGTCGTGTCATTCGTTCTTCTTAGAATATTGGTAGTTACCGTAGTTATAGTTAAGTGAGACCGATATTTTATTGCATTTTTCTTTCTAGTCCTTGGTGTTTGAATCTTTTCAATGTTATCCTTTTGGGGTGAAAAAGCAACATAACGCAATACAGTTTTTCTTTTTATTAATGTAACCATTTGTGGTGCGTGTAGGGGTGGCAAAAATCTACCCATACTCAATGGGTACCTATACCCAACTAATTTAAGTGGGTATGAATGTTAAATGGGTTAGTGCAATTTTTAAATGGGTATAAATGGGTAATATACCCATTTAAACTAAAATAGGTGAGTTTTATTGGGTTGGGTAATGGGTACCCAATGGGTACCAATTACACTCAAGTCAATCCTATATCTCTCTTTCTCCTCTCTCTCATCTTTTTATTTTTTATTTTTAAACAAATTCAATTTTCTTACTCTATATAATGAACAAAATAAATTAAAAATTACAACAACGTAATCTCTATCTCAAGATGAGTAATTCTATATCCACTTTTCTTATTTTATTTTATTTTTTAAAAATGAGTTTTTTATACTTTTCATGAGATAAAATCATGATCATAAATCATTCATATACATATTAGTTAGTTAATTTATCTTTTTAATTAATTAAACTTATTGTTATTATAATTAGTAAACTAAGCTTTGTTTTTAATTTGTAAAATCAATATAATATTTGTATTGATATATATTTTCTTTTTTTGTAAAAATATGATTTTTTGTTTGCTTATAAAATATATATATATATATATATATATATATATATATATAGGGTTTTCCTAAATTTTATCTTTATCTTTTTGCTATTTTTCGTTAGTAAGCTAGAAATATTATTAAAGATGATGTCAAAAAAAAAATACCGTATATCAAGCTTATCCTTTTTTTTCATTTATTTTTTTCCGATCACTTATATTTTTATTCCAAAAGTGAATTAATCCCTTAATTTGATTTTAGGAAAAGTTAAAAGCCAATTTTTTTTTGTTTAAAAATAAAAAAAATAATCACATATCTATGAATCTGATTATGCACCTTTTGGAAACCATCATCTAAAACATTAGCTAATAAAGAAGAAATTGAATTACACAGAAAACAAGTTCGCACCCACAAAAAAAAAAAAAAAAAAGAAGGTTAAATCGGAAAGAAAAAAAAATGAGAGAGAAACAAATGGTGTAAATGTATTTAAAGACTAATTATTAAAGGAGAGAAATTATATGAGTTGATTCTTTTGTCCTTCAAATTTCATAAAAAGTAGGGATATTTTGTGTCTCTACTTTTTATGAAATTAATGAACTACTAATAATATAAAATAAATGCATTTTCAAATTGTCAAACCCGAGTCTAAACGGTCAAACCTGAGCCTAAACAATAAAATCTGAGCCTAAATGGTCAAACCCGAGCCTAAATGGTCAAAACCGAACCTAAATGATAAAACCCGAGCCTAAACGGTCAAACCCGAGCCTAAACGATAAAATCATCATACACAGTCAAAATCGAGTCACATAGTCAAACTTTGTCAAAATCTACATTTTTTTGGTCAAACATAATATTTTTAATCTTAATAAAAATATATATTTATTGAGTGAGAATGATTTAAATGGGTGGGTATGATTAAATGGGTATAAATGGGTATGGGTATGGGTACCCATTTAAAAAATTATATGGGTAATAAATGGGTATGATACCCATACCCACCCATACCCATTTAGTCATTACCCATACCCATCCATACCCACCCATTTGCCACCCTAGGTGCGTGCTATTCTAAAATATAGTACTCCCTCTGGCTCGTTACAATGATCGTTCTAGCACAGGAAGCTTGTCCTGAAATAAATGTCGTTCTGCGATCCTGAGGCTGGAGAAGACGAGGGTGCCCCTGCCTGCCTGCGCTGGTGACGACGACGGCTTCGACTTCGGCTTCGACTGCCTTCCTCGATTCCCTCTTTCTGTGTTTGAATCTGAAAATTTGGGAGGGAACGGAACCTTTTCCTTTTTCAATTTTCATTTTCCCCCTTTCTTTTTCAATTTTGGTTTAGGTGTCTGTTTGGTTTGGGTCGATCTGGTGCGACTGAGGTGATTTCTTATGGTGACTTGGATGAATTTAATTAATTGCAGGGGGTTGGAATTGGAATTGGAATTGGAATTAATTTGGGAGGGGACTTGGAATTGGATTTAATTAAGGCAGAGGATTGATGGTAGGATGATTTGGTTGAGTTTGTGTGGAGGAGAGGAGGAAGAAGGTGAACAGAGGCAGAGGAGGAAGAAGGTGAACAGTAACTTGTACCAAATTAATTAATAATGGCACAATGGTAAATTAGAGTTTTCTATTTATTTATTCGGTTCGAGCTAATCGGGACGAGAAATTTTACTCAAAATTGATAAAAATTCGAACAGAAAATACCAAAATGTGAAATAAAATAGAATAAAAAAAATGATACGAAATAAAAATATAAAAAGTACTATATTATCAATAAATAAAAACTTAAAAAGAACATGAGAAATAAAAATGTAAAATAGAAGCCACTATATATGGAATTGCATTGATGCTCAAGTCTGCTAGGCCAAGCCCGGTGCCTAGCCAAGCTGAATCTCCATCTTCCATCTCCCTAAGCAACTATATATGGAATTGTGGACATGTTGTGTTGATAAATATTTGTCTGTCTAGGCCACTGTCTAGGCCTAGACAATTTCATCTTTTAACACACTCCCTAAATATTTGGTCTAGCTTCGCCACTCGTTATAAAGATAATTTCTACTAATCAGTTGAATTACAACTTCATGTGCAAATATTCTAACATCATTATACCTTTAGGTATTTTTTGGTTGACGAAATATTATTTTCCATTATTTTAAAATTATTTTAGATACTAGAATAATATTATTCGAGCAATTATCTGACCTTAAATCTAGTCTTCTTAGATGTTTCTTTGTTTTTCTAATAAAAAAACAAAGAGAAAAAGAAAATCAAGTTAGTCTTTCTGCATTGCTTTTGCTCACTAAGTAATGCTAAAGATTAAATTTTTTTGACGTTTTAAGCTAATATGGTAATGCATAATTAATGACTGTCATTTATTTATATTAATAATATAGATATATTATGGATAGATTTCATTTTTTAAAAGTAATTTAAATTACCAGCCCAGCCGTACGCTTACCTTCCTTCACTCGTACGCTTTGCCAACACCAACCCCAGCCCAGCCGTTTGTAATACTTGGCCCAACTTGCCAAGTCCGGCTTCAAGCCAACAAATGTTAGAATTAAGCCATGGTTTTGTTGTAAATAGCAAGGGAGGTTGGGGGTAGTATGGTCAAAAAATGCCTCGTTTTCTTCCCACCAATCATTGCCTTAATCCACGTGCTCAGTAGCAAAACGACGTTTATTTCGGACCGGAGGGAGTAGAAATTAGTGGTGTTTTCATAGATATTTTTATGTCCATTTTGAACAAGAAATTGTCAATATTTTGATGAATTGCTTATTTTATGTTCTAGAAAACATGCGCTGATCTGGGCCCAATATCAACAGATGGACCTGGTCAGCCCAACAGACACCCAGAAGCAGGCAACCGGCACCGCCCATCATCGTCGTCCCCATACAAGGCGGCTAACTAGAACTATAAATCATACCAAAATCAAAAACAGAAGTAACGGCGACATAAAAGCAGAATGGAAGACGAGGCAGAGATATACGACGGCGTAAGAGCTCAGTTCCCGCTCACTTTCGGCAAGCAATCCAAATCTCAAACGCCTCTCGAACAAATCCACAACGCCACTCGCCGAACCGGCGCGAACGCCACCACCACCACCGCTGCCGCCTCCTCAACAACCCAATTCGACGGCTTCCCTTCCCTTTCCTCATCCTCCAAAGCCTGGGTCCAATCCGTCCGTCCCCCTAAACCTAACCCCTCTATCGGACCGCCCCACCCCCCACCGCCTGAGGATGATGACGCTGTCGTTGGCCCTCCTCTGCCCCCTCCAACAAGTTCGGGCAAGGAAGCGGAGAGTGATGAAGAAGATAGCAACGGTATGGTGGGCCCACCACGCCCACCACCAGGTGTTAACGACAGCGACGATGATGAAGTAATGGTTGGACCGCCGCGGCCACCGCCACAGGCATCTGATTCCGAGGAGGAAGAAGACGAGGAGGAGAACAGATACCGACTCCCTATGAGCAATGAGATCGTTCTCAAGGGTCACACGAAGGTAATTGAATTAAGTGATTAATTAACTTTGTGTTCCTCTCATTTTTCTGGCTTAGGGTTTCGACTGTAGTTCTCAATTTTCTTGACTGTAGTTCTCAATTTTCTTTGGAACAGGTAGTTTCAGCTCTTGCTGTTGATCATTCTGGATCGCGTGTTCTCTCCGGCAGCTATGACTATACAGTGCGGATGTATGATTTTCAAGGCATGAATTCTCGTTTACAATCATTTCGCCAATTGGAGCCTTCTGAAGGCCATCAAGTCCGCCATTTGAGCTGGAGTCCTACGGCTGACCGATTTTTGTGTGTCACTGGCTCTGCCCAAGCTAAGGTCAGTCAGAATGAAACTACTAATCTTTCTCATTTTATAAGTCACAACAAATTCTAACCTATCATTGCTGTATCACGTTATTAACCTGTTTGTGCTGTATCTTCTTCACTTCGTAGATATACGATCGTGATGGACTCACGCTGGGGGAGTTTATGAAAGGAGATATGTACATCAGAGATTTGAAGAATACAAAAGGGCATATTACTGGGTTGACTTGTGGAGAGTGGCACCCACAAAAAAAGGAGACCATTTTAACCTCATCGGAGGATGGATCTCTGCGTATTTGGGATGTGAATGATTTCAAAAGCCAAAAACAGGTAATGCAACCTGAGTTTGCTTGTATGTTGTTCGAAAGTGTTTTCAGTAACAATTAGGAATTGAATGAATGTATACCAAATGTTGCTATTGTCTTTATAAATAGGTTATTAAACCAAGACTTGCTAGGCCTGGAAGAGTTGCAGTTACCACATGTGCATGGGATCATGAAGGAAAATGCATCACTGGTGGAATTGGAGATGGCTCCATACAGGTTTGTGCTCCTACACCCTGACCACTTTTCTTGCCAGCATTGACCAAGAGCTGGAGTAGAAAAATGGTTTAGCTTTTTTACTGCATGTAGTTGTTTACTTCTTCTTAGCTTATTGCAAGATTTCTCGTTTTCCTTCCACGTGCCAACTTGCTTCCTTTTTGCAGATATGGAACCTCAAGCCTGGATGGGGGAGCAGGCCTGATGTGTATATTGAGAAAGCTCATTCAGATGAAATAACTGCCCTTAAATTTTCTAGTGATGGGCAAATTCTACTCTCAAGAAGCGTTGATGAGTCACTGAAGGTAGCAACAACATGTGTTTAGTTCATATTTTGTTTACTTTATTCATTGAGTTTGTGCTTGTTTTGAACACCCGTGACACTCTCTTCCAATGTGTATTTTCAAATTTATGAAAGGTTTGGGATTTGCGGAAAGTGAAAGAGCCTCTCCGGGTGTTTGATGATCTTCCAAATCACTATGCCCAAACAAATATTGCATTTAGTCCTGATGAGCAACTTTTCTTGACTGGAACATCTGTTGAAAGGGAGAGCACAACTGGAGGTATGCTGTGCTTTTATGACAGATCTAAGCTTGAATTAGTTTCAAGGGTTGGTATTTCCCCAACTTGCAGTGTTGTGCAGTGTGCTTGGCACCCAAAGCTAAATCAGGTAAACATCACCTGAAACACTTTTCTTACTGTCTCTCTACTGTGTTTATTATTGTGCTGGAGTCAATGGAGTTATATATTTGTTTGTTTCAACTATTTCCCTCCAGCAAGTTATGTTTTGTTGTGCACTGCGAGAAGCATTTGCTTTTCTGCTCTGTGTTTACTCGGTACCACACTGCTCACACAAGTGCGTAATTAAAGTGTGGAGTGAGAAAATGTACTGATATCTTACCTGCGTATTTTGTGTAAAGATCTTTGCTACAGTTGGGGATAAAAACCAAGGAGGAACTCACATACTGTATGATCCAACCATCAGCGAGAGAGGAGCTCTTGTCTGTGTCACACGTGCTCCCCGGAAGAAATCTGTGGATGATTTTGTGCCCGAGCCTGTTATTCATAACCCTCATGCCCTACCTCTATTTAGAGATCAACCAAGCCGTAAACGCCAACGAGAGAAGATGTTGAAAGATCCTCTCAAGTCCCATAAGCCAGAACTCCCGATGACAGGACCAGGTTTTGGTGGAAGAATTGGTCAAAGCAAAGGAAGCTTATTGACCCAGTATCTCCTTAAGGTAATGTTTCAATTCTTTGCCCTGAATTTTTGTATGCAAAAATGAAGTCAGCGGAAGAAAACCTAATCTGTTTGAATTGCAGCAAGGAGGAATGATCAAGGAAACGTGGATGGAGGAAGATCCAAGAGAAGCGATACTCAAATATGCAGATGCGGCCGCGACTGATCCCAAGTATATTGCTCCGGCATATGCACAAACCCAGCCTGAACCAGTTTTTGCAAAGTCAGATTCTGAAGATGAAGAGAAGTAATGTGATTTTTCTGGTGTGTTTCACTCGGTACTAGCTACCAGGTAATGGAATCTGTGGTTTTTCCATTTCGGTTTCGGCACAACAAACTGATCAAGTATATCTATCTGAAGATTCTTCGACATTGGTTTCATTATGCTAAGCATCTCTTTTTCTTACGGTTGCCTTCTAGTATTTGCATAATGGCTCAGGTTGTTGCTCCTTCCGGTGTCAACCTTTCTCTACATGTACCATCAGACTTTTCATCATCTAACGAAGTAGTTCTGGAGTTGATTTCGTGGACGACGAACTTGGAAAAGCATGTACAAGAATTCAGTTTTTTTCAATTGGTAGAGTTTAGTGATGGATTAGCTGGAATTAAGATGAGCACTGTTCTTAATCTCACCGTCGATGAAGTGTTTGGAATGCTGAGATTGTTCGCTAGTATTGCTTAAAATGCGAGGTGTTTGTGCCTTTGTGGAGGGTAGCTGGCATCTAGACAGTTAAACAATAATGGATGTAATGTAGGCTTACAAATGTTCTGTAATAATAATATTTACTTGTTCACTTGTATTAATCTCAATACCAACATTTTTTTCTTCCAGAAAACGTGAAAACCTGCAACAGTGCTGGTGGTTTTATGTGCAAAATTACTTGTATACAGCCAGTTTTAGTAAAACCCGTAATGGTAGTAAGTGAAGGGAATTTTGATTCATGAACAAACAATCCAATCTAACAAACCCACAGCCAAGAAAATGCCTTTAGTACAGATAAATGTATTATTAATCTATGTTAATTTACAACTCAAGAGAGGTGTGAAGTGAGACTTGCCCAAGACCATAATCCCCACAAAAACTGGGACCGTAAAACCCACAATAATAGAGTCAGACCATTCCTTGAAGCATCTGAGATACCACTATGTTATCTTTTCTTATGCTCCTCGGATACAGGAGTTAACGACTCCAAAATCGTTGTATGGTGATTTGCCATACAGTCATGTCAATGGAAACAGTTTAAAATCGTACTGAAGTGGTTACCGGTCTAAAGTATTGCATCGAGATTAAAAACTCAATGAGCTTGTAACAGGGTGGGATAAGAAGTTTGGCTCTCAAAAGCATGCCTTGCACCTGGAGATTTTGTTCTGAAGCATGAGCTTGAAAGGGATTTTTACATCAAATGCTCCTGTTCTCAAAGGTCGACAAGCGGGAGTCTGACAGAACGGTAAATAACTGTGTGTCTACAAATGGCTGCAGCATCAACATCAACAGTCAACGCGTGAGCAAATTATGGAGTTTTGACGAGACAATAGTGAAAGTTATGCAACCAAAAGAAATGACAATTACCCTAACAAAGGGTCGCTCCCTACTAGGAAAGGAATCAATATAGCTATCTTTAAGGAGTAAGGAAACCTGGAAAGAAAAACCAAAATAAAAATCCATGTCAGATAAGCTCGTTGATACTTACAGTTTCTTATATCAAGAGTTTAAAAGATGGATTGTCTCAGTTGTTCTAACCCTGTCATTGTTTGATTGTACACTAGTTATTGTATGAGCCCACAAATTCGAACAAAGTGACTCCAAGTAGCGTCTCATGACACTCAAAAATTGAGTTGCAGCTTCAGCCTGGAATCAGCAAAACATACGTCAGCTCCTACCAACCAGCATCAGATGCTAGCATGCTAATATCCGACATAGGAAGATGGAAAAAACAACTAAAAAGCACTTCATAAAATTGCTTAAAAAATTCCATTCATGTTAATGCTTATGGAAGAGAAAGTTTCCAAAAATAGAGAAGCAGCAACACAAGAAGTTCATAGTGTTAAAGTCCAGCTAAAGTAGTACCTGCACTTCATTGCACCTATATACAGGTTGCTTTTCTGCAACAGAACACTCCAAAGATAATCTAGCATGGATAGGCCCAAGCTCAGCGACAAGCTCTTTAAAGTGAGGAAGTGCTGGCAAGCAAGACATAATCACCTGGAATTAAATTTTGAAGAAATGGAGAAAATTCAGGCACGCATTAACTTTCTTCTGTTAAAGGAAAATCTCTGACATCATCTTGACACCAGCGGAAAATATTAACTTAGAATTAGTTTTGAAGTGCTTGTTATTGCCAGTTATACATTTTTTTATTTTTGGTTTCTGGGACAGAAGAAAGGATTGGTGCAGTTTGGAATCCAATCATTTTGGTAGGAGCGCCAATAAGCTACAAGCTCATTGAAGGACACGAGAATGTTTGGATTCAAGTGGTATGTAAAGAATAGAGGTTGAAACCTAACAAACCTGGTCCTTTAACACATTAACTTGCATAACATTTGATGGCTTCAACTTCAAGTCTGCAGGCTTGTGTTGTATGCCGACCTGGACGAAGATAAACACTTAAGACAATTACACAAATCTCTACGACCTTTCTTAATTCTTAGTACAGCTCCCTACACCAAATTGATTTGTTGACTAACCAGTGGAAATATACAAAATTTCCACCGAAGGTATCCACTAACAAAACTGTATACTCATTATCTTAACAATAGAAGCGTAAATATCAGAGACTCACAATGAATGGAACTGGAGCATCCAGAAAATCAATCATCTTCCCAGGCAAAATCTGCGAAAGATCATAGACAAGTTAGATAAAAGCCAGCCTGACCAGGTCTATAAGTATCTAACCCAAGAGCAAACTACAATATTATTGTATCACTGTAAAAATGATCACATTTCATATCGCCCCTTGAATAAATATTAACACACTACAAGGAGAAATGATCTAGGGTAGCTAACAGTAACAATGCTCTCCATTGGCTGAAAAGAAAGTAGCAGTCGTCTACAGAAGAATGGAACTTACTGGGAGCAATAAACTCTGCCACTGGAATGGACGAATCATTGGAACAATAGACGACACTACAGCAGATAGAACACCCTGCACTTTTAGAACTGGAGTTAGTGTCATAGAACACACAACAGACCATGTTTCATCCACAGATTGCAAAAGCTGCAGATTTAAAAGTGAAATGTGACCATGCGATACTACAGCAGATAGACGACACTACAGCAGATAGAACACCCTGCACTTTTAGAACTGGAGTTAGTGTCATAGAACACACAACAGACCATGTTTCATCCACAGATTGCAAAAGCTGCAGATTTAGAAACAATATAAAATATAATTAAGAAAAAATAGCTTGTGGCGAGATCATCACTAATCACTCACCAGATTTGGGCAAATTACAACAACTTGTTTTTCCAGCAATACTCCTGTGACCAGTGCCAGGACCTGGAGTTAGAAAGTATAACTCAACGTTATATGTAGCACAGGCAAGTATTAAAACTCGAAATACTAGATTTAGATCATTTTTAGACAACAGCCTTTATAGTTAGAGCAATAATATTATTAATCCAGGGAAGTTCCAAGAACGGAGTGGAAAGAAATTGGCAAAGAAACGCTAAGACACTGCTGAATGGTGAGGAAATTACACTTCGAAGTGACAGGACTCGACAAATAGTTGCAGTTGTCCACACTGATAGTGCAACAGCTTCTTCAGCAACAGCTAACTTCGCATGGACCTTTTGCAAAGATTACAAACACTGAGGAGATATATTTTTTAAGTAGAATAGTAAAGAAAATCAAGGATCAGCACAATACCTCTGCATGTTCAAATGAATCTAGACAATTTTCATAAAAACCAAGGTCAGACACTGAAGCCCGTCTATACACAATAGCTCTTAAATGTTCAAGAGGTTGAAAAACTATTTCACTTCCTCTCATGGGAAGCGGCATGGCATGATAGGCACAAAGCATTTGTAGCAGATCATTTTTGTTTTCCTGTGCAGGAGATCAAAGACAGCAGAAATATTAGACTGAAAGGTAGTACAACACATGGGAAAGAAGTCCATAGAAAAAGGAAACAAACCATAAACTAACCCTAGCCCATTCCATTATGATGCCATCCTCAAAATCTTTTCCACAATTTGCAAAAAGTTCGTCATCTTCCTCTGATGTCAAGCTTCTGACTGGACTGCCAAAGACAACAACATATTACCCAAATGTGCCATGAACGGAAATATATCATATGGTCTACTGCAACAATGAAAGTTGAATAGCTCAATTGCGTTGAGTCATATTCAAACCATGGCGCCACATTGAAAATACCATAATAACTCTCCTATGATCCTACCTGAATAAAGTGTCAAAACTTCCAAATCGCTCCAATTTACAGTTTTTAGGGCAGGAAAGTGCCACCATCTCTGGAGAAGCTAGACCATTGTCATAGTGTCCGCAGATTCTTTCCAAGGCATCAGAGCGAATTTCCATGGACTCAGAAGCAGAATCATCAAAACAGTTTAAGTACTTTCTACTATCCTTGTCTATTTCTCTTGTTTGACCACAATCTGAACTCTCACTAGCAGTAGTAACACTTTCAGGGGAATGGGGTTCCCACACCCTAGGTGATAACGTTGGGATCTCCCCGTCTGTTATAATTCCAGCAGCAGCGGCAGTAAGGGCCATTGCACTGTCAACAGGTATTGCAGAAGCCAAATAGTCGCTACCATGATCATTATCTGAGTAGTATACGTTCTCACTCATTTGATCGGGTTGTTTGGGCGCTGGAGGAGAATAACTGGCGAGTGATATTTCATTGACAAACTGTGTTATCCGATTCAAACGCTCCTGTGCAATGATACTGCATCCATGTAAGTAAATGTAGTGAATTGAACTGAATGAAAATTGAATTATTAACTTCCCTAATATACATGACAGTTGATTTTGCAAACTATAGACCAAATATAATTAAGGGTTACCTGTTCAACATCTCATAGTGTAGCTCAAAGAAAGGAACTCTCGTCAACACACAGTAACAGCGAGGTGCCGAAACCAAAAAACGAGAGAATCGTCCTGATGACTGAGAGAGGGATAGCGAGGCGCCTAAGATACAAGGAGGTCTTTGAACAATTTCTGATACATGTAAACAAACCCCATAAACTGTATCGTCTGCCACCTGATCAAACAAGAAAATGGTTTTCTAATCATCCACTCACCCCAGAATCCTTAACAAACCAGAACTCGATGAAAGACAGGAAAACAAACTGATGCAATAATTACAATGCACGACCAAGATTAAGCATTGAGTTCTATTGCATACCCAAGCATTTAAAATCAAAGTCATGGAAAGTATAAGGAGAACATTGATTCTTTTATTAAGATGGACAAAGTTTAGAGCAATTCAATGAATAATTGCTCTACAAAATATTGGATAAGCAGATCTGAATCTCTCAAAGAATGAAAACTTCAAAGAAGCAAATCAGCAATTGCAGCAGTACTTGAAAGAAAGACCACACCAAGAGAAAAGGGACACAGAATGTCTACAACACATAAAACAAGCCCCAAGTGATGTCATCACTCAAGGAACAACTAGCGCCCACATATATACTGTAGCCACACCATTGTACAAAAGGACATGCACACTTCCTATATAGTCCAAAGTGGTCAACTGGATATTGGTTGCAACATGAAAGAGACATACTATCAAATTTTATCTGTGACCAAATAATTGCAAAGCCATAAAACATTCACTGGACTATCAATAAGTTTGAACAAGGTATGGATGAGAATAGATACAAAGCGAAACTCAGAACAACATTTTCATCCCTCTGCACTCAAATATATCACAAGCTCCACTATGAATATCAGATAAAGATGGATGAAAAGAGTAATAAAATACAGTTCAAGACACCTAGATCATTTTTCATGAAAGCAATATTATAATGTGTACTAACAGGATGAAGAAACAACATGAAAAACCTGCCTTAAGTGAAAATATGAATGATAAATCGTCTCTGCCTAAATGCTCCTGCACACATTACAACAAGTAAATGTTATTAGTTTGCCTATAGGTATTGAAGAAATCTTATGAGAAGAAAAAGAGTTTCAGACAGGATGTGTATAAAAAAGCTTGACAGTAGTAAGAGATACTAATTCTTTTGGTTTTTGGGATAAGATGAGAATATGTAAAACTGAGAAAAGAAGAGATACAAGGTAAGAAAATGTGATCCTCAAAAGGAACAAGTTGCTTTGGATAAAAAGAACAAGGGGAAAACAAAAAGGATGAGGACTGAAAAGAAAATGAAACGAGAAAAAACAATGTATATAAATGTTATTACCAACGCCCTCTACCAAAAAACTCTTAGAAATCCAAATTATAGAGGATGATTCTAGAGTAGCCAATAGAAGGTGTTGGAACAGAGAGTTCCTCATATCATAGAATATGAAGAACTGGTTTTAGTTATACCTGTCCATAAACAAGTTCATTTAGTTCAGTTAGTGACGGTGTCCTCTGCAACAACCTAGTCTGTAAGATGAAAATCCCACAATGAAATAGTGTCTGATTAGTACCAGTAGAGGAGATGAGGAGATAAAATAATGGTATGGACAAAAGAAAACATAAAAGTTAGTTTTAGCCAATAGTATGCTTATTTCTAGTGGTTGATGAGTCCAAAATAAAGACTAGAACATCAAACCTTGACACCTTCAGGTAAACAAAAGGCAGCTAGATCCTTCATGCGCATAGCTAATCTCTTCCCAGGAGGGTATTTAAAGAGTATCTGCCACAGAAGACAAATAGTTGTGATGTTAACTTGTATGAAAAAAGGGACCAGATTGATCATGATGTGTGAACCAAAACTGTGTCAAGCATGTCACAAATGAAAAAAGAAGAAACCTACAGCACAAAAATGGGAGTTCAGTTATTATAAATAGTCACAATCCCACCGTCGCGATAAACAAGAAAGAAACACATTCTGCAATAGAACACAAAGATACTCCATCTACGAAGATTAAGATAGAAACTTAAAAGAGACAACAGCAGTAGCTGCGAACTCGTTTTGACTTGGACAAAAAGGGCAACTGCATTTTTGGAATCACACGTGAAACTTTTGACAATAGAAAATAGATTTAGTTAGTTGTGCAGCTAACCTGAGGTTCCAATGTTGGATATGAAGGTCCTACACGCTGTGTAGATTTTGTCTTAGTGAGCTCCCATTTCTTTCTTCTTGCAAATGTCTCCTCCACAGCCTCGAGATTGGTATCAGGATGAAGCCCCACAATGACAAAGTGTTCAAATAGTGATTTAGGCTCCTTGTATTTTGTACGTTCCTGGAAAAAAAACATCCTCAAATCATTCACTAAGAACAACAACAAATGCACAAGCATGTGTAACCAAAAGTTTGAAAAATCAGAAAAAACATTAAAAAAAAAGAGATGAGAGTACCGAAGTTTTGGAATGAAGCTGATACCACTGACGCTTCTGGTTTGCCAGGATCTCAGGATTGAAATGTGGCATGAAACCTTGTTCTCCCACATTGCTACCCCATCGCCATGCCTTCTCCACATTTGTTTTCAATCTACTAAAGCTATTGCTCCTTAGATTCCCAGCTGCAAGACTTTCGCTTTGGCAGCGTCTATGGGCTGGTTGCATTGGCTGCAAATCAGGACTGCCTGAGTACCCACGAAAACTTTGCAATGCCTCACCAGCCACTTTCAATGCATCCTCAGATAATTGCTGCAAGAGGGCATATGGAGAAGATGGCTTGTCCTCTGGGGAATCAGTATCTTCCTTCGTATCCATCATGATTAATACTTATCTAAGTAAATTTGGTCATTCAAGCCACAAAATCACACACCACCCTCCATTATTAATTTGGACAACAAAACTCCAACCCCATCATCAAAAATCCATGGGATGTTTCCTTATTGTCTTGCCCAGACTAAAAATGTAATAAATAATGCTATAACTATAAGAAAACATGAATTGGGTTATCTCTTAACGGCTCTTAATCCTCGATTTTATGGAGCCTTAATGGCACACATTCAAAATGTTGGTGTACTTAATTAACTTTTCGTTAAAAAAAAAACAAGAATGGGCATCTCCATCAGGTCGAGTTAAAGCTCATGAATGCGAGATTGTGCTCATTGATGCATTTTACAAACAAACACCTGTTTCCAGCAAAGCAAAAGATCACATTAAAACAGCAGGGTAAAAGCTGCAACAAACAATGCAGAGAGTTAAGTGGAAAATCGAAGATTGAATAAGTTAAAAGTTGTGCCTTTAGTATCCAAAATGCGATAGAATCAACAATGTGTAACTGAAATGGAAGAAGATATATGACACAATCTTTGAATTAAAGACGGAACAAAAAAAAAAAAAATTAAGAATGGGAGAAAGAACAGAAGTTAATGAAACAGCAGAAGTTGAAACGTAAAGGTTGAGAATTTGTGGCAGAAATTAAAAAAAGAAATTACCTTTATTTCGTCCAAAGAAATATCTGTTTTTGTTGTGTGGGTTTTGCAAGTGGAGAGGAAGAGAGGGAGAGGAGTTGCTAAGAATAGAGGAGAGTTTTTTTTTTTTTTTTCAAGGAAGAAGAAGAATAGAGGAGAGTTCTTCTATATAAGGAAAATGGGAAGTTACATAAATCAAGACATAATAATAATCAAGGTGAAAAAGGAACGAAAAGGAACATGGGATGACCGACTGTGTGCTTGAGAGCGAACTCCGGTCCTGTGACTCCTGTCCTTCAACATCATTTGACTCCTGAAATAAAGTTGAAATTAATTAATAACTTATTTAACAAAAAAGAAAATAGCTTGACTAATGAAAAATAAGGGGTCTGTCACTGTGTCGTTTCATGCATCACTTTACCTAATATCGAGTGAACTAAACTATACTAGTATCGGTAATGTTTAGTAGTAGTAACGTACGTGGATGTTTTGTTGGTCGGTGGTGAACGACTCCTATTCCTACGTGTCTTAACAAGAGCGTGTGGAAAACGCGCGACTAAAAATGCTACTCGTAGTCGTAGTAAACAACTTCATTTTTTCCTAAAAATATAAATTTAAACTTCAATTATTTTCAAGTCTCCTTCTGTTTCGAACCCTTTTCTTTCCTTTTTTTTCATAACCCTAATTTTCCACAAATGTTCACCTACACCACTGTAATTCACTTCTATACGTAGAGGGCATATCTCGGCTTAATCAGAATTTCTTCCAATGTGAAAGAGGAAGGTTTCTTTTATTTTCAGTGTTCAGAGATTCTCAATCTTGGTGATGGATCCGCTTCCTTGGGGGGCGGTGTTTGATATCAGCTCCGACGAGGAGCCCACGGCGCTAGAGGAGTCGAGGGCCTGCCACGACGACAACGACAACTGCAATTGGTTGACGAGACTACTGGAGAGCGTTGACAAGGTGAAGGAGTTAAAGGACGGCCGCGGTGCTGCTGTTGCTGATGTTGTTGTTGATGATGATGATGATGAGGTTGTGGTGGTGGGGGAGTATAATCCGCCCAAGTCCAAGGCAAATTCAAAGCCATGGAAGCAAATGAAAGATGAAGATGATGATGATTGTGTTGTTTTGGATGGGGATCCGGATAAGCCAGTGCCTGGTGTCAATCATTCTGCTGCTACCAGCAAAGATGATGGTGGTTGCTGCAGTGATACTGGTGCTGTTGATGATGACGATCATGATGTGCTTGTTGTTGGAGAAAAGGGGCAGGTATGATTTGTGTTGTCACTTCATTGGTTTGATTAGTTGATATTGAACTGTGCTTTGTTATTTGGAGAAATACGTGCATGATAATGATCGGCTGCCTTCTTTATGTTGTGATTTTCTGCAGTTTAAACATCTAGGTGCTACATGTTTTAGTTTTTTTTTCTGCACTTCTGCTAGTTGACTTCATTGTCTGCATTTATAAATCAGCTGATCAAGCTCAGCAAGTTTGGTTGACAAACTTGAAATTAGTGTTGCTTATCAAGTTGTCTGAGTAGGAAGAGGATCAAAGTTCTTGCTTTTGGAATTAGTTTTGTATTAAAAGATTGGTATACTATTTTCCTGCTGGCACATGCTTAGGGGCTTGCTACTTGCCACAAGGAGAAGAGTTGAGCTCATGTAGTCTCGGCCTTGGCCAGCCACTGCAGTTTCACAATGCGAAAAAAGTACCTTACCTGGCTGTGGAGTAGATATGCGGAATATTTTGTAGAATGGCTGATACTGCTTATGTCAAGAAGGTAAGAGTTCACAATCACAAACCTTATGTGAGGCACACAGAAGGCATCATAGCAAGAGATGGTGCTTTTTTGATGATTTTTCTCATATGGTTTCCTCATCTGAGAGGGTAAAAATAGTCATATAGTAGTTCATGTTTAGATGGTCCATATCTAGAACACCAAAAGCATTGCCTCCTAAGTAGTGGAAGTAAGTTAATTGTTATACTGTTATTTGAGACCACAAAAAAATGACCCCCAGTCTTGGATGGGAAGTGATTAATAGACCCATGTAGAAGTGAAAGGTCTTACCATTGCCACTTCATTCCTTGATTGTCGGAATTAGTAGTTTGTCTGAGATCATGTGCTGGTAAGTTATGGATTTCTTGACAAGTTGGTACGAGGAGTATGTCTATGACGCTGGACGTAAAACCTTTTTCTGATGTGTTCCCTTTTATGCTGATTTTTGGTTCTGATACTGTTTCTTTTCCCCTGTCGGGGTGACCGGGTTCCTTATTCGTTTAGATTTTACTTCGTTTGCAGGTTGCGTGTCGGGACTACCCTCACCCAAGGCATCTTTGTGTTGAATTCCCTTTCAATTCGGCACCACATGAAATACACTGTCACCTGGTAAGTTTGCAGTTTAGTCTTAAAATTTATATAGAACTCTCTTTGTATGTTCTCATGGTTAACATTCCTCGGTGTAATTTATGTCATTCCTCTGATGCAGTGCCACTGTTATGTCTGTGATTCGGTTGCCCCATGTGTGCAATGGGGTACAGGCATGTCACTTATAGACCATTGTCATGCCACTGACAAACAGGAGATGTGGAAAACTCAGCGGGAAATTTTCAGGATTGGGAAAGTTTCTTCAAGTACTCCTCTCCCGGTGGCAGTGACCCAACTTAATCAAGTAGCATCTCTTGATGTTCTACAATCGACAACAAACTCCTCATCACGGATTCAAGTTACCCGACTACAGAGTCAGACTTTCAGGCCAACCACAATTCGTGCTTGCTCTTCCTCTAGTAGGTTGGGCATCCCAAATCGTCTGTTAGGCTCTAGTCAGGGAAAAAATGGAGTCATGCCTCATTCAGTCTCCCGCCATGTGCTTGGTGTACGTAAAAATCTGATCCGCCATGATAGGAATCCTACTATTTCTAACTTAGTTCGACGAACGTCTTCCAATACAATCAGTAGAAGCCCAGGAGTTACTGGAGGTGCTTTGGCAATAGATGAATATGTGTATGGCTCATTAGACAATGCTAGTTGTCCTCCTGTGTCAAACTATACAAGGAATGTTGTTTCTTTAGATATATTGAAGGAAGTTCCTAGTAGTAGACAGGATGTCTTACCCAATGTTATTGCAGGATCATTTATCTCCTCCCAACCTAACATCGGTGGTGCCTTCCTAGATACAGCAGCCTCCAGATCTGAGGTGTATAGTCAGTCTATTACTCCACCCAGTAATAACCAAAATGTCCATCAGCTTGGGAATCAAGGTCACACCGTGACTGGTTCAGGGCTTTCTCCTTTGGATTTCAGTTGGGACGATCTGTTAGGTACAAGTGATCAGCAAACGTCACTTGGTGGTATTCAACTTCAGGGCACAGGTTCCAGCTATGAGCCATCAGCAGTAAGGCAATTTAGTTCACAGACTGCAGGTGCTGAGACTACCCAATTCCAGTATGATATTGAGGGATACAATAACTGCTTTGTAAATCAAGATGTCTCAGTGGTTTCAGACGGCTGTTCTTCTCATGATCTAAATTTCATTCCTCCTGAAACCCCTGCCGTTGATGCAGGTATGCTTTATTTCGATCTTGAAACTTCTTGGAGTAGTCTGATGCATGCGTAGCTAGAACAATTTATGCCCTGAGAAAAGTGTACCGCTGATTGTTGCAGAATTTGCTTTCACAAAGAAAATCATTGTTCAGTTTAAATGTAGAGATGAAGAGCTTGGTTAATGTACAATTATTTAGTTAGACTTGTATAAAGTACATTTGCCCAATGAATGAAGCTGTACAGCGACTAACTGTTATGCACTTTTGATTATGATTTTCTAATGTTCAATTACATTGAAAGAAGCCCAAGTGTTGCTATCCTGCATTTTTTTCTCCATCATGATAACACGAGGTTATTGGAGTCTTAATGATCATGTTTACTCACTTTTGTTTTCATGTTGTCCTTCACTTGTGTTTGAAATATGACTTATACCTTCCCAGGCAGAATCATGTATTGCCGCAGGGCAAAGTCCAGGAATTGAGACTCATCGAAGGTCATGTGCTGTATGCCAGACCAGTGGCAACAGGATGTGGTTCACGTGATTGCTGGGTAAACCAGTGAAAACCGGGCCATGTTGTTTTGTTACCGTGCCATGTTGTTTTGGCACCTTAACTGCAACCAATCACTGTTCGTGCATGACTTGACCCAATGTTCCTTCTCTCGAGAAATATGAATGAACGATGGGTTACATGCAGATGCAAAGAATGGTCAGGCTTGTTGGAGATGAAACGAGAAAGAACAGAAGGCACTGCCGTTTGTGGCGGTTCATCTGGCGAGCAGTCGAGCACTGATAATCAGAGAAGGACCCATCGTACTGGACCCAATCCAGGAATCCCTTTTTGTACAGTCTATGAACTAGTGATGGGCAGTGGTCGGTCATTTGGGGAAGGGGAACTAAATAGACGAGGAAATGGAGCTTCCCATAGGGTAGAGGTACAGCAGGCGTACGATTCTTGTTTTCTGGATTTTTTATAGTTTATTATCCCACTAAGCTATTCTAGTGTCCTGTGGTGTGGTGGTTATTTTCTAGTCTCAGTATTGACTTCATGCACTAGAAATTAAAATTTTATAAAAATCTACTGGCGTTCACTCTGCATCAGCCACAAAAATTTGAAAACCATAAAAGAAAAACAAGGCAAAGAGTGTTCCGCTATATATGAAGTAGAGTGAGATAATATATCGCTACGTTGGTTGTCAATTATTTTAAACTTAAGTAATATAGGATAAATTTAAGTTATTTTTTAAATTTTTTCTTATATTTGTCAAACTTTGTGAGTGGTGGAAAGTTTAGTCGATGGGATGGAGTAAAATAATAATTTTTTGGTCATATTGTTTAGCTATATTATTTTACATTAATATTGAGAAAAATGTTGAAATTATAAATATGTGTAACAGATTAAAAGAATAAATTAAGTGAAAATAACATGAAACTTGAATGGTGAAAGTGAAAACTTTAACAAGAACAAAGGCTGAAGTATAAATTGAATTTGAAGTGCGTATCTCCTATTTCTAATCTCCCTAGAAGCGTATACCCGAGTATGCGGCCGGTGCAGCAGTCGGACAGAGCAATAACTGAAATTTAACTGAAAGGTGCCACTGCCTTCTTCTACTCGCATCTCTACTTTAACCATCCAATCCAAGAGAACATAAATGGCGCTATGGATGGAAAGTGGGTCTCAACCCACAAACGAAAGAGAGATTGCGGACCTTCAAGCCATCGTCGCCATTAAAGAGTCTGCCGCCCTTGAACTTAAGGTATAACTCAAGGAGCCAAAGCTCTCTCTTTTTTCCCCTTTTTGGTGCGTTCTCCAATTTTCGCTTTCCTGTTCAAGTAATGTCATTACGTGTCATAAAATCGTATGTTTGAAACGGAGTTTTCTGTTTTTTCTCTTAGTTCACTGAAAGTAAGTTCGGCTTGAAAGTTTGTTGTCAGATGAACACAACCATAGTGACAGCATTTAATTAATTTATTTTCTTTTTGACTGCCAAGTTTATGTTTCAAATTTGTTTGTTCACGAGCTCACGCTAATGGGAAACTATAAAGCTCTGATTTTTGGGTGGAGGATGCATCAGAGTTCGTGTGCTAGATGGAATCTTGCCACAATTAAATAGTACCCTTTTTTTAATGATGCTAGTGTCGAGCGTTGTGTGCAGGAGCAGGGTAACCAGTATGTTAAGAAGGGGAAGAAGCATTACTCTGATGCTATAGATTGTTACACGAGGGCAATCAATCAGAAAGTTTTGAGTGATGCGGAGAACTCCATCATTTATTCAAATAGAGCCCATGTGAATCTACTGCTCGGGAATCATAGGCGCGCTCTCACGGATGCTGAGGAAGCAATTAAACTGTGCCCAACTAATGTGAAGGTTGGTATTTTTTTTCTCCGTTTAGGCAAAGCTTTATGCTTGAATTCTTATAAGTTATAACCATTTGATTTGTTTGTGGATGTATTGGACGGACTAGGCACTCTATCGAGCTACCAAAGCGTCGATGTCTTTGAATTTGTTGTCCAAGTCAAAATCCTATGCTGAAAGTGGACTATGTCATGAACCAAATAATGAAGAACTAAAAAAATTACTTGAGAAGATAAACTCATTGAAGTTGGAACAAGATAAGCATGAGGCAGAAGTTTACAGTGCTGTGGCAGAAGCAAAGGTTTGAAAGTTGGACATTAGCAAACACATCCTTATCCAGTTGTAATGCAGTGGCTTACATCACGTTCTTGCTGGAACTACTTTCAGGACCTTCTTTCTGCAGTTGAAGTTAGAGGCTTGAAGATTGGGGAATTAATGTTCAGAGAGCTTACTGGCTTAAGAAAACCTGTGTTAGATAAGAACAAAATTCTTCACTGGGCAGTTCTTCTCCTGTATGCAGAGGTTATGTCGAGTGACTTTATAGAAGACTTCAGTGAGACGGACATGTTTTCGACTCATCTCGACCTGATATCCTTTGTTCTAGTGTTTCCTTTTTTAATATTTTAATTAATTCTGGGAATTTTGTATTCTGCATTTAAGGTTTTGAACAATGTGTGATCCTTATCCTGCAAACATGTTTTCAGAAAGTTGCCCACCATTGCCATGGGATACACAAAACAACTACACTCGTGAAGCTGTTGAACTATACTATGAGGTAAGGTCTTATAGATAATTTGTATTTGCTCCTATAACTTCTTGAATAAATGTATGATCATGTGTTTAACATGAGAATTTCCACTTTCAGTTGCACTAGGTATGCGGGGGTGGGAGACGTCAAAGATTTCGTAGTTCTTTAGTTGTCCATTTACTTAATCATCTGTTTGATCTTGGTCTTTATACTTGGTGTCAAATGATGTTGGAATTCTGTGACCCATCATTGCTTGCGTGGAATGAAATTTGTGTCCTGTATGTCTAACTGATGGCTCCATTATTATGAACTGTGACCAGTTCCTTGAACTCAGAAAGCTAGCTGGTATTTGATTCCTCCATTAAATAAGTGTAGTTCAGTTCAATTGGCTGGCTAGAGTTTTAGCATAGGGAGTTAATTTTCCAATGGAAATCCACCTGACTGTGCAAGGAGCTTAAGTCATAGCATCGCTTATTCCACTATTTCCGATGTACAGCATTTTATCAAGTGTGCATGTGGGTTAGCTCAGTTAGCACAGATTACATGGGGATGAGGTGGAAATGTGCATGTTCCAGTGTGATTCCCGGCACTATGATTCCAGTTATATTATCACGCCTGCCTGTGTAGTAGTGTCCTCTATGGAATTATTTTCACAATGATAGGTTATGGTTTGAAATATCTCTCTTGTGCTTTTTGGGTTTTGGGTCTACTTTACCGCTTAGGGAATCCCTCCCAAAGCATCATTTTAGAGTAAGTTCTGTCAATTGGTTCTTGTATGATGTCCTACAGTACTATGTCAGTCTAGAAGCACGCTGCATTGGTATATTTGTTGTTGCATTTTTGTATTCTAATTCCAGTTTTCTTTGTTCATCAATCAGGCTGGTTCTGGAGTTTGTTTATCCAAGACTAAAGTTTTGCATTATCTATTAGAAGGGACTGTCGGTGCCAGTGCAGTAAGTGTTGATGAAGACAAGGATGTAATTGAGAGATCTAATCATGGTACCTCTGCAGGTAGGCTTTTACATACCTTCACCGGTTTCCAATGTCTCGTTCTTCTGTCACGTGACTTCTTATTTATGTTCCTAGGCCAAGGGTCTTCAAAATGGGTAAAAGTAAATGAAAAGAGAATGCTGTGTGATATTCTGAAAGCACCTGAGTTCATCATCGCAGGAATCCCAGGTCTGATCTTATTTCCGGAATTGAATTTGTTGTGCATATACTTGTTATAGTTCTTTGCATTTCACTTTCTAGTTTCTCTTACAGCGTTTGATTGCTGTGTATGCAGTGTTTTATATTGTCTCAAAAAGATCAAGCTTCTGTGAAGAGTTCAAATCTGGTAGATGGCATCTTCCTGCATAGATAGGTAGCAAGCGGATGGTTTGGTTTATCGCTTTATTATGGATATGAACGATAATGTTTGTTTATTGACGAGGAGCATTCCATTCTTTATCTTTGTTAGAAAAAGAAGAAGCATCCCATTCTTAGTTTGAGGAAAATACCTAAGATTTTTCCAACTCTTGTTCTTGGGATCTCTCTCCTTTCAGTCTTGTCTTTGGCTTCTGATTTGGCTTCATCAGTCTTGGAAGAAATTCTTGAGTTAATAGAAGGACTGGTATTACCACTAAATAATAATTTGTGATGAAGAGGGAATCCATAATGGTTGAAGAAGATTGAAATTGAAAAAAACACCTCAGTCTCCTCCTTCATCCTTAAATACTCCACCTGCTCCTCATTCTCCCCATCTTGTCGTTGTTGCTCTGTCTACCCAACCCAAGTGGTTGTTTCTTAATTTATTTTATATTTTATATTTAAATTTATTTATTTCTTATTTATTTTAGTTGATTCCTTTCTTTTAACTACTTTTAATGACAATATATTTCTCTAATTTTTATCATTTATTTTTCTAGTATTATTTTGATCAATATTGGTTGTAATAAAGTGGTTGCAGATTTATCCATTGTTAATTAAAATTTCAAATCCAGAAAATTATGGTGAGAGAATCATCGCATTTTAAAAGAGGAAAGAAAAAAAAAGTATTATTCTTTATTAGAGAGAGAATATTAATTAAAAATACATGATATTCATTATTAAAAAAATTAAATCAAAATCAAAAATCAAAAATCAAAAGAGGAAAAAGAAAGAAATGGATGAACAGTGTATCAAACTCTAAGGCCCAGGCCAATTTTCTCTCGCAAAAAGAATCGCAAGCCCACCTCCCCATAACAAACAAACACCAACAGGGAATCCTTTCCTAATAACTCGCCAAAAACTGTTACGGTGTTACGAAGTCTAATCTGAAGATTCTAAACATAGGATCTTGCTACACGTTGGTCTTCTATTCCACCCAGGAATCTCTTCAGATTCTCCTACTTCCCAGGAATCTCTTCAGATTCTCCTACTTCTCAGGAATCTCTCTCTCCAAATCTCTCTCTCCATCCCTCTCCTTATAAAAGAAACCCCTCCTCTCCTCACTTCATTATACACAAAAAGATTCAATCTTTTTCCACATTCCCATCTCCCCTCTGTTTCCACAACAATGGCACAACCCCTCACCTGTTCTGCTTCTGACCTTCACTCCTTACTAGCAGGTGCAGCAAATGCAACAGCCGCCGCTGACTACATCTGCAGCAGATTCGATTCGGTATCGAACTCGTTCCTCGAAACGGGCTATGCTGTCGACACCACTTACCTTCTTTTCTCTGCCTACCTTGTGTTTGCTATGCAGCTTGGGTTTGCAATGCTCTGTGCAGGCTCTGTTCGTGCCAAGAACACCATGAACATAATGCTGACAAATGTTCTTGATGCTGCAACAGGAGGGATTTTCTATTACCTTTTTGGGTTCGCCTTCGCTTTTGGCACCCCTTCCAATGGTTTCATTGGGAAACAATTCTTTGGGCTTCAGAGTTTTCCTTCTCCTTCATTTGATTATGGTTTTTTCCTGTATCAGTGGGCTTTTGCCATTGCAGCTGCAGGGATTACGAGTGGTTCAATCGCGGAAAGAACCCAATTTGTTGCTTATTTGATCTATTCATCTTTCTTGACTGGTTTGGTTTATCCTATTGTTTCTCATTGGTTCTGGTCATCTGATGGTTGGGCTAGTGCAGCTAGATCTGACAACAACCTTTTGTTCGGATCCGGTGTGATTGATTTTGCTGGCTCTGGTGTTGTTCATATGGTTGGAGGAATTGCTGGTCTGTGGGGAGCTTTCATCGAAGGCCCACGAATGGGTAAATTCAACCACGAAGGCAGATCGGAGTCTCTTCGAGGACATAGTGCCACATTGGTTGTATTGGGCACATTTCTTTTGTGGTTTGGATGGTATGGGTTCAATCCAGGTTCATTTATCACAATCATGAAAGGCTATGGAACTGGTAGTGGTGCTTATTACGGGCAATGGAGCGCGATTGGAAGAACAGCAGTGACAACAACACTGGGAGGATGTTCTGCTGCACTCGCTACTTTGTTCGGTAAGCGATTGATATCTGGTCATTGGAATGTCACTGATGTTTGCAATGGATTGTTGGGTGGTTTTGCAGCAATCACCTCTGGCTGCGCGGTTGTTGATCCGTGGGCTGCAATCATTTGTGGGTTTGTTGCAGCTTGGGTTCTGATAGGATGCAACAAAGTTGCTGAGAAAGTGCAATATGATGATCCCTTGGAAGCTGCACAACTCCATGGAGGATGTGGAGCTTGGGGTATTCTTTTTACTGGTTTGTTTGCAAAAAAAGAATATGTTAATGAGGTTTATCATGGAAGACCAGGTAGGCCATATGGGTTGCTAATGGGAGGTGGAGGAAAGCTATTAGCAGCTCATGTTGTTCAAATCCTGGTCATTACCGGATGGGTGAGTGTGACAATGGGGAGTTTGTTCTGGATTCTGCACAAACTGAAGCTTCTCCGAATCTCGGCCGATGCGGAAGTGGCAGGAATGGATTTGACAAGCCATGGTGGGTTGGCATATCCATACTTTGAAGATCAAGACGGCAAAGAAAAGTTGTGTCCTTCTGGCGTTTGATTTAGTTTTTAGTTTAGGAAATGCTGCAATGATTTTCTTCTCTGTAAGTTTGCTGCAACTTTCAAGAATAATTTAGAGAATTAGGGTATGGATGATGATGACAAAGATCTATGTCAACTGCATTGTGTTGGCAATTAGCCATCAAATTTGACATTTTTTTTCTTCTATTTGAAACATGAAAATATGAACTTACTTTACTGAAATCTGATGAACAAACAGTATGTCAACCTAATTTTGCACGCGCAGGATCAATTACTAAATTAAACCATAATCATTAAACAAGGCCAATCGTTTTTTGGCATCTTCTGTATATTCATAATTCATAAGCAAACCCACCGTGACTTGTCAAATCCATACCAGACATTTCTTCCTCTGCTGTGATCCTCAAAATGTTCATTTTCTGCAGAATCCAAAACAATGTCCCATAGTCAAACTGACCCATCCCACAATCTGCACAACATGAGCAGCCAGCAGCCTAGCACCACCCCCCATAAACATGTGCCATCAATCACTTACTCTATTTAAGGGTTACCCCCTGCTGATTACATCGACCATGATCATTTGGACGCTCGCGTTATTGGCCTAGTAGGGGTAGGGGGGAAGATGGAGATGTGTGGGATCACGATAGGAGGACTTATGTGACTTTGCTTCCCATTTGGTTCCTCTGTGTTTGGTTGTTCCAGCTGTCGAAGTCGCCCAATTTCAAAGATGATTTTGATGATACCTTCAATGTCATTCCAGAGGATCGGTGCTTTTTGGATATTCACCAAGGAGAGATGGATGTCTGCTGGTATGATTGACAATGTAGACATCCTTTGCTTTTGGATGCGTTTTCGTTTTGTATGTAGTTGTGTGTACCTTGCTTTTGAGTTCCCATCCTTCATTCTCTACATCTGATCATGACTACTTCTGGTACTTCTCCCATGGAGCCATGACTACGGCCGGGGGAGGCTTTGTTTCTTGAGTTAGTAGCGGACTGACTTAAATATTCTACTATGTATTGGCTAGACTTGAGATCTTTATCTGATGCTTTTTCAACTTGAACATTGTTGTCTTGACAAAGTATGCATTTTGAGGCATTGCTGGTGTTCCACAGCAGCTGGTATAGGTCGGTCGCCGAGCACAAAACGGATGACCACATTGGCCGGGAACTAGCAAGAGTCCTGTCAGGTGTGACTGGTGATACGAAGCTGGGCTGTAAGTTATAAGGAGATTCTAAGAAATGGGATTTGCTAATTGCTATCAACTTAATTTGCTTGGCAGAAAAGTTTATAATCATCTGATAATTTTTGTTGTCCACCTGTAAATAAGAACTAGTGAATCTTTATTGGTAACTTGAAAAATTCCAGCAAAAACAGCTTGTTGTTCACCTGTAACCCACCCTTGCAACTAATTAACATGAATATCTTGAATCAATTGAAACTTGAAGGTGGAGTCTTTTGAAAATTAACCATTCCAACCTGGAATTGTTAGAAACTTAATCTCATTATTGTATATAGTTCTTAATAAAATTATTCCTAGAATCCAAAAATCGTTTCAACAATGCACATTTCCGTCAACAAATTTGCACCAGGAGAGCGCAGCTCTACTGCCATTCTGCCTTGCTGCCACAGCAAGGCGGCTGATAGAGCTACTCTAACTATAAATTCATCCATACAGCTGATTAGAGCACGAATTATGTAGGAAAAGTTCAACTCAACATATCTAAATTCAGCTCAGGAGACAGACGAACACATTCCAAGTCGATCAAAACCAACACAATTTTCCAACAATTTTATAACACTGACCAAGTGACCATATAAGGCTCGTGAGTGGAATTGAGAGGTTTAGTTCCACATTTCATAGTTTATACGTAAAACTTATTCACCATAAAGAAGGAAAACATCCCACATTCCACACAGAGCTTAGGCCAGAGCTTAACTGATGACTTAGGCTTGCATATCAAGCACACACCTAAGGCAACTCCCTTCATGCATCAAATGGAATGCCTCATTGATCTCTCCGAGAGTCAAATTGTGTGTTATGTATTCATCAACCTTAATTTCCTGTAATGTGGAACCGACCAGGTAAAAAACATTGTTTCAGCTAGTGTTTTGAGCCCATGATGAACTAAAAACATAAAATTAATTATGTAGGCATACAGAATACGGTGCCCACCTTTTTCATGTATTTTTCCACAAGCCAGGGCACCTGTGAACGGCTCTTGAAACCACCAAAAGCTGTTCCTTTCCAAACACGGCCAGTCACCAACTGGAAAGGACGAGTGCTTATTTCCTGGCCAGATGCTGCAACACCGACGATGACCGACGTTCCCCAGCCCTGAAAATTTTCAGGCATATTACAGAGGTTCTAAATAATCAAAGGAATTGAGTCACATTTCATGCACTTACCTTATGGCAGCATTCCAAAGCAGCCCTCATCACAGAAACATTTCCAATACACTCAAAACTGTAGTCAACACCACCATCAGTGAGATCAACTAGGACTTGTTGAATCGGTTGCTCATGGTCTTTTGGATTCACAAATTCAGTAACTCCAAAATTCTTCGCTGCACATTGCAGTTTATAAAAAAGGAGTAAATAGCATTACATAACATAAAAAAATATTATATTTGATTAAGCATCACGGTTCCCATGTCTACAAACAAATAGAGTCCTAAGAGAGAACACTGGGAAAGGAAAATGCTTTCTAGACAAAAGTCAACAATCTCAATCAATATAATAGCAAAGTCAAACCACTCATGGAAAATTTATGAACAAGGAACACTAACTTAGAAACCGTTAGACACCATATGGCAGTATGGCAAATATAAGCACACAAATTTTGCAGGGACAGTGTGGGCAATAGCACCAAGGGCACAGTTGCCCGACCACCCAATGACAAAGTAATTATCATAAAGGAACATATTTTTTACTTGACCATAGCAGAACTGAACGAAGAAGGGAGAACACAGATGTACCTGTGTCAAATTTTTTGCTGTCGATATCGATTCCAATTATTCGTGAAGCACCCGCTGATTTTGCACCCTCAGCAACCTATCAAAAGAACAGTTACATGGATGGCGCAAAAAGATTACCAGGTGACTCCAAGTTAACAGCAACAGCAAGCTTTACAACTCACCGCAAGACCAACTGACCCAAGGCCAAAAATAGCAACAGTAGACCCCGCTTCGACTTTTGCTGTGTTCCAAACTGCTCCAAGTCCTGAGAGAAATAAACATATGAATAACACATTAGGGAAAATGCTTGACAAATTGCAGGCATAATTTAATCCATCACGAATTTCAAAAGGAAAGAAATAAAATTCAGAATTATTGTATCCCGTGTGTATGGGCATCGAGAGGCAAACTAGGAAGAGAATTGTCTTCTAGACCGTTAACAAAATCAAAGGATGCAATGACTACAAATGCAGGACATGAATAACAAAGTCCAGAGCACTTTACAGATCATTGCCACATAAACCAAAAATCCAATACAGGCTATCATTTAATATTGAAAGAAAAGGGCTTTAGAAGTCGATTCACTTCAAAAACCCAAATCAACTTCAGAAACCCCTGAAAAAACATGTTAAGTAGCAAGAATAGAAGTTATAACGCAACATGTTCTCGAGGAACAATGGTCAATAATGCAAATTCTATGAGAACTATATAATCAATTCTTACCGGTAGGGATACCACAGCCAAGAAGGCACACTTTGTTCAAAGGAGCATTTGGGTCAACCTTTGCAACACTAACATCATGCACAACTGTGTACTGACTGAATGTTGAGGTTCCCATGAAATGATAGATAGGTTTTCCATTTACCGAGAAACGACTCTTACGATCATTCATCATAACACCAACTCCTGTAGCACCACGAACTTTGCCACAAAGGTTGGTCTTCCCTGATTTGCAAAACTTGCATTCTTTGCACTCTGCCTGGTAGCAAGGGATGACATGATCACCTGGTTGAACTTCAGTCACACCTTCACCAACACTTTCTACAATCCTGCGTCAACAAAAGACATCACCTCCTGTTTCATTGAGCACATCACAGACAGTAGATATCCAAAATGATATACATACCCAGCAGCTTCATGACCAAGGATACAGGGGAAGAGGCCTTCGGGATCCTACAAGGAAAATCCAGAGACTATCTCATCAAAATCGAAATAAAAAGTTTTAAAAACTAAAAATATTTTAAATGCACAAAATGTGCACTTCGTTACATGATGCGGAAGCAACAAAATCATCTGATAAGCTGGCAAGAATGATGTCGTACAAACACCACCACAATTTACAAATAAACAAAGAGCGTAACAAAGTTTAAGCATTATACCTTGCCACCCCAGGTATAGGCATCAGTGTGGCACAGAGCAGTGTAGAGGATCTTGATGCGGACCTCGCCAGCCTGAGGAGGAGCCACCTGTACATCTTCAATGACCAAAGGCTTGTTGGGCTCATAAGCAACCGCCGCTTCACCATTAAAAAAACCACACAACTCGTCAAAGTCAACACAAACCCATTTACAAAACGCAATTGAACTCCTAGTTTTTTGTTAGACGGGATTAAAAAAAGATTCAGGAACTCCTGACACATAATATATGACATGACATCAATTCAATTTTCTAAGTTTCTGGAGTACTAAAATTCTTCGAAGTTAAGAATTGAGGGGATTAATTACACTAATGTTGAAAACACGAGCGCAATTGGGTACTAAAAAAGCTAGCGTTTGGCGGTTACGAAATCAGCACACAGATACAGAAAGGAAGTACCTTTACAAGTGATGACCTGCCCCTGTGTAGCAGCCATGGATGGAGAGAGTTGAAATGAAGGATTGGGTTTGTTAATGAGTACGACGACGATCTTCTTGAGTGGTGACTGGTGGTGAGTACTGATCTTAGGGTGCTTGTTTTGTGTATAGATGGATAGATCCGATGGACTACTATACTACCTACCGAGTGAGAAGAACTGAGAATCTGATGAGCATTGTTGTTGACTTGTTGCTTGGGCGTGGGCTCCATTGACTCATTCACGTTCACAGAAAAGCCCATTAAAACCTATGCCTTGGGCCTTGGCTCAGTTTTTCTTTCCACGGATGGGACTAGTGTGTGTATTTTATTTTTTTTCATAGATGTGAATGTAAGTTCAAGGAAATGTGGGATTCACGAACATTGAAATTTATCCAATTTTTAACCCATTTCTCAGCTTCCGAGTTTGAAAATGAAGGAGATTATATCAACAGAATCATCTTATTTAAAATTCAAATAAGATTCGGTTATGTTCGAGAGAGAAATATTTTTTGTCAAAAAAGGCGCAATATTTTTTCACCATTTTTAGTTTTTTAGATTGTTCGAGTGTGATCAGATCTCAAAGTATATGGTTTTTTTCTCCGGTAGAAAAAATGTAAACACACGTTTTATTTATTAATTTTGCAGCCCAATTATTGATTTGATGGGTGATGGATAGGTGATGGATTGCATAAGTATCCAATTCCGATCAACAACTAAAATCTAAGAATAATGGTCAATAATTGGCACCAAAGGGCATATGTCATTTGAGTTTCTTTTTTTAAAAAATTACTTATCATTCTAATTTCCAATTGTATCCGGTTAACTCACATCTTCTACCACCTGTCACATTGTCAGCTGAATTACCCGGTCAACGTTTGACCTGGGAGAATCCCAAATTCCCATATTTTGTTCTGAAATTCTGCCCTAATAAATGGAAAAATAAATTCCCATCCATCCCTCGCTCCCTAACGTATTCTGAATACTTTTAATGAATGATATTTTAGCTACCGACTAGGAGTATATATAACTTTTTTTATAATTAACCGAGTTTTATTCTCGAATAATTCGAAATTAAAATTAATATCGATCTTAAAATAGAGATATTATTAATTAGTGTGAAAATTGAAGTTGGGGCCAACTACGCTTGTACCAGGTTAGTACGTACGTAGTACAAATGAATTTAAACCAAAAAGTGGACTTGTTACTGTTTTCCAATGTACAAAATTATTTAAACAATATAATGAGGAGAAGTTCTAGAAAAAAATCAACAATTATTTACATATATATATTATCCATGTGTTAGAGAGATACTCCTTCTTTATCATCTCCTTCTCTCTCTAGGATTAAAACTCAACTTCTTTTATTTCCATGGCTGAAAATCTGAGGATCATTGTAGAAAAGAATCCATCAGAATCAAAACTCAACGAACTAAACATCAAGTGCTGGCCCAAGTTAGTCTCCTCAATCTCTTCTAAATATATATTTCCAGGTTTATCAATTCACCTATGGATCTTTCGTTTCATTTTCAACTTCTCTAACTCAAAGTCATTGTTTTCTTGATCTTGTATTTCTTTTTTATAAAAAAAGATGGGGCTGTTCGCCGGGAAAGTACCAACTGAAGTTTGATGCCGAGGAGACATGTTATCTGTTGAAAGGCAAGGTGAAAGCATACCCTAAAGGGTCGTCGTCGTCATCAGAAATTGTGGAGTTTGGTGCTGGAGATCTTGTCATCATACCTAAAGGCCTCAGTTGCACTTGGGATGTAAGCATCGCCGTTGATAAATACTACAAATTCGAGTCAACTTCTTCTTCCTCTTCATGATCAGCATCGCACCCGGCACCACCACCTTCCTCCTCCTCTTAATCCCAATCAGTACTGTTTTAGTATATATATGTAATTTGATGTACAATAGTCCCATTAATATTGTTAGTTTTCTTGAAAAACTTGATAGCTTTATGGTTCTGTGATTTCATCTTCTTTCTTAATTTGTAGAGATATTATATATTAATTAAAATATTTAAAATAGTGGTTAATTAATTTCTTATTTTTGCAAAGCAGCTGTGATGTATGATCGATGTGTATATCCATTAGTCAAAGATGGAAAAAAGAGAACCAATTAGTCAATGCCTTTATACGAAGCTTTTAATGTTCCTTTGACCGGTCAACTCTAGATATTTAATTTACATAAATTTAAAAAGTTTAAAGTTTTTGTTTTTTTTTTCTTTATAAATTCCATTTATGCTCGGAATCGACTTTGAATTTTCTAGATATAATAATAGAATAAACACGTCCAATGAACGATAAAGGACTAAAAAGTGGATTGACAAACCAATGATTTAGCATGTTAATTGTGCTTTAGAGGCTACAATGCTTAATTTCTTCATTATGGAGTTGTTTTAATGATTGAATTTTGGGTTGAAAAGAACAGAAGTAGTTAATTGTTTAACAGACTGTAAACAGTACCAAGATGGCATCTCAACTTCCTGCACAGCTTAAAAAGGTAAAACGACAAAGCATGGGACCTTCATGTCAACCCAAATTTGCGAATCAAGTTTTTTTTTTTTTTTTTCATATTCATACCATCTCCCTTTTACTATTTTTATTTAAAATTATTCAATAATTTGATCGACACATTAAATAATGATTATTCTGTACTCGAGTTGAATAGGATTCCGAAAGTCACCGTACCTTTCTTTTACTATTTTTATTCTTTGTTATCACTCCAACCACCAGTAATTGGTGTGTACTTTATGAGCCACCTAGTACTACCTCCGTCCACAATTAGATGTCACCCGCACTGTAGATACGCATATCGAGGAGGTCGAATGATACACTATTTGATTCCAAAAAATTTCGTACTTTTTTTCGAATGTACGTTAATCATTTTCCTACGTCCGAGAAAAAAATTGAAATTTTTTGGGGTCAAATAGTACGTCATCCGACCTCCTCAATATGCGTATATACAGTGCGGGCGACATCTAATTGTGGACAGAGGGAGTAACAAACAATTCGCAGTACTAAGCTTTGATACCTCAATTAATGAGGGGCGGTGGATTGCTTATAATTTCTTTTTTTCCCAGGGATTTAAAACTTAGAAATTTAATTTCCTTTTCCGTAGTATCATAATATGCATCAAATTCATAATATGCCGAACTGAGCCACAACTTCTGTTCACTCTTAATTTTTATAGTCATCTATTTTTACAAAAAAATTGTTTATAATTAGTTATTATATTTAATTTATTAGGATAGGAATTTTTTTATATATATATATATATATATATATATATATATATATATATTTTTTCTAAAAAATTAATTACCATTTTTTAATTATAATTTTTATCTTTTTCATAAATTACAAAATCTAACTCAATCCATTTAAAACGAAGTAATTAATAAAATAGAGATAATTAGTACAGTGTAATTATAACCGAAACTAATAATTATTTTAGTCTGCATAATTATGATTAAAAAAACAACTATAAAGACTATGACTGATAAGAAAATCTAACATAATTTCAGTTGAACTACTTATTTTTCTCATTTAGTTAATGCTAATGATAAATATTTATTAGTACTCCAAATTCCAAACGAAGAGTTACCTATAATATTTTTCGCAGAATACGAAAAAAATATCAACTATTGAATAAATTTAAACACGTTTTAATTTTAGTTTTTTAATAATTAATAACAGTACGAGAAAACTAGCTTATAATTTATCAAAAACAGAAAAAAAGAAAAGAAATGAAATGATATGTATCCAGCAGTGGGAAAATAAAAGAAAAGAACAGTCTATACCACGAAAAATCCATTACAGTCGAAATCAGTTAGAATGAAAGATATTATTTACCAAGAAAGGGTAAAATAGCAAATGCACTTCTTCTTTTTACCTGATCATACATCAGAGCCTTAAAACCTATTATAGGATTGCAAAAGAAGAAAATATAAAAGACAAACAAACTTGTATTAACTTACTACTTGAGCATGGCATTTTACATTTTTCAACCGATAGTTAGAATACAGTTTCGAGGATTCGCCAGCAGAATGAAATCGGTCAGTGCAAGACTCCAGCAGCTACAGGTATAGTCACATCTGCTTTAAATAAAGGTACCACGACGGTAGTCACACCAGCTTCTGCAGGTGTGCCGCCGTCAGCCAGGTTGTGAAGCTCAGTCCTAGTCAGTGGAATTTCGGCGTCTAACCTTCTAATGCGTATGTCTGAACCTGCAATTGGGACAAAACACAGATATGATGAGAATGTGTACATATACATATATGCAAGGCCACAACGTTAACAAACACATCTTCCATATCGAACAATAAAAATTAGCTCTTGAGATCTGAAGGACAATGGTATAACTACTTGGAAGGGAGCAGTATTTTACATCTTTTAGAGTCCAATTAAAACTTAGATTGACTATTTGAGTTCCTGTCAGCACGTGCATGCAAGCAAATGATCGGACAGCAAATTCAGGCATGAAATACTGAATTTTCCCCCCCTAATATTGGAATAGAATCATTACAAAAAAAGGAAACAAGGAACCTTTCCAATGATTACCTCAGCCAAGCTGTCTACTGGAAAGTGATTTTGGGCTGTGCGATTCACACCATGGGCACTATCGTATCTGAGGACCCTGAGTTTCCCTTCCTGCATTTGCAGAAGTCATTCAGCAACTCACATCATATACTGATGAAATGAAAATTTTGGAGGAGACAAACCTTCGTTCCATAAACAAGCCCTCCACCAGCATAAGGATGAAAGCAAGCAACATTGACCTCATCCTCTGCACTAGGAAGCACTCTCACGAGCTCCATATCTGAAACTCTGTAAACCTGAATGATTGAAATAAGGATTACGCGTGGAAGTCTAACATCACACTTTTGATATGGAGGTGATAATTCAGCACACAAATATCAAGGTACCCCCTATTGAATGGTTTCACAACCATCCACCATGCCGTGAAAGCAAGCAAATAAAATAGCATCTTTTCATGAATGAAGCATACATCACCAAGGAGAAATATAAAGCATAAAAACCATTTATCTGTCAATTATCTCCGAACAAAAGAAAATGATATCCTAACTTAAAGACCAGTTTGAGGAAAAATCAAAGAAAATGGGACTAAGAGAATTTCTATATAAGCAGCGTATAAGATTGGCAGCAAGAGACGAAGGAAGCAACTATTCACCTCTAGAACTGTGTAAATAGGAGACGTTGTTTCCCCATCAATAACAATGCTCTTAAGAAGAGACCCATGTCGCCGACCATAAGCCAATAGTATATGCTCAGAAGTGGGTGAAAACTGCGTATACAAAGCAAGATATTAGAAAACACAACAGTGGGATCGATCGAACAAAGCTTGAATGGAACCAGGGGCCATGCATGTAATCAAACACATAAATTCAAACAAACAAAAGTACATTGGACATCCCAACTTTTGAAAAAGAATGCATAAACTATCAAACCAAGAATTCCAGAGATTTCATTCAAAAAACCAATAGAAGAAACCGGTAGTACATAGGAAAAGGAGAAGGAAAAAAACTTTAGGATACTACAAAAATCTAAGACGCAGCAGCAGTCCTAGTGTCCTCTTTGTGTACATAGTCCGGCCTCCCAAAAAAATAGATTCAACAAAAGTATAGGTACTGGCATGGCTGGTAACCTTTTAACAAACCTAATGCAGTAGAACGTTGGAACACGGGGGAAGTTTTGGGACAAAACTAATCCAAAATCATTAGAATAATAATAGTAAAAAAAAGAAAGAATATGGGTATGGCATGGAAGACAAATACCATTGATCATTAAAGTAAACGGAGTTAAGAGTATGTCAGCCAATAAACATTTAAGGACAAAGAAAGAAGTATATTCCTTTCATTTATGGAAGTCACTGACCTGGATTGAAGTCAAACAATGAGCAGCTCTAATGGCACGTGACGCAAGCACTAGTCCAAAGCTGTATGAATAACACAAACATAGATAAGAAGTCTACCCCATAATCTGAGAACCAAAAAGTTGAGTGTCAAATGGGAGTTGGATAGGTTTCATACGTTGCCTCCTCCAAGGAATATATGCGAAGCTCGTACATAACTTGGGTTGCAGAGATTGGGTGTCGAGTAGGAGAAGTTGCAGCCCCAGCATCTTGGTGAACTAATGTTTGGAATCCAGGGTCAGCTTCGACGTGAGGAAGCATGCAAGCAACACAGGCAGCTAAATATCTCCCACAAGGTGAAAAATGAGCCCCCATCTCACTGCATAAAAATTGCAGACCAGAGTTACACAAAGTACGGAAACCAGAAACCAAAAACCAGAAAAATGCAGCTGTAACGCATAGCGCTAAAGACTGAACCTAAAAGAGCTTCAAATCTTTTGAATGTAACAAAATTCAACAGCTGCAATATCATGCACAAACTTATGCTGAAAAGACGAAGCACACAATTCATGAGAACCAAGGGTCACAGGGAAACCACAAAAGAAAAATCATAGCCTACAGCGTACCTACAGAGGACAGCATGTGGTATGACCAGACGACATTTATCAGAGCTGAGTGTGGCACAAGGATGTTCTCTGTCATGTGACCACACTCTGAGCTTTACAGTGCAAGGTAACTCAGCAGCAGCTACTGCTGCCAGTGATGTTGCAATTTCAGTCTGAATACTATTTAAAGTGGGTGGACCTTCAGTCCCATCCTGTTGCATATTTACAGGAGCTATATTTTCCCCAGTTTCAGGCACGGAGAATCTGGAGCGTGGAATGCGATGACGCGAGCCAGACCTTGCAGGAATCCCAGATAGGCTGGTGCTTCCTGGTATTGTAAGAGAAGCAGTTGAAGCTTCAACACCGTGCGTAGGCAGGTTGGGTACCGAGGAAGAATCTGAATGCTGGGCTGATAGATCATGATTACCACCATTCACAGGAAGTGTTGAGGGAACACTAGCTTGGCTTTGACCCATTAGCCATCCCTGTAAAAATGGCAGCTCCCACCAAGTTGGGTCTCTAGAGGGAAAAAACTGACGAATTAGATTATAATCTATTGACCGCTGCCTTGCAGAAACATTCTCAGATACTACTTGTACTGCATGACTTCCACCACCTAAAGTGTCTACGTTAGTAGAGTTTCCTTGTTGATTCACTCCTGCAGGCTGCACTTCATCAGTCTCCATGGCATCTCCCATAGTGTCAGAAACACCATCTCCCATTCCAGAAGCCAAAGAATTATTTGCTATACATCCCATAACTGAGTAAGAACTGGAAGGTATTGGAGGAAATGTCTCCATGGGAGACACTAAGGAATCATATCTCTCTATAGCATCTGAATCTGTGTGAGACTGCAAATGGGAAGACTCCACTTGCATTGCACTTGGACCTACTGGCCTATTTATATCTATTCTAGTATCATCCATAGAAAATGAAGGCATGAACATGAAAGGTAAGGACATGAACGGTAGTTCAGCAGCCAAGCTAGCACGATCACTGGACTGACCATTCGCCACAAAAACAGCAGGGGGTGGATATCTCAAGTAACCAGGAGATGTTGCTGGTGTCATTGAGGAATCTGAAGAGTCAAGATCATTCACCTGCATATCAGTCCAACATTCAAAACTACACAATGGTGTGATTAAATAACCAATTATATGTCCTTTCCATTATTACCTCGGCGGTCAAGAGCAATGGAGCAGCATGTGGATGAAAATGCACAGCTCGAAGGGAGCGCCTCGTCTTCAATACAATAGCTGGAGATGAAGCCTCCCCCTTCTTATTGTAGTGCCATAAGTACAACTACAACAGGATAGCAAATGTTAATAAAATATTAAACCACATTAAAAGCTCAGTCTTTAGAACAAAGAAATGAAAGGAAAGCAATTTACGCAATGTTGAACTATAACAAAATTCAGTTCCCGATACCTTGTGGCCCGATGCAACAGCAAGTAATTCCCCTTCAGCATGAAAAGCAATGGAAGCAATTGGACGATCTGTGAGGGAGAAATCAAATATGATAAGTTCATCCCAACAGGCATGTCTCAACAGTAGATCTGAAAATAAAACCGTTGGAAAGAGACTGGATTATTATAACAATGGAAAGACTTACAGAAATCACGAGATCCAATACATTCTGCTGTGTTTGCATCCCATAAGCGAACTTCATAATCCAAGCTTCCACTTGCAAGAATTTCAGGATGCCGTGGGTGGAACCTTACCTGTGATACTAGTGCTTTAATATTGAAGAAGTACCTTAAAAGTAGTTCACTGACAATACCATAAAACCTAAAGCTTCCTATGTGTATTGAAAATCAGAACCAAAAGGCTTCAACAGGGGAACTACTACTGTTTTGTGATGCTAAAAACCCAAATCATTAACTGGGTATAGGAGGGAATGACATGCATCCAAAAATTTAAGCAAAATCATAGACATAAGCAAAGCAAAATGTATCAAACTATTACTTATCATAAGCCAAATATAGCATTTACCACTTTATCTTGCATGGCGGATCTTATTAGGAAAGTGATCGGGAAAAATAGCAACTACTAAGTGCATAATTGAAATTTTCAGATTTCTAAACTTACCACCCAAGGAGTTCGCCGATGACCAGCTAAGACCTTTAAACAATTTCCAGTTTGGCAATCAATTATCTTGACAGTATGGTCACCACTGCAAGCACCACAATAGATGTAAGCACTACTATGCACTCATACACAGCAAAGAAGAAGAACAGTTAACAGCAAAACATACTGTGTAGAAGCAAGTCTTCTTCCATCAGGACTAAATGCAGCTGCAATAGTCGACCTTGGAGGTGGAACCAGCGGACAATATTCAGCTGCCAAATACCGCAATGACTCTGCCTCAACCCTACATCACACACAAGAAATTAACAAATGAAAACGAACATATGAAAGAAAAAACTATAAGTAGCTGAAAACCAATAAAAGCTTTTGCAAGTACCATGAAATAAGAGCACGTTTGGCATCTCTAGCCGGTTCAGTTCTGGGCACAGAGGTTGAGTTCGCATTCCACTGGGATGCTTCCCCCCACCGCCGTTTCTGAATATGCTTTGTTCTTGGACTAATCTCCCGCCTCACTAACAAGCAAAATGCATTCCTGCTGCTATACGAAATGAACAAACAAGCAACAAATCCAAATCAAGCCAAATTGAATGCAAGATGAAGCCAGCAAACCATATAATTGGCGCATGGCATCTAAAACTCATAATTGAAGGTTTGTTTGAGTGATGATCAATCAGCAAATGAATCTAATCTGACCTTTGAAGATGACTACTAGTAGGCTGAGATTTGAGCAGATTGGGATCGTGCGGTGAGGAAAGCCCTGTCATATCTTTGTGTTTACAAGTGAAGCTCATAAGGCCGGAATTCTACTGCTCGCCTCCAATTACGATGACAAATTTGATGGATGGGAACGGAGAAGAGGCGCAGTAAGCAATTCCAAAATCCTAATTCAACGCATGACAGACGGATCAAGTAGCGACGAATGGAAGAACAGGGCGGCGTGGGCTTGTTTGGAGTTTGGAGAATTTTAACAAAATGGCGAGGAAACCTAAAAAGGAAGAAGGAAGTTAGCTGGGAGTTCGATTTGAAGACGAGGGTCGGTTAAGGCTCTGTTTGGTGTTGCAGTTCAGGCTGGAAATGGTCAGTGGGAAAATGTTCAGTGGGGAAACGACATCTGGGAAACGGAGTGTGCTGTTTGGTAACAAAATTGTAAAAGTTCAGTGGGATACCTGAGGTGTTTGGTAAAACAGTTTTCCAAAACTATGGTTTAGATGTAAAATGACCATAAAGGGCATAATTCATTTTAAGTGTTATAATTAACTTTTTTATTATCTTTATATATATTTTTAATCATTTTATTTATAATCTAACATCTAATAATATTTATCTATATACCATAAATAAATTAAACTTATTTAAATCATAAATAAAGTAAAATTTATTAATACCATAAAATAAAAAATTTGAGTACTTTAAAATTGCATAGTTGACTACTCTTAATTTTTGTAAACATTAGTTCATTAATTGATGCCAAACAATTTTGATAAAAGAAGTTGATAAAAAATATTCAATCGTAATAATAAATCGTATAAATTCTAGCATCAAGAACTAATGTTTGGTAAAAGTAAATGCATAAAAAACATGTCAACCCTACGAAAGAATTGTGTTGCAATTAAAAAGTGAAATCCACCATAGTAAAAGTAAAGTAGACGTTATAGCCTTACCGTGATCACGGTTAGGTCTTACCGTGATCACGATAGCTTACCGTGATCACGTTAAGCCCTTACCGTGAGCTACGGTAGCCACTGGAAATAATTGGCCATTTGACACAATCCTTAGCGTGATTACGGTAAGAGCTTACCGTGATTACGCTAAGAGAAAAATGCTTACTGTGATCACGCTAAGCCCTTACCGTGATTCACGGTAAGCACTGTTTTAAATTCCATACGTTTTTCAAAATACATTTTTTCAAAACTTGTCTTTGTATAAAACCTTTTGACACTATTTCTTGAGGTAATTGAACATTAAACAAGTGTTAGTTTCACATGGAACATGACAAATGAAAATAAATTGCTCCCAATTAGCGATTTCAAATGCTACCAATTAATGACCAGCCAAACGAGCTTGAAAATCAGCCACAATCAAGCATGAAAATAGCCATAAATAAGCATGAAAACGCAGCCAGAAAAAGCATGAAAACCCCAGCCATTCAAGCCTATTTTGGAACAACATTTCAGCAGCAAGTACACCTCAATTTGACAGCATTTCAGCGACATAAATTAGACACGAAACAAGCTACGATTGGACACTAAAAGGGGTGCATTTTGACAGCTAAAAGAGCTACAAAATGGACAGCAAAACATGCGTGAATTGGCAGCAAAATGGGCATCAAATTGACAGCTAGAATGAGCTTAATATTGACAGTAAAACATGCATAATTTGGCAGCAAAACAGACACTATTTCGTCATCAAAACGAACTCTCAATTGACCGCAAAAATAACATGAAAATGGAAGCAATTATTAGTGCGAAATTGACAGCAAAATGAGCAAAGATTGACAGCAAAGTGGCGTGGTTTTGGCACAAGCACAAGCACCCATTTCGACAACAAAATCAACAGCCTTTCGGCAACAAAAACGGACACTAAATGAGCAACGATTCGTCAACGAATTGACAACATTATAAACACCAAATTGGCAGCACATAAACACACATTTTGACAGCTAGAATGAGCTGAATTCAACACTTAAATGGGCATTATTTCGGCAACAAAAGGCAAGCTAGCATTCATCAACCAAAACAGCCATAATTGAACATAAAAATTGGCCACAAATTAGCTACGAAACAGTTCTAACATTAGCTATAAACAAAGAACCAAATCATGCAAACTAAATTCCAAATCATGGTAACTAATTTGACAGCAAACAGACAACATTTTGACAGCAAATAGAGCACTATTATGACAGCAAAGTAAGCATACATTTGACAGCGAAAATGGTGATTATTTCGGAAACAAAGTGAGCTAACATTCAGCAACAAAACGAACTATAAATGAATACAAAATTAGATTGTCTTCGAGCTGAGTTTAACTCAATAGCAAATCAACGATAACTAAAAATAAGAAATAAATAAATAAAATTTCTCAATCTTCTAAAACAATTACACAATAAATGTCACAGGCATCAGTATTAACAAAGAACTTGGCATCAGTATCAGCCGGAGGAAAATAGAAGTAAGGATTACCCACGGCCAAAGCTTCAAAATCGGGTTCCATGGAGGAAGAAGAAGCAGCATCACTTTTCTGACTCTTTGAAGACGGTTTCTTTGGTGTATTAGTCCTAGCACGCTTAGAAGAGGATCCTTTGGCCATATTGAGTGGAGATAAAGAGGATTTTGGAGTGAAAAATGGATTTTGGGAGTTAGGGTTCCAAAATGAGGATTTTATGGGTTATGGAGATTGAGCGATTAATCCCTAAAATTGACACATGGGTTTTGTTTAGGATTGAATGAGGAGTGTTTAGCTAAATTTTGGCTGGATTTCGTCGTGATTTGAGCAAGAAATCGAAGAAGTCGAATTTTGGAGAAGGAGAGGGAAAATGGTCGGGCTAGAGGAGAGAGAAAAAGTCTGGAAAGTGAGGAGAAGAAGACGTGAACAGTATTTTTTTCAATATTATATACCAGGTAGCATCGTAATTAAACAAGAATAGAAAGGGTATTTTTGTCCAAAAAAATACAAACCCCTCCATCCCGCAAACTCCTTTTTTTCTGGTTTCTCCAATGCTCCAATTTCGGTCATTCTCGAAATGGAGAAAATGCTGGTTTTGGAATCCAAAATTTCTAATTTCATCTCCCCAACTGGTGTTTACCAAACATCTTTTCTCCATTTCAGTCCGGGAATGCTGGTTTCGGTACCGAAACCAGACTCCCAAACACAAGCTAAATCTTTCTGCGTATTTCTTATTTTTTTAATATTTCTGAGAATTAGTTTGGATTAAGTTAAATAAATTTATTTAGTTATTCTAAAATATCTTATTAAAATAAAAATAAAAAAGTACTAACGCGTTTTCTTCTGCTATTTTTCTTTTTTTTTCACTGTCTTAAGTCTTAAACTCTTTTTATTTTATTATTATTTACAGACTTAACTGTTGCGCTCTGTTTCCTCGCCTTTCCCTGCTGGAGTTGGTTAAATGCCACGTAGCTCAACCGTTTTTTTATATATATAAAAAAAAGACTTCAAACTTTTATGACCATCCACAGCAGCAGCGGGTGTTAAATTTAGGATGTTATTCACTTTCTCTCACTGCCACATCAGCTTAACACTCAACCAAAAAGCATTTAACACCCACGCGCTCACAGCAGGGGATTATTCAGGGTGTTAAAAACTTTTTCTCCCTTCCACATCATTTATCATATACCCCACCATATTTTTCATTTCTTTTTCTTATTAAATTTATAATTACTATAATAATTACTTTTTATAATATAATAAATAATAAATAATATTTTTTTAATATAAATTAATTAAATTTCATAATTTCTTTTCAGATTTCAAAAAATCTATACTTTTTTAATAAAATAAATAATATAATATTTTTAAGAGTAACACACGATATTATTTATCACTCAGTAAATCAAACATCGATTTAGATTATTGCAAACGAACAAGAAAATACACACAAAATAAACTCGTAAACTTGAGAAACACACAAAATAAACTCGTAAACGTGAGAAATAATTTTTTTAAATCTAATCGAGGGTTGTTCCAAATTTATTCCAGATGTGCTCGACGAAATCCTTTTTCAACTGAATATATTGTGCTCTATCACGTAGCTCGGCTCTAGTATGAATATATGATTCGGATCGGCCTTGGACATGCACTTCATATTGAGGTAGCACTTGCGTTTGGACATTGAACAAAGAGCTAGACCCGGGACTATCCGACTGATCGAAGTCGATATTTTTCCAATTTCGTGAATATGTATCTCGTTCATCCTCCACAATCATGTTATGTAAAATAATGTACGCCCTCATTATTTTACCTAAAACATCGATATCCCACATCCTGACTGGTTGACGAATAATGGAGAAGCGTGCTTGGAGTACCCCGAATGCACATTCCACATCCTTCCTACATGATTCTTGTTGTTTGGCAAACAATTGCGCTTTGTTTCCTTGGGGCAATTGAATCGACTGGACGAAGACAGACCATTTAGTGTAGATTCCGTCGGCAAGATAGTATGCAAGATTGTACTGTCGGCCATTCACAGTGTAGTCCACCCTTGGAGCTTCACCAGACTCAATGTCGTCAAAAACTGGTGACCTATCTAGTACATTGATGTCGTTCAATGTTCCGGGCAAGCCAAAAAAAGCATGCCATATCCACAAATCATAGGACGTCACTGCCTCGAGGATAACTGTTGCAGTGCCCTTGTGTCCACTAGTAAACTGTCATTGCCAAGCCTTAGGACAATTCTTCCACTGCCAGTGCATGCAATCGATACTTCCAATCATTCCAGGGAAACCACGCTCCTGACCAACTCGGAGTAACCTTTGCACGTCTTCCACATTTGGCCGTCTTAAGTATTCATCTTGAAACAAGACAATTATTCCTTCGCAAAAATTACGAGTGCACTCAAGTGCAGTGGTTTCTCCAATCTTCACATACTCATCACAAGCATCCCCGACGACTCCATATGCGAGCATACGCATGGCAGCTGTACACTTCTGGATAGGCGTCAAACCAAGCTTGCCCGCATTATTAAGCCTTTGAGTGAAGTAGTTGTCGTAGTTTGATAAACCTTCTACAATTCGAAGAAATAGTGACCTTCTCATTCGAAATCTTCTTCTAAATTGCATTTCAGTGTAAGTGCATGGGTCGTCGAAATAGTCGGCCATGAGCCTTTGATGGGCAGCTGCATGATCCCTGCTTATAGATTTTCTCTTTTGTGATCGATTGTTTCGCCTCTGCAGCTCTTCAAGAAGTTCTTGTTGCCTATCGAGTATTAATTCTTCCAACTCCCATTGTCGTTGGATCTCTTCGAGACTGAAGGTATCTGTGGGTAGATCCATTAGATGATATGAAGAAAAAGATTTGAACTGAAAAGTTTTAAGTGGTATTCATATGATGTGCAATACCATTTTAATAATGAATGGTCTTCGAACTCCAATCAATTCATTTTGTCAATAATTCCACTTGACATCCTTTGATTTCCCAGAATTTTCCACACAAATATCTATGGGAAATGTTGATAGGGATACCCCTCTCAGTTTTCTTGCTCCAACCCAACAATCATCCCAGAGATTAGGTTATGACACTTGGAGCACGGAAGAGAACAAATCTTTATTAACTGGTTATTTCCACGTTAGTAATGATAGTGAATTGGGGATGAATCAAAAGGGTGATACTTTCTGGGGGGAAATTGCAGACTATGTGAATGAAAACTTCCAAGGTGGAAAAAAGAGGTCAGGCGTACAGTGCAAAAGTCATTTTCGTACAATCAATAAAAAAATTTGTAGTTTTATTAGTTATTACAGTAGAGCATGTAGAGTGAGGTGTAATGGTTGGTCCAATGATGACTACATAGCCAAGGGTCTAGAGTTGTATCAAGAGTGCGAAGGTAAAAGGTTTTCCTTGCTGGAAGAGTGGAAGTTGGTTCGCGAGCAACCCAGATATATGCCAGGAGCAAATGAATCTGCAAGTAACGGATCGAAGAGAAAAAGTGGTGGCGATGACGTTGATTCCTCAGCTCCTTCCATTGTACGTCCAGAAGGTAGAGATGCAACAAAGAAGAAAGCTAGAGCTTCATCGAGCAAATCATCGACTTCTAGAAAATCAAAGGTTGCTATTGAGGAGGAGTTATCTAATTTAGCCCATGCTCGTGAAAACCTTGAACAATCCAGGGCTAGTACTGCATCAGTTATGTTGGAGTATGCACGTGTTAGGAAGATGGAGATGTTCTTGTCCTTGAAGAACAAAGAAGATCGTGATGATGTAGATGAAAATATGTATAAGATGCTACTGAAGGAGTTGTTTGAGAACTAGTTTGTTATTGTATGTTTTACTTTCAAATTGTGTATTTTATTTTCGAATTGTGTGTTTTATTTTCAAATTGTGTGTTTTTATTTTCAAATATGTTTTACTTTTAAAATATTTTGAGTAATTATTATGAAAAAAATCATTTAAAAAAGAAGAAAATGAAAAAAAAGTGTAAAAAACTCTGATTTTTTTTAGTGTCCAAATAATACAAACCTAGTCTCAATTTATAGATCTCAAAAAATTAAAAATAATGGTATATTTTTTATAAAATTATTTTCAGTATTTATTATAAAAAAATCGATTTAATAAATAAGGGGGGAAAAAAATAACACGCGCTGCCATTGGACGACTTTTTTTTTTTTTTTAATGAAATAACTGTCAGTTTAGTCCGGGACTAAATTTTGGTCTCCGGACTATCCACCCTGGATTTTGACACCCATTCGCTCCCCAGCTGCACGCTTTGCTCCTCCTTTGATACCCATTTGCTCCCCTACTGCTGATGGTCTTACGGTCACTCTATCTATTAAGCATGGAGTTCCAGATGCAAAAGCATTTAGAAGAGAGACTAAAAAAATAAATAATTCACAAACAATTAATATATTTATTAACGACAAATAAATTAATTAAAGATCCGAAGAGAAGAAGAAGAAGAAAGAAAGAAAGGGAAAAAACATCGCTTCAGCCGGTAGGCATAGAGCGAGAGAACTTCGATAACGAAAAAGAGCGAGCTCAGGCCTAAGAAGGGTGGATATTTACATGGGGCATGCACCAAAATTGGAAGGGCGGCAAACAAAATGTCACCATATTACAGCATCCATCTATGAATGAAAATGGGAGAGCAGAGAAGCTAATATACCATAGTTAGCTTACAAATTCTATGTTCAAACATGCTTCTCGCACTTCATATTCTTCAATCGGCACGATCCCCATATACGGATTGTTTGGTCATCACTGGCCGATGCCAGCATTTGATGCCTTCTAGGGTTCCAGCTCACACAGTTCACGGTCATTAAATGGCCAGACAGCACCTCGATTGGCCTAGAGTTTCTCCGATTCCATACGTATACCTGCTTTTACGTAGACCAACATGATTCAAGATTCCATTCACTTTAGCAATCAAAATGAACAAAAAAAAAGTTGCAGTCGTTGTTTCTGGAGAAAGCTTTAGTGTACCTGTGAATCTTCACTCCCACTCGCAATAAAGGAGCTGTTTAGCCCACCAAAGCTGGACCGTATTACATACCTCTGCTGGTTGTGACCCGTATATGTCAGCGGTCTCTCCCATTTTCCGGCAATGTCCCATAAATGGATCTCTTGGCTGGTAAGATTGACTAAAAAGAATTTGCCATCGGTGGAAATTGAAAGAGAGGTGATCGGGTGCTTCTCCATGATGAGTTTTTCCGAATTCGTCTTCATATTAAGTATCCGAATTTCTTTTTCAGACAATACACTGATCAGATTTTCCCCATCTGGTGTCACGGCAAGATCCAAAACCTTGGGCATCCTCATTCCTCGCCATGCTTTTATCTCATTTCCATCACAATCCAACATGCAGATGCCCTTTTCAGGATCAGAACTGCCACAGACAAGTCGCTTTGAATCAGGAAACCAAGCACATGAGCTGACAATGAAGCCGTGATCCCCAAATGTATGCTTGCATGTACCTGTTTCCACATCCCACAGCTTGAGAACTTCAACATTTCCGCATGTTAGTAACTTCGTATCATCAGGACTCCAGGCCACATAGGACACTGGATTCTGGTGGCTTCGTAATGTATGCTTAAATTTCACCCTGCCATCTTCCAGTACCTAGTGAAAACATCACAAGATTGAAAAGTTTCAGTAAAAATAATTAATCTCAACCACATCCACTTCATTTTTAACCAGTAGGATTTGGGAACATGCAAGCAAACTCTAACCACAACCTCAGAAGTCAAAACAATGTAACACAGAAAAGTATCGAAGCTTTATTCCATGTGAGATATAAGACAGATTAATTGATTCCAGTGTATTGTGACCAAATAGTCATGACCAGGTAAATGACGGCCAAAAACCATTTACATTGAAGACAGATACTATACTTAGCTCAGACTAGAGTCAGCTGTCCAGCCTTATTACAGCATACAGAAACAGTAATCAAATCCTACGCACTCATACAGAGACAAGCATCATAATCAATTTCAAAGGCGGATTTATCAACAAAGCAATTTCCTGGTATTTCACTACTTCTAAAATACAATTAATCCCATGGGATTATCCAAGCGTACCTTCCATATGATGGCTGTGCAATCACTTGATGAAGATGCTAAATACTCCCCGTTATTAGAGAACTGCACAAACCACACTTCATTCTTATGCTCAGTCAAAATCTGCAAAAAACAATATAAAAAGAATAACAAATGCATCGTTACAATATAAATAAAAAGCAGTAGGGTGCGAGGGCGATCTAGAAAAAAACGCAAGCCCTGCTACATGATATAGCAGGATTCAAAACCTGTTTCCACCCTACACCTTACTACCACAAAGTGCAGTAATACTGTTGTAGCCCACTAAAAAATCTCTAATAGTAACTCAACCAAGTCTTGTAGACTCAATTAGGACGAAATCATGTTCCCATCAATGAGCCTTGTTCACATGGCAACTATAACGGAAGTACTTGATCAAGGCCCTCTGGTCAATCCTAGAACTTAGGGCTAGTCTCAAGCTTAGTTGCTTTATACTAAAATCAGAGAATCACTAAAATTTAATGTCTAAGTTGATCAGAAGCCATGAACGGGTGGTTTGTTCACATGACACCATAGCCTCCAGTCAGCTGTATAATTGGTAACTTACAATTATATGGTTTACACAAAAGGTCTTATGCAGTCAATCAACACCATTTAAGCATGCTAAATCTGTATATTTAAGTGACCTAAAGACTTAGAAATTAAAGCGCAACTTCAAAATCTACACCATTATATATCCACCCAGAAAATCCGCATATGAGTTCACTGCAGATAGGTTTTCTAGTTCCAAATGATTTTAGTTTTAAAGTATGCCAAATAAAATGTGCATCCACGCAGATTGGAAGGGTAAAAGTTGCAACCTTAACAGCACAAGCTCTGTAAGGCTTCCTGGCTTATTCTAAAATTCATAATCAAGGGTTATCTAAGAAGATTATTCCTACTTAGGGTTCTGATCAATAAAGAGATAGTAAGTGCGGCAAAAAAAGTTGGCATTCAGCAACAAGAAGTAGCTTAAGGAGCACACCTGTATTGTCTCTGTAGGGATCTGATCTCTTTTACAGCAATGGTCCTCATAAAGTGAGACATTCTCCTGTGAATTATGGAACAAACATGAATCAACTTGTGATGTGATCTCAGCTTCAATCAGATGCTCCAACCTTCTTTCAGGTAGAACAGTTGGTGGAGGAAGTAACTTTTCCAACTCCGTCAACAGCACTTTCCGCGACTCATTGATAGCAGCGCTGTTTGCCTCACCCAATTTCGTCTCCTTCAAGCAAATGATACTATGAGTAAGGTTACAAACATTCTCCTTGCCCACTCGTAATGCTGGAATCTGTTTCCGCAGAACAGCCAATGCCATAGAATCATCACCTGAATCCAGACACTCCAATAAGCACTGCTTTAGCACAAGAACCAAAGCTGAAGCCCTCGTCTCATCCACCAAGTCCTTAATCGCATTCAGAGTATTGATGCAATCATCCCAATTTCCTCCAAATACTTGTGATTCCAACAACTCAAAATCCACAGATTTGTATGAAATACCAGATTCTGATTCCAAACATGAGCCGGAACTTCTATAACCTAACGAATATAGGGCTTGAATTATAACTCTTACAAACTCATGCCGTTTAATCAGACCTTTCGAACCAATTGTTGTCGGCGAATTCTCCATTGGACACACTGGCTTCAGAAAGTTTAAGTCGTTTCGAGAAGCTTTCTTGCCTTCTGCAATCAAAAACTCCCATCTGCCTGTCTAGCCATGCCTATCACAGTATACAAGCACCCAAATTAAGCAACCAATTCCCAGAAACCATAACAAAAGAACAAATATATCACTAACAAATTAAAATACGAATATGTAAGTGACCTAGAGGCCCAACTTCAAAATCTACACCATTATATATCCACCCAGAAAGTGGAAATCTAAACTTTCAGAGGCAGAGATGATGACATGACAAAGAACTACATAAGAACACCCACGTATGCTACAGCTTGAAGCAGCTGATAAACCTAAAACAAACCGACCCACATACCAGAAATAACTGAATTGAAGGAAATTGAAACACATCCATAACCATTCTTGAAGCACAAATAGACATTTGAAAGGAAGCACAGACGACAGAAAGGAACTGACCAAAAAGATTCGGTACGAGGTAAGAAGTGTTCGAGAAGGGAAGAGAATAATCAGGATTCCGTGGAACAAAGGAAAACTTTTTTTTTTCCAATGGAGATGTTATATTGCAAGAAAGCATAAAACATTGATGATAACTAAATTATTTTTTCACTAAAATAAATTTAAATTAACCAATTTGTTCTTTTCATTATTCTAATTATCCGGAGACTACATTGCACAAATATATCAGAAATATAAACAAAAATATAATTTAGTATATTAAAACCTTTCAATTTTATCAATGGTGATAATGGTATAAATTTCACTAATACGAATAAGAAATAAGAATATCTTCTACGAATATGAAACTAGTAAATATCTCTATTTTCACCACTTGATCACAATTTATAATTCTCTATTCACAAATGTTGTCAGTTTTTATATAAGATTGGTTTTCTCCCATCATATATTCCTACATGCATTGAATTACCCATACCATGTCAATTCATAGAATCGAGAGAGATTTTTTTTGAATGGGCCAAATAAGCTAAAAGTTCTGTTCAGGGGGTCAAATATAAATGCTCGATATAGAAAAATTAATAATTTTTAATGACTGTTTTGAAACAAAAATTAAAAAATTAAAAGAACATAAACCTTAATTTCATCAACGACTGTCAAATAATGTTTGTATATCTCGAATTAGTCACTTCTTACTTAGAGCGACGTATTTTCATTCGTCGATACATCGCGTCTAATCACAAATATTTTAAAACTCCACATATATCCTCGCTTGTGTGGCATGCCACACAAGCAAACAAAATGATCCAAACCATTTAATTTTTATGGTAGAGTGTATCGCAAGGATTTTAAAACTTAATACGAAATCTCCCTAAAAGAAAAAACTTAATATCCTAAAAAGTAAGTAAAGCCTTAATTTTTAAATGAAACATTTTATTTCCACACCCAATTAGCTTATTTCCACACCAAAGTAGTTAAAAATAAGTTATCTTATTATGTTCTTATATCTTCTCAATCTCTTATAAAATTCTCTTAATATGATAATTTCCGTATCTGTTACAATTTATTTTTTAGATCAACCACTTTTTTCTTCCTTTTCTTTTCCATTTTAACCAATTATTTAATAAAAATTTTATTTGATATCCAATTTTTTTAAAAATATATAGAAAATTAAGAAAAATCTAATAATTTTCTATATTTTTTAAAATATATTCTCAAGAACAAAATATGTAGGATCCACTAGATTTCAGTTTCTCAACACAATTTCAAGTCTTTCCAAATTATTTTTTAATTTCTCAAACATCTCAATTTATCATAAAAATTCTTCTTCTTTTTTTTATCTTACTGCACGTTTTTTTTGAAGAAGGAAATACACAAATCCTATTCTTCACTGATGCATATTTTTATATTTTTATAATTTTTAAAATATATTTCTTATTTTATTAGATTTTTTTTATTTTTAAAAATAATTTTCCTATTTTATTAGATTTTTTTTAAAATATTTCTCCTATTTTATTAGATTTTTTATATATTTTTAAAAATATTTTTATTATTTTATTAGATTTTTCTTAATTTTCTATATTTTTTTAAAAATATTTTTACTATTTTATTAGATTTTTATTATATTTTTCCTATTCTATTATATTTTTCTTAATTTAATATTTTTAAAAATATTTTTTGACGTTTGAAACCAGATTGTCAAAAAAAATATTAAAATAATAAAATCTAACGTAGTATGTCTCCATTAACGTTTTTTACTTTTTACAATTGGGACTATATTGAATTAACAGATAAAATGATTGGACCGATAAAAATAGAAAAAACATTTGAGACTGATTAAAATAAAATAACAAACATTTGAGACTGTGGGGTGTATTAACTCTTCGAAACTGAGTTTTTACTGGTATTTTATCACCAATGTGTAATAGACTAAAAGTTGGTTGTCAAGTTATTAAGGATAAAAAATTAGGAGTAGATTTTACACTGGATGTCAAATAAACATTTTCTTTTAAAAAGAAAGAAAAAGAAATGGTTGATTCTAAAAATAAATTATAATCGATACGAAAATTATCAATTAAAAGAATTTAATAAAAAAATTAAAATGATATGAGAACATAATAAAATAATTTTTTTTAACTAATTTGGTGTAAAAATAAAGATAAACACTAATACTTAAAATTAAGTTAATTAACAATATTTGGGTACTCAGGGCGTGCTCATTGCTTATGAAATTGTCGGTTCCATTTTTCCATTAACTAAGCAAGCAGGTCATTTTCAAATTTGGCGTTTCCTGGTAACGGAAAAACGGATTCCAGGCAACGACAAAGCAAAACGCCACCAAATACTGCCGTTTAACCAGCGCGTTTGTTCCACGCCCTTAACAAACGCGTGCAGCAGACAATCGTCATCATTTTCGCCTAAAAGCACACTCCTGTTTCAACACACTACACACTCTCCTACTATTACTCCTCCTCGCATTAAAGACGACCCCTCTCCCTCTCCTCCCTGTTTCAACCAACTCTAGATAAATTCATAAAAAAAAAACACCACCACCATCATCGCGGCCGCCGCTTCTTCCTCCGTTTTCTGCCTCTTTTGATCTCCATCTTCTACCATCTCGATTTCCAGTTCCTCGACCTCCGTCTACACGTGCACGTGTGTGTTTTTTTGGGCTGAGTTGCCGCATCTCGTGGATCTGCAGCCCCACACGCACGCATTGTGTGACTTCTCTTTCCCGCTTTCTCTCTCTTAGGGTTTTTGTTTAATTGAAAACTACTGCTGGCTCTACGACGCGTCATTTTGTTGTTCCATCAGTAGAAATGCTCACTCTTAGTGTGAGTGGGAAATGCGATGGAGGAGAGCTATTCTGGTGGCGAGGGCGGAACCCTAGTAGCAGCATCCAGCGGATCTCCGGCGAGGCTGTTGGTGAAGTTGAGAGGGCTCGGTTCTGACGATGGTACTTGTGGACTTCGGTTTTGGGCGGTTGAGAGAAGATGCGAACCATGGAGAGGCAGCTGTTTCTTCTTGCTATTTACTTGCTTAGCTTAGATATTACTACTACAACTACTTGTTTAGGTAAGTTGCTGCCTGTTTCGTTTTTCTTTTTATCTGTTTCTATTTTCGGCATGTTATTTTTGGCAAGGCTTGCTAGGAGTCAATTGGAAATAGCGTACAGTCAAACTTGGTGATGTTAAATTCCCAATAGGGAAAGGAAACTATGTATGGTAATTATGTTTAGGAGGATAAATTGTGGCCAATTTCTAAGCTTGATTTTTAGGTTATGAACAATGCCTGAGATACAGATAAGTTTGTAGAAATTGCTGACCTAGGGGGTGACGTGTTATTATTAGTTTAATAAATCTGTTACTAACCACCGTATTATTCATAGCTAAAACCTTACAATTTTTTGTTATGAGAAAGCAGTAGAGACCAATTACTGGCCTTGGGATATTTTGTTACTGTGCGTTAGCAGCATCAGTTGTAATGAACTCACCTTTGACCCTGCAAATGGTTACCTAATTTAAATCACGACCAACACAGCTCATATCATGGCACCCGTTCTGATTTGGATAGTCACAATGACAACCACAAGTCTTAAGCTTTAGGTTGGGGTAAGTCCAAAGCTGACTAACGACACGAGCACCATTTTAGGGTATGTCATCAGAAACCTTTTCTACAAGCTATTGCCAAGAAAACTATGTCTGAGTTGTTAAAGTAAATTTTCATGCTTATCTTTTAGAACAAACTGAGTAAATGTCTATGAGCTGCAATCACTAGGAATCATTGCTGTAACACATGAATAATGACTTGTCGTGTTTATTAAAGGATCTCATAGCTTTGATCTCGCAGAAAATCAACATATATGTTCTCATTTTTTCAGGGCACTCAGCTTTTCATATATACATTTCTCCTACGTCACAACCAAATTGGCCGTCATCTGTAAAAGAAATTTTGGTGAAGCATGGTATGCTGCAAAGTTCTATAAATAATGTAGATGAATGAAATACCTTTATTTGTGTGGTTTTCACGTATAATTTCTTTGGTCCAAGCTGGACAAGTATTTCATCACTGGTATGGTTGCTAATTTTATTGAACTAAATTCTCTTCATGAAATTGCATTTGGTTTAACAACTTGAATTATATCATCGTAACTAAGAGACAATGAAAGTTAGAAAGATTAAATAGGAGGTATCGTCAGACACACTATAGCACTGAATATGCAATAAAAAACTAAATTGGATAGCTTTTTCATCATGTCTCCTGGGTCTCACATTAGTGAGGAAGTTTTATTCCTCTGCTTCTGGATTGAACTTCTATACATCATCATGAATGAGTATTTCACAGCCATTTTTGTGGGCTGGCCATTGGTTTCAATGGAGTGACAAAGTGCATCATTTATAACAAGAAATGGTTAGGTCAAACTGTTTTTGCACTCTTGAGCTTAATCCAACTTCTTTAGGTAACTGTGCATAATTTGCAGACAATGGATAACATACAATGTTTCTCTACTGCATACAGCAAGGCCAGTTTCAATGAGCATGTCGTTTTCTGGGTCGAAGCCACCTGATATATACATGGTTAAGCCTTCTTTGGGCCCTTACATCTCACCTGTGCCTCCTCCACAAGGTATCCCATACGATCAAAATCTGACACCTTCTACAACATCCTTTCTATGATTTCACTAATGCTATAATTCTATTTCAGCCTCCGCCTCCAACCCTAGCAATGCTCCTGTACCAAGACGCCGCGGTCATCATCATCGTCATCATGCGAAACCTATAGTTATTGCTCCAGCCCCTTCAGAAGAGCAAAGTATGTTTATGTGCTAATTTAAGTTATATCACTTCAGAAATACATTTTGTCCTGTGATATTGATAATAGAATCTTTTGCAGATTGTGATCAGATTTGCATTGAGCCACTCACTGCAGCTATTTTTGGTTCACCTTGTGGTTGTGTTTTCCCCATGAAAGTTAAACTTCTTCTGGACGTGGCTCCTTATTCTGTTTTTCCTGTGATGAGATCGTTGGAGATTGAGGTTGCAGCAGGCACATATTTGGAGCAAAGTCAAGTGAAAATAATGGGCGCTAGTGCTGATAGTCAAAATCAAGGTAAAACTGTTGTGGATATTAATCTGGTTCCATTAGGCGAGAAGTTTGATAATACCACGGCATCACTGACATCTGAGAGGTTTTGGCATAAGAAAGTACCTTTAAATGCAACTCTCTTCGGTAATTATGAAGTGATAGCCATTAGTTATCCAGGTAACAACCTCATTTCTCCTTTAAACCTCTGCTGCTCTACCTTTATATATTATGCCATGATTATGACGTGGGAGTTTAAATTAGGTATTCCTTCTTCACCACCATATCCAAATAACTTGGGGACTGGTCCAACAGGCAGTGCTGGAGATCTCCCCATCACTGCAAACTTTGAGAACAAGAACCAGAAGATGAATATTAGAACCATTGCCATCATTGCTTTGTCAGCATTTGTCGTCCTGCTGGTTTTCATTGGGGCAATCACCATTTTCATAAGGTGGAGAAAATGTGGACGACCATCAAGTGCTGTTGGTCCTGCAATTGCATCGTCTATAAACAAAAGATCTGGTATTGCACCTTTGTAATGTTTACCATTTTGTACTTAGATCCTGTTACCGTCCCTTTCATTTTTATGTTCCTTTTGTCAGCTTTTATATGCTGATCATACTAGGGTCAAAGTAGGTTTTTGTGCTTTTATATTTTACTGATTTCCATCAAATATAAAAAAATGCGCAGCACTTTTATTTGAGGTGCAAAGTAGGTTATGATGCTTGCTTTTATACTTGAAAGTGATGGCTTGGTTCATAGCATCTATTGAAGAATCCAACTGGAACATTGACCAAAAATGTATGCTATCATAAACTACATTTCAGGATAGGATACAATGGTCAAATTACTGTGTTTATCCGGTTTATATGGTATCTATCTATAGCTGTGAGTTGATTTATGGATGGCCTCATCTAATTCAGTCTTACATGTCCAAAGCAGTCCTGTTCTAGTCTAAGCATGACCCAATATCTGCCTCTGATGCAGGCCCCAGATCCTTCTTATCAAGCAGTATTGCAAGCTCAACATCAGTGTCTCTCATGTCCACTATGGCCACTTGTATGCTCTCTGTTAAAACATTTGCTTTTTCTGAGCTTGAGAAAGCGACAGAGAAGTTCAGTCCTGGAAGGATTTTGGGTGAAGGAGGATTTGGTCGTGTTTACCATGGGGTTATGGAGGATAGAACTGAAGTTGCTGTGAAGATGCTCACAAGAGGCAGGCAAAATGGAGACCGTGAATTTATTGCAGAAGTTGAAATGTTAAGTCGTTTGCATCATCGTAATCTTGTTAAACTCATTGGTATATGCATTGAAGGACGCACTCGCTGCCTGGTGTATGAGCTTGTTCACAATGGCAGTGTTGAATCCCATTTGCATGGTATCTTTTCTTTTTACTTTGACTATCCTTCTTCTGGAAATTATTGTTAAACCTTTTAGTTGGCTGATTTTGCTTCAAACTTCATATTATTCTATTTACTTAAATGGTGCTTCTACGTCAGTGATTGTATGGACCAGAATTATGCTATTTTCAATGTTGTTGAATGACCTCCTGTGTAACATTATTTTCCATATAAATGAGTGGATGACATGATAATTTATGTGCAATACCCCTTTTGGTTGGCATTTCAGGCATTGACAAGGAGAAAGGACCTCTTGACTGGGATGCACGGTTGAAGATTGCACTTGGAGCTGCTAGAGGACTGGCCTATCTTCATGAGGATTCTAATCCTCGTGTAATTCATAGAGACTTCAAGGCTAGTAATGTTTTACTGGAAGTTGACTTCACTCCCAAGGTCTCTGATTTTGGCTTGGCAAGGGAAGCAACTGAAGGAAGTAACCACATATCTACTAGAGTCATGGGCACATTTGGGTAATAATGCTCGCCTCATCACTTGCAATGTTATGGTATTAAAATTTCTTCCAATTTCTCATCAGGCATGGGAACCATTTCTACACTTGACATGCTCCTTAAACTTTTCCAGCCTGCGTAATCTGGCAGGCAACCGTGTGTCATTTAACACTTGCGAAAGCATTGTGCCTGCTTTCCTTTCCTTTCCTTTCATTTCTCATGGTCATATTTTTATTTCGAGCTGCAGGTATGTTGCCCCTGAATATGCAATGACAGGGCACCTTCTAGTAAAGAGTGATGTTTATAGTTATGGGGTTGTGTTGCTTGAGCTACTGACTGGAAGGAAACCTGTGGATATGTCCCAACCTCCTGGTCAAGAAAATCTGGTGACTTGGGCACGACCTCTGTTAACTAGTAGAGAAGGATTAGAGCAGTTGGTGGATCCTTCCTTGGCAGGAAGTTATGACTTTGATGATATGGCTAAGGTGGCGGCCATTGCTTCAATGTGCGTGCAGCCAGAAGTGACTCACAGGCCCTTTATGGGTGAAGTTGTGCAGGCTCTAAAGCTGATATACAACGACACAGACGAGACTGGTGGAGACTACTGCAGTCAAAAGGAGTCTTCTGCTATGGAATCTGACCTGAAAGGTGATCTCGTGCCTTCGGATAGCAGTTGGTGGAATGCTGGTGGGATGTCTCCAAGGTTGAGATACGGACAAGTCTCGTCATTCATCACTATGGATTACAGTTCAGGTCCGCTGGAGGAGGGGGAAAACAGACCATTTTCAGCTTCAAGTTTGTTCGGGGATCGGCTGTCGTTACCAATCAGCCATGGCAACCGATCCGGCCCGTTGAGAACCATACGGAGTAAGCCAGCCTGCTACAGAGTAAGAGGTAGTATGAGCGAGCATGGTGGACTCCTTCCGAGGCGTGTATGGAATGATGGATATTGGGTCTGACATTTACTTTTGATGAGAATGTTTTTTCGCCGGTGTGTACTGTACAGTTCCAAATGACCGGGGGCTTTTGTGTAAGCGGTCAAATTGATGTAGTGTTTAGGTGTATGGGATGTGGGATTTAGGCGGGTGACAAATGTGTGGAGAGATAGAGAGAAGAGAGCATTTGATTCTGATTTTGGAAAATCTTGATTCATTACTACTACACAAAGCTGGAAATGTAAGTTGAAATACTCCCTTGTATTATTATTAATTCCTGTGTTAGTTGTTTCTTCTGGTACTTCAATGTGTCAAATGATCGACTTTTTACTCTCGTCCTCCCGGATTTTTTCCAGCTCTTAAGGAGGTTAATCTCGTCAGTCGTCACTATTAGTGGTAAATCAAAGTAGGAGTAAAATGGGAATTATCAAATAAATAAACAAATAAGCTGAGGATTAAAGAATTTATTCACTCTTTCAAGTATTGTTTTGGTAGTATTCAATCCAGATTAATTTTAGTTGAAAGGATACGGTTAGATCTAAGGAATTTGTCCAGTTCCGATGAATGGAAAGGTTTGCCCGCCCGTTTCGCCATCACCAGCCAAAGCTTACATAGGATAGGCCTCAGCTTCCCATATCCTAAAACTCATCGACGTGCGGCAGCGTGGTTGTCTGTTACTGAGGGCGATGACAATATCAATGCTCCACAGTCCCACCACCGCCACCTTCTGCTCCACGATTTTTCTCAATGCTTCTTCTCTCTCTTCCTTACGCCTCGTCCCACCACCACTGACGCCGCCGCCGCTGCCTCTATCTACGGCCACTAACAACCCTTTCAGGTCCACTCCTCTTCTCCCTGCCTCTTACCTTAAATTAATAATCATAATGTACCTAATCCTACTTTTTAAAATGAAATTAAACCATCACATCATCATCGTCATTATTAAATTAATACTACTTGTCTCTCTCTGATGCTAATCCTTCTTCTATCTTCGCTCATTGTAACAAACATTTCAGGTTCAAAATCAAAATGTCCTCCACTGACTCTCCTCTTCCCGAGCACCGCATAATCGTGCGTTCCTCTCTCTCTTTTCTTCGTTTTGTCACTTCTCAATTTGTATGGATAGGTTTACTTATGCAATTTAACTTTACCACAGGTGGGATGTGGAGCGGTGGTGGTGGATTTCCTGGCAGCCGTATCTGCTTTTCCTAAGCCGGATGACAAGATCAGAAGCACCAGCTTTACTGAAAATAGTTTCTGGTTAGGTAATTTGAAGCGATTGTGCTCTCTCTCCCCCTTAGGTACAAGGAGGTGGAAATTGTGGGAATGCTTTAACTTGTGCTGCTCGTTTGGGTTTGAATCCCAGGATCATCTCTAAGGTTTCAACTCTCTTATATTGCTCTACTTTGGGAGTTTGGCGTGGTGTGGTGTCTAATAAGTCTATCATGTGGGAATTCAATAGATTGCTGATGACGGTCAAGGCAGCGGAATTCTGGATGAGCTACAAGCTGATGGTGTCGACACTTCTTTTCTTATGGTCAGCTTCTACTCCCTTATCCTGTGACCACTGCTGAATCCATATGTTAGGAATTTGAAAATTAACCTCTTGATTGTGTCTCAGTTTTGAAGAGTTTTGCATCAGATATCCTTTTGTAGGGTCTTTTTTCAATGATAAAATGCATCTTTTTATTAATTTTTTTTTTTGCACGTTATGCTTTCTCGTTTCCTATTCAGTTGTTTTCTCTTGGTTTGTTTTTGTGAAACTATCTTTAATGAATAGAAGGAAAATCCCACTTTGTTCCTTTTATCCTCTTCCAAATGATCAAAGCTGCATATTTTTGTTTCATTGCCTTAGAGATTTCCTACAAGTTTTCCATGTTCTAATGCTACTGTTTGTTTTGGGGTTTTTTTCTTGTATTCATATGCATTTGTCTATGGCAGATAGCATCCTCCTGCTTGAGTCTTTTATTTACTGACTCATTCTCTCTCTCTTGTTCTAGGTTTCCGAGGAGGGTAATTCACCGTTTACCTATATCATCGTTGACAGCCAAACGTGAGGCTTTTTTTTCAAATACCTTCCTTTCTTTCTCTCTATCTTCTCCTTCACATTCCGTGGTGATGAGGATACTTAATTATCTGTATGACTACTCCATTTATTCAATCTGTAAATGACACATAAGGTAGAAATAAATAGTTTTTGATCGATCTTATCCTTGAGGTTTGTGTCAAATATTAACAGGGCTAGTATTCTGGTGCCAGTGTTATAATTATTGACTTAGCAGTCTGGTTCCTGCTCCAATAATTTGAATCATTCTTTATGATTTGCTAAATGACTTGTTTCTCATCATTGTGAATTCATATTAGTTGGATCCATTGAACTTGTGCTTGACTCGGCAAGAAGGAATAGCCAAAACCAGAATTGAAACTTTTATAGCTTATAGTGATTACTACATAAAATTTCAGGAAAACTCGTACTTGTATTCATACTCCTGGAGACCCCCCCATGATACCAGATGATCTTTCCCAGTCAAGCCTGTTGTCTGCACTAGAAGGAGCAAGACTTGTCTATTTAGATGGAAGGCTACATGAAACTGCTCTTGTTATTGCACAAGAGGTAATTGTTATCATATGTTGCTTCCAGTTATTTTGGTACTTCAATGCTTGAGCTTCGTGAACTTATATTGGTGTGCATGGTCATATCCTCTTTTGTTTTGGCACATTCTTGCTTTTCATTTGAGGCAAATTAATTATTCCCTATCTACTACTGGGAGGTAAACACGTTCTATTCCATTCTTCCAGTACAGGCAACTCGAAAGAATATACCCATTTTGATTGATGCGGGAAAAAAAGAGAGAAGGGTTGGATGATCTTCTTCCATTAGCTAGTTATGCAGTATGCTCGGCAAAATTTCCACAGGCAAGTTAATTTCTTTTCTGTGAAATTTGTTAATTAGCTATCTCTTTGCTAGAGTTTTATGGAACATTTTAAGTAAGTAAATCCCTGATAATCTTCTCTTCTTGCTCACCAATATACTATGAATCATAAAAACTTTAAGGACTATGCAACAGTGATGGAAATTAATGCTAACTTCTGATCATTCTCCTCTGTCGTTTTAATCCCTCAGTTTGTCATTCAAGACTAGTGTTCTCAATTCATACTACAAACGTATTGGTTTACTTTCTGGTCTGGTTACTATATACACTGATCTTTATTGAGCATGCTTTTACAACATGAGCTAATATATTCTTGGATTTTGTCTTCACTGCTTTTTAAACTGTTGAACTTTAAGTTTTGAGTAATGCTAACTGGCACCCCGAGATGGCACCCTTGCCTTTAGTGAATTAGGAATAATGACGTGGCATTACTCATCCAACCCCATAAAGGCAAGGGTGCCATTTCGGGGTGCCAGTTAGCATTACTCTTAAGTTTTATGTGGTCTTCATGAAATTCTTGTTTCAGATATTCATCTTATTACCACTGGAAACTAAATTGTTAGGTGCCTATATTGAACACATCAATTGCTCATCTGGCAGGCATGGACAGAGGCACCATCTGCTCCAAGTGCTCTTGTTTCCATGTTTTTGAGATTGCCAAAACTCAAATTTGTTGTTGTTACATTGGGTGAAGATGGATGCATCATGCTTGAGAGATTTACAGATGGTGAGTTCTCAACTTGGTAGTTTTGTAAAACTGAGGAAGGTCATGCCCAGAGCATAGGGCAAGAGACAGTCACTCATTGCTGAACAATATCATTGCTTCTTATTTGCCACAAGAACTTACAGTTGCTGTTGCTATTCATTTTATGTTAGAGGCTCCAGCAGCAGAAGAAAAAGATGTAGATAGCTTATTTGAATCGATGAAGATAAGTAGGGACGACAGCATAGCCTTCCCAACATGCATTTCATCGGTAATTCAAATAAAAATCAACTCAGTATTGACTTTCAGTGTTAATTTTTACTCCCGAATATTTGTCTTGCATTTTGTTTGTGCAGCCCTGGACAAAACTCAGAGCAAATGGGATAGGGACAGTGAGTGGGAGATTGCTTTTGGGAACAGCTGAGAAGATTCCACCAGCTGAACTTATTGACACGACTGGTGCTGGAGATGCCTTCATTGGTGCTGTACTTTATGGTATATCCGATGCGTGGCTTTTGTACGCAAGCTTGATAACCATTTTTAGATTCCCCCAGGGAAGGTTTTGTTATTCATTCATGCTTATTGTTTGTCTTTTAGCCATCTGCGCCAACATGCCGTCTGAAAAATTGTTACCATTCGCCGCTCAAGTGGTAAGTGCACTTCTAACACATTGTACCCCTTATTGGCAAAGAACACCTTATAGCCTCCATCTTTCCCTCTTTTCTTCCTATCATACAGTCTGTTAACTGCAGCTTTAACGAGTTATTTAGAATCTTTCTAATATGGAGTTGGCTGCAGGCTGCTGCCGGTTGCAGAGCATTGGGAGCTCGAACAGGTCTTCCACACCGCACAGATCCACAGTTGGCATCATTTTTCTAATCGAGCGTCTTAAGAGTCTTTTAAGTTTAGAGAGCGAGCATGCTACGTTTAAAACTTCAACTCATCTTTTGCTTCCATCTCTTGTTTGTACAAGATTTGTCATCATTGATCACTTTGTTGTATAAGTACACGATGGCGTTAGCACTTTTGGTGTATAGAGAGGTAGACATGTGCTTCCTTGTAGTGATGTCCAAACTTTACAAAATCAAACCTCACTCTGGAAAACCTTTTGGCCTTTAGACTTGTTGACGCAAGAAAGATATCTTCAAATCTTTCGCCGCACGTTGTCGTTTGTTTCTTTCCGGAAGTGACGTCACTTGGGTTGAAATTGCAAGAACACATAGTCAACTGCTTCTGATAGTGTTCTTTTTCTTTCTTTCTCGCAATTTAAAAAAATAAAATAAAATAATTCATCTATGATGATTTTTTAAAAGGTTTTTATCCCTAAAAATGTCAAAAGTAATGCTAAAATGATTTTTTTTTCTATTTTTTTCTGGCATGAACCTATGCTACATGTTTTTCTTCAATTTTATAATCTTTTACAAACTTTATCATGTTTATTTTTTTATTCTTTTTACGGACTGAAAAGGTCAAAATTTATGCTTTTAGAAAACTGTAAAATTTGTACGGTAAGTCTTAAAACTATGAAACCGAAGAGGAAAATTAGTAAATTAGGAAACTGTTTCTATAATTTAAATTTTAAGTTCCTAAGTGCAAATTTACCACAGAACAAAATAAAAATAGGCAAAGAACAAAATAAAATCACAAATCCACATGATAAGGGCGGACCATGTTACTAGGTTTTCACAACATTCTTGCTACCCAATTGCTAATTTCCTACACATAATAAAGCACAACCAAAATCCTAAACCTAAGCCCTTCCTTCCTACTATGTTCACACATAAACCCCCTGCCATGCATCCCCTACAACAAACTATCAGCCTTAGTAGGCAACCTCCTGAAGAAACTTAAAGCCCTTGAAGGCAACTTGTTCCTGAACTTTGGTGGCCTCATCATATACAATCCCCAAAGTGCAACCACAACCCTAATCGGCACAGCATAGAACCCAACAGCAGCAAACAAGCACATCACCACAAACAAGAAAGTGGCTCTCGGATCTCTCCAACTAAGCAATGCTTGAAAACGTTCACCTTGTGTAGCCATATCACTCACCACAGTTTGAATCCTCCCCGCCACGCTCCTCAGCCGATCATACCTCATCCTCACTATTTCCGCGCTCCGGCTCGTCGGGAATGAATCGAACTCCTCATCTAACTCATCAGGGTAGACACTCTCGGCATGAGAAAGTCTAGTATCCATGTGGGGTGGATGGCGTGGTCGCGACCTGTATCGCCAAAGCCCCAACACTGCCATGTAGAGCAACATGGTAGGGATAATGAGCTCAGGCATTGCAACCAGCAACAGGAAAATTACAACGAATAAGGTTGAGTACACTGGCTTGTGCCAGTTTCGCATGGACTCCACGCACTGGCCAATGGCAACAATGCCGGAGAGCACACTTATCAGTCTAGCAAAGTTAGCCTTGCTTCTTCTCATGCTCCACATATGAGAGTCATGATCAAGCATGTACTCCACCACTTCTCGTCCCAGCGGCGGCTCTGCCCTGCTCAGCCTTGAAGCCACAACATTCATAGCCTGATACCTCAACGCCTCCAATTGAGTCACACTCAAGGGCTGCACGTAGTGCATCTTAGGTAGCAATGGCAATGTGTATATTTGCAGCATATTTCCCATATTTGCACATGAAAACCTTACAGCTAAATGAAGCTCACCCATCTTCTTCACACCAGTAGTGTGCAGCATAAGGAGAGGATAAGAGTGAGTGTAAACCCTGTCTGATTCAAGGGTTGATAACCGGATTCTAACCTTCCCAATTCGAGTATCACGACCAGCATTATTGTTGACAATATTCTTATCAACATGACAATTGTCAAACACTCCAACTGTGATAACAGTGCAAGGATCAAACATTTCCCAAGTATACTGCTCATTCCATTTTGGTGACAAACTATCATTGCCGGTGCGCGTTCTCACCCATTTCTGGCCATACTTGGCGACACAATAAGCATCTGTGCTCTCTCTTTTACCCTCCTTGAGCTTGGTTGGCATGAGTCCTGTTGCTCCCAAGATTCCCATCTCAAGAACACCAATATGCGGCTTCCATAACTGCTTGGCAGTTGGTCTAACATCACTGCTATACATTGTAGCCTCATCTAGCACATGGTAGCCCCCATCAAGAGACGCCCTGAGGTGAATTCTAGAACCAAATCTACTAACAATTTTTGACTCAACTGCACTGCCAAAATGACTGTCGAGATTAAACCACCTCGAGACTACCTGTTTCTCATCATTACGCCTCTCAATGGCATTCACTGGCAGCAAAATACGGCCTACAGACTCCTCTCTTCCAGGTCCAACACGATCCTCAACAGAAACCATCAAATAATCCTCAAACGGCTCAGCAACTACGAACAGCAAGTCCTCATTCCAGAAAGGATTGGGCATACTCTTGTTGAAATTAGGCCCAGAAATCTTCGTTCTCAAAACCTGGTTCCCCACCTGGACTTTGGCATACAGCTCTGGAAACCTCATCATCGAAGACCCTTTCTCCCCAAGAATGATATCCTGAGCTTCTATAACAGAAACCCTCAAATACCACAGCTTAGGTGACAAATAAACCTTGGATTTGATAGAGCCAAGCCCATCAAAGTGCACATTTGCAGCCTTTGAATGCCAAGCCTCAGCAAAAGCCTCATCAGCTTGAGTCCCGAACCATATAGAGACCATAACCTCTCCACCTTTCGACTTATCTCCTTTCTTGTCCTCCATTCTGTACCACTGTGGTGCTAGTTGGCTGTCAGGTGGAACCCTCCTTGGAACCTCGTTCAAATCGAACCAAATCCGGCCCAAGAAGTCATCTTTGTTGCCTTCTTTGACAAAAATCTCCACCACAGATGACTGTATGCAATCCTTAGAGAAAGCAAAAACTTGATTCCAGTCCATATTTCCCAAGCCAGTCCTCTTTGTAATCCCTCTGTAATTCCCCAGTTTCACCTCAGCCACCATTTCACCACCACCAAGAAACAGAGAAATATCCTTAGCCTTAACAACTCTAACATAAAGATACTGCATTTGCTCAACAAGATCATAAGTAGAACTAGTTTTATCTCTGTTCAAAAGCCCACCACCAAGGTGAGGACTTGTCTCTTTAAGAGAGTACTCGTTAGAAACATTGGAGTACATACCACCACCACCTCCGGCCACCACAACACCACCAGGACCAGATGCAATAGGGACAGGACCAGTAGTAATAATAACAGGTTTCATCTCACCTTGGTTTTGCTCCATTACAGGCTTTACATTGTTGTTCTGGCCTAACTGCTGCTGCGCTTGCTTGTTCTTCTCGTTCTCCTGCATCATCTGCTGATGTTGCTGCTGCTGCACAACCATTGGATTCTGCTGGCTCATCTTCTTATTCTTCTTCACAGAACCAGATGACCCAGTACCAGAAACAACCTCTCCGTTACCAAAACCCAAATTTTTTTTCACTTCCTCTCTTGTAGAAACATAAAGTTTCAAACTTATCTCTCCCCTGACATGAGAAAAAAGGCTCCTTTTATCCAAAGTATGCAGCTGAGCCTGCACCTCCTCTTCACCCTCTTTACCGATGCTCGAACCCGAAACTCTAACTTTCCCAAGAAAGTTCCTGCTGTTCCTTGACCTCCTCTCGTTGAACACATTGACCTCTACAGTTCTGTAAGGAAGATCAGCAACATCTTTTATATGAAACACAAGCTTCTCATTCCAAACTGGGTTCAAGTCCTTGTACTTAACTTGAGTCCTCAGCCTTTGATTCTCAAATTCCACCTCCACAAATGGTGAAGTTGACCCTTCCCCATCTTTTGGCATCAAGTTGTGAGCTGCCACCACCTCCACCACCAGCTTCTCTTTGCCGGTTGTGGTATCCATGATGCTCTGTTTTGGAAACAGAGGATGAGCTCTTTTTTGATACAGATGAGCAAGAAAGAAAGAATCTCTAAGTGACAGGAGGCAGATAGAGCTCTGTTTTGATAAAGAGGAGCAAAAAAATGGATTAAAGATTGGATTTTTAAGTCTCTGTTTTTTTTTTCTGATACAGAGGAGCTCAAATTGATCAAAGGTTGAATCTTTAAGTGACAAGAGAGAGGTTGAAGACAAATTTTGAGGCTCAAGAAGAGAGGGGAAGGTGTGCAGGGAGCAGAGAGTAGTCTCTTTATTAGTTGCAGTTTTTGTTTATGGGTTGCAGAGACAGATGGGTTTTCTCCTTTTTCTCTGTTTTTGAGGGAAAGTTATTACACTCCCTCCATCTTTGAATTGTTACGTTTTACTGTGATGTTGAACGCGTGTAGTGTACGCACCAACCCTGGAGGAGGGAGAGATGCCACGCGCGCAGGGAGTGGATATAGTGGGACCCGCAGTACAAGTAACGTTAACCTGTTTTCGTGTGATGTGCTTGGTGTTGTAATCTGTGTCTGTGGTATACAGTACAGCTTAATAGCATCGCCTGTTTTCGAGTTTACTTTTGTTGTTGTTTCATGTTTGTCTTAGAGAGTAACGCTTGGGCGTCAACGGGTACGGGTTTCTTTTACCAGTACTGTTTTACTTCCGTTTCTGCTAACGAAATGTAATGGGTTTGTGAAGATGTGAAGATTTTGTACTTCTGCTGTGTTCTTTGTCAGATTGTCTGGTCAGTTCACATGAGTGGTAATCCATCTTCTTCTTCTTTTTTGAGTAAATAATCCATTTTTTCTCATCAAATTTAATTAGATTTAAATTCAACCAAATTAGTTCAATTTTTTTATTTTCACTAATAAATTTGTGTTATAAAAGGTATGTTCTGATTATTAAATTATATAAATTCTGATTTTCTCTTTATTTTTAATTATTAAATTATATAACAATTAACAGAAAAGTATTATTTTTTTTACCAATTATGTTTTCTTCTTTTTAAAAAAAAATAAAAACGATACCAAACTCATTTGAAAAACAGAACTAGGCGCGTGATTTGTACGCTTACAAATTGATTATTGGAGCGCGTGCGTGAAGAAAGTTAAGCTACAGAGCAGAGAAAGATTCATCAAGAATCAGAATTTTGATAGGGAGAGCGTGACCGAATACCCAACCGAACGAACGAGCCCGAAGTCCAAGGTTTCTTTTTCGGAATGTGAAACAGCAACCAAGCAGCAGAGACAGAGCGCGCCAAAAGACAATTTACTGTATTTTATTGGTTTCAAATCACTCTCTCCCTTTTAACCCAAAAAACAAAATTTTAAACAATTTTATCCCTCAACTATTTTTTAGAACGATTTAGTCACTAAATTTCTCAAAATTAGACACATTGACCACCATATCCAATTTTAGCATTAATTTTGACTAAAAATGGTTCACAATTTTACTAAAATTTCAACTTTGATCCCTATACTTAACAAACATCCCAAGAATTTTCTTTTAAAATAAACTAAAATATTATCAAAATATTTTAAAACATAATAGTTTACAAAAAAAGATCCACCATCATTACTAAATAGTGAGCGGTCCCACTTAGGCTAAGCCGGAATTTTTTTAATAAATCTAATTTTTAAATTTTTTCATAATATTTTAGTTTTTTATTTAAAATTTTTTGGATATTTTTTTAGTATAGGACCAAAGTTGACACATTGATAAAATTTTGGACCAGTTTTAGTCCAAATTAAAGTTAAAATTAGATAAGGTGGTAATAGTTGGGTGGTAAAATTGTCTTCTTCAACACGATATGCATCTCTTTTAGAACCAAAGTTTCTTGCCTTTTGCATAATCCCCTCGAGTAACTTGGTGCATACTCACATAGGAAAGCACCATTTGGGCCGGGATTTGTCTCAATGGGCTGCTGTCAATTTTGATTTCTACGGTTACGGTTGGGTTTAGACCATGGGCCTTTATCCTCTCTTTTTTGGTCTAAATGGGCCTTTCTCCGGAGTCATATTTACATCTTTATGGGCTTAGCCTTTTCTGGACTTCTCGTTCATTAGAAGACTTGTTTGAGTTTTATAAAATAAAAATAAACCATTAATTGTAGATAATTGACCTCCTATTTTAGGTCAATGGATCAACGTGTACCACTTTAATTTCTTTTAAAATTACTTATTCTTTAGTTTACTTACTCATAAAAAAATAATAAGAGCTAACTTTATTATTACACGATCGATCTATTTAATTACTTTTTTATATAAAATGAACTCACTTGTTAGTTGTTATATTTACTTTTTACTTAAAAAATAAAAATATTAAAAGAAATTAGGTATTTAGTTTATTTATTCATGGTTTGTAATTCAACACAGTTTTAACTTTTTATTTTTTGCCGTCAATTTTTTAAATCCGATCTAACACGTTTAAACCATTAAATTATTGATCCAAAATCTTGACCGATTCGATATTCGGTCAAATTTTAATAACTATAATTGTTCTACTTCTAAGTGAATATACTCGATATAAACACAATTAATCATAATCCAATAGTTTTAAAATAAGTTGTCGCGTAAAAAGTTATTGTCTTAACAACCGGTGATGTCAAAATAGGAAGGATTTTTTAACTTTTTAGGTCAATTTTTTTCAAAATAAAGGGGAAAAAGGGAAGGAGAAAAGCATGGATCAAACTAAAGATCCCTTTCCATGTCTTGTAATGATGGTAACAAGCAAGAGCCGTAACAACCGCCTTGACATTTTGACTTTTCTGTCAAAAAAATGTCGCTGTGGACTCGTCCTAGGACCTAGACTACTAGTTGGTGGCACGAAAGGAAATAAATAATCACGTAATTCTAGGAAATAAACAAGGGCAGTCTCGGTATCTCAACTCCATTTCCACCTTAGCAGACGGTTCTCCTCCCTTTTGCGTATAACTTAGTTACAGGTTAGCAATGAAATCTTTTGTTTACTTCCCTTAATTAAAACTTGAAGAAAAAAATAAATTGGAAAAGAAAAAGAAGAGCCCCAAATCTGGTTAAGGAGGGAAGAGGCAAAGAAAAGAACACACGTTAAGAAAAAACAGCCAACACATAAACAGCAAAAGCGTCTAGCTTTGACAGCGGAGATTGAGGGAGGAGAGAGAGAATACAGAAATCTAGACAGAGAGAGAGGAAGGAGCTTACTCTCTTCAAAAAAATATTTGGTCTTGTTGAAGGGTTTAAGCTTCCCCCATTTTCATTTTTTGGTTTATTGATACATATTTCAAAGCTATAAAGATTCTTTATTTTTTGAAATACGTCAGTGTGGGTTGAAAAGTTCAAAACTTTGTGGTTCTTCAATTGAATGGTCGGTCTTGAAGGCTGTTGGGAGTAGATCGAGGATCTGGTCAATCTCAGCAAAAATGGTACGTTTTGTTTGATATTTTTAGCTGATAAGCTTTGTTTACTGCCATTTCAACATTTTTTGGTATTTGTTATAGTTTTGGTCTGTCTGTATTCTGTTTTTGTGATATTTTGAAGATTGCTTCTGTTGTGGATTGTTGGTGGCATGATCTGTGTCCGGAATGGAGCTCAGAATCACGGGTTATTAGTTATATGCTGATTTCATAATCGTTATGTTGATATCTTGATGTTTTTGTGTCCCCATTTTGCTTTGGTTTTTTTGGTTGTTTTTGACTGAGCTATTTATTATAAGAAGATGGAAAATAAATGTCAGACTTAAGGTGTTTTAGTCCAGGTAGAGTCGGATAGATGAGATTTAAGATGTACTATTTGATTGGATGTATAGAATTCTGTCCGTGACAAAAGCTTTATTAGAAGTTGAAAATAAAGTTCATATTTGAGTGTTGGATTGGAACTGGAGGCTCTTGTTTTATGGGGATGGATTGCATGTCTTATGTCAGACCAACTGAAATGTAGTAAATTGTAGTAAAGCTCATCGTGTGTGAAATGTGGGGGATTGCATGAATCATCTTGGACTATTTGATTTTTTTCTTTCTCGGCATAGAATTCTTGAGAACAAGTGTTAGCTTCCTTCATTTCCGCAAACTGATCAGTCATCTCAAGAAAGGGGAAAAAAGCTACCTGAAACAGTAGAGAAGGAAAAAAAGAGTTGTACTGAGAAAGTGCAGTATTTCAGCACCGACACATGGATGTATATTATTTGGAGGTTTTAGATGGAGAGTCTAGCATTTTCTCAATACATCTTCTGCTTTATGGTTTTATTTTTCTTTTTTATGCTTTAGAATTTTATCTCAGTTATGGTAAGCCTCTTATTTACGAAGATACTTTGCCAGTTAAGCTTCCTATTTTTTGAGGCTTTTTAGATGGAGGCCTTTACGTGTATTAAAAAGATCCTTTGTCTTTTCAGGCTGCAAGTGTGAGTTTTGTGGTCGGGTCTATTGTTTGGGTTGAAGACCCTGATGAAGCTTGGCTTGATGGTGAAGTAGTTGGGATTAATGGCGAAGACATTAAAGTTCTTTGTACGACAGGAAAGGCAGTGAGTTCTTCTACTGACGCTCCAATACGCCCATGTGTTTTTTGTGAAATATTCAACTTAACCGAACCCATCTAACCCTCACATTCAAAGTAGCTAACTGTGTTTGTTGACTGTCAAAACAATTCTGGTTGGAAAACTGCAGGTTGTTGTCAAGGCATCTAATGTTTATCCTAAAGATGCTGAAGCTCCATCATGTGGAGTGGATGATATGACAAAACTGGCTTATTTGCATGAACCAGGAGTCCTGCAGAATTTAAGATCGAGATATGATATGAATGAAATTTATGTGAGTATTTACAGATGAGCATCAAGTGTTATATTTATTTTGTTCCTCGGGACTGTGCATCTTCTATCAAAGCTAAAACATTTAATTGTGCCTCCAGACGTACACAGGGAATATATTAATTGCTGTGAATCCTTTTAGAAGGTTGCCACACCTGTATGATAGCCATATGATGGCACAGTATAAAGGGGCAGCCTTTGGTGAGCTAAGTCCTCATCCCTTTGCAGTCGCTGATGCTGCATATAGGTACTGTTTTTGCTATTGATGAATATTTTATTATATTTTATTTTTTGACCTTTACACTTTACTGATTGGAAATCTGTTTCTGTTATTTGTAGACTAATGATGAATGATGGAATAAGTCAGTCAATTTTAGTCAGTGGGGAGAGTGGGGCTGGAAAGACAGAAAGCACAAAGTTACTCATGCGCTATCTTGCATACATGGGAGGGAGAGCTGCTGCTGAGGGGAGGACTGTCGAGCAGCAAGTTCTGGAGGTAACATTGCCATTCAAGTTTGTCTATTACCAGATGATTTGAAGATTCAGTATCTGGTTACTTTTAGATGATACATTTTTTTGTCTCTATTTTTTTTTTTCATTTTGCAGTCCAATCCTGTTTTAGAAGCATTTGGTAATGCAAAGACTGTTAGAAACAATAATTCAAGGTTCGAATTCTGTTCATAACATCCATGCCATTTTAAGTCTCATGATGTTTATGTTATACACTGTGTTTTTGATGATACTTATCTGGATATGATGATGAATGTTTTAGTCGTTTTGGTAAGTTCGTGGAGATACAGTTTGATCAGAACGGAAGGATTTCTGGAGCTGCAATCAGAACGTACTTGCTTGAAAGGTCACGTGTTTGCCAGGTTTCTGATCCTGAGAGGAATTATCACTGCTTTTACATGCTATGTGCTGCACCACCAGAGGTAATGAGCTTTATTACCACCTCACACTATGATTGTTGCTTTATGGAAGGGAAAGAAAGAGATGATGCATGATCCTTTTCCTAACTGTCGAAGTTTGTTTATTGCTTTGCAGCTTTTGTCCAAACAAAAATATGCACACTCTTCCGCTTGTTTTCTCAATAGTTTCTTTTCTTTATCATTCATCAGGATGTTCAGAAGTTCAAATTGGGAGACCCAAGAACATTCCATTATCTGAACCAGTCAAACTGCTATGACTTGGATGGTGTCGATGAGTCTAAGGAATATGCGGCGACAAGAAGGGCCATGGATGTTGTTGGAATAACTTCTGATGAGCAGGTATAATGTAGGAACGATTTTTAAGTTTGGAGTGAAAATTATCGTTCTTCCCTGAAAATGTTCTAGAAGTTCATTTGTTTTTTTTTGTTATGCTCATCAGGATGCCATATTTCGGGTTGTGGCTGCAATTCTCCACCTTGGAAACGTTGAATTTGCAAAAGGAAAGGAAGCTGACTCATCAGTTCCCAAAGATGAGAAATCTTGGTTTCATCTAAGAACTACTGCTGAACTTTTAATGTAAATAAGCAATTTCATTTTACATTCATTCACTAACAGACATGCTATTCTGAAAAGGAATGCACTTCATATTCTTTCATGAGGCAAGAATTGTAGTTTCTGAATCCATAATTTTCTTTAGGTGTGATGTAATGGCACTTGAAGATTCTCTTTGCAAACGTGTAATTGTAACCCGTGATGAAACCATTACAAAGTGGCTGGATCCAGAATCTGCTGTTATTAGCAGAGATGCATTGGCAAAAGTTGTGTACTCAAGGTTGTTTGATTGGTAAGTTTAACTCTCTTCACTCTGAAGATATTAATCACTGTGCCTTTTGTTAACATTTTTGTTTGAGAAATGAATTCTTTTGTTCAGCTTTTGTCCAATATTTCTCTTTGTTCTTCTGCAGGCTCGTGGATAATATTAATAATACAATTGGCCAAGACCCCAACTCGAAGTTCTTGATTGGTGTGCTGGATATTTATGGATTTGAGAGTTTCAAGACAAACAGGTGCTTAACTGGTATGCCTTTTGTGTTCATTAATGGGGAAATTGGTTCTTCGAGAGAACTAAAGGTTGTTTGATTCACTCAACTCAACTGAGACATCACCTCTTGAGGCAAATGGAAGTATGTATTTGCATGCGGGTGTACGAGAGTGTTTTTCAGCAGTGTTTCTATAAGCGTCTAATACTTACAGTTTAGAGTAGATTACTCGGATTTTTTGAGTTATGTGGAGTTGTATTCAGTAAAAGTATATTTGCAATACTCAATTGCTTCCAGTTTTCATGTTGCTGCTTTGATGACCACACCTTTTCTCATGAAATTAAATGAGTATATTGGGTCTCTGCCCATCATTACCGGAGTTATTTTTCCTCCGTTATGGTTATCAAGAGAGTAGCTTTCCACCTGCATGGTGTTGCCACTTCATGATGTGCTGGGGTTTATGATGGGACTTGCTGTCTGGGTGCTGATAAAGAATCCTCTGCTTTCTGTTGATGTTTAACCTAGGGATCCATATTATATGAGCAAATGACGGTCAAAATATGCTTTGTGAATGCTTGTTTGGTTCTGGTATCTTATGCTTTGTATCATACGGTGCTTGCAGTTTTGAACAATTTTGCATTAATTTGACCAATGAGAAACTGCAGCAACATTTCAACCAGGTACTATTTGAAAAGTCATTTCTATTTCTCATAGCATCAATTTTGAACAATTTTGCATTAATTTGACCAATGCTTGTCATTCACTTTTTTCTGTTGCTGATTTTGTGATGATCTATCTCTTTTTCAGCACGTTTTCAAAATGGAACAAGAAGAGTATACAAAAGAGGAAATTGACTGGAGCTACATTGAGTTTGTTGATAATCAAGATATTCTGGATCTCATTGAAAAGGTTTGTTTTGGGCTTGTTGCATGAAGTTTTATGAGTCCGTTTATAGTCTTTTGTGTCCTTTTTTTATCTGCTCGAATGCTGGATGACCATTTCTTTCTTTTTTTTCATTCTTAGAATCTGGCTACTTGCTAGATGATCTTATTACCCCTTTATTGTGATTTTTCGTGTGCATGGGGGGAGGGTCTCTGTCGGTGTTTTTTCTTTTCTCATGTTGTGCTGTCCTTTTGGAAATAAGATGCTGATGATTGTTCTTGAGGTTTGATATTGTTAGGAAGTAATAGACATAGCAATGGAGTAAGATTTGCTTTGTTTGTATTACCATATAATTCATCCTTGGCTCTTGTTTCATTTTAATTTTCAGAAACCTGGTGGTATAATTGCTCTTCTGGATGAGGCTTGGTGAGTACAGTGGCAGCATTGCTGTTTTATATAAATAAAAAGATAATTTGATGTAATTGATTTTATTTTCTTATGATAACTGACTCTTATTTTTTCGTCTGTAGTATGTTCCCTAGATCAACACATGAGACATTTGCCCAAAAGCTATACCAGACTTTTAAAAACCATAAACGGTTTGCAAAGCCAAAGTTGGCTCGAAGTGACTTCACTATTTGCCATTATGCTGGTGATGTGAGTATGCTGTCTTCTTCTTCTAAGTATTTCTGCAGCTGTCTACAGATTTGAAACTCAGACTGAATTTTATGTTAATTACCAGGTCACATACCAAACGGAACTGTTCTTGGACAAAAACAAAGATTATGTCGTTGCTGAACATCAGGCACTTTTGGGTGCTTCCAAATGTTCCTTTGTTTCGGGGTTGTTTCCTCCTTTAGCTGAAGATGCCTCAAAGCAATCGAAATTCTCTTCAATAGGTTCTAGATTTAAGGTGTGCATGGGTTTCTTTCTTCCGTTCTACACTTTTACCAAATTATACACTTTCTATTGCTGTGGGTATAAATTCCTGCTTTTACTTTATGCAGCAACAACTGGTACAATTGCTTGAAACTCTTAGTTCTACTGAGCCCCATTACATCCGCTGTGTGAAGCCCAATAATCTACTCAAACCATCAATCTTTGAGAACAAAAATATTCTTCAGCAACTACGTTGTGGGGTGAGATTTTTACTGCCATGTATATAGGTTTCTACTATCTATTCAATGTGGTAGTTAGAACAGATTTAGTATTTCTGGATCTGTTTCATTTCAGGGAGTTATGGAAGCAATCAGAATTAGTATGGCTGGATATCCCACTAGAAAACCTTTTGATGAATTTTTAGATCGATTTGGCTTACTTGCTCCGGAAGTTTTGGCTGGGAGGTATGGACACTTGCTTTCCTTTGCTGTATGATGTATTTCCAAAACAATTCCTTTTCGTGACTCAATATTATTTGGTTTTAGTTCTGATGAAATTGCTGCTTGCAAGAGACTTCTGGAGAAGGTGGGACTTGAAGGATATCAGGTAATTATTTTAGAAGTGAACAAAGACGCTTCTCAGCATGCATTTATGTAATATTTGGTTCTCATCTTTGTGGTGGTATTTCTCTGGTAAACATGGTAACTGTAGAAGTCTAGAAAAAACATATTCTCGTAGGGCACTTCATAATGTGGTATACATGGCAGTGCATGGTCAATCCGTAGAAGTAATATAACTTTGTTACACTGCATGGTCAATCTAATAATATGAGCCAGATTAATGACTGATCTTAGTTCACTATTGCAACTGGTTCCTTGGTTACCAACCGCATTTCACACTAGTCATGTATCTATCTTTTCCTTTTAAAATTAGTATTAAAGATCCTATTTTCGTTTTGTAGATTGGTAAAACGAAGGTATTTCTTAGGGCTGGTCAAATGGCAGACTTGGATACTCGTAGGACTGAGGTGTTGGGAAGATCTGCTAGCATTATTCAAAGGAAAGTCCGATCTTATTTGTCTCGCAGAAGTTTTTTCATGCTTCGTCAGTCTGCAATACAGATGCAAGCTATTTGCAGAGGTACCTTATTGAATTGAAGCTGCACCAATGTATTGGTACGCGTACGGAGAAGCTTGTCTTATTGTCTTAAGTTTCTTGTTGGTGTGCATTGCAGGACATCTTGCTCGGCAAGTTTACAGGGACTTGCGCAGAGAGGCTGCTTCTCTAAGGATCCAAAGATCTCTACGCATGTATCTTGCTAGGAAAGCTTATAAAGAGCTGTATTATTCTGGCATTTGCATTCAAACAGGTATGCGTGGGATGGTTGCTCGCGATGAGTTACGTCTCAGAAGGCAGACGAGAGCAGCAATTATAATCCAGGTAAGATGGTTCAGTGAGTTTCCAATGTTCTTTTAGCATTTTGTGGCTATCTCTGCATATTCTGCAAGGAACGCTGTCATCTCCTACAAATTCTGTTCCTGTCCTGGGCACATGGGATATTTTTTGGCTGACTCTTGTGTCTGTGCTTCAGAGTCAATGCCGCAAGTTCCTTGCTCGGTTACACTATGTGGAGTTGAAGAAAGCGGCAATTACGACACAGTGTGCGTGGAGAGGAAAAGTCGCTCGTAAAGAACTGCGCAGTCTTAAGATGGTCAGTTTCTTTCTTTTTGATCATTTTTCGTGGGACCTTGTGAATTGCTTGGGAGACAACTTTGTTGTAGTAAACCTGTTTGGCCCACTGTCAATGATGATGTCCTCAGTCTTCTGTATGTTCTTTCTTTTGTTCTATTATATCTTGCGAGATACGTTAAAAGGCTATCACCCTTTGCTGGGATATGGTCCTGCAGAGTGGTGCTCTATATAAAGTGGGATGACTTCATCTTGAATTTAGGTCCTACTGTCCTAGCTTCTCATTTCAACAACCTGAACTGTTATTCATTGTTCTGCCAAATTCGCACCCAAACTATTATAAAATGATACTGTTTGGCAGTTTATTGCTTTCAGAAAATTTCATGCAATCAGTTATTCTCTCGGTGGAAACTGTATTGTACGTAAGATTGCATTTGCGGGTATGTTAGGGTGGAATTTTGAATTTTCTTTTTGTAGGATTTAATTAGAGTTGTTTCGACTTAGGTTCATATTTTACCTTCTTGAAAGACTGTTCCATCTATATATGATGGCATATATTTCATTCTCTTGGAGTTATGCTGTTCAATTTCTTTTATGTCTTCCTCAGCGAATGTAAACCTTGATTTTTATTCTTCTCATCTGCTTTTCTGTATGCAACTGTTAGAGTTTTTTTATTGTTGTGTTTTTCTTATTTACAGGCTGCAAGGGAAACTGGGGCTCTTCAAGCTGCCAAAAATAAATTGGAAAAGCAAGTTGAAGAACTAACATGGAGACTGCAACTAGAGAAAAGAATGAGGGTATATATGATAATGCATGGATATAGCACTTCTTCTTTTTTCAGTAGTTTGATTTTTGCTGTGAAAAATGATCCAAATTCCATCAAATTTCTCAGAATCCTTGGCTTTTAAGCGTATTCCTGCTCAACATTGAGTTGCTTTATCACTTCTAGCCATGTTGTGCTAATCCCTTCACACTGCTGATGCACTTGTCATTTTATTCCAAGTTGCTTTGAATGTGATGATACCTCATGAATTCGTTCGTGTTTACCTGTAGGCTGACGTGGAAGAGGCTAAAACACAGGAAAATGTAAAATTACAGTCTGCTTTGCAAGAAATGCAACTTCAGTTCAAAGACACTAAAGAAATGTTGGTGAAGGAGCGTGAGGCAGCCAAAAACGTTGCTGAAGCTGTCCCCGTTATACAGAAGGTTCCAGTAGTTGACAATGGCATGCTTGAGAAGCTGACAACAGAAAATGAGAAACTCAAGGTATGGTAGTCATGGGCACTTTTACATTGTTCTATAGTCTACTATAGACTTCTGACACAAACAATGGTAATCTCATCATGTCTTCATCTTAGACTTGTGAGTTTCTCCATATCGTGGGAGAAATGATTTGAATTATTTATCAATTTCAGGGGCTGGTCACATCACTAGAAAAGAAAATTGATGAAACAGAGAAAAAATTCGAAGAGACAAGTAAAATAAGTGAAGAGAGATTAAAGCAAGCTCTGGATGCAGAATCAAAAATAGTTGCACTTAAGACTGCTATGCACAGGTTGTTGTCATGGTTAAGTTCGATGTTTCTTGTGTATTGGTTAATTCGTTGAGACTCATGCCCTCACTTCTTCTGTGGCCTTTTCCCAGCCTTGAAGAAAAATTCTCTGATATGGAGACTGAGAACCAAGTTCTTCGACAACAGTCTTTGCTTCAAACTCCTGTTAGGACGGCAGCAGAACGTCCACCTATTCCAACAGCTCATGTAAGCAGTTTCTGCAAAAATTGTACTGATATGGTGCTCTCTTTCTTTCCTCCTCTGACATGCAGGCTTTAATTGCAGAGTTTGGAAAATGGTCACCATGTGAATGAAGAGAATAAAGCCCATGTAAACATACTTTCTTCAATCATCTGCATACATGAATTTGAGTTTTGGTCATTTGCACTTTTTTCAATCATCTGCATACATGAATTTGAGAATAAGGCCCATGTACAGCCCTTTTTTCTCTCAATGACTGTTGACATAGTTATTGCTGCAGGAACCACAGAGTGCAACACCTACAAAGACTTTTGACACAGAGTCCGATAACAAGTTTAGAAGATCCTACATTGAACGTCAACATGTATGCGCTGACAAAATTTTGCACGTCTAACTTTCATCTATTTTGTTTCCCTTATTATCTTTCTTGCTGCAGGAGAATATTGATGCTCTGATCAACTGTGTAATGAGTAACATTGGGTTCAGTAATGGAAAGCCAGTTGCTGCATTTACCATATACAAGTGCCTTCTCCATTGGAAGTCTTTTGAAGCAGAAAGGACTAGTGTATTTGATCGTCTAATTCAAATGATTGGTACTGCAATTGAGGTAAATTTGCAAATTATGCATATTTATTCCCAGAAAGGCATACCTTAAGTAGAGCAAAATGATTTCATATACCAGATTTTAAGTGATACTCTATTCTGATTGTAGAATGAAGATAACAATGATCATATGGCTTATTGGTTGTCAAATACATCTACGTTGTTGTTCTTACTGCAACAAAGTCTGAAGACCGCTGGTGCTGGTGGTGCAACTCCACATCAGAAACCTCCTTCTGCAACATCTTTGTTTGGGAGGATGACCATGGTATTAAAATCTCAGTTTACCCCCTATTGCTGCTGCGGCTGCGGCTGCGCTGTCAGAAAGGCTGATTTTGGTTCACAATGTTTGGCATTTGTTGCTTACGTTGTATTCTGTTACATCTAGGGTTTCCGGTCATCACCATCTTCCGCAAATCTTGCTGCTGCGGCTGCTCTGTCAGTAGTGCGACAAGTAGAAGCAAAATACCCGGCCCTGCTTTTCAAGCAGCAGCTTGCCGCATATGTGGAGAAAATTTATGGAATCATTCGAGACAACTTAAAGAAAGAATTGGGCTCTTTACTTTCTTTGTGCATCCAGGTCTGTTCAAACTTTCATTATTTTTTTTGTTCACTTTATGTATCTTTCATTTAAAGGCAGTAGTTACTATCGTTGTTTTGTCAATTATTCTAGGCGCCGAGAACAACAAAGGGAGGTGTGTTAAGATCTGGCCGATCCTTTGGTAAAGATTCTCCATCAACTCATTGGCAGAGCATTATTGATAGTCTCAACACCCTCCTCAGTACACTGAAACAAAACTTTGTACGTTATTGGTTCTCTTTCCTTAATGATCCATCAAATGCTTTATGATTCTAACAGTTATTATCTATTCAGGTACCTCCAGTTCTTATCCAGAAGATCTATACTCAAACATTCTCATACATCAATGTACAGCTGTTTAATAGGTAATTAGCATTTTTTTCCTTGTGATTTTATAATTGTTATTCTAAGAAGGCCCCTTACATGGGAATATTTTTTTGTCCCCAGTCTTCTTTTGCGTCGTGAGTGTTGTACATTTAGCAATGGTGAATATGTGAAATCTGGGTTGGCTGAGCTGGAGTTATGGTGTGCCCAAGCAAAAGAAGAGGTAATTGTCTTAGCTTCTGGTTGTCAGTTTCATCTCTCGTCTTGATTATTATTTTTGTTGTGTGCATAGATTTTGTAATTTCCAAACTTGACAACCCTATCCATTGCAGTATGCGGGTGCATCATGGGATGAACTTAAGCACATAAGACAAGCTGTTGGGTTTTTGGTAGGTTTCAAGCTGTCTCTTTTTCAGCTCGTGTCTTAGAAATGGTAATATCTGTTTTCTCTAGGATTTCTTTTAAACTATATTTTCTCTCCTGTTTGTTAGGTAATACATCAAAAGTACAGAATATCATATGATGAAATCATAAATGATCTCTGCCCTGTAAGTCTCTCGCTCTCATGCATGATTTTCATACTTGGTCTTAAGTGGTGCAAAGTCTGGGAATATGATTCAGGTAATCTTTGCACCTCTTGCCTCTCTGTTTGTGACACTTTTTTTTTTTAATCCAGATTCTCAGTGTTCAGCAGCTGTACAGGATCTGTACACTATATTGGGACGATAACTATAACACTCGAAGCGTGTCTCCTGATGTAAGCTTGTGCATGCAAGATTTATTTGTTATTTTGTTTTCTGACTTCTTGTTCCCCTCCTTCTCAAATGAAAGGAAAAACTTGATAACCTAATCAACTTGAATTGACTCCAGGTCATTTCCAGCATGAGGGTACTCATGACAGAAGACTCGAACGACGCTGTTAGCAGTTCCTTTTTGTTGGATGATAATTCTGGGTGAGTGCTTCTGAATGCTCCCCCTCTTTTTTGTTGGTCAGGAGGAAGTTTACCACCGACAACTGTTACTGATTCTAGGATTACTAGAGACACACTAGAGTCTTCGATGTGGCTAAATAGAGAGCTCGTGTGCCTTAGCCATTACACTAGAGCCTTTAACAAATGTAGCGATTTACTACATAGTCTATTCACTGTTGCTGCCACCTGATTCACACTTTTCAATGCAGCATTCCTTTCTCCGTTGAAGACCTTTCTAGTTCACTGCAAGAGAAGGATTTCATGGGTGTCCAACCAGCTGAGGAACTACTCGAGAATTCAGCCTTCCAGTTTTTACACGAATGAGACCTACAAAACTTACGCGGCGTGCTCTTCTCCTTTTTTTCGTCAGAAGCAGGCAGCGAATAGATCTCCTTGGTGAGGTACATGAAGGTTGTACTGTACCCTTTTTGGTTGTACACATCTTTCCTGCATCCCTGCCCCAATGTAAAATCCTTTCATTTATTTATTTAGTTCTACAAAAATATGTAAAATCCTCTTCGTTGTCGTCAGGGGCACGGGAATACATTGTTGTTTAGTTGGGTGTGCATTCTTTTTAGTCCTTTAATTCTTTCGTTTATCTGCCATAATAGGCAGCAAAATCTATAGGGTGGTTAGGAAGAAAGCATGCATAGTGTAACTATTTGTTAATTTTTGGTGGTTGAGGAGGAATTTGCTCTCCCCACTCAATTTTCTTTGTACAAAGAAACAGGACATACAAACATTAAAAGATTGATAGTGATGAAAATTTTATGGGATTGGTGAACTTGGATTCTTTTTGTGATTGTCTTTGCTTATAGATTCTTTAGCGGTTCAGCAGGGTTTTTGCGCAGGAGTAATGCATGAAATGACTATTTTGGTCCTTCAGTTTGTTTGAAATTCCTACCTTGTACTATGATTGCACTTTCACTTCGTCTGATCAAACTTAAACCTTAAAAAAACTTCCTTTTGTTGCCGAAACTGGATTGAAATGCTAATAAGTATATAACTCATTAGTTGTTTTTTGTTGATAAAGATTTAAGTTCGAATCCTGTCTTGGTTTTGGCAATTCATGAGGAATTTCACATGGGACTGCTCCAAAAACTTCTACATATCTCCCAACTAATACAACAAATTAGATGACTACTTCAACAGTCAACAAAGGTAGCTTTCTTCAAGGAAGTCGACACATTACTCCATAACCTCTAGCCTCTAGGGATTATATAGGCAAGGGACCATAAGGGCCCAATAGATTTTTAAGGACCTTTCTCTAGGTGCTACCTATACGAGTCCAACTGGCAAATTGGCAATTCTAGTGAAAACCTCCAAATATGGTAATTAATACCATATCTTTCCAAAGATTCTTCTCATCACCATCCAAGTAGGATACATATTACCCTTTGAGTGCTAGATTGAATCTGGCCATGTCGATAAGGATAAACCAATTTTATTCGTACTAGATTAGCCGTTAAAATACACTAGTACTAAAACACTTAACATCAGCACACTTATAGAGACTTTATTATAAAAGTGTATTGGATTAGGTGATTAAGTGGGTTTGGCGCCTCAATTAGAACAGACTGTAATTGGTCCAATGATTTGGGCCTTTTAAGGTCCCCTCTTCCTATTTTTTTCTTCCAATTCCATTCTTATTTGCACAAAACTTTCCTCCCATCCACATGCATTGGCTTGCCTGGAAGCCACTCATCCCATGCACACATGCACACTGCCATATGCGCCTATCCGGCTTATGTTGGGTCCATTTTTCAGGTTGTGGCGATATGGAGCTAGCTATGTGGTGTACCTTAAGCCCAACGCCTTGTCTTTATCCTTACAACATTAATAAGGAGTTGTGTGATTCGTAGTTGTGGTGACAAACTATCAATCGATCGACTCGTTCTCTGTCTTTATCCACACGAGACTTACACGCTATGACAAACAACAGACTCATTCACAGTCATTATCCTTACAACACTTACAAGGTATAGTTTGACCTGCTACGTAGCTGTTGTGAGAAGCTACAACTTTCAAAATTATAATTTAGATGACTCGTAAAGTTATAAAAAAAATTATTTTATTTTTGAGTAGCCTAAAACCTAAAGGCAAATATCAGTATCTTTTTTTTGAGAAAATAAGAGTAAAATTTATTATAAAAAAAAAATTCGTCGACAGTTAGAAACTTATAAACATGTTTTCCATTGACTAAAGAGGAGGAAAAGCTTAATCTGAATCCGTCAATTATGAATTTTCTTCAAAAATCTGGACCATATTGGAACTTTCTCATATATGTTGGATGATGGTACCACAAGAGAAATAATAATACATGCAACCGTACAGAATTTATGATCAAGACGGTGGCATTCGCAACAAGAGTCAATAAAATCCTTAAATGTTCAAATTTTAATCCAAACAATACAAGTAGCATTACAAGTTTGAAAAAATGGACACTATTTCTGATCTTCTATATCAATATGTCAAAGGATAGATATTTTATGTGTCGCGTATAAAAATAACCTAATAAATAGTGAGATGACGAACCACTCGTACCGATTACATTTTGCTAATTAAAGATTGAATAGAGAAACATGAAGGAAACTTGTTTTGACCTTTGCTTATTTCAACGTTAATCTGTACACTTACTTACGTATAATGTACATGCATACGCACACACTTCTTAAGTCAAGTTTAGAAAAAACAAGACATACTAGTGGCTAGTGAGGGCGTTACCTAAATTTATGCCATAATTTCAAACCTTCTCCTCATATACGTGAATATGAATCTCCTCGTAATCTAGCTCGTAAAGAAAGCACACATTCATCAACTGAGTTGCAACTTGGTTTATTTGTTACGAAGCTTCTCCACATTTCATGAATTGATAATTAAAGAAACTTATTACGCGCTAAATTTGTTGAAATCAAACAAAACTAGGTAGCCGACGCAATGCCTTTCAATTGAAATAATCACAACCCCAATCCCAATCAATTATATCGTCAATAATATAACACAACAGTGCATAGTGAATGAAAAAGACATTCATTCTCCTCAATTCTTTTAATTTTTGGTGGCCGGGGAGATATTGAATTAAATTGGTGGACCCGAAGAGAAGAAGCCCATACATGGCATATTAACAAATGCATCATATAGTATATAGTATGTCACAAATTTCCCATCTCCATCATCAAATCCATCAATCTTATCGTATATGAAAGCTTGTGTCCATGATTGAGTAGCATGTTTTAGGATTGGAAAAGCAATTAATTGCTAATCAATTCTTTGTTATCATACAATAACCATGGTGGGCTATCGGCCATTTCAATATATTAGTGCTAATTAATTTAAGTTAGGCCCATTGATAAGTGGGCCTGTTTTTACTTAATTTCTAGGAAGCAAGCTCGTTCATTTTTTTCCTCTTTTAATTAATATTATTATAAGCTCTAACAATCATCTCAATCTCGTTTTTCTGATGCTATTGTGTTGATTTCTTGAATTTAAATTAATTCAAGAAATGAACTCGGTCTCGGCATCATTTTCGTTTAAAAGTTAGAAGCAGTGTAGTCAATTTCTGGAAAGTGGCACGCACGTACTGTACAACTGGGCGTGCATGTAGCCAAACCCGGTTCACTTCTTCCTGAATGCGAAATGATTGACTACCCATTGCATTCTCGACACGTGTCAACCAATTTGAAGAAGACCTTGACGTGCCAATTGAAATTCTATATTTTAAGTAAAATACCCTAGTTTGACTGAATATAATAAATTAAAATAACTATTTACAGGAAATTATTTATCCGGTTCTATTCCAAAGTGTAAGAACAACTTATAGGTGCACCAAAAAATTCTATATTTTTCTTTTGAATGCATAGCTGGCTATAATGTAACATGATATATGCACCAACCAGTAAATGACAAAGGAGCTCTCTGGCTTTTACAACCACTGAAATGCTTCTTCATTCAATCAATCCATTGGATCTGTTTCTTAGATGTCACCCATATCTTTTGTTCCCTTATTAGCTTATTGTAATAAACTCAAATTAAAATCAAGTTTCAATGGCAAAATTAATGAGCATTATAATTATACCGGCCACTCATTAACTGAAAAAAGAAAAAAAAAACACTTCTGTATTTGTACCATGTTTATGAATAAGCCACTATATTTGTATTTGATCCAAATAAATTATTACATTTGTCAATTTGATCCAAATAAATTATTACATTTGTCAATTCGAGTCGGCATTAACCACTACTGCCTAAAACTAGTAATGCTTTGTTTGACACCTTCTAAAAAGAGGAACAGACTCGATTTTTTTTTCTACTAGAAAAAACAAAGGAGATTACTTTATTCGAATTTAATTCTTATATGGATGAAGAAAAAACCACGAAACTTTTTTATTTTATCAGTACAATTAGTTTAGCTATAGATAAGTTTATAAAGTGTTAAATAATGTATTACTATTTTTAGATAGTAGTGGTTTATATTAACCGAGTGAATAAATGTAGTAATTTATTTGGTTTATTTTAATTTGGTATACAAATGCGAAGGTGAATTTTACCATTTTTTTTTTATAATTATACCCGCTCACTAACCGAACTAAAAAAATCATTACTTATGCACACAAATTATTTATATTAGGAGAAATTATTAGATATACCGATAGAAGAAGTGATAATATAATGGTGCAAATGCAAATAATGTTGAGTACTCAATCATAGCTAGAGACGCAATTACAAAAAATATGGTTAATTTGTGGCTGTATGGAGTATACGTTATACGTATTGATCATAATAAGATAATTAAAGATGTATTTAATTAACTACCAATGCGATTTTTTTTGGAGAAGTTAGTTGAAAGTTAGTTGGTCAATGAAGAATTATTGATGACGGGTAGAATAGTTGCACATGATAGTTTGGCAAATCAAAAATTTTGATTTCAAAACTCAATATTAATGTTGACTAATATTTTCTCTAACCGGTCTATACTTAGTCTTAATATTCGAACTATTTGTCACGTCAAGCGGCTGTTCCATGTGATTTCATGTGTTTTTCCACATCCTACTCGCCTCATCATATAACCACACTCACCAAACCAAACACTCTTCTTTCTTACAACGTTAACTCCACCGGTCAAGCATCTATGTTTAGGTTTGTTAGGGTCAACATTGGTCATGTTCTCGAAGATACATACATTAAATATTCTTAAATCATGTATATATAGTATTCTAGTCACACAAAAAAGGTATATAACTAGCGGCTATTAATTGTTGGTAAGAATGGTTAGGCTGCTCTTATCTCTTACGCAACAGGTGACTAGTTCGATATTTGTTTATTATAAATAATGTAATGAATATTGTATCTCTTAATGTATGGGTCAATATGATGTCCAATGTGATTAATCTTGAACTAGTACTTATAATTTCTTTTAAATTGTTGAGTTTGTGTTTCATTATGAGTAATATATAGAGAAAAAATACTAGTAATTGAGAGGAAATCAATGAAAATGAAAATAGAGATTGTAATAGTAATCAAGTAAAGAGTTTTCCTATGATAGAAATGTACTAAGGTTTTTAATCTATATGATTTAGAGTTGTAGAAAGTGATGTCATTTGGGTGATGAATGAAAGTCATGCTTCAATTTCGGAAACAATGATATTAGGAGACGATCGAGTGACACTTCATTCAGCTCAAGTAGTTTATTTTTGGGTTCTATTATTGTTTTTTTTTCCAAAACAAAGCCCCTAGCTAATAATGGACGGTTAGCCTAATGTTTAAGTCACGATTATGCACTATATATGTATTTTTCTTTTTTTGTCTCAACCTACTTAATATTATAGACTTATGTTTATACCTAACCGGCCGGCCTTAGATAATGCCATTTGACGTAAATGTGGTAGAGCATAGATCCATGAGCACGGCGGCACTCCGCACCAAACACATAACGTAAACGCGTTAGACATATTTATTATGCACCCAAAAACGTTTCTCTTGAAGTACTAAAACTTGTAGTTCTCTTGGAGTAGCAAAGGAGATAAAAAATTAAAACTAAAACTTGTAGTTCTCTTGGAGGGGTTAATTTGGGCTGTAATTATAAATTAAGGAGCTTTGGAGGGATCAAAACATAAAAATAAAATTTAAACTACACGTAATTCTCTTCTCGAAGGATGTAGAAGTTGGCGTGCATGAATTTTGTTTGACAATGATACACATTGCGCGTGTAACTTATTAGTGATAAAAATATACTAGCAGAGACTCAAACTTAAATTTCCAAATTAACGTCTGTCTAATTTTTTCGTACTAAGCTAGCCTATTAAGATAGTGTTTATGATAAATATATATGGTAGCATCTGTGTTGTTCACCTACTATATTCATTCACATGGCGCATATGCCTATTCTTTAGGCCCGATGGGAAAGCATATGCCATTGAGAGCATACTGTGGAAACCATTTGACATTAATTACATTCCTTTCTAAGACATCCACAAATAGATATATACTATGATTTTGGTGGATCGAAGTCAAAGGAACTTATAAAAAAATTAATTAGAAGTTATTGTTTCATTATTAGTCAATCCACATGCATATACAATGTACTACGTACCATTTTAAGAAATATGTTAATCACAATTAAGAAACAATTAGTTACTATTAGTAGAGTGTGGGGAGAATTGTTTACAATGAGTTTTCTTTAAATTTGACCTAATTAATCAAATAGTGCTAAAGATATTTAACTTTTTAATTGCAATATTATTTTACTCAATGATGTGTAAAAAAATTAATTGAGGTTTATCTTTTTATTATTAAATTATATTTTATTAAAATAAATAACTATTAGTTAAATATAAAAGTATAATGTGTATATATTAAAGTAAAGAGAGTTAGTAAAATTAACTTTCTCAGCTTGAAATATTTTGCACCTTCCGCACAGTCAATTTTATTTTCTCTTCTAGGTAAAATTAGATGAAAGGTAAAGATTCCTTATTCCCTTACAATTCGATTCAGATGATGCTTTCCTCTGCATGGATTCATTCGTGGAGAGGATAGAATTCTTTAGCTAGCTGAGTTTCTGTCCGGGTTGTTGGATTGCTTTTTTCTAGCATCGTGCTTATTTCCGGATCCTTATTCTCTTTCGTGTCATATTCTCATGACTTTAATAATAATTTTCTACAAGGGAAAAAAAGAGTTAGTAAAATTAACTTTTTTAATTGTGTTGATGCAAGAGGTTGGTCTGGTCCATGAGACCCATGAAGTCATCATCTTACCTCCTCACCCAATCCCCAACTGACACGTAAACATCATTTTCCTTCACTACTTCATTTTTTGCTTAATTAAGAATAATTAGGGAAAGCTTTAAAAATGCATGTTAGGAAATCAACCACATCTCATTAGAAACGCCACATGTTAACCCCCAATTCCATATTTTAATCGAAACCCACCTGATCAGCTTCTCCTACTCCTTTTATTTCTCCCGACTTGGGAGTACATGCAAAGCATAACCATAACCCATTTGGAGGGGCGGCACCTAGGAATAAGTGAAAAATAAGTTTAATTAGTACGAGCATTTTATTTAAAAACTAATTTTCTACCCCAAATATTGAAATTGTTGCCACATGCAAAGCCTAGGTTGCGCCAGGTGCAATGATCCTAACGCGGCATCTGGATGTTACTGATCTTACTTAATTACATGCAAGTTGCAACTATGTATTCGATCGATTCAAACTGTTTTACCGACCTCATCAACCGAATTCGGCCATTGGAAGACGTTACTGTGACAATAATTAAGAAATGTGTCGAATAATATTTTATTATCTTGCGCAGGTGGATAAGGTCTCAACAAGTGTGGTTCCAAATGTTTGACTCAACTACGATACCAGTTTAAACTCTAGTAACTTGTAAGAAAAAATTCAAATTAATTTTATAAAAGTGATGTAATAAGAGGAGAGTTTATCCCTTATTTATTATATTAATGTATTAATATTAGTTATGTCCTTTTTATCAACTTAAAAATTCAGGGTTTGCGTTATTAAATAAATTATATTACCTCTACCTCTACTAATTCATAGATGATAAATTGATGAAGGGGTCGGAGGAGTCTGGGCATATATTTTGTATTCACAACATATATCAACCATAAACGTCATTAATATTATTGTCGTAGCCTTCTCTAATGATTATTGTTTATTTTTTATAAACTATAGTCCTAGTCCATGTTCCATACCATGTGCTATATGGTATATACTTGTGTTATTGAGTATGCTAGTGGATGAATACTATATATTGGCTATTCTCAACATTTCCAATTTTCATTAACTATATATCTAGTTTCGATTAATATCACCAAAAAATTAGTACTGTAGAATCTTCATTCGCATATTCTGCATTTGTTTACAAATTTTGTGGTTTAATTACTTCATTTTTTTCTTTTTAAAGCCTAAATTAGCATGCGAGTACAAATTAATATTTTTATTCGCGTCTGATTGACCCACTAATTCCATAGATAAATTCATAAATTACCTGCTTATAATCATAATAAAAGAAGAAGACGAAGGAATTTGAGTGTATGAAAGAAGACAGCCGAAGATTCTGATTCTGAACAAGGAAAACTGGAAGAATTGAAGTAGGTGATGGAGTCAATATCTGTGTGTCCTCCAAATTTGTAGCCATAAATCTTGTATCCTTGACAAGAATCGGACAAATTAGCTAATCATTAAAATTAAACAAATTAAGACTTTATAATATGATAAAATCAGAACAAAAATCCAAACACATGCCAAAGAATTGATTATTATATATAGCGTTAATTATTGCTTGTAATTAGGATGTATAAAATGCCAAAATTAGTGACTGGATTACATGAGACAATTAAAAAGGAAGAACTAAAGCTTTCCATTCAAAGATCCTGCAAATATTTCCACATAGATTCATTCGTAGAGATTTTGTTTCGTTTGTTTTATGAGAGAGTTTATACATCTTTCTATTCTTCATTACTGTGGAGACTCCAGAGAATAATTACTTGTTTTTTTCATTATTAATGACTATGTTTTCTACAATACGTCCTTTTTTTTGGTTGTAATGGCCGCAGCAAGAAGTAATAGGAGTGATGGTATGTGATAAAAATAAAGAAGAAAAATAATGAATGAAGGGTTGATCATCTAGACTGGTGGATGATGAACCCAACCCTCTTGAAATCTTATGGGCCCTTCCTTAATCATCATGAACCCAACCTAACCCTATTTAATACAATATTTCTCACCAAACTGACTATCCATTTTGTATTAATTAGAAGACAAAAAAAGGGGGGGAAAAAACAAGATATTTAATTTTTTATTTGTGTATAACTATCTACATTTTTTTAATCTTTCATATTTGATCAAAATTCTCAATTAAAATATATCTATTATTTTGGGGAAAATTGAGTGTTGAATGTCAACTCACATCTTATAACATATATGAAAGATTTAAAATGAACAGAGTTGTAAAATGCGATCGCAGTGACACTAGCTCAAAAAATAACGGATGAGCTATGTATTAACCTTAATTAAACACATTATAGTTAATGTGATTACTACTTAATTAATGGACGGCATGATTGCTACACGATTTTAATTACCCCACTTGCTTTATTTTACAATGAATATATATCTATGGAAAAGAAAGAGAGTAAGTAAATATAAATTATAATTGTAATTTAACATATATAGCACTACTTATCTTAATACACTTAGATGTGGCGTGGCACCGCCAAATGCAATTTGCATATCTCGATATCTATATATATATATAGACACCTAGCTAGTTGTAACTTTCTTTTGTAGCGAAGTTGGCAAATGAGAGGTTCCAGTTCCTTAAAATTCACCTTTAAAGACCGACCGACTCTAATTAATTTAATTAATTATACCCAAGCTTTTCCTTGAAAAGCATGCAGTAATCTATATTAATATTATAAACCCTACTTTTCTTACTTACGCGTGATTTCACCTCATTATAATAGATTGTTAAACACATTTTTAGCATAATTATAGCTTGGCAGATACCACCACCCACCTATCTATGAAATATTTATTTTACGTAAACATACAGTAAATTCATCGAATAATTCTAGTTCATAATTTAAAAAATTAACACCTTTTTAGCACAATTATAATTAAGTTGGCATATACCAATATCGCCCACCAACCATACTCTTAAACTAAACAAGAGATCGTTATCAATTAATTTAACTTAGCATATTCACGAATAACTCGTATAACATAATCTACTTACATCATGATTTAGAATGATAACACATATCCAAAAGTGTCAAGAATAGTGGTATTCTAGCACTATTTGGGGCACGTGTCATCATCCTAAATCATGATGTAGGTAGATTATGATCTATACCTAAATTTTTTCCTAATTTATACCTAAACAAAGTGGCAAATACCGCGCCAAAAGAGTCAAGATATTCTGCCAAAAACACTCGCCCCCGCTCTCTTCCTAGCAAGTACCGCCGACTGTACCAAAAAAGGTTAACCATCAAGAAACCCCCATGACCTTGCTCCAACTATAAAGAAGAGTCATAATATATAGATTTAACATATAGTGCTACTCTCTCTATATATATACAAAGTAATAGAAAAGTAAAACAATAAATAATTCGTTTGTTTGTGAAATAATATATATATATATACACACTAGCAAAAAAACAATTCTATTATATTTTTTTTTCACTTTCTACTGAATATCCTCTAATTATATATTTGCTCATTTTCAGATAAAAAACTAATTTCATTTAATAATATCAAATTTTAGTAAAAATAGCTCCAACTAATATAATTTATTTCATTTTTATAATCAATTTGAATTCAAAATATTGATTTAACATATCAATTGACAAGACTTGTCTACAATAGAAATTGAATTATTAGCTAAAAGTAGAAATCTTGATGATTGATGAATACTACTAGCAAGCTGGCTATGAGTGCAAGGCTGGTGGTTAAGGTTAGATATGTATCCTTGCATCGTGCATGGCATATGATACATACTATATTGTCTATCCTCTTTTTCCCATTTTTCTTGTTGTATTCTATTTGGAGTGAGTAAAAGAGGGAATGATGATAGTTCTCGATCATTTCCAAAGTATAAAAGCTTCGATATATTTAAACAAAAACCTCATAAACGCCAAACCCATAGCTCTAAAACCCTCTACATTAAAAGGAGAGAAGCTTATGGAATTCAAGGTTGCATGCACATGCCACCCATGAAATTTCTTTCTTTGCATTCTTTACAATCGATACGAGCTAGTGGAATGGCGGGCCACATCTTGATTTCCCAACTCAAATATAATTTCTCCTCCTTCAATCGTAAAGCTCTTTCACTATCACCATTAACAATAATCGAGTAATATATATACAAAATTTATTTATTTTTAATTAAAATCTCAATCGAATGTGAATTTTAAAAATGAAATAAATTTTGCTAGAAAAGTTATCCTTTAAAATCTAATAGAATACTCGAAAGATTGAAAAAAATCATAAAACTCGCACAAAAGTAACCAATATGCCTAGTTAAACACCTAAGCTAGCTAAGCTAATTAGAAATTAAGTTCTGCGAAAAGCTACCTCCCAAACACACAGCTAGCTACACACACAACCTATTAAAACTCGACAGCCCTTCCTTGGCTTGCTAATAATATTTCTTCCACTTATTAAAAAAAAAATTTAAGTTCTATGATGGTTAGTTAATAATGATCATAACCAAGTTAACAAAATCAAAAGCTGATCATAGCTCACTTTAATTGTTAATCATGAGGACGCGTGTTGAAAAGTGAGTAATCTCAGTTACCTATCGAAAGTTGGCAACATGGTTTTTTAGCCTTCCACCGTTCCCACACGTATGAACATCAAAGTTTTGTTTATAGTTTAACACACCCAAGAGTACATGTTTAGATTCATGCTCCATAGCTACAAAGATTTAGAGTTCAACCCCTCTTTCTCATCGGGACGTGCTTAGTTACTCCATTCAAGAACCATTATTAAAAAGATTTAAACTAAAATAGCTAGTACAACTTAGCTTAGTTAATTATCAAAAGAATATAAAGTATTTCCTCCGTTATATATTATTATTAGCAGCTAAAACTAAAGAAACGATTAAGATGCTGTCTATTTTCGTAATTTAAGAAAAACAATTTAATTAAGGAATAATTAAATAAAATTATATTAAAATTTACCTAAAAAGTAAAAAAATATCAATAATTTAAAAAAGAGAGGAGAAAATAGCTAAATGGTAAATAATATAGAACAAAGGGAGAGTATATATAATTCTAATTAATTAAATTCATAAAAATAAGAGGTACCTAGTTATATGTTTCTATATGTTGTTGTTGGAATATAGAAAATTTGACGAGAATTTTATTTTTTAATGGATCAACGCAGTACAAATAAGATTATTTTAATTAAATTTGATTTAAGTATTCATATAATTCGAACCTAAAAATAATAACTCGAGCTAGCAGAATATCTTAATTTTTAAAGATAAATAAGCGAAAAAAATCTAAATAATATTATTGTGTTTTTGTTTGTATGTGTTTGAAAATTTTGACATTCTTGCGGGGGTCCATTAGGTGGCAACAGAGTGGTGTGAAATTCGAGTTGGCGGAATGGGCTTTGTGGGCCGAAACAGCCTTACAATATAGCGGGTCGCAATCCCAATGCTTGGCGCCTTCCCGCCGGGGGTTATAACTTATCAGATGTTGACATGGAAGGAGGACCCTTTTCTTGCAACTTGCTCATCTTATCCACGTGAGCGAATCATGCTCATCCCAGTCAGCTACCACGTGGATATCTGTTTCTATGGAAAAAAAATCTTTTTTATTTTACAGATAATTGAAATTTGGAAAATACTGCGCTAAGTGTGAATTGTGTGGGTCCAATAAAATCAAAATGAGAAAAATGACTGAACCAAGGGTCCCTTTCGTTGCTCCCTAATTCTCCCTCTAATCTTCTTTTTTTTTTTTGTTTGGTTTGGCCTACTTAAATAAATAAACCATAAAAGGATTTAAGTCACGGTAATAATCGGTTTTATACTATCATCCCTTAAATATTGGATATTAATTCAATTTTTATATTAATTTATTAGAAATTTTAATTTTATTAATCAACCGAGTAAGAATATAATTAGACGATAAAATATCATAAAAATAAGGGTTTAATTTTTTTTTTTTTTTGTAGCATTTGCTTCAATTGAGCTCATAAATTCCACTAGGGTTCACTACAATAATGCAACAATAGTTCTTACTTACCACTATACACTCTACAATGATGGATTTAATTGTTGTAATCTCTAGCTATCTTGACACAAAATCTTGCTTCACATGTTTTATTTTTTATCGAATTTGTCCATGATATGCCTAATCCCTCGGTGACTTGGTCGGCTCTACATGTTGGATAAACACCAACCTTCAAGCATTTAACTCCTAAAAATGTTTTTTTTCCTTAAGAAAAACCCAACAAAAAATATATAATATACGGATTGTAGGTTGATATTAAAGTATTAATAAAAATCGTGTTCAAATTTTACATCTAACGTCACGCTATTAGAAAATTAAAAACTTAATTCAAATATGAAATACAAATAAAAAACTCGAATTCAAAACTTGAAACTCAATAAAATACTTCGATGAGTTAACAACAAAAATAAGCTCGTAATGAAAATATTTAGTGACTGTAGTAATTTTTTTTTGACAAAAAACAAAACGTAACCCACAAAAGTTGGTAAACCCACATGGAATAAATAATCAATTTTAAGTGTAACAAGCATTAAAGAAAAGGAATGAAATAAACAATAAGAGAATATTAATGTCAAAGTATATAATATAAGCAAATAATTAATAATAGTCCTTCATAATAATAATAAAATAATAATAAAAGAGCCTCTCTAGTCTCTAAGATGGCATTAACTCCCCCACTTCCAGCACATGCATCTCCTCTTCTACCTCCTCCTCCTCCTCCCCTATTTATACACCTCCTACCCTCTTCCTCTCATTTCATCTCAAAAACTCAATCCACTACTTCTTCTTCAACAACCACAAATTCAACAAAAATCAACAAAATCTCTTACAAATCTTCTTAATTTGATCATCAAATCAAATAAAATTTCAATCTTTACCTTAAAAACACCAACAGAAACCTTCAAAGTTCAAACCTTTTCTTCAATCTTTGAACATCTTATCAAAAATGGAGAATTTATTCCGTTTATCTGAAAATGATGATTTCTTCTCTCGTCGGTGCATTTGGGTTAACGGCCCAGTCATAGTTGGTGCCGGCCCATCTGGGTTGGCCACTGCCGCTTGCCTGAGGGACCAAGGTGTCCCCTTTGAGGTTCTCGAGAGGGAAGAATGCATAGCTTCTCTATGGCAGAAAAGAACCTATGACAGGCTAAAACTTCACCTTCCTAAGCAATTCTGTCAGCTACCAAAACTCCCATTTCCTGAGGAGTATCCTGAATATCCTTCTAAGAGGCAATTCATCGACTACCTGGAGAACTATGCCAAACAATTTGAAATCAACCCAAAATTCAATGAGTGTGTCCAATCCGCAAAGTACGATGAGACCAGTGGGTTGTGGAGAGTGAAAACTGTGTCCACAGCTGGGTCTGCTCGGACCGAGACAGAGTACATTTGCCGGTGGCTAGTGGTGGCTACTGGGGAAAATGCAGAGGGAGTAATACCGGAAATTGATGGTTTGTCTGAGTTTGGCGGGGAAGTGATTCATGCCTGCGCTTATAAATCCGGCGAGAAGTTCACAGGAAAGAAAGTGCTAGTTGTTGGGTGTGGCAACTCTGGCATGGAACTGTCTCTTGATCTCAGCAACCACAATGCTCATCCTTCAATGGTGGTTCGCAGCTCGGTAAGTTATTGAATTAGTACAAAGATTCAAGTTTTTGGACAGGAAATGATAATTTGATATGTGAATTCTAATGGGTTTTCCTTTTTTTTGGTTTTTCAGGTTCATGTTTTACCTAGAGAGATATTTGGCAAGTCAACATTTGAATTGGCTGTTCTGTTGATGTCATGGCTACCACTTTGGCTGGTAGATAAGCTGCTATTGATCTTGACATGGTTTGTGCTTGGAAATGTTGAGAAATTAGGGCTAAAGAGGCCATCTTTAGGTCCATTGACTCTTAAGAACACCATGGGGAAAACACCTGTATTGGATATCGGCGCATTGGAGAAGATCAGATCTGGAGACATAAACGTAGTTCCTGGAATCAAGAAGTTCTCACGTGGTCAAGTTGAGCTTGAAAATGGTGAAATCCTTGATATTGACTCAGTTATTTTGGCCACCGGATACCGCAGCAATGTCCCCTCTTGGCTTCAGGTGAGAAAATGTTCTATAATCCATTCATGATCTTTAAAAATAGAAAAAAAAATTTGATGCCCATTTTCTGAAATTTGACATTGAACAAGTTTACTAATGGAAGTTTTGATCTTTTTTATTACAGGAAGGTGATTTTTTCTCAAAGAATGGATTTCCAAAAGCACCATTTCCTAATGGTTGGAAGGGAAAGACAGGACTTTATGCAGTTGGGTTTACAAGGAGAGGGCTCTCTGGTGCATCATCTGATGCAACCAGGATTGCACAAGACATTGGTCGAGTCTGGAAAGATGAAACTAAGCAGCAGAAAAAACGAACAACTGCTTGCCATAGACGTTGCATTTCACAGACGTTTTAAACAGTTACTGCCATCCATTTTACTACTGCACAGAGTTTCTACTTAACCAGACAGAACAGAACAGAAATATTTGACTTTGTCTAGTGATCAGGTGTCTTATGATGTAAAGAAAAAACTGATAATACCCACAAAAAATAAAGGAAAAAAAATTACTACACAAGAAGAAAACAGAGTAGGATACAGGGAGCCCTCTCCAATGGCCCAAAATTTTTTGATGGATTTGGGCAGTTTTTGTAAACTGAGGATGACGAGGCTTTTTTCATCTTCTTACAGTTTTCATGTACTGTACATCAATATTGCTGATAAATACAAATGATATCTTCTATTCTTTGTCGTTCATTGTTCTAATCTCTTCCTTCAGTTCTGATGATTGCTCGCAAAAATGTCTCAAATTTGGCTTTTTTTGTTAATCACGTATAGGGCAACGAGATTCGAATTTGAATAAAAAATAGCATGAATTATTACTGTAATTTCTTTGGTGGTGTTTTCATCCATTCTGGCTAGCTGCAGAGTTGTCAAGTGAACATTTAAAAATGGAGAAAAAGTAAACAGAGTTGCTAATTAATTTTCCCAAACAAAGCTTTACAGCCATGTACAGTATAGACTACAAAACTTTGAAGGAGAGTGCAATTCTTTCGGCTATCAAAAAATAATTAAAGCCTTGGAATAGACTATCTGTAATATTCTCTCCATTAATCTGTAATAATCTAACTACATGACATGCACTTGGTTGCTAAAAGAGGTTTTAATAAGCCTTTGTATTTGAATTTGTTAACAATTATGAGGAAATAATGACACTAAAAAAGATTATAGATACAGTTAATCTTACATTAATCCAAACAATGTTGAGAATGAAGTAAAGTTTTGAATTCGAGTTTTTTAATTTCGATAGCTAATTCTTACCAGAAGATTATTATAGTTGAGTAGTAGATAATAATAAAAAAGAGGAGTTGGGTTTTATTTTCGTGAGTGTAAGGGAAAAGGCCCACCGATTCAGTTGTTGTTCAGATTGGCAACTTGCTATCATCAGTGGATAGGGCCCTGTCCAAAGCTAAAACATGGGGTAGGGCCCAATAATGCAAATGGAACCTTACTAGCCTCATTCCATTTCCACCCTCCTTGTTGCAAGATGGGCTTCTAAATTCAGTACACTATAATTAATTTTAATTATTTTATTTATGTCGAGCAAATGAAGAGATAAAGTAGTCTCGGTTTTTAATTTATTACCACAATTTATCAAAATTACCCATTATTTGATCACTATATTGAGTGCCGTCTATTCTAAAATTAGATTTCCGAAGACCTGAAAAATTGAAAGAGAATAGATCTCGAACTAGATACCTAGTATATATCTAAAGAATAATATAATGATTTAAAGAGTGTGAAGGTCAGAGTCTGATGGCTTGCACATGCTCATATGCATACTGCTTAGCATTAGAATAAGAAGAAGAAAGAAGCACCTGTTTCATAAAAATTGCAGCTCATGAACTTTTTTGTAATGCATATATATAAAATAAATATAGAAAAAGAAAAGTGGTTACGTAGTTTCACGTACGCTTCACCTCAAAACCGTGTTGATGTAAAGTAATGCATGAATGTGCAGAACTGGAAAGCCGGTGATACTCACTCACCAACAAAGAACAGCGATTTTTAAAAAAAGGGAAAAGAAAGAAATGGCTTCGCCCGGGCTCGAACCGGAGACCTTCAGTGTGTTAGACTGACGTGATAACCAACTACACCACGAAACCAGCTGTTGCTTTCCTTCTAATAAATAAATTGATTATGAGAGTGGTCAATTTCCAATATTTTCCGAAATAGTAGGCCAAGTCACTTTCTCAGCTACTCACAACTGAAGCTTTAATAGTTTCCTTAGTCCAACCAAGGAGATGGCCTCGATTAAGTCAACAACTCCTAAAAATAACGTTCTTGCTCAGTTCTTCAATCAGTGGTGTCGGTCGCATATTTAATTTTCATTTTGATTAACTTTATTTGAATTTTATTTGAGAATTTAATCACACTTAAAAATGCTTTGAATTTAATTAATCTCTCTTCATATGTTTGGTTTTTAAATGCATTGATTTCTCCATACATACAAAGTCTATCAAATTGAAATTAAAAGGTATTTTTACAAAGAAAACAAGCGAGTTTATAAAACTGTTTATTTTGAATACATCAGTCCAAGGTTAAGTTCAACGATTTATGAATCTAGTCCACTCTAGTATATAAATTTCTTATAGTTTTGGTATATGAATGAATTTGTATTTTCTTGAATAACAGAACGGAGAACTTGGAACGAAAAATGATGGCCATCAAACGACTTCAATTTCGTCCACAGCAGTTCTCTCTCTAGAATGGATCAAGAACATTATTTCCGGCTGCTTCTAAATTGGACATCAATGGTAAGAAGTAAGTAAGAATGAGTAACTTTTGACACATGGGACTGTCGCCTTTTCCCCTCACTGCAATCTTTAAATGGGCCCATCTACTTCAGTTGTTGCAAGAAGGAGTACCCAATAACCCCTCTCTTCTTGTTCTTACATTATCTTCCTTGCAGTTGCAGACACAAACATGTGAGCAACAATTTATGAATCATGAAATTTTATGACATGAACATCACTTCTCTTCCTAATAATGCTAAAAACTACAACAAGGCTGCGAACCAGTGCAGAACAAGAGCTATTCCTTTTAAAATTGCACCAATCTAGTTTCTTTTAGCTTATATTTTAAATTTAAATTTTATACACAGACATTTGTACTACTTTTAGTACTTGTTTTGGTTTTGGTACAAAACTGGTTTGTACCTCATCAGGGCATTCTGCATTTGCAGTGCACTGCCAAAACAACATCAATAAACAAATAACTTATGCACTAAAATTTCTTGTTCTTTTCTTTCTTTTTCTCATAATTTGCTTAACAACTTAATCGGTTATTTTATTCAATCAGAGGGAGAAAGTAAATGGCTGCTAGTCAATCTGGTAAAAACTAAGAAACTGTTCTCCATTCCTATAAGAGGTCCTAATCTTTCACAATCTTTCAACAAGAGCAAGGTACTTTTCCTATAGATGTGGACTACTCTCTACATGGTTCATGAATAATTTTCTTTTTTCTGTCTCCCCGGGTTCCTTCTGACAATTCGAGCATGATAGGATCTAAAAAAGGTAGCTCTTCGAGTATGATTTTCTCAATTCCTCAGAGTCAAACCTGAGACGGTTAAATGGTGAACAAATTTCTTACTACTCACCACAATGGTTCGTAAATAATTGAATTCCTTTAATTTGCAACTTGCACATATTCTTAATGGTCCGCAGCAAACATCTTGCCATGCCATACTAGCATTGGGGGGCACTCTGTTTGGTACTTTTGTTCCTTCTTGTGCAGCAATCGTAGCTCTTAACCATCTTTTCTGTCAAACTAGGCCTTGTCATGATATAGACAAGTCAGTAAATTAGATAACATTCTAATGACAAAACAGTGCAGGAACCCTAAAACTGTCACTATGATGTTGGCTATTGTTAGAATCCAATTTTCTGAAAGATGAAAGAAACATTAAACCTTTAATGTACAAAGAACAAGAAAGATATGAATCGACAAACTTGAAAATCTATAAACCAGGCCATATCTCCTAACTAGACATGCCATGTTGAGAAAGGCAACCTGATGTTTTAATCTTGCAGTAGGACATGGAAGTGACATGTCATAAGTTTCATGTGCTCAGGTGGACATGGGAGTCAGACGATAATGCACACTAAAAACAATACAAGCCAGCTATGAACAAGCAGCATTTTGACAACACCAATTTATTGTAGCAATGTTATTTATTGAATTCTTTCAGCTATCCATATAACAACTCGGACACGACCGGATTAAAAAAAGGAGGGGGGGGGGGGGGGGGGGGAGCATGATTATCACAACTAATAGCAGCAGCAGATACCATAGTTTCAGAGGTACAACCTATAAAAAGAAATGAAAAAACACCAACTTCAAAATAATTTTATCATTAAAAGGAATTAACAGGAGAAACTTGAAAGGAGAAACTGATGACACATTTTAGGGAATTGTCGAAGCAGTAGGAGCATAATGCAGTTGTTGACGTGAATAGAATCCTAGATATGAACACAAGATGACATAGTTTATAAAGCAATAGTAAATGCCATAATGCAGAAAAGACTTTTACGTACCTCACAAATTCAATTCCACGGGAGAAAAATATTGTGCTAAAATATCAGCAAATGAAAGGGAGCAATCAGGAATAGGGACAACAGAAGCTCAATAGCAAATTGACTTTACGGAGAGAATTACTTCTACAGTAGGATCCATTTCCTGACTGTACATTTCCATCATGAGAAAAAAGAAAAGCAGAAAGATAATCCGCATGATAGTTTAACTTATGTTGCGCAACTTTTGCATTCTTTAAAGTTTAACAAAATCTGAAGAGATGTGAAAGAGCTTCTGAACATTTTACGAGTACAAAGCACGTTGTCAAAGGAAATATGTTACAGCATAATTTTTTTTCCATCTAAGAAACTAAAGATAGTACAGGAATATAAATGGGCTAACCATTTTGATAAGGTCAGACATGCAACATCTCTGTCTTTACACACCAATAATCAGTTGCTCACCATTCCCCTATTCTAGAGTGTTGATACCATCAATACTGGTAGTTGTATCTACTTAGCTCCACAGCCAGACTAAAGGAACATCCTGGTGATCACATATTTACAGTGCACCGAGCAACAAATAAGGTACCCAAAAGAAGTTCTACAGTGAAATGCAACCTAGAAGGTAGACAAACAAAACGTTAATTATAGTTAGTGCTAAGGTTTATCAAGGAGCGAAGGAAGCATAACTGAGTTGACGTAAATCATTGACCACTTGTTTTCGGTAATGCAAAAAGACTTGATATGCTTGATGATAAGAACAGTTCCAACTATTAAAGGTAACAAAAGCATGAAAACTTAAACAAATGGAGATCAACTACATTCGAAGCACATTGACAAACAGTAACAAATAACCACAACAGCAGAGCACAGAACAAAATTACCGGAGAAAAAATCCTTATTCAAAGCTATTCAGTAATAGCTTTCTTCTTTTACAGTACATTGCCATAAACATTTCTCACCAGTCCATGTCCTTAAACTCGTTAATGACCTCCAATAAGGTACTCCTTTTAACCCCTTCATTCCCGTCCAATCGCTTTATACAGTTCATTGAAGATAAAGCACAAACTAGAATCGAAACATTTGCATTTTGCACCAGATGCAACAATCCTAGGGTTAGTTCCGCACCCTAATTGCTTCGTATGCTAAAAATGTTCAATCGATTTCTGTAACTAAAACTAAATTGAAATTACATTAAGTTTCTTAATACAGCATCGCTCTTGGACAGGAATAGATTTGGTGAAAGATTTTGACTGAACGTACCAATTCGCGGATGCGCGAGGGAAAATCAAACGCCGGAAGCGGTGGGGTGCTGCTTTAGCTGATCTCTTTTTCTTTTTTGTCCTAACGTTTTTCGTTCGTTTTCTTTTTGGGCTAGTGATCACGCAAAAGCCCAATTCGTGTTGGGCCAGCTTGACCATAACGGCCCCAAAATTGTATCCCCTAGGTCATTTTGACCGTAAATTGGGCTTATCCCATATCTCCTGATTTCTTTTACTTTTATAATTTTTATTCTTAAATAGAATTACTGTATTATTTTTTTCATTGTTAGGAATTGCGATTCAAGTGAGACCTAAATCTCTGACAAAGTACCAATTAGGTCTCCAAGAACCGGATTGAATCTAAAACTTAACTGCAATCGGTTAATTCTGAACCGCACTGAAATCAATAAAAGATCGGTCTAATTTCACTTTTAAAAGTATAAACTCGATAAGTGAGACCGAAATCGTATGAAACCGAACTGTCTATATTTTATTTTTATATATTTTTCATATAAAAAATAATATTTATTATAATGTAAATTAGAAAAAATAGATAGAAATTGAAAGATGGAAAAATAGAGAGAAAAAATATTTATAATATTAATAATAGATATTTATTATTAATATATATATATTTATAATAATACGGTAAAACCAGAACTGGACCGAAACAAATGAAATCGAACTGAATTGGACCACTTGTGTCGGTCCAAATTCAGTTTTCTAATTTATAGAACCGTAATAATCAGGTGGTTCACGGTTTTGTTTCAAAATCGAAGCAAACTAGACCGTGGACACTCCTACTTGTACCTACGTGTCTTCTTAAATTGGTAGTAAAAAAATTTTAAAGTACTAATTAGTAAGCAGGCAAGTTTTTTTCTTCTTTAGTGAAATTTTTCTTTAGGTATCAAATTGTAACAAAACTATTATTTTATAGTAATTTTGTAATTTGTTACATATTTCTATAAACAAATTGTGGAAAGGATAGTAAGCGGTTGTACAAAATTAAAATTAAAATTACTATTATTTAAAATATTATAAACATGGTAATATATACTATTTTCAACAACAACAACAAAAAAAAAGGTAAAAACCATTCCGATATTGGTAGGGTTTTGCCGGTGTAGGAAATTTCCTTATTTTCCATATCCTTTTAGAACTTAGAATTCCTTCTATAGTTAGAACTAATACTACCCTATTTATATAGTTGCGCCCAACCGCCATCTATTAATTTCTTTCTTCTTAGCTACTTCATCTTCGTAGACCACAATGGGAATTCCGGTTTGCTATACTTGCTGTGGAACCGCTTTCTCTGAATATATGTTCTCATGCCACACGTGTTCTTCTCATGTGCATCCGTATTGCTTGAAAAAAGTAGTTTTTGATGGGATCTTTGATTGGTGTTGTGAAGATTGCCAGCCAAAAACCGTCAACAAATCAAACGGTGGTGATGAAGCTGAGAAGAAATCAAGCAATGGTGATCAAGCTGATGAGAAAAGGAAGATTAGTTCAAGACTCAAACCAATTAAGAAGAACTGCAAAACTGTTTCTTTTTCTCGGGTTACAAGAAGTATGGGTAGCGTCCAATTACGTTCCCGACGAATCAAGATTACTCAAGCTTGAAGTCAGCGATATCGATACACGTTCCATCACATGTTGTTTTTTATTTGGAGAGATCTTTAATTTTATTTTTGTTATAAAATAATTAAGTAAAAGGATTCTGATAAGCGTTCTTTGCTTCTTTTGGTATTAACTATTAAGCAGTGGATTAGAAATATTTTTTGCCGTCTAAATATCAATGATTCTATGTGCGGAAGAAAGATACTCGATTAACCCGAGTAAGTTTTCATACGTTGATTACGAGCTTTTATCAAACACATCAACTTGCATGGTTCACATTAGGGGTGTCAATTCGGGTCTGCGATTCCGAACCCGATCAGGTTCGGCTAGACTCGAAGACACTCGGGTCGGAACCAGACCCGGTCCCTGCTAAAAACGGGATCAAAATTTAGTCTCGGTCCTGGCGCCGCTAAAAATCCGGGTCCCGGGTCCAAATTAGAATTATATATTGCATAAATATATACAGAGATTAATAATATAATATAATTTATAAACTAAATGTACATTATACTAATCATATTTTTTAATTATATATCATCTTATATTGTAAAATTTAATTAACAAAATTATAAAAATAAGAGAAATGCTACAGAAACCTATGGGTTGAGTTGAATGACGTGGCAGCCACCTCATTAAAAATAATAATAAACAAACCTGCACATGTCTCTTCCTCTTCTAGCGAGCATCACGTCGTTCGCTTTCTCCCTCTCCCTCTCCCTCTCCTCTTCGACGCACTACCTCTTCTCCCTCTTTCACTTTCAACCTCCCTAACCTAACATTTGTTCCTCCAATTGTTTCCTCCAAAATCGAAATCGAAAACCCTAGATTATTACCCCTCACCACCACCGTCGTTCACTACCCTAGACCAGTTCAAGGTCGCTGCCGTCATCATCGTTTCTCACTCTCCCGTCGCTTGAAGCTGCCGCCACAACCAGCGCCACAACTTTGTCTACGTTGCTTCTGAGGTATGTTTTAGATCTCCTTTGACCTGGCACTGCTTTGTGGTTGATGAATTTCAGAGGAATTAAGGGATTTTGGTGTTGGAGGAATGATGGGTTGTGGAGGAACGAAATGCTCCTGATGCTGTTTTTTTGGGCTGAATTTTGGGCTAGTTTTAGGTTGAAAATTATGCTGTTTTTGGGCTGATTTTAGGCTGAATTTGTATGTCAAAATGCTGCTGATTTTGGGTTGAATTTATGCTGATTTTGGGTTGAAAATTATGCTGATTTTGGGCTGATTTTAGGCTGATTTTAGGTTGATTTTAGGCTGAATTTGTATGCCAAAATGCTGCTGATTTTGGGTTGATTTTATGCTGATTTTGGGTTGAAAATTATGCTGATTTTGGGCTGATTTTAGGCTGAATTTGTATGCCAAAATGCTGCTGATTTTGGGTTGATTTTATGCTGATTTTGGGTTGAAAATTATGCTGATTTTGGGCTGATTTTAGGCTGATTTTGTATGCCAAAATGCTGCTGATTTTGGGCTGAATGTAGGCTGATTTTGAGTTGAAAATGATGCTGATTTTGGGCTGAATTTGTATGCCAACATGCTGCTGATTTTGGGTTGATTTTAGGCTGATTTTGAGTTGAAAATGATGCTGATTTTGGGCTGAATTTGTATGCCAAAATGCTTCTGATTTTGGGTTGAATTTTATGCTGAATATATACATTGGCTGATTTTGGGTATAAAATTATGCTGATTTTGGGCTGATTTTAGGCTGAATTTGTATGCCTAAATGCTGCTGATTTTGGGTTGAATTTAGGCTGAATTTGTATGCCAAAATGCTGCTGATTTTGAGTTGAGTTTAGGCTCAATTTTTATGTCGAAATGCTGCTTTTTTGGGTTGAATTAGATGGCAATATGCTGATATGAACTGTTTATGTTTCATCTCTTTTGGATTACCTGGATAACCTGAAGGATAAAGAGCGATTCACCGAACAAGGAGATGCTATAACCTTTGAGTCAGAAGTTAGTTTTTGTCACAGTTTTTTGATCTGTACTATACAGATAGCTTTATATTTATGATATTATTTTTTATGATGAAGGTGGACAAAATATATCTGAGTACACCTACTAAAATTGCTATTCTGGACCATGAAAGGAAGAGAACATTTGTATTAAGGAAAGATGGTCTTCCTGATGCTGGTGAGTGATCAATCCTTGAAATTCCTCAAACTTTTAGTCTGCGAGTGTTAATCATTGCTGTATGCGCTACAATACTTTGTTTTACTTTGTTCTGGATACATCAATATAGGAGTTACTTATTTTATTTTATTTTCATCCTCTGTTGTAAAGAAAAAATGGTACTTGTGGGTAATCTAGGAGTTCTGGTTCATTTTAACATGAGACGCGTGCCCTATTCGGCTAGCCATTAGTTTTCAAGCGGGATCCTGCATCCTGCTTTTGTGTGTGATCATATTACCAGTTACTAACAGTCTAATTTCTTTTTTGACAGCAAAAAGCAAAGTAGCGCGGGCACTGTATTTACGGTGTGCGTTTGGTGCTGTCAAGGATTCCTGCCAGGGTTTTTTGGAGGGCAGGATCAAGAGAAGGAAGAGGGACTCCTAGTTGAGAAATTCACTAAGTTTTTTACCAACTTCTTGGACTTCTACCAAAGTAAAAAGAATGTATGAAGGAAGAAAAGAAAAATGTCTCCAGGATTGCCTTTTTTTCTGAAATTATTTTATACAAAAATGTTGCAATTGTTTCGATTCAATTGCACAGTTACATTAATATCTTTTTTTTGGTGTAATGAAGTAATGCCAATTTTACTGTGAATTCTCAATTTTTATCTTTAAAACAGAAATAAGCACAACATGATGAAGAAGATTTATGTATATATACAAACGAAAACTGGTGTTTACAGAATGAGTTTTGTTTTGGTCATTTCACATGTGTTGGTATGTACTTGGTTACTCACAAGTCACAGTAAGGTATAAAACTTGACATTTTGACATATATCACCATATCATTTGACACACTGGCAACAGCTCTGTACCATTTGCCGCAGCAAATTAAAGGTCGGCCGTTGGATGAAGATAAAACTATGTGATGACTGTGTCCGTTTGCAGGACACAAGCCTCACAAATTATTATCAACATAAATATCAAATTATATAAGCTCTGTTTTTCTTGTATATCAGGAATGAGTTTCCGGGAACTACGAGGGTGCCGCGCCGTGGTTAGACCATACAAGAACTCTCCAGAAAGGTCGTTGCTTGCGCTTCGGATTCGTTGCTGTCAGCTCTGATTCTGTTATTCTTGATGGCCTTTGATTAAAATCATTTACTGCTTTGGATTTATGCGATTCTGCTCTACTACATGCAACAACATAATACTTCTGCTTCCCATCCTCATCTTTCATCCCACTTTTTCTCTTAATACCGAATCCCACTTCACGAGAATACCAAAGATAAAAATTATAAACTTCTTCTGATTTGAAGACCGTACCTGACTTCGGAATAAATTCATCATTAGGTTCATCACTTTGAGGCTCATGTCTTTGTGGCTCATCATTTTGTGCCACAAACTCCGTTACCTGTAACAAAACAAAAGTACATATTCACTTTCCATATTGCAATTTCCTTATTAATAATTTCATGCGCAAAAAAAAGCAACTTATTGGACACGAAAAATAACAGCATTACAATCAATGTAAATTGAGCCTAAATTCAGCCCAAAATCAGCATAATTTTCAACTCAAAATCAGCCTAAATTCAACCCAAAATCAGCAGCATTTTGGCATACAAATTCAGCCTAAAATCAACCTAAAATCAGCAGCATTTTGGCATACAAATTCAGCCTAAAATCAGCCCAAAATCAGCATAATTTTCAACCCAAAATCAACATAAATTCAACCCAAAATCAGCAGCATTTTGACATACAAATTCAGCCTAAAACCAGCCCAAAAACAGCATAATTTTCAACCTAAAATTAGCCCAAAATTCAGCCTAAAATTAACCCCAAAAAACAGCATCAGGAGCATTTCGTTCCTCCACAACCCATCATTCCTCCAATACCAAAATCCCTTAATTCCTCTGAAATTCATCAATCACAAAGCAGTGCCAGGTCAAAGGAGATCTAAAACATACCTCAGAAGCAACGTAGACAAAATTGTGGTGCTGGTTGTGGCGGCAGCTTCAAACGGAAGGGATCAGAGCGGCGCTGATTGTGGTGGCAGCTTCAAGAGACATGTGTAGGTTTATTTATTATTATTTTTAATGAGGTCAGCCTATGGGTTCAACCCATAGGTTTCAACCTCTGTAGCATTTCTCTAAAAATAATACACCAACATATCAGGCATGTAAACTAGATACAAATAATAGCTTAGTGACTAAATTTATAACTAGAGGTACCATATACATCCAGAACTAAATCGTAGTTTACTCGATTAATTAATAGCCTTTGGGCTTTGTATGTGGAGAATTTGCACAAAAATGCCGAAAGTAATTGAAGCCCAGCCCATGCAGGCATCTGCTGGGCGACAGAGAAAATTACAATTAGAAAATCTCGGACTCCGGTAGAATTCTTGAGAGCTTCTGACCGAAACCGACAATGGCTGTCACTTCTCACCTCACCAATCTCAGTCCTCTTCCTCTCAAATCTCCTCGCTCTCTCGCTCCTCTCCTCAGGCGGTCCGTTCTCTTCATCCCATTCAACAAGAGCTCAAGGTCTCAGACCAGCACAAGCTCAAGCTGGATCCTTAGCGTCAATGGCTCCACAGGGTACCGACTCGTTTCAGTTCGAGCCACGGATTCTTCTTCTTCGTTTGGGTCCAGGCTCGAAGAAACCGTGAAGAAGACGGTGGCTGAGAACCCAGTTGTTGTTTACTCCAAAACTTGGTGCTCGTGAGTTCTGCCCCTCTTAAATTTCTCATCTTTTTTTAAGTTTTGGAAGATGAAATTTTGTAATGTATTTTGTTGGTAAACCTTGATTTAAATGGAAATGAATTTCCGTTACTGAAGGTATTCCGGGGAGGTGAAATCCTTGTTCAAGAGACTTGATGTGCAACCACTGGTTGTTGAATTGGACGATTTGGGTATGTCATTCACTTTCTTAATTATTGTGTATGTATTTATATGGTTGATAAAATGGAAGATTTGATTAATAATCAAAGCATTGATTCTATACGAATAAATATTTGGTTTGGATGTGAATTTCGCTTAGGCAAAGTAAACCTTGAATGCATAGAAAGGGGATGGTAGATTGTGGATTATAGCTGGATTGCTCATTTTCTCAGAATAGTTACAATGTTAAGCGGAAAGTATGAAATTTGGATAATTATATGTTGGGAAATTCCATCTTTGTGGTTAAATTCGCAAAGCATTTCTTAAATGACATTTTATCCTTATTAAGGTGCACAAGGGCCTCAGTTACAGAAAGTACTAGAAAGGCTAACCGGACAACACACAGTTCCAAATGTCTTTATAGGTTAGTAGTGCTCTATTATCTACTGTTTATCTTTTCTTCACCTCTCCGCTTAATGGTTTTTGATTTGTTCAGTGAAACTGTGTATGATGTGTTCAAAAACTGTCCGTGATATTGTTATTTTGTTTCAGTGCTCACATGTAGAAAGATATTATAATTCATCTCTTTCGTGGTCTATTTTTATCCTAGACTCCCAGTATATTCTTGTTGATGTTACCAATTCATCTCTTTTGTTAAAGTGGTCGCGTGTATAGAAAGGCTTCATGTTATGTTGCATTTTACCCATGACTCTCAAGAGAGATCTTTTTTTATCAACTATTGCATTCGTGTCTACAAATAGAATTCCTTCCAATGGCACTAAAGATTTGTTTATACACAGAATAAGATTCCGCGTGTCTTTCATTTGAGATGCTTTTCTATATTTCGTCCTTGGAAAACCAGGAGAAGTTTCGACTCTTCTCTTATTGGGTCTAAGAAACAGCGAGAAGTTGTTTATTCCTTTAATTTTTCTCAATTTCTTTATGAATACTGCTAACATAAAATTTTCCCTTCAATGTTAGGGGGCAAGCATATTGGCGGTTGCACAGGTACCATCTTAATTTAGTTGTCTATGAAATCATGATTAACTATAGTTATATTAATGGTTATTATTAGTTCACAGTTCACTCCGGAGAGATGGTGGACACTATTTTGCCCATTCATGTTATGTTATTCTCTTTATGCTCTCATATTTTAAGAATCTCTCCCACCAATAGAATCTCATTTTTCTTCTTTTACTGGACCTTGCTAAATGTGGATACATAAAGTTTTGGGTGCAATTGTGGCTATAATATATGCATTCATACTAGAGGCGGATAGTTGTTCATCTTTTTGATTTTCTGATATTGCTTCCTTCTTGTTTTTGGTAGACACTGTGAAGCTATACCGGAAAGGGGAACTTGAACCGTTATTGTTGGAAGCTAATGCTAAGAACCCTCAGGGCTAACCTTATGCCGCATGTTCAACAATCTAATTCACTTGCACACCTTGGAGCTTCTTCAGAAGATACTCAGCGTGCTTCATTGTAACACTATTTTTACTTTGTTGACCGTGAAATTGTTTTCAATTCATCTATAATCTCCGGTTGAACTGTACTGTACATGGAATCCACTAAAATTCTTCACGACGTAATTGTATCGCCAACCTTGTTTAATTGATATTGATATAGTCCTAATGGGGAACTTTAGGGTGGTGTACAGTTGAGATGCAATGAATAATGGATGCAATATTTGATGCTAAAGATGTCTGTCTTGTTGCCCCTCCCTTTTAGCAATCAAGGTTGATGCAGAAACATTATTCTATTTTATTAAAACTTCATTAGTTCCTTTATTGATGTGATAGTATTATTCAAGATAACAGGAATTTGAAGAGCTTATGTAAACGATCTATGGTGTCTTTCCAGCAAGAAATGCCGCCCTTCGACGTATCAAATAGGGCAGCATTTCATCATATTCAGGTATGTTGTCTCTGATTGCAGGAACTTGTTTAAAATTTTGAATCCACTCCTGCAACCGAGGGAATTTGTCATCTTCTAGTACTTTAACACCAGCTGCTTCTTCAAGGGCATGAAGCCAGCTAGCTATCCACCCAAATACTATGTCAACCAGTCCAATCTTGTCACCACCAAAAAACTTCTCGTCTCCAAGAGCATTTTCTTCCAGGATTCCCAATAGTTCTTTAGCTTCTTGTACCGCCTTTTCTTGCTCTTCTCCAGTCGTTATAAAGAAAGTAAAGAATACTATAATCTGTACAACCAAAACGAGTTTGAAATTAGTTTATGATTCTAGTGCCGTAATCCTGAAACAAAAGACATGGAGATAATTACCTTATCTTCTCCGAATTTGATCCAGAACCGAGCGATGGCTCGCTCGTAGGGATCTTGTGGAAGCAGTGGAGTATCTGGCCAGGTCTCTTCTATGTACTCAAGGATGACACAGGATTCTGATATTGGTTTTCCACCATGAACTAAGACTGGGATTTTTTTGTGAACTGGGTTGTACCGCAGAAGCATTTCACTCTTGTTAAAGATGTCTTCTTCTACATAATCGTAGCTGACACCTTTGAGTTTTAGAGCCCAGATGACTCTGTAACTAAATGGACTAGACCAAAATCCCATGAGCTTAATTTCTTCTCCCATTTTTCTTGCAAGTCAAGTAGGTTTGTTCTAGTGAGGAGCTCAGCTTGTTTTATAGAGATGAAGAGGATAGATTTCCTTTCCTTGGGTATGAAGTGAAGTGTCGTACTCAACTTGCTCAAGTCGAGGCATGACGCAGAAAAGTCAGTGATGGTGTGCTATTGTGGAAATTTTAGTCCACCTGTCAAACCATTTTGTGGAAGAAGTCCTTGAAGTTTTTTTTTTCCTTTTTTTTGGTTGAATTTTTATCATTTTATGGCATGTCATTTTGGCTAAAAAGTCCATATAGTTTATGTGCAATATAGTTTTTTTTTAATTAAAAAACCCCGTTTATGTGAGCTAACATGACATTAGCATAGTGATAGTACACAAGAATCACAACTTTACTTGACATGCTTGATGTTGAAAAGTCCAAGGCCGTGTTTCAGATGGCTGAGGGCCTGAGCCTCACTAGAAAAGTCAACCACTTATAATGGGCTCATGTCATTCAACGGCCCATTTAATGGACCGAATATAAGGCCCATTTTCGAAGTTGCCCGTTAAGTCATTTGCAGAACGGCAGCAAAAAGAACGCATAGTCGTCCACCGTCCCACCAGAGGCGACAACCATGCCACAAAGCAAATCCGGTTAGTAACTTCAAAATTTTCAGCTTCTTCGCCCAGATTACCCATCACAGAGATGATGTGTTCATTTGCGTCAGTAATAGAACGCACTACTCACTGCTGATATGCAGAAAACAACACTACTCTTCCTCCATTACTTGGTTTTCAGCTAACAAGCCCTCTCCTTCTACTGAAATCAGGTGGGTTCTCCAACTTCTCCCTCATTCTCCTTTTCTTTTCATACGTTGCATTTCGTGTTTGATGGGTAACTAGACTTATAGAACCATATTGATCAGCCACCAAATTATCAAAAAATTCCCCATTTAATCACTAGACTTTTAATTTGGACTACTTGAATCATTGACCACCCACTTTGTAAAAATTGGACAAATTGGTCATTTTAAATGGATCTATTTAACAAACTTGGAAATTTTGGTCCTTTTACTTATCAGTTTTAATTATTTAACCCCTATGAAAATTTTAAAAAAAATTGTTAAAAAAATATAAAATTAAGAAAAATTAATAAAAAATTAGAAGTTTTAAGAAAACTATAAAAATAGCAAGAAAATAGAAAAAAATTATTATAAATGATGTAAAATGTAAAAATAAACCAATTTTTTTCAAAAAAAATATTAAAGAATTCATAAAAATAAAAATTAGTAAAAGTCAGAGAGTTTAAAAATGAAACATTAAACTAAAGATATTATAGTACTTATTTTGCATGAAGGATAACTTAACTACAAAACAAACCACGGTTTAATGACTTAAAATCCCTGAATTTTAATGTTTTGTTTAACTACATGTTAGGTGCATTAATAAGACGAGAAAAAAGTTTCTTTTTTGTTTAAGAATGAGGAAAAAAATAAGAAAAAGATTACTTATTTATTTCTAATATTTGCGGATCATTAATTGAAAAGTTTACTAAATACACCAATATTTCTAATTTTTTATTTTTATGGATCATTTAATATTCCCTCTGGACGCAAAAGGATGTCGTCCTGGCACAATGAGCGTCCAGAGGCCTTGATTTTTTTTTAAAATCATTTTTATTTCAAAACTGCCCTTGGATAGCCTACAATCAGAATGGTACACTGAGCTCATTTTTATTTTAATTTCTTTATTATTTTTTTGAAAATTTTCGTTGTCATTTTAATTTTTTCCATTTTCATAATTTGTTGCTCTTTTCAGAATTTTTTTTTAAATCTCCTAATTTTTTTATTAATTTTCCTTAATTCTTTATAATTTTATTATTTTTTTCTTAATTTTATTATTTTTTTCAATTTTCATAGGGGCAAATGATTAAAAATGACAAATAGAAGGACCAAATTTATTAAGTATTCATACAAAATGGCCAATTTGTTACTCCCTCCTTCCGTTGTCGTTTGACTGCAGAAAGTTACTGTACTTTTTTGCTGTTGTTTCCAATGCACATGCCTTGTGTACATTACTATTATGCCCTTTATGGTGGATCCAAAAGAGGACAAGGAGAAAGGAGAAGAAAGTATGGGTAGTAATTTCATTAGGAAGGAGGATAGAATAGAAACTAAATATAATAAAATAATATTAGAAAGTATTGCTTTACTTATTATTATTGCTGCCAAACAGACGACTATTGTGGGAAAGAGGGAGTAAATTTTTACAAAGCGGATGACCAATTAGTCCAAATTAAAGATCTGATGGCTAAATAAGAATTTTTTTAATAGTTTGGTGGCCATCATATCTTTTTCCCTTTTGTTTTTTATAAATTAAGACTAACAAATATCCGTAAGGCTTGATCCAAAACATGATAATATAAACTTAATTGAGATTATAACATTGACTAATTCGTAGAAGCCATTTTCTTACTTATTAGTCTAGTATAAACTCAAAAAGTAATAAATCATTGGTACAAAATCATCCTATATAAATCATTAACTAAAAAAACATGTATTATATATAATAAATAATTCAAGAATTCAATGTAACGAATTTTTATAATAATTTACTGGATCGAATCCGTAATAATTTTGGTTTGATACTCTTCCAAAATCAAATTAAGAATTCGGTTAATTTTCAAACCGAATAAGAGAAAATTTAGTTCGAAAATTCGATTATTTTGGTGTTGTTTATTCGGTGACCACCCCTAATGAACTTACTTTGCTTTATAGTGTTCAAGCGGATAGATGCCTTGATGTTGAAATGAAGTGTCTTGCTTAAGTGAAAGCAAAACATTATAGATAAATTCATATTTTTCATTTAAACACGTTTAGGGGGATTACTCATAGTTTGGTCTCCTTGGTATTTATCCCACCGCTACTTTAGGTGGATGGTATTTTCAAAATTTTAATTTATCCACTCTTTCATTTGCAATCACCAAACTTTACGTTTAATCCCCCACTGAATGAGCGATCTAACTAAGCACACTCTAAATAATTTATCTCAATCAGTGTATAGTACAATCTATAAAAAAGTAAATAATTTATTCGAAGCATAGTTTTAAAAATCGGATCGGACCGGACCGGCCAGTTCAACCGAGAAATTTCAAGTTTTCGGTTCGATTCAACTATCTGACTGGACCTGTATATGAACCGAAAAAATCAATCGACCTGGCCGGTTTTTACAAAATCGGCGACCCGGTTGATCCGCTATTGACCCAGCTGGGTCAATCATTTTAAATTGTTTTTTTTTAAAATATGAAAAATTCGATGGGCCGACCCATTATAAACATTGAACGAGTCGGTTCAATCCAATTCAATTATTTAAGATTGAACGGCTCGATGTGTGAACAGTTCAAAACGATCTAATGGATCAATCCGGTCGAACCCGGTTAAATCATGAAATTTTCGTTTCCGGTTTGCTGTCCCATTCGGTTTTTAAAAGTATGATTTTAAGGGTAAGATGAAAACTATGATCCTATAGTTTATGGCGTGTTATTTTGATCGATTATAATCCACAATTCATATGCATTTTTGTTTATGAATTTAAAACTTACCTCATTCGATCATTCTAACTTCTACTTAGTAAAAGTGCTTCTAGAACCTAAACTTTACTTAATCGGAAAATTGTTGAATAATTCAGAGGAGGTTGTTGATCATGGGCTGAGGGCTGAGGGGCTGAGGCTCCCAAGAGAAGTCAATCACCTAGGATCAATGACCTGGCAAAAAGTATACTGGACTGTCGTCAACCAACGGCCCGAATAGATGCAGCCCATTTTCGTAGTTACCCGTACAATCCAGCCCGTTAAGTCATTTGCAGAAGGGCTGCAAAAGAAAACATAGTCGTGGCGCGATAACGATCAATGATCGTCCATCGTCCACCGAAGGCGACAACCATGCCACAAAACATAATCTGGTTAGTCACTTCAAAATTTTCAGGTTCTTTCACAGGCTGAATTGAAGCTGTGGTCTTTCTCATGGCGCACGTTTCGTGCAACATTCGTGGACCTCTTATTAACCTCTATCCGGTCAAAAATAACTATTTAAATTTCTCCGGCCAGATTTCCCATCACAGCGATGTTGTGTTCAGCTGCGTCGGCAATAGAACGCACTACTTACGGCTGCTAGAATGCAGAAAACGACATTACTCTTCCTCCATTACCTGCTCTTCAGCTAACAAGCCCTCTTCTTCTACTGAAATCAGGTGTGTTCTCCAACTTCTCCCTCCCTTTTTTCTTCATAGGTTGCATTTGTGTTTGATTCGGAATTAAGGTAGCAAATGATAAGACAGTAATGAACAGTCTTCTCAGAAGAGTTTGTGTTTAGAAGCAATTGGAAATTTTGATTTTCTTTACTTTTTGGTGACTGGCTATGGCTGCTGATATGCATGATGCTGAGTAGTGAACAGAGAGGAGGTTAAGGAAGAAGAAACTATTGAAAACTATTCAACTGATGAAACTTGGATGATGAGTTCTAGTTAAGAAGAGTATTGAATTAGATTTGACAATAGTGCAATTGGGAGTTGATATGGTGCTCTTTAGGTTTTTTACAGTGCAAAATTTTGATGAGGAAATGGGAAAAAAACCATCGTCATGATGAAATTATTTCTAGTTCCTGTATTCGCTGCCATCCTTTGACAGAAATTTTGAAGGATTTTAAAATTAAAACGATGTTGAGAATCTTATCGTGAAATTGGACGCAGTGGCAGAGTTCATTTTTGATAATGTTGATATGCTAACTTTGCTGCTTCAGTGTTTATGCAATGTGAACTGTTTTCTATTGTCAGCGATCAATGAAATTTTATGGATTTGTCCTTTTTAAAACACAATCTGACTTTGTTCTCTCATTCAATGCTTCTACTATCAGGTGATTTTTACAAATAAAGCTTCCTTGTAATCACTCTTTTATTTGTTCTTCAGCTCCACAGCCAAGATAAGGAGTGAAGTTCTCACTCCATTTCGATCTGTCCGGATGTTTTTCTATCTAGCTTTTGTTGCCAGTGCTGGTCTGGGAGGATTAATAGCAACATCGCAACTTATTGGAGCCCTAGCAAACCCATCAAGAGCAGCTGAAATTCCTGAAACATTGAAAGGCCTTGGCATAGACATCGGAGCAGTGGCTATCTTTGCCTTCCTGTATTATCGGGAGAACAATGCTAAGAATGCACAAGTAGCTAGGCTTTCAAGAGAGGAAAACCTTTCAAACCTTAAGCTGCGTGTGAATGAAAAGAAGATTATTTCTGTTAACTCTTTGAGGGGAATTGGTCGTCTCGTAATTTGTGCTGGCCCTGGATCCTTCATTTTAGAGTCTTTTAGACTTAGTGAGCCTTTCACTCAGAGCCTTTTGGATAGAGGGGTACTTGTGGTGCCATTTGCTACAGATGGAAATTTACCTAGTTTTGAGTTTGATGAGAGTGAGGAGATGAAGGAGGTAACTACCAATAGGAAGCGACTCTGGCAGCTAACTCCTGTTTTCATTTCTGAATGGTCTAAGTAAGCAATTATAACATGAAAAGTAGTAGACTGGTTCTTTTTCCTCTTTTTTTTTTCCACAATATAATCTCATTATCTAAGTTTCACATGACAGATGGTTAGAAGAGCAAAAGGAAATGGCTGGTGTTTCCCCTGAATCTCCTGTGTGTGTCTTCTTGCCCTTTAGCATTCATTGTTGATACAGATCTCCTGCTCACACCCTGAGCTTACTTTAGAAAACCAGCACTTCCCTCTTAGCAGTGAGGTCGAGACTTTCACTATTGACATTGCATAAATAATTTGGGTGTTCTGCAGGTATTTATCTCTGCGCTTGGATGGACGTGTTCGCGGGAGTGGTGTTGGTTACCCTCCTTGGAATGCTTTGGTTGCACAGCTGCCACCAGTAAAGGGGATGTGGTCAGGTCTTTTTGATGGCTTTGATGGAAGAGTTTAGCGTCTTATTGTTTCATGAAGGAAGAGTTCTTCAAAGAGTTATATAGTTTCTTTCCTGTTTTTAAAGGTTAGCTTCACAGTGATTGTCGAGCTCTTTACAGTCTTCTCACTGTTATAAGTAAATATTTCTTTATCTGTTGTGTGTTCAGGATCTGACTAACTGATTCTTCATTTTCCATCTACTGTGTAAGGCTCTTTCTTATCCTTAGTCTAGCAAATGGCTTTTGTTTTTCTTCTAACTGATACCAATCCATGCTTTGCTGTATATAGTGCTTTGCTTGGAGTACTGTAATGCTTTTAAATGTACATTTTGCAACCATGTGCAAACATTCTTCTATGTCAATGTGTTGCCACATGAATGCCTCTATGAGATGGAAAAATCTTGACTATAGAACACACCTTCTGATTCAGCTACTACTGATTTTACATTTGGGTCATCCTTTGTAAGTTTTGAAGATTGATTGTATCATTTAATAACATTGTACCTTCTTGTGTGAGTACTGTTCACCAGGATTTATGTGAGCTGTATGGCTGTGCTGTTATGCAGCTGGTTCTGCTGTTTATATATTAATTTATTAAACGGAGACCAATTCAGAATTGGAGTTTCTTAAGGATTAGGCGTTACTACAATGTGAATCGCAGCTTTAGCGGAATCATGATACGCTTGAAAAAGCTGTAAATTACCGAATTTTCGGAGCGTGGTGAACCATGCAACACAAATGCTTGTATCTGGTTCTCAATTGTTTCCTTCATGATCTAACTGTATTGTGTGAGTTAAGACCCCAAAATCAGAACAAAAGTAGTAATCGATCTATTGACCGAGTTGTTTTGCAGTTAAACCTAGTCAATAAGGTCAGATATCTATAACTTAGAGATGTTCACCCATTAAGGTTGGGATATCAGCATCGTTTAGGTGGGTTTCAGAGGGAGAAAAGAAAATAACAAGTGAGAATCATTAGGGAGTATGGTACACATTCATGAGAGAAGGGTAAAGGCAGAGAATAGGATAATTGTGACAAATCAAAATTACAATACAGACATCACACTCATTAAACTTCCACTATTTCATCCAATGCATAGTTGTTTGTAGATACATTAGCATAGTTAACCTTGTTGAATCGAACCACAACTGGGTAGCGGGTCTTCGGATCCTGTTCGACAAGATCAACAGTTAGTAAAAATTACCACTTGCTACAAGAATAAAAAAGGAAATTGGAGGTGGGTAAGTCTGAGGCAGAATAGAACTCTGACCTGATCAACAGCTACCACTGATCCAACACCGTTGTACCAGTAGGATTCTCTCCTGAGAATCTTCACCTGAAGAATGAAACATACTTTAATATCTCTTCTTTGCTAGTGGAAAACAATGTTTAGGAGAATTATTACATTTCTTTTTTCTTTTTTAGCCTAATGATTGATGATAACACTCAATTGTTGATATCTAGTCATGTTCCAACATGTCATCTCATAGCTAATCTTAACTCAAGAAACAGATGTCACCTATATCCTCGTAGAGCGAGGAATGCTTTTAATCATCTATATCAATAAATAAAAGACATGTTTCATGTTGAACTACTCCTGTTTGTACCAGGTTGACCATTGAGAGATAAAGAACACCCAGCAAACAACTATTCTACACCCAAAAGATGGAACTATCCAACTATTGCTTAAAGAGCGAGAGCGCTGAACCAGACACTGATCACATGTTGATAAATCTGAGAAGACTAATAAAGAGTAGATAGAGATTGGTTACCTTAGTTCCTCTCTTGGGGCCAATCGGTGGTGGCTTGGGTTTTGGAGCTTCAGCTGTAGCTGGGGCGGCGGCGGCGGAGGCAGGTGCAGCAGCCTCATCAGCTGCCCTAACAACAAGCCTTGAACTGTTGAAATTGTTCTTAGAAGAGAAGAACAACACACTGCTGCTCCTAGAAGTTGTGTTTGTGTTGGTTCCAATATTAGGCCCAACTACGAACCCAGAAGCAGCTGATGCCATGCTGCAGCTAGCCATAACGGTCTCTCTGATGGATAAGCGTGGCAATTTCGGATTTTTCAGATAGGTGGTTTGTTTAACTAAAGACAACAGTAGTGAGAGGCTTTGAATTAATGAATCGAAGATTTTTCTAATTTCTTTGGTGGGGGAGGAGGAATTATCTCAATCTTTGGAAAATAATAATGTCAAATCGTTTCCTCCACTAGGGTGTTGCCACTTGTGCACCATATCTCTTCCCTTTGGATAATGCGATTACCAAGTACCAACTCATCTTTTCACCAAAAACTTGAGGCGCTGGCTCATTCAGCTCCGTAGCCAATCCACCACAGTTCTTGCTCCTGGAAAGTTGGAATTTTTTGCTGTAATATTTTCGCTATTTTCCTTTTCACCTGTAATGTTGTGTATACAGTAAATTATCTCGTTGAAGATGAAATTGCTAGTCTTTAATGGGAGGTGTTGGGTTCCAAAAAAATGACTTTTATAGTACAATTTATTAGATTTTATTATCTCACACGCCGAATAAAGTCAACAAAAATATAACTCATTACAGTTAAACCTCGATAAATGAATGTCCGATAAACGAATAACCTCGCCAAATGAATAATTTTCTCCGGTCCCGACTTGGGCAAATGGGCTAAATGAATAACCTCGCTAAATGCATTAACGAATAATTTTTTTTGAATCCTTAAAGACCCCATGTAAATATAAATGAATAATCATTAAAATTCATAAGATATATATATATATATATATATATATATATATTTATTTATCCTAAAAACAAAAATATTTCGATAAGTACATTAAATGTACATTAAATGTATCCTAAAATGAATATTATTATTAGTACATGTTGCATGTATTTAGACTCTAAGTATTCCATACATAGAATCTTATAAGTACATGATGCATGTACATAGTCTATATACGTATTTGTACATTAAATGTAAAATAAATAATCATACGAAAAAATAAAAATGTAAAAATACTATCTAAATGAATAAAAATTCATTTATCGATAAATGAATAATATATTCATTTATCGATAAGTAAATAAACTCACTAAACGAATATTTTTTGCTGGTCCCAAGAGCATTCATTTATCGAGGTTTAACTTGTTTTGCTGATAGTAAAATTACCGGTTATTAAGTTTGAATTCTAATTAAGCTTATAAAAAAGATGCGGTCAACTAACTAACAGTCCAATTCACTAGGATTAGGTCAGTGGTAATGGTATCAATCTTTAAAATTTTTATATAGCAGAAGATTCAGAAGTCTAAATATCCAGGAAAGGCAGCGCAAGATCTATTAGACATCCGTACAAGAAAAGGCCCAGAGCCCACTCACTAACAACCGACATTTCATGCTCATATAGTAAAGGGCTAGGGCCCAGAGCCCACTCACTAACACCAGCAAGCTGAGTTCCTTGAACTTGAATCCGTCGTTAGACTTTCCAGTTTTCCCAATTTCATTTGGCGCCTAAAAATCTAAAACATTGTCGCTCAGTCCTCTCCCTCGGCTCCGATCCGTTACACCTCACTTCACCGAGCAGCCTCCTCTTCCCTCGATTAATCCGGCAACCGATGGCACATTCGTAACAAAGCTGCAATGAAGAGGAAAACATCCCAATCTAACGCCAAACGTTCATCCCCGCTCCCGTTTCCGAGAGGGTTCTCCGGAAGCTCCATAGCCCGCCCAAACCCTACTGAATCTCATGAATCCATCGGTATTCCTCCTAATTTCCCATTCTAAAACCACAAGCGGTACTTATTTTCATATTACAGATGTAATATTGCATATATCCAATTTCAATTGTAGACTTCAATTCCTCCAGAAAAGTAAGGTTCGCTGGAATTGACGATGATAAGGTTCCTGGATCTTCTTCGGTACCTTCAGAAAAAGATAGGGCACAGAAATGTAAGTTTGCTTCCTTTATTTTTCTTTTTTCAAAATTTGCATTAATTATATTTTGGAATTCATCTGTCTGACCATGCAGCTAATGGTCCGAAAACATCCGAGTACGCTTTCTTTAAGAAATTTAAGGAAAATGCTGGCCATAACTTTCAGTGTCGTCCTCAGCATTGTGATGAAAACCGATCAAATAAGACTTGGCTGAACATCCGAATAGTGATGCCATGTTTGAGGGTACCCTTTTGATACGATCCCAGGATGTGCTACAAATATCAGAATCGTGCGATCAACCTCTCTTATGAAACTTCAAGATGTTATCTTTCGAATGGAACATATTTCAGCCCATTTGGACGAGCGAATTTTAAGTTATACCTGTCGAGATTTCCTTGCGCATAATGGACGTGATTACACCCATTCTTGGCGTAATCACGCCACAAACAGAAGCATAAGCTGATGCTGCAAGCTGCTCGACGTGATCACGCCGTCGAAGACCAGATTTTGACAAAACTGGAAACTTTCGTATTAACTATTTTAATTAGTTATTTTATTAATTAATTAAATTAGTTTGGTTTTATTTAAATTAGTTAATTAGAAGTTCTATTAGGAGAAGGTTTTCTATTGTAAGGATTTAGAATTTCTCCTATTTAAAGGAGCCATCTTCATTTTTGTCTAAGTTATTTTCAATCAATTAAATAGAGAGGATTTTCTGAATTGTTCCTGTGTGAACCTTGTAGCTTCTTAAGTCCGAACGCTTAACTCGAATTGCAAGTAAAAGACCGAGAGTTCAAACCCCTGTGTTTCGTTTCATCCTACAAACCCCTATTGTTTCGTTTCATCCTAGGTTGGTATTCACAAGTTGAATACAGGGTTAGGGATTCGAGTCAAGAACCTTTCTTATTTGATTTGGTTTGGCTAGTACAGGTTATTAGCAGGGTCAAACACTCAAGAGAGTTAATTATTCCGCATTCCGAAAATCCAATCCTTCGAACTAGATCAGAAAGGTCTCGTTACGCATCCTACGCAACTAGGATAGTATCACCTTTCTCCTCAAAATCACCTTTGGCGTATCAGCAAGTTTCTGAATGCAGAGTTCACCATTCTCGCAAACGAGCTGTTTTCTCCCCTAGACTTGATTTTAGTTTTGGACAGAAGTATTTACCAGTAAACGGTTCCCCAAGAGGTTTATTTGCATATCCTGCTCTTGAATTTTCCAGTAACAAGGGCATATCCTCCGCCTTTCTTCCCAAATAGGAGAATGAGAATTTCCTGGATGGTTCAAGTCTCGGAGGAATTTTTAATCATTTCCGTAAAGATCTGATTGTCATCCAACACTTGCCGGCCATTTCTTTCCAGATGCCTATTGACAAAGAAACATATCCTGTTGATAATGAAGGCCCATACCTTTGATGCTTCCTGTGTTATGGTTGCCATGTCATGCAAAAGGTTCTTGTGCCCGAACCATTGGTTAGATTTGTCCATGGGGTTCCAAAATGTTGAAGTGCTTGTGCGTAAGGCTTAGACGCTTGTGTGGGCATGTACAGAAGTGTTTACACCTAATGCCTTTTATGGAACTCGTCGCCTATTGCCAACAGAGTATTTTCAGCTATCATAGGCAACGTTATTGATTTTTACTTTCAGAAAAGAAAATGAAATGTGAAAGTGGGGAGGAGAAGGGAGCTCATGAGGTGCAAATTTATGGTAAATCCATTTGTCATTATGACAAATCCCTTTCCCGAGCAATCTCTTTTCAGATCAATTGCTTGCAGTAGTTGAATGTCCAAAATTTTACTAGACATGTTCAAGTTCAACCATTTAGCTAATGTTTTTGTTTGTCACCGTAAAATTTATTGCAGGGACTGTATATCAAGCTACAAACAGTATTGACTTTAGCTGTGGACACTAGCAGCATTCTTCTAATGGAAAACTGAGTGGGATTTGGGTGGCAAAGCCGAGGTAACCAACATCAAAGTTCGTCCAATCACGTACACCTTGCATTACTTTTACTGACATGCTGAACAATTGGTACACGAATTTCTATTTCTATGTTTTCCAGTTTCCTTCTGCACTCTCCAAATTCCTTTGCAAATTTTAGGCAAGCTATTCTTGTGTGCACGGTAAAAACATTCCAAAACATGCATTCGGATAAAGGTACATCTTCCAGTTGATTGTGAATATAAATGAGTTTTCCCTAACTGTACAACTGAATTCAATTCTCTTACCTCATCACTCTTGTTTTCACCAAACCGTTGATTTCTATATCTATGTAAGAGCAGTTGACATGCAATAAAGCTCCTGCTAGACAACTCTTTCAAAATTAGGTCCTTTTTTGTTTCACCTTTATTGCCCATTTGGTTGTTTCATATCATCTTAATGCATTTCAGCTACCAGTATTATATTTCTGCATCGCCAAGAATTGAAATCACCATTCACGCCATCACCTAATGCCTTTAATATAAATGATCTCATTTCATGGATGAGATTAAGTACACTACTCAGTGCACACATGTACATGATTGGTTGAAATGTATTATTTTTGTTCTAAATCAATACGGTTCAATCAAAAATTATTTCAACCAATAATATTATTGGACGAATGGTGTAAATGAAATGTAATATCAATCATATGGATATATGGTGGTAGGCTAGGTTATCAAAACTCAAACGGTTTATTCAGTAAGAGGGTATAGATAAATGGGAAAGAACGTTATTTTAATTTTGCCTATAAATACGTTTAGTTGGCACTTTAAAAGTTAAGATGATATTTGCGTGTTCTTAATTGGTAGCCGGTCAGGATTCCTTTATTCTCCTTGACCCAAGTATTAACTCCCTCAATCTAATAAATCGTGAAGTAGCTGGATATTGATTGGTACGTCATTCATTAGAGCTCCCTCATTCTTAAATGCTACAGGATCCCCCCATTTTTTTTCAGGAACATGTGTATATTAATTGATAGAAATGAAAAGTGTCTATCATAGTATCATGTATGGAGGCTAGAACCCTAGAACTGTAAATGAGTCAATCATTGATCCTCTGATGAATAGAATTACTAGTAGTACAATTTTCTTTTTAGCGGGTTAGAGTTGCTAGAAACAAATACATATGACAAAGATACATTTGATTATTTTCGAGGCATTTCTTTGGGTAGGAACAGGAAAAGGAGAATTTGGGAAAAAAGAGCATACTCACAAATTATAATGGCCATTATTAATAAGTGGAAAATTTCTCCCCCCCTTCCCATCAATTTTTGTATGCATGCATCCATGGATTTGACTTTGCACCAAATTTTCAAATAAAATATCTTAACCTATAATATAACGTCTTATTAGTCTCTCTGAATGATTAAAAATTTGACTTTTTTTTGTTATCTCCTATTTTGTGAGCAGTTACTGACAGAATGACAGTAATGGTAAATATTTCAACACACTAATAATGGATTTGATGTAACTTTAGTGAGGATTCAGGAGTCATTGGAGTTTTTTTTTTTTTTTTTTTCCGTTGTTGTGAGTCGATTTCAATTCCATGTGCTCTACTTGATGATGATAATGGGTATCCATACTGGCATACCCGTCCATAACTATACCGGTTTGATCGGTAATACCTGTTTTAACTAGGTATGATTTGAATATAAATAATACTCGTATTTATAATTACGGGTATAATTAGATATGATATCCACAAAATGCCCAAACGGATATGAAAAAAAATAGTCACCGATTGCACCAACACCCATGATTCTCAACAATCTTCTTCTACATCCGTATCTTCAACTTCCATCGATCGTCTCCGCCGCCAAGCCCGCTAAACCTAAAAAATCTACCGTTGCTGCTGCAGCCCTGTTGTGGAGTTGTAAAGAGAATGCCTTTTACGCTTCTTCTTCCAATTCCGTGCCTTATCTTACTTTAAATCCCTCTACTTCTGTAACCCTCCAGGTATGGCCCTTCACTGCCTCTTCAATTTTGGGTTTATTCAATTCTGGATTTTTTTGCTTTCCTATCATCTGTCTTCTGAATTTCAGTGTGAATTGGAACTGTCTTTTAATACCAATTGATTGCTATATGGGTCGCTTGTGGATTTGAAACTTTGAATTGGCAATGTGCATTGTTAGATAGGCAATGAGCAAAGATTTAAATGCAACACCTAACATACCGCGATCAAGCACATCAGCTTACCAAACTGCATACTACTACTTCATTCTGCATACATAGAAGAAGGAATTGATTGATTACCTTTGAAGAAAAATCAGCATACTCGTTTTCGGGTTCGCAGGGCAATGGCTGTGTAATTGGTGCTTTACCTCTTGTAAACAAGGTCACCTACAAAGATAATAACAAGACCTGAGATTTGCAGGAAAACAGATGCAATTCAAGAGATGGGCAATGCTAAAGATTAAAAAAAACCTGGTGCCCTTCTTTGACTAGCAATCTGGACAAGAACAGACCAATGAATCTGGTGCCACCCATTATAAGAATGTTCTTGGAAGCTGATGCTGTAACTTGCAGAGCTCCTTTTGTACGCAATCTCTTTCTTTTATACTATGGTCAAAAACAGCAACATGTTAGAGGATTCGAGCTTGAGTCTCACCTTTGCTTATCGAGAAAAAGAAAATGTACCTAAGATGAGAGTACCTGGAGTTGAGAGTGGACTCTGGTGCCATTGAAGTCAGATAGAGAGGAAGGGAGGAGGGAGAGAGACGGTTGATGAGTTTTCTGCCTGCAACATTACTCTCCTGTGTTTGTTGAAACAGAATTTTGAAGACCTCATCTTCTTTATTTTGGTTAGACTAGGTGTTATTAGCAGTGAATCCCAAGTATGGTTTCTGCAGTTCTGTCTTTTGATTTAAATTTTCTGGTAAGATCATCTCTTCCCAAGGATGGCTTTTCAGTTTCTGGGCAGTGTTTGGGTTCCCTGTTTCAGATTTGGTCGATTTTTTTGCTTTGTTTTCATATATTGTTAAATTCCCATGAGTCAATTTTGTTCTTATCTTTGTTTCCATGACTTTTTGCTTTGTAATTCATAAGAACATACCCTTTTCAAATCTAATTACTTTAGCCATGGTTGGCTAACAATTCACCATGCCTCCGACAATGTTGGCTGGCTCCTTCGTGGGTTTCGTGCTTGACGCCTTCCTCACCTTATACTTGATAGACGACACTAAATTGTTAAATGTATAGATTGTCCTGGGTTTGGGTTTGTTATTTTGACAATAGATTGAACCTTTTTTGACTGATATTTTAGATGGAGGAGTATTATATAACGATTCATGGTTAGAAGCCATGAACCTTTTGTTTAAAATGGTGCATTGTAATGTAATTTGTAATGGTTCATGGTCAGAAACCATGAACCTTTCGTTTTTCTCCTGAGTTATATTTGTCTGTTCATGGTTGGGATCACGACCATGAGCCAGCCTATATATTTTATTTATTTATTTATTTGTGTTTACAATTATTTATTATGATATGGATTGGTGCTCTCTTTCTTTATTATGATACATTCAATCTAACTACTATGTTGAGTCAAATATGATAAGAAACGAGACAAAACGGTAACAAATGAGCCAAAATAGTAAAAAATGAACCAAAATGGTAAAAAACGAGCCAAAATGATGAAAAACGAGCAAAGACGGTAAAAAACGAGCAAAACAGTAAAAAAATGAGCCAAAACGGTAAAAAAATAGCATAAATGGTAAAAACAAACCAAAATGGTAAAAAAACAAGCCAAAAGGTAAAAAATAAGTCGAAGTAGTAAAAAACGAACCTAACTGGTGAAAACGAGCCAAAATGGTATAAAATAAACCTAACTGATGAAAACGAACCAAAATAGTAAAAAACGAACCTAAGTAGTAAATTTTTACTTAATTATAAAAAAAAAATTTGGTGAAATAATTTTATTAAGTGAAATAATAAATAAGTAAATGTAATTGAATATCCATTACATACTCAATTGGGTATGGGGTATAATGAATATTTAATTTTGGGTATGAATTGGGTATTTACCCACGCACACTCATACCCATTTTAATATATCTATACCCACCCAATTATTATCCCTAGCTCCGGTTAGGTAAAATAATAAATAAATGGTATTTTCCCCACTAGACAAAAGCTAAAAGATTTGCGCTTTGTAAATGCCGATGGGCCATCACAAACCTTTTGGGAGATCAAATTAGAAAATGCTAACTACCCTTATTTAATTTCATTTGATTTTAGACTTCACCGTTAGAGCCCTGATACTTGATAAAAAAAACTCAAATGTCTGTCCATTTTTAACCATTAAAGCCCAAAAAGCAATAAAATTAGCGAACTCAAATGATTACATCAATCATGGAAAGCAGTAATAATTTTTTCTTGACTTTTTTTAAAATTTCTTGTCACATTTTAGCATGTGATATCAGTATACTAGTTTCAGTAGTAGTAGACTTGGAAGCGATTGAACTCTTCTAATTTTCTCTTGAACATAACCAATCATGTTAGAAGAATCTAAACCGTTTAATAAAATGTGTTGTCTGAAAGAAAACATTAAATAATTTCATAACTTCAATTTGCATTTTCCCTCAATTAGTTTCTGTATTTTATAACGAAGTGGTTGAGTAATTATAGGCCAAATAATTGGGGTCAATGGTTTTTTTTGCCTCATTTATCGTGGCAATATAATACTCACTCTTATCTTCATTATATTAATTAGTGTTGAATTAGACCATTAATTAAATGCGTGTACGTTGTCGGTTTTCTTTAGTCGTTAGAGTGTTGTTTACGCATACAGAAAACAAATCCTTTTCCTCTTCCTAACTAAAAACAATATGGAAAATAACATGAAAACTGAAAGTTCGGTGAGAATTTTTTCTATTTTGTTAAACAGTACTCTCTTCGAACTCGATTATATGAAAATTTTTGAAATTTTTTTCTTTAATCTAAAATGAATGACGTTTTGGAGTAACTAATGAACAGTTTTCTTTACTTGATGGGATAGGATGGAAGTCTTTAAATACTACTCCATCCGGTCTCCATTAAATGTCGTTTTGAAACAATAACAAAAAGTAAAGCAAATATCAAAAAATCAAGTAATGTGTACAGTAACATTCGGTAGCAAAATGACATACTTTGAAAACCGGAGGGAGCAGTTTCTACTCAAAGGGGGATATATATGTTTAATTAATATGTCATGGGGAGGAGCGGATATGTTTGGATATTTGGCTCCTCTGCCCCAAAAAGAATGTGAAAAAGAAGGAATTAACGAATGAATGTTTATTTGCATGATCAATAATTGCAAAGGGAGCATGAAATGTGGTAGTAGTAATGAGGTTTGTCTCCTGGAGAATGCAACATTGTTTTGGCTCCTCCTCTTTTACTTCCCCACCCCGCTCTCTTCGCCATTGATGCAATGATGCCAAATTATTACCAATTCAAATGTTAAAATTGACGTTGTGACGATGATGATTATGGTGATTGTGACTTCAAATCTTGAGTTTTATGTTCTTTTGATTTGCTTTAATCATTGAACCATTACAAATTAATGTTACTTCATTAATGAATATTGATCTAGGTTGAATAATGTCATTTTCCATAAATCTCGGTTAATTATTTATGTAAATACGTGGTGTAGTGTGATGCGATAAAATGATCCAACGATTTTGTGATAAAAACTACCTTTTGAACATAAAATCAGAAAGGCAAGCAGTGGTAGTTCAGTACTCTTGCAATAATTAGAAGTTAAAATGATGAATCTTAATGGTTTATGGGAAAATTGTAAACTTGTTTTTCTTCTTATGAAGCACAAAAGTGCAGTAATATCAAATATTAAATATGTGGATAATGTATAAACTAATTATTTAGGCAAGATAATAAATCTACTTACTCATTTTGTTAATGTCCAAAATGGAGCATTAATTACCGCTTGAGCCATATTTTAAACTATAATCTAATCTAATATATTAGTATTAGCTAAAAGAAGTTCTTTTAATATTTCTAAAAACTAAAAAGGAATGAAGGGCCAAAATTACTTTTATTTCCATTTTTTTTATAAATATTTCTCTCTCTCTCTCTCTCTCTCTCTCTCTCTCTCTCTCTCTACGTAATCGAAACACATAATAAATCAATCAAATCTTAAACAACACCCATTTCATGTCCGGTTTTAGTCGGTGACTACTGAATTACAACACCCAACAACATTAAAAAATCACTCCCCTCCTCTTTCCTCTCCCTCTACTCATCTGCTCAGCCTACACAGACACCTGATCTCCAAACGACGTCACCTCACGGCTCAGCTCCGACCACATTCCACCGAAATGCTTGCTTCCACTCTCCAGGTCCACACTCTCTGCCGGAAATGTCCATATCTGCTGCTGCTGCTTTGCCTTTTACTTGCTCATCTTTTATACTACAATTTTCTTTTTCATTCTCTTTGTTCTTTTTCTTCTCAAAGCTCTCAACTTTTTGGTTCCTTTCGTTGATCTCTTTCTTAACATGCTTTATGCTCTGTTTTTTTGGGTTTTTGGGGTTCTGGGTATTGCTTGCTTTGCTTTGCTTTCAAATGCTACACCGTGTGGTGAATTGGTGAAGAGGATCGAATTGGATTTTGGAATGAGCATGAGAGTGAAAAGGGATTTTGGTTCTGGTTTGCTTTATTGGGTATAGTGTGATTTTGAGCCACTAATGTACTAGCAGTTAACAGTGACGCATGATAACTGATGAAAGAATATGACTTGTGTTCGAGACTTGTCTTTCTGCTTCTTCTTCTTCTTTTTTCTCCTCTTTCTCTTAAATCAAGGTCTCCTCTTGTTCTCTTCTCCATTGGCTTCTTCCTCCCTCTTTCCCCTAGATTCTTGTGCCAATTTCTCACTACAAATCTTTAGCTTTCACCTCTCAGCTGCTCTATTCTCTTTAGTTTGATTTCAATTTTGAACGTTGAAGCTCTATTATCTATATTCTGGGTTTGATTTGGATGTGTGGAATGGCTTCGGTCATTTTGGCTAATTTTCAGTAGGTGATTTTAGTTCACTCCCCTTATTTTTCTTCCTTCCCAGTATTTATTTGGTGTGTGCAAATTGACCAGATTTTCTCCTGTGATATGATATTTTTGGTGTATCTGTAATTCCTTTTAATTTTTCATACTGCGGTCTTATCTTCTCCACACAAAAAAAAGTTTCTGCAGATAAATTGGCTGTCTGGGTTGTGCATTGAAACAAAACAGGCGATGAGATGAATGGGATTCAGCGCAAGAAGGCTCAAAATACTGATAAAGAGTTTCCAGGATGCCTGGGCAGGATGGTGAACCTTTTTGACTTGGGCAATGGTGTTGCTGCAAACAAGCTGCTCACGGATAAACCTCATTGTGATGGTGATTTCATCGTTCACTTTCTTTTTCTTCTTAAGGACATGTCTAGCTGAACTTTTTCATTTGAGAAATGCTCCTTTTCTGCTTGCAATGGTTTCTATGGTCTGTTAAACTCTAAATCTTGAGTGTTTGTGGTCTGATTTCAAAGTGCTTTTCAAAAGGGGGGAAAGAAATTGTTGCTTAACTTCTTGCTATTGGAGAGTAGCTTAGCTTAGTTGGTCAATTTATGGATTTAAGTCATTTGTTACTGAACCATGACCGTTGTTGATGTATGTTAGGATGTTCTTCATGAATTACAATATTGAGCCAGTTGTTTTACACGGAGGTAGTGATTTTTGCAGGTTCTTCAATCTCTAGGAGTCAATCAGATGTGACAAGGGTGTTGAGTGCACCCTTTGGAGATCAAATTGAGGATAAAATGGTAAGAAGTTGGAATAGTTTTTTGCCAGCTTATTGACTCTTGACAAGACAGAATTCTAGCATTCGCATAATCACAAGAAATTACATATTTCCCTGCTCAATGTTTCATTTGCTGTGGTGTCTGCAGATTGTGTCCGAGTTAAGGAGATGCTCCTCCAATAATAAAACTAATCATACACCCATGAAGATGCTCATAGACCAAGAAATGTCCAAAGAAGTGGAGTCTAAGCATAATCCACCCAATGTTGTTGCCAAGTTGATGGGACTTGACACCCTTCCCCATCAGCAGACTCATTCAGCTACTCAAAGAAGTCATTCTAGAGGTTACTCGAGGCGATCTTTAAGTCACTCAGGGATCCTAGTTGAGTGTTGGGAGAAAGATCATAGTTTTCTGGAAAAGCAAATACCATGCGATGGTTATCAGTGTCAAGAACAAAAGCAGTACAAAGATGTCTATGAAATCTGGCAGCAATCTCAAAAGCCAAACATGAGAGTTTCACAACAGAAGGGGGAGCCTAATGAAAATGCAGGTGAGAGAAAGATGGCTATGGTTCGCCAGAAGTTTATAGATGCAAAGAGATTGTCCACAGATGAAAAAGGCCGCCAGTCCAAGGAGTTCCAAGATGCATTAGAATTTTTTAGTTCCAATAAAGATTTATTCCTCAAGTTTTTACAGGAACCAAATTCCTTGTTCTCGCATCATCTCCATGATGTGCAGTCAATGCCGCCATCGCCTGAGACCAAACGCATCACTGTTCTTAGGCCCTCTAAGGCAGTGGACAATGAAAAAATTGCAGTGAAGAAGAATGATAAACCGACAAAGAAACCAGTCCATATGGGTCAAGCCGCTGGGTGGGACAAATGTAACTCTGGATATTCTCCCACTTGTCCTAATCAAAGAGTTGATGAATATCCTGGTCAACCCACTCGGATAGTAGTGTTGAAACCCAGCCCTGGGAAGGCTCTTGACATAAAGGCTGTGGTTTCACCACCTTGCTCATCACCAAGATTACCCGGTGACGACTTTTATGTTGAGCCTGAAGATGATGAAGCACAGGAATCAAGACAGGTGGCACAGGAAATATCACAGCAGATGCGTGACAAACTTGTAGGCCACCGAAGGGATGAAACTCTCCTTTCTTCTGTGAATTCAAATGGCTATATTGGTGATGATAGTTCATTTAACAAATCAGAAATTGATGATGTCGTGGGGAATCTCAGCGATTCAGAAATCATGTCACCAACTTCAAGACATTCATGGGATTACATCAACAGGTTTGGAAGCCCCTATTCTTCTTCCCCATTCAGCCGCGCATCATGTTCTCCAGAGTCGTCCGTCTGCAGAGAAGCAAAGAAGAGACTTTCTGAAAGATGGGCCATGATGGCATCAAATGGCAGATCTCAGGAACAGAGAGTGGCTCGAAGAAGCTCTAGCACCCTGGGTGAGATGCTTGCACTTTCAGATACAAAGAATTCACGAATATCTGAGGAAGGGGCTACTGGCAAGGAACAAGAAGCTAGGGGATCAACTTCTTGCTTAACTGGTAATGTGAGCAAGGAAGAATATGCGCTGGATTCTCCCAAGAGTCTCCCAAGGTCTAAATCTTTACCTGTGTCCTCTACGGTATACGGTGCAAGACTCAATGTTGAAGTTTCAGAACCTGAGGCTAACAAAGTAGAAGTAGCAAAGGACCTGACAAAGGCAAAGAGCATGAAATCATCTTTTAGGGGGAAAGTTTCTAGTTTATTTTTCTCCAAAAATAAGAAATCTAGTAAAGAAAAATCTGACGAATATCAATCTGTCACTCCTGAAACACCAGGGTCACCCATACCAGCCAAGAGTGTGGATGATGCAACTCACTGTACTAACAACAGTAGTCGTGAAGAATGTTCCTCTCCTGTTATATGTGGATTCCAATGCAAAACTACTTATGCTGATCTACTAGGCGGGACAAAAGAAGGGATTATTTCCAATGAGGTAGTTTAATGCTCTTTTATTTATTGCTTCCACTATGACCTTTTACTCAAATATGTTGCTATCATCAGTATTGGTCAAAGAGAGTTGATCTGTAGGTCTTTTAGGTATTTTTTATCTGTTTTCAATTTCTTAAAGGTTGGCAAGTACACTGATTTAGGATAGGATGGGTGCACTGCCAATTCATTCTGCTTCCGATAGTTTGTTGGTTAGTTGCAGCTGGGTAAGATGGTATCATTCAAGGACACGAGTCACAGTGGATCTTGACTGACTTTTTTTTCTTTTTCTAGTGAAGAGTAATTGAATTTCATCACTTATTAATTCTCGAAGCAATTCATAGGGGTATATAGTGTTAGTTTTTCTTGCTGCTGCATATGATACTAAAACCTTTGCCTGGTAGATGGGAAAAAGAAACACTAGCAATAGAGCCGATACTGCATTTTTAGTGAAATTTAGTGAAACTCACAAGATTCTTGTTTTAAGGCATGTAGTCTTTCTACTTTAATGTGGTGGTATGTTTCCTGAGTTTGTAGCAATGAGATGAGCGTCTATTTTTGTATACTAATGGCTCTATGGTTTAATATCCACGCTTTCAACAGCCTTCATTAACCTTGAACTTTTATGATGAAATTTTACTTATCAATATATTGTTGTAACTTGTAGCAGGGAAGGTTAACAGTAGCAAAGCCTGCAATGGCGGGGAATACTACTGAGAACCAGGGTCAGCCAAGTCCTATCTCCGTTTTAGAACCACCATTTGAAGAGGATGACAACACAACTATAGAGTCATGTGGCAGTATCAAGCGAGTGTCTTATGGTATGTTTCCTCACTGAAGCAGAACTCAAATAAATTATTTATGATCTCTGAATTTTAGGCGGTCTTTATTTTATGACCCTTTTTTTTGTGTGGCAGGGTCAGGAGTGCCTTTTAAGTCTAATTTAATCGACAAATCACCTCCTATAGGATCAATTGCTCGGACTCTATCATGGGATGATTCTTGTGCAGAGACATCAACTCCATATTCAGTAAAACCCTTATTGACCCCCTCAAGAGTTGAGGAAGAGGAACATGACTGGCTTTCCTTTGTCCAAAAATTATTATTGGAAGCTGGCCTTGATGGCAAGGTGCAATCCGACACAGTTTTCGCCAGATGGCACTCGCCTGAAAGCCCATTAGACCCATCATTGAGAGATAAATATGCTACCCTAAATGATAAGGAGTGCCTGCATGAGGCGAAGCGAAGACAGAGGCGATCAAATCGGAAGCTTGTGTTTGATTGTGTTAATGCAGTACTTAAGGAGATCAGAAGTCACGCATCGGACATGGGCACAAAGGGCATGTCATGTGACAGGGCTCGCGATAGGTTCATGGAGGGGGCAGAAGCCACACTAGTGGACCACGTGTGGGGTCAACTAAAGGAATGGTTTTTCAGTGAAATGAACTGTACGTTTGGTGATGGTGGGGACAGCAACAGCCTGGTGGTAGAGATGGTGGTGAGGAACGAGGTGGTAGGGAATGGATGGGTTGATGGAATGAGAGTGGAACTAGATAATTTAGGGAAGGAAATAGAAGGGAAACTGCTGGAAGAGCTAGTTGAGGAAGCAGTGGGTGAGTTGACAGCCAAAGTATGATTGAGTTTTTTTTTTGCCCTTCCATTTTCTTTAATTTTGTTCTAGCTCCTCTTATTTCTTAAATGTGTATTTGATTTTTCAACATTTATGGTCCTTGGTCCTACTTCTCCTATCTGCCTCATTTGTTGTTAAATGCTGCAAGCCAATTACTTAAAAACCAGTGTCTATTTGCTTAATACAAACATCTGCTAACATTACCTTTGTCTTTGAGCTTGTTGTGTAGCTCTTGTGATGAGAAAAGAAAACTCTTTACCTGAACATAAAAATGAAGGATTGTTTCTTTTTCTTCCCTAATAAATCAAGAAAGTGGTCCTTAATGTGTGATGGAACCTGAAAGCAGACGTGACAATTGCATAAGGAGGAGAGTTAATGATGAGAATATAATGAATGGCACGTTTTCAAGTTACAATAAAGACAAGATATTCGAAGATGGCAGACAGGGATACTGACTACTGAGACATTGGCAGGTGTACCTGCGTTGGTATCTCTCTATCTCTACTGCTATTAGCCAGCCAATGCCAAACAGTAAAAATACATCTCTGGTTTTTTCTTCGAAACTTTACAAGATTGTAAAAGCAGGCAGAAAGACAAAGGACTTTCGTTAAAGGAAAAAGAAAGCAAGAAAAAGATCTGGTGACTCGTGAGTCTGAGTTATTTTAAGAGGAAATTTCCACCCTCTGTTCTTGATAGATTATTACAGGAGTTTTCTGACGATAAAATCTTTAGTCAACTTGATTCATTAGATACCAATCTATCAATTATTTCATTTGTTTGGTGTTATTTATAATCCTTAACTTTTTTCAACATTAATCATCAATAATAAATAGAGGTGAGATTCGAATTCAAATTTTTAATAATGATACTAATTTACCGTTGGCGAAAAATTGTTTTGTCTTCTTGGCAAAAGAGACGGAGGAACAAACGTATATAGATTTTTACTGGTGCTGACAACCCAGTTTAACTTTTGCGGTTGGTGTTCTCTGTGATAGGAACTCTACTACAAAGGTTACAATGTCATTTCAGCGCCGGGCTCCATAAACTATACTATTTCTTTCCAACAAATTACTAGTACGAAGACCATGAACTTTCTCCATGAATTGCGGAACCCTATTTCCTAAATGTTACCAAAGAAAATGTTAAAAAGATGAGGTAAATTATAAGAACAGGTGCATTTTCTAATATGCAAAAGGTAGAGGAATCTCGCTACATGACGCAAAATAAAAAAAATAGTTCATCTGCTGCTGCTGCTGATCCAAGCTAAGCAAGCTAATTGTCTTAAAGAAAAGAATATTAAACTTAGGGATGGGCTCAGCTGGCAAGTGGCAAGACATCCCCCACGAATAGTGTCTGAAAAATATACACCAATTTCCAAGAGTTTGGCACCGTGTGACCTTGAAACTTGCTAAACATAACAATTTTAAACAAGATCCACAACAACTCATCGTGAAGAACAAACAAAGAAAGCAGATATGTGCCCACCCACTCCAGCCAATAAAGATATATCTTGTAGGATGGCAAGAAGAACACGAGGGTTCTTTTCATGTAGAGTAGCATTTAGCAACAATTCTGTTTCTTTTCTCCTCTCTCAAGTACAGATATGAGTTCATTGGGCAATCAGGTAACGTAGTTATTTTATACACAAGTATTAAATTCGTCATTTTTTATTTTAAAACTAAACGTTGAATCACTTACAACAACCATTTACTCCCTTCTTTTTTTAATGGTCATTTTTTAAGAAATTGTTTTATCTATTTAATGGTCGTTTTTCAGTTTTTAATATAATTTTTTTTATTTTTAAAATCACTTTTATAATTAATGATAAAATTAACCCTAAATAATTCTAAATTAATCACTTTTTAAAGGAAAATTAAAAATCAATGATTCATAATTAATAAAAATAATTTAGTCAAAAATTATATTCTAATAAATATAATTTAATAATTGTGTTGGTTAGTGTGAAAACTAAAAAATGAACAGTTTAAAAAAAAAGGAGTATTTGTTTACTACTAACAAGATTCTCCTTCCGATCACTTACTGCAGACTGCCCAACACCTGAACTTACTGCCTTCAGTAGAAACTCGGCGGCTCTACACGGAACCTAAAACCATACAATGAAACTAGCCGTTATTTAACTAGTCGTTATTCTGATTATTTAGACCATCCACGGCAGCGGGTGTTAAATTTAAAACTTCTCTCCTGCCACATCAGCTTAACACCCAACCAAATCATCAAATAACACCAACTTTTTTTTTAACTTTACAACAGAGTATTTTTCAGGGTGTTATTCATTTTCTCTCCCCTCCACATCATTTAATCATATACCCCACCATATTTTCATTTCTTTTTCTTATTAAATTTATAATTACTATAATAATTATTTTTTATAATATAATAAATAATATATTTTAAATATAAATTAATTAAATTTTATAATTTTTTTTCAGATTTCAAAAAATCTAATATACTGCGATCCAAAATTAGACAGCATCCCCGTATTCTGATGATTTTCTGGGCATTGAATGTTTGGGTTCGAAGGTCGCATATTTAGATTTTGAGCTTGGTTAGGGAAGTTGTAATTTGAAAAGAAATTATAGTTTTGTGAAGGATCCATGAAAGAGCTTGAAGATTGTAAAAAATTCAGATTTTTTTTTGGTGTCCAAATGACACAAACACAATTTCTATTTATAGATTTCAAAAAATAAAAAATAGTGGTATATATTTTTTTAATTATTTTGAGTAATTATTATGTAAAAAAGACATTTAAAAAATTAAAATATGAAAAAAGTATAAAAAATACAATTTTTTTTTGTGTCCAAATAACATAAACATAGTCTCTATTTATAAATCTCTAAAAATTTAAAATAATGGTATATTTTTTTTAATTATTTTGAGTAATTATTATGAAAAAAAGTATTTAAAAAAGAAAAAAATGAAGAAAAAAAATGTAAAAAACTCTGATTTTTTTTAGTGTCCAAATAATACAAACCTAATCTCCATTTATAGATCTCAAAAAATTTAAAATAATGGTATATTTTTTTTAAAAATTATTTTGAGTAATTATTATAAAAAAGAACATTTAAAAAATGAGTGAAAAAAAAACGGACCAATGACAGCCCACCACGCATGCGCATGCAGGCCACGCGTGGCGGGCTGTCATTGGTCCAATTTTTTTTATTTAAAAAAAGAAGAAGAAAAAGTATCAAAATTTTATACCTTCTCTTTCCCTCAATTTGGTCCCCTGCTGTGGATGTAAGATTTGGTCCCCTGCTGTGGATGGTCTTACAGAGAAGGCAAACAGGGTTTCCACTTTCAAACACACCCCCAACTAACAAGAAATATTATGTATTGAGAAGTAACAAGGAATGACATTCTAATTTAACCTACAAAGAGGAAAACAGGTTTTCCACTTTCACTTCTGCAAACAATCTACACGAACACCAAATTTATTAATTATTAAGGAAATTTAGAAGAACGACGACTGGACACAATACTAATCAAATGCACAAAGTTCTCTGCCTTTACAAAGAATGTTCCCCAATCAGTACAAACAGTTCAGTACCCAAGCTTCTAAAGACGACTATAGTACACAGCAACTTCACCAGGAACACACCAGAATCCAACTAAATACAACTATATGTACGTCGGTAACTATTAAACTTACAACAAAGCACACTGTACCACTCGTGAGATGCAAAAACATCCGTGATCCTCCTTACTTTGACTTCATGCTCATCGTGCTGCATTCTGATTCAGTAAACCAGTTTTCTCGCTGTTGTTCAATCCATACTGGAGCGCAAAGAAGATGGATATCAAATCAGAAAACAACAAAACTGAACAAGTTGTATAAAATTGCCAGCAATAATTAATAGCTTCACAGTATGCAAGCAGAAACCAGATTAAGCAATCACTAATATTAGAAATTTCATCAGAATATGCTTTCTTGTCAGATATTATGCTTATTGATGCATTCTCATAAAGCGAATGATCAAGAAATATTAAGAGGCTCTCCTCACTTTGTTTACACATCCCTAAATTTCCAAAGCGTACTTTGCTCGTGAAATGGCAAACAGAAGAGGAATTATGTATTAGAACCAGATAACATCAGAGGCAGAATTGGGCTAATCTAATGATATGCTATGCAACAGTCTACAATCAAGACCTTCCAATCCATTGGCAATATGAAATCTTAAATGAAAGTACCTTCTCTCTCATTCTTGAGCTCCAAATGTCTGAGTGAGCCCCTGAGCCAGATGCTTGGCCTGAAGGATTTAGAAGTGGCTCCCAAGTTCTACCTTTAGTATTCTCAAAGTCATCCTCATCATCAAAATTATTCTTGCGAGTAGAAATCAGAGCTCGAAGAATCATTGACAGCAGCAGAGATAGTGCCTGAAAACACCAAAAGGGGGCATAAAAAAGGAGTTGGAAGATCAAAAGGGCAGATGCATAAATAGTCCCTGGTAAAGTGATGAACAAAATGGTTCTTTGTTAAAGGAAGCTGCAAATTAAAGCCACCTTCAACGAAAAGCAAGTTGGTGGAATTCCTTTGGGACGAATGCATGCATGAGTACACAACAGTATCAAGGTTTGCACAGATAAGTGACCACTGGGGAACATGAGCAGATCTTCAAATCTCCAGTTCCATGACCATGAGTATACAAAATTATCAAGGTTTGCTCAGATATATGACCACTGAGGAACATGAGCAATTCTTCAAAATCTCCAGTTCAATTAGCATGAATATAGTGAATGCAGCTAAAGCTAATTTAAGAAGCCACCTCTCCTAGTGTTCTTTTTGCATGATTTCTAAGTCTCAACGTTCTACCGCATATACCATCAAGGATTATAGACACAGAAAATAAAGGAGGAGCCACTGAGGATTACATTATAATCTAAGATCATCAAATGACTTAACATTGTAGTTACACTAGCCAGCCAACAGACTAAATGAGGATTCATGAGAGTAATTGACTCATGAGCATGTAAAGGAATAAAACTTTAAGCTTATTTTGTAACTTACTTGAATTACAACCACTGTGATGCCAACCCATTTGCATATATCAATATTGTCTTCAATAAAAGACCGAACGTTGTCAAGTTCTCCACTGGGATCAAATGGGAGATCCTGTCAAGGCAGGAATACATAATTTTTATGCTATAATATATATAGACAGGAAAAGGCACTGCATAAAAGTGTTCAGAACTTTATTCAGATAAATCACCTTCTCCCAATGATGATCTATTCCAATAAATGCCACCAAAGCTGCTTCTAACAGAAGAAATACAGTTTTGAGGATAGTATACTGATATTAATCAGGTTAAGGAAAAGGATGCAATATCTAGAACTGCGGCAAACCTCAAATAGTGTGCTACCCACTCGTCTCACAGATGAGTGGGAACATCAAATCTAACTCTTAAGCTTTTTCATTATGTTTCACAGGAGAAAAACAAAGAGCAAGACTACTGAATTTCTATTCTTGTGATCTTGTTTGTTCAACACTACATGTAAGAAGGCTGACAACACAATGAGTTATCCTAAATGCCAGCAGCCTAGAAGAAAAAAGTAATCGAGCAATTTGTGTCTCCCCTATGGTTACATCTCTCTCATATCAAACAAAAGATAGTTATGTTTGCCCCAGGGATCTTCCATTATGTCACCACTAGAGCCTCATAGAAGAACACAAACTTAATTCTGATCGAATAGCATTTCCAATTGAAGAAAAAAAATTAACATGTCTAAAGTCAAACAAAAAAATAGGATCACAAAAGGAATTCCAGATTTATTAGGCAGAATAAGCTTAAAACAAGATGGAGTCTTGTCACTAAAGGATACAAAGCACAAGCAACAGCCATTAATAGATTCAGCTGCAATGCAACCGATGAAAGTGATGCAGCATAAGCTAATTCCTACTCCCATGAAAGAGTAGATGAACCTGCCACGAAGAAACAAAACACACAATTAAGACTCTACGGGGCTACCACATCACCAAACATTCAACAACAAATAGACAACCCAATTTTCATTGAGAACCGCATTTCCCCTTGATTGTACTGGAGCAGTTAATGCACCCACCTCCAGATGTACAAGTTCCACGAAAACGACTCACAATTAATGCTACTCACATGATAATGTATGAACCAACAATTAATTAAAACTCTTGCACAGAGTCTGCCCACGTAAACCAGAAGTACAGAACAGTTTGGTACTTTGATTGCCTAAAAGTATAGAAATACTGGTCTAATTTACGGAAATGAAGAGCACCAACTCGCTATCGGAACACAAAAATTATTTCGAAGCATTAAAAGCTAATGTGTAAATTGAAATAAAAAGTGAAGAAAATAATGGAGACTGATCTTAAAGATGACGTCCTGGTTTCAAATTCGGGAAACGCCGTAGATAAACCAATAAAGAGACAGTAGAAAGATTCAATGAAATAGAGGAGAATTTGAGTAGAATTCCAATTCCACGTTACCAAGGGGCAGGAATTTGGAAGGAGTTGAGAGCAAGGCCGTCAACGAGGTCGGTGAAGAGAGTGAGTTGCCTGATCGAGAAAGAGAGGGAATCCGGTGAGGGAGCTGGAGCTGGAGCAGGATTGGGGATGCGATGCCATTGATCGAGCATCCATACGGAGTAGATGACAATTGAGACTCCGACGAAAGCTTGGAGGAAGTTGAGGAGCTTGATCAGGAATGCTAGGGATACATGGCAGCAATTTCGTGGCATGATGAAACCCTAATCTTGTGAGATTAAAAGGAAGAGAGGGAGAGGGAGAGAGAGAGTGGATGATTTCAGCTGATTAATTACGGTGCAGAATACAGATTTCTTTTCTTTTCTCTTTTTCTGGTTTTGATTCGCGTGAGGAAAGGAAAACAAATTAACAATATAAAATTGCACCACAATCGTAATAGCTCAATAATTCTTCAAAGCGCTCACTAGCCGACACATGGGATTCCACCTTCTCCGATTAATTATATTTAATTTGCTATCTTTTATAATCTGGCCCACAAATACCGCAGTGGATTTGGCCCACAAAAATATTCCTAAGCTATGGGCCTTACCGTTATGGACATATGTAACGGACACTATGGTATTCGAGGCTTTGCGGTTATGGACACATACAACGGACACCATATAAATCAAGAAAGAGACACAACGCCACTAGCACCAATCATGGGCAGAGTCGAGAACCAATATACCCGCGGGCCGTATGGTTATGTTATGGTTTGGAAAACATGAAGACTAATAACCAAACAAAAAATATTTCAAAAAAGCTGATAATTTGGTTCGGATAAAAAACAAAATTCTAAAATTTTAGTTCGAAAACTTGGATAGTACACATATTGAATAATTTTATTTATCCATCTATTTAATATCGGATTATAATTTGGTTATAATACTTGAATTATTCTCATTGAACCTTTTTACTACGGTTAACGGAAAATACTCGCATGGTTATAGTTTGTTAGTCACAAAAAATAATAACCGAAGAACACAATATTTTAGATAATTCTGTTTGGATATAAAAAATAAATTTAGTTCGGATAATTAAAAAAATAATAAATTTTTAATTTGATATCTTTATTGTCTTCCAAAGAAATGACTCTCGGACTGTTTTTTTTTATCTTTCAAAAATTAAAATTAATGTTAATTACACGTATTTAATGAGACAATTAAGAACAATTAATTAGAAATAGTACATCACAAATAGTAATCAATAACTTATTTAATTATTATACATACAAAAATAATCTTAAAAATTAAAATAGACTAAATAACCGAAACTATTTTTAAAAAAGTGATATATAGGGAGCAAACCCATTTTTCGAGAACATGAGTTATGTGCCGTGCACCCTAATAAATATAAATAATCCCTTATTAAGCACAAAAACTCGGCATGAGGCAGGAGTAGATTTGTTTGATACTTATGCACCAGTTTTTAAGACGACTACAATTAAATTGTTAGTTGCATTAGCTAGTATTTACAAACTAGAAATACACCAAATGGATGTTAAAACAACCTTTTTAAATGGTGATTTAGAGGAAGAAATCTATATGGATCAACCAGAAGGATTTATTGTCACGGGATAAGAAAAGAAAGTATATAGACTTGTTAAATCACTTTATAGACTAAAACAAGCACCTAAATAATTTGATCAAGTGATGTTGTCTGTGCTGATAAATGTGTTTACATTAAGTAATTTGATGGTGCATTTGTGATTTTATGTCTATATGTTGATGACATTCTAATATCTAGTAGTGATCTTGATGTTATTAAAATAAGTAAATCTTTTTTGTGTAAAAAATTTGATATGAAAGATCTTGGTCCAACATATGTTATCGTAGGAATAAAGTTGATAAAGAATGATAATGGACATTATGGTGAAAAATTAATTACTTTGATGTGCCACCTGTACGTAGTCCATATGACCCATCTGTTAAATTAAAAAAGAATAATGATGGTTGTCTCACAATATAGATGTTCTCAAATCATTGATTCACTATTGCATTTAGCTAATTATACCAGACTTATATTTCATATGCAGTAGCCAGTAGGTAGATTGGGTGGTAGGTGATGGTGGGGAAAACTAACCTCTAGTCCTACTCTCCTTAATTATATATACTACAAGTTTCGAAAACGATGCGTTTCCATCATTTATTGGATTGGTTGGACTTATTAAAAGTGAGTGATGGGAAAAAAAATTTAAATTATTTCGTTAATTTTTTTTCCACATATATAAACGTTTTTACTATATATAGACATTAGGCAAGCTCTTAATTAATTTGTCCTTATGCATCAATAATTGCTTACTATAGTAAATAATTACTATCACTCCCAGATTTTAAAGTAATAAATGTTACTAAAATTAGTTACTCCCTACTAAAAGAGAGAGAGTTATTCCGATCCATCAATACTATATCAATTGATAAGAGTTATTTTAGTTTAATTAGAAATTTGATGTTGAGTTTGAATATATAATTATATTAAAATTTATGACAATTTCTTTTACCGTATTTTAGAATTTTACCCGACTAAATTCAGAATAGTTGCCATTCAAATGCGCTTAAAAAAAATTAAAGTCGGTGAGTTTTTACTCCATGCGTGACAATGTATAACTTGCATATACTAACTTCTCTTTCTTTGGTTTAAATTCTACGTGCAATCTCCATCCACTTCATTCATTTTCCATAATTACAGGTGGCATTCCAATTGATGAGCTAATTGATCAAGTTATCAATTAGCTCCATTTACTGTTATATGCACCAATAAAAAATGCTTCTATAAAAGAATAATTTGTTAACTGAATGAAATAGTGAGGATATCTGAGAAATTGAAAATAAGATAAGTAGGCAAAAGTAGGAAGTGTGAAAAATGAAATAAAAACTCATATAGCTAAACCTTTGTGCGATGTGTACATATAAAGCCACCCGTCTTCCCCTTAAAAATTATAATTAAGTCCTAACCTTGAGAAAATTAAAGCAAACAAGTCTCCAAAAAGAAATCTCCATGTCGATTAGGACAATTATCAATTTGATTACCACTTCCATTGTCACCTCAGTGATGGCGGTGGTTACATTTGCACCTGATCAAGCCGAGGCAGCTCGCGCGTTCATTGTGTTTGGTGATTCTCTTGTTGACAGTGGCAACAACAACTACTTAGCCACCACCGCTCGTGCCGATTCTCCACCTTACGGCATTGATCATCCGACACACCGCCCAACCGGTCGCTTCTCTAACGGCCTCAACTTGCCTGACATTGTAGGTAAGATTAATTATATAGCTACGATTTAATCATGGGGTCTCACCTTCACCTAAAAAAGAAATACCGTTGATCAAATCCATGAATTTGTCTATGCTCTTCATTTTAGGCCAGAAAATGGGTTTGGAGCCTATATTTCCTTACTTGAGTCCTCAGCTCAATGGAGAAGGACTACTTCATGGCGACAACTTTGCCTCTGCTGGAGTTGGAATCCTTAATGAAACTGGATTTCAGTTTGTAAGTTCAATTAATCCAATTCTTGAGAAATAGAAATGCACATTTAATTTACTTTTTGGTGCTTTCATTAAATGCACACTAATCATGGATTGTATCAGTAACACTTTTTTATCTTAAATAGTTAATTTCCAGACCTAATTCGTGATTTTTTTTATAAAAAAAAAACAGGCGAATGTATTAACAATTAGGAGGCAATTTGAACTATTCCAGCAGTACCAGCAGCGGGTGAGTGATCTGATCGGACCTGACCAAAGCAAGCAACTCGTGAACAATGCTTTAGTCCTCATAACACTCGGCGGCAACGACTTCATCAACAACTACTTCTTGACACAATTCTCGGCAAGAAGGAGCCAATTCACCATCCCTGATTACTGCCGCTACCTTGTTTCCGAGTACAGGAAAATCCTGCAAAAGCTGTACGAGCTAGGGTCTAGAAGGGTCCTGGTGACTGGGATCGGAGCGTTGGGTTGTGTTCCTGGTGAGCTAGCCATGAGTCTTAGCATGGACGGTAATTGCGTGACCGATCAGCAAAAGGCTTCCACTTTGTTCAATCCTGCGCTAGACCAAATGCTTCAGGATCTCAACAGTGAATTAGGCTCTGATGTTTTTATCTTCGTCAATGCATTCGCCATTAACACAGATATGATGGATAACCCCCAAAAATACGGCCCGGTAATATAATTTCGTGGACTGTAAAACAGACACTTTAAAATTCGCAATTAATGGGATGCTAATTTGTAGCTTTCCCCCCCAGACAGGATTTACTGCATCAAAGATGGCTTGTTGTGGGCAAGGAATGTACAATGGAATTGGATCATGCGACAGGCTTTCGAATTTGTGTCCGGACGGGATCTGTACGTGTTCTGGGATTCTTTTCATCCGACAGAAAGAGCACTTCGTGTCATCGTGGAGAAGCTACTGTTAGGATCCAACGAGTACATGAAACCAATGAACCTGAGCACCATCATGGCCTTGGAATTATTTCTTTTCTGCAATTAATTAAGAGCGAAAAAAGCTATTTAATTAAATGTATTTTGGGACCAGTCTGGAATTAATACTTATTACGTGATAGAGTAAATCCTGTACTAGAGAAGATTTGATCCGCTTTGTATTCGGAATTAGTGAGTGTGTGCTGGTCCCTATGAACCTGATATTTCCTTCTTAATTGACAATTTGTACTCTGTGAAAAAAATAGGAGATGCATGTGATTTATGTTTTATGTTTTGAAAAGAAAAAAAAAATCACAACGGTAAAACATAGCCAAGTGATTAAACAAAATTCATCAATGTAAAAAGTATATTAAAAATAAGTACAATTAAAAAAATGAAAAATTCAGAGAACATATTAGAAAAAATGAAATATGACTAAAACGATATTTTAAATAAGTAAATTACAAATTAACTGCCTGGCTGGGCAGACTAGACTTTCAAGTTTCAACAACCTAAACCTAGCCCAGACCAATATGGGTTGACCCATCGATAACCAAGCCCATTACCGACATCTCCGATTTTTGGTGGACTCGTCGTCGTCATCACTAAACACTTGGACTTGACTTTGCTGCTATGTCAGTATCCGCTCTTCATCGCCTCTTCTCCAAAGACACCACACCACGCATGGAATTGTCTCGATGATTCGACGAAGCTGATGATATCTTATTTCGAAGATAACAATTAGAAACTCAGGAATGCCTGAACCTCCGTCGTTGATATCTCTAGGCTTGGAAGTGCTCAAGGAAGACCTCCTTTATGGTACATTTCTTCACATTCTATGTTGGCGTTCTCTCTCGTTTTCCTTTTTGTTATTGTTGAGGAGTTTTTATTTGTTTTGTCCAATGTCAATTGTAGGGGATGGTGTTTTACCTGGTGTGTATGAGCTTCCAACGCATTTGTTTCATATGCTCGTTGCCATATTGCCTCCACTGGCTTTGCACAAGTTACAAGCGAATATGTAGGTTATGATTTATGATGGAACACAATTTACAGGAATTGGGTCGTTTCAGGTTGCTCGTAATTTATTTGATTGTTTATTCTTTGATCAGGCCGGACAGCTATGATTATGAGATTGCTGAAGATATTCTGAAAAATGGAAGAAAGCGCGGAAGGTATTGAGCATTTGAGTTGCATTCGTTTTCTTTAGAAACTGGGTTTATCTGGGGAAGGGAGTTTGAAGAGAGGATCATAAGTGTGGCACTAATGTTTTGGCAGAAATGGGGGCTTCAATTCATCATGGAAGGCATTCTTTAACTTGCGCTGGCCAGACCTTATTGACCGGATTGACCCAGTTGACTGGCAGCAGATGTATTGGGAAACACACTTGCAAAAGTATGTTGAATTCATGAATTGATTGTTAATTGTTCTTACAATATTGTATATTTCTGTTATATTTACCTTAAATACAGCTGCCTTGATGAAGCAGCAGAGACGGCCTTGCTGCCCCTTTTTGATGGATGTATTGGCGAGATAAGTGTTTCAGGTGGGATGTGTGACTATCTGACATCAATTATTGAAGCAGTAAACAAGCAATATTACCTGATTGATAACAGAAGCTGATAGTTTATTTATTTTGTTAATCGAGCACTGTGAAATTTGAATCACATGAGAAGCTTTCATATGCTTTACTAAATTCTGCTTGGATAAACCAAATTACCAAATTATTGTCACTAGTAGCATCATAAGTATTTTGGTATAATATTGAACTCTCCTTCGACTTTGTATACATAGCCATTCTGGTGTCATCAGCATTGATTTGTAACTGTGTGTTTGTTCTCTGCAGGAGATGTAAATAAATTCATTGGTTGTGAGAGGCATGGGGAGTGTCCGTACTATTCCAAATTATATTACCACTGCCATCAATTTGGGAACTATCTTAGGTATGTGTTATTCAAGTGTCTATAATAGGAATACACCTGTGATTATTTAGCCACTGGATAATAAGCATGTGTTCAATAGTTCCACCAGAGTGTAATAAATTTAATGTCATGTTGTTTTCAAATGTATAGTGCTTTTCTTGATATATTGCTGTCTTTATGCAGATGCTTGAGACTTCAAAATGTGCTCTGTGTTGCAGAAATTTCTGTATGTTTTCATCTCTCCCAGAAATGTTTTTTTAGTTTATTTTTGCGTGTCTACATCTACTCAAGTATCTTTGTTAGGTGCTTCTCAAAAGTTTTTAGTTGTAACTTTCCTTCCTTTCGTGGCTTCTTTTTTTTGTTTGCTAGGAATGTTGTGTGTGATACAGCCAACTTGGGTTATATTGTTAAACCCTTTTTAGGCCTGCTAGAGTGAAACTATGTCAAGGATGGATCAAATATTTAGTATCATCTACATCCTGTAATTTTCTGTCTTGATGCTGTTGTTAGCATGCTTGAAAGAATTCATTATGTTAGTATTGCATTGCTGTAAATTTGCATTTGGTGCCAGAATTGTTTTGGTTTACCTTTTTGCCTGAATGCCAACGGCAAAGTATTAACTGCTATTATATTGCAGCAATTATTGAGGAGCAGCAAATTGCAAAGTTTGGTACTTCGGTTGATCAGATCCAAGGAACATGTATGATAAGTTCTTTCTTATGTGCCCATTATTATGTTATTGGTAGCTTTATTTCTTTTTTAATCCTTAGGGGAGAGTGCCTAAATTGAGAATATTTTAATTGTAGAAATATGTACCTTATAAGTTATAACATACACAAACATGCATATGCACAAACAGTAATGGAACTGGCAAGTACTGGTTGGAACCTGTTGACTGCAAGATGTTTACTGTAGCAAAACAAGCTGGATATCTATGTTTCAACACATATATCTGCTAGATATTGTTTTTGCTGCCTTCTAATGTAATTTAAAAGAGTGGGTGAAGTCTCTGTATTGCATTTTGTTTAAGTCAGCTGGCTCTTAAATTTGTCTATGTATAAATTCTAATTATTTATGTGCTCTAAGGGGGAGACAACTGTGGCCAGAACCTAGGTTAATGTTGTAATGGTGTTACAGGGGATCCAACTAAATGAACTGTAACATTTGAATATGCCACAATGCTGAATGCAACTTGGCTTGTTTGTTTATATTCTTCCACAATTCTCAGATTGATGGATTATGCAAACTGCTGATTCATAACAATGAAACGTTGACATCAATTGAGTTCGTTTATTGCAACCTTTCATCAGCTTCAGTCAATGCAATATGTGGCTGTCTAGACATTAAGGATTTGAACACACATATATTACAACACTTCTCAGTTAGCACATCACGCTTTCTGGAGACTCACCTTGTTTCGCTGCCTCCTGGGTTTGTATCATTTCTTTCATCAGGGAGGTATGTTAATTTTTCTGAACTTATGCTTTGTTCTTGATTAATTTATTTTCTCTGACCGCTTATGGTTGGAAAGATGCTCATCACTTCATAAGCCTGTGGGAATTACTTAGTTGTCAGCATTTTGTTGCCTGCTAGCATTGGTTTTCTGGTTTTTCTCACCATAGATCCAAGGATCAAAATTCTCTCAGACGAAAGTATATATGCTAGAACATATAGCTGTTCTTAACTAGGCAAGTAATACTAAGTTATGAGATCTTAAAAGGCTCTGCTGCAAACTTACAGCAATATTGATTGCAGGTGTATCTGGACATCTGTTAATGGCTTTCTTAATCGGACTAGCTTCTTCAATTGCACCAACCTTATGAAAATGCCTTTTTGTTCTCAGGTCCTTGCGTTCGTTGAAACTCCATGGCAATCATCTAGAACAGAACTTTGGACAGATGCTTCTTAGTACACTTATGGACACTTCCTCCGAGCTATCTATCCTTGACCTTTCAGACAACATTGTGAGTACCGCACTTCAATTTCATTTTTTTTTATCAGTTAACTGTGTGATTACTGAATATCTTCCAGTACTATCTCACAGATAGCAGGGTGGCTTTCTAATTTCAACTGCAGATCCTCTGCTAATGGTCCATCAACTTTAGCAATATGCAAGTCTTTGAAATCTTTACGCGTGCTCAATCTAAGGTATGACAGGTTTGAAAAACGATAAACGATTGTAGGAATCCTTTTGTTTCTATATGGTGTTTTACTAAGGTTGATATGAAATTATTGTTTTGTATCAGGGAAAATAATCTTATCAAGGATGATATAGAGAGCCTTATACATGTTCTTGCTTACATGCCTAAGCTAGAAATCCTTGATATAAGCGACAATCCCCTTGAGGATGACGGAATTAAGTTAATTTCTTTCTATTTCTTTTCAAATTTTCAGTTCAGTTGAGTGCCTATTTTCTGTATATAGATATTAATGTAGAAGGCCTGAGTTTAAGCATTTGTTGGACTTTTCAGATGCTTATTACCTTACTTTGATGAGGGTTCTGAAAGCTGTTTTTCCTTATCTGAGTTATACTTGGAGAATTGCGAGCTTTCGTACCACGGAGCAACTCAACTCTTAGATAGACTTGCAGCCTTGAAAAGGCCGCTGAGTTCCTTGTCCCTTGCTGATAATAGCCTGGGCAGGTTTGTCTGGCTAACGCTAGCGTGAATTGTCTTTATTTTATTTTTCTTTCTTTAGATTCATTCGCTTTATAAATGTTTTTCTCCAGCCAAATGGTAGGAGCTTTGGTCAAATTTTTTGACAGTTCTATCAAAGCACTTAATATTGGAGGTATTGGGCTGGGTTCAACCGGGTTTCAGGAACTACAAAAAGGATTGACATTGGAACTGGAGCTTGTCAATATCAACATAAGGTTTAAGTCAATTTATTAATTCCTCTTCCGTACTGACATTAGGGTCTTGCCAAAAGTATTGACCAATAAATGGCTTTCATACAGCAAAAATCGTGGTGGTTTTGAAACGGCAAAATTCTTGTCAAGGCTCATGTCATTGGCTCCAAAACTTGTTGCAATAGATGCAACATTTAATCTTATGCCTGAAGAATCATTAACTGTCATATGCTCAGCACTAAAGGTTGCAAAAGGTAATTTGTCTTCCTGATAGGCAATTGTTTTTATAATACTCTGTGCTTTGCTGGTTTCCTTCTATTGGCATATAACTGGAATAGTCATGTTGCTGTTATCCAAAGGAGAAAAAACAACTGGTATAGTCACATTGCAAGCTTGGATGAAAGAATACTCTAGTTTTGTTTTTGCATATAACATGAGTCTTATATATATTGATGAGCTTATGATATGGTTCGGCCTACGCAAGTGCTCCTTGATCTTATGAAAAGAACTTTGTGATGTGATCTCAAGATTCTCTACCTATTTTACATTTGTGTGTAGGTAAGCTTGAACAACTAGACTTGAGTGGGAATATGTGGGAGTATCAACCAACTCATGCTTCCATACTCACCGAGTTCCAATTCAATGGGAGGCCCGTCTTGATTTTTCCATCATCAGTTATCCTGGGTGTCCCGTATGATGACGAGCCGTAGATGGTATGACTATCATGTAAGCAAAGGTTTTCTAGCATCGTCATTAAATAGTTATACGGGCAACTGAAACCATGAGCTATGAACTTCCAAACCAAATTCACTGTAATGCTATCCGTAATGTTAACTCAATCTACAATTTGAAAAGCAGTGACTTTTTGTGCTCTTCAAAACATAAGTTTAGGTGTTTATTAGTTCTTTCAGTCATTATTCATTACATGCTTGCTAATTGCAATTTCGGGGTATATGTTTAAATTTGTGGAAAAAAGGTTTTCATTGTTGGGAATGAATGCGGATTTTCTTTGAGATGGGCCGTTACATTTTCATTTCTCTCTGTTTTCTTAGAATGCTGCATCAAAAAAGGAAGGCTTTCAATTTTGACGAAAGCCATGATTGTTTGCCAGAAAAGGAAATGATGGTAAGGTGTCAGTGTTACCACAGAATATGTCCTGTTGGGAGAAGGTTGGAACATCTTAATCTTTGAGCCAAGGTCCCTTTGATCTGTTGATGATGTTCCATCTCTAGCGAGTTGTAGATCACGTGATCTGCTCCCGTGTTGGTGAACCAAATCAAAAACGAGACCTGGCTTTCCGAACATGTTTTTTTCATTTCTCATACTCGAATTTAGAAAGATTCGACCCACACATCCTCATCATTTGGGCTCCTCACCTAGAATATAGATTTACTGAACTGTTAGGAGACACAACCCATGTTATCTTACTAGTATAAAGTATAAAGCTCCTTTAGTCTAAGTTACAACTGAAGACTTAAACAATAGGTAAAGTGGACAGTTTTATTTTTTATTTTTTATTTTTTATTTATTCCTTTTTGCTATCTCCAAAAAGTGGTGGTTGGGTTGGCTTTGTCATGAAGTAAGCCTTTGTTTTTGTGTGCGCTAATTGGATCCAATCATCCCCATTTTGAAGCTTATCTTAACTAACATCCACATAATCATAATGAATTTGTGTGACATACGACCAAACAATTCTTTATATAATCAATCGGTTGTAACTAATTATCATATCTATGATCAAAATTGGCGTAGCTTCATGTCAATTTCCATGCAAAACCTAGCCAGGGATAGATTACCGACAGGGAGTGAGAGCGGAAAGATTGGATTCCTTATAGATGTTCATCTAAGCCATGATCCAACCTTGTTTTTATTATTTCCATTTTTTCATTAATAATAATAATAATAATAATAACAATAATAATAATAATAATAATAATAATAATAACAATAATAATAATAATAATAATAATAATAATAATAATAATAATAATAATAACAATAATAATAATAATAATAATAATAACAATAATAATAATAATAATAATAATAATAATAATGCTGAGTATGGGATGAGGGAAAGGAATGGAATTTAGTTAAAATTCTTCTGTATGGAAATAAAAATGAATGATGGAAAGAAAGGAAAAAATTAGAGTTTAATTTTCCTCTTAATTTAAAAAAACATTTCCTCTCACTCCTCCCATAAGTGGGAGGAAATGAAAGGAAATAGAAGAAAATTAATTTTTTAACTCATATGTTCCTATTTTAATCTTTTAAATTCCATCTTTTTAAGGTTGATCAATTAGATATAAAAGTAAATTCACTTATCATTTTTCCTCTCATTTCTTTTTTTTTAAAATGACACCCATACAAAAGAAATAAAAAAAATATTTACATTCCTTTCCCTATTAAATGACTAGATACAATTTAAACGAATTAGTAAAAACATATAATAAAAAAGATAGTAACACTTTTATTAACTTTAATACTAAAAGTTACGTGCCATTTTTACATTTATTTGAATTATTTATTTAAATAAAAATAATAATATAATCTAATTAGTAAAGTATAAATTTTAATTATATTTAAACACATCCATTATTATAAATTTATTAGTAAAATGATTAACATTATTCAATAAAGAGATAGATAAAACGGGAATTATTCCTAGTATATAGACAAAAACTAGCAGTATGATGTTTCATGAAATTGTCTGATTCTTACATTTCAAAAAACAATTGTTTGGTTCATTAAAAAAAAAGTGTTTTTATTTTTAGTTTTCTTAGTATATTTTTACGTGAATAATTTATGAAAATAGAATCACAACTTCAAAATCCAAAAAAAGTAGTTTATTTACTTATTTTAAGTTTGAAAAATTAAATAAATAAATAAAAATGATACTAAACCAGCTCAATTATCTCGAACGAAACTTTTTTTGTGCTAATATTTTTTCTGTGAGAGTTAGAAAAAACTAAACTGTTACTGCATACTCATATATAATGCATTATAAAATTATGAATATGAATAAATAAATAAACTTTGGAATTTGTCAAGAATTCTTATAAAGTCGTGTTTTTTTAGCAAGATCGATATAGATTAAATTGTAAAGGAATTAGAAAAATTAAATGGGTTCCGTTGGTCAGTCTCAGACACGTGACTACCCGCCAACAAATGGCACGCCGAGGCCGCACACGCACACGCACGCACTGACTGACACCCCCAACTGTACGACCAGTAAGACGAGAGCAAGCCACTAAAATCAAAAAATTGCGCTGGTGGCACACGCGTAAATCTCTCCAAAGCCAGTGTCAAATCTTCCCCCTCACCCCACCCACACCAGTGGACAGTCACACCATTCACAGCGCAGAAAAAAGAGTAAAAGAAAAAGAAAAGAGCAGAAAAAGAAGTGTCTCAACGTCTTCTTCCCCGTCAAATCTACACTCGCATGCTCGCATTTACTCTTCCTTCCTTCTTCTAAATTTAACTCTCATTAATACTTAATACTTAATACTTCTTCTTCTTCTTCCTCAAATCACCCTTCCTCTTCCTCTCTCCCTCTCAACTTCACTTCTCATCAACTGTTTCTCCGCTAATTACAGTCGAGCCACCACTCACTCCACACTCTTCACTAGTCTCCATCAAATCTGCCCCCAGATCTGGGCGCTGCCGCACCAGATCCAGCCCCGAAAACGCTGCGATGGAGGAGGCGTTGGAACTTGCGCGTGCCAAGGACACCAAGGAGCGGATGGCGGGAGTGGAGAGGCTGCATCAACTACTGGAAGCAACTCGGAAGAGCTTGAGTTCCTCCGAAACTACGTCGCTTGTTGACTGCTGCTTGGATCTTTTGAAGGACAACAACTTCAGAGTGTCTCAGGGCGGTTTGCAGGCTCTGGCTTCCGCCGCAGTTTTGTCCGGTGAACATTTGAAGTTGCATTTCAATGCGCTTGTTCCTGCTGTTGTTGAACGGTTAGGAGATGCTAAACAGCCTGTTCGAGACGCCGCCAGACGCTTGTTGCTCACTCTCATGGAGGTTTGGCTTGCTTAAAAGTAGTTATCATAACCGTAATTACGTGTCTTTCTTAAATGCGTGGAAATAGTTGGACATAGTAAATTATGGCTTAGGAACTTCCTGGAATTAGTTATTTGTGTCCAAGAACGGGATCAATTTGCCATTAGTAATTACTTGACCCATTATCCTCGGGGAAGAAGAGTTGCTGTATCTCATTACGATGATTGACTACCTGGCACATTGGGACGACATCTACTTTGGAAAGAGATTGTTTTAATGCCTATCCACGTGTCCAGCCACTGTGCTTCTAGTTGTTGCCCAATTATCTGGTCCAAGAATTGCCATTAATATGGGACCCCATTGTCATGCCATCCTTTTTTCCAGTAGGAGATTTTGTGCATAGTGCCTACACCCTTTTTGTATCAAACTGACATCTATGTTGAAAACATTGCTTCTTCCAAATTGCATGCCAAAGATTCTGCCATCTCTCTTTCTCTAGCGATTACTTGTCTACAAAGAATTTTTACTTATGCGGCATGATGATGTTGTTTCTTTGAGAAAAAAGCATAGATGCAGCCAATATGCAACTACTAATGTTAGTGGCAGAAAGTTCTTCCAAATATTGTATTTGTGGATGTTCGATCGAATATGGTATTTTGGCTCTGCCAATATTTTGGAACTACCAACACTATGTATTGTAGGCATTGAGTTGGATCGAATCTGCAATGGCACAGTTGTGTAGCTTTCTTTTTAATGTATACTTTTGTTTAACTCCTTGCTTGTCTGGTTTCTTCTTAGCCCTTACCAGGGAAGGTTTTTTCCCGCAACTCTCCTTCTGCCTTTCCCTTGTTTTGTTTGAGAAGGGAAAGGCTTTCTAATTTACGAACAGATGTCTGTACAAGGTGGAAAATGAAAGGAAGACTTGGATTGATGTTTTTCTTAATTCAGGTTTCTTCACCCACAATAATTGTCGAGCGAGCGGGCTCTTATGCTTGGATGCACAGAAGCTGGAGAGTTCGGGAAGAGTTTGCTCGGACAGTCACATCAGCAATTAGTCTTTTTGCAGCTACTGAGCTACCTCTTCAGCGGGCTATTCTCCCTCCTGTATGATCAATGAATTTTCTGATTCACAACTGCAGCCTATCTTTTCGGTTTATTTAAGCCAGGCAAAGATACTAACTCTTGGAACCCTTGTCAATATCAGATTTTGCAGATGTTGAGTGACCCAAATCCTGGTGTTAGGGAAGCAGCCATATTATGCATTGAGGTTTGTGCTATTTTTACCCCGTCATTCTTGTGGTCATTTTCCAAAGAATTACATCTCACACTGCCTCTTGCTACCCTGGGAGATGGACCTCTATTTTAGATAATATCTGATCTTTTTCTTTTTTATTTTCATTCCAGGAGATGTATATGCAGGCTGGTCTTCAGTTCCGTGATGAGCTTCACCGCCATAATATTCCCACATCTATGGTGATTCTCTAACTAATTCAATTATTCAATTTCCATGGCTTAGCTCTGTGGCTTCTGCCATTGTAGGCAAATGTAGTCTTCAATGCTTGAGCAGAGTGACTTGATTCTGCCATAGTTTTAGATGGGAGGGTAGTGTATAGTGAACTTCTCTCCCGTTAGCTTTTATTTCCTTATTGTTTGCTAAAGCAAGCTTTATTATTTATATTTGATGGGCATGTGGCAGATGAAAGATATTAATGCCAGGCTAGAGAAGATTGAACCACAAAAACGCCCTGCAGATGGACTTGCTGCTGTCGATGTGAAGCCCACGAGCCTTAATACCAAGAAAAGTAGTCCAAAGGCCAGAGGTGCTACAAGGGAGGTTTCTCTTTTTGGAGGTTAGCATTCATTGTCTGTGGATATTGAAGATAGACATACATCTTAAGTTGATTTATAGCAAGTAACCAAGTAATCTTCACTGTTGTTTGTTACTGGTCTCTTCTATTTCTTCTTCTCTTCTGTCCACAAACATTGTCCCTACATGCTGCTGCTGCTGCTTTTATTCTGATTTTTTCAAAAAAATTAAAGTATCTTAAGAATGCTAATCTAGGGTTTTAATGGAAGACATAGCTCCCTGTTGCTAGGAGTATCATTCATTTTCAGGATTGTGGATTTTCATTCCAAATTTTGATAACATAAGATTGATAACCATGTTTGAATAAGTCAGAAAAAAACATATGTAATGTTAGCATCTGCTGAAGTCTAGTTATCATGTTGCAAAGACATTTGTTACACAATTATTCATGTTGCATTTTAGGTTCTTCAATGATAAACTGTATTTATTTTATGTGCAGGGGATACTGATAGTACAGAAAAACTAGTAGAGCCAATTAAAGTTTACTCAGAAAAGGAATTAACTCGGGAATTTGAGAAAATTGCTTCTACTCTTGTTCCAGAAAAGGATTGGTCGGTCCGCATAGCTGCCATGCAGAGAGTTGAAGGCCTTGTTTTAGGAGGTTCCTTTCTCTGATCCTTTCAATGCACTTTCTCAAAGTGATGATTGTTGGATCTATGGATCTTGTGGACTTTTATCCTCATTATTTCGGTTGTTTATAAGGAACACTTTTTAGAAGGTACTCGTAGATTTTCAAGAAATGGCTTCTAATGTATCTTTTCATTTCAGGTGCCACTGATTACCCATGTTTTCGGGGACTCTTAAAACAGTTGGTTGGCCCTCTAAGCACACAGTTATCTGACAGAAGGTCTAGCATTGTGAAGCAGGTAAACTAGTTTTTTTTTTTTTTTGTAGACCGTGGTTTTGACAGATCTCTCCTTACTGCCTTTTATTTTGAGGAGGTTGGCTTATTATAGTTATCATACTAATATGAGAGCGTTTGTATGCAAACTGTACCTTTATTGTTCCCCTCTAAACCGCCTTTAGGGCATGGCAGTTTCCATGATTCACATTACATTAGTGTTTTTCATACATCAAAACATGCTTGCCTCAAGGGTAAAAGAAACTTTTCCTCAATGCAAAATCCATTTTTCTACGAAGCCTAAGTTCATTTTCCTTGTTCCCTCTTCAATAAACTAGTGTTACAGCCTTGTTTGTAGCTAATTTCTAGATAAGTCCTTTGCATTTAATTTTTCCTTCAAGATGTCAAATTTGAAAGTAGTGTAGCTTTGTTCTTCACAAAACCTAAGTTAAGACCATAGTTTTGTTCTGGAACTTTTGGGTAGTATACATTATGATTTTGTTATTTTGAGAAATTGCCAGTAACATCCTCGTGTTACTAGGATTTGAACCCATGATGTATCACTAGGTCCCGTAATCCTTCATATTTGGTACAAATACTGATTCTGCTTCTTAGTAATAAATGGTGATGGTTAAATCGAAGGCAATTGTCTATTTTCTATTTTTTTTTTAAAGGATTCTTAGTAAGTTCTTTTTCCCCACTAGGGTTGTCACCTATTATGCTTTTTATCCAAGGAGCTTTTAGGAGATTTTGAGGCGTGTGCTGAAATGCTTATTCCTGTAAGTTATCTCTTGTCTTCTCTGGTTGTTTACTTGTCTATATCCTTGAAGAGTTCTGTTAATTCAGTTTATGATAATCAGGTCCTTTTCAAGTTGGTTGTGATTACTGTGCTTGTAATTGCAGAGTCTGCTGATAACTGCATAAAGACGGTAATAATTTCATGTTTTTTCCTTTTTGTAAACTCCATCTCTCTTCTGGTTGTTACTCTTTCTTTAATATCTCTCCTGTTTCAGATGTTGCGTAACTGTAAAGTTGCCCGTGTACTGCCTCGCATAGCTGATTGCGCAAAGAATGACCGCAATGCAGTTCTTCGTGCAAGGTGCTTGAAATTATGACTTCTCTTATGAATTATGTGCTTAAGCTTTATTCTTATCTATGCTATAATTCTTCTTTGTAACTTTTGTGTTGCAGGTGCTGTGAATATGCGTTACTGATACTAGAGCATTGGCCTGATGCTCCAGAAATACAACGATCAGCTGATCTTTATGAAGACATGATAAGATGTTGTGTTGGAGATGCAATGAGTGAGGTATTTGTATTCAGAATTCTGTAACCCTTTGATGTTTATGCTTAAATGTGCCTTGGAATTGGTAAGCAAGAGTAAATAGTGATTTTACGGCACATCTGGTGTGAGCCTGTTGTTCGTCCACTGTGCCGTGTCTTGCTTTCTTTCATGGATGCTTCTAAATTAAAAATAATAATAACAATAATTGATTTGGAGTGGAAAAGTTTTTATTTTTTTTTAATTTTAATTTTTTAAAAGATTGGAAGTGGAAGAGGTTTACTTATTAACATGATGCACTTTGGTGATGAAACATTTCCTCTGCTGTCGCCTTCCATGTTTCTTTATAAGTTTCCCTAACTTTCACAGGTGCGATCAACTGCAAGAATGTGCTACAGAATGTTTGCAAAAACATGGCCAGAGCGTTCCCGACGTTTGTTTATGTCCTTTGATCCAGTTATTCAACGAGTATGCTCCATCCGTAAATTGAATACTCCTATTGAACTTCATTGATCTATGTATATTAAGGTTATTTTTTTCTTCTACAGATTATCAATGAAGAGGATGGGGGCTTGCATAGGAGACATGCATCTCCATCCCTCCGGGATAGAAGTGCACAAATGTCATTGTCTCATCAGGCATCTTCAGCATCAAATTTGCATGGATATGGAACCTCTGCCATCGTTGCAATGGATAGGACTTCTAGTTTGTCTGGTGGGACATCTCTTTCCTCTGGCCTATTACTGTCACAAGCAAAGACCATGGGCAAGGGTACTGAACGTAGTCTGGAGAGTGTGTTGCATGCAAGCAAGCAGAAGGTCACTGCAATTGAAAGCATGCTTAAAGGTTTGGAAGTATCTGACAAACAGAATCCTTCAACTCTGCGATCATCTAGTTTGGATCTAGGTATTGAATGCCTTTGTCTATTCAATTTTGGTTTTTCTGTCAAGATTTTATTTTTATTTCAAATATTAAAAAATGCAATAATTCTAGTAGTGGGTTATGGTCAAACTGACTACTAAAATCATTTTGTGAGCGGCTAAATTTTTCTCTTATTGCCCCTAGTGCAGGAGTTGACCCTCCATCTTCTCGTGATCCACCATTTCCTGCAACTGTCCCAGCTGCTAATCATCTGACAAACTATTTAACGGCAGAATCAACTGCCTCTACCATCGGTAAGGGTGGTAACCGCAATGGTGGCTTGGTTTTCTCTGACATTGTGACTCAAATTCAAGCTTCCAAAGATTCAGCTAAGTTGTCATATCGCAATATGGCATCTTCTGAGTCATCAACATATTCGTCATACTCTGTGAAGAGGGCTTCAGAAAGACATCATGAAAGATGTTCCACTGAAGAGGATGTTGATATTAGGGAGGCTAGGCGGGTTGTGAACTCACATTTTGACAGGCAGTACGTAGATGCATCCTATAGAGATGTAAGCATTAGGGATTCACAGGGCAGTCACATTCCCAACTTCCAAAGGCCTCTTCTGAGAAAGCACGTAGCTGGACGGATGTCTGCTGGCAGGAGAAAGAGTTTTGATGATAGCCAACTCACACTTGGAGATATGCCAAATTATGTAGAAGGTCCAGCATCTCTCAGTGATGCACTGAGTGAGGGTCTCAGTCCAAGTTCTGACTGGAATGCTAGGGTTGCTGCTTTTAATTACCTCAAGTTCTTACTGCAGCAAGGGCCAAAAGGTATTCAGGAAGTGATCCAGAGTTTTGAGAAAGTGATGAAGTTGTTTTTCCAGCACTTGGATGATCCACACCATAAAGTCGCACAGGCAGCTCTTTCTACACTTGCAGATATAATTCCATCTTGTCGGAAGCCCTTTGAGAGTTACATGGAAAGGATCTTACCTCATGTCTTCTCACGATTGATTGACCCCAAGGAGCTTGTAAGGCAACCTTGCTCCACAACTTTGGAGATTGTTAGCAAAACTTATAGTGTTGATTCTCTCTTACCGGCATTGCTCCGTTCACTGGATGAGCAACGGTCACCAAAGGCTAAGTTGGCTGTTATTGAGTTCGCTATCAATTCCTTTAACAAGCATGCATATAACTCTGAAGGCTCTGGTAATACTGGTATTCTGAAGTTGTGGCTTGCAAAGTTGACGCCTTTAGTCCATGACAAAAATACAAAACTCAAGGAAGTAGCTATTACATGCATTATATCGGTTTACTCGCACTTTGACCCAATAGCTGTCCTTAATTTCATTCTTAGTTTATCAGTTGAAGAACAAAATTCCTTGAGACGTGCCCTTAAACAGAAAACCCCTCGCATCGAAGTGGACCTTATGAATTTTTTGCAGAATAAGAAAGAGCGCCAGCGTCCCAAGTCTGGCTATGACCCTTCGGATGTTGTTGGAACATCTTCAGAAGAAGGATATAATGGTGTATCGAAGAAGAGTCATTATTTTGGAAGGTATTCATCTGGTTCCATTGACAGCGATGGTGGAAGGAAGTGGAATTCTGCCGCAGAATCAAACCTCAACATGGGAAGTACTGGGCAGGCAGCTTTTGATGAAGTTCAGGAGAACTTTCATCAGAATCTTGAGGCCATTTTGAATGCTGATATTAATAGTTCAAAAACTAGGGATGTGACGCATGCTTCCAATTACGCTGGTCAGGACATAGGATCCCTGCCTAGTGGCCTAGAAAATGTGGAGAGTAGCATAAACTTTGATGGGTTGTCTACTCCGCGCCTTGACATCAATGGGCTGATAAGTTCTGAATCTTTGGTGGCAACTGAAGGCTTTCAACACAACAATGATGTTCCACATGAGATGGAGCTCAGCCATCATAAACTTTCAGCGGTAAAGACCAACTCCTTGCCAGAGGCAGGTCTTAGCATTCCACAAGTTCTTCATCTGGTGAGATTTTTTTCCTCACTTTTTGAAAAGAAGATATTGTATGGACAATTTTGCTTACATGAAATTATTTATATTTTGTTGAACAAGTTCTCTGCATGTTTTGAGGATTCAGCTCCATTTTCTTTGTAGATAAGCAACGGCAATGATGAGACTCCTTCAAATAAGCGTGGTGCACTCCAGCAGTTGATTGAAACCTCTGTGGCTAATGATCAGTCTGTTTGGTCCAAAGTATGCTCATTTCTGTCTCTACTCTCTTCCTCTCAGAATCACAAAACACGCGCACATGCACCTGCACATAGTTTTATGAACTAAAACTATTATAAGGAGATGCGTTTCTTTTTGTGAGTCAACTACTATTCCCTGAAAATTTCAGCTATGTGTGCCTCCTCCAAGATTGTTGTATATGTGCTAACTATGATGTCTTGTAACATGAGTAGTAGTTCTCTTTTCTTGAATATTAATCATTTTCTTTCTTCCATTGGAGTTATCCATGAATTTAATATGATCGAAATGTAGCAGTACTTTAATCAGATATTAACGGCTGTGCTTGAGGTGCTGGATGATTCTGATTCCTCGACACGAGAAATTTCTCTTTCATTGATCACTGAAATGCTAAAAAATCAGGTATGTTTTGTAATTTTACCCTTGGCATTGTTGCATTTATCTCATTGCATGTTGACACTCATTTCCAGTTTTGTGTTTCTTCTATTGTCATTGTTTCCAGAAAGATGCCATGGAAGATTCCATAGAGATTGTTATCGAGAGGCTGCTTCATGTTACGAAGGATATCGTTCCAAAAGTAATTTATTTTGCTGAACTATGTATTTAATTAAATTCACCTTACTTCCATGTCTTAAACGCTCTGTTCCATTTCCAGGTTTCTAATGAGGCTGAGCACTGCTTAACAGTTGTATTGTCGCGATATGATCCGTTTAGATGTTTAAGTGTGCGTGGTTCTGACTTTCCTCTCGCTAGCTCTATCTCTCACACACACCTTAAACATCTGTTCTTTCATTTTCTAAACAATCGGGCTCTATTTCACAGTTTGTTGTCCCTCTGCTGGTGACCGAAGATGAGAAAACTCTTGTAACCTGCATAAACTGTTTGACAAAGGTATTTCTTTGAACCAGCCATTTCATGTTATTTTATGGCTACTAATCTGTAAATTACCATACTCTTCTTGTTTGTAAATTACCATACTCTGGGTTGTTTAGTCATGGATTATACTGATAGAGCTCTTCTTTTTTGTGTTTCCAGCTTGTAAATCGACTGTCACAGGAGGAGCTAATGGCTCAGTTGCCATCATTTTTGCCTGCACTTTTTGAAGCTTTTGGGAACCAGAGTGCAGATGTTCGCAAGGTAATAAATATTTTTGTTACAAACACATCAACAATCAAGTTAGAATACAATGACTCATCGTATCAATGTCACACAGATTGACGATCATATTATAGCTCATTCCACTAGCATTACAACAACAAAAAAAAATCACCTTTTCAGGCGTTTTTCTATATTCTAACTCTTTGTCCATTTGTTTTTGTTGCGCAGACTGTTGTTTTTTGTTTAGTCGATATCTACATCATGCTTGGAAAAGCATTTTTGCCATACTTGGAGGGGCTTAATAGCACCCAATTGCGGTTGGTCACCATTTATGCCAATCGGATATCACAAGCGAGAACAGGCACAACAATTGATGGTGGGCATGATTAGCTTGGTGTGTTTGGGATGGAATTTTCGGGTTCTGGTTGTTGGTTAATTCTTTCCTGTGTATCTTGTATATCTGTGTGAATGCTTGTGAGGGTTATTTTTTCCTCTTTTTTTTCCAATTCGCCCCGATATTTATCCTTCTTGTTCTTACAAGTGTTAGCCCTTTTGTTTGTTTGGAGAGTCTGAGTGTTCAATGCGAAACGAATCTTGATTTGTATTCATGTACGATATCATAATTGATAGTTTCAAAACAATATTAGTGGAAGAAATCATTTCTTTTCTCCTGTTTTATTTTTATTTTTAGTATATTTTTGGCACTTTTCTGTCACTGCAAGTTTACACTTTGTGGCTCTACCTTTTTGAACGCCTTGGGCGAGAATTAACTAACACCCGGACCGGAAATTCCATTCTAAACGCACCAAATTAATCATGGCAATATTCACGAACTTAGAAATTGTTCAATGGCTTTTTGTTGGTTTTGAGTGTTGTGTTACACATTCAGCTTTATACTTTTGAGTATAAAGCAACCGTGCATATTTCATCACTTTCGTATTTTCCTATTTGTTAAGGAGAAAGGTGTTGACGACGAAGCTGCCAGCTCCGATTTTCTGGAGTTGGCGCGGATCCGGCAACTACTTCTCCTCAACGGTCGCAGTCACCCCGGCTGTTCAAAGATGCAGCGGTGATTCTCTGGTGAAATTATTACCTCCGCAGTTATTATCAGGTAGAAACTATAGCTCCTCCTCATCCACCCCTAACGTTCCCAGTTTGGTGTTCAGCACTCCATCACCTTTCATGGTGTTTCCTGGCCCTGATTTGTTTTCTATACCAAAACCTAACCCTACAAACAAGAACACCCATCTTTACTTTTTCCCCACTCCACCGGATCGAGAAAAGTTTGTGATTACAAAAAGAGTAGTGCCAGAGGAGATCTCCCACGCCAACCTGAGAGGATGTTCCAAAGGATGGTTTGCTTATGTAAACCGGCAAGACTGTGCGTTTTATCTTGCAGACCTATTCACACCTTCTCCCCAACTCATCCGCCTCCCACCCCTCGAAACTCTCTCTCCCGTACTGCCTGTTGACCGCGACCCTTCTTCTCCAACCTTGACCAACCGCTACACTGTGCTATGCAAATCGCGAAACATGAAGGTCTGCTTGATAGAATCCCCGGCTGTTTTCAGTTTACGGGCTGTGAACAAGCTGGCCATTTCCTCCTCCAACCCTATTGAGGACCCAATTGCACGGTCATGATTAGCCATAATTTGGTACACGATCTTGCCTTCTGCAGGATTGGGGACAAGTCCTGGACCTGCTTGAAGAAATCTATCATCAAAAGCCCTTTTGTGGAAGTCATGTATTCCAAGAAGCACAACAAGTTTTATGCACTTTCTCAGGATGGAGATGTAGAGGGATGGGACCTCACCAACCCATCTTCTCCGGTAAGCTGTCTCACTGGGTGAAAGAAAAGTTACAGGCAATGCTTGCCATATCAGTAAATACTTGGTGGAGTCTCCAGAAGCTGGTTGTCAGGTATTATGTGAGGGTTGGCCAAGATGGCTCCTTTATCCATCCTGACGATCTGTCTCCTCTTCAAGGTGGTGGTAAACTCCCTTATCCTCACAGCACAAAATGGTTTAGCGTGTACAAGCTTGATTTCAAGAAACAAATCGCACAACCAGTACCGGAATCTCTGGGTGACACTGTCTTGTATTTAGGTCGAAACGAGTCTCTCTCTGTCAAAGCCAAAGCATATCCCAACTCTAAGCCTAATCATATCTTATTTGGGGATGAATTCCACCGGTCCCTCTCCCGCAGTCGTGAGCCTTTTTCAGGTCATGACTTTGGTGGTTACAATCTAGAGAAGCATGCTGTTACACACTTCTTTGACCGCGATCTTCTTCAACTCAAAATCGATACCCCCGCCTGCTTCTTGCTGGGTTTTGCCCGGATCATAGTTAACGCGGCACAGCCTGCTGTTTCTGGTCCCTTCATCCTTTAATTACCTGATAACTTCACTTCTTTTTCATAGATTTCTTTTTCATATACACATACAGCATTGCTGGAGTGATGATAATGGCATTTATAAAAGAGTATTTTATTTTTCTGCATGCTCAATGTTTTATGTTCCAACTCATATATTCATTGCCTATTAATTTTATTACATTAAATTTATATTATTTTTTAATAAATTTTATTAAATTAAGTATTCCAATCATTAGGGTTCTATATAAATTGCTCTATTTTTATTTATTAGTTAATAATTATGATAATTTAAAATTCATAAGCATGTGTATCAATTTTATAAATATTTTTTTTATATAAACAAAATATATTTTTTGCAGCTTTAAATTATAAAAAAAAAAGATCTTTACGTAGAACAATAGAAAAATTATAATCAAACTTTAATTCTTTATATACACATTATTTTTAATACATCAATCTTTTAATAAAATGTTAACATATGATATATATAACACGCGGACTTTTATCTAGTTAAGTACTATAAATTAAGCCATCATTATACTGCTAATATTGTTTTTTTGTGTGTGGTAATATGCTAAATATTGTTCAATTTATGGCTTAATGATTACCACCTAAACTTACTATTTTTAACACAATTGGTCCATCGATTGGCTCGTAAACGCTGCAGCAGTTAAAAGGCCAAAAGCCCATTTCTTATAGACACTAGGATCCACCCATGTTCAACGCAATCTAAAACCCTAAACCCTTAAAAACATTTTTTTTAACTCAAACTCCATCCCTTTCCAGATCTCTCTCCTCTCGCTTTTTTATCCTCTCTTTACCTTACTAACCTAAAGCCATACACGAGCACCGCACCCCATTAGCCCTCTTCTTCCTTCCAGCTTGCAAGTTAGTTCCTCAACATGTATCGTTTTGCCTCTGGTCTTGCGTCCAAAACCAGGTAATTCGTGAACATCTTTATGTACCTGAAGTCACATTCTTTGTGGTGTTTTCTCATATTTCTTTACTTGGTTGTCTTGTGTTGTGTTTTAGGGCGGCTGAGAAGAGTACTCAGCAGGTGAATCCTCTTTGCTTCTGTATGGGATGTGATCCGATTGTATTATGCTGCCAATTTGGTTTGTTTCCTGGTTTACCATGAGTGATGTACGTGTCTTATGGTTTGTATTGGTGCGGTTTTAGATTGGTAGTAGATTGGCTTGGAGCAGAAATTATGCTGCTAAAGACGTCAAATTTGGAGTTGAAGCCCGTGCTCTTATGCTTAGAGGTGTTGAAGAACTAGCTGATGCTGTTAGGGTGACTATGGGACCTAAAGTGAGTGCTGTATTTCGTTTGTGATTGTCTGTTTCTGCTGCCTAGTACTTGTGGATATAATCCTTCTATAAGAATTTAGAAATCTTAGTATCTCAGTTTTCATTTTGTTTACATTTCATATCAATGCTTTACTTATATTTTTTCCTTCTCTCCACAGGGGCGTAATGTGGTTTTGGAACAAAGTTATGGAGCTCCTAAAGTAACAAAAGATGGAGTAACTGTGGCAAAAGCCATTGAATTCCAAGACAGAGTCAAGAACATAGGCGCTAGCCTGGTAAAGCAGGTTGCAAATGCCACTAATGATGTGGCAGGCGATGGTGAGGATTTCATGCAACAAAAGAGAACAAACAAAAAAAACATTCTATATTTTAGTTGTTTCTGATGATGTTTTACTACACCTACAATTTTGTTGGGAGATAGAGATCTATCATGGTGTAGTCAGGTTTTAACATGCACTTGCTCATATCAATAATTTTATTCATTTTTGCAGGTACGACATGCGCAACAGTCCTTACTCGTGCTATATTTGTCGAAGGATGCAAGTCTGTCGCAGCTGGAATGAATGCCATGGACTTGAGACGTGGAATTTCAATGGCGGTTGACTGCGTTGTGACAAACTTGAAGAGCAGAGCAAGGATGATCAGCACATCAGAAGAGATAGCACAGGTTGGTCTTCATTCTCCCACTGTTCTGAAAGAGGAACAAGAAAAGATGGTTGGATTGTTTGAGTTACAGTTGTTAGGATTAGACTTTCTAGTCCATTTAATTTCTCTCACTGATATGACCTTTCTGAATAAGGTTGGAACCATATCCTCTAATGGAGAAAGAGAGATTGGTGAGCTTATTGCAAAGGCTATGGAGAAAGTAGGCAAAGAGGGTGTCATCACCATAGCTGTAAGTTTCATTTGCAAATTTTCCATCTTCCCCCTTTTCTTCCTTTGAGCTTAAATTGGTTCAGTTTTCCAACGTCATTATAACATTAACATGCAGTACCTCTGTCATTGATCACTTGGCTATATCAAATGGTTATTGTGTGAATCTCCAGAACAAATTTTCCATTTCCCCTTTTTCTTCCTTTGAGCTGCGTACATGGTTCAGATATCTAGTTTCATTGGTTCAGATTTCCATCATCATTGATAACATTAACATGGTCACACAGTACCATTAATATGTAGTACCTCTGTTGTTGATCACTTGACTATATCCATTGCTTATTGTGTGAATTTCTATAGCTATTTAGTGTGCTTGTCTTGTTACTTTTCTATGCATCATTGCTTTTGTTAGTTTTTAAGCTAACCACACAGACTATTGATATGTGATCATGAAATTAGCACAATCCGTCATTATAGAGCAAGCTGTCCTCCTAAGTCACTGAGAAAACCCAACGGTTTTCATAAAAAGACAATTTGTCATCAATTATGCATCTTTCTTTTCTGTTCCATTTCAGCTAGTAGATTTAACTGTGTTTCCTAGCAGCTATACTGTTATTGCCTTTATTTTGTGACCCAAGTGTTTTCTTTTGTTCTTTTCCTCATTTTCTTACCAATATTCTCTCATAATCAATTCAGGATGGTAAGACATTGTATAATGAATTGGAGATTGTTGAGGGAATGAAGATGGACAGGGGCTATATATCTCCTTATTTTATCACCAATGAGAAAAACCAAAAATGTGTAAGTACTTCTTACTTCAGCAATGAATTACCCCAATGAATAATATTTGCAGATGTAATCAGAGCTTCAGTTTCAAATCTTTGTGCTTCTTTGAGGTTACTGATGACGACTATTTGTTTTTCCAGGAGTTAGAAGATCCTCTTATTTTAATTCATGAGAAGAAGATCTCAAACTTAAATGCTATGATCAAAGTCTTAGAATTGGCCTTGAAGGTCAGCATCTCTTTCTGTTGATAGTAGATGTTAAGTCAAAATTTTATATAATTTTTGTACCAATTTTGTGTGTTTCAGAAGCAAAGGCCTTTGCTTATTGTTGCTGAAGATGTGGAAAGTGAAGCTCTGGCAGCCCTTATTTTGAACAAGCTTCGTGCTGGAATCAAGGTATACGATCTTATTCTCAAGCAAAACTCTGCCAGTTGACTGACGATTTCTTCTACCCTCAATGTTACTAAGTTTTGGACAAATGATTTGTTTAAGGTTTGTGCTATCAAAGCACCTGGTTTTGGAGAAAATAGAAAATCCAGTCTCAAGGACCTTGCTGTTCTCACTGGAGGCGAGGTAGATTACTCAGTATTTTCGTTCAACTTTACATGATTGTATAATTGCATAAGCGAGTTGTTCTTTACCTATTTCCTTTTGTAATATTTCTAGGTTATAACTGAAGAGCTTGGTTTGAACCTTGAAAAAGTGGGGCTGGAAATGCTTGGATCATGCAAAAAGGTGGGTAAATGACGTAATCTTTTGTGGAGTTTTTGGACCACAGTAGAACTTGGGATGGATACAACTTTTGGCCTTTCTCTTTTATATTTGTTTGATTCTCTTTCAAATTGACTTTCAGTTTTTTCTTCTGACTTGTGACAAATTGCTACTATGATGACACCTGACCCAGCTTCCATATGCTACTATTTTAGGTTACTGTGTCAAAGGATGACACGATTATTCTTGATGGGTTTGGTGACAAGAAAGGAATAGAAGAAAGATGTGAACAGGTTTTCACCTTTACCTGGCATTGATTTTAAATTTTTTTAAGGCTTTGCAACAAATTTGTTTCTAAGGTATTGTTCTCTTAACAGTTAAGATCTGCAATCGAATCAAGCACCTCTGATTATGATAAGGAGAAGTTACAAGAACGACTTGCGAAGCTTTCTGGTGGTGTTGCAGTTTTGAAGATCGGTGGAGCTAGTGAAGCTGAAGTTGCTGAAAAGAAAGATAGAGTTACTGATGCTCTGAATGCCACCAAGGCAGCTGTGGAAGAAGGGATTGTACCTGGTAAGTCTGAGTTCAAATGCTTTGGCCATGTTGACTGAAGTTATGGAATGGTATATCAAAACCCTTATATGTGCAGGTGGTGGAGTTGCCCTTCTGTATGCCTCCAAGGAGCTGGACAACTTGCCGACTGCTAACTTTGATCAAAAGATCGGTGTTCAGATTATCCAGAATGCTCTAAAGGTTCAACCTGAAATTGTTGCACTCAATTTATGATGCAAAAATCAGACTCAATTTGAGATGACTGGTCTTCATTTTTTTTCCACATACCCAGTAAAAGTTGTCTCATAGAAAGATACCTCTTGCTCAACTGTTAGTGAATAATTCAAATATGTTTACGAGTCTGGTTTTGTCCACAGATGCCTGTTCACACTATAGCTGCCAATGCTGGAGTAGAGGGAGCAGTTGTTGTTGGCAAGCTATTGGAGCAGGACAATCCTGACCTTGGATATGATGCGGCTAAAGGTTCATCTCGCTTGTTGCTAACTTGCAAACAGAAAGAAATAGCTTTGATTTCATTGTCTATCACTGTGGTGGATAAAGTTGGATGAGCATTTTCTTCCTTTCTGTGCCAGGTGAATATGTCGACATGGTGAAGTCAGGAATTATTGATCCATTGAAAGTCATCAGAACAGCCTTAGTAGATGCTGCAAGGTAAACCAACGTCAAGTCCTTAGTAGGGTTTTCTTATTCTTTCAGAATTGCTCTTATTCTTTTTGATTGACCATCTATTTATTACTTGTGGCTCAGTGTATCTTCATTAATGACCACAACGGAGGCAATCGTGACAGAAATTCCCAAGGATGAAAAGGAAACCGCAGCTGGTGGTGGCATGGGGATGGGTGGAATGGGTGGAATGGGTTTTTAAAGAACCCCTTTCAAACAAGATAATGGGGATGGGTGGAATGGGTGGAATGGGTTTTTAAAGAACCCCTTTCAAACAAGATAAGTACCATTTAAACATGGTAACAAGCAGTTTAGGAATTATTAGATGAGATAAAACAAAGATCATGGCGATTTTTTATTACTCGTATTTTTTCATCTCCTGGCCCATTTTTTAAGCTGATAATTTCAGGCCAGATTCCAATGTGACACTGTTGATTAGCTTTTTCATAAATCCGATTCTGGACCTAGAGATGGATCTGCGGGCAAAACACTTAACAATGTCCCTTCATTTTCCTGACTATAAAATGCCTTGATTGAGGATTGACAGAAACTACTATAGTGGTGGTAGGACCACAGGAGTGGTCATAGGTTATATAGAAGATAAGATGCAGAACATAGTATTGGATGCTGTTCCTCGTAATGTTGTCTTTTTTCTCTTTCTTAAATTCTATTTAAAAAAAACAAAAAACTGGGTTCATGAAAGAAGAGCAGGCAAAGTGGACAGGCCACACCTGCAACATGTTCTAACGTATAATTTTATTTTTTTCACAGCTTAGCATATAAGCAAGTAAAAAGACAGCTAAAAAGAATAAAAGTCGATCGATTAGTCCAAATTGGAAGGAGACAATCGTCTTTTCATTCGGGTGATATGATAATAATTTGCATCTCCAATCATTGAGTAGTAACCATTTTTCTGACAGCTTTGATCCAATCATTGAGTAATAGCTAGTACCAACCATTCACTACCGACTGTTTTGGCATTCAAAATGATGAGATGGGTATTGTTTTCCAAAATAGTCAAGTTGCAACGTTAACGCTAGTCAAGTAAGTATGAAGAGATTTGTTCATTTTTAATTTAAATTTTAGGTTCGAGTATGAAAAATGAAAAAAATCATATTGGGAGAGCTATCTTTTTAGAATTTAATAGTTTTCGAATAAAATTAGTCCCGTACTGGAACAACAACAAAAAAACACTCAAATGAAAGTAAAGAAGTCTAATCTTTTGATAATAATATAGAGTGTAAACTATGAGGGGAAATTTAATATTACCATCTTTGTGTTGTTTTCCCATCTTCGATGATCAAAGCTGTCTCCACTTTAAACAACACCAAGGATGCCACCACCCCCGGATCCTACCCTGCACCAAGTCTGGGCTCAACTCACACTTCGAATGCGCGTGTGCAATTTTTCTTCTTCTTTTAGACGTAGTAAAAAGTATACCGAACTATAAGCTTATTGATTACGAGTGTGCAACCCATTTGTTTTCTTTTGATTCACACAGTCATTTAAAGCTTTCAAATTCCTTAAACTTATCATTCGAGAGTCGAGAATGTAAGTAATTATTGTACTTTTTATTTTAAAGAAATAAGATAGAGAAGTAGCTTTATTTGAGTCTTTTACCCAACTCTAGCATCCCTTTATTCAAACTATAGGTTTTTTTCTTAAACTTTTTATACATAAACTAATAAACCTAAAATTATAGTTTAAACGACTTGTAGTAGGTTAACTTGTTTGATGGTACAATTTGAAATTCTGAAATTACCCATACTGCCGTTATATATGCGGGTGCAATTCTGTCTTTTGGTATGTCATTATTATGCAACCATTTCAAGAAAAGAGGAGAAAGTAAGAGTACCTTTGCCCTTCTGAATTATAGTATTATCCGAACTCTGACATTTTTCTGATGCCACTCTGATGCAACCATTTTTCTTATCCTCTGTCGTTTTTTTTTACTCAATTTTTTTACTAGTACTCTTACGATGACCTCCTTGGTTTAAAAAAAGAATAATAAACAACTGCAGCAACATCTCATTAATTTAGCTAACGATTGCTCGCTTGTAAGAATGGAGGAGACAGTTGGGAAAGACTGGGAAGGGCAAGTAGGTGCCTTTAATGTGGGCATTTTGCAGTCAATTTTTGGCAATGGACCCATGTTGCTGTAGTAGGGGCAGTCAGGTTCATGTGGCCACGAGCCAACCTGAGCAACCTATCAATGTTGGTGATTATTACAATCATATCATATCATGTACTAGTAGTATTCTTGCCACGTCTACACGCCTCCCCAGGCAGACCTTAAATGTTTTTATCTTTTTTATTTCCTATTTCTTGAGCTGAAGTTTACGAATACTTGAATAAAGATGTTGTTTGGGTATTGGTTAGTTTTAGTAGGGGTCTGTCGCAGGTGCCATTGTGCTGTGTTAGCCACTTATAGGGTGGGGTGCTGCTCCCCTGCCGTCAATAGGCATGAATCAAAGGTACATAAAAGTTTAGCTTCTGGCACGGAAATTTTGGGACCATTATCATTTATGGCGCACGTTAATTTGTTTCTTAAATAATTACTTCAATTATATTTTAATCAAAATTCATTTTAGTTTTTCTTCTTTCTTTAATTTCTTTTTATAAAAACAATTAAAATGAATCAAAATTCAATTTCAATTGCATGGTATTAATATAGTTCTCATTGTTTAATAACTCGTATAAAAGTTAATTAAACAACTAAACAAATATTTCTTATTATTTTTTTTATATATATTATTAATGATTTTGAATTGGGATTGTATTTCTTGTTTATATCATTTTTTGTAATACCACGCGCAGCGGCGGAACTAGAATTTTATATTAGGCATGACACAATTCAAAAATTCAAAAATACAATTTCATTAAAAAGAAACAAAAAATGACAAAGTATTACCTGTTCCAAATTGACTCACAACTAACATCTACGTTTATCCATTTGTTGGAAGCGTCTCATGATAACTTCGGTCGCCAATGCAGCAGATATGTCCTTTTCAATACAAACGACCAAACTCTCATTCAACCAATCATCATTCATTCGATTTTTCCAATCTCGAATAATTCTTCCAATCTCGATTTTTTAATAAGATACTTCAATATTTTTAACCTTCAACAATTAAAACATAATACTACTATTAAAAAGATATACAAACAATATCAATCAACCAACCCTTATTATTAAGCGATTTCAGAATCAACCAACCCTTGTGTTATTATTAAGCCAAAGGAGAAAAACTTACTGTGTTGAGGTTTCTAGCTAGCCACCGCTGTCACTGTCGGTTGATGGTAGTGTTCCGCTGCGCCGTCCAACTGTCCAAAGCCACCGTCAGTTTAAAAGAGAGAGAGAAGTGAGGGAAAATAATGGACGGCTGCGTTGAGTTTTTTTGGGAAAAACATATACTTTTATATGAGGGCAGTCATTGTAAATACTAAATAACCCTAATAGTAATTAGTAAATAAATTGAAATTTTATTGTAAATACTAATAGTAATTAGTAAATAACCCACACAGGGCACGTGCCCTGTGTGGTCCTTACTTGGCACCGCCCCTGACCACGCGGATCCTTAAATTCATTCGGTTAATAATAGTCTATATGTCATTCCATTAAAAGATAATAGTAGTAGTTATTTTTATAACCACATGTGTCATTCCATTAAAATACAGTATTAGTTGTTTTTATAACGGCATATGCATCCATAAATTTATTGTGCTTACGATAAGTAATTATTCAATGCGTTATGATCAAACTATCTATATATTACTTGAAGAATGAAAGTATTGAACTACTCATATTAACCACGTGTTTGTTGTTAAAATCATGGTTAAGTTCCAAAGAAAGGCACATTTATTTATTTATTAATTTTAGAAAGCATCAATAATTTCAGGGGAAAGTAAACTAGTAAAAGGCAGGCAACAAAACGGGGCTATCCCCAGAATCTTTTTTTCTAAAGAGGACTTTACTTTAATATCAATTTCTCAACAATATAATATATCCACCTCATAAGAAAATTTCTATACACATTGGTTGGTGTATTCTTAACTCTAGTCTCAAGTTTGAATGCGAGCAATGAAAAGAAAAAATAAAATAAAATAATGAGAGTCATTGACCATATTCGAACAAAATTAATCTCGCACCCAGTTTCTGTAGCAGCTTAAACTGTCCAATACAAGAGAACACCGTCTTTTCTTTTTTTAGTACAAACGTCAAAGAATCTGGCATAAAAGAATACTGTACTTGTTTCACATTTCGATAGCTAACGATAAATAAATTTGATGTTTTTTTTTTATTCTATTCGCTTACGTTACAAGTTACACCATCGAATTTAATAATTCATTAATTGTTATTTTTTCTTTTTGATAAAAGAAAAGGCCAAAGGCCAAAGGCCAGCAGGAAAAAAAAACAAGCACTAGCCATGCATACACATTCCCATGACTAGGTAAATTTTGGAAAATCAAATGAAAGACTGCCTTTTTAAAAACTCAACTTATACAAAAACTATTAAAATAGAGGTTTCTTTTACATTTTCACTGTCAATTATTTCTTTAACTTCATATTTGTAGTTTCCATTAATATTTTTATATAGAGAACAAGCAATAATATATATATTTTAACTAAACATTTTAATAGCTTCTACGAACAATAGCAATGGGTCAAACAAGGTCAGAGAGGAAGTAGTATGATAATAAGTGTGAATAATTTAAACAAGAAATTACACATGGTAAGCATTTACTCCTTCATCGGATGGATACTTATAGACCTTAAAAAATAGGATAATAAAATTGAGCAGATAGCGTCAGAGATGTATTACGTTTACGAGAGAGCGTGCGTGTATGTGCGTGCAAGTGAGAGACGGAGAGTAGAGGAAAAAGAGTGAGAGACCTTATCTATCTCCGCGCCTGATTGCAAATTGATATCCAAACACACCACCACCAGTCCACTTTTAGTTTTTTGTACTTTCACACCCCAAACAAAGTACCAAATTGTTCCACTATACAACCAGAAAGCCAACGGCAAATCTCCGTTTTTCCTCTGCGTTATCACAAGTTGAGCTTTCGAGTATATCCATGGCAAAACCCCACAACAATAGCCCCCCTCATTTTGCAGGCTAATCTCTTTATTCTAATTTTATATCTATGGCGGCGTCCACTCACCTCCCAGTTGTCTGACTCTGCTCCGCTTTTCTCACTGGTAAAACACCTACCTCGTTCACCGACTTAATTCCTTTGCTATTCATACATATTACTTGTACTGTTCTTCTTTTCATCTAACCCATCTTTTTCTCTTCTTTCGATCAACCCTCAGCTGTCAAAGAGTAGAGAAGGATGAACTATTATGTTCCTGATTTTGAAATGGACGATGATGCCGCACTCCCCACTCCTTCTTCTACCTTGACCCGCCCTAAAAAATCTTCTTCTTCCATGTAATTCATTAGGCTGTTCGTCTGGATTAATTACTGTTATTGCCACTACTACGTCCGCTTACTTTCAATTGATTCCATGGAAAATTTCAATAGGCCGGAGGAGGAGATTATGGAGTTGCTCTGGCAAAACGGCCAGGTGGTTATGCAGAGCCAAACTCAAAGATCCGTCAAGAAATCTCCGCCGCCGCCGTCCAGATACGAAGATGCTGTCCTCCCCGCCGATCAATCCACGGCTGCTCCCAGAGAGATCCAATCCTCCCATCACCAACAACAATCTAATCACCTCTTCATGCAAGAAGACGAGATGGCCTCATGGCTTCATTACCCACTCCAGGAGGCCAATTTCGACCACGATTTCTGCGCCGATCTCCTCTACCCTCCCTCCGCCCCTTGCGTCACCTCAGCTACCACCGTAAACACCGCCCCCCCAACTCGCTCCACAATTCAGCACACCGATTTACTCCGTCCTCCTGTGGCGGCGGCACGGCCGCCGATTCCGCCTGCTAGAAGGCCGGAGCCCGCGGTTCAGAACTTCCCGTACTTCTCGAGGCACAATAGAGGGAGAATCATCGGCGCCGGAGGCGGATTTGGCGTGTCCGAAACAGGGCCATCGAGTTTGAGTAGAGTGGTGAGGGAATCGACTGTTGTGGATTCGTGCGTTACACCGACGACGATCGGGTCCGATGCGAGAATATCGGAGATGGCGGGGAGGAGCGCTGCTGGAGGTGCGTCAAGCGGCGGTGACAACACGTACGGGACCATGAGCGGCGCTGTACTGGCGCCTACCTTTTCAGGGGCTACCGTTGGAGCAGGTACGGAGATGATGACGACTACCTGCGAGATGACAGTGACGTCGTCACCCGGTGGCTCCAGTGGTAGCGCCGAACCGCAGACTCAAAAGCCGCCGGTCGATGACCGGAAGCGTAAAGGAAGAGAGGAGGACACGGAGTGTCATAGCGAGGTGAGCTTTCTGTTAGTTACAATTAGCAAAGTTATTACTCTCCTTAAGTACTCGTATTAAGCATGTTTATCTTTTTAATTTTTAATTATTCATGCGTACCATGAAGAATAAAATAACATGAAAGAGCCTATTGGTCTTGGCTATCGTGCGCTGGTGGGCGTTGGTAAACGTGAGTGGGCACAGGGAATTGTTATTTTAGTTCAAGAAATTATTTTCTATGGTAGGGTGCAGTATACACCGAGGAGCGTGCTGTCGTTTTCGGTTCTGTGCCCGTACACGTGGTTTCCACGTCTGCTTGTGTATAGTGCGATGTGGATTGCAGTGCGGACCGGGTGCAGAGAATAAAAATATATATATCGGGTCGGGTGTTTTATTGGACCTTTCGGTTCACGGCGGGTAATGGAGGAAAGCTGTAGTTACTGTACATACATTTTTCTTTACAGGTTTTTCTGTTTAAGCGGAATTCACGGTTGGTATGCCATGTGTTTAGAAGAATTCAATTTGTGGTGATAATTTTATTAGCATTTCGGTAAAAATTCAAATCCCACCAAAAGTGATTTTAAGTGAATTAAGGTATACCATTCAGATTTTACCTTGAAAATTCGGTTGGATTTGTTAGTATGTGAATGCGCATTTTCCTAATTTTTTTGCTGGCTTGCGAAGTTTATGTTTTTAAGTTGCTCGAGGAGGTGCAGACCAATTTAGTTCAGTTCAGCTGGTAGTGTAGCTTTGCATCCGTTGAATGACATATTCCTGTTAATGGTTGTGTAAAAAAATTATCTTACCTTTTCATTGTTCTTTGAATTCTTGTTGAAGCTAGCTCTGAATCTCTATTTCTTTTATTTGTGAAAGGATGCCGAGTTTGAATCTGCGGATACAAAGAAACAAGGTCGTGGATCATCATCTATAAAGAGATCTCGAGCTGCAGAGGTTCACAACCTATCTGAAAGGGTTAGTGCAAATTGTAACTAAGCTAATTAAATTGCATCAGAGTCTCATTTGATTGTTCATCCCTAACCGAATTGGTATTCTTGCAGAGACGCCGAGATCGGATCAATGAAAAGATGAAGGCTTTGCAAGAACTCATACCTCGATGCAACAAGGTCATCTCTTACCTAGCTAGTGGCAGTTGCATTGTATTGATCATTGAGAGGATATTTCTCTACTCCATGTCCTATCTCTTTGTTACCCTTATACGAATTTGCTCGCTTTCGAATTTGCAGTCGGACAAAGCTTCTATGCTAGATGAGGCAATTGAATACCTGAAATCACTTCAGTTACAAGTACAGGTATGTTACTGTCCTTATTTCAGTGGCTTGGTCAAGTTGATAAAATTATGCTCTTAGTTTTTGAACTTTCTCCAACCTTTGTAAAAACCTATGATGTGACATAATGAAGGCGTTCTAGTATTGGGATTCGTTTCATTGAAATGGAGTCACTTGTTTTGCTGAACTCCGTTCATTGTAAATTACTTATGCATTATCCACAGCTCTTGTACAGTATCTCCACCTTACGTTTCTCAGGGGTTTGGACAAGTTAGGACCAGGAGTTTATCTGCCATACTAAGTAACTGCATCCACTTAGTTCACCATTTAAAGTTTACGATACTTGTGTTTGCTGATGGAATGAACTTCGTGTGTACTTTTAGGTGTAAAAGTAAGCACAAAACATAGATTTCTAGACAATAACCTTTGAGATCTGTGATGTTTTCTGCAATAGTTTATGATATTTAAGAGTGAGTCTCAAACAATGAAAGAACTTGATTTTAAGTGCTTTACAGCTTATGAGTATTCATTGTGACATTGCCATTCATAATATAACTAGATTGGACATTTTCATTTTTGCAACCATGTGTATGGTATGCCTTTATATCTAGAACAAGGAGATTCTCAGCTCATGCATTACCTATGACAAACATTAGATGGTAATTAATTTCTGCAGATGATGTCCATGGGATGCAGCATGGTCCCAATGATGTTTCCTGGCATCCAGCAGTACATGCCACCAATGGGGATGGGAATGGGGATGGGAATGGAAATGGGCATGAATCGGCCAATGATGCCATTTCACAATATGCTAGCTGGTGCACCGTCGCCAAATCCAGCTGCAGCAGCTCAGTTGGGCCCAAGGTTCCCTATGCCAGCCTTTCATATGCCCCCTGTCCCTCCTCCTGATCCAACCAGAATCCAAGCAGTCAACCAGTCAGATCCCATGCTGGGCTCCATAGGTGTACAGAACGGAAATCAGCCACGAGTCCCAAATTTTTCTGATCCTTACCAGCGGTTCCTTGGCCTGCACCAGATGCAAATACCAATACCACAGGTATGATCTTATGCTTGTTTCTTCCCAAGACTCGACTTCAATCTAAAACAAGGGCTTGGATATATTTGTTCTTCTTTGTAGCAGTTTCCATCTTTGTTTTGGGGTTGGTACTGGCAAGGAATTCTCATAATTGGTATAAATGGAAAGCACCACCACCGTTAAAAAAGACTTTCTTATTACATGTTACAGTTGCCCTTTTTTGGGCATTAAGTTGTGCATATTTAGCTTCTACTATTTGTGATTTATCTTCTTTGCGTTGACCATATGTATATATGGATTGCATATACCCGGAGCCAATTACATGGTCAGATCTTATTAATTGAGGTGGTTGACAACAGTCTCTCCGGTTGCAATAAAGCTGATATTGATAAAGACCAATTATGTTTTGCAGAACCAAACAATGGTGCAGCCAAGTACCAGCAAACCAAGCACCGGCCGAGGAGCTGAGGATCATGGTAATCACCCATCAGGTAGGCTTGTCCCTTCTTTATGTATTTATTTGGATACCAAATTTAAAATGTGACTATAATATAATGATGGGGTAAAATGAATGAGGTGGTAGGGATGAGAATTTATCAGTTTTTTCATAAGCAGAATATATCATTTAGTGTACATAGAGTAATTGTGTTTGCTTGTGTGTTATAAGTTGACGGGTAACTAGGAGGATAAGTAGTGTTGAGGTGTGCGAACCAAAGTTTCACATCGGAAAGAAAAGAGAAATAAATATAAAAAAACCTCTTTGGGCGTGATTTTTATTTTTCCAAAAAGTAGGGATACAAAAGCAGTTGATTTTATAGAGAACTGAGAGTATTGGGAAAATGGGAACGGATGCTTGATGATCCCTTTTTGCCTTTCCAAGTTGGGGGGAAAACAGACAGGTAAATAGCGAACTAGAGTAGTGTGTTACAAGTTTGGCTCCCCTCTCAAACCACAACATAATTGTCGTTTCACTTTTCTCTTGCTCCTACAAATCTGTGCCAGAGTGATACATACTTGAATGGTGCATAAACAAATTTGAGGATGCATGACGGGAAGAGAGACTATTGCTCATGAAATTTTTTTCTGCCCTTTTAAACACATGCAAATGCACCAGTCAAGAATCGACCCTGATCAGTCCATTGCAGGGTACTATTCTATCACTAGACGTTTAGACCACTGGTCCTTCTATCTATTTGTCAATTACCTTGCCCTTTTGATTTTGACTGAGATGATGATGTCATTCATGAAAATCATAGAATAGATGCACTCTAAGAGTTATCATCAATGGTCCTATGATTGAGATTCTGAACGATGTCAAACTTTTCTTCTTTTGTTGTTTTGATTCCATCTTAAAGGTAGATGATACGCTGATAATAGAATGCAATATGGCTGGCAAAAGATTTTACACCACGACGCACTACAATGTATAGTTTGGAGCTGGCTCGGTGGCTCCCCATCAGAAATGGTAGTGCATTGTGGTATCATTGTTCTGACCGAGGGTTGATTGTGGACTGCTTCTGATCAAGGGAGAGCATATCCTAAATTATGGAGCTTCCTGTGCTTTGCAGGTTGAAGCTTTGCACAGGCAGATATCTTACGAAAGGGCCTGGCCTGTTAAGTTTTGTAGCGGAAGAGATCAGCAACGTCTACGAGCAGCTGTCTAATACAACAACACAGCTAACATGTAATTATTACAACCCCCCCATAGAGTTGAACTTCTATCGTCTACTTTCACTCGGTCGCTCCTCTGTTTGTTTGCTTGTTTGTTTCTGTTAGATTTTATCTATCAGGGTTATAAAAGAGAATTGAACAATATAATTGCGAAAAAGAGCCTTATGGCTTATTTCATGAATCAAGGGATGTGATCTTGGGGCCAGGTAATCCTTGACAAGATTGTTTGTCTTTTTCATTGTTGTTTTGTTTGTGCTCTCAACTTGAGTAAGTGCAATGTCACTTCAGATTATCAACAATCAAAAACCAGACAATTAAAATTATGAGCTGATAAGTATTTCCTCCCGAGAATAAAATTCAATTTGCAGATCGAACGGTCCTTTCGTGGCTTTACAGCCACTCATGAGTCATGAGAATCGGACTGCTTTTAAAGCTAAAGAATCTTGGTCCATCAGTTGAATTCTTTCCCATCTTAAAATAAAGATGCCTCACTTTGATTGTAGAAACTTTAATTGGAGAAGACAATGAAATCTATGGTGGACCAACGCAGAATATATTTACTGGGTTTTTGCCCTTGAAATCGTGACATTGGCTCTTATGTGTTTCCCTTTACCTACTTCTCTCTCAATCCTTGTCGCCTCGCCTGCATCAAACAAGAGATTTGACTTGGTTATGGGCTGGGCTGCCAAAAGAGCTACCTGGCTGGTCAAAACCCGAGCCCGGCAGGCCTGGTTAGTCTAGCTTCTAACTTTACTTTATCAAGAAAATCCTCCTGTGTTGTTGCATTTCAAAGACATCAGACAAATCCTTGTAACCCATTCCAAGCTGGTTTCTCGTCACAAGTAACAGAAGTGAAGTCCTTTAGTACTTTTCCAAAGGGGAAAGAAGGGAAGAAATAAAACAATCCCCTAAGAACACAAAAAAAAAGGTTCCTAAGACTTCAGAAAAGAATTGACATGGAAATTCTATGCATGAATTCAAGTTTCTCTTAGCTCTCACACAGTCTTCGAGAAGGCCCAGTTGAAGACAAGCAGATACAGTATGACTTATCTAGAATCAGACCAAGCCTTCTGCACTTTCAAATTTCAATACCAAGCAACACTCTGTTTTGTTGTCTATGCTTGCAGTGACGGATATAAAGAAGACAAAATCTGAGAATGGAGAAAACAAAATACTTAGAGATTCGCTCATCGACATAAAGTTGGCATCAGCACTAGCACTTACGAATGGTATGAGACTATCCAACTTCTAGATTGTAAAACTCAAATAGTAGCTCTACCTTGTCAGATAAGATTCGGAATGCCTCCACATCCATAGCTTTGTCAAGTTCCTATCAAGAAGCAATTGAAGAGTTTAGTACGATTGCCCCCTCTTGTTTATGTGGGAATCAGAATACTTACTTTTTCTGGATCAGCAGAAGAATCAATACTACGAATGAGTCTCTGAAGACTTTCATCCTCCAGAGCACTGCGAATTTCACTTGAAGAAGCTGTATCAAAGAAATTAGGATTCATTTCAAGTACTTTCAATTACATGGCTTGAAGAAGTTACAATAACTGGATCAACTAATTTCAATTTTCAAATTAGCCCCTTAAGTTGGACAGCATGTGAAGTATATATATGGCTTGACAGTGTATGACACAAGAAAATGTCATATTTTGCACATGACATAGAAAGTGGAAGATTAAGAATTACAGAGCAACTTGACAGCAACCAACTCCATATTTTGCAACACAACAACTCAACAGAAAAGCATGCTGACATGATTAGTTGTTCATGTCACTGGAAACCATGTGAGAACTGAACTTTTGCAACCATGGCAGAAGAGGACCAGTACCCAAATGTTGGACTCTATATGGGTATAAAATTGATGCAGAGAGGAGCTCATAGAGAAAATGATAATACAAGTAACAAAATGCAGAGTGTGTTCTCTAGCTGCAAAATGCAGCAAGATAGGGTTGCTTATCATATTTAGGTCACTGTTACTGCAGACTATCACACTAACACTTACTAACGCTTAAGAGGCTCTGCAACATTAAGAAAGTGCAGAGCATGGTAACACAGGACAAGACATCACCTAACCTGTTGTCCTTTCCAACTCTGATTTTTCCTAGAATTATATATCAAACAAACGCAGGCATGCAGACCATAAGCAAGAATCCTCATAACTGTTGTGCAGGCTTTATGATTTTATTAGCATCCATTTTAACTGAGAACGAATTTCTTTTAGAGTCTCCAAATTCACGAGATATCCAGCCTGTATGCATGTTTTTACCAGCTTCACGCTTGCTTGTAAAATGAAAAAAGAAGAAGAGGGGAATGGAAAGGAAGTTTCTTTCTACACAAAAATCTTCAACATAGATGAAGCCATCAGTGCGAAACTCCCTCCTCCAATAAGAACAGGGTTAAAACTTAAAAGCAGCCTCAGGCTAGTCATGAGACCATACCTATGGACTCTAGATGCAACATCTGGAGCACCTCACCCGGTCCATCAACATTTAATGGCCTGTGCACTGGTACTTGTGAATCAGCAGCTGACAAGTTTGAGTGAAACAAAGTTCCAAATACAAAGGCCCTTAGACAAAATACACTTGAAATTAAATTCCACATGATAAGATGAGTACATAAATTAGATATTGTTATTGTCACTACCAAATAAAGGGTAAGAAAATAGAAGCTGTTTTAGGAATTAAAAGAACTAGTAATAAATCAGTGAAGCAGATTATGGAATGAACATGCAACAGAGTAGCAGAATTTTACATTGCTTTTCCTCTATTTTCACCGGCTTCTCACAAGGCACATCTGCATGATTCGTTCTAACTCAAAGTTAGTCAACAATGCCCATGTCACAACACTTTCAACAATGAGATTGCAAGAATTATAATCTCAATTTTGTAATGTATCACAGTTCTTAACACTCAAACTGTCAAGCATGCATAGTCTTTCACAGAGTTTAACCTTATCTCTTTCACCTTTGCATTCCCAGGATTTTTAATTATTATTTAATTCATGCCCCTGCTTTTAGCACCAAACTCCAAATAACTTTCCAAAACCAAACCAGTATTTCTGGAAAAGAAGATAGATTAAGAATCTCTATAACATACAATTACATATTATAAAGAAAGATAATACACCAACAAAGACACTTCCAATTCCTCTTCCCCATCCAACCTAAATCCACTAAGATCACAAGTTATCCAGAATTTGCCAAATAGAACCTAAAATTTATACTTGTATGTAGCCTCACATGGTAATTGTTATTGAACAAATATATAGAAAAGCCTTCAGTTCCCAACTATCCAATTAAACTCATTTTTCCTAATATCTTCAATAAATAGTACATAAAATACCTTTGTGCAGCTTGAAGCAAGCCAGAGAACAGCTGCAAGAAAAGTTTTAAAAGGAAATTAAGAGAAGAACACAAGAAAACATAATCGATATAAATAACAGAGGTAAAGCAATTAGAACAAATGAAAGTATTGTCCTGGTTTAAACTTACTAAGGAGCAAGACAACTGGGACACTTGTACTTAGACTGAGCTTCATTGCAGACTTGGCATAGTTTAGGAGCCATTAATGCTTACGAAGTTCCGATTGTTCAAGCTTTTAAGAACCTGTAAAAGCCTAAATTCATTAAAAATACAATAATAAAAACTGTAAACCATCAGCTTCTTTGGGTGTTGAAGTACAGCAAGACTTACTGAACAGGTTATCGGCGCTCAGGCGGTGTTTGTTTCTCTCGATTACAAGCGAACCAGCTGTCAATACGTCAGGTAATTAGGTGGGAGGGCTGACGAGCGAGCTAGTATTTTTTTCCGCTCATGGGGTCGGGTATGTTAGAGAGCAAAGGTTCAGAGGGGAGGGGAGGGGAGGGGAGGGGAAGGGAAGGGGAGGCAAGGCAAAGGTAGGGAATGAACCCCTAAACCTTGTTTGGGAACTTTTTTTCGACCCCCAAGGGTTCCCGTTTATAACTTCTGGCAAGAAGTTCACTACATTAACCCTACTATTTTTCTAGAATTCCAGACCTGCCCTTTTGCTTGCTGCTGTGCAGTAACAGCCTTTCGTCTCCGGCTCTAATTTTCGTATCTCTCTCTATTAAAATAGTAGTACTTGTGAAACAAAGATTTACGATTATTAAAATCCAAATATGGATTTTGTGATTGTTGGTTTGGGCATTTTCACAAACACATCTTTTGCACTGTGCCACTTTGCTTAAAGGATATCTCCTCTGGACATAATTACCTCTGATATACCTATTAAACGACAATTTAAAATCACAGTTAATTTAACTCCCAACCATCAACTTTGTACATCATCATCTTCGTCATTAAAATGTGAGATCCTCAAAAGGCAAAAAAATCCATACATGTCTGATCTCACGCACCACCATAGAAAAAGGAGTCGTCGTCCTTACCGGTATAATTAAATTACAAATGGTAAGAGTACTTTTTATTCTGAAAAAAAAATTATAATAAAAAAATACCATGGTAACCATTCCTTCATTCCCTACCCTACCTCATTAAAACTGTTGGGAATGGTTCATTCCCTTACTTTCTTTTCCTACCATTCCTTCACCTCATGAACATTCCCTTCCCTTCCGTCCCTTCACCTATTGATAAAATACTATAACGGCTTGTTTATTAAAAGATATAAATAAATGAGAAAGAAAATGAGTGTTAATATTAATCAGTCGGAAAATGATTAGTATACTTATAGATGTGTTTGTTATATCTCCTCTAGGAATAAGAATAAGAATATTATTTTTTTTTTACTTTTATTTGTTATAAGAATCAAATAAATAGTACTCTATTATACATTTTTATTAATTATTAATATTTTTTAGATCTAACATTAACAACTAAAAATAAACCAAATTAAATTCATATAGTCAGATAATGTATAGGAAATTCATAGTTGTAATTTTATTTTCTATAAAAATCTCATTTGTGCAATTTATTAAAAGTTAAAGTCTTTCCTCATGAAGACATGAACTCAACCATGATGATATAGGGTTTTTATTATATAACTTTGTCAATTTATAATGATGCACAATTTGATGGTTAGTTGAGTGTGTAAAAATAATGAATATTATTTTTTTGCTGAATAATTTCAATCCAGCCCGAATATAAAATTATGTACAAATTTTAATCATTTTCCTTTTGTTATACTATTTTTTTTTCTACTCTATTTTTTTAGGGTGTCAACAAAACACATTCATTAACTAGATTAAAATTATATGTCCTTCTCATTTATCTATATCTCAAACCAGCGGTAAAAGTTGAAACAAATTGAAACTCAGAAGCATAGTTTGTTTCAGAGGAGAAACAGCAAATACGTCCCCTAACTATTTACACGGTAACCTTCGTTATTCCTTTATTTCAATTTAACCCAAAACGTTGTCAAATAATGACAACCAAGTCCTTCTGTCAAAGACATTGATAGCTGCTAAACCCTTCTGTTAAATTCTCTCACACGCATCAAATGTGCACAAAATAAACAAATATTTCAATATTCTTTTTTACTGTCTGTGGGTCATCTTGATCCTAAAATCGAGTCAATTTTTTTAGTAAGAGAGTATTTCAACATTAATAGAAGACAAATATGAAAATAATCGATATTTAAGAAACAAAATCATAAAGTCATTTAATTCAAAGCATTATTTTATTCTCTGAAATAGCTTCAGCAAAACTACGAGTTCTAGTCCCACCAAATTTTCCATTGTGTTGTGTTTGTGCAGTAGTAGAGATTAGGTTGCACAATGTGAATGTGTGAGCTATATCTGCAAATTTAGGCGTAACCACCCTAAGAAGCTTAATTTAATTCCCTGGCAAAAATGACAGCGCCAAGAGTGACAGAGAATTTGCATTTGAACCATTCAAGACAACATGGGGGAATGATGCGAGCAAAAGACATTACAACTATGGTAGAAGTCGCTGTATGAATAAAAGCTAAGTATGCGGTGCACATTATGCAAAATCCAAAAGCAAAACACTGGATCATGATCCCAAGTCCAAGCTAGACGCAACAGTGTGATTACATTACATGTAGAGCCCTTCTGGCACCCCCTCCTTCTTCTTGAACATTACCTTTTCCTTTGCCTTCTTCAAGTCCACGTGCGTCACCTGGTAAATTGAGTTTGAGATCAGAACAGGTACAAATTCTAGGGAACACAAGCTAAGAAACATCTATAGTTAATGCTACCATAATGTCCATACAAAAAGCAGGAAACCAACAGCTAATAGAAAAAGCTTGAAGGGGTAGGTTCAGAAATCCATCAGAAACTTGTAAAGGCAATTATACCACCAACAGTTCCCAAATTAGGCAGGCAACAAAGGAGAAAAAGCTTGAAGGGGTAGGTTCAGAAATCCTCTGTACCTACTCTCTTAAATGGCCCGAGCAATAAAAGACAACTTTAAAGTCTTACTAATGATTCACTCAGTATCACATTAGTGGCCACATGAACGAGCCTTCATTCCCTCAGTGTCCAAACTTGGTTACTGCTTTCTTTTCCTTTTTGTGGGTAAAACTACTACTTGTAAAAGTGCATCTATATTCCAATATAAATTCTACAAGTAGGGGACTCTAGTAACAATATTTCTTAAAGTAAGACAACTTGGCAACAAAACAATAAATTGACTATAGATTAGAAGGGGGAAATTCATAAAAGAATGAGAATTGAAACACAGCACTCACCTTCATTCGCCGCTCTCGTAAAGCAAGCAGGCCAGCTTCAGTACAGATTGCCTTGATATCGGCTCCTGAGAACTCATCCTTTGTCATCACAAATTCTTCCAAGTTGACGTCATCAGCCAATGTCATCCTTGCAGTGTGAATCTACAATCCATTGAAGAAATATGTGGTCATGAAATGAAAACGGAATAAGAGAGCCACCGATCACAGGAACGAAAAAGCCTAAGGGAGCAAGTTATAATAAATAAACTGGAAAACATCTCCACTATCATGCTTCCACGTGATAAATATTGCATACCTGGAAGATACGCCTTCTAGTTTTGATATCAGGGAGAGGAAACTCAATCTTCCTATCAATTCTACCAGGTCGAAGTAAAGCAGGATCAAGGCTTTCAATTCGGTTAGTTGCCAGAATAACTTTAACATCTCCTCTTGAATCAAAACCATCCAACTGGTTAAGCAATTCCAACATAGTCCTTTGAATTTCACGCTCACCACCGGAGTGAGCATCATACCTTCAAAAACACATTTCAATACATGCCAACTCAATTATAAGGTCGTTTAAAACACAGGTGTTAACATTCATTTTTCTTCCAAATTTAGTCACATTTAAAGTTTGCAAGTAAATACCAAATGCTCATCAACTCACCGCTTTGTCCCAATTGCATCAATTTCATCGATGAAAACAATAGATGGAGAGTGATCATCAGCAACTCTAAAAAGTTCCCTCACTAATTTGGGACCATCTCCTAGATATTTCTGGATTAGCTCACTGCCAACAACACGCAAGAAAGTTGCTGAGGTTGAATTTGCCACAGCCTGAAACAAACACAGTGAAGCTTATGAATTCAGTACTAACAAAGAGAAACTACCAACAACAAAAAACACATTTTACTGACAACATGCTACATTTGGAGTTCATTCAAGTTGATAATGGGAGGACACAGCGAACTGCAACAATGAGATATGAAAATGCATCTAAGTACATACCTTTGCAAGCAAGGTTTTGCCAGTCCCAGGTTCCCCATACAATATAACCCCCTTAGGAGGCTTAATGCCAATATCTTCATATAGTTCTGGATGAGTCAAAGGGAGCTCAACAGCTTCTTTAATTTCCTGTATCTGGGCATCCAAACCACCAATATCAGCATATGACTCTAATGGAGCCTTCTCAACCTTCATTACAGACACCATTGGGTCAACATCATCCTGAAGAAGTCCAACAACAGACAAAACCTGACAAAGACAACAAAGTATATTAGTATTTACGAAGAACTACCCTCCACTCCATAATGTAGAAGAAAGCATACTAAGTGGGTGAAAATGAATAAACATATAATAGGTTGGTTTTGTGAATTCCTCAATAAAATTTACACATGGATATGAAACCACTTGAAGGCCCACAGCGGGCAATTAACTAAGCTGCATTAGGCAATACGAGTTACAAGGTCTAGAAAATGGATTGCACACAGCAGATACCATCGCAACACCTTTTACAGTTTTGGACCATAAACCATGTGACAGCAGATGGTAATTTAAATCGCAAGATGTTTGGTCAAAACTTGTGTTGCAATAATCAAAAAATCATGAAGGTTGCGCAGAATTCTCTATACATGCAGCATTCAAGATTCTAATCCCCACATCCATATACACGGGCTATAAAACACAAACTCCAAAACAATCCAGCACTAACTTAACGTTTACTTGTATCCCCCAGTCAAGCAATACACTAGTAGCATACAGTCGATGAGGAACTAAGAGTTGAGAATATCTAAAAGTTCATTATACCTTCTAAGAAATGGAAACGCCACTTAACCATCAATCCACCATCAGAAGTCGAAATTAATAAATTGCTAAAACCCGAACCAATAGTTTATTGTAAACAAAGAAAGAAACCATAAAACCATATTTTTATTACCTTGTTATGCATCAAGATAGCACACCCAGGTTCAAGCTGGTCCTTATCAACAAAGGACAAAATCCCCACATAATATTCAGGCCCAACTGAAGACGAAACAATTGCATGATTTTCATCAATCAACTCCTCCAAATTCCCAACACTCATCGGAGACCCTCTCAAATCATCGACCTTAGATCTATCCTCCTCAGCTTTCTCTTCCTGAGGCTTCAATCTCTCCTGATTGGCCACGAACTCTTCCTCCATCAACAAATAATCTTTGATTCGCTCCAGCTTCAGCAACCTGAGCTTGCACTTCGTCAGCGGAGTGACGGTGGGAAGCCGGGCAGCAGCCTCGGGACCTTTCTGCTTCCGCTGTTTGCGGCCAACGCGAGCCGGTGGGGCAGCCGGCTCGAATTTCTTCTCCTTCTTGTCGCTGCCGTCTTGTTTCCGGTCTCCAGGCTGACCTTGCCGGTTCAAACCGCCGGACGGACCCTGACCCATGGTTTACTTAGGTCGGAGAGAGTATGTGAGGCTTTTTCGATTCTCGATTTTGGCTTTGAGAGCAAGTTAGCTCTGTTTGCTATTCGAGTAATGTTTTTGCCGTGGTTGAATATTTTAAATTGACCTCGGTATTTAAGATGGGTAGGATTTTTTCGAGTCGGCGAATTGGACTTAAGATTATGGGCCTACTCTTTCCTTTTGCTCAGGTTTTGGCCCAAGCTCGTTTTAGGGGGAAAATTAAAAAAAATTACCCAACCTAACATGTTGAGAAAAAAATGGCTTAGTAACCCTCACAAAACTTACAGTCTCGTTCACTCATCCATTATTTAAATAATGAATGTATAAAATAACCTTTCGTTCTCTTTTTTATATATATATAAATATACCTATATTTCCTCTTTTCTTATATTTAACAATTAATAGCGAACCCAAACTGAAAACGAGAGCCCAAATTGGCCCAGCCCATTGGCGGAACCGACGGAAAAAACAAACAATACTTTTGGTCCCCAGGACCCCAGCGTATCCCCCCACCAAACACCAAAATCAAAGTTCGAGAATCAAATTCTATGTAATATATTAGTAAACACGACATTATAGGCTAACATTCAATCCAACTTTATCATTTAACTGATGCAATCAACCCAAATGGTGAAAAATTCAATACATAAGAATGAAACAAAAGCAATTCCCGCACTTTCTCTACCCATATACCAAAATCCTCATTTTTTTCTGGCTAGAGGTCTCCAACTATAACGCAGCTCATCGCACCCAACATCAAGATCTTTTATATAAATTCCATCATCTTTTGCAATCCAAACGCAATTCTTCCACTTGCATTTATAGAATAGGGAAACATCCTGCCAAAACACCTTGAACGAAACTTCTTCATAGTCCTTCTTACCATAACACCAAAAAAGTGTTCTTTTGAACAAATGCTCCTTAAAACTCCACGTAAAATTAGCCCCCACTGCGACGTACTGTAACCCGAGATCGTCGTCTTTGGAATGGCAATGAAGAAGCAGCTCGCTGTTGTCGTTGAATCCATTGAGAATAGACACGTGCCATGTGCTGAATTGGCCAGGCAAGGCATCATCGTCAGTCACCACCGTCGTCGCACCTAAACAACACTGTGGAGCAACGACGGTCAGTGCCAAGACAAGTATGGTCAACGCAAGTACACTATTTGTGATGGAACTGATCATGGTTTATAATTTTTCTCCGTCTTTTTCATTTGTAAATTGAGTGGCGTTGGTTATTTTTGTGATGGCAATTTATAGCCAGATGATTGTGGGGTTTACGAAGAGGCGTGATGTGATATTGAATGCTACAGATGTGCATCCCTATAATATTTGTTAGGTTAGGAATAGTTAAACGTTAAGAAACATGATTATGATGGTGATTAATTAGGATAATTACGAAGAATTAATGGTGGTGGTGGTGGTGGTGATTAGGATAAGATGTTGAATATTGATTAAGCCCGTTATGAAAAAAATACTACCAAGTGTGCGTCTCTTTGTTTCTATCGAAATAAAATAAATAAATTCCAAGTCTACAACAAAACTACGCAGGCCATTCTGGGCTGAGCTGACTGTATTTCCTAGTTTGGAGTTTGAAATGGGCCCATTTCTGATATTTGGGCTGGGCTGGGCTGACCGGATTAATTACTCTGACGCATATGTTTCTGTTTGTCGGTTAAGTGTACTTTTAGTTGGTCCTAATTAATTTTGTACTCCAATTAGGCCTTGGCTCTCAAATTAGCAGTCAAGTAACCATATATAGCTCCATCCATTTTCTCAGAAATTAGTATATAAGTAATTATGTAAATGTATTAATTTTAAATTTTTGATCCATATATAGGTCTTACATTAAAAAATATATAAACTTTTTAAATTTATTTAGTTTTATAAATATCAAATCAACAATATATTTTTAAATAAAAGTGTTAAGCTACTTACAATAACCACGAGTTTACATGAAGTTATCCTCGCTAATATTTATGAAAATAATAAGAAGAAAATATTCATATACATCTCACCACAAAAATTAACTATTTTAGCACAAGGATGATTTAAGTTATATAGTTAAAAGTAAATGGTCTAAAATTAAACAAACTAAATGCCACCAAACCTAGCAAAAGAAATTTAATGTTTATTTTTTTCCAACATGTAGATATTTAAAACACCGATAATCTCTACCAACTTTTCTCCCAAATCATGAAAACTCAAAAGGTACGATACAATTATAAAAGATTCCATCAAATCTTAATGGTCACAACCTCTTATTTCTCATTTTTGTGGTTGAAAAATTCATTTGGTACTATTAACAATAATATTAAATTTTAGATTTTATGATATTACGATGAAAAATACTCCCTCCAACTTGATATAACTGACGCGTTTAGGTTTGCACTTAATTGACGCGTTCAGGTTTGCCTTGCACCTTTACCACTTGCTGCACTCCTTTTTCAAACGATGTCAGCTGGCCGCACAGTACCTACCCGCCTGCCCTTGATGCCTTACACCTGCCTGCCCTTGTTGCCCGTCTGCCCGCACAATAAGTTTCTTAATTTTTCCAAAAAACTACGGCGCGTCCGATATTTAAAGTTGGAGGGAGTAAACCTTTAGAATCAATCTAGTGATGTGATGTGGTCTTGAAGAGACTTTTTAAGAGATCACGATTCATTTTTATTTTATATTAATTTATTAAAAGATTTGATATATATAAATTAAAGAAAAAATTCAAAAGATTTAATGTTTATAAAAATTATTTGCCCCACTTATAAAAATTTGTGGACAAAGACTTGATAGGCGGACCAGTAAAACAAATTAAAATGAGACCTGACATGGGTTGTTGATAGGTATTTAATCTAGCACGTAGGCCAGCTATTAGCTGGTGGATTGAAATTCAATTCAATTACTTAATATACAGCGGAACACCTGCAAAAGTTACCAAACGTATTTAATCTGCCACCGACCGCTACTCTGTCCTGTATTCCCTCTCGCCTGCTTCAAACTTGCTAGGTGTTTTTGCATGTATATCGGTCGGTCCACATTAATTCCTTATCAATCAATATACGGTGAGATATCAGTGTTTTATGTAAATTCTACTTTAAAACACTGGTATGTTTTATGAAAACTAAACGGATGGATCATGGAATAACTTGATACACTGAAGCTTTTATCCAGTGATATTAAATTATCAATTGAACTACTACAAACAAGAAATAAGAAAAAGAAAATGACGTGAAATTAACTACTGTTTTTTCAAGACTCGACGATACTTACACGAGCATAATGAGGACGCGGAGAGGGGAAATGGTAGAGTGAAATTAGGTGGAATGACTTAATTACCATCCCAAATTGATGGCTGGTTCACCTACCAAAACAAGAGCATTTTCATCATATAAATGAAGTACTTGTAGAGATTTTTCATTTTTAGTTTCCCACACTTGGGGTTGGGGGCCCAATAGAGACTTGGACTTTTTTTGACCATCACGGTCCTTGACGTACCTGGGCCTGGAAATCATATATCTCCTTTTCCCATTAAATTTGTAATAAAATTTTCAGTAACCAGATAACATATAAATACATGCTCATGGAATTAATCCTCATCGCAAGGTAGGGACAATTCCCCCATATCTAATCCCATATCTAATCCCCCATAACAATTTTTTACTTAATTTATTAGTTTTTCTTTTCTTTTCTTTTTTTAAAATATGTCCTGCGTGTGAATTTCCAGTTGGTATCAAGTAATAAATTAGTTTACTTAGCAGCATTATCAACAACTTTACAAAATTTCTATATCAATTATTAGATAAATTTTGAATATATAATATATATCAGTTTGAATCGAAAAGTGAATTAAAGTGTATCGTTCATTTTTCGTCACATTTGTTTGTCTATAGATTTAGTGAAAGGTTAACTTTGTTCCAATCCCCAAATTTTTTTTTTTTCATCGGTAACTTGTAGAGAAGAAGCTGAATGATTAATAATAAGTTGAAGAAAAATACATGAACATAAATTAATAATATTTATGTAAAATATTCCTTCAAAATTTCAAACACGACAGTGAATTTCCAAGGTACGACCATACTCAATTACTAAGCTTAAATACTTATATTAATAAGAAAAATAAAAGTAAATTAATTATTAAAGCAGACATCTCAGACAACTAACTTAACTGCCATAAAACAAGACCCAGAAACCAGAAACTCCTCCAGCTGTACTACTGTTTCAAGGGGAGGGAAGAGCGCCAGTTCCACCACCGGCACCGCCGCCAAATCCGGTACCACCACCAGCACCACCAAGCCCTCCCAAGCCACCAAGCCCTCCAAGCCCACCACCGCCGCCACCAGCACCACCGCCGGGACCACCAAAGCCATTACCAAGCCCACCAGCATTAGGGTTGAGGCCTCCAAATCCACCAACCCCACCAAATGGAAGTCCACCAGGACCAACCCCACCATACCCACCAAGCCCACCGTACCCGGCAAAGTTCTTCTTATCCTTCAGGCCAGCATCACTTACAGGAACATTCTTTGTCACCGTCACAGCAGGAACGGTGGTGGTTGTGACGGCCGGTGCATCGGTGGAAGCTTCAGGGACGTTTCTAGCGGTGGCGTGTGCTGCTGCTATGGCAAGCACTAGCATGACACTAACTAACCACCTTGTCATTTCTTTTTTCTCTTTTTCTTGTTTGGTGTCTTTCTGTTCTTTTTTTCCTTTGGTGTGGAATGTAGGAAGAGGATTGGGCTTTTTAAAGGGGAGGAGGGCAGTACGGGACAGTTGTGGGAAGTAAATGTGAGTTTAATGAGATTGGAGTTTCAGATGAATTGGCCTTTGGGCTCATTTATTATGGGCATGGTCCTGTTAAAATTCATATTTTGACAAATGAGACCCATCATTAACAAAATTACTCAATTTAAGTATAAATTATAAGTGAGTCAAATAAATCATGATATTTATCTACTCGATTAATACTTATTTTTACTATTTAAAAATAGTAATATTTTGTATGACATTTTGTAAAAAGAGGGAGAGACTCCTTTTTTTTATGCTAAAAGAAAAGAGGAGATTACTTTATTCCAACTTTTTTTTTAAAAAAAAACAAACTAATCACGATAGTTTTTTTTAAAATTATACTCCCTCTGGTCCGAAATGTATGACTTCCTCGCATCCCAATATTCAGTAAGGAACGCATATCGAGGAGGCCGGATGAGGCACTATTTGACCCCAAAAAATTCCGTATTTTTTTTCGAACGTACGTTAATCCTTAACGTACTTCCGAGAAAAAATTCAGGGCAAAATTGTCTCAAATAGTGACTGTTCCGGCCGTCTTAAGATACGTTCCGGAACAGTAAAAGCAAATGCTAAAACGTCATATATTTCGGACCGGAGGGAGTAATTACTCTTAACTGCAAATAAATTTACAAAGCGTCAAACAAATAATTATTACTTTTAGAAAGTAGTGGTCAATGTAGATCGAGTAGATAAATACAGTGGTTTATTTAACTCACTTATAAATATAATGGTTTATCCCGACTTCTACTACATTTGTAAGGGTGAATTGTACCATTTTTCCTTATATATAACTAGTTTTCTCCACGAGTGCGCTGCGTGTGAAAATAATTTTTTAAAATTATGTTAGTTACTAAAATAAAATTCATAATTTGTTACCTAAAATTACAATTATAGTTTATAATTAATATATTGATTTAAAAAATTACATTAATTAACAAAGAAAATACGTAATTTAAGTTTGATGATAGTAATACTTTTGATAAAAGTGCATTAATAAAAAGTGTAATTCTAAATAAAGTTAAAACCTTTCAAATGAAGACAATAAATTTTAATTTTGTGAAAGTCAAAGCCCAAGTTTGTTCAGTAAAATTCTTTCACAAAATTATGATTCCAATCTAGCTAGTCGGCGATCTTAAAGTTTCAGACCACGTTTCTTATCTCTGTAAAACTCATTAGTTTTTTAGAGCAAAAGAAAATAATTCATTCAAGTTATTCAAGTTGATATTAAATTTAGATAGAAATTAATTCCAAAAACACAGTATTACATTAAAAAATAACTATTATTTGACACTAAATTCACGTACCAAAAAAACATTTGAGATTTATGTGTAAGAGATTGATAGATTTAGTAGTTTAATATCATTCTAATTGTAATCACAAGACTATCCTATCGGACAAATAAATTCTACCATCATAAAAGTTAAAGAAGGAATTGCACCTACAACTACGTAGATCAGTTGTCATGAGATTGTTCTAACTCAACTCGAGCTCCAGGTATGCAACGTTAAAATTTGTAAGGGAAAGCTTTGTCGTCCTTTCGGGATACTGTTCGGCTAGAATCTGAGATAGTTGGTACTTAATGTGATAACTCGATAACGAATGAAGAGAGAATTTCCATAACCATATTGTTTATTTTTTAAATCGAGTGCTGTATTATATATGCTAATTAATTATTTTGACGTGAAAAAAAATTCCATGATCAAAGTTAAAGAAAGAAATTGAACCTACGATTTGCCATAGAGCCGGTACTAAGCTAGGGGTTGTTCTAACTCAACCAAATTTTTTAGTTTCGAGCCTAACTATTCAAAGTAAAAATTTATGAGAGAAAATTTTGCCTTCCTTTCAGGGTCATATTCGATTGGAATCTGAAATAAATGATACTTAATGTGATGACCCGATACTGAATGATCTTTAAAAAGAAAAAAAGAGAATTTCCGTATTGTTTATTTTTTTATACGCCTCGTTAAATATGGATTTATAATAATATGATCTTATTGGCTGTTTCTTTTCCCTCCTTGAGTGTTTTTTTAATTTTTTTCTTTTTATAAAAAGTTGCTACCATTTTCAAGTGTCTTTGAACATTTTTTTTTCTAATTGGTCCCATCCATTTGCACACCTTTGAAATCAAATGCATAAATTAGTGACGCCGGATAAGCATTACATTGATGCACAAAACCACAAACTGTGCAAATGGAAACTTCAAAAATCAGATTAAAAAAAAAAAAATTTTGAAAAAAAAATATTAGAAAAGACATGAAGTTCTAGTTCAAGTGGTTAATACACGTTTTTATTTATATCGTAAGATCATAATATAATCATTAAAAAAAAGTGCACACTGAGATAACTCAAAAGATATTTTTGAGTAATTAATTAATTAATTAAACAAACTCATCCAATAACGGGGAAACTACAAGAAAGATTAACGAGGAGCATACATGGAAAACCTTAACTCATTGGATCAAAACAGAAACATCTATAACAACAAACGAGCTAATTCAGTACTGAAAGCCCAATTAGTGAAATTATGGGCTTGGGATAGATTCACCACAATCTCCTCCGGACCCACCACCGCCAATTCCACCCAAACCACCACCTCCGCCTCCAACCCCACCTCCGCCACCGCCGCCAATTCCACCCAAACCACCACCTCCGCCAGGAATTCCACCCAAGCCACCGCCTCCGATTCCTCCCAAACCACCACCTCCGCCAGGAATGCCACCCAAGCCACCGCCTCCGATTCCTCCCAAACCACCACCTCCGCCAGGAATGCCACCCAAGCCACCGCCTCCGATTCCTCCCAAACCACCACCTCCGCCAGGAATGCCACCCAAGCCACCAGTTCCGTCGGGAATACCACCCAAGCCACCGCCTCCAATTCCACCTAAGCCACCAACAGCTCCACCAATGCCACCAATTCCACCCCCAGCACCGCCTAATCCACCAACTCCACCAATCCCACCAACCCCACCTCCAACACCGCCGGCACCTGCTCCAGAGAATCCACCGACGCCACCGTACAAGACAAAGTTCTTCTGATCACCGACGCCGGCAGCAGCAGCAGTAGTTGTAGTATCGGTAGCAGTGGTAGTACTGTCCTTAGGCGCTTCCCTTGCGGTTGCACTAGCAACCACTAGAGCAAGCAGAAACAAGCATCTAAATCCCATCTTCTTCTTCTCTGTAATTAAAATGAAAGAAGAAATAAGCTTTTTGACAACTCGGGAAAACGGACCCCGTTTTTAAAGGGATTTGCCGGCATGGGGCGTATTAAATGGAATCGGTGAGAACTTGTGATATAAAATAAAACTTAAATTAATTAATTTGAGAGAACAGTACAATGAATGCCTCCATGTGGGTGGCAATCAGTTCGTCTTCTCCACATGCATTGGGCATGACATGAATTAGTTGCAGACTAGTAGATAATAACCATACCCTGTTTTCATCCATCCAGCTGTCTGTCATTGCAGATTTTTTCAATATAATTACTCTACAACCATGTACTTATGGTGTGGTGATTTTCAATCATTTTAAGTTCCATCCATGATAATCTAAGGAATGTGTTTCCTGAGCTTTAAATGTAGGACTGTAGTGCAATGACAGAAAGAGGTGAGGTTTGACCTTTGCCATGTGTGTGATCTGTCTGAGTGCAGAGACAGAGAGCTAGAGCTTTGCGGATAGACATTAATTTTGGTTTGTAATGTTAAATGCAATGTCAGAAGGTTTGCTGGGCGTTTTACTATCCTCGTCTCTTCCTGATTTATTGCTCTCTTCATTCTCAACAGCACGTCTTTATGACTGACTGGTACATTTGTACTAGCTAGTAAAAAAAAATTACTAGCCAGTAAAAGTTTATTAATTTTAAGATATAGCCATTGAAGTATTATTACATTACCACCATGTATCGTGCTGAATTTTGTTTATTTGTGGTAACCGTTACGGTGTTATGCACCAGACATCAACGGAAAAAATATTACTATTTGGAAGAGATTTGGAAGAAGGTTTCAGCAGCTACAGCCTACAAGTTCATCTTTTCTGCATGTCATAAAATTAGGAATTGTAATCTTACACCGGATCAACTCGGTCTCAAGAAAATTAAAACATAAACTCATAAATGTGGTTGTTTTATTTTTTATTTTTTATAAAAAAAGAGAAAAAGATAGATATTGTGAAGTCTAAAAATATTCAATTCTTATTAGAAATGTATTTTTTTCAATTAAATTAATGGAGATGAAATCATTTTACAATGAATTCTTACCTTTGGATTTGATTAAAATGTTAATCTAATTTAGGTTAATTTTGTGATTTTATATGTTAAGTAAATCTCTATTGAATTCTCACACGGATCCTTTCTATTTTGGTAGGATTTACCTGCTAATAAAAAATAAAATTATTATTATTTGGCTAGTTATTTATCTACCGAGTAATAAATTTAATTAAATTATTTATCTTTTAATAAATCTGAGTTTCCAAATTAAATCTTTGTTAGAATTCAGGATGATTCGGGTAGTTGGAGGGAGTCTCGTGAGGAAGTAGGGAGGACATTCCTTGAGTACTATAAATCTTTATTCTCTTCTGGAGGGAGTGATCTCTCTTCGTCTGTCTTACAAATCATTAGTCCCCGTGTTTCCTTTTCCATGAATTCGTCTCTTGACCAAACTTTCACAAAAGAAGAAGTCTTTAAAGCTTTAAAACAGATGCATCCCACGAAGGCCCCTGGGCCAGATGGAATGCCTCCGCTCTTTTTTCAAAAAATTTGGTCTTTTCTAGAAAACCCTGTTTGTAAAGCGGTTCTTGGAATCTTAAACGATGGGGAGGACCCCAGCTACCTCAACCACACCTTCATCACCCTTATCCCAAAAGTCGTCAATCCTTCCAAATGCTCCCAGTTCCGACCTATTAGCTTATGCAATGTCGTGTTCAAGCTGATAACCAAAGTGCTTGCCAATCGCCTCAAGAGGATGTTGCCGAGTGTAGTGACGGAAAACCAAAGTGTTTTTGTTCCCGGCAGACTCATTACCGACAATGCCCTGATCGCCCAGGAGATCTTTCATGGTATGAATTCAAAGCGCTCTGGGCCATGGTGGATGAGCGTCAAGATGGATATGAGTAAGGCCTACGATAGAGTAGAGTGAAACTTTTTGGAGGCGATTATGACCCGCTTGGGGTTCTCTTCTCGATGGACTTCGTTGGTTATGCGCTGCGTTACATCGGTCTCATATGCCCTGCTCCTAAACGGAAGTCCCAACCCTACATTCTACCCTGAGAGGGGTCTTAGGCAAGGGGACCCCTTGTCTCCCTACTTGTTCCTCTTGTGTGCAGAGGGCCTCTCGGCTATGCTTCAGGCTGCAGCTTCGGCTAATAGAATTAATGGTTACAAGATTTGCCGTGGGTGCCCGGAGGTCAGCCACTTGTTCTATGCGGACGACAGTCTCATCTTTGCAAAGGCAAACGAGGAGGAGGCGGGGGTCATTGTTTCAATCTTGAAGGAGTATGAGGAGGCGTCTGGCCAGAAGGTCAATTTAGACAAATCGGAGGTTTGCTTCAGCAGGGGGGTGGACCTAGACGCGAGAACGCGAGTTGCCGGGTGTCTAGGTATGGTGGGAACAGATTCCCATGAGAAGTACTTAGGGCTTCCAGTCTCGTTTGGTCGATCAAAAAAGGGGATGTTCACATCGATTCGAGACAGAGTCTGCAAGAGGCTTGGGGGGTGGAAAGAGAAGAAACTTTTCCAGGCTGGGAGAGAAGTATTGATTAAATCGGTCATCCAATCCATTCCTACTTATATGATGAGTTGCTTTGAAATCCCCATTTCCATATGCGATGAGATAGAAAGAGCTACTAGGAGATTCTGGTGGGGGGGTAGCGCGGATGAACGCAAGATGCACTGGGTTTCCTGGGATAAGCTGTGCAGATCGAAGGAGGTGGGGGGCCTGGGGTTTAGGAAGATTCGGGATTTCAACCTAGCACTGCTTGCTAAACAAGGGTGGCACCTACATAAAAATCCGGACTCGTTACTCTCCAAAATCTGGAAAGCTAGATATTACCCCCACTCAGATTTCCTTGAAACGAGAGTGGGTCACCGCCCTAGCTTTGTTTGGCGGAGCACCCTAGCTGGGAGAGAGGTCCTTCAGAAAGGGTGCTTCTGGCGAGTGGGGAATGGGGAACGGATACGGATCTGGAAGGTTCCATGGCTCCCATCAGCCGCAAACGGAATGATCTCAGCGCCGGTGTCAGGTTTGGACGGGGAGGCAACGGTGGCTGAGCTAATCGACCGGGACAGACGATGCTGGAACACTGACCTTGTGGCGCGACTCTTTCTACCGCAAGAAGTATCGGAAATATTAAGCCTCCCGCTTAGTCGGGATGAGGCGAAGGATACTCTTGTGTGGAGAGGCACCACTAATGGGAGGTACTCGGTCCGGAGTGGTTACCACAACCTCTCATCGACAATTCCTCGGGACGACCAGGATGAGACCAGGGGATGGTGGAAATTCCTGTGGGGCTTATCTATCCCCCCAAAGTTCAAAAACTTCATGTGGAGGTTGAAGAATGGCTCCCTCCCGACCAGAGTGAATCTGGGTCGGAGAGGTTTATCAGTGGATCCAGTGTGCCCATGTTGTAACGGGGAGGCTGAGTCATCCTCACATTTGTTGATTTCTTGCCCGTTCGCGGGTAGGGTGTGGGCGAATTTTAATTTTTGGGGCAGAGTCCCGGGGATTCTTGGAGAAAACTGGGTTGAGTGGCTGGCAGCTTCCAGGGCGTCTCTGGATGTTCCGAATCTCGAAAAAGTGATCTCTACACTCTGGTCGCTGTGGACTTCCAGAAACAATAGGATCTTCAGTCAACGCGACGAATCAACCCAGGAGGTGGTCATAAGGGGAGGGAAGTTACTGACAGATTTCAAGGAGGCGTGGCGCCCGCCACAGAAGTCTTCTTCTCCGATTTGCCTACACACCGACCCGAAATGGTTACCTCCCCCCCAGGGGTGGTAAAGATTAATACTGATGCAGCCGTCGGAGGTTCGGGGGTTGGTCTGGGCTTCATTGCCCGGGATGATGGAGGGGGACTGATCTTCTCAGGGGCTATTTTTCTCCCTCATTTGTCTGATGCGCCAACGGCGGAGGCTTTGGCGATTAGAGACGTTATTACTTAGGCTAGGCAATGGGGGTGTGACCAGGTCATCGTCGAATCGGACTGCCTGCAGAACATTTTAGCCCTGACCTCAGGAGAACTACCCAAAAACTACGCGGGTTTGGTATTGGAGGAAGTGGCACGGGTGGCATCTAAGTTCCGTAGTTGCTCCTTTACGCATACTAAGCGGACCTTGAATGTTCCCGCACACGAATTAAGCCAATTGGCTTTGATTTCCGGTTTAGGAAATGTATGGATAGGGGAATGCCCCGAGGCGATCGCGCCTTTTGTATTTGCAGATTTGATTTAATCTAATTATATCTTCCTTTCAAAAAAAAAATGGCTATCCGCGTTTCAACTGCCCAGCTCTCCATTCTGCGGATTCTCTGTTTTTTATTGCTAATCATTAATTCATCAGGTAGGTAAACAACGTTTAAATGAGATTAATTTATTGGTCGAACAAGTAGAAATAAATAAGAAAAGATTCAAATTACACTAATTTAATTAGAAAATAAAATACACCATTCTTATTTTTATCACTTTAATCATCTATTTTAAAGGATGTGATTATGGACAGTAATTTTAATTAATTAATTTGTTGATTTCTTTTATGAAACTTTACTTCAAGGGTTAATTATAATTACAACTTGGAAATAATCAGTGGCAGGACCAAAGGCAGCGGCTGCATTTGGTGTACCAATAGCCTGCGTGGGATCATGTGGACAAATCACAGACTGTTCTCAATATTGCATTTCAAGGGGATATCCTTTGGGAGGAGCATGTTATTCGAACCCAGGCAACCCCGCGCAATGCTGCTGCCGAAAGTCATGGATGAACTTACTTGGACTTCATGTGGGCCTGGCTGGTGACGGCCGACGCTATCACCATCTATCTCTAGATTACTCCAAAACATCACCAATTATGCTATTACTACCACGTGATTAATTTTTACATACACGATCATTTCTTTGTATATATAAAATCATCTTGTTTTACCCGTTAAATTATTTTACTAGCGACTTACATTGAAGAAGAAACTTTCCCAAATTCATCTAAAAATCCTAAGATTGATTAGGATTTTAGGATTACATTCTAAAATGATAAAATTAAATAAACTGAATTTTTTTTACTAGTTAGTTCGAGTTTTTTAAATTACAAAATTAGCACACCAAAAAATGATCCCTCCATTCTCTTTTATTTGTGGTTTTACTAAAAAGAAATAAGAATTTTTTAACAATCTTTTCTGCCTGTTTTACAGGACTTGGTCCCTAAAATTAGGAATTGTGCGATTACACTTCCAGATTACATCTCCATCTCCTATCCACCCAAATTTAGTTTTAGAGACGTGGCTCGATCTCTTTTTAGAAAACTAGCACAAACTTACAGAGAATTCCATGTAGATATCCACATCAGCGATACGTACAAAATCTAAACACAACTCAATAAATTTAAAGGTAAATGATTAATAATAATAAAAGAGAATTGATAAGTAGCTCAGGGTTTGACGTGTGAGTATGGTCTTTTGGATTTATAAATATTTCGCTAATTCCAATACGACTCCATCAAATAAAAAACATAGAATCAGTTTATATCAATGGCTATCCGCTTTTCGCCAGCCCAGCTCTCCCTTCTGCGAATTCTTTGCTTCTTATTGCTAATCACTACTTCATCAGGTAAAGAATATGATCATTGACATTAATTTAAATTAATTATTTATTGATTTCTTTTTCTGATGCTTAATTAGTAATTAATTTGGAATTGATTAGTGGGAGGACAAAGGAGAGCGCATGCATTTAATGTACCAATTGCCTGCGTGGGATCATGTGGAGAAATCGCCAACTGTTCTCAGGAATGCATTTCAAAGGGACCCAGGCAACCCAAAGTCACCGGGAGAATGCTGCTGTCGAAAGTAATGAACTTACATGGGCTTCAAATGGGCCTGGGCCTTGTACACTGCTAAAGTTATAAGAGCCCAGATGAATAATATATAGAAATCTTGTCATTTATGTTTCCTTTGTCTTTTTCTTATAAAGCAATTTGAATCGATGGGTTTTTTAAATTAGCCAATTTCCACGCTTTTCTTTTACAATCCTATTATTTGCTTTGATTAACTATAGTTCAACTATACGTTTATACTGTAAATTAATTAAACAGTATTTTCTAAAAAGTAAAGAATACTATTTCTAATGATCAGGTATAATTTTTTACTTAAATTAACAGCGTTAATTCCGACACATGTTCTTACAGCTCTGCCAACACTTGTATTTTCGATTACTAATTTAAAGGGAAAAAACAAAACAAGAGAGCTACACTTTGTTCAATATTCATAAGCCAAGTATTCTTGTTAAAAAATAATAATAAGTCAAGTTTGGAAGTGTTTGTATCCACTATCCAAATTGAAATGGGTTGAAGACCCAGATTTAAGGGCTTTAGTCCATAGTAATGTGGGCCCAGTGACACAACCCAACCTACACTCGGCTTAAAGAGAGATGCGAATTAGGAAGGGGAGTCGTGATGTGATTTTGTTTGGAGTCACCAAAACTGACGAATTCATTTGGTTTTTTATTTATTTACTTTCTGATGATATGATATCGGGGTGGGGGAACGGACAAATCTTGTCTCCTTCCTTCCTTCCTTCCTTTAAAGTTAATCAATTTGCTACATTTAGAATTCTTAGTTTTATTTATTTATACTAATTTAGTGAGATAACGCACCCGGTAATTTTATATGTTATTTTTTTATTTTAGTTAGTACTATTTATTTTTTATTCCGTTCATTTTATTTATAAACATTGTACTCATCAGTTCAATTAAGTCTCAACCGTAAAAAAATTAACTGATAGTATTTTATTTATATCCTGACATATGGGTCCCCGCATCAGACCACCACCACTGGATTGCGTTCCAGCCATGTCGACCAAACAATAACGTACAAATTAAGTAGCTTGCCAAATTTGCCGCTGCGACTCGGAAGGACCATTCTTTTAATTTTTCAAACCTTTTTTTTGTATGTTCTCCCAGCTGCCGTGTCCTCACAAGATTTGACGGAAAATCCATTATTTTTCCATTTACTTCAATTTTTTTCCCAAACAAATTAAAACAAGTATTTTTCTTCTAATCTTCCTTTCATCCAACACATGTAGAAAAATAAAATTAAACTTATTTTTTTCTTCATATCATTTGTTTCCTTCCATTTTATTTTCTCTCGTTTCTTTTTCTTATTCAAATATAATGTAAGCTTAATGTATTATAATTAATCTTGTCCGTACTAAATTAATAAGATAAAGGTAGTACTTGAATTTAATGAAGACCACTAATCTTCCGTTTCAAAATTTACTACTATTATGTAAAACTAAACTTTTTTTCAGGATATTCTTAAGAAAAAAGAGATCAAATCTCTAAATGCCGACATACAAAAATAATTGATTTTTCAGAATATTTTGAAGAAAAAGACATAAATCTCTAAATACCGACATACAAAAATAATGAAAAGGATTTACTCAAAATTTATACACTCGAATCGTAGTGGGGAACAACACGTGAGGATAGCATAAAAGAGAGGGAAAAAAAACTGACCGCAGTTATCCAATTTGCAGCTACGTGGCGCAAACCGATTGATGAAATGCCATCCATGTAATCTTTCTCTACCGACGTAAAGATCTCACAACACTATAAATTAAGCCCATAACTATTCACTCAAAGCACATATATCAGATCCAATCACACCATAGAGCAATGTCAGCCGTATTAACCGCCTCATCAACCGTCGTTGGCCTCGCCGGCAGCAGCTCACTTCCACCATGCTCCTCTCGCAGATCAGGTTCTACTTAACTTCCTTCCTTGTACAGCTATGTAAGAAAATGGCCATACATTTTTTCATATCGAGAAAAAAGAAAACCAGAGAGTTACGCTTTGTTCAATATTCATAAGCTCACATACCGAAGTACGGTATCAACTGTCCACCTCTCAAACTGAATGGGTTGAAGACCCATTTTTGAGGGCCTAAGTCCAGAGTAATGTGGGCTTCAAACCCCAAAATCGAATTATCAGTCAAAATAAAAATGGGAATTAGGAAGGATGATGATCAAAGTCGTCATGTGATTTTTGTTTGGAGTCACCAAAACTGACGATTTTTTTAATATATGGTTTCTTTTGAACCGAACTTATGTTTCCTAAAACACAAAATCGAAATTTTAGAAAAAGTTAAACGATCGAGTTTTTGCCAACTCAACTGCCTCCCTTTTGATTCTTTAAAGTTTAAACCACAATTTAGAATCCTTTTATGAATTCCATGACTATCCACAAGCAAAAGCTACACAGATATATACACAACTGACTTGCATGAGAGATTTTGGGTTGTGACTCTAAATTTATAAAAAAGTATAGTTAAATCGATAAATAAATTGAATGAGCCTGACGTGTAATTTTACCATGTGAAGTCCATCACTAGGCAGCTGAGGCTATGATCATGTATATATCCCTAGATACTCTAAAACATCACCAACTACACTATAGCCACATGACTAAGTTTTACGCGCACGATTATTCCTTCGTATATATCCACATCACGTAATTCTTTTATAATTAAACTCGATTTTCAGATGATAGTCCATTTAGTTCATTAATTAGTTATTTGTTAGCAATAACGTATTATTTTATACTCGAGTTCTGTCCCTATTATAAGATAAAAAAAAGAAAAGAAACATTTCCTTCAAATAAAAATGCAGTTAAACATTAGCTAAACGTAAGAAGAGTGAAGAAAGAGATGGTCGAATTAAGAAGGCAACAAACTAAGCTATAATACTGGGTCCTATCGTGCAACTTAAACCAAATTTAGATTTGTTATAATGACGGCCACTCAATCGAGACGAAACCTTTAAGTCCATGCATTTTTCGCTCTCTTCCTTATATAAATGCGAGGTGGATACGTCCAATTTTCAAATATTACCCAGATTTAATTAACTATAAACCCAATTTTCTTATCCTAGTTAAAATGGCAAGCCTAGCCTTCACAGCTACCCTGCCCAAGTGTAGTCCAATTGGTGCACTGGCCATTAGGAACCCATGGAGCTCAAGGGTTTTTATCCCCATCACAAGGCAATTGCAGGTAAATAATTTAATCGTGCTTGTTAATTAAGAGAAAAAATGCACATATTGTTTAATTTGTCTGATATAATGAAGTGATACTCAAACTCAGATTTAAATCTTAATTTATTTTGTGAACATTTACATATACTATATCCTATGAAATTTAACAATATTAACAATTAACCAATAAACTTCTATAGATGAGTGATGCTGTTCTATGAATGGGTGAATTGATGTAACAGGCAAGCTCGCGAGATGAGGTTGCATCTGCGATGGAAAGTGCTGAGAAAGTGACAAAAGAAACTGCTGATGAAGCAGAGAAGGCGGGAAGAGATGCCATGAACAAAGCTTCTGTCGCTGCTGAGGATGTAATAATTAGTTAGTTTTATAATATAATATATGCTCTAATTAATTACATAATTTGGTAATAAAATAATTACTAAATATGTATTAGTTAATTTTAATTTTAATGTGGTCTGCATATATATGTTTGTTGAAAATGAAATCAGGTGACGGACAAGACAAAAGAGGTGGCGGAACAGGCAAAGGAGATGGCTGAGGAGTTATCGGAACAGGCAAAGAAGAATGCTGAGAGTGCATGGGAGACGGTTAAAGATAAAACCATGGGGATCACGGACACTGTTACTGGTAAAGCTGAGGAATCTAAGGAAGCCATCAAAGAAAATGCTGACGCCGTCAAAAGCGACATCCACGACAACACCAAATAATTAATTATATTTAATTAAGTTCAGCTGATAAATTAATACCTCAGCTATTATTTTGGTCCTGGGTGTTAGTTGTATAAATCCAGATATGAATTCACTGTTTTGCATCCTTGTACCAATAATAAAGTGACACGCTTTCTCGGACGGATCGATATGCAAGTGAATTATAAATCCAGATATATATATATAGTTTCAATTCACTTTTACTTTTTTATATATATTACTCCTATAACCTATGTAAATTCCATACTTAATAAAAAAGTCAGAGCTAGCTATGAAGTATGAAATCATTACCACCACCTTTACTACGAGTATAAGAATCCATATGATATGTTCTTTATACTATGAATTCAGACCTCTACAATTGTCCGTTCTTAAATTTGCCGTCACGCAGCTGGAAATTATAGGTTTGGACGCAATTTTTTTTTCCAGTTTCCCTGATCTACTAAAGGTTACCCCATTTAATTGACACCTAGTTACTTATCATGACTCACGACACTACTAAAAGTAGAACTTAGATCGACGGCCATAATTTGTCCATTGTAAACTATCAATTAGTTTTCCCCTTGATAAATGCAGATACTTTTTTTTTTATAAAAAATTAAATTATCGATGAATTTTGTGTTTTTATTAACGAGTTTACCCATTAATAATAGGCTAAATTTTGACGCCATCCGTTGATAATATGCCGCCAACATTGACGTAGTATTTATCGATGGGTCGATAACGGGGCGCAAACCCGTCGATAGATCCCTCATTTTTAACGTGAAATATGCGGGAGTTATCAACGAGTATTTTTCCCATAAATAAAATCTACGTATTTTAACCTTTGCAAATGGTACTTCCCGTAGCTAATTTTTTTTAATGTCATTTTTCACATAAATAACTATTTACTCATATGAAGTAGTTTTTTTTCTCTGTTTTTTAATTAATACGAAAGTATATAAAGAGTTTAATATTGAAAGATAAGGGCATAATTTGAAGTAAAATTAAGGCACAAACAATAGATTATAGAGAGTTTTATTACCTCAACATGAGTAACATGCTGTTAAGTTTGGAATTGAATTGTAATCTCTTAAGGTTTATTTAAAAAAAAAATGGGCATTAGATTCTTTCTTGCACTTGTCTAATTTGATTTTTTTTGTAAAATTAGTAACTTATAGGAAGAAAAAAAAATCTCACTCAACATGATTCTAGTTAGATATTTGGTCAAAAAAAAAATTTCATTGTTAAAATTTATAAAAAAGAGTTTTACTATTCTTTAGACTCTTGTTCGATTCAAGTAAGAAATAATCGATATTCGTTATGGTGACCAGTTACCGTATGGTCTTAAAAAAATAATACTCATATTTTACTTTTGTGTTTATTTGAGAATTTTTTTTCTACAAAATATTTTCTGAGTTTTACATTTTAAGATTTTTCCAATTGATTTCTGATTTAAAGAAAGAAAAAAAATTATTGGAACAATATATCTTTTTCATTCTCCGAACACGAAGAAATCATATGCACGGATTTTCATTTAATAACATATATTAGTACTCCGTACTATTTATAAATTAGATAAGAAGAACAACAACAGAATAAAAAAGAGAGAGTTGACATGAAAATACTTAGGAGGCAAGTAATTATTGGACGTGCGTAGGCCACGTGAACAAAACCATTGATTCAATTCTACACCACAAAATATTACAAGAAGTCCAAGTCATTGCCTTATAATTAATGTACGGAATCCAGGGCGACAGAGAAACCAATCTTGTACCTCCAAGTAGGTACACAAGGACACGTGTCTTCATCTGGGAATCAAGTACTGCATGCAAATGCAATCCCTTATTTCTTTTTGGTAGAGAAAATAAACAGAGAAATGCCTTACTTGAATTGTTGGAGTATGGAGAGGGAAGGTGCCCGGGTCATCACTCTAGAATAAAGTCGGGGGATTGAAACGGCAGCGCTGCGCATGTATTGGCAGGAAGGGGTGGGAATAAAAGACCCAAACGATGACACGTAGCAGCTAGCTGTTCACTGTTCAGCTCCGCCGCTTAACCCACGAATCCAGATAGACTTGTTTAGCCAATAGCGAGCTCATAAACTATTCAGTGCCCCATCTACAACAAGATAAACGATTTACTTAACTCGATGTCATTAATTCAAATAAATAAATACTATATAAATTTAGTCTTTACTACAATTTTTTTTATACATATACTTAAAAAATATGATATTAGTTGATGACTAACTAATAATACGATATTTAATTTAAAGTGACGTTACGTTAACGTAGACAGTATAAAAAAAAAGACATAAGAAAGAAGAATTAGATTGGCTAGTGGCAAGGGTCAACATTTTTTACGTAAAAAGCTTTAAACGGTGAATTCTTTCTTTCATTTTTAAAATTATTAATTTTAATTCCAAGTAATTTATAAAGTATGTGAACATGGGCATCGTGATGACATTATTTGAAAGTTCTAATTAACCAGTAACTGCTAATTATAAGATATTGTTACCGCACAGATTTTCGATATTTTGTTTTGGATTTGAAGTCTACTGTGCACACCGCTAAGTTGCACCACTGAGGAGGATCCGCATCGCGGATAGCACAAAATCCGGAGTTACCCCTCAGAAAGTAGCGGCGCACGAGGTTTCAGTTTTGTTTGGTGCTGGTTTTGGTTTTCCCCCATGCTTTCGTCTTTCCTTTTCCTTTCATCTTGTTTTCTTCCCCCCCCCCCCTCTCCTTTCTCTCTCTAAAACCACCATGCATCTCCAGTCTCTCTCTCTCACCTGTTTAATTAATTAATTGAACTCTACATAAACACCAAATTGCTAATTTGAACTTATCTAACCAAAGCACAAAAGTCCATAAAAGAAGTGAGTGAAAGAAAAGGTTAGACACTGCCATCAACCAACCTCCTTCCCTTCCTCTTCCCTGAAACAAAAAAAATCAGTAACGCATGCACACACACATGGGGTTTTGGTTCAATCCCATCCCCTCATGTGCTCTCCTTTAATTCTTAACCCCCCCTTCTCATTTCATTCACTCCTCTCATCCTCTCACTAAAGCCCTCTCCTTTGGTGATTAAGTCTATAAATTATACTACTTGTGGTAATGATGAAGATATTAAAATATAAATGAGTGCTGGATTAATTAAGTGAATTACTTAAGAAAGAGAGGTCATTTTCATCTTGGATATTGTTTAAATATTTATGTTATCCTTGGTTGGTTTTGGGTTTTGATAGATTTAGATAGATTAGATGCTCAGAAGAATCAATCAGATGGTTTATGTTGGTTCTGTTTTGAGCACTATTTGATACCTTACAGCGGGCCCTTCTCTCCCCACCCTCTCCCATCTCTTGCTTCCTTAACCTCACACACTCTTCTTCATTGCACTTCTCCGTACCAAAAAAGAAGAAAAAAACCCTATCCCTATCCATTTTCCTTCACTTCTACACCCACTTGTTTCCTTTTTTTTGAAAAAAAAAACCTTCATAATCTGCAACCAACAGAATCCATATTAAAATCTCAACTTGCAACTTCTCTTTCTATTTACTAGCAACAAAAATGAAGAGTTTTGAGGTGCATGAGGCAGTTCAAAATAAAAACCCTACTACTGGATTCTCCTCCATGGAAGGGAAAGATCAGATCTGGCTTAGTCATGATGATCAGAGAGGAGGAGATCGTGATCTTGATCACCAAGAAGATCTGCTTGACGTCAGCGAGGCTTCCATGTTCTACACCGACTTCCCTCCCCTTCCGGATTTCCCTTGCATGTCGCAGTCTTCCTCTTCCTCGTCCACTCCGGCGCCGACCAAGCCCATGGCCTCCACTCCGTCGTCTCCCTCAGCATCCTCCTCTTCTGCCGCTTCCTGGGCGGTTCTCAAGTCAGACGCAGACGATGATGTAAATAAAAAGAGCAGGAACCATAACCATGATGATCCTTACTATGATCAATTTTATAATTATGATCATCAACAACAACAAGATCCGGTACTGGAAGCATCAACAGCAACGCTGTCGTCTACTGGGTCCATGGACATCACTCAGCAGCCGTCCGATCAGCAAGTGATGATGGAAGGTGTGGATTGCATGGACGTTATGGAGAATCTCGGATACATGGATTTGCTGGAGAACACCGACTTATTCGACCCGTCCTCTATTTTCCAACATGACGAAAATATCCTTGACGGTTTTCAACTCGAACAGAAACCACAGGAAGATCAGCTACACCAAAACCAACCGCCTGCTCCACACGACCTCGGTATGGTGCAAAACGACACAGCACCAGTACAGACGACCCAACATGCAGACGATGTCGAGCTGGGTGGGTCGTCGTCTGATGATCTGGCGATGGTGTTTTTGGAATGGCTGAAGAGCAACAAGGAAACGGTATCGGCTGAAGACTTGAGGAAAGTTAAGATCAAGAAATCGACGATTGAGTGCGCGGCGCGTCGTTTAGGTGGTGGTAAGGAAGCGATGAAGCAACTGTTGAAGCTCATTCTTGAATGGGTTCAAACGAATCATCTTCAAAGAAGGCGGTTGAGAGAGTCATCTTCTACTAATCTTTCTAATAATTACCAAAATTACCACCAAGACCCGATTCAAAACCCTAACCCGAGTCCGAACCCGAATACTACTAATTATAACTGTAACCCGATCCCATCATTACCACCACCGGAACATTCTGCTGCTCATCCGGGTTTGTTCAACCATTGGACTCCATCACCCGCACCTTATGTTGCTGATCCAGGGAGTATGATTCCTGGTTATCCACCGATGGCTGGGTATATGGGTGACCCGTATGGGAATGGACCCCATCAACAAGCATACCAAAATCCACCCGAGTATCATCATCACATGCTTGACCCGGCCCATTCATGGCCCATGTCACAATTAACTGTGGCTTCGTATTACTCGTCGTTTGGTGACAGTAATTTACAATCAGCTCCGGGGAACACATCCGGGTTTCCTGGGTATGGGAACCAGTACCCGTATCAGTACCCGCCGGGTCATGGGGATGGGCTGGTGAGGTTAGGTTCTTCAGCTACGAAAGAGGCGCGGAAGAAGAGAATGGCGAGGCAGAGGAGGTTTTTGTCTCACCACAGGAGTCATAACAGTCAGCAGAACCAGCAGAGGAACCAAGGAAATGACAGTGCTGTCCCTGCAGGGAATTGGGTTTATTGGCACACTGGAACGGGGGCAGTTGGACCTATGGATGCAACACCTGCACCCGGTGCAGTGGATCGGCCGGCCATGCAAGGTCAGAATTATCAGAAGCAGGGCGCATCAGATAGGAGACAGGTAATTGTTTGGTGTTTTAATTAATTAGTACTTAGATAATGAAATTAATTTCGTTTGGATAAGTGATTTTTCATAATTTGGAAAATTTCGTGTGTTTTATTATGTGAACTTGTTTGTTTGTCTAGGGATGGAAACCAGAAAAGAACTTGAGGTTTCTGCTACAGAAAGTGTTGAAGCAGAGCGACGTGGGTAGTCTAGGCAGGATTGTATTGCCTAAGGTAGGCTAACCTAATTAGTTATTTTTCTTTCTTTTTTTAGGGTAAGTTTTTTTGTTTTATAGAAAAAAGTTAGATACCTAATAAATGTAAGGTGTAGTCCGTTCTAATTTTATACGAATGAATTGAATTTATACATAGAAGGAGGCGGAAACCCATCTCCCTGAACTAGATGCTCGAGATGGCATTTCGATTGCCATGGAAGATATCGGGACCTCTCGTGTTTGGAACATGCGCTATAGGTATTCTAAATTAAGTTTTCATGTTTGATTTCCTTTTTAAATTTATCGTCCCAATTATTGAGAATTAAGTCAATGCTATTTTTGTGTGTTTGTTTTTTCTCTTCGTGGAGTTTCAGATTCTGGCCCAACAACAAAAGCAGGATGTATCTCCTTGAAAACACAGGTTGGTGATTGATCGGATCTTTTAAACTTTATATGATTCACTTTCAGAATGGAAAAAAGATTATTGGGGGGGGGGGGGGGGGGGTGGGGGGGGGGTGTATTATCTGTTGATTTTGCTGGTAATTTGATTGATTTCAGGAGATTTTGTGAGAGCAAATGGACTCCAAGAAGGAGATTTTATTGTGATCTACTCCGATGTCAAGTGTGGCAAATATGTAAGCACATTTTTCATTTCTTTGTTATTTTTTTCAAAATCAAAATCAGTATCTTTTAATTATTAGTAGTCATAATTATTATATCTGGATATCTGAATGTTTGGTGGGAGACCCGAATAAATGTTGTATTTAACTTGGAACATGCAGTTGATAAGAGGAGTGAAAGTACGGCAAGCAGGGCCTAAAACGGAGAACAAGAGAGGTGGGAAGTCGCAAAAGAATAGTCATAATTCAAGCTGTGCAGCTACTGCGAATAATGCTAATTCCTCCTCCACACCGAAAACAGAAACAGTAAAGTGATGAAAACAGAAACCAAAAATTAGGAAAAAGGCTCCAATAGCCAATCAAGCGCTCGCCACCTTTCTTTTTTGTCTCTCCCTAGGATCTGGCTTGCTTGCATGAAAACCGTTGGACAAGTGGACGTTCATGATCTTCTGGAAATATCCGATAATTGGTGCACTCTACAATCTCTGCATCAACGTCTCCGGTAATTGGTGCACTCTTCCTTTGGTTTCAGAAAAGTTAAGAAGGAAAGAAAACATGTTAATCGTCATACCTGCGGAGGGTGTTAAGGAGCGTTGGGGTTAGAGGAAAAGATGCGTTACGATGTTTTGGAGAGTGTTTTTGACCAAGCTTGGTATAACCTGGCTCTAATGGTCTTGGCCAAGCACATATACTATTTTTATTATATGCTTTTCTATATAATATGGGCTGCTTTGTTTATTAAGGTGGGGGTTGTGGTAGCTTATTATATATTATTGTTTAGCTGCCTCACATTTTGTTTTATTAACATTGTAATGCAATAATGTGACTTGTATTTGTACAATATTTAATTGTGCATGTTAATTAATTTAAGTTTGTATTAATTCTCTTAAGGGATGTATTGTGTGCTGTAAAAACAAAATAGATGACTATGGCACTAAAGACACTAATCCTTTTATTGGCGGATAGTGTTCTATAAAGTTTTTGTAATCTTTGAAAAAACAAAGCTTCCCAAACTGGTAATAAGGACATGGCAAATTATATATGTACTGGTGTACAGGTTTCCAAATAAAAAAATATAAAATTAAATTATCTAAATTCAGACGTGTGATGAGCCGATTTATAGGGAATCATGGTTGGAACTTGAAGTAGAAAAAGATAATGCCACGATGTGTGCAGGAATTCTGTCTGCTTAGCAAATTAATTTTGTTAAATTATGCAGTAAACATGACTACTGGGCTAAAATATGGGCCTTGCTTGTAACACTTTTGGGCTAAGACTATACGGTTGGGCTCATCTATTTGGACTCGATAGATATACTTCTCGCCCAAGTGTGTTTTTGCTCGAATACAGTGACAATTCAATACTTTGACAAAGTAGATGCAGAAAAACTGAAGCTTTGTGAGCGAAGAAAGAGAGCTAGGCAGGTTGCCTCCAAGAGTATTGTTGCTTAGGTTCAGCATCTGCAGCTCATTGCAATTGCTAATTTCATTAGGCAATGACTCAGTGATGGTTGCCAAAACCAACAAAAATAAATTACACAATTTACCATGCACAAATATAAATTAAACTATAAATGGTAAAAAAGAGATCGTTCCTCAGAGATTTCAGAACTAAATTAATTCCTATTAAATGACCAAAAATTGTAACCGTGGTAAATACCAATGATAGGGGTTTTGTTGCAATTGAATAATAAACAAAGATAGAACGAAAGCAATAGATAAAAGAAGATAGATTAAACTCAAGAAACAAGTAAACACGCAGGGAAAGACCTTTCCCAGATCTGGGAGAGAGACACTCTACTCCTATAAATCACACTCTATTCTTTTTCTAAATAATTCGCAAATTAATTAGTCGCCTTCAAATTCTTGTTAATAATGTAGACTCCAAAATTACCAAGAAAGACTGTAACCAAATACGTTTAATTCTAAATTGATCAGGTTTAAAACAAACGTAAGGGATTTTGACATTCAATCAAAAAGAATAGAATTACAAAAATCAGAATTTAGTAAGAACGAATTTGATCTCACAAAAGAAGAATCATGGCTCAATGACCTTTACTAGGAATAAAATAAATTAACTACGACAAGACATAATTAAATTGCAAGCAGAATAAACATAAACTGAATTGAATTAAAAGAATGGAATAAGAAAATAGAGTCGCAAGCTTCGCTCTAATGGCGAACAAGAGAGATGATGAAGAATATGAAGTGTAAAACCAGCCACCTTCTCCTCTCTGTCCCCTTTTATCTAGATAATTCAAACTATTTTTATCTAATAAAAATCTAAATAAAATCCTAATTTAAATTGTAATTATTCTCTGGAGTTTTTCAAAACTCAAAATACTGTTGGCTGAGTGTCTTTCTAGAAATAGAAGTGCAAAAATGCGTCCTTCCTTGTTGGTCCCATGTCCGTCGCTTTATTTCTCAAGTCCAGCTGAACTGTCTTTGGCCTGGTGAAGCAAGTCTTGATGACTCTTCTCCAGGCCTGGGAAAGAGGCAAGTTCGCGCTCTTTTCATCCATCACCATCTTTTTGCTCTATTTAGTGGCTTTTCTGTTCCTTTGCTTTTTTCTGGTTCTTTTATCTGATTTCTATAAAAATGAAGAGAAAATGCTCACTATCAGCGGTATCATTATTTAAAATAGTCAAAACGGATGATGAATAATCACAATATTAACATTTAATCAAATTCCCCACGCTGCCCTAATGCTGCCCGGAGACATTTTCCTCGCTAAGATCCTCTACTCCCCCAATCAAGAATAGGCCCAATAAAAAATAATGTATAGGGCTAACTGCTTTGTTTCGGTTGGGCCTAGCTCACCTGTCCTCTTGTGGGCCCTCGTCCTAGCTGAGTAATCTTCCCCTTCCTCTTCAGCCTCTTGCATAACAAAATCGAATTCCTGATTTTATGATTATAAATAATTTATTTCTTCGTGAGAAACAGACGAAAAAGAAAAAGAATCCATGGCGTCTTCACTTATTGTTCATAATCTATCTTCCCTTCCATCACTTCACTCCCCGCAACGTTACAGAACCCAAACCCTAACTCTCACGAACTCTCATTTCCTCTCTTCCAATTCCGTTTTATACCTGAAGAAGCAATTCCTTCTCCCGAACTTGCAACTCAAGATACCCACGGCTCAGAAACCTCGCTCCACTCCCCTTGTCTTTGCCGCGCGGTCCAATTTCTTAAAAGGTCAGTCTCAGCTTTGCTACTTTACTTGTTTTTTCATCTTTTAACTGAATTGTTTAAAATGATGATTAAAGCAATACTGCTAAAATGGTGAGCGAACACATGTTTTTGATTCATGTGGAACAGTTATTCAAACGGTATGGAAGGTTGGGAAGGACGGCGTTGATGCGGGAACTAATCTGGTCCCGGTAAGTTCAAACTTTCAGCTTCAAACTGCGGTGGTAAATTATGGAAATGTGTAATTTACTTTTAGGTATTTTGTGTTTGTTCTTGTTACAGGAGTCTGTACCAAGACCAATTGCAAGGATCTCAGTGACAGCTGCTGTATTGGCTGTTACACTTTTTGTACTCAAGTCATTCCTTTCTACAGCTTTCTTTGCATTGGTATGTTATCCTGTGCTTATGCCACCCATCTGTAACAGTTGATGATAGATCACATCATCTTAGTCTTTGATTGTTGGTCACAGTTGAAGAATGAGAAATTGGCTTCTGCTTTCCCATTTCTGCTTTGGGTTCTAGAAGAAGGTCATTGAGTCCTGGATGATGTGCATGTGATTGATCTTATCATGTCGAACAGCCTAGCGAGGAAATTTGATATCAAAGATGTTGTTTATTTTGGTATTTTACTTTTCATGAGACATTTTGAAATGCAGGTGCTTTAACGTTGTTATTTCTTACATATGAATGAATACATGCTCTTCTAGCTTCATCCATGCTGCTAATGTGGTTATATATATTCTATATATATTCATGTAATATATGAACCATAATACATGCTGTGTGCATTACCTCTGCCATTATACTCGAGATCTTCTTCACATGCAGCATGCTATTATTATTTTTACAATACATGCTAGAGTAGCACCTTTTTCAGTTGCTAATTTTACTGGGTGAGTTCTGTTCATTGGACAGGCCACGATGGGACTCGTATATTTTGTATACATATCCTTGAACAAAGATCAGGGGCCGAGAGGCGGTGGGGGTGGGGGTGCAAACTCTTCAGAAGACCCTTTAGAAGAAGCAAGAAGAATAATGGAGAAGTACAAATGACCGTGGTAGCCTGGTAGGAGTTATTTTAAACTATTCAATTACCATGGTTCAACATGCCACTCTGGAGCCAGGTATGCGTTATGGAGAGGAAACAAGATTATAGAACGCTACACGTACATCTTTTTATATAAAGGATATCCTCTTTCTTTAGGTCGAAATTACCGTCTTGGCTTTTGCCAATGTTTTGGATGAATAGTATCTCAAAAACAGAACAAATGCTCAATGTTGTGGATTTGAATGCAATTTTTTTGTGTATATAGCACACCAAGTTCCTTACGCACAACAACATGTCCCTATGAGATTTTCTATCATATTGAGTTTCCAGTTGAGAGTAGGAAAGCAGAGACCATATAAGTCGTTATGTTCAACCCGTACAGAGTTGATGACAGATTTTATTTTTATTGTTTTCACCTCAAGTAACGAGATAATTATCGCAGGCACGTAACACACCTTAAAAATACTTCAACTGTCTACCACTTCTCGCCCTAATATACCTATTTTTCCATGTCAATGAGACACCGTAAGCCTTCCCCCTTCAGCATCAACTCAAAAGCCTTGTTGATCTCTGAGAAACCGACCCGATGAGTTATAAACTTGTCCAAGTCCAACTTCTGCAGGAATTTGGTTTTACCAGAGGTTGGTCAATTTTTGTAATTTTATGCAAAAGGAAAACTTCTTGCATGCATTATAGTAGTAAATAGTAATACTTTACCCCATTCATGAACATGTCAACAACTGACGGGAGATCTGTTCTTGGCTTATAGTTCCCAAAGAATGTTCCTCTGAGTGTTCTTTCGTTAAGCAGATTTATGGGTTTGGTCATGAACATGGCATCCTTGTTTGGCACTCCCACAAGCACAGCCACTCCCCAACCCTGCACAATTCAGTAGTAATTCTGATTCAAATCATGAAACCAAAAATTGAAATCAATGCCCAAAATTGAAAATTCAAGCTTCTGTAGGTTTTAAGGACTTGCATCGTGAACACATTCAAAAGCTGAGACCATAGCATCGGTGTGCCCTGTGCATTCCACGCTCCGATCTACTCCTCCATCTGTCATCTCTGCAATTACCTGTGTAGGTTATAAACTCCTGTTAGGCTAGGGTTTGAAATTGAAGTAGGGTAACCGATGAGATGGAGAAGGATCTTGCACCTCCTGAACTGGTCTATCATAGTCCTTTGGGTTCACGAATTCAGTTACTCCAAACTTCTTCGCTGAACTCAAAATAACACCCCAAAAAAATTAGTTTCAGTTACTAAATTATTTGACATTTCCTAGTGCTGACAAGAACAAGATTGAAAGGAAACCTTGCTCAAACCTATTGGGGTTCAAATCCACCCCAATGATCCTTGATGCTCCAGCAATTCTTGCACCCTCTGCAGCCTAGATAGATCCAAAAAAAACATTAGGAAAATCTTTTAATATGGTTTGTATGCCCAAATTGGATTAAAAAAACCTGAACTTTGTGCAGAAAACTTACCGCTAGACCAACAGCTCCCAGACCAAAGACAGCAACTGTGGAACCCTTCTTAGGTTTTGCAACATTCAACGTTGCACCCAGTCCTGAGCTTACATAAAAAAGGAAAAAAAATCAATTAAATCATTTATTCACCTTTCATTTTCCTTTAAGGAAAAGGAATCAAGAAAACTACTACTACAGGAACAGAGACAAACCCGTTGAGATGCCGCAACTGACAACGCAGACTTTATCCAGAGGTGCCAGTGGATTGATCTTGGCCAGACAACCTGAATGGATAACTGTGTATTCACTGAAGGTGGATGTGCCTAGAAAGTGATTGATCGGGGCGCTGTCGATCGAAAACCTAGATTTTCCATCAGCAAGCATGAAACCTCTGTCTGTGTTTATCCTCAGAAGATCACACATGTTACTTTCTTCAGATTTGCAGTGGGGACATTCCCCACATTCCCCTGTGAATATTGGAAGAACGTGATCCCCAGCCTTCAGGTTCGATACACCTTTCCCGACACTTTCCACTATTCTGTACCAAAACATTCAATCAACTGATTAAAAAAAAAAGTGTTCATATCATGACAGTCATACAATTCTGCTCGTACCCTGAAGCTTCGTGACCGAATATGCGAGGAAACAATGGTGTCTGACCCTAGAAACACAATTTAGAATTCCAAGTTTATCAGGCAGAACTTATCCTTTTCACACTGTAAGATTTCTGTTTCAAGAGTTTTATTTTTGGGATGAAATGTAAATGATGTGGAGACAAACCTTTGCTTCCCAGAAGTAGAGATCAGTGTGACAAAGTGAGGTATATTTGATTTTGATTCTGACTTCCATGGCCTGCGGTGGAGCAACCTCGACACGCTCGATCACCAATGGCTTCCCTGCCTCCCATGCAACTGCAGCTGCAAAAACACGCCAAGAAGAACACAGCTCGTGTCCAATCAGAATCAAAGATGTTGCAACAACAAATGCATAAATAAAACTCGAATCGAGAAATAAAGAAAGTTTATATTTTTAGTACCGTTGCAGGGAATGGTAAGACCAGCAGTAAGGGACATAGGTGGGTCGGTTAGAGAATGAAGAGATCGCAGTAAGCTTTTTTCCCAGCTCAGATCTGCAAATGTGTCCTGATCAATGCAGACATTTGACACTATTTAAATGAGTTTTCTTGGACAAGTGAATACAGAATTAGATTGAAAACACAGATCAAGAACATGGTTTTTGGGTTGAGGATTGGAAGAGAATCATTTGTTCTTAAACAGTAGTAGCATCTTCTTTCTTTCATGCAGAATGGTATAATTGTCTCAATCACTTGGTTCTGTAATTACTGTCTTTGACATGATGCTGAGAGTTACCTTGAAGCCAATGGTAGAGTATCGATTTGATTTGGTTGATTTTAGCTGTTTTATCTGATCAAAATGGAAATTTCCTTTTTTGGAGAAAAAATGGGAGTAAATAAACTTAAAGTGCCTTCGGTCAAACTCTTAACTGCTTGCATGAGAATTGTTTGCTTGTGGAAACAAGTGGTTTATCATGAGATTATATCTCTCTTTTGCAAGTTGACCACCAAAAGTAATTTGTTAGTGTATTAATGATAATTATCATAACCGAACAACTCGAGTTGAATAGTCACTCGTGGTTCGTCGATCATTAGCATATAGTTCAGTAATTGTATGTTGATGAAGTTGGTTCGAGTTCGAGCTTCATCTAGGGTAAAATGATTAACATGGCACAAAATTCTAACTTTTGGATAACAAAACTATCTTAGGATAAAGAGGAGAAAAAAGGGAAATCCCCATCGTCGTCAACCTACTCAGCGCGCTACACCTCATGAACTCAACATTTTTTAGGCCGAGTGAAACTTCTTCCCCGACTCACCCTTCTTTGCTCTTCCCGCAAATCACAAGATGCAAAAATGTCCGACACTTGACCCAAATCCATGCCCACTTCATCAAAACCGGCCTAATCCACGACCCACTAGCTGCAGCCGAAATCCTGAAATCCCTCTCCCTCTCCACCCACCGCGACCTCTCCTACGCCGTAACTTCTTCCACCAAATTCAAGAACCCAATTGCTTCTCTTGGAATACCATCATTAGAGCTTTTGCTGAAAGCCATGATGATGATGGTAATGACCCATTTGAGGCCTTCCTTCTTTTCTGCGAAATGTGCTGTAATGGTGTTGTGAAACCGAACAATTTCACTTTACCTTCGGTGTTCAAAGCATGTGCAAAGCGGGAAGGGTTCGAGAAGGCAAATAAGTTCATGGGTTTGCTGTTAAATTAGGAATGGAGAATGATGAGATTGTTGCTAGTAATCTGCTTAGAATGTATGTTATGTGTGGAGTAATGGAAGATGCTCATCTGCTGTTCTATAAGCGTAGTTTTGAACAGTGAGGAATGAGAGGAAACAAGAGGGTATTGTGGTTTTATGGAATGTGATGATGGATGGATATGTGAGGGCTTGGGGATCTGAGGACATGTAGGAAGCTATTCGATAAAATGACTCATCGAAGAAGTGTGGTGTCATGGAATGTGATGATATCTGGGTACGCACAAAATGGGTATTTTAAAGAAGCAATAGAGGTGTTCCATGATATGCTAGCTGGGGACGTGTCTCCAAATTGAGTGACTTTGGTTAGTGTTCTTCCAGCAATTTCCCATCTAGGGTCACTTGAATTAGGCAAATGGGTGCATTTGTATGCAGAGAAGAACAAAATTGAGGTTGATACTTATTGGGTTCTGCTTTAATTGATATGTATTCTAAGTGTGGGAACATTGAGAAGGCAATTCAAGTGTTTGAGAGGATTAGTAATAAAAAGAATGCCGTAACGTGGAGTGCTATAATTGGAGGACTTGCTATGCATGGTCGAGCACGAGATGCTGTTGATTATTTTGGGAGGATGCAACGAGCTGGTATGGTACCCAGTGACGTTGTGTATATCGGTCTGTTGAATGCTTGTAGTCATGCTGGACTAGTCAAAGAGGGCAGGTCATTTTTCAATCACATGGTTAATGTTGTTGGCTTGCAACCCAGGGTTGAGCATTATGGTTGCATGGTTGATCTATTAGGTCGTGCTGGTCTTTTAGCCGAGGTAGAGCAACTTATATTAAACATGCCTATTGAGCCTGATGACGTGATATGGAAGGCTTTGCTTGGTGCATGGAAACATTCAGATGGATGAGCGTGTTGCAAAGACTTTAATGGATTTGTTTCCACATGATAGTGGAGCTTATGTAGCTCTCTCCAACATGCTTGCTTCTGTGGGAAATTGGCGTGGATTTGCAGCAGTGAGATCAAGAATGAAGGAATTGAACATAAGGAAGGACCCCGGATGTAGTTGGATTGAGGTTGATGGACTGATTCAAGAATTTGTTGCGGAAGATGATTCTCATCCTAGAGCGAAAGAAATCCGTTCAATGTTGGAGGAAATTTCAGATCAATTAGTGCTTGCAGGCTACAGGCCAAACACCATATAAATCTTGCTCTATATCAATTGATGATTGCGAAGATATAAAAACGCAAGATAATGGTTACGGACTGGCAGCCCTTCCATCATTTTGAGAGCGGTTCGTGTTCTTGTAATGACTATTGGTAACTTCTCACAATTCGACCATTTTACACGCGAAGGAGCAGTGAAGCAACCGGCCTTGAATCTTTTTTGATCAGGCAACATGTAATTTCTCTTCTACATCCCACCATTTGTTTAGTACATTCTCAAGAGGAGGAATTCTGGTATGCTGCTTGTCAAAAATGAGTCATTGAATATCAGTAATTTCTGAATCTACCTTTACCTTACAAGTGAGTGGTGCCATTGCCTTTTTAGCAGTAGCAGAAATGCTTTTCCATTCTGTTATCTATCCTTACTTACCTTACAATTACATGGCTGCTTCTATCCTTTTGTCGAGCCTCAGGAATACTGTGGCAGGCAAACCATGGAAACTAATTATAGCATGTTCAATCATGCTGAACAAAGTACCTAGCTCTAGCCGGAAGAAAGTCCCTAAAAATATACTCCTTCCGGTCCCCAAAGAATGTCTTTTACTATTTGTGCACGCATTTCAAAGAGGCCGGATGACTCACTATTTGATCCAGAAAAATTTCGTATTTCTTTTTCTAACGTACGTTCGAAAAAAAGTATGAAATTTTTCGGGGTCAAATAGTGAGTCATCCGATCTCCTTGAGATGCGTGCGCAAATAGTAAAAGACGTTTAATAGGGACCGAAGAGAGTATAAACTTTGGACTTCTTTTTAAAAAAGACAGTCTGAGGTCCTTTGGTAAAAATCAATTAAAATTTACGAAATTAGTCTCGTGTTGGAAGAGTAGAGATGATACTGGAGGAGATAAAGTTTGTAACCGAAGTTAACCAAAATTTCCATTTTATTTGCAATCTAGACAAGCATCTATTTGACCATAACTTGGTCATTGGTTGGCATGTTAAAGTGTAAAGGGACAAGGCAACATATAAAGTAAAAAAGATATCCTGTAAAAGATGAGCCACGAAGATCACAAAGTGTGATTAAGGAAGCCAATGATTCCATATACCGGCGTGAGTTTTAATAGTGAATTTCAGACAAACCATGCAAATCCTCATCTTTTGGATTATAGCCGTTTTATTACGAGCTATAAATGGCCATTGGTAGAAATAGAACCGCTTTATCTCGCCTTTTTTTCAGTAAAACTCTAATCACTTTTGAGTATATTTGGATCTTAAAAGTTGTTCTCCTAGTATGATTTTTTTCATTCTTCGAATTTAAATCTATAAATTAGGATAAGGGTGAAAGTGATACAATCTCATTATCGTTTGACCATAACTAGTAGGAAGGAAATTGTAAAAAAAGAAATTAAATTAATTAAATAGAATAAAAAAGAAGCTTTTTTCAACATGCCGCTGCTCTCCATGGCCCCATTTTTTGCGTCGGGACATTCTTTGCTGGGCTATGGACTGGGCACTGGACATAGATTCGCGATTTCCTTTTGTAATGGAGTTTTTGCTTTTCTAACCTGACCCACTTGTACATTAATACGTGGGCCTCCTTCCTTAGAATTTTCATTCTTCTCATCAACACCACCACATCCTTTACACCTCACCCTCCATCTTGCCGTTCAACCATTGACCAGCCACTAGTAATCCACACATCACGGACACGTGTAGGGCTTTGAGCAAAGGAGCACCAAACACAACCCAACACCCTCACTTTCATTTCTCCTTTGATCGGACAGTACCCTCTAGCGTCCTAAGCAGCAGGGAAAAAAAGAAAAAAGAGAGAACTTTTTCCAAAGGATGCAAATTGCAAAGCACAGGATTTAAAATATTTTGTAATTCCAAAGGAGAGCGGAGAGCGAGCGTGCGATGATCAATAAATTTCTAAAGCAAACCCAATAACTTATACTAATATAAAGTAAACACCATTTTGTTCTGCTCTTTTCAGGTACAGGGCTTCTCTAATGCCCACCGTTCGATCATTTTTAAAATTCAATCATTTGATTAGTTCCATAACACCAACGGCTTATTGTTAAATCATGACCGTATATATACTTCTACTCAACAAAACAAAACAAAAAAGACCGTAGATTTACTAGACAAAAGAGCTCGCTCACTCATAGTCAACACTGTGTCAGCTTTCCCGAAAAGAAAACCTCTCTTAGTACAACACAAAACCCAACTCAGAGTTTGAAGCCTAGCCTTTCGTTTCCTTTCCTTCCCTTTTCTTTCTCTCTTTGTACATTTTTGCTTCATTAATGGCTGCTTTGAAGCTTTTCTCTCTCTATATTTTCTGCACTTTCTTCACCGTATCCATCTCTGCTGCTTCACTCACTCAGTCATTGTCCTCCTCTGTTTCAACTGATGTTGAGCTTCTACTCAGAACGATCAAATTTTCACTGCAGGGTAACACCGAAAGTCTCTTACTTTCTTCATGGAATACCTCTGTTCCTCTATGTCAATGGAGAGCACTCAAATGGGCTTTCTCCAACGGCTCTCCTCTGTCTTGTGATGACATTTCTGGACCAGAATGGACAAATCTTTCGCTCTATAAAGACCCATCATTGCACCTTCTTGCTCTTCAGCTTCCTTCTGCTAATCTCTCCGGTACGCTACCTAGAGAGCTTGGTGAGTTCTCTATGCTTCAAAGTTTGTACCTTAATGTCAATTCGCTGACCGGAACCATCCCTTTTGAGCTTGGTTATAGCTCTTCTCTAGCGAATATTGATTTGGGTGGTAACAAGTTTAGTGGAACTTTAGCTCCTTCAATTTGGAATTTATGTGACAGGTTAGTTTCACTTGGGTTTCATGGTAATTTGCTTTCTGGGGCTCTACCTGAACCTGCATTGCCTAACTCCACTTGCAAGAATTTGCAGTTCCTTGATTTTGGTAGCAACAAGTTTTCAGGGTATTTCCCTGAATTTGTTACTCATTTTCAAGGGCTAAAGGAGCTTGATCTTTCTGATAACTTGTTTTCCGGTTCGATTCCAGGGAGCCTGACTGTGTTGAAACTTGAAAAATTGAATCTTTCTCACAATAATTTTAGTGGGATGTTGCCTGATTTTGGTGAATCGAAGTTTGGTGTGGAAGCTTTTGAAGAGAATGATCCTAGTCTTTGTGGTTTACCCTTGAGAAGTTGTATTGGAAGTTCTAGACTGAGCCCCGGTGCCATTGCTGGTATTGTGATTGGATTAATGACTGGTGTGGTAGTTTTGGCCTCGGTGTTAATTGGCTATGCGCAGAACAAAAAGAGGAGGGGTGGGGAAGACAGTGAAGATGAATTAGAGGAAGGAGGAGATGAGGAAAATGGCGGAATAGGGGGTGGCGGTGGAGAGGGAAAGCTAATTTTGTTTCAAGGCGGTGAGCATTTGACATTAGAGGATGTACTGAATGCAACAGGGCAAGTTTTGGAGAAGACTAATTATGGTACAGTCTATAAGGCAAAGCTTGCAGATGGAGGTACGATTGCTTTGAGGTTGTTGAGGGAAGGCAGTTGCAAGGATAGAAGTTCATGTTTACCCGCAATCAAGCAATTGGGAAAGATTCGGCACGAGAATTTGATTCCTTTGAGAGCTTTCTATCAGGGGAAGAGAGGGGAGAAGTTACTTATCTATGATTACCTTCCAAACAGGACTCTACATGATCTTTTGCATGGTATGGACTTAATTCTTTTATCTTCCTATTGCATTTTATTTGTATGTTGTACTCACCTACCTGTTGAAATAGTAGCTGTGTTCCCTCTAAAAATGGATGTTCATTCTAGGCGAAGGACCTGTTGTTTTAGTAAATATCACGTCGTGATGAAAAATTTGAGCTAGTCATTCAATACTTGCCTAGTAGAGCTAACAATTTCCTGCATACCATAAACAAACGGTTGCTATTTTTCTCATAAATCTTGGTATGTTTTCTCCATATTTGTTGCTCTTTGTTTTTGGGAGTTGAATAAAAAATCATTTCATCCTTGTTTTCGTCTGATACATGCAGAAACTGGAGCAGGAAAGCCGGTGCTGAACTGGGCTAGGCGGCACAAGATTGCATTAGCTGTAGCCAAAGGGCTAGCGTACCTTCATGTAGGTCTTGAGACACCCATTACCCACGGAAATGTGAGATCAAAGAATGTTCTCGTGGATGAATTTTTTATTGCCAGGCTTAGTGAGTTTGGGCTTGATAAGCTAATGGTCCCAGCTGTAGCTGATGAAATAGTGGCACTTGCGAAAACTGATGGTTATAAGGCACCAGAGCTTCAGAGGATGAAGAAATGCAACTCAAGGACAGATGTTTACGCATTTGGGATCCTACTGCTCGAGATTTTGATAGGAAAGAAGCCTGGTAAAAGTGGTAGAAATGGTGATTGTGAGGACTTGCCGGCATTGGTGAAAATGGCTGTTTTGGAGGAAGCAACGATGGAGGTTTTCAATGTGGAGCTTTTGAAGGGGATACGGAGTCCAATGGAAGAAGGGTTAGTTCAGGCATTGAAGCTGGCAATGGGATGCTGTGCTCCGGTCGCAACCGTCAGACCCACCATGGAAGAAGTTGTGAAGCAATTGGAGGAGAACAGACCGAGAAATATGTCTGCTTTGTACAGCCCTAGTGAAACAAGGAGTGAAATCGGTACCCCTTTCTGATCTTTTCTTTTTCAGCACGACTTAGCTCTCTCGTACGAGTTCGTCTTTAGTGTAGTTTATGGTTTAATGTAATGTTATACTATTGCATTTCTATTTATAGGTCATGATTGAATGGTGCAAAACCCTTGAAATCAATGTCCTTGTAATGGTAGAATCATTCAGCATATATATATATATAACTCTAACATTAAAAAAAAGAACATTTTTCTCTCTTGTTCTTAACATCAAAGTCAAACTACAAAAAACAATGGCATTACCTAGTTGAAAGAATTGAATACAAACGTTCTAGTTTCGTACATTACACTAATCATTAGCTAGTTTCAAGAACTTCCATTCAAACCCTAGGTTTCATGCTTATGTACTAAATCAACTCGTCTTAAGCCATAGTTCTCTCGATTTTTTCTGCTGCAACCCCGTCATCGTTTTCTGCTCTTCACCACCATCACCTACTGCTCCTCATCCGTCCTTGTCACTCATCATTCAATTGACATTGACCTCGAATTCATAGAGAAAACACTGATTCATTGCTCAAATTTTAGGGTGACAATTATCTCCAAATAAAAGAAACCCATCTTGTATAACTTGTCCTTCGGCCTCCTTCCATGGATTAAACATGGTTGCTTTGTAATTTATTCTTTTGGTAAAAAAAAAAATGTAAACCCAGAACTCATCTAGGGCTGAGCTAAGGTCTAAAAATTGGGTCCCCCACACGGGTCAAATCGGGCTTATGCTTGAGAAAAAAACAATGGGCTTTTAATTTTAAGTTCAAACCCGGGTAGTCGAGCTTAGGTTCGAGGAAAGGAACAATTAGGGCCCGTTTACCTGGGAGAATTTTCAATTTTCAATTTGCTGTTTTTCTGAATTTCGAGAATTTTGTTTTCATTCTGAAAACTGGAAAACGCGTTTACTTCGCGCTTGTTTCCTGATCAGAAAAACTGGAGAACGCGTTTACTTCGTACTGAATGTAAGAATTTCCTGATCTGAAAACTGAAAAACGTGTTTACTTCACGCGTTTTCATTTTTTTTTGTGGAAAACTGAAAATATTTGTAAATAAAAGAAGAATTCATTTAAAAATTTATTAAATATAAGAGAGAATGAAAATTTGGGTCCTCTGTTGTAGCATTTTCCCATTTATTTTCTTTGCTTGGTATTTCCCTCTGTTTATATTTTCACATTTATTTTCTTTGCTTGGCATTTTCGCATTTTCCCATTTACCTTTGCTAACTTGACCAAAAACATCGATAAGAGAATAAATTGAAGGTTCAATTTCCTTCAACATCATCGTTCAATTGATGTAAATTTACAAACAGGTATCTACTACTTACACAACATAGGAATAAGGGATAGTACACAAATACATGATCCTACGAGGGAAGTATGGCCAAGCAATCGCAGAGAAATGCCCGTATAAAAGCAGGATCTACTATTGTGACCTCGTAAGCTCCATTCCGTACTACTACTATATCCTATCCTATCAAAGTTCTACTCCTCATCCCATTCATCATTCTTGTACGAAACAAGCGTGTCAACCTTGTGTATCTGAAACAAAATCAATCAAGTCATTTTCTGTTTTCATTCCAAAAGATTGCCAGTATCATGCAATTAATCACTTTCCGAAACCTACCTTAGTATCAAAAGCATGCAATTTCACCATTTGTGGATTAGCTATGAGTTTGGGGTCACTCTTGATCCAAGTGAACGGGACTGCAACATCTTTATCAGTGTATGCTAAGACATCAAAACACCTAGGAGGCAGAGAAAGGGAACTCAATCAGTAACTACCGAAGCATGAGAAATTAAGAAGCAGAACAATAATCAATGATGTAGTAATCAAATCAAAACTCTCCATTCAAAACGCTACCATTGTAACTAGTAATTCACACATCACGAACAAACATTTGTTTCAAAAGCACGTCTTTTTAACTGTACCACAATGTAATAACTCGGTTAACGAACAAGAAACAGCTTGCATAGGTCAAGCAATCAATCAACAAGCATCCTCAACTAATTCAGTACGCAGGAAAACTTTGCACATGGAAATGAATCTGTAAATTCAACAATTCACTAACTAAGTCATAGAAATGACGTATATATTCTCCTCTGTGTGAATTTTTTTCAACAAATGAAAATGAAAGAACAATAAAGTGTCTTCAATGTACGCCAACTGTAATGGAATTCTCAGATTAAATCATGCTTATTTTCCTGCTTTGGAAAGTAACTTTGAAAAGCCACTGAGACATAAGAATTCATAGAAAGATGTGAATGCAAAATGTGCAACATTACCTCACAAAAGATACCAAAAAGACCTTTTGGACAGGCCTTTCCAGTAATAGTTCCATTTCCCCCAGCACGGCCCTGACCTTTACTTAATCCTCCCCTGCAAACAGGGAAACAAATAAATCCAACTAAATCCATGCAATTCACATTTGACCATTTCTTAGAAGGAAGGTTAAAGAAAAAGTGAAAAGGAGAGCAACACAAATCTGTATGATGCAGAAACAATGTTCAGTCATTGAAAACAAGTTAAGACCTTTCGTCCGATCTAATCAGCAAAGCCTTTCAGGCAGAGAACTTGCTCTCCTGTTCAGTCCTAACTTACAATCCAGCATGAACAATAGCTAACATGCTTAAAGTGCATCTGGCTTAGGCCTCCAGTCCAACAGAAAGGGATACAAAACCATTTCTTGGTGCTCATTTTTCATGATCCTAATGATCCAACCAAACTGGACCAAAATACAAGGACAATCTTACACAGTATTTCTGTTTACTATATTGCTGACGAGTGAACCATGACCTACCACCAGCCGAAAGCACCTTCCTTAGCGTTTGATTAATGATGAATGCACAAACAGAGTTTTTCTTTTCCTGCTGGTCTCAAACAAAAGGCACCAATCCATTTTGCTATATACACTTCAAGATAGAAAAGAGAACCAGATGATAAAAAGAAGAAAAACTAGACTATCTCATGCAGCAATTAATCCAAAAATTAGCCTATACTAGTTCTCTGAGGGTTCCAAATAGTACCCTCTACTGGTTCTGCCACTTCTACCAGCAAAAATAAAAACAAAAACATAGAGGTCTAACACATTCTAGGACTAACAGGTGTTGAGCATCATTTCGACGTGGTTGGAAGTAGGAAGGATTAACAACTGAATTACTGTCTACTTCATGACCATAATTACCTTGAAGATCGGTCAAAATTCTAATTGATCTGACCTATCATCAATGGTTTCGACTTAACCTACTAATAAGCCATGAGAAAAACAACACAATTGTGTGATTTTAACACCATATATATCAACGACAACAAAAACTGGAAATCAAAAGGCAAAGAAAAAAGAGAAAAACAAAACCAGGTCAGCAAATTTTTCTCTCCTTCAATAGCTATTTCCACCTAAAATAGCAAAGGCTAGTCAAGTCAAGTGTTTGAGTTGTTAACGCCCCTACTGTCTTCTATTCCAAGGTTGTTAAGAAAGAAAAGCAGAGAAAAGAAAAGAAAAAGTAATGATTGATGAAATAGCTATAACAAAACTGCCAAATTAAAGCGGAAGAAGGCCAAAGCAGTAATTAAATAACACATAAATCTAATTATGTGTTGGTTGAGGACTTTAAACAAACACCTTAAGATCAACTCCATATCAAATGTGTATCCAACAAACCCAGCCCTATAACATCACATTTAGACTAAAAGTTGCAATTATACCACCACATATAAATTATATAAACTGAAAATTTAGGAAAGAGGAAGAATCGGGCCAAAGTAGACCAAAAATTGACACACCATTATGACAAGAAGCAATACTATGGCAGCAATAGCATTAGACACAGAAATTTGACTAAGTTGAAGAGAGGATAGATAGTTTTACCAGTTGGGGAGATTCTCTGGAGGAGTTGAAGTGGAGTTGCCAGCGAGCTGAAGAGTAGAAGGCGGTGACTCCGGAGTGGTTGCCTGAAGATGGATCTTCACCGGCGGCAGCGGCGGCGTCGCCGCCCAAGAAGAAAGATAGGACAGATCCCATTGCTTGCGGAGATATCAAGCGACGATGACGAAAGCTGTTTGCGTGTTAATGCCTTAAAACTGGTACCTAGGGTTTCGGTGGGTGGTGGAGGAGGAGCAGCCAAGACCGAGAGCAGTCGGACGGAGCCGAGAGTGGAGAAGAAGGCCGGCGTCGGAGGGAGAAGAGAAGAGGAACGCAAGAAGAGGAACGTGAGCAGATGAAGAGGAAGAATGAGGATGAAGAACGTGAAGAAATGGTGAGAGGTATAATGGTATTAAAAAAACTTTCATTAATGTTTCAAATTGAAAACCGAGTTTTCAGTTTGTGCTTGGTTGAGTTAGAAAAGTAGAGAACAACTTTTTTTGTGTTTTCAAAACTTACACATGAGTTTTCATTCTGAAAATTTTCATTTCGAAAACAGAAATGAAAATATCGCCAAGTAAACGCGTTTTCGGAAAAAAAGTTCAGTTTTCAAAAAACTGAAGAATTTTCTGGAAAATTTGCTGAGGTAAACGGGGCCTTAGCTTTTAATTTTAAGTTTTAGCTCGTCCTGACTCGCACTTTGATCAGGTCTAGTTGCTCTCTACTTATCTCATGCTAGGCTGCTACCTATTGGGCCACAGACATTGGGCTCTTCTTTTTTCTCCTTTATACATCAAAAGAAGGATAACAACTAATGGGGGCCCATTTCAAAACAGATTGTTTTCCGGAGAGAGGCCAATCTATAGTACGGGCCCGAATTAAAAAGCCCAATTTCGAATCATCTCATTCCAATCCAAAAAAAAAATTCGAGATCTGTATTTTCGCAAGTTTAAAAATTGAGGAGGCGAAAAGTCTGTGAGTTTAGATGCCTAACATGAAACCTTTGTCTTAGGTGACTGACCTCTCCTTCCTTTATGGCACATTCTGTTATACAGACTTGCAATCAGGCATATGGGTTTTCTATTGTGTAGGTGAAGAATGCATCACATGCCTTTGCTATAATGTCCCCACCACCTCACATGCAACCCAATGTGCTTTCTCATTAATCAACACATTAAGGTAATTAATTAATTAATTAAAGTTTCTTGCAAACGTTGATTTATGATGAATTATTGCATTCACACCATGTGCTTTATTTGCCTCCATCCACTAATTAATTATAGGTGGAGATGAAGGACATTACTGCAGAATAATTCAGAAACAAACTTAGATGTGGAGAAGCAAATTGGATGAATTGATTCTATGAGGAATAGAGATCAGAACGACTCTGCGGCACATAAAGCAAGCCGAGGTCATTTAATGCCAGAAGCAATGGCATGGAGACAAGTGGACTATAGTATATGGCTGTGACAGACAGGCTGTACTATATGTGCACTTTGTTGTATAATGTACACTTTTGCCAAATATTTTTGTAGGGACAACAAACTCATTGGATATTGGATTGGATGCCAACTAGAGTAATATAGGTGACTAATTAGGGAGATGGTTTTTTTGATTTTTTTTTTCTGATTTTCTTCACAATTTCTGTTGTTTCTTTCTTGCTGTTGATGAAGATGGATGTGAATCATAACCCAGAATCCGATCAACATGCGCGACCCCGGCGGCAATTAAGGGCACCGGCAGTATAAGTAAGGGCACCAACCAAGGAAGATGACTTTGCTCCCAAGCTTGATGCCCTTGCATAGCTGGCACCTGCTCCAGCTCCTGATGGAATAAAGAAGGCTCCATTCAGTAATAGGTCTCCTTCTGATCTCCAATTCCATCCTTTCCATGCTCCATTCCACGTGTCCACCCTCTTTGTCACCTGTAATTAATCATTTTTCAGTAATTAATTATCATTAATTATCATGAGAATGACCTTTATGTTTTCATTAATTATGATATATATACCTCTTTAGCAAAAGGATTGGCAGGGGCAAGGTATCTGTTTCCTTGGCTGTTAATTGTAGGATTTGCACTTCCACCAATGGCATACATTTCCCAATGTGTATAGTCATTATTCACTACATGAAAGTACCCATGTCTACACCTGCAAATTCAAATGAATTTCCTCAGTCAAAGACAGGCAAGAACAGATAGTGACCATCTTGCATTTTATCTGAATTTTGTTTATTACCTTGGCATTCTTTGGATAAGACCTTCACCAAAATGGTTGTAGGCAATTGTCACTTGCATCTGCTTATCTCTGACATAGGAGTCACTATGTCCTAATAGGATAACCTGTTAATCAATTGTGACAATTGTTAGTTTTTCCTTCAGAATAAACAGAACAAGGTAATAACTAAATTGAAGCAGGGGAGGAAAGGAGATTGACCTCATTATGGTGAGTGAAGTAGTTGTTAGAAATAGTAATGGCAGTTGATCCCATGATAGCATCAATGAGGCCATCCGCACAGTTAGATAATGAATTGTGGTCAATCCAAATGTGACTCGATCCGAAAATCGAAATCCCATCTCCATCTGCAATTGTCCTCCATCCATAATGATTCGGCGAGCTCCGAACCATGGCATTGCCAGTCGGCTTACAGTCATGGATATGCAGACCATGGATGATGATGTTTGTGACAAATTGGATTGTAATACAAGCCCCACCGGCTATATGGACATTGACCCCACGAGCATCTATAGTCTTGAAGCTGTTCATAATAAGTTCTTGTTTGAGTTTGATCACCATGTCTCTTTTGAACACAATCCATAAAGGCCTGTCTTGAATGACAGCGTGGCGTAGGGTACCAGGTTTTGGGTTCACAGCATCATTGTCACTAGGGTCAGAAACCACATAGTATTTACCATCTCGGCCACCAACGGCATTGCGTCCGAACCCAATGGAGCAATCAGCAAGGCGTTTCCTGCGCATCTGCCAGCGACGGTCACATCGCCAGCAATCATCGATTGGGTTGCCAGTTCCACATGGTGAGAAGTATCCCAATTCCCTCCTTGCTGTGCTGTTCCGTATGGTACTGACAAAAATAATCCAGAAATGGGGGGAAATTATTAAGTTATGAATTTGTAATTTAGTAGTATAGGAGCACTCTCTTTCTCAATAATAGTATAGTCAAGCATTTAATAGTTTGAAGAGTTAAAAGTCTTTTCTTGTAGGCCATGTGAGTTAATGAGGGAGAGGTATTGATAGTTGATACGGTGCATACGGATAATAAACACACAAAAAAGTACTACATGATTTGTTGATTTTCCTCTCCTTACATTTCCCCGCGTAAGAAATAAATGCAGAGAGTAGGGCGTGAGCTAATTCATGTCTGCTAGTACGGTGGTGGTGTGTCGGTGGGCAATTAAAATGGAACCCCAATCTTAATGAGTTCATGGTAGCCATAATGAAGTAGTAGTATAACTCATTAACTCAGCAGCTCTCTGTCGATTGATGACCAGAGGATTCTGATAAAGTCTTATGTGGTATGAAATCCAGATCTGTTATGTGTGGTTTTGTAGTTTATGTATATCTTCTTGACAGGCTGTAGAAAGGGCGCAAAATTTAAGATTTCTACCCCACCACCACCATCATCCCCCATGTTAGAATGTGATACTAATATACTTACTGTACAAACTACAAGAAGACTACGAAAGGGCGTTTGATATGACGGTTACAATTAATGTGAACATTTTCAATCTCAAGAAAGTTTTCAGAGAAATTATTATTATGAATCTATGACAGGGTAAAAGTGAAACCGTACAATAGATTGAGACAAAGCAATCATGCGAAATGGTTTCATAATTTGATTGAAGCAATAGATTGCCATGCTAGATTTCATACAAAATCCCAATAAAGTAGCAAAGCATGACGAACATGGGGATGTTAATATTTTTTTAAAGTTATAATATTATGAATTACGTTATTTGGAGAAAGGAGAGAGCACAAGGTGATGATGCACTCATTCGCCTGGTGTGGGCATGTAAACGATAATGTACTTGCAAATGAGATTTGGATAAACAGGAAAAGAACAAAGACAGAGAAAATAAATTAGGAGCGTGATGCACGGATCTCAGGACAATGGCATGTGGCCATCAGCTGGCGGAAAAGATTAAAAAGATGGAGAACGTGGATAGGTGAACAACTGAACATGAATGCTTTAAAACTATTGAAAGATCTTTCTTTTCTTTTTCATAAAAAGAATAATTAAAAGAATCTTATAGCTATTTTTAAGCTTAGTGAATCAATGGGTGAAAAATCTCCTGTCTACATTTTCCCTCCATCACAATTCACAACTATACTCTTTTTCTTCTTCTTAAAATTCATGATTTATTTTGTCCAATCTTACAACCTTCATTCAAATGAAAAATTACTACTCCTTCCGGTACGTTTTATATGACGTTTTCGCATTTGCTTTTACTGTTCCGGAACGTATCTTAAGACGGCCAGAACAGTCACTATTTGAGACAATTTTACCCCGAATTTTTTTTCGGAAGTACGTTAAGAATTAACGTACGTTCGAAAAAAAGTACGGAATTTTTTGGGGTCAAATAGTGCCTCATTCGGCCTCCTCGATATGCGTTCCCTACTGAATATTGGGATGCGAAGAAGTCATATAATTCGTGCCAGAGGGAGTAAATTGGATGAATAAACAGCAAACCGGGTTTCCTCGGACCGCCCGTATGCTAATTAATTAATAATCTTAACTAAAATAATCAAAAGTTAAATTCCCCAAACCACTAAATTTATTTAAAAATTACGTATTAAATGAAGCTAAACTAATTAGACCAACATGAAGAGCTAAAAACAAAGAAATAAAAAGAAAGAATGGAAAGTCACCTATCAACCATAGCAGCGACCTCCTCCGGGTTCTTCACAGCGTGCTCATTCCATGAATCATCGGATTCAGAGCTGGAAAAAATTAAAATTCCAATTTAGGATCATTTATTACTAATCACCAGAAAGGAAAAAAGAGAAGCTATTTGCAGTTAGTAAATGACTGTCACATTGTCAAACCTGCAAAACGCCCCACTAAAACACTGACCAATCACCACAATACTTCGAAGGGCATTTTCGTACACACAACTGAATTATACTGTATTTTACCACAGAAAACGGTTCTCTGCGATCAACTTTTTTTATCGAAGAAATAAATAAAGGAAAAATTTAGAAGAAGCACCAGGATTAACGCTTCAAAATTTTCCGTCATTAATGACTATAGTACACGTGTACAGTCACGATACAACCAATGTAAGACTCTAATTCTCTGTTCTGCTAACTCACACTAACCTCTCCGCCATTGATGCATTTGAACTATTCACGACCAAGCTCTGCTTCAATTCCTTATCCGACCTGACGAACCAAAAATACAACGCAATTAAATTCAAATTACACCTGATCAAAAAACGCAAGCGATCGCAATCGCATCTCATCCGATCAAATACAACAGAAATCGACAAAATGCACACCTCTGATTCAGCTCCAGCTCCTCCTCTGCCGCCGTCAAAGCCAGCTGGAAGCTAACGAACAGGAGCAGAGCCGCCAATGCAGCTGCGCGAAAGCTTCTCATTGTTAATTTTTCCGTCGTTGAAGTTGAATTTTAGAGTCGGTGAGTTTAGAAAGAGAATAAAAGAAATTGGAAATCGAGAGTGAATTGATGCGTAAGTAGCGATTAAAATGGAAGAAATGAGTCAATGAAAAAGCGGTAGTGGAGGACTACCTTATATAACCAAAGAAATAAGACGTACGGGGCTTATAATTCTTTTTCCAAACTTGGTAAAAAAAATATTTTGTTTTTTAAACCGGGGTTAGTTAATTAACCAGCAGTGTTAAGTGGTTAACCACCTTACATCTCTTCTCTAACTGCCACTAACTGAATTGTAGCCATTAGTATCTCTCTTCCTCTTGGTTTCGCTTTCCCACGTCTTATGTGTGTCGGTCAGTCACGTGCCTTGCCACCTCTCTCACTGACCCATCAGGCATCCGCAGCGGAAAGAAAAGCAAATAACCTCCAAGATTGGGCTGGGCTGGACCACCATCGCAACGTCACTTTATTTAAGAGTGGGTATTTATTTGGTTTGATTGGATTTTGTTAATTTTAGTTCGGTCTGGTTTTTCTCCATATATTATTGAATTATATAATAATTTCATTCGGTTTGATATTTTCGCTTTTATGCTTAAACTCGTTCTGATAATTTCGGCTCGTTTGGCCTTGCTTCGGTATTACAATGGTTTACTATGTTCAAGTTTCTAAGATTTTAATTTTAGGAATATTTGGGTTATTTTAATTTCCTTATATATGTTTTATTTATTATTTGCTTTAATATCATTCCACTAAAATGCACGACATATGATAATTTATAAATGATTGGTGATATTCTCACATCCCAAAATTTATTTTTATTTTTAATATTTTGACTCTGTTCGATTTCAACTTTTTACTCTTTTCTAAATTGTGTTCCAACAACTTCAATTCAGTAAACAAAATCGATTAAGTTCAATTAAGTTAATTTTATCCACTTATGTTTACCCATGCATAACCTTGTCTATTTTCCATAGTTATCGAAACCGAACTGACCCGGCGGTTGGATCGGTAAAACCACCACCTAAAGAGATTTTTGGTTCGGTTCGGTTCGGTTCAGTTATCAGATCAGATCTGTATAGGAACCGAAAAAAATCGAACAACTCGACTGGTTTATTAGCAACCCGACTGGGTTAATGCCACTATCAAAACGGCGTTGTTTAAGAAAAGGAAACAACGTCGTTTTGTGCTTCTTCTCCCTCTCTTTGAACCCAAAATCCAAAACCTGCAAAATCCCCCTCATTCAACCATATCACAGCCGCACCATTTCATCACAATGATCTCCCTCATCCAACCATATCACAACCGCACCACTCCATCACAACGATCTCCCTCATCCAACTATATCACAACCACGTCAGCACCAACCATATCACAGCCGCACTAGCACCATCACCTACCGCCGGCGAGGCTGTCTAACTACCGCATCAGTCGGCCGCCTCTCCCCTCTCTCACTCTCGAACGTAGCCGGACTCCTCTCCTTCCCTCACAACCACGCCATCGCGCCTCCCCTCTCTAATCCGTTTGTTGTTGTGCGTGCTGGAAAGGAAAAGAGGAAAACAAAAAAGAAAAGAAAAGAACAAAAAAGAAAGAAGACGGTGATGGTGGCTCGTTATTTTGGTTGTGCAAGAGTAAAAAAATAGAAGAAGAAAAAGAGTAAAGGAAATGGAAATGGAGAGTTTATTGTTAGTGATGGAGTTTGAAATTTGGATTTTAGTCTCTGGGTGGGTGGGAGTGGTAATGTGTTTGTGTAAATGGTATTGGATTTTTTTTTTTAATAAGAATATGAAAAATTTGATGGGTCGACCCATCAGAATATGAAAATTTACCGATTCAATTTGATTCAATTATCTAAGATTGAACGGTTCGATGCGGTAACGATTCAAAATGATCCAATAGATCAGTTCGTTCGAATCCAATCAAACCTAATTGAACCATTAAATTTTATTTTTGGTTCGATGTTCAGTTTTCAGTTTAGATTTTAAACGTGCTCACTCTCTGGTGATGACGGTGGTAGTGACGGTGGGAAACAAACAGCCGCTGCTTCTCTTTGCCACGTAGCCACGTGGAGAGGAAGAGTGTACGAAATTGTTGTGGTGTTTATTTATTTTTCATTATAATTATTATCGTAGAAGAAAAGCGGATTATAAAAAATGCATGTACGAATAGAATCGGCAGCTGTCCTGCTAAAGAGTACGGTAACTGAGCAGGCAACATTCAAGGTTACCGGTTGTCCTGCTAATCAGAATAATCAAACTTATTTATCTCCTCCTTGCTTTTATTTATTTATTATTTGGGAAGGATTCTGTATTCCTTAATTATTTGCCGATATTTGTTCGTGAAGGCACGATTACAGGCACCAAACCGATTGCACTGCATCCGGATAAATAAAGAATTTTGTTATAAAAAAGCTGTGTTACACATAAATTATGGAAACCGGAGTTTATTATAAAATTATTTTTTATTGAATTAATCTAGTACGAATAGGAACTTAGCTTTATGTTCAACGAGCTCAAATATAGTTATTGTTGAGGTGTAAAAATGAATTTGTGTTTGGTTTAATGTCAAACTCGGTAAGCAGCCAAACCCGCTGAATAGTTTGAAAGTGGTTGTGGTTTTCTAACCTTTTAAGAGGGATGTAAGAATTCCAGGAAAGAAAAATGTAGAGATGAAGCAATTAATTTAAGTACACGCGCCTCAAATTGAGGAGGAAAAAGTTTCAATCAGGATTAGTTTGGGGTCATATCTAGCATTTAGAGTTTACTTTCATTTGGTATCGCTCTCCCGACCCGCACTGAAATAGTGCTTTACCCTTAGATATTCAGTCAACTACTGCGTCTCAACGCATTTCGAGGAGAACCAATTAATTCTGAGTTCGAGTGGTATTTCACCTCTAACCACAATTCATCCGTTGGTTTTTTAACATCACTCGATTCGAACCTCCACTTATTTTCACCCAACCTTCATCCTGGTCATGGATAGTTAACCCATCTGATTCCATCCCAGGTTGGATCCGCAATCAATTTTTCCCCGGTCTCTCTTTTACCAAGTTAGGTGATTGGACATCCAATGTACATTTAAATGCCCATATATAACATGTAGTATGGGTCTACATTTGTATTCTCAGTTTCATAATGTGTTGAATTCAAACGGTCCACTATTTATTTTTTCCCCTCAACCTAGAAGAACTCTTTATGATCAAATAGATAAGATTTATTTGGACACATGACGATTTTCCTTTTCTTTTTTCTCCTTCCGAATAAGTTTTTTTTTATAAAAAAATTAATATTTTGAGTAATGTGCGGTTATAAATGGTAGCTTTTTCGATATGATGATTCGCTATTTTTTAGATTAAAATTTAAAAACTTAATTAAGGGTTTGGGGAAATAATTAAAAAAAATATCTTTTAACTCTCCACCACAGGTAATCCGAGTTGATAATTTCCTGATACAAAATTATAAATATCAATTCTTAATAAAATGTAAAAATAATAATAATAATATAAAAAATTATATTTTTTTTTCACCAGCAACTGATCGTTTGAGCCTTGAATCATTTTATTCTCATTAGTGGAACAATCATTTACTCTCTTTTTCTTTTATTTTCTTTTTATTTTATTTTCCTTTTGTAGGGGATACAAAACAAAAAGAAACAAAGTAATTAAAAATGATTACTTTTTTTTAGGTAAGCACTACTCTTATGCTAAAAAATTTATCAACCTCAAACGATATTTTGGCATTTAACTTTGACGGTCGGTTGAATTGACACTTAATATTTACACCATTAGACACTTTAACACTTAATATTTTGCATCGTTATGCACACTCAATATTTTGCACCGTTAGACACTTTAACTCCCAAACACCCAATTTTTAATTAACACCATTAATTTTATTTCATTTTTCATTTTATATTTAAAAAATAACTCGGTTGGCCCATCAGATCCTATTGCTAAAGGTAGGGAACAAGAACGCCCTACAAAACCAGGGAAGGGAGGCCCGCCGTAGGACCCCGATCTTTCTGATTTTAGGGCTGGCTTTTGTAAGTTAGTTACTGGATAACTGCCCCTTTATCCAGCATGTCCCACAATCCGTCCTTAATTTTAAGGTGGAACCCACGCGCTATGCCAGATCCCTAAAGAGCACTCTACCCAAAAGTTACCCCAAAAGAGTTCTCATATTTTGGCTTAATCATCGGAAAGTAATTTTTGCTAGAGTGATTCAAGATTTATTGGGTTATAATTCCTCATATTTATATTAAGTCAAATAATTAAATATAAAGCGTTACTTTATACACAAATAGTAATAATCAAATTAACGATCTTTTATTTAATCATATGGGAATTTTCGAATCATTTACATCAACTAATTATTGGGTATATTTAATTTATGTTCAAATATATACACGACGTGTACGTGTATCGGTATATTTTCTAGTATGTATTACTGTATTTTCCCCTCATAATTTCGTGGATATGTGCCGTCAATTAATTTGAATGATCCAATTGCCTGATACTGGAGTTGGACTATACAGATCTAATTTATGGTCAAACAATTTCAATCTCTGACAATACATAGTGCCTTTTATATGAGAAAAAAATAGTGCCATGAGCCAATATGTCAAAGTAGGATGATTTATAAGAACAACATTAACAGTATATTCGCTGCAGATTAAGGCTACACTTTTCAATGTCCTCTTCTCTTGAGTCACATCAGTAACAAGGTTAAATCTCTTGAAGAAAAACAACCCGGAATCAACCTATAAAATGAAGAGCTGTTAAGTTTATAATTAATTCTCCTGGCAAATCAATGCCCCTGACCTAACGCATGTCGCCCACGCCCGCAATATTAATGGAGCTAGTTTAACTAAATTGGTGCAAACTCTGGCGTTGAAAGTGGGCCAATTTAAGTTCGCAGTTTGCACTACACTTTTTAGCGGGTAAAAAAACACACCCCACACCACCGGACCGCACCGCACCGCACCGCAGAAAAGGTCAAGTTTTGTTACTACCAAATTAAAATCGTCAACGTATTAGGGTAGATCTAACGGACAATCCTCAAACACCTTGTATAGCTTTTGGTTGGGTGAAGTTTGATTTAAACATTGACCGTGAATTCACCAAATGCCGCACAAAATTAGATCTATCTAAATATGAGGTTAATCTCATTTGTCAGACATTGACAATGAATCATTCTCTCAACATAGTTTGTTCTATTCTCAAAATTCAAACACGAGATTTTGATTAAAGGTGAATCAGTCTCTTACGATCTTACCATTTATCTTCAACCGATATTGATGCGTAATTAGAGTTTGGCGTAAACTTTCTAAAACTAGTAGGTAAGAAATTGCGAATTGTGATGCCATAATTTTTTTAAAAAAATAAACTTGAAATTCATTAAAATTCTATGTTACAAATAGGAATTAATTTTACTTGCGTAATTAAGAAGACCTCCACTCCGGTTGGGAAGTTAGGTGTACAATGCACTATGCGCGGATCCGTAGAAATGGCGAACGTCAGGGTTAACATTTTCATTAATCAATAACGTAGGACCCTTCCTTACCTTTCCAAGTGTAGCTGTCCACGTGTACTAGGGACAACAAGGTTATGGTCGTTTACAAATTTTGAAGCATGTCAAGCATTAAAAAAAGAAAATCTAAACCCTTGTTACAAACCTGTAAATGTCATTTAATTTTTCATAACAGTTATTACAGCAATCAGTACCTAGGCCGACGAATTAAATAAGCATTTTTCGGCCACAAAGATGAAATCCAAAATTGAATTTGGGGGTTGGAAGAAGGTTCAATTCAATATACTTAGGTAATGTATAGGGTGTTCCCACGGGTCCAAAAAGGAGTTCTCCGCCAATCAAGCTCAGCTGCTTCCGGTCTAAATCCCAATCCCATAACCATCGCAAACTTCTACCTGTAATCATGTTTTATTAAACATTAGAATTTAGAAATTATAAGATAAAAAATCAATAGGTGGTTGACATATTTAAAAACGAGTTTGAATTTCTTATTCAACTCCATTTTTGGCTATTATTGTGAGTATTATCTCCACTAAGACGCCACTCATCACCAAAATCTAGGTAGCAATGCATATAATAGGTTTGGCCCATTACTATTTAATGGTAGTTCTTGTTCTTCTCGGCAAAAATAAATAATAATAAAATAATCTCTAACTTAGATAGGTAAATAAACTAAAAAATATCACCGAATTACACGTAAATATTTCAATGGAGTTATAACACAAAGAGTATGCATAATGGGCTTAATTTCTTTAATTATCATCATTAATTAACTAGTGCATATTAATCACCCAACACTTGGGGTGCCGGAAGTGATTTAATCACCTAATTAGTGTAGCCATATTTGTGTTTGATTTTTTTCTTCTTCTGATAGCGAGTCAAACCAAACCCAACACTACCACATATGCTATTCCTTATGGCCCAAGTGTTCTATTTTTATCATTATTTTGGTTATTAGTTTCTTCTATTTACTAAAAACATACATATATGCGTTTTATCCAACATAATGATTAGCTAATTCGAAGTGGTGCATATATAACTAAAGAAGCATTAATCTTAGAAACAAACACATGTATCTCACTTAAAAGAATTGGTTGACTATTTCCTGTTTGGCCGTCATGGTCTCCATGACTCTTTCCTGTGGATGATCAATCATTCTGCTGCTCGACCAAATTGATCACTAATGTTTGTTTATGGGTCAATAATTTAAATGATGTATCATTAAATTAAGAAACCAATCGTATGAATCCAGAATTAGAGGTTCTACAAAACAAGAGATGGCATGTGAGGGTAGTGAGATTCGTCATTATTTTCACATGCCCTTGGTTTTTATATGCTCCTATAAAGTACTATAAAACACAGGTGTCTGGAGTATAGCCCCAGTGGCCAATCAAAGATGGATGTTGCTTATGTATCTTATAATAATAATACGTGATTAATTCGCTTGCATGTCTCCAAAATTTTCGGTCAAAGGAGATAGAGGTACGCATGGTTAGTTATCAAAGTGTACTGTTCTTGTATTAATTATAATGCACCGTACATTTTTATGATCTATTCTTAATTGCTTGCTTAATGCTAAAGCTGATTTGCTGTTCTTTCTCATATGAAATTAATTATTAATACCCAAAAAAGACGAAGAAGCTTAACATGAAATTAAGGAAATTAATTGTCCTTGAAAATCTTATAATAATAATAATAATATGGTATTATCTGGATTCATATGATTATGTTGTTTTGTTCAATGATTAATTTTAATTTAATTATCTGCGTGATAGAATTAGAACCCGCACGTCATCTTCACTGTGTCGCAGAATGTCCGAATCTCATCAGGGCTTTTGCCTCGGCCCATTAAGCTATATATAGAACTGGGCCTCGTAAAAAATTACGTAATTCCCCTGAGAATTTTCTCCTTACAGTAATCCTTTTATTATAATTTAATTAAATACCTGTTAAGATAAGAACTAAATTTTATCACGCAACACCTCAACTTATGAATAAAAAAGAAAGTAAGAAGAAGAATTATGTTTGTAACTTATTTATAAAATATTATTTATTAACTAATATCTCAAAGGACTAAAATAGAAAATACAACATGTTGTTTGTTGAACTTGTTCATTAAAGAGATGAAAATAGTCGATCCAGAAAAAAAGATTACAAACCGGACCTGTCAGTGGCCCATATACAGTACAGTAGGTAACATGGGCCAAGCTAAAGTGTAAAAAGGCCTTGTTATAGCGAGTATCCTCCGCGTGGCTTTTGCATCGGCCCATTAAGCTATATAACTGAGCCTTGGACTTTTTTTCCTTAAGGCTGCGTTTACTTACGGAAAATTTGCAGAATCTTATATTTTGCGTTTTGTAAAATTCTTTGTTTTTGCAAATCAGAAGAAAATTTGCAGAATTTGCAAAATCTGTTTCACAACAAACGTACGTTTTCTGTTTTTCAGTTTTAGAAAATTCGAAATCGTATTCACCTAACAACTATTTCTTATTTTTTTGAAAAACAAAAGCTACTAATTTTGTTAATTAAAAAACAATGCTAATGCTTTTTTCAAAAAAAAATTATAAACTAAATAATAGCCCATTTTAAGTTTGTTAAAGATCAAATATAAATATACTAAACATATTCATGTCAAAATTCAAAAGTATAAGCCATTTAAGGCCTGTTAAATTTTTGAAATTTTTTTAAAAATTTTACAAAAATGGAAAAAATTTGCAAAATCTGTTTCACAACAATTTTTTAGCAAATTTTTCAGTTTCGCAAAATTTTCAGAATTAACACTACAAATTTAGAAAATTCTGCAAACGTCATATTTGAAGTTTTGCAAAATTTCCAAAAAAAAAATTCCAATTTTTTTTCCCTCTACCTCAACCGATCCATATTGTTATAGAAACAATGTTATTTTAGACATGTCTACCCTCATAATTTTGATATGCTAAATATATTAATGGTAAAAATCAAATATAAATATAATAATTTTGTTTATGAAAATAAAATACATATATAATAATCTTGAATTATTTGTTAATGACGTGAATACTACAAATTTGAACATTCAAAACATACTTAATTTAACTTGTTACTTCTTCGTAAGCTAACAATTATTATAATTAGCTCACAATTGATCTGCAATATCTTCTCTAACCAAGTCATTAGCTAAATTGACATGTAAGTTGTTAATAATAAAATTAATTGACAATAATACTTAACATAAATGTCATTATCTTATACCAACAAACAAAACAACCAAGTCATAAACATTTGAAAACAACTTCCAAATAAAACTCATAAAATAAGTTTACATGATTGTAAAACAAGCCGCAATCATTCTAAAGCCCTCAACCAGGACTTCCTCCTCACAATGGACATCTTCATGAATACTTTCCTCCAATGAGCTTCTTTGAACTGCACAAGTGCATTGTTATAAGAGGCATCCGAAACATTATCTAAACTCTTCAACGCATCCATGCACGCATGAATAGAGTATGAATCCCGCGATGGACTTGTAACTTCAGACTGCTCTCCTTTACACTTCTTTATTTTTTCTATAAAATATTCAGCCCTAACACTTGCAGATGATGAAATCATCTCCATACAAGAGTCACACTTACTACCACCTCCTTTCTTACAACGCCTAGTACCTACATCATCCCCTGCAATATGTTTTCCTTTTGAGCTCCCTCCACCAGACCTGTTGCCTCCAATTTCATGATCATCTTCAGGTACATGAACACCAAAGTTCATAAAGTCTTCTTCATTTTGGCGTTCTTCATCTGAGGTTGGCGGCAATTGTGAAGAAGCTTGATGGAGATGTCCAGTAGCGGTAGATTTGTTAAACACTTGACCAAGCAACTCATAGTTCTGACATCTTTTATTTCTAAATGTCTTGTAGTTCCTATTTTTCTGCAAAGTAGATATACAACTTTGAAATTAATCAAAATTCAGAAAATTTATGATATGAATTACTAAAGAAACTTGTAAGGAAACGTAAAATACCATGAAAAATATTTGCCACACATCTTCAGGTGCATTCACAGTGTTTGAACTTGATAGGTAGATGACTCCTGTATAGTCTAACAATTCTGAAAATTGGCGAAACTTCAATCGCAGTCGATTGTATTTACCTAACAACTTGACTGCGCCAAATCGTTCACCGGTTGCTAAGTGTAACTCGTTATCCATGTCTTGCCAATCCGTAACTTTAAAACTAGGAGTACCATTTCGATCTACCTTAACTCTCTCATACAATATTGATAAAAATGTCCCTTCAGTTGCATCGAACCATTTACCATCATCTTCTCCATCATTTCTTCTTCCCATCTAAATCATCAATCCTTATAACTTAATAACACAACTTAATTTTCAATCAACTCAAATAACTAATTTAAGCAATCCTTATAACTTAATAACACAACTTAATTTTCAATCAACTCAAATACGACTAATATAAGCGAAAAAATTAACAATATTGCAGCAAAGTAAATCAATCCGCAATCATTCAGGGCACAAAGCGAGTAGATGTACGAGAAAATATCAATACGAACACGCAGTGAATAGTAACAATTCAGGGAAATTTCGGAATTTTAAAATAACGAACAACAAACGTCGTCAAAATAGCGAAACGACCCTAGATACCTGACCGGAATGACGAGGCGAGAAGAACCCAGGTGACGGCGAGGTCAGAGGTGGCCGGAGTGAGCCACATGCGCCGGCGCTTGGAGGGGTCCGACGGAGATGTTGGCTGCGCGTAGCAGCGCGTCGCCGGTTAGAATGTTGCGCTTCCACTTGCTCTCGACTCGACTAGTCCTTGCGCTCCTTCCCGTATCGGCGGTGAGAACAGCAGACGCCTGGAAGTGGTCGAAGTGAGAGAGGCCGAATGAGAGGGTGATGGGAGAAAAATGAAAGAGATGGATTTGTTTTTGGTTCAGTGAAACGAAGGGTTTGGAGTGAGAGATGATATTAGGGGTATTAGAGAGTGTTAGAAGCCCAAGCTCAAGCCCAAGCCCAAGCCCAAGCCCAACTCCCTCTCCATTTTATTTTTATTTTTTATTGTATGGTATACTGAATTATCAACCGAACTAATGTTAATATTTGTAATTCCAATGTTCCAAGATTATATTTTTACTTATTTAGTATTTATTAAAATAATGTTTGTATGTAATTCGATATTACCGTAATACCGTACCGAAATTATTGAGAGTATTGGTTAATTAAATATCCAATAAATATTGATCTAATTTTACTTGTATGAATTTAGTTAGGAGTATTGATTAATTAAAACAATTTGGAACATTGGAATCAATTTACCGGAATTAATTTTAGATAAATATCAATTATAAAGTATTTTTAACACAATTTTTCATTTTACAAAACTGCAAAATTTTCGTTGTGAAACAGATTTTGAAAATTTTGCAAAATTTGCAAAATTTTCAGAAAATTTTCCACTACTAAACAGTACCTAAATGTTTTGGACAGATACTGTTGAAACTTGAAAGGGGGGAGTCAGAAGATATGCATTGGACAACTTATTTATCCTGACAGTTCAGTTTTTAATAATTCAGATTCTAACAACGGCATAGAATTTTCAAAAGCTTGCATATGCCCACCAAAATTCAGCTGTACACAACTCAATAACGAGTACCAGAATCTGCTGTGCTACTTACTCTTCTTTTTTAATGAAAACGATAAAATGTGGCAGCAGAGGTCCACAAAATGAGTATATCAGAATAACAAGATAAAAGTTCAGTTGTTACATATTGGAAGTGTAGTAGACTTTTCCAGCAACCAAAAATTTACTTCTAACTAAGAGCCAATGGGGTGTGGTATAAACCACGTTTATGCCTATATCCACTAGTTATGACTAATTCTATTTGCATCAAGTAGTTTGTATTCCAAACTAGATGTATTTTTTTGTTCGTTTTTTTCCAATTTGATTATGGAATTTGGCCAGCTTACGAAAGGCAAAATATTCACGGCAAGTAATTTTTCATACACAACAACCTTCTTTTATGAGGTGAGAAATTCCAACAAAAATGGATTTTTATTACTAAAAAGAAAAAGAAAAGGAATAGAAAGACTATATTTCCCAAGTAAGGTCACTGGTGGAAATGTTTTATTAAGTAGGATGTGATGTAGTATCCCAAAAGAAAAAAGTAATTCTAATCTTACAAAAAAGAAGATTAATGAAGTCATTCTCTTTTCACTACTTTGTCATCTTCATAAATGGAGAGACAAATCAAGTTTTGGATCTTTTTCTTTGTTCCCCAAATTCTGATTGCCATTCACCATTGGTAAAAACTGGCTTGACCCACTTCCTCCATTAAATCTTATGCTCCTCTGCCAATTCAAGAAACTCTGCTCATCTTCTTGATGATCATTTTGACGGTTATGAAGATACCTTCCACTACCACAAAGCAGAACATTATCAAATCTTGGTGCTCCATTGGACCCAAAACGATCGGAGAATTGTTGGTGGGTAGTAGTGGTTGGAGGATAGCAGGGGAGGGTAGCTGCATGCGCTGTAATGTACATTGAAGGATGCAAGATCCCTAAATGATGATTTGGAGCAAAAACCATAGGCAAAGATGGTTGAGGAAGTGGTGATTGTGCGTATTCAGACGCTCTTTTTGCTTTTCTTGCTGCATTCCTCTCTTTCTTGTGTGCATTTTGGTGGCCTCCTAGTGCTTGGGAGCTGTAGAACTTTCTTGAACAGAACAAACAGGGGAATACTCTGGCTGTTGTTGTGTCTTCTTCTACATTGGGTTGATGAGGAGAAGAACCCTTTTCTTCAGTTTCCATTTCTGTCATAAAGAAACTAACTTTTGTTAAGAAATTGGATGAAATAGAAGTACCCAAAATAAAGAATTGGTAGTTTGGTACTGACTTTTAAAAGAAAGTTGAAAAACGAGAAGGAAAGTTTTGAAGAGTTGCAAAATGTGAGAGGAGTTTGTATGTGAAGTTATTAATAAAGTGGTGCTTGGCACAAGGTGCTGTATGGGCTTGGGAACAGAAGAGATAAGTGAGAGAGAGGGAGATAGAGAGAGGAAGTGAGGAAGTTTCTGCATTCCTAAGGTGAAAGAGAGTTATTGGTTGGAAGTAATGCTTGCTTGGATTGGGAAATGGAATATGTCTATCCCTTTTCCGTTCTGACATTTATCAGTTTCGTGGGCAATTGGGTTTCTCTTTCAGGAGTTAACTCTGTTTCTCTCTTCGGCTCATTTTTTCATTTTTAAAAGCTTGGCTTATCTTTTGGTTACCTGAATAAATAGAGTAATTAAGTAGGGTTTTGCCGGTTATGCCAGATTGCTACAATATCGAATAAACATTCAATTAATGACACCTTACCAAGGTTGATTCCGGTCAAATTGTAAGGAAGTTTTGGTTTATCGAATTTGAGTCCTAAAAATAAAATAATTTAGACCTGTTCAATTTTTCGAATTCGAATTTTAAAAATAAAACCATTCCATTTAAAGCTCACTGTCACTGATAGTCAAACAAAATTATTGTTCTGTTAGGCTAGGATTGAGAGGAGATTCGGGGAACCGAAGAGAAATTAAGGAATGCTTTGTCAAATTTGAATGGACCAAGATGGATAGGCCAATTAATGTCGGAGAGAGAGGTCTCCACTAAAGGAAAGCCAGATTTGTCAGAGAGAAGCTCTGATGATCAGGTTCGTGATCTCCAATGGCCAATATGCAAGGATTGGGTGACTTAAAAGCCAAAACCAGTGCACTGCCCCCACTTGTTCTGAAACTCAGACGTGGTACTTCATCTGCACTGCATACTCTGCAGCATTCCTCTGCCTTTTTCTATAAATAGTTATGGCCTTATGGGCCTAACATGCACCACTCTCCACCGCCAATTTCATGCAATTTGCCACTTTTCAACATCTCCTTTCCTCCCATCCCATGCACTGAAGCCTCTTTGTCACGCCCCAACCCCAAACCTCGTGTCTACTACTGTCTGGTCCATGGATTCCGTACACGTGGCAGCCAAAGAAAAGTCTAATTAGAAATCACACTATTCAATCAGTGAGCAACCGCTACAAAGTCACACGGTTGCAGTTAATTACAATATGGAGTTGTCAATACCCGATGAACGGCAAACGTTCGCATCAAATGTAGGGAGAGATTTGATCAATGGACGAGATGCAGATAAGGAATTCTTAATACACTATACCGGTGAAGGACGGACCAAAACTTTTAAATCCATTCGATCGCGGAACTAGTGATTCGTGAAAAACAATTACACAAGGCCTTATCGAAACAAACATAAAACATACTGTAATATACTCATTTGCCTATAAGTAGTACCGTATAAGTATATAATATACTCATTTGCCTATAAGTAGTACCGTATAAGTATATATAAAGATGAAAACAATATAGCTTGGCTACTCTGCATATACATTAACCGCGATACAATCAAGGATACTTACAATTTTGGAAGAGTAGGGTGGAGATCCTACAATGCAACGTATACCACAACAGAGCCAGGGAAGGTAATCATGCCATAGAATGAAACGCACTACCGACACCAAACAACACTCAGCTGAGATTCAGGAACAACCAAAGCATCTACTAAAGGAGAAGAAACTAGCCGCCTCTGGCACCAGATCAGGCTCAGGCTTTCTCCTAGGAAGATGCTTGAAGAACGCTTTCACTGCACCAGCTACCCCATCCTCATTCTCCATGGCCTTCGCAAGTTCAATGGCACGCTCCTTGACCTAAGACAGTAAGTTTGTCAGGAATTTTTCATCAAAGAGTTCCGAAGTACACAAATAACCGTTCCACTTCCATAGCCTGCACCCTACTAGACAATGCTCCGTTTTACCCTAAAAATTGAATTGCAAAAGTTGCGTGATCATAATTACCTTGGGATCTAACATGAAATTTATCGCATCAACCAACTTGGGAAGTGAAAACTCCTCAACTGGGATAGGTAAAGGGCCTACTCCCCTGGCATGTACTCGGTCACCCCAGAATGGTTGGTCACCAAAGAAAGGAACAATGGTAGTTGGGCACTGCATTGAGAAGAGTATATAGTTTAAGAATAGGATACTGTAAATATGAAGTTGAAAATTTCCAAATACACAATAGATACAAGAGGAGGAAATTACAGCAGCCTTAAGACCAGCAGCTGTTGTTCCAGCACCTCCATGATGCACCTGAAAACAAGAGAAGATCGTAAGAATATCTCATTAAGACGCAAACAACATTTGAAAAAGAATATGCTCAAACAGGAAACACAATTATCAGACCCATTCGGCGCACCCACATCCACCAGTTCTTGGTGGTACAAAATGAGCATACCATGCCCATAACAGAAATCTAATATTGATACTAAGTGGAAGAACTGTATAATTAAGCTTACCACAGCCTTGCATTGCAGGAATAACCAGTCATGGGGGCAGTTATCCAATAAGTATACAAAGTCCTTCGATTCAGCCACTGGAAGGAATCAAATTTTATCAAAATAGATCACCACACAGAAAGACCTAAAGCTCAAATGTACAATACAGAGGGCATAGAAAATTGTGAATGGTTTAAAATATAATTAGAAACATACAATCACCCAGGCCACCCCAGCCTTTGTTAATGATGCCCCTTTGTCCAGTTTGTTCCAATGCATCCACAATTATTTGGGTCATCTTTTGTGGTTCTTGAACAGGCTGACACACAAATTAAGAATGTTACAACTAAGAACAAAGCATCTAAACAACTAAAGTATAATAAAAGAGTACTCTATGCACATTAAGGGGATGCATCATGCAATATGGGATTCCATTCATTAAGAAAAACAGATCACTTTCACTTACTACGGCAATTGTAAGCATTTATTAGGGCAGGCATATCATTGCAACTTGATGCTAAAACACCTCTATTTACTCCCCATAGACCTCAAGGCAATCACCAATTATGACGTGTAAGTTCAATCATAACGCCTGAGTATCAACAATATGAATATCTAGACTAGTTCGAATTTGTCTCTGTAAACTTGCATCATAGCATAATGTATAGTGCTCAACAAATCAGCATATTAACACAGTTATAGATCCTGAAAGTAGCGCAGCCCTTTCACATTGAATGGATTCTTATATGGTCAAATCATAATTACAGAGAGTACGTAAGATATATAGGAAGCGCAAAAAAGTAAATAAACTCACAAGGCTACCAAATCCAATGTAAATAGGTCTTGGACCAGCTTCAAGCCATTTCACAAGCGATTCTGGAGGTTCATAATTAGACGCTAGATCAAGGAAGCAAAAACCAACCACGTCAACCTTCGGACCCCAATCTGCCAAAAAATGCATATCAGAAATAACATCCTTCAGTCAAACATCCATGTATGTTCATCCAGCGTAAAATGTGAGCTAATTTGTTTCAAATAAAATGTATGCTCTTTACTGCACTATACTAGTCAAGTTTAAAACATAAAATTTTGCAGTCCAGACAGAGATTTATACTCTTTTTCTCCAAAACACTATAGAATCATAAATCAAAAATCCACATGTCCAGTCCCTTAAGTCAAGTATTTAAGCTTCTTAAGGCATTTGTGTTACTAACAACCAGGCCACTGTTTCGATTTATAGACAACTGACAATATAAAGACATGGTAACAGACAACAGCCCAAGGAAAAGAGTATGACTGCAATATTATGCAATTAAACAAAAATGATAACTTCACGAGTGGAAGATTAGCCATATAGCAAGGTGAACTTAAGCAGATAGTTTAACAATATATTACCTTTTGGTTTAGGAACAAGATGAGGACTCCATATATATCCATGGGGCACGTGAGAATCAGAACCTTGCGACCCACTAAGATAGGTCACAGGCCGTAGCTTCAGTTTCTTTTTCCTAACATCATTTATCATGTCTCGAATTCCAAGCCATATCAATGAATCTACTATTTGATACGATAACTACAAACATTGTACAAGGACAAAAGTTAATAAAATAGCCAAGTACAAAGAAATCAAGGCTTAATCGACAGAATGGGAAAAAGACCAAAAGTACTCACTCGATATCCTGCTGGTTGCTTCACACGGGACAAAGGGTGTGGAAATTCACTAGTTGGCCTGGAGGGAAAAGATAAATAATTGCTTAAAGCAGTTTTTGGTTACCCACTAAAACATTAAATACAGCAAATAGGACAAGGCAAGTAGAAAGCAACAATAAATCACAATGATGAAGCTACATTCGAATCAGCAAGATTCCATTACCCAGACAAGACTTACGTCCATGGCATAGTGAAAAATATATGAAGCGGAACTTTTAGTGCCTCAGCCACATGAACATGCCCTAAAAATTAGCACCGAGTCAGTTGTAGGATGTTAAAAAAGATAACATCAACGCAAATTGAGTATTTCCTTTATAAGAAACAATATGAAAAGTCCAAGTAAAATAATCACTGAATCATAAAACATTTGTTGCAAAAGTACATGAGAGACGGCAAGAATTAGAGAGTTAAAAGCAATTGCAGCAATGTTGAAGTGAACAGGGGATAGCCTTGAACAACAAAAATGACAAATAAACGTACATCACCAAACGTGTCAAATCACTTGACCATCTATGTAGCTGCTTAAGGGTAGATCATATAATTTTCTTCATTTATCATCAATCAAAGTGGCAAGAAGGGTGTATTAATAAATTTAGAACCAAAAGGGTGTACCATATGCTGGAGGATTAGCAATGATTGCATCCGCCTTGAAAGAAACACCAGAATCCAAATCAGGCTCCTTACAAGCAGGTAACAAAGAGTATATGATTTCCTTTATTTGATTTCGTTGAATTGGTATCTCAGAAGGACCCGATGGCAAGAAGCCTTTGTTTTTCACCATGTCTGTCAGGAGAAAAGCGAACAATCAATGGAAGGATATCTGCCAAACCTGTCAGCAATTAGCCAATGCACAAACACTGGAATACTATCGCCAATCAGACGCTCAAAATAATAATACTTAGTCTCAAAAACAGCCGAGTGATTTTGCAAACGAAAATTTGTCCAAAGAAACTGGTCTCACTTGAATCAAATAAACACTGGATTTTTCAAGTTAAAAAATAAATAAAGAAAAAACATTTATACACATTGCTTCATTATGAATATATGATAATAGCTTCAAAAAGAAATATATATCACTACAAACTTGAAAACACACATAATAGTGTAACACACTTAGTTTTTGTCCCCGGGATAGCAATCCATTTAAAGTCCAAGTGGGTAAAGAAGATTGTGTTATTCAATTATGTATATAAAACTTAACCACGTAACAATTATAACAAAAAAAGGAAGCAGACAGTCCAAACATATACATACAGCCAGCAAGAACTTTTGGATCTCCGCCTAGTGGGAAAAACTCCAGCCCAGCAGTCAAAACAAACTCCTTGAAATTTGAATGAGTCGCTAGCCTAACACGATGGCCATGATCCTGCACAAATATTATTCTAGTAACCAGAACAGAATATGAAATGATAAAGTTCAAACTGAATTCAGGAAAAAGAAAACTTCATATCTGCTAATTTTGTCCTAAAAAAAGTAACAGCATAAATTTACAATAGTGATCATCCAAAAGAAAAATTGGGAGGTTAATGACAACTTTGCGCTATCCATAATTCATTTAAAATACATTAGAAGAAAATATGTCATTATAAATGGTATAACCAAAGTACCGCATAGACGACCAAATCAGAAGGTCAAAACTTAAAGCATTTGTTCATGCATAGATCTCAGGAAAATAAAATTGAAACAAGCATCGCAGGAGCTGAAAACCCTCAATTCACACATTCTTAAACAGTGTCAGTTTATTACCTGCAGACGCTTGCCAATAGCAACAAATGGTTGTACATCCCCTCGAGTACCAACAATGAGCATTACTATTTGTATTGGTGGTATATACTGAAGGTCAGTTGCATCCTGAGGGTCATCATCAATAGTTATGTTACTAACATCATCAGGTCCAGCGGTAAACACCTGGGATTCTACATCTCCAGGAACTTCAAATTCTACCGTTCCATCATCTTTGACAGTAGCTATTCTGTTCAACAATTTAAGCTGCACATTTGGAAAAGAGAAGAAACATTCAAACAAAACCCCAGCATGGTCGATGGTCCCATCATGTTCCACATCAATTATTCTGTTCAATGATTCTGATAACAACTAAACACGAGATCCAAAATCCAAGAAAACATCAAAAAGAGTAATACCTTCTGCTGAACGGACATCTTGTCGTCAAAAATTTGTGCTGCCTCTTCAGCAAGTACATTTGGGTGCCGTAGCGCCTCAGTTTTGGCTCTTTCCAACTTAATCTGACTTGAGACGGCCTCTGCTTTAGTTTTATCAGACATTACAGCGGATGATGGTTTTGACTCAGATGTACTCCTGCCAGAGATTGCTACACATAGCACAATTGCATTACATTATATAAATACTGCCAAGACCAACAATAGAAAGAATTAACATGAACACAGCAAGAATCAAATTCTCATCAGCATTATTGCATCACATTATTGCAGTAACACACTACATAGTAACTGGAAATTCGATGTAATTTTAATGTAAATCTGTATCAGCAAAAGAATGCAAGAATTCTTTATCTTGCTTGTTAGGTGCAATAAAATTAGTTATATACAGGCAACCCCTCAACGTCAAATGACTAGAATGTTCATTATCTTCTGTCTGCTTTCAGTAATTTGAAGTGGTGAAACGATCTGGATTGCCTCATGGCATCATGAGGCTTAAGAAAAGGAAATTCGCTACATGATAGACTTTGCAGTCTGTGAAAACCTAAGACAAGACCAAAGCATCTACTAACGTGTGAATAAAGTCAATTGCAAAGTAATAGAGCTCATAAGTGAACACAATTACTAGAATAAATGAATACTAACATACCAATATTCATAAATAAAAATAAACAAAAAACTACAGATAATTTCAGACTAACCGCAAATTTTGCGGAATATGCTTAAGGGGTGAAACTCCACGAACCTGAAGAAGAAGAAATCCTTCCGTTGTTTACTGACCCGCCGCCACTAGTGGGGGCAGAACCAGCGGCGTCGTCTCTGCTCTCTAATTCTAGTTCATTTCCGTCTCCACGTGTTCCGCCGACAATTTCCCGCTCAACAGTCACCGAAATTTCGCCTGAACTGGATGAGGAATAAGAAGAGGAAGATGAAAAGTTTCGGCGTTTCTCGGGGGCATCCTCCATCGCCACCGACGCCGGTTCCGGTGAGGTCTGTTGTCGGTGCTTCTGATCCAGATCTACGGAACTTCCCAGAGACAGACAGATAGAGAATACGCGGGTAAACAGCGCGAGTGTGTTGAAGTTGGTGCTTTTGCGTTTGGATTCCGAGGAAGTAGAGGAAATGGAGGGATTCTTTTTTTAAAGGTGGGGAATATGTGTGTTGTGTTTGGGGAGGACTCGGAGGCACGTTCGGTTCGATGGAGTTGGTCTGGGCGTGAAAATAATTGCTGGGCTTGGGCGCGGTGACACGTACCCGAAGCGCGGCCGTAAACCAATCAACGCTTGCCGAGCCAGGCGACGTGTCGTTTCATGCCTCTCTCAACTCTTAAAAAATACTAATAATAATTAATTAAAAAGGAAAAAAACAGCTTAAACTTGCTTCTTCTGCTTGGTTTCCAAGGAAATGCGATCTCTTTTCAGTTTCAGAATTTCCATTACAGAACCAGTAGTCAGTAGAGAAAAAGAATGAATATATATATACGGGAAACTTTAGTGTTTATGTATATCTATTTTTCAGTTTTCTTGGAAACAATTTTTTGAAAAAATACATTATTTTTTACAAGTGTTAATTTTTGCTCCCGTAACGTTATTGTTATATTTTTATTTTTATTTTCATTCCTAACTAAATTTCAGTAGCATTGTTATAAAATATATCTCGTAAACCTTTCACGAATTTGAACTATAAAAATATATATTAAAAATAACAATCTATACAATACGTTTAAATGAGGTTATAAAGAAATAATGTAAATAAAAATAAAAGATCGAATTTGGATATTTATACAGTAGGTTGGAATTGGGCTTCTTCCTTAATAACCAATGGGCTTCTCCCAAAAGCTTGATTTGAATTCGAATGGATTTTGTCATTTCCAATTCATTGGACATCCCTTGGAAATTCCATTTATGAACAGACACATGTAAGCAGGCCACACGTCGACGTGGTTTACGAAGTCACGGTTTTTTTTCTTTTTGGTTAAAACCGTACGGTAATTCCGTCACTACATTGAAGATCGACTACTCCGAATTTAAACCGGATAGGACCTTGAAGAGCGGTAAAACTTTTCTTCACAAGTTTTAATTCAAGTGTATACACAAGCTCGAATCTGAGACTTCCAATTAAACTAGAACAATTTCCCACCTACTGATCTATGTACTTATAAAACTGTTTATTTTTTTCTTTTTAATTGTTTTGAAAAAGAATTATTTCTTTAACTAAAAGAATGTTATCCATGAGTTATTCATAAAATAGTTGTTATTTATCTTTCTGAAACAGTAATTTTCAGTAAAATAAACGCAAAAAAATCAAGTAAAGTGTACAGTAATTTTCAGTAAAAAAATGACAGTTATTCGTGAACGGATGAAGTATTTTTTAAAAATGGGGAGATTATGGTTCTTATACTGTTTTGATTTTTAAAGTCTTTTTTTATACTAAGAATTTTCATTAATGAATCGTTCTATTATCCTTAAAATAAATAAAAAATCTTGAACAACAAAAGATGTAGAATCCACGTAGGACAAATAGAACTCAAAATTCATTGCGTAAAATAAATAAATAAATATTTAAACTGAGCACTTTTAAGTTAAATTTAAAAAATGAATAAAACGAAGGGCCTTTTTAATTCTCAGATAGATGCCGCTGAATCCTCGGCAATGTCGCTCTCCTATGCCCGAGCGAGCGATGATATCTTCCCGCTGCCTTAACACACGCTTTCTCCTCCCCTTCTTCTCCGTCGTCTCCAAATTTACTCCAAAAGGAAGAAAGATAAACATTGCTAATCCAAATTAATTAAACACTTTGCATCGTCCTAGTCATCAGTGACGAATTCCCGCTCTTCTTCGCTCCATCAATGCCGTCGAGGCAGCTGATCGGGAACACGGAGCTCTGATTCTAGTGGCGGAGACAGAAAAGCAATAAGCAGCAGGTAGTACCGATTTCCGATGCGCTTGTCTTGTGGTCTATTTATTTAATTTCGTTGTTGCTGGCTAATTCCACTCACTAGCTGTTTTTTGTCATCTTCATGAGCTTAGGTTTCTGTGTACATCAAAGTGCTAATACGAGATCGATAAGTGCGTTTCGTTTCGTGGATCTACTATACTCGTGGTTTCGTTTCCCAATGCAGAAAATACGGTACTGTTTTGGTTGATTTGGTAGGTCTGTAGGCGTATAGAGCATAGATATAGTAGACTCATAGGTAGCTTGATTCAATTTGTTCATTTCTGGTTCGCATAGTGGGCTTGAGTTGAAGGGAATACATGGGATTATTTATTTTTTAAATTTCGTGTGTGTGTATAATTTGGTGTTTTTGAGGATACTGTGTCTACAATAGTTTGATCGTTGCTATTTGATGAGGTAATAGACATTATAGTAGTGAATGATATTTGTTGCTTTGTGGAAAGAACAAGTTGTTTCTCGCTGTGTGGTTGATTAGCTTGTTGTAGGGTGTTATAAAATTACGTTATTATGAAGAAGCATACTGCGAATAACTCATCAGATTCATTGGCCAGCGAGATGCTTGGTCCTTCTGGCCAATGGATCCAGCAACAGCAGCAGGGCTCAGCATTTGTTGTCCCAAATGGGGGAAAGAATGCACCTAATATTTCTGTGCAGACAGGTGAGGAGTTTTCTGTGAAGTTTCTTCAGGATTGTGCCTTAACCAAAGGGATTCCTCTGGGAATTAGAAATATTAATGATCAAAGTAGTCAACCGGGGTATGAGGATCTTGCTTGTATTCTTGGGTTGAGGAGGATGGATTCAGAGTGTGCTTCTGATATTTCTGATTTTGCATCTCTGAAAGGATCTCTTAAGGAGTCTGAAAATGTTGTTTGTGCCGATAAATTAGGCTTATGTGATGCTGAAGGTGGTGATACTGTAAATAGATCGAAAAAGACTTTCGGTGAATTGAATTTTGGCCGGGGGACTGATTTGGGTCCAACTGCTCCAGCCCTTTGTGTATCAGAGTCCCCTCATTCAAATAACTTTAGTGGACAAAGGTTCTTAGATGGCTCTCAACATGGAAAGATGAAGGTCCTCTGCAGTTTTGGGGGGAAATTTTTGCCGAGGCCCAGTGATGACAAGCTCAGATATGTTGGGGGAGACACTCGCATTATATCTATTTCCAAGAATCTTACATGGGAAGAACTTATGAACAAAACATCAAGTATTTGCCATCAACCCCACTCAATCAAATTCCAGCTTCCGGGTGAGGATCTCGATGCTCTTATTTCTGTGTCATCTGATGAAGATTTTCAGAATATGGTAGAGGAATACTATGGACTTGAGAAGGTTGGTGGTGCTCAAAGGCTTCGGCTATTCTTAATTCCACTGGGTGAATCTAAAAAGTCTTCTTTTGAAGGAACTACTATCTCCCAGAGCAACCCTGATTTCCAATATGTTGTTGCTGTTAATGGCATCTTAGATCCTAGCCCATGGAAAAACTCTGTTGGGCAGGGTTTGCCGAGTGACGCAAGTCAGCATGGAATTATTTTGGATCAGAGTCCAAACTTTCGTTGTCATCCTCCACCCTCCGTTCTTCCTTTGGATAGCATGTCTGGGTCTAATGCTTTTCATCCTACTCAATCTCCTAATGAATCCCGGACTACTTATCATTCCCCTCCTATTTCTCCAATCCCTCCACAGCGCAGAGATTCCAAGGGTGGCCTTATGCATATGCACGGAGAGAGCGCCAGCCTTGAGAGCAATTGTTCCTTTACTACTGCTCAATTACCACCTGAAAACTGCAGCGCTGATGCTTCTTTTTGCAACCAACTGCTGCAAAAACCAATGGCATCACTGGGTTCTCATAACCCTTCCAAGCATGTAGATGGTGGACAGCCAGCCCATGCTCGTGGAGTGCAACTTCCCCATCGTAATCTCAGTAAAGAACTCGTGACTCCTTCAGTGTTGAGCCAGAATGATGGCCAAGTTGATGCTTTTATCAGTGACGGGCCTTTGCTTAAGGAAGGGGCATTTCATTCAGAGAAACCTTTACATAGTCCAGAAGATCCCCTTGGTCTGTTGTCAGGATCTATTGATTCAATTGACTCTCATAACGGAATGCTGCGTGCATTTTCTGATTCTAAGTTGCAAGAGCATGGAGGGAAGTCTGCTTACTATTCACAGGAGGGCACAAGTCCATCATCTCCCTTGAATTTTTTGAAGAGCACAGCGATTCCTCCATTGCTTATAGCAACTGCTTCTCAACCAACTCAGCTGGATGAGAATGTTGATTTTGTCAATCCTCTAGCACAAAGCAGGTTGCTGGATACCGAGTCTACTGGCTCACAGGGTGGGCTGGATTTGATGAATTTTTCTCTTTATTCTGAATTAGTTGGTAGGAATGAGTTTATTCAGGAGGCTGCAATCAACGTGGATGACAGATGCCCAATTCCAAACCTCTGCAAGAGAAATTCATTAGGTGTGAAAGAAACGAGTAAGTCCAACAAACATGATCTGGTTCTGCACCAAGGTCATGGAACTTATGAGAAGTCATCTGCTGATTCATTGCAATACAAAAGCAAATATCCTGATGCCAACTCCCACCCAACATCTTCTCGCGTTGATACTGCGCACCAGAATATGCAAGTTGCCACTGATGGGATTCCTCCATCCTCAGCTTTTGATTTCAAGCCTTTTGTAAACAATGTTGCTGAGCATTCTCTGAGCTATCAGCTGGGAAACTCCCCTTCAGATGGGCTTTTCATGGGCCAGAGGACTGCCAATGGTCAGTGTATGCTGATTGGCAAAGTGAATGATGGTCAAGAAAGTAACGTCCCTCAGAACAAGGATTCTGTTATCATGGAGTTGTATGAGAATCCCAGACAGCTCCCTTGTGTGGAAAATTCTTTGGTTGATGATACGTTGGGGTCATCAACTAACTCATTTTTCTGCCAATCGGAACTAGTTCATCCTATTGAATGTCGAAATGGTAAAAGTAATGAAGAATCCTTGCTAGTAACCTCAACAAAGTTTTATCCATCAGCAGCTTCTGGTGATTTCTCGAATGCAGACCCGCATGAAAATGAACTACTTGGCCCTACCAAAAAGGCTTTTCACGAAAGAATTGTTTCTCCACTTGATAGTGACCATGGAACTCAACCTGATCAGAAGGTTGAGAAGTTGGGCTTTGGAGGATTTGCTCATGACAAATTAAATGTTAAGATCTCAAGCGATTATAAAGTTGACACTCAGCTAGAGCCATTTTTTGTTGTGGAAGAAGATACAGGCAGAAAGCCTTATAACATTCAAGCTGTTTGTGCAGTTGCCCCACGTGATAGTGATCAAATGATAGGTAGTTTTGTGCCCCCTGCTGACTGCATGCCAGAAAGTGTCTTTTTATCTACTGTTAATCCAACCAGCAGCAACTTCATGCCTGCAACTGCACCTGAGTCGGAACTCATAATCCCACATGTTGCCTCTCCAAGTGGCAGTGACTGTGTACCTCCTACTACAACAGAGTTTGAGAGTATCATGCCAGAATCTGTGTATGAGGTAAAATTGCTTTATTACTGGGGCTTCTCTAGTTTTACAGTTTCTAAGTCCTAGCATATTAACATTTCATTTGGTTTTGTTGGTGCTTGTAGGATATAAAAACTGATGGAGGTAAAGATGAATCTTTTAGTGATTCCGTGATAGCTGAAATGGAAGCCAGCGTCTATGGATTGCAGGTTCATTACTATCTTTAGTGTCCAGTTTGATGTACAAGTTTTTATTTTGAATACTCATCACTTCTAGATTATGTTCATCTCTATGCTTGGCATGATTACATGTCTACTGGCTTGAGACTTTACCATTGCCAGCTTATTTTAGAGGCAATTTCATACATATATTTGGAGGGATGGGTATTGGCTGTGGTGATATACAGTATAAACTAAATGTCTTCCTTGATTATAAAGTTTTCAGATGTTGATATGCAGATTATAAAGAACGCTGATCTTGAAGAACTACAAGAGCTAGGATCTGGTACATATGGGACAGTCTATCATGGAAAATGGCGGGGAACTGATGTTGCAATAAAAAGAATAAAGAACAGCTGCTTTTTGGGGAGAACATCTGAGCAAGAGCGGTTGGTGGGTTTCTTGTACACTTTATCTTCTCACTTTTTTCCTTAAAGTATGTAGGAAGTGGGACATAATTTGGAAGCGTAGAATGAGTTACACACATTTTAGGCTAAATGTCTCTAAGTTCAGGAGGAAGACTGTTTGAGTCAGCATTTAATGTGATGCTGTCTGGTGCTAATTTAATGTGAATGGTAGTTATCTTTTACCACTTTGCGTGATCTGGAGAAAATGACAACACTATGTATGCCTTTTATCAGGAAGAAACCAAGAAGTGACCAAATGGGGATATTTTTTAATTTTTTTAATCATGTATTGAAGTGCTGTTCTCTGCCTAAACTTTATATCATCTTTCCACTTTAAGTAACCTTCACGTGACACTGATGGTTGTTTCGGTTGCAACAGACTGAAGACTTCTGGAGAGAAGCACAGATCCTTTCAAATCTTCATCATCCAAATGTGGTTGCATTTTATGGTGTGGTACCAGATGGAAGTGGTGGAACCTTGGCAACAGTAACAGAATATATGGTGAATGGGTCACTTAGGCATGTCCTGCTCAAGAAAGATAGGTAATCCTTTCTCATTTTTTTTCCTTCATATTTCATTTATTATAATGTTATGTTTAAGGGAACTCTATACTTCCATGCAGATCACTTGATCACCGCAAAAAGCTGATAATCGCCATGGATGCAGCTTTTGGCATGGAGTACTTGCACTCAAGAAATATTGTCCATTTTGATCTGAAGTGTGACAATTTGCTTGTGAATCTAAGGGATCCTAACCGACCCATATGCAAGGTACACTGTTTGAAGCCCATTTCCACCTCACTCAATGTAATGATCATGGATAATTCACTATCATGCCTTCTTATATGTTATGGTTGTCTTATTTGTTGCTGTAACGATAAGCAAAATGGTGAATTTCAAGGTTTCCGTATTTATAAAAAATTTAAGCACGTCAGGAAAACAGATTTTTTTCTTCTTTTTCAGGTTGGTGATTTTGGTTTGTCACGGATCAAGCGCAACACTCTGGTATCTGGGGGTGTGCGAGGAACCCTCCCATGGATGGCACCAGAGTTGTTGAATGGGAGCAGCACCAGAGTTTCTGAGTTGGTCAGTTTATCCTTGTCTTTATGTATTTTGCCAGTGTGCTTGGCTGCATTTATCTATCAGTAAAGTAATTAACAAATTGGTACTTGGTTTGGCAGGTTGATGTTTTCTCATTTGGCATTTCAATGTGGGAGATCTTGACTGGGCAGGAACCTTATGCAGATATGCATTGTGGGGCAATCATTGGTAAGTATTTGTTGCTGACACTCACTATATAAATGGAAACTTGAATGCATACTGTGGCTGGGAATGGCAGGAGTCCTCTTTAATTTCTTTTAGTATTATCAGCCTTTTTTTTTTACTTATTTCACTTCCTTAGGAATAGGAAATAAATTAATCTAGTAATCAATTCGTGGGCGTCCTCTGAGGTCTTTTTCCTTCATTCTAGCAGCTTGTGTAACAACATTCGTTAATCAATGTTTTTTTTTTGTTGGTGATCGATTTGTTTTTTTGTTCATATTTATTCCCGATAATTCATTGAAGACTTGGTTTTCTATCCATTCTTGCTTTGCCAGACAATTGCAATTGGTAGATTCACATGCTTTTAGTTTGTTTTTTTCACACAAATATTGTCTAATTTGTGGAATTATGAAGGTGGGATTGTGAAGAACACACTTCGACCTGCAATTCCGGAACTTTGCGACCCTGAATGGAGAAAGTTAATGGAACATTGTTGGTCACCTGATCCTCAATCTCGACCATCCTTTACTGAGATAACAAATAGGTTGCGAGCTATGTCTATGGCATTTCAAGGAAAGGAAAATGTTCAGGCTAGACAAGCGAAGGTGAACATAAGCTAATGAATCAGCAACGTAAGTTTGTAAATGTTTCAGTCCACGTAGCGTATTCCTCTCCTTGCTACTGTAGAAATCCTTGCAGAAGTGGGAAAGATAACTAAGGGTGGTGACTGGTGAGCATGCATAGAGTTTCTTACATAAAAGTTTTTCATTTGTTTATTCATTTTTGTACCTAAAGCACTTATGAGTGATATAGAGGTGATTATAGAAAAATCATAGATGTATATAGATGTACACTACTTAAAGAAAAAAAGAAAGATGCATAGGGGTTTCTACATTTTATTCCCCACCCCCCCTTTGGCAGTTTGTTTTCCTGTATCTAATAAGCTTCCTTTTTCTTTAAATAGAAACTATACTAACAAATTTTTACAGCGGACAAACTTCAATTTGTAAAAGACCTAATTAAGTTACCAGTGTAGTACTACTACTTGATTTGTTACCCGACACATTAGTGGAGTGGGGCATATGTCATGAATCTGATCAGTTATTTACCCTAAAAAGGAACGACGTTTGTTGCTTGACTGGTCGGCGCACCTGCGTGGTCTGAGGTGTCTTTCATCTCAAAAACCATTGCCTACCCAAAGGACCAACAAAAACAACAACCATACTCTTGGAGTTTTCTTTAGCTGTCAAGTTCAAGTTCTCATTCATTTCTGATCAGGACTTTTTCCCCCTAGTGGAGCCATTCTCTATTATTACTACATAAAGCCATCTTCGTATCCGAATTTTACAGGAAATACCGCGTGTGTTTGTGTGTGGAATGAAGGTGTTTCACATTTCGGTCTTGGTCTAAGTCCACCCTGAAAGAATCTTACATTTTTAATGGGGAATGGAAAGTCAAACGCATATAAAATAAATTGTCCACACCACCAAACTCAAAGTTGATTGGCTCTTTAGAAAACCCTTCCTCCTTGGAACTGACTATTATTTGGAACTTGGAAAAGGGAGTTTTATTATCTTGCACAGTTCGAATCAAATACGACTAATATTTTGAAAAGATGGAGTAATTATCTGTGACAAGTACAGCAAGCCAAACGCCAAACATTTTCACTTAATTTTCTCATTTTCTCATGTCTCCCACTACCGTCCACCATGACCTAGTGAACAACGGAGAAGATGGGTGCGGATCGTGATATGTCAGATATTAATTACTACTACCAGTTCCTGAGGAAAAAACGTGGAGATTGTTTTCTTTTGGAAATTCCAAAAATTAAATTCGTTTCCCAAACCAATCGTAGCTTTACTTGCTTCTTTTATATAGTCTCAGCTTTTAGTTTGGCTCCCACCACTAGTGTTTCATGTGACTTGTTCCTATTTCCATTTCCAGTCAAAGAAAAAGAGAATTTCTTTGAAATTCCTCTGTACCTTCCTTCTCTTTTCACTCTTTTCTGATTTTAATCGAACGGAGAAGCAGAATCTCCTCAGAGAGAGGGAAATGGAGAAAGCACTCAACAGACAGAAAGTTCTGCTTGCTCATTTGCAACCACCCAACTCTTCCCCTTCTTCTTCTCAAACCCATACTCCTCTCTCTGTAAGCTTTTTCTTTTTCCCGTTTCAACTTCGTTTTCGTATTTGAGTTTTGGTTCGGTAACATTTTGCTCAATTTTGTGTTATTAGGCTTCAATTTGTGCTGCTGGGGACAGTGCTGCTTATCAACGGACAGCTGCTTGCGGTGATGATGTAGTGATCGTCGCGTGAGTAATTCCTTCGCTGTTAATTCTAGAAAAAAGAAAATTGTTAATCAGCTCTTTCTCTGCTGTTCTTCTTTTTCAGTGCTTGCCGTACAGCCATTTGCAGAGCCAGGCGTGGCGGTTTCAAGGATACATCTCCTGATGATCTACTTGCTACTGTTTTGAAGGTTAGTTTTGGTTTTCTCTAAATAAAAAATGATTAGGATTTTTAATTTGTAGGAGTAACTTATTTTATAAAACTATACAATTTTTGGTGATTGAGCTAATTATATTTCTACTTACAGGCAGTGATAGATAAAACAAATGTGAAGCCATGTGAGGTCGGGGATATAGTTGTTGGTACAGTTCTGGGTCCTGGCTCCGAAAGGGCGATAGAGTGTAGGATGGCAGCTTTCTATGCTGGTTTCCCTGGTACAATACTTCTTGAAATCTAGACAACTCTTCTATTTTGCTAATTTTAGATGCATATGTTTAAGTATTAGTAATTGATAAATCTTGTTCGAGCAGATATGGTGCCCCTTAGAACAGTCAACAGGCAATGCTCATCTGGCCTGCAGGCAGTTGCTGATGTTGCTGCTTATATTAAAGCAGGATTCTATGATATTGGTTAGTGTCATTCTTGATTATTCATGTGTTTCTTATGGGGTCTTTATTCCTTACCCTTCTTTTTGTTCGAAAAAATAGGTATTGGAGCGGGTTTGGAGTCCATGTCTTTGGACAATATTCGTGGTGTTCGCAAACAAAACCCAAAAGTAAAGTCTATCTATAATTTTTATGAATGATTTGGTAATTTGTTACATCTTGTCCTTGAAATGACTCTGATCTTTCAACAGGCAGAGAGATTTGTGCAAGCGCGAGACTGTCTTCTTCCGATGGGAATCACATCTGAAAATGTGGCGATGCGATATGGAGTGACAAGGCAAGAGCAAGACCAGGCTGCTGTAAGTTCCATAGATGATGAACCAGGGTGTTACCCTTGGTGTAGAATTGTCTTGACATGTTATTCTTGTGGCTATAGGTTGAATCTCACAGAAAAGCTGCAGCAGCATCAGCTTCTGGTAAATTTAAAGATGAAATTATCCCAGTTGCCACGAAGGTAAATAAAGGATTGCAGTCTCATGTCTTTTCCAACTTTCAGTTCTCTATGGGTTCTTCATTTTATTATCTGAATTGTGTCTTGTAGATCGTGGACCCAAAAACAGGTGAAGAGAAACCTGTCACAATTTCAGTGGATGATGGTATCAGGCCAAACACAAACCTGGCTGACCTGTCTAAGCTCAAGCCCGCATTCAAAATGGATGGTTCCACCACTGCTGGTATTTAGAACACTCATTTTATTGTTCAGAATCTCACTTTTGGATTGTGAACTGCCTCTTGACCAAAATTTTATATCTCAGGCAATGCTAGCCAGGTTAGTGATGGTGCTGCAGCAGTCCTTCTTATGAAAAGGAGTTTGGCTATGCAAAAGGGACTTCCTATTCTTGGTGTGTTTAGGTAATTCTCTTCCTTTCAGAGGGTTAACATCCTTGGAAAATATCCAATATCTCGTTTTTAATGTATCCTTGTGAACCATGCACGGTTACAAATCTAACATTTGGCAACTTCTCTGTTTGGTTTTGATATCATGAGTACCAGCTAGCTAGCCTATAGATGTTACCATAAAAGTCTTCTATTGGAGATGTTGAAAACTGTCTAGGAACATAATCAATGATTTTGAACTTGCTTTTGTGCAAAAATAAAGTTGCAATGATGTAGCACAAACCTCAACTTAGGAAGGAACAAAAGCTCAGAAATAATTAAAAAACTTTGACAGCAGATTGTACTTCCAATTGTGTTTGCTTATTTGAGATTTGAAGGTAGAGCTGAATTCTTAGTTGACGCTAATATAACAATCTTGTGCTTTTCCTTCAGGAGTTTTGCTGCTGTTGGTGTGGATCCTGCTGTGATGGGCGTTGGCCCAGCTGTTGCAATTCCTGCTGCAGTGAAGGCTGCAGGATTACAGATTGAAGATATTGACTTGTTTGAAATCAATGAGGTAATTTCTTGAATCATTGGTTGCAGGTTAGGGTGGTGATCTAGTCAGCACACAAGTTTTTTGGATTATGCAACTTGTTCTTCTCTGTTCAGGCATTTGCATCCCAGTTTGTTTATTGTAGTAAGAAACTGAATCTCGATCCAGAGAAAGTCAACGTTAATGGTGGTGCAATTGCTTTTGGCCATCCCTTGGGTGCTACAGGTACTTGGAGACGTTTCTTTAACTATTAAGATGGTGTTATTTTATGGCTTATGTTCTTGCATGTTACAAAAAGAAATCGCTCACAAGGACATATGTTCTGTTTTATTCTTAACTGACTGCAAATAATAGGCAATAAACTCAGCCCAAGACTTGAGTTGAGAAGCTTTATTTGATGGTGAAGTTCTTCACAGTAGGATGAACTTGAATTCTAAGTAAGCCTGCTGCTTCTTGTACAGGTGCTCGTTGTGTTGGAACGCTTTTGCATGAAATGAAGCGTCGTGGGAGAGACTCTCGCTTTGGAGTAGTTTCGATGTGCATAGGTCTGTTTCTGTCCCTGTGTCCACACAAGTATAGCACTTCATAAACACAACTAAAAAGCATTGTAATTTGCTGTGCAACAAAATTAACTGGAATGAATTTGTTGGTTCATGACAATTTTTAGTAGAAAGTAACAGAATATGGCAGTTTTAGGCTCTGCTTTTTTTATCCACTTGCTACTTTCTTGCCTACACAGATTACTAGCCATCTAAGGTGTGCTACCATTATTGCAGGGTCTGGTATGGGGGCTGCTGCTGTTTTCGAAAGAGGGGACTGCGTTGACGAGCTATGCAATGGCCGGAAGGTGGACAATAATAATCACTTGTCAAAGAATGCCCTTTAGATAACATCGATGAAGCACATCTGGTCCGCTTGCTTTGTATCTGCAGGATGTTTGTCTGGGCTCAAATTGAAGTCTGACTGTTATCCTTTTGCCAGTATAAAATATCCAAATTATCATTTTCAAGAAATCAAAGAATCAATTCGTAGGTAGTTCGTTCAATTTCTTAATGTTTCATCTCCTCGACATATCATTCGTAGTCGCAGTAACAAGTACACTATTTGTTTACTTGCCCTCAAGAAGCCTAAAACGAGATTTCAGAATGTAATCTCCTACCCCTACCACAAACAAAGTGTAGATAAATTTAAGTGTAATATAGATTTCTTTTAATTTGAAGTCACAATTATATATTACCCTAAAACAAAATAAATATATTCAATTATTTTCAAAAAAATAAATATATATTCAATCCTAAGATAATATAAATCCTTATTTCATGTGTTTCACTAACCACAAGTTGCTACAACTTTGCATCTTTATTTATTAAATTGAACAACATATATATACATCTTATATAAGTGACCAATTTATAACAAATTATATATCACATAACCACCAAAAAGCTCATGTTAAAGTGGCAAAAATGTAGATAAAACATTTTTTCATCTATACAAATAAATATGTAGTAAACAACCATTTATTAACTTATCCTGAAGAAGCATAAAAGGGGATTTCACAGTATAATTTGTGAAACAACTGAAGAGTGCATCACATCAGCATACATAGAAAACTATATTGTATTATACTAATGCGTCTACAAATCCTTGTATAACAACTGATATTTTGGTATTCGCTCAGGCGGCAAGGGGCAGCTCACGATCATCTTCCCTTTCATTGCCCCTCTGAATATAGCCTGCATTAAATGGTAAGCAAGTTTCTGTTTAGCCTGCATGTGTTTGCAAAATCCAGCACCAATTCCACCAGGCAAGAAAAGAGATCCATCGATAGAAAACAAGGAAACTGTCACAAGTTAATCACTAGTGGAAGTTTGGAACTTTAGAGTAGTTTTATAAGAACAATGTGAAGTGAAAACTCTGGTACATCTGCCTACACTCCATGGGAAATTTCTAGTCTACTCCCGAAATCCATACCCGCAACCCATGGACATAAATAGTTGCTGCGCGTGAAAGCAATAAACATGCTTTAAGATTAAGCATCAACATACCTCTGCTGCTTATCCCAAAAAATAAGAGGTATATACTTCCCCAGATTACCAGCAAGTCTCTACTGTCTCTACCATTAGTAGATGCACTTATACTATCACGAAACTCCAACAGGGAGTTTTCACTACAACCTATCTGCCTCTCATGTGATGAATCATCAATCATAATTTACATCTCTGCTTGAATCAAGTGGTTAGATCATTACATGATCACAAAAGTGGGCATAGCACAATAGAGTGTTTTTCACTACAGTCTTCTACATAACAATAAAACAGACTACTAGATTCCATAATTCTGAGACATGCTCAACCATCACTACCCAATTCAAGAAAAAACCTTAAACCTCGGATTATACAATCTCCATTTGATTCTGATCCAATTTCATTTTTGAGCCAGTTAAAACTTAAAAGGCAATGAAGAGGCACAACGAGAGAAAGAAACGAGGAAAGATACCTCCACAACATCGATGAAATCTTGTTTAGTATGAAATGCACCAACCCATTTCGTATGATCCGCAGTCCTGCACACCAACCTAGGTTTAAATACGAGAATATATAGCTTTGTTAAATTAAATAAAGTTAGTGACTTTAATTAGGGTTTACCCAGAATCCATTTTCATGTGATGAGCGTTGAAGAAGAAGACGGAGGAGGGAACGAAAGTGATATCGAAGTATCTGACATAAACTTGAACATCCTCGGAATCGATGTCTACCAAAGCAACAGTGGCGAACCTTGAAACCTCTCGTGACGATTTTGATAGCTGCGAAGAAATTACCAAGATTTTCAATCGAAATTTATACGAACTGGACAACAAAAGAGAAAAATACAAGGAATGGGATTTGGTCATACGACGTCGTCGAGCTGGAGGCAGACGGAATCGGAGGCCCGACCAAATCGGAGGACGAGGACCTTGTCGATGGTGTCTTTGATGATGGAGTCTATCTCATTCTTCTTCGTCAGCGTAGTCAATAGGTAGCTCATCGTCAATTTCTTGCCCTTCCTCCCTTTTCTGTCAATTTTCTCTCCTCTGTTCTGTTCTGGTTTTGTTATATACTTTAGCGCTGAGATAAATCAGAAAGATGAAAAGGGCCCAGAAATACTTACCGCGTGTTTAGCAATGGAGAAAACTCTACCTTTTCCTTTCCTATTTTTCTGAAAAATCTCTAATTTTCTTTTCCTATGGAAAACTGAACAGTGTGTTCATTACAGTTTAAATTGTGAAATTTTCTAACTCTAGAAAACTAGAAAATCATGTGCTTGGATTTTTGTCAAACAGGCGGTGTGCATTGTGCAGAAGATGATTGAAGGCCATAACCACACGTGCAACACCACCTTTTTTGCTGGCTTAGCTGCTAACAACCATCAATAAGCAAGTATAGCCCTTTCTGTGCCTTTCTATTACCAACCTTAACACCATTTTTTCAACAAAATATAAAGTGCAGTGGTAAAAAAGAAGAATAATTGAGCCAGATCCAAGAATTAATGGAATATCTTGTGCCTTGACATACTCCTGCTGACGTGGTTAATGGAATATCTTTGTAGCAAGCTACCAGATACGTGCCTATAGCAAAATCCACTTGCAGTGTCTCTCAGAAGAATTACAAGACATTGGTATGTTAGATAGTAGGGAGAAGCTTAAAAAGAGAAGGATTCTTATGTCAATTTGGAAATGAGAGGATGAATCGAAATTGGGATGAGAGATCCGGTAAGTCTAGGTCTAATGGAAGCAGTGGCAATGGATGAGGTGGAGGAGAGAGACGAAAGTGAGACAGAGAGGAGGTCAAAAGAAACGTGGAGAGGTGGAAAATAGGAGATTTTTAGTATATAAAGGGGTTAGTTTGTAGAAATAACTAACCTTCAGGGTATTTATGTCTCACAAAAAATAACATTTAAGTAGAAAAAGTTCCAGAATAAGAATTTGAGCATTTTCAATCTCTAATTTTAAGTGTTAAATTAAAAACAGAATTATTTTTTTTCTTCTCCAATTTTTTGAAAATTAGTTTTTTTGAAAAAATTTCCTTTGGTAAACAGTTTTTTTCTGTCCGTTTAGAATAGTCAACAGTTAATGTAATAACTAAATATTTGATGTTTGAAATAGTCAACGTTTAATGTGATGATCAAATATAGATGGTGCTAATCAAAAGAATTTTTTTTTCAAATTTCGTTAGGGTTGCTCACTCTTTGAAAAGGAAAAGTTATAAAACCCTTCAAAATTTGTCAACTTCAAAAGTTATAAAAGGGTCATTTTCAAGCATGTTTGGAATTCACTAATCCCATAATCATCAGAACTTCTAAACTCCCATTCTTTTAGCACTCAGTTTGATCATAGGAAAAGGCACGGAGAATACACGAGGCAAATAATTTTGAATATCATAAACAAACACTGATAACTGAAACAAGCACTAGCATCATCTTATTCACTACAGTACTTAAGTTACATCCGTACAGAAAGATGGAAATGAGAGCGCTTGTAATAAAGGCTCAAGATCATGACAAGAAGGGTGGGTGCAATCAGCCCTTGACATAAATAGGAAAATAAGAATCAGTATTCTAATCAGTACATGGGAAACCTGCGATCAGCAGACATCACCCAGATTCATTCTGGATCAGGAGAACCGCCAGGAACCAGCTGCATTGCAACTAAATATCAGTATAATTAATACACAAATCTAAAACAAATCGACTATTCTGGATGACTCTGCAGTTTCAGTTTACATAAGGCATATGCTAGGTCCTGGCCTAGAGATCAAAATGTCTGGCTCAATGAATAAATTCAAGAATGCAAAGAGTAACTGTACCAAAGGCCACCATAACAGATTCACAACGGCTTGGCTATGGCCTTGAACATATTATTACTAAAAACTTAAAAAGAAACAAAAGTTTTACAATTTACTTACAATGGCGATGTTGTTTCCATTCAGTAGTATCTGATCAAGCTTGGTTATCCTCCGCCCTTCGGCTGTGATTTCACTGAACATTACAAGGAAGAATATAATAAGCAAACTGAGGACCAGACTTGAATGTTCTCTAAAACTTTGACAAGATGAACCACTACTATCAGAGAGATTTTCAAATGAAGCCCAATAAAGTAAGCCTTTCTTGCATGACACTGGTCATGAAACAATAGCAAAATATCGTAGTGCTGGATGGGGTCATATTCTAGATTTATTGGAGCATCTAACAACAAGAAAGATGCTTATTCCGTCAATAGTTGAAGAAACATGCAGCCTACTTTTTTTACTTGTTCTTTTCTTTCCACAACTCTTTCAGATCTCTTGGTTTTCATAGTATCACTACTGAGCCACAAATCATTTTCTGATGATTCAACGGTCACTAACTCTACCTCTGGGACGGAAAATTGTGTTCCAACCCCCACCAGTTGCAAAGTTACTTTTGTTTGAATGCTCATCACTTGCAAATTAAAACTCTTTGAAAACCTACTTCACAACCTATACTAATTGCAATCAGCACCAACCCCTCTGGGTCAATCATGGAAGTCCTGCCCCTAAAGGATAAGCATGACTTCACTCCCTAACAAACCTACAACTCTCACCACCATTATGCTCATTGAGCACATAGCTCGCCTCTATCTACCTCCTCTACAAGAATTCTCTGAAACACTCCATCTTTCATGTAACTAAACAATTGAAAAACCACAACTACACCTTCCATTCATAAATCATAATACAAGATCACGCAAAGATTGTGAATTGACTAGACTGATTAAAAATCATCACATACACCCCAGTCCTCTTCGTCTTACTACTTTGCCTAACAAACCAAAATATGATAATACCAATATAAATCTACTAGAAGATGCCACACATTTTCTACTTGAAGGCAATCAGTTCCAATTATAATACCTAATTCCAGAAATACCATCCAGTTCAACCAATAAATTCCATGACAAATTGGTAAGAGTAACATCATCAAAAGCCCTAGAGTTAAGTGACAAAAATAGTCCATAAACTAAATTGAACTAAAATTCCTAGAAGAAATTACTACCAAGTCAAACCCATCACTTAACTAATAAATTGAAGAAAAAAAGCAGAAGAGAAAGTTAAACCTACTATTCAGTGACGTCTTCGAGGACCATGTTGACATAGACGTCAAAGCCGCGGAGAGTGCCGACAAGCTCCTTGTCTCCTTTCATTATCACCCATATCTTAGACCCTATGCACCTGTCTATCAGCTCTGCACCAAAAACAAAAAAAAACCCAAAAATATGTTCTCTTGGCGTTTGATTTTACAGGGAGAGAGGAAGAATGGAAAAAAGAAGAAGATAGCGACGGACCTGATGGAAGAAGCTGCGAGGGATTGTTGGCCATGGAGTTCTGAACAAGCAGGAAGCGCGATTTCGGCTGCTGGAATTGCTATGCGAAGCCGATGTTTGCGATCTTACGGTGTCGTAGCAGGAGTACTTTTTTCTCAGCAATAAAAACAACATTAATTTATAGGTAGAGAGAAATTTGAAAATGACTCAAATAACCCCACACTTAACCAAAGAATTTTCCCCCCTATTTTCATTAATAATAAAACGTAAAAAATACTCTGGAAAAACATCAGAGAATTTTCATACTAATAAAAGGAGACACGTCAGAATTAAGCAGGCCCACACATATCCACATCATCTTCACCTCCCGCCAGCCACGTGTAATGCATCCACAAAGGTAAAAGGTTGTACCAAACAAACATCCTCTTGTTTCACTTAGGGAAAATGCCAAAAACGGTACCTGTACGTTGGGCTTTCGACTAATTTGGCACATGTATCTTTTTTTGGTTTTAAAAAGTACTCGTACGCAACTAATTGATCACATTTGGTACCTGCGACCGTTTCCGTCACCAATCTGCCGTTATCTTGTCTACGTGGCATGCCACGTCATCCATTTAGACTGACATCGCTTACCTGGCACGCCACGTAGACAGATCCGACCCGAATCGTTGGTGGGTGGGTCGGGTAGGATTCTAGCAGCAGCAAACGACGTCGAAAGGCATCCGAGTGGAGGAGCCATCACAAACCCAAATTCCATTCCCTGCCAAATCCAAATTCCATCCCAATTAGTCAAATCCAGGCGGCCATCACAAATCATCCCTCTACCAAAAATAAATTCCATCCCTCTGCCAAATTAAAATCAATCCCTGCACCAAATAAAAACTGATCACAATTCCCCTGCAAATTCAATCCGAATCCCTCTGCCAAAATTAATTCCCAATCCGAATCCTCTGCCCAATAAATCCAATCCCTGCCAAATTCAATTAAAATCCCTCTCTGCCAAAAATCCGAATCAAACCTTCTGCAAGAATCTAATTAAAAACCAATCCCTCTCCTCAATTACCAAACCCGAAACTAAACCACTGCCACCCGAACCAAATCTCCTCCACTGCTCGCCGTTGTCGCTGCCCACCGCCGGCCATCTCATCACCGCTGTTCGCCGCACCAACCGCCGCCGCTTCACCCTCCGTCACCCTCAACCGCAGCAGCCGCTAGTGCCTCCGCCAGCCAACATCAACCGAAACCAAATCCCACCTCCGGCCAACCAAAACCCAGTCAACATCAACCGAAACAAATCCCACAGCCGATCCAACCCATCACCGCCAGCACCAACGCAAACCAATTAAACTAACCCAAACCAATCAAATCACCCAAACCCCAAATTAAATCCCAGCCACAACGACTCAGCCACAACCACCCAACCGCCGTCGCCGCTGCTCCTTCAGCACTGCCGCGCCATCACAACCGCGCTCAATCTCGTCCTCGGCCTCCAGCACCATCGCCGTGCTTTCCCGGTTGAAGAAGAAAAGGAGAAATAAAGAGAGAATAAGGAAAAGAAAAAAGAATAAATAAGATTGGGAGAGTGACGACCTAAAAGGAAGGAAAGCGTGGATTTTGATGGGGGAATTTAGGGTTAGGTCTGGTTTGAGAGAAGGGAAGTGTTGGATGAATGAGGGAGATGGGAAAAATGCACGCGGGTTTCACTTAGATGGGAACAATGCAAACGACGTCGTTTGCTGCTGCTAGAATTCTACCCGACCCACCCACCAACGATTCGGGTCGGATCCGTCTACGTGGCGTGCCAAGTAAGCGATGTCAGTCTAAATGGATGACGTGGCATGCCACGTAGACAAGATAACGGCAGATTGGTGACGGAAACGGCCGCAGGTACCAAATGTGATCAATTAGTTGCGTACGAGTACCTTTTAAAACCAAAAAAAGGTACAAGTGCCAAATTAGTCGAAAGCCCAACGTACAGGTAACGTACAGCTAACTTTCTTGGCATTTTCCCTTTCACTTAAAGAAGGCGGTTGTTACATGCCACCACCACCGCTTGGCCCAACCGTAGAACCCTCCTTCTCCTCCGCTCATCTACGTGCTTTCCCCAATTTCCCATTCCATACTCTCGTCGGTTACCCTATAAGATAAAACCACCCCATCTTCTCATACTTTTTATTTCGCATAAAAAAATATCCAATTCTTATCATTTAATTTCCATTTCCGACCTTTCCTTCTCTTTTGTCCTACCAAGTACGACTCGTCGACCTCACTGCAATTCAATCCAATCCAATCTATCCCCTATATCGTAAATTTCTTACCTTTGAATATTAACAACTTAATTTGTTTGATTTCGTTTCTGTTACTGGTAATTATGATAGTTAATCGATCCGTTTTGATATTTTGCTGTTGGTTTTGTCTGACATGGGTTTGGGTTAATTTTACGACGATGGGACTTGATGGGTGTATCTGGAATCACATGTTGATTTACTCTTTTCAGAAGATCGTATTCATATGTGTTAAACATGGGTACCAATGATGATGATCATAAACCTGTGCTCAGTATAGGAATCTGGGTTTTTAATATTTTTGGTTGTTTGATAAGTACATGGAAGGTATTTGAATGTTTTGTGTCATAATATTTTAAGTTCAGATTCTGGTGTGGGTTTGTGGGGTTTTACTTTTGGAACTGTATTGATCAAATGAACTAGATTGCACTTAGGTTTAATTGTGTTATGCTTATTAAGTTGTATTGAGTTCTGTTTGTTTGTGAAGCTCAAAGTTAACCGTTTGCTTTAGCTGAGTACTCTTTCTTATATTTAAATGATCGTTTTTTCTTTACTGGTACTTGAGATCTTGTGTGGAAATATTTGTTTCGTTCAAATTCCTTTGCCGGGCTTTTGGGCTGAATGATTGGACCTATTTTAAGGTTAGGTTGAGTGGTATTTTGCTTATTAAGCTGTATCCCTGTTTTGTTGGTATGTAAAACTCAAATGTGTTGGCCATTTTGTATGTTGCTTGTCACATTGTTTTGAATTATTACTTTCTACTTTAATTGGCTGTCTTTTTTTACTCATAATTTATGAAGCCTTTGGTTCAGATAATTTGGATGTGATCATGATTTTCCTTTTGTTCTGTTACTGCAGGGTGTGATCCATTTTTAGCTAAGTGGCTTAAGAATATATTCGTTCAGGTCTGTAGATTAAGCATTATTGCATTGCGTATCAGGTGATCTGGAGCTTTGCTAGCGTGCTTGCCTTGTGATTTTGTTTGTGAAGTCAAATTAAAGATACTGTAGTTGTCTATTGGTTACACAAGTAGAGCTTCAGAAGCCTCCAGTGGGGAATTTGTGTAGAGTTCCTCCTAGTGGTACGTATTTATTCAGTTGGTTTTTGATTGTTCGTATAATTCATCCTCCTCCTTTAAAATGTAGGTCATTTCTTGATTAAATCTTTTATCAAGTGTTCCATCTCTGTCCTGTTTTTAAGATCCCTGCTAGACTTGTCATGCATTTAAGTTCTTGTTGCAAAATGGTGAGCATGTGTGGTTTAACGTTTGTGAACAAAGGCCTGTTAGATTTCATGTTGATACCCATACTTTCCTCCTTAGCCTGAGCTTTATCTCTTTCAGGCAGCATTTGCTTTTTTTTCTTGCACATAGTTGGAAGGATGTTTAGTGGTGGGGATGGGGGTTGGATGGAACCGCTTTTATTCTATCATTAGATGTTTGCTCAGATGCAGGGGCCAGTGGTCTGGGTCCGGTAACTGATGAAATCGTTGTGAGTGCATCTTATTAGCATTGCTCTCATTTTGAGACGCAAATTCTTTACCTCACGTAGAGAAGTGAAGTGGTACAGCAATGAGTATAGTCTTTCTTTTTTAGCCGCACTTGGATCACCTAGCTTCTAGTACAACTCATTTTTTTTTCTTTTTTGATGAATTTGTAGAAATAAATTTAGCATGTTGTGTGGTAGTCTAATTTGTGAATCCCTAGAGGCTCAACTAGATATCAAGACATTGTTTTGTGACTTTTGCTGAGTGATGTTTGCTAGTGCCTGCCTGTGTTCTAATAAGTACCAATGTTGAGTAATTTATCACAGTGGATCAAGATGGCTGGTGTGAAACGAAGACGTCATACTGGTTCTGATGTTCATAGCCTTCATAAGGAATTGGATGAGGTGTCATGTCCCATCTGCATGGACCACCCACATAATGCTGTTCTCCTCTTGTGCAATTCCCATGACAAGGGCTGTAGATCTTACATTTGTGATACAAGTTACAGGCACTCTAATTGCTTTGACCGGTTTAAACAATTAAGGGAAAGCTCTAGGTGTGATGCAAACTCACCCAATCCTCTACCCATTATTAGTTCCTCTAATACATCAGATACAAGCTTGACATTAAGAGCTAATACGATTGGTGCCAATGGAAACAACAACCGAATCGAAAACAGCAGCGTAACCTCTGTTGAAATAGCTGAGGGAGATGTGGTAAATAGTATTCAAGATTCTACCAGGCAGTTTGGGGTTGAAAGAGGGGGGATTTGGGAAGCAGGGGATCCTGGCTCTTTCCATGAGAGGATTGAGCTTGAACAAGCAAACACGGAGACCTCATCGAAGTTGGGGCCTGATCTGAAGTGTCCTTTGTGCCGAGGAGCCATACTGGGGTGGAAGGTCGTGGAAGATGCCAGAAAGTATCTAAATTTGAAGAAGCGAAGTTGCTCTCGCGAGTCTTGCTCATTCCTTGGAAACTACCAGGAGTTGCGCAGACATGCCAGGAGGGTTCACCCAACAACTCGACCTTCTGAAATTGATCCATCCAGGCAACGAGCATGGAGATGCCTTGAGCATCAGAGAGAGTATGGTGATATAGTCAGTGCTGTTCATTCAGCCATGCCTGGTGCTGTTGTTGTTGGGGATTATGTAATTGAAAATGGAGATAGAATTGCAAATGAGAGGGAAAGTGGGGCAGGTGAAGTTAGTGCTCCATGGTGGACTACTTTCTTTTTGGTCCAGATGATTGGCTCTTCTATGGATGGTTTAGCAGAGTCGAGAAGTCGTTCAAGGGGCTGGACAAGGCATCGGCGTTCAACAGGACCTTTTCCTGAGCGCCAGCTTCTCTGGGGTGAGAATTTGTTGGGTCTGCAGCATGATGACGACAACAACGACGATGATGGTGACAATGATTTGCATATGATCAGTGATGCCGGTGAAGATGCATCTCCTGTCCCCAGAAGGCATCGGCGTTTGACTCGTTCACTGTCCAATGATCAGTCCTGAAAGGCTGTCACATTTCTGGTAAATCCTCAGCTTCTTGACACAACTATGATGATATCTACTGGGATTGTATATTACAGATTGCCTGCTGACCGCATTGGTCTTGAAATTGATGTTCCAGTAATGTGCAGCCTCTCCCTCTAGAAAAGCAGGATCCCAGTGCTGATTAAGAATCAGGATTTCAGAGACATCACCTTGGTGCAATGCGAACACCTTTTTCGAAGACAAACCACAGTTGTTGGGTCCTGTTCCAGTTCCTGTGTTTCTGTGTTTCTACTCGAAAGAAGGCAAGGTTAGCACTAACAAAAGCAGGGTACAAAAATAGATTCTGTTTTCTGTAGCATTAGGAGGTACTTCTGTATTCAAATTGGATTTGGATTGGATTTCCTGCGTATTCTATCATGAAATATTAGCTTTCTAAAGTTATGTTTGATTAGTGCGTCTTCCCTCTTTCTTCATGTCCCTTCGTATCTCAATGCGGCATGCCCTAAAGCTGGGTTTTCAAACATTGAGGGAAAATGTGATTGTGGTGCCTGTTCCTACTTTTGAAATATGGTTATGCATTGAATGTTGTGGTTCATCTGTGGTAGGTTTGTCTTAATATCGATGTTTAGGTTAATTAGGCCCACTTGACTGGAATGTATTGTGCTGATATGTTAGCCTTTTTGTTCTTGATGTGAGATATGATCACCTCTTGCAATGTGATTATATTTGATGAAGCGACTTTAATTAAACTAAGTAGAGTGTAACTCAGTTCATTACGAGGCGATTAGTTACCAATGTTTTTACACTCTTCTGGACATGCAAAGGATAGAAGGTAAACGTGGATGCAATACCACCATAAACATCCTTCATATTCTAGTACTTAATTAGTAGATATATACCACGATGATCGATCTTTCTTGGTTTCTTGGAAAATTCTCCCCTCTCTTTGGTGACAGCTTCCTATAGTCACTCTCAAGCGTTACGAAAACACAAGCACATTCCACATTAACCCACTAGCGTAACGCCACATCCGCAGTGGCAGAGAGGGTGACACGTCACCAATCCTAATCGCACATGGCTGGGATTGCCCCCACCAAACTAATTCCTTCCTATGTTGAGAAGGAGATGTGGGAGAAGCTCAGACACAGGATAAAATCCATTGAAGTAGACCTCTGCCCAAAATCGAGGCAAAGTGGACTCTTAGGTTTCTGTGTATTCTGAACCATAAAAGAGTTTTGGGTGTTAAGATGGTGGCCTGTGCTGTACTCTCCTGTATAATTAGCGAGCCAATTAGTGATCAAAATGTCACTGATTACGTACGTCCTTTTTAAATCTAGCGTGGTCCCTGAAGTTAGTAGGCCAGTACTCGCATTGGTATTAAATATCAACCACACTTTCTTAGAAACAATTACTTTTACTGGCATTTTTTACATTTTTTTTTTGGAATGTTTGCATTTTTTTCTAGAGTTTTAGATTAATTAATTTTATTTTAATTTTTTTTCATTTTTCTGGATTTTTAGATTAATTAACATTTTTTGGGTTATTTTTACATTTTTAGAATTGTTTATTTTTTTTTGGAATTTTTACATTTTTTTCTAGATTTTTAGATTAGTTATTTGTTTTGGAATTTTTACAATTTTTTTCTGGATTTTTAGATTAATTATTTTTATTTTTATTTTTTATCATTTTTCTAGATTTTTACATTTTTTTCTAGATTTTAAGATTAATTAATTTTTTTGGTTAATTTTACATTTTTCAGAATTGTTTATTTTTTTTACATTTTTCAATTTTTTTCTAGATTTTTAGATTAATTAATTTATTTGGAATTTTTACAATTTTTTTCTGAATTTTTAGATTAATTATTTTTATTTTGGCTTTTTATCTTTTTTCTAGATTTTAAGATTAATTAATTTTTTGGTTAATTTTACATTTTTCAGAATTGTTTATTTTTTTTACATTTTTCAATTTTTTTCTAGATTTTTAGATTAATTAATTTTTTTGGATTTGTTACATTTTTTTTAATTTTTTACATTTTTTTTTGAATTTTTACAATTTTTTCTAGATTTTTAGTGTTTTTACTTTTTTTTTATAAAATAAATTAACTAATTAATAAAACTAATTTTTTAGATATTAAGAAAATAAGAAATCTGAAAAATCTGACGTGTGGGCTCTAGTGTCATGTGCTTTTTCAGAAATAATAATAAAAAATTCGAAGTTAACGGCCGTTAGTGTCCGTTAGGGTTGAATTTGACGGCGGGACCTGTGGTGATTAACGGCCCTAACGCCAGGTACCTTTGGGAACCAAAAACCGTTTTAGGGACCAACTAAAATGAAAATAATAACCGTAGGGACTCCCGGGTGCCTTCTCCCGTCTGGTTTAGATAAAATAAAAAATGCAATCTCAAACAGACTCTTATTACTTAACGAAATGGTCGTAAAAGAGAGTTACTTCTTGTTCTTGTTTTTTCATGACATTGTACGAATTCTTAATCTAAACCAATTATACGAATCCCGCCGGCGATGACTTGAGCGATTTGTTAAACCACGTAACTTTTCCTGTATTTTCTGATGTCAACGACTTGACAAGAAAGAAAATCTCAAATCCTAAAAGAACCAATCATCAGATTTTAGTCTGCAGGCAAGTCAGGTCTAACAGTACCAAACTACCAATTCCTCCTTTCTGATAGATGACATTGTGCCCTCTATTTACGCTGACGACGTATAAAGTACCTCTGCTCATTCTCCGTTAATCCTTGAAGCCGACAACATGCGCGTGCTATCAGAATTTCCCGATGAGAGTGACACGTTACCATTAAAATAGTGAATCCACTGTACTTGAGCCAATTACAGGAAGCTACTGTGCTTCATAAATTGAAGATGTAACAGTGTATGGCAAATGCAGGAACCAGGTAGGCTAAACACCATGTAGGGTATTAATTAATCAAATGCGAATCTACCTTAATACCCACCACATGATCACCTATATATCCCCATGTTACAAAAAGAATCCCAACCCAAACTTCCACCAGAAAATTGCCTAGTTGTCTGATCACCACCACCACCACCATCAGATTTACCAGAACTTGTTTCTTTGTCACCATCTCCTCATATAACCCTAATAGTGCAGACAGGAATCTTTAGCATCCAGACAGCACAGAAAAATCTCACCAGTGCTGTCCATTTGAAAAGAAAAAAAAACCCATCTTTCCTTAATTCACATTACTGGATTATATATATAAATAAGGTTGTAATAAAATATCAAGCAGAACATGCAGGTAAGCTTGGCAAACTTTAAAAAAATAATATATATTACGCCACTAAATCATTTGTAGTTAATTATCTCATCAAACCTTGTTTCTCCTCCTGAATTGTCACAGATTTTCCATAGGCTCTTAACACTAGTGCATGAGCAAGCTAGGGAGGATAATCAAAACACTTCTAGTTCAGTCACTGATCAGGGCAGTGTTCATGGTAAGACAAGTTATCTAGTTTCCTATTCTTTTCTTTTTGTCGTAGAAATTACAAGTCGGGGAGTCGAATTTGAGACTTAATACCTGTTTTGTTGTGTTCATTTTGTTTACCAGAAGATGCAGAGCAGGAAGCTAAACGGAAAGATCTGATCTCGATAAAGTATCAAGTGCGGCGCCAGCGAAGATCAGGACGAGTTGAGCAGAGTAAAGTGGGTTGTAAAAATTTCTATCCATTTGCATTGTTATGCAGAAAAGATGTTGCAAAGGCTTGTTTCTATAGCACACTTGATTTGAAAAGAATCAATAGCATTGGTAGGCGAAGGAATCCGGGTCAAGTACATTCTATGAAGATGAAGAAACAAGAAAATGTTGGAGGAGGACAAGAGATTACCAGTACTATTTCCAACAACAAGGTGGATTCTGCTGCTGCTCATGTAGGAAATGAAGTTCTACCAGTAAGTGACAGTACTAGATTATCATCTTCAAGAACCAGCACAGATGAGAAATGTGGCTCATTGGAGAAGAAAGAAAAGATGAAAGGAGATAAAGCTAAGACATTGTCTAGAATGAAAGAATTGTTGAGATGGGCTGCTGCTGCCAAATCAGAGAAGGGAGGAAAGTTCATCAGCCGAAAGGTATAAATTTGCTACAGAATTGAAATTATCCCATCTCTGATTCGAGAAAGTACCACTAAAATACAAGCTTATTAGTTACAGAACTTAAATTAGCGCTCTCTGATTCGTTGAAAGGATCACTAACATACAAACTCACCTGTTCCGTTACGGAATTGAAAACTTATCAGGAATCTTTTACATTTTTCAGGTTCTGCAGTTTCGGAATCGAGCAGCTCTTAAAATGCTACCAGATGACGAGCAACTGAGCATAGATTCTCCTAAGATTAGTTTCAGATGGGAGGTTGAAAGCTGCTGCACCATTTCCTCTGCCTACTCTGGCATTACAATGGCTTCTAATTCTTCCAAAATGGATCAGACCCTTAAGCTGTTGTCACTGAATTCTACTCCTATCCATGACAGGAAAGGAAACTGGATCACTACAGATTCTGAATGTAAGACCCAACAACACTGATCGCTTCCCTTATCTTACAATAACATATGAATAAGGTTATTAATCAAAACCAGGACATATGTTATGTTCATAATCAATTCCTAATAACTGCAGCTAACATTTTCATTTTTTGTGGTAATTTTGATGGATATGCAGTTGTGGTGCTAGAGCTATGATTATGAAGAAGAGAAGAAAAGGCAAGAGAATTTCTTAAGATTGGATTAATCGGTGAAGTAGACCTGTGTCACGTGCCATATTTATTTATTTATTTTTCTTGTTTTTTTTGTATCAATTAGATGATGTAAATCTCATGAATCCAATGGAATGGTCTGCAATGAAAAGAAAGTTAAAGCAGAGGGCCTACATTGTAACCTAACCAAAGTTTGATTTGGTATAAATAAGAACAGAAGGAGGACGAATTCTGGTATGTGGTAACCCGTAGCTATTACCGTGAGTCGTTTTCATTATTTTCATTTCTTTTTTTCTTTTTTTCTTTTTTATCGTTAAAGATGATGAGCCTATTTATTGAGCAATAAATTAGCATGTGTGTAGAAGAAACAAAAGAAGGAAACATCAAAATCTTTTGATAAACTGTATAAAAAATGTTAAAAAATAATCCTTTTCATATTGGTCCTTATACTTTTAAAAGTTGCTATTTCAACCATTTTAGTAGATAAAAAAAAGTTTATTTTCCTGACTAAAAGTTAGGTTAATTAACCCATCCCAGCTAAAATCACCTCACAGTAAGCATGCTTAATTTGAATCTCTCACAAATTACAAAGATCAATGCATGAGAAAATTAATGCGCCTGGAATTTTTTTTTTACTCCAAGTTAGTTAATCCCTCTGTAACTTAATCATATTTTATACCCTCAATTAAGGTGACATTTATACCTATTTAAACACTTTTACTCAATTATATTCATATAATTTTTAAATGGGTGCTAAATGGGTACCCTTAAACGAGTAAGTACATCTTAGCCGACAATAAAAAAAAAATTACCCCTTAATTTTCACATGGGTTTAAATAGGTAAGTATAATAAATGGGTTTTAATGGGTACCCGCGTACTCAATTAAATTAGGTAAATTTAAATTTTATCATATTCACCTAGTTTGATCAAATATTATCATTTTGACTACGTAGAAAAATATTTGACCTACTAGGCTCGGTTTGACCATGTACACTCGAGTTTGACCATATAGACTCGAGTTGGACTGTTTAGGTTCAATTTTGACTGTGAAGGCTCGAGTTTGAACTATTTAGGCTCGAAGTTGACCATGTATGCTCGAGTTTTACTGTTTAGGTTAGAGTTTGACCATGTAGACTCAGATTTAACCATTTAATCCTGATATTGACCATTTAGACTCGATTTTGACCTTGTAGATTCTAATTGACCGTTTAGAGACTAGAGTTTGACCATTTAACTGCAGTTTGACTGTTTAGTCTCGAGTTTGACCTTTTGGGTTCGGTTTTGACCATATAGACTCGAGTTTTACCATTTATGGCCGTTTAGATTTGAGGTTGAACATTTAGGCTCGATCTTTGACCATATAGATTTGGTCTAACCATGTAGACTTGGCCAAACCCGAACCTAAATGGCCAAACCTAAACCTAAATAGTCAAACCCGAGCCTAAACGGCTAAATTAGTGCCTAACCTCGAGCCTAAACGACTAAATACGAGCATCAACGGTCAAACTCGAACCTAAATGGTCAAACTCTAGCCTACATAATAAAACTCGAACCTATATTGTTAAAACCAAACTATTTAGTTAAAATTGAGTTTTAATAATCAAGTTTGGTCAAATGTTAATTTTTTTAATCAAACTTAATCAAATGTAATTTTTTTTGTCTTATTAATAATTAATGGGGATAAGTTAAATGGGTATGAATGGTATAGTATAGCCGTACTTATTCCCAACCCCCACCGGCAAAAATCATCAATCTGAATCCAATTCCAGCCTCTGAATTGTTTTATTTAAAATAAAATTGAATCAATCTTTATCTATTTTTCTTGGGTTGCTCGCTCCTATTGTGTGCCATAGTATTTCATATTTCTGCTTAATTTCTTTTATTTATTTATAAAGAAAACCAATCCACACAAAATATGTATTTGATTATTAATCATTTACCGGTAAGTACCCCTCCTCCTTCTCATCCCATCTCCCACACATTACTCACTTCACCATCTTCAACACTTCTCCATTCTCAAATTCCTCCTCCGATCGCCAAAACTGATACAAAAATGTCAGATTATTTTACATCCTTAAACTCCGACGTGACCGACCTTATCCTCTCCCTCCTCCCAATCCCTTCCCTCCTCCGTGCCTCCGCGGTCTGCAAACTCTGGCGCTCCCTCATCTCTTCCCCAACCTTCCCTTCCCTCCCTCACCATCTCCACTTCCCTTGGTTCTTCCTCCATGGCCTCCACAACACCTCCTTCAAGAACAATCAGTCCTTCGCCTTCGACCCTTTCTCCAATTCTTGGTTTCTCCTCCCTTCCCCGTCTCCTTCCACTTCCCCCGACTTCATCGGCTCTAATGGGTTCCTCTTCTCCACCGCCCCTTCCTTCTCCTTCTCCCCAATCCTCAAGCCCCGATGGAAACCCACCTCCCCTCTTCGCTTCTCGCGGATCAATCCCTTGCTCGGCGTCTTCTTCACTCTTTCTGGGTCCTCCTCTTCTAAGCCTAGATTCATTGTTGTCGGCGGTGTTCGATTTATAGGTGGGTTGGTTGACATTGAGGACAGATTAGCTGTGGAAATCTACGATCCTTGTACAGATTCTTGGGATCTTTGTACGCCTTTGCCGGCTGATTTTCGCTCCGGTTACTCGTCTCAGACTCTATCGTCTACTTTATTTAGAGGCAGGTTCTATGTGTTTGGTATATATACGTTTTTCGTTTCTGCTTTCGATTTGGACAACCGTGTCTGGAGCCAAGTTCAGACGCTCCGGCCACCTGGTGTGTTCTTCGCTTTCTTGATTGCTTGTCAGGAAATGCTTGTTTTGGCTGGTATGTGTAATGGGCCACGTGGGCCTTCCTTTAATTTGTGGAGAATTGATGAGAAAAGTATGGAGTTCAGTGAAATTTCGATCATGCCTCATGATTTGCTTTATGGGTTGGTTGATTATGATGAGGATGATAAGTTTGCGAGCTTGAAATGTGTGGGGATGGGTAATCTTATTTATGTGTTCAATGAGGAGTATCATAAGAAGTACCCTACTTGTCTTTGTGAAATCAATAGTGAGTCTGGTAGATGTAGTTGGAGGAGAGTGCCCCCTATTCCATCTCTTGTTAACAAGTTTCACAAAGTCGTCAGCTTCTGCTCCACGGTCTCGCCGCATACTATTTTTGGAGTTGAAGGGGAAGAAGATGCGGTCGCACAGACCATGTCGGAATGAATGTTACTCATCTTATATGGTAGGATATCCTCTTAGTCAGTGGTGTCTCATTGTTGTCATGCTTAATTGATTGCCTAGCTCCTTTATTGTATCATTGCTATTGTTGTTGTTATTGCTATAACCTAATACTAGTACTGTTAGAAGCTTCATGAGCACTTTTAATGAATAGGCTTACTTTTGGTAAGGATTTAGATGCCTCATGATTGACTTACCATTTATTGTTTGTTCTACGATATTCAGTATTGTCAAGGATAAGCTCTCCTCCCCTTTGATCCTAACTCAATTGTAAAGCTTCGTTCATAATGATTTTATCTTAATTAAATGAAGTCTGAAACTTTTTTTCTTTCTAAGTTGGCTCGCCTGACTCTAACTACAAAACAGCAATTACTACTATCTATCTTTTGTTGCACGACATTTCTAAACTCTTCCTTTCTTTCCTATTAATATCCTTGCAAAAATATTATTTGACCACGTAACTTTCTAGGTAACTTTTCCTTCCAGTCTTTGTACTTCTTATCTTTTGGTACCTAAACATCTTTCCTTCATTTGGCCATGGATTACATAGGACTACTGATGCTTTCACTCCAAAATGCTACTTTCTTCTAGCGTGAATTTTGAAGTATGTATAATGCGTGTTGCCTTGAAAATGTCAAGTTGTCATTCAAATTGATTGTGATTTCAGTTTTTTCCTACCTTCTTTTATTTTGTCTCATTGACTTGCTATGGTAATGTTGTTTTCTAAAGTGTACTAGATGTGCTATTGGGGGAAGTATTTTACCTGGCTGACACTTGAACATTGTATTTAGTTACGGGATAAACATGCACGTATTGGTAGACAACAGTTCTAGCTGAAACAGGGTTGATTTCCCTCAGTTTTCTTGATAGAATGGGAAGGTTATAAAACAAATAAGTCTTGTCAAGGGCATGTTGAATTGTTCAGTTGAAGGCATTGCTTGTGTTGAGTGTCATGTTTGTTAAGGAAAGTTCAGTTTACGCTAATAGTATTATTTTCATCAACCTCAGTTTTCTTCCAAATTCTTTGCGACTTCGAAAAGCTAAGGGGATCATAGTGATGAGGTTTCCATTAGTTATCATATGATCACAATTATATATTGAGGTGGATTAGGCTTGGAAGAATCATTAAATATATTGTCATCAGTCATCACTGTTGTAAAATTGAAAAAACAGTAATATCTCTTTCGTGCCTGCAGGATTGGGAGATCAGTTTATAGCAAACTGCTACTGCATATATTTTCTACCGTTCTAGGCTATTGTATCCACGCCAGTAGTTCTGAAGTTGAATATTTTCATGTTTTTAATAGTTTCTCTCTGTCCAAATGCTATAAGCTTAATTTCTAAACTGTACTTTTGACAGCTGTGTTGATTGATCATGAGATATAAGAGGATACAGATGCTTAGACTTGCGCAATTCAAGTAAGCGCTCGATCTAAGACGAGGTTTGAGACCTTCATTCAGCAATGCCTCAAGTTCAATATAGGAAATTAGAGAGGCAAGTGTTAGTATATGTTCATATTTCATTTCTTGTATGTTTGACTATTTTTCTTGAGGGCTTCCTCCAAATGAGCACCTGTGCATTACATTCTCTGTTGTTAATTGTTATTACTGACGAGTGAGTTACTAGTCGCAATCAGCTCATGTGAAATTGTACAATTGATTTTGAATTAGAGCATTTTTAAAGTTGTGACACAATTCATGCTTTCTTCCTTCATTTCTATATTCGCACGGTAATTGTCCAATAACTCCAGACAGTACAATTACTTGTTTACTTGTTTGGTCAGTTGTTTGGTATTCAGTATTCGCCATAAGATCGTGCATTCTGCTCAAGGGTTCATCACTCTTCTGCTCTAGTAGGAATTCTGATGTCACGAGAACCACAGCTTTAGCGCCTGATCTTGCACGAACAAAATTAGTCTTCGAAGGGTAGGGAGGACTGGAGAGACCGGGAAAAGGAAAACAAGGAATTCAGTGCCTAAGTAGATACAGTTGTTCTTTTGTTTTTGTAAGGGTCAGGTACATGGGATTATTTTCCAGCAACAGATAAATACACTTCGATTACTGCAATTCCCGAAAGGAAACAGCGAATTGATCAATTTACGATCCTGTATTATGAGACGAGGGAATAGATTCTTTTATTAAAACAGTTGGTTTAACCAAATAGGTATGCTATAGCAGTGAGTACTACGGTACTAACTTTTTTACTTTTGTCTAAAAATAGAGAAATACGAAAGAATCAATTCACTCATATGGGCTTGGGTTGGGCCTGTTGTAAACTTTTACCCTTATAAGCTCCTTGACAGCAATTTGCAACATCCAATCCTTTGGGCTCAAGAAAAACCATATTGGTAATTTTCACATCCCACGCGTTCACTATACCACGACCCATTCATTACAACCGTAGGGTCGGTCCGATACCGATATGATTCAATGGGAACTCTGCGTAAATTCCACGCGTTACCTTTGCGTGTGAGAATATCTCCTGTACACTGGTTAAATAAGCGTGAGTTATAAAAGGCGCTACAGCTGAGGCTGTGTTTTTTCTGTTCCTCTATTAGGGGTTTAATTAAGGGTTTTGAAAAGAAAAAAAGGTACTAACAGAAAAAGGGGAAAAAAAGGAGGAAGGAAAAGAGAAAGGAGGACGATGGAGAGGTATACGAGGGTGGAGAAGCCGAAGCCCCAGTCGCCGATAAGTGAAAACGAGATCCGAATCACATCTGGTGGCCTGGTCCGAAACTATATCAGCTATGCCACTTCACTGCTCCAGGTATGCGTTCTGCTTGCGTTTTTTCTTTTATTTCTGTGATTTTTGGTCCGATAACTTTGGTGCGCTTTTGTAATTACTGTTGTAGATGTTTGCCCTGCTCCACGTATTTTAGTTGATGATTCTGGGTGTTTTTATGTTTATTTATGTGGTAACTATTGTTTGTTTTATTGTTTGTTTCTATTAGTGAAAGATAATCTTAGGCGTGGTTAGGTATGGCTTTAGGTTTTGGAATAAGTGATAAACTGCGTGGCTATGAGGCTGTGTTTGTATGAAGACGATGTTGAAAATTCTGTTTTCCCCGGCTATGGTGCGTGAATATTGCTCTCAGCTCTGTGAGCCTGTTACATTAGAAATCTAACAGGCCATGAAGTTTTAGATGATGGGATTTTCTTGTTTGCTTGTAGAATCCTTGGACTCATTGACATCCATCTTGTGTAAACTGAAAAACTTTTGCTAATTCACCCTAATGTAGACCCATCTTGTTGTGTTACCTGATGTTTCCTTGTACGTTGGTTGAATGTTTCTGTTTGTATTGTGAAAAAAGCATCAATATGGTTATCTATTTTGACATGTTCCTAACTTGCAATCAGGAGAAACAAGTGAAGGAGATAGTCTTGAAAGCAATGGGACAGGCTATCAGCAAGACAGTATCTGTTGCTGAGGGTATAAAGGTAGGGATGCCTTTCAACTACTATTAAAAGTGTCTTATCTATCTTGTGAATTCCTTCGCTGAACTATTTTGCCATTTATAATCTAATAAAGAGGAGGAATCCTCCTTTGCATCAAGATACTGCCATCAGTTCCATGAGTATTACTGATGTTTGGGAACCAATTGAAGAGGGCCTTCTACGGTAAGTTTCTCAAAATTATTTTCATCACATCCAATTATTTGCTCTGTGTGTGTATTACATATTTACTCATATCGGTTTGCATCTTTACATCCTGCAGTGTGGAACAGACTCGCCAAGTGTCAATGATTACAATCACATTGTCTTTCAGCGAGCTAAACAAAGAATCCCCTGGGTAAGCTTATTAATCATTTTTTGTTGGCCAAATTCTTCTACATGCAAAGCCAAAAGATTAGGTAAGCCAGATGCTATGGCTGGTTTGCAGCCGCTTCTAGTTGTCTTGGTCTGGGAAACTTAAACCCATGCTGTGTTAGGGAACACTTCCAAACTATTCAAGAGGCTTATTGGTGTTCCATTCATCCGATAATCTTTACAACCCAACAGTCCTCTACTAGAAAATCCACATTGTGCTTAGGGTGTTGTCTAATTAGCAAATGTTTGTCTGTAGGTACCAAGCTCCAAACTCTATGGAGCAACCAAAGCTACAGTACCAGCAGCAGCAGCAGCAACAACAACAACAACAACCCAGACAAATGCGTGCTCCTTACAATGCAGTTCAAGAAGGTAATTTAGGCAATGAATTGATGATTGGCATCAAGTCAGGATTCATTTAGCATAACAGTTTATATCTTTGACCTGTAGATTCGTATGGGCGAGGGCGCGGTCGTGGTAGGGGGAGAGGGCGTAACTGGGGTGGAGGTAGGGGTGGATATGGATATGGAAACTACCAGGGAAATTTTCAAGGTTTCCTTTTTTCTTTTCAACATTTTGGTATGGAGGTTTATAGGTGAAGATACATTTTGGTAACTTTACTGCATATTTTCGATGTGTTTTATCATAGATAATGGTGGTAATGGTTATTCGAACTGGGGACGTGGAGGTGGACGAGGCAGAGGCTGGGGCAATCGTGGTAAGTTCATTGTTTGCACTTTATATCCTGGTGACCCTTGGAAGCTTTTATAGAGATTTTTGGTGAATATATAATTTTGTTTAAACCTTGGAAGTTTTTATAGAGTTTTGGGTGAATATGTTGTTTGATCTTTCATTTAAGATTTTGGAGTAACAAGTGTCATCCTTTCCAGTCAAATTGATTTATTCCTTCATTTTGTTTGGTGGCGCTCATGCGTTGTTTCATCAGATGAAGAATATCCTAGGTCCTGTTACTTGTGTCCTTGAGTCCATGTATAAAGGGAGATGCTAGCTTGAATTCTTGGCTGATCATGCAGCTAAAACCTTTTTTTTTTTGCAGGTGCTGGATATGAACAAAGAGGCAGTGGCCGTGGTTACGAAGGAGGTGGAGGGGGCAGCAGAGGATATGATGGATATGAGGAAAGAAGTCGTGGCCGTGGTTACGAAGGAGGTGGAGGGGGTAGAGGATATGATGGATATGAAAGACGTGGAGGGGGCAGAGGATATGGCGGTGGCCGTGGCCGTGGCCGCGGCCGCGGAAGGATGGTCAATCAAACAAGGGGGGATGGGGACCTGGCTTGATAGACACAAGGGTTTCTCTTTTTGCTTTAGCTAGATGCTTTGCGTTGGCCGATGGGCTAAATATTATCTTCAGTAGTACTATATTTCAATGGAGGGTGAAATGTGGCTTTAAAATATCCAGCTTTGTTGGTTGTGTTTGTTCTGCTCACTCACATGGATATTGGGCAAGGTTGTTTTTTTTTCAATTTTGCATTTAGCTTATAAGCAAGGAGAGGTTTATGATTTGCTGTAATTAATTTTTTGCTACTGCCGTTGACTCGTTTAGTTTTACCCTGTCCATATCCTTCTAATTCTATCACATTTCTTTATTTTATTTTATTTTTTCAAAAGCAATTTCTTAAATTGATCTTGTTCTCTTGTTGATGTTAACCTCTTCGATCCATTTCAAGTACACCACCCAGCCTATTATTATTGTTTTGCAAGGTCTGGGCTTCTTCTCTGTGGCAAAATCTTCTAGGGTTTCAGTTGATGGGCTGATCTTTATTTCGGTATTAGTTACAATTTTTCTTGGGCCGCAGCTTAATTGTTAGTTTTTACGTCCATTGTCCTGTTGGGCCGCAGCTTAATTGTTAGTTTTTACGTCCATTGTCCTGTTGGGCCTTACATCTTGTGCTTCTGTTTTTAAGAGTTGGTATCGATTATTTTTCTGTTGACCTATAAATTAATCAAAAGTTAATGGAAGTGGATGGTGAGATTGATATTTATAGTTTTCTTTTTTGCAGGAGTACCATTTTATTTTTCAATTCCGTGAGCTGGCAATTGAACATGGTGGATGAATCAAAGGCAAAAACAGTAATAGTAATATTTATTTATTTTAAAAAAAGATTGCTTATATTATCAACTAACATTACAATATTATGAATCGAACTCAATTTATGGCATAGAGTTAACATGTACTAACTCGTGATCATTTGTAACAAGAAGAAGAAAAGAAATGAAATGAATAAAACTTGACGGGACCGTACAAGGGTACAAGTGAACCCTGACTGCTTTAGTGGCCAGGTGCACCATCTAGATTCTAAACCCAAAAAAGAGGACAGGTTCAATAAATTCACAATCATAATGAAATATTGGCCTGCACTGCACTAAAATTCTAGCTAGTACTCATTATTAACTGGCCAATCAATTACATTTAAAATACCTAAAGAAAATAGTGCAACCGACATGCATTGCAATTTGACAAATTCTAACGGTAATAATCAGAAAAGAAGGCATTAGATGGTTTTGGCAAAAACTACTACTAGACTGTAAAAAGGAAATAACACAGTGAAAAGGGAAGGATAGAAGAAAACAGTAGTGCTGCAGGTCGAAAGAAGTTAGGACAAAAGGGACACGTATGCATTGCAACCAACCAAAACTGCGTCTCAACCGCGCGTTTTGATAGATGATAGAGTAGAGTGTGTTGTAGTGTTGGGAATTGGGATCGGTGATGGATCAAGAAGATTTTAATTCAAGAAAATGAAAAAGAATGAACATGGGGCACGAAAAGGTCCACATTCATCCTCATCCCAACATTATTGCGTGTGTGCATATATAAAAAAGTAACCCTCTGTCTCTGATTCTTGAGTCGTGGAATCTTCAATCTTCATCTCTCTTCCCCAATTATCTTGAACTATCAATCACCAAGAAATAATAAAAAAGAATAAGAATATGGAAATTCAAGTTCAGGTTGAAGTTGATGGAAAAAAGAAGAAGAATACGATGGTGAGCTCAGCAAAAACCAAAAAGAGCAAACCCAACAAGAAAGAGAAGGAGGAGGATCATCTTTTTCATGTCATCCACAAGCTTCCTTCCGGTGATGGGCCTTATGTCAAAGCCAAGCATGCCCAGGTAATTAATTAACATAATTAGGTCAACTCCAAGCCATCTTAACCTCTTGTGCCAAACTAACTTGCGTGATGGTAACAAGTAATTAATTAAATGCATGTTCACGTTCGTTAAAATAGCTGGTGGACAAGGATCCAGAAGCAGCAATAGTATTGTTTTGGAAGGCCATAAACGCAGGAGATAAAGTAGACAGTTCGCTCAAAGACATGGCCGTGGTGATGAAACAACTTGGCCGATCTGAAGAAGCCATCGAAGCCATCAAATCTTTTAGAGGCCGTTGCTCTAAGCAAGCCCAAGATTCCTTAGATAACGTCCTCATCGACTTATACAAGGTAATAATATATAATTAACGCTAGTACGAGTTGTTATACGTACAGTTATGAGTCGAGTTACGAATAAAATTAATCTTTAAGCATTTTGTTTCAGAAAAGCGGGAAAGTAGAGCAACAAATAGCTCTATTGAGGAGAAAGTTGTGGCTAATATACCAAGGAGAGGCTTTTAATGGAAGAACGACAAAAACAGCACGGTCGCATGGCAAGAAATTTCAAGTTTCTGTCCAGCAAGAAATATCAAGATTACTGGTGCCTACACTACTTCATAAAATGCTTTACCTTAATTAATTATTAATTTATAATTTATGAAAATTGTATTCTTAATTAACTGGAAATTAAAATTAAATGTTAAAGGGGAACTTGGGCTGGGCCTACATGCAACAATACAACTACGTTACGGCAGAGGCCGTGTACAAGAAAGCTCAAATGATCGACCCAGATGCCAACAAGGCCAACAACCTGGGCCTGTGTTTGGTCAAACAAGCGAGATACGACGAGGCCCATTATGTTCTGAACAACGTCTTGTTGGGATACGTTCCAGGATCAAATGATTACAGGTCCAGAAAACGGGCCCAAGATCTAATGAAGCAAGTGGAAGCGAGTTATGCTGATTTAGTAATGGAGGAAGAGGCGAAGATTGAGGAGGTTGCGTTCGTGGCGGGGCTTGAGTTGGTGATGGATGAATGTGAGTGGGCACCCTCAGGATCTAAAAGGCTTCCAATCTTTGAAGAGATCTCTTCTTTAGTTTAGGGACCAACTAGTTTGCTACTTTTCCTTTCTAATTTTTTCGTACTATGTGCGTTCTGATTAGCTAGTTAATGGGTACAGCTTTGTGTTATTATTGTTTGTGTATACAATAATAAGACTATTGGATATGTAATTGAGGTGAATTAATAAAAGAAGAAGAAGAAGTGCACTATCCAATGCTGAAATGAATGTTGCTTGTTGTTTTGGTGAATCACTATCCATCGACGAGCGTCATTTCCCCCCTTGTATCAATTCGACGACGTTTGAGGAAAAAGAGATTGCACAAAAGCATTCCTAATTGCGCAGTTCAAGAAAAGGAGGGAGAAGTTGGTCAGCCGTACACTGATGGCGCGACCGCAAACGCAATCATTTAAGGATGATAATACATAAAATTATCAGAAGAGCATAATAGACTTTGCACTTTCACAAAGTACTGTTGACCAGCCAAAACGGCATCGCGACCGTTTGACCAAGTCAACAGGAATAAGTGACCAAAGGACAAGTCTAGCCCGATTGTCTCAAATCGGGACAAGGCCGATCCATCCGCCCAAGCATGAGGAAACGGATCGGCACCGTTATATACCCTGGCCTGGTCAATGTATCACCAAACGGCACCCAACCGATTCTACACAACGGCAGCCTGCCGATTCCACCCCAACGGCATCGTACTGATTGGGCACAGATATTAAGCTCCCAGATATTATTTATATAATACTCCATAGTCAGTATACATTTAGTCAAGGTTGGCAGGGAGGATAACCTGCTCCCATCAATTCATCATCTGACAACTGGACAAGGGGACGACTCTATTCCCCTAAAATAAGGTCTCCACCCCACGATTATAATGATGAACCCCTACTCCTAGACCACCTACTGAGGAAAAAGAGGAAGGGATGTCAGAAGATCTAACTACTCTAGCCCAGCCTAAGGACTAGAGGGAGGTATATAAAGGAAGTTTCTTCTTTTACTCAAAGACACACACTGAAAAATACTCACACTTTCCCTACACTTAACCAGAATACTGACTTTGGCATTGGAGCTTTTACGTCGGAAAACACTTCCAGCACTGTGCAGGTCCCTCACGGAGCTCCAGCTGCCACCCTCCAGCGTGCTACTTTACCAAAAACTTCTCACTCCGTTCAACGAATTATCAGCATTGCCCACCGGAAAATCTCCCACCTTTTTCCTTGCGGTTCTCGTCGTTTTTCATATCTGACATACCTAGTCATTATAAAATTAAAATCCCACCTCTTTTAGCTTCCGATTGCTAAGAATGGAGGCAGAGACAGCAGCGAAGACGAAACCGGTGATAATACCGGAGAAAGATGAGATGAGGAAATGGTCAAGGACCATGAAATCACAAGGCAAGACCGTTGCTTTAGTGCCGACAATGGGTTTCCTTCATCAAGGCCATTTATCACTTGTGGAAGAGGCCCGCAAGCACGCCGATGTGGTTGTGGTGTCTATTTATGTGAACCCAGGTCAGTTTTCTCCTTCTGAGGATCTCTCCACATACCCATCTGATTTCCAAGGCGATATCGATAAACTTATGTCTGTTCCTGGCGGTGTTGATGCGGTTTTCCATCCCTACAATCTCTATGACTACAAAATCAAGGATGATGGTGATGAAAAGTGTGGAAATTTGGAGATTGGGAATAATGAAAATGGGAATTTGGTGGTGTCTTGTTTGGAGGAGAGAGGGGCGGGGCATGAGACATGGATGAGAGTGGAGAAATTGGAGAAGGGTTTGTGCGGGAAGAGTAGGCCTGTGTTCTTTAGAGGGGTTGCTACTGTTGTCACCAAATTGTTTAATATAGTGGAGCCTGATGTTGCTTTGTTGGGGAAGAAGGATTACCAGCAGTGGAGAATCATCCAACGCATGGTAAGAATTGTTAGAACATCACAACATTTGTTCTTTGAGGTAGTATTTCTGATTTTTATGCGTGTAGAATCATTGATGGTCGGCTCATGGTAAGATTTTTTGGAACATAACAGCATTTGCTTGCTTTAGAGTTGTATCTCTGATTTTCATGGGTATGAATTGAGTGTTGATTGGTTCTCGTATTGGAAGAATCTAACTTCTGCATTTGGGCTTGAAACATTTTCATACTCTTGGCTGGTTATCTATGCTGAGCTTAAACCTAGCTCCTTCTGTTTTTGGTTGCATCTTCATTAATCATCTATTCCTCCTTGACTTAATGCAGATCCGAGATCTTGATTTTTCCATTGTATTGATAGGTTCAGAAATAGTTCGCGAACATGATGGCCTTGCCATGAGTTCACGCAATGCACACCTGCCCACAGAAGAGAGACAAAAGGTGATATCAGTGGTCCTTTGATCTACTGTATGTTTTCAGTTTCAATAGTAGCAGTCATGCATGTAGTTTACTCTGCAGTAATTTGGTTTAACTTCATTTGCTTAACTTGTAAGCAACACAATCTCAGCATCCTACAGATCATATGGTTAGTATTTATTGCACATTTTCAGCGCATAGTTTAGAAGTATATTTTCTGGTTACTGGAATAATATTCATCAGAGAACTCTATCACATCGTTTTGGCTTTCTAAATCTTTTCCCCTCTTTGCATGTGCATAGTATCTGGAATTCAACTGCAGTTAATGTTCTTCATATGTTTCTGGTTGAAAGATATTCCTAGTATGTAAATTGTTGATCCTTCCAAATATATTCTCTTTTGTCCTGCAGGCACTGTCAATAAGCATGTCATTGCTGAGAGCTAAATCTTCTGTGGAAGAGGGCCACAGAAGTTGTAGAGAGTTAAGAAACATGGTTATTGAAGCAATAAGTGAAGCTGGTGGTAGAATTGATTATGCTGAGGTGAGGACATCTTTCTTCCCTAACTTGTGTGTCACCAAAATTCATCTTGTTATACATTTTTTTTGCTAAGAAAGGTATCTGGTGCAGATAGCATGCTAAATTGATACTTTGTTAGAATTCTCTATATGGAATTTATACAAACTTGTACAGTTGAGCGAGTAGTTAGTTATATGATAGTCTAAGATTTTGATCAGATCTCTTGAACTTTAAATTATTTCTATTAGAATAGCTTAACCTCCTCAACATTTATTCACTCGTATTGTTCAGTTTTTAGAACTGCTAATTATTCTTTTCAATTTATGAGATTCTATAACTTGTGATTCTTCTGCCCATGCTATCCAACTTCCTCACCCTTGGCCTGTAATCTTTATTAAGTTAAGGGCAACAAATTGTCAATGGTCTAGGGGTTCATTTTATAATAAGGTCTAGTTCTACCCAGGTTTAGTTTGCTTTAGAGGGGTGTAAAAATGTCGCCAATGGCTGTGCTTGAATTTTGCATTGTCTTAAGTCATCATCTTCCAGTCCCCTGTGGTCCTCTGGGATAGGCATATATGTTACTTTCAGTTCATTTGATTTGCTCTCAGTATCTATGTTACCTTGAATATTTATGCTACATTTATCATTAAGCATGATAGAATGTCAGATTCGATTAGAGCCTATTGCTACTGGATTTCCTTGAAAAACTCATTGAACTACTATTGCTTCTTGCCACCAGATTGTAGACCAAGAAACTTTGGTGACCGTGGAAGAGATAAGAAGTCCTGTTGTATTCTGCATTGCTGCCTGGTTTGGGAAGGTCAGGCTGATTGATAATATTGAAATAGCCATATGAAACTTTCCTTTTAGTTTTAGGTGGTTGCATCAGAAATGAGGTGCTTCTTTCGGTGGTGGTTTCATTATTTTTGATGCGGCATAAGTAATTTCTTTTTCATTTTCTTTTTCATTAGGTATGTTGAGTTTTCGGTGTAATTTTGCACAATCGTAAGTTAGATAAATTATCCAAGATTGAGGTTGTTGAGTGCTGTTTCCAGTAGGTTCATGACAAATTAGGGATATCAGGGAGTGTTCCATTTCATGTTTTGACTGCTGCGTCTCATATTTAACAGATTTAGTTCTTCGAAGTTCAAGATCGACATTAACCAATCTAGTATGCCTTGTAGAAAGAAACGATTATTTTGATTATAAACTTGAAGATAAGTGTCAGCGCAAACAACTGATTGAGGATACAGCGTGCTTAAGATGAGGCTGGCAAAATCAAAGACCTCCAGGTTCCAATGACTCTTGAACAACATATTTTCAGCTTTTAATCATACTCATGATACATGATTATCCATTAATCACATCAAGTAAAAAAAGGAATCATATATAACAAGGTCAAAAAAATTCACACATCAGGAAGCTTAACTAGCATCGAAAGAATTCAATAGTACAAACTATACAAGCATCCTCGTAAAACATAGGCTACAGCAGAAATTGGCACGTGCAAGCCACAAAAACAAGTCATCGTGCGTAGATTATTTGTGGCCGCATTTGTTTTGGCCAACGCATATAGACAATACTATGATAAGGATCAAAGCAAGCAAGATACCCAGCACTATCAACTTTATTTTCATGTTCTGCAACCACATCTTTCTCCTCATCTTGGTTCCCTGTTGTCTGAAATCTTGTGCCTGCAGTGACACAATGAAGGCAGCACCAATAAGCAAGTGAAATGGGGCCCATAAAAAGAAAATAGATTCAACACAAATCCTCAGTTGACGAAATCAGAAAAGAGATCATATCAAAAGGAACATTTTCGGGAGAGTTCATTCAATAACCATGAAAAGGTTTAAAAATAGTTATAACATCAATGTGTGATGCATACCAACTGAAGTGGCAAGTGCTAAAGGGTGCTTTTCTAACCGCTTACTATCTGACAATTGTCCTTTTCTTTTAGTATACATGACATCAATCATAGTTTCGTTTTACTATGGCAAATCAACCAGCATTAGGCTAAATCCACAGTAATATCAGACTGTGGTTCAGGCCTCGGAAAATAATCAATTCAGCTGTTATGAGAAGGGAAAAATGATACCTGAGAGCGAAGGTTCTCTGTTTTATCCACCAGAAGCTCAATTTTTTCCCCACGATCAAGTACCTGCACCATAAATTTATTAATTAACCACACATGTATGTTCAAAGTGTTGTTGATCTAAGGGTTCCTTGACTGATAGTCTCCATCTCATACATCCGCACTAAAAACAGCAAAACTAGAAAGACCATTAAACTGTATTAGAAGAAAAATATGTTTTCTAGTCCCAATTTCAGATTATTCGGGGTTTTAACAGCATGTACCTTCTCTATGTTTTCCATCATAACTCCTTTGACTTCTGAAACCTGAGCTTTCACCTTAGCAAGCTTGCTGACTTCATCTGGGTGGTCCACACAGTACTGCATCTGCTCCTTTATCTTGGGCCTACATCAACAAGAATAAATTCTATAGGCCTAGCATTGACGGACAACTTTCTACATGCTGATAAATGGAAATTGAAATACCCAAATTCCTTCTTCAGGCTATTGGCAACTGCTGTAGCAGCTTTTCCTCCACCATATCTCTTGGTAAAATCTTCCTTAATTCGCTCAAGGAAGGCAATTGGGATTTGCCGACCAAGTGACTCTACTGCAACTACACAGTAAGCTGGAAAGTTTTCAAGGACATCATTAGTTTGACCTATTATTATAGAAGGATAATCTTAATAAGCATGCAAAGAGAAGACCTAAAATAAGTATCCAAAGCATCAATCCATAGAACAGCATGGCTCCTACTTCTTCCATTAAACATCACTAGTCAATCTTGCACAAGGAGGGTCTTCAAGTGGAAGAAAAAAAACCAGGAATCAGAATTTCCACAAGAGCTCATTCCCATCCCTATATGCACTATATAATTCCTCCTTATGTGAGGAATGCTTCAGGTATCAATTATATGCCTCATGTATAAACTAAACTAGTAAGATTGCATTTAGTATGCTACTTAGTCATATGGGAATAGCAATTAACCAGGTTTACCCCAAATAAGACTCAGAATTAAAGTAAGTTTTTCACGAATCAAACCAAATCAAACGACAAGGGCTGCACAGGAGTACCCAAAAGCGTACTATGTCATTCTCTGGTACATCATAATAAAGGACATCTACGGTTTCTCAAATGTTTTAGGTACAACTTGTTTGTGCGATGAACTTAGGCGTATCCATTCTCGTTGAAAACAATGGATCGAAGTCAAACTAATGAACACAATTAAACCTAATTGTTACCATCCAATTCTAGCTTAACAACTTAAAATCACTGCTTCACGTTTACACCAATACGTAAACTAAAAATCAAAAGCTTATTATCACGAATCCTTAACTATCCTGGTCATCAAAACATTCAATCCATATCTACAACGGATAAAAGCACACTGAACTACGCACATCTCAATTCAAAGACATAGATCGAAGGAAAAAAGAGAGGAATCAGAGAGTAAGAGAGAAGAACAGAGACATACTGAATCCGTTGTCAACGAGGTAGTTGAAAGTGTGGCCATCGCAGTTGTAAGTGAACTTGTTATTGGAAGCCGGAAGTTTCTGGAGACACTGAGCGGCTATGCTGGTGAAGTTGCCGGAAAAATCAGTATAATCGGCTAGAATCACCGTTCCTCGCGCAACGAAGCCGTAGATCAACGATTGCTGTGCCATTTCTTCTACTTGTACTTGTACTTGTTCTTCGACTGCTAATTAACACAACAGATCATAACCAAACCCTAAATCCTAGAAGAAAAAGGAGATGAGGTCTCCTCTCTCTTTGTCGCTGGTGAGAGGAGTAATGTAAGTATCGAAGAAATGGGAATGAATTTATCGTGATGTGAGAGAGAGAGAGAGAGAGATAGGTTTTGTTTTTGCTTAGATGGGAAGCGAGGTAGCGTAGCGTGGCTTTTGTTTACGAGGATGAGGTGGTTTAGCTACCCTCCAATTTCATGGATATTAACGGTAATGCCACGCTGTCTGCCTTCGAGAATTTGCATAGATATGAGCTGTGAGGTCCGGACTCTTGTCTATATATAGGTCTCTTTTATACCAATATTATTATTATTATTACTCAATTAGTCTATATAAAAAAATAGCACTTATATTTAAAATTTGTGAATAGATAAGGGCATAGATAAATAAGATATAATAAGATAAGATTAGAAAAATTAATTAATGCATATATATATAAAACTAATTGAGGTATGTGTGTGTGTTTTTAATCCGAAATTCAGTAAAAAGCCCACAAAAAGTAGGCGGAACAAATCTATTACTGGTTTTTTAGAAAAGGGAAACCCCTATCTAATTAAATTCGATCTCGAAAGATAAAATTTAAGAAAGCGTAGTTCTTCCGAGAAATATAAAAGTCGATCAAAATTATCAATAGTATAAAGGAATGAGGGATCGAATATCTTTAGCCAAATATATAAAAACGACAGATATCAACGAAGAACTCTGATTGCCCTGAAATAAATTGATAAAAAATAACAGTTTCGTTCCAACCATATTGCCCACACTACCGCATACAAAATAGCAAACCAGATTTGCCTCCGATCTTTGGAATGCCAGCTCGAAATTGATTTCCAGCAATTAAACAAGGATTACAAAGTCGGAGGGCGGATCACTTGTGTTACGGACCAATCCTTGATCTCAAAAGAAGTAGCATTTTAGTCCCATCTTATATCTACATCTACAAAAAAAACAGATAGGTTAATGTCCATCTCAGGATAATTTATAAGTATTCCATAGGCATAACATCACGTAAACACATAATTATAAAGGCACGACAAGATTAACACAAAGGCATGAACAATAATAAAATGTATCTTTTTGTTAAGTAAACGTTTAATTAAGACAAAAACCATAAAGATAGCAAACAAAAGGTTGTTTGCAAAGCCGACTCAAGACTACCTTTTCAATGAATAGCCAAACCTATAGCACGTAGCGATAATATTATTTTTTCCCTAGATTTTTACTTTATTACTTCACAAAATTTACCTTTCACCTCTAAAATTGGAAAAGATAATTGTATTAATGTTACTATATTAAAGGAATGCAATCCATCTCTCAGAAGAGGAAAAGAAAGGGAAAAGTAAATGAGATCCACGTATTTAATAATGCTAGAGCTTATCTCCCATCCAACGAAGAAGATAATATATATGAGCCATGATCTTAAATTTTAGCACAACCGAAAGTGACGAGTCCATTAACTGATAATTGACGCAAAACAAAGAGACCAAGTATTTGTAAATTGACTGGTGTTATCAAACGTAGCGTGCCGTTGATTCGCTATAAAGGATTCGCGTTTTTGCCGTATATATATAATATTATTTTTAATTAATCAAATTTCAGATGGCTCGACTCCATTCCTACCTATTCAAAATCCAAACCTGATTAAAAATTTCTTGATTTTGATCCGACATGTCATTCCAATCTAATAAAAACAACAAAAACGACAAAAATCCACCGATTTTTGAAGTATTCGCGTTGTCCAGTGGTTTATTTTATTTATTAAAGGCCTGCAAAAACCCAAAAAAGGAAATCCAAATGGCCCAATATCCAATTACAAGATCCAGTGGGCCTATCCACTCCGTCTCAACCGAATACCGAAATACGGAAGAAATGCGAGAAAGACGATTCCTGTGACTAAAAGGAACAAATATTCGAGCATGAGTGGTGTTTCAGCTTGCGCTGCTGTTGCCTCTCCTCCCTTCCATTCCCTTCAATCTACACCCCAAATTAAAATTAGCCATGCACTTAACTCTGTCAATCCTCGTATCTCTTCTTTGTCAGATGTAAAGCTCAAATCCCAACTGGGTCGACCCAGGTTTGGAGCAGCAACCAGAGGGTCTATTAGAACCAGCGTGCGATGTAATAGCAGCACCGGCCCCGGTTCTGGTACTAACTGTATTCCCTTCCTTCATTATGATTAATTACGTGTCGCGTTAACATCGTGAGATGTGTTGTTTTGTTGTTGGGTTTCTTGTTTTTTCCCCTCCAATTTAGATCCACTGGTTAATTTGTTGAACCTGGGTATTTGGATCGATTTTTCTTGTTTAGGGAGTTAAATGTACTCTAAAGAAAGATGAACGATGCAATTTGGATGTTTTAGGTGGCATCTCCAAAAGCTTGTTTTGAGATATGAGTGAGTAGGACAAGTAAATTGAGAGAAATTGTTCTTTTAGATATAAAAGTTTGCTACTTCAATTCCTTTAACTGATGCTATATTTCTGCTTTTTGGAAACTTTGTCGAATATAAACACATTATTGTCAGTAGATAACAATTATTCATCAAATTAGGTGTTCCATGACGCAAATAATGTTTTAAGATACTCCAGGTCTCCAAGCTTAATCTAAAAGATGTTAGAGATAAATGCATTTGGTTCCCTCCTGGAGTATAATTGTATAAAATAGTTAAACTTGGACCAGAAGAATTCAAGAGTGACTTCCACTCCCTTATTGCTTAATGCTATTTTTGGTTGACAATGCAAGCAAGTTAAACAGTTGATATTTTGCAGGTGGTAACGAGAGCAGGGATGTTTTTGATGCTTTTTTCTTGGGAAAGGCTTTAGCAGAAGCACTTAATGAGCGTGTTGAATCTACAGTCGGGGAGTTTCTGAGTACAATAGGGAGGTTGCAAGCCGAGCAACAAAGGCAGATACAGGAATTCCAGGTAGTGGACTTCACAATTTCTTATCAACATATGTTAGATTCATGCAGCTAAAGGTAGTTATTCTATGGTTTCTGTTGTATTTTGAAGTAGAACATGTCGATTTTTTTCTCTCTACGTTGTTCAAACTCAAGAAGGATTGCATATTGTTTGGAATTTGCTATCCTGTTTCAGGACAGTTAGCATTGAAGAAAAAACCTCACTGGTTGTGAAGTCCTGGGTTGTACTAGAAACCCGATTCTGTTCCATAATCATATTTTCGTTCCTGAACATGACGAGTTTTTTATTCCTCTTCTTGCATCACCATTTCTCCATCATTTTCTTTTTCTCTACCAATACTTTCTTTGTTTCTCTTCCAATACATTGAATGTGTGGGCACACATGGGTTCATTCACGAAGGGGATTGCATTTTATGTTGTCCTATTAATCACAAATTATACTAGTGGCATGTTTTTCATTTTTTCAATCCTTGGTTTGACAGTTAAATCCTTAAAACCAATCTTCTTCTAGTCTGTTAGCATCAAACGTTTTGACATCAGTGTTTATGCCTTCCATCTTTAATGTACAGGTAGATGTGTTGCAAAGAGCTCAAAAGGCCAAGGAAATTGCAGCACGGGAAGCCTTGGAAGCACAGGGAACTGTTCCCAAGTCTGCCAGAGCAAATGCTTCACCAGTAAGTAATGGTGCTGCGCAAGCAACTCCCCCCTCAACGACCAATGTCTCAACTCCAATTACCATCTCTGCCGCCAAGACAGGTTCTGGTCCGGATGCCGAGGGCTCCATGCCTATTGATGATTGAACATCTATTTATCGGTGTTCTCTTAGAAGCTACTATCAAGTGAAACTGGATCCGCGCACAGCACGTTATTAGTAATTAATTGCCGAAGAAATGGTTCCGTCGAACTTGGTACCGAACATGGAAGATGGATTGTTTTTGCAAGTGCGTTTAGAAGTACATATAATATAATATCATGTAATAGAAGTTGATTCTGTTTGAATAAGTTGCTACGGAGAAACAGTAGATGGGTAGTTAAAAGTTACATCCAGAGCACTGTAATGGATGCATTAAACGCAGAGTATGATGATTTCAAGCTAGATGATAACAACAATTGGTGACCATCTGCAATTCTTAGTATATTTGACATTTGTATTTGCCCAATGATGTTGATTGCCTACTGTATATATAAAAAAGACTCTTGTTTCTTTAGTCATAAGAAAGTAAATTTGCATTATCGTCCCACGAATCTTTTCTTTTCTTTTCATAGGCACTAATCTTTTATCTAATTGGTGGAAGTACTTTATCTTTCAATTTTTTAAGAATTAATCTTTTTCGGTAAACTCTGAGATAAAATGAGTATATTATTAAAACAAATGGTACTAATAAAATTTGTTAAAAAGTTGAACGGAGACAAAAGCTGTGTACTCAGCCTGGAAAGGCAACCCGCCTTCGCCGTTTCCGATGATCACTTAAAGCACGTGATGGGCGTTCTCATCATAGTTGCTCAAATATTAAAAATAAAGAATAAAGATGAATTAATAAAACTATGATTGGCGGAAAAAATCGGCCCCGCTCTAATTAGAATCTTTTTAAAAATAAAATCATATTTTTTGCACGCAACCAACCAACCACGTCTGCAATTTGGATTGGAGCAACTTCATCTTCATCTTTAATCCTTTTCTTCTTTTCGTTCCGTTTTAATTCTTCAGTTGCAAACAATTTATTGAACTACGACTACAGGTACCAGCACTCCAGCATCAAACATCTCTTTCTTCCCTCTCTTTTCCTCATTCTCACCGCCAGTCCTCTTCTCAGTTCTTCAATCTCGGAGCCAGAGGTATCTTCTTCCATCCTTTTGGTTTGCGCGCGCTCTATCTTTCTTCTTCTGGTTTTGATTTTATACTTCGCTTCTTCTTTTTTTCCTTTTCTCATAGATTTGTTGCTGCTGTGGTGGTTATTTGTTGACCTTTGCTTCCTTGTTGACTTTCTTGACCATCGCTTAGTATACTCGTACTCCCTGCATATTTGATACTTCGCGAGTTATCATGAACTGGGGTTTGTTACTGTACAGTCTCTACTTGTAATTGTTCTAAAACCGATAATTTGATACCCACTTTCTATTTTGTAGCTGCTTTGCCTTGATCAAATGATGAGTAGTATTTGCAAGACTCCTAGATTACAACCTTTCTTTTATCCAATTCCAAGTACATAGTTTTTTAGCTTTATTCTTATATCTGAAGTGTTCGAATGAAGAAACAGTGTCGAAGTTTCTTTATTTTTTTTGTGGGGATTTATCAATCTGTAGGCTGGTCTTTCTCATGGTTTGCAAAAGAGTAACTATTTGTACCCAACTAAAATCTCTCACTTTTGCCCCTATTCTGTACTCGAGAATACTTACTTATTCAGGCAAAAGGCTGTAGCATTTTGGTTTAATTTTTCACTATATTTGTTTTCCTTTTTTTGAAGGTTGCAACAATGCCTGAGAAAATAACTGCAGAGAACTTTTTAAATAATCTCGTCGAAACTATTGCTGACAATGTTCAACACAAAGACTCAAGCTCTGTCAGTGCCCGACTCAACCGGCTGTTCGGGCGCCAGAAGCCTGTCCACCATATTTTAGGGGGTGGAAAATGTAGGTTCATTCAGTCTCTCCAACTTCATTATCCTTACTTTGTTATATTTTCTAATTTTCATCACAAATCATGTAGCTGCTGATGTTCTTTTATGGAGGAACAAGAAGATCTCGGCTAGTGTTTTAAGTGCGGCAACAGCCATCTGGGTGCTATTTGAATGGCTTAATTACCATCTTTTGACTCTTGTATTTTTAGCTCTGGTTCTTGGTATGGTTCTTCAATTTGTTTGGACAAACGCCTCAGGCTTGCTTAACAGGTTGGTTTGTGGATTTATTTTCTTCTGCAACAAGTACGATTATGGTAAAGTCCTATTTTACAGAAAGAATTCCTGTTTGCTGCAGAACCCCACCTAAGGTCCCCCGCCTTGTGATACCTGATGAGTTATTTGTCAGCATTGGCAGATCAGTTGGTACTGAGGTTAATCGTGCCTTGCAGTTTCTTCAAGATGTTTCATGCAGTGGGAACTTGAAACAGTTTATTGGAGTAAGTTTGAACTCGAAATTTCCTTATTATATTTCCCTAACTGCTGCTTGTATTTTTTTCGTTTAATGAAAAATATACCCCCTTGATCCTTCAAACCATACCAATTTTGCTAGCACATAGTATGAAAGATATGATTGCTCCATAGCAAAGTGACTCACTTGCCCATGGACATTGGCGGTTTATTTAACTAGCAGAAAATAGAGTCTAGGAGCAGCCTAACAGCTGTTACTCAAAAGACTTTTATGATTTTCACGATGCAAGCTCGGTGCTGTTCATTGTATGCTATGAAAGTGAATGTATGCTGGCAATCCACATCATGATTTTTCCTTTCTTTTTCTTTTTTCCTCCTTTGGTTCGTTACTGAACCACATCCTTGTAAGAAGCTTGGGATCTTATATCAAGCGATAAGAATCTTTGGGCAGATGCTGATTCAGGTTAGCAAAAATCAATTTTGTTTTTGGTATGCTGATTGCTGCTTTTGGAGATCCGGGGGGGATATAAATTTATCAAACCAGAAGTTTGCTTTTGCTGTGAAATCATTGCATTGCTGGTTCCATCCATAATTCTTACATAGAAGATGGGAGTTTATGACTGCTTGGTATATTTTTGCTTCTTTCTGGTTTATTTCTACCACAGTAACACTTTCCCTTTGCTATTATTTCTGAAAATCCTTGCAGATAGTGCTAAGCTTGTGGGCTGCTGCGGTTGTTGGGAGCTGGTGCAATTTCCTAACTGTTCTGTATATTGGTGAGTTTGCCTTGCATCTGCCGGTGATAATTCTTAGTGCTGCAGATATGATGCCATAAAAAGAAGGAAAAGTGTCATTAGTTTCCCTTCAATTAAAAGTTAATGATGCCAGTGAGTGGCTTAACTGTCGGTATTCTCGACATCTCAACCTCATCTCGCTGTTTTTTTTTTCATGCTAGGTTTTGTTGCTGCTCACACCCTGCCAGTTCTGTACGAGAGGTACGACGATCAGATTGATGACTTTGTGTACAAGTTAGTTGATCAGTTCCAGCATCAGTACCGAAAGGTGGATGCTGGTTTCCTAAGCAAGATCCCCAAGGGAAACTTCAAGGGGAAGAAGCATGAATAGATCTGTTTAGAACTCTACTTTGAACTTAATTGTTGATAATTATTGTTATTGTTGGATTATTGAAAGAATATGGAAAATTCTATAAGATATTATTTGATTATTTTCTAATTGTTGTGATTCTACATGAAACTGCTAATTGAAAAAAGAGGCCACCAAACATAAAAGTAATGAATGAAACAAAATTGCTACCATAGTTATTGACGAAATCTTGATACATTTGCTGGAAAACCTTTAATTAGCTCGAAAGCCTTGAGTGAAAGAGAGAAAATTATACAAACTAAATCCTCTCATTTTCTAATTCATACTTCCTCTACCTGTTCTTCAATCACTCATCACCTAAATCAATACCAGACATAGGCACCTCACCAATTATCTTATTATCATTATCACTGTCCTCACCGCTATTTTCAACATCCATTGCAGAGTTTTTATCTTTTCTGTAATCCACTTTGAAGTCATAGTCACCATCCATTTCATCCACTTTGCCTGCTTTCTTCCTCCTTTTCTTCTCCGCTCGTTTCATCTTTGTATTCAGTATTCCTTCAGCTGCATATAGCTTCTCATTTTGCTTGCTAGCGGCAGTTTTTGCCTTTGTCTTGTCTGGAATTTCTTCTTCAATACCCATGGGCTCGTCACCGCCATCATCATCCATGTCTTCAGTGCTTTTGTTGTGTGACTCATGCTGAGTTGATGGCTGGGATTCTGCATCTCCCTGATTGAGACAATGCACAGCATCAAAAGGAATGAAGTTAAATAGAGCGAAGATACTTGGCTAAACCTATTAAATATGAGCGAGTCTCTACTCCAAAGTATGCATACTGAATATAGGTTAATTTAGTTCTTCAGAATCGACTTTGCTGCACTCTCATATAAATAAATTATTGAAACACAAACCAGCCAGTTTGGTGAGCATAATTGCTACTTAATAGCCTAATGGCTAGACCAACAGAAGTATGAGAGCACAAACCTCTATCATGCTTTCGTCGAAATGAAGAGGACCGCTGGGAGGAACTTCAACTGGGTTGAAGTCATTAGCAGATTTCAGACTTCCAATGAATGAAGATTCACCACCATAGACTTCATCAATGTTAAATTCCTTCCCTACCTCAGAAACAATCTTTGCCTCTGAAGGTTCATCTTGATTCCGAGTAGGAGGCATAGTGTAATATGGAATCTTACCTGCAAAAAAAATGAAATTAATTCTATCAATTACATTAGTATTCAGTTCCTCATTTTACAAATTACCATCTGCACTGCCTCTTATAAACTTGTATTTGCTCAGGTATTAATAAGGTGGAGAAACTGGATAGATATCTTACAAAACACATACCCTCATTCCAGTCATGCAGAACAATTCTAGCAGCAGCATCCACATCCACAATACCACCCTTTTTGAGCCTACCCCTTACGGTAGCTAACTTTTGAAGGAAGTCGTCAACGGCATCAAATTCTGGGATCTTATATAGTGTTACTAACATTTTGGCCGGGCACAATTTTAGAATTTCTTTTACTGCACCGACCATTGAATAAGAAAAATGTCAAAAAAAAAATATAAAATGTTGATACGAAAAGGCACTAAAGAAAGTTAGTTTATCTCACAAAAGGTAAAGCCACAAGGATAAACAGCAAAATGGTTCAATTACCTGGTCCAATTGGATCATCTAATTTCTCAATTCTTTTGCAATTTCGAAGTGCTATACATGAATCATTCTCCGCAGATTTAAGCATTACAACTCCAGGACAATCCAACAATTTGACATTTTTGTCTAATTGAACTTCTTGCATCGATCTTGTCAGTCCTGGAGTAGCACCGACATTGACCACATGAGATCTCCTCAAGCTGTTAATTAGACTACTCTTGCCAACATTAGGTAGGCCAATCACACCAACAGTAATTGTTTTCTTGATCTGTGAAAAAACAACAAATCACTTGTTCAGACACTGTGATTGCACAAACATCAAAACCCAAACTCAAACACTGGGCCAAGTTTATGTAAATTATTTCCCTTTAACATTACAAAATAAGGGTTATGAGACATAAGTAGTAGTAATCTCATAAAACATTAGGATGTCAGAAAAAGAGAGGATAGGATAGAATACATACGTCATGACTTATTGAGTACTTCTTCAATAATTTGATAAGAGTTTCAGCCCCAAGACAATCACTTGTCTGCAAAACAGTGCTTGGCTTGGACTTCGACTTTAACTTTGATGATTTTGAGGTAGATTTCCACCCTAAGTTAGACCTCTGTTCTTGGGTACTGCACTTGAAGGCAACTGCAGGTAGCTCTTCCCGAAGGTACTTTAACCATTTTTCAACAGCTTCTCGAGGGACAAGATCTACAATAAAGTTTCAACCCAGAAACTGTTAGCATAGTACTGTATAATCCCAAAATAAGCTATATAAGCACATAATAAACATAGCTACACACTGCATGCCACAACCTCAATCAATCACAACCAACAAAGAGAGAGAGAGAGAGTACCAATTTTATTTAGAACCAACACCAGATGTTTCTCGTACCCTGCTTTCATCACCATCTTTTCCATGTCAACACAGCGTGTGCTAAGAGGATCACGGGCATCAAGGACCTCCACGATTACATCTGATGCTTCAATGACTTTAACCAGCTCCTTGTAGAATACCCTGTCTGAATTATCTGCAAGAAAAGAAAGAATGTTAACCAATGCAATAAAGGAATAGATATACATTATCATCCTCATTCAATTCCACAAAGAGATTCTATTCCATTCATCTTCTACATACCCCGATTCTTTGCAATTGGCTTGAATTCCTGAACACCATTTCCCTCTTCCAACTGTAGGTCATTCGCTGAAGTTGTATCTGGCAACTTGGAGACATTATCATCCTCTACTACACCCAACTTCCTCTTTTTAGCCTGCAAAAGGAGTACATGAGATAAGTTATCCTTTAAGAGTACCTGATATGCCACCACACACTATCTGGATAAAGCATGAAGCAAAAAGAAATCAAAGAACAGACCATCTATCACACTATTGAGAAAGCACTATTCTGTAGCCTCAAAGGATGTATATCGGTGCTAAGCTAAATCATTGAACACACTAAGTATAACATCTTATCAAGATTCATACTTAAATTACATTGTACCAGCAAGAAGCTGAGTTACTCACACGAAAATAACTATCCTCAAATCCAATAATGAATAATAACAGGAAGAAAAAGAAAACATTAAACAAAAAAACAACTACATACCCTCTCCTTGCGGGCAGCTTTCTTCTGCTCTAATTCCTCAATAGCACGAGCCCGGCGAGCTTCAAGAGCCTTGAGCTCCTGTTCCTTGAAAGGCCAGTCATTAGGAATACCAGGATCCTTCTCAACCTTACTCTTTTTGTTCAAACCAAGCTTCTTAGCTTCTTTCGCCTTCTTCTTGTGGTGCTCTTTCACCTTCTTTATAACCTTATGCTTCTGTTTCAACGTAACTCTCTTGCTCTTACTCTCTATTCATTGCATCAAACCACACACACACACACAGAAAAAAACGAAATTAGAGAACAAAACATGACCTAATAAAAGGAATTTGATGTACTTAGATATGATGTTTGCTTACTTTTGCTCTTCTTCACCATCTTGGATTATGTAGAGTGAGAGAGGAAAAACCCTGAAGATGGTTGTTGCACGAAGCTAGGGTTTATAAAAGAGAGTACGCACCGAAAAATATTGCAGGAGTGGCTCATTGGAAATAAGCCCAACTTGGAAGACACATTTGGGCCAAAGCAAAGCCCAACATATCCAAAAAGTAGTAACAAGCCCAACTTGATCCGGACCAAAAAAGCTCAACAAATGCGAAAATTAACTTGGGGCGAGAGAGGCTCGAACTCTCGACCTCAGGATCACTCAGAAGCTATGAGACCTACGCGCTAGCCAACTGCGCCACCGCCCCTTATTGTTTATGCTTTTCCATATTTACTATAACACATTTAATATAAATTCTTTGTCGTTTTGCTCTTTTTCGTTTCCTTCGATTAAAGATGACTGGTAAAGGAAAGCGAAGCAAAGCAATTCCAATTTCCAACAGTCCGTAACGTTTGTGCTGACCTCATAATAACAGAACCACGTACATACAAATCCCATCCTAAAATCTCTCTCCACCTCCATTCTCATCCTCTCTTTCCCGACACCCCAACTCTAGGTTTAATCATCTCCGACCTCCTTGGCCCTTGAGTTCATTGATCTGCTCCCGGCAATGCCTTGTTGATTTTGGGTGGCAGGAAGAGTTCCTGCTATGGCGCAGTGTGCCTCTTCACCGTCATGCGTCAAGCTGTCTGCGTGGAGAAGCTCTGTCAAGGAGAGAGGCTACACGCCTCAAATTTCTCATTTCAGGGCATATCATAGGTATTAGCTCATTCCGCTTTTTGATATGTGATGATACTGTTGTTTTAATTTTGTGGCAGATGGTTTGTTGTCTGAAGTAATGCACTGGATAGAATATTGGTTGTGCAGATTTTTTTTGTTTTTGGTTACAATGAAGCAGTATCGTGCTGTTATTATGTGATGTAGGAAGTATTCTCGTATAAGTGTCCAGCTCTCTAGGTGGGAACGAAGCTGTGTTTGGCCATCTAGTTTGAAGGCGAGTTCTTTTGTCAAGGAGACATCCTTGAAGTGTAATTTCTCGGGATTTTTGGTAGGTACCGAGGGTACAACAGCATCTGAGTTGGTTTCTGTCAGTGATCAGTTGCTTCTAATGACTAGCATCTTTCTCACATATATGGCTGGAGTGGTGCCTCTCCAGAAGCCCCGGAAGAATGTAATGTATGAAAATGCGGTCCTTGAAACCCCTGTGTCTTCTGGTAGGTAAGGATAGCTGATCAATATTTCACTATGAAGATATTCCCTGCTTTGATGAAGTGCTGGTTCTCTTTTCATAGATAATGTGTGTGCGCGCTATTTCTTGTAGCTGGTTGATGTACTTTTATTCTTTTACATTTTCAGCAGTAGCAAGCATCATGACATTGACATAAAATGTGCTTGGGATGCTGTGAGGGGAAAACTTTTGGATTCTCTAGATGCCACAGAACAGAGAAGCAATTTAGGAAACCAAGTCCTTGAATTTGAGCAACAGCATGGAAAGCGTCCTTTAAGTTTGTTTGCCATATCTGAGGGTCCAAAGCTGCGATTACTTCTTGCTTCTTTTCAGTGGCTTGAGGAAGAGGCAGGCATTGTCACTACTGTCGCCTTATTCTTTAATTACACTTAAATAAGAGTTTTTTTCTATTAACTGTTTTTAGGTTATATATGTGTGATTCTTAGCTTTTAAGAAATAGGCACATTTATGTAGCTAGATGGATCCTGACATTGGTTTGATCGCCAACTATTAAAGAACTAAAATTTAAGGATTGTTAAGTGATGATCAGCCATGCTCTTGCTGATATATGTGAAGACTGCAGACAACAAACTTCTATTAGCATATCATGAGACTGCAAGCTCATTGTCTGTGTACGTATGTTTTCTTGCCAGAAGCGAGGCACAAAGTTATCATTCTGCCGGTTGACATTTTGCTATTCCTGATCAAAATCTTTGTTTTCTTATAATGTGCTGGGTGCCATTGAGCTCTGGTGTAGGAGAAACAGTTGTCTTGAGATGCATGCCATACCTTCACTGATTTTTTCATCATATATAATTCTTTTATGGAGTTGATTTTGTTCATATCATCTAGGAAGTACCAATTAGCATGTGCAATATGAAGGACACGTTAAGTGATGATATTTATCATGATGACTGGCAGAATTATAAAATGCTTTTAGGTATAAATGTAAAAGTCTTAAGCTTACAGCCTGGAGGTTTTAGGCCTGAGAGATTTAAAACATGCTTTGTTCACTTCTATAATTTTTACTCTTTGATGATAAGGGTTTATCATTTTGGTTTCCAGGTGAATAATGCTTTAGGCGATGCTGAATCAATTAATATGGAAAGGTGGATGGCAATCTTTCCCGATATTATTCGAAAATCTTGTAGTCCTGCATGCATGACTTGGATGGAACAGGAGCTTCAGATTGAAAACAAGTCTGACAAGGTATAGTGGAATAATTTTATGCACTGCTGTGCAATTCTTTTAAAACCTAGCTTGTTTAGATAATTTGCCTTTTCTGTTCCCTTGTTTCAGGCCTTTGTTCCTTCAATGATTGAGAAGATGAAAGGAGATGACATTGTTTTACAGAATATACGAAAGTTGGGCAAGGAAGATCTTTATGCAGAATTACTATACTTTCTTAGGTCTGGTTCTCTCAGGTAAGATCGGTGATGACTTCAAAATTCTTCTCTTGGTCTTACTAAGGCACTTGGTTGTGAAAACCTTTTGCAATGTGTTTCTAGAGTTGGATTGATAGAGAATCATAACTTGTTTCAACAACTTTTCGTAATTGGTAGTGCTATACCTCATATCTTATTACCATTTGATGAATGCTTGCAATTGCTTTCCTCAATCTCGTTCTTTTACTTTTGTAACCATGAGCAAGTCCTTTGGCAGTATAATTGTGATGAAGAAGTATTTATTTATGCTATCCAGAATCATATATTAAGGTTGTTGTTCTATTATTTGTGCTTGTTCTTGAAAGTGGGCTAATTTAGGACTGAGGGATCCAAGACTGGTGCCGATGGTTTCTCCTAATCTTATTTTAATACATTTACCACCGGACCCATATGAAGTTCATACTCCAGATTTACATAAATGTATGCCAATCAGCTTAATGTCACTCGCTATGTTGCATGTGCTAGGAGGTTTTTCTTCGTTATACAAAACTTTGTCACGTAAGAATAAGATTGAGTTCAGAACTTACTTAAAAGATGATTCCCCTAAATGGTAGGGATTTGGTGTGGTGTGGGTTACTAGAAGTGAGCATAAAGAACAAACTGTATAACTAATGAAGTCAGTAAATTTTGAAAGAAGTTAAGTACGTGAGGAGAGAAGAGGGAAATGGACTCTAAGTTTTCCTCTCAGGTGTGGTTCTTTTGTGTTGAGGAGATGTTGCTAAATAAGTACTTTTGTGTATATAATCAAAATGATTTGTTATAATCATATCATTTAATGTAGGATTTCTGCTGTCGCGCTACATGTTTCCTGATGGAACATGCTGTTAACTCTTGCATGGGTTTTCCTTTTATTGAATACTGCATCATACTTATGATTCATGTGATGCTTGCACAAAAGTTACTCTGCTGTGCATTCTTCTGTTTGGATTTCAGTTTTAGTCCCAGTTTATATGATATCCCTTTCTATAGTCAACTTCATGTTGATATCAACACATGACATTTACTATCTGTTTATCTGTTTTTTTTTTCAGCCGGAAGAGTTGCTGTTATGACGCAAAGTTGTTTGCATTGCATGGAAGCTCCATATTGGAAGACTTAGTAATAACTTTAGCAGATGGTATCGCTAGTGCTTATCTGGAGCTAATTTCTGTTGATGGTAATTTATCCAATGAAATGAACAGCCTGGGTTTGGGTATATGTAATTTGTCAACCCGAGCTCTCCAAAGATTACGCAATGAGGTATAGTTTGATATGGTTGGTGAGCATAAAAGTCAGTATGGAAATTTTTATTGAAGTATATTGAACTAGAAGTGTTGCTTTTAACAGGTGGCTCTAAATCAATGGTTGTATCAAAATGCAGAGGCAGTTGCATCAATGTATGAGGATCGATTTGATCTATGCACTCTCCGATTAAAAGTCATTGAGGAGCCTTGCCAGGATCAAACTGAAAATCATAACTGGTGGAAGAAGTTTACTCTGAAAAAATCTGGGACATCCCGTTCATTATCCTACATCATCATTAGCCAGTTCTCGTTGGCAGTAAAACGGACCAAGGAACTGAGGGCTTTGACAGGCTGGTATGTCTCTATTTGTTTCCCCTAAACCACCAGCGACCAAGGTCCATTCCCCATTCCCCACCTTTGTTTTCACTTGGCATATATAGCATAAGCATGTCCACTATATGATTCTGATAGCCTCAGTATATACTAAAACATATTTGATCAATAAGCTGTTTGTTGTGCTTCTAAAATACTACTTCCATAACTGTTGTATTGCAGGCAATATTATTTCAGTCTATACCTTGAGTTATCTGACATTACCATGCCTATGATTAGAGTGGTCATTGAGAAAGTCAGCAATGCTATCTCATTCTTTCTGGTTTCTCTAATCGGGAGATCATTAGGACTCATCTACACTGGAATTAGGCAGTCCCTGCGGTGGAAGTGAGATTTGAATGGTATATTTTGGATCTGCTGCAATTTTGTTTCTTAAATGAATTTTACCTGGTACAGCAGAAACTATAGGAAGAACATGACTTGTAAACTGCTAGATTGGTAAACCTTCAATGCTTTTGAATTATTGATTAATGACAAATTCTTGAATCACTATCTGTTGGCAAATCAAATCTTGACGTCATTCTATTTCAAATTATGTTAAATGCATATTCCTTTTTTTGATCTATCTGGATAACCGAAGCATGTACATTCTGGATCTGCCCCTTGAAGAGGCAGTTTCCATCTTAGACTAGATGCTCATGACTGCTATTTGAAGCTAGAATCTGTGCCATCCTTGTTTATCAACTTTGGCGTCGAAGAAGAAGATGCGATGTGGCTTGGCATTTGATAATGACTAGGTTTTTTTTCCACACCGCATGGATACTTGCAGGCATGGAATTTTCTTACTGCTGCACACGTCACTGATATAATCTTGGTAGATTGCATTTGCTGGTAGTTTGTTTGTATTGTATGCATGACTTATTCTTTAACGTTCATGGAGAAAATGGTGGGAACACAAAACACTGGGAAAGTGACGGGCACGTAGAAGATAATACTTTTCAAAAGATCGCAAAAGCTATATGACATTTCAGAAGATCATCCATGGTACCCTACCATCTTTTTACATGATTTCTCTCCTTTTATTCCATGAGAAACTTCTGATTAATTATACATTAATTATTTCTTGGGTCTCCATTTCTTTTATAAAGCAAGGTTTCCCACTTTGAAACTCCACCTTCTAATTAAGTTTTAATTACCCTAATTATAAGGTGATAGGTGGTACTTGCCGAATGGCATGTAGTTGATTGTAGTTGTCTATAGGGTCTTGAGTTTGAGTGTCATTTTGGCTTGTTTGTGTATGAAAGATGCATCATTTTCAAAGTGACATTGAAGGGGAGAGAAACTTAAACACAAGAACAGAAGCAGAAACAGAAGATAGAGGGCTGATGAGGAAACATCGCTGTCGTGGTCTAGGGCGAAGGAAAGAGAGGGAAAGAGGAGAGGCTCTAAATACAATGTTATTTTTAAGGATATGTATAAATATGCACATCTTTTTCACCATACAAATGCAGTATTGCTTTTTATACATCATTGGACAATTATCAACAGATAAAGATGCTGTTTTGTGTACGTTCAACTTCTTTTCTATCATATCCTTTTCAGCTTTGTATAACTTTAGACTGGTGATTATACTTTCCTCTTTTCAAATAAAAATAAAAATAAAAATAAATGATTAAAGAAAATATGATTGTTTGACTAGTGTTATTATAATTGATAATAAATAAAAGAAGAGGAAAAAAAGAACATTCCGCATCACAACAGGAAAGATAAATTAAAGAGGGGATATCATCCTATGCAGTACTCTAGTCATCTTATGGTTCAGGGCCGAAAGTGATGATACTGATATCATTTTCTTTGGCATAACCCAATTTAGGAAAGGTAGAGTTCCTAAAGCAGGACATGTTACTATCAAGTATCAACAAATGCACCACAACACAAAGAAGTGTATAATTAGGGATGCAATTTGGTTCATCAAATTGAACCCATAAATGACCTTAATGGGGACGCCAGCTCATTGATTAGATTGTCTAATCAGCTTGGCTGGCCCTTTCAAATTTTCAATCGAAATGACATTTTCCAAATTAAAGCACGGTGTGATGTTTTGGTTGGTGTTATATTCTTGTTTCCGATCACTACAGATATCCCTCTACGGCCTCTACCTTCAAATATTGTTCCAGTAACACTAAAAAAACAGACTTTTGAAAAATAAAGAAGCCATTTTTATTATTACTACACTGAATTAACCTTTGCAAGTTTTGCAATTACAGCAGTTTATTCGTGTGTTTGCTCAGCTTTTAAAATATCTTCTTCCTTGTCATATGATTTGACCATAGTCAATTCACTTATCCGTTAGCATGCATAAGGGTTCGTTAATTACGTGGCTCAAATGAATAAGGCCGATCGGGTCGGGTCGGATCTAGATCGGGCCAAAATGGTGAGAAGGGGTTGAGGTTGACGGATCAGACGACACCAATATTGATTCAGGTTTTAATTTCAGGAGTCAGAGATACACATCTGCTCAAACAGTGAGTTATTGAAGCAATTTGAGACCCAATATACATATGCAAAATAAAAAGTATAGACACAAAAATTTGATTGGCCTGACGTAACGTTTTACTCTGGTCCGATAAATTTATAGCTAATTTAGTGATACAATTTCTATAAAATAAAGAGGAGAAAGATCTCAATTTTTCCTGGTTGAATCGCTTTAAGTCAAATACTAGATATATAGGACTTTCTTGCAAAAAAAACTTTATTTCGTCGAATCAAGAAATTAAATGCACAAAATGGGGCCTAAAGAAATTGGTCTGATGACAATATATTATTATTAATATTATTATCATCCGGGTGGGAAAAGAATATGGAATAAATAACTATATGCTTTTACCAAAGTGGTCATTCTTTAACTGAAACCACAAACTTTGAAATGTTCTTCTTTCTCAAGCCCGGGATACTATCATTGATTATTTTTTCAAATATTAATTAAACAATTTAAATAGACGTGTCTAAATTGAAAAACGGATATTTTTACAAATGACATTAATTCTCTGAAATGAGCTAAAGTGACACGTATATATAACCAAGTTTGTTTGCTTATTTTGAACATAAATATAGCACGGAAAAACATATAATTTATAAGTTACCGGCGTATAATAAAGTATTTATATTGATTCGAGTTAGAGTTTCATCTCCGATCATTAGAAAAAGAAGCTTACTTCAATGAATTGACAAAGTTGGCATATGCATGGGCTAGCTAGCTATATATACTGAGGAACATACTGCTTACCAAACAATGAGAAAATGTAGATTAATTTATACATAGAAATCAAATTATTGCCGGATTTTGGGTGGAAAGTAGGCAGCTTGTAAATTAATTATAATTAGGTTGTCCAATCCAATCTTGACTTTTGATACCAATTATCTCATGAAACAAAACAAACACACGTTATGGACTAGTTTTCGGTTTCGGTTTCTTGCACAAATAAACATGTCGAGTATGACTTCAAAGTTACGTGTTAGAATTAATACGTAAGTGTGTCTAGTTGAATCAACTGAGCGATAGAGACGAATAAATGAAACCAATTAGATTCACACGTAATCGAAATCAAGATTTTGTCAATGGAGGGATAACATATTTTTATTATAGTAAGAATAATTAAGCGGGAGTTATTGGTTGGTCAAATCCTGCTATGCGATTAAAATTTTCCTTTGACTTTTGATTTCCTTGTCATCGATCCATTAATTAGCATGACAAAGGTTAGCACTAATTATGTGATCGATCGTCATGCATGCATGCATGCACGGATGGATGTATTCGTACTCCATATTTATACGAACACAATATAATTCTTCAAATTCTATTGTGGCTGATTATTTTATTTCTCTTTTATACATTGAAATTATTAAAAAAGAAAAAATTGATGGTCTTAATCTATGGAGCATAGAGTCAAACAAACACTAATAGTATACTAAACACGGTAGAAAAACTCATGAGAAAATTAAAAATTATAAGATAAAAATACGCCATCTATCTATGTATATATTAATTATATAAAAATATCATTCATAATAAAAAAATAGTGAGTTTAAATTATATTTTTAAGTATAATATAATTGAAATGTCAATCTTAAATTAAGTTTATTTTTACAAACTTTTAGCAACTATATAATTGTTTAGAATTATGAAGAAAGAAAATAGAACATGAAAATTGGTGAATTGAACAGCGGATGTCTGGTATTGGGATCGACATAAAAATAAGGTGTACGTGTTTATTAGGTGTGTTAATTAGAATGAGGGGGGAATTAGTTTTGGGCCAGGGTGAGGAGTCAAGTGGGGCCCATGGATCACCAATCGTGGGGGACAATACAATTTTTGGCCTTTGGCTGCTAATGACTAAGCTGCAGTCTACTGGCGCTACTGCACCGTTCTGCTTCCAATTTCTGAATTTTGGAACCGAATTCGATGCTTTGCTTTCCGTGTCCCAACCTCTTTCTTTTTTTCCAATTCTGTCCCTGAAGATTATAAATTTACATCAACACCCCCCTAATTTCAAGGAACTTTCACCCACTAATCAATTACCCCTAAATTTTAGGTTTACCTTCCCATAACACGTTATTTCCTTGGAGTTTGAGGAAGAGATTAATTTTATTATAAGGAGATATTATTTTTGTTCGAATATTGTAAATTTTTAATAAGAACCGTATCCTACGATCTAATAATTTTTTATTCTCTACCTTTTCAAGGGAAAGAAGAATCCAAATAAATAACCCGTATGCTTAGAATTTCACCATATGTATTGCATATATAATTAACATCTTAATTATGATTACTCTATCACATATATAATTTAAGGGGAAATGATTCTATCACTTTTCTTTTCTTCTTCTTTTTTAGTCTTTTAAAAAAGGAGTCCAAAACACAATGTGAGGAAAGCAATACGTACAATATTTTCCCCTCCAGGTCAAAGAAAGATTTCTCGGGGGGAACCAGCCAAGCAAGAAAAAGGCACACCATCAATCCTCCTTCCACCATTTCCCTTTTCCTCTCCCAATTTCGGAGTTGCCTTTTCCTTTCTTGATTCTTTAATATTTGATTTACAATACGAGTCATATTACTATTTCAAAGTAACGGACGGTATCATTCCATTAACAATCGTAAAAAAGAGAAAAAAGGAAAAACTAATAATTGAAAACCTTACACGTATACAAGCTGAGGGCTTGTCAGTCAATGCACACAGATTAATGGTGGCAGCATCTTGATATATACTTAAACTTGCAAGCTAAGTTGGTCCCTTGGTTCCTTGTTCCTTTCCACAATGTGTATCGAATTTCAAAGTTAATCTCTCACTCTCCTCCATATATCTCCTCCTCCTCTAGTTTATTTCTTTCCCATTCACTTTTTTCTGCACCTTCTCCTCTTTCGTCCCTTCCTTTTTCTTTTCTTAATTTCTCTCATTTCTTTCTCTTCCTTTCCATCTTCTTCAAATTACTTACTTAGCCTTGGAGCTATCTTGTTGGTTCATGGATATTGAACCCTTTTGGGGAATTGGGGGGTGCTACTGGTTATCATTCATCCTCTTCTTCAATCCTAATCCTAATCCTAATCCTAATCCTAGTTATTATTGTTACATGTCCATGGAAACAACACCAAAATCTGATCAAAACCACTCCAAATCTCACCTGTATTTCCTTCTCTTCTTCCTCCTCCTCTTTTTCTTTCTTCTCCTTTCAAACACGACAAATATTGATCCAATATCCAAGACATCTTCTTCAAACATTTCCATCAAAAGACTTCTACTCGAATCATCTACTGCAACTACTACAACCATGAACTTGCATCCAAAACGCGTGCATACGAAAGATTATCGACTTTCTCCTAATCACAAATCGAAGCGAAAAGATGATCATCAGTTTGGAGTTGCAGCCCATGAAGTTCCCAGCGGGCCAAACCCTATTTCAAACTAAATTAATTATTATCCTTGCTGTTGCTGATAATAATTAATTAATCTGCACCATCTGTCCGCTGAAGAGATAGATGAGAGTCGTTGGATCAGTTGCAAGAACGGTCAAGTAATTATGGAGGAAGTGTCATCTTTTCATGGATATTAATGGTTTAGTACACCATTAAATACTACTTGTCCTCAGCAGTCAGAGGTTTGTTACCTTTGTTGTTACATATTTATGTCATCAACCTTGGCCTTACCTTTTTTTTTTCTGTTTTCTTTTTTTAAGTTTTTTGTTTTTTAATTGGGGAGGTATTTTTTCTTTCTTTCTGTTCTGGTAGTTCTTAGAGGAAATGTATAGAATGAGAAACTCTATAATATTTTGATAAATTAAGATTATATATATATGTACCTGTTTATATTTAATTGTCTTAATATATATATATATATATATATATATATATATATATATATATATATATATATATATATATATATATAAATGGTGGTGGTGGTGGTGGTTTATTCAAATATTAAATATTTCATGAAGGATTTGCTTCTTTTTAATTAGTGGATTGGTGCCTTTTGCTTTAGATTTCTCCATTAATATGAATGCTGATTGGTTTTGTTCCTTTCCTGTCAGTAACAAATAATTCCATATATTCTGTAAATTAATGACATGTTCTTGATGGGTTTCAGTAGTATCAAGAATCAGTATATGAAGACTGATGATAGCATGGGTAGCTAGTGAATTAATTGCATTCTTTTCCTCACTCACCTAATCTCATTCTACGTGGTTGAATGTCAGAGAAAATTAGGTATAAAAGTTTTTTTGAAAAAAATAGAGAGAGAGAGAGAGAGAGAGAGAGAAAGGAGGGCATCTCTGATACAGTAGTGTCAGATCTGAGTTGAAGATTAAAGATAGCAGGATAGCAGGGAGGGGAAGGGAATTGGACAAAGGAGATGGGATTGGGAGGTGATTTTGCTTTTCCATGAGAAACAATTATTTTGTAGGATTTGGATTTTTCTTTTGCCTTCTCAAACACAAAAATGAAAAACCTAGACGAAAGCTTTTTGTTTTTGACGCCAAAAAAACATGTAAAGTCATGGCCAGAGCTGCTGCTGCTGCTGTAGGCAGCTGAGCTACCTCATGATTTGGTAATAATAACAGTGTCATTTGGTATTTGATGATTCTGTTGTTGAATGCAAAAAGAAACCACCACCAATACCTTAATCATATTCTTTTTTCTTTCTTTTCCGAACCATTCCTACCTATCAGCGTTGATTAATCCGGGCTCGAATCAAATAGGTCTCATAAGGGAAGCAAAATTCTCCCAAAGAATTTCTAAAGCAACTGCGTTTCATGAGGTGCTAATTGCTATACACCCTCTTTGATCATATGTTCTTTGATTATATTTTCCTTAAAAGGAATAATTAAGGAAAACCATAGTCTCCCTTTTTCTTCCTTTTGACTTGTGGACTGAACTGAAGGCTCTTTTGCAAATATTCAACCGGAAATTATGGTGTGGATTGACTGTTGGACTCATAATAACATACTTTAGGGCCGGGAGGCACATGCCATGCAGCCCATCCCTTTGATTTTGACCAAATAAAGGCTTCCATTGGCTTATACTATAATTCAATTTGCAATAGCCATTGTTTTCTTTCTTTTTTTCTTTATTATTGTTGGTGTCATTTTAATTCTTTCCTACTGTTTTTGCTCTAGCATTGTGTGGTCTTATAGGTGGATGATTTTCCCACCGTAATTTCTTCATTCTTTTATTAAAAAATTGAAATTAACCAATATTGGATGCGATTAGGTGGTAAAAGATTTGTTCGTTCTTAATCAAAGTTTCGAGTTTTGAGAATGAGAAAAATTATACTGAGAGAGTCACCCGTTTTTGAAAAACCGACAAATTCGAATGAAATTAATCTTAACACCGTGTGAGAAAAAAAAAATTGGAATTAGCAGTTCCCTTCCCTATATGTAGCGAGGAATAATTCAAGATTTTCCTTCTATTTTTTCTTTTTCAAAGAAACGAAATGGAAATGGAGGGTGCAGAAGAACTCAAGATTGGATTTTGGAATGAACCCTCGACTTCAAAGTCATGCCAATTCTCTTAGCTGGAAGAACACGAATTCTTGCGTTTGCCATTGCAAGGTTCCAATCCAATCTCATAATTGGATAAACACATCAAAAAAGTGGATGGCAATTTGGTAACCCAAAATGGAACAAGAAATCCCATAATTGAATTGACCATTCTCAATTCTGGGGAAGCAACCTTTCCAGCAGCTTTGCTTCCATCATTTTTCAATGGCACAAAAATGGAAACTAATACTAATAATAACCTACAGAACTTCTTCTTTTCTTTTTTTAATAGTAACCTAGAAAAACAATTAAAGAACAGAAGGGATGGAGAAGCTAGCTAAGACATTGAAATGTAAGGTCTAATTAAATTGTTTGTTTCCCAATTTAGTCGCGGGTTAGCTTGTCCTCTAGAGTGTAGAGCACGTAGGCAATGTACGTTGTTTTGTTTTGTGTAATGATTTTCTTCCTTTCCTTTTCTATCTTTTTGAGTATTCTTTTTATCATTCCAATAAAATATAATCAATTTGAGCATGTTTAATTTACATGCATGATTTTTTCTATTGATCTCACACTCAAATATAATACCTGAATTAACGATAAATAAATATCTTATCACTAACATTGTTCGGTTTAATGATTTTATAGTTGTTCATTTTGGTAAAAAATTATTTGTAATTAGTATTCTTATTTATATTTACTAAGAGTTTAGTTGATGTTATAATTTTTATCTTTTTCATAACAACCTAATCAATTTAAAATATGTTAATTTAAAATAAAATAATTAATAACATAAAGAAAGATAATTAGTAGAACGTATTTATAATTGAAATTAATGATTACAACTATACAAATGTTGAGGGAGTTGTTAATTTTGGTACTCTTATGTCCAATAACTCTCTCTAAAAAAAGTAGATTAGGCTACAAAAGCCCACTAACACTCGTACTCAAAACTCCCACAATCTCAAGCCCAATAATAAAGCCCACCTCTTCCATCTTTCCGACCCGACTCCAAATAACCCGGTTCGATTCCAAAACCCCGCGGCTTAAACCCTACTCCGGAGCAAAAATCCCACGGGTATTTTCCGCACGCAGTACACAAATCCCATCCCCCACCCCCCCCCCCCCCCCCCGAAAAAAAAAATAAAGGAAAAAGAGAGGGGGGAATGTCACTCGCATTTCAACGCCTGAGACAACTCTCAATCCTCTTGCCCCATGTCTCCGCAAGTTAGTCTCAAGTTCCAAGTTCTAAATTATAGTTTCTCCTTTTTCAGTTCTTAATCTGCTTTTCTGTTTCATTTTTCATGTTTCATTTCTTTTTCCTGTTTGGTTGCCAGGAAATAATTTCCGTCAAGCCACAAGCTTCTCCGTTTTCCCCTGGACCTCCCTACCTCGATCACGCGATCGTAAATTCGTGAATGCTAGCTATTTTCATCCTCGCAGGTAATTACTTGTTCGTGATTTTTATATTATGTGTTTTATTTTGACTGACTTAGGAATGGCAGTTACTTTCAGGTACTCAACAATATCACAGGCGCCACATGATTCGTCTTCACCTCCTACGGCAGTGGATGAGATAATGGGCTTCATCGAAAATGCGTTCTACCGGTTTGAAGGTTTAATTTAATTTGTATAAAATTAGATAAGTTGCTTGTTTGGAAATAGTTGAGACAGTTTATTGTTTTCTAAATGGCGTTTTTAAATGAAATGCACAGGCAAGAATCATTGTTGGTTGAATACAGTTGAAGGAAATAAGGATTTTTTCAAGAATGACGGAGTCATTTTAGTTATTGCTGGGCAGTTGCTTGAGAATGCTAAGATAGTTAGTACGCTTGAAAATGTGAAGTCGCTTCAGCAGAGGTAGCAGAATGCTAAATACTTGTTTGTTTTGATTTCTGTTAACTTTGCATGAGTTCGGCTATTATTAGTGAGGATGATATTATCATTGTGTTTTGGTTGTTGCAGGTTTTCTTGGCTTCGTGTCATGGCACTTCATTGTGGAAGTTCAACCTGTCCTGCCAATGATCAAGCTCGTCTTGTTGAATTGTTAATGAAGGAATATATCACTTTTCCAATTTTGTTGTGTCATCAGAAGCTTTTAGAGGTGAGGTAATAATGCCTTCTCCTATTGTTTGGCAATTAGGCATAAATGTTTTGAACCATTCCATTATTCACTGTTCATATCCTAATTTTTTCTTTGTGTACTTGCATTCTTTTGTTGAGTTCCTCATGTGAATATTGTTTCTCTACGTTATTAAGACATTTTCTGTTCATGTATTTAGACGGAAGATGGGACATGCTACGTTTTATTCAAAGATTTTAAGAGCCCCTTAACATTCCATGAAAAGGGTCTTGACCTTGGACTTCTCACTAACGGTATGTCATTCGCGTGTAAATTTGTCTGAAATGTTAAGTATTTTTTTAGGTGAAAGTATAATATTTTGAACAATTTTCAGCTAATACTTCAAATTCACTGAACTTCAAATTTGTAAACTACTTATGGAGGGAATTGTTTGGGAGATATCTCGCCTACATAATCAGTTAGGAGTCAGGAAAGGATGATTAACTCTCGTTCAAGTTATGATCCCATAAATTCAGTAGTTGAACTTACTATCATAAATATCTGTAATTTAAATCTTAAAGACCCTTTGACGAAAAAAGAGATGCATTCATTCACTATAAGGCTAAACTAGAGTAACTCATTATAAGGCAGATCACCTTTCAACCTAGTCTAGGGTAAGCCAAAGCACAGATGTAACTCTCTTCATCTTATTTAGCTACCGGACTTTGGCTTTAGGAGGAAAGCCCGACTTTGATGCTCAGCTTAGCCCCTGGATGAGGCCCGGAACCTTTACCTATTCCAGTTCCAGAGGACTTGTGACTAGTGGCCCTATGCCATTGGCCAAAGTAGTTTTCCTCCCCCTAATTCATTCCATTGCTCAAAAGAGTTTGAGTTTTTCTTGTTGTTCATTGAAATAAATCTTTTGAAGTTTCCCGATGATAAATTTGGATAAGTTGTGTAACGGCTGGGAGCGGTATATGTCTTACTCTTTTCGCGTTCTCCATTACACTCCTCTGTTCTGTCTGCTAGATGCTGGGAAAAATTGAGTTTAAAATGTCTCCAAAGGACATTATGTCATTTCCTAATGTGATGATTTTGTTGGCTATTTCTCCCACATCATCTCTTCTTTGTCAATTTATATTATTTTCATGGTTAGGTGTGAATGCTTAATGGTCTTCTTGGTTGGATATGGGCATACCCTCTTTTTTTGGGAATAAAATATCTGCAACGCTGCTTCTACACACTTATGACTAAAATATGTGCATACCCATAGCCCTGTTAGTAATTTATATATTCTTTGACCTGATTCTATCTCTCAGCTGTGGAGGAGTTACATGCGCAAGAAAACGGAAACATTAATGATGAGAATTCAAGTTTGCACAAAAGCACTTGGGCTAAACAACCTGAGGCCATCAGGGAACCATATATCTGTTCTTATCTGCAGAACTTAATTCTTTGTTTCCCAGGTAAAAGTTTGCTCAGTATGGTTTTCTTGATGACTTTGCATTTGTTTGACATGTTTCTTCCTCAGGCTGTGTTTCGGCAGATGAAAGTGGCAATCGCTTGTTTCTTTCTGATAGCAACCATCACCGAATTATTGTGTTGGATGGCAGCAGGAAGATATTGGACTGTGTATGTATTGGAGTTATATCCACTTGGGTCTGCTTGTTTTATTTTTGTAATAAGTATCTCGAGACCAGAATTGGAAGTTCACTAAAACTAATCGCTTTATCAACTGACCAAGTGGAATCAACTTGACTAGTTCATTTCAAACACGAAAAATAAGAAATAACCATTAGATAAGAATTTGTCAGAGTTTCAAGAGGATGCTAAGCTGACATGCTGAGAATTTATTGATCATAGAGTTTGTTCATAAATCTGTTACCTTTATAGGTGACTGTACTTGCAGTGGCTTAATAGTGGAAAATATATTTTGATCGAGTGATTGTTGTCACTTTCCCCTTCTTTGGCTTTGCTTGACTGATGGATGGTCAGCATGCATGCATGCATTTATGAACTTCAAAAAATGGTTGGTCAAAGAGACCTGTGTGGCAAGTGACTACATCTACTACTATTCTGTTTGCGTGGTCTGATGGTGCATTACAGGTTATACAATAATTTCAACAGTTTGCTATTTGTACATGAAGGGTTGTGATAGATATCATCTCTGGAATGTCAATGAACTTGTATATATTTTTTCATTATGCATTGCTGTATTCTTATTTGGGTTTCTCATTATAACTGATCACAAGATGAAAAGGATGTAAACAAAAGCTAAGACAGAGACTTATGTTTGTCTTTTTTTTTTGCATACACCAGATTGGTTCTTCCCCAGGTTTTGAGGATGGACAGTTTGAATCTGTGAAGCTAACAAGGCCTGCTGCTTCCTTTTATGATGATGCAGAGGATTGCCTGTACATCATAGATTCAGAGGTATGCATTCACGACATCATGTATTTCAATATTTATTTTCCTTTTGTTACTTGACATCAATCATGCTTTTTCTATATTGTTTGTCACTTATTATATTAACATACGGGTTCTTATATACTAAGAACCATGCCATCAGGAGAGCTGATATGGAGCGGCGGGTTCTAGAAACAGTTTATCCAACTTGTAGCATCAGTAGGAAAAACGGTACTGTTTGGACCTGGATTGTTGATAAGCTGGGTTTTGGAAGTAATATTGATGTAAATATTGATGTGAAGTCTGAAGAATTTGATCCCCACTCGCTGGTGTTTCCCTGGCACCTCCTGAAGTTAGTGGATAATAGATTCTTAATCATTAATCGCAGGTAAAGGAGTTACTCTTCTCATTACTTTTCTGTAATAAGCAGCATCTTGCTTTTAACTCCCTATAGTCTTGCTATCTTTGCCTTATGATCTCAGCTTTGATTCTTTGTGGATGATTGATTTCGCTTCTGGAGAGAGAAAAGAGTTCATCAAAGGTTTGAAATAGCTATCTAGAGCTTTTATCTACTGTATTCTAGGTCAACTATTTCGCCTGATATTTGCTTATCAAATGATGCAAAGGATTTCCGAAGATTTTGGAGACCTATGGACAGCTTATTATGGAGAAAGTGTCCCTTCTAAAACAAATGCCAAGTGATTGGTTGCAAAAGCAGACTGATGCCAACTGCTCATTGGAAGGGCTTCCATATGTTAATCTTATATCATCCATAACAGCCTATCAAAACCAACTAGTAGCAGTTGACACAGGTACTAAATAAGCAAATTAAATCATTTTCTTGTTATTGATTTTCATTCAACAATTCATTCTGATCTATTATTCATTTCTCCTGTATTCTTTAAAGTTGCACAGAAGGTGCTGAAAGTAAGCAAAGAATCTGGAGACTGTTCAAATTTCCTGTTTTCAAATTTTGGGATCCTTGGATTACCTTATTGGCTGTCCTTTCCATTGGAGAGAGTTTACTCTGTGTGAGTACGCGTGCTTTTAGAAACTTAAGTTCTTCATGCTTGTTTGATTCTGAGTTTAACTGAGATTCTCCATAACAGCTACTGGATTTATTCCGTAAAAATGCTTTTGCCATACTTCTCTCTTTAAAATTCTACATGATTTGAGCACTGTTTCTCTTTCTACTAAATATGTCAGTTCTCTGTCCGATGCTCCTTTCCTTTATTTTTCTCAACACTTCGACTGATTGACAGTGCTGGAGCATGGACTGATCATCTACAATCTTTCAGCTTGTTGCCAGGTATGTTACATGCCCATCGTTGCTATTTCTTTACACCCCAAAGTTGTTGCTTGTATAATGCATGATTCAGTTATGTTTTGTTTTGCTGTGTTGAACAGGTAGGATTGACATACGGTTAAATGTAGACATCCCTGCGGATACAGAGCTTGTTGAAACATTACAAGAAGGATGTATATGGCGCCAGACTAGGGGAGCCGCTACTGAAGTCCTGGGGACAGAGGGCACAGTGGGAACCTCCGAGAAGGTTGTCTGTTCCTCCCTTACTTAGTCTACTTATTTATAACTTTTGGTTAGTTAATTCGATAGTATCCATAGCTTATGTTTGTTTGGTGAATTCAGGTTGGTGCCGCCCAGCAGTGGTATGATGACTTGGATAATCTTGCATTTTCAATACCTGAAACAGAGGTTATTGTTGAAGACAACTCTACACCTACAGATTTGAAGCCTCTAGATGATAAGGTTCATATTGATTGTGTTGTCAATTCAAGCCCCGGTACAAGTGAGGTACGCCGGTTTCTTCATCGTTGCTTGTTTTTATTCGATGCTACATTTTAGTGTGTAAGCAACTGTCATAGACAACAGTTATAGAAGAACTCTTTGCTTATGTAACAGTAGTTACAGTGATACTAACATTAAATTTTCCAAATGGCCATATTCCGATCAAGCTTGCGTTCCGGACTTAATAATTTTAAAACCAGTACTGACAGCCAGCTATTCTATTTACAATAACAGGTTATTATATACGCGGCACTGTATCTAAAACTTAAAAGACATTCTGATTTACGAGAGGGAACATGGGAAAAGTATGCTGCTGTGGTGGTTGATATTTTGAACCCAGGGAGACGTGGAGGAACATGGAAAGAGTCCTGCATTCAGCACTTGTTAAAGTCAGGCAGTGATTTGGGAGACCTCATTTTCGTGAGACCTGTACACGTGAGGATAAGATTGGATTGTCCTAACCACCCGAAAGCTGATAATGGAAAAGATTTCATCTTAACCGACACCTCCATTGAAGTCAATGTATCTCTTGTATAGATTGCACCTTGCGCACATCTACAAACATGGTTGATTGAGAACGACGAAGAAGTAACGAGGTCGAGGGAAGAGGAGGAGGAAGAAAAGGGTGACCACATTTTGTGCAACAGGATATTAGAAGAGTTAGAAGAGTGACCACATTTCCCAGGTACAACCTGATGTGAGTAGAGATGTAGTAGTAATTGACTTACTGTAAATGGAATTGTTAAAGGAGTTGCATTCAATTCATATTATTGTACTGAAATAGAAAGGTTTTTTCCTGTCAATTGGATGGCTTTTTAAGTTATCTTACTCTTATTATGATTAATCGACTTCAATGAATCCAAAGTGATTCGTACGAGCTATTTGATACTGAATTCATTCAAATCTTTTTAAGTGATGGGTTGCTTGTTCGATGTGGAGAAATGACGTACTAGCGATATACTATGACATGTTGTGAACAAAATTACTATTGACATTGATAGGTGCTATTAGACTCAAAGAAAGGACCAGAAGCGGACACAAATTCTATCATCATTGGCCCTCTTCCTTCCAACCAGCCAAAACAATGGCATCTCCACTAAAATGTTCACCATACAAGAAATACGAGACCAGAACCAGAAACCCAGATCCCTTAACCTCAGCTCTCTTGGTAATCGATGTCCAAAACTACTTTTCCTCCATGGCCAAACCCATCCTCCCTAATCTCCTCACCACTATCGACCTCTGCCGGCGCTCCTCTATCCCCGTGTTCTTCACTCGCCACAACCACAAATCCCCTGCCGACTACCGCATGCTCGGCGAGTGGTGGGACAATGATCTCGTCATGGACGGCACCGTGGAAGCTGAACTGATGCCGGAGATCAGGGAGCGAGCGGCGGAGGATGAGGTGGTGGAGAAGAACACGTACAGCGCGTTTCAGAACACGGGGCTGCAGGATCGGTTGGTCGGGATGGGTGTAAAGGAGGTGATTGTGAGCGGTGTTATGACTAATTTGTGCTGCGAGACGACGGCGCGTGAGGCGTTCGTGAAAGGATTCCGCGTGTTCTTTTCAACGGATGCAACTGCCACGTCGGACAAGGAATTGCATGAGTCCACGTTGAAGAATTTGGCCTATGGGTTCGCTTACTTGGTTGACTGCAAAAGACTCCAGCAAGGTCTATTCGGTAATTAGGGCTTTAGGGATTTTTCAATTTTATTTTGTTGTTATAATTTTAGAATATATAAATAAAAATGTTGGAAATTATAATTATGAAATTGATTAATATAAATAAAAATATATAATTATGAAATTGATTAAATTATTCCTTTAGAAAATAAAACATGGGTTTGCATAAATAGGCATATTCACCGAACAAACTATATTGGAAAATAACGGCATTATACTTTCTTTGCCACACAACAGAGAAGAAGCCTTTCAAAACCTCTTTTCTCTCCATTTCCTACGGCACCCTCTAAACAAAGGGTAGATCCCCATTTAATTTGCTAATCATCCTCATCACACAAGCCAGGTTACCTCCAAACGGGTACCTCTACCGGCCTCCCCTTCCTGTTTCCTCTCAAGCTTCTTCGATCTGTCTCTTGGCTATAATGGCAGCTTCCAGTTAGTGTTCTTTGGTTTTGTTTTTCTGTTTCTTTTCATTTCCAAGCTGCACACTAGAAACCTCAAGCCATCAGTTTCTGTTAAAAGAACATTCTGTTGTTTAAATAAGGAAGAAGACAGGAATTGCATGTGTTGAAGCTTGAAGAACAAGAAAGGAAAAACCATTCCTGAGGAATTAGAACATTAAAATGAGTTGCTTCTCTTGCTTTTCATCTAATGAAAAGAAAGCTAGGAGGACAAATAGTACCAGAAGGGCCCCTGCCTCTCCTCCTGAACAGAGGGAAAGAAACTCTGCTTCCGCACCACCGCCGCGCCACGGTAAGTTTTAACTGCATTTATCTACGCTTTCAGGGGAAAATGCATCAAAAAAAGATCAATTGCATTTAGCAGATGATTATGTGTTTTTGACATTTTATTCATTCTCATGTTGTTTTAGGGGGAAAAAGTTTGAAGCTTTAGTTTATTAAAATTCCTTTGTTTGTTGTTCAGAGAATCCTAAACCTGCAAGGACCTCGGCCGAATCTAACAACAATCTTAACAACAACAAAGTTGCTAATCATGATGTTGACAACAAGAATATCGCGGCGCAAACCTTCACGTTTCGTGAATTAGCCACTGCTACCAAGAATTTCAGGCAGGAATGCCTGATTGGGGAAGGTGGATTTGGGAGAGTTTACAAGGGGAAACTCGATAAAGGCGGTCAGGTAAACGAAATGTCCCCTACTTTCACTTGTTTGATGCCGAATTCTGTTTCTAATGGTTCAATTTGATCCCACAGATTGTGGCTGTGAAGCAGCTCGATCGGAATGGTTTACAAGGAAACAGGGAGTTTCTTGTTGAAGTATTGATGTTGAGTCTCTTGCACCATCAGAATCTAGTCAATCTTATCGGATATTGCGCTGATGGAGATCAAAGACTTCTGGTATATGAGTACATGCCGATGGGATCCCTTGAAGACCATTTACTAGGTAACGCCAACCACATTACTTTCATTTCTATTAAACTGACAGATTTTTTTTATCTATAAGTACCATTTTGATCAAATTGATCCGTGTGTTCGGTTTTCAGATCTCACACCACAGCAGAAATCATTAGATTGGCCTTCCAGAATGAAAATAGCTTTAGGAGCTGCGAAAGGGTTAGAATACTTGCATGATAAGGCAAATCCACCGGTAATTTATCGCGATTTGAAATCATCAAACATCTTGCTGGACAATTTCTTCAATTCAAAGCTCTCCGATTTCGGTCTAGCCAAGCTGGGTCCTGTTGGGGACAAGACTCATGTATCTTCGAGGGTTATGGGAACATATGGTTATTGTGCCCCAGAATATCAAAGAACAGGACAGTTGACAGTAAAGTCAGATGTTTACAGCTTTGGTGTTGTCCTATTGGAGTTAATCACTGGTAGAAGAGCCATCGACACGACACGACCCACTGCTGAACAAAATCTAGTTTCTTGGGTAAGTTACCCTTTTCTGCTTGTTGCCTTATGTAAAATTTGTAGTTCAGTGGGTAGGTCTCGAGTTTTTCTGCTTGTTGCCTTGCGTAGAATCTGCAAAGAAGATAGGGTCAGGTCTCGAGTTCTGTAAAGTCGAGATAGGATACATAGATTTGTCCTGAATCCACCACATTTACAAATTCAGTAATCATAAATAGGCTAGCAAAATTTTTAGATTCTGACAAATTTTCTTTTCCTGAATAGGCAACCCCAATATTTAAGGATCCAAACAGGTATCCGGACCTGGCCGATCCACTTCTTAGGGGAGATTATGCTATCAGGAACTTAAACCAAGCAGTAGCAGTTGCAGCTATGTGTCTCCACGAAGAAGCAGCTGCTCGCCCCTACATCAGTGATGTGGTTACTGCGCTCAGCGCCCTGGAGAATGGTCCTGACGAAGATGAACATGTTCCTGTTCGTAGTCCTGCAGCTTCAGGAAACAACAACCAAACCTATCAGGATGAAGAGAACGGCCGAGAATGCGAAAAAGCTGTGGCAGAAGCCGTGGAATGGGGTTCTCATTAGAAGAACGCGGCAGAAAATGTTAATACATCATAGTAATTCGATTGCTCCATTCTTCCATATACACATAAATTTGTTTTACTATACTGTATTGGTATTGATATGGTTTTCTCCCCGTTCCCACCAGAAGTTATACATTTTTTTTCTTCTTTTGATCCGATATGTAACATAGGACCTGATTCTGAGAAAGCTCCAATGTCATTACATTATAAAAACAGAGATGAAAATTCAAAGTTCCTTTGGCTCTATTTTCATTAACATTTTTCAAGGATTTTATAAAAAGGAGATTAACAAATTTTGTGCAAAATAATAACAAGAATAATTCTGAAAATAATTCTAATTTCGGATTTTAAGATAAATTAATGAGGAAAGAATTATTTGCGCATATATACTTTGTAGTAACAAATTATGGAAAACTATTTTTATCTATTCAAATCAAACAAGTTATGAAAATGGGTTAGAGAGTCTTAGAGTAACTAAATCTGTGTTTAAAAAATTCAAATGATTTCCAATGAATTTTGTTGCAAAATCAAAATAAAAAACTTTTAACTATTTTTTCATCTTTTCAAGTGTTCCTTTAGTTTTTAATACGATTTAATCTTATTCAAACATTATCGACTTTAAAATTGTGATTCTTTAAGATCAAGCGTGGTAAAAATTAAACCATTGAAAATTCGAGATTAATGCTAATCTATTTATTTTAGGATAAAAAAAATGAAAAATTGGGGTTTCAAAATATTAATTTTCATATCTTAAACTTTAATCTCTAATATTTTTATACATTTTAAATTTTAATTTCTGCCGTTAATATTTCCATCGAAACATTAAAAAATAATTTTTTATATTAAAACAATATTAAAAAGGTATAAAAATTATAAAAAATTGTTTTTTTATGATAATGTATTTTAATGACAATAGCTAATGGATCGGGGCAAAAACTTGGGTACATCAAATGTACCCAAGAGTCAGTACCACTCCACACCAAAACTTAACACCTGGCCTATTCTGCCGCGCAACAACAACGAACATTCATCATCTTCATCTCTCATCTCCTTCTCCTTTCTCCAACACATCAACAACAAACATGACCTTCTAATCTTCATCTGATGTGAAGGAAGGGAAAAAAGAAAGAGAAAGAAAGGAGAAAGGAATTAACGGGGTTTAGGATGGATCCGTTAAATATGATGTGGCAAAATAGGTCGGTGTCAAGTTTTGGTGTGGAGTGGTACTGATTCTTAGGTACATCTAATGTACCCAAGTGTTTGCCAGATCATAGAATAGTTTTTCCTTTATTTTATTAATCACTCTAAAAATAAACAACCAAAGGAAAAACTGGAGGTGCTTTTCGTCGTTCCGCGGCAAGGAAACACGGGAATTTCACTCGATCATCTCTCTGGTACGCGCATGATCATTTGTTGACACATTGGTTTCGCTTTTCCTATTTTGGCTTTTTTGTGTTTAGCTAAGCTTAAAGATTATGAAAATGGTTTCGCGGAGATACTTACTTTGAATTAGATTTTTCAGTACGAGTATCTTGTAATTTGTAGATGATGCAACTTTGATATGCTTTTTAGGAAGATTGAAATGTGGATTTGATTGAATTCTGCAATATCAAAAGCTATGAAAAGTGGGCGATGGAGATGGGGTTTGGGTTTGATATATATACTTGCAGTTGCGACCATCTGGATAGCTGCAAGTTTTGTGGTTCAATCTGTTGTAGATGCTGGTGTTTCTCCATTTCTCGTGACCTACATTTGCAATTCTTTGTTTGTGGTTTATATTCCAATGGTTGAAATCGGGCGCTATTTGGAAGATTCGTATGGGAGCCTGTTATTCTGGAGAAATACAAAGAGTAGCCCCTTGCGAGAATTGGGAGAATCAGAGCAGGCCATTCTTCTCACAGAGGGTAATGTTGGTGCAACTGCCAGTGCATCTGTACTTATGGAAGAAGAGAATACCTCTCATGTGGTTGCTGATTATGAGCTTGAAAGGAACTTGCCTGTTCAAGTTATAGGAGATAAATCTAGTAATAGAGGAGTTGATGCCAAAGGGCGGTGGACACGTGTTAGAGTCGCAAAAGTCAGTCTCCTTATCTGTCCGTTCTGGTTTCTTGCACAGTTGGCTTTCAATCTGTCACTAAAGTATACCACGGTAACGGTAAGCATCTTCCTTGTCATTTATGTGTTGATGGTTCCTCACGCTGGTGTAGTTAAATCCTCCCCCTTGTTCTGTGCAGTCAAATACAATACTAAGCACTTCATCAAGCCTCTTCACCTTTTTGGTTTCTCTTGCTTTTTTGGGTGAAAAGTTCACCTGGGTGAAGTTTGTAAGTGTTATCCTCTGCATGGCTGGAACAATAATTGTTAGCTTGGGTGACTCAGAAAGCAGCTTAAGTGCTATTGCTTCAAACCCACTTCTTGGAGACGTTCTAGCTCTAATCTCAGCCATGATGTATTCTGTGTATATTACACTTATTCGCATCAAGTTGCCTGATGATGATGATGATGAGAGATCTGGTCAAGTCAGTATGGCACAATTCCTTGGATTTCTAGGGCTTTTCAACCTCTTCATTTTCTTCCCGGTTGCTCTCATACTTGACTTCACTAGTCTAGAGCCTTTTAAAGCACTCACAGAGAAGCAGTTTGGTCTTATCGTTGGCAAAGGTTTGTATTTTCAGTCAATCGTGCTACTTTTTTCTTAAGATTTGGCATCTAGTTGTTGGTTTCTATTTGCCATGTTTTATTTTTGCCTTGAGATTACGAAGATATACGTGCTATGTGACTAGGTGAATGCTTATCCTGGCATCTTTAGCCTTTTTGTTTCAAAAGCTGCCTACATGTGGTGTTCTCATTCTTGGTTTTCATGCTTGATAGCTATTTATATTCCTAACTTCCATGCGTACCTGTCATTTGAACACGTCATTATATCAGATGACCTCATTACTTCCATTCCTGAATATGTACTTTGAAGAATAACCCGAGATAAAAGTTCAAACTTTTAAGAAAATACAAAGCAATGCTGATATATGCCAACCACTGTGTATGTACATGCTTCTGCAGATTCAAAGTTTGGTTTGAGCTTTCCACATGAAAACAATTTCATTGCCTAGTAATCAATACTAAGTTTAGTAGGGCTGGTTCAAACACTAGAGGTCTCGATGACAATAGCTGTAAATATCATATGGAAGAATCATGCATTCTTAAAGCCCAAGTTACTAGGTACAAATCAAATGTTAGGTCCAACACTATTGATTCCTTAAACCGCCATGACTCACGATTGTATGACAGATTTGGAGGACTCTGAAGAATTCTCTTGTGAAACTTTACAGTCTTATGTTATATCTACACAGAAATTCTTCCATTTCCCCTTGGATGAACATATCTACCAAGCCTAGTTGCTCTCCAAAGTAGGCTTTGATTTGGAGTTAACAAGATTAGTCTTAGTGTAATGTTGTAAGTTTCTGGAGGGCGTTAATCCCCTGACACCTAAAATAGATGTAATGTGCCAAGATAGATTAGAGGATAATAGACTTGCTCTTACACTGCCTAGTAAGTCGGGGTTGGGATTTATTTACAGTTAGACTATATCTTGCTAGTTGTGAGTCTTGGGTGTTCCAAACAGAGTGTATAAAATTCTATGTATGAACTGCCACATTCTGCAACTCCATCAAAGAGATTCAGTTTTTTTTTCTTCTTTTCACTTATTTTCACCATAGAAACGAAGTGGGCATCATACCGATTTTGTTCATTATTTCATCAGTTTTTGCCCCACATCTTGATGACAATAATCAAAGAAAGACCTGTTCCTTTCCTCAGGGGGTTACGACATGCTGTAAACAGCTTCTAATTGTGTTGAAATGTAAGAATGAGAAGTGTGTAACATTTCAACTATTCTTTCCATTTTTACCAGGTTTGCTGGATAATGTTCTGAGTGACTATTTATGGGCAAAGGCTGTTCTTTTGACAACAACGACCGTAGCAACAGCTGGTCTTACAGTTCAGGTCCCGTTAGCAGCAGTTGTGGATACACTAAGAGGAAATGCACCTCGTCTCATGGATGGCTTTGGAGCTCTAGCTGTCATGATTGGCTTTGCTGGAATCAACATTCCTACTGACACTTTCAGCAAATCGAAGGAAGCCATTATGGAACTTGAAAGTGACGATGTCACCTCAATACATGAAGACGACTCATTACCCACCCAGGTTGCTGTAGGCATTTCCTAGCATGTTGTTGGCTGCGTCGTCTGTTGCTACACAGTTTTGGTGCTAGCTTATTTAAAATACAGGAATAGTATACCACCATTCTTTCAGGTTCATAGAAATCAATGAAACTACAGCATAACCACATAAGTTTTGTGCTTTAGGGTCTGTTTGGTGTTCCGGTTCTAGTTGAAAAAATTCTATGGGAAAATGACTTATGGTAAATGGAATGTGAGATACTTGAGGTGTTTGGCAAAACAGTTTTTCAAAACTATGGTTTGGATGTAAAATGACCATAAAGGGTATAAAACCCATTTTTTAAAAATTAATAAAAATAGAAAAAGTGGATATAGAATTATTTATCTTGAGGTAGAAATTTTATTGTGGTAGTTTTTAATATATTTTGTTGGTTATATAAAGTAAAAAAATTAAAATAAAATGAAAAAGAAAAAAAAAAGGAGAGAGAGAAGTTCACGTTGGCCACTGGAGGCAAGGCCAATTGGCCATGCATTAGAAAATGACTTTTGAAAGAAGCCCATGCATTAGAAAATGACTTTTGAAAGAAGCCCAGTGCAAAATTGATACCAAACACCCAAACCTCCATTTTGGAACCTCCATTTTGGGTTTGGAAAAGACATTCTGACCAATAGATGAGAATGCCAAACACCACCTTAAGCGTTCTTAAGGTTTCATATTGTCTATAATATTTTGTAAATTCTTAAATCCTCCTTGGCTCTCTACACTACTCCCTCTGTTTTTTTCTATTTGACGCCGACCAATGAATCACGATTTTTAAAGGTATTGCCACGTGTCGTCCGATGGTTGGTTCTCCTTCCTTCTCTCTCTCTTTTCTTCTTTCTTTTCTCTCCTTTCTTTCTTTCTTCCTCTGTCCGGAAAAATACTCCCTCTGGCCACGTTTCCCGTTCTCACCTCCGGCACAGAAAGGAGCGCAAGGACGAGACGAGCAAAACCCAGGTGGAATCATACCATTCGGACGCTCCACGCGCCGCCAAAAGCGGCCGAAGCCGTCGCCGCCGTCGCCACGCGCCGCCACGCGCCGGCGCGTCCATCCTCCGTTCCGTCCGAAACCACCTGCGTTTTGCTCGTCTCGTCATTTCCGACACGAATCTATGGTCACCTTCGTGATAATGTCATCCAAACGTGTTTTATTGTCCGTTTAAAATCGGAGGAGGAAAGATAAAAGGACTGAAATTTTTCTGACATGTCTGTTCCGTGTCAGCCGCCAAATTTCAAATTTGGTCCTTCAAACTTTTCGTTTCCCTCTTTTGCCCCGTGTGACGCGTTGTTCAGCATGGAAACGACTCGTCGTCTGAGGACTAAAACGTCAAAACGCCAAGTAACGGGCACAATGCCCAAAGGACGTCAAATAAAAAAAAACAAGGTTTCTAGGCTAAAACGTCAAATAATAAAAAACAGAGGGAGTATTAAGTAATCATTTCTCAAATGTTTTTGAACTTTCCCGCCAAAAACTTGCTTTGAGAGAGGATATCTCGTGATTAATTAATTTCTGACACTAAATAAAACAAACCAGCTTCACTCCCAACCAATTATAAATAAGGTGAAATCCACCATTGAAATTTGAAAGTTTTAGCCTCTAGCATATTTTCCACATTGTGCAGCCTCAGCCTCTTGAAGGCATACCATTCGTCATGAAGAATGTATCTACTTAGACAAAGATGTGACTAAATAGTGAATAAGTATTGGGACAATTAGTGATATTTGATCAATGATGCGTTCCCCTCACGACTTCTAACCACGAGGAGCTGAAACGTTCAAGTGTCCATATCTTTCCATGACTCTCTTGGCAGCTAAAGTAGCAGCCTCACTTGCACCCAGAGAGCCGGTAGCCATTAACGCCGCAAACTCCCGACCGATTTCCTCCTGCACTTTGTTCCTTGCATCCCCAAGAGGGTCTCTGATAACCCCATTGGCTGATGGCTCCTTTGCTTCACTAGAATTGGCAGCAGGAGCCACTGCCTTTACAGAATTATTTGAGTCCTTAGATTTCACTCCACTGTCAGACTCTCTAGGCTTGTTCACAGAAGCTCCCATTGTTGTTGACACTTTGCCATCAGACTCTTTGGACTTATTAACAGTAACTGTTGTCACTGTTGACGGAATCTGGGCCACTGAAGGAGGCCTGAATTGAGGGGCTTGTGGGACGGCTCCTGCCCTCATTGTCGTCTCCAGATTCTGTATCATTGGCACTGCAACAGCAAAATCATCCATCAAATACAGACACCAAAAGAAGTTAAACATAAAATTGCAGGTATTTGTTTGCAGAATCAGCCAAATTAATAACAATAGTCGATAACTAAAGTGCTGCATCCAAAAACTTAACATTCAACTTCTACCATGTATAAATAAACAAATGAATGAATAGAAAGAAACTAAATCCTCCAAGCGAGAGGCAATTACTAGAACATGTTATAGAGTGCCTGATGGAACTCCTCAAAACTTTACAAAATCAAGTCTTCAGTTAAACTCATGAAATGCCATAACACATTCCAAAGCATCCATGCACTCATTGCCACATTGTAAAACTAGCAAATAGGTTACTCAAGATATGATGCACAAAAAAGCAAAGAAATTAGCTAAGAGACTCACATATAAGAGCACCCATTGGACTGCTCATGACCTCATTAGGCAGCTGAAGAATATATTCTGGTATTGTAGCACCGACTAAGAATTGAGAAACCTCATTGGAGAAGTTGTTGCAATTGTGAGTAAGAAGGCTATATGTTTCTGCTGTATAACGGGGACTTATTTCTTGGAGATACATTTCAAATACATCCTGTGGTACATGTGTTACACCCAAATCTACAACCCTAATTGGGGTTCCATAAGGAGTAGTTCCAGCAGGCGTCTGCTGTATGCCACCCCCAAAAAAATATTCATTGCCATAGACCACTATTCCTGTGTGCCTGCCATGCATAACAATTAATAAGTTAAACTGTAAAGAAGCAAAGCCGATTTGGGTACAGCCTCATAATATAGCTAAACACAAGTCTAATCCCAAATAAATTACAATCCTTCTGGAAAGAAAAGAAAGAAGTTAAACACATCTTTTCCCATGGATTACAATCCTTTTTAAGACAAGAGAAAGACATCAACGATACAACTTAACTCATGTTTAGTTAATTTAAAAAAACACAAATGGAACTAACATAGAATACAGTAAGAACCATCGAAACCAACCCCATCTATCAAAATAAGATTTCCCTCGGTTCCATGTAGAATGACAGTTAATTCAATTCTGGAACAAAATAGATGATAAACCGCTTAAGACAGCTTTGCAAAACAAGCGCTGTTAGTCTGGTTTACTTTTTATTCAACTGAAGATTACATCACTCTGGAATCAAATTTCTGTAGACATGGTCTTATGTTAAACAATAAGGTTAGGTAAACAATTCTGCTTTTTTTCTCCCTTACTCTAGAAACTTACCAAATACCCTCAAGAGGCTTTCCTAAAAATGTTGTGGAGAGCTGGCGTGCCAATCCTTGGCTGAGATCATACACATTCAAAGTGACTTTGTGACCATCCTGTCACCATTTCAAAATTGTAAGCCAATAACCAAATGTGCTCCCCAGTGCAACAAGAACTGTGATCGGTACAGAGATCATAATGTTAAGAAAAGAAAGCTTGAAATATATCAGGTCAAACCTCAGCCATCTCTGACAATAATTTGCAATTTATTCAAGTAGCTGGGTAAATGTGTATTCGACAAATAAATACAACCTGGACATCAAACAGATTACAATGTCACTCAACTTTACATCATAGCAACAAGCCACGACTAATAACATCACATAAATACCCAAACTTCCCTGGCAAAAAAAAGTGATCTTTCTATAAAAACATTACCTAAATACCTAAACTTCCACGAAATTGGGGGAAAAAGAGTGATCTTTCACTAAAATCTCACGGATCTAACTCCAAATTCAATCCACGCACACGCAACCATTAGAAAAATCTACGCCCTAGATTAGAAAAAACTAATTCACAAGAATGTAGGTATCGGCGACAAAGCTAAATCAAAGGCAAATCCGTCAATATCTCGCCGGAAATCAAACCAGGCCGAAAGTAATCGGAAACTAGAATTTTGAAGGGAAAAGAGAAAGAGAATGGAGGATGCGTACCTGAGAAATGTAGCGGGAGATATGGCGCGGCGATTTTTTGATTGTTTGGCGTCGGAGGGAGACGGGAAGACGGGGCTGTAAGTTTTATTGTTAGAGATGGGCCGACGGGCCGACGATTCTTTACGAACCTTCCAGAATCCAGGAGAAAGAGAAACCAGACTTTTGATTCTAAATTCTTCTTCTTCTAGAACTTCCCAACCAATGATGTAACGACACGTAACTATTGCGTGGTGCGGTTCCCTTTTAATAATGGATAAAAGAAAGAAAAAGTCAGTCTATATGTTTAAAAAGAGAAATTAAAATACCGGATGGCAAATGCGTACTTGTTTTTAGCCACACAAAAAAAAAAGTGTTCTTTGTATTTGTTTTAAAAGATAAAAATCTTGAATTAAAAGAACAAAACTCTATTTCAAAAATGTTGCCTATAAATTATGATTTTTTCTAATGAATTCAGTTAAGTGTTTCTTGCAAAAACTTCCTTTAGTACAATTTTTTTAAAAAATATTGATAAATAAAAATAGAAAGAAAAAAAGAGAGCTCAATACAAATATTAAAGGAAGAAAAAAATACAATAAGCGCTTGTGTGAACGGTATGAATTCAATCAGGCCAACAAGACTCTTCCAATACATAAATCCTATTTCCGGCTAGTTATGCCATGAGTCTTTTTGTATTTTATTACTCTTCTTCATTTTTATTTATTGGAGGAGGAGGCGATGTCAAGGTCGTTCTGGGAGAGGAGTTTGCCGCCGGGTAAGGAGGAGGAGGTGGAGGAGCACGGGTCGGAGAGAGATGAAGTTACTCTGCTGAGTTCTAGAATGAAATTAGTTGTAGCGTTTTTTTTTAGGGGATGAGATGGGAGAGAGACGGTGAGGTAAAAGACGCTGACTTGTTTCCTTTTCTTTTAAATGAATTTAGTATGTTTATTGAATTAGAAATGTACAAAAATCGGACCGAATCGAACGAACCGAAAAATTTAGAACTCATTTTATATATATATATCATATTTAACTGTGTGGAAAAAGATTATCCTATTTACTTCTTAATAGTTTATATTATTTGATAATGTTTAGTTAAGAATTTCCTTAATTCCCGTGTTCGGTTTCCAAATAATATACTTTAAAGACCGAAGGGAGTACAATAGGCGGCATTTGTGAACAAAAGATGCACTCAACAAAGCCAACAAACAAATACCCTTCCAATAAATAAATTAAACTAAACTGGTATTTTTTTGTGTTTTTATTGTCATTTTGGTAGTGTGTGCACCGGCTCTTCTGCCTTTGTGCGTACATGTGGAGTATCTTTTTTCCTGACAAAGCTTGCGCTCTACGTGACTCATATGCAACCGCAGTGCACAGAGGCATTCTCCAGTCTCTGATAATTAACATCACTTGCCCCACACCACCACCCTTACATCGAACAAAACCCAACTCCACAACCACCCACGCTTCACGCACCTGTCCTCCTCTCTCAATTCTCTATCACACAAACTTGTTCGACATTTAACCACTCTGCATCTCTTACAATATGCAATTCCTAACCTTTCCCACCTCCTAAGATTCCCATACCCATCAACCAATTATCTGTGTGAGCGACTCTATATTTTTATATCTTAAAAAAGTAGTCGCTACTTGTCGAGAAATTATTTATTAGAAGTATTTTTTTTTAAATCTTCTCAGATATTTTTTAAATTAAGATTAATTTTATTTAAATTAGTAGTTCTCCGACATGAACCAAAGCTCAAAAACGGACAAAGCATTTTAGCTGTCAGTGCGAAAATAATTAGTTTTAAATCCAGTAGCCTTAACCGTACCTGTGGTTCGGACATAAAAAGATTCCCGAACCCACTAATCGCCTAACATTTCGGTGCTCCGAGCCAAACGCCTACAAATAAGTAGATGGAATGGAAAAGAAAAAAATATCGCACGGGGACCTAGCTGGAGCGGACTGGACAAAAACTAACGTATTTAATAATAAATTAATTAATTGCAATAATAAGCTGTTGGAGGAGCAACAAATCTGCTATTTTTGCCCTTTATCGAGTACTAATATATATTTTTTCACTCTTTCGTCTCTTTCACTGTCAAAGCTCGAGCTGCTCAGTCTCTACTTCTACTTCAGTTACACTCAAAGAGAGAGAAGAGAACCCATAACTTTATATCGTCATACAGAGAACAAGAAAACACCGCACTGAGGAAAATCTTTCCGTCCGTCTCACCTTACAAAGAATTCAACCAAAACCGTCAATTGCATGTACGTATGAGATCATTGTATGTAGTAGCTAAACCGTACAGGATTCTCGTTGTAGTGTTCTTCTTTTCTTTCTTGTGTTTTCCTTGAGATGAATTCTGGGTGTCAGTTAGTTTCTTTAATTGTTGATCCATGGGAGGAAAAGTATGAATTGCTGGAATTGAGCGTGAATTGTGGTGGTTTGTTTGGTTTCTCAGAAATGGGAATCTGGGTGTTATAGAGTAGATGGTAACTGATTATTTTGCTGTTTCTTGGGGAATTAGTCATGGTTTGTGTTGCTGTGAGCTTTTTATGTGGGATCTTGAGCAATGTTTTCACTTGTTGCAGAGAGTAGGGCAGTGAGTGAAATATGGCTCAGAGTAATTGGGAAGCAGATAAGATGTAAGTTCATCTATTCTGTTTGTTATTTGTTTTATTTGCTTTCTTTATGCGCTTAGTTAGCTCTCATAGTGGCATTTGGTCTTTATCTTGTTGCAGGCTTGATGTCTATATTCATGATTACCTGTTAAAGAGGAAATTACATAATTCTGCTAAAGCGTTCATGACTGAAGGGAAGGTTGCAACTGACCCAGTAGGTAATATTGTTATGTTTTAGTACGTGAATACATTATCTTAATCTTACCTGTGCGAGGTTGTTAGTTTGATTCCTGTACTGTTATGCAAAATGTGAACTTTGGAATGTTTTTAGCTCGCTGTTCATAATTAACCTGAGTTTTATCTGTGCAGCAATTGATGCGCCTGGAGGCTTTCTATTTGAATGGTGGTCGGTATTTTGGGATATTTTTATTGCAAGGACTAACGAGAAACATTCCGAATCTGCCGCAGCTTATATAGAGGTATGACTTACAGGTTGTGCTTTGGTTCCTCTGATTTCGTTATTTTCTGGCAAGGATATAACATGATTTCTTTTATGGGCTCGAATTTCCATGATGAATAGGCTCAACAAATTAAGGCCAGGGAGCAACAACAACTACAAATGCAACAATTGCAACTCATGCAGCATCGTAATGCTCAATTGCAGCGAAGGGATCCCAATCATCCAGCCTTTTCTGGTTCCATGAATGCTATAAACACTGAAGGAATGATAGGTCAGTCCTCAGCCAGTGTCCTGGCCATGAAAATGTATGAAGACCGCATGAAACACCCACATTCTTTGGACTCAGAGTCATCACCATCTTTGATTGATGCTAACCGGTTGGCCCTTCTCAAATCACCAACCAGTCATCAAGGGTAAACTTCCTGTGGTTTTTTGTAACAAGCTACACCTATAATGTTTTTGTTGTCTAGTTGGAGGATAAATTACTCTCCTTTTTGAGCATGCAGCCAGCTGGTGCAAGGTAATTCTGGGAACATGTCTGCAGCTTTGCAGCAAATACAAGCACGAACTCCTCTGACAACTGTAACTACTGTTACTAGATCCTCTTCTTACATTCTGTGCCTCCATCCATCATATATGACTTGTTTAACACATGGAGTTTGTAGGACATCAAGAGTGAAGTTAACTTGGGTTCAACTCAAAAAAGTATGTCCATGGATCCCTCTTCTGTATATGGGCAAGCAATTTTGCAATCAAAGTCCGGTTTAGGTGGAGCAGGTAACAACAGCAGAGCAGAAACTGTTCTTTAATTGTTGTGTCAACATTCTTGTAAGTAGGAAAACTGGACACTCTTGGCTTTCTCATTCTACTATCAGTAATTGGGGTATAGCATACTATTTAGTATATATGAGTGAAAATGAAATGCCATCATTGGAGGTCAATTCAGCCGGATGTAGCAAAATAAAAGATGTCTTTGGTTTTAGAACTTGGCCCAAGCTGGCTTGTGCTGGAGTTATTTTCTTTATGCATTTGTGTGCCTGAGTGTGTGAATGAGTAATATTAGTGATCACCCAAAGAGTGTTTCAGAAGCTTGTTTCTTTTGTTTGGCTTTCTTAAGCATGGTGCTTTCATTGTTCAGGTCTAAATCAAGGTGTGTCTGGACTTCCGTTGAAGGGTTGGCCTCTAACTGTGAGTTGTTCCTGTACTACATATTTCCGTTCATTTTATCATCGTACATCTCCTCGTCCTTTACAACATAGTACATGAAATGCTACAGGGAATTGAACAATTACGGCCAACTTTAGGTGTACAAATGCAGAAGCCTAATCTTCAAACTCAAAATCAGTATCTTTTGGCTTCACAGCAACAACAGCAGGCCTTGGCACAAGCTCAAGCACAGTGCAACCTCGGAAATTCAACCAACTATGGAGACATGGATCCTCGAAGGTTAAATCAGTTGTCTAGGGGTAACTTGAATACAAAAGATGGCCAATCCATAAGAAACGATGGATCCATATGCTCCCCAGGGCAATCATGTTCACCAAAGGTTTGAATACTCTGGATGAGAAGACTGCCCAATGAAGACTGCACTTGTATACTTGTATTTTGCATAATTTCATTTATGGGCACAAATTGTGCTTTTAGGGTATGTAAGTACATATGGCTATGCATATAACGAATCTCAATCCATGTCTCCTTTTCTTATTACCATTTTTACCACTATGGTGGATCTGAACCACTATATATGCATGTGGTATCTGCCTTGCTTTAAATGTACATTTGGATCTCTTGCAACAGTTGGTTTAGCATCCATTATTGTCACTTCTCAACAATAGGTATCCAGGATTTTTTATTTATTTGTTTCTTCTGAATGACTTATAAGTGGGACTTCGGTGCTATTCAGCAGATGAAGATTAACCAGATGCAGCAAACTTCGTCTCAACAGCAAGATCAGTTGCAACAACAGCAACAAATGCAGGTTGTACTTGTTAAGAATTGTTTGTAAAATTTCCTGTAGCAGCACATCTACTGCCACAATTATATGCTTTTTGAAATAGAAAATTCATGGAAGCATACATTGTCCTAACAATGCTAATATGGTGATTGCAGAACAACAGAAAAAGGAAGCAGCACTCTTCTTCTGGGGCTGCTAACAGCACCGGCACTGGAAATACCGCGGGTCCTTCAGCCAACTCTCCCCCATCAACTCACACACCTGGTGATGTAATAACAACAAGTAGTTTACGTAATGTTAACAGTGTGCCAAAAAGCTTGATGATGTATGGCCCAGACGAGACAGGAGGCCTTGCTTCATCTTCTAGTTTACTGGTATTAATGTGTATATATTTTCTGTGCATGTCTAATTCTGTTTTGGAATCTCTACTTCTTTAGTAGGTTCTTAGTTCGCTCTCACACTTATTTTCTGGTATGCTGTATATGGATGTGCTTGTAGAACTCTTAGATTCTATTCGGTATGCTATTAGTGGGCTTAGTTGTTGAAAAAGAGTACGCATCAATCAAGTTGCACTGTGGAAGTTAAGTAAATTGATTGACCATACCTCTAAGGACATTTTCTTGATGCAGGAAGACATTGATCGGTTTGGAGATATTCCTACCCTCGATGATAATATGGAAAAGTTGTTTGCACCTGATGGAGGAGATGGACGAGATTCGTATGGGACAGTAAAGCAAAGTCCCGCAGAGCAGCAAAAAGAGTCTACTAAAGGTATTCCATCGACATTTCCTTTGTAGCTGTGGTGTTAGAAGGACCATTGATATTAGAAGCGTCTAAATCCTCATTTTCAGGTTTTACTTTTGGCGAGGTTGGTTGCATACGAACAAGAAACAGCAAGGTGACATGCTGTCATTTTTCTTCAGATGGGAAGTTGCTTGCCAGTGGCGGCCATGATAGAAAGGTTGGCTCCGCTCCCTGGTGTTGTTTGAATCATATCCTTGTTTCTTTTAACATAATTACTATTATGAGATGAGTAAATCTGTGTGTGAGAAGTTTTTTTACCAGGATATTCTGGTTCTATTGGTATGGAATGTTTTTAGACTATACTACTCGGAGTGATGTCTATACCGTAGGATAGTTGGGGTGGCCTGCACCCCAACTGTGCAGACAACAGGTCATAGTGTCATGATTCGCGAAACCAATAGGTCTTGGCACCGTGGGGGGCTGAATATGATGGTTTTGTATGTTTCCACCAAATGGCAAAGCATGCTATGAGTTAAATACTCTACAAAATGTTTGCTAAATATAACATGGCTATTTTCATTTCCATTTGTTAGGTTGTCCTGTGGAATATGGATACTCTGCAAACAGAAAGCACCTCTGAAGAGCATAAACTAGTCATTACAGACGTTCGTTTTAGGCCAAATTCTTCTCAACTTGCCACAACATCAATGGATAGATCTGTCCGATTATGGGATGCAGCCAATGTGAGTTTCCTTACTGTTCTTCACAAATTGGCACATCCAATGAGTCTTTAAGCCGTGGATCTGATGGCAATTATCTTTCACCTCTTTGATATCACTGACATTGTAATTAAATATGGATTTTGTGGATCTTAGCATAATTCTGAAATGCGTTCTCTTCCTAGTGCAACTGTTTATTCACTTACATTTTTGTGTCAGCCGAGTTATTCTTTGCAAGCATGCACAACGCACGCTTCACCTGTCATGTCCTTGGATTTCCACCCTCAGAAGACTGATCTTTTCTGCTTTAGTGATAACGATAATGAAATTCACTATTGGAATATCAATCCATTCTCATGCACGCGGGTCTCTAAGGTTTGTTATTCTACTTCTTAGGTGTTTCCTGTTGAGTTTTAAGTTTTTGAATTATTAAGCTGTAATAATTATTCCCTGACTACACAGGGAAGTGCAGCATTAGTAGGAGGTATTCAACAAGTGAGATTTCAACCGAGAATGGGACATCTGCTTGCTGCAGCATCAGATAAAGTAGTGGCTATCTTTGATGTTGAAATGGATAGAAAAACTCACCAATTCGAGGTACTGCAAACTAAAGGTGGTAGTTGGCTCCGTGTGCTTAGTTCAGAGAATTGATACGGATGCTTTTGGAAATTGGAACGATTAGCTTTTGAGCAGTGATTTCATCTTAGAAGGCTATGAATCCATCATCCTTTTTGCAGGGGCACTCTGAAATGGTAAACTACATATGCTGGGATGCAAGTGGAGATATTTTGGCATCAGTTAGTCAGAGTTTGGTTAAGGTTTGGTCATTAGCCTCAGGGGAGTGCATTCAGGAGCTCAACTCCAGTGGGAACCAGTTCCATTCTTGTGTCTTCCATCCTAGTTACTCAACTCTCTTGGTCATTGGAGGAATCTCGGTAGGTCATGTTTCTTTCCCTAGCATTACTCATACATGAAACTATAGCAGATTAACGTGTATATAATAAGTAGGTATTGATTTCTGCCTTCCCCGTGTGTACGGTGTTTAGTTGTGTTATTCATGGTTATATCAGTTTATGGGCGGTATGCGATCTTTGGGGTTTATGCATCTTTTATAGAAATGGGTTGCCGGGTGAGTCTTGCGTAGTATATGAAAATCTGAACACTGCAGTTGTGAAACGTGTCCTCGCTCCCATAGTGTATGTACTCACTAAGTCGAGGGTTTTTCTTTTTCTGTTTTGCCTGCAGTCCTTGGAGCTATGGAACATGGCTGAGAATAAAAGCATGACGATTCAGGCTCACGAAAGCATTATCTCAGCTTTAGCACAGTCGCCGATTAACGGGATGGTTGCTTCTGCAAGCCATGATTGCTCAGTTAAGCTATGGAAATAAGTTGTACTATAATAATACGAGGTGGTTTTCTATGAGGTTGGAGGAGTAAGGAATTGCTTCCATTGCGTCAAAAATGTGGAAAGCAAGCAAAGCTTTTGAGTAATTCTTAAATAAACTTGTACTATAATATAGAAAATACAGCTTATCTATTGTTCTGATTCATCCCCACCTTTTTTTTCTTGGCTTAATGCATCTTACATTTGCGTTTTGTTTCATGCACCTTACGTTTTACATTAGACCATTTTGCACCATTGATTTGTCAAATCGGTTCAAATCACCCCAGTTGACTATTTTTCTTATTTTCTAAAAATATCATTTTATTATTATCTAATGTGTCATTAAATAAAAAATAAAAACAAAAACAAATTTACAAAATGATGTGGAATTATAAAAAATAAAAATATTTTAAGAATCATGTTTTGAGATATAGGTCAGCACCCCCACGTCATTCATATGTTGGCATCGCAACATCCATTATTAGGGGTGTGCAATTGGATACTTCGCTCAGATTTTGACAATTTCGAATTAGATATTGTCGGCGGTAATCCGAAATCTCCGAACATGATCCTAATTTGATTATTTTGAATCAGTCGAACTTTTCGGATAAATTTAGACTTTTCAGATAAATTCGGACTTTTTTAATACTTTCAAGTTAATTTTTTATTTAAAGAAAGACAAATTTTATTAATTTTTGGCATTTTTTTTAATCATTGGTTACTTTCTACTTTGCGTAACCTAACAAGACATTCAAATAGTGTCACAATCTAAAATCTGGAGTAAATAGCAAGAAAAAAGAAATAAATAACAAGAAAAGGAAGTAAAATTAAGAAATAAAAATTTAAATTCGGAACTTATATAGATATTTTTTATAATATCGGATCGAATTTTAAAATTTATAGGATCTTTTACCCTCTATCGGAAGTTTCGTCCCATACAATTCGGATCGGATCGATCTAAGTCTCAAATCCATGCTCACCCCTACCACTAATGATATGACGGCGTGTCATTGGGTGTTCAAAGTTGTGTGTTATATTGTGAAAAAAAGGGGGTAGAAAATGGGATTTGAACCTTGTTAGTAAAACTCATCCAAACCCTTAACCAATAAGCCTCTAATCGTCATTGGGCGCTTCTGAAGCGTTTTTGACATGGTAAACTTTGCTTTTTAGGTCGGTTTTAGTTCGGTTTAACTTAGTTTGTTCCATATATATTTTGTAATTGGTTTAATATAAAAAAATCTTAAATACATCATGAGATATTTTGTATACTTTCCATATTATATTATATTTAAATAAAATAAAATACAATTCAATCATGTCAATTTTTTTGTGATGAGAAATAGAGAACAGTGGAATACCCTTAATGTAGCTAAAATTTTATAGCTTAATATATCTTCCTGAAGAAAGGTGGAAAAAAAAACGGGTAAAGTGCTCGACAAGTAAACAGAGTGGCGTATAAAGATAAGTCTCCTTATGGGCGTAGGGCCAACCGACTGTCCCCTCTCCTCCCTATGATATTTCAAGGTTTTGGTTTTCTCTAGAAAAAAACTGCTATCTTCATTCCCGAAAAAGGAAATTGAAAAAAAACAAGGAATTTGATCTCGCAATGGAGGAAGGTGAACAACAAGGCCTTAACTCCTTTGAATCGGAGGAAGCAATCCCGGAATCGTTCACTTGCTGTGTCTGTCTGTAAGTTTGTCTCCTTATTACTCCGAGTAATATTTGATCTCGCAAGGGAGGAATATTTTTTCTGTTCTATTTATCCGAGCGAAAAGCAAGATGATTTGTCGTATCTGTTCACCATCGAGCTCAGTCTGCTCTCCCCTCCTCTCTATTATCCATTTGCTGGTCTTTAAATTGCTATTAACTTAACTTGATTTTGGGTTTTGGTTTCAGGGATCTTCTGTACAAACCCGTTGTACTATGTAAGCCATTGTCATTTTGTGGCCTCATCACTACTTTTATTTATTTGGCTTGTAATTTTCACTATAAACCTGAAAAATCTTGAAAAGTTGTTTAAACTTTGCAAAGCAACTTAAACTGAGTATATAGAAAAATTCACTTTAAATGCCAATTTCTTGACTGTTTCTTTCTTCTATTACTTCCTTATGGTTGCAGCTTGTGGCCACGTCTCTTGTTTCTGGTGTGTCCATAAATCCATGAATGTGCAGCGAGATTCCTATTGTCCGATTTGTAGGCATCCCTACAATCATTTCCCAACCATTTGTCAAATGCTGCACTTCTTGCTGTTGAAGATGTATCATACTGTGTACAGGAGAAGGGAAGAGCAAATTCTAGGTGAGGTTCCTGCTGCTGTGGAATACAACTTCTTTCTTTGTGATGGTTTCCCTCGAAATTTGCATTTCCTGTTCTTTGATGAACTAGTTGAATTTGTCGAATTCTATTGTCAATTCTTGGTTTTGTCAATAACGGTTATCAATGGGCTGAAATAACTAGACTCATTGAGAAAATATAACCTTGATGAGTTTAAGCATAAGCTTCTTTTTGCTGATACAAAGTTTATGAATGCTATTTCTCTGCTACAGAAAACAGCTCATATTTAGTTACAGGCTTTTCTCAGGAATGTTTGGACTTTCTACAGAACATTTTTCCTTGTGTTGTTTACCGTCAGTCAATTCTATGAATTTAAAGTTCCTATCATGGTTGTTCTGTCGTGTTATATGTCAGATGCAATCACCTTTTGTTATTCAAAGTTATTGCCATGCCTGTAAATTTCATCTTGTTATAGCTGTTAGTGAGTTTGTGAATTTATGGTATTTATATGCCTTTGTTCAGGTATCTTTGATAAAAGTCTATAGTTTGACATTGATGATTTGCATGTTCCAGAGGAAGAAAAAATATCTGGCTACTTCTCGCCTCATTTTGATTACAGTCACTATGATCACCTCATGGGCCCTGCACGTTCCTTGGCTTCAAGTTTGGATGCTAACTCACACTTAGATACTTGCTCTGTCAGAGAAAAGGAATCTTGTGCAAGTGTTAAAAAAACTGAGGTCATTTCTGGGATGCAGAATAGCCAGATGTATATTCAAAATGAAACTCTTTATGAAAATGGCAGCGAGACCAAAACTTTGAGTGTTGACGGGAAAAATTTGCTTCAAAGTAAGCCTAGTGGAAATTGTGAGCATGTCTCAATTGCAGATGTGCAGTGTGTTGCATGCAAGCAACTGCTCTTTCATCCGGTGGTTCTTAACTGTGGGCATGGTAACTTCCTTTTTCTTTTTAACTTAGATAAGTCCTTTGATAAGAAAGCAGGTGTTATTATCTTTCCTTATAGGAAACATTGATGCAGATATGTGTTTATCCTATTTCATTGGTTAATTTTTTTTTCAGTGTATTGCGAGACTTGCATCAAGAGTGCAGCGGATAAGGTATTGAGATGTGAAGTTTGTCAAAGTTTGCATCCAAGGGGCTTCCCGAAAGTTTGTTTGCAATTTGATCGGTTTTTGGAGTGTCAATTTCCTAAAGAATATGCCTCGAGACGAGATGCAGTTCAGCTTAAGCAAGTAGAAGTCAAGATTCCTTGCCCTACTGCGTGTATGTGGTCCTTGCTTAGTTCCACATGTCTCGTGATTTTCTCTATTGTGCCTCATTTAGATACTCCTGTTATTGAAATGCTTGGGATGTTAGAATCATATAGGGGAACTATGGATATACTTAATGTAATCTAGTCTGATATGGGGGCTGAAAAACAAAATTAGGCCATCCACTCAAGAAGATGTACAAGAATGAAGAACAACAAGGTACATAACAATGCATCCTCTTAGTTGGACTTACTTAGATAAAGGGTTGAAGGCGTATATCACTTGGTAATGTCCAGGAAGGGGCCTAGTTTGTTCTAGATTCATCTCTAGTGAAGTTGGCATGATACATTGAACTGCATCTGTTTTCTTTTTACTGTATTTTTGGGCGTCACTAATTTGTGTTCAATTATCTGCACTCAGATTCTACAAGCTCTAGTAAAGAAGATTCTCAAGGAGATCACTTACCATGGTGGGTTGACCCTCAGTCAAAATTTCATATAGGTGTTGGTTGTGATTCTTGTGGGGTAAGTTCGAGTCCTTTGCTTCTTTTATTTATATAGTTCTATTGATTCCTTGCTTTAGTAGTATGGCATAGTCTCAGTGATAGAATTTATTGTTGTTTCAATGTTCAATCTTTGTTGTTCTTACTAAGACATTTAACATTCATTTGATTGGTCATGTCCCATGTTGACACTTCTTAGGTATTGCAATGATGCACTACTATTTGCTTCTAAATTTCTAAGCATATTTTGAACCACGGTCACTGGATTAGTTAATTTAGGCATGCCAAAACAGTGGCTAGATTTGACATTACCATCTGTGGTTCTTGTTGTTCTTTGTTGACAAGCCAACGACATTGTGTTAGTCACGTTGAATTCTCTTTTCATTTTCTTTTTTTTCCGTCTCAATTGTTGAATCTCAGTCCACTTTCTTTTCTGTTATTGGCTTTAATATCATATCCAATACTGTAACAAGATGGCCACTCTTACAACAGGTGTTACCGATAATTGGAGATAGGTACAGATGCATTGATTGTGTTGAGAAAATAGGTTTCGATCTTTGTGGAGACTGCTATGGGACTCCTTCAAAGCTTCCTGGGAGGTTCAATCAGCAACATACCCCAGAACATAAGTTTGAGCTTGTGCAGGCAACCACTATCCGTGACATAATGTTGAGTCTGGTGAACAGACAGCTGAGCAATGGTTCCCGTGCTTCTAACTACAATGAAGCCTCAAATATTTCTGAAAATGTGTTTGCTACAGGTGTTGTGTCTGGTGGTGATCAAGAGGGTAATGACACTTCGGCCACACATATGTCCCGCAGTGAAGAAGACGAAGGTGAAGACGAAGATGAAGATGAGACTATATCATCTATATAAAACTGTTCTGCCTTCAGCTTGTCGGTGGGATTTAACGTGGCAGCAGGGATGCAAGCAATCAGTCAGCATCTACCGCAATCCATTTCTTATTTGCTGCAGTTTTTACCTTACCATACACTTCATTGGCATTTGTCTGCCCTTACCTCGTAATTGCAATAATGGTAAGTAAAATAAACATTCTGCCTGTATGCAGGGCTATGTATCGGCCGCACTTAACTCTATAAACTCTTTGTACAGTTTTGTTGGTTTATTTTTCGTGAGTAACCGCTGTCGATGAGTAGCGTCGTTTTCACTTACATCAGTTTTTTGCCATTAGGAGACTCGAATTCTCTTTTGTTTTGCAAGAAATATTATTGAGCTATTACGGTCTCATTTATTCTGTGCTCTTTGGAAAATTGTATGTAAATTGTCTTTGACACTGCGCTTTAAATTTTTGTCTTGTAGTTTTAACTGAAAGCCATTAATTTAAATTAAGACATAATCCACTACTGTTGTAGAGTTACAGATCTGTGCAATGCCCTGGAGCCGTCCGATTGGTTGAAGTGACCCTGAACGTGCAGCGTGTCAGTCACTCAGACGTTATAAGTGAATCCCTCATTGCCACAAACTCACGCGCTGTAACTATAAAACGCACTTTCCTTCCAACATCATCGGTACGTCATCTGCACGCGTTTTAGAAGGAGTGACCTTGAGCTTGAGGACATGAAAAAGTAGCGGGAGGACGTGAAAAAACGATTATAGTGAATTGAATAAAAATGGAGTGGTTTTTGGGACTTGGGCGTGTGGAGATCTGAGCAGAATCATGATTGGCTGAATTTCTAGTCACACGGTAGCCATTTGTACGGTTGTTTATTACACTTTGGGAATAAGAAAGTTAAAACAAATAAATTAAAAAAAAACTTACAAAGGTGCAGAATGATTAACGGGTATGGAATATGGTTTGTTATAGTTAGTCTCGTGGAGGAATTTGCTGTATTTTAGGTTCTAATATGATTTAAATCTAAAATAATTGACACTTATTATAATAATCGGATTTCGGCTAGTTTTATAGTGCAGCACTGTTGGTGGTAATTTAGAGCTGGGGTGGGCTAGTAAATTATAAAGGTAGGACTAGGAGTGATTGCCTGATGCCAAGGGCTTCCAGGAGATTCCTTTTTTTAGTAATATTTGTTATGTACTAAACTAGAAATTTGTTGAAAAGCTTCTATAAAAATGGGGTGTGGGATTTGATTTTAATTTTAGTATTAACATGGAAACTAAATTAATATATAAATATTGGGTTTTAAAAAGAAAAAGTAAAAAATATATAGGTGTTAGATTGAGACTTCTTTTAAAATATATGGATTAAATTAATCATTAAAAAATTTAGTAGACAGCTTTTTATAAACGCGGGACTAAATTAATCATGTATAGAGATTTGATTGGAAATATCTTCTCTCCATTTTGCAGGAAGATAAATAACGGAAAGTGAGGTGAAAGAAAGTTGAACTCCCAGGAGTCCAATTTTTAGTTTGTCGACTAAACGCAATAAAAGTTCAAACTCTCAAATTCTCAAATCACTTCCCTTCGTATATTTTTTGATAAGGGTAAAGATTACTAACTAACTCCTCCTTGGTAACCACAAAAATAAATACTATTAAAGCCACATTTTAATATTAATATTTTAAACAATTGTTTAGCAAGATTAAAGTAGTACGAATTATATTTTAGTAAGAACATCAAAATATATGCTTGGAAGCAATCTCAAAGCCCTAGATCTAGTTTGAGCAACAAGCATTGTAAAGAGAGTTAAAAAAGAAAAAAAAAACTACAATATTTTTCTTGGATGACACATTTTAATTAATGTTACATTATAATTTATGCATGCACTTGTGATCACCAACACCAAGATGAAGTTCACGGGCATCGAATCAGCACGTCTAGTACGATCGCGCGCTGTAATGATTTGGATACGTGGCAACCATTTTATCTCATTAAACTAATACTAGTATTATATGGTTTCGGCGGGATAATTCGTGATCAATAATTAGATTCCTTTTGGAGATTTATTAATAAAGTGTTTTACAAGAGGATCATGTACTGCATTCACAAGGCTCCTCTTGTACTAAAAAGCCCTAAAATCAGCGAAAAGTTCCGGCTAATAAACATTTAAAATTTACTAATTTGGTACGTACTTCATTAATTATCCGTTTGTGACAAATATTAGTATTGATTTAAATTTATGTTCAAATTCTATCTCTGTCTATAAATTAATATTTCAAAATTTAAATCTTTTCTTTTCTTTTCGAAATTCGAACCAGAATTTGAAACTCTACTAGTACCTTTGCGGCTAGCAAGACAACCAAACCTACATACCTATTGGTTTAAAATTATTATTTAGAAATTTAATAAATTAAAAAACCTTTAAAATAACAATGTTATTTAAAATAATTGTTGGGTTTCTAAGAAACTAAACTATATCTATGATTAGCAGTGAATTGCAGGATAGCTACAGCTGGTAAATGCATACTCTTTCTATGAAATAAATCATAAATTCAGGCAAATTAGGCAAGAAGAGAAAATTTAACAATGAAATTAATTAGGTGGCAGTGAAAAATAAATTGAGAAACATGAGATGAGACGCAAGGCGCATGTGCGTGCATATTCGGGTTTGGGGCTGAGGCTGGTAAATGGTACTAATGGTATTAATGACAAACGGGTATGGACCCTGTGTCCCGCAAGGATCTGGGCTTTATTCTAATTTTTGCCATCCTTTCCTTCTTCTCTCCTTTTGCCTATGAGCCTGTGTTAAAAAAACTACAACCCCTAACAAACTCAATACAAATTGATGTGAGTTCTCGATTTTCCGGCTGGATTCAGTTGAAATGGACTTCATCTTAATTAACGGGAAATCAATCACTAGATTATTAGCGAAAAAAGAAAATTAAAGATTGACGTTTTAAAATCTAATATAGATTCATCATTGATGTATACAATGAAACTTAGATTTTAAAAGTAAAGGTTCGTTATAAATAAAGTTATTAGGTCTCGTAACAAAAAATTATAAATATTTTATAATATGACAATTGATATGGAGTGACGCATCAATAAAAAATAATATAGGGAGTTAAGGAGAAAAGGCCAAATTAACAAGTGAACGGTAGTAAAAGGGTAAAACTGAGACGAAAATATTGAAGCTAATAAAGATCATCAACTCAAACAATAAAATTAAAACTACAGTTAAACCTCGATAAATGAATGTCCGATAAACGAATAATCTCGCCAAATGAATAATTTTCTCCGGTCCCGACTTGGGCAAATGGGCTAAATGAATAACCTCGCTAAATGCATTAACGAATAATTTTTTTTGAATCCTTAAAGACCCCATGTAAATATAAATGAATAATCATTAAAATTCATAAGATATATATATATATATATATATATATTTATTTATTTATTTATTTATTTATCCTAAAAACAAAAATACACTGCTGATCTTTTGAGTGTATTTGATATTGTAGTTTGGCTGGTATCCAAATCAAACTTTTCCTTCACCCATGCTTGCATATCCTTTTGCGTAAGACTTGGTTGTTCCTTCTTATGCTCACATATGACCCTCCTTATCTGGTCGGTCAAAGTTGATTTTGTTGTTGGTTTTGACTGGTGATCGGAAGCTAGACTGAATATTAAGAAAGATATAGTAGAATGAATTATTTACCAAACCAAGACTCTAGAAAAATATATATAGTAGTTTGTAGGTAGGTTAGGTACATTGTCTTAGTCTCTAAGTATTCCATACATAGAATATTATTATTAGTACATGTTGCATGTATTTAGACTCTAAGTATTCCATACATAGAATCTTATAAGTACATGATGCATGTACATAGTCTATATACGTATTTGTACATTAAATGTAAAATAAATAATCATACGAAAAAATAAAAATGTAAAAATACTATCTAAATGAATAAAAATTCATTTATCGATAAATGAATAATATATTCATTTATCGATAAGTAAATAAACTCACTAAACGAATATTTTTTGCTGGTCCCAAGAGCATTCATTTATCGAGGTTTAACTGTAATTAGTCTGTGAGTTAAATTGGTTCAACCAGTGGTAAATTAGGTAATTAAAAACGCACGCACTTTGTAAATGTCTTAAATGCACCTCACTTATTGTCATGTTTGACTTGTATTTATTGACACGTGTTGGAGTGACAGCATTAACGATATTTACAACAGTAATTACAGTTTTATTATACTCGTAAAACTCATTAATTAATACTAATACTTTCTTACAAGTAATTACCGTGTTTTTTTGTTGTATTTTATATTTTATTTATATTTCAGCTCGCAGTGGATATGATCCATAGACTGTATGGCACTCTTGCCGACCATCCGAGAGGAGCTTTCCACGGTGCAGTCACTCGGGTCGGGTCTATAGAATTGATCATCCGGTTTATTCTTCCTATATTAAAATATATTTAATTATTAAATAAAATATAATTCAGTTATTAAGACACGTTAGTTTTATGCGTAAAAGTAATTTACCTAACATTTTATGAATATAAATATATAGAGAGAGGGAGAAAATGAGAGTACTAAAATCCAACGGAAGCGAACAAAATATCCAAAATGCAAAATAAAATTAGGAGAGAGAGAGAGATTAAAATTGAGGATTGTACTGCTTCCTTAAACCCCAACCCTAACTTTTCTCTCTCCCTCTCAATATTTCCCTTTCTTTCCCTCTCCCCATTACAAAATTGGTCCCCTCCTTCTCCTTTCCCTCCCTCCCCTCTCCTCTGCTGCGCGTCCTCTTCTTCTTCCTCTCCTTTCTCCTCCTTCAACCCTCCTCTTGCTCGCTCCCTCTTCTTAAACCCTTTCTCTCGCCAGATCAAGAAATTTTCAAATTAGGGATACGGAAATGGGGAAATACATGAGGAAATCCAAAATAGCAGGCGACGTTGCTGTCATGGAAGTCAGTCAATCCACCTCCTTGGGTGTTCGTACCAGGGCTAGAACCCTAGCCTTGCAGCGCCTTCAGTCCTCTTCCCCGCCTACCACTGCTTCCGCCGCTGCTAACCCTGACACCACCAGCTACCTTCAGCTGAGGAGCCGCCGACTTGAAAAACCACCGCCGCCATCGCCGAAATCAGCAATGATGCAACACGGCCAGACCAAGAAGGTGGTGTCGAAAGGGGGTTTGAGGTCGGTGAAGTCAAGTGGGTTTGAGAAAGAGAGGGGTAGTGAAGGGCATTTTGGTGAAAAAGAGGAAATGTTGAGTTGGAAATGTGAGGCTGAGGCGTCTTTTGGAGAGAACTGTTTGGACTTTGAATCCAGAGAGAGGTATATTCCTCGCCTTATTCCTTTCTCTACTTCAATACTGTTCTTCTCTTTTTGTCCTGTTCCCTAATTATTTTCTGCGCATCATATTTTTCAAAGCTGCTCTTCATATTGCTTTTCCCTTGGCCTTTTTATGTGTTTGTTGTGTTTAATTTGTGAGCTTGTTTTGTTCTTCGAGTATTTGGGTTTTTTCGTTAGTTTCATGCTTTGGCCAATTTCCTTGTTCTTGTTTGATGAACTCTTTGTTTTCTTAAATTAGTTTGTTGTGGCTTTTGGGGGCTTGCAAGCTGCATCTTCAAAAGGGGCTTCTATTTGCTTCTACTTTTGTTTTTATTTCAAGGATTCTTATTTTAGTTTTACTATACTACTTTTGCATGAATCATGATGGGGCCTTTTTATTTGCTCTTTCTTGTTCTCGCTTCCTCATTCTTTTGTTTTTCAAGTCTTAAAATCTTTTATAGAATGAACATGCATGTATAAGTATAGGTCTTTCTATTTTTCATGAAGTTAAATTTAAGTTTGTTGCCTTCTTTTTCCTTCCTTGGAGTAATTTAACCTCTTATATTTTTGTGGGGCATTGCCAAGTGAAAATCCTTTGTTCATTTCCCCCCCAATAGATTTATTTATACTGGGCTGTCTACTTCATTCTCCTTTGATTTAGGAATTGGGCTACGCATGGAACAATGATAAGAAGCCGTGGTGAGTCTAGTGTCTACTGAATCATGTGTTTTCGACTGTTCCATATCAATGAGTGTCTATTTATTAAGTTTGAAGTGTAAAGGTGTATCTTCTTTGGTGGACTCTTGCTTCGATTTGTTTCCGAGTTCTCTCTTTCATGTGCTGCAAAAAGTTAGTAATGTCTAGGACTTGTGACTTGTTAGAGATTTTTTTACTCTCCTTTACCTTTCCTTTTTGCTCTTTTAAAAATAATTAAAATGGTTTCCATGTGGCAGCAGAGGTGCCTGTCTACTGGTTCATTAATGCTGCATGCCTGTATTTATAGAAATTGTATTGGTGCCCTTATTGATTGCCAAGGCAACATGTAAAGCAAATGTGTATAATTTTTCTGATTTATCATCTCTTCTGCCTGATATTCGCGTGATTTGCATTCTGGGCAATATTAATTGATGAATGTTCTTTGAAACCATTTTCCTGGGGCTTTAAGGTCAACTTTGATCCCATTTTTCATTTTGATAAAGGATTCGCCTGTCCTTATCTTCTTTTCTTCGGTTGATGTGGTAAATAGCTTGGCTGGAATTTTGACAGATACAGTTAGATGAATGCTAAGAGAGAGACAACGAATTAAATTTTTGAAACACTGGTCCTATAACTATTCTGACTCATTTGTGTTGGGGTGCAAGGGTGATGATATATCCTACTCATGGGGCCTAGGCACAGATTAAGTCATTTATGTGAGATACACTGTTTTGGGGGTGTCAGTAGGTGAAAGGAAAAAGTTCAAATTTTCCTATTCCTTTTCACTGCTGCTGCTGCTGCTGCTGCTTTACAATTTAGATATTGTCCTTGAGAACCTTGCGACTTGCTTTCATTGTATCAATTTCTTTTGTGCATTAGTAGGAATCTTTGTATTATGACTGCGAACATTGTCAGCCATCTCATGTGGAAGCGTTTTCTGTTTTTGAAGTGTTTTTGAAGTTCGTGTGTTTCATGAAGAAGATTTTTTAATGATTTTTACCTTGCCGCTTATCATACATATATTGGCTTGATCTTGATCATTTTGTGTTGAAAATCAGGAGCACTAGGGAAAGCACTCCATGTAGCTTGATAAGGGGAACGGACACCATCCAAACCCCTGGTTCCACCACAAGGCAGAGAAGCTCAGATGCCTCTAACAGGAGAATCCAGAATGATAGATGGAGAAATATTCCAACGACTCGCGAAATGGATGAGTTCTTTTCCTGTGCAGAACAGCAGCAACAGAGATTATTCATTGACAAGTATGCTACCTTATTTCTATTTTCACTCTAAGTAGGCTTTGAGGTCACTCATGACTGTTATGGTAGACAGCACCTTAGCCATAAAGGTTTATTCATGGAAAGACGTGTGAAAAAAGAAACTTCGTATTGAGGGTGATTGCAAAATATGTTGGATTAGTGGTTTGTATTGAGCCTCCAGTCTGTTCTCCAAGTTTTCTGATTGGTTTGCTGGTAACTGCAGGTACAACTTTGATGTTGCTAATGATGTACCCCTTCTTGGACGCTACGAATGGGTCCAAGTAATTCCTTAATCGGTGTCCCCATCTTCGGGCTTCTATAACCTCTAACTTCTTATTCAGTTTGGTGCCGAGGATTTTGAAGAAGGTCGCTGGCAATTGTTGGTGTGGTTCCGCCGCCCTTTGAAGCATTCAGATGTCTGTTTTACAGAACCAATGACTTGCAGCAGGACCAAACAAACAGAATCCTTCCATTTAATTGGAACAGGCAGAGGAATAAAATAACTTGAGAGTAGAATGGGTAGTTTAGGGTTTAGAGGTTATTGTAATTTTTAGGAGGTATAGCCAATTGCTAGGTTTTTCTTTCTTTCTGTCATCTTTCTTCTTTAAGCTTCACTTGTCTATACGTAGGGATGAACCATGATTATCTTGAAAAATAAATGTAACCCAATTTCTCCTATTTTGTTCTTCTTCTGCTTGTCTTTTTCTCTGTTTTGTGCTCTGCATCTCCCCTAATAATCCTTGTGCAATAAAACAGCGAACCTGCACTTGAATTTAAGTTTTTGATGGTGATGTATCTCATCTTTGGATCTAGAGATAAGATTGTTTCCTGTCCTACTTACCTTGTCCATATAAGAAAGAGTACTGTTTAGTGGTGGTGGTGGGGCAAGCAATGGTCAAAGCTTGCAAGGATAGTCATAGAATTGGACTAAAGTTGAGTTTTATGTGGTCCATTCAATTTTCTCTCTTAATACCAACATTTTCATTGTTTAAGTTTAGTTAGGGATTGTGAAGGTTGTTAATGAACACCAAAACTCGTTTTTCTTCTCCCCTGTAGTTCTCCCTGTCCTTATAACAAGAAATTATTTTTTACTTTCTAATCTTGTAATGTATAATGATGGTGTGGCAGATGAATAGGCATTTTCCAACGTGTTATGTATCGGGGAAAATTGCAGAGGAGGTGGTGATGGTGGTGGTGAGGGTCATCTAGTTTTGGATTGTTTTGTGTAGAATCTTACTTTCAAGCTTCAGGCTCTACTTGCCAGTACAGTAGTATAGAGTGTTTTGGTCGTGTCCTTCTTGTTCTTGATTTACTGGATTTACTGAAACTTGTTTTGTGGTGGTGGTAAAAGTTGCTGAGGGCATTAAATAGAAATGGGACCTTTGTACGTTTTTTCTTTTCCTGCATAGTTTGCATCACAGGTAGCGGTATGTTCAACGTAGATTTGATGATGTCCTCTGTTCTTTACTTTCACAATTTTTGTTTTTATTTTCACTTTTTTTCCCCTTCTTTTTCTTATGATTCTTGTGCAAAAGTGCACTAAAAGAAAAAAATTAATAACAAAATTTTGATATATTTATAATTATAATAATTTTTAAGGGAAAATGAATGAATAGTATTACATATAGTTAAGCCTCATTAATATACAATTATTTGAATTATTTAAATATTATATCTTGATTAATTTAGTATAAAAAATTAACCTTTGTTTCAGGTGCCACATGGCAACCATATAATAGACTAAAAATTCCTAGGTTACATCACCTTATACCTCAATAGCTTTCTTTTGCATCAGCTTTACGTGATTGATAGATATAGATTAATATAGGTTTGAAACAAAAACTTCAATCAGCCCTTCCGGTCAAAATTATACAAAAGATAAAAAGATAAATAAGAAAACCAAGTGAGGTTGAATTGAATGGCAATTGAAAATTTAAGAAACAATGTTAACTTCGCTTTTTTGCCATGGGTAATTTCTGCAGCAGTTCTTCCACTAGAAGAATGGTAAAACAAAGAAGAAGCAATTTGCTTTTCTGGATAAAACAAAATAGAGGGGTGTGAACCGAATTTAGGGAGCTGGGGATGCTACAGATACACCTTTCCTGGTTTCTCCCATTTCAACTTCAAATGCACCGGTATCGGAAGGTTCTTCATTCTCCGTTGCCATCCTTATAAGTTTAGCTACTTGTACGGCCCGCAACTCATATCTGACAAACACCAAGTTACACAAGTGAGGATCTGTAATGCTTGGTGTATATACATGTTCGCCGACATGTGGTGTCAGTTTCAATTCTTTATAGCCTAAATAAGTCTTGTTCAATCAAAATTCATATCAGCATTTCCTATACCAATAACAAAATACACCTTGTGTGCATGAATTTACTACATCATCCTAGGGTGAGTGGCATGTCATGGATAGAGAAATATCTCCATTTACCTTCTACTCATAATTTGTTTTTTAGATAGAAAGAAGTAGCAAACAGAAACAACAAACATTGGTACGCTCATCTATAATAGAATGCAGGATAACTGAAAATAGCATGCAACATCATTCAAGCCATAACTTTTGCAAAACATGATAGCGTGTCAAAATATTTTGTTTAGAATCAATGCTTCCGTGACAACAAGTTTACGAGGGAGAAAGAACATGCAAGCACTTGAACAATTACTTTTCCTAGAGGTTTATCCCATGACCAGTGTCCATCTAAAGGAAGTAAAATCAACCATAGGCTGCAAAGCACTAGATAAGAGAGCACATACAGCATCAGATTGTCATATGAAGGGAAAGTACTGAGAACCTGCAAAACTTACTCAGAAACATGGTTCTTAACTAGCATAAAATATATCCTCCAAAATTGTCGCTCTTTCAGGTGGCGAGGGCATAACATAAATCTGAGTTGTGCAAGTTCCTGGAATTAAAGGGGAAAAGGTTAGTATTTGGAAGAAATTAAAACAGTGATTTAAAACCTAAAAATTTCAGGCATCAATCATCAATGTTTTGTACATAGAAACAACCAAGCGCATGCTCTTATAAATAAAATGACAACAGTCATCATATTTAAATGTGCAGTTCAAAACTTCAAATAAAATGCTGTTAGTAGCAGCACATGTTTCGTTTATATACAAAGGTGGCCACTCCCATACCTATGCATACTTGACTAACAAAAAGCTTATGGCTTCTGATACAAACCAAACTATCATCCAAACTCCAGAATCCATGCTTTATTGACAATCGAATAGAGGATACCGGTTACAGATAGTAGATGTTATTTACTTCAAAAGTAACCACTAGAAGAAATAGGCATTGACTGAAATTGCTGACAAGCGCAAACCTGATTGCCTGTCTAAAACATCTGACTAACAACTACCAATAGCTACGTATGATAATTGAGTTAACTACCAAATTTCTCATTCACTTCCTTCTTCTTTTTCTTTTTATTTGCACTAGGTTATAGGAATGTTATTAACCCAGTTAGATTATCCACAGTTCATGTGCATTGGAACCAAGTTTTGATCCAAGTGGCTTTGCCACAGAATTGAGCAGTACTCATGCGGAAAGAGCATCACTAACAAGGTAATGAGGGAAACCTATTTCAAACCAATAGTATACATGCAAAATGATGAATAAGCAATCATTAACCTATTTCAAACCAATACTATACATGCAAAATGAGGGCTAACAAGATCTTCCTTTTTTATCACCAACCTTTATATTAGTTCAAACTTAAAACCCCTAAAACAAAAACTCATTCCTAGTAAATAATCAAGCTCAAGAAAAGAAGAACCCTATAAGTTGCCCAAATCCAAGTGAAAAGAAAGGGAGTGGAAATAAAACCTTGACTTTGGAAAGAACAAGAGTGGCATGTCGCTCCTGCCACTCAGAAAGATCATTTCGAACTGCCGATGCTGCTGCTGTTCTTCTAGTCACCTCATCTTCTTCATCTGCGCTACCAAAGCCAACACGCATAATGAGAACAAACAATAATTTGCGATTAAAAGATGCTAACAGATGAGAATACTACATAATTTACTACCTTGGAGTGGGAAATTTTTGAAGGTGTCAATACCGAAGGATTTGACATGGTCGACTAATTGGTCGGTGAGTCCAAGCAGCTTTTCGTCGTCTTCTGCTGGTAGTGTGCGAGGATTGGGAGATTTTTGACGATCTGGGTTTTGGGTGTTTTCATTGGTACTGCTGCTGGACCTTGAAATGCTGCGTCGAAACCATGAAGACCAGTCCATCTTACTGATCCGGACCTGAACTGAATTCCCATTATTTTGATCCTTATAATATCATAATTTGTTTATTTATTTATTGTGGAATAAAAGTATATTACATTTGATTTTTTATTTTAAAGAAATAAAAGCTCATCGAGCGAGCATGATCAGTTATCGTTTTTTCACAATGAAACCCAATCAGGCCCAAACTTCCACCGTGCATGGGTCAAGCTGGGCCAAGAAGCCCATCCTTTATAATTGCTAGCATAATGTCATGTAAATAATTATACATATTACTCTTTAAACACTTTTAATTTTCATTTTCAAACAGTAACTTTCAGTAAAATAAATACTAAAAAGTTAAGTAAAATGTACAGTAATTTTCAGTAAAAAAATGACAATTAAAAATATTCGGAGGAAGTATTTGTCCTATATCTTTTAAATATATAAATAAATAAATAAAATATTATTTTTTTTAAATATTTTAATCATATTTTAGTTAAAAAAAAAAAATCTTGGATATATTTTAAATATAGAGAACAAAGTTGAAATTTTAGTAACAATTTAAATCACTTTTAGTCTAAATTAATATTAAAGCTGAACATGGTGGGGTGACTAAATCGTTCCAAAGAATAATTGAGTGATAAAATTGTCACGATTCTTCACTAAAAAATAAATTCAAGGAAAATGCCGGGATTGGAAAATTTGGCTGAGAAACGAAATAGCGTGAAAGTCGGACGGTATTTAACGGCTTTCGAATCGCGACTCACGACTCTCATGAATTGGCAGTTCGAGTAGGCGAAAGGAAGACATTCTCCTGGCAGAAGAGAAGGTGCAGAGTACATGACGACGATGATCAATTACCTTCCGCAAGAAGTTTTGATCGAGATCCTAATCCGATTACCCATCAAATCTTTGGCTCGATTCAGATTAGCATCCAAATCATGGAATTCCCTCATCGCCAGTCCTCTCTTCATCACCGCCCATCTCCGCCACTCCGTTTCCGGCAACGCTACCAACCCTTTGATCCTCCTCCGCAGCTGTTTCCACCTGGGTAAGTCTGAATTCTACTCCCTCCGCTCCGATGATGCGTCGTTTAACGAATTGCTCGAGCTAGAACTCCGTTACGAGAGCTCCAACAAGTGTTTTAATGTTGTGGGGTCTTGCAACGGCGTCGTTTGCCTTCTTGATGATTTCAAATGCTTCACCCAAAACCTAATTTTGTGGAACCCTTCAATTCGAAAGGCTTTGAAGCTTCCGCCTCCTGTCTTCTCCTGTCACATCCGCGGCCCTTATCTTGCGGTTCTTGGGTTTGGGTTTGATTCGAGGATCAATGATTACAAGGTTGTTAGGGTTGTGAATGTTTGGAAAACCAAGGAGAAGAAACCACAGGCAAGAAACCTTAAACGCCCTGTTAAGGTTGAGGTTTTTTCGCCCAATGTTGGTTCGTGGAGGACCCTTGATGTTTCTGTCCCTCCATGTCGCATGCATTTTGGCAAGTTGAGTCAAGCTTTCATCAATGGAGTTGTTCATTGGCTTGCCTGCAGAGAGGTAAATGGCAAGAACCATACTTTTGTTCTGTCGTTTGATTTGAGCAATGAGTCTTTTGGTGAGATGATGTTGCCAGAAAGTTTGGCTGGTGGGTCGACTGGGTACATGTCACTTTCAGTATTTGAGCAGTCCCTGGCTGTGCTTGAGACACACAGAGGGTCTTTTGACTTGTGGACAATGAAGGAGTATGGTGTGAGGGGATCATGGAGCAAACATGTCATTGTTGATTCTCGGCTTTCTTTTGGTTCGGTAGCATTTAGGAATAATGGAGAACTATTATTCGTAAAGCAAGGTGGGATAGTGTCGTATAACCATCAGAGCAAAAAAATTGATCGCTGTAAGTGTAAGATGACGGATGGGGATGAATTTTGCTTTTATGCCAGTTCTTTTGTGGAAAGTCTAGGTCTGCTGAGTGCGTCCAGTCATATAAAACTGGATGAGAAACCAAACCTGAAGAGGAAGTTTAGGTAACTGTCTTTTCTCCCTTTTGCACCTTTACTTAGGAGATTAATCATTCCTAATATCATTAGGTAGATTCCTGAACATTGCTAGGTTGTTTGTACTCAGTTCATTACTATTTTGAAGTTTATTTGGTGATCCAAGTGTGTAGTCCCTTAGGCCCTGTTGGATTTGAACTGTCTATATGTAGATAGTGATAAAATAGGATGCTAATTATTGGCCAAAAGCTTTTAGTCTAGGTAATCTGAAAATCATCTGGAGAAGGGAATAATGGATACCTGTCAGGATAGGGAAAGCTTTTTGATAATTGTCTAAGAGTTTGAAGAATCTGATTAAGTTTCTGTTTCTTACGACACCATATCTGCTATATTCAATTGGTACATTTTTTAATTGTGTATCCATACCTGGTGTAACAACTGAAAGTACACCTTGCAAACTACATTGATTTCACTCTGCACAATTACATTAATGCTTTCACTCTACCAATGTCTTAATAGAAGAACAAGATTAGGCTACCTTATATTGTGGGCACCGGATTTCTCTTCATCCATCTAATTACACACACACACACACACACACACATATACTCCTCAGTCCACATGGTAGGAATTATTAAAATTACAATTCTCTCTACTTGCTTGTTCACCGGAAGTTATATAACCTACATTCCCTAAATTGCATTACTTGTCTATTGTTGTTTTTTTTCTTCACGGATTTATAGTGCTAATTGATTCTAGGGCTAGCTTATGTTAATGGCTCTATCATTTTATTGTTACATGCATTCTTGGGTTGTAGATTTTATTAAATCTTGTCTTGAGTTTAAACTAATGATGAGTTTCACTTGTTTATGTCAAAACTGATTCAAATTTGATCTTTCCGTTAATTGAAGTCTAAAACATCATAATGTGCACTGCTCCTCTTTTTATGCCTTGTTTATGGTTGTTATCAATTCATAAAACTAATTTCAAACTGTATGAAATGCCAATGTATTAGTAGCAAACATAAAAGCTATTTTATGAGCATAAGCTTATCTTAATTTTACTCGATAAAAGAGTTTGTTAGATAATTTTGAACAATATCCTTCTAGCTTATTAATGTGTAATTTTTTTTCTCCATAGTACGCTTCTGGACGATATTGTGGAAGCCCTGGACTCTCAAACTGAGCAGGCAGTCAACAGCTGTGAGGCCTCTGAGCATTCACAAAAGGTATTGCTTAGGATTTGGGAATAGTCATTAAACATTTTACAATAATGACAAAATAGACAGCGTTTTGGTTATTCATGTATTCCTCCATTGTTATATGAAGCATGCGGCTGATTCGTGAATACCAACTTTTTTGTAGCATTCGAATTTTAAGCCTCCTGGAGAGTTAGTGTGTGCTGACCACTTTATCTATCTTCTTATTGCAGGTCCTTGCAGAGGTTATGGATTACATGGAAAGTTTAGGAAATAATGTGAAAAGATGCTATGAAGTCGTTGAAAGTTTGAGAACTGGTTTGAGAGCTGGTTCTAAGCATCAGATAAGGGCATCTTTGGAACATACAAGCAGTGAAATCAAATCAAACCAAGCAAAGATAGACCGCTTGTCTCAAGTTGTCCAACGTGTGGTTTCGACGTACTCTGGTGGGCGCCCGTTGCAAGATTACATCGCGCACGAGAAGAAATCGCCTGTAAAATAAAGCCCGGGTGAAGATGCCAATCTCACCTCCACCTGAGGAGATAACGATTGATGTTGCTTTATCAAGTAATGGTAATTAGATTTTGAATCTAACTGCATTGCATCGTGTTACATGGAATAAGATCCTCTCCCAGTGCTCCTACTATCGGTTCAGCCGTTAATGTCCTTTGCCACCCACACTCGCAATCACTTTGTGTAAGGGTTCTCCGCAAACTATTTGGTACGGAATTCCTTACTTTGATAGGTAGTTAAGGAACGAATTAGGCTCTCTTACTGTTAATATGCACTTATATGTTTTGTTTGAAAGATTTGAATGGGATTTGCCATTTGTGCATCTTTTATGTGAAAGAAATATAACCGTTTTCTATGGCAATCAAAAATTGAAATGGCTGTGCCGGACATACCACGTTCAACAGCTTGCTTGCAAGTTATATTTGACTAATCACAACCTTTTGCTTTCACAGAAAAAGACAAAATGAGGATTCCAGATTTTTTTCTTCCTCTTTCATATGGCCATTATTCCTGGAAACTATTGGATATAGATGTATGTTTTGTTTTCTATTGAACAACACTCAAATCTTTTTCCTCCAATTTTTATAATATTTGTCTATGTTTTATATTTTCGCTATACCATTATACCTTCGTACTGAATAAAATCGATAGAGTTATACTACTACTAGGAAGCAGGAAGCAGGAAGCACTCTCCTAGTCTCCTTTTTGATTTGGGTTGGGCCATTTCCGGGCATGCTTCTGATGTATATAGGCATGCTCATGTCGGCACTTATTATAAAGTACTTGACTTTCCATGCATGCATGCCCGCCAGAGATAATATATTATATTATCATAAAATTATAAAATTGGATGAGAGAAAAGACTTTGACCTCATTAATAAGAGAATTCAAATAATAATATAGTAAATGAGCTGCAAATATAAGAAAATGTTGGTGGACTGGTGATGAGTCATGGCTGGTGGTGGTGGTAGACTGGTAGACTGGTAGACTGGTAGTGGGGAAGATATGATATGAAATGATAATCCTTGTTTGTAACACAATAAATGTATTTACATGGCCGGTGACCCACTGGTTGCGAGTGGTGCGCAATCATGAAAAATAAACAAAAAGTAGCCGCACCCCACCTCTTCTTTCTTCCGTTCTGTCTATTTACTACTGTGTTTACTTTCTTGCTCAATCGAAAAGAACAAATTAATTTGATAGATGGAAGTTCCAATTATTAGCGGAGGTTGAGGTTGTGGTATCATGGCCATACCATGTGAAGAAGATGGTAACAACTCGACAAACTGACATCACTTACATTTCTTCTTCTGTTCTTCAATCTCAACCGTGCGGATAAGATTTTTGCTATCACTAATCTATCTGCCCGCCCGGTAACCCCGTAATTTCATAACAATCAATTCGAATCAATCACGATTTCAATCATATTTACTTCTCTCATCTTTAGTTTTGTCCTACTATTTATTACTATTAGTTTCAAACACCAACAATACTTCTAGTCAAAGAAAATAAAAACAAAATCCCACAATTCTGGCGAATATTAAGACAGCCCCTTAATGCAAATTATACTATTGTTCAGAATTCTTCTTTTTTCGAATTTTCTCTTAATTAAGACTAATTACGTTTGAGTTCTATTGAGCTCTAAAGGGTAATGACTCTTCCAATATGGTTTTCATTATTCTCAAGATTCGAACTCAAGATTTTGGTTAAAAAATAAACTCTTATAAGTTAAAATATCATTTAACTATAACCAATGTTGGTGCGTACATTTTAATATTGTATATCAATGACAAAGCATGACGAATAAGACAATGCGGAATTTGCATAAACATCTTCTAACGGCTAAACCTAAAACAAAATTCACTCAAGATCATATCCATTAATTCACGGGTGGAGTATATTTTTCTTGACGATGATGATCCATTTTTTTAATTTTGGTATTAATGATCCATTTCTTTATTGACACCACTAAGGGGTGCACGATTATGAACCATGATGCACTCCAATATTATCACTCCAGCACAAGAGAAATGCCATCAAATATCAAATAAATTAAAGTTGAAGCATGTTGGTAAAGAATTGACTTGTTTGGAAAGAAAAAAGTTTATAGGAGACAAAAAGGAATTTTTAACTGTTAAGAGGACAGAAAGAGTTAAAAAAGGGGTCCAAATGTCCAAAGTTTATTCTATTCCCGCCTCTCTCTCTTTTTCTCCTCTTTTCTTTTCTTTACCACCGATCTTTCAATAGTGACACTTCACCAGTATAATGCTCAAGTGGAAGAGGTTTTATTTGAACAATGTGGGATTGATGTCAAAACAAGAAATGGATTGAAATATATTCTCTCTTCTTTTAAAGTTTATTTTTTGGTTTAAAGAACAAAAACAAAGAGGCATGCATGACCCACATAAGAGGACTGAAGTGAGGCCCCATTTCTATGCACAATTTGCAATCTATGATCACTAATTAGTTTGACAAGAATGGCCAAATCACTAGAGTTTCAGGAACACCACCACCACCACCTCCCTCTCCCTCTCCCCCATTGTCTTATATTCTTTCTCTTTTTATATCTTTACATTTCACTTTCTTCATCCTTTGCTCTCTTTCTTGGATTCTGTTAATTCCCAGCAGCAGCAGCTCTGCTCCCTCTTTCCATGGACAAACATCAGCAGCAGCTTTCCTTGGCCAAATGTTCCAGGCAAAGATGCAATGAATGGTTTGTTCTCTTCCTCTTTTTTCAAGAAATCAGTGCTTTTGATGTTGTGATTCACTTCTTGTTTTTCAAACTTTTATTAATTTTCTGGTTTCTTGACACCCTTTTTTGTTCACACCATTCTGGTTTAGAACATTTCCATTTTTGGATTGTCTACCTCCACCAACCTTGTTAACCACAACCCTTTTTGACCACCTTCTTCTATTCACCAAAAGTGCAGGACTTTTCTTGTAAATTTATGGAAAAAGTTGAATAGCTAGTTGCCAGTCTTCCACCCAAGTGATTGACTGTTCTGTTCTTTGTTTGAAGGATTTTTCGAGATGTTCCAAGTGATATCACCATAGAAGTCAGTGGAGTTACTTTTGCATTGCATAAGGTAACACTTCTGCAATTCTGTATGGAACTTTTTTGATTCATTTTTGCTTTATTATGTCGATCATATTTTAGTTTAAAATACAGTTTCCTCTCGTATCGCGGAGTGGAAGAATCAGAAAGTTGGTTGCAGAACATAGGGATGCTGATATTTCAAGGGTGGAGCTACTTAATCTACCGGGAGGAGCAGAGGCATTCGAGCTGGCAGCTAAATTCTGTTATGGGATCAACTTTGAGATCACATCTGGTAATGTTGCTCAGCTTTGCTGCATATCAGATTACCTTGAAATGACAGAAGGTTATTCGAGAGACAATCTTGCATCCCGAGTTGAAGAATATCTGGAGACTGTTGTCTGTAAGAACCTGGAGATGTGTGTTGAGGTTTTGCAGCAATGTGAGGATCTACTCCCTCTTGCTGATGAGTTGAAAATAGTGAGTCGCTGCATCGATGCAATCGCTTCTAAGACTTGTGCTGAGCAGATTGCCTCGAGTTTCTCGCGGTTAGAGTACAGCAGCTCAGGTAGGCTTCACATGAACAAGCAATCAAAATGTGAGGGGGATTGGTGGATAGAAGATCTTTCTGTTCTCAGGATAGATTTGTATCAAAGAGTCATGACAGCTATGAAGTGTCGTGGGGTTCACCCCGAGAGTATCGGTGCATCACTTGTGAACTACGCGCAGCGAGAATTGACAAAGAAATCGAGCTTGTGGAACCCTTCTGGCCAGACAAAAGTTGATCTTGTTTCAACCGGGCATGAAAGAGTCGTGGTTGAAACAATTGTTAGCCTTTTGCCAGTTGAAAAGCTAGCTGTTCCAATCAATTTTCTCTTCGGTCTTCTTAGGAGCGCGGTAATGCTTGATTGCGCAATTTCTTGTAGGCTTGATCTAGAGAGGAGGATTGGTTCCCAGCTGGATATTGCAACTCTGGATGATCTTCTGATCCCATCTTTTAGGCATGCAGGTGATACCTTATTCGATGTTGACACAGTTCATAGAATCTTGGTAAATTTCTCGCAGCAAGATGACAGTGATGATGATATGGAAGATGCTTCTGTTTTCGAATGTGATAGTCCTCATTCACCAACTCAAACTGCTCTATTTAAAGTTGCAAAATTAGTAGACAACTACCTTGCTGAAATTGCTCCTGATGCAAACCTCAAGCTTTCGAAATTCATGGTCATTGCAGAAGCTTTGCCTGCACATGCGCGTACTGTTCATGATGGATTGTATCGAGCAATCGATATTTACCTTAAAGTAAGAACATGAACTATTGTGTCTCGAAAATGATAGGACTTGTTTATAACTCTGTCTGATTGATTTTGGTTGATGCATTTCCAGGCTCATCAGGGTTTACCAGATTCGGACAGGAAAAAGCTATGCAAACTGATTGATTTCCAGAAGCTCTCCCAAGAAGCAGGAGCACACGCAGCGCAAAACGAGCGGCTGCCCCTCCAAGCTATGGTGCAAGTGCTGTATTTTGAGCAAGTTAGGCTCAGGAATGCATTGTGCTGCTCCTATCCGGATGATGACCACAAGCCTACTATGCACCAGTCATGGAGGATCAGCAGTGGTGCACTCAGTGCTGCAATGTCTCCAAAAGACAACTACGCCTCGTTGAGGCGAGAGAACCGAGAGTTAAAGCTCGAGCTTGCTCGGTTGCGAATGAGATTAAATGATTTGGAGAAGGAACATGTTTGTATGAAAAGGGATATGCAAAAATCTCATTCTCGAAAATTCATGAGTTCTTTCTCAAAGAAAATTGGTAAGATGAGTTTATTTGGGCATAGTTCTTCAAGAGGATCAACCTCTCCTTCCAAAACTTCTCACAGAACAGATTCTAGGGTGATCGAGCGAACGTGCGCCAGCATCGATTAAGTGATTGCATTCATACTTTTCTATTTCTTTCTCCCTTCAGTTCGCAATTAATTAGTAACCGAGAGTTTAGCTCTTTTTCATCTTTTGACTTAAATTTTTATGAAATGTTATATGTATGAAGTTCTTCTAAAACCATGTACATATGAACTGAAGAGTTTTTGCTTAAAATTTATAGAAATATGTTTCTGCAGATCTCTTTGTGTGCTTCTTTACAGTTTTTTCGTTTCAAATTCCATGCAAGACCTCTCTTTAGATAACAGATGGAAAGTAGATACACAAAAGGAACTTTGTATTCAAGTCAGGTTTTCATGTAAAGCATTTTGAGGAGAAATGGAGAAATCTGTGTTTGGAACAACTTTGGTAGAATGAAGAAAAAAATCTAAGGAAGTACGGAAATTGCCTGAAAAATCTGCTTCAGACAGATAGACTCCTATCTGCTGCTCCTCATCTTCCTCTGCCAGATCAAAAGAAACTTTAAGATTAAGCAACTTAGGAACACTATCCTTTTTCCTTAAACAAGACTTCAAATCTCCATCATTTTTCCCTTTTTTGCGGCAAGATCTGCTTGAATCCTCCAAAAGTTTATCTTTGGTTTCCGAGTTTGTTTCTCTGAACTTCAACATAGACCAGGACTCAACTCTGGATGGATTCTTGACTTTCCTGTAAGATTCTTCTCGATCTTCTGAACCCAACCCAATACAAGATGCCATAGGAAGTAGTGGTAGTAGCCTGAGAGGCTGGCGATCATTCAGCTGCTGCCTGATTGTCTTCCCAACCGAATTTCGATTCTGAACTTGTTTCTTAACATTGCTGATCATGGGAGACTGGCAATGATGCGGAGGCTGCTGGTGTCGCTCTTTATGCTGTTTGAGCAAGTTATAGATGGTAAGATTCGGAAGGACGAAGAAAACTTTCCCTAAAGTCAATACAGACTCAGGATTAACCACAATCCACGGATACTCGAACACATCAGGCCGAGTAACTGAATGCCTGGGGTGTTTCTTCAGGATTTCTGCTGCAGTTACAGGCTGTTTGTGTATCTCCACTCTCCTGTTCGGATACACTATTTTCAGAACACTCTTCTCCTCCATTATCCCTCCCATAATCAAGGAACAGATGAGGGAAAAAAAGAAAGAAAGAGAGGAATAGCTGCATCATCTTGGTGACTGATATAGCAGAAATTAGGTCATGTGGTGACAGAATGACAGGAATTACTATGCTAAGAATCTTAGAAGGTATAAAAATGTTTGTTTTCAAGTGTATGGTGTATGTTTGCCACATCAGTACCTTGTTGCGTAGACTGCTTCGTCCTACTCTGTGTTTATTTATACCTAGAGCACTGGATTCTTGTTCTAATTTTTTCAATGATTGCTAAGATGCTTTTTTATGATAACTGTTTTTCTTGCTGCTACAAAAAGCGACGGACTAGCATTCAAAATGACGGTTCTTTCGAGGGATTTCATAGACTTTTCTAAGCAAGAGTGTGATGCCCTTTTCCATCTACCAGAGGTCACCCTGCAAAACTTGGCCAAAGTAAACTTCCATATTCTAAGAAATTGCTTGCAAACCCACCTGGTTTGAACTGGATTACCAGATATTTTCAACGCGACAAGAACAAAGAAATGACAAAATGAAGATTTTACAGTTATCAGTTAGAAAAAGTCTTAGTCTGGTGACAAACTACTAGTAAGATTTTAAGTTCGAGTCTCACCATCCATAAGAGAAAAATAAAATTGAACCTCTTTTGGTGCTTGGGTAGTTGGTGCATTCTGATTTTAATGTTTTTTACCTAAAATAATAATGAAGGTGCCCCAACGGCACAGCAACAACCCAAGAAAGTTAGGTCATCCACCTACCATATTTCTAGAACATCACTTACCATATTTCTAGAGCATCACTTCTCAGAATCAACGAGTTCCTGAAAGAAAGAACCCGTATTCATGTGCGAACCGTGAGAAATGGGAGAGTATACTCCTAGAGCATTGTATAATACTAACACAGCTGCAAATGTAATTGTGACCAAATAACATGTTTCTTTCGAATAGCAATACCAAAATGACATGATCTAACAAGATTTACGGCAGGTTTATGTTTACCAGAGCCATAGAAGGTAGAAAAACAAAAGAGAACACAAAATTTTACAAGGAAAAAGATACACAGGTAAGGAGGGCAAGCACATACAGATACGATGTAACATCCATGACTGTCCTGATAACATGAACATCATTAACTAAGAAGTTTATTTTTCGATCATCTTTCGAGTGCCCAATTCTGGATTTCACCACTTATGCTGAACTTGATTTGGTATAGAATCGGATGCCAACAGCCAACCCCAAGATCATTAGGGGAACTAGGAACTGCAAGAGCTTGATAATGAACTCTGATGTCTTGTCTTGGTTGTAGTGAGGCTGCTTCGGAGGAGTGTACTTCGTCTTGGTTGGAATGGTTGATGCGTCAATAGCACCTACATAGAATTCATCCATCATAGCTCTTGCACTACTACTATGACCAACATCCTCAAAGTCATCAGTTGCATCCTTCCCTGCAACCCGCACACCAAACTTGAGTCAAGTGTATTCGTTAACACACGAGTGTTTGCAATTAGTACTTCATTCAACACATAAATGACTTCATACCTGTGGCTGACAACAAAACTTCATCACCACCAGGATGGTCTTCCAAGAATTTTGTCACATTGTACACCTGTTCAAGGACACAAATTTTGATTCAGAGAAGGAATAACCGAAAGATAAATAATGTGACGGCCACTCAATAATTCTAAAAATCGACTATTTTGGCTAATGAAAAACTAATTAAGTTTTTTTACTTGATGTGACTTTAGGTGATGTAGTAAGCATGGCTAGGAAACAGTCTCTCAATTCTAAGAACCTGGCCATTTGGCACACAACGGTGAACATCTTTTCTGAGGTAGTGCAACCTTTCCAATCTATTGATTGCAGCATTTTGTCTTTCTTTTCCTTTTTTCCCACTAACTGCCCTTAATCAAGAAGAATCCATACAACAGGTAAAGAGTATCAAAGCAGTTACACAGCTGCATTTTCCAATTAGCGTCATCGAAGTACAATACTACTAGTAACGAGTAACATAAAGATACCCTTGCTGATTACTGTTGATTTGCTTTTTGATGATTCTAGCAGAACAACATCGCAGGCAAAATACAAATCCAACTTTTATTCAATCACAGAATGGGTAGGGTTACTCATGTATCAAGTTGGGGGCAGAACACAAAGCAGATCTTTTCATGAGCCACTAACTAATTGGATCAATCCATAGTCCATACACATGGAAACATACGGACCCAAGATGGGAACAACTCCCACAAAGCTATTCGATTTAGATCCCTAAGATCAAAAGCTCAAAGTTTATCTCTTGATGCGCTTAAGGACTGTAAGTGAGACAAAAGCATTGAGGGCTGTAAGTGAAATTTACACACAATGTCAGATAATAAAACAGTTTATCACCCTCCATGAACAATCATGAAAGCTATTCAATTTAGATCCCTGATGAGATCAAAAAGCTTAAAGTTTGCATATGTTGATGTGCTTAATGACTGTAAGTAACACAAAAGCATAGCAATTTACTCACAAGTCTCAGATAATAAAACAGTTCATTATCATCATCCAAGAACAATCATGACTCAAGTTCGCATGCTGGTTAGATGGGTAAAAAAGAGAGCATAGATTCTCAGATTAAACAGACCCATACTCTCCCTCGGACTCAATTTGACATCAAGATCACAATCTTCAATTACAGATCCAAATAACATCCTAGCATGGTATACCAAAAAGAAGGCACCAACCCATGTAAAGAAATTGGAAGATGGAAGCATGGAAAGTGTACCTTTCCCTCAATAACAAGCCAGCAATCCTTAGCGGTGTTGTGCTCAGATACCTCAGCTAAAGTGAAGACCTTGCCTTCACCGCCCATTTTTTGCAGGAAAAATGAGAAATGGATTGGATTGAGAAGAGGCGTAGGGGTTTTAAGGCTGCTGGTCGCCTTAAAATTCCAGAAGAAAATGTGATCTGAACGGAGCAACAACAACAGCAGGAGGAGAGGAAGAGAGCACAGAGCGGAAGGAAAGCTGGTTGGTAAACACAAACAGGTCAATTTAAGTTTTCGTCTTCAAAGTGGGTTGGTAAGTGGTGCCATAGCTTTGTCACCAACCAACTGTGTGACTTTTACAAAAATTAATAATACTTTCATTACCACATTTTCTTTTGTTGTTTTCTATTGTTTTTTACAATATACTGCTTTTTTCATACCCGAGGCCAACTAATAAAAAACCACATTAGTCGGCTAATTTATAATTTAATAATACTTTTAATTCTATCTTCAATATATCAAAATAATTAAATTACTTTAAAAACACTTAATTTAAAGAAACATAATAGTGGTGGAAAGGAAATCAAGATGTGGTGTTAGTCGGTCCATCCTTCAACTACCATGGCAGTCTTGCCTCAAACTTGTGCTCTTGAAAAATTGCTTAAAATAATTAGTATAATCTTTTTTATACTAATAATATTTTTATTTTTATTTGAACTTTAAGATATAGTGTTTCAAACTTATTGATTATTTGATTGGTGGCTAAGATACTAGAAAAAATAATTTATATCCAAATAATGAGAGAAAAAAACAAAATTGAGGCTGGGTTTAAAGTTAAACTCACAATACATCAAAGAAGGCCCAAGGCCCATTTTTAGATTCTGTAAATAAGAGGTGAATGGGTTTTTTCCCCATTTTTAAGAAAGCCCAGCCCATTAGACATTCTCACGGTTATAACCCTAGCAAAACCCTAGTCACTCTCCTCTTATATACACCATCCTTAACCATTTGAGGCGAAGGAGAGACTCCAGGGAGAAAACAAACAACTAAAGGCGGCGAGAATGGTGTCCGGATCGGGTATCTGCGCGAAATCCGTGGTGGTTGACGCCCGCCACCACATGCTCGGTAGACTTGCCTCTATTGTCGCGAAGGAGCTCTTGAACGGCCAGAAAGTGGTCGTTGTGAGGTGCGACGAGATATGCTTGTCGGGTGGGCTTGTCAGGCAGAAGATGAAATATTTCCGGTTTCTCCGTAAGCGCATGAACACCAAACCTTCTCATGGACCTATCCACTTCCGCGCTCCGGCCAAGATCTTCTGGCGCACTGTCCGCGGGTAAATGCTCATTTTGATTATGTGATAACTCATTAGGTAACTGATTGAGGTAAATGTGAGCTGCTGATTCAATTTGGTTTGGATCTGTGTTTTGGCAGTATGATACCGCACAAAACTAAGCGTGGAGAGGGCGCTTTGGCGCGCTTGAAGGCTTATGAGGGTGTTCCACCTCCTTATGACAAGAAGAAGAGGATGGTCATTCCCGATGCTCTGAAGTAAGTTTGAGCTTTTTTTTGTTGATATAATTGTTTTCAGGGTGTTACTATTTGCCACAGTTAATTGATTATGTTGTTATTTTGGTTTAGGGTCTTGAGGCTTCAGAAGGGTCACAAGTACTGCTTGTTGGGCCAGCTGTCATCTGAGGTTGGTTGGAACCACTATGACACCATCAGGGTGAGTGTTTGTTATTTCGTTTCTCTTTACTGTCTACTGTTTGATAGTTATTGTGATTGTTGTGCAATGAATGTGCTACCTGTTTGATACATAATATTATTGTCTGTATGTTTCTCTAGAGCTAAGCATGTACAGGTTGATTGTTTGTTTGTACCTTCTGGGGGATTAGTTGTGGGATTTTGGTCAGCAGCATACCAGTGATATTAAGTTCTACTAGTGAAATGATCATTTTTGTTCGTGAGTTTTTATATATAGTAGAGTAACCTGCTCCTATATTAATTGTTTCTTTAAACTTGAGTTGTCGAAGTGGAAAAGCTACTGGCATGTTTAGAATTTGTGTCATTTTGTGGTGTGTTGGTTGTCTGTTTTTCGTAAACTCTGTTGATGTGATGTACTTGTGATTTGATTGCTAATTGTGTCTATTGTCACTGCATTTGCTAAGATAGTTTTTTGTGATTGTTTGAATGTAAGACTTACAGTTAACCATATTTTCATCCATCTTTTGTCCCCAACTTCCATTTATGAGCAGTTAGTAATAATCTCATATTTCGTGTATCAGGAACTTGAGAAAAAGAGAAAGGAGAAGTCTCTGGTTGCCTATGAGAGGAAGAAGCAACTGAACAAACTCAGGTTGAAGGCTGAGAAGGCTGCTGAAGAGAAGCTTGGTTCTCAACTAGACGTCCTTGCTCCTGTCAAGTACTAAAGTTCTAGTGACTAGCTAGGTGTGTTCAATTTTGCTGAGGATTGTCTTAGTGGGTTTCTTATTCCCTTTTTCTTTTTGATCTAAAAGTTAGAATTTTAAGTATCTGTTGAAACTGCTGTACTTATTCAGTTTGTTGGGATCTTTTTTGAATCATTTAAATACATGCAGGATTTCCTTTTGACTCTTTCAATTCAAGTCTTTGAGGTTGATATATGGTTTGAATTATGTTTGGTTTCATTTCACATACCTGCTTGATATGTATATGCCAATTGCCTACATGTGTCGATCTTTCTCCCGTGCAGGCGTTGAGATGTATACCACCTTTTTGAAGTTGATGACGTTGTCAATTTGGTAATTGCGTGATTCCTGTCAATTTAGCTAGTAGGTTTGATCCATCAGTCTTATGACTGAGCTACTGTCCGCTCATGAGTAGGAATTCTTGAGCACTGGCTCTTCGAACCTCTTCACGCCTGAAGTCATCTTTTCACCCTCCCCTCCTTTGTCCAATACTTCAGTTTGGTTATCTTTTTCCTTGTTTTCCTGATATATAATGCAATCCTTTTGTTTCAAATTTACATAACTTTCGGGCGATTCCACCGTGTTAATGATCATTGAGTTATTGAATTGTTTGGTACTACTAACCTAACGACATCATTCAAGAACTCTACACTACTATTTTTTTTTTAAAAAGAACTCTACACATCATTATGTTTCTCAAACTAGTCAAAGTTTCAAGCTTTAGCTTCAATCCTAATGAAAAAAGGTGCCTTTCCTTCGAGGTGAAGTGACATGATGAAGGAGAGCCGGTATGAATATTATTGCCCATGATGCGGGTCCAACAAGCATCCTATGCATCACTCTCCAATTTTACCTTCAAGACCGGATGATGCTCAAATGGAAATAACTTCGTGCCCGGACAGGGAAAAACAAGTAAAATAAAATTTTGTAATTTACTTTTACCTTGTGGCCGGCAAGACCATTAGAAATTGGTGATCTTACACATCAAGAATTGAGCATAGAAACCCCTCAAATGTAAAGTCACACCTGAAGATTTCTTGTGCTAGACTAATTCTATATCTTCTTAATTACAGCTAGAAGTTACTATAACTAGCACTACTGCTAGGAGTGTGTTTGGTAGCAGAAAATGATCATCTATTACTACAAAAGAAGCAAAGTATATAAGTCATGATTATCATTAATGACATGCTATAATCACCCCTTTAATCAATTTCAAACCCCACTAACAGGAAAAGCTCCGTATTTCTATCGTTTTCCTCATCTTTTGATCGACCAACAATGTTACATTGAAAGAACTTAAACTCTAAATGTTTTTGTAAGTTCTGCAGAGTCATTGCTTGGGGTTTTTTCTAAGTGGATAGTGGCTCTATGGACATCAAGTGCTTCTGGGGTGGCTTTATTTTTGTATTCTGTTGCTCGTGGCGACGCGGTTTCTGTGACCAGGATGGTACGTGCGTCGCTTTTGGTTGCTGTACTATATAACAACTGTTTATGTGATCTCTGGTATATGCTTCATATTGTTGTGGTTAGGCTTAGATCATTGAATGCTGGTGGATTTAGAACTTCACATATGTAATATACTTCCATTTCTTGTATGAGTAAGCAATGATGTAGTGAGAAATCTGCAGATGTTTTGTACTGAGCGGATCTGCTTAAAATGTGTGTGAACAGGTTTTTTGAGCTTATCTTGTGGTGGAATGATGGATTATATCGATTCATCCAATATCTCATGGGTCTCAGATGGTGCATACATCAGCACTGGCAATACAATTACCATATCCTACATTGAGGGCACCTTCTCCTCTACTGTACAGGCCCGTTTCTTCTCGAATGATCAAAGCCGCAAGTGTTATAAGCTTCCATTGAAGAATGAATCATCCATGGTTCTAGTTAGAGCTAAGTTTCTGTATAAGAACTATGATGGGCTCGGAAAACCCCCTGCATTCTCTGTTTCTCTAGGCACTGCCATTACTAGTATTGTGAACCTCACTCGCAATGATCCATGGACAGAAGAGTTTGTGTGGCCAGGTAATAAGGATACACTCACCTTCTGTTTACATACAATTCCAGATGGTGGATCACCGGTCATTTCTTCGCTTGAAGTTCGACCACTTCCTCAAGGAGCTTACCAATCTGGCATAGAAGATGCCCCGAATAAGTTACTCAGGAAATCTTATCGAATCAATAGTGGCTACACGAATGGATCATTGAGGTAAGAATTTTTCTTGGGTGTCTTGACTCATAGCTTTAGTATTTTTATGGCAAATTTGTGACTGAATAGGGGTAAAACAGGTATCCTTCCGATCCATATGATCGCATTTGGGATGCTGATGAAGACTACAAACCTTTCCATGTGTCAACCGGATTCAGCACTCTGCTCAGCTTCAGCTTCAACTTCTCAACTCTCACTGAAAATCCCCCTGTAGCTGTGCTTCAAAACGCGAGAGTCCTGGCACGAAGGGATACCTTAACTTATAATCTCCCTCTTGATACACTAAGGGACTACTACATCATCCTCTATTTTGTAGGAATTCTGCCAGTGTCTCCTTCTTTTGATGTCCTAATTAATGGGGATCTCATACAGTCAGGTTATACTGTAAGAATGTCGGAAGCGAGCGCTCTACATGTAACTCAGAAAGGAATCAAGAACTTGAATATCACTCTGAAGAGTATTGCTTTCTACCCGCTAATCAATGCCATCGAGGTGTACGAGTTCGTAGACATTCCATCAGAGACCTCATCAACCACAGGTTCCTTGCCTTTTGCTTATGCATCCTAAGATATATTCATCTTTCCATTTCATTATTGTTGTTAACTTTTTCCTTTGCAGTATCAGCACTTCAGGTTGTTCAGCAATATTCCGGCTTAGATCTAGGGTGGGACGATGATCCATGCTCTCCAACACCATGGACTCACATCGGATGCGAAGGCAACATAGTAACATCACTGTAAGTTCATAGTACTCAGAACATTTCATTTTCTGTCATTTTTTTTTTCTTAAAGATCTATTAACACATGCTCATGTTTTTTAAGGGAGCTTTCAGACATCAATCTAAGGTCAATTAGTCCAACTTTTGGTGACTTACTGGATCTTAGAACACTGTAATATCCGGATCTTCTTCTCGGCCTTGGTATTGATTTTTCAATCATTTGAGAATTCCATTTTCTGACCTGGATGCATTTTGCTTCAGGGATTTGCACAACACATCACTTGCTGGAGAGATGCAGAACTTGGGAAGCCTCCAACATCTTGAGAAACTGTAATGCATTCTTGGTTATTTTAGAAAATCTTTTTCGTTAGTCATTATTATTATTTCTTTCTCAAGCATGACACTGCGCAAATGAAATTTGCAGAAACCTAAGTTTCAACCAGCTGACATCTTTTGGAACTGAACTGGACAACTTAGTCAGCCTTCAAATCTTGTAAGTTGAGTAAATTTAAGGCTGTCAGTCCCGACAAGCGTGGTACTCATATGCGTTTCTAATTTCTAAACATGAAGGGACTTGCAAAACAATAGTTTGGAGGGTGTTGTTCCTGATGAATTGGGAGATTTGGATGACCTTCACCTACTGTAAGTTAACTTAAAGATATCAAATCCTTTGACAGTGAACTAAGGATTCAGTTTCGAGTTTTGAAACCGCAACCTGTTTAGATAAATTTGAATTCCTGATCACATGCATTTTATAGGAATTTGGAAAACAATAAGCTACAAGGTTCCCTCCCATCATCTTTGAACAGAGAAACATTGATAGTCAGGTAAGGATTAGGTAGACTAGATGTTTTTTTATCCGAATCGAGTTTAGGATGCTGAAGTATCAAATGTGACACAGGACATCAGGGAATCTGTGTCTCTCTTTCTCCACACTCTCGTGCACTGATGTCTCATCCAATCCTTCAATTGAAACCCCACAAGTTACAATCGTTACGAAGAAGAAGCCTTACAGACATAATCACATAGCAGTCATTCTTGGTTCGGTTGGGGCAACATTATTTGCGATTCTTGGAATTTCCCTTCTTGTGTTCTTGTATTCAAGGAGAGAAAGGGCAGAAAATGGATACACAGAAAGTAAGTCAAGTTCACAGTTCAAACCCTTATATCATGGAAGTTTATTTTGCTAGCTTTTACGTTTTACTTACTTAGAGGTAATTTCTTGCTCAGAGGCTGCGCTAGAGATGCGGAACTGGAATGCAGCAAGAATTTTTTCCTACAGAGAAATCAAGGCAGCTACAAACAATTTTAAGCAGGTCATTGGCCACGGTAGTTTCGGAGCTGTTTACCTTGGAAAGCTTTCAGATGGCAAACAAGTTGCTGTGAAAGTTCGGCTCGATAAAACTCAACTTGGAGCTGATTCTTTTCTAAATGAGGTTTAGGATTTCGAACCCTCTACTATTGCAGTTCATGCAGTTACTACTACTTGATCACTACTTTCCTCCTTGCACTACTAATATTTGCTTCTTGGATTTTAGGTGCATCTCTTGTCGAAGATTTGTCATCAGAATCTTGTATGTTTGGAAGGATTTTGTCATGAATCCAAGCAGCAAATACTAGTGTACGAGTATCTACCTTGTGGATCGTTGGCTGATTATCTTTACGGTACAAGATACTTAGTTATTTGCTCTAACATATATAGCTCAGCACATTTTTGGAATCAGGCATTATCTGTTCTGATAATTCCAAACTACATTTCCTTTCACAGGTCCAAAGAGTAAAAAAAATTCTTTAAGCTGGGTTCGCAGACTGAAAATTGCTGTAGATGCTGCAAAAGGTATATATATGCTCATTCTGTTGTTTTGCAGCATTAAAAATTTCAAAGTTTTCACTAGTTTTCTCAATGATGTTAAAGGATTGGACTATTTGCACAACGGAAGCGATCCACGAATCATTCACCGGGATGTGAAATGCAGCAATATCTTACTGGACAAGGAAATGAATGCTAAAGTCTGTGACTTTGGCCTTTCTAAGCAAGTTATGCAGGCGGATGCAAGTCATGTAACCACTGTTGTCAAGGGGACTGCAGGCTATCTTGATCCTGAGTGAGTTCTTAGTTATCTTTACCGTTGAGCCTTATCCATCTCGTTTGGCGCAGATTTTTTGTGTGCTTAAACATTAGTGTCATGTGCAGGTACTACTCTACTCAACAGCTAACAGAGAAAAGTGATGTTTACAGCTTTGGTGTTGTTCTTCTAGAGCTTATTTGTGGGAGAGAGCCATTGCGTCATTCTGGACCTCCAGATTCTTTCAATTTGGTCTTATGGGTAAACTAATTTCTTTCCTCCATATCCACCATAATTACCCTTTTTTTCTTTTCGGTTTTCTGGGCGTCCTTTTCTCCCCTTCCTGCACTTTCGAGCATTGTTAGGGTTCGAAGGAGATGACTCCCCTCCCATTATTTGCTCAATTCCCGAGGCTCGAACTCAGAGATATGAACTAGAATTACTTTGCTTAAAACAAAATGTTGCTTATGTCAACTGCAGGCCAAGCCCTATCTGCAGGCTGGTGCATTGGAGATAGTGGATGAAAGGTTGAAGGGAACTTTCGATATGGGATGCATGAAAAAGGCAGCCATGATCGCGGTGAGGTCTGTGGGAAGAGATGCATTTGAAAGACCAACTATTGCAGAAGTATTGGCAGAGCTGAAAGAAGCATACAGTCTGCAGCTTGCATATCTTGCTTCTTGTGACATGTAAAATTGCTTCCTAGTCAATGTAGCTATTTATATACAGTATTAAAGAACAGAAAGTTGTACCTATCGATCATTTAAGATCAAGTAATATAATCTTTTTGCAAAACTAGTATTAGACTCACTCGTTGCGTAATGGTTATACACCTTTTTTTCCAATCCCTCAGTTTTAACTTTTAATAGATGAATCTGTGCCAATATCTGAACCTATCTCCCTGAGGAAAAATACAAGAAATGATTGATTTACATAAAAAAAAAAAGAGGATTTAATGGTTCTCAACGAGAATTGCAAAACCATTATGGGAAATCACTACTGGGTATAGCAATGCTTTGCATTTACAAATTTGACAACTGACAACTTGTAGACCTTCTCTCCCATGCTATCACTGAGTTGGAACACAAATTTAAGTAGAACTAGGTAGAGTAGCGACGCCGCAGGTAGAGCAATAATGCTGTTAGAGCAGCCGTAACGTAGGGGAACACAGTCCAAATCCCCTGTACAATTTTGCAAATTAGTTATCAGTATCAGGAAAATCTGAATAGGAACCACACATATGCAAATAAAGAGAATCCAATCCCCATCTGAGTTCAGAGGAAATAAGAAGGTATGGCATTAGCATTCCTACTCGCGACAATCAAAGCATGCTCACTAGGACCTTTGAGATGAAAAAGAAATTTGTAAAGTATGCCAGGAAAGCTGTAGGATTTCTCACACCGAGGGAAAGCCGCTCCACTGCAGGTCACAATACACACAGGTATCAGAAAATTAGTAGATGGCTTGGCATAATTATTTGTGAACTGAACAAGCCTATGTGCTAGGCTCTAGCCAAACTCCTTAACTTACCAAACCCAGAGAGATTGCCATATTTATGCACAGCACGTGTAATGCTCAGCACCTTTTCCTCCCCAATACCTAACTGTAGCCACCATTAATATAATTCAAACACATAACATCTAGTTGCAGAACACAAAATAGCAGAAGAGTGCAAGTTACCCAACACAAAATTAAATAGCCATATAACAAAGTGATTAGAAGTAAGCAAACAGAACAGACCTTTGCACAAACATCACCAGAAGTTCCACTTTGCCTGAAAAACCTCCCAAGGTAGAATGGTATCATGTCACTGATACAGACCCCGCTGAAGATTCAAACTGCAAAATGAGATTAAAAAAGAAACATGAATGGAAGAAGCCAATCTTTCGCCCTGTTGCCTATGTTTAATTGGTAACTTAAATCAACCATTAAATAACTATTATCATCGTATCAACACTAAAAATGGTGGCTGGTAATCACCATTGAATTTAAGCCTCATACCAGTGACGTTTGAAAACAATAGTTACGAAGCTTCATATTGAGCAAGAGTCAAGTCATAAGCTTCAGAGCCTTCTAAAACTGCAATGTACTAATTGCTAGAGAGAAACCCATCTCTTATGGCTTAAGTTCTAGCCTTGCACAATTGACCAAATAACAAACACACATGTAATGCTAGAGAACAAGCCAAGTAACCACTGACCAGTATACCCACAGAACAGTGGACAAAATGTATGAAGCATTTCTGGAGAAGGAGGCAACAAGAGATTGCCATGTCCCATCCAAAGTCAGCATCCGTGATAAATTTATGCCAACCTGGACCGTACGCAAGAGAATAACCAAATGGACAAATGGCTCAAAGTCACGGCAAGTTTGAACAGAGAGCCAAGAATAACCCGAAGAGCTAACTTAGCACTTGTGTTAGCAACACAAAGGACAGGAAGAAAGGACAGACCCAAACATTTAGAGCCTCTTCGCTGATGAAAAGTCCACAACCAGCAGCCATAAGCAACCAAAAATAGATCCATCTGCAAGAGGTATTCAAGAAGATGATTCAGCAGGGTGCATTGTTTGGACAAACAAATACAAAAAGGAAGGTGAAACTATCCAGGTGTATTTGCCTGGAGCCATGTTGTGACATGATGAGGTCTAAGAACCAGATAAACAGTCAGAATATTGCACCAAGGTTCTACAAGTGTTCTGGCAATCATTCAGACCAAAAGGAAAATATTGATTTCTACAGAGTCAACAGCAGAATAGTTGCATACCCTGGTGCATATTCAGGTAGTATGATTCTGTATCCAAAGGCTTTGAAAGAAAAACCCACTGGAGGTGTATCCATAACTGAGGATGCAGAACCTTCAGCCAGACATAGAACTCCAAAGAATGATCCTGTACTAGGCTGGTTGAGATTAACCGATGTGATCGTAATAACTCCAGCAATACCCACTGCAATTGCTAATATAAGGAGAAATGAAATTCCCATGTCAGTAGGCTCTCTTTCCTGGCCATCTACAATGTTTTTTGCAGTTTCGTAGTTGTCAGCATCTTTGCTCTTTTTGCTTCTAAGCCTGCTTGTATGATGAGTTTGCACGACATATTAATGCCTCGCTGTTGAGCTGTAATCGAACAAACGGTGGGTGCAGAAACTTAATTAAAAGCTAACTTTTTTGGTCCAAAACATGTTTCCAATTTTCTTCGACAACTGGATTGAATTAAAGACAAGTGAGACAACAGTACTTATACACAAGGACAGTAACAAACCACATATGTATGTCATCAACCACTACAGAATTACATGACTTTCCATTTTCCAAGTGAAAAACCACTGCAATACATTTGGCATGAGTTAAAAGGTGCATTTTGCTTGAAGTTTCAATCCAAGAAATCCCTTTGACACAATAAAATCAGTTAGCCTAACTATTCATTCTACCTGAAATGATACAAAGCTCTCATTTTTACAAGGGATATTTAAACAAAAAGCTCTGATTTTTATCACCACCCGATAAAGTAATCAATTACTCATCAAAATGCAAAACAAATCGCTTAGAAACTCGACACTGGGCAAATAATCAGAGAGGAAAGGAACTTACTTGGAATTTGATACTCTAAGGAACTGAGAGACTGAAACATTCAAAGTCTGCTGCTTTATCACTCCACAACCACAAGGGACAATGACCGGAGCTGCAATTGGATGCTTCAACCCTCGTCGGGTGCGGGAAATGGGCGTCGGTGATGGCGGGTTTAAGCATGACCCACCTGTCAAAACCGACGGAAAAACCACTCTTGAAGCTTTGGTTCTGCTCCGCCACAGAATTTTGGAGAGTGCGTTCGCCAAAAATGTGGGAGCGCGCGGGTGTTTGACACTTTGTCTGGGTCCATGCGGTCAGGAACGAATGCTGCTAATAGTGTCCTGATGAAAGAAAAAAGAATGCTACTAATAGTACTAATAGATAGTGCAAGAAAAAGAGGAATATTCATTCTCCAAAAAAGGGGAATATTACACAGTGGTGAAGGGAATCTTGTTTTCTATGGACAAGAAAAATACTACGGACATGACATTATCATTCAACCTTATAGCTATAGGATTAATTAATTAATTAATTTAGTTGAGATCAGGGGACGGGACAGTTAGGCATTTGACGTTGTCTTATTTAATTATTTTTTAATTGATTTAATTAATGCAATATATCTTCTTCTTTTTCTTTAAAAAAATACCTCAAAAAAATGATCTTCTCGAGAATTGCTCAATTCAGGCATTTTTGTTGCCGCATTTATTTTCGTAACAGAAAACGACTGTATTTTTTTTTCCTTCATATTTTTGGTTAATTCATCAAAATTATTATTATTATTATTTTTAATTTACTAGAACAACTGTACTTAGTCGCCTAAAAGATTAATTTAGTTATTACACGTATAAACATATCTGGTGGATAGATCACTGGCCGGAAGAAAAAAAACTCAACTTGTGGAGTATTAGAAAATAAAGCAAACTGTTATTAATAAATATCCAAATTAATCATAATTCTCCAGACAGGCAAATCCAAAAATGAAGAAAAAACTAAAATGAACTACTTTCCCTTTCTCGCTATCTTTCATCGTCTTGCATGACGTCAAGAAGAAGCGTGGAGCTGGAAATTCCAACCGGAAAGTTGTAGTCATTTGTTTTTGTTTCTCACGTGGGTATCCCAAAGCTACTGCCTTTCCTAATTTCTGTCTTCGTGAAATTACCTCAGCACTTCCATTCTAGGACATCTATCTTTTCCGGTTGTAAATTCCAGGTTCTTCGTTCTTTTCATCTTCTTCACCTAGGCGTCTTTCTTCTTGTTGTTCAACTTTGTCCTTTTAAGATTTTATAGTTTGATCATCATCTGCTAATTAATACCCAGATCGCGATTTCTCTTAAAGTTTTAGACTTTCGTGTTTTGTTTAAGAAATCTGTGCTGATATAGCAAATTCTTACGGTGGGTTGTTTTTGTCTGTACCCAAAAAGTTCAAGCCTTTCATTTCCTTGGTGGGTTTTCAGTTTTTTGTTCTTGAAGCGTCGTTGGGTCTGTGTTTTTGTGTCCTAAGCTGTAAAAAAGGGAGGATAGCTATGAGGATCACTCATACCTGGACATTTACTGGTCTTGTGCTGGCCTTTGCTCATCTTGTTGTTACTTACTGTCTGCTATGTATAGCAACTCTTGCATTTTTACTTTCCAAAGTTTTGAGCTTTGTTGAACTTTCCACGCCATGTCCTTGTACTGGGTTTTTTGGGTATCAAAACAGCAACTTGTGCTTTCACGAGCTTTTAATTGAATGGCCAGTGAGCAAGATCAGTTATGTTACGGGGTTGGTGACGAGTAGGTTCCCTTTTGATTCAGTTAGCGTTAGGGATCAATCTTGCAATTTACAAGGAGAAAGCATCAGAGGTAGGATATGTGGGGATCGGATTTTTGAATTGGAGGGGGAAGCATGTTCTGGTTTGTTTTCAGGTGCTAGATTGGACGACCGTATTGATGGGCAAACTAAGTATGATGCTAAGGGAAAGAAAATTTTGAACCAGAAGCAGAAGTCTGGGATCCGACGGCGTAGGAGAGCTTCTCTTGGTTATGGAAAATTATCTTTTGCTTCATCTTCCATTGGCAGGATCGGGATCGGTGTCCCTCGCCCTCCTTGCAATGGCAATGAGATCAGTGAAACCTTGGATCCTTCAAGTGGAATAGATTATGGTCCACTTGGTGAGTGAATCATGTACCTTCAATAGCCGCCACCCTCCCTGCAACTCATTTTTGTCATTTTTACAGTTGTGGTTGTGTATCTGAATTTTCTTTCTGTTATATTAATTGGATTATTAATTGGTTGATGATCTCTGTTATTTCTTTGATGTCATCCCATCGGGATTTAGTGATAGTTTGTTTTATTACTTGAAAGCTTGCTGTAATTTCAGTTGCAACGGCAAGTTATGAATTGCATTCAAATATGAGTAGTATACTGGCTTGTTTGGGAATTTTATCTGACATTGCTCTAGAATGCAGACTGACCTTTCTGTTAATGCTATTTCAGATGATGGAATGTTTCCAAATGGTATTGACTGTGGAGAAAGACTCTGCAGTAGTATTGGATCGAGTGCATCTTATGGGAAAAGAGAGAGCATCGGAAGAGATTTATCGTCTATTGGAAACTTTACAAGCAATGCTGAAAACAGCCAGGCTAGTGTTGGAAAGGATGAAAATCCAATCAGTCTGTTGGAACACGCCCTTGAAGAAGAGAGATATGCCCGTGTTGCTCTTTACCAAGAGTTGGAGAAAGAGAGGGCTGCAGCAGCTAGTGCGGCTGATGAAGCCATGGCCATGATATTTCGGTTGCAAGAGGAAAAAGCAGTCGTAGAAATGGAAGTGAGGCAGTATCAAAGGATGATAGATGAAAAGTTTACTTATGATGAAGAAGAGATGGACATTCTGAAAGAAATCCTCATTCGGAGGGAAAGGGAGAATCATTTTCTGCAGAAGGAAGTTGAAGCTTATCGGCAGGAACTTGAAGATAATCAAGAGGTAGACTTCTCAGAAAATGAGCAGCTGGACTGTTATGCGAGTGGCAAGGTTAATAGTTCTGGACAAAGACCTTTACTTTCAGTTGATTCTAATGCACATCTTTCACAACATATTGAGAGCAGTAAATTCGTAGGTGACAGTGAAGTGTTAGTAACTGAAAATGTTTCATCGACTTATGCTCTTGGGGAAGGCATTATGTCAAACCATAAGGAGTTATCTTCTGATTTATCCAATTCAGATGGACTGGTGCAGAATACTTTTAATGGAGTACAGACAGACTCATCAGCAAGGGATGTTAGTATGATATCTCTAGGAATGATGGCACCCCAAGCTCACAGTGTCAATGAGGAAGAGGTTGGTAAAGAGAAACATTGGAATGAAGAGGTACATGCTTCCTTCCAAGAGACAGAACCAACTGTTTATGATGTTCATGTCATTTGTGACAAAACGATTGTTTGGAAAGAGGATGATCGAAAAGAAAGTGGAGCACAGGGTAGTAGTGCTTTAGATTCTAGTGTTTGGAGTGGCAACCAGTTGAGTGATTGTCAAAGTACGAGCCTTACAGATATTAAACCTAATCAAGAAAGCCACTTGGATACAAGTAGCCAGATGTCAGTTTCAGATAATTTAAGCTGCAAGACCTTGAGCATCGACACTCAGAGGAATCCACCATCTGCAGCTGACAGTGAAAGGTTGAAACTTGATACTGAAATTGAATGGCTTAGAGAAAGGCTACGTATAGTGCAAGAAGGGAAAGAAAAATTGCCTTTTTCTACCGGCCAAATGGAAAAGGTAAATGCTCAATTGAAGGTCGTGGAGGACATAATGGACCAGCTTAGAGCTATTCAGCACCTGAGGGAACCATCGCGGCAGGCTTCTTTGCCCCCTTCATATCCTAAGGTGCACTACAAGAGCTCCTCTTGCCACTCTTTGAATATATAGTGTTCTCTTAACATTATGTTTTTACTCTGTTCTCATGTTCTAGCCCATCATCATTGCCTTCTGTTACTTGTGTTGTTAATTTTTTCTTTCTGTTACTATCTGGCATGATAGTAAGTTGCCAGATAGTAAGTTTCATATTCATTACAAGAAAAAAAGTGTTTTTGGGTTTCATTAATTTGGCTTGTCCAACTGGTCATGGTATTGATTTATAATCGAACGGTGGCATTTGTTCTTTGCATTTTAGTAGCTGTCTTGGTTTTTTATCCAAATAAAGATATTAAAGCACAAATTAAGGTAGGAAATTAGAGAATTTATTGTCAGCTTTTAGCAGTGACGGACATTTGGTGACTAGATTAGTCAAGAAACCTGAAGGATTTAAGTCATGTTCAAGGAGAACAACTGGTACATTTGAGTATGGAGAATAAGATTGATGGTTAGAATTCCAGGCCCCAAAGTTTGAATAGATGATATCAGATATTTTGGCTCTTTGCAATTAGTTTTAGATTGTTCGATCACAGCATGATGGAATTTTGTATGCATCTGATGATATGCCTCTTTGGGTTTCATTCATTTTGGCTGCTGTCCATTTTCAGGTGCACTCGAAGAGAAGACGTAGCCAAAGTGCATCCATGGAGGAAAGGCGTAGCCGAAGTGCGTCCCCAGAAACCTTTGATAGTGCTTAAACCATGTATGCTATAATGGGAAGAATTGAGAAGTGCCTGGACTGCAATTTATAGCTTTCGCTCACTCCATCCTATCAACAGTAAGTGAGAAACTTGTATATATAAACTCTACGAACCATTTGTCTGAACTATTTGTTTGTAGAGAGTTTAATGTTGTAGACTGTAAGTATATATATATATATATATGTGATCTGCTATTAGTTGGTGAATAATTCCGAGCTGGATCGAAGTTGTTTCGAAGCTGTTTACCAATCAACAGTGGCCCAACATAAGATAGTGGGATCATAGTTTCCCCTGTGTTTTGTGGTTGCCTGCCGGCCGCTAGGCTGAAACGCCAGCAAATAATGCTATTACTCTTACACTATCGTAAGATGGGAGACAGTTTTACTTTGATTCAGGATGTGCTGTTTGTTGTCTGGTGAAATAGCAACTTTTTAAGCTTCTTCTATTGAGTACAAAACATGCTTGGCTGGAAACATAACGTGTTCGAGTAAAATAAATAAATAAACATCTATGTGCAAATTTTTCTTTAATAAAAAAAAAGGGAGAGAACTGAACTCCAGCAAAATAGTGGGAGTAACACTCAAAAAGAAAATCTTTAAAAAATGCAAAATATGCCAATCTTCTTTTCTTTCTTCTTTCACGGAATTCCTTTATGAGTGGTAAAAAGTATGGGTAGGAATTTGAATCTCAACTTCGTTTATTAAAAAATAAATTCGAATTTTTATCGAAATCTTTATCACTAATCAAACAACCAATGAAGTACATGCTTCCTCGGAATAATTCATTTAGATCTCATACTTAACTTTCTCGTGATGCGATAAGAAATGCCCATCCTCGTTTCGGGCTTTCCAGCTTCCCCCACTTCTTGTAAGTAAACTCATCAATAACCAATAACTTTTATCCATACGAAATTACGAATTGAAAGCCATGCTGCGAGTCACGTGCATCCATTTGGTGCACGTGACTGTTGGCCAACCAACGCAAAGGTATGGTTTCTTTCCAGTTTCCCTTTTGTATTTTTGGTTGTTCATTTTCTTCCACTTTAGGATTAAATTCTATGGGATCACAATAAATTTTTTATATTTCTAATATTTAAACTCGAAACTATACCTGACCTAATTTGGTAGTATTGGACTACACAGATGCTTGTTATTACAGTCCCTGATAAATAAATACAGTATTCCAGTTTATTCTTTATTTTGACACGCTAGCTATTTGTCGGTTACATTAAACGACAAACACATAAATACAAATGACAGGATGCTGTTACTGAAACGACACAGACTTAGTAAAGTAGTAATTGGTACAAGAATTAATTTCACCCAATTCCATGGGGCCCGCTCATGTGTTGTTGTTATTTTTCACGAGAGCATTAAATGCACGTACAGGATTTGTTTCATCCACCCGCAATTGGTAGTAGTACACTAGTAAACTAAAACAACAAGAACACACATTAAACTCTGATTGGCCAGTTCGATGATGTCAACTCACATAATTACTTTTGTTGTTGATCCACACGTTCTTTGTTCTTATGATAATTGCAGGACTACTAATCATGGCCTAATGTTGCTACCACCAAGAATGGGTTGGCCTAATCATGCTAATCATCATCCCTAACCTAAAAGTGCAATTGACGGATTAGTATTAATCTCTTTCTTTAGTATTAAATAAATTGTAAAGGTTTGATTAGTGTCAGCCCGTGTTATGGTTTTGTCCAAGCTTGGTGAAACAGAAGATGTTGGTCATTGGCTAATGTGGATCCAAAAACAAAACATACAAATCTTTTTATTCAAGGTGTTTTGTTTTCCATTATTAACTAAGATAAAGCTATATTACAGCTGATTAATAGTATATATTATTTTTACGTAAGATAGATTATCTGTTCGATCCTAATATCGTTAATGATTTATATAATTAATTTTAAAATTATTTTAACATATAATAATAAATTTGTGTGAAAAGGAATGCCTTTATATACCAATCTTTTTTTTTTCCTTTCCAGAAGCGTAAACATTATTTTATCACTAAAAATATCAAAAGAGAGGAAAAGAAAGCAGCGAAGAAGACTAAGCTGCTTAAGCTGCTTTTTAGCGTAGCGTAAACACTAAACACTAAAAGAAGAGGGCGGGCGGCCTAAACCTCCTCCTGCAAACTGCAAAACTTCTCTCTCCTCTCTCGCTCCCTCTCCTTCTCCGTTAACAAACGTCGCTGTTAAGCGCAAGAAACAAACAAACGGAAACAAGGACTACACTCTACAGAAGGACAGTACTGTAGTGTCTGCAGGCTGCAGCATCCATAGGGAGGGACGGGCAAACTGACGGAATCGGCAAAGCGGGCGTTAGACGCCACGTCGTTTTCTCCCTCCCCTAAAAAGACGCATTTGATAACGACTTCCCTCTCAGTTCTCGTTACCCGAAAGCAACTGCAGCAGCTAACGCTACGTCCTTTCAAACTCAGACCTCCCTTCCCTTCCTTATACTTTCATCGTAATACTAATATTCCCTTTTCCCTCCCTTTCCAGGCTTTCCTCCATATCCTTCCATTTCCCCTTCTAGAGAGAAAAAAAGAAGAGAAGTCACCTGAGTGGCCCGCTTCGCTAACCAAACCAAACAGCACTTATATTTTACACCAATTTCTGTTACACGTGTCTCTACATGTCTTTATATACGTGCAACTACTGTTTCAAGGAATCATCAATGGCGTGAATGCGATTTCCTTGGAGGTATCTATCTACAAATGCCGGTTGCGTCGATCTATTCCCGTCCCCTGATCATTCCAAAGCCGTCTCGTTTCTTAATGATAAAATGACTTTTTTAATGGAGATTTCTTTTTGACGATCCATTAGATCTGTTGTTGTTTACTATTTTATTCATTTTGAATTGATTTTTGTTTCCTTCTTTGATCCAGATATAACCTGAATTCCAATTTATCTCAATACCAGCAGAGAAATGCAAGGTAAACTTCCAGCTCTGTATATGTATCTTGTTGTAATGTTGGATTTATGTGATGGTATTATGTAATGTGATTTTTGTTGTTGTTATTGTAGGTGGAGTTTTGTTGAGCGAAGAGAATGAGAGAGGGAGATTTGTGGATCTGGAGATATCGGAGGACGAGAGAAAGAGAAGGAAGGTTAGATCTCTTAAGAAAAAGGCAATGAGTGCTTCCACTAGACTCACACATAGTCTAAGGAAGCGCGGGAGGCGAGTGGCAGACTGCCGCTACTCTGCAATTTCGATTCATGATGTTAGGGACGCGAAGGAAGAGGCAGCTGTGAATGCGTTTCGTCAAGTGTTGATGGCTAAAGACCTGCTTCCAGCTCGCCATGATGATTACCACACACTGTTGAGGTAAATTCTGAAACTATATACTCTGTCGGTAGCTGTTTTAGCTAGAAACTGTATGGTGTCACTTCTATGGGGCTTTGATGCTGTAGCTGCCTAGCTGGTCTGTTATGGTTGCGTTTTCATTTAAGGTGTTCTCTGATAAGCTAATGATATCAGTACTTAGTTGAGAAGAGATTTGGATGAGACTGGGGGTGTTTCATTTAGGGAGACTTGTGGCTTGTCAACTATGCTTGACTGGAAACAGTGTATACACTAACATATTGGAGTCTAAACAACTACTATTAAGATTCTGCAACCAATGTTTGCATTCTGGATGATTGTCTCCTCTGCTTGCTGCACATTGTTGTTCTTCGAGGACTATAATTATAATTAATTAAACTATGCTTTTGGGTATTGAATCCATGTATGCAGGTTTCTAAAGGCAAGGAAGTTTGACATTGATAAAACAGTCCTGATGTGGTCAGAGATGCTTAACTGGAGGAAAGAGTATGGAGTAGATGCCATCTTTCAGGTAAAAAAGCTCTTGCGGTAGCGATTTCTCACTTCTGACTTCTAGAAATGATTAAATGACTATGCACGGAGGCCAATGTCTTATCTGAAATCAAGACTTAGACTAGCCAAAAGGGGACTGCTTTTGGGTAGGATTTGAATTTCATGGTAGCTGTTGCTGAAAATTTTATACTATTTTACCGTTTATCCTGCTGGTTATCAATTTGTAAGAGATGGCCTAATATGTTCTCTCTTATTTAGGATTTTGTATTTGATGAATTTGACGAAGTTCAACGTTATTATCCTCATGGGTATCACGGTGTTGACAAAGGGGGACGACCAATTTACATCGAAAGACTAGGCAAAGTTGAGATTAGCAAGCTAATGAGTGTCACCACTGTAGAGCGCTTTTTAAAATACCATGTCCAGGGGTTTGAGAAGACTTTTGCTGTGAAATTCCCTGCTTGTTCGATGGCAGCCAAGAGGCATATAGATTCCGCAATAACAATCCTTGATGTGAATGGACTGGTAATTCTGAGTCTAGCATAGCTTATGCATCAGAAATGAGTTTTTTTATTGCTATTTAATGGTGATAATTTTATTGGTTGTGCAGAATTGGATGAGCTTTGGCAAGGTTGCCCATGATCTTATTATGCGCATGCAGAAAATTGATGGTGACAACTATCCTGAGGTAGTTTAATTCTTGTAGTGGTACTAGATAGTAGCTAACCTGAATTACTTGGTATTAATCTGACATTTGTTCATTCCAATCAGACACTACATGAGATGTTCATTGTTAATGCTGGTAGTGGATTCAAACTGCTGTGGAATACAGTAAAGACTTTTCTTGACCCAAAGACTACATCAAAGATACATGTATGAGAATGTTCAATTGTTTCTTCCTTTTACTTTCTCTAGTTGTTAGAAAGCCTTCTGATCTGGTTCTACAGGTTTTGGGCAACAGATTCCAGAATAGGTTATTCGAGATTATAGACCCCAGGTTGGATTTCTCTGTCCTCAACCAGTGATACACGTTCTCAATGTCAAATATCTATTTACCACAAAAATTTACCTTGGAATTTTCTCATGATACAGCCAACTACCAAATTTTCTTGGTGGAACCTGTTCTTGCCCTAATGAAGGTGGTTGCCTAAGATCTGACAAAGGACCCTGGAATGATCCGGACCTAATGAAGGTACAGTTATAGTCAAAGATGAGGAAAAACATTATCCTTATCAGTTGGAAACACCAGGCAGCAGCACTATTTATGTTTAACCACTGCATTGTTGTACAATATGCTTGCCTTCTTTCCAAAACATAAATCCTTGGGACTTGTGATTTGCAGCTGGTTCAAGCTGGAGAAACTATGTATTTGAAGAAAATGAGAAGTTCCTCTGATGATGATTTGGAAGTCAAGTTTTTTGCCTCGAAGGTGAGGTGTGAACCTATGCATCTTTCTTTTCTGCTGCATATCTGTTGACAAACAATTATTCTTTGTATAGGTTTCAACAAGTGAAATATTTTCTGCTGATTCAAGCTGTGACATGAGGCCAAGTACTTCAGGCTTCATTGAACTAACTCCACTTCATCATGAAGTAAGTTTCCTAGAATTATTTTTCCTTATTCATTTTCTAGTGCAGTGGTTCTTATTATATATACTTTTTTTGTTAAATTTCACAGCTCTGTTATTCACTGAACTTCACAGTTTAATGAAACGCTGAAGATTAGGTTAAATTTCACAGCTCTGTTAAACACTAAATTTCACAGCAAATATGTTTAAACTTTATACTGTTTACTAGGGAAGAGTATGAATGATGAAATGTGCCAATTGTGAAAAAGATAAAGAGCATAAGGCAGATTGAAGGGGAACTTGGTTCGAATTTGTTTAGTGCTTTTAACAACGTTGTGCACATACTACTATAACGAGGTCCTCATTTGTTCAATGGAATCGTCTCCTTATATATATGCTTTAGAAAATTCTCCTGAAAAAACTTTAATTTCTCCAAGTAATATGAAGGTGCAAGGAATGTGGCAATCATTTTATGTTCCTCTGTATAACATGTAGATGGAAGTCTTGAGTTTGTTAATTTTGACACCACTGTGCAATGATAGTAGCTCTTTTTAATTATAATATTAATTTCCTCCTATTTTGTGCTAGGGAAGGATGGGTGATCCTGCTTCTACATGCAGATTAGTTGAACAGAATGCTGCAAGAGCTGAAGATCTTGATTCAACAAGTAGGTGCTTTATGTTTTTTCAATTAACCTTCCTCTGTATTTGTTTTTGCCTTTGAAAAGAGTGCTTATTAGCTACTGTAATGCAAGCGTGAATCTGCAAGCATGCATTAAGCAGTCAGGTTGGTACTTGTTTCAGGTTATTCAACAGATGATGTGGCTCGAAGAATGCCAATAAAGCAATTTATCCCCCAAGCAGCAAGTTCTGTGTTTCACCTCGTGCTAAAATTGGTAGTATGGATATATCTTCTTCTGCCAAGGATGAGGAGGCTTTTTTCTGTTCGACTTGCAGCATTTCAAACCCAGCACGCCCCACCATTGGCGATTTTGAATTCTCAGGAGCAAGGCAACTCACCAGAAATAAAAGAGGATACACTTCAGCCATGCTGGCAGAGGCTGCAAAATTTGGAAACAATGGTTGATGAACTGGTCAACAAGCCTTCCAAAATTCCTCCTGAGAAAGATGATATGATTCTTGAGTCTTTGAGTCGCATAAAATGTATAGAGCATGATCTACAGAAGACAAAGAAAGTAAGATATTGTTATGGAATGTTGTGTGCAGATCTTCTGAAATTCCCAATCTTGTGAACTTTGTTCATGAAAACTAAACTTCTGTTTTTCCAGGCACTGCTTGCAACTGCATCAAAACAAATTGAATTGGCTGAGTCATTGGAAAATCTAAATCACATCGGTTTAGCTGTAAGTTCCTCTTCCAGAGTGCACTGAATAGTCTGGTCTCTTTATCTCGGTCTAGTTACTAGCAATCCTTGAAGTTTCATTAACCTATGCTTCAACAGAAGTATAAAGTGAACCATCAATCCATTTAATCGTGGTAATGCATGAGCTGGATGTGGATAGAATTTCTTAGCTATGAATGTTGGTTGGTGCACACATAAAGTTATTGAACTATAGAGATACTCATTTATCTAGCTCGTTCTAGTGATTAGAAACAAAATGGTAGAATGTAACATCAATTCATACCTTGTAACATCTGTGCATTCATCAGGAGTTTGCTGTCCAGTACCGTGTGCTAATTGTGTAATTTTTTGGCAATAGCAGGGAACAAGCTCTTGCTGGCCAAGGAATTGCAGATCTTTTACACCAGACGGATGAGCATACATATCATTATTCCTAAGAACAAGCTTTCTCATGTCATTATTGCACAATGCCTGAACAACAACACACCAAATAATACGAACTCTGCTGACTTTGACGGGTAAATCATTTAGTCGATGCAAGATTAATAGTTCGTTTTGCCTCTCACTCTCTGTAAGGCACCGTCTTATTTACTGTTTCTTTCATGTTCTACCATATGCAGAGATGAAGAATGTTGCTCTTCACCTAACATCATCCATGGACATCACAGAATCTTTCATCAAATAGGCACAGCATCCGGTGTGATTGACCTGTACAGATCCTTCTAGTTTTGTTTGTTTTCTTCTTTGTTTTGGAGTGTCACACCAGCACAATCTAACCACAAATTACACCGAAATGCTCATTTCGAGGGAGAGGAATGTACCTACCTACTAGTGCATGGTTTTTATTTGAGAAGCAAAAAAAGAACAGGCAATTTTAACATCTGAGCCACGCGAATTTGTGCTTAGTGTGAGTCCTTAGTCTCAATTTTCCCTCACCCGTGGCAACACGAGTTTTATATTAATAACCTTATCAAGTTATTTTATCACTCTTTATCTCTACATTTACATCACAAAGTGGTATAATAAATAATAAATAACTTAAAAGAAAACCAAAGAACTTCGTAGCAAGGATTAGATTGAAGATTTTGGAGAAACATGGGAGCTAAGTTGAAGTCCAAGCAAGAATAAATAATATATTCTTGGTTTTTTTTTTATTATTATTTCATTCGTAAACAAGGGTTTAATTGTTGGTGCCCGACAAATATATTTTTGTAGTGACTAAATTGAAAATTTTGGATAAATACGAGCAATATACAGGTCTCCTCTAAAACTAATGAAAATCAAATTAGCAAAAACAAAATAACAAAAATATTGAATTTCTGATCATTCTACTGCGAAAAAAATTGGGTTAGAAGGCCCAACTCAATAACTCCCCGGATTCGGGTCCATTGACTAAACCCGTATTTCCCACCTAAATTTTTTGACACCTCACACCACCAACATTACCATACCAACCGCCATCTCCTCCGCCGCCACAACCACCACTACCAAACCGATTAAAAGAAACAGGAGCCCTAATCCACCACTTTTTACAAAAACATAACAAATTCCCAGAATGACCACGCCATCACCATCTCCCTCACCACCGCCACCACACTCACCCTCCTCAAACCCCAGCCCCGTCAACAAGAAACCGCAACCCGCCCCTTGGACTCATCAGGAAACCGTCTTCCTCATCCAATCCTACCAGGAAAAATGGTACGCCATGAAGCGCGGGCAGCTCAAGGCGAGCCAGTGGGAAGAAGTCGCGGTCGCCGTCGCCGTCCGCTGCGGCTACGACTACAGCCATCCTGCCAAGTCCGCCGTCCAGTGCCGTCACAAGATGGAAAAGCTTCGCCGTCGCCACCGTGAGGAGAAACGTATCGTTTCGGTTGGGGGAAAATCGTTTTGGCCGTACTTTGAGCTCATGGAAACGCTGGAACGCGGGCCCATGCCGATTTCTGCGCGACCGCCTCTCTCTGCTCTGGTATCTTGCAGTGAAAATTACGTTAATGGTAATAATAGTTACCATAATACTGACAATGGTATGGTTGGGTATAATGAAGATCAAGATGAGGAAGAGGATGAGGAGGAGGGAGAAGAAGATTATTCAGGAAGGAGTAGGTCGAGGAGTATCAATTACATACTCAGGAAGCCCACCATTGTTAATAGGTTTTCAGGGAATGCTCAGGTGGGAGTTTTGAGGGATGCGATGAGGAAGAGGGCAAGAGAGGAAGCTGAAGCCGCGGAGGAGAGGGAGGAGGAAGACGAGAGGGGGAGAGGGATGGAAGTGGGAGTGAGCTTGGCAGGGGAAATAAGGGGATTTGCAGAGAAGATGGTGAGGATGGAGAGGAAGAAGATGGAGATGATGAAGGAGACGGAGAGGTGGAGGATGGAGATGGAGGATAAGCGAATCGAGATGATTCTGGATTCACAGAGGAAGGTTGTTGATACAATTGCAGCAGCATTCGGTTCAGAAGTGGAGGATGAGTTCTGAAGATTTGAGCAATGACATATTCTTAGGTTTTACTTTTAGCTTTCAGTGACATAGTAATAACGTTAATTGGATCCACTGTCGAATTTTGGATGATGCATCACCTCCCATTTGGTTTAGATAATGTAAATTAGCATCATCTCAACTGTATTATTGACTAGCTCCTTTTTCCTGCGTCTTCTATCCGTGTGTTTATGTAGATTGATTTTTTTTTTTCGAATTCTTTTTGCTACTCCGATGCTCGAACACTGCGCTACTTCAATTTACTTTCGTTGTATCAGTATGGTAATATATGAACAAACAAAAGAGCAAAAAAGAGTAAGGGAGGAGGTTAAGTTCTAAACTCCCTTTCTGCTTTACTTGGATTCGCAGAGTCGTGATGGACGCTAATTCTGGTAGAGCACGTACTATATAGTGTGTAGTGTAAAACAGAGAGCAGGAAAGAAGAATGGATGGTTCACAGAATTTTGTGAAGGCTTTTTCTTTTTTTGCCCATAACAATGATCACTACCAACTTAATCTCAAAAGTGTAATGATACATGATGCACTAACCCTAACCTAACTGGGGCTCCAAACAAAAAAAAGAAAGCGGCCCCTCTGCACATGATGAGCAGCCAAACCACAGACAAAAGTGGGGAGGGAGGGAGAGGTACAAGAAATGGAAAGACGCGACCCTGTACAAAGAACTACACATACCCTCTATGATCTATCTCCATCTTCCCAATGCTCTAAAGCCAGTGGTAATTACAAGATTTCCCCAAAATTTAACAAAAAAAATATCTAGGAAAAAAATTGGCCCGCAGATGTTTACTTTTAGTAATTCTTGAACCCGCGAGTAGATATATCACCTCGTTGTCTTGCAACGCCCCCGCGGATTAATCAGCTTAATCTGTGTGAAATCCATGCGTCACAAACATCAGACTGTTTCCCAATGCAAGTTTTAGAACCAGTAGATGTTAAATAAGTAGATTTTCAGTTTAAGTAGACTAGAAAAAGGTCAAGTACCTGTACACTGCTGCTGTAAGGGCATGCAGACCCAGCCCTAGCAGCACCGACTGCTCCCAAAACTGCCCAACCCGCTAGATTGCTTCATTCCAGATTTGAATTAGTGGGCTGGATATATACACCGCCTTGTGATGGCTGTAGTGGCTGTGTTTGTTGCTGAGAATGGGACTGCTGTTCCGGTGGTTGTTGTTCTGGTTGAGGATGTTGCTCTAGTGGCTGGAACAGTTGTTGAGGAGGAGGAGGAGGAGGAGGTGGTGGTGTTGATTGCTGTAGCTCAGCATGCTGCTGCCATGATCCAGCAGTATTATGCCCATGTTGGGAGAAGCTTCCTGACACCTGCCTCTGGCCTAAACCTTGGCTGACAGATGACACTGACTCACTCCCAGCTGAATTTGAAATAGCAGGGCTCCTTATCGAATTTGCCATACCAGAATCATATAAGGAAGATTCAGATGGCTTCCAATGTGATACAATGGCAGAAGAAACAACTGGTGTGACATTGGCTGAATCATTAGAGGACTGGGGCATTGCCGAGGCTGTACTAGAACTCTTTTGTGACATATTGTTCGCAGACTGCTGATGATCCATTCCCGGATCAGCTGCAGACTTGATGGATAAATCATGATTTACCAGGCGATTTTGATGAACCACTCTCTGAACAGTTGTTTGAGCCTGATTAACCGGCTTCTGGTGCGGTGGTGGGTTTGATGGCAAATGCTGGTGGCTGGAACCCATAATTGCTGCAGGAGCAGCTTGATTAGTAGTTGGTACCGAATGACCAGAGGATAGGGAGCCTTGGGAGCTATTATCTGAATGAGAAGGCATCTGCTGGGCAGGCTTTGCTGATTGCATCGTTGAGCTAGAATATAGTTTGTGCTGTTGCTGCGAATGGTTTAAAGACTGCATAGGAACTAATGGCTTAGATGGTTGAATTGGACCCAAACCAGCCCCAGAATAAATGCCTTGACCTTGCATAATATTCATCATTTGATCTCCTTTCTCTGCACCTTGGTTTCCTGGTGGCACAGTAATGCCATTCAGATGAGAATGATCCATGGGAAGGTTCTGATGCACCGCCATGTTCCCTCTTCCCATCCCCTTCAAATGTTTAGCCTGCTGTGGAGATTGAGAGTGTTGTCGTTGTTGAGGGTGATGTCGTGCAGTTTGTTGAAACTGCTGCTGCTGTGGCTGCCGCTGTCTTTGCTTTCCCATCGGATTATTTAACCCACTGGCACCAGTTTGAGGATTCCGGCCAAGCCCATGATGGGGCAAGTTATGTTTCTGCTGCTGCTGCTGTAATGCTGCAGGAGTCATAGGGGAAGATAGTGACACTGGTTGTGATGAAGTTTGCGGTTGAATCTGGGAGCTATTTTGAGATGATGAGATGGGAAGTTGGGGCTGATGTTGGGCATGTGACATTGAAGAATTAGACGAAGCAAACTGCTGCTGCTGTTGATGATGCAGAAGCCGCTGCTGCATTTGCCTTTCCTGAGCAAGGCGCATCGCATATGCTTGTTGTGATGTTACATGATTGGGGGCTTGAAGAGGATGATGAGGATTACCCAACATGTGAGACTGTTGTGGAGATACTTGCTGCTGCTGCTGGGGATGCCCTGGATATGTCTGCGCCGGTGGAGGCGTAGTCTGATTAACAAAAGCTGAGCTCATGCCATTAAAGGCAGGAATCCCTGGGCTGGTTCCTTGTGTCACCTGCATCTGAAGCTCTGGTACTACCATTTGCCTTTGGTGCTCAGGGTTGTGCCCAGGCTACAAAAAAGGAGATGCAAACAGCTATATCAAATATCAACCATCAGCTACACCTGATGCAATGCTTGAAACCTAGAGAAACTAAAAGTTCAACATAAGGTAGAAACCAATCACAATGCCCACTACACATCTTTTGAAAATAGGTTTTTGCTCAGACGCTGAAACCTAACAAGTACATATCAGTCCTGATGACCTAATATGCTGTTGCTTATTTCCTCTCCCATCAGTCAGAGTGAAAACTCCACATCCTATAAATATCATGCGCTTAAACATACTTGGCAACCCTTGCAAGATATTAAGTATGAGAATTCATGGAAGCAATCATAAGTTAAAAACGCATGCAAACATACCCGCATCATACGCGAAGACTCACGAGGCCTCATCATTGAGTTCCCCTGACCAGAACCAGTCCCAGCATGGATATTAACAGGGGTTGGCATGCCAGCCATGCTGGAGGAAAGCATGCTTCCAGAATTAAGCATTGATGAGGGTGAGGCCATTCCAGGATACCCAGGCCTTGGTAGTGGCACATTCCTATTCATCCCAGGCACCATGCCGATACCATTTCCACCAGGTAGCATGCGGACACCACGTTCAGCCCCAGAAAGATTACCAGAACCTGGCAAGTTAGAATGCTGCATATTTCTGCTGGACATCAATTGATTATAGTGTTGCATCCTCTGTTGCTCATCAGCTGGTAAAGATGTTCTTGCAACACTGTATTTACTGTCCCTGCGAATAAATATACACGTCCCAGAATAAACAATCAGAATCTTCCTTTAAAAAAGAAAAAGTAGAGAAATCAACACATGCAACATTGCATTACCTTGCAGGGGCATTAAGGGAAGCCGACGTTGATGATGGGTTACTGCCAAGAACCATACCGGAAGACGCCTGAAGAGGGGAATTCGCACCAGAAGCAGGAAGTATTGATGGTGCAGTACCTTGGTTAGGCATCGTCAAAGCACTGGAATGAGATCCTTGATACCCAAGGGCAAGAGCATCCGGGCTTGATGTGGTTGCATCACATAGATCAAGAGGCCTTCATCCAGACAACGGAATAAAAGTATCATGCAATAGCTTGCAAAAAAATCAAAAGCAGCAGGATGCATGCCTTAGAGGAGGGTAGAATATGGAAATTGCATACTTATGATAATGAATAAGTAGCTTCATCAAAAAACATTTAAAAAAAAGAGAATAAAAGATCAGACCACAACCATGCACCAAGGCATCACAACTTACGTTAGGAAACCTCCATTTAGATTATTTGGGCAGACTTGTGAAAGAGCAATGACGTGAGAATTGTGAACAGCTGCTATTTGCTTGGGATCCTGGTTGTCACTCTTCATGATCAACACAAATCCAGAATATCAGTCAAAAAGAAAATAAAGACAGCATATAAAGAGGATACTTATATGTGTGTGTTCAGAAATGCAAGAAACGGTTCACTCTGTTTTAATATTTTTCTATGCCTAGTCAAATTCAATTACCTTCTACAGCTGCAACAAGATATAGGCTATTAAAATCTGTACGATTGTTCATAATGCTTCACAATAATTGATGGAATTGGGTACCCACAGAATAATTGGAAAAAACAGATAGAAGTTATAAGATATTTAAAATAAAAAATGAAGAGAGTCAACATAATATACGTAACATGTTGCTCATAAAGAGATTCAGGCACCAGAAGGAGATCTATATATTTGAACTTAAAAGCAGACTAACCACCGAAGCAGTATCACTATTGACTCAGCTTCTGGGAACTATAACACAACATTATCTGAATTGAAGCAAGTATAGATCAAAAGGCAAATAAACCTGGTTTCTCCTGTAATGCAGCTTCTTCCCAATCAAAATAATTTTTTCAAAATGAGACTTGAGGGTATCCTCTTCCATTGGCCCTTGCAAACGTTGAAACAACTGTCTGGCGCTTCCCTGCATAAATTCAATAAATATGAAACTGTCAGCGCCAAAAATTAAGCAACATGGTAGACAGATATACCGTACCGACCCAAATACATATGCTCACTAGCCAAAAAGAAGAAAATTGTTGACATGGTGAACATGAGAAGTCTTGCCTTAGGGATTCCAGGCAAAGTTGATGGATAAGATTGAGAAGAGCCTGAATCCTCAGCACTGTCAGCCCCATCGCCAGCACTCTTATCCATCAAAACTTTGTGACGTTCTCTGCATTCTTTAGGTTTGCGGAATATACACTGGATGTAACGAGAAGAAATGAATTAGAAATAAGAAACAAATGCATGAATGCATCTTTCTGTGCACACACACAGTGTATGTATGCAGGCACCACCAGCTGAAAGATGAAAAGCAATAAAATCTTAACCGAAAAATGGTAGAAAAATAACTATATTGATGCTATCTATACCGTACTCAAACAGAAAGTTCTAACCTTAAATTGAAGGGTGCTATTGATGGCATCACTCACAAGTTCCCAATTAGGGCCCATATCATGAACAAGAACAACAAGTGCCTAAGGTTGCCAAAAAAAAATCTCAGGTAACTGATAAGAAATGCAAGACATATTCTGGAAAGAAACATTAACTAATGCGAAAGCAACCTGGTCTTCAAAAAGTGACCATGGACTTCCACAACCTGGCTGCCCGGCAGACACCTGTGGAGGAGAACACTTGCTCAAATTCCTAGAAAACATAGCCATCAAAAGTAAAGGGAGACAAGTTTAGGAGACAAGCACAACAACAGGAAATACCTTCAATGATTTAGTTTTTCTAGCCCTCTCCCGGCCACCAATCAACTTCATCAGCCTATTTGTGTTGGACATATTACTCATATGGGACGCTGCAGGAGAAGGAAGAGATCCACTCACTGGAGCCATGTTGTCAAATGAATTGTCTAGCAATTGCTTAGTCATCTTTGGCTTCTTTGCAGTGTGTTGTCCATATAAACCTTTAAAAGGACGACATTCGAGAATTTAAAGGATGGGGATATAAAACACCAAATATACAAATTAAAGATCCCACATTTATATGGAAGAGAAGGGAGCGTTACCACTAGTTCCATTGGAGTCAAAATGATGACTCTCCAGTCTCTTTTTGGAATTATCCCTCTGCAAGTAAACAAGGACTGAGAATTTAACAACAAAAGAAATTTGCTTTGACAATGCAAAATTTGGGTGATGAGAGGTTGGACAACAAGGGAGGAAAAGGGCAAGAGGTAATATAAGGAAATTAAGAAGATGCACATACTAGACGAAAAAAATGCACAGACACAGCAAATTACTAAAACAGGAACTTATTAGAAAATGACAATCTCATTTCTAACGCAGAAAGACAACTTCTAACTAGGTTTTCAATACACCTCTTCGCTAAAAAGAAATTATAAAGTATTCCTCCATATGGTCAAAACAAACTAAAGGAAATTATTGGTTCCTTCAAGCACCAAGCTGAAAAATGCCCACTTCGAACTGAACTCTGTCCACAAAACTTACAGTGGATCTATTAATAATGTAGACAGCCTAAAGTTTGTTCACAACAGAACTTTATAGTACCCTAAACACACAATGATGGTTATTGAACTTTCAGAAGTGTTTTTTGCCTAAGGCTCCTTCACAAACTAACTGACAAAACTCAAGTGCTTTGTTAAATCGACCAAGTTTCCTTGATTATGTTTTGTAGCTCTCCGCTTCTTGCACATCTCTGCCTTTCTTCAGGATAAATCTAACTAAACAGAAAATTACCTAGGTCACAACATTGGTAGGTTTACCGTAATCCATGAGCCAATTATGCAAGAAAGATATATGTAACATTTGAAAGGACCCAAGAAGGATAATACACGGTAATGAAAGTATATAATGGAATTCTCAACTATAGTATATTGGAAGCCATAACGATCAAGTCATACCAAGCAACTAGACCTGGATTAAAAATTTACGAAAAAAAGTTAATCACCAGTTCATTATGAACAGTGGAATCCAGCTGCCAACCCTGCTCAAAAGTAGAACCCTGCAATATATACAATCAATTAACCTAACAAGCAGCATGGGAAGAAATATATACGCAATGAGTATATACTTTATAATAAGTTGCAGGAAGTCTTAAAATATACGGTTTCTTATGTACCAGATTCTTTGACTTCTTCTTCTTTTTCGGCTTTGTTGATGTCTCTGCACAGTCATATGGCAACTGTTTCTCAAAGTCCACAACAGACTCAACCTCCATACTTCTCTGCATTTGAGACCCGCCGTGCAAAGTACTCTGGTCATCCTGAAAAGAGCTAGTGTCTCCACTTGAAGCATCATTCTTTGATGGAGCTTGTAGAACCCCCATGGTTCCAGCACTAAAAGGACTTATGACCCTCTGCCTTGAAGCGGTACGCATGCGCTTTGTTGGAATTTGACCAACATTAAGATTATTCGCAGGCCTTTTGCCCATCAGAATATTACGTTGTGAGGCAACTGCGAAATTCTCATAAGAGACTTCAGTGCCCAGTTCATATGTTCTTCCAGAATATGAGTTCACCAAGTGTTTCCGTTTCTTCTGGTCATGCTTTGTTGGCTTAATACCATCGAAGACTCCATGCAAATAAAATGTACTAGTTTCTTCCTCTTCCTCATCATATGCGTTCTCATGATACCCAAACTCTGAGAATTTATAGATAAGATTGTAAAGATAAACAGGGAGAATCAACAAGAATTTACACAAAGGTAAGGTTCAACATTACCAGCCGCAGCATCATACATAGATGTATCAACCTCCTCGTGCATACAAGTACGAGTTTTCTAAAATGGAAAAGAAGAAAATACTTCATCACATAAGAACAATGACCCCAAAAAATAGAGAACAAAAATCAGAATCTTAATGGCAGATATAAAAGTTAAAAAAATTTATCAAGAGTTTCACTTCTATCAACTTTCAGTATAGGATATTGAATTAATTCACCCATGCAGTCAGATTCAACCTCTAGCATAAGCATACAGCAGTTTCTCCTTGTAACCTTCGTCTGGCAAAAGCAAAGATAACTAAAATGTGCATAAATTGTATGTTTACCTCACACTGTACCAAGTGAGATTCAATGGATGTCCTGTAGCTCTCCATGGCACCTGAAGGAACCACATAGAACAGGTTTTCCTGCCAAAGTGAACAAAAGATCAAATGCTTAAGGGCAGCCATGGTTATAGGTGAAATACAAGCACATGATTCTATTTGATGCATATGAACCAGAAACTGGAGCAGATGCATACCAAAAAAAAAAGAATGAATGATCATGATAAACTTTGATGAGTTTTTACACATCTAAAACTACAAGGAGGGCAGGACATACTTCTGTAAGCTGATCATCCCATGAAATGTCCATAATGCCAGAACCAGCTATTCTTTCTGGAGTTGTCGGTGCTTCTGCTTGAAGGGAGGGAACCGTGGAACTATTACACCTCAAAAATCGTACAGCATATCCATGAATTGCATTCACAGGATTCTGTTGACCCAACTCTTTGCACGATTCCTGCTCATAACCATAAATGTTCCACGACATGAGTCAGTAATATATTGCAGGAAAACTTAACTACGCTACTGCTTTGCAAATTAGACAACTCAACTAAATTAGACAACTCAACTAAAAATAATGTTGATGCGTTATCAACATGTTAAAAGAGATCCATTTCAAATAAACATGTACAGCAGATAATAAACAGAGCTCACCATATGTTATAGAATAATATCAGACAAAATCAGAAACATTCCAAAATACATGCCAGGACAGAAAGGTAAAAGAAAATAAAGAGAGATAACCACACAGTTAAATACACAATGGCTCGCAAGTGAGCGAAGTACAGAGGCAGCACCTTATCAGGCCCTCCAAACTTGGTAACTGAAAATTCATTCTCATCAAATATCCTTGACTCATTCTTGCAGTTTTTCAAACTAGCAGTTTGATCATTGTCGGTTAGAAGCACTTCCGCTGCATGCCAGAACTGCATAACAGCCTTTGCCAGAGTGTAGGCAACTCTTTTAAGCTTCACATGTTGATTTTGTTGTTCAACTCTCAACTGAGAATTAAAGGAAGCCTGGCGACATATCTGAGCAGCTGCTGTTATCTTCCAAATTCGCTCCTAAAAGAAACAGGAAAAATTAATTAAAAAGGGACAGCTGAATACAGACACCAGCAATAACATCAAATTTACAAGATGAATATTCTAGTCAGGAAGAACAATAAACCAAAGAACTGCACAGCCATATAGGTAATTGACAAAGTCAGACCTGCGCAAAGTCATTTGCTAGCCACGCCATTTCTTCGAGTACAAAATCCCATTGGGATTTTTGATGACTCTCTGAGAGCACAGTTCTGACAGATAACTCGGCAATTCTCTTACGCTTAGCCTGGGTACCACAATCAGTCAAATCGTGAAAATATGTTCTTAGAAATAAACCATGAATAAGAAGACAGAATAAAGAAAGAACCTCTATTGTACGTGCTTCTTCCAAAATAGAATCTTCATGTGCTTTGTCTGCCAATTTCATGCGAACACCAGAACTAGGTTGAATATCAGGAGCAGTAGACAAGCTTTTCTTTGACATGTTAGACTCAGGAAGCTCTAGAATAGAGACCTGTGGTCCACCCGGGCAAATTTCTTGCTTGTTGAGGTTGGGTTCATCACCTAGCGCATTGCCAGGCTTTCTATCAGCCTCAGATGCAGTATGTTCATTTTGATCCAGACCTTCAATGCCCAACACACATTTTACCTCATCTTGCATTTCAGAACTTCTTATTATTTCTTCTTCAACTTTGACAACAGAACCAGTTCCAGAGATGCTTTGATGCACAGACCCATTATCATCATTAATGGCAACAGTACCGTCAGCAGCCTCCAACTCATACTTTTCATTGCCCTTTTCACACATTACTAAATTTTGCACTCCATCAAATTTTGATACTTGTGGCATAAGAATTCCATTCGCATTATCATCTTTACGATTAATATACAAATCATTGTCATTATTTACATCTAAGATTAGGCTGTTCTGTGTGCAAGAAGACTCTGAATCTAGTCTTTTGGCTCCAATTGCTGCATTACAAATTTGAGCCTCATTGTCATCTCTTTTTAGCTCACTAGAGCCATTATGCAGACCAGGACTAGTCTCATTCTCATTTTTCGTTGAAACAGCACAAGGTGCGCATCTCAGACCAGCTGAAACTACCTGTTCTTCACCAACATGGTTGCCTTCCCCCAAATCCACATCAATTGGTGCCTTACGAACATCAACTTCTGAAGGTTGAACATCTTGCTTATCCTTCAATGAGATAGACTCTGTAGCATCCAGCCTATCCACTGCCGGGGTCGTGATTGCCTCAAGAGGCTTCACAACATCCAGCTTCACACTTGATTGGGTATTTGAAACATCAACCTGAGAAACCATGTCCCCATTTGATGTGATCAACTTTGGTATAGAAGATGCAGGAAGGTTTTGGTCCTTGTGGTTATTCGTCTCAGACATTGAACCCTTAGCATCTCCCAAAACCCCACGGACCAGTAAGGAACACCCATGACCACCAGAACTCTGAACAACATCATTTGAGCTGGATCGTGCACCATCACGATTTGGTCTGGACCTGTTTCTTCTAGCATATGGACGAAAAATAGCAGAATCTTCTGATTCCTTGGCTTTTTGAACCCTATCCATTCGGGAAGACTGTTCTGATGGAGCAATATTACCTCTTCTACTAGGATGCTTAATTTTCCTGGCACCATCATGTAACTGATTTTCACCATCAAAATTATCAGCACTATTGGGCTCACAAACTGCAGGAGCTCCTGGTCTACCACTACTTTCTACAGAATCCCCATGAGGTGATGCCGTTAGTGGAAAACTACCTTTAGCTTCACTGTATTCGCAAGGTAGGGAAAGTAAAGCAGAAAGGAGGAGCATTAACCATATAATTAAACGCATTTCCAAAATATTGTCAGCACAAAATAATAGAAGAGAGCACTACCTAGTAACAAAGTGTTCCACATGATGATCAGCGAGTGAAGTAGACTGGACACTCACCGAAGCAGCATTCCCAAACTTAAAGTCCAAAGGATTACCACCCTGCAAGGAGGAAAAATATACAGTGAAATGACAGACAAAAAGGATCTGAAATAGCAAGGGGAAGACTAAAATAGCATACTTTTTCAAGGAATTCTAGCTCTCTTCTCCTTTCCTCACGGACATCATACTCCTGTCTGCAAACATCGAATGACAGTCATCATTCCTCACCAAAACAAACATATTTACTATTGTATGGATGCAAAAAGGGAAACGCAAATTTCAGGGGAGTGTCGGTAAGAACAGAAGAGTAAGCCAGTATTACCTAAGCTCTGCCTGAGCCTTCTCAATAGCTGCTCGTCGTGGAGAGGTTTTGATACCAATACCAACTCCGCCATCAACAACCCCTCCCATGGAATCAACCTCAGCATTTACTAGCAGAGCAGATCCTGAACCACATTCATGCATTCCTAATCCTACCTTGATGGCTACAAGCTTTTCCCTCCCATCAATTCAGAGCACCATCAATCTCCTCGATCAGACACAAGTGACTTTAGAGTGATGTGAAGCGAAAAGCAACAATAAAAAAGCACTGTCGATGTCACACAAAATGATAAGTCAGCAAGCATCAAACACAATGGGGGAAATGCATGACAGAAATAGCACTCAAACACATAGAGAAGAGAAAGAAGATTAGCATTAGCGCAAAGATAAATCAACGCAAACATTCCAAACATGTCATGTGAGTTTCTTAATACCCTACCATTGTTTAAGAAGTACAAGGATAATTAAACATATGGAAACATATTTCATTTGACAAGGCTCTGTTGATGACTTCATCCAGTTTACAGATGTTAGTACAGAAGCGACAATTCAAATTTATGCTTCGGCAGATTTGCAAATGCATTGTATATTTTGTATAAACATGCTTGAGCTTTGAAATGAAGACATCTCTCTCTCTGTCCAAGTAAATGCTTTATTAGACCATGTCAATGGCTAATCAATTTGCAAAGCCAACTAATCATAAATGTAATGGTGAGAGCTATGAGGTACTAGCAATGTCTTGGGTGCTAAAAGCTAAATCCAATTACTGCCACAAACAGCCAAGTTCAAACACTTCAGCTTGCTAAAACAACCAAAATGCAGGGTAACATCTGAAAAAAAAAGAAGAAGGCATGAAGCAACTGCCTGGCCAATAAATTCACACAACATGCACCAATTGTGCAAAGAAAAACTCATCTCCAATGAGCCATCACAAATTGTCACATAAGTAGCTATCAAGCATTTGAGATGTTAAAAATAAGCATATCAGCCATGAAAAAAAGAACTAAGAACAAGCCATGTCACTTCATTTAACTCCCGCGTCCTTGCAGCCAGCACCACTTACCTCACAAATTCCACTAGCATGGAATGAAAATGCATGAAGAAACAACAGCGAAACCAATTCACATTCATTGCCCCAAACAAACAAACCCTAATTCTCGTTGGAGAACACAATTCTCTGGAATTCAACATTACACAACAAATTCTAGGGTTTCAGAAGACCCAGGGAATTCAAAGAAAATAATAATCACCTGAATTGAGAAGAAATTGGGAAGCTAGGGCACAGCACACGAGTGGGGCAATAAATAAGGTAATGGCTCTGAAGAGTTTTCTCTCTCCTAGGGTTTTGATTTGGGAGGGAAGGAATGGTTGAAGAAATAATTTCAATCAAAACTACGGGAATCAACCCTAGAATGAAACATGTTCGTTGCAAATGTTGTTGTTAGCCATGGAAGCCGTGTTAACGAGTTGTTTCTATATTTCGGTCGCGCTCTGCAAGCTCTTGTCTCTGTAAATTTTATTTCCAATGATTTCTATTTTATTTTTTATTTTTTTGGTTTCACGCTCGTGTTTTTTTTTTTTTCTTTTGGGGTGTGATTTTGTCTATCGATCGGGTACTATGTTAGAGATCCTCTCTCTGAGAGTCCGTGCTTTGAGCTTGGGCTTGGGCTTCTTTACAAGAAGAAGAAGACGAAGAACTGGGCCTCTGTATTTAAATTTTGGGCCTCCTACAAGAAAGAACATTTGAACCTAAATGTTTATTTATATTTATATTTTTATGTTTATTTTCCCAATAAATAATAGGGTATTTTTTGTGTATTTTTTGTTTGTACTTTTTATACATATCCTTCGGGTTGCTTTTTTAGTTTTTAGAGAAAGAGTTGGAGGATAATAAGGAGGAATAATTATTCTTTAAAACATTTAAAAAAAGACGCAAAAGAATAAGATATACCAATCTTATGTATAGGTAATAAAATAAACTAGATTTAGAAAGTCTTCATCTTTGAAGCTAACTCTAAAACTTAAATGAAATCAATCTTATCTTGACTCGTCAACGTTACAACATTTTTAGCCAACTCTCTATTCTTCTTTTTTCAATTCTTTTAATTAACATTAAAAAGTAAATACATAGTATGATATCCTGCGGTTGAGGAATCATAATCAAACACGGATGGGGAAATTCCACTTTACTTAAGCCATCTGTTAGGGGAAATCGCAATCCACGAGAATTATCAAATCCTTTTCCTTGTTTTAGATCTTGCAACTCTCCATCGCTAGAGCTCAGTTTGTAAACGGGATGGCGTGTAATTTCTGGAACATGGAAATAGAATTATAAGAATCAATAATGGAGATGGGAATTAACGGAAGTCAAAGATGGAGGAAAGCTTACTTTAATTGAGCCGCGTTAAGAAAAGATTCATGTACTTGTATTATTGGGTGTTATGCGTATATTTAAGGAATCACGTTCACATGTACCATCATTTGTTATGGTTAAAACATTGCTAATTTAGATCTCAGGTTTGATTCTAGAGAAAATTATACTCAAATAGTCATCATCTATTTTCAAAACTAGACGAGTCTCTTATCGAGCACGGACAAAGATGACATCCATTATGTCCAACGAAAAAGAAAAAGAAAAACTTGTGGACTTACTTAAAAACTGTGGAGGAGGAGGACTTAGGTCTAGGCTAATATACAAATACAAACCTGTTAATAAGAGATGATGTAATGGAAACAGTCTTTTACTTCAATTTTTTTCTTAGGAAATGGTTTCTCCAGCCTACATGGTATGTCAAAAGCAAAAGCAAGTTTAATGTTGTATAAAGAGGTCAGTATTTTGGCAGTAAACTTCTCTCAATGAATTACAACAACTTGCAATTGCATATACTTACAAAAACGATACACAAGCAAGACATAGGAGTAATGTACATGGAAGCATGAGAAGGACGCTACAACCTGCCACGGTTCTTGTTTATCAAAAATCAGGCTTCCGCTTCGGTGACCGAGTTCTTTCAACGGACCCAAGGACCTCTTTGAGCTCCTTCACATGACTGGTCATGCCTTTGTTTGCATAAGCTTTAATCATGGTTCTATATGTAACCTTATCGGGTTTGCACCCTTTCAACTCCATCATCTCTAGCACCCCTTTCATTTCTGCAAAGCACCCGATCATTCCATAAGCATCCACCAAACAGTTAAAAAACACAGTATCTAGTGACACGTCCGAGTTCTCAATCAAACGAAGGACACCCTCAATTTTTTCAGGTTTCTCGGCTTGTCCATATGCTCGGACGAGAGAGCAAAGTGTAACACAGCTTGGCTTGATCCTTTCTGACCGCATTAGTCTAAACAAATACTCCATCTGTTTCAAATCCCCAGCCCGACCAAAGGCATCAATAACCACATTGTAGGTTACAATTGTCCAAGAATAATGGTATCTCTGCATGTATTCCATCACTGCAATCATTTTGTCATACTCTCCAGCTTTTCCATATGAATCCAGAAGGACATTGAAGGTCTTAATGTTGGGTTCGATCCCAGCCCTCTGAAACTTCTCGTAACACTTCTCCATCATTACTAATTGCCCACTGCCACCAAAGGCTCGGAGTGTGGAGTTCATTGTCCATACGTCAGGCTCACAATTCTCAACACCAAGCATCTCCACAAGTGTTGCTTCCATCTCAGCAAACCTTTAAAGAAATGTAAACGTGAGTACCATTCAAAATTGAATAGCAATGCCATGCTCCATCTGGTTGTCAGACACATGGAAGACTATCTTTTCTCATTACCAAGTATCAGCTACGTGGATAAAATGAAGACAAAGCAAAATCGGTGACAGAGTGGAAAAGGTAATGGAGTTTCTCAAGAATTTACTTATAGGGATCATATTCGGGCAAATTAAAATTGCTATAACACCCTTTTTTGTTATATTCTCTGGGACCAGATGGAGCATTCAAAATTCTGGAAGAGTTGTACGGGGTTTGACAAGTTACATTTTTGCTTTGCCGTAGGCATCAATGAGGGTGTTGTATGTGACTGTGTTGGGCCTGATTCCTAGCGAAACCATATCAGAAAGCAACATGTGCACTTTCTCAAACTCAAAAACTTGGAGGCATGACTTAATCAAGATTGAGTAAGTTTGCACATCAGGCCTGCAATGAGGATTGCTCTTCATTTCCTCCAACAAAGAAAATGCTTTGTCAAAGCAGGCGCTCCTACTGTATGCGGACAAAAGTGCAGTATAAGTTTCACGATTCGCAACACAACCTTCATCAATCATAGCTTGAAAAAGCTCATGCGCCTTCTCAGGCTGCTTACACTTGCCAAGCATAACAATAAGTTTGATGTACACACCAGCAAAAGGCTTGTACCATAGCTGCTCCCGCAGAAGTTCAAAAACCTGAAACACATGCTAGTTAATTTCCAGCTACTCCGTACGTCACCTACATTGTTTTCCTAAAACGATAGCACACATCCAGACAGTGATATAAATAAACTCAAATTTAATAACGCCATTCAAGCAGCAATATAAATTAACCAAAATCCAAGCATACCCATGTCACCAAATTAGAAAATAAACTCAAAATTCAATAACAACACCATCCAAACAGCAATAAAAATTAACCAAAATCCAAGCATACCCATGTCACCAAATTAGTAAATAAACTCAAAATTCAATAAGACCATCCAAGCAGCCAGACAAACTAACCAAAATCCAAATATACCCCTCTAAACAAATTAATATATAAACTCAAAATTCAATAAAAAAAAGGAGATGAATGGAAAAATAGAGATGAGGCACCTACCGTCAGAGCAGATTCCCAGCGTAGAGCAGTGATTCTTTCATGAAGGGCTTCGAGGACAGTTCGAGGAAGCAACCTCTTGGAATTAGTAGGACCTTTTTTCTTCTCGATGATGGCTTTAGTGGCCTCTCTTCGTAGGATGACAGATGTAGTTTTTTGCGACGCGATTTTTCGGTTCACTTCCTCCTTTTTCTCCTTCGCTTCTCTCTTCTGCACGTTTTCCCAGTCTATCCTCCCTGTTCTTTGGCTCTTCTCCGTTGCTGCTAACGCCGCCTGACCATTGAGGTTTGTGGAAGTAAGAGAGAACAGATCTGGCCTGATTTGTGGGTTTGTTGGCTGTTGGCGACTAAACGGATGCGGGAATGGGGTCGTAGAAGAAGCAAGCGTAGCCATGGAAGATTTTAGTTCTGTTCTTGGACTGTACTGCTTCAAGTTCAAGCCTATAGACTGAAGAATTTGGATTTTTTTGTGCTCTCTCGCTTTTAGTGGATTGTAGTGCAAGAAGTGATGGGCATTGGTTGAAAACAAATTACAGATGCCCGGGCCAGTTGATAAATACGTAGTGGGCTCATAAGTATATGGGATGGTGGTCGCGGCCCGTATTAATTTACCGTTTCGCAAATATTTGAACCTCCAATTAGTAGTGGGTGGGGGGGGGGGGGGGGGGGGGGGGGGGGGGGGGGGGGGGGGGTTTACCCGGGGAAAGAAACAAACAAGAAAAAGAAAAGCTATAATGAGATTTTTTTCCTTGGAAAAGTTAGGAGAAGTGAATGTTGTATTTGTAACACTTCAATCCCCTTCATAGTGTAAAATTTTAGATACTACAAAGGTACTCTAATCAATCACAATAATAAGGTACCATACCTTCTCTGCTACTAACTTTTTTATCTTTTATTGAGTTTTAACTTTATGGGTGAGTTATATTATTCCTAAGATGAGGTTTTAATTTTTGACCACCACTCTCTCTTCTTTTTGTTATCTTGACATGAGTCGAGGAGTTACTCTACTATTTCCCTCTAACTGTTAACGTCACCCACGAAAATTAAGTGAGTCTTAATTTATAAGCTAAAGTCAAGCAATAAGGTGTAGATCTAAAAGAGATTGCTTCACTATTGGCCGCAACAATAACAACCTTCTTTCTTTATACATTAAGTAGTAAAAATACACATTTGAATCTCACTTATATTTATCGGGGAAAAAAATTAAATGTGATATTAATTATGGGTATGGTTAAATATGAAATAAAATAAAAATATTTAAACATAAAAGGGAAATCAAATTAAATATGGATTGGAGTCTCGACTCTAGAAGATTTATTTTTCTTGCGCCTTGATTATTTTGGGAAAATAGTTTACTAGAAAACACTTTCTTTCACTTTTTTGTGTTTATTGTTGGAAAGAAAAAATTGTCAAGTAAAACATTTTACAAGTTAATGGAAAGTTTGGGTGTTATTAGTGGAAAAGAGTTTCCCCTCATTTTTTAGGGAAAAAAACATTTTCCCTCATCTTTCTCACTCTCTCTCATTAATTAAAAACCAATACAAAATGAATTTTAATAATTTTCATCTCTCTTTTAATAAAAGAGAGAGAAAGCTAGACTAAACAATTAAAGAATCTTTACCATGAGATAAACAAATCCAGATCTTCTTTACTTATTTTTTAAAGTTTTTTTATATGGGTATATCATGTCGGATTCATAAGTTTACTTATAATTTTCTTAACCCGACCATGAACTATTGAGCCATTCAAAATTACTTAAATATAGTTTGATTTAATTTGGAAGTTGCACTATTATTTTCATAATTAATATTAATTTATTAGTGTACAAACTAACCATATAAAATTATATCATTTATGTTAAGAAAAATTATATAACAAATATATAGCGTATATAATATTCTATTTTATCCCTATAGTTTAAACTTATAATATAAACCCTTTAGCTTTTTAAACAAATTGAAATTTTAATTTTTACAATAGTTAAAAAATTAGAAAAAACATTGCTTTTGATTTAAAAGTTAGGACAAAAATTATAATATACATGGTAGGAAAATAGTTTAAATTTCATTTACAAATTGCTTTTTATTTTTTTCCTTATATTATTTTTTTATTTTTTTCAATGGAGTAGATCCTCCCATATTGTGATTTTTTTTCTCTCAAACTTTTATAATTTTTTGAAATGTTTACCATTTTTTCTAATATTTAACTACTATAAATATTAAAATTGTAACTTTTACGAAATTATAGGGTTTATAACTTTTGAACTATAGGGCTCAAAGTGGAATATTTTATAAAGTACAAGATATTTTCTATAGTTTACTCTTTCGATTTGTTTAGTAAGGAGATATAGATAAATGAGAAATAGTATAAATTTTTAACTCAGCTTATGAATTCGTTTGATTGACACCCTAAAAAAGTAGAATAGGAACGGGAAAGAAAATGATTAGAAAAAATGATTAAAATTTATACATAATTTTATAACTTAGGGAAAATTATATGCTGGAATAAGACTACCCAACTATTTAAAAATATTAATTATTATTTTCGCAGAGCAACTAACAATCAAGTTTCACATAATTACAAATTTACCAAACTATATAATAAAAACTATTTATGATAATTTTTTAACTGGGTTTATTTTTTGTTGCTAATATATAAAAAAAAATATTAACAATTGACAAAAGGTCATAATAAAGAATCTATATATTTATACCGCTTCTTTGGATCTTATACCAAGTAAAACTTTATTCCCTTATGGAGTAGTTATATTATTTTTTCTCACTTAATCATATTCCCACATGTTCCCATTTACTGTATCCAAATACAGAATAATAATTTCTCAAAAAATAATTTTTTATTTTTTTTTATCTTGGAAGTTATTTTTCCACAGTAGAAAATAATAAATGGTACAATTAGAAATTTTCTACCACGAAAAAGAAGAATACTTTCGACCCAAAAAAGAGGAAAAGAGGAGGAATAATTCCATTGCAAACTAGAATCATTTCATTCATTGCAATTGAGAAAAACTAGAACAATGTAATCATCAATAACCCTTTTGAACGGATGCAACACTATTTGACCCGACAAAAACACTACTACTACTCTAAAGTTACAACCAGATGTCTGGATTCAGATCAAGTACAACCACCACCGGTCACTTTTTCGGTTTAACCCGTCGGCCGCCGGTATTGTTCCCTCCGGTAGCGGCACCTGCTTGTGCCGCCTTTTCCTGTAGGGCCTTCGCATCTCTGCCGGAATTCCAATTAAAACAAACCAAATCAACATCAACAATCAATTCACTTTAAAAAATACCAAATTAAAAGAGAGATAAAGAAAGATTCTGAACACAAACCTCTCCCGCCGTTGTTCCGGTGTTAATCCATCGTCTCTGGGTTGCTTGCCTTCACCGCCAGCCCTGGCTTGAGCCCTTTCACGGTCGCAGTCTCTTTGATTTCCGCGTTCGCTTCAGTTAAGACAAACAAACTTTTAAATAATAAAAATAAAGGGAAATTAAACAGGTTGAAGGTTTTAGGTTGAAAACACACATCATTAAAAATATTAATAAAAAATCTTTGCTCATCCGACGTCGTTTCACAGGAAATTTGAATCAAAAATTCCTTTCCGGCAGCTTCATTTCTTCATCTTCATCTTACACCTTCAACCTAAAAAACCAATCTCAACCTAACCTAACATCCATTACCAAATCCGACCGCCACCACCAAATCCGACAGCCACAGCACCAAATCCGTCATCCGCCACCAAATTCGACAGCCGCAGCCACCAAATCCGACAGTCGTTTTTGCCATTTTTGCATGTATGGCTGCTTTTGCCAATTTTTCTGGGTTTTTCCATCTAATTTTTCTGTATGTTTTTAAAAATTTATTTGATAAAAATGACATGGCTGCTTTTCTGGGTTTTTCGTTTTTCTTTTTCTGGAAAGCAGAGGATGGCCTTGATTTGAATCAAGCGTGGCCTTGATTTGAGAGGTAGGTGACTGCACTAGTTTGATGAGTAGAGGATGATTAGTAGTAGAGTGGCAGAAGGAACGGTGTCGTTTCTTTAGGGATGGTAGTACTACTGGTAGTGAGGAGATGATCCTCCTCGCCGATGACGACGCCGCCATGTTTGATGCTGCGTTTGCTTGTCGTCACTCGATTTTTTTATTAATATTTTTAAGTGTCACACCATCAAAATCCTATCGGAGATTCCAATTATCAAGAAATCAAATCCTGATATCACTCCATCAACGCATCAACGGGAAAGAAAAAACCCTAAACAAAGAGTGAGCAAGATGAAAGAAGAACAGAACTTTTGTGTCAAAGGATATGAGACATCGTTGGATCGGAATTTCCTGCAAAATTCGGACGAAAGAGAAGAACAGAGCCAATAGAGGTGTGATTGTTGCTAGGGAATTAAAGATCGCACGAGTGCGGTATGGGGAGGGGTGGCTAAAAGAAGGAGGAGTTGGGCGGTGGTTGTGGATCCATGGAAGAGACGAGAAGCAGGAGAGAAGTGATTCTTCAATTACGTGTCAGCTTGTGATTCGCCCTAACAAATAAATTATGATTGACCTTTTTAGCTGGATGCCAGCCCTACGATGCGAGGACCTCTTTTACGCAATCAATTTTCGACCTCCTGATCTTCTAGAAGACAATCATCTCTGACCGTCCATTAATTTCATTTCTCAAAAAAAAAAAAAAAAAAAAAACAAGATGCAGTTATTTTAGGATTTCTAAGCCCATTTAGCTGTGATAAAATAAGCCCACTTAATGGATTGTTGGGTCAATTCTTAAAGTCCAATGATCACGAGATTAATAAATTCAGGATACTAGCCGACGAATTTGGATCCATAGTGAAGCCGTCAGTAACTGGCCCTAATTAACTTCTTCTTTTCTAGGAATCTACGAGTGTGGCTAAATTACATAATATTTGTTACAACATTTTGGGACCATGGAACGAGAATAAATTACATAATATTTGTTTAAAAGTAATAATAAAACATGTAAGGTAAAAAAAATTGTAAGTTAAGAATTAGTGTTAAAAATAAATTAATTATAAGTTAAATATTAATATAAATTGTCGAGAATAAGCCATATAATAAAAGTAAATAGTCACTCTAATAACATGATAATACTTTATAAATAACTCATAATCAAAATCTTCTACTTCAACTCTCACATTCTTAAAATTTACAATTTGGATCTTACGATTTTTAAAATATTACATATTAAAAATAAAAAAGGAATAGTAAAATTCGAAATCATACGATAAGGCTTATGATATTTTTTTCATTTTTTCACAACTATACAAGATCGCTACCATATCCTTTTTTTGTAGTTTGCACCCTACAAGTAATGTCTTGAATATGTTATCCTTTCGCTACTCATCCACTCGAATCATCATATCCTAAAGTCCATCAATGGGGGAAAAATAATTAAATAAATCGGTGGTCCGTGGAATTTTTTTAAAAGATGGTCATGTTACATGTGAGGCCAATCAATGTTGGCGTTAGCTAGCAAGATGAGGCTGATACTACTATATGGGAGTCAATTCTAATTTCTCCTCGACTAACCTAGCCGAGTTAGGAACTTAGGAAATAAAAATAAAATAAAAATAGGTAGAGTTGTAATTTAACCGGTTAGTATATGTCGTTTTTATAACGTAGGTTATGAGTTTAATTTCTAATATGTAATCAAAACTGTTAAACTCGATAGTTTATCGAGATAAAAGCAGGGGATCCATTGGACATCCATGAGACTCGCTCCACTCCCCTACCTCACCAACTCTTTTTTCTTTCATCCACATTCCAAAACTTTTTCTTAAAAAAGAGAAGAAATAACATATTACCGGAGGTTTTACACCTTTTGTTGCCTGGCCCTGGTGCGTGGTCCTATCTCTTCTCCCCTCCCTTTTCCAATAATAATTCCAGAATACATTTCTCTCTCAAGTCATGATCAAAAATCAAAATCATATTTCTATCTTGTCTACTTTTTCTCTTTTTCTCATTTTATTATATTTATTGTATTCGCAGGTACTGTTTTCCAATTTATAAATTAATTGCAGCAGCTGCTCCGGGACACCATAGAAGAGAGATCCGCTGTCACATAACGCAAAGGTATCCAATGCTGTGACTGTTACATTTCCCTCCATCTTCTACAATTTCACTCTCCTCTTTTTCTCTCTCATTATCATATTTGTAGATCTGCAACCAGTTCTTTTTTGACCCCCCTTATTCCCATCTCGCCCTCGCCCTCGCCCTCCTTCTCTCATTCCCTAGAAAACAAAAAGAAAAAAAAAACTGCACACGCCTACCTACCTTGTTTTTTAATCAAATTCGTTTTTGACTTTTGTCTTGCGTTTCACTACTAGTACCTCCTCATCTTCTTCAATTTCAGAATCTCAAAAGAATTTGTAGATTTGTATAATTGTAACTCACCGTTTATTTTTTCAAATGGAAGCCAGCGTTGTCGGTGCCAGTTGCGGCGGCGGTCGTAGTGGTGGTGGTCTATCATTGTTGGACCACATTTTGTTGGTTGACCCTTACGGGGGATCTTTACCCAGATTGACCTTGGACGACATATTACGAACAGAGAAGCGGTCACCGCCTCAGATGAACCGGACTCTGCTCGATATAATCCGTGACGAAGAGCGCCATGGCTCGTTTTTCGGTCATAAAGATAAGAAGAGCTGGAAAGCATTCAGAGATCGGCTCCGACTTAAGCGTGCCGGAGCTGCTTGGACTTCATCAATCCCTGTTCCGACTTCTGATATCCCCATCCAGAATAGTAGCAACAACAGATATAACAACCATTCCAGATCCTTGATGGCCCGCCGCAGTTCGGTGCGTTTCACTACAGTTCCTTCCGGCGAATCGGATGAGCAGAGTGATAACTCGTCCGCTGCGGGTTCCAGATTGAATCGCCGGGCCTCTACTCGGATCAGTAATGCTCCTTCGGAGTTGGATGAATCGTCGGTGAACATCCCCGCGGTGGAGGAAGGTCCTCCGATGAGGAGCTTCATGCCTCAGTTCTCGCGCCACAACTCAACTCGGTGTCCGGTCGATCAGACGACGACGTCCACGGAAGATGACGATCGCGACATGGGGTATAGAATGATGTCGGCTAGACAAGCGGTAGCTGCACAGGAGGCGTCAGAGGCAGCAGCGCAGGCGGAGGCAGCAGCTGCGGCAGAGGCCGCGGCGGCAGCTGAGGAGGAAGAAGATAAGGATGAGGGGGAGGAAGGTGGAGAGGGAAATGAGGAGGCGCAGCCGGTGAGGATGTCGTTGATGGATTTGTTGGAGGAGACGGACAGGCAGATGGGAGTAGTGGGGTCCAGATACACGATGGGAGACGAGGATGATGGTGAGGAGGACGGGGAGGAAGCGGAGGACGACGGAGGTGAGGAGGAAGGCGGCGGCGTTGAGGTGACCTGCTGCGTGTGTATGGTGAGACATAAAGGTTCGGCGTTTATTCCTTGCGGGCATACGTTTTGCAGATTGTGCTCCAGAGAGCTATTGGTCCAAAGGGGTAATTGCCCTCTGTGCAATGGTTACATCTTGGAAATTCTTGATATTTTTTAAAAATTAAGGCCAGGCAATTTCTTTTTGTAAACAGCTTCTTTCCCCCCCTTTTTTTTAAAAACTTTCAGGTCTCCCTCTTCTAATTTCTTTTTCTTTTGCCCAATTTTTGTTTTCTGATTCTGGTAACCTGTCGGTTTTATCAAAAGTTGGGAAACTGGTAAATAAGGAATTGACACTGTTGGAGTTTAGAGGTTTTATTAAGGAATTCTGTCACCAATTATGGGCTTGAAGATGAGTTGCTGGCATTGTCATTTTGTACAGAAGTTGTATGAATTTATATGAATCCTTATAGATTAGGGAATTCAAAATTTATGATTTTATATTATTTGTTTTAAATTTGTATGTTTACAAACTTAATGAAATGGTTTAGTCCTGCTGGTGTCAAGCAACACTACAACATTACCACTTAACAGGACAGCCTTGTTCTTCAGTAAACAAAAATGTACAGCCTTTGAAGTTATGGTGGTAGTAAAAGTTGCTGGATAGTTTGTGGAAGGAGACAATTCGATGAGAATGATCATGAAAATTTCATAAATTGTCATGCTTTGCTGCAATTCGTACTTGGTACCTAACATGGTGTTAATTTCAAGTATCAAGTATCAAGTATCAACCATACCCCATGTGATTTTCTCACAAGTCATTATCCAAATGAAAATGCATTATTCCAGGAAGGACATTTCCGTTGCATTTTGCTATGTGATTTATCGAATAATATTTACTCGTGATTTCAATCAGAATCCCACGAGAAAGATCAACAATAGCTATCCATCCATAGCCAGTTGAAGTTCAAGCAAGGACATTGAAGGAGAAATCCAACAAAAATGACGAGAAGCAGTCGGAATAGCAGCTTTCTAATTCTCCCAATATACGATAAAACAGCGACTATAGTTAGTAGTATTTACATCAGTTTTAAAGTGTATCTAGGATGATTACACGGGGAAGGAGATGCTGTGCCCCAGCTTAGCTATTCTATTCTTCCACGTCTATGAAAGTCAATGGTTCTTAGGCTAAGCATGTATCCAATTAGAGAGAATAATTCGGGCTGGGACGGCTTAACTCGATGCAGACCAACCTGTAGTTGTCATGTATGGAACAGGGCATATCTCAGGTTCCCTCACAATGTATATTTGATCCCCAACAGTGTCTTGAGGCTCCTGATTCCTGTGCCATGTCCATAGAGCCCAAGTCTCATTTATCACCTGCAATGCATGTTCAGATTCTGAGTCCCTTGATGAGAATGTATGTCTAGGATGATCTTTCATATGCCATGTCAAAAGGAATCTAGACTAATTTCTAAAATCCTAGGAGAAATATGAATACCTACTATCTTGTTATAGAACATTTAAGTTTAATACCTATCAGGACAGTAAATTCTTTCAGAGAATAAGCAGAAAGCAAAAGAGAGAGAGAGAGTACCTCTAGAATTCCATGGCCAAAGCTACTCTCCCTGAAGGCACTGTAATCTGGCTGCCTGTCCCAGCAGAATTTCCCAGCTGCTGGGCCAGTCGTAAAGTTGGTAGCACAAAACCCACCCATGAATTCATCAGGAGATGGTTCTGGACAGTTTCCAGCTTCATCTGCATGCTTAATAGCCATCTTTTCTCGATTACCCCCATCTCCAACCACAATATGCACAGGGCCGCATGGATCTAGTGTGTATTTATAAACTCGATTCGACCTCTCGTAAGCATGCACCTGATGATTTGGCAAGAAGAGAACAATACTCAATGTTCTTGTAAACAAACAGAGGTGCAGACTTTAATTGCCACCAAACACAATGATAACATGAGATGGACATGTAGGGACTAACTTCTCAATGACAATGGAGGGAATTTGTCCAAGAGGATTTATGCAGCATTAAATGTCAGAGGGAAAATTGACAGATCAAAACCAGTTTTACTTATATTATTAGATATCCTGTAGTTCTCAGTTCTCACAGCTTCTATAAGCATTCCAGTTTATCAAACATGTTATAATATCTAATTTTACTTGAATTCCAAATGCTATGATAAGAAGTGGAATTGCATCTGCCAAGTTGCAACCAGAATACATGTATGACTGTTTATTAACACTTACATGTCCACTGAAGACAATATCAACACCATGCAAGTAAAGCAATTCTTCCATTTCTGCCATCATACACTCTGCGTCTCTGTAGTGGGCTTTGTAAGAACTATACCATGGTGGATGCCATGCAGCTATCAGCCATGGTGTTACAGTTCTGTCAACATTAGCCAAATCTTCCTCCAGCCACTTGTACTGATCAGCTGTGATATAAAACAAAACAGGTTAGAACTATCGAGTATTCTCTTGAGCAATTTCTAAGGAAGAAATAGGAAAGCTAAATCTTAAACTGTTGGCATAAATGCTTTATACAAGATGAAATATACACATTGCTAAGTAAACAACTTTAGACATGCCTATCAGTTTCTTAGCATCTGACTTATCTGCTGCATCACATCCTAAAAGTGGAATACTATTGAAAAGTGGCATGCAACTGCTGTAATTATGCAATGTGCCTACAGATATTGTTCACCTATTACTCGAACCAAAAGAAAAAAAGCTCTCCATTCAATTTACACAGCTTATCTCTTTGTTGAGCACATTCTGGGTTCAAACTAGTTTTACCAAACTAAAAAGATAGTCTGCCAACTGTATTAGTTACTTATGAACAATCTTATGAACTAACACGTTCAGGGAGTAGGCTCTGCTTCAAAATGCAACGATATGATTAAATACGCAAGTGCATAGAGTAAACAGGTAACGAAATTCAACGTGGCAGTAAGAAGTATAAACAAAAAGGTCACCTTTTTTATCATAGGCTACATATGCTCCGAGCATGACGAAATGGATCCCCCCTGCATTGAAGGAGTAGTAGAATGTAGACCCAGAACCACTTTCTTCAGACGGAAACGCAAATCGAGAACTATAAGCCACAAATGTTTGGTTCCCAGCTTGTTGTTCTATTTCATGATTTCCTTCTACCACCATCATTGGAACTTTAGAAACCAAAGGCTGCATAAACCTGTAAGGAAGCATCCAATATTTTGGCAGGAAAATAGATTGAAAACTAGAAAATAGCACAACATAAAGATAAAAAAATGGGAACAGGATGAAAATCAGTATCAGATATAGGAAATAACCTCCCCCAGTAGTCCCAACGAGGCTGAAAGGTTTCATGTGTTGGGGAATCAGAAAATGAGCAAGAATAGCAATCAGAGCCAGTTCCATTTGTAAGGTATAAGTTTGCATAAGTTGCATCACCAACCAACAGAATAAGTTCAGGCTTGTTAGTAATAACATGATTTATTGTGGTCGTTGTATTATATGTAAGACCAAGATCTCCCATAATTGCTATGCTTTTAGGGTAGCTTCTAGGGCCCGGAATGGGCATGGTCCTGAGGTAATGAACATCACTCATGGCTGATAGAGAAGGATCTCCACATCGATAATAATACAGTTTATTCGGTCTTAACCCTTCAAGCATGCCACAGAAAAGCAAATCATCAATTGGCAAACCAAAATCAACACAATTGCTTATCAAACATTTTGTGCCTTAATCTAGTAGTTTATATGCAAGCAACAAAAAAGAAAAGAAATGAAACAAGGTATGATAGATGGAATAATACCGGTCAGACGAACATGATGGATGATTCCAGAAGTATAGTTTTGCAGGCCATCGAATGGATAAAGCTGATTGTAAACAAGGGAATAGCCTTTAGCTTCAAGATGCAATCTATGCTTTAATGACCCGTAACGAACAACACTGGCAACCGTTGTAGGGTCTAATGGTTTTATGTCACAACCAATTTGGAATTCCCCTACAGAACCCCAACATGAGCAAAACAAAACAAAACCTAATTACCAACATCCACACAACATAATTCGAGTGGAGGAAACGAATAATTGACTACTACTTGTTGGAGGAAATTAGAAAAAGGAAAATGAGGGAGAACGGAACCTGTAATCCATGATACCCAGACGGAATCGTGGGTTGAAGATAAAGCTATGGATATCTGCTCCGGCGCGAACTTCTTGGCTGGTCGGCGAACTCGGGGATCGGTGTCCGGCAAATCGATGGCGTTGCCGCGTAAGCTGAGGTCAAAAGGAACGGTTACGGGGTCGAATGGGCCGTCCAAAGTGGATGGGATGACAGTGGCATGGACGAATACGGCACTGACGATAAACAGAGCAAAAATAGAGCAGGAAGGAATCGACATGGTTAATTAGCGATTTCCCATTTAAGAGGGATGACACGAAGAAGAAGAAAGAAGAGCGTGGGAGTTGGCTCTCCATTCTAGACAGTTACCGGATACGGAAACCGCTGGTTCTGTGGAATGGAGCCAATTTTTTCAGGGACACAAAAAGATCAAGAAAAAGAAAAAGAAAATGGGTATATAAATTAACGGTGGTTGCGGAATGTGTGATGAATTAAACTGTTTGGTATGTCAAATTTTACGAGTTATTCTGTCAAAAGTGGTATGTCAAATTTTACGTTATTTGAAACATTTCCCAAGGATTAAGGCACGTCTATCTAGTCTACCACAAAAGCACCAAAAATAAACATTGTCCGTAGCTTTATGCCTCTGCTGCAGCCTTTCTTTTAACAACTTAACCAATACAGCAGCACGTAAAGCATGGAGACTACTAAAAAGTAAGGATATCCCTGCAAGAACAACATCTTTTTCTTTTCGTTGTCGCTGCTTTGATTTGTAAGAAAATAAAATGAGGCTTAGCTTTATACATAGCGCAGAGCATGCACATGATTTCAAGTCAGGCCAAAGTCTACATACAGAAACCCCGAATGTCCATTTCAAAAGTTAGCGCATTGAAGCACTTACAACTACAAGGGTATGTGTTCCAGACACCAAAAGAAAACATGCCGATCTCATGGACATCAGTATCGAGTCAAGCCGGTGTGTATAGAGCAAGAAGCCTATGACTCCCCAAAATTTACTAATTGGAAGCATAAATACTAGATGTGATTTATGAATTCCAATAACAGTTGGACAAAAAAAAAGACATTGTCGATTTCTATACTTGAAGGCCTGAGAATAGTAAAGAGAAGACTGGCCCCAAAATGTCAGCAAAATGCGAAGGTTGGATAAATACTTATCCCGCTCATCCTTTTGTTCTCATAATTGTAATGCTTCCTTTCCCTCCCTCTGTACGAATTTTAGTTTTCCCAACAACAGGCTTACCAGAAAAGGCTGAAGTGAGGTAAGGAACAGGTTCTTCATCTGGCTTTGATTTTGATGGAGGCGGGGTGCGAATCCGCTGGTTTATGTCCTTGAGAGTAACGTCACCATGGACACCACAAGGTTTGATGAAAGCGAAAGGTTTAACAACAGAACAGGGTAATTTTGTTGGTGTCCTTAGGAAAGACTTCCGGCCTGTGGATGCATCAGGTAGTTGGCATGGTTAATATTTTATTTTCGTACAAATAAAATGTCTCCGACAATAAACTTATCATCATCTGAAATGCTCCCTAGATAATAAAGGAAATCCTGAAGCAAACAAGATTAAATAAAATGATATTCAATGGTTGAAATATGTTCTATGCTCTGTCCTCTTACTTAATGCTCCTTAACCTCCTTTACAGAAGGAGAAGGCATTTTGCATATCAAGAGGACAGAAAATGCAACAGAGAGAGTTGGGTCACAAGTAGAAACAACCTCAAATCTGAAAAGTAGCACCATCAAAGGGTACCTATGTAAGAGCAAGCATCGAGGTACCAAGTTTAACCTATGAGTGCGAGGAAGAGAAGATAGAGAACAGAAAGATACCTCTAAAAACAATATTTCGAGGAGTCCTTGGAACAAGTTTTTGAACTGCATTAGCCTCAAATTCAGGTGGCTCGCTGCATAAATCTACAACCATAAACTAACATCACCAAACCATCTATGACAAGAAAGGAATTCAACAAAAGCTAACACACTGTAAGTCAAGTACCTGAAATATCAATTTGTATATCAGATGTTCCAGAGAGATTCCTGGTCTCACACAGTAAAGTAATCAGATTATGGCCGAATGGTTATCAGAAATAAAGTATCTAATGTCCAAAAAAATGCATACATATCATCCGGGCTAAAATGCATCTCAGCATCGTTAATGCATTGGGCAAGCCAATCCTCACATGATTGATCCTGGTCCTCATAACTGGAGACAGACATATCTACAAAAATATATTGTGATGTTGTTAAAAAGCTAAGGTGAATTCAACTTCACATGTTGGTTTAGGAACATAAATTTAGTAAGGTGCAAACCTGAAAACCCAGGAAAATGTGATACTTGAGAAAAACCCTCTTCAAGCGAGTCCTGTGTCTCCTGCACATGAGGCCACAAAATAAGTCAAGGAAATATCCTTTGCAAATAAATAGGAAACAGTTCTCCACAAGAGATAAATCATACATTTAGTACTCCTTAAGGAATAAGCCAATGTCCAATAAAATATAAGGAAAGAAGAGTGTGTTCAATGGTCATAAGCACAGAGCTAAGCCAGCAAAGAATATTGCATTTTGGCCAAAAGTGTCCCATCTCAACACTATGTATCCTCAGTTCAATAGACATTTGTTGCACAAAGATGCCTAGTTAACATAATTGTTCACCCTGGATAATTTTTTTATAAGATATACAATAGAATATCCTAAACTAATAATGTACAGTAAGTACTTCCACATGAATCACAATTCCAGAATTCTCAACTTCAGCCGACCAGTTAACAGAAACAATCCTTTTCTATAAAAAGGTAGGGGAATAAAGGATATCAATACTAACATTTGATTTTAAAAATGCAGTTGATATCTCTTCATTGCAAAGATAGGAATCTTCTACTTGAGCATCAAATTGTAGCATTCGGCGCCTCTTTAGTTGGGAAGAGGTCTCCCTACATTCTTCTGGTTCCTTGCTCATGCTATCTGAAATTCACTCTTTCTAGATTAGAAACAACAACTTGACGCTAGGAATTACCACAGTGAAGTGATGTCAAAAAGAAATTGTTTGGGACAAAACAAATACCGTAATGGTTAGCATGGTATGAGGCATCCCAACAAGACTTCACCGGGGTCGTTTCATCATTTGCATAGGAATGATCTTCCTCATTCAGCGTCACTTCATTCCAGACACATTGAGATATATCTACTCAAGAGAAAAACAACTGTTTCAGTTTCTTTATGCAGCTATCGATGTTATCAAAAGCTTTAGTGACATTTGACTTGGGAGAAAACTGGAACCAAGAGAACAACTTACTATGATTAGAATTCTTCTGGGGACCATAACTCTGCTCTTGCCAACCCCAACGTTCCCCATTAACACTTTATAAAAGAAAGGGAGAAAATGAATTTTAGATCTCAATGAGCAAATGCATAACAACAAATACCAAAAACATTCAACATCACCCGCAACATTGAAGTAATTACAATGACAAACAAAATTCCAAGATTAAAATTGTAACCCACACTGTATTCGAGCAGTGGAGACATGTTTCCGGTTCAATGATAGCAAATCAATGAGCAAAATATGCAAATACCAAAGTAAATAAATAAATATCGGTAATCAAACTGCAGCAAACATCCATGGTAAAGTAAATCAAGACTCGCATTCTTAGCATTTGAACCCAGATGGCACCATTTAAGCATTTCATATTCATAATCAGTTCGATTAAGAATGACCCACCCATCTATCAAAGAACCCACATCCATCATCATCTTACCATCAACAACAGTACAAGATAAACCAAGTACTCCCGACAAAATATAAAAACAAATAAACAAAGCAAGAGCTAAAACCAGAACCAAAGCACAAAGGTTGCATTTCTCGACATAAACCAAGTATAGCATACTAACAAAGAGAGACAATGACTTACTTGTCATAATCCATGTTCGATATCAGCAAAAACCCAAATGCAGACTTGAATAACCACCATGAAAAGAGCCGTTAAGCTGTAGAAGATCCAATCCGTTTCTTCTTCCAAATAAAAAACCACATAAGTATATTTATAAACCTACTACTCTTGTCCACTCTGTCGAGATGCGCGCCCCTAACAACAGTTCTCTCCACCTCTCCTCCCTCCGATTACTTTAGTTTTTTCGTAGAATATTATAGTGAAGAAAAGTATGATATCATTTATTGGATTTGGTGTTCTTTACTTCTGGTCAGTCTGCAGAAAAAGGAAAAAATAAATTCTCCACAAGATTTTATAAAGACAGACAGGGAAATGAGGAAATGAGGAAATGAGGAAATGGAAATGTCGCTTGCGGCACGGAGACCACGACAGTAGTAACTGGACCCCGTTTTTTAGTCCGTTACTTGAGAAAATGGTGATTATCTTTGTGCTAATCAGCCTAATCACATTTAATTATTTCCTCATAATCCTAGATTTGCTACCATTAAAACGCACCTATGTGCTTTTCTTTCCATCTTCTTACGCGACTAAATCGGCGCGTCCGGTAACGGTCCAATCGTGGTAACTTTTTGTGGACCCACGAGAATTAAAGGCCGGGCTTTTGAGCTTATTTGTTGGTTTTGTTTCTCAATCCGTATTTCACAAAATTTTAACAAATACAGTACATTCAAAGATAATGATAAAAAATAGTTTTTTGTGAGTTCGAGTTAGCACTGGGATTCCTTTTTGGTTGGTGAGACGTGAGACTGAGAGGAGATGACAGGATTTGGATTAGGCGCGTGTGGTGTGTGTGGTGGTGGTGGTTTTTGAATTTATTTAGGAACGTGACATTTATTTATTGAGGTGGGGCCTGTTGTGGAGGACGGTATGGAAAAGTGGGCCTAAAGAAGTTGGTCTGGGCTTTGTCAGATGGGATGTTCTGTTATTTTGTTTATATAGGGGGGCATGATTTTTCATTGTTTTACATTTTTTTTTGAAAGTTCCTAAAAAGAAATATTGATCTATGTGTGATATTCTACACTTTAGCCCATGAATTTTCCCCTTAAAGAAAAAATTGGATATTTGAAAAGTCTAATATGCCCCTAAAAGTAGCATGATTTTATTAATTTGTAGTATCAAATAGTTTTATTTAGCAAAAAGTTAATAATGAATATTTATAATATATTTGATACATAAAAAAAAATTAAAGAATTAATAAATGTGATCTATGGTTCGAGAAATTATTAAGAAAAAAAAACCATCTAAGATTTCATTTTGTTTTCTATTGGGCGTTGGATTGGGCTTAAAGCCCAAAGAAACTAAGAAATATAGAAACAGCCCAGACGAGGTCCCTCAGGCCTCCCATAGGCTGCACTTTCCCACACAGGATACCTACTTTTTGGCGGGAAACACTTTGCATCATATTTACCATTTTTATATTTTCCCGTTTTTCCTCTCTGCAACCATTCCAAGACCAATCTCGAGGGTTTCGATTAAGAAGTCCCTCCTCCGTCGAGCCATCTCCGTCTTCCTCTTTAACTCTATTGCCCGCCACGCCGAAGAACAGGTACTCTCTGATTTATTACTTCGTTGTTCTATTTCAATCTTAATTTTACCCATTTCATTAAGTTGGATGCATTCTCTAATTTCTGTAAAAAAAAAAATTGTAGAAATTTTGTTCATTAGGTGGCGAAAACGAAAATGGGGAAAGAGGAGAAAATCCCACAAGTTACAAGAAGATCTACACGATCTTCCTGTTCTTCACCGGCTGTTATCACCACTGATTCTGAATGCACAAAACCAAGTGAAACCCACGCTCTCACACTCAACGACCTTGTTTTTGGACGTGAGAAAAGCCTTAGCTTCGATGATTTGTTGTCTAATTTTCCTTCTAGAAGCATCCAGATTCGTGAGCTTATTCGTCTATTGGGTCCCATGAATTCGCCTATGCGTCCTTTGTTTATATATGGAGGTCCTTCAACTGGGAAAACAAGTGTCGTTCTCGAATTTTTAGACACCTTAACTGCCTTTTTGTGTATAATAGCTGCATTACTTGCTACAGTCCGTGGATTTTGTTTGAATCTGTTTTGAACCAGTTGGAGCTTCATAGAAAGGATCTGGGCAATGGTTATGCCAGTGTCAAACGTTGTGATAAGTCCTCTGACTTCATTAATTTTCTTCGTCAAGATTTGGTAAATGTAATTGATAAAATGAAGGGGAGTTCAGGGAAACTGAGATCAAAAGGAGGTATGATATACTTGATATTTGATAATTTGGAGGTTGTTCGCAATTGGGATAAGAGCTCTAGTATATCATTAGCTGTCTGATGTTTTGCTGTATGGTATGGAGTCTATGGACCGTGGTTACCGACATTCACTAATTGTGTTAGACTATTGAGTAGTAGTAATGTATTGATTGTTTTTCAACTTAGTCATTTATCTCTATGCAAATCCGCCTAGAGAATGAGATTCAAAATCTTATCAAACCGAACTTATATAAGCTTAAATCTGACCCCTAATCATCTTTTGACACTGATGGAATGGGTCTATTTTAGTCAGAGTTTAGTGGTTCGGTCCATTTACGAACATGTACTTAATACTTATCTCTTATGGATTCTCGTTCAATTATTATGATTACTATAATTAATATATTTGCTAGCTAAACCAACTCTCTATTCTTGTTAGGTAAGCAGATGAATTACCAAAATGGGCTGTACGATTCCCTATACTAGTACGAGTTTTTATACTATATAGTATTAACAAAAAAGTGCACAAACTTGGCTGCAATAGGATTTTAGTGCATAGTATTGACGAATACATTATTATCTAGGGAATGAACTAAAATTGCTAGTCAGCTTTTATGATAACTGACACACCACACCAACCACCCATCTCTCAACTCTCAAATTTTAAGGTATTCTCTGCGCTTCTATAGAATGCCGAAATTGCAGATTTGCAGTATTCGAAGCATCGAAAAAATGTCAACGCAGAATGCATATATATATATATATGCTCATCAATATCACTCCTATTTATTGATCCCCAGTCAACCCCCTCACTCCCAAAATTATCTGTGGGCTATTTCAACCCATCTATTTCGTGCCTATCATTTGACTCTTGTTCTCTTTTTTCATTTTCAAGAAAAAATATATAATGTTTCTTTCAAATAAGAGATCAATCTTTGATGGAATATCATTGAATCTTTTTAAAAAAAAACAGTAACTATTTCAACTGTAATTTTTGTTTCATTTCCCAAATTGAAATGCGAGAGCTAAGTTAACGATAAAATTATCTTTCTTGTTTGGCTCTTGTTCTAATTAAAACATCTTCTATACCAAGTCTTGATTACATATACTCTCTCCAACCGCCAACTATTTCATCCATCCCAATTAAATTCTTACATTAACAAATAATTTAAAAATTATAAGTAATAATATCAAATAATTAAATTCATTCGAAATAAACCAACAATTCTAGATCAAGAACAAATAACGCATGAACTAGTAGTTCAATGATACTGAGTTTTTATATTTGCGTACGTAAGCTCAATTCTATATCAAGAACAAATACGGAAGTTTCTGTTTGGTTGAAATCTGGTCCCCTACCGATTTATATACTTCTGCGATTTTAGCACAGGTGCATCGGAGGCAGAGGATAGGTCAACGGTTCTTGAAACATGTCGCTCATCTTCCCCAGTTTCCAGTTACTGACGTAATTTTGATGATATGGAGTATAATTTATTTCCCCTCAAATTTTGTTTTATCGTGTATTTTTTATTTTTTATTTATTAAATATAGATTATTCATAGATACACCAGTGTAAAAATATTGGGTTCCTCCACTCGTATTTATTAGAGCAAATTATCAAGGGTGGATTCGTTTTTATTTTTAAAAAATTAAATCAAGTGTCGGTTTTATACTTTTGTGAGTGATAGAAAAATGTGTTTTAGATATCTTATGTATCTAATAATTTCTCGTACTAGAGAGCTATAGTTACTATACCAGAAAAAGATGAAGAAGAGTTGTAGTTTAGAGCAGTTTAATTAAGGGTTAAATCAAAAAAAAGTCCCTGCAGTCTAATTGATTGACTTTTTTCATCCCTCTGTTTTTTTTGAACTATTCTTAGTACTCCGAGTCAATAAAATGACTTTTTTCATCCCTAACCCTAACGCCGTCCGAAGTTTCCGTCCGAAATCTGACGTGGCGCGACACGTCGCCTGACACGTGACCCCATTGCTGACGTGGCGCAAAAAAAGGGTTAAAGGAAATTTGGGTCCCTGCAGTCTAATTGATTGACTTTTTTCATCCCTCTGTTTTTTTTAACTATTTTTAGTACTCCGAGTCAATAAGATGATTTTTTTCATCCCTCACCCTAACGCGTCCGAAGTTTCCGTCCGAAATCAAAAAAACCAGAGCTCAAAACAGGCTGCCAAATTTTGCATGAAGTTGGGCTCGAACCCACGACCCCAGGGTAAAGAGCCCTGCACTCTACCAACTGAGCTAGACAACTTCTATGTTAACATTTAATAAAATCTGACTATTACCTCTCATGTTTTTCAACAATAACACCAGCACAAACATTTTTTAACTTTTGTATCTCTCGACCCGAGGTTGTTTTAAATTATTAATTATTATGTTGTTAAATATTTTAATTTTATTATAAAATTATTAATATTTCAGTTTTCAAATAAATAAGATATATATAAAATTATATGAACAAAACATAACTAAATTTATATATAATAAATATATGAACAAAACATATATATCTTATTTGAAAACTGAAATATTAATAATTTTATAATAAAATTAAAATATTTAACAACATAATAATTAATAATTTAAAACAACCTCGGGTCGAGAGATACAAAAGTTGAAAAATATTTGTGCTGGTGTAGTTTCTCGTATGAAAGGAAGCAGGGGACGGCGTGAAATTGACTCGGAGTACGTTAGGGTGAGGGATGAAAAAAGTCATTTTATTGACTCGGAGTACTAAAAATAGTTTAAAAAAAACAGAGGGATGAAAAAAGTCAATCAATTAGACTGCAGGGACCCAAATTTCCTTTAACCCTTTTTTTGCTAACGTGGCGTGCCACGTCAGCAATGGGGTCACGTGTCAGGCGACGTGTCGCGCCACGTCAGATTTCGGACGGAAACTTCGGACGGCGTTAGGGTGAGGGATGAAAAAAGTCATTTTATTGACTCGGAGTACTAAGAATAGTTCAAAAAAAACAGAGGGATGAAAAAAGTCAATCAATTAGACTGCAAGGACTTTTTTTTGATTTAACCCTTTAATTAACTGTGAAAGTATTGAGTGAAGGTCAATGTGGAAATGCTCACCGGAAAGTGCACAGTGGCGCTCGAGTACTGCATTATTTTGTGCAAAGCATCCGTGGGGAGCTTAATTTCCTTTTGTAGCGAACTTCGCTGTCTCATTTAGTCTATTCCTACATTTCGAGGGTCCATTTGTTAGAGCACATGCCGATGGGCATTCTAACGTAGCTCATCTATGATGATGTTGATGTGGGTGTGATTTAATTCTAGTCGTTCATTTTTTTTGTAACTACTAAGATTAGCTAAAATGTACTTCTCGAAATCGAGGGACATTTTCATCTGTAATAAACTTATATGGCATTAATGTCTCCATGTTTCTATGAAGAAGTGTTCTTTTGCAAAATAGTAAAAACTAAAAACTCAGTTATGGGTCTGGATAGTTCTTTTCTAAACAAGAACATTTCTATCTATAAAAGAAGGGGAAAAAACAAAGAATAATGTCTAGAAATAAGAGGACCTAATGCTTTTTCCTTTCTATTTTTATTTTTGGTGTTATTTCTTTTAATAGTCAGTAAAAAATATAAACCGTACTTGTGTGTGTGCTTTTAATGCTTTTCATTGACTTCAAATCTTCAATGAAACATGACAGTTGGTCCAAATAATAGAGCTAGCTAGGTTAATAAATGTGCCAATTAACGCAAGTGCTTAAATTACAAGTTGGATTTATGAAATTATTGATTTTTTTACGATATGATCTAGACTAATTAATAAAAATACAACTATAGCTAGTACTTATTGATTGAGTGTTTTATTTACATATTTTTACTGTTTAATTGCTTGCTAATTGAGCAGTAAAGTTATTAATATCCATGAATTTTCCTCACATGTACAGAATTTTGTGGAGGTGAGCTAAAAAGAGAAAGCATGAAGCACAACAAAAATCGCACATTCGAAACCGTCTTGGCCACGAGCTTGGCCAAGACAGTCGCAAAAAAGAAACAGACTACAGTAGGAGACTTGGAGCAAGCGTGAGGATGCAAAAACAACAGTTGCAGTGGCCACAAAATTTGAGGGATTTATGATCACGATTTGAAGATATGTTCACCAGGAATCCTTAATAGGATCTCCCTTTTTTAACAATATTTGATTTTCTCAATAAACAATATCTTTTATTTTCTTTTATCTTTATCCTTTTGTTTTGAAATAGGTTGAGATAGAGTAGAATTAGGGAGATCATTATCTCCTCATTTTATCTTCTTTTGAAATAGGTTGTATTTAAGTAGGACTAGGAGTGTAGCTATTTAAGCTATAAGGACTCCTTGAAAATTATCAACTCCTCTCTGTTTTAGTTTTATTCAATTAATAAAATAATTTTCTTTATCTGATTAAATCCTTCATTCCCTGTAAGAGCTTAAGAGCTATGTTTTTTTATATATATTCGTGAGATCTAATTATTCTTAATAATATTTACCTCTGTAATTACTTATTTTTTGGTTTAACAAATCGCTTTCTTGTTAAAGTTTAGAACCGATCACTCTTAAATTCTAGCTTGAAAGTTGCAGTCAACCTAGAAGGGAACAAGTGAAAACGGATAGGCCAAGTAGACAACTAGACCTCGAGATAGGCTAGAGAAAATGAATAATATAACTCAGACTCGATTGACAACCAAGAGCCTTAAGTGTGATGTAAACTTGAGTTAGGCGTTGTCTTCCCCTATGCCATTGATGACGATTGTGCTACCTTTCAATCAAATCAAGCCATCAGCCAAGGTAGTAAACCTTTTAACCAGTAGTAAACCCTTTAACCAGCAATGTGCTATTTCGTTAGGATTGTCTAGTAGGAAGTACCCGTTAGGAAATTTGATAAAGGAGAGAAGTACGAGTGTACAAGCGTCCTTGCATTCTATAGCGTTGCTATAGAGGTGAAGATAAATATCATTGAATCAGTGATCGAATCATAAGAACATAGATCGCTCATGCTCTTACCGGGAATCCTCTTTTAACTATTTTTATTCCTGACCACTTTCCGGCCAAGACATATTTTCCAGTTTTATTTTATTTTTACAGATTTATTTCCAACAACCAACCCCCAAAATTTTGACTTAAAGTCACCACAACAGGTCATCAAAGGAACCCACATCTCACCAAAAGAGTCTTTGCGGACGATCTTCTTACCACTATCTACAAGTCCTTTGTGGATGGTTATAAGTTGTAATTTATAACTATTTTTAACGCTCCCTACAAGCGATCACTTATTTATATTCTTGTTAACTTATTGCGTGTAGGGATGAGCACAGATCGGAGATTCGATCCGATCTGAACTATGTCGGGCGGAATTCGGATGGGGGTTGAGAATTCGATAAATTTCAGAATTTAATCCAACATTATTCGAAAATACAAAATATTCGAATGAGTTCCAAATTTAATTTATATATCTTAGTTTTACTTCAATTTCCTTATTAGTTTTCTTCTTTTTCTTGTTATTTTCTCTACTGAGTAGGTTGCATAAGTAAAATTAATAAAATTTGCATTTAAATTTTTTTTTTTTTAATAAAGGAAAATAAATCTGAATTTTTCTGAAAAATCCGATTGATCCGAAATAATCGGATGTTATTTGGATAGAGGGCTTGTTTGGATACTATAGATTACTGTCGAAATCCAATCCGATCTAAAATAGTTAGATGTTATTCAGATAGAAGGTTTGTTCGGATACTTCAAATTATTGATGTCGAAATCTGATGTAGTTCCAAATTGTTAGGATCCAGATAGTGAGCCCTAATTGTGTGTAGTAATATTTCCTAGCTACCACCACACCCTCTTTGCTCTGTCAAGTGGAGCCATGCTGCCATGATTACAATGTAGGAATGAGCTGTACGCGTTCAAGATTTGGACTACTAATTAAATTACAATTCGCTGTTTTTTTCTACCCGTATTTTGAAGAATTGAATGGGAGTAATTTCCAGGCTCCACTCTGGGCACGCAGCCTGCACCCAGTAATTACAGCTGTAAAAAACTTTCATTATTACAGTCCTCTGAGTTTTACTTCTCATTTTAACAAAAATCTATTTATTGGCACAGGGTTTACCTATCACAGAGTTCAAACTAAAGTGCTCCAATCTGCCACCTTAGTACCAAATAATATTACACCAAATGGAAATTAAACTTATCTATTAATTGGGAAAAGACGATGACTAAGACTTGGAGTTGACTCCACGGTCCTCCTCGATCCTCCTCTCGTCCGCGAAATATATAACTTATTGATTATCAACTATTAGTAAAATACTAACAAACATTCGGGTTCAAGTCTCATCACTGTTTATATATTAATAAATAAATAGGACCTAGGATCAAGAATTTTGCGAGTGGGGTAAATAAATCTTTTTTATTTTTCGTATATCAATCATTCAACTCCAACCTAAATTAAATAGAAGAATGTGTCAAATTTTTAATTCGATAATTTAAATAATAATATATTAATATAGAGTAAAAATGAATCACTAGACCGATCATAAAAGCTTATTATCTTTCATAATATCATAGTCTAAATTTTAATATTATTGTTGGTAATAGCAAATGAGCAGATTAAGGGTTAGTGGAATTGTATCGTACTTTTTTGTGAGTTTTCACGACTTGGGAAAAATGTTGGTAGAGATAGGTGGTATTCTAAAAAGCTACAAATTTGAAAAAAAAATAACACGAATTTAGTTGGTTTTGTGTCATTTACTTTGTTTGATTTTAGACTATTTAATTGACTATATAATTTAAGTCATTATTTTTATGCTGTGCTAAAATTTTGAGGCGCAAATACATTAATATTTTTTTATTTTATTCTATAAATATTAGTGATGGTAATTCCATATAGATCCGTCGTTAATGTAAGTGGTTATTAGAATTCACTGTTTTTTTCTACTACTTTGTTCAAGAATTAAATGTGAGTTATCCAGGCTCCAACTTATTGTACCACTCTCTGGGCAGCAGCCTGCAAGCCAGAAAACTAGTTTACTGTAAAAATAAAAAGTTCTCATATATAATGATCAAAATTTATCACTGCTGTTTATCGTATATATTAATATAGTTCTCAATGTCGACTTACGAGTTACGACGTCGTTGATCAAAATTTATCCTTAATGTCGATCGTGCATGTATAATTTTTCCTAAACTTTCATTATTACAGTCCTTTAAGTTTTACTTCTCATTTTAACAAAAATCTATTTATTAATTTTTACCTAAAAAATTAAGTTTATTTTCATCATAAATACAAATAATAATTAAAAAAAAGTAAGAGTTGGAGTTAACTCCACGGTCCACGAGCTCCTCCTCCTCCTCCGGGCCGGTGAATTAATCCACCTGCATGATACGTCTCTGGTCAGGTCATAATATCAATGAATCATTGTTGACTTTTTGATTCATATAAGAAGTAATATCCCACAACTACCCGAGACCACCATTCCCATATATTCGCCACAAACCTTCTTTTATCATATATATATATATTACCATATATAACAATTTAAAGAATTGCATTAAAAGAGAAGGTCAAAACTGTGTGGTCAAATCCATCAACCGCATCTTTATCATCTGTTTGTTTTCTAGTGATTCTTTTCTCCCCAACAGAAGACAATATATATATACATGAGGTGGATATATGTGCAATTCAGATTGACACGAGAGCTTTTTAATCTCCCTCCCTACTTTAATACATGTCGTTTTATTACTGAAAATGCGATTTAAATTAACTATTATTTGGAATGACAATTAAAAAATAATTTTATCATTACTCATCTTTCCTGATTTAAGTTTAGGTTCAATGATAACATTGTTATAATTATAATATAAAGAAGGGGCAAATTGAAAACAGAATACCGATAAAAAATTATATAAAATTAATTTCTTAATTTTAGCTACTATTTTAAAAAGTACGGAGTAAAAAAAAATAAATAAATAAATAAATAAAGAAAAGAAATGTATGTGTGTGTGTTATAAATTGTTTATGTTGGCGCGGGTTGCTCACCGAACCCTAACCAAAAGCCCACATGACAAACCCATTTTCATTTAAGACTCCTTTTTGTTATTATTATTTAATTCTTCCCTTGGATCAGCTCTTTATCTATATATTACGTTTAATTTCTCTTAGTGTTTTGCTTTTAATTAGGTACTTTCTTTCTTTAAATATATCCGTTTCCTTGCTGTACGTCTTTAAGCTTTGTTCCTCAACCAATCTCATTAACTTCTCTTCATTCAATGCTTACCCTCCCCGCCCCGGCTTGCAAAACCATGTATACGTACATATATACATACACTCCAAAGATACATACATACTTATACTTATACATACTTTGAGTTTGCTATCTAATTATTATTAAATAGAAAAGGAAAAAGAAGGTGGGGCTACCCAACGACCTCCCTCATCAGAGCATTTAATACTTCCTCCTGTTGCCTCATACAGTTATAGAAGAAAAGAAGGACATAAGGGTGGTGCAATTTCAAGATAACCAGTCTGTCCTCCTTTATTACACTCATCACCCTCCTCCACCTCCACCTATAAATCCTCTCTTCCTCTTCCTCCTCCTCCTCCTCAACCACCACCACACAGTCCTCCCTCCTCCTCCTCTTAGGCACATTTTCATATTTTCGTAAAACCCGACGTGACCTCCGCAACTATTCTGCTCCACCTCCGCCGCTATATCTTATTCTTATAAATCCAAAATGGAGATATCGACCGCGTTACTTCTGTTATCCGCGGTCACATCTTACCTACTGTGGTTCACTTTCATGTCGCGGTCATTCAAGGGTCCACGTGTCTGGCTCCTATTGGGGAGTCTCCCCGGCCTGGTCCAGAATTGCGACCGGTTGCACGACTGGATCTGCGACAACCTACGCGCCACCGGCGGCACCTACCAGACTTGCATTTGCGCAATCCCTTTCTTGGCTAAGAAGCAGGGTCTCGTGACCGTCACGTGCGACCCCAAAAACATCGAGCACATCTTGAAGACCAGGTTTGACAATTATCCCAAGGGCCCCACCTGGCAGGCGGTTTTCCACGATCTCCTCGGCCAGGGGATCTTCAACTCAGATGGCGACACGTGGCTGTTCCAGAGAAAAACCGCCGCACTCGAATTCACCACCAGGACCCTACGCCAAGCCATGGCTCGCTGGGTCAGCCGAGCCATCAAGTTGAGATTCTGCCCGGTGCTGGAGTCGGCTCAGCTGAATGGCGAGCCGGTCGATCTCCAAGATTTGTTGCTTCGACTGACTTTTGACAACATTTGTGGCTTGGCTTTCGGGAAGGACCCTCAGACTTGCGCTTCCGGTTTGCCGGATAACAGATTCGCATCAGCTTTTGACCGAGCCACTGAAGCCAGTCTCCAACGGTTTATTTTGCCTGAGATTTTGTGGAAGGTGAAGAAACGGCTTCGGCTTGGGATGGAAGTCAGCTTGAGCCGGAGCCTTGGCCACATCGATCAGTATCTAACGGCTGTGATTGATGCACGTAAGGAAGAGCTCACGAATCAGCAAAAAGACGGGAATCCACACGATGATTTGCTCTCTCGATTCATGAAGAAAAAAGAAGGCTACTCGGACACGTTTCTCCAACACGTGGCACTCAACTTCATCCTAGCTGGACGCGACACGTCATCAGTCGCATTGTCCTGGTTCTTTTGGTTGGTCACCCAGAACCCAACCGTCGAAGAAAACATCTTGAACGAAATCTGCACCGTCCTGATCGAGACACGTGGTAATAACGTGTCAAATTGGCTCGACGACCCTCTCGCTTTCGAAGAAGTTGACCGCCTCGTGTACCTAAAAGCAGCGCTGAGCGAAACGCTACGGCTCTACCCTTCTGTGCCAGAGGACTCGAAGCACGTCGTCGCGGATGACGTGTTGCCAGATGGCACATTTGTGCCAGCTGGATCGTCGGTGACGTATTCCATCTACGCGACGGGGAGGATGCGGTCCACCTGGGGCGACGATTGCTTGGAGTATCGTCCCGAAAGATGGTTATCTCCCGACGGTACAAAATTTATATCGCACGACTCGTATAAATTCGTCGCGTTTAATGCAGGGCCGAGGATATGTTTGGGGAAGGATCTGGCGTATCTTCAGATGAAGTCGGTGGCGGCGGCGGTTTTGTTGCGGCACCGGCTGACGGTGGTGGCAGGTCACAAGGTGGAGCAGAAAATGTCGCTGACGCTGTTCATGAAGTATGGGCTGAGGGTGAACGTGGAGAGGAGGGATCTGGAGGGTATTGTGGGGAGAATAATGGGTTCGAGGAAGGGTAAAGAGAGGAATTACAGTTTTCACGGCGGAGTGAGATGTAACGGAGGGTGTAACGGCGTGAGTGAGAAAGGAGAAGGAGGGGTGGTTGTTGGGGTTGTTTAAGGTTTTGTCAAGAGTTTGGTGGGCTTAGAAGAGGTCCATTAAAGGAGAGAGGAGAGATATGTTGGGCTTTTAATTTTGTGGTGGGCCAGGATGTGATTATTGTTGTGTTTCTTTCTCCATCTCTTGAGTGTTGAGGAACATGGAGGAAAAGGAGGGGAGGAGCTTCTTCTCATCATTATACTATCATTTAATTATCAAAGTATAGCTTAATTGAATTTGGGTTTTGGTCATAATCATTCCTGAAGGGTAATTATATAGCTCCGAATTTAGTTGTTTTTGCCATAGTTATCAGAACCGGACGGGACCGGCCAGTCCGACCGATTCAACCGGTTGAACCGGACAATTTTTACATAACCGACGAACCGAATTGAATCAGGTTGAACCTGTCAGTTTGATGAGCCAAACTAAAACGACGCCGTTTTGGTTTGGTTTAATTTTTTTGTTTTTTTTTGAAAATTTGATAGGCCGACCCATTATAGGCATGGGTCGGCCTATTAGAGAGGCAAAACGGCACCGTTTTGGTTGCCTTTGGTTTTTTTTTTTTTTGAAAAATATGATGGGCCAGCCCATTAGAGGCCCATCAGTATAATAACCAGCCGGTTCAATCCAATTTAATTATCTAAGATTGAACGGTTTAAAACGGACCAGTATCTATAATTCGGTCGAACCCAGTTCAACCCGATTGAACCACCAAATTTTCATTTTCAGTTCACTCTCCGGTCCGGTTCTGATAACTATGGTTTTTGCTGATATTTTGGTTTTTGTAGGCAGATAGATTGCAACCATATTTTTTCCCACAAATTCTTCTTTTTTTTTTCTTAAATTTCGTGATTTAATAAAATTAAAAGCTCATATTTTGGACTTAGTGTGGAACTTATACCTGCAAGAGCAACGATCCACTTCATTGTCCGCCTATTTTTAGTATGTTGGATGATCCACTTCATTGTCCGTCATTGTCCGTCGTATTATAATTAACCCAACCAAGTTTATGAGATGCGTAGCTGAGATTTGTAGGCTTTAAAGTAATTAAAAAAGAAAATGTTGGTTATAAAAGCATAAAAAGTCATTAAGACCAACTCAAAACTTGTCTAAGTATCCAAGATGCTAAGGAAAACTGAGAAGGGCATCTTAACCTTTATTTGTTCAGAGCCTGGGTATATTTTCCAAGAAAGACCTGTTCTTTTTTGTTTCCCTTCCATGACTATGTAGACTGCAACTTTTCTTCAATTCCTTCCATCTTCTTCTAATCAAGAATTCTATCTCCAGTTGAAAACAAGTTCCAGACCAGTGTGCCAATGATGTACAATGCGACAGACACCTTAAAAACATCATCCCAGGAGCCTGCACGAACCCATTTTTGCAAGTAAACGGAAAGAAGTTCGGAAACATTAATAATAATCCTGCATATAATACATGCTTCAATGCTTGGCTTTACAACACACCTTTTTGGAGTATATATCCAGTTGCAGCAGTACCAAAGACGCCTGCCAGAACTCCGGCTGTATTTGATAACCCTAACAGAACTCCCTGTAATTATTTGAAGTTTATCAGCTATTTTGCAGAATTCTTAAAAAGTGTAACAAGAAAATCTATGCTCAAATGTTTCCGGATCACGAGCTATCTCAAATTGATGGAATGTCTTGTGGACCTTGTTGTTAATTGAAAGTTTATGAATGTACAATATTAGCATTAACTCACAGCATAGCGCGGTCCAATGTCTTGGTGATTGGAATAGAGACCAGACTGAGAGAATGCATCAGATCCCTGTTATCAATAAAGCGATCAGTGTAGCAGTATAGGGTTTTCAAAAGAGAAGGTGTATCTAATGCGACCACTTCCATTTCATATGCTAAATTATACTTCGTATATAAAAAACAGCAAGATACTAAAGACTAATACTTTAAAAGTACAGAAATAATATAGAGCAAACCTGACTGCATGCCATGCATAGTACAGCCATAGCAGGGGTCTTGACACGGCTCAGCTGTGTAAGAAAGAAGGCTGGCCCTAAAAACCCAATTGATTGCATGATCTGCATTACCAAGAAGTATAGAGGAACAGTTATGACTTGGCTTTGAGGTAAGAAAAAAGACAGTAGGTGGCATGAAGCACAGAAACTTTGATCTCATCGGAGCTATTATGATTAGCTAGTACATAAATTCTAGTTAAAATAGGATTTCCAGTCTAAGAGCTAGAATGGATGGCAGTGAAATCAGCAATGACATTGAAGGAATGCCAATGCATTTGATGACTTGACAAATAAGTCCATGGACATCTTCCCAAGAATGAACATATTATCATTGGTCTCAGAAAATTAAAAACAATAATCAAGCAATACCATAAAAAACAATTTCATCTAAGAAGTATTTAATCCTTGCCTTTCGGACTGCTGTTATAGAGAGACCTCTGCTCACAAGTGTGTCAGCAATCCAGCCTCCTATATTTGCAAAAACAGCCATGGTCAACCATGGCAAGACACAGAGTAGTCCAGATTCAGTGAGGTTAAACTTCAAGACCTGAAAAACAATCAAAAGAAGAAACATATGACTTTGGTTACAAGGCAAAAAGCTGGATGTAACTAATACACAACCACACACTTGGAAGACCCGAACAAAAATGCACATGCCAGTAGGTAAGTCATGATTCCACACATTTAACTGTTTCGCTGCTTGTGAGTTATTACTATCCAAAGAAGATCTAGAGAAAACAAGCACATAAAGAATGTATATACACCACTCCAAGTCACCTGATTGTAGTAAGTAGGCATCCAAGTTAGAAGAATAAAGGTTCCCCAGTTATGGCAGAAGTGAGAAATAATCAGAGCCCAAACAGGTGGCTTGGATAATATTAGTTTCCAAGGAATGACTGAAACAGGTTCCTTTGATACGCTGCCACCCATGATTAGATCTTTTTCGTGTGCACTAAGCTCTGGGTCTTCCTTTGGTGAGCTATATGCCTGAGGAAAAAACCAACAATAGAAGCAAAAACGTTTTGAGTTAACTTCCATGGCCTGCCACCTAACATCAGACATACAGATCATTGGCTCATTGCATGGTGCAAAACACCATCGAACACACTGGCCTATGGAATATAGCAAGCAAATGGAGGTGAGTAGGATTCCCCACAGAACGATGGATGAAATAATCGGCAGCTTACCTTTTTTGCCCACAGTGCAAACCAGATGCTTCCAAGAGAACCAAAAGAGTAGAAGACAGATGGCCACCCAAATTTATGAATTAGATATGGAGAGGCAGCCAATCCTGTGACAGAACCAAGATACATGCCACTATAAACTAGGGCAAGTGATCTGCTTCTCTCTGACACTGGAATCCACTTGGAGAGAATGTTATTCATGGCAGGCATAGCAACACCCTGTAAATGACGTAAAGTAGCCATTAAAGTCATCCACGCTCTTGTTAACAAAAACAGTTCTCTTTCAGTGAGTTTATAGAGAATCAAACTATGGCTTTGAAGAAGGCAGAAAGAAAGAATCAAATGCAAACTTGCAAGACAAGAATGCAATTTTCCCCTCTGCCAATATCTCACCACAAATATGATCCAATCTTTTACGACATTGACTATACACTTAATCAAACCATTTCATGCCACTAAGGGAACAATGGACCTAATACTACACGCACAGCAGTAAAGCCAGAAGAATTCGAAAAGAAGGAAGAAACCAACCTCACCAATTCCCATAAAAGCACGCATCAGGAGTAAAAAAGGGAGACCAAGTTTTGCAGCAATAGGAGTCAAAATCGTTGCTATTGACCACCAAATCACTCCAAAGCCTAGTACTAGCTTTCCACCAATTTTATCCGCCAATATGCCTCCAATGATCTATTGGCCAAAATATAAAGGAGCCATGATTAGATTGAAAGGAACAAAAAAAGTCAGGATGTTAGTTCTCGGGAGCTTGAGATAGGGGAACGTAAGCATGTACTTAAAAAACAATAACACTGTAAAGTCACAAAGTAAAAACTTCTGCAAGTGTTTGCTGATGTGCAGACACTTCAGGATTTACTCTTTTACATCCTATTATCTAGTGCCATACCTGAGTTGTAAGGTAGCCCCAGAAGAAAGAGGACTGAATTAAACCAACAGTTGCACTGTTCCAGTTGAACTCTTTTGACATTGGAAGTATTGCAATGCTCATGTTTACCTGGAAAGAAAAAACAAAAAGAGATAGAGGTTAGCATAAGCTACCATACAAAGATTAATATGAATAATTAATAGCTAAGTACATTTTCTCAAATCAGAACCCATCCCAACCTAGTAAATTTGTATATTGGGTAGCTCAGTGCAGCTTGAGGCACCTTGCAATTTAAAGATAGTTGAATGCTGATTATTTGTGGTGAAATCTACGGCGCATAAAAGCACCTATGGAAAGCAAGGAACACATAAAAAACACTCACACGGTCCATGTTGCACAACAGAAATGCTGTGAAACAAAGTAGTACAATCACCCATCGCTTTGGAAATTCTTCCCACCAAGGAGATGCTTCTAGTAAAACAGCCTCACCTGCCTCATCTACTGACTGCAGTGAATCTGCAGCTGCTTCAGGTAGTTCACACTCCTCTGATTTATAGTAAGTACGAGTTCTATTCACCTTCACATATTGAGAATGCTGGGAAGGTGAATTGTTAGGTCGAAGCCAACTACCATTTGAGCAATCCAAAGAAAGATAACATTCGCATCTTCCTCTTCTTTGCTGAGGATAAACAGCTAAGGATCTGAAAGTTTTTTCACCTGAACAACTAGTAACCTGGATAAATGAGGAGTACGAGACACCAGAGGTAAGACCATTGGCCTTTTGGCTTTGAAGTTTTCCCTGCGCATACCGTGAAACAACAATGTCCAATCGCTGCCTCCTTAGCTGCCTAATAGCTTTTTTGGATTGACAGGCATTGCCTGACAATATCAGAAAGTTAATACAAGTTCCCCACAAACTACGTCGATGCAAAGATAATTCACTACATTAAGTTCAAAATTTTACAAAAAATAATGACCAAAACATGAAGTTTCGGTTCGTAGCAAACAACAAGCGGATTTTCCAAGGCTTCCAAAGTAAGTAACCAAGAATCTTTCTAATGTTTGCACCAGTTGCTCTTTACTAATTTGGCAAATATGCTGCAAAAGCGGTTACTAATTACAGATAAAACCAAACTTTAAACTAGAAAATAATCCAGCAGAGAAGCGTTACATGCAGGAACAAAGAAAGTTGCAGCTCAGGTAAATTAATCAAATTAGGTAAGAGAAACACCAGTACTAAGATGGCATTAAGCAGCAGATAAAATAAAACAAATCATTATTACCAAAAATAAATGCATACATAAATGCAATTGGATTAGCAACTACAGTTTCGTCAAGTACACTTAAATCTGATGCAATACTCACATCTTTCTGATTTTTTTTTTCAATTTCCATAAATAATTTTACAGTAAATCCACTTAAAAATCGCAAATATTCCTTTTTCCTGGGAAATTAAAGCATGCAGATAGCAAAAATTAAGCAAATGCAAAGTGAAAATGACATTGATAAGCAAGTGAAGAAGAATCATCGGGCATACCTGAGCCGATAAAGGAACCGAAGTTCCGGTTGGAAATCAAACTGCCGATAGCCATTACTTCTCCTAGTCCTCTACTCTACTGCAACTTCACCGGACTGAGCAAGCCTAGTATATAGCATTTGAGAGTAGAGAAGCGAGAGCTTCAATTACAAAACGCAAGCAGACGACACCGTTTCTCTGTGATATCTGTCTCTGGTTTCTCTAAATCCAGAGAGGATAAAAACTGAAAATTTTTATTTCGCCCAAATGCGTTTTTTCTCTTGGAGCGGGAAAATTCTCAGTGGTGTTCATATACCGAGCAAAGGAGGGTCGAGCATTTGACACGTGGGATATCATCCTCGTCGAGTAAATGCTCTTGTTCAAATACCCCTCCATGCAATAGGAAGGATTTTGGTTTTCGTGGGGTGGATCCGTAAATAATGGATTATGGGAAGGGTAAGATGGGAAGAGAGGGAGAAATGTAGACCGTAATTAACGAGGAGGCTTTCTGCTTCGCTAAAGTTGCAATCCACCATGGATCGCCGGAAAAGTGCATTTAATATTAAAAAAAATATTTAAAATTGAAAAGTAGGTTTGAGTCGTTTGACAATAACGTGGAATATTTCTGTCCTGACACGTCGAAACATAATTCACAGTCTAGTTGTAGAATTAGTGGTTAGCGGTGACGTTAACTTTAGTTTCGCATCGGGTATCCCACGAGATTATTTCCTTTGAATTTTATCGAGATAAAAAGAAAATAATTTATTTAATTATTAAAATAAAATTTTAAATTTTTTATTAAAAATAAATATTTTTTTATCATTGGACCGTAATCACTTTTGGTATTAATAATAATAATAATAATTAAGGAACGAGGAACCAAGAAAGTATTGGTTTTTTTTTTGGTCAACTTGATGAGTAAGCATATATTATAATCTTAGTCAGCTTCTTTTTTTTCTTTTTTTAAAATAATCTTAGTAAGTCTTGACTTAACGTCACACTCCACAAAATGGTGGTACCAAATCCGTCAGGTCGATTTCAAAGATTTTACTACCAAATGAACAGAAAATTCATGTTTTTTGTTTGTTCATCTCTAAAACAAGTGGCTGATAACATGAGTGAAAATTCATGTTTTTTTGCGTGGTTGATGTTGCGGGAGAGAATAGTGACCCGAACGTTTCTTCAGAACCGTAATATGCTTCCTGAGATAGTGAATGTCTGCCCTTTGTGTGACAGCTGGCTTGAGGATGTCACTCACATTTTCCTGAAATGTGAGGTAGCCAGAGGAGTCTGGGACTACATCATGCGTTGGTTGGGGTTAAGTGGTGTCAGCCGCGGAACATGGCAGACATGTGGAGGACGTGGGAGAGGTATCTACCAAGCCATGACAAAGATATCGGACGAACATGGATCACCTTATTCTATATAGTCATTTGGACGTTATGGAAGACTCGTAATGCGGTGATCTTTCGTCATATGGAGTATAATGGAATGCGGTATATGAACACGATATACTCCCTCTGGCACTGGTGGTTGAAAAGCAAGGATCATTCCTTTGCTTATAGCATGACTGATATGTTGCAGTCATCGTCGTGGCTTATGTCTCGCCCTTGATCTCATTGAGCAAGCTGCTTGGAGTCTGTTGGTAATTGTTGTCGTTGTTTTTTCAGTTTCTTTAGTCTTAACGTTGGTTGGTTGTTCGTGTATCTGTGCTGCTATTCTGCAATAGTGTGAGTCAGGTCTGGGTCTTATTCGGCCTTGATTTTGTGGAGCAGGCTGTTTGGTGTTTGTTGTTAGCTTGTTGTCGTTGTTTTTCCAGTTTTCTTTTGGTTGGCTGATTGTGTGTCTGTGTTGCTGTTCTGCAGCCGCGTATGTAGTTCTGGGTCATGTTCTTCATGACTTTTTCTATAATAAAATCTTCTGCCTATTAAAAAAAAATTCTCTAAAACAAGTGGACGCCACCGCCATCATACATAACTTTGAAATCCGGTTTCTTTGTACCCAAAAAAATAAAAATGCAGTTTAAAAAGGAAAAAAAAACAATTTTGTTTCTTAAAATAAAACGGCTAAATGACACAGTAACATTTGAAGGAAAAGATAATTATCTGAAGAGTTACTGTGATGCTGGGCAAAGTGATAAAAAAATGAAAAAGAAAATTATTTTAGTGTCTCGAAATATTAGTGTATTTTAGTTCTTGACGTTTTTATACCTATCAAACTTTAGTTATTATATCCTGTTAAACCGGTTTAACACAAGTGTCGATTTTTTTTCGAACAGCATGTCATTCTTATCTCTGAATTGCCGACTTTCATTGCATCAATATCTCGCATCCCATGGAAGTTGGCATTGGAAACAGAATTCCTTCTTACAATTTAATTACATTTTACTTTCTTTGACTTACCTGATCCGCACTCATCCAACACCAGCACGGAACAATCTCGAAACGGGCAGTGGCACTTCTTGAATTCTAAAACATTTGATTCGGAGAGAAGATCGCACCATTCTTGAAACAATGGTGCTGATAGGAAAGGCCTGCAAGCGATAGGGTCTAATCTGTGATTGCAACTTAGTCTAGGACATTTGATAACTCCTATTCTTGATTTCACTCATTCTTTAATATACTTGGCTATGCATTCCAGGCAGTAAGTATGATTACACATCCACTGTTCTTGAATTTCTTGATTGATAGTTTGTATTCTAAGCATATTCCGCAGGAAAAAAACTGAAGCCGCCTCTGATCGCTGCTGCTCGTCCAGGGCTATTTCTCAACTCTTTTCTGTTCAAAACTATAAAAATTGCTATCACTACTTCTCTTACAGTCAATAATATTATAGTGCTATAGATAAAGGTAGCTAAACAAAACGTGGTAAATATGCAGTTGTACTCAGGAAGGAGACTCCTGGTCCAATATTGCTATTTATATATAGTAATTCTTTTTTGGTCGGGGTTGGGATTGGGATTCCAAGTTAGAGGTCTTAACTTCCGGGCCATGCCTTATGCAATGCAACGTTTCAAGCAGTAAATTAGTTGCTGCTACGAGGCTGGCCCAACAATTGTCGGGGAAAAAAGAGATACCGGCCCAATACCTAAAACCAACTATGGAATCCCAAGCCCGTCGAGGTTTTGTTAGATGGCTAAATAAATTTTTTTTCCCTTCAAGACAAGAACCATTATTCCAATAATCTGAAACCGTTCTTAATTTTTTTTATAATATTATAATACTCTTTTCGAATTTTATTAATTGACTTTCTGAAATAATAGATAAATTTAAAATAATAATTTGAACCATATTTTCTTAACTGTAATTTTCAATTTACCAATTTTTTATAGTATAATTACAATAATTCTAATTTATCAAATTAATTGGTTGGGTAAAAAAACTAAAATAAAGGACAAAAGTTAATTATAACTCAAAACGACATTTAATTTGGATCACGTTTTTAGTAGAAAAATGACAATTATTAAAAACCGGAGAGTGTAATATTTACTGCACACTTTATTTTTATTTTCATTTTCATTTTTATTTTCATTTTCATTTTCATTTTCATTTTCATTTTCATTTATATTATATTTATACTCGTTTATCAAACAATTTGCACTTTGATGAATTTTTTTTGCATTATCTAATTCCAAAGATTCAATACACTAATCAGTAGTGAACAGTAATTCCAGATCCATCTCCTTGGTAGTTGATTTCATTGAAAGTGATCGACAGTATAATCACACCACCAACAAACCTCTTTCACGCATTTATATCGCATTTTGTACTCCCGACGAATCCATGACTCAACACTTGACAGCACCTAATTACTGCCGACCCCACACTACAATAATAAAATTCTAGTTGACCATAATACCCTCACTACTTTTGTTTATTATCACTCTTGCCATACATCGATTCCACTTTCCCATCATTTCCACCCAGCAACTGGTACTTATCCTTCCTAGTCAATCCAGTACACTCAAATCCCAGCACATCTCCCAACACCTTCTGCACATAATTCGCCACCTCAATCGCCGACTTCCCTCCGGCCTTCACAGACATATCCTCCGGCAACCGGTCAAGAAACGTCACCTCATACGTCGGCCTGGGGTTCATGAAAAAGAAATACGGATCCCAAAACTTCACCCCACGCACCGTCGTCCCATAAAACATGCTCTGCTTACAATTCACCGCTACCGGAACAATCCGATCACTCATCTCCGCGAACAAAGCACTGAATCGGAGCAAGAACTCCTCCCGACACGTGGTCCCTTCCGGGCAAACCACCAGATCTCCTTTTTGTAGCAGCGATGTGATGCGTGCAGCGTCAGCCGCACGATCACGGGTCAAAGCGATGGCTGGGATTGGGGAAAGCAACCGCGAGAGACGGCTTACGCTGTACGTCACGCATGATACTTTGCGTCCAAGAGCAATCGCGATGACGATTGGGTCGAGTGGGGTCCGGTGGTTGCAGACGTAGAGGTTTCCGGGAGTGCCACGTGTCGACGGTGCGGGTGGTCGGGTCCCGCGGATCACGAGGTGGATGCCTAACATCTCGTATGTATACCGTACGATGCGTTCGGGGAGTGGGAGATTGAAGTACACGCGGAAGATGGCGAGTAGGAATCCAAATGGCAGCCAGATGAAGGTGATCAATGCGTTGAGTGGGTCGGGGCGTTGAACTAAGCGACCGTCGTGGAAGATCAGACGGCTCTTGAGCCGATCGCGAGATACTGCGGTTGCTGATTTGTTACGATGCACCATGTAACCTTCCTGTACATACCATAACTAAATTCAGATCCTTCAAAATTTAATTCAAGCACTAACTATAAAAAAAAGGAAAGAAGTCCTACTAATTTAATTCAAACAGTGATTAATATAAATGAGGTAGATGCCATTAGTCCTTGATGACACTATTTTTGTTATAAAAACCATCCTCAAATTCTATTGGATAACTGGAAACAATTAGGTTAATTTTTTGATAAAACAATGAAATTATATAAATAAAGCGTGACATGCCACAATCCCCGTTTACAAACATGAAGTTCTTCTCATTGCTAATGACATTCTAGAAATTAAGGGAGCGTTTTGCAGCTCTGTTGGCAATTCGTAGTAGATAATCAATAGTATTCAAGAAATTTGCAATTTCTTGATAAAAAAGTAGCAACTTTGGAGTTTGGACTACCCAGTCAGTCTGGTTGTAGTTGGCAGAAGGTTGTTGGGTAGGTTTAAGAATTATGGGCCCACAAACTTGGACTTTGTAGTTTGTAGAAAGTTTTACATGCTCCGCTATTGCTCTATGTAGCTGAGCTGACCATTGTCATTACTAAATTTTCTTTAAACAAGGTAACTAGAACCGTCCTTCTCTTGATTTCAATATAAATAGTTTTAAGTGAAGTGTTTGACACGTGATTAATGAATATTATTAATTAGATTTTATTTCTTGTTTTACTGGTGAATAATAATAATATAATCAGAAGACGACAAACCTTGCAAATGGCCATGAAATCATGATCCGTTGTGCGGTCACCAATCCCTAGATCAGGTGCTTCATCTCCAAATTCCTGCTCTATCGCTATCTTCTTCAGGTCACCTACCAGAACACCTGGCTTCTTCACAAACCCAGTCGCCCTCTTCGTCTTTGGATTCACTTCAATCTCCGTCCCCAACACCTTATCCCCTCCTAAAAAATCCTTCACAAACGGCTCCACCATAATCGTCGGATTCGCCGTCACCACCACCTTCCTCTTACACCGGTCAAACACCTCATAACTGTCGGATCTCACATCCGCCGCGTAAAACCTGCAACAATATTAATAACAAAACCGGTCAGGTGGACAACACTGAAATAACAAATCTAAATCCAGACTCACGTGAATCACTCGTGGGAAAACAGTTACATTAATTACGACGGCTTGTACTTTAATTTTCAAAAAATTAAAATGATTCGAGTTCGAGATCTAACTTACCTGGGCAAAACCGCGCGGGAAGCGAGCTCGATGTCGCGGATCTTGAGGCCGGAGAAGGAGATGAAGATGAGGATTTGGATGCCGAGTGCTTCGGAAATGAAGAGGTAGGAGATTATGATGATAGGAAGTGAGAGAAGTAAGAGGAAGCCACGGAAGAAGCTGCCGGCTTCGATGGCGACGAGCATGAAGTAAGGGAAGGAGCTGCTATGGAGGAGCAGCGTGCCATCCAGATCCGCCGCGATGGAGGAGTAGGACGAGCCATCGCATGCCGTTATCGGCGGGAATTTCTTAGCCGGTTTGGCTGCCGACATGTTTCGGCCGGTTTATATATTTAGAAACTGTGGTTTATCTCTCTCCCTTATCTGCAAGAGAATCTTATGAGGTCTTTCTCTCTCTTGTTTTGAGCTTTTCTTTAGCAGAGGCGGGTGCCTGGGAGTAGGAGTAGGAGAGGGAACGCCATGGTTTTAAATGTGGGAGTTGGGGAGGGAATTTACCAAATTGGGCACCGTTCTTGCTACTATTATATCCGCGCATTTACGTTTTTGCCCATGTATTATTGTAAAATATATAAATAAAAAATTAACGGGAGACTATGATTTTAGAGTTTAGATCGTCGGTGGATTACATCATAAATAGAAATGTAAATCAGGAAATTAATATTACAGGTGATTAAATTAACTTTTATTATGTTGTATACATTATTTAAATTATTTAAATAATAATAATGGTGATGATTGCTTTAAAAGAACTATGGGGTATTTTAGGTAATGGACATGCTACATGGCGCCTGGCCAAGGCACATGAAGAATTTAATTTCTCCTTCTAATTAAATGGCTGAGCTGTAACGTACTAGTGGCTGGTTTGGTAGAAGTTTGATCACGTATGGATGTTTTAGTTTGGGTCGTTGCAACCAAAAACAATAAATTTTCTTTAAGACCCGTAAATTAATTTAATTATAATTACCTATTAATAATTTGATAGTATGTTGTTTTCCCCTAATTATTAATAACGAATTGTATAAATATTATAGTTAGAAGTATAATTATGTATGCTTTGGTTTGACTAAATTTATATAAAAAAAAAAGAAATATGAAAGTTTATAAACGTATTGGAACTAAATTAATTACGAATTTTAAGAATAAGAAATATTTTATAGTTATCCAAACTTCCATAAGTTTGATCGGTGCTTGTTTAAGAAATGCCGGTTGATTGGTTGTTTACCAAAAGTACACTACCACATTGTTTGTCCACGGCGGGGTAAGAACGGAGTCAATGGACAACGGCGGTAGTTGAATTTAAGGCAAGAAAAGCCAACGGATCGGTGTTGAGTGTTGGAAATAAATAAGATAATGCTTACAATTGGTGATCCATTGAGTTTGATAATTTATTTATGATTATTTTCATGAAATTAATTCCATTATGATGACTCTCTTAACACTTGCGAGTATTTAAAATAAAGATAGATAAAATCCTCTACTAATAATTAATCACACCGACAAGTTATCAAGTTAGCTGAGGTAGTTGAGCCTTCAAGAGAATTTATTGGCGGCTGTACATTTTTTTTGTATTTACCAAAATACCTTCTTAGGTAGCCTCATGAGTCACATATTTATGGTTTTTAAAGTGTTATTAAGATACTCGGTTAGGACCATGGTTTCTAGAATTACCGGAACTAGAAAAAATGAGAATCAGTTGGTTTTTTAGTTTGATTTTGAGCTGAAAATCTTTTTTCCGGTTGAACTGGTAAAAAGCTAGTGATCCAACCAATTTAACTATAAAATTATTTGAATTGGGTCGATTTTATAGTTCAACCAATTTGGTTTTCTTCTTCTTTTTACTTCAAACGTCAAATTATCATAACTTTTGGTCCAAACGTTAAATTTGATTCATATTTTGTGGGCACATTTAAGACAAAATTGAGCAAATATGGAGCGTTTTGATAGGGAAAATCATCTCTAGATGACCTCAAAATTCGGTATGAAATTTTATATATTTTTTTTCTTCATATTTTTTTAATTATTTCAAATTAAAGACTATCTATTCCTAATTTTATTTTAATTTTTATGTTATAGATCGTCTCAATATATTTAGTAAATGCCAAATTGATTTATATATATAGCGATCAATTTCAAAATTAGTTTCACTCCTCCATTTAATTTAATAAAATTCACTCAAGCCTACCCATCATTTACCTACTATTATTTTATCGTGATAAATAAATTTAAATTCGAGATTTAATTCTTTTTAATTTGAAACACCATTGTACGCTGCTACTGTAGTAGATTGGATGTGATGTGTTACTTGTAGGGTTGTTACTTGTACTTGTCTATCGTGGTGAGGTGACGAAATTCCAAACACAATAACATCTCCTCCGACTCATTTACAATATTGGTAAAAACATTTAGATTTATGTTCATTACGAGCCGCGTGATTCGTTGGGAATTTATTAGGGTCGACCATAAAAGAGGGAGGATATAATGAATTACTTACAGCAGACTTTAGACGTATATATAGACTTTGCTCTTCCAACCAGCCAACCATTGTCCTCGATCAAATATGGGACAGATGGAGCATGCTATGACAGTAATGTTTGTCCGAAAGAAATTTTTTTATTGACGTTTATTTTCATTAGTTGTTTTTGTTACCGTTGAAATTTAAACAAACTAATAAATATATTATTTAAAATTAAAATAAATAAATAAAATTTATCGAAATAAAATAACAAACATATGGAAACGGTGAGTGGGTATTCGAAACAAAACACAAGTCAAGAGATGACAAATTAAACGAATACTGTCATTAAATTTGTGGACCTTCATCATGTATTTTGAGGACGAGAAAACAAGTAGCTTGTCATCATTATAGCCAAGGGGGACCCGATCTCCTTTAGAAAAGAGAGGGACCAATTAATTAATAAGTAAAGCTTTTCAAGGACCCGCGTGAAAATTAATGGGCCGATATTCTCAAGAAGAAAAAAGAAAATAATGGGCCTAGTCCAGTTAAGCCCAACTGAGTTATAAAAAAGAGATGGAAGCGTGCAAGACAAACGTCATTGACCAGTGTCGGGCCGCGCTGCCTCGACAAGGCTCATTTTAGTTTTTGATGATGGGAGAATCTAACTAGCCTTTTTTTGGGCAAAAAAGAATCTAATAGCTAACTAAGTGCAAACTGCAAGTTCTAAGTACTAAACTTGGTTGGTCAAAATATCAAATGCAAAACAAAACCAACCTTTATTGTCAGACAGCAGTTTCTGTTCTTACATGGTTTTGCTTTGGGTAACTAAATAAAAAGCTCACAACAATCTACAAAATGCTTAAATAAGGGTTTCTGTTATAGAGTTAACCATTAACCTATCCATCATTTGCTAAACAACTTATTTTTCCCGGGAAAAAAAATGATAAATTTATTAATTTAATTTTAGAGAAAAATATTCTAGGTCCCTCATCATTAACACTACTCGTCAACATTGAAGAACCAGTGTGATAAATGGAATTTGGGTAAGTTAGGGTTGATGTGAAATTAAGATATGGTTGGAATTGGGAGAAGTGAGGAAGAGAAAGGGAGAAAGAACGGTAAGAAAGGGAAAAAACTTGGGTAGATCATGATCTACCTACATCATGATCATGATGTAGGATGATGACACGTGCCCTAAATAGTGCTAGAATACTATTATTCTTGACACTTTTGGACACGTGTTATCATCTTACATCATGATGTAGATAGATCATAATCTACCCAAATTTTACCGGAAAGAAAGTGATAAAAAAAGAGTGAGCTTTCTAATAACCGTATTTAGTCGTAAAACAAGGATAATAAAGTCATAGTACAACGGAAGTTGATGTAATATCAACAACGTCACGATAAATAACTGAAAGATTACCGGTTTGTGAAATTCAATACTCGAAAAATTAAAATTTGGGCGACAAAAAAAAATCTAAAGATTAATGTTTCGAGTAGCCGAAATTTAAGGGACCCTAAAATATGTTTAAGATGCGTTTATAAGTATACATTTGTCTAAATAATATAAATTATCTTTACCCAAACGACAAAATATGAATTATATAATTTGTTTCCAAAATAACAAAAATGGAAAATAGCTACAAAATGGTTTCTGAAAAAGAGAGAGGTCAAGATTGCTATAACTTTTCCATGAAGAAACAATCAATATATTGTTTAATTATGAAATATAAGTAAAACAAATGTGTGGAGCATTTTGTAACTTTTCCAATTATGAACAGGGTATTCTAATTATTTATTTTGTCTTGAAATCTAGGATCACAGTATTCTTTACACTAATTAAACAAAAAAGATCAAATTTGTCATTTCATTTCATAAAAGAACAAAACACAAAATCTCATTCATGAGATTAAAAGAATACACTGATGGAGTAAAATAGGAAGAGTGATAATGCATAAAATACAGAAAAGCAAGATCACAAAAAAAACTGGAAAACTAAAATAAGTTAACAACAAACAAGACCTTGACCCAAAAAAAAAAACAACAAACAGGGTAAACCTTAATCTAGCCAGCCAGCCAATCTGACCGTAATTGGGTTCACGTGTGTGCGGCGGCGTTTTATCGGATACGCTCCTCTCATCAGACCAGACGGCGACACGGCGCGCAACCTTTCAGATAATAGAGCCATTACCTTTTTCAATTTTCAGTCACACAATTATTCATCTCTCTATTATAATTTTTTTTTAAAAAAAAACCCCTCTCTCTCTCTAAACCTAAAAATTCACCCTCTCCTCCTCCTTCCCATTTATCCTTTGCCGTTTCGCCAAACAACCGACGCATCTCCCTCCATTCCCGCCCCGCCCCCCTCCCCCCTAGGTACGCACAAACTCTTCATATGCTTCCTTCTTCGAGAGCTAGGGTTACTCATATATCGCATTTCTCAATTCTTGTTTAGTAATTATATTTCCTTTTTTCTTCAGTTTGAATAAACGTTCTTGCACCTGCATACGTGGCATTTTAGAGTTGTAATTCTTGAAAGTTCTTGTTATCAAATGTCAGAGGTGGATATGGCAGTAATTAAACCTGAGGTTTGCTTAATTTATCGTTTAATTAATCTTAATTAGTGATTGAGATAGTTAGCTTAGAGCGGTCGACGTGATTCTTGATTGAGCTTGTGGCGTTTCTTGTGTTGTTTTAGATGATGAAATCATACATTTGGCTTCAGACGACTGACGGTTCGATTCAGCAAGTCGAGCAAGAGGTTGCTATGTTTTGCCCTATGATATGCCAGGAAGTAATACAGAAGGGATTAGGATCGTCTAAAAACTACGCCATATCACTTCCACAGCGCGTCAATCCCGCTATGTTAAGCTTAATTCTCGACTATTGCAGGTTTCATCAAGTGCCAGGTCGCTCTAATAAGGTTAGTTTGCACTGCTGACATTTATTCGGTGCTGCTGTGTTTTCGCCTGATATATCTTGAGTAGAGAGAGTTTGTGATTCATAGGCATCCTGGCTTGTGTAGGAACGGAAGTCGTTTGATGAGAAATTTATTAGAATGGATACAAAGAGGCTTTGTGAGTTGACGTCTGCAGCAGATAGTCTCCAGCTGAAGCCGTTAGTCGATCTCACTAGTCGTGCGCTCGCAAGAATAATTGAAGGGAAAACCCCGGAGGAGATACGCGAGATATTTCATTTGCCTGACGACCTTACAGAGGTGTCTGATGCTTGTGAGAACAGTGCTTAGCATGCCTTTTTTTTCATCTATTTGGGTTTTAACAAGGATTGTACTGATCCAGGAAGAAAAATTGGAGCCTTTGAAGAACACGACTGATGATCCGCGGATACGACTTTTAAATCGTCTATATGCTAAAAAGAGGAAAGAATTAAAAGAGAGAGAGAAATTAAAGGTGAAATGTAGCTGTTTAATTCTAGTTCATTTATCTCTGCTAGAAACTTGCTGTTTGAGTCGAATTGTGTTGCTCGTTCTTCTTTTATTAATGAACCATTTTGCTTACAGTTGCCTACATATAGTTGATGACTGTAACTGGATTTCCTTATGTTTCAGAATGTTGAGGCTGAAGAAGAGCGTGTAGATGACCGATCAGTTGATGACCTATTGTCATTTATTAATGGAGGAAATGGAGGTATAGTGAATGTCACTTATTTATTGCCTTACTCCAAGTTCCTGCTGATTTTTCTCACCGCACAGCATGGCTTCTGAGTTGCTAGATTACAATTAAATCCACTGGTGAGTTGAGTACCATTAGGCATATGGAACTCTGCCCTTGTAGAGTTCACACATTTTGGAAACTTCCTTTTGTTGACAGAATGCACACTCCTGTAAAATGCATGCTTCAAGCCAGATCCTTTGGAAACTTTGTTTTCAGTTTTCAATTATTATTTTGAGTACAATAAGGTTATCATAATAAAAGCTGTGAGAGCAAAATTTACACTCCGACAATTTTGTTTTTTTAATTTTCTCAATAGGTTGCATACTGTATGGTTCCTCAACTTGAACAAAACTGAAAGGGAACTTCTCTTTTAGAATTAAAGTTGCTAATGTATACTGTCAGTGTTAGTGCTCATGTGTTTGCATCTTATTGGTGTTGGCTCATCGGAGATGGAAATTTTGTTTCTCAGATTCCAAAGGGATTAAAACTTCCAAGAATAAAAAGAAGCACCGAAGAAGAAAAGATCAGCAAAAGAGTAGTTATTCTAACGAAGCTGATACACATAATAAGGTAGGACCCACCATGTTGGCATCCTTTTCCTAAGAATATGTTTCATGAGAAGTTACAATATTGTTTTCACCTCTTTGTAGGATTCAAATGGCATTAAACCTCTACATAGTAATACTATGGTCGAGAATAATTTCCAGTCTTGTCCTTGCGAGACATCTAAGCAACGAGATGTGGATGAAGACATTTTTGCATCTAAAGTTGATATTGAAGATGTTGATATTGACGACGAAATAGACCCAGCATTAAAAGAAAAAATTGATAGGTGAGTCTGACCTTGGTTTGTTATTGTACACACAAATTCTTAATAGAAGTCATATCCCAAGTTTAATAGGAATTACTGATTTTCCCCACGTTGGACAAGTTGAATGCATATCATCTTACGGGCATAATATGTGTGTTGTGCTGCACTGATTTTACAAGTGATTCTCTTTGTCCTTGGATTTCTCTTTATAATGGATTTTCAGACTAGATCATCTGTATGTCGTGGATTTCCTGTTGATACTGCAATAAAAGAAGCAAGGTTGTGGGAGGTGGACAATCTTACAATACCTTTCTCACCCTTTCTATTTTCTCTTTGGAGATGATTGTGTTCTGTGCTTATACATTTTAGTCCAAGTAAGAGCGTAAAAATAATAGTTTTTTAATGGCCTTGCATAATTTTATAATGATCCAGGGAGGTGGCAGATTTTGCTCGGATACTAAATTCAGATTGGCCTGAAAGAATGCAGGAGCTTCTATCTGTGGGACAAGAGAGAAGACCGGTGCATTTCTCCAATGGAAATGGCACCACGAGAAAATATGGAAGTACGTAAATTCTCCCTGTTTTTCTTTTCTTTTTTGCATTAAAAAATGAGTGTTCATAACCCTCTTACCTGTTTTATGTGCATTATACGGATGTATTTAGACCCATGCATTATATGTATGTAGGTAGTGCCTGAGGCAACATCAAATCTGAGTGCGTATTTACACCCATGCATTATATGTATGTAGTTAGTGCCCGAGGCAACATCGAATCTGAGTGTCCCTTGTGCATTTCACAACTAATAACTGTATTTTCAACATTAGAATTGCGTATTGGGATTATTTGAGTTCTGGGTTAAAGATAAATCATGTCTTCGGTTTGAAACTGAGTTAATTCAGATGGTCTCCCCATATGTAAAGGTTTTATGTCCTTCACAAGCTATTGTTGGGAGATGAAGTTTCAAGTGGATTTTGTTTTGGTGTTTAGATTGCTTTCATTGATTTATTAGACAAAGTAAGCTAGTAATATTTGAGGCATTATCGGTATATACATTCTCATATCAGTGTATATTACATACAGCAACAGCAAAGTAATTGGTATAATCTCATCAAATGGTTTCTCAGATCCTGGGCAGAGATGAGTAATGTCAGTGTGGAGACTCCTTCAGGCAGCTAGTGGCCGGAACAAATTTTGACCAGATGCTATTAGAAGTGTTTGTTGATGTCACTGAGGAAGAGTGGGTTACCATCCGTTGTTCCACATGTAAGTGTTTTTTCATCATTTTTTAATTCTTTCGCTTTAAAAGAGAAAAAGAAAAGGGTGCGGGGGTAAGTTGCCTGCGCTTATTTTTTGCGAGGCAATTCTGAATTGTGGAGGAAACTCTTGAATACTAATAAAGAAAAGTGTTTCCATAAGCTTCGTTCAATCCTCACGAGGTAGTGCGAGGTTTTTGTACTGATTAGTGATGCCATTTTACATAAACAATGCGATTTTGGCTGGTTTATAAGAGCTTAGTGATCTTCTGATTAGTTTTGGATGATTGCTCTTCTAGTTCTTAGGTGTTCATCCTTCCTTGCATAATGCTGAGGTTAGACATGAAGTGGCGAGAACAAATCTCGTGTTGTGTATATACATATAATCAATGTTGCTGTTTGTCTAAACACTCTGGAGGAAACCTTATACTGGCGCGGAGTGAGTGGAGTTAAGTTCGCGTGCTAATTGTGGATTAGATTTGGAAAGCACTGTTGATTATAAATGAGACATTTACACCATTTTGTTTACACGCTTTCTTTCTGGTATTTTACATGAGATATTGTAAAGAATGTACGTATTGTGCTATATTTTCTCTCTCCTTCCCAATTGGAGCCAAATTCAGTTGACAAGTTAGTGAAACTTATATTAAATTAACTGTCATTGTTTTTCGGTAAATTTTGGATTAACAAGCTACGGTGTCTGATCTCCTTTATCTAAAACATACACAGCTGAAGGCGACGTTTTCTGATCTCTCCGTTATCTACTGACGGCTAAAACTGATACATCTACAGTGTCTGCAGTGATGTTGTGTGTTTAATTAATATATTATTGAGACGGAGAAGGTTGAAACTGGATATGCGGGCAGGGCCTTTCTGGTTCTCCTATCGTCCATAGAGTTTTGAGATCACCTCTTTTCTTTCCCAACGTTAAAAGCGTGCCTGCATTCCATGGCCACAAAACTCAGACTCGACTACAGCCAAGCGAAAAATGGACCTGAGATATTAAGTAAAAAAGTTACTCACCGAGTGTGAACGGAACGATGTACAGTAATGCCGGCTGCCCGTGGCCATCCATCATGTTCAAAGCCACATACGTGACTAGGAGTCCTGAGAAAACATCATGACAAATTAAAAATAGGGCATCAGATTCGTTCCCATTTACCCAAATATCATGACGACAGTATTCCCAACGCTCAAAAAAGCAGAACCCAGCTGGAGTAGCATTTTCCATACCTAAACCATAAGCATTCATTGCCCACACGAAGTAGCCTGCTCGAAAATTCTTCTTAGCCAGCCAATCATACCTAGACGAACCCGTATATAGTTACACTCGTCGTATGCCCAAACAAAATTGCATTTATTCAACCCAGTTAGCGTAAAACATATCATCAAATAACAAAATTCAAATGCTGGGCAGAGAAAAAAGTTTACTGAGAATTTCATGCGTTAAGGCGTTCTTAGCTTAGACTAACTCTCTACTTATAATAAATGAAAGAAAAATAAGCTTATATAGTTGAATTCAAACCTCAGAGAAAAAGCCACAACCAATCCTGGCAAGATTATGTCACCAAAACCGATAATGCTATAACCCCCCCAAGGATCAAACATCCGGGGGATTTTCAGTAGCATTGGTATACCGTCCTCTCCACTCTTATCACCGCGAGCTACCTGCAGGGAAGAGGGAAGATGTGAAGATTTCTCCCTCTTGAAGAGCTATACATATCACCGGCCATAAGGCTCTGCATCACTACTTACCACAATCATCACACTCTCCTTGAACCACCGTTTGGAAACGAATACCCAGAAAATATCATATAAAAATGCGCAACTGAGAAGGACGGTTCCAACCTGATTTCATTAATTTCAAACCAAAACAAACAAAATGAAAAAAAGCACCAGAGTTACTCTGCTATAATAAGATAATCCATGACTGTTTTACTAGTTGATAAATTAAGCACCACTAAATGCTGAGTTGAAACTTAACTTTGGCATAGATTTATAGTTCAGAACCACAGAACACAAATTTCCCATTGAAAGAATACTGAATAATGGTGCATAATCCACAAAAATGAAGCCAAATTGTTTTAGAAGGCTGAAAAGCTTGAATAAATTCAAGAGTGCCACCATTCTTTTGAGTCATAACTAAAACCAAGTAAAAATTTAAAGCTTTAGACAAGATTTAGCATCACTATAAACATAAAAAGCATATGTTTCTCACGTAAGCGGATACAAAACAATGCAAAAAACAGGAACAGAAACAATCAACCCAAGAATCATCCAATGGCAAAACAAATATTCAAGCTAATAAACCAAGTGAGTTTTTCACAATCACCTTGAGGTTTGGTACACGAACAATCTGAAGAACTGTGATGATGAGTGCAATACCCTGATGAATGGATAAAGAATTAGTTGGCTAATCTCTATCATGTCAGGTATTTATGAGAAGACATGCTATGAAATATGCAACGGGCACACATAACTTAGCCAAGGCCTGAGTATATTGCAAATTAACCATTCGGAACTAAGCTCAGCAATTACTATTAGAATGTAAGTTACTAGCTTGATAGTTGATACAGAATGTTCAAATGTGGGGACAAAACAAATGGGGAACTGCAGAGATAAAGTTGTAGCCAACCAAGTGGATAAGCACACTTCTCCTATGGAACTAAGCAGCTTACAAAATGGAAACAGAGGAAGATGATGAGGGAAAGTAGAAATTGTCTTACAAGGATATCTTGGCCTATCCAAGCATAGGAGAGACGGTGGTAAACTGCCCAAAGAACAGCAAATACAATGCAGAAGGGAGAGATGGCCAATGTCAGATATGAGACAGCTCCAAAGAAGGGAACTTTAACAAATGAATCTCCAGAATGTTCAAACCATCTGAAACTGTAGTTTATGGCCGTCACTTACATACTCCAAAAGAGATGGGGAAAAAGTATGTAACAAAAAATAACAAAGGGACAGATAGTTATGCTAGCTGGGTTGTCACAAGACAAAAAATGGGAAGAGTGCACACATACCATGACAACAAAGCTACCAAGCACGTTTGCAACCCCTGCATGAAGAAATTCAATTCTCAGCATTCATAAGGAAACAAACTTCAAAATGATGATATGTAGACCAAATATAGAGTGACAGTATAAATCCAGTTTAACCCAGTAAAGGATAAAGAGATAATGAAATTAAATGTTTGAAAACTCTGTGGATGAGAAACTACATCTTTGGAATGAGGAAAAGATGGATCTAGATAAGATGGGAATTGTAAGAATAGAACATCCAGAGTTTTTGAATTTTAAGGACAAAAAATACCCAAAATGTGAGGTGAAGAAGAAATATAGGGCATAAAGACAAGCATTGTTGGATTGAAGAAGGTCCATTTCCTTTATTTTAGTATGTACACATATCTTTGAAAGAAAAGATAGATACTTAAATGTCAAACAAATGAATCGGGGAAATAGACGGGCACACCTCCACACCGCCGATGCAGAACAGAACCACCAGAACCTCAAGAAACCAGAAGGACATAAGTTTATAAAGCATAACCAAGAAGCACGAAGCAATCACAACAAAGAGGATTGCAGAGGTCGTGTTGATGTTAACAACACCACTGGTGGGAACACCTTCCATATGTACACAGTCATCTGAACCATCCTGCAAACAAAGCATTATCCACATCGCTAGTGAGAATCAAACAACATTCACCAGAATTATAGTAAACAAAATCGCCATTCAGCCATAAAGATGCTGCATAAAACCTTCAATAGCTTGTCCTGCTCTATAGCTGCTTCTCTGGCACTCCATGCAGACCAATAAGAAGCACATAAAATGGTACCAACAGCCATAAGCCATAGGAACACTTCTGCTACATCAACCAGAGGACGTTGGGGAGAGTATAGCTGCACAGTGACTGAAGAAGTGGAATCAAAGACATGGAAGGAGAAACAAATCAGTAATCCATTCAAACAGAACGACAACATACTAGGCATCTAACCATATTGAATACAGTTGGCAAAAGAAATGGAAAGAAGGAACCAATTACACATGGATTACAAAAAGCATACCTATGGAGTTGTTTTTTATATCACCTATCAAACTTGTCCCAGCATCTTGTGGGAGCATTACGGCAGAGATGGCTATGTGTACATCAGTTTCACTGTCTCCACAGACCATCTTGAAAAGTTCTGCAGGGAAAGTCCAAGATTTCAGATCATGAAAACAAAATTCAGGTCAACAATTCAGAACCTGAATATTGGAGGCAGGAAATGAGTAATTTCTCAGGCAATTGCAGTAAGATCCACGGAGCAGAATATAAAAAGAAAATGAAGCGAACTAAAACCATGAAAAGACCTCACATAATAGAATGTTGTGCATAAATACCTGTCTGGTTGTTTATTATAAGAATGGCTGAAGCTTGTGCCGTTTCAGCAACAATGGCCTTAGTGGTAAAGCTGCAATTACCACGAACTGCCACAACAACCTCCCCTGAAAGCTACCAAGACAAGAGACAGCCCAAATACCAAACATTGAAAGATAAACAGATTCCACATCAATTTGACAAGACAGACTACAATTTAAGTACCTTATTCTTGAGTGGGGTACAACAATCAAGAGGATCAGCCAAAACAAGTCTAGATCGATTAGCATGTTTTTCTTTGGATTCCAGAGTGACACCAAATCGAGCACCAACACCAACATACTCAGTGTCTTCCACATTATTAACCCAAGTTGGAACTTTCACCTACAAAAACCAAAACCCAAGATCAAACACAAAATGTAAAAAGGCCATGAAGTTTAGCTAATTCTCGCCTAACATAACACAAAAAGTCAGCTAAAATCATAAGGCAGGACAATTTTTCCCAATTATATTTTCCTCCCATTTTCTCAGTAAACAAAACAATAAAACAGGTAACTCGATTGAATTAATTAAACCAATTAGCCCAGAACCCACCAACCATCAACCAAACTAAATGTTGCTGTCCTACTCTCCAGAACTTTCTGAGCAACCAAACAGACATAAATAAAGAGTATCCCACTAACTAAGAAAGGACAGAGCATAAAACAGACATCCCAAATGAACAAAAATGAGATGATGGGTCTTCATTTCTTACCAGAACGAAGTTGTTCTCGCAACCAGGTCTCCTGGGCGCGTTGTCATCATGGTGCACTATGTCTCCAGCTGACCCAAAACATGGACTTAAAGCTAATACTACTAAAAACAACAACACCACATGTATAGCTACACAATTATTCATTGGAAAAACGGTAAACAAAGAGAATATGTAAAAAGAGGCTGAAGCTTTTTCACTTTTATGGATAGATTTTCTCAATTATTAGGTTTTTTTGGGGGGAGAAAATATGATATGAGAACGGAAGAAACAGAGGAAAGGAGAATGGGAGAGAGAAATTAAGAGGGGAGAAATTGTAAAGAGGGTCGCTACTGTACTGTGGGTGGAGGGTAGCTTCTTTTTTTTCTCCTGCTACTTGTCGTTTTAGCACGGGACATGAAAAAAACGCCGTGTGAGAACCGTTATTGATCTGGTTTTCATCGGCGCTTTTTTTTCCTTTCCATACGCGCATTGCCGGCGAGTGTAATGCACGGCTAAAGTCAAGTAGTTGACGGAGTCACGGACAATTAACATCACATTTTAATATGATCACAACATGATTGTGGGATTTGTTTTCTTGGCCAAGGAAGAAAAACATAATTTGATTGCTTATTTCAACAAAACTCCTCATTGATAGTGATTATACGTAAAATAGTGTGTCATTAAATCTAACTATATTTATTAATACCTGTTAAATATTATTTATTATTATTTGATTATATAAATTATTAATTATTATTACAATATTCGAGATCGAATTTATAATTTATAAGTACATACACTAACCAAATACAAGTTAGTTACATATTAAATGTGGCAAAATCTAATGGTATACTATATATTAATACACATTAAACTCCTTAATTAAAAAGTTTTAGTCATAGCATAAAAGTTGTTAAATGTAGTTATCATTAATCATGTAAAGTTATTTGATATTTTGGTACACGACATATGAATCCAAAACTAGCTAGTAGCTTCACATTTTATTTATTTATTTATTTTTAAAAAGTAATGTTATCCGAAAAGACAAAGATGTTGATTGATTTAATGAATCATGTTATGTCAAATAATTCCATGAGAAATTTGCTTCCATGTGTGTAGTGTGTATACGCTCTCACCATGTACCATCCAATTATGATCAACAAAGAATTAAATATCATATTATAACCCGGATATGGATATGGGACATCATATTATATAAATAAAAAAAAACATTGCTATCATATAAGAAAATGAAAAAATTAATGGTTAATAACTTAATGATATTTCTTAGTGAGGGATTAATAAAATGTTGAGTTTGAATTTTCTAACTTATAATTTCTATCTATATTAAAAATGAGTAGTGTTATACATGCTAACAAAACCTACAAACTAGCGTGTCAAAATGTTAGTGATATTACTCACAAGCATATACATCAGTTGATACAAAGTTATTCTAATTTAACTAGAAATATCAATTTTGAGCCCTAAATATGCGATAGTGTTAAAACTTGCAAGGGAAAGATTTACTACCCTAAGGGGTCATGTTCGACTCGATTTTGGAGTAGACGACACCCAATGTGGTGATCGGATTACAGGATGATGTCAAACAAAAAAGATAATATGTGTGATATTTATTAACTCACTTGAGAGCCTCATCATTTAAAGTATTCATTTATATTTTGACATATTAGTTGATATGAAAAGTTTGTATGATATGTTATGTGAAGCATTTTCCTAAAAATATATACTCCCTCCAGAATTTAAATAAACGTCATTTTAAGTCCGGGTATGTTTCTTAAAAAATGATTGGTTTGGAGAAATCAAGGTAGTTTGTGACATTTTCATTCCTTATTTGTTCCTTTATTTCCGATAATGCTAGTTGTTTCTTTGATAATAAGGGTAGAAATGTAAGGAATCAACAATTTTACTTTGATCAAGGAGAAATGTCATATATTTTGGTCCAAATTTTTAGATTTTTTTAAAATGCGAAGGGAATATGTAAGTTAAGAAAAAAAAGAAAAAAATCATCCTCATCCTCATCATCTACAATCTAAGTTTTCCTAAAATACCTATAAAAAAACCTTATTTTCATGATCAAAAGAAAAGAAAAAAGAATTGTACAAATATTTGTCGTAATGATATAGATTATAGAGTTGGTACATGCTTCATGTGAACTTATGACTTTTTTTTTTTAAAAAAAAAATTGTTTTAAAAGGCATTGTTAGTGAAAGAGTTGAGTTGAAAGCAACTAACGGGACCACGACGTTCCCGTCTTACCAACTTTCCAAAAGTTGGTGGAAAAAGCCAACGGGCGCGTGGGACACCGTTTGACAGTTCGTACAAAGGTTACCGGCTACGGACCCAACAGGTTAAGAAGTTCCGTATATGCCGTACGGATAAGACGGCGGAGTATTAATAATTCACTCCGATTCTGATCCACTGCGCTCAGTTCCACGCAGTGATTAAAATATCCACACCGTCTTCCATCAGACACACGACCAATTGAGTCAGGACACGCGGTAAAGCGCACTAGAGGTGGCCGTACCTGAGTAGTCAGATTCGTCGGGTATACGGCTTGGCTCTTTTTAAGCATGGGGAGAGGTGGAGCCCACAAGGGTGAATTGAGTTGAGACATCGTCTGATCAGATATGCGTTGGTGGAATCACACGTGGATGCGATTAAACAGTACGATTAGCTTTGACTAATTCTTGAGTATTAAGTTGTCTTATTGCGTAGTTTCAGCATGCCAACTACCATTCGGATAATTTATTCGAATAAATGTAAATTGATACATTAAAATACTAAATATTTTTTTAATAGAATTCATAACTTAAATCTAGTTAGTATTCTCGATTTATAAATCTCATTCATCATTTATAAGGTACGAGTTGAGATAATCTTCGTACTTAAAAATAAAAAAACTCGATATTGTTTTTTTTTCCTATAATTCTTTTATGTTAACAATAGCACCTAATAAATTTATTTATTTTTAACTTAAAACCCAATTTTTTGTTTTTGTTTTTCCCTGAATGCATCTTTGAATCACGTATAGTGGAGTGGCCATGTGTCCCCATGTGTTGGTCAAACAAAAAAGTGATAATTGGTAATGGTAGGAGAGAACTTGGCTGATGTTTTGAAGAAAAAAGAATTGCATGTTACTATACAGTTTTATAATGTTTGCTCCACTTTTTTAACAATCTTTAGGCTTCTGCTTTGAGCCTATCTGCATCTATGGGCTATTTTGTTATACTTGACAAGATTGCTGGGCCTGTCTCTTTTATTCTAGCTTGCATTGAGCGGATTGGGCAGGTTATAAAGGTTGATGAACACCCTACTAGCTTGTAATCCTTAATAAACTTTGGTCCAGTTGAATCCAGTCAACTATTTAACGCACAATATCACTGATCACAATTCGTAGCTCATTCATCAATATTGAACACCATTTTGCTCTTATGTACATGTTTACTGTGCGACACTTAACAAAACTGTTTCAGCAACAAAGATTAGCTAGCTAGCTTGCTTCTATCAATTGTTCATCTCTCTGCAATACCAAAATGAAGACATGAATATCACTAAAAACTTATGGTCACTTTGTGAGGTTTAGGTACATTCTTGTTTTTAAAGGTTTAGGTGTTTCGATGGGTTTGCAACCACTCCTGTATTGCAGATCGAAGAACTCGGTTCGGGACAAGTTCACAGTGATCAAGCTCTTGGTTAGTCATCGGTGAAGTGTTGTGGCCGCTGGCCAGCCAGCCCCTCAATGCCTCTGCTTCATAAGTGAATCCATCTGCTGCCACATGAGGATCTTGCATCACTTCCTGGAACAATCAAGAAAATCCTACCAGTAAACCAATGCATACGTAGGATATTGGACCTAAAGGCAAGAATGGAATTTGCTTACATGAAAAATGGGGCAATGGAAATGTGAAGGAGGCTGTTGATGTGCTTGAGGACCGAATTGGGGCATTGATGAGGATGTACAAGAAGCTCTCATTGGTTCAAGAACTCTCCACACTTCAGACACAAGATCTGGCCGATCACTTCTGTTCATTTCACAACACTTCAAAGCCAATTTAGCTAATTGTTTGGCTTGCACAAATGGCCACCCTCCAGCTGATTGATCCAACAACAGGCCTAGATTGCCCCTATCTATCGCATTTTTCATTTCCCTTTGCAAGCCGAAGGCTGGTCTTCCTGTCAATAATTGTAACAGGATAATTCCAAATGCATAAGTATCTGATTTGGGAGACAATTCTCCTGTTCTCAGGAAATGAGGATCCAAGTAGTGAAACGTTCCCTTGGGGTCGGTTATGAGAAACTGTGTTGCATTACTTGAATTTTCAAAAAGTGCAAGTGCGCGGCATAGTCCAAAGTCTGCGAGCTTACAAGTGAGGTTAGCATCAAGAAGAATATTTCCTGGTTTTAAGTCGCCATGGACAATGCTGTGGGGCTTGCTTGAGTGGAGAAATATGAGGACAGAACATAATTCAGTAGCTAGGCATATTCGAGCTTGCCAGGACAAAGGAGGACTATTGTCTTTGCAGCTGAGTCGGTCTTCTAGATTCCCATTCGGTAAGAATTCATAGATTAGAGCATGAGCTTCAGGGCAGGTTCCTATGAGAATGACTAGGTTTGGATGCCTCAACTTACTTAACACCTCAACCTGAAAAAGGAAAATGACCAAGAGATGTAACTGCAGATACGAATCCGATACCACATTTGGCTATATCAATGTTTTGGAAAGTGACCTCTCACCTCCTGCAAAAACTCTGCTGGCCCTTGCAAGCTGTCTTTGTTCAGAACTTTTATAGCCACGGTGATATAACGAAGGTTTCCTTTATAGATTATCCCATACCCACCTTCACCAATTTTCATTGATGCATCAAAATTATGAGTTGCCTCCCGAATCTCTGATTCTGAGAAGATGGACAGAGCCTGAAGCATATCGGTGTTGGAAGCATCTTCTGGTTGGTTTTTGGTAAGCTCCTCCATTTTTTTCTTGTATGAGGCACACAGATCCATTGCAGAAAGAAATTTTTCATCCAACTCTTTGATATTATTTTCAAAGTCTGAAATTTGGATCTGCCACAACATTCTTTGATCCATTGACATCATACGCACTTCATCACGGTCGTTCTTTGTCCTTTGGTGCTCTTCTTTCTCTTTTGCTAGTGCTTCCTCAGTTTCCTTCTTGCGCTTCAGTTGCTCCGCATACAAGTTTTCTAGTGCTTTAGCCTGTAAAATGTAGCCATAAACATCATTAGGAAGTTACAGAAATTCAAAGATTACAGGAGCATTGAAGCTTCCCCTTGTAAATCCACTCTTTTAATATAAGAAACACAGACATTACCCTGTAAATAACCTTCATGAAGCTCTTTTCAGCTTCAATGCGCCTAATATACTCATCATATGCCTCTCGTTTGAACTTTTCAGCTTCCTCAATGGCTTGTTCGAGTTGATTATAAAGGCGATCCATATCACTTAGTACCTGCAAAGACAAGCATTTTCAGTCCTAATAAAGTATTCTTGGATTCTGAGCATACAAAACAAATATCAGTCGGGGCATCCCAAAGTTTGATACAGTGGCTACCCTATGAAGGGAGTTCCATATGCTGCACAACACCAAAAGAAGCATAATGGGACTTTTTTGTTAATCTGCAGGATGGAATTCGGGTAATGTCCAATTAGTGGATATGGACTTTTTAAAAGTACCAATTCATCAGGAGATTGCGACTCTTCTGCTGACTCGGGCACTTCGCTTAATTCTAGCCCGTATTCAGTCCCCTCGGTTCCTTGTGTTGTAGTGGAATCCGCACCACCAGACACTTCAGAGGAGGAATCACCTTCCCTATAAAAGTAAGCATTGTAGTTGAAACTAGCCAAACTTTAGACAGCAAAGCCAAATACGATAGAAGCAAACAAAGTCTAAAAATATAAGGTGACAAGTGTCAAGCCTACCCTGTGTGGATGAGATGCATATTGCAGATGAACCATATTTGACAGTCAAAAGGGACTAGCCGTTGAACATACTTCGCCTTCTTGGACTTGACTTCTGTCATCTGCCTGCAATGCTAAGGCAGTAGTTGCATGAGAATCGTATCATTCGGACCGTGGAGATTGAGGTGTGATATACGTACACATAAAGTTAGGAATGGAGACAACAAATGTAATATAAGAGGAATGAAATGGGTTTGTAGTACTCTGAATAGTGCTTGTCTGCTGCTGCTCCCATAACCAGCCTTGTGATACCATTCTGGTATACAAGTTCAACAATTCCCTTTCCAATATCATCTGTCTCAATGTACAACTTTTCTGCTCGGACCTTATAATAAAAACCCAGAAATGTTAAAAAGCGTCAGTTTGATGCACATCAAAAGCAGCATAAAAATGCTCAATTCTTCAAGTACGACTCGGATTGAAGTCCCCTAGCAGACCAAAAACAACACAAGAACAAGACTGGCATTATCTTTCATAATGCTACTTAGCCTGAACAGTTCCAAAGTCATTTCAATTCTTCAAAGGCAACTACTTGAAATTAGAATTCATGTAGCAAAGTTGCAATCTTTTCAGTAGAAAACAAAAGAGATTATTGCTCGAGAGCAGAAATCATGTTTTAGCATGTCAGAGGACACAATCTGAATGATCCAATGCCTACAAGAACATGACAGGCAATTGAATATTCTGAAAGAAAAAGAAAAGAAAGAAGGAACAATACCTGTGATTGGTGGCATAGGAGAAGGTAATCATCCAGGATTTTGAGCATGATCTTCCTTTCAAGTTCTCGAATTTCCCTTAATTCCTGTGGTTCAAGCCTGCTAGATGGAAAATTTCCTCCGACTTCAAATAAAACACAAGAACCAAATTAATTAGCAAGAAAAACTCTTAAATTATGAAAACCCACATAAGTAGTAGAAAAATGAACAGGAGCAAGTTATACTTACCCAAAGGGATGTTTTTGGAAGGCTGATGGACATGAAGAATGCAAAATTTGGAGGCAGCAGGGAAATTGGTTATTGCCCATAACAGAGTCAACTTGCTTTCTTCAACATCTTTTCCCACTGCAACATACACAACTACTATCTCATCATAGATGGTGGTGGTGGAGCTTGAGCTTGATGCCATTCCTAATTATCTGTAGAAAGATTCATATTTTTTGGTTACAGATATATGTATGGCAACTCCAAGTCTCCAACTAGAAAAAAACAAGAAAAAAGGGTACTAATTCTAAGTTAAATTTCTTCATATATATACATGTATAATTTTGTTTTGCTTCAACTATTTAAGTTAATTCTAGTTCTTATTTCTTTTGGTTTTTTCTGAAATAGAACTTTTCAAAGCAGGTTCCTAGTTATTTAATTTTGAAGTCAACTTCTTGCATAAACCCGCGTAAAGGGTAATGCCTGAATTCTTCCTTCAACCAATTTCTCCTTTGGTATTGGTAGGTACGTGAATTTTTATTTTTATTTTCAGAATAATAATATGAAAACCATTAACTTCTGCAGAGACAATGAAATAACGGTTTTTTCTCCCCAATTGATATAAAAAAAGACAATTATTCCGAGCCTAACGACAATAATGGATGTAACAGGTCGTGCTACGAAGACATAATATTAATAAATAAAATGTCTAATTCTCTCACCAAAATAATAATAGAAAATGACAGAACTTTATCTGCAGATATCTTACAAGCGGAGGAAGAACAGCTTCTCCGGTTAGCAGACTATCGGAGGTCCTGGGGGTGTGAGCAGTTTCCGGCCTCCCCTTACTATCCATGTGATTAGAATGTCTTCGCCCTTGCAATCTGTTTGCGGATGAGTTAACCCGGGGTAAGAGGTATGGATTTCCATGGTGAAAGCTGGGCTGTTGAGGATACTCTGGGATATCTGCGGGGGCGGCGGATTGGTTCAGTTGGGTAGCTGTCTGTACGTTTGACTGGTTTTTCCTTTGCTGAATTAGGCTCCTGGGCTGTATAGCTGGGCCTCTGTTTTATTAGGCCTCCTATATGGGCTTTTTAATCTTCTTAATCCTTGTATGTCTAGGGCCCACGAGATTTACTTGTACTCGTGTTGACAAAAAAGAGTATAAAGACTAAAGAGTGTGTACGCACAAAAATAAAAGATGCCGGAAGTGTCGTACTAAACGAACGTCGTGATAGTGTGTTTTGCGTTCAAGGTTGGGCCAAACCAATATTTCCAGGCTGAAAATTGGAGTTTTGGTGTTTGGCAAACTTCATTGGAGGTGCTGGTACTAAGATGCCTAGTTCCAAAACCCATATTTTCTTCAATTTTGAGGTTGCTCCATTTTGGGTCATCCTCCAATCCATGGTTTTCAAAATGGACACCGGATGAAGGGTAAGAATTTTTGGACAAAAATATCCAATTTATTCTTGGTTAATTACGAACCTACCACGTATATAACACATAACAAAACTCTCACTCTCCTCATTCTCGTTCTCTTCTCGTCCGAAATTAGAGTTTCATTCTCCTTCGACAACCATCACCGACACCTCTCTTTCTCCTTTGACAGTACCAACACCTCCCTTCTTCTCCTTGACTTCACCCCCAACAGCACGTATAAATTCCTTAGCTCCCTCATTTCTTACCTCGTTCTCTTGTCATTAGAGAAACAAAAAAAAACCCTAGGTTTTTCTCACCTCGCTCTCATCTTCTCCTCATTTTCCAATTCTATTTCCAAACCCAGCAGCATTCCTGATCAGTTCTTCTAACCACCAACAGTCGATCAATCCCGCGTCGCCGTTCTCCATCATTTCCCTTCCCCGCTCCTCGTCGCGGCTCTCTTCGTCCCTCTAAACCGCGAATCTGATTGGGCATTTGTTACTTTGAGGTAATTCTTCTTTTCTAACTTTATCTTCTTGAATTCGTTTATAAATTTCTGTGCTTTGATGTGTTGGGCATTTGTTACTTTGAGGTAATAGTTTTGGTGCTTCTCTGCTGGTATATAACGACACTAAATCAAATGAATGACATGAGTTGGTTCTGTATGAAATCTGTGATGTGAATCTTTGGGATCTGATGCGTGTTACAATTCACTAACTGAACAGATGGGTCAGATTTAGTGTCTAGTGGCGATGTGTTATCTAACCTTCTCTCTATTTCCTTCCTTAGTACTAGTATGAAGAGCTTTGCTTAGTGTTTACTTTGATATTCAGCTTTGATCTATTAATTACTGGATCGATGCTATTTTATTCTCCATGTTTTCGCATTGCATCTAAAGTAACAGTACATCATATAGACTCTTGACACCAGTGACAGGGATATCAAGATCACTTTTATAGAAGATTTTTTGCATGGTATGCTCTCCCTTTTGGACATTGATGACACATTTTGTTTCCATTTTATGATCCACATGCTGAATTGGCTGTCTCGCTTTTGGTATTTCAATCAAATCCAAACAATTGTTATATTTATATTAGTTTAATGAGAAAGAGTGAAAGCTTATGCATCATCCATTCTCTGGATTTAGCTTGGATTGAAACAAAATAAAACTTCACAATTGATGGAGTCTTCAAATATTCTTACATTTTCACTAAAATGTCACATTCATTAATACCATGCCAACTGGTCTTTGTTGGTAGCTCTATTTTCACCATTGATCATCTGCCCATGAGAAGATGTGTTCACTCCTCCAGGAGGAGGCAGGAGAACCACTTGTTGGGGAATCACTTATTAGTTACATGGGAGCATGGGAATGCATTTTACCTGTTAATTTTGCATTAGTATGTACTTTCTGTATGTATGACTGAATGAATCTCTCATTTTGGGTTGAGGATAAATCCATGAGAATTATGGACAAGGGACATAGCATCAACTTCAAACCTTTGATAGCTTATGCATTAATCGTTGTGCTAAGGTTTTATTGTGAAATTTTAGTTTTTCCTAGTGATCCTTTCTCCTTCAGCAGAGTAAATATCTATTGCTTTCAATTTACTTTTTTCTTGAATTACTGGGTGCTTAACTTAGCTCATTTATATCTTTAATCACTACCATTTGCAGGGAAACATTTTGGATGACTGCATATAGTCGTGAACCTTGTCTTCCTGGAAGGTTTTGGCTAATTCTCTCTCTTTTCCCCCCTCTGCAGAGTTGATCCTCCCCCAATGCTGGTGTACCGAACGGACCCTATCTTCTCTTAATGTTCATCAATCAAAGTTAATGGAGTTGTTGCATTATGTTTGCAGTCATCCGGAATCGATAAGCTTTATCAGCACCGAAGCCCTTTTTTGTGAGCTCCGATGCCGGATGATCCAGGAAAGAAGCAACCTATGGCTATGTCAGCTTCAGTTGTGCATTACACCTGTTGACTAATTGGATAGAAAAAGGACTTGTCAAACAAAAGGAGAAGTCCATGTAAAGAGGAGTTCAATCATGTACAAAAGTCTATGAAGTAATTTTCATTGTTTATGTGTTTTCTCCTTTAAGTAATTGCTTAATTCTCCTTGTGCTAATTGTTTTATTTTAGTTATTGTTGATGACAAAGGTAGAGAAGTATATATGTGTGTATATGTAAATTAAATTGAAGGAGTTAATTTTCAAATTTTGTCATACTCCACGCAAATTAATTAAATTAAGAATGATAGGTTGATAATCATTAAGAGTAGTTTAATTAATGATTATAATCTAACAATTATTTTGATTACTTTAAAAAAACTATGAAATATGTAACGAGACAATTCTCAAAATATGGCATTTAAAAAATTTTATTCTCAAAATAAGGTAGTTTTAAACTTAATTATCAAAATAGGGTAGTTTATGACACGTAAGATCCATATTACCATTACACAAATACATGTCATCAATTTCTTTTAAATTTACTTATTAATTAATTTTTTTTTCTCGTTCACTTCATCCTCTTCATCTCCTACCTCCATCTCCAATCTCCGGCCCATTCTCCTCCACCGCCCCAACCACCGCGCCACCATACCATTGGAATGAGTGAATTTGATCAACTTAATATCATAGTGACTGAATCAATTATTCATTGGGCGTCGTGTACAAATATCCCCACCGCCCCATCACTTAGATTGTCGCTCGTCTGCTAGAACATACAGTTGGCTGCCGGAAGAGAATCTGTACAACATTAATGAAGTCTCACAATGGTGAACCAAATGAATCTTACTCTCCTAGAGAATTTTCTATAATGCCTAGTTGGGACGAAAGCTATTTTTTTGAAATTAAGAGAGGGAGACAGATTACTTATGTATGTATAGTGAGGAAAATTGGATGTTCATGTAAAATTATTTATTGTTGTTCCATAGTAAATTGTAATGCAGCTTTTGAGCTCTCTATAAAGGGTGGGTTTACTTTTGGCAAGACAAGAATGAAAAATAAAATAACAAAGATGCAAAGCTATTATTCCATCCGTGGTGTTGATGATCGAAATCCGACTCAAATCCTTAAATAACAATCAAGATCATACCAAAGGATGGTTGCTTATGAAAAGGAATCTCACAATCCAATAAAATAGTTGTCATTTGATGGAACAAAGCTACCATATTCAACTCTTATGATACATCATATAACTAATAAAGATACAATTGATTTTATGGGGTACCGACCATGAAAATAGACCCCCGGTTATTTTGGAGGTGCCCTTGAGAAAGCTTCTTAGTTCCTAACGAGCCAACACTGCAAAATTTGGAGAATTATATGGTCGAAAATCACTTTCATGACGCCGGAGCGTATTCTTGCATCGCAGCTCCTAGTTTATTTCTATCTTCCTTTGTTTTTGTCCTAATCAAAATGATAACAATTGAGACAGCCCTGACGGTGCTACCGCGCTTGCGGCTCCCACCCGGACGATTTCCCATAAGATCCGTAAGATATCTTCATATCGCCAAAGAATCAGAGAAGAATTCCTAGGATGGTCGACATCAGCGGGGGGGGGGGGCTCACGCGATTGTATACGCACGGCACCATCCCATCCTAGGGACCCACGAGCTTATCGCTCTCGGCAGCCCGTATGATATCGCTATGACGTCATCTATCGCTATCGCCTGTGACGTCACCATCGGACATCGCCTGGATTGTTATCGCCAGGTATCGCCAAATAGGCCTATAAATACCCCTTCTTTTCAGATCTGAAGGTAAGATCGAGATCACTAAGACGAACCTCTGCTATTTTTGAAACCCGAACTGACTTAAGCATCAGAGTGTCTACGCCGGAGCCCCCCCTCCGGCGCTTTGCAGGTACATTCAATGCCGACAGCCACCGTTCCCATCAGGCACGACTCCGAATCTAACAAGATCAACGTAGAATCTTATCAAATGGTGCTTTCATTGAGAGTCTTGGTATATTAAGTAGCGTCCTTAATAGCCAAGCTCCATCTAGTCGGAAGATTGGAACGGTCATGATCACGGAATCGGAGTCCATCCGGTCGTCATCCTCTAATATCCCTTTCTCAATTCGCAGACGTTTATTCCCTTTTGCTACTGCCGATCTCTCTATGACTACACAACCAATTATTTCGGGATCTCTGGACCTCTCGGTTGGAATTGCTGGGGGACCGGCCTCCTCGCAGACGGACATCTTGTCATCTCAGATAGCGGGGTCTGACTTCTCCACTCCTCTCTCTGGGGGATCTGTGCTTAATCATGAACATCCTTTTGCAATGGAAATAGCGGCCCTTCGTTCTCGGCTGGAATATCTGACGGAAATGGCTGCTAGAGCCACGCCTGGTGCTTCTGGATCTAGTCTCCCTCCTCGCGTCATGTTTACACCATCTATTGTCGCTGATCGACCTATATCACCGTTGTTTCCAGAAAACCTCCAGATGCCTTTATCCGCGGGAAATCCACCGATTAGTGCTGAGCAGTTTACTCAAGGAAGAGTAGAGGCTTACGTACCGCAAATGCCGCAAGGTCTCCTCCTACAAGGAGACAGGCAGCTTGTGGGGGTTAGGAACCGGTGGGACAAACGGAGGGAAGGAGCCAACAGAAGTCTGTCTCCCGAGTACAGTGAAAGATCCAGTAGTCGAAGGTATCGAAGTCATTCGCACAGGAGCCACAGTCGATCTCCTAGACGACATCCTACGCCAGAACCACGACATAGGGGGCGTCAGGACGAAACGGCTCCTCCGCGTCAGGCGCGTGAAATTCTTGATGATACATCGGGCCACCCATTTAGCCATCGTATAAGGCGTCACAGGGTCAGCCGGCGCATGAAGCTTCCCACTGATGTTTATGATGGCACCAAGGATCCCATCTCGCACATTAATAAAGTGAAGGATTTTGTTCAGTTTCAGACCCACAGTGATGCGGCGTTATGCCAAATATTTGTTATGACATTATCGGGAGTGGCTCATCTTTGGTTTGAGGGTCTCTCTGGTGGATCCATTAATAATTTCTCGCAATTAGAATCTAAATTCCGGAGCAGATATAGCACGGCAATTCCAATCAAGAAATCTGCCGCGCGCGTTATTTGACATACAACGAAGGCCTCAAGAAACCTTGAAGGAGTTTCTTAGTCGCTTCGATTTGGAAATGTCCTTAACGTCGGGCGTTACCATTGATTTTGCTATAGAAGCTCTGAAAAGGAACTGCCGCTATGTAAAGCTGAAAGACGCGCTCATGGTGGATCCTCTAGTGACTTTAGATGCGTTGAGGCTTAAAGCCCACAATTACGCAAAAATGGAAGAGGAAGAAAATAGAGATAAGACGTATAACGCGTCGCATGGGACATCTCAAATTACTACTGCTCCCGCGAAGCTACAACCTGACGACCATTTTCTCGACGATTACGCCAGGAGGAAGGACCATATCCCCAAGGCCTCCAACAAACAGAAGGGTCATTTTTTGAAGGGAAAAACCGGTGGTTCCCCCTCTCGACGTCACGGGGATTCTTATAAAAATCGTACATATGACCTAGATTTCCCTTCTCTTAACGTGCCAAGGGCAGAGATTTTAGCGATAGCGGAACAACGAAATCTTCCTATCCGTTACCCCGCGCCTACGAAACCAGGAGTGCTTCTAGGAAGGAGGGAAAATGCTTATTGTAAATTCCACAAAGCCAGGGGCCATTCCACAGAAGCGTGCAGAGAGTTAAGATCGGCGATAGAACGCTTGGTAGAAGAAGGATATTTGGGGGAATTTGCTACCCAAATAAGAGAAGATGCAAGAAATAATCTTATGAAAAGGACGGTGGACGAACCACCAGTTCCTCCACGCGTTCCGCAAAAAGATGATGCTCCCAGAGGCAAAGATAGGGAAACTCTCGCAGTTGATGACGAGTATATTCCTATGATTAACATTATTGTGGGAGGAACCCCTTATATGGACGAATCAGAGCAATTGGCAGCTGCGAAAAGAGACAAACGCACACGTGATGGCATTACGAAAAAAGGAGATGCGATAGTCATATTGGATCGAATGGTATTATCCTTTTCCGAAGAGGACGAGAAATGCGTCGTCTATCCGCACAACGATGCATTGGTGGTTACACCCGTCATCGCCAGTCATGGAATCAGAAGAACTCTTATCGATAATGGGAGTGCGGTGAACCTCTTTTCGCTGGAAGCTTACAATCTCATGAAACGGCCTGACAATGAATTAACACCGAGCAAACGGCCTATAGTCGGCGTTGATGGGGTTCCAATCCCTGTCACGGGGGTAATTACTTTGCCCATATATTTTCGAGAAGACACCTACAAGCGATCAGAGAACCTGTTGTTCCTTGTCGTGGATCTGAATCTGCCTTACAATGTCGTGCTCGGGCAACCTTTCCTCAACCGCTTTGGAGCGGTGATATCTCAGAAGCATTTAAAGATGAAATACCCCTCCTGGGATGGGGTAGTATCGGTAAAAGGCGATCAAAAGCTGGCGGCAGAATGCTACTCGCTCATGACTCAAAGAAGCTGTGATAGATACGTATGTATAGCAGCGGATCCCTATGAGCAGAGTGATGAGAAACGTGCTCAACCTCTAGACAAAATGGTACCCATTCTGGCAATTGGTATAGAGGAAGCAAGTTTCTTGATCAGTGAAAAACTCAGCCCAGCGGAAAACCTTCAGCTGGCCCGGCTGTTGAACAAATGCCAAGGAGATTTCGCGTGGAAACCCTCCGATATGTCAGGTATATCGCGGGAAATAGCCGAACATCGTCTCAATGTGGACCCAGATGCCAGGCCGGTACAGCAAAAGCGACGCGCGTTCTTTAATGAAAAGGCGTTAGCTGTAGATAAGGAAGTAGCAAAGCTCCTTGACGCAGGGTTTACCCGCGAAGTTCAATATCCCACCTGGCTAGCAAACCTTGTCCTTGTTCCTAAGCCCAATGGGGATTGGCGCATGTGCATCGACTTCACAGATTTAAATGATGCCTGCCCTAAGGATTGTTACCCACTTCCTCGCATAGATCAGTTAGTTGATCAGACTGCAGGATACGCTTATCTAAGCTCATTGGACGCCAACTCGGGATATCATCAGATTCCCATGGCCCAAGAAGATGAAGAAAAGACTGCGTTTCTCACTCCAAAGGCCACCTATTGTTATACGGCGATGCCGTTCGGGCTGAAGAACGCCGGGGCTACGTTCCAACGTATGGCCAATAAGATTTTCGAAGAACAAATAGGGAGGAATGTGGAAGCATACGTTGATGATATTTTGGTGAAGAGCGCGAGCTTTCAAGATCACCTACGAGACTTAAAAGAAGTCTTTGACGTGATGAAAAAGTATCGCATGAAGCTAAATCCCCAAAAATGCATGTTTGCATTTCAGACAGGAAAATTCTTGGGCTACGTGGTCAGCCGAAAAGGCATCCTGCCTAATCCCTCAAAGGTTAAGGCCATACAGGACATGATATCGCCAAGAACCATCAAGGAGGTGCAAAGGCTAACAGGGCGGGTCATTGCCCTTGGGCGATTCATTTCCAAGCAAGGAGAAAAGTGTCTCCCTTTTTTCAAAGTCATACGCAAGAAAGCCTCGTTCGGGTGGACCCCGGAATGTGAGGAAGCGTTTATCGGCCTAAAAGATTACCTATCGTCTGACTTACTATTGACGAGACCTGAAGTAGACGATACTTTGTATTTGTATCTTGGCGTTGCGGATGAAGTGGTCAGTGCCATCCTCGTTCGCGACGATAACCACTCTCATCGCCCGGTCTATTTTGTGAGCCACGTCCTGAAGGATGCGGAGTTGCGATACGCCCGAATTGAAAAGATAGCGTTCGCTCTTGTACAAGCTACCCGCAAAATGGATCGATATTTTCAGTCCTATTCCGTCATCGTGCTCACGGACCATCCTCTGAAAAGAATATTTCGAAAGCCTGAATCTTCCGGAAGAATGTTGATTTGGGCGCTTGAACTAGAGCAATATGGATTGAGATATCAGTCTCGACCGTCTGTAAAAGCTCAGATCCTGGCTGATTTCATAGCGGAATGCATTTTTACAGAGGATCCTTTGGATGGTGTACCTGAAGCGGAATGGGGCGACATGGATCTCCCATTCCCGGAAACCTACACGGACCTCTGGATCGTCCATGTGGATGGGGCTAAAAACCAAGAGCTGGCCGGAGCTGGAATTTTTATAAATGGACCGCACGATATGCAAATACGATACGCCATTCGAATCCTACAGCCGTTATCTAATAACGCGGCAGAATATAAGGCGTTGCTAGCCGGGCTCAGAATAGGGAAAGGACTTTCCTCTAAAGAGAGGCACGATACTGGAAGAACAGGAGACCTGCGTCTAAAAATCTGTGGTGATTCCAAGTTAATAATTGACCAGGTCTTGGGGCATTCTCAGGCCCGAGAACCCATTATGATTCAATATCTCGCCAGAGTAAAGCGAGAATTGTTGGAAATAAAGAAGGAAGGCATGCAGGTCAGCTTCGAGCATATCCCCAGGGAGGAAAACGCTGAAGCCGACAATCTAGCTAAAATGGCTGCGAATCCGGAAGAGTCCATACCCAAAGGTGTATACTATCGAGAGTTATCGGTACCATCCTTCATGGAAGAGCAAGCATCTTTATGCGTGGAGGAACGCGAAAACGACTGGCGAATTCCCGTAATCAAATACTTGAAACACGAGGAACCGCCTCAGGATACCGCTGAAAAGAAGAAGGTACTGAGACAGGCAGCTCGTTGTACATACTATGACGGGGATCTAATCCGAAGGTGTTTTTCTCACCCTGCCGCCAAATGCATAACTGAGCAAGAAGGCCTTCACACCTTGCGCGAAATCCATGAAGGGGTATGTGGTATGCATGTGTCAGGCGGTACCCTGGCAGCACAGGTCTTTCGATCCGGATTCTACTGGCCCACCATCCGAAGATATTGCCACAATTATGTGCAAACCTGCCCTAAGTGCCAGGAGTTTGCCAAGATTCCTCGGCGGCCTGCCACTGAAATATCTGAAATTATCGCCCCTTGTCCTTTTGCTAAATGAGGGATCGATATCCTAGGGCCATTCCCAAAGACAAGGTCTCAACTGAAATTTGTGATAGTGGCGGTAGACTATTTCACTAAGTGGGCGAAAGCTGAAGCGGTTGCCACAATCACGGCAGAAAAAACTTGGCGTTTTTTCAAACATCAAGTTATCATGAGGTTTGGCGTACCTCGTGTCCTTGTTAGCGATAATGGAACGCAGTTCACCAGCCAGTTCTTTAAAGACCAGTGCTAAGAATTTGGAATCGAGCAACGATTTTCCTCCGTGGCTCATCCGCAAACTAATGGACAGGCGGAAGTAACCAATCGGAGCATCCTTAGCGGCATCAAGAAAAACCTGGAAGGGTCTAAAAAGAAATGGGCTGATGAGCTACCGTACGTGATGTGGGCATATCGCATGACTGTTAAGACTACCACCGGAGAAACACCTTTCGCGTTGGCCTTCGGGACCGAAGCCGTTACACCGGTGGAAATTGGGTCCATGAGCCTACGGGTAGCTCATTTTCGGGAGGAACTGAATGAAGAAAGGTTAAGAGCTAACCTGGACGCGTTACCAGAAGTCCGAGAGGAAATCCTTCTGAAAACGCAGCATTACAAAAGAAAGATGACCCGTTATCATAACAGGCGTGTCAAAGAACGGTTGCTGAAACCCGGTGACCTGGTGCTCAGAGACAAGCGAGCGGCAGGGCAACGCATGGGAAAACTCAGTCCAAACTGGGATGGACCATATCGCGTCACCCACGTTGTCGGAAAATGAGCCTATCATCTGGAGACTCTCGATGGTACACCCTTATCCAACTCTTGAAATATCGCTCGCTTGAAGTTATATTACTCTAGAATTTGATTTTATCTGCACCTTTGATTTATGTCAACCCTAACCATGACTAACGCTCGAATAGAGAGCTTTCGTGGAAGTTTGTGGTTGTCTTTGTGCAGATAGAAAAGGGGGTATTTTGGGGAAGTGAAAAGTCCTATCCTTGTGATGGTCGGTCTTGATCAGATGACCCATTAAGTGAGGGCATTGCCTACCATACCTTGAATTAGCGTCGGATTGAAAGATCCTGGACGCCCCCGGGGGTGAAAAGTCCTATCCTTGTGATGACCGATCTTGATCAGATGGCTCATTAAGTGAGGGCACCACCCGGTATCTCTGGGAGTGAAAAGTCCTTTTCTTGTATTGACCGTTCTCGTGGAGACGGCCCAACAAGATGAGGCACGTTCCAAAGAAATAGAAACTCCGTTCTAGAAACAAGAATCCTATCTTAACGGCTGGGCTATTATGGCTAAGCCATTAAGTAGGGACACGGTTCTAGACGCGAGGGCAACGCCTAAAAGTGAAAATTCCCTAGCCTTGTGATAGCCATCCCGATCCGACAGCTCACTAAGACGAGGCACTTTAAGGGCCGATCGTGAAATTAGGGAAACACGGAGAATCGTGAAATCCCGGCTAGTAGCCAGATGAGTAATCCCTGGTGTAGCGTAGAGCTGATAGCGAAAATGATTCCCGCGGGTTCCAGGGTAACGCCCTATGATGGCAGCGAAAAGGCTCCTACGGGTAATTACTATCCCTCGTAACGTGTTTTTGTTACTGATGATTTACAGTTGAGAATGCGCAGAATACTTTTCGGGCAGCGGAAGGAGCGAGGATCTAGTAAGCTGATCTATCGCTAGTCTTACCAGGAAAGCTAACTCAATACCAAATTCTGTAATTTGGTGGGAGCACTAAGGATCTGTTCGGATAAGTAAGCGCATTGAGAAAACATGGCGAAGATAACGCCCAAGGGGTTTGCGAGGAGGCAACTAAATAAAGGAAAGTCAGCAGTAAAAGTGACTTGAATATATCGAAATGTTTAAGGGGGGCTACAAAGTGCAAACTTCGGTGGTCAAAATAATAAACAAAAATTCAGTGACGCTTGATCACTAAGGAAAGAGCTATAAAGCCTCGAAGCATGTCAACCTTCGGGGTGCCTCCGTTTCCAGCCTGCCGCCTTAGCTTGACGAAAGCCCTCCTCATTAAGGTGGCCAGATTTTCGTTTGAAAGCGGCAGTAACCTCATCGGGTTTGTAGGCGTCGACCCCATGGGCTTCCTCAAAGCAAGCGACCAAAATAGAGGCAGTCTGCTCGACATGCCATAGGCTCTTATCAGCTGACTCTTCCTCCAGGGCAGCTTTCTCCTTGGCCAGGGATGACTTCTCATTCTCCAAGGCAGTAACTTTGGCCCTCTCTGCTGCCAAGGCGGCAGACTGATCTTCTTTCTGCTTCTGATGAGCCAGTAATAAGTTTGTGCGCTCCTCCAGTAATTTTCTCTTCTCATTCCGCTCTCGTTCTAAGTCTGTCAAAGCAGAGGAAAGAGAGGCGGCCTGACGTCGCGCCTCCTCTGCCCAGTAATGGAATTTCATCAAATTAGTGAAAAGGTTGGTGCGCAAGGAGTTCTCCCTATCAAACACGCCTTTAGAAAGAAAAGCGTCACGTTCTGCCGCAGACGCCAAAACCTAGGAAGCCAATAAAGCTGAAACTTCATCTGAGCCATCACCCCCCAATGCCGCCAAGCCGGTATTGCGGAAATCATACAGTCCAACCTGGTGGGTTACAGAGTTAGCCCCATCTATCGGACTAAGGTCCGCCACAAAGTTGAAGGTGGTACCTCCTTCGCCATAACGATCCCGCAGAGGAACGCTCGAAGGAGCAAACGCCAAAGGCGAAGGAGGGTGAACCTGGGTGGACGAACCCCCTGGAGCAAGATAAGTGCCATGAGGCTGATAGCCTGAAAGATCCTGCAAGACCTCTTGATACCCTGGATTGGAGGAATATGCGTGAACGGGACCGCCGAAAGAATTGGGAGAAACCCCGAAGGTATCGCCTGTGCCCAAGTTCTCCAAAAATTCTGGCTGCTTTCCTCCCTGGGGAACAGCCGTAGAATCAAACCCGTCCACAGGTCTACTCCCCATCCCAATGGTAGAGGAAGATGGATTTCTACCCTCCTCTTCCGGCCGCTGTCTCTTCTTTGAGCCAGTCAACGCATAACCCAAATCCATATCGCCTGAGGGAGCAATGGAGGTAGCAACAACGGTAGCGTCCTGCCAAGAACGCAACATGAAACATAGATAAGAAAAATCAAAAAATGACAGATATCGAAATATAGCATATCAGGGCTAAAAGGCACCCTTACTGTATCAGTATGGGGAAGAGGCGCTTCTGAAGAGCCTGCCGCGTCTGGAGAAGGTGTAAGAGCGGCGACACTTCTCGTTTTTCTCTTCTTTTTTCCTTTGGCAATAGCCTTAGGAGCCTTGGAAGAAGAAGGAGGCTGGGCAGGAGGAGCAGCGATGGTCACAAGGGGAACGCCTGAAGGAATGTCAGAACCCCTCACACCGATCGAAGAAGAGGAAACCTGAATAAGAGTAGCGGAAGTAGCCGGAAGATCGGCAGGATTGTCAGTCGCTTCCGTGGAAGTAGCTCTTTCCTTTTCTTCTCGCTCTTGAGCCCTTTTCAAGCGTCTCCTTACGCTCTCAGGTCTATAATTGGGATCCGTCGCTGCGAAAGCACAAAATAGCGTCAGCATTAGTATCAACGATAGCAAAGAAAGGAGTAACGCGACACTCACATTTAACACAAGATCGAATGTCCATTCTACAGGCCACATGGCGAATGTGAACGCTGATTTCCAGTTTGAGCAATGTGTTTAACCAGTCTTGCTCATGTTTTGGAAGGGTCCCTGGTCGGCTCCAGACGTTGTCATCCACATTTTGATTAAAACCAGATCGCCACCAGGAACCAAGATCTCCAGGAAGATCTATCACAAAAAACTCATTTTTCCAGCCATCAACGGAAGACTCGATATGGAGGAGTTTCCAAGTAAAAGACTTCAGAGAGTCATCGTCAAAACGGGGCGATATCGTTATCACCCCTCGGAATTTCATCAGCTTAAAAAGAGATTTAAGCAGTAGAAGGGAAGGGGAAGTAATCCCTTTGTATTTGCAAAGTTCCAGGAAAGCATAAACACAACAATAGGCATTTGGGGATAGTTGGGCCGGAGTCAAATCGCCGGCAACAAGCAATTCTTTGACAAAAGAGTCAATGGGAAGCCGAAAGCCATAACGAAACATTTGTGCATACATGACCTTACGATTGCCCGTCAAAACGATGTTCAGACGTAGTGACTCAGGGGCAACAGTGGTTTTATAATCATCAGGAATATCAGCATTATGGGCGGCCAAATGCTCGCGGAGAGCGGCCTCAGATGTGATAACACTAGACGTAATATCCATCCTTTTCTCATCGGCAGATTTCGACTCAGTACGGAGAGTCTTAGCCATGGCCGAATAAAGAATTAAAAGATGAAGAAGATGATGGAAGAGAAAGGAAATACCTTCAGAGAAAAGCACTTCAAAGGGTCCTGAATAGTAGGGAGAAAATGAGACGGCTAAAAGAAAATATGAGAAAGCGGGATGATAAAAGAAAAGTGAAAAGAATAAATATTGGGTTTTATAACCCTAATGATCAAACGAAACGACGAATGTCGCAGTCGTTGCGTAGAAGCGGCATAAAGAACAGACTCAAGTAATGAGTGCAATCCTAGAAAAGCGCTACAACGCCTCGATTTAGGCAAAGTTCTCAAGCACGCTAGCCCGTGGCGCTGGAAGAAATAGACACGTATGCCTGCACAATCACGACTTTTCTAAGGAAAGGATAGCCAGCATTAAATGCTCTGAAAAGAAGGTACTATCTCTGGGGAAAAACAAGAGCGATATCATATAAAAGAAGATAACGCAAGATGGCGTTGATTAAAAGAATACCGTTGGGGCAGAGCGGAAAGGCGAAATAAAAATCAAATAGTAATCAAATACAAGTATTGTCGCACAGCAAGGCGTTATTACAAGACAAAGAAGCAAATAAGCGGAAAATCTTCTAAAGGGAGCGACCCCGATTAATCATGGGCCCTCGCTGGCATTGCCATCACCCTTCCTCCGCTGCTCTCCAGAAGAAGGAAGATCTCTCTCACCTTCGCCCAAATCCTTCAGTCTCTTGGAAGCGTAATCGGTCAGCACTGACGAATCAACAGTTCCCTGGCGATAGAGACTCATAAATTCAGCAATACAAATATCCATGGTCTTGTTCTTCCACCAGGATACCTTTGAAGGCACTTTGGCCAAATCCGCATCACGAGATGCTATCTCTTCGCGAAGGAAGATATTCTTTCTGTCAGCTACCACCAATTCCGCCTCCAGAAGGTCTATCTTAGCTTTCCCTTTTGATCTTTCTCGAGAAAGCTCAGCGCGACAGTCATCCAACTCCGCCTGGGTCCGCTCTTGAAGCTGCGACAGCTCCGTTACCTTCCCTAAAGCAGCATCTAATTCTTCCTTTAAATCAAGAGAAGGTCGAACCTTGTCACGATGATCCTCAAAAAGGTAGTTTAACTCGCGGAAGTAGGCCAGCATGTCAGTCAGAAGACGTGAATGGCGTACGTCGGGAGAACGCAGTAAGAACTCTTCTTTGTCCTTCGAAGAAGTAAACATTTACCCCACTATTGGGCCCACTGGTTCCTCTCGCGATAACGGGTCCGATACCCCTAAAGAACGGAGACCGTCGGTGCCAAGGGAAGACAAGTCCAGCTGATAAGCGATAGGGCCTTGGGGACCTTGAGGGGAGAGATTGGCGATGTAAGAAGGAGAGCAATTTTTTAAGAATCACCAATGCCCGAAATCGAAGAAAGAAATAAGGGTTGAGGCTTCCGCGGGGAAGGAGCAAGGGGATTCGGAGTTGGTAAACTCACATCTGGGATAAAGGAGCGAATAGGGGAGCCAAGACCGCCAGACCCCAAGGAAGAGCCCACCGCTGCCGGAGCCTCGTTAACCTTGGGAGGAATGGCAGAGAGCACCTTGGTAACTTCCGTCACTGGCGAGGAACCCGTAACGTGTGAGGCGTTAACCTCCTCGGAAGGAACCCCATTGATTTTCTCCCCGGAAGAAACTGGTGGGTCAGATTTCTCTTTGCGAACTCTCTTTACGAGACGCTCCATTTCGGCAGCCATCTCTTCGCTATCGTCCTCGGTTGGCTCCGCCGAAGAAGCACTGTTTCTGGACCTAAGTTTCATCCGTTGGGAAAGGGTAGCATGACGCAGCTCGGAACCAGTATCCATGCTTCCGCTGTCACTGTCAACCTCTTCAATCACAGGATCACTTGGGGCCACACCCTTACCACGAGCTGGTAGCCAATTCTCAAGGAAACGAGAAGGTCGGGCAGATGTGTTGCGTGTCGCGATGGTTTTGTTTCTCCTTCCTCGCTGCGGAATAGGCGGATGATTAGAGCCTTCGGGTGGAGGAGAAGGAGGTAATGTTTGAAGCGGCACCACGTTTAGAGGAATGTCCCTTTCTTTGGAAGATCGACCCTCAGCATTACCTGCCAATGAAATATTTCAGTATGACAAGAAAGTCGAAGCGATAAGGCGATAAAAGAAAAGACTCACCTACGACACACTCTGACAAAGGCCTGAACCGAGCAAATTCTCGAATGCGGAAAGGCCCTTCTATTTCTAATAAGGCATTAACGTAGGATACATCCATACTAGACAGCACATCCGGTTCTCGCCAAGCGGCACTAGTAATCTTTCGGTTGAAACCACCACGCCAAAACCGAGAGGGCAAGTGAAGGGTGAAGAAGCCATTTTTCCAGTTGTCCACGTTCTCTTCGAAACCTTGAAAATTCCGCCAGAAAAACCGAACAAGAGCATCGTTCCATCTTGGGGTAATATCCACTAAGCAGTTATGGCTCCTCAGGGTGAAAATGTGCAGAATAGATCGAGCGATGGAGGCAGCCAGCTTTGACACGCTTTCCAGAGGGCTGAAATCCTCCAGAGATGTGGCCCCCAGCCTGGAATGAAGAGGGGTCAACATTCCTTGCAGCTCCAGGATGTCCTCAGAAGTCTTGACCAACATATTCTCCAGGAACCCGACATCCCCATCATTGAGGTTCTTGAGAGAATGGCCTTTGGAAAGAAGGAAATTCTTAGTCAAATGATCTATGATGTGAATTTCCAGAGATGAGGAGAACGTGGGTGGAGAAAGATCCCCAATTTATAGGCCCAAAGAGAGGCCTTGGGAAGGACAAAGAGGTCCTCAAAGGGCGAGCCGTCTCGTCACCCCTAAGGACTGATAATCCTAAAGCAAAGTCAAAGGTTGATGCTCGTATGCCATCCGTGACCTGAATATGCGAAAGGATACAAGATGCCTATGGAAAAACGCTAAAAGGCGCGATATCACGGGTAGCCATTACGTAAAAGCCATATGGTTACCGGTATCCACAGTGTAAGGCCGCGTTGGTGTCGCAGGTGGCCCTAGATGCGTAAAACCTCGTCGACATCGCAGGCATCTGGTGGTATAAAGCCGCGCTAATCGTAGGCAGCTGATGGCGTAAAGCCGCGATGATATCGTTGTTTCCTTAAAGCGAAAGAGGAAAACGGGCCCCGCGTGACCTCAACCTTCTGTAAGTATAAAAGTTTACCAACTTCTCTATAAACGCCTATCTCCTCTATGTGTTTTCAGTACACTTGAAAGGATGATGGACTCGGAATGAATGCAAATCCACGACATGACCTGGTTGCAATCTTTGGCGGTATCACAAGTGTTCCGCCAACAACCCTTCTATGGCATGAATAGAGTTGAGACTCCGCATGCCCTGTCAAGAAACCGAACAGACCAACATCGTTGGGTGAAAACAATGCCCTCATAATCACCAGCGTAATAGCAGCGTCCCTCGTGTACCTCTTAACACCTCAGAAGAACAGGTCCCTGGATAAGGATGAAGGACGGAATCCGCTTGATAGCTAGAAAGCTTCAGAACTAAGTTCCAGCTCATCACTTAACACGGTTAACATCGAGCAGACAGAGAAACTCGGAGATCCTGCAGACATACCGCCCCGCGAAGGGACAAGTTTTCATCTAAGCTTTCAGACATGGACAACCCTTGGTAAACACTCGGGCTCATTTTCAGTTAGGCTTATGATAACAATTGAGACAGCCCTGACGGTGCTACCACGCTTGCGGCTCCCACCCGGACGATTTCCCATAAGATCCGTAAGATATCTTCATATCGCCAAAGAATCAGAGAAGAATTCCTAGGATGGTCGACATCAGCGGGGGGGGGGGGGGGGGGGGGGGGGGGGGGGGACTCACGCGATTGTATACGCACGACACCATCCCATCCTAGGGACCCACGAGCTTATCGCTCTCGGCAGCCCGTATGATATCGCTATGACGTCATCTGTCGCTATCGCCTGTGACGTCACCATCGGACATCGCCTGGATTATTATCGCCAAACAGGCCTATAAATACCCCTTCTTTTCAGATCTGAAGGTAAGATCGAGATCACTAAGACGAACCTCTGCTATTTTTGAAACCCGAACTGACTTAAGCATCGGAGTGTCTACGCCGGAGCCCCCCTCCGGCGCTTTGCAGGTACATTCAACGCTGACAGCCACCGTTCCCATCAGGCACGACTCCGAATCTAACAAGATCAACGTAGAATCTTATCACAAAAAGGTACATGCCACAACAGTATCATTATTGCCACCATCTCAGCCTACAAAAAAACCAAACCACCTGCTATAAGTTTTCTCATTATAGAGAAGACAGAATCTATGGACACCTTCAGCAGTCTGGTATATATTACTTTCTCATTTTCTCCCTCCACATGAACATGCATATATAGCAGTGTAAAACAAACTAAAATGGCCAACTTATTTATTCAACAGATTAAACAGGCTTTTACGATTTTTCAATCCATCAACTGACATGAAAATAGGATTAAAAAAACTACAAAATCTTCGATTAACGTTTTTAAGCTCGATATATGTTATCAATACTGCATGTTTGGATTATTATCATGGCTATGTAACTAATAAAGAGAAAAAAGTATTACCGAAGCATCAACTTGTGTTTTTTCTTATGTATCAACAAAAGAGACAATTTGTGTAAGTGAGTGATTGCATGGCCATGGAAGAGAGGAAAATTAATGGCTGCTGATTTTAAACACAAAATACATGAATTTAGATGACAGGAGTAGATCAAACATACGTTTTTCTTCAACCAGCTCAAGAACGCTCAAGAACACTTTGAATGTTCTTGGCTGGAAAATTCAAATTTGTTTTCGGAATAGAAAAATAAATATGAAATCAAATACTCTTGACTCTAAAAACTTTGTAAGACTCAGCACAACAAAATTCAACCAAGCAAGAAAAAGAAAATTCGGTTGAAAATGCAAAGAAATTTTGACAGCTTGATGAACACCAAAAACACCAAAAATCTGAAAAATTGCAACTCTTAAATTTGGTGCTCAAATGGTTTAATTTCTCCACCAAAAACTTAGCAACTCAAGACAATCATTAACGACACAATAATAGAGGTTTTCAACCAGAAATTTTGACTCGATTTTGATAGGATGCAAAAGACCCAAAATCTATCTTGCGTTTCGAGTAAAAAAACCAGTCGATTTCCAAACCCTAGAATTAACAGTGGGGATTTGGGCGGAAGAGTCGGCGCATGCTCGCCAGATCCGGGAATCGACGCGGCAAAGGAGCTCCGCAGAGGGCGGATTGGGCGACGGCGGTAGCATAGGTTAGTTAGTTAGTTGGAGATCCGAAAAAGAAGAGAGAAAGAGAGGGAGGGGAGCTGGTGTTGAGGAAGAGCCGCGCGGAGGGTGCGTGAGCACCTTGGAGGCGGTGGCGCGGTGGTTGGGGGCGCGGTCGAGGAGAATGGGCCGGAGATTGTAGATGGAGGTAGGAGATGAAGAGGACGAAGTGAACGAGAAAAAGAAAAATAATTAATTAAACAGTAAATTTAAAAGAAATTGATGACATGTATTTGTGTAATGGAAATATTAATCCTATGTGGTACAAACTACCTTATTTTAGTAATTAAGTTTAAAACTATCCTATTTTGAGAATAAAGATTCGTAAGTGACATATTTTGGGAATTGTTTCGTAAGTTATTCATGTAATTCCAAATATGTTTTATTTTTCTATTATATTAGATAAATATCTTTTATTTATTTATGGTATTAAAAATTCAAATTTTTTATGGTATTAATAAATTTTAATTTATTTATAATTTAAATAAATTTAATTTATTTATGATATTAGATAAATATTTGGTAGATGTTAGATTATAAATAAATTGATTAAAAACATATATAAAGATACTAAAAAAATTAATTATAACAGTTGAAATAAATTATGCCCTTTATGGTCATTTTACATCCAAACCATAGTTTTGGAAAACTGTTTTACCAAACACCTCAGGTATCTCACTGAACTTATAAATTTTTTTACCAAACAGTACACTCCGTTTTTTAAAAGTCATTTTTTCACTGAACTTTTCCCTACTGACCATTTACAGCCTGAACTGGAATGCTAAACAGACCCTAATGTTATACACAAAAGGACCCGCGTGTCACGTTGTTCACACGTGCGATGGTCTCCCTCACATGCTTTACATTTCGATAGTGTTTGACATTCCAGTTCTACTCGGGAAAGCTGGTTTGCAAAACCAAAAATTCAATATTAGTGTTTGGTGAACATTTCCCAAACCAAGCTTTTTGAAAAACTAGTGCTCAAAACCTAGGAAAAGCTTGGTTCTGAGAAAGGAGCAATTTTTTTTCAAAACCATGGTTGTGAGAAACACGGGAAGAAGGTGCAAGCTTTTTCACTGGATAAAAATATTAATACAAACTTGAGTTAATTACAGTTATACCATGTATAAATAACTAATTGTTCATCTCCCAAACCGGCCTCCTCTCTTCAGCGACCTCCTCTGCTTTGCGACTTGGCCGCTTTTCTTTTCCTTGCCATCCGTTCCTTCCCGATCTCTGCTCTGGCCGCTTCTCTTTTCCTTCTCAAAGGTATTGCTTTTTTCTTATCTTCGTATTTTTGGTGAATTCTTGAGTTTTGTTCGTTTCGTTTTCCTTATTGAATAACGAATTGCGAGTTTGGGTTTTGATTTGAATCGAAATCTAGGGATTTGGGTTCTAATACGATTGTCGCCTTTTTCTAATTGTCTGTGAAATTGTTTATTTCTAAACCTAGGGAATGAATGGTATGGCGCTTTTATCATGACTAGTTTTTAGATTCTTTGATGTTATTTCTAAGAGAAATGCTACACAGGGCGATTTGTCGTCCCGAAGAAATGGAGCGAATGACGTGGAACTTTTTCATTCCGTAATTTACAAAATTGTCATTATTAAAAATTTTAGGTTTTACAGCCTCCCTTCCTCTTCGTGCTCCAAACGAAATCCACCCTTTTCCATAATCAAGTCGCCTCCCTCCTCCATACCCAAGCAAGTGCGACCGTCCAGATCTGCTTCAACAAGGTAAATCCTATCTCATTCTCCATCCAGATCTGCTTTGAAAAGTTTTTTATTGTGTGGAATTAGTTGTTAATTTTCCTAGTTTTAATGAGTTCGAATTAATTAAAAGGGGTATGGAATATGGATATGAACAAGGCCATTTTAATTAAAAGGGGTATGGAATATGGATAAGAACAAGGCCATTGATAGGACTGGTGCTGTTTTGAATTATCAGCATTTTGGCGTGTGGATGTGTTGTTTCTCTCATTCATTTCAAGCTAAAGATTAGGTTATTGACGACGAGGGTAACCAATTTGAGATAAGAAATATCAGGTATACAACCAATTTGTTCTGCTAAGTATGGAGCCATTCCATGAGACAAAAAAACGCCACAACCAATTAAAATTAATTATTTTAATTTGATTGAAGAATTGAACAACAATGAAGTAAAAGGAAAGGTTTCATTAAGAATACTTAAATTATTACAGTAATGGAGTATGTAATTAGCTAAATAAATTCTTAGATTGATATACAATTAAAAAATCTAAACCAGATTAAGACATCTAAAAGCTTCATTTACATTTAAAAGCTTGATACATTTATTACTGCAAATGACAAGCACACCTAGGTTAATTGGACATTCAAATTATTTTCAAAACCAGAATCTCAAAAGCCTACACAAATTTCGTGTATAAATATTATGGGTACAGAGCATCTCCTATCAATGCTGATAATTCAAAACAGCACATCCACACGCCAAAATGTTGATAATTCAAAACAGCACCAGTTGGCCTTGTTCATATCCATATTCCATACCCCTTTTAATTAATTCGAACTCATTAAAACTAGGAAAATTAACGACTAATTCTACGCAATAAAAAACTTTTCAAAACAGATCTGGATGGAGAAAGGGATAGGAGTTTACTTTGTTGAAGCAGATCTGAACGGAGAAAGAGCGATGTAGAAAATCGGTGGCGGTGGTGGTCGCATTTGCTTGGGTATGGAGGAGGGAGGCGACTTGGTTATGGAGAAGGTGGATTTCGTTTGGAGCAAGAAGAGGGGGGCTGAGGATGGAGCACGAAGAGGAAGGGAGGCTGTAAAACCTACAAATTTTAATAATGGCAATTTTGTAAATTACGAATGACGTGGAACTTTCCACGTCATTCGCTCCGTTTCTTCGGGACGACAAATCGCCCTGTGTAGCATTTCTCTATTTCTAAACCTACAGTTTAATGATTGAATATGGTGAGAAAGATTAGAGGGCTTCAATCTTCATATTGCTTGAGTGTTGTCAATCTAAACCTACAGTTTAATGATTGAATACGGTGAGAAAGATTGGAGGGCTTCAATCTTCATATTGCTTGAGTGTTGTCAATCTAAACCTACAGTTTAATGATTGAATACGGTGAGAAAGATTGGAGGGCTTTAATCTTCATATTGCTTCTTAAGAGACCATCACCTTCTACAACTACTGTTTTGGTATGCATATTTGCTGGCTTGATTTTCTTCGATCATTTCTAAATACAAACAGCATGGTGTTTACTAATTGGAAAAAGAAACAAACATAATCTGAACCACCATTTTACTTTAAATTGTGTTTGGTTTGCCATCTTTATTTTAGTAGGCTATGTTCTCGTAGTTACAAGGATCCTTTCCTTTTCATTCATGTGTTTATGAAATTGCCAGCAGCAGACCATCTTAACAAGTGAGTGCTTCACTGGTCTTGTATTCCAAGGTATCAAAATCCTTCACTAGTTTAATAAAAAGGTTTAAGGTTTAAGTGGATTACTCATGTTTGTCTTTATTTGCTGACTTTGGATTACTGCATAGAAAAAAACTTAATAGGAATTGATGCATTTGATTGTTGTTTAGACTTCTAGCATACACTGAAAAATGTTTGAAGCTTTGCATTGTGACCAGCTACTGGATTTGGCTCTGTATTTTTTTTACAAAAGCAGCTCTAAATTGTATATTTTTGTTCAGCACATGGCTTCTGATTCTGCAGTGGGACGGTTTGTTTCCAAATGTCTTCACTGGATTTTATTGGTCGGCTGCTGTCCTGGCGGTATGCATCTCCGTTAGTCTGTGCAAAGGTTGCTCTTCTGCTTGTTCTGATCTTAAATTGATTGGTTGCAGGAACAGCAAGCAACATCATCACTTATATTGCACGGTATGCAGATTTGTGCTGCTGGAACAATAACTAATTCTCTTACATAGTTTCCCTGCCTAGAATGAAGCTCTAATATATGACCTATTTGTCTTTTCAGTGGAAATGTGGCACTCTCAGTTTTGATGACAGCAGCAAGCACTTTAACTGCTGTGGTTGGTTTATCCTACATTCTCCCCTTTTGTACTTCCATGTAAACTCAATTCAACATGAGTCATACGAATAGCGTCCTTATAATATCACGCCATACAATAAATTCTTTTCCATTGGCTGGCCAAAAATGCATGGCAAAGGGATTTCTATTTTATGGAATCAATAGATGTTCTCTGTTCAGTGCTCCTATGTTATGCTTTGTGTTTATGTAGATGAGTTTTGCTGTTGGTCCCATCAACTAGTCCTCTTGCTCTTTGAGACTTCTCTGCTGACATCTGGTTTCAGGTTGGATGAGCCCAACACTTTTGACAACCGCATCCACCGGATGCTAAAGTTGGGATTGAGCATTGATGAGGAGAGCGGAGAAGCTGATGCTGACATGCCACCTTTGGAGGAAGCTGATGATGCCGAGGGCAGCAATATGGTGGGGATCGACTAAGCTGTAAGCTGTTGTCGGCTGTTTGGATTGGATTGGTTTGGGTTTCTTGAATACTTTTATTTATTTATTTACCAGATGGGTAGTGGGAAGGCTTAATTTTGCTAATGGTTGAGACATTTTTAGTTGGATGATAATTAATATATATATATATATATATATGCTGATTTTTCTAGTTTCACCTCTAGTGTTAAATTTCTGGGTACATATCTGTTCGTTATGTTCTCTCTATTTGCTAATGCTTTTGTTGTGCTACATCATATCATAACTAGAGGACACAAATGATCTAGTTTGCGAGGCCTCTTGTCTTGCTTTTTTCAATCTTACACTAAACGAAAATCAGTAATTTATCTTTTTTCTGATTTGTCCTTTTAATCTGACGTTGGAGATCAAGAAAAAAGCCTATCATGAATAATATCTAAGTAATTGGTACCAAAGCCCTCAACTTGACTTTTGGAGTGATCTATTAGTTAAACTCACCAAGAATAACAGTTATTGTACTCCCTCTGTCATTTGAAGGTTGTCGCGGGCCCACAATTTTCGTTTTTTAAGAAGCCTGCTGCGTCACTGTTCGGCCCAGCTTTTTGGACTTACGTGGTATGTGGGCCATGACTCGCCAACGGCTATATTTCGTCAAGCTGGCCCAAATTCTAATCCAGCCCGGACTTCCACAGCACGCTTCGTCTCGCGTTTTATATCCCAGCCCATCCAACGACGCAAACTCATCACGACCCTCTTCTCTGAAAGACGAAGCAAACCCTAGGCCGCGCAATTTTTCCCCAAAATTTTTGCCAAAATTTGGGGGAAGTTTGCATCCCGCCATCCGAAACATTGAATTTATTTTTTGAATTCGAAAATGGGTTTCAAATTTCCGTCTCATTCGTACAGTAGTCAATTCAATATGATCACCCCTGATGTCCCTCAACCCAAACCAGAAACTCTGCAATGGTGTTTCCAATATTTGATCTTAATTCGGTGCCGTTCAGTCCTCAATCGCCGAAGATCAACGAGCCTGGTCTTGACGATTTGGATTCTAACGCCGCTTCCTTTTTTTCGTACAAGCCCCGCACATCAGACTGGTGAAGAGGAGGTTGATGAAGCAATCGACATCACAGAGTTCCCTCCACATAGCATGGAAATTCGAGGTAATTAATTCCAGCTCACTTCCATTCATCACTTTGCAATTTGCAGGTTGATATTAATTCTTGCCATTGGTTTATTTTCGCATTATTAGGTGGACACAAAGAACTGACCAGCGCTGAACGATTGGATGCATATCATTGCCTACTGGAAAGAATGGAAAATGGCAATTTGAAGAAAGGAGCAACCAGGGCGGTGGCCGATATGTATGGTGTTGGAATTAGAACAATTCATAGGTTATGGAAACGTGGAAAAGATTCTGGTGACCACAACGTCAGAGCTCTGAAAGTCAGAAATTGTGGGAGGAAAAGAATTGAATTTGATATGGACCGGATTAGAGACATTCCTCTTCAAGAGAGAACCTCCATAAGAAGTCTTGCGTCTGCCCTAGGTATGTCTAGGCATTGGGTTTGGCAGAAGCTTAGAGAGGGTGCAATCAGACGACACATGAATGCCATCAAACCGTCTCTGACCCAGGAAAATCAGATTAGCAGACTAAAGCATTGCCTTGAAAGTCTGGACCCAACCACAGTATCAACGTCTCCAACTTTCAAGAACATGGAGAACACAATCCATATTGATGAGAAATGGTTCTTCTTGAGCAAGAGATCACAGAGATATTACCTCCTCAACGGCGAGCAAGAACCAGTAAGATCAATTAAGAACTCAAATTATATTCCAAAAATTATCTTTTTAGCTGCGGTTGCCAGACCTAGATATGATGTTGATGGCGTTTGTGTTTTTGATGGAAAAATTGGTATTTTTCCATTAGTTGAATCTATTGCAGCGACTAGATCTAGTCAAAATAGGCCGTGGGGTACCATGGAGATCAAACCAATTATGAACATAACTAGAGATGTCATGAGGGAGTTCATGATAGGGAAAATTCTATCAGCCATCGCCAATAAATGGCCTACTGATTGCATAATGGAGAGGATTGTCATTCAACAGGACAATGCCAAGAGTCATATACAGGCTGATGATATTGAATTTCTCTGTGTTGTTGAGGGATGTGGACTAAATATCTCTATACATAATCAACCTCCAAATTCTCCAGATTTGAATGTGTTGGATTTAGGATTTTTTAGAGCAATTTAGGCACTCCAGAGCAAAGAGTGTGCTAGGTCCATGGTTGATTTGATTGCGGTTGTGCAACATGCATACAAGATATTCTCAGTGAAGAAGAGCAACTATATTTTTTTGACTCTGCAGACGTGCATGATTGAAGTCTTGAAATGTGATGGAGGAAACAACTACAAGATACCTCACATTAAGAAGAGAAAACTTGAGAGATTAAACCTTTTACCTACTACTGTCCAGTGCACTACAGAGGTATGCACAAACGCAGTTGCACTTGTATCTCCATCGCTTACTTGATGTTTGCAGGACAATGTGATGTTGTACATGCTTATGTAGAATGCGTTGACAGTGCAACTTGCTATTTTTTGGGTCATTGTTGCACCTTTTCCAAACTAAGGTCGATATTGTACATTTTGTTGTGTAGATAGATACACCTTTTGTGATCCAATGTGTTTGCAATGTAACACCTTGGATGAAGTAATGAATGGAAAATTTGGAACCTTTGTTTATGGCATTAAATATGTGTGTTGATGTAGGAACTGCTTTTACATTATTGGTGTATGAGAACAGAGGGCTTCTGCATCTTAAAGAAGGTTGGAAACAGAGTATCAAAACAGAGGATTTTTTGGAAAAATTAAGAGAGGGGGATCCCAACATGAGCACAATGTAACATTTACCAAACAGAAAAGATGATTTAAACAGAGCAACATAATTTAAACAAACTCCTTTCAATTAACATAGAACATCAACATTAACCATAGTAGCATTGTAGCATAAAAGATAGAACATAGAACATAACATTAACATAACCGTAGAACTACAGACAGATCACTAGATAACATAAACATCCTACTCATTGGTTGGAATCCCTGGAATCCTGTTAGCAGCGAAGTTAAGCTCAGCAGTTTCCTCGTTCACAGCCTCCAAAGCCATCCTCAGGGCTGTCACCTTATTCTCCAGTTTGGCCACGGCACCAGTGAGGTGAAGCATCAAATCACTGAAGGAGTAAACAATATTGAAGGCCTGGTAGTCATCGGCACCAACATTGTCCTTTCGGATGTGCAATTCGTCAAGGACCTCCTCTAGAGTCTCAATGTCGTGGTCTGTCTGTATGACCTTGTGCTCGAAAAGGCCAAGGTCATTGGTCAGGTTGTGGCCGACTGCAGTCACTTTGGCCACCAACTCTCTTTTCTCGTCTCAGTTAATGATGCTCACCGGATTAGAACAGGTTGGATACGTCTGAGATTGGTGAAAGTTTGGAGTATGAGGAAGAATGAATATAACGTTATAAATAGAGGGTTTGGAGTACTGCGATGAACCTGTTGGAAACGTGTGAGATTGGTGAAAGTTTGGAGTGTAGCAATGGTGAAGAACAGGGGAGGATTCCAGTTCTTGGCACGGTTTCAACGTGTAAGGGTTTCAGAGGTTGGCGACGTCTCCCAAGCGGTGCGTATCACTGCAAACAGAAACACAATCAATTAGACCATTCATTAAAAGTTGTTGCCAAATTTAATTTGGAACTTAAAATAAAAAGCCTGAAAAGAAGGAGTAACGTATCATCCCAGCCGTTCTCTGTCAATCAGCCTGATTTATAGGGAAGGAATACAAGCAGCTTTACACAAATTCCAACCTATTCCAACCTATGCCTATTCCATAACCTATGCCAACACAATACCAGATGAACACAAATTCCAACCTATTCCTATTCCACAGCCGCATCCACACCCAATCATGACCCTTCATTGAATTATCAATGTTTATCAACACCCTTCATTGAATTATCAATGTTTATCAACACCCTTCAATAATCCCTGTATAAATAGGGATCCTATTCAGTACGCAACCACACCATCAAACACTTAAAAACAACTTCTGTTTGAGACATCCATCTTCAACTCAAACCATCACCGAAGCCATGGATCCACGGGTTGTACAAAACATCCTAGATATCGCAGGCCTCGTTGGTACTGCCCTCCACAAGGATGTCATTTCTGTGGAGAGCATGCTGCTCTCTACAGAGCAGCAAATTGATCATTGGAAAGAAGTCCGGCACCGGTTGAAGGAATCCAGGACTGCTGTGCTCTACCAATATGATGAGGCTTGTATGGATGCGGAGGAGTTCATCAAGACCATGGGAGACGCCCTCCTTCAATTGGCGAAAACAATCTCAAGGTTGGAGGCGTCAAGGGACTGTTTGAGGCTGAGCCTGGACCAAATGCATGCTGCAGTCAAGGTATCCAACAAGTTTGCCAACAGGGTTCCTGCAATTCCCAAGTCTGATTGAAAACATATGTACCTCTTGGTGATTTTCAATAAAAATTATCCGTTTTAATATTCATATATTGCACATTTTACATTATCCGCATTTACAGAGAAAGCACAATATTGCAAATTCTGGGGGAAAAAATCCAGATTTTCCACAATCCAGATAAAAACATTGGCTATGAAAATGATTTACACCACCCAACATAGTTGGATATTAATCCTCTAATGGTACTCTGGAAGAAGGATCCGCATCATGATGATGATTGCCCTCTCTTCAACACCATCTGAAAAATGTCATTGACCAGCACTTGGTAGTTTATTCAAGTCAAAATCTCTTTCTTCAGGCACTAGTGATTTTGCGATTTCAAGATCTTCTTCATCAGCACCACCAGAGGGAATTTTATTTAAATCAAAACTACGATGTTCCTTATCACCCGAGCAAAGAGGGGGGGTGTTTTCCGGCAAGGGAATTTCATTTAAATCAAAATCAAAAGGGGGTTTTACGTTCCTTACCTCGTTGACATTGTTTGCAACGTCAATAACCCTAGAAACGAGCTGATTCTCCGCCACAGCTTGCCCACCCATTGACTCTTCCTCTCTCAAATTCAACCGCGAGCTCTCTTCTTGGCCACCCATATCCTCAATCATGCTTTCTTTCTCCTCTTTCTCATACGTATCTTCAACAATTTCATCGGATATGGCCCCCCCATCGTCTCTAACCATTTCTGCATCGTCGCCAACGACAGAATCATGCACAAACATATTTTCAGAATTATCAAACTGGATGTCGCTGTCATACTGTGAATTATCAAAATATATCCCCTCCATTTACCCTAATCTGAACTTGGAAGAACAAAAATAAGAAGTGAGGGAGTTAAAGGATTGGTGAAGATTGGGAGTGAGAGGGGTGATGCCTCTGTTTAAGAACAGGGATGAAAAGTAATATTGCCGCGCGTTTTGATTGCGTTTTAAATTTCACTTCCCTCCGACCCCAGACGACCTGCAACTTTTCGAGCCAAACGACGTGTCGTTTGAGGGCCAAAATCGTCATTACGCACCCAAGGACGGCACAACAACCGAAGGCGTCAACCTTTGGCAAACTTTGGTTTTTTGCCTTGGTGCGTCAACTATATAATGACGGAGGGAGTAGCAGGTTAATTTCTGTTACTCACAACTCACAACTCACTAAGAACTGAGGCAAAAAACACCGAGCAGAAAAAACCAGGCCGTTTAGGTTTCTTCATTCAAGCGAGAATACAGAAGAACAAAACAAAGTGAGGCCTCGAGCGGGGGGCAAGGAAATGAGTCGAGTCGAGCTCGAAGAGCGGGAGAAAGGAAAACAAAATCAGGGTTTCGCCGGAAAAGAGGAAATTCTTAGGTTCGAAACTCCAGCATTGGTAATTATAAAGCATTTTAAAATTTATCAAGCATGTATTTTAGTGGTTATCTACTGATATTAAGTATGCAAAGTGAAGAAAATAATAGTGAAATGTTACCTATGAATATAGTTCGTAATTCAATAGCTAATAGTTTAACGATGAATAAGTAATTGTGATCATTTTATATTCAAACTATAGTTTTGAAAAACTGTTTTATCAATTACCTCAGCTATCTCGCAACACTTTTAAATTTTTTTACCAAACAGCACACTCCGTTTCCCAGAAGTTATTTTCTCACAGAACTTTTTTCCCATAGAACTGGAACGTCAAACAGACCCTTCATGGTAATGAAGAGATTGCTTGAGAAAGAAACTCCGAAGGGTTAAGCTTAAATTGTAGTCGTAAGAGAATGTAGAAGAAGGCATTTCAATCTTCAATGTTGTTGCAGCCACTCCTGAATTGCCGAACGAAGAGCGTAGTTAGGGACGAGGTTGAAATGATCAAGCACAAGGTTTGTCATTGGTGATCTGTCGTGCCCGCTCTCGAGCCACCCCCTTAAAGCTTCTGCTTCATAAGTGTATCCATCCGCTGCCATGTACGGGTCTTCCATCACTTCCTGCAACCATAGAAATAATCAAATTTATACTGCATTCTGTCAAAAGTATAACAAAAGTGGAGTCAACTTATGGCAAAGATATATGGATTATGAGGAATCATTCCATGTTAGTATTATGCCAGTGAATGGAAAAGGTAATAATGGATTTACGTGTGTAATGGGACAAACGAAATACGATGGAGGCTCTGGTACATCTTGGGATGAAGATGAGGACCCATAAGCAGTTGTCACTCGTTCGAGCACTTTCCACACCTCTGATGCAAGGTTTGGTCGGCTGCGTCGATCTACTGAGCAGCACCTCAAAGCCAAACTTGCCAATTGATTGGCTGGCACCAGTGGCCAGTCTCCAGCTGACATATCCAACAAGTTAGCGATGCCAAAGGGTATCGCACGTTCAACATCCTTAGCGATGCCAAAGGGTGGTCTCCCAGTAAGCAACTGCAACAGTATAATCCCAAAAGAGTATATGTCTGATCTGGGAGATAATTCTCCTGTTGTAAGGAAATGAGGATCCATGTAATGGAAAGTCCCCTTGGGATCAGTTCTATGGCATTGTGTCATGTTCGAATTCGGACAAAGAGAAATTGCCCTACTGATTCCAAAGTCACTGAGTTTGCATGTAAAGTTACTGTCAAGGAGAATGTTTCCAGGTTTTAGATCGCCATGCACAATACTTTGAGGGGTACAGGAATGAAGAAATATGAGGGCGGAGCATAACTCAGTAGCTATGCGTACTCGATCTTGCCACTGCAACGGGTAAGTGTTGTCTTTGCAGCTGAGTCGATCTTGCAGGCTTCCATTCGGTAAATATTCATAGATTAAAGCAAAAGCTTCTGAGCATGCTCCAATGAGGGTGACCAGGTTTGGATGCCTCAAATTACTCAATATATCAACCTGCAACAAACGTAACGTAAAGTCAACCTTGATATCTTGTTTTCCATTGCTCAGAACGACTATAAGAATAATTATCAACTGCCAGTGGCAACTAGACATTTGATACAATCAACCAAAAACTAACTGCAAAGGACCTAATAGATTCTGGATGACCAGAGTTTATCAGATAGGTTGAACCCAATGAGTCTACAATGACCAGGTAAATCATGATAAGAAAATGAAAAACACAGCATTTTAGATGAGCATTTGATTGTCCTTAGTTGATAACACCACTATACAGGAAAAGATACTCAAGTACACCGATATATCAAATACTTACCTCCTGCTTAAACTCTGCAAGCCCTCGTGCGGAGAGTTGATTTGGCACCTTCACAGCCACAGGTGTTTGTCGGAGAAAACCTTTATAAACAATCCCACACCCACCTTGCCCAATCTTCAACGATTGGTCAAAATTATTGGTGGCTTCCTCAATCTCTGATACAGAGAATGGGTAGAGAAACTGATTCACACCCATACCTGAGGGACCTTCTTCTACGTGCCTTTTAGAAAGCTCTTCAGCTAATTTGAGAGCATTGTTACGCTCATCCTCCAACTCTTGTATCCTAGCTTCAAAATTTCTAAATTGGATATCCTGTAATAGTCTTTGATCCATGCCACTCAGGCGCTCTTCATCCCTATGGTTCCTCGTCCTTTGATGCTGTCCTTTTTCTCTTTCAAGTGCTACCTCAGTTTCTTTCCTGCGCCTCAACTCATTCGAATACAAGTTTTCCAAAGCTGTAGCCTGCAAATTGGTGGCAGTCAAACTGATTAAGAATTTCATAGGATTATTATGGTTAATCAATATTATCTTCCAAGTATACACAAGTTGCTTATGCAATGAAAATGAGGCAGATGCCTGATAAATACCGGTCCAATATGTGGTGTATGAAGAAATGCAATCCTCAAAACGGATCAGACAAATTAAGGAACTGTTTTACTAATGTGTGGTAGGAACAACTCTTCACAGACAGACCATCAAGCATTATGAACTTGATGTTGTCTTCTATTTCTAACAGAAAGGTGGCCAGCTGTGAGAACATCGGATGAAACAAGCATCTGGCATGTTAAAAGGTGGAGATAATCCACGGTATTCTAAGTTCATTTGGACAGTAGCAAGTGGAACTCAACAGAATTTATTAATTATTCCATAAACATGAAAAATCAGTTCAATCAAAGTTGAAAGCAGGAGATAGGGGGAGAAGAACCATATTGTATAGCAAAAAAATATACCCTGCAAATTGCTTTAACAGCCTTCCTTTCAGCTTCCCCACGTTTAACTGATTCATTACAAGTTTCGAGTTTAAATTTTTCAGCCTCCATCATGGCCATTTCCAGTTGATTATAAAGTTGATCGACACCGCTTCCTTCCTGCTAAGAGAACCATTCGAAGCACTAAACAACAGAAGATAGTTCTACAGATTCAATTGACATGCTAGAAAGACTTACAGTGGTTTCATAATGATCAATAAAAGATGATACCGGCTTAAGATGGTGCATTTTGATAATATAACTTTGAACGCGTAATTAACATTAGTTTTTAAGTACCAGTACATCTGCAGAATCCAAGCAACCATTTTCGTCTGTCTGAGGAATTTCGTGAAGTTCATACAATTGTTCACTTCTCCCATTACACTCGTGTGAAGTGGAAGATGACTCACCAAACACTTCAGGAGAAGGGGAGGTGTCGAGTTCCCTATAAACATAGATAATCTGTTTATGAGCACATTAATAAGTGTTAATCAATGCAAAGGAACATAAATCATAGAAAAAGAAGACTATGGAAGCAGCTGCTTGCGATAACACATTTCTCATCTGACAAATGTCAGTATCTGTAACACATATCCTCAAAAAGGTATATTTTCCCAAGCCATACCCCGTTTGTATGAGGTACCCCTTGCAGATAAACCAAGTTTGGCATGAAGATGGCATGCGATGTCTTACATATTTGGCCTTCCTGGATTTCAGGTCTTCCATATCTCTGCAATGTAGAGGGGGTAGGGTAAGCTACAATTGATAAGTGGTAAAATTTGATGAAAACTGGAATCACATATTCGTACACTACAACAAAGCTGGAACAAAGGCGAAGTACGAAACACATGGTCTATATCCTAGCTGAAAGCTACAATATGAATACTTGTTTCTTAACCACTTATAATTCCTTTGGCCGAATGCAATGAGACACAGTTGAGACATGCATAACAGTAAATGGTTGCACAAAATACATCCAGAGTCAAGACTTCTCATAGCACCGCATGATTTGCAAATGACACCAGTATTAGTGGGCAAAGGATGAACATTAAAGGGGAAGTACTAGTTCTTACTCCGAATAGTATCTTTCTGCAGCTGCTCCCATGATGAGATTCTTGATACCATGATGGTAAACAAGTTCCACAATCCCCTTCCCAATATCATCCATCTCAATATATAGTTTCTCTGCATGGACCTTGACATTGAGGCCATAAACACCAAAATCATTCATAAACCATTACAACAAAAAGCGAAAACATCTTGTCCGTTAGAGAATACAGACAGATTTAAAGAGGCATCACTCATCAGCGTTTAACAATCTCTTAGAAAGATAAAAAATGCGTTGGAATGGCATAGAAGAAACATTTATACCTCTGATTGGTGGCAAATGAGGACATAATCATCGAGGATTTTGCGCACGATCTTCCTTTCAAGCTCTTGAAAATCCCTGAGATCATGCTGTTCTAGCCTGCTGGTCGGGAAATTTCCACCAACTACAATACAAACAAACAAACAAACAAACACCAAAAAGGGGCAAAACAAACAAGGAACAATGAGTTCACTCTACCAAACAGAATTCAATCATCTAGAATCTTCGAACCCAAAACAAAACTACAAAAAACCTAACTCCCAAAATACAAACATTGTAATAAAAAAGGTGACTACTTTACATTTTTCATCGAATAAAAAAAAAAAGGGTTTTTTTTGGGTTTGCGAGAGTACTTACTGAGGGGGATGGTTTTGGAAGGCTGATGGACATGAAGGATGCAAATCTTGTGGGAAGAGAAATTCTCAAATGCCCATAACAAAGTCAACTTGCTTTCTTGAACATCTTTCCCGACAGCAACATATACCTTGTCATCGTTGGAATTTTCCGACAATGATTCCTCCGTGGAGGAGGTGTCACCATATCTTCTGGCCATCAAAGAAACTGAATCCTAATTTCTAACGGAACTAACCGGGTCTTTATTTGCTGAAAATGAAGGAGAAGAGAAGACCCTGTCCTGTTTTAGCTGATCGCAGACTCTATTAGATACAACCATCTCACAAAACTCACAACAAAGAGAGTTTTACAAACATCTTTGGTCAAGTCAGCTTTCTTTCTTTCCGTTTACTGTATAATATAAGAGCAATGATATTTTGGCAGAAAAAATGGGCAGATGGCAATTCTGTAAATAAAATGATCATTTTATTTACAAAACTGCCACTACATATTTACGAAACTGCCATCACATATTTACAGAATTGCCATCTGCCTATTTTTTCTGCCAAAATATCATTTCTTATAATATAAAGTGCCTACCGTACGGACAAGGAATCTCTCTATTCATTTTTAAGAAAAACGACGAAATTAGTTTTCAACATATTAACACTAATTTTGACCTATTGATTATCAAATGTTCATCACAAATAATAATTTGATAAAAAAAAATCGAATCAACTACATTCTGGTTTAGAGATGAAAGCATCTGGAGATGATTCTAATATAAATGCTAATTTTTTACATGTTTTTTCAGGCAAGAACAGAAGAAAAGTTTGACTTGAGAGAGCGCAACTTGCTAATGAAGTTGGTCTGAGAAGATTCTAACTTTTCCACTGTTGTTGCCAGTACTGTTCATCCAATCATGCCAAGGCGAAAATATCATGTAAAAACCAAAAAAAAGAAAAGAAAAGAAGAGTCCCTTTTTCACTTCAATTTGCGCTTCACTCCCTTGGGCTTATGTTGGGCCCTCAGTTGGATAATAATATAATGGGCCCATACTATTATTGACATACAAGACTGGATCAACCACCTAATCATAGTTTTTTCTTCCAAAAGCCCAAAACAAAAATTGAAAAATGCAAGCTCCGTCGCTCCGATCAGATAGATAATAACAAGACGAAAGGATGAATCCTAAACGAAACTCGCTTTTAACGGCGGCGCTGCTCCCACTCGCGAATTGCAGAGCGGAGGGCGTGGTTGGGTACATGGTTTACATGGTCGAGTTTGAGGTTAGTCATGGGTGAGGTATCGTGTCCACTTTCGATCCATCCCATTATCGCCTCTTCTTCATAAGTATAACCATCCGCCGCCACGCGCGGCTTCTCCATCACTTCCTGCATTTTCAAAATCATCAAACACATATACTTCGATCAAACAACACAAAAAATGGCGGATTGCAATTATGGGTTTTGTTCCTTTTTCTTGCCTGATGGATTGGGCATATGAAATATGATGGCGGATTCGACTGCTCTTCAGGAGTGAGAGGAACTGAAGGGGAGACACCGCAAAAAGATGACCTGATTGGTTCGAGCACTCTCCACGCCTCTGGATCCAATTCTGGTCTCTCGTTTGGGTTAATTGAGCTGCATCTCATTCCCAAATGAGCCAATTGGTTCGCCTGCACAAATGGCCAGTCACCTGCTAACGGATCCACCAATGAACTCAGGTTTCCTTCTTCCACCACTTCTGCTACTGCTAACACATCTGAGAATGATGATGTTCCTATCAGTAGTTGTATTACTATAACCCCAAATGAATAGACATCTGATTTGGGAGACAATTCCCCTGTTTCGAGGAAATCCGGGTCTAGGCAGGAAAGGGTGTCCCATGAATCAGTGTCAAGAGCACTTTGTGTCATGTTTCTTGTATTCTGGTGTAGAGAGTTTGTGTGGCAGACTCCAAAGTTTGTGACTTTGCATGTGAAATTGGCATCAAGTAGGATGTTTGCTGGATTTAGATCACCATGACATATTGGGTCAGGGTTGCTGGATTGGAGAAAGATTATGACAGCACATAGATCAGTGGCAATGCGGGTGCGGGTTTGCCATGATAATGGAGTGGTGTTGTCTTTACAGTTTAATCGGTCTTTGAGGCTTCCATTTGGGAGATGTTCATAGATTAGCACGCAGGCTTCCGGGCAGACTCCGATGAGAGTTATTATGTTGGGATGCCTCAACTTCCTCATCAGATCAAGCTGAAAAACAAGTTTGCAGTTTCTCCTGTCAAATAAAGTCATTCATGTAGAAATGGAAGTTGAGAGTACCTAACAAGAAATGCACATTACCTCTTGCTCAAATTCTTGTGGACCTTGCACCTTTATAGTCACTGGAGTTTGGCGTAGTAGCCCTTTGTACAGGGTCCAATGTGCACCTTCCTCAATCTTTGAAGATGAGTCGAAGTCCCTGGTCGCTTTCTGAATCTCTAAGAAAGAGAAGTAACTTGTGAATCGATTAATATTTAAGTTTGAGGTGTGCTCAGCTTGTCTGCTCGAATGTTTGTTGTTGCACTCCATTATTAACTGATCTCTCTCTTTCTTGTACGCCTCTGATACTTCCTCACCAGATAAAATGCATTCTCGCAAATCCTTAGCCACCTGTAAGAGGCTTGCAATTTGGAGCTCCAATGCTAATTTCTCATCCTTGATTCTTATAAGCTCTTCATTCCGCTCATTCACAGTTAATTTAAGTTTTTCCTTTGCTTTTGCCATCTCTTCCTCCACTTCCATCCTGCGTCTCAACTCCTCCATGTATAAACTTTCTAAAGCTGTAGCCTGTAAGTTAAGTAGGGGACGATGTTATAAGCAAGAATTCTATCAGTGAATAAGAACACGTTTTATCATCACTTTTGTCTTGATTATCAGTTGAAATCTCCAAGTGTCTGTTGTTACATATCCACAGAGCAAATCCACATTGAAGCAAAATGAATTCAACCCAAAAACAGAAACTTAACTCTGCAAATTGTCTCAATATCAGAAGTTTGTTCAGTTTGCCCGTGCCTTATTGACTCTCGGTAAGCATCTCTGCTAGATTTTTCAGCCACTACCATGGTCTGTTCAGGTTACAAAGCAGAGATTGATGGTTAATAGTTGATTCCCAGACCAAAATTCATAAAAAGTTTAGCGATTTTTCAAGAGAGTGATTGCAAGTACCTGTGTGATCAGATTCGGAGCAGGTAAGGCTCGAAACAATTCTAATTCAGAGGTTTTCGTTTGGCTTGATTGCCCACTTCCAAAACTAGAACTTGAACGCAGTGAAAGGGATTCTACTCCAGGCAAAGAAGTACCCCTGCACAACATCCTTTTACAGTGTTTAAAAATGTTGCTACAGAATATCCCATACCTCATTCATGCTACTATATGTAAGTCGAAACATACTCGGTCTGTATGAGTTGCCCATTGCAGGTAAGCCAGATTTGGCAAGAATGGGGTGCTCTTTGGCACACATAGAGAGCTTTCTTGGACTTGGGATGCACCATTATCCTTCATCATGAGCAGTCTCAGTGTTATAGTTGAATGTAAAAGCAGACGTTTGTCAGAAAAAAAGGAACAAAGTTTTTTTTTCTCGGAAAGTGAAAACAGAAGTGAAGTGGAATGTTTATGTACTCTGAATAGTGCTGGTTTGCTGCTGCTCCCATAACAAGCTTCTTGATATTATGCTGATACACAAGTTTCACAATCCCATCCCCAATCTCATCCATCTCAATATACAACTTCTCAGCTTCCACCTTCAAAACGAAAACAGGACGAGAGAATCGAGACAAGGTTTTAAGACACAGATTCAAGAGTTTTGACAAAAGATGCCCCTAGCTTTATAGTGGTTGTCTGCTAATCGTAAAGTACAAATTCACGCTTGAGTTTCATGAAAGATCAGAGAAGAAGAATGATGTACCCCTGCTTGGTGAAAAATGAGAAGGTGATCATCCAGCATCTTCTGCATCATTTGGATTTCTAATTGTTGAAGAATTTTATGTTCAAGTTGTCCAATCTTGGTTCCACCAACTGCCAAAAAAACAACCCAAATCATACAAAATCAATACATGCAGCATGACAAAATGACGAACTTTTCCATGATTGAAGACGGGTTTTCTTACTCTGAGGAAGCAACCCAAAAGGCTGATGAGCATGGATGATGCTGAATTCCTTTCCTGGAAATCGCTTCAATGCCCATAACAGAGTAGGTTTGCTTTCTTCAACATCTTTTCCAACTGCAACGTATATGGTATCATCATCTTCCATCCTTCGAGTCATTAAATGTTAACCAGACAGTTTCTATTTCTTTCTTTCTTTTTCCAGATAGAGAAGAATGCACTTGGTTTCATATATTGGCTGGAGGCGTAGGAGTTTGCAGAACTAGACTTGGAAGTTTTCAAAAGTCTTTCTTTATTATTCTTTATTTATTTTTGTTGCCGAAAATTATCACTAGTAGTTGATGGGAATTAGAGAAAAGAGAGGAATTTTAATTTTTGACCGCTCTATGTTTGCTTTCTTTTCATCTTCACAAGCGGTTGGGTAATTTCCTAAGACCATCAGCAGCAATGTGTTTTTGGGAGGGTTATTGGGGATTATTGGGTGCAATGGTGTGTTTTTCCCGTGTCAAATTCGGACGAGGATAGAGAGGGTGTCAAATTTTGACACCCGAATTTTTCTGACAGTTAGACCCCCACTGTCAGTTTATTTATGAAAAAAAAAAATTAGGTGGGCCACGCTGCCATTGGCCATCGAATTCTTTCTTTTTTTTCCCCTCATTTTTTAAATGGGATTTTTTATAATAAATACTGAAAATAATTTTATAAAAAATATACCATTATTTTTAATTTTTTGAGATCTATAAATAGAGACTAAGTTTGTATTATTTGAACACTAAAAAAAATTCGAGTTTTTTACATTTTTTTTCATTTTTTCTTTTTTAAATGCATTTTTTCATAATAATTACTCAAAATAATTTTAAAAAATATACCATTATTTTTATTTTTTGAGATATATAAATAGAGAATTTATTATTTATTATATTATAAAAAATAATTATTATAATAATTATAAATTTAATAAGAAAAAGAAATGGAAAATATGGTGGGGGTGTATGATTAAATGATGTGGAAGGAAGAGAAAATGAACAACACCCTGAAAAATACCCTACTGTGATAAGTGGGTGTTATTTGATAATTTAGTTGGGTGTTAAGCTAATATGACGGGAAAAGAAGTAAATAACACTCTAAATTTGATTGTCAAGTCAATCTAATCGCGGGTCGTCTGCGACACTGGAGTGAAGCGTGTCCGACATCTCAAGGAATGTACACAGAATCAAATCTTATTGGTCAAATCTCGCAGAAGATGTTTAAAACTGTGAATCCGTGTGGGGAAACATCTGCAATAATAGTAACACTGCTGCGTTTAAAAAAGTAAAAAGTAAAGAAGATGCTTGCTAATTGCTATTTCTAGCTTACGAAACAGGTGAAAAATTGCACTCTCTTTTCTTTTATTTTTTATACTCCCTCTGGTTCCAAACAAACGACTCTTACTATTCGGACACACATCTCAAAAAGGCCGGATGACTCACTATTTGACCCCAAAAAAATTCGTATTTTTTTTCGAACGTACGTAAAGGATTAACGTACGTTCAAAAAAAAGTACGAAATTTTTTGGGGTCAAATAGTGAGTCATCCGATCTCCTTAAGATGCGTGTCCAAATAGTAAACGTCGTTTGTTTGTAACCGGAGGGAGTAATAAATACGCCAAGGCTTTGTTCATAATTACTCCCTCCGGTTTTTAATAAATGACGTTTTTCTATTTAATGTTATTATACACTTTACTTGACTTTTTAGTATTTATTTTATTGAATGTTACTGTTTCAGAAAATTATTTATTAAAAATCGGAGGGAGTAGTTAGTAATAATTTTTTCAAGAATTAAAAATATTAAATCATTCGTATCGATTAAATTTAACCATTTGACTAATAAAGTAGATTTAGTGATTAAATTATATAGTCTTTTTATTTCTTTTCTTTTCCTACTTTCTCTGTCTTTTTTTAATTAACGTTTTGATTTTGGACACGTATATTAAGGAGGCCGAATGATTCACTATTTGAGACAATTTTGCCCTTTACTTTTCTCGCGTATGTTTGAGAAAAAATAAGTGATAAAATTATTCAAATAGTGAGTCATCTGGTTTACTTAATGTGTGTCTAAAATTAAAACGTCGATTAAAAAAAAACGGGTAAATATTTATGCAATTGGCCTCTCTTTCTTTAAACTTATAAAATAACAAAACCTCTTTTCCCTTACATTATTATCAATTGGCTGACCCAAGGAGTATTTTTTAATTTTTTAATTTTAATTTTATTGAAAAAAATAGGATAAACTTGTCTCTCATTTTAATTTTTAATCCCCTAATCTCAGTCTCATTGATGAAAAGCTTGTGCCGTTCCAAAGGATCGTAAGGAATAAGAATAAGTAGAAATAAAAACGGTGGAGTATATCCGTCAATATATTTGATATTCTATTAGAAATGAGAATAAAAAATTGAATAATTTTTATTTTTATTTTGATATAAATGGTTACTTTTATTTTTATAGAATCATTATTAAATATATTTAATAATGAAATTTATTGATTATATTATTTGATAATTTATAAATAAATTTATTGAATAAAACATAAATATTAAATTCCAAATGTCAATAAAATATTATTTAAAAAATATTGTATTTAACAATTAATTATAAATTAAGGAGAAAATTAAAAAAGGAAGCTTATGGGAAAAAATCAAGAAGGAAGTTCCCATGGATCAAAATAATCAGTAACGTTTTATAACAAAGTACCAAACTTTTTTTTAAAAGGTTTATAAAATTATTAAAAATAGAAAAAGAAGTCAATATTCAAGTCAAGACCGTAAAATATATGATATTTATACAGTGGTATAAATTGTAATTTTTTTAAAAATAAGGTGTTTATAATAAGAAAAAAATTTGTCATATTACTCCTCCCTTATCATATCCCCTGGTCTGGCCATAAATTATACTCTAAGTCTAATTCCTTATCTAAACAGCTAGAATATTAAAGAACGAGTTTCTATTCTCATTCTTTGTGGTTCTTTAATAAGCCGTTAGTTCTTTTTTGATTTTGGCTCTTTCACCCTTTTTTCCGAACATGGGCTTTAGGCTCTCTCGTGTGTATATATAATTAAATATGAATGTAGGTAGGATAAGAATGGCTATAATTTAAAAATTATAACATTAAATTAAACATGAAATATGATGAAAATTATAAAATAACAATCAAAGAAATAGAAAAATAAAAAGTATAACATACGAAAAATAATGGAATAATTAAAAATATGGGAGAAAAAATATAGTTTACTACGAATGTCATGCTCTAGAAAAAAATCAAAATTAAAGGGTCATAAATATGGTTAGGTAATTATTATTTTGTAATTGAGAAAATGATTTTTTTTTAAATCTATCTTTACTATGTCTATAAATCATAAGTAAAAAAGAGGGAAGTGGAAATTTAAAAAAAAAAATAGAAGTAAAAAAGAGTTGAGAAAATTATAGAAAAATTAATAATAAAGGAACAAGGAATATGAGAGAATTAAATGGAGAAAATGTTCCACAATTATTATGTAAAACAACTTATTCTCAATGAAGAAAGGTATACATTTACTCAGACAATTAATTTAATTGACCAAAATAATAATTAGTTTTACCTAATTATAAAAATAAAATTTTATTTTATTCAAAAATACTCAATCAATCCAATTATAAATTAAAGTATAATAAAATATTTTTTTTAAATAGGTCCTCAAATTTTCTATTCAAAAAATGCATTTTATTTAAAACATCAAGATTATAAAATCATATGAGCAAAAAGACAGGAAAATCATTTCGGCATTCAAAACACCGGGTAGAAATCACATTGCGTGAGTTTCCGCAGAGACTGTCGTAGTCCCAATGTAGGGTGTGTGTTGCTTTGTTTTGGGCTTTTCTCCCCTTTGTAAAATCAAAAAGACAGTGCAGAAAGCATACAAGTACAACGGATCATATCCTAGCTGCTAACATCAGCAAGATTAGTTCTCTCAAAAAAAAATCAAACAACTACACATTTACTCCTGGGTGTAGCTTAGGATTGGATTCCCCTTGCAGATAGTCGCCAGGAATCAGGTACTCGATGGCGCACATCCTGGACTTGAGACGAACCGTTCCCCAGGCATTTGTAGGTAAAGTGCAAAATGTAGATACTTCTATTGAAAAGTATCAGAAATAAAATGGTGTAATCTTATTAAATGCACTCCGAATTGTGCTTTGTTCACTGTTGTTGATGTGCCCACAACAAGGATCTTGATATTACAGTCGGCATATAAATTACATGTACTAGTATATATTCGGTGCTTATATACAAATGGGATATAAGACTAGACTCTCCATAGTCAATTACACAAAGGGAAATAAGAAACAACAATGGTTTTGGATCTCCTTTGTTTCTGAAAAACAACTAGTATGATCTAATAAGAGAAGTTTACTGCTGTTGCAGCCATTCCTGGATCGCTGAACGGAGCGCGTGATTCGGGACAAGATTGGTGTGTATGAGCGTGAGGTTGGTCATAGGGGACTTGTCGTGCCCACTTTCGAGCCATCCTCTCAATGCCTCTGCTTCATAGGTAAAGCCATCAGCTGCTACATGTGGATCTTGCATGATTTCCTGCGTGTTGGAGCCAAAAAAAATCAGATTCGCTGCATACAGAGTTTGTGAAATGATGAAGAGATTCTGACAGAAAGGATGAGGGGCAGAGTTTTCTGTGTACAAGGAACAAAAAGGTGGATTTTGTGCTTCAGAATTCCAACATAGTTGACATAAACGTAGAAGAGGAACAGATTAACTTACCTGGAAAATTGGGCATATAAAATATGAGGGAGGCTGGCAATCCTCCTCTGAACCAAACCGGAAATATGACGAGCCTCCACAAGAGGCCTTCATTGGTTCAAGTGCCCTCCACACATCTGTTGCGAGCTCTGGTCTGCACTTCCGATTCATCTCACAACACCTCAGTGCCAGGTTAGTCAACTGTTCAGCTAGCACAAATGGCCAGTCTCCAGCCAAAGGATCCAAGAGATCTTTCAAGTTTCCTTTATCCAATGCATACTGCACCTCCTTAACTATACCGAGAGGTGGTCTCCCGGTTAACAATCTCAACAATATGATCCCAAATGAGTAAACATCTGACTTTGATGTAAGCTCTCCTGAGGAAAGAAATTCGGGATCTATATATGCAAAAGTGCCTTTGGGGTCAGTTCTGCATACCGTTGTAGAGTTGGAACCTTCAATGTGACGAAGTAAACGGCAGATTCCAAAGTCGCTCAGTTTGCTCACAAAGTTGGCATCTAGCAGGATATTAGCAGGTTTAAGATCACCATGCACTATGCTCTCTGGTTTACCAGAGTGAAGAAAGATGACCACGGAGCATAATTCAGTAGCAATGCGTATTCTTGTTTGCCAAGATAAGGGGGCAGAATTGCCCTTGCAACTTAGTCGATCTTCAAGGCTTCCATTGGGTAGATACTCGTAGACAAGAGTCCAAGCATCTGAGCAGGCTCCAATTAGAGTAACAAGATTTGGATGCCTCATCCTGCTCAAAACAGTAACCTGAAATGCAACCAACAGATGTCATGCTGAGAAAATTAAAAATAAAGGCCACCAACTGAGGCAATAAAATATGTGAGCGTGATGACAAATACTGTCTTCTAAGTTTATAATGAAACCTGCTTAAACAAAGTTTCAGAACACACACGGAAAAAAAGGATTGAGAGGAGAGCATAAGACAACCATCAAGGAGGAACCACTATGTAGAACATCCTAAATACATTGCACAGAACACAAAAAAAAGTGTACCATACCAAAATCCATAGTAAGTTTTAATAATTGGCCTGAATCTATACCATGATATGCCTTGAGAGTGAAAAGATAAGGGTACCAAGAACTTAGAAAATGAATTTAAAACTCTTATAATCCTACCTCCTGTTGAAATTCTGAGGGGCCTTGCAAGCTGTGAGGGTTCAGCATTTTAATAGCCACCTGGGTGTGGCGCAGGAGGCCTTTATAAATGCTACCATAACCACCTTCCCCAATCTTGAGAGATGGATCAAAGTTGTTGGTAGCCTCCTTAATGTCTGAGAAACAGAACTCAGAGAAGAACTGCGGTATGTGTGAACTTGAGGCCTCTGCTCGACTTCTTCTCAGCTCCTCGGCTTCTTTGAGTGCATTGTCACGCTGCTCCTGCAACTCATCTCGTTCATCCTTGTAAGTTTGCAACAGTTCCACAGCAGAGATAATTTTCTGCTCCAACTGCTTCACCATCGTATCAGTTTCTTCAATTTGGCTCTCCAGCAACGATTTCTGATCCAGGGCGATCTGAAGTTCTTCCATGACTTCATCACGGTCATGCTTCATCCTTTCAAGCGCTTCCTTTTCTTTCATTAGTGCTTCCTCGACCTTTTTCCTTTGTTTCGACTCCTCAGTATACAAGCTTTCTGATGCTCTGACCTGTGAATCAATGACCATGAGATTCACGTTCATTTGTTTTGTAGGAGGAAGGGGAATGGACATACTTACTGCCAATATTTTATAAATGAGACTAATGAACAATAAAGAGAATAGATTTGCAGCTAATGAATTAACAGGTAATTCTAGTCTACCCAACAGTCCAAATTGTGGATACTAGTTGGACTATTCAGCGCAAGAACCATACTCTATTGAGCTTTCTATTCTGCTTTACAAGCACGATAAATTGATATCAATCTTTCAGTTTGTAAGGCAATGTTTCAAAACCAATCATTTTTCTGTACAGAGCAAATCTACCTTGCGTATAGCCTCAAGTGCTTCTTTTTCTGCTTTTGAACGCCTGCTTGCCTCTTCAAATGCTTCTCGCCTAGAACTTGCAGCCTCATCCATTGCTTGTTCAATTTGATCAAAAAGAGGATCCTCTGTAGTTCTGTCCTGCTAGAGTCCATTAATTAAACACTTATCAAATACTAAAAGTATTAATAGTCAAATGAATGTGTCCATCAGATGAGAGTTTTCCGCCAACCTACCAGCACGTTGGGAGGAGATGAATGGGGAGGATCTGCCATGGATTGGGGCTCCATGCTTAATTCTGGCACACACTCACTCCCTTCAGTTGCCAAAATTGGCCCTGAAGCAACATGGACCATCCCATTGGAGGAGCATGATGAGAGAACTGACCACTGGGAAATACTCCTTCTTGATGACATATCTCCTTCATCAGAACTACCTTCAGCATCTGACTTGCTCCATACCGTTGATGCCCGTCCAAAATCATCAGGGGAGCAAGGAGAAGTTATACTCCCCCCATGTCCACTAATTTTTAGAGATGTGAACCTGCGGAGAAGATCTTGAGCTGGATTGGTTAGTTTTATGAAATTGGTCTGCGCTGCAGCCACAGGTCGTGAACTTGAATTACTTGATTGTTCTAATTCAGAGTATGGAGTTCCTTGCTGCAACGAAGATCTGACCTCCACATCAGTTTCATCTGATCTACCTTCCCTGTTTTCATATGAACTTGCATTATGGCCATGCTCATCACATTCAAATAACAGTTTGATGCATACCATCAAAGACAAGGAATATTGGAAGTATGGAGAAACGATCTTTCCAAGAAAGCAGAAACAGCAAATAACTATAGATTAGTGAGCTACGGGCCACATAGTCAATAGACAGCTCGAAGGTTCATCAATATTCTTCCATTTACAGAAGATTCTGAATTGGACATCAATTGTCCTCCCTTTACATAGAAAAATATTATATAGGAAAAAATGTGACAAGAAGTGTTTCAAGTTTACCTTGTATATATAAGATGTCCCTTGCAAACAAACCATATGTGGCAAGCAGGAGGTGCTTGTTGGCGCACAAAGCTGGCCTTTTTAGACTTGATATCCATCATATTCCTGGATTGTTAAAGCAACATGGATAAGCAATCCATATTGGCAACAGACATCAATGCAGCATGCAACTAGAGATCTACAGCGAATTCCCCCAGAAGTAAAGAGGGACATGGCAATACACCATTTATAATAGCTGTCGGCCTACCTTGAATGGCGCTTCTCCGCTGCAGCTCCCATAACAAGCTTCCTGATTCCATGCAAAGAGATTAGTTCTAAGATCCCCTTCTCAATGCTGTCCATTTCAACGTATAGCGGCTCAGCCCGCACCTACAATGAGCGAATTCAAAAATAAATAATCATGCCAATCAAATGTTTCAAGATGGGCAACAAACTCAACTCAACATGCCAGAAATTCTTTAGACTCTAAGGAATGAGGCATCAACACAGATATTACTAGCCACAATGTAAGAGAGTAGATCCATTGCAAAAATTATCAGCTTTGGTAATAGCTCTTCAAAACTCTTACTCATCTTTAGAATAACTTCTTTTTCTTCTTCCCCATTTTTGTTTGTAGAAGACTATCATAAAAAAACATGTGCAGAATGAAGACATGAAAATAGAATTCATTACCCCCATTTGACGACAGAGAAGAAGGTATTCATCTAGCATCTTATACATCGCCTGCTTTTCAACTTCCCGATGTGCCCTGACCTCCTGCTCTTTAAGTGCACTTGCTGGAAATTTTGTACCCACTGCAAATCAAGCAACAAAAAAGTTACCGACAAATGCAAGCAAGACTCATTTTCCAATCAAGGATGTAGCAAAACATTCTGCAACTGAAACCCATAAAGAAAACCAATTCTGCTCGATAATTACCAAGTAATCCTCAAAGTTTCTATCCTCTCTCTCCAGATTTTTTTCATATCCCAATACAAATGAAAGCTATTCAAGCCGAATTGCAATAAGTTGTGATTAACGGCAAAAAAGACTCTCACTTAAAAAAAAAAACAGAAGTTTAATCACAGGTTTCTTACGCAAGGGAATCATCTGCGCTGGCTGATGAACATAGATGATGCAAATCCTTTTCCCTCCGCAGTTGTGTAACGCCCAAACAAGAACTGATTTGAATTCTTTCACCGGTTTGCCCACAGCTACAAATATCTTCTCGTCCATTACACGCGCCACCGATTCATCCCCCTCAATCTCTATCGTGCTGCTATTACTTCTTCTACTACTACTACCACCACCTACTGACATGTTGTCCAAAACACTAAACGAGCCAAACCTCAACGGATTCCTTCTCTGTTGCGCCACCGCCGGCACGCTACTCACCACCGCCATGATTGCTGTTACTAATTGTTACCACTACTAGCTCAGAATAACCCAAACATCAAAAAGAACAATTCATCCTGAAACACAAATTCTCATCTTCATCAACTGTTAAAAACAGAAAAAAAGTCAGCTCTTTCTCTCACTAAAACGGATTGTGCAAAGAGAAGGAATTACGCAATGTTAAAAAATAATATAAAATCAAGAGAGGATGGAGACGCGAATTCCTAGGTTTTGAAGTGTGCTTGCTTGGCAATTTTTTTAAAATAATTTTTCGCTTTCTTCTACTTGATCATTAGACATGAAAAAGAAGTTACTTGTCTTCAAGCAATGCATTACTGTATTTATAAAAACAAATGGAGGAGCCCCAAATATATTTTTAATGTAATAATCAAGATAATTATTTTAGGGATAATTCTTGATTTCACCCCTTAATTTTTATTTTTTGTGCAATCTATCCCTTCTGTTTATTTTTTTATCAAATTAACTAACGATTTACTACACAATTTTGTTCATAAGTAATAATTAATGTAAAATTTGATACAATAATGTAAATTAAAAAAGAGTATCATTCATATTATTAATTTATTACAATATTTATCTTTCTCGCTAAAATAATGAAAGATTTAAAATTAAAAGGTGGAAGAAAAAAAGTAGATTATAAAGGAAAATAATAATTAAAAATTGCATTTTGAGTGTTGGAAAGAAAAAAAAAAGGAAAGGGAGAGATTCGGTTGTGAGATGTACAGTTAAACCTCGATAAATGAATGTCCGATAAACGAATAACCTCGCCAAATGAATAATTTTCTCCGGTCCCGACTTGGGCAAATGGGCTAAATGAATAACCTCGCTAAATGCATTAACGAATAATTTTTTTTGAATCCTTAAAGACCCCATGTAAATATAAATGAATAATCATTAAAATTCATAAGATATATATATTTTTTTTTTATTTATCCTAAAAACAAAAATATTTCTTCCAATTAACAATGTTCATACAAAAAGTCATTTCTTCACAAAAAAAGCGTCTAAATTTGTTTGTTTTTTCCTTCCACCAAAATGCATCACATCTGCGACTTTTTCTAGTGCAAACACAACTTCTGGAATATTCTGCTCCTACTGTAGCAAATAGTATTTAGACTCTAAGTATTCCATACATAGAATCTTATAAGTACATGATGCATGTACATAGTCTATATACGTATTTGTACATTAAATGTAAAATAAATAATCATACGAAAAAATAAAAATGTAAAAATACTATCTAAATGAATGAATAAAAATTCATTTATCGATAAATGAATAATATATTCATTTATCGATAAGTAAATAAACTCACTAAACGAATATTTTTTGCTGGTCCCAAGAGCATTCATTTATCGAGGTTTAACTGTAGCACGTGTCTCCATAAGTGATTTTGACGAAAAAACTTATATAAGGGGTAAATTGCACCCAACAAATAAATCAGGAGGTAAAATAAAATAAAAATTGAAAAGTTAGGTGGTGTTTTGACATTAACCAATAATAGAAGGGTTAAAGTAACTTTTATTTTATTTTAGTAATGTACGAACTTTACACTATACTATAAAAAAAGGTCATTAGTCTTTAGAAAAAAACTTATTTTTTTCTATTATTGTTTTTTTATTATAAGTATTTAATTTAATGGAATAGAATATTGATCCTGTGACGTAGCAGAATATTAATTATGTGCATCTGCTTCGGTTGCAGAAATTGTACTCTTTTTAGAGTAGGAGATTCTAATTTCTAAATAATTCAACACTTTCACTTTCAAAGTATTTAGAAAATATAATAATTTGGTCAAAGGAGGAAAGATCATCGTCGATCGGATTATTATTAACAAACGGTGACAGAGAGGAGAGAGAGTGTGTGGGCCTCTGAGCAAAAGAATATTCTTGAGTTCTTGATGGATTCCCTTTTTCCTCTCGTCGAGCCAACGGCGGGTAGTTAGTTTGTCTCTCACTCTTCCACGTGGCACAGTTCTCGACGGCATTACACTCTGTCTTGTCCGTCAAAGTGTGACTGTACAGGTGTAGTTCTCTTACGCGCGCAAGTGCGCGTATCTTTCTTACAATGACAATTTGTTTCTCCGAGTTATTTAACTTTCTTCTCTTTTGATAAAAACTGAAGGTTTTCCTAAAATGCATTCTCTCTTTTTGGTGAGACTTAAAATGCATTTCAACGTTTGTTGAGCACAATGAGCGGTAAGAAAAAGTTAATTTATGACTATTTGAGAAGGATCGAGTCGGAAACATAGTACCTATTTTGTAATTATTTGATCTTCTTTTCGACCGTAACAGTTGCTATAGTAATTAGGTTAATTAATTTTCACCAATATGTTTCATGTTTGTCTCCACCCTATTCCTACCAACCACCAAGACCAAGACGATCGACCAGAGACCAATTCAGGCAATGAAGTAAACTTTGGATTTATAACTAGAAACCGCGTTGCCACGTGCATCTGTCCTCTCAGCATTTCCATGTGCATTAAATGCGAAGGAGAGGGACGTCAAGCTTTTTCCACGTAGTTGCGAACTTTCAACGTTTATTTTTATAGTAACTTAGGAATTCAAATACGTATAAAGAAAGACATTCATAATTTAGGTTAATTAGCAAACCTTCCAAAGCATAATGCCTCCACAGCTCTCTCTCTGAAATAATTATTTGCTGATTAATTTAGGGTATGCATTCTTAGAAGTCTTTTAAATTAAATTGCTAGGTGATTACTGTATTCGTTAAAAACTTTCAATTGGACTTAATTCTCGTGTTTATAAAATATTTTCCACACTTATAATTTATTGATTTTTATGTAATTATAGTAAATGTGTCAAGGTTGATTAGAATGGATAGCGTGGATCGGAAATGAAAATTCAAACAATAAAAAGATCAACAGTTGAAGAAAGGTACGTAAAAGATTTTGACCAAAAGAAAAATCAAATCGAAATTCTGGCTAAAAACAATGCAAGAGATATAATTTTGTTGGGTTTTTTTTTTATTATTATAACTTTTCATTTACTTATTTTTGAATTAATTAGAACCTTATATTCGCTAAAATCAGATAATTTGAATCTCGGGTGTAGGGATTAAATTACCCAACGTCAGATTAAAAAATGCCACATCATATTTTAATGACGTGGAATGACACCCGTTTAATGTCACGTCATCACAAACCCTACTCAAAAACATCTCGACCCAACAGAAATAAATCAACCTGTAAAAAAAAAAAACCAGACTAAAAAATATTAAAAAATCTAGATTTATTTTTTTAAAACTATAAAAAAATTAGATAATAACATGTGTACATTAAATAAAAGAGTCAATATTTCTAACATTACTCTTCTTTTAAAACTAGATACTACAACTACGCATGCACTCTTTTATAAGTTACGAGCCAGTCCACACTTCTCTAAAGTTATACTAATTGCGTGTAAAAAAAGTGAGTTGTGCATTAGTTACACCTTTGTAGAATAAGAAATAAACAAATCATTGCATGTTAAGAGAGTATTGTATGTAAATAAATAAATAAAAATAGAAGATGGTGGTGTTTTTCAGTATATAATAAAATATTGCTATGTATTACTCCCTCCGGACGGTATTAAGTGGCGAAAACCTACGGAAAGTTACTGTACACTTTACTTGACTTTTTAGTGTAAAACCTACTGTGCTAAAAAGACAGTTAATACCGTCCGGAGGGAGTATCACTTAATAAAATTTAGAAAAAAAGACAATGTAGTTATCAAACTATTAAAAAATTCTCCATTAGTCACTAAAGTTTTAATTTGCACTAATTGGGCACCCAATTTGTAAAAATTGAACAAATTGTCATTTTATATAGATCCATTTAACAAACTTTGAAAATTTAGTCTTATACTTGTCAGTTTTAATCACTTAACCCATATGAAAATTGAAAAAATTACAAATATAAAATTAAGGAAAATTTTAAAAAATAGTTGTTTTAAAAAATCAGAAAATTTAAAATATGAAACATTAAACTAAAAATATTGTAGTACTTGTTTTGTATGAAAGATAACGTAAGTACAAATTTTTACGGATAATTTTCCTTAATTATTTATAATTTTTAAACATTTGTTCTTAATTTTATTATTTTTTTAATTTTTGTAGGAGGCAGATGATTAAAACTAACAAGTACAAGGATCGAATTTATTAAAATGATCCATACAAAATGGCCAATTTATCCAATTTTTACAAAGTGAATGGTCAATTAGTCCGAATTAAAAAATTGGTTGCTATCATGTCTTTTTTTCGAAAATTTATTGTGATGTTACATTAGTTCATGGGATATTGGAGGAAATTATTGCAAAACATTTTTTTCAACTAGTTTCCTCTCAATATACAATTGTGTAGCGAAAACAAATTTGAGTAGATTAATTGCATGGCTGCTCCGATGATTTTGGTGTTATATAAAACAAATAAAAGCATCTCCTTGAATTTATGGGGCTTGGTTTTTATACAACTTCACCTGCATTTCGATGGTTTTTATACTTCCGCTTTCAAGACCTCGTGTCACTTTACAGCAAGAATATTGAGTAAACATGTCAAAACTCAAAACTCTCTCAGTTTCATGTCATTTTTTTAAGAAATAATTTTGATTATTTTATAAAAACTGAAAAAACGACATTTAATAAAATTCGGATGAAATATACGGTAAATTTACACGTGTCGTATGTACATACACATATGGCATGTGCACATACACATAACATCAAATGAGATATTAATGGCTACACATATTCAATGAAGCCAGCTAATAGATGACCCGTGTTTAAGGTTTAAATAAAGGCCCGGTCGTCTTCATTTCACTATCAATTGTTTAAACACTTAGATATACTTTGCATAATTGCAGACCCAAATAGATAAGGCTACTAATTGCTATGCAAGAGACTAATTAATCGTAAATAATGTGAATTTTTTTAGGAGAAAAAACATAAATTCCGACTTTGGAATTACTTTATACACAAAAAATTCCAATTTCATTCCCAGGAAAAAAAGAAAAAAGAAAACCCACAAATTCCATAAAATATCCTCTTTTACAACATTTGTAGGGCCCACTATGTTATTCTAAAAAGTAAATACTGGTATCGTTTTTTTTCTAGTTTTCTGTTTATTTCTGGAAAAAAAATAAAAAAAGTGTTTTATGTTTATTCCTTTCTATGAAAAAGGTTGGAAATAGATACATAATTTAAAAACTAGAAAAAATGGTTTCTTATTTTTGGTTTTATGTTTTAAAAAAACGAGAAAAATAAATCGGGAACTAGAATCAGAAATCATACCAAATAAGCCATGAATTAATCGATTAAGCAATGTGATGATTTTGGCACTTGAATACTGATGATATTAACAAAAGTCCCTTCTTAGTTCTTAGGCTAGAGGGCTCAAACGGGAAGATGTCAGGTCCAGTGGGCTAAGTTAAAATGTGAGCCTTGCATATCCCGTGGCCCAATACCATATGGGAAATAGGAAAATCCGACCCGAAGAACAGATCTGAGAAATTCCAAGCCTCTTTCCCGCCTTTGCCTTACATCATAATCTCGATTCACTTCATACATAGTATCACTCAAGTGCCATAGCTGATCTCTCTTTCACTCTTTCAAATTTAAAAAATCACTCTCTTCCATAAGCCAAGTGTTCCAAATTTCAATCAATTAATTAGGGTTTCAGTTCGTCTCTTTGAGATCATCAACGAATCAAATGAAGTTGAAGATCAATAAAGCGTGCGATCTCAACTCCATTTCCGTCCTTCCTCCTCAACCACGGTTCGTTTTCTCCTCCCCCGCTCCCTCCTGTTTGGTCCCCGAGAAAATCAACTCAAATTTTTCAAAAAACTCTAAATCGTTTTCTCAACTATACCTAAAAGTATCACTCCTCTCGAATTTTCTCGACATCCTACCAGGAGGATTTGGCGATTTCGAAATTTCGAGGGCTTTTACTCCAAATTTTGTTTTCAATCTTGTTTAGGTTAGCTAATTTCATGTTTCTAATTGATAATGTGAAGGAGGTTAAATTATATGCAAGCTTCGCAGCTTAGATCTCAACCGTCGCAGCAGTCGTTTTCCCAGGGAATTTCATCGCAGCATGGAATGTTCTCTCAGCTCTCTATGTCTTCTCTTGATGATCCTCTCACGAACGATCAGGTACAAGTTGGCTTCTGATTTTGATGCTGTAACAGCTCATTTATCTTGTTCTTTTCATGTTTAGTAAAGCAATTAGAAGAATCGTAGCCAGTCTAAATGGCACGCGAGGTTTACTATATTAGGTTCCGTATTTGGAAACTTTCTTTAGATTTTAGCTTTGTGATTGAAATCTATGATTATGCAGTGGAGGTGTATAATTAGAAGTTGAGATTTTCGGTTAGATACTTAGATTGACCTTTTATTTTTGGATTAGATACTGATTAGAAGTTGTATCTCACATGATGGTTGGTTCTGCAACTGGAACGACATTATTGATGTGATTGCTTTTGCTTTGGTTTGCTGATTGCTTGTGTCCTTTATTATTCACAGAGATTTTATTCTCAAGAACGAGAAAACTCAGTGAAGAAGGCTTTGCCACCAATTAACTATTCACGTGAGGAGAGTCAAATGCCAATGTCTAGGACTTCCTCTAATGTAATCCGTAAATGGAATCCTGCTTCAGTTCCGGATCGTAAGTGTAAGCTTTTGTTTTGAAGAAATAAATGCAGTTATATGAAAAGCTAAGTAGTTAAATTTTCCAGCATTTCCACAAAGTTAAGTAGATCAATGAGTGTTTCATTGTTTCAGGCATTACTATTATTATTATTTTCGTTATTGCGGCATAGTGAAGGTCTTCATTCACTTGAGCAGGTCAGATAAATGAAGAACTGGAGCACAGGATTGGAATGATGGAAACTTCATTGAACAAGTTTGGAATGATATTGGACTCCGTTCAGAGTGATATCATGCAAGTTAATAAAGGAACAAAAGAAGTATCTCTGGAGAGTGAGTGCTTGTGATCGCTTCAATTGAAATTGGAAGCTCAAACAGTAAATATATAAATTAGAATCTTAGAGCTATATTGGATGATATTTTGTTTTAGGATGGGGTAAAACTATTCATTCCATTTGACTGTATATTATTTGATTGCCATATGAAACACCAAAATCCCTTTTTATGTAGTAGTCTCTACTGTTGTGTTTTAAAAAAGGCACAATAGTCGTTCATTGAAGAGGTAGCCGTGGCTTTACTCTCATTGCTTTAACCATTTGACATTTTTATATCATTATTCATCTAAATCGTTTCTTTCTCTTCCCATTTTCTTTCAGCTGACAGTATATGGCAGAAGTTGACTATCCTTGACAATTCACTGAAGCAACTGGTAACAGCTTACTTCCAGGATCGAACTGCTTAGCTGTCAAATGTATTCAATATGTTTGAACTTTTTAACATTAGTGAGGTATCGTGACCCAGAACAAGGGACAAGCGGATGTCAAATATGGCATTGATGAGAGCAGGAAATCTCTATCTGATCAAATGAACAAGGATATGTACCAAGACAAGTTCCAGCAGATTTTCTTGGTGCTTTCAGCTTTGCCACAGCAGATAGAAGCCTATATACAGAGATTACAAAATGAACTCCGGATGACATTGACCAAAGAAGTGCAGGCATGTATAATGGTGTAGTGGACAGTGCTGAAACACTAGAAATCACTCACGATTTATAACATTGAGCTACATATATTTCTTTTCTTAAAGCGATGGATGTCCTTTTATTGCATCTCAGATTGTTTTATTTGGTTTTGAATTTCACACTTGCACTGTTGTGCTTCTCAGGTTGCTAATAACTTTTTCATTTGTCATACTATACTCACAGGCAATGGCTTGCAGCTTGAAGACCACCAACCAAAAGAGTCCACCAGTCGCACTGCTTATACCAAAGGTGCTTTATCTCTTAAGAAAATTGTGATTTTCCAAGGATGAAGTTTCTCAGAAGATATTTTCATCTATGCAAAATTCCAGGTTTCTAGTGGTGGTGGTGCTTCGCAGAGAAGGCCAGAGCCTTTTAATATGTACGTGTAGACATTTTGTGTTAATTTCATTGCTATACAGTTCAAGCGTGAAGTTTATCCACAGTGTGAAAGTTGTTCATGAAGCTTATGTTATTGTTTAGTTGTTGGATCTATTCAGGTCTACTTTGTGGAATTCTTTCTGCTTCAGTTCCTAATAAAGTATTATCTTGGTTGATATGGATTCTTTAGAAATTGAGAAGCAATGGAATTAACACCTTTTTTATGTAGCATCTGGTTTAGCATTGGTCACGGCAATTGTTATTTGCTTATCATTTTTGTTTGCGTCCTGCTACCTGCTGCTAAATAAGGAGAAAGATATAAAAGTAGCTCTTTCACAATTATAACATAGCTTTGGTGTTTCCATTTTGGGATAGAAAAGTGTGTTCTATGTATTTTATCCAAAGTTTTATTTATTTCCAGTACCTTCCAAATGTCCTCATGTGATTTTTTGCAACCTTACTGTTGACTCCTAGTTCATCTAGGTTAGCTTTCAAATTGCAGTTTTATTGTATATTCTAAATGTTCTCTTGAATCCAGTCCAGCTATGCCTTCAAAGGCTTGTGGGAAATCTACCATAGTTACAAAGGTAGAACTGGGAGATTGTGTATCTTCAAGAGTCGAACAAGCTAAATCCAATTGGAGGCCTCCGCAGAAGGAGCAGGAGCGCAAGAGAGTTTCTTCCACTCAACAGGTAGCTCTTGTGAGCCACATGCTTGTTTTGGATCTTCCTATTTGCTTAGTCAAACATCGTGCCTTCTGTTTGAGGAAATTTATGCTCTCTTTCCCGCAAGTTTCAATCTGATTCATGGACTATGCACGACGTTTGTCCTGATACAGGAAAGACAGTGTATAGTCATCCTTGATTCGGATGAGGAGATTGATGAAGTTTTTTCGTGCTTTCTTGACAACGACACAGGTAACTAAGAAAGCAAGTCTGCCTATTATTCTGTCTCTTTTTGTTTCATTCTATTAATTGATGTTGTTGATAATATTAATGTCTCATCCATTCCAAAAGGAATTCAATTGGGAGATGCACATTCGTAGCACTACCAATCAAGCTCTTAGAGACTTTTGCTAGTAATTGACACTGGTTTGGCCTATTATTATCATCGCGATGAACATTACTGTTCTCCTTGTGCAAGGCATCAAAAACTATTTACTTGATGAAGTTGATGAAGACACTGAACGAATTCTGAGAAAAGCAAGGAGGAGGCAAAGGAGGAAATGCTGCAATCCTATAATTATTAGTTGAAGGTATATGCTTTTGCCTCTTTTCGCGTCTCTTTCTGCAGCTCATCGGATTTTAAAGTAGGTCATTCCCTTGATAGAATTAACTCGCAATTGTCCTTACAAATAAGAAGTTAATAAATAAATCCTTGGTGGATTAACTGTGCAACTCTTATTGAGAAGGTGATTAAATGATACAGTTTTAAGTTTTCAGGTAAAGGAAAGAATCCAAACCCATATTCTTGAAAGATAACCGCATTTACTACTTTGAGTTAGGAGTTAAGAGAGATTCTATATTCTGAATAAACAGCTTATGACTTTTGATTCTTTGAACAATCGTACGCATGTGTGGAAAAAACTGGGAAAGGAAACAGATGAATGTGGGAAATAGTTGTTGACACTGATATTCTATATTCTCCGTTTTTGCGGCTTTCTGCTCCAACCTCGACATTTATTGCTGGGCCCTCCGTGAGTGGGCTTTTTTTTGCAGAACAAGGAGTTGGGACTTGGGCCCATAACCAAATAGGCAATAATTTCTGTGAAAGGCCACCGACAGAACAGAACTATTATTTTCGTGCGATCGCTGTCAGGATTCTCTTAAGAAAAGTTGTGACCTGGGTGACAAATGGTAGCGTGCTGGTTGCAACATGCCCTGCTTTCACAAGTTCTCGTTTTCCTATTTTTTTACCTGATAAAGTTATTACATACGCCCATGTTTCTAGGGATTAGATGGGATGATTAACTGGTTAGTCATTTCCGACGTCACTATTGGTATTTTTTCACCAATAAATTCTGTTATTTGATCTCGGATGATTCTCACTTTTCTTTTCCTTTACCTGTAATTTCGGATTATTTTTGTTATGATTCCATCAGTTTTTAATTAGTCGGCCAACCATGCAAATAAGGTTATAATTCAATTAGTTAATATATATTATAATAATAATTAATAATATAACTATTTTTAAAACAAAATATCGCTCAACCCATAATCATTAACCCTACCTATTAAAGCATGCCCCGCCACATAACTTTGAACAAATTGTCAAATTTAATGCAGTTTTCTAAAGTTTGTAACTTCGATAATTACCCATGATAGATGGGGCATATGCTTGGGGGTTTCGCCTCGGAGAAATTGTGTTGAAAAGGAGAAGCATCCAATGCTTAATTAAAACTCGAGACAAATTACCACGCTTTAATTAACCTAATTAAACCTACATTTTTGTTTATTCTTTGAGTAAAATTTTAATTACTAGTATTTAATTAGCCTTTTGCCGGGCTGACAAATTAGGTCAAATAATTGACGCCTTAATTGATTAATTACGTGCATGGACCGCAAACAACCACATAATTATGGTTATCGTGATAGTGGTATTTAATTTGATTTTGTAATGTAATGACCTAATTCGATAAATCCTTCTCAACTATCTGTCCCCGATTGGTTAGATAAATCATCTTTACGTAAATTGCACCAAATTTATGCACAATTACCTAATATTATAGTATGGAGTTTTATGAATAAAAATGTGTTTATACTTCATATTTATAGGACTTTTTCACTCTTTTACTAAGAAAATGATTAATTGTTGCTTTTTGTTCTATCAATTCTCTTAAGTTAATGAACATTAATCACGGATTTAAAAAAAATATTATTAATTAATTTTTTATTATTAAAATGTAAAAATGACCATCTTATTAATGACAATGTTCTTTTAGTAAAATCACCTTACTTCTCACAAGAAAAACCTGGTTTATTAGTCCAAATCTAATGAGCTTATTGAAAAATGTGATCTTAGCATGCCATTCTAGAAATTAACTAAATGTGATAATCACGTTACCCTACGTGATTGATTACCCTTTAACTTCTTTCTATCTTAATTAATTAAGTTGATTTAATATAAAATAACATGAACCAGCAAGATTCAATTTAATGCATAACTGTTGCAACGTAATCTAGAAACTTAATACTTCTTCCGGGCCAAAATAAATGACGTTCTAAAATAGTAAAAATTCGTAGAATAATAATTTTTGATCTTATTTTATTCCACATTGTTTTATTTTTACTCCTAATTTTCACTCAAATTACCACACCATCATCAAATTGGGTTGATGCATAAAAAAAACTGTCATTTGCACAAAATATATGATTCTTAAAAGATAAAATAACAAGTATTATGAACAGTAAGAATCTATAGAAAAAAATCATTTATCGTGTACTAGAGGGAGTAATAATTATAAAACCAAAAGAGATATTGGTTTTTTTAAGAAAATACGTGACAAACCACCCACCACCTTTAAGGATGTATAAAGCAGTACTTAATAACAATATTAATATATATTTCAAACTTCAAAAATAATTTTAACCATTAAATAAAACAGATGGATCATTAAATAGTGAATAGAGGACAATTTTCTTCTCGTTTCATTATTTTTTTATCACCTCGTGTTTGGAAAAGGACAAAGATTCTAGATAAGATGATTAAATTTGTTAAGAAAATGAAACTATCATTTAGACAAAAACCTAATTGTGTTTTGTTTTATATTAACTACCAAAATAAATAAATAAATGGTCCCGTCACTAGAAACATTTTTTTCTCTTTAAAGAAAACATTGTGAATGATTCCATATCTTTGCATTGGCTACTTATCAACACTTGATTGCCCCATTATTTATTATCATTTGGTTTACTACATGACAATCTTCTTGTTTGGCGGATCTAGGCTTAATCAATCATACCATATTATTATTCTCTTGTTTCAATTAGGTTTTTCGGTTTTTATAATAACGAAGCAACTATTATTAGATTACAATTATTGTATACTGACTGATTAAACTGTAATTTTTTATTATCAACCAACCCTTTTTAAATTTCATCCAAAAAATGATTAATTTAAAATTGTTTAAGGTTAATTCTGTCATTATCTAAAAAAATAATTTTGAAAATTAAAATACGACAACTAAATAACCTATATCAATTCTTGAAAAACGGAGGAAGTATTAAAAAAAGGAAGCAGGTTTCTAATGCAAGTTAAAAATGAAATTGATCCTGTTTTTTTTACCCCTTTCCTGGCTAGTGCTAGGTCCCATGGTAAAAGGCATTTTACAAATTCCCAACGTATCATGTCCCCACTAATTGCCATAATGTCATCGGAACCATTGCTATCTATCCTCCCCGGTCCCCGCACTTCAAGTGTCTATAATTTCTTTTTCTTTGTAAAATTAGTAGGAGGGGTAGTGTTTTTTTCTATATAATTTGATACATTAAAAAACCAATAATATAAAAAATGAGCTAAAAAATAAATTTAAATTCGACTTTTAAAGACGAAATTTAGGAAAATTACAGGCTGATTTCAAACGAATAAAAAAAACATTATATTATGAATACGATTATGTTTTATCATTTATTTATTTACAAGTGAAGTGTGTGTTTAAGTGGAAAAAATAATAAAAACATTAGTACTTCTAAGTTCTAAGAAATTATCAATGGACAAAAAAAAGTACGTTGATGAGGAGGAGGATGGTGATTGTTTCATATGGGCCTCCAATGCGTCACCATTTAAGTTGGTAAGTTGGTGGACCCATCCGGTTTCATGCAGTAGGGCCCAACTCAACTGTAACTCAGGCCCAACCGCTCCCTGATTTACATCACATATCTACCAATTCCTTCCTGCTATACTACTGAGGAAAAAATTAAATTTAAAATTAGTATAAATGAAAAAACAAATTATAAGGAAATCTTACTTTTATATTAAAAAAACAAAAGCAGATCCAAACGCGTCCTAATTTTACAAAACAATTGTAGATTTGAATTCAAAACGGGTCATGATGGTTGCCAATTTGGGCCGGAAAATGATAACATAATGGTTAAGCCAACTTTTAATTTGAGTAAAAATTAAGTTTCAACATTCTTCCCCGATTAGCTTTAATAGTAAGTTTTAGTCGTATGCATTCAATTTTATTAGTATTTTTTATACACGAATGTGAAATTTGAATCCGAATTCAAGTCTCGATTGATATCTTTATCACCGATAAAATAACTAATAAACTACATATTTTAAAATAAATATTCAATTAGACTTGTACCGATAATTTTTTTAAAAATAAATATAAACCCACACTCTTAATTTGACAAGTGAATTTTATATTTATAAATATACCATTTCTTTAAGTAAGTTGAAAAGCATGCCATAAGGCATCAGCAGTCAACAGTCCATTAATTTGTTTCCATTTATTAAAAAAAGTTAATTACTGAAACTAAAACATTCACACGTGTATGCTCATCCAGACCGTTAAACACGTCCACCCGGACAAGTCCCAGTTAATTACAAAATTCTCCCTAGCTTTATTACATATTCACAACTTTACCATTTCCTTTTTATCTGCTTTGGATTACTCGGTGTGCGCCTCCATCACAATGTCTAACTTTTTCTCTCCAACAAAAGAAAAAAAAATACCTGTACGTTATCTCTCCCTCCCTTTCCCTTCCCCCACTCTCTCTCTCTCTACAAAAATGAAAAAGTAAGCACAACCACTCCCGTGCAATTTCCATGGCATGAGAGGGAGAGAGAAACAAAAAGTTTGTTTTTTCTTTTTTTAGAGAGGAGATAGATTGTGACTTTGATGATTATAGTGTGGAGCTGCAGGGAACCAAAATGACAATGGAGACAACCAAAACTTTTCTTCAATGTAACGCTCTCTCCTTTCTTTTCTCTTCAACTATGGGTCCCTCATTCTCTATCTCAAACCCATCCCTCACGTATTCTCCTTCTTTTCCTTCTCCTCCTCTCTCTCCTTCTCCTTCTGGTTGCTGGAGTTGTTCTCTTTCTATTTGCCAGCAAAATTGTTGTAGTAAAGCTTTCAACTTTCACTTTCATAACTTGTCTCTTCCTCACTTTTTTTAAGTCTTTGATTCCTGCCTGTCTACTACCTGCCCTTAGCTGCCCCTAACAAATAGTGGGTCGGTGGAAGATGAGAATTTTGGCCCTCTCTCTTTTTATTTGTCAAGAAAAGATACCCACTTTGGCATTTTGACAAAAGAAAAAAAGAAAGTCCTAGTTTTACCATTTAACATGTTTTAGCATATAAAACTCATTGAATTTTGATTTGGGTTCTAGTTTATTTTTCTTCTTCTTTGGGCTGATCCGCCAGAGAATTGTCATCTCTCCCATATTTGAAGAATATTTGAAAATATCAAAAGAAATTGGAGTGTTAATGTTGTGATTCTCTGTTTTGATTGAGTGAAGATATGACATTGAAAGAGAGTTTTGAGTGAAGTTTATGACAAGTTTCACTGGCCTATTTTGAGAGTGAATTTTCTGTTCTGCGACCCACTTGTAAGCTTGAGGCGTAATTGGTGTTTTCGTTTGTGGGAAGATCAAGCTAAGCGATCTGATGTTTGAGTTTTGGTGAGGAATCTGAGGCGCTTTTTGAGGCTTATAGTGGGGGAAAAAAAAGAAGGGTATCGACACCTAAAGAAAACTTAGACTGCCTTGAGCTTGACGCTTGCAGGGAAACTTTAACTGTTCCAATTGGAGTTTTTGTCAATTAGCTTTTGCTAGTTTTCTGCCTTGCCGCATTGTTCGCTTCTTGCCTTCATCGAATTTAAGGTATTTGCTGTTTAGTTTGCCTCTTTATCATCTTTGTCTTTATATATGCAGCATATGCCAAGGATAGAACTCATCAATTGTGTATGATTTTGTTTCTTTTCTGTTGAGCACATGAGTTTGCTCCATCTAATCGATGTCTAAAATGCTACTGTATCTGAATTTTTATTATGACCATGAAAATGATAAACAATGATCTTTTTTTGGTTTCCCATCTCCTGCATGAGTATGAATACGGCTATACTTTATTTATAAGCTTACTGATAGGAAAATGGTATGAGATTTACTTATGAAAGGTAAGAGAAGTTTGGGTTTCTGAATGTCTAACAAGTATGCATAGGCTTTGACAAATTGCCGACAAGTTATTTTTACTCTTTCTTGCTAGTTATTTCCTACCACTTACTCTTGTTGAAGAATTGAAGTCAATGTTGAAGAGTCCAAAACAAGGATCTCCTGATTATTTCCCCCCTTGTTTTATTGGTGTCCTTAATTTTATTTTAAATGTTGGAGTGTGTCGTTATTAGGTGTTCCTGGTGAGTTTCAAGCTTGTAGAATTCTCTTACTCTGCAATCATATATCATTAATTGGTTCCCAGTCTTGTTTCTGATTAATGCTTCTATGCTGGTGATGTCATAATTCACTTCTTTTCTTTCTACTTTTCTGGAAGCCTTTGGTGACGGAAAACCTTATGTATTGTGTAGATCACAGAGTAAGGTTCCAACTTCCAATTAGAAACAGTTGTGATTAATTTCCTGCAAAAGATGTTTATTTACCATTTTTTCCTGTCAATCATAATCAGTTCACAGGTGGCACATTGGCAGGAAAATTTGAATGAACAAAGCATAACAGAGTGCTAGACTCGCCCATTGACTATGACGAAGAAATCACAGAAGCGCCCTGGTCGACGTGAAAGAGGCCAATCAGGCTGTATGTGGGGTTTGATTAGCATGTTTGACTTTCGGCATGGTCAACCAACTCAGAAACTTATATCAGACAGTAGGCATGGAAGCAAGCATTTGGCTGGTAAGAACTTAGTTTTACAGACAGATGACAATGAAAAGTCAATACATGCATCCTGAAAATGAATAAAACATGCATGGATAGTGAAAAGAGCTTGTATGAAGACATGTACAGTCATTCTTCCTTGGGAAGAGATGGTGTATGCCACATGCCCCCTTTTTAGTATTCTTTTGTTGCTAAATGTGCTATTCTGAACAAACTCCTGCTGAACATTCGTCAAAGACTAATTTGTAGTACTGCTTCAAGTCCATATAATCTGTATTGTTTATCATAGTCATCGACTGTCTGTTGTCTTTTGCAGGTGCTGGAAACCCGAAGTATAAGGTTGACAGTCTCGATAAGAGTTTCCAAGGCACCCTTGTAAGAGTTTTCTATTTATCCATCCATATGGAATTGTGTCTTCCTTACTTTTGACACTTAGTGCCATGGAAGTGAACTGATATTGGTGAGCTAGTGCATTGATATTATTTAATTTGTCCATGAAACAGGATCATGAAGAAATTACTATTGCTGCAACAGACACTATTAAGCCAAGTGTGAAGAAGCTCATAGAAGAAGAGATGTTCAATGAGCAAGACACAAAGAAGGATATAAGTGAGGTAGTGGAACCACAAGAGTGTGGTTCTGAGCATGGAGGCCTGAAGAGTAAGAACCGGAAAAGGAGAAGCAGAAGTTGCACAAAAAGTTGCGATATGCACTTGGAAGATCTGGATGTTCCAGGAAACTTAGAGCCTGAACAGGCTTGTCTTGAGAAATCAGAGAAGCAATCTAAAAGTGATCTTGATATAGCTAAAATAGTGGAAGATTTTTGCAACCAAATACATCAGAAAAGCATTAGTTGTGTAAGGCATGACGAGCAAAGTGAAGTGCATGATCAGCTGAACCAGAAGAATCCAGATTTTGAAGAAAAATTGGGCGAGGCAATCAAACTAATAAGTGAAAAGCTAATTAGCAGGAAACAACTCACAGGACATGGGGAACCCTATCCCTCCAAAGAACTTAAGGATGCACTTCAGATCCTAAGTTCGGATGAAGAATATAAGTCAATAATGGTGAAGAATGTTCAGGACCTGTGGAATGCACAAATAGAGAAACTAGAAGATGGGGGTTCATTTGTAGGATCTAACTTGTCTGAACGCCATCTTGGTGGCTTTAGACAATCTGACGAGGTTATTCCCTCTAAACAGCGCAAATTGTTCAGGAGAAAGGCCAAAGCTCAGGGAAATGATCCTTCAAAAGGAAACGGGTCTTCTCAATCTTCAAATAGGATAGTTATTCTGAAGCCTGGTTCTGCAGGCCTGCAAAATCCTGAAACTGAAAGCTGTGCTGGCTCATCATCACCAGAATCTCAACTCATTGCCAAAAACAAGGGGTCAAATGATAGAGTCAGTTCGCACTTTTTCCTCACTGAAATTAAACGAAGGTTGAAACATGCTATGGGAAAGGAAAAGCATGAGTTGCCTACCAATGGTAATTCAAAGAGATTCTCTAACAAGCATCAAGCTGTGGGTGATAGTGACAAAGTATGTAAGGAGAACCTCGGAATGAGTTCTCCGAGTAAGGACCACTTTTTCATTGAAAAAATTGCCAGACCTCCCACAGGTGCCAAAAGAAAAGAGAAGACTTCCAAGCTGAAAGAAAGTGAAATTAGTGAACAACATGAAAGTATTGATTTTCCCAAGCAAAGGCTATCTAACATCTACATTGAGGCCAAGAAACATCTCTCTGCGATGCTGAGCGGTGGGCCTGGAGATGCAGATTCTTCAAGCCGACGAGATCCAAAGACTCTCGGGAGAATTCTCTCGCTTCCTGAGTACAACGTTTCTCCTATTGACAGTCCTGGAAGGGATTGGGAACAGAGCTTTGTGACAGCAAAGATGAGACTTTCTACCAGTGACAAACTTCAGAGGCAAGAAGACAATGCCTGCCCCTTGGATCAAACTACACTAAATCTAGAGACTGATCAGTCATGTATTGCTGATGACCACACTGATAACATAGTGCAGTCTCCTTCTAACTGTTGTTTGAGTGGCTCTAATGACCTTCTTCATGAAAAGGAAGGCGAAAAACCTTTTGGCTTCATTGGAGATGTGATGACTTCTGAAGGTATTTATTTTCTTATTTGGCTAATTCATGGCGAGGAATGGACTGATAACTTTTGATTCCCATATCTTCCCACAATTTATCTTATCATTAATTTTCTGCAGATGATGTAAAAGCAACTGAAGTTATAGTGCATGAGGAGAAAGATACACTGGACAGTCTCGCTGAACCAACTAGCCCCTCAATTACCATAGATGACCAAAATGACAATATCTTTGAAGTTTTTGTTGACAGAGAAAATTCCAATTGCTTCAAAGCTGTATGTCACCTGCTGGTTTGTCAATAGCTTCCCGTTCCTCCTTGTGTTTGATGTCCCATGCTTATTGTAACGACCTTACTGCTTGTTTTCCAGGACTCACTTGAAGAAAACCAACCTCCACCTTCTTCATTAACGTCTCCATCTACCTCTTCAAACAAGAAGGTTAATGATCTGGAGGATGCTGCTGAGATACCAGATCGACCAAGTCCTGTATCTGTTCTCGAGCCTCTTTTCTCTGAGGAGGATGTCAGCCCAGCAAGCACCAGATACCATCCTGGTAAGCTCCCTCCCTCGTAGTTCAATGAATTTCAATTGTTTTTTACACTGTTACACCCCCCTGGCTTTCATTCTAATATCCTTTCATTATCTTAGGTTCAGTTGAACCCCCAATAGAACCACTGAAAATTCAATTTGAGGAGCATGATGCATCAGCTGCTGATGAAGGAATCCATTTGAAAACTAGTACAGAGGACAAGGACTTAGTATTCGAGTATGTAAAAGCAGTTTTGCAAGTCTCTGGCATGAACTGGGATGCCTTCTATATGAGGGCACATTCTTCAGACCAGCTTCTTGACCCTGCAATATTGGTTGAGGTAGAGTTCTTTTGCAACCAGCTCTGTTTTGAGAAGAAGCTTCTGTTTGACTCTATTAACGAAGTTCTCATGGAGGTTTATGGACGTTATGTCGGTGGCTTCCCTCAGTCGTCTTTTCTAAAATCTAACATCCGACCTACCCCAGACATGAAAAATAGCACTTTTGAGGTTTGGCAAGGAGTTTATTGGCATCTCCTGCCACAGCCACTGCCTCATACGTTAGACCAGCTTGTCAAAAAAGACTTGTCTAAGACTGGAACATGGATGGATCTACGATATGACGCTGAAGCCATTGTTGTTGAGATTGGTGAAGACATCTTTGAAGATTTAATGGAAGAGATATTATTGGATTGTTCAAATGAAAGTTCAGAAATTGGAAATCCGTTGATTCCAGCTGACTTGAAGGAAACTGATTGTGACATTGACTTGTAACTGGCCCATCACATATCTTGACAGGAACTCATAAAGGAGTATATTGCTTGTGAATCAAGAGTAAGGGCAGCTATATTTTAGCAAAGAGTGTAAGGGGTTGATTTAGTCGCCTTCTCATTTGACATGACAATCCTATTCTGCCCTCTGGAATCATGTACATAGAATTATCTTACATCATAAAGCTACAGATTGGGTACTGTGTTTACACAGATTTTCATATGAGGTTGCAACTTGCGCTTGTGGTGCAGGAATGCAGGTGCTTGCTAATGGATGCAGTGCAAGCACTACTCATCTCCGTGGTAGTTTTTCAACGACAACACGTAGGATTTGTAGAGCTTGTTGTGATTGTTGTTATAAGACGAGGCTTGTATACCTTCTCTTTTCTTCGTTTTCTGTCCTATTTCATTCATTCTTCGGTGTCTCGATATTGATGTTCTACTTGTTTGTGAGTCGTATTATATACCTACAATGGTGTAGGGAGAGTGGGATAGTAGTAGTAGTAGTAGCCTTTGATTTGAAGTGAGTGCTGTGTCCAGATAATAACATATAATGATGATGTTGTGGTTTGAATAATCAATAAAACACAAGGAAGATGTGGGTTACTTGTACTTGCTTTTGTAGCAAGAATCCTAGTACTGTATTATCCTGTTCTTGATCCTCAAAATATTTTGTTACAGATATATTGAAAATGGTTGATAACGAGCATGTAGCTCATTGGTTGTCTACCGGTACTAAAGCATTAGAAAGCAAAATAAATAAGAAAGGAAAGAGGGAAAATGGATGGGGACTGGACCACTTCTATTGTTGAATCATTTTTATTTTTTAGTAGCGAGCGTGTAAAGCTGTATTGTATAACGCAAAGCATGCGGGAGTCATTTGCTGGCTTCTGTTTGGTTTCTTCACCTTCATGTCTCCATGTCTTTATTTTATTTTTCTGTTGGTAATTTCTAAACTTGGCTTGTTCGTCTCCTAATAATTAAACTATTGTGATTGTGATATTTTCTAAAGAGAGAGAGCAAAACCCAGATTGACTAATCATGTTTTTGTTGGTGATTGAAGTTTTAGGAAAGACACGAATTTTAATATCATTTCCGTCTATTAAAAAAGAGACTAATATCTTCGATTTCTTTAAAAACGCAAAACTTACACGTTAGTGTGATTTTCGTGAAGAGAAAATTCTCTTAAATCATCAACTAATCATATGAATATTAGATCAATCTTATCCGAATTCATACGATTTCAGCAAAAAAAATAGTTCCCACATCCCATTTTGTGTGTGTTACAAGTAGATCTCCATAAGCACAACTTAACTAGTTACTTACCTCAATATATTGTAATAAGAAGTTGCATAGTTAATGCACCGCTTGGCAGTTGAGGTTAAAGCTATGAGCACAAGTAGCTCTACCTACATTTAAAACCTTGTCCAATCTGCCAAAGTTTAGGTATGTAAATTTGAGGTGGTCCACTCAACTTACAATTACAGTGCCCTAGCACTTAGGTCAACACTCAACAGTCTCAAATTCTAAATGTAATTTTCTTTTTTTACGTTGTTGTAATCTTTTGTTTTTGTTATGGATAGTAGTCAAATTGTAGGGAGGACAACATACTATACGCATAGGAGTTATAAATTGGCTAATAAGTGTATAGGTTTTTTACGAGGTGGGTCGTGAATTTGAATAATGAGATAAACGAATAAAATCTCTAAAATTTAAGTTTATTTTTGTAAATAAATAAAAAACACAGCAGCTAGATAATTTTATTTTAGAAAATATTATATTATTTTTTATTATTATAATATTATGAATCGAACTAATAAATTACCTTATAATATGCGCATATATTGAATTTATTTTATTCCATTTAATTTTTTTGTTTAAAAATTTCCTTTCACGTAATAAGGTTGCATTTGTCAAAAAAATAAATAAATAAAACAGGTGAAGCTTTGTTACTGGATTAGATAGATACGATGAATTAATCCAGTCCCACTCGAGCGCGGGCCCGGGTCAAACTCGTCCTTTTCGGCTAACTTTGAATTCACCAAAAACAGCCCATAAGAAGGAAATTATATGGTCGTTAGAATTTAGAAATACGGAATCTTTTACGTTTTAAGTTTGTTTTAGCAATTACTATGCGTATTGTTTGGTTTCTAAGTGGAATCTCAACTCTCTTTTTATCTTCTTATTTTTGTTGCCAACTTGTACACTTGCTTGTGTTTTATTATGTTGTATTTTTCACCAGGTTGGGGTCCAAGATGGATCATTTTCCAAATCCAACCAACTATATAAATAAACCTATTCTTTAAAAATCATCCATCCTCTATTGCTATTTACCACTTTACCCCTCCTTCCAAGTTCCTTCCCACAAGACAAATGTAAAAACTTAGCAAGGGCAGACAAGGGAAAAGAAACACAACAAAACATAAAGTTTTGGGGTAATAGTATTTTACACCCCTGTACTATCGCCGAAAAACAGATACCTCCCCTGTACTTTAAAACGTCCATGACACCCCCCTGAACTATTATTTTCGGACAAAAAGGCCCTTCTATTCATAATTAATTACATTTTTTTGTAAATTTTTGGAATTTTTTACAATGTTTCTTGAACATTATGTTAAATACATTTTTTTGTAAATTTTTACATTTTTTTTAGAATTTTTAGAATTTTTTAGAATTGTAAAAATGTGCATTAAAAACCTTTTTGCATGGGAACAATAGTTCAGGGGGGTGTCATGGACGTTTTAAAGTACAAGGGAGGTATCTGTTTTTCGGCGATAGTACAGGGGTGTAAAATACTATTACCCCTAAAGTTTTTGGTTGTTATGAATATGATCAATTGTTAGAAGCTTGATTAGAAACTTAGAGAATTTTTTTAATTTTTACCTTTTGAGGTCGATTCTAAATTTAGGATCTTTTGAATAAATTCTCAATTTATAGAAAAAAAGCATGAAATTATTATCATTGGTTAACACTAATTTTTCAAAGATTTATTTATTTATTTTTATAGTGGTTAATGAAATGATTTAATATAATTTTTTTTTAATGATGATGAGTGGATCGCTACCTCGCCAATCTCTAATTTTTTCCAACACAGGAAGCAGCATAGCACAAAAACACAGGGCATCATCAACATCATCATCATCATCATCATCAGCAGCAAAGCTAAAGAGTCAAAGCCTTCAAAGCCCGAAAACCCTTCTTTCTTAATTCACTCTCTCTCTCTCTCTCTCTAAAAAGACAAATCTTCACTCTTTCTCTCTCTAGCTCTGATTTCCTGTTTTTACTCTCCCTCCTTTCCTCGAATCTCGATTCCTTCCAAGGTACGGTCTTTTTGGTTTCCTTACCCTCCACGCTTGAAATCGCAGTCTTAATTCTTGATTGTTCTCTGATTACTGCCGATTGCTCGGGTGTTAATTTAAGAATTTGCGTCAAAACCCTAGCTTTTTGGTCCGTGCTAGAAATTCAATCTGGAATCGGTGAGTGAGCTTGGGAATTCGACTGTGGTATAAAACCCTAGTTTAGATTCGTTTTCAATTAAGTTAGATTTGTTAGTTTCCTGCGTCAATGTCCAATTAATGTGATATATAAAATTGGTTCGGACGTGAAATTTCAAACTTTTCCGTATTGCTTTTGATAAAGTTTCCATCTTTTTGAGTTTTGGCGTATTGGGTAGCTCCTAAAAGGTTAATTTTGAGCTATTTCTTCCATATGTTTAGGTTTGTAGATCAAAGTATATTCGTTTGTTATCCTGAACTGTCTTACTGCTGAGTTTGCAGGCTTTGAGCATTTGATTGAAACCTTGAGCGGGGAGTAAGTTGATAACTACCTTGTTTTAGGCATTTCAGTTTGAACTTCTCTTTGGTTTTAGACGATTATGCTTTTGGCTGCTATTTTATGTTTCATTTGAAAGCTGTTTATGCTCATTTCCGGGTTTGGGATTTTACTTCAGTTTGCTATTAATATGGCAAAGCATGTACTGTTAACTTCTCAATCCAAGGTCTTCTGTTTTCTGCTAGTGAGTACCATAAGCTATACATTATAAATCTGTAACCACTGAATCTGCTGGAATACTGAGTCATATTTCATTCTCCATGATGGTGGTTGTAAAATATGTGAAATTTTGTTCGAACATCCAGAGAGAATGAGGTTAGTTTTGCTCAGCCTTGAGTTGGTTATTGGATACATAAGATGCCCGCCACTTCAAAATTTATGAAGTAGCCGTGTAGGTAGAATTTGAAATGCGTATGGTTTGCAAAAATAATTTGTTTTCTTTACCTAGGAAGCTATTCTAAGAATGTAAGAATTTGGCCCATCGGGCAAAGAGAGAGTCTATTCTCTTTTTTCTTAAGTCAAATGAACATATAGAGTTTATCCTTGATGCCCAATGATTGAAAATAGTTTTGCAATATCTATGCTCTTTGTGTCTATTTTTTCCAGCATTTGTTTGACTTTAACATTTCTATGGTGTTTTTTCATTTTTTGGTCATGTATAAGATAAGCATGTTTTCTGTATGCAGTCTATCTTATGGTGCTTCATTTAGTGGATTGATGGTGGGAGCAGCATGCGGATGATAGTTTGGAGAAATGCAAAGATATCATGCTGCAAGCTGCACTAGTGCAGTTAATAATAATGCAATTGGTGGAGCATCAGCTAGGGATAGTACCCGGTCGGATTCATCTTCATTGCAGGCTAATTTTGCTATAAATTCTAGGTAGATTCTCACTTCAGTGATGCTATGTTGCTCGATGTATAAATATCATCTGTATACTTACTCTTTCTTAAGAATCACTTGAATCCCTAAGACGTATTCAATTTTTGTACCGCATCAATGATATTACTAGAAATTTCCATGACAGAAGAATCTTGCCATGTAGCAATACCTGTTGTAATGGCTGTGACAGAAGAAATAGAAAGAGAATTAATGTCCAGTTTATGCTGCTTACATAAAAGCAGATAAAGTAATCTCTACATGAGATTTTCAAAACATAATGCAAAGTGTTATTCGCTGTAGTTTTCTCCGCACTCATGACTATTAGCGTTCCGAGGGTAAAGTTGCTGTTTATGTTTCAACAACTTAATAAATTGGTTTGGTTGTTGCAGGCGGCCAGCTCCATTGTTAGCGTACAAGTTGAAGTGTGACAAAGAACCTTTGAATTCCAGGTGATTTCCATCTTCCAACTGGCTATATATATGGGTGTTAATCCATTCTATTTCTGTTTGCTTGCTATTGCTCCAGTCTTGGATGCTTGAATTAGGAGTTTAGTGCCTGCAGTGATCCCCCCCCCCCCCCCCCATTTTGGGTAGTCGCTGTTCCACTGGTTTTCTTACTCGTTATTACTATCTTGCTGGATATACTTCTTGTCCTAGGTAACTAATTGCTACTTCTTTGAATCTTAGGCTTGGTGCCCCTGACTATCATCCCCCGACACCTAATTGCCCTGAGGAGACTCTCACCAGAGAGTATGTTGTTGCAGGATACAAGGAGACAGTTGAAGGACTTGAGGTATTCATATTCTATTAGTGGTTGGCTGGTCTTTCTTCGGCATCTTTCAGTTTTAAGTGTATTTCTTTTTATTTTGTTTTTAAATTGTAAAATTCACTGGCCTGATCCCATTGATTAAGGTAACTATGAGGAGGAGTACATTTTATTGGCTTCTTAGTGGTTGTATTATCTCCATGTGTGACACAAAAGTGCTAATATCCAATTCTGACAACGAAGCCTACATGGTAGACTCAAAGGTTAAGGAATTGGAAATGTCAAAAACATATCTAACTTTGGTCACCTGCTGCAGGAAAATAGAGAAATCTCGCTAAGTCAAGTACAGGCATTTACTAGCCCTGTTATTGCAAAATGCAAAGAGGTGAATTTCTTGAGTTCAAACCACAATGTTTTTTTCATGTCTTATTAATGCACACGCTCATTAGTTATTGATAGTGGAGCACCTTGTTCTGTTTCCAGGCAATCAAAAAACGTCTAAGGGCCATTAATGAGTCTCGTGCTCAGAAGCGTAAGGTAATACATTTCTTTTTATTGCATGTGATATTTATGAAATGATTTCACCAGTAACTCTTTGGCATAGTTGTTTTAGTCTACCTTATTTTTGCTGATCCTTGTGTATTTGAGTTCCCCTCTGAACCTGTAGTTTGTGTTCAACTGACAGGCTGGTCAAGTCTATGGTGTTCCTCTTTCTGGGACATTGTTAACTAAGCATGGTGTTTTCCCTGAACAAAAACCATGTAGTGAAGACTTCAAGAAGAAGTGGATTGAGGTACTAACCTTTCTTGTTGCAAAATGAATTATGTTTATTTTTTCTTTCTCGATTTTGAGTTCTGCAAAAGAGAATTTTCTGTGCCTATAGGATTCCATGCTTGTCCTTTTGACCAAGGATATTCTATATTGTGAGAAGTATACTTGTAATCATCCTAGGTAATGGAACTGTCCATTGATTGAGTACAAACCATAAAATCTTATACTATGTTCCTTTTTGTTGTTCTTCTATACCAGGGTCTATCACAACCGCATAAGCGATTGCGTTCTCTGGCTGATCATGTTCCTCATGGATATCGGAGGAAAGCCCTTTTTGAAGTTCTTATCAGGAATAATGTTCCATTGCTAAGAGCAACTTGGTTTATTAAAGTAACTTACCTTAATCAGGTAGAGCTTATTCAATGCTGGTTGTGACAGTCAGATAAACTAAGGCGTATGCACAGTTGTTTGATAGCATATTATGGTTGTACTTTTCAGATCCGACCTAGTTCTGGTAGTATTTCTTCTGGGGCACCTGACAAAACTCAGTTGTCCCGTACTGAGCTCTGGACGAAAGATGTTATCGATTACTTGCAGTGCCTTGTTGATGATTTTTTCTCTAGGAATAATTCTCGTTCTGCACCACATAGCAGAGATAGGTCGCAACAGATAGTTTACGCGCCATTACAGAACAGGAGTGATGTAGTCTCAGCTGTTTTTGAGGGCGAGGAGCCTTCCCTACATTTCAAGTGGTGGTATGTTGCACGACTCTTGCACTGGCATCATGCAGAAGGATTGCTTCTTCCTTCCATAATCATTGATTGGGTTCTTACTCAATTACAGGTAGTTTTTTAGTGCGTCAATTCTTTTATAAGTAGTTCTTTTGGTTAAGGGGTGAATCTAATGCTGCACCACGCAAAATGACTTTTCTAAATGGATTCCGTTGCTTTTGGTTTTACTTGTTCTCTTTCAGGAAAAAGATTTGCCTGAGATTTTGCAGCTGCTGTTACCAATCATATATGGCTTTTTAGAAACTGTTGTTCTATCTCAAACATATGTCCGTACACTTGCTGGAGTAGCAGTTCGTTTCATTAATGAACCTTCTGCAGGTGGATCTGATCTGGTAGATAATTCTCGAAGGGCCTATACCAATTCCGCTTTAATTGAGATGCTTCGGTATTTCATATTGGCTGTGCCAGATTCATTTGTTGCTCTTGACTGCTTCCCGTTGCCACCAAGTGTTGTCTCTTATGCAGTGATTGATGGGACCCTGGTATCGAAAATACCTGAGGGGTCAAGAAAGACAAAAGATGATTCTGCCGAAGTGGCCTCTGTGTTCAGAAGTAAAGGGCTTGATGCTCAATATCAATCCTTGTCATTTGATCAGGTTGTTTCATCTATTCAGAAGCGTGCATGTAATCTTGCAAAAGCTGCTAGTCCTGGGTACCCAGTTCATAGTGTTGCTAAAGCAGTGCAAGCATTGGATAAAGCTCTTTTGTTGGGAGACATTAGAGATGCTTACCATCTTCTTTTTGATAATTTTTGTGATGGAGCTGTTGATGAAGGCTGGATAGAAGAAGTAAGTCCTTGCCTAAGGTCTTCATTGAAATGGATGGGATCCGTGAGTTCATCATTTGTTTGCTCTGTCTTCTTCCTTTGTGAGTGGGCAACATGTGATTATAGGGATATCCGCAGTGCTCCACCTCATGACCTAAAGTTCACGGGCAGAAAAGATTTTTCTCAGGTTTATATTGCAAGTCGACTTTTGAAGTTGAAGATGATAGATTTGCAAAATCCACCTCGACGGAGGAATGAGAAATTCCTTGGGGTCAATAATAACCTTGCAAAGGGTCCCAATCACAATTCTTTAGGCAGGGTTCTTGTGGAAAATGGATGTGAAGTTAAAAACAACTCAAAGACTAATAATGTAGCAGATATGTTTGAAAGTCCTGGTTCTTTACATGATGTCATAGTTTGTTGGATTGACCAACATGAATTGCACAAAAGGGAAGGTTTGAAGCGTCTTCAGCTATTCCTAATTGAGCTCATACGAGCTGGGATTTTTTATCCCCAAGCATACGTGAGGCAGCTTATAATCAGTGGAACTATGGATATGAGTGCACCTATGGCCGACCTTGACAGACGAAGGAGACACTATCAAATCCTGAAACAGCTCCCCGGGCCCTTCGTCCAAGATGTTTTTGAAGGTGCAAGGATTGCCGAAGGGTCTCAGTTTTTGGAGTCAATAGATGTTTACTCAAATGAACGTAGACTTCTCCTTCGGGGTCTTCTTTGTGGGCAGTATCAAAATTCAGTGAAGTCAAGTATGTCAGTGCAGACCCACAAGCTCCATCCGACCTCTGGGAAGGACGATACTTCCTCAGGTTCCTTTGATCCGTTGAAAAGTATCGAGTCTCTGTCTAATAGTTTGGCTTCAAAGAAGGCAAACACTGGTGTGGACATTGAAGAACTGAAGGCTTCAATCTCATTATTGCTACAACTTCCAAAGTGTTCTGCATCTTCTGATAGTGGTCTGGATGAATCTCAGGGAAGTCTTAAGAGGTCCTCTGAAGTTGTATGCAGCAAAATGGATTTAGTAGAACCTACACCTGGATGTGAGGATTGTAGACGGGCTAAGAGACAAAAGTTATGTGAAGAAAGGAGCTCGTGCCTTCAAGGGCATTCTCCACAATCAGATGATGAAGATACATGGTGGGTGCGAAAGGGTGCCAAACCTTTAGATTCATTGAAAGTTGATCCACCGCTGAAGTTATCTAAGCAGGTCCCAAAGGGAAGGCAAAAGGTTGTACGTAAAACTCAAAGTCTGGCTCAGCTAGCAGCAGCTAGGATCGAGGGTAGCCAGGGAGCATCTACAAGTCATGTGTGCGAGAATAAGGTTAACTGTCCTCACCACAGAACTGGAATGGAGGGGGAAGCTCTCAAATCAATGGATGGCACGAGAATAACACCTGCTGGTGGTATTGTTTCAATTGGAAAAGCTTTAAAACAGCTGCGATCTGTAGAGAAGAGGACCATTACTGTTTGGTTGATAACTTCTGTCAGGCAGCTTGTTGATGAGACTGAAAAGAATGCCGTCAAGGTTGGACAGTTTTCTAGGCCTTTCAGTCATGCTGAAGACCGGATCCCCATACGGTGGAAGCTTGGTGAAGATGAGCTATTGTCAATCCTGTATCTATTGGATGTATGTAATGAATTAGTTTCAGCGCTGAAATTACTCCTCTGGTTGCTGCCAAAGGTCCTTAGTAACTCGAATACTACTGTCCATAGTTTGAGGAACATCATGATACCACCTCGGAATTTTGAAAACCATGCATGTGAAGTGGGAGAGGGGTTTTTGTTATCTTCACTCAGAAGGTGAGCTTTCAATTTATAATAGATGATGGATCTTTGTATTTTCTTTTCACAGTACTCCTGGAATGTCTTTGTTGTTGATACAATTTCATTGCTACAAATTTTAAGCTACATTGGTCTCTTCTGCTTGATTAAATGGTTTTCTCCGCTTATTGTCTTGTCTTCTGCTTGTATAAAGCATTTGTATGGAATTGCAGAAGTCAATGACATTTTGAAGAATTTCTGTGGTTTTTTTTGCATTGATTGACTTTCACGTGTGTAGGTCTTTTGGACTTTGATGAGGCAATTTGATTCTACTGCTCTTATATGCTTACAACCACAAATTATATTTTCTCAGGTATGAAAATATACTCATTGCTATGGATCTTATTCCTGAAGTCCTGTCAGCAACAATGCAACGAATTGCTGCTCTACTGGCTGCTAATGGAAGAGTTTCAGGCTCAGCAGCCTTAATTTATTCCCGGCATTTGTTGAAGAAATATGGTAATGTGCCAAGTGTCTTGGAGTGGGAAAAGAGTTTCAGGGCAACATGCGATAAGAGACTTCTTTCTGAACTTGATCCTGGTCGTTCTCTAGATAGGGAGTTTGGTTTCCCACTTGGAGTTCCAGCCGGAGTTGAAGATCTTGATGATTTTTTCCGACAAAAGATTAGTGGTAATCGGCCTTCCAGAGTGGGTATGAGCATGAGAGATGTTGTGCTCAGGAATGTTGAGGAGGATTTACATAATTTTTTTGGGAAAGAGAGAAAGCTCTATGGTGGTGGTGCACCTAAAAGCAATGGGCTGGATAAATCTGATGATGGATATCAGATATCTCAACAAATTATAGTGGGATTGCTCGAGTGCATTCGGCAGACTGGTGGTGCTGCTCAAGAAGGTGACCCGTCTCTGGTGTCTTCTGCTGTTTCAGCTATAGTCAATAATATAGGACCAACTATAGCAAAAATGCCTGATTTTACAGTAGTCAGTAATTGTTCAAATACTTCATCTGCCACAGCTTCTTTAGGCTTTGCAAGGCGCATTTTGCGAATCCACATTTCTTGTTTGATTCTACTGAAGGAAGCTCTTGGAGAGCGCCAGAGCCGGGTTTTTGAGATAGCTTTTGCAACTGAAGCCTCTACTGCTCTAGCTATAGCTTTTACTCCAGGAAAAGGTTCTCGGACTCAGTTTCAAGTGTCCCCTGAAACACACGATTCCAATGCACACATTTCCAAAAGTGCTGCTGCAATATCTGCACTTGTCCTGGGGGCTATTATTCACGGTGTTATTGGCTTGGAGAGAATGGTTACTGTCCTTAGATTGAAGGAAGGTTTGGATGTGATTCAATTTATAAGAAGTACAAAATCCAGTTCCAATGGTAGTGCTCGTTCAATTGGTGCTTTTAAGGTGGATAACTCAGTTGAAGTATATGTGCATTGGTTCAGGCTACTAGTTGGGAATTGCAGAACTGTGTCTGATGGTTTAGTTGTGGAACTCTTGGGTGAGCCATCTATACTTGCTCTATCAAGAATGCAACGATTGCTTCCTCTCAGCTTGGTTTTTCCACCTGCCTATTCTGTATTTGCGTTTGTTTTGTGGAGGCCATTCATTGTTAATGGTAACCTTGCAGCACGGGAAGGGATCCATCAAATATATCAATCTTTGACTGTGGCCATAGGCGATGCCATAAAACACTTGCCTTTCCGCGACGTTTGTTTGAGGGACTGTCAAGGCTTTTATGATTTAGTAGCAGCTGATACCACTGACGCTGAGTTTGCTTCCATGCTAGAGTTAAATGGTTTAGACATGCATGTCAAATCCATGGCCTTTATTCCTCTTCGTGGAAGGCTTTTTTTAAATGCCATCATTGATTGCAAGATGCCGCACTCCATTTTCTCTCAGGATGATGGGAGTCGGACATCTGGTGGATCTAAAGTTCAGCATTTGGAGAATGAAACAAAGCTTCTAGATAAGCTTGTAAATGTGTTGGATACTCTTCAGCCTGCAAAATTTCATTGGCAATGGGTTGAACTCAGGCTGCTTTTGAATGAGCAAGCGCTCATCGAAAAACTTGAGGCCCACGATATGCCCCTTGCAGAGGCAATTCGTTCATCCTCACCTGGGCCTGAAAAGGCACCTGCTTCTGAAAATGAGAGTAATTTTATTGAGATCATCCTCACGAGGTTGTTGGTGAGACCTGACGCAGCACCTCTTTTCTCTGAGCTAGTTCATCTTTTTGGGAGGTCGTTAGAGGATTCTATGTTATTGCAGGCGAAATGGTTCCTAGCAGGCCAGGATGTTCTTTTTGGCCGCAAAACCATTCGACAACGCCTTATTAATATTGCTGAAAGTAAAGATCTTTCAACCAAGGTGCAGTTTTGGAAGCCTTGGGGGTGGTCTAGTTCTGGTTCGGATACTGTGGCTAACAGAGGAGACAAGAAAAAGTCTGAGGTAACCTCTCTCGAAGAAGGAGAAGTTGTTGAAGAAGGAACAGACACAAAAAAGTCTGGAAAAGGGACCTCCCATATGATTGTGCCTGAAGGCTTCAGTATTAGTCAACAGCAAGTGACTGAGAAGGCCCTCATTGAACTAATTCTTCCCTGCATAGATCAAGGTTCCGATGACTCGCGCAATACCTTTGCGAGTGACTTGATCAAGCAGTTGAGTAACATTGAGCAACAAATAAATGCATCTACACGTGGTTCAAGTAAGCAGACAGGAGCTGCTGCTTCTGGACTGGAAGGCCCTGCAAATAAAGGTAATAATCGCAAAGGTATAAGAGGTGGTAGTCCTGGATTGGCTAGACGAATAACTGTGCCCACAGATTCAGCTTTGCCATCTCCTGCTGCTTTACGAGCTTCTATGTCACTGAGGTTGCAGCTACTTCTTAGACTGCTTCCTGTTATTTGCACTGACGGGTAATTCTCCAACTATTTTATATTTATTTTTGCTCTTTGGTAGATCTGTTGGTTCGAGGATAGTACTGGTTTCTCAGGTTTACATTCACTGTGCTTGTCAGGGAGCCATCTGGGCGAAACATGAAGTACTTGCTTGCCCCGGTAATACTTCGTCTCCTTGGAAGTCGGGTTGTGTATGAGGATGCAGACTTATCCTTCTACTCCTTGCAAAACCCCCCATACAAGAGGGATGTGGAATCACCTGTAGAAGCTACTGCTGTAGATTTGTCTGGTGAAAGTCTGTTCGATCGGTTATTGGTGCTCTTGTACGTATTATTGAACAATTCCCCGCCATCTTGGCTTAGGTCAAGGCCTGCTTCCAAATCCAGTAATGAACCTTCCAAGGACTCTGCTGGGTTTGATCGTGAGGTTGTGGAGAGTTTACAGGTTTGTTCTCTACTACATACTGTCTCTGCAAGTATCTAAGTATCTACAATAGGTGTGAAAAGCTTTAGTTCTGTCTATCGATCATTGATTTGATCATATTTTGTCTTACCACGTGATTTTATACTCTACCTCCCAATAGTCAAAGTCAAATAAAGGAATATAAATTCTTTGATTTACTTGTTTACCGCCTCAGGGTAGCCCTCATGTTTTGTCCATCCCTTCTCTAATTTGTCTTCGATTTTGTTTTGGCTAACCTGTATACCTCCTTTTGTGCTCCTTTATGAATCGAATACTCAAAGCAAACCAGAAAGAAGAGTTGACTATTCTGCTTGTCTAATGTAGACAATTCTCAGTGAACTACTACTCCCTTTGCCAAGGTGCAAGGGGGTTCTTGAGGTCGTGGGTTCAAGTGTGACCACACCCCTCTCTAGGGGCTTTAATGACATGAGGTTAGAGTAGGAGTATCTAGGTGATGTGTTTGTATAGTCTAGTTGTCTAATATATATGTATATGTTACAAATGCAGAATGAATTAGATCGCATGCAGCTGCCTGGAACCATTCGTTGGCGTATACAAGCTGCAATGCCATTGCTTTTACCTTCAGTCCGCTGCTCTGTCTCTTGCCAGCCACCATTTGTCCCCAGTGCTGCTGTAGCTTCTCTTCAGCCTAGCATCACAATTTCTGGGTTTTACACGGGAAACATGCCTCAGAGGAATTCAGTTCCCTTGGCACGCAGTGCACCTAACATTATGGCAAAGTCAAAGCCAGTGCAACAGGATAATGATATGGAAATTGACCCCTGGACGTTGTTGGAAGATGGCACGGGATCAGGCACATCGTCTAGTAACTCAGCTGTGATTGGCAGCAGTGACCATGCAAATCTTCGAGCTTCCAGCTGGCTTAAGGGGGCTGTGAGGGTGAGACGAACAGACCTCACGTACATTGGTGCTGTGGATGAGGACAGTTGATTTTAACTCCATTCTTGATTTTGTGTGGACCCGGCACGCGCTGCTGCCCCTCTCAACAAGAACTTAATGATTCTGATCATCAGGGGCTCGATCCTTTGGTGAAGTTTGCCGTTGGGAGGAGAATTTATCAGGGTTGAGCTCGCTCCTGGGAACATGGAGAAAATGTGAAAGTTCCTCTCGAGGTCTCGGGTCCACCACTCAACTACACTAACCTTTTCGATCCTCCAATCTGGGCTTGTATACTCCAGGTGTAGATTCGGAGGCTTGTTGTATATATTAGAGAATTGTTTTCCTTTTACCAATTGATTTAGGGCAAATGTCTCAACAATGATCTGTAGCCATTCTCAGGTCTGTACTTTGTATGGTAAATACAGAGTCATTATTAGCTTGGAAGAAATCAAAGGTGATGAGTTTGGGCATATTTATTTATTGGTTGGAAGTTGTTAAATTTTGAAGACTGGCATTTGTAAAATGAGAGTCATTACTAGGCACAAGGGCATTTCTATCATTTGGCTGCTTGTCAGGTAAAAGTGGCAGTTTCAACTTTAAGCAGTTTTTGGTAACTGCAGCAAGCCAAGCATCTAACAATACAGGATGTTAGGAACTTGCCATTTTCCTGCGGACATTTTGGGTCGTTTGATGGAGAGGTTATATGCTATTCTCGGAGTGTCATGTTACCATCTTGCACTCGTGTAAAACACTCGCTTTCGATTGTGGGGCCCATCGTGTTACGCTAAAAGCATTGTTAGTTTCTTCCTACTTGGTGGTTCCCAGTTCCTACGCTACGTTGTGAGTTATCTGCAGGCTTATTAGAATTTTTGGCACATGTACTCTATTTAAATGATTAATTTGGCATTTTTTTTCTATTTTTGTTTTAAAAGACACCTGTAATTAAAAGAAATGTCACATTTAGTATCTCCCCCTAACACTGTTAATCTCTTGCCGTTAATTGTCCTACGTGGCATGACATGTCGGACGCCACATCATAAGCTGCTGACGTGTCATGCCACGTAAGCAACCCGGACCAATTTTTGGCACATGTACTCGATTTAAATGATTAATTTGGCACCTCTTTTCCATTTTCGTTTTAAAAGGCACCTGTACTCAAAAGAAATGTCACATTAGGTACCTCCCCCTAACGCTGTTAATCTCTTGCCGTTAACTGTCCTACGTGGTATGACATGTCGGACGCCACATCATAAGCTACTGACGTGTCATGGCACGTAAGCAACCCGGATCAAAATTCACCATCTTAAAAAATTCAAGGACTAAAATGTATTTTCATTTTTCTGTTTATTTTTCCAGAATTCCAGAATTATTAAATGCAAAATCAACCCATTTCCTCCCAAATTTGAATTGATGTGGGCCCAAAGCCTTACCCCGTACACTATCACAAGTATTATACTCCCTCGTGATTTTCTCGCATCCCAATATTCAGTAGGTTTAACATTAAAAATATAAATAAAATGAACAATAAAAGCAAATCCTAAAACGTCATTTAATTCGGATTGGAGGGAGTAATTGTGAAGGACGAAGGGTTCTTACTTTTGCTGCACAGCCTTGAAGCCTAGCAACATGATCCATTCTTTTAGTGTCTTTGAACCAATCAACAGCAACAAGATCCATTAAAGGTTTTCCTGCAGGGATCTTTACATACCAAAGAAACAGAGAAAACCTATCAAACTTGTAAAATGATGATTCATAAGACCAAAAACAAATAGCAAAACAACCACCTTCGTTTTATCATAACAAAAACGTTTGCTACGAACTCTAAAGTTGTTTCCATCGGTAATTCGTCAGCAGTTACGTGCAATATCACTGTCATCACGGCGTAAATTTCCCGAAAAATAGGATAAGTCAATTTGATTTGCTGGTTCTTCATCCAAAGCTTCACATTTAAAATACTTGTGATTATAATACCCTAAAGAGTTTCATAGAACAACAAAGTTATCAAATGAAAATAAACAAATTTGAAATTCTGGAAAAAAAAACAGAAAAACAAAAATACGTTTTAGTCCTTGATTTTTTCAAGATGCTGAAGTTTGGTCTGGGTTGCTTATATGACATGACACGTCAGCCGCTTATGACGTGGCGTCCGACGTGCCATGCCACATAGGACAGTTAACGACAAGAGACTAACGGTGTTAGGGAGAGGTGCTAAATGTAACATTTCTTTTGAGTACAGGTTCCTTTTAAAACGAAAATGGAAGAGAAATACCAAATTAGTTATTTAAATCGAGTAATGGTGCCAAAAATTCTAATAACCCTTATCTACTCATGACTAGAGGAAAGTTGCATATTTTTCTTTTTTTTCTTACTTTATTTGGTGAAAAAAGAAGGGAAAATAAGAAGAAAAGAAGAATTAATTAGTTAATTAATAAATTACTGTATCAAATACTCTCTTCTTTTTTCTCAATAAATAACTGATAATCTACAACTTGTTTGTAGTTATGGTGGCAACTGTAAAGCGCGTCCATCTCCCGTTGCTCTCCTTCTCAACAGGAAGTAAGTTCACTTCACCAAACAACTCCTTCATGTTCATGCATCATATCAAGCACACTTTCTCCATCCACTTCTCTCTCTTTAGTTAAATCTTAAATCAGAATTTATTGATGAATTCTTGACAGATTCATGATCTTTAGAAGCAACTGCTTAAATCTCTTTTTAAGTGAATCTGGACATGACAAATCTAACCATTTTTCTTTTCCCAATTGATTTCCTTTCATTCTTCAAAGGAGAGATTATGCACAAGATTCTTGAATTCTTGTTCATTCTTTCTTGATCTTGACTCGCAGATTTCTACTTTGGCTCTGTATTTTACCTGATCACTCTCTTAATTTCTTGATTTTGTAAAAGTTTTGGGTTTTGGGTACTACCCGTCAACCAGTCAGCATCACATGGATAAGGAGAAGGGTAGTGACAGTAGTGAGAGCAACAACAACAAGGCCCCAATATCATCTCAAGATGATGCAGAAGCTTTATTAAGGAAGTGTTTGGAAGAGAGCAAAGGAGATAGTGGGAAGTGCAAGTCCAAGATTAATGCTTTCCAGTTCAACTCTGCCTCCTCCTCTACTGATCCAAGAAAACCATTGCCACCTTTAAGACTTAGAAGTGGTTTATTAACTGATGTCTGAAACTGAAACTCATCCACCTACCAGTGGTAACTACTAGTATTATTTTAAGTTATTGTTGCAGAAGTTATTAGCTTTTCCTCTGTTTCTGTCCTTTGTCCGTCTCCTGGGGTTTTTCAATCAGGAGACTAACCCGTTCGTCAGGCCCCACACTCCCAACATGATTTGCTCTGTTTTATCGTATCTGCCTATCTGCCCCCCTAATTTGACACCATGACTGTGTGCAGCACTGGACCTATGGTTGGGGTGAGAGATTGTAGAAGGCTAATTGCTAAATAATTAGGAACATGATGCATGATGGGATGCATCATTTGGAATGTATTGTAGAATCCTTTATTATTTCAATGGAAAAATAGCTATTGTAGTCAATTCTGTTCCCTTATCCTAGGCGTTTTTTTATTTGATTGCACAGATGTCATTTGAACAGTGTTGAGTTTATCATAGTTAAGTCAAATTATATGACACAAGAGTTACCGTTTCCTATCCAATCCATTTTCATGGTTTATGGCTAATGGGATCCAATAACATAGTTCTAGAAAACGGGGAAATTGATCTATGTATAAATTTCATTAACACAAGAAAATTAAGAAAAATTCCTAGAATTATAGCACTTCTGTTAACAGAAAACCAAATAGTGTTTTCATTTTCCAAAAAGTTGTCGGACAGCAGGCAGGGTAGAGCTCCTTGTCTGAGTTCTTTGTGGATTTCTATGCTTCTTGGCTTTTCACTGATTTATCTACAAAAAGAACATCTTCAATCCAAGCAACAATGTTGAAAGCTAGGCCTTCTAGAACTCTGGAGTAGCTCTCTAGGATTGCCTGTCCCACATCCTGCAACAATTACACACGAAGAAGGTAAGGTTTCTGTTCCTGCAATGATGAACTGATCTCAGTTCTTAAATGAATTCATGACCTTCACCTTATTGTAGTGTATCTTGCATGTGTCCAATGATGTCTGTGCAAGTTCAGGATACCTCTGCTTCAGGCAAAACAGCAATGTCTCAGCTCTTTCTGCTAGTACATGATTCTTATCTGTCCGATCGATGTCAGACATGAGATCCTTCACCAAGTCCCAGGAGGATTTTGAGTGGCTCAAGCATGATTTCCGTCTCCATGTGTACATCGAAGCTTCAACTCGGTCTGCAAGCTCGAGTGCTTCGTGTTCTGATGCTATATTGAGACAACTAAGAAGATGGTCAGGGGAGAATTTAACTGCTGTGCACATGTAGCGGTAAATCGTATCCCCCACACTTGCCTTTCCACTCTGAAATAGCAACATTTTAATATGGCATGAGATGGATTTATTACGCGGAAGGACGATAGGAATGCGAAAAGTAAAATTCTTTGGAGGGTTTACCTTTGGAAGAGATGCCAAGAATGAGTCTGGGATTTCCATCTCAGCTAGAATGCTGCTATTAATGGCCATAGCTGCCTTGTGAATTTGATTACCACAGTCGCGCTTGTAACGCAAGTGCTTCCTTGATTTCTCAGAAAGACCACCTGGAGGAAGACATGGAACTGGCACCCACCATTTCTCTTCTTTTCGCTGGATAATTACTCTGCGAAACGAGCCTGAACGAGTTGAATTCGAGGACATGCTTCCTTGTTCTGCATACCAGAATTCTGTGTCTTGGAAGCTATCCAGAATTTCCTGCCAAACAAAAAAAGTCATTACATCATTAGTTTTTCAAAAACTATATATGCCACCGGGGAATGAAAACAGACAAAAGAAGGTTTTTTCTTACTATGAGCATCGCATCAAGCTTTCTTAAAGCAGGAAGGTTGATGTAAATATCTGATCTTGGTCTGCTTTCCATCACCTGAACGATCCATTATTCGTATCAGAGAGAAGAAAAAGAAAAAGAAAAACCCATTTTGAGCCAGTAGCACAAACTGCAAAACTCCACCTCAAGTGCAGTTCCATCTCTTAAATTATGCGATTTGGCCGGGAAAAGTTCAACTATGTAATCACACACAGACAGAAGGCAATCCATTTCTCTCTTCCACATGGCCTTCTTCTCTGGATTCAGTGGCTCCAATCTCAAATTATGGCCAAAAATGGTTGCTGCAGAATGTAACAGAACAAAGATCAAGAACTGAAAAAAAAAAACATTTTCCAATTCTCGGAATCCGGGTGATGAATTTTCTATACAAACCATAAAGATTGGTGATGGAATTTGAGATTGTCACTGCTGTGCAAACACCTTTACCACCTCCGGACATGTCCTCACCGAGCAAAAGCTTCGAAAACCTCTCTTTCATAAGCTCAAGTTCTGGTAAACAATCACAACAAATCAGCAAACCTGAACTTAATAGAATGTAAAGAACATACGGTGATGTAATGCAGACCTGTATCGGCCAATTGTTGATCATCAAACTTATCGTCGAAAAGTTGCTGGTGTTGCTTCATCTCTAATCTGGAAAGTAAAGCTTTATTTATCGATTCAGATTTGGTTAGTAATGGCCAATGAGAAGGAGAAGGTCCACTTGAAAAGCTGTTGCTGTCATCTATGATATGGTCAGAGTAGGCAGAGGACTCTGAATAAGTCCAGCGAAACACAGAATCACCACTAATAGTTGAGTATGCTGGAGTTTCTGCACTTGATTGATCATTTTGATCCAAAGAAGAAGGCGATGGTTGATAACCCAGATCACAACTTTCATCACAAGTTGATGAATTATCCATTTTGAGCAATTTCGTACTACTTGGTGTTGTTGCTGCCTAATTTCTCAAACTCTGCAAGTTAAAATCATCAAAAGATCAGGAATTTGAATTGGTGGGAAATTTGGGGGAAATACTCAGAATCTGATACTTTGAACCGGGAAATAGCTTGAATTTCATAGTTTTACAACAAAAAGAAGAAGGATGGAAAAGGAAAAGGAAAAGGAAAAGGAAAAAGAACTGTTCATTTTTGTTACTACAAAAAAGCAAAAGGGTTTACTCATGGGTCGCTTTCGTTATCAGAAATGCAGGGTTTTTATAAATAAAGCAGCAGTCTTTGAATGAAAAACCAAGAAATTTAAAAATTTGAAGGCAACGGTTATTGAAAAAAACAACGGTCTAACATTTTTACCTTTAATAACCAGATTTTGAAATTTGTAACAGTTGATGAGTACCGTTTGAAACTGTTCCCTCCTAATTAAGCTTCTTCTTCAATTCCAAAACCAGCACTTTCTTTGAACAAAGACATCATAGCAGAAAACGAGAGCCGTCTGATTCCAAGATTCTTGATTTCATATCAAGAAAGATAAAAGAGAAAGACCCAGTTGCAGAAATGGAAGTTCTTGAAAAAAGAAGAAAGTTGGGTTGTTGTAGAACATGCAAAGTGCTTATTTAGTTGGACATGAACATCTTAGTGGGTTTGTGGGGTTATAATATATATACGTGGGTGCTGACTGCTGAATACGAGAGGAATATTATATTTCTACACCATCAAATTCAACGAATCATTTATTTTACTCATCTTCTTTCTTTTCCATTGATTTTGTTCACATCACGAACTACAATTTTAGTTCATTAAAAAAGAAAATATGGAGGCAGACATGGATGATCTGTTATGAACTTCTAGATTTGCAGGTGCAGTCATTAATTAATCAAGAAATATTGTGCAACTGGCTTCCTGAACTTTAGTATCAAACCCACTCGTTACGAGATGATAAATTCGTTTAAAAATTTCAAGACTTCAAGATTTAAAAAATTAATAAAAACAAGAATCACGCTTATAATTGAATTATATTAGTAATTATAAAATGATACAATAGTTTATGATGGATTAGTAGGTAGTTAAGTTAATTTAAATAGTGTATATTGACGGTAAATACATACCAAGATGCCATGAGCAAATATGATTGCAATGAGGAAAAACAGTAAACTCTAAACTTCCAATGTATTCAATGAAAAATTCTGTTGAAAATTACATCCTTCGTATTTTGTTATTTTTCTTCCCCAAAACAACTTCGTTATTCCTATCCCAACCCCATTCTTCTCATCTCGCATATTGTTTGTCTACTTAAATTCGTTTGAAGGCATAATTTCTATACACGTTTATATAAAGAATTTAGATGCATTCCAAAACGAAAAATGTGAGAATGACAGAAAGGATATCCGAAGAGCGAAAAAGAAAGAAAAAAACAGAATTATAAATGACTGAAAGGCTAAACCTTGTCCATTGGATGCACAACAATAACAGTAATTATTTAATCCCATGGTCGGGAGTTAGCATAGAAGACGGTTGCTGATAATATTTTTTCACAGAAAGAGAGAAGGAATTTCCTCCAAAGAGTCGTCGTGCAGCAGACGTGCATCCCATCTCCAAAAGGCATCTCTTTGCTGCTCTTTCAGTTATCTGCCTGTGGCTGCAAGTAACAAAGGAAATATAAATTAGAAAAATAGTGTTTCAGGTCCAATATTTCTTTATTAAGCAAATGCATGAACTGACTTCTAAATAGCAAAAGCATTGTTTACAGAGTGCAGCAACCAAATGCTGGCAAATGGACCCGAAAGACCGACAGGAAGCTGGACATCAGTACTGTTTCATTCGGAGACAACCAACTTAGCCAGTCGGCGCAGAACTTCAGGCTTCACCTGACATTACTCAAATTTCTCCTGACACATTGTAGGAAATGCAAAGGGGAACAATGACGTACCTACCTTCCAATTACAGTACATGGTTATGAACTACAAAACCTCCTAGTTTTGCTTGGATTCGCCCTTGGAATTCCTTTGATTTCGATGAAACCAGACCCTCCACCATGGAAATTTGCAGAGATTGAGAATGGGTCTGCATACGGATTGTCTGGGTTCATTCGCTTCTGCGTGGAAGGTTCTTCTCTCCATAACCACTTCATTCTGTAAAACACAGTTTGTAAGATTTAGGTAATCTAATCAAATCTGTTAACGCGTGACAAGTTAAACACACAATCGATGCTTACATCAGTAGTGAATTTAAATCCGATCTTTATCAGCCCTCTGTAAGTATCATCTTCGAGCACCACATTATATGCAGCAGGTTTCACTTCTAGAAATCCTTTATCGATTCCCTCAGCTTTTATTCCTCCAAGAAAAATTCTACATCAAAAGAACAATACTTTCAAAAACTATAAGAGGTCAAATCACTAGACTGGATTTTTGATAAATTTACGACACCGAGGAAGTTTAACAAAATAGGAATTATGCAATGCAAAATGATTTTGGGTCCAAAACACACATCATTTATTGAGTTCAAGATCTACTGAGACATCACTGTATGTTGTGTCTCTGTTGTATCCTAGAGTGCAAAGGAGGGGAAATGTCTGAGATACCCAGCTTTCAAAGCTCTAGATTAACATTACTAAAACATTACATTGTTTCACCGACGAATCCACCATCTGTTTTGAAGAACTCCTTGTCCATGATCCTGAATTTAAGATGGGTCAAGTGTTTCCAATCAGTGAGTGAGAATTCAAATTTGAATTTCTGATTCCACCATGCCTTTTCATCTTTACCTGCATATTGAGACACAAGAAAGCTAGCTATGGGTGTTCGACCAGTGAACATGCAAGAATGAAAACCACAAGTAAACCTGATGATATTTTGCTTTTATGTACTTGAGTTCCATTGTATGATGACATAATAGGTGGGCGTTCCTGAAACGAAAATGATGAAAGTGAGACTACATTAAGCTCTTATTAGGCGAATAAGAAAGAACAAAACAAGACAAACTCCAGGGACTTGGCAGGAGTGGGCATGGGAGAAAAGCAGAATCATGACAAAACATATCAAGAAATAGTCTATTGCTGGAACTGGGAGAAATAATTACCAACAAGGTTTGTGTGTTTGATGCCTTCAGCATGAACAAGAAGTACCTCAAGTATCCCCTTCTTCATTAGTGTAGACAGACTGTCACACAGTGGTAGCAATGTGCTATGGCAAGACTAATTATGTGCTTGCATACTAGAAAGCCTGAGATGCCACATTTGAAACTAGATCATGTAACTGTGACAGTTTCAAAAGTTTCTTCAATGCAATTTCAGTTGCAATATGGTAATTGAATCTTGTAATCAATGCGTTCCCAAGCAGGAAAAGTTTTAAGTTACACATTTCATTACCACTTCATTTATGTTACAGTTATTTATGAATTTATGTGCATCGAGTCCATACTTCTAAAACCAAAGAGCTTGTAGCTCAATGGTATTCCCTACGTAGTAGCGAGGGGTTAGGGTTTGAGTCCCCTAACTTGCGAGTTCTTTCCATGGAAAAAAAATTGAATTTCTAGAGACTGAATTCACTTATACTCTGTTTCAAACAAGTTACAAATTAAGAGTAAAAAAAGAAAGAATTAGTCATCTTCGAATATTAAAGCACCTTATACTTTTTAACATTTTTAGTACAAGCTAAGTTATTTTACAAGAAGCAGTTCCTTTAAATTTAAAATTCAACAGTTTAACTCTCACCCAGAAATATTGAGTTATGAAACCTGTTTCTAAGATAAAAGAACACAAATAGGAGACAGAATATATAGCAATCCAATACTTACCTTTTAATGAAGGGGGGATAATAAACAGACGAATAGTTTGCTTCTATCAAACTGCTTAGTGTTCCCTTATTCAATCATTTTGCATCCATCAAGTCTCCAAGCCCCTGCACATCTTCCCATCTTCCCTCCTCAGCATACAAACCTAATAAAACCCCATCATAACTGGTAGTTTCAGGATCCAGTGCATTAAGCTTTTCGACCACGAACTTAACCATCTCAATTGGCCCACTCCTTGATCTGCAGCCCGCAAGGAGGGCTCCCCAGATTCTTTTGTCAGGTTCTACGGGCATTTTTCTTACAAAGTCAAATGCCTCTTCTAAATTTCCTTGGCGACAAAGCAAATCCACCATGCAAGCATAATGTGCCAGTTTAGGACTAACACCATACTCTTCTTCCATGGAATAAAACCAGTTCCAACCTTCATATTCCAGTCCACATTGACTACATGCAGATAAAACAGAGAGAAAGACAATGTCATTTGGCTTTACCCCACACTCCAACATATTCAAGAATGTTTCAAGAGCCTTAAGTGCATGTCCATTTGCACCATAGCCTTTAGTCATTGAACTCCAACAAATTAGATCTTTTCTGGAAATTTCATTGAAAACAGCCTCCCCATCCTTTATTCTTCCAAGTTTGCAATATAGATCAATCAAGGTGGATATCAAGTAAGCATTAGATGAGTAACCAGCTTTCGTTATATAACCGTGGACGCTTTCTCCTATCTGAGCATCCATTGAAGAGCAAGCCTGTAAAAGGCTCACAAATGTAATCTCGTTTGGGTTCTCATCAGTAGATCTCATATGTTTGAACGCAATCAAGGAATTAATAGACTGACCTCCTTGAGCATATACTGAGATCAGTCCACTCCAAGCAACAATATCTTTGTAATCAAGTTGATCAAACACAACCCGAGCTGAATTAAACTTACCGAGCTTCCCATACATTTGCATAAGTGCAGTTCCAATTGAAACAAAAGCCAGGAACCCATTTTTCACAAGGTAACCATGAAATCCTAACCCAAATTTATACTCTCCAGCTAGCAATGATGCCACAGTAACATTCCGAACAATAATTTCATCAGGTTGAAAACAACAATAATGCATCTTCAGGAAAGTACGCAATCCTACTTTTGGAGCCCCATTCTCAATACATGCACGAGTCATGCTCCTCCATGAAATCATATCTTTCTTCCACCTCCCATCAAAAATCCGAAGTGAAGCGTCTAACTCGCCACACTTTGCATACATATCAACAAGAGCGTTTTGAACATTTGTAAGACAATATAATCCTACCTGTTTCACTAAAAACCCATGAATTTCATTGCCAAGCCACACTTCACCAAGATGAGCACAAGCAGGCAAAACACTAATTACACTCACGTGATTCATTCCCCCACCATTATAACAACACTGCATTGTCCTAAAACAATCAATGCCTTCCTTATACTTCCCATTCTTGACGCAAGCCGAAACCATGGCACTCCATAACACCAAATCATCCTTATCTGTCACGTGATGAAATAGCCTCCAAGCAATTTCCATGTCAAAATTTGAATAGAATCCAATAAGAGCAGTCACGACCGGAGCTTCTTGATCAAAACCCATCTTAATCACAAATCCATGAGCTACCCATATCAACTCCTGCCTTCTAAAAGTTCCTAATGCGCGAACTACGCTCACTAGAGTTACAAAGTTTGGTCTTTCATCACTTAAAAGCATTGCTTTGAACGTTGCAATTGCTCGCTGAGGCTGGTTTTGCCGCACCAAATTGGAAATTTTAGACGTCCACGATACGACGGTATCATTTCGGTAATGAAACTCATTTAGGTCTTCGCAATTGATGTGGCTGTTGAATGTGGAAGTACGGTAGAGAGACAGTAAGGAGTTTCGAATAAGAGAGTTTGGTTGGGTGATTTTATCGAACAGTTTGTGCGCATTTTTTGAAAGGCAATACATCAAGGTGGTAAACGGAAGACGGAGGAGGAAGAGCAACGACGCCGTGCAAATGGATGACAACTTTTTATTATTATTACTACTTTTGAAAACCGGGACGACACAAGAACATAAGTTTTTTTTTTTTTCGGCCTCTCGTATTCTCTTTATATTTTTTTATTAGAAAATTAATCTCATTCGAATCCGAGAGAATCAGTTTCTTGTGAGTTGTCTATGTGGGACTTGGTAGATTTATTTTTTTTAATGAATTCACATGTTTAGCGTGACTAGAATTTTGATTCGTCTCTTCTAATAAATGGAATTAGTTTTTAATTTGGTTTGGTGAAAAGGAAATGGGCAGCATGAAAAGCGTGGTACATTTTTCCAAAGACATGGGCCACCTTATTTAAACAGTCTGACGTAGGACCGCCCAAACAGGGGGAAGCCAAGCCCAGAAATCAAGGGCGTTGGCCCCAGCCCCAGCCCCAGCCCATAGACTCTGTCGTCAAATTTGAGAGTGGAAGGTGATAAGATGATAAGGTGATAGGTTGCTAGATTTCAAACATTTCCTTATTTTGTTTGCTGGTTTAGTGCAATCAACATTTTCTTTGCATGATTTGACATTTCCATCCTTTAAATAAAAAATCGTATGTTTAATTTTTGTATGTAGAAAAATTACCTATTATGAGTACTTTACTCCTTAGAAGTACGTACCCGTGAAGATATTAGATTAGAAAGTAGATCATAAATTTATTGTTACACTATACTAATATTTGGATACAACAAAGCATTAATATGTTTGTAATACAGAACAGGTTGAGATGCGGCCTCTCTACATGGGTTTTAATTTATGCTTAGTGACCAAGCATATGGGCTGGGTGTAGTAGTAGTAGACTTTGCTTGGCTCCAGAATCTATGCACACACAACACACCACACCAATATTTTAACAATTCTCATCATTTTGTCCCGGGACAATATATGCTATTTTGGTTTATTTTTCTTAATTCAACATTATCAGTTTTAAAAAGTTTTGTGATTTTTTATAGAAATCTTTATATAGTTTTTTAATATTTTTGCAATTTTTAATATATTTTTAGAGTTTATTTATATTTTGATTTTTTTTTAAAAATAACATATCATTCATGTTTGAAAAATACACGTAATAAATAACATAGTTACAACTTACATCGTATACTTAATAGTTATTGATGGACGAAATTAGCATAAAAAGCCAAATAAAATCGATCATACGAAGATTGTATATAAACGAAAATAAAATGAGTAGCTAAATTAATACGAAAAATCGAGTAGGAGTAATGGCATTTTTTTAAGCAAAGAGCTCACTTTTGCAGTTTTGCTACTTGTATCAGTTTACAATATTTTGACCTGCAATTACGGATTTGACTCTGTTCCGCCTCTGTTTTTTCCCCCATTAATTTGGTTTAAAACTGCTATTCTTCTTCCTCAACCTGGACAAACCAAACCAAACCAGACCAGATCATTTTTTTTCATAACAATGAAAATAACCCAAACTTCTGTTGAACTTCCTGTCCTAGACCTCTCTCAGCCATTAAATCCTTCCTCTTTGTCTTCCCTAGCTGAAGCAGCCAAAAGATGGGGTTTTTTTCACATTACCAACCATGGAATCTCCAAAGATCTTTACATGAAACTCTATTCGCTTTCACAGCAACTCTTCAGCCTACCTTCCCAGTCGAAAATCGAACTCGGTCCCTCTTCTTCCATCAAAACCTACACTCCCCATTTCATCGCTTCGCCATTCTTCGAAAGCCTACGGATTTCAGGACCAAACTTCTTTGCTTCTGCTCAGAGTTCAGCACAAATCCTTCTCCAACAACAGAGTTCTGAGTTCAGGTGATGCATAAAGTTTACATCTTTTCAACTCTTAAATGCTTGTTTCTGAGAAATTTGGTAAAATGTCAATTTGGGTCTTGTTCTTTGAGTTCAGGTGATATATAAAGTTCAAATCTTTTCAGCTGTTAAAGGCTTGTTCCTGCTGAATTTGGTGAAATCTCATTTTGGGTCTTGTTTTTTTTTCTTCTGATATATGTAGTGAGATACTTCAAGCATATGGCAGCAAGATGACTGAATTGTCCAAGATAATTGTACAGATTTTGTTAATGTGCTTGGGAGATGGGTTTGAGAAGAAATACTACGAATCGGAATTCAAGAATTGCCATGGATACTTGAGGATTATAAACTATACACCTCCAAAACCATTAGAAGAAGAGGTGGAGGGACTCGGGATGCACACCGATATGAGCTGCGTAACGATTGTTTACCAGGACAAAAATGGTGGGTTGCAGGTGAAATCTAAGGAAGGGAACTGGATGGACATAAGTCCATGTGAGGAGACATTGGTGGTGAACATTGGTGATATGTTTCAGGGATGGAGCAATGAGAAATTGAGGTCATCGGAGCACAGAGTTGTGCTCAAGAAACCTGCGAATCGCTTCTCGCTCGCTTTCTTTTGGTGTTTTGAAGATGAGAAGGAGATATTTGCACCAGGGGAAGTGGTAGGAGAAGGGAATGTCAGGATTTACAACCCATTTGTTTGCTCAGATTATTTGAAATTCAGAGAAAGTAGTGAGAGGGGGAAATTTGAGAAGGTGGGTTTCACTGTTAAGGATTTTGCTGGGATTAATGATTGATGTCTGGAAACTGGAAAGGAAAACCCAAGTTCTAGTTTCAAGTTGCCAATTCTTTGTCAACTTTAATTTGTTGATAGTGTATTATCTGGTAATTATATCATATGTTTGATTTGTTATGAGAGGAGAAGACAACAGAGCAGGGGGTTAGTTGAGACTTGAGAGGTTTGACCCTAATGGTAGTTAATATGGAAAATGTTGTACAGTTGGAGTTTCAACTTCCAACCTATGCGTTTTGCGTATTATATTATTCTTGAATTTATATTCTTTAATAATAGGAACAATAATGTCTATTTATTTTAATATACAGTACTCTCTTCGTTTTTTAATAATTGTTTCTTTAAAATAGTAGCAAAATTTAAAACAATGATATTTGATTTTATTTTATTCCAAATTGTTTCATTTTTTTCCTAATTTTCTCTTAAATTATCACACCATTATCAAATTGAGTTGATACAGAAAGGTTAATTTGTCATTTGCATAAAATATATGCTCGGGAAAAGATAAAATGGCAGAGGAGATGAACCAGAAAATTCGTAAGAAAGTATCAATTAATCGAAAAATGAGGGAGTATATTTTTGGTTCCCGTAAGGTTTTCTTTTGTCTTGTATGGAATTGTTCTTTCCAGATCATCTAAGGAAAGGAAAACTTGGTGTCATGCGGTTGCCTTTAATGCCACAGGAATTCTGGTATCCAAAAGCATAGACGTTCATTCTCTATTTATGAAGTTAGGTCTTAGTTGTTTTCCTCTACGTAAACAGTTAAGAAACAACAGTAAAATCACTTAGGAGTTATGATTTATGAGTAAAACCTAAAATTTAGTATTTATATAATATATAATTTTTAGTAAGTTACGAGATATGACATATTTCGTGTTTTAAGTGAAGTATCATTAACTTACAAGCTTAATTAAAATCTAATAAACGAATGCAACAAAATAATACATGCTCCCATTTCAAATTTCATATACGCTGTCTCATCAGCTACACATTATTGTTCAGAAAAAGAAAAGAAGATACACATAACATTATAGGTAGTAAAAGATGATGTCAATCGGGAAATGGATTGAGCTGTGACTCTTCAACTCTTATCAGCAATCTTCCAAAGTTCTTGCTTAATGATTCCTACCGGTGTAGCATCTGCCCCTCTAACCTGAAACCAAGTTATTAAACCCAAGGCATTTCTGTCAGCGTCTTTAAAATGCATCTGGAAACTATCTTTCAACAACAACTAATTTACCTAAATTCTGATGAGAACCCTGTTAGTCAAAAGTTCCTAATGACAACAATAATCAAGTTTTAGCATTGCATTTCACTTCTCATAACAATAAAAATAATCAATAAGTCTTTGTGCGAGTGCTTCGATGCTCAGAACCCTTAAGCAAGAGGTTCCTGTTCGATCCTTATGTAAGGAGAGCACTTCACCCTTTAGTGGGTTGACCCAATGCAAACACAGTTACTCCTAACCCAATAGGCTTAGGATTACTGGTGGTTCAGATCTAAGAAATAATGACATTTCCCTAAATCTCCATCTCCCTAATTCATGAGGATACTATACTTAAAGGAAAGGAAGAAAAGGAGTGCTATTAGGACATCAAACCTTGGAAACAAGGGTGAGTATGAGGAAGCCATTGAGAGTAGATGACTGAACAGTTTGTGCATCCAAATGAAAATCGTTTATTTTGTCCATGATGTCCAGTAAAATATGTTCTCTGTAATGACATGTCATCTCAACTAGAACCTCCTTTTCTTTCTTGCTGACCTTCACATGTGGGGAAAGGTCGTCCTTGGCTACACCCTTGTTCAGCTCAGGGTCTGTTTCCTCTATGTCAGTGGCTTTCCTCTTATTTATCCGAGGCTTCTTGGCATAAATCTCCTCGTGCTCATAGTTGTCAGATGTCTGGTCTAAAATGTCCGGAAAATTTCTTCCCAGTTTTGCCTCATGATCTACTGAGGCCATGCAAGATTCGAGCTGTTCTACTCTTGCCTCAAGGTCTTTTAAGTATTTAATCGTGTCATTGAGGATCGCTGCTTTGTCAGTCTGCATAAGCATTGATCATATCATTACATTGCAGTATAACAAAGTTATAAATTCAAACAGAAGCAATTTGATTACCTTACTTATAGAAGGAACCATAGACCTGAGCACCAGAAAATCTTCATTTTCTTTTCGTTCATCTGACAAGACATGCCTGCCGGATATGTCATAGCTTCCCGATCCCATAAGACAATCTTGGACCCCTTTCGTATGGGACCTAATGGACCGGCTGCCATACATCAAAGGGACTGAAAGTAGAATCTTCTTTAACATGTTTTGTTGCACCTCTGGCCTCTGATTATCGAGAGCTCCTTTCTTCCAAGCAGCAAAGCTGGGCTTACAATTATGGCTAAGGAAACAAGGATTTCCATTCAACATGTTTGAACTTCTTAGGATGAGAGATAAAGTTCTTCGGTAGTGCAAGTCATCAGCAGCAGCCGAGGAGCTAAATTTTGAGAGTTTGCTTTGAATATCTTTCACCTGAAGATGACTTGCACCTTCTCCTCTAAGAGGGAGAGTTTTTTGTTGATTCATAATAGCCTCCGATACACAATCACTTGAACTAATGGAATCTCCAAAACTGTCATCATGAGAATGCCCTTCACTCAGGCCTTCAAGTATGAAAGAGTCTTCAAAGTCATTTGAGCAATCATCAGAAGAGTCCATATTGAATTCTTCAAGAATATCTGAGGGTGATTTTTCAATGTTCTCATGATCATGCTCAATATCCTCTGCCAGGGCATATTGGTTCTCCAAAGCCAATTCATCTACCATCTCATGCTCAATCTTGGCACACATTGGTTCTTGATCATCATCTGGGCTATGAGGAGCAGAGGAAGATATATCAGAGCAGACGGGCTTCGAGAAGTCTAATAAGGAAGTTTTGATGCGTCGAATAACACAAGGATCCTCCATGACCTTTTCATAGACCCCCAGCGAAAAACAAAAGGAGTGAGCACATTCATGCACCCTGAACAGAAGGTTGTTAATCATAATCAAGAAAGAAAATTACCCGTTCAGTTGTACCTAGCTCTACCACTCCATCAAGATGTGGAAAACACACTACTGTCTGCAAAATTAACACACCAAGCAATTTACAATCAGAACGGTGTATTAGAAGCAAATAGCAGAAGCTATTCTACTGAGATGAATCTGGGAAAAGTGTTCTATGACATGATTACTCACTAAAAGAAACATCTTTAAACTAGCTGCCTCGGCAGCTATGTATCACCTGAACTAGGTTTATTCATTGTAGCACTTGAATGATGTATTTAGAAATAACTGTGTACATGAAGGCACAGGTAAATGCAGATCCAAGTGTGTTCATGACATTTGTGTGCACTATCAAACTTGCATACCGGTAGATCTTACCTTAATAGATGCACTCTACGAGCAATGATGTCCAGTCACATAGGGAAAGAAAAGGATCATAGCAGTCAGTTTTCTCAAACAAAAAAATGAAAATAATCATAGCATTAAACGCAAAACACATACTCCAGATAGTTTAGCCAACCTTTGCAAGCAAAGTGCGGGAAAATACTTTATTATCCGCTCGTTCAGCATTGCATAACCAGATAGTTTGTCCAGTTGCTAAGGCTCTTCCTGGCAAACTGTGCAGCAATTTGAAAGAATAATGAGTCAAATAACTATGACATACCACATCACACGATAAGTTTAGAACAAAAGAGGACAAACAAATTCCAATCTAGTCTACTGCAAAAGAGAGGCTAGTTTACCCTTCACCACGATCGAATGTAAAGGACATGCAAACCACGTAATACCACTCTGCATCTGAGAGATCGTCAGGTGACAAGGCAGCATGGGGCCTCGCCTCTTGGTCAAGATCGCCTTGACCTTCATGGAGACATAGAAAAAGTTCTCTCAATTGCTCACTCCTCTGCAAGCCTATTTTATCCACTTTAAATTCCGTAGATTGTACTGTCTTCCTAGTCATGACGTCTCCATTGTAGTACCCATCAACCCATTTCAGTTCCGTGCTGAAAAAACAAAATATTATCACTCGCGACACAACCCATTTCAACATAAAGCATAGTGGATAAAAGGATCTATTTAGAAGAAGTTAATCCTTTCACAACAACCTTTTCTTTTGCAGTAGACTAGATTGGAATTTAGGAATTTAGGCTAAAATATTTGATCCCCACCAACAACCACAAAATAAAAAACGGAGTCGACTAAAATATTTTAAAATCAATCGCCGATTCACCAATTCGTAAGAAATATTCGATTGATGGACGACTAAAATTTAATTTTAAAAATACGAAACTTTGGCTAATTAATTTAAAATGCAAGATTGGAGCAAACCGTTAATCGATTTGTGAAATTGAGGATATGTAATTAATCTAGAGATGTAGCACTAATTATTTAACAACAGATTGGGTATCAATTTACTCAATAAGGCAATTAATTTGGGGTGGGTTAGATTAGAGATTTGGGCTGTGCTGTATACTAAAAAAAATTTCCCATTAGCCCAGGTGGGCATCAGCCCACGGTGGCCCCCCCTGGATCCATCCTTGCAGCCACAATCATTTGCAAGGAAAATTCCAGTAACAATTAACAATTGTACTTGGAAGGAATAGAAATTTCACTAAAAGGGAATTTTCCCATTTTGAGCAAACCACTGACCTAAAAACAGTTGCAGAAAGTTGAAACACCCACATGTGGAAGCTTAATAAACAAGAACAGGACTGCAACTAAGATTATTTAGGAGAAAAAGAGTACGTAGTTGGTTTGGAAAAACTGCATATACCCTTCTTTTGTAGCAGACAATGACCAGAAAATTGCATAGCTCCAATGGATACTCCTAACAGCTACTGCAAGATGCTGCCTTAGGTTCTCAGGTACCATCATTTCTTGGTTACGCACAACATCAGCCATCGCCATTTACTAACAGCCTGCAAAATTAGCTTGCACAAGTTAAACATTTTTCAATAATATGAAATTATGAACGAACAAAAACAGGAAAAAAATAAAAACTTTCGTAATTAAACAGACCCAAAAATAAAAAAAGATGGGTTTCTTTGAGCAGAATAAAAAGAAACATCAGATCATGCCATCTTGGCCATAGTCACTGTTCAGCAAGAAAATGGGAGAATAGAAGAAAGAAAATGGAGTCTGCTTGATTGCTCTTTTAATTAAGAGGTAGTAAGTAGTACTGTTGAGTCTACTACCTCTTAATTAGAGATAGTAGTACTGCGTCTTTTGTGGTTAAAAAAAATTCTGTGTTATTGTTTTTTACTAATTAATAAGAAATAGTACAAGTTGGTACGGAAATTAATGAGCACTTCATGAAGAAGAATCCAAAAGACACAGTGATTAGTAGTGAAAGGTAAATTAGCAAATTCTGCAAAACATTAAAGACCAATCTTGGCACTATAGGGTGGTCCATGCTTAAAGGAAAGTGCCTTCCCTTGTTTGGGGTTGGGAGTACCCAACCCAACTTTTCCCAACCCAGGTGTTTGGCTATCACCTAAGGAATACAGCTTTCCAAAAAGCTGGCTTCCTAATTCCTTGAACAAATCAAGCTATGAGCCATTGCTCCATTTTGCTCCAACAGCCAACCTTTGCTGCGTTTGGCACCATCTCTTTCTTATTTTTTTTTTTTCATTTTAATTTCATTTTTTTACTTTATATAATGAATAAAATAAATTAAAAATTAGTACAATAAAATTTTCATCTTAAGATAAGTAATTTAGATCCATTTTTTCTATTTTTATTAATTTTTTAAAAATGGATTTTATACTCCAACTTTTTTCCCACAACACTTTTAAAAAATGTTTACCAAACAACACACTGTTTTGCGCAAAAATATTTTTTTCATAACATTTTTACCCACAGCACTTTTCGGACCAGAACCAGAACGCCAAACAGAGCAGTTACTGCAACATTGTTGTGGAAGGGTAAGAAACTTATTTACAGTTGTTGACATTGGAGAAAATTATATTAAGAGCATCGGTTTTAATTATATTAATAATTTAACTATCATTAATTTTTAAATGATCTTTTTATAAATGAAGATGAGATTCGAGCTCAAATATTTAGTAGTACTTTACTACTAATAAGTAATCAATAAATTACGTAGTCGTTGACGCAACTAATTGAGTTGAAATATATTTGCTTCCACTAAGTTAAGTTCATTTTTGTTTGACTTTGACACTAAACTTAAAAATCAAAAAGTGTTTTATCAATAACTCTACACTATAGTAGAAAAATTGTCTTTGCACTATCTAGGCCCGCCATCAGGTCGGAGCAGAACTAACAGTTGAATTTAGGCCATTCGTTATTGGGCCCATATGTTCCAGAAACGGCCCAAATGTCTTAAAAGTTACACTACTGTCTGGTTAATAATATCACTGCGCATTTAATTGTCACCACGTGTACGGATGCGAAAGTTACGTCACCCAACGTCTCCCCTCGGTCCAAATAAGAAATTAGTGGAGTATTATTAGATTAAAAAGGGGGGGAAAGGTAGCAGATTCGTAATATCTAATCAAAATATTTTTTGGATCCATCAACTACCAAACTATCCTTCACGGACTTCCTTTCCCCGCCACTCTCTCTGTTTGTTTCCCGAGAAAATTAAGCAATAAAAAAGAGAAGAGAAAGCGCGAATGCCAACTCTAACAATCGTTTAAACTAAAGAGAGAGGTTCCGTTACTGCAAATGGAGTAATTTGAAAATAGGGTGTACAAGAATCGGCCTGGAATCGGCTTTTTTTGACCCGGATAGGTCCGGTCTGGGTTTTTTTTTTTTTGACCCGGACCGGACCGGATCGGAACTTTCAGTTCTCCACCCCTCTAAATTCGGGAACCGGCCCGGTGAACCGGTAGAACCGGAAGTCTATATATATATAAAAAAATATATATATGTACAATAATATAAAAGTTTCCATTTGGTTCAATGGTTAACTCATCACCTATTGTATTAAAGGGGAGAGGTTCAAATCCTCTTTTCTAAACTTAACTCATTCTCTTTCTTTTTTCCTTCTAAACTATATTAAAATTTCTCATGTATGTATTATTTTTTCTAGTAATATAATTGTAAACTCAATTAAAAATCCTCATTTTTTTCTTTTTATTTGTTATTTTAAATACAAAAATGTATTAAGGATGTTATATGAACTAAGAAATAAAATTTTAATAGCCATTTATATAGTTAAGATGGCACATACTAGTAATATATTATTGTAAATTATAATAGCCATTATATAGTTAATATGCATAAAGTAAGTCCATTAATTATTAATAATATAGTTATGAATTATTATCAATTATCATAAAATTAAAATTTACTAATTGTTTAGAGTTTTATGCTTTAATTTAAATTGTATTAATGTTTAAATTACTAATGTATTATGCATTTTTCCTTTTTTTTCTTTTAAACTCAATTAAAAGTCCTCATTTTTTTCTTTTTATTTGTTATTTTAAATACAAAATTTTCCTAAGGATGTTATATGACCTAAGAAATAAAATTTTAATAGTCATTTATATAGTTAAGATGACACATACTAGTAATATATAATTGTAAATTATAATAGCCATTTATATAGTTAATATGTATAAAATAAGACCATTAATTATTAATAATATAGCTATTAATTATTATCAATAAATAATTAAGGTTCCAATTCTCCAACTTTTAAAATCCGGGAACCGGTAGAACCGAAAAAATATATATAAAAATAAATAAATAATATATATATATATATGCACAATGATATTAAAGTTTTCATTTGGTTTAATGGTTAACACAATCACCTATTATATTAAAGGGGAGAGGTTCAAATCCTCTTGGCTCCCTACACCCCTATTTGAAAATGGCGATTTCGTTAAGCTCTTGTAAACTGGCTTGCAACGCGACCGCAGCAGCTGTATCACTGTCGCATACTCGGTTGTTTTTAGCTAATTCGAGTTCAACTCGTGGCTTTGCCTGCTCGTTGGAGTCTAACTTGCGTCGTTTCAATGGCGGTTTTGTGTGTCTCGGTGCCCAGTCTCGAAATTTGGGTGTACTAGTGAGAGATAGAGCACAGAGTGTTGAGGACCATCCTCTCGTCGGTGATTCGCCGGACAGCATTGATGACAATCAGGTAACAATAAATTATCTGGTCGCTCTCTGTATATTCATACTTTCGTTGTCATTTTTAGCATTAGTTGTTTTTCCCGGCAGGTTGTGGACGTGGATCCACTACTACAGGAGCGTGATTTTACTGGGACACCTTCTGTACCTGTGTACGTGATGTTGCCAGTGAGTTTGTTCTGCTAGTCTCTTGAGGTTTAGGTTCATCTATGATTTGTTATTTGAGTGCGTGATTGATCTTCTTTTATGCCAGCTGAGTTTGATTGACATGGATTGTGAGTTGACTGATCCTGAAAGGCTTTTGGAAGAGCTTAAGATATTGAAATCGACCAATGTGGATGGTGTAATGATTGATTGCTGGTGGGGAATAGTGGAGGGTCATGCTCCACAGGTGTATAATTGGGGCGGATATAAGAGACTATTTCAGATTGTGCGCGATCTTAACCTGAAGTTGCAAGTGAGTAGCGTGTATACTATTTCAGGATTATGCTTAACTGGAACGTTGGAGATTGATCTTAATTATTTGCTTCTGTTGTTGGTATTTGCAAAATGCTATTCTATACTTACTCTTATGTGGGTTCAGGTTGTTATGTCATTCCATGAATGCGGAGGGAATGTTGGTGATGACGTGCACATTCCACTTCCCCATTGGGTGACAGAAATTGGTGAAACAAATCCTGATATATATTTCACAGATAGAGAAGGAAGGCGAGATACCGAGTGCCTTACGTGGGGTATCGATAAGGAGCGGGTTTTAAGAGGCCGGACTGCTCTTGAGGTATAGTATTGGGACCTTTTCTTTCCCCTCTTCACGTTTGAGGTTTCATTTAGGCCATATTGAAGTTTAGAAAAGATCCATCATACTTATATATATCTGCGTTCTACTATTCCTTTTTTCCTTTGAGAACTGTCTTTTACTATTTCTGTTATGGCTGAGGTTTAGAAGTTTACGTTATTGGCTATGCAGTTTCAAACTTTTGTTAGTTGTGTTGCTATGGTGATGTAGATTAAAGTAGGGTAAACTCTGAAAATAGGCTCGGACTAGCGAAAAAACACAATATTATTGAAGGGGGAATAAGAACAGATGATTTAGGGTTCTATAACCTCTAAATATCACCATAAGTTGTTAAAACAACTTTGTATTAATCATAAGAAATCAAAGCTAATTAACAGGTACAGCAACAACCCTATTTATATAGGTCTGGCCAACTGTTTAGACAATTCTAGAGACACATACAATTCCTAAATTACCCTAATTAAAAATCTAGTAAAATAGGAAGATACTAATAATCCTAAATTGGTTACAATCTCTAACCATATGAATCCTACTAGCATTAGAATTTCTGAAGAAAACAGAATAACAAAAAGCTCCTGCGTCATATGGCCTTACATGCCTGGCCAAAAATAAATGCAGGTTTACTTTGATTATATGAGAAGCTTTCGTGTGGAGTTTGATGAGTTCTTTGAGGATGGAGTCATCTCTGAGATTGAAATTGGACTAGGTCCATGTGGGGAGCTGCGATATCCTTCATATCCTGCAAAGCATGGATGGCGATATCCTGGCATTGGTGAATTCCAGGTATGTATTGGAATGATTGGTAGATACATTGACTTTCATCTCCATAAAATAATTATATTCACAAGGGAAGCCACTCTATCCTTCACTTTTGGCTCTGATGAATACTGGTGAAACTTTTGAATGGGGTAAATTTGGCTCCAATCAGTGGAGGGGATCGTTTTTACTGTAGAGTAATAATATCACCACATTGTTATTGTTGTTTAGTTAACCCGCGATCTGCAGATCCTAGCTATATAACTCAACCATTGCCTTTTCTTTTTAATTTTATGCCATTGTGGTACCTACGAATTTATGCAATCTTTTCAGTTCAGTGTTATGACAAGTACTTGATGAAGAGTCTGACCAAGGCAGCAGAATTGAGGGGACACTTGTTTTGGGGCAAAGCTCCAGAAAATGCAGGTTCTTACAATGACCCACCACATGAGACTGGGTTTTTCCGTGATGGAGGTGATTATGATGGTTACTATGGCAGATTCTTCCTGAATTGGTATTCGAGAGTTTTGATTGATCATGGTGACCGTGTGCTCGCTCTGGCCAATTTAGCTTTTGAAGGCACTTGCATTTCTGCAAAGGTGAGTTATTTTTGCACGGGTTTCGTTGCTCACTGAATAACCAGATTTTTTTTTTGAGTGTTATTTAACTACACTTTTGTACTTATCTTCACCATACTTATGATTGATGAGCAGCTATCAGGAATTCACTGGTGGTACAAAACAGCTAGTCATGCTGCTGAATTAACTGCTGGGTTCTACAACCCTGCAAACTGTGATGGGTATGCTCCGATTGCAGCAATGCTCAGTAAGCATGCGGTAGCTCTTAACTTCACTTGTTTTGAAATGCGAACATTGGACCAGAATAAAGGTTTTCCAGAGGCACTTACCGATCCTGAGGGGTTAGTTTGGCAGGTATGTAAATTCGCAAATGGTGCTACTGTTTTATTTCCTGGCTTATGACAACTCTCTTTTGAGGATATCAGGATCTATTTATTTAGTTTCTTGTGGAAAATATGGTCTAAAAACAGGATCTGATAACTATGCTCCTTATCCTCTAAGTTCTTCTTATCACTTTTAGGTTTCGATATGGAACTTTTCGTGTTTCTCCCTTCACCTTGTAAAAATTTCAGGTGCTGAATGCTGCCTGGGATGCTGGTATACCGCTTGCCAGTGAAAATGCCCTTCCATGCTATGACAGGGAAGGTTATAACAAGATATTAGAAAATGCAAAACCGCGGAATGATCCAGACGGTAGGCATCTGTCGGTTTTCACGTATCTCAGGCTTGGCCCAGCTCTCATGGAGGAACACAATTTGAAAGAGTTTGCACGATTCGTGAACAGAATGCACGGTATTCTCTCATTTCCAAGCCTCTTAATCCATTGCTTTGGTTCTAGGTTAATTGATGATCAGTAAAACCTACTATCATGGATTTCAACTGGGTACAATGCATTGTGATGAGTTTAAGATTTCCCTTACTTCCAATTTCAGGGGAACCAGTCTGAGATGGCATCTAACTGGAATAGATGCGATACTGAACCGAACCACTTCTATACGTCTTTTACTACATAATCTATAATCTTAATATCTAGTAATAATCAATAATATAAACTTCTAAAAACATCCAGTACTGTACTCTGCAGCCTTGCTCCTTTTTTTCCCGTACTTCTATGCAGTAGTTAATTGATATTTGGATACTACTGTTTTATTTTCCACAGTATGCATCATGAAAGCAAACAAAGGAGTAAAAACACATTTTTATCCAATGCGAATAAGATTAGTCCTTATAAATTCAGACTCCAAAAATAGTTCTCTAATGTAATCAAATCTCATCTAAACTTCATGCTTTTGGCTAAAATTGGCTACCAAAAAATTGAAAAATCCTTTATTGAGATAGGAAACGGTTATAAAACTGCTTCCGCATGAAAGGAGGTCACGTGGTTGGGCCATTGGGCCTGGCAACACACGCATCTCGTGTCCAAGTCTAATCAACCAACCTCCTTTACACGCGCAGCACGTGTGGTGCTCATGCGTCCGATCCATCTCTCGACTCTCGCTCGCTTAAAAGTTAAAACATACATACACGCATGCCAACACACGCCTCGTTCGTGCCAAACACCAAAAATACACACACACACTCGCACGAAGCACCGACACGCTCGCGCTTCCACACACGCGTGAAACCCTAATCCTCGCACGCACCAACACGCACAATCCCCACGCGCGCTTTCTTCCACCCGCCGGGCGACCAGCCCGCTCGCCCCTCGCCGAGTGAAAGCTCGAATTTCGCTCCCTCGCGCTTATCCTGTCGGTCATATAAGCTCTGGAGATTGGCCGTGAAATGAAGCGGAGACTCTCCGGTGATCGGGAAGTGGATCTGTGTGTTTCAAGACGGTTATCAGTTTGTTGGTTGGATTATGTCAGCTAAGACGGTGATCTTATTTGCGTGAAAATTGTGCGAGAAATGTGTGAGGAGTGATTCTTATGAGTACGGAGGTGAACTTTGAGTTTTTCTGATTTTTTTAAAGACATTGTTAGTTTTGGAAACATTGTTTGGGCTTAGCTATAAAGAGAGTGTTATATTTTAGGTAGTGTAGACAAAAGTGCAAATTTTGCTTTTCAGGTTAACTTATGAAGAGATAATTGGACTTTGGTTTTGTGGTGAGTAAAAAAGAAGAACGAGAAGAAGTAAAAAAGAGATTGTTTTTCTTGTTTTGTTTTGTTTTGTAAACCCATTGGCTAATTAAATGCTCCATTTCTTTTGGGAACTAGAAAAAAAATCCTTGAGTCTTGTGTTCTTCATCATGGAGTTGTTGTTTGATATATTGTTATAAAATTTAGGACATATCTGAAGTTTCACTTGTTGCCTGGGAACTCCAGAATGAGCATGGACAGGATTTTCTGGATTGCTTTGTTGGATTATTTGGAGAATTTTGCCTTACACTTGTACACATAAGCGAGTGGAGATGATGGCTCTCTTTGAAATATGAAATAAATGAGTTTTGATAGAGTGAACTAGTTTGGAGTGAATTATGGCAACTGATATGCAAAGGTTGATTGGAACAAGTGAAGATGATGATGAAGAAATGGACATGGATGTTAAAGAGGAAGATGATGATGATGATGATGAAAACGGAGAGAAGCACATTGCTGGACAAGTGGCTGTAGGGGCTGATGGAGGGATGGCATCAAACAGTGGTAGCAGTCAGTTTCAGCATCACCAGCAGATTCAGGAACAGGTGAGTCCCCTGGGAGGAGGAAACCGGAGGTGCAGACCATTTGAAGAGAAGGAGAGGACCAAGCTAAGAGAGCGGAATCGGAGGGCGATTACTGCAAGGATATTGGCTGGGTTAAGGAGACATGGAAATTATAATCTCAGGGTTAGGGCTGATATCAATGATGTTATTGCTGCTTTGGCCAGGGAAGCTGGCTGGGTTGTCCTCCCAGATGGAACTACATTTCCTTCGAGATCTCAGGTGCTTATCTTTCTCCCAGGCACAAAGGCTTTCATTTTCTAAGTTAATATGTTTACTTTCCAATTTTGTTGGGTAATGATGAGGCGTGGGCGTGGCTCATCAGAGTACAGTTCTTGTATTTTCTTTGATCCTTAATGATTTTAGTTGGCATCTTCGTGACATTTTAGGGCTCAAGGCCTGCTGGTGGGACTTCTGCTGCGGTAACTACATCATCTTCCCATCTGGTGTCACAACAAACTCTACCTGCTTCCCTAAGAGGAGTCTCCCCAACCTATCAGAGCTCAATTGAATACAATTCATGTCGCATGAAAGGTGTTTTTATGCCCAGCCCTCCACCCTACGTCTCCTCAATCACTCCGCCTCAAACTCCAGGAATAGCGGGAGAAGGAGGAGAACAAACAGAGAGCCATCCCCTTATAGGTGGCTCAATGGATGCCATAATTGACAAGCAGGTACTGTAATGTACGGTTTGGCAGGTTATACAAGCATTCATGCTTGTGACTGGCTATTGCAGTACATCTTGTTATGAAGTCGGGTATTTATAACACAGACTTGGAGTTATGTAGAAAAGAAAAGGCACAAGTTCTTGTTAATTATTCTCTTTGTTGAACCCTCACAGCACATTAAACTAGCGTTTGACCAACAATGCCAACGTGGCCGCTTAATGTCTTAAACTCTTTGAAAAATCTATGTTCTTTTAGTGCTTTACTTTCACATGTTCTAACTGCCTTCTCTTTCTTCTTGCAGGTTGTTGAGATGCCTCCAAAGCTACCTGAACGCGATTTTGCTGGCTCTTCATATATACCAGTTTATGTGATGCTACCAGTGAGTTCATCTTTATCCTACTTTATCTGCAAGTAGCCATAGAATCGGAGAATAGATTTCTATTTTGATTTCACTCTTCTCAGGGAATTGAATTTCATTTATGTGTTAATTATTTCTCAATGTCATTCTATGTTCCAAAGTTGGTTGTCTTGTGTGCTTTCAAGCTTTGTATAATGGCATAACTTGGTGGTGGCAGTTGGGTGTCATAAATATGAAGTGTGAACTTGTGGATCCAGATGGCCTACTAAAGCAGCTCAGAGTATTGAAATCTGCCAATGTTGATGGAGTTATGGTTGACTGTTGGTGGGGGATAGTAGAGATGCATACCCCACAGGAGTACAACTGGAGTGGTTACAGAAGGCTCTTTCAGATGGTGCGTGAGGTTAAGCTTAAGTTACAGGTGGGTTTTGTGTGATGTTATTCCTGGGTTAAGGATTGTGATATGGTGAAGTGAAATGTTAGTTTGTCTCTCTTGTGTTCACGTGTTTTCTCATGAAATGGATTTAACATGCTAAAATTTTGATTTATTTTCAAGGAAATCTTGTTGTCAGCATTCTGTGACAACTGGCTGCTTATCAGGATGTGGTTGCTTTTCTTTATGCTTCTGAAGGTCTCTTCTAATGATAGCCCACTTGTCTTGCTGATTTCACCTCAGGTTGTCATGTCTTTTCATGAATGTGGAGGCAATGTTGGTGATGATGTCTGTATTCCGCTACCACATTGGGTGGCAGAGATTGGTCGGAGTAACCCTGATATATTTTTCACTGATAGAGAGGGAAGACACAACCCAGAATGCCTCTCGTGGGGAATTGATAAAGAACGAGTGTTAAGAGGTCGAACTGCTGTTGAGGTATGCTTCTGTTTTGTGTTAGGCACTAAGAATTATAGTTACTGAATGGTTAACATTCACACTTCCATGTTGCTGATTCTACTTCTGTGAAATGCCCTTATTTTTTACACTGAAAAGCTATATAGTTGACATACTATTCCACTGAAACATATGTTGTCGGTTGCTGTACTGGATGGGGATAAAATTTGAAAAAGTAATATGGTGGTGAGTGTAATACTGGGTGCTGTTTATATGAGGAAGTTTCAGGCATAGATCTCTGACATGTTGTGCTAATACTGCATGTTATTTGTTTCTGTTGAGTAATCCCTTTAGAAGTGGATGTCGTATTTTATGCCTTAGTTACTCTTTTTGATGCAGGTGTATTTTGATTATATGAGAAGCTTTCGTGTAGAGTTTGATGAATTCTTCGAGGATGGTATAATCTCCATGGTTGAAGTTGGCCTTGGTCCTTGTGGCGAGCTACAGTATCCATCTTGTCCTATAAAGCATGGTTGGAGGTATCCTGGCATTGGTGAATTTCAGGTAATAGTTCCTATAAACTCTAGTTTCTTCTTGTAAAATGAAAGTTTCCATTTTCTATTTTTTTTTGTCGTACACTTAAACTTGCTTTGTTTGTTCCTTGTGGTTACACGGATACACATCTTGCATAGACACAATTGCTTATACATGTTGTTCTTGCAATGTTAGTGCTTCTGGGTTATTGAATAGTTGCTCTCTACTAGCCAATTTCCCAAAACCATGCCTCCTCTCTCCCTATATTGGAAATAACTGAAAAATAGCAAGTGAAGTGCTCGAAAGTTGTTGTATATTCAATTTTCCTTAGGATGAAATCCAGTTCTCATGTTTCTATATTTCTGTGTACAATCTGAATTTTCTGGCAAAATCTAACTGCTAGTGAAGGCAGAATATGTGTAGATGGCACCTTTTTTAATGCTTGCGGATTACTTCCATAAGTGGCTGATTCTTGTTATGTACGCTATACTGGTTGCTCATTTTGTGAATTGGCCCTGGAACCTTTTCATTTATCTTCCCAATCTGTTCTTTTCTTTTCTTTTCAATTTGGTTTTGTTTTATCAGCCCAGTAAGAGTATTTGTTACTTGCAGTGTTATGATCAGTATTTTTTGAAAAACCTGAGCAAGACGGCAGAAGCAAGGGGACACCCCTTTTGGGCTCGGGGACCAGATAATGCTGGTTCCTATAATTCACAGCCACAGGAAACAGGTTTCTTCTGTGATGGAGGGGACTACGATGGCTACTATGGCAGGTTCTTCCTCAATTGGTATACTAGAGCTTTAGTTGATCATGGGGATAGGGTCCTTTCATTGGCAAAATTAGCTTTTGAAGGCACCTGCATTGCTGCAAAGGTGAGTCAGATTTTTAGGAATGTACATATGAAAATATTTCCTTTGATTTAAAATTAAAAAATTGCCATGGATTTTTTTTTCTTTCCTTGTTGTTTATCTGCTTGTCTTAATTTATAGCAGATTTTAGATGATTTATTGAATTCACTGAATGATTTGATCAAATTTGTGTGCTACATTTTAATTGCTGAGCAGCTGTCAGGTATTCATTGGTGGTACAAGACAGCCAGTCATGCAGCTGAGCTTACTGCTGGCTTCTACAACTCTTGCAATAGAGATGGCTATGCTGCAATTGCAACAATGCTGAAGAAGCATGGCGCTACTTTAAACTTTTCATGTTCTGCGTTGAGAGTGTTAGACCAGCATGTGGGCTTTGCAGAGGCACTCTCAGACCCGGAGGGATTAGCATGGCAAGTAAGGGGGTCAACTTTTATATCAACATTTTCTTTACTTTCTACGATGGTTGTATAAGCAAGACTGATGAAGTCTTCTTCATAAAGCTTGTCATTTGCCTGTTGCAGAAAGTTTGGAGTAATTCAACTGTTTACACATACTTCGCTGACAATCTATCTCAGGTGCTAAATGCTGCATGGGATGTCGGCATACCAATTGCTAGTGAAAATGCTCTTCCTTGCTATGATAGGGTCACCTATAACAAGATTTTGGATAGTGTGAAACCATTGAATGATCCAGATGGAAGGCATTTCTCATCTTTTACCTACCTCAGGCTCAGCCCACTTCTCATGGAGAGACAAAACTTCTTGGAATTTGAACATTTCATCAAGAGAACGCATGGTAAGTTACTACAGCGTTGAACAACGCAGTGTCTTCACAATGTTATAAGAGTCATTAAATTACCTGGTTCTAGAACATGTTTGGTTGGTAGGTAACTAGTGTCGAAGTGGAAGTGTAAAGAAAAAAGCGCTCTCGGGCATAGTGGTCCTGAGGACAATGCTATATCCTGGACATTTTTACAGATTGTATCGAGTCGCGCACCTGGGTGACAAAGAATATGCACTTGGGTAGCTGAATCATATTATATTTCTTCACTTTCCGCATCCTGTGATTGAATGCCGTGTGTTTCCACTGCAGGGGAAGCAGTTCTCAATCCCCTGGTATAAACAGGAGGAGGGAGTCAGTTGTCGATCGCCTGGAGATCATTCAGATTGGTAGTATTTGTTTCTCCCCTCTAATCGTTGGGGTTATCATGCTGTCAAGATTAGGCGAGTAGTAGTATCAGTTAGTTTATTTGAAAATACCCCTGTAAATGAAACCACAAAGGCAGGGCAGTGAGGTTCACTCAGATTCGGAGCTATCTGTTTGTTCTTTAGCTTAGGTTAAACTCCTATCTTGGTTTGGAAAGCTAATTGCTTATGCAGTATGTATAATAATTAAGATATTTGAATATATCAGCAAGGAATTTATTCGGAGTCAGTTTCCAACTCAAAATCAGACTTAAATTAACTTTCATTTGCTCTTTCCTCTCATCAATCTATATCCTAGATCGGATTATCTATGCAAAGACTAAATTTACATACCAATTCGTCGATAAATGAAAGAATGACATTTGCTGGCTAAAATTTACATTTTACAACATAAAACACACATCTCAAATGCCTATGAGAGATTTCTTAAACGCTACTTGGCCAGACTCATTCACGTCAAAAATTCGATCTACGAAGTTACTCCAATGGTCCCTCATTTTCTTGAACGACAACATTGATTTTAACCCGCTTGAGCTGCCAGAACTCTCCCCTTCCTCCGAATCGATAAATGTTCCATATGAAAGTGGGTGGGACCGAGGAATGTTCAGAGCAGCAGCTCGCCTAAGTGCTGCTTCGTACTCCTCACTGTGTTCTCGTGCAATAGACTCCTTCCTTTCCATCCGCTGCTTTGGTGGAATCTCCATGATCGGATCCTTCTCCAGCATCAACTGAACAAGGAATGAAGTGTCAGTTCAGCTGCAGACACAGGGTTAGTCTCGAATCTTATAACAAACACCAGTACTACAAACTCTTATTGCCGGCCAGGCAACTTACTTCAAGAGCCTTTTGACATTCCCTGTGTACCCAAAGAATGGCATGGTCCTTAGTTGCATTGCATGAGAGAACTATTTGTTCGAACCTCCCATCCACAGGGACCGCTGTCCTGACAACTGGAGGATATCTTCCCATTCTGCAACCACACAAAACATAAAATGAACATGGCAGAACACAAGTCAAATAACGAAAGAAATAAGAGTACATTAAAAAAAAGAAAATAACTAAAAAGAGATAGGAGTATCTTAGTCTTGCAGCCAGAATATGATGACACTCTACTTTAGATAATTCAACTCAGATAAGACTCCGCACTTAAAAATGTGGCACCTAGTGGCAAGTGCTACTGTTGTGAGCACATGAATGATGAATGAGCTACTCATAACCAGCTCCTTTGTTCAGTAACTGCTGAAAAAAACTATTGAATCAATATTGCATCTTAGTTACCTGAATGGCTTTCTCTCGACGATATGGTAAAGGCGGCCAGGTGCATATAGGCGTCTTGGATCCTTCAGCATCTTATCCTCACAAGTGCATGTATCCTTCAAGCACATCAGGCATAGTAGACAAGGCAAACTGTTTGCCACAACAAACAAGAGACGTTCACATTTTAAATCGTGTCCTATGAACCCAGCCAGTATCATGAGTTGAATTGTTGAATGCCACAAAGCAAAATTAATATCTTGTAAAAGGAGACAATTAGGACAGTCTTACCAACAAAGTGACTTGAAAAGATTTTCTAAGGCTACAGTTGTTCGAGGTAAGAAATCATCCTGTTTCATCGAGCAACTCATATCAGAATATGGGATATATAATCATCAATAGACAGTGAGCAATAGATAGACCTCAAAGTTGGTCCATCAAGGAATCCAACTCTAATTTGTTCATCAACAAAATATGGTATGAGATAAAAGTTCTTAGCTTGTGTGAAGTTTGAAGTTTAGACAGCAAATATATCAACTAGAGGATGCATATAGACATATATGAATACACATACACTGCAAACAATGTTTTCTAGGAATATTCATGTGATGTAAAGCGGTGAACTATGAAGCCTCTGACAACAGATTCTTTAGCTCTCAAAAATATATCTATCAGTGATTTGAACATGGTTCTGTTGGCCAAATAATGTATTAACAAAGCAGTGCAATATAAGAAGCTTTTGTGCAAGGACATTTGTTAAGCACCCAAGTAGCTGTTTACCAAACTTAACGTGAAGTAAATCAGAATGTGGCTGATAGTAGCACATTGAATGCGATGATCCTACCTGGAGGACAACAGAATTAATAACATCAGAATATCTCACGGCTAAATTCAGCGACATGCACCTAGTTGGAGCCATGCCAAAGCATCTGATCATCTTCCTCTCAATGTTTCCCAACTCATACCGATTCTGAACGGCATACATAGCAAGCATCGCCGCCACCCCTGCCCCTAAAGAATGCCCTGCAAATGTCAATCTATAATTTGGATTCTTCGCAATCAAATCCCTTAAAAATTCACGCTCTTCAACAAAAACCCATTGTGCCGCCTTCAACAACCCATTGTGCACATAGCCACCATCAAACTTTGTCTGCCCAAGTTTATCATCAAGCAAAACATCATAGTCACTTTTCTTCTCCAAATTGAGCCCCCTAATAGCCAAGACTATATCACCATTATCACGATCGAGGTAAATAATATAAGGAGTAACATGCCCCATCGTTTCTGTATAATTTTTCTTTTTAATTACTGAATCAGGATCAATCCTATACCCTCCTGGTGGTGCCCAGAGTGGTTTCCGAAGATCATCTTCATAGATAGCCATGATTAGGCGACAAAGGCGGGGAACAGGTTCAAATTCTTCAGCAGTGGCTAGGCCCCAGTTCTTGCTCTCATTGCCTGCATTGTATAGGCATTTTTTTGACACCCAACGGGCACAGGCAAAACAGTACACACATTCAAGGAGTGGAAGGCCGCAGACGATTGACATATGGGCCTATGAGTCAAGAATGTTTATATATGTCAGAAAACATGAATAGATGCTGAAATGCTAAGGAAGAGAATGCATACTAGTAAGTTAACACTGGCTTGTGAAGCTAAAGTGAGCAAGTTTAATGACAATTTGAATGATCAATGTAAAACGGGGGGGTCCAGAATAACATAGGATATTTCTGTATAAGCAAATTCTAACTGGTATAAGATTGATTGAATTTTATGGAGACGTCAAAGCAACAATGTAAACAAACACATCCATGAAGTCAACACAATATGCAATCAATGATACAAAAGGGTAGTATTGAAAAACACAAGTAAAGGAGAAGATTGAAATTTGGGATTCCGGCCTGAAAACGAAGAAACCCAGAGTCTGGAACTTTATTTACAACTAAAACAGCGCTGAGAATTATAAATTAAATTGAAGTATAAACAGTGAAGATCAGACCAGATCCTAAAGCTTTTTTCCAGTACAGAAGCACATGATAAACCCAACAAATAATTAGCTGCTTCAAGAATCAAAGACCAGGAACTAGGAAACATCAAACGAGAACTCATTTGTAATGCGTTTGGTTAACGTTGTAGGGAAGTTTGCAAATGTTAAGACATTTGATGTCTGGTCAGATGATTCAAAGTTTCAAACGTTAAGAAAAAAGAGAAGGTAAGAATCAAGCAAAACAGAGAATTAGATGGAACAGTACCTGATATCAGTCAAACCCATCTCAGTTTAATTTGAGTGCTTGAAGAGTTGTTGGCCTCGAAGAATCTAATCTCACTGCAATCATTGGCTTTTCCAGATTGCAAGTTGGCAACAGGTGCGCGCAGCCTATATTTGGGCTTAACTTCTTCATATATTGGGCCCCTTTCTTCAAGGCCCATCTTTAAAAAAAAAGGAAAAAAAAAATTGCTCTTATTTTTAATTTCAGAAAGGAGTAGTAATGCAGTGCTTGCTTACCTTTATTTTTCATTTCTTTTTTCTTACTTTTCAACTGAACTTAATGCTTTTCATTTCCAACGCACGCAAGCCAATATATTAATTTCTCAATTTAATCATTCTTCATTTTCCAATGCACAACAACGATCATTTATTCGTTCATTGATGTAGATATCTGTGTTTATATTTTAGTAGCTTTTTTATTTATTAAAAAAAAGAAACTTTCAATTCGAATACAGAAATAAAAATTGTGTGTGTTTTACGCACGAGCCTCTAGCTCATTTTCCACGAGGGAATTTATTAATTTTGCCGCGTCACTGCACACGATTGCGATGCGAAGCTATGAAAAACAAGTCCACGGTACTAGCCAATGTCTGACAATAGGAGTGTTCAACGGTTTTACAAAACCGAACTTCCAATTTCCCGAAATCGACTTTAACCTTATTCGGTAAGTAATTAATTAAAATTTTAAAATTCAGTTTCGAAAAATAATTATTTGAAATTTTAATCGGAACAGAACGGAAGTGATAATGAAAATTTCGGTTAACCATTCTAACCGAAATTTTGTGACCTAATATATAAGCGTCTTTTTTTCCCAATCATTCTTTTCTTCATTTTTAAACATAGGCAGGACTTCTTTCTTCTCCTCTCTTTCTCCTTCTTGCTCCACCACATCTCCCTCCAAATCCAATCCTTCGTCGTCCTCTTTCCTTTCTCTCCTCGACCTCTATCCTCCGACCTCTCTCCTCCGATCGAGACCCTCTGGCCAACTCCTCTCCCCTCCGGACTCTCCTCTCCTCCGGTAAAGTTTCTCTCCCGTCGGCGCTCCCTCGATCGTGTCTATCCTACTCATAGTGGTGACTTTTTTCGTCTGGGTCAGTCATGCTCGTGCAGATTTTTCTTTCCTTGTTTGGTACAAACTTTTGGTCTCATCATTGTGGGTAATGTTAGGATTTATTAATATCCTAATCTGTTTTTGCTTCAAGGTTTTAGGGTGAAATAAGGGAATTTCGTGGTGTTTTGTGGTTGAATTAGTTTCAATTTGCATTCGGGTAGTCTAATTTTGGGCGAGATTTGGTGGTAATTGGAATTTAGTGGCTAGCGGCGGTGCTGAATGTTTAGAGGAAGAAGATGAATTTGAGTGTTTTAAAGTTTGTTGGTTAATTTGACTGTTGGGTGTAATTTTTGGGAGGTTGGGCTGCTTGGGTGATCTTGTTTTTGGTTCGGTGAAATTAGTAAGGGTTATGAGGCGAATTAGGTTGGCTCCTTTGATTGTTGAATTTGAATGTTGTTTTATAATGAGTTTTAAAGGTCCGGAAGTTCAATTTTTAAAATTTTCATTCTGAAATAATTTTAAAAAAAAATTACGAATAATGATTTAGTCAATGAATGAAAGAAATTTAAAAAATTTAGGAATAAATAAAACGGAACTTCAAAATTTCGATTTTCTATTGAAATAACCGTTCAATACTCCTCTTTATTATCAATCCACTCCCATCCGCCTTGAACACCGAACCGGAAGAAAAGTCCAATTCCAGTTCTTTTTCTTATTTAACTTCACTTCTTCTACTATTTAGCACTCTCCTGCACAGTTTTCTCCACAAATCCACCATTTCGTCATGGACACCAATTCAGGTAGCTTCTTCTTCTTCTCCGTACAAACAACAACTTTTTGGTAATTGGTAATGAAGGGAATTTAAAGCTAAATTGTTGTGAATTTGCACAGTGTTTGAGTTTCTTGGCGGCGTTTCTTTGCTGCAAAAGCTTCCGAGCTCTTCTGTCATGAAAATTGCACAACTTGTTTCTGTTAAACACTTCGGTAATTCCTCCATTCGGTTTTCTTATTGCTTGTTGTGATACTTTTTCGTTGCTGTTTTTGAATTATTGCATACTTTGCTCTGTGTAGAGAAAGGAGAGTATGCGATTCGCGAGGGTGAGATCAGCGAAGGAATCTATTTTATTTTTGAAGGCGAGGTTGGTTAGTTAGTCAGTTATTGTTATTAACTCAATAATAAGCTATAAAAACAAATCACTCGCGTCAAAATCACACAGTGTGTTTGTAAAATTGGACTAACTACACCCTAATTATGAAGCTATTGTACGTCTTGTAGGCTGAAGTGTCTTCCGTTCGAGCTGATGATGAAACGCGTCATGAGTTTCTATTGAAACCATACGATTGCTTTGGGGATGGTGCGAAGCGTGTTTTTGATGTTTTAATTTGTTTCCTGTCTTATGCGATTTATTATTGCTATGAAATGCATTGGCGTGGAGAATTATATGAACTTTGTCTTGTAGGTATGTCTGCATCTGCTGAGCATGCTGATGTGATTGCTTTGACTATGGTACTTGTTTTTCTTACCATTTGAACTATTTCATTATCATCTTCTTCTTTTTTCCTTTTTTTTGAATAAGTTGTTGTGAGGTGTAGCTGGGATTTAAATGAACAATGAGGATTTGACATGTTGTTTTGCTCTTACAGCTTATCTGCTTGGTGCTCCCTCATGAACATTGCAGTTTACTTCGGCCAAATTCTATATGGAATGCAGATTATCCATCTGGCTCATGCTCTCTCGTCGAGAGGATATTGCATCTGGAGCCTCTAGAGGTACTTCCACTGTATTCTCTGTATTCCTTTAGTGTGTGTTTGATATTCTTGAGAATTTATATAGAGAATATTGTCACTCTTTAGCTTATGCTATTTGGCCATTTATATATTTGCATTTGCTGGTTGTGCCTCATAAGACCCCTGCTACCCACAAACCATTTTTCAACATTTATGTGTTATTTAGAGTGTTTTGAATAAGTTATCCAGCTACATGATTCAGTTTGCTGTTTGAGAATATGTTTCAGCATGTTTGAGCATTGCCTGTAAATATATTTGAGGAAAGCTAGGAAATTCTCAGCAATCATATTCCTTATTACCAAGTTAAATACAGGTGAATCTAATCGGTATTTATGTAATTGTTTTGAAGGTCAATTTATTCAAGGGAATTACCTTGCCAGATGCCCCGATATTTGGGAAGGTCTTTGGAGGACAGTTTGTTGGACAGGTACAAATTTGTCAATCACAATCATTCCTCCGTTATATTCTTGAATTCTTCTGTGATGGGTTTTTTCATCATGTGTAAAGGCTTATATGGACTCATTTTATTTTCATGTTTGGCCGGCATGAAGCAGTTTAACTCGGCATATGGCCATTATAATTGCTGACTTTTCACCTTTTGTTATGATGTTATGTGCAGGCACTTGCTGCAGCATGTAAAACTGTTGATTGCCTTAAAATTGTTCATAGCTTGCATGCTTATTTTCTCCTTGTTGGGGATTTTAATAGTAAGTACAATCTCTAAGCATCCATCCTGGAAAACTGTTGATCATTGGCTTCTTGGGCATTATCACTCACTCTTATTCACCACAGACTCTTATTTAATGAAGAGACAATAGTTTGAGGTGGTTTATTGGATTGTGAATCACTTGCAGATTAAATTACTAGTGAACATATTAGCTGAAAGGATTTGCAGCTACGTGAAAGAATTTTCCAACCTTTTCAGTTTAGTTTACTATATCCTTTTCTGTGAGCATAGCTGCTATAGTGATGTTATTCATGGTGCATGTCTGTGTATTACTGCAGTGCCAATTTTATACCATGTTCAACGCATACGTGATGGAAAAAGCTTTGCTACAAGAAAAGTTGATGCCATACAGAAAGGCCTTGTTATATTCACATTAATTGCTTCATTTCAGGTAACATGATCATCTTTTCTTCAACATATACTCTTTGTTCTAAACTTTCTTAAACTTATCGAGCAATTAAAATGAGCATATTTACGTGAGCATTGGTGTCTGGTCAGTTACAGGAGGTTCCCATATCAAAGAGACAATTGGGTTTTTTATGGTTGAAGCAGTAATGAAATTGCCTGTAGAACTACTGATCTAAAATTTATCAGTATTGCCTGCCTTTCTTTTTTTCTTTTTCCTTCCCCCTACTTATTTGTTACGCTTTCATAATTCGACAAAAAGTTTTAGGGTATGTTATGAGCAAGCCTGAATTCCTTATTTCAAAAGTGTGCTATAAGTTGTAGCTCTACAAGATTGCTTGCATCAGAAGAACGGGAGTAATATTCTTTTTTTTGTCCATTTTTCCAAAGAAAGAAGAGCATGCATTCGAGCACCAGGAAGTAACAATGCCATCTGTGCCTGAACCAGAGAAGGTAAGTATAATGCTCTTGTATGTATTTATATGTTTGTAGTTCATTGCTGCAAGAGACATTGAACTCTTATGCGTTGCAGCTTTTGTCCATGGAAGAGCTACGTGAAAGACGTTTAACTGATCCTCGTCTTCCAAGGTGAATTAAGAACATCAGATATAGTTAAATTTTTAGTACTTGGGAAAAAAATGAAGCCAAAAAAACAGATGTTGCCTTGTACCCATACAAGAATCCTGCTCTCTAAAATGTTTGGCATTTGAGTCGAAACAATTCTTTTAATTTAACATTTTTTTTCACTCAAAATTACACCAACACTTCCATTGAATGCTACAGGAGCTACCGGAACAAGGTGGCTTCAAAAGAATTTGTCCCTTGGCCCATAGAGATAAGGTTCTGTGAGCCCAACACAAGTACTAATCAGACAAAGTCTTCTCCAAGGTATGACTTGCTTATCATATTTTCTTTTCTTTTTTTTATAAATACTTGCTTATAATGTTACTTAATCTTTTCATAATGGCTGATTTATGACCCTGCATGCTTTCACTTTTTTTACATATTGTAGCTTGAGATTCTGGTTTAGAGCTAGGGGAAAACTTTCTGATGACCAAGCTTTGCATAGGTCGGTGATTTCCCTTCACTCATTCCATGTGATAGTCTATTTCCTGTGTAGTCAATTACTCACATTCTTAAAATTAATTGACATTGAGATGCCACAACATGATTGACAAGTAGGGATATAAAGACAATGTGTGGCGGCACTGGTGCACAATCGACTTCCTTTATCATTTATGCTCTTGATTTTCAAAAATAAATAAATTATGCTCTTGATTTTCTTTCTTAAATTTTCCTTTGCAGATGTGTTGCAGCCTATGCTTCAGATCTAATATTTCTTCAAGTCAGTATGAATCCTCATCGCACCAGGGGTCTAAAAACAGCTTCTGTTAGTCTAGACCACTCGTAAGTTTCCTATTAGCAGTATATAATTTGTCATCATTGCACCATGGAAGAAATTCTTAGATGTAGCGTTATATCTGTTCCAAACAGAGAGATCATTTTTTTGCGAAATTCTCTCATTTCTTTCATCAATTAAATACTTGAACTGGTAGCTCCTTTTTCCAGCCTATAGAGTTCGAGCAATGATGTTTGCACTGTGACTTGGGGTGTTTATCTCCAATATATAAACTGTTGAACTTGAATCAACAGCAAGTACCTTAATGGACAAGCCACTCAATAGTGCTCACTTTTACCCTTAATCTTTATGTCCTTACTTTTGGTCACTCTCCCTTCCACAGAATATGGTTCCACCGGCCTTTAAGAGCTGATGACTGGGTGCTATTTGTGGTAAGGATCAATTACAAACAGTACAGATATATTAGTATTGTTTTTAATTGGTTTTGATGGAATGTTAACGTTTTCGATCACATTACAGATCACAAGCCCTGCTGCCTACAATGCACGAGGCTTTGTGTATGGCCAGATGTTTAACCGGAAAGGGGAGGTACGTAATTCTCCTCCGTCCTTATCATTGCAGTTACTGCTATCTTTTACCTTCTCTTTTGTCGCTCCTGAAGCTACAACTTGTGTTACTTCTCTTCTATATGCATACCTGAGCTACTCGTGCTTTGGATCGCAGCATGTTGTATCACTAACTCAAGAGGGTCTTCTCAGACCGTCATTTACGCCAATTCAAGCCCCTTCGTCGAAGCTTTGAATGTGTAGGGCGAGTGCAATGTTCCACCTAAAATGCAGTTGCCTTAAAATTCTGGTTTTGTATAGGATCCAAATTCCAGAATTCTTGCTCGGAGCTCTCACTTTTACTGTATTGAGATGAGAAAATTGTTTGTAGCAATTGCTTGCATTGACGATGCGTGGATTGTTGTATCTGCCTTTCATCATTCTGTCGCGATGAGAATTTATGAAATTATTATTATCGAATGCCTTCGTGCATATCTTAGAAATCAACATCAGTAACTTATTTAAACCTGAACTAATGTACCTGTTGTAACTTTGTAGGTCCAACACTGAAAAATGCCTCTTTTGTCTTGCAAGAAAAGTGGAATTGATCACTTTTTTAAAAATAGATAATAAAATTATTATTAATAATCGTTACAAGAACATGAGGTTGTAGTTCAATTGGTTTATTCAACAAGAACATGAGGTTGTAGTTCAATTGGTTTATGCAGGCTGTGTTAGGTCATGAGTTTATTATTATTAATAATTAATAATATAATTAATTTTTTTTATAAACAATAATCATTGCAATAATAAGGATTTAAGACCAACTAACAATAAACTTATTTAAAAAAAAAAACAATAAACTTGAATTCATAATAATAATAAGATTGTTATGAAAAAAATATTTGGGCTTGCCCTAGTCTATAATTAGTGGAAGCCCATATAAGTATTCAATCGCTTTGCCTTTTACTAGCGCCCCCTGTTATCCCGAAATACCCCTAACAAATGATATTAATTACAAAGTTACCGCAACATAGCGATTGCGAAGACGATTTCTTGCACTTCATCCATCCGATCCAGGTAGATGAGGTAGATGAAACGACTCTAGCCATCGCACCAAATATCATCAATCCAGGCTGCAGAAAACTATTTTCTTCTTCATTTCCTTCTCTGCTGCGGATTTCAGGGTAACAAATCCTCCCTCTGCGATCCAAGTACTGAAAACGGTATGGTCTCTCTTACCCGCCTTCTTAAGTAACGTCATTCTCTCAATTTAGCTCGCTCTTCCCCTCGATGATCTGTTACTGGATCTGCACATATATATAGATGGCAATGCGTGCTTTTCCGTTACGATTTAGGTAGTGATTGTATTCAGCTTGCTTTGCAATTTGATTATAGAAGTATGCGTTTATTTATTTAATTCTTCGATTGCAGTAGATTGAGTGATTGCATCTGGTTTCTATGACACTAGGTCATACCTCAAATTCACTGCTGGCTAATTAGGATTTGATCGGAGGTTCGAGGTTGGAAGCTTTTACAGTTTTTCCCTCGTTTTGGAAATAAAAATAAATTACTGCCTGCCCAATGGAAGGTGGATCCGAGGCAATCAGCACAGTGAAAAGGAATCAAACCCAACTAATTAGTGGACTTCCAGATGACATTGCTCTGTTTTGCTTGGCAAGGGTGCCTAGAAAGTACCATACAGTGCTGAAGTGTGTTTCCAAGAGATGGAAAGAGTTGGTGTGCAGTGACGAATGGCATGCATTTCGTCAAAAGAATAATCTATGTGAGACTTGGATATATGCATTGTGTCGTGACAAGTCTGAGCGGATTTCTTGTTATGTGTTGGATCCTGATTCGAACCAAAGGGGTTGGAAGCCCATTTCTGAGCCTCCACCTCGCTGTTTGAAGAGAAAAGGTGTGGCATTTGAAGCATTGGGCAACAAGCTTTACCTATTGGGTGGTTGTGGTTGGTCGGAGGATGCTACTGATGAAGCTTTTTGCTACAATGTTTCAAATAATTCATGGTCTGAAGCTGCTCCCTTGTCTACCAAGAGGTACTGATGCTTTTTCACATTATGTTCCTGTAAATTTGCCTGTGTAAGTGATGCTGTGATAAGATTGTTTACAACGTTGAGTGAATTCTGTTTAAGTATTTCCGAGAACTCAAATCGCTCTGGGCATAGTTTTACAGTTTACATCTCTTGATTGCTGGTCTGTAGTGCTATATGCTTACATTTGATTGCAAACTAAAGCTTCAATTCGTTTAGGTGCTATTTTGCTTGCCAAGTCTTGAATGGGAAGATCTGCGCCGTTGGTGGCTTGGTTTCGAAGCTGAGCGATCCACATTCCTGGGATACATTTGATCCTCGTGCAAATAAATGGGAATTGCATTGCGATGCTAACATTGTCCCAGAGGTTGAAGATTCAGTTGTGATGGATGGCAAGATGTATGTACGCAGCAGTGCTTCTGCTTTGTCTTATAATGTGCATGCAGTTTCTTATGAACCCTTGACGGGTACATGGCAGCGTGCAGATGCTGATATGGTATCAGGCTGGCGAGGTCCCGCAGTTATTGTCAATGGTACTTTTTATGTGTTGGATCAGAGTTTAGGAACTAGGTTGATGTTGTGGCAGAAGGATCAGGGGGTTTGGGTGGCTGTTCTGAGGCTAACACCCCTACTTACAAGACCACCATGTCAGATGGTAGCAATCGGGACGAATATCTTCATAATTGGAAAGGGACTCAGCACAGTTGTGTTTGATGCCAACAAATTTAGAAATATGGGCAGGGTAGTTCCTGGTTCTTACATACCGAGGTTAAATGTCGACAATGATGTTGTCAGCTGTAAATGTTTGGCATTATGATGTAATGTTGTAAATTATAACTTGTAAACTACCACCAAAACTTAAATGTCATTATTGTTTGTTTGTTTAAAACAGTGTCTTTGTTAGTTTGAACTGTAATTTATGACATCTCACATTGCTCAACAGCTATTACAATGATTTAGATGATATTATTGGTTGTACTAGCGCATGAACACCATTACTGTAATTCATCCATTTTGTATGAATGGTAAAAAAAAAAACACTTTTTTTAAATTTAATCAACTGACTTTGTTGCTTGTTCCTCTCGAACCTGAAAAGAAGCAAGCAAATCATCTCGAAAACAGCAATTTTCTCCATTACAAGTTTACAACAATCAAACTAATACCGTATGCATCAAAATTGCGCATAGCTGTTCCCAAAGATCGAATATAAACGAAGAAAAATGATGCTTTGATTAATTACAACACAATGCGAGTCCCAAATACAAAATCGGTTGGACGATGATGTATCAGTATTCAGTAATTTTCTTCATTCAAATGGTACCGTTCATGAAGACCTTGTGGCATTCCCTTCAAGCTAGCACCCAATTACTACAATATTACAACATGAATGCAGACCTTGTGGTATTCCCTTCAAACTAGCACACCCATATAACAACTGAAAAATAATGCACACCAATCAGCTAGTCTTTTTCTTTTTAAAAGCAGGATGTATAATTCCATTGCAGGAATCGAGTTTGTCAATCTTAGACATGCACTCCTTCATCCGACTTAAAACAACAGGCAAAGCAGAGATGTTACTGGAAATTTTATCCATCAGCAACCGCGCTTTCTCAGCAAGCTTTTGGTCCTCTTCTGTTAGTACTGCTGCACCAATACAACAAAGTTTCAATGACAATCCCACAGAAGTATGACAGATTGCAGTTGGAATACTTATGTCATCTGACAAAAAATGTATCAAACTACGAAGGAGCTATGTACTCAAACATTTCTTATCAACCCAATAGCACCTTAGATTACACTCCCCACTGCCATAGAGTACGGTACAAACCCCATTCCTCCCATTACAAAACCACCACTACCGCAGTGCCTATAATCCTACATAACAATTTGACAACCACAACCAAACAAAGATGTCACCACCTTATCATTTGATATAAAGTCCTCACCTTTAAACTTGGAGGGCAAAAAGAATGGAAAAGAACACAATTCTCTTCCTACCAAATGCTACTACAATATCATATGATAATTATATTCTAACAAGCTATATAACTTCAATCGCAATTGCCACTCCCTAACCCTCCAAATTCGCTCACAGGGAACTAAATCACCAAAACAACCCTAATGAAACTAGTTGGAACCTAAAAAGAAGCCAAATTTGTTACTTTCAATTGTCTGCGACGACAAAATCTGAAACCCTAGAAATTGCAGAAAAAATTGAACCTGCATTAGAGTCGGTGGAGGGTCCAGGGTCCGACGTAGGATCCAAGTTGGGGAAGAGCGGTCGCTGTGCAGAGAGAAGAGAAACGAGGGTGGTGTTGAGCTGACCCGGAAGAGTGGCACGAAATTCAAGAATCTTCCCTGCCATTTGCTTCACTTCCAACTCAAGCTTCTCCAACTCCGCATCATCCTCACCCTCCTCGAATCTGGATTCCCGTTCCTCGTTGCTGCCGGAGATGCCGACATCGGCTTGTAAATCTTTTTGGGACGGATCGCTGGAGCCCATGTTTGGATCTGTGAGAAGAGAAAGAGTGCTGTTGGGTGTCATTTTGGAATTTGGAGGGTATTTTTCTTTTAGGGGGATTTTGAATTTTGAAATGCAAATACATGTTGAAAATGAAACGCGATCTAATTTTTAATTTTTGGAGTTGAAATTTTTGCATATTCCTATCGCGCGACCCCATGGTTTTATTCCAGTGTAGCTCCAAAAACAAAGCACCTTGTTTATGATGCCTTCCCCATCGTCTGATCTGATCAAACTCATTCTCAACAAAAATAAGAAAAAAGAAGTGACTATATAAAATAAAATAAAAATTATAGTTTTATAGTTTAATAGTTTAGTTTCGACTCCATAGTTTATTTGATTTTTTACTACTTTCTAGTAATCATTAGTGATTAGAAAGATTTAATTTTAAATTTTAAAAAATTAAAAAATTAATATTGTAAGTTTTTAAACTATAGATACTAAAATAGAATATATTATTATATATTATGTAGTTTATTCAAGAAAATAAATTATAAACAACTTTGTTGATGATCTCCTCACCCTGGCATTTGATTTTTTAGATTTCAATACTTAGTTAATACTTAGTTTGTGTCCGTTTATTCTCGAGTTCAATTTAACATTTTTTATTTTTAGAGATATTCTCGATTCTAAGCATAATTTAATTTAATCTTCTAATCACTAATTATCTACCTAGCCTTTTCTTCTCTTTTATAATTCTGTTAAAATTATCTTAGAATTTTAAAAGTGAAGCTACAAAAAAAGATTTTTTTATAGAAATGTAACGGATCAAACTCTTGCCACAATTCAAATACCGCATCTTTGACGGGGACTTTGAATCCAACGGCCCAATTTTCATTCGAAGTCCGCCCATCGTAATATACACCTCTGGATCTAGAAAAGGAAACGCCTCCATTTTTCATTTTTCGTGTTCCTTCTTCCTACCAAAATTAAAACCCGCCAAAAAAAAAACAACCCAAAACCCTGCTCGTCGGCGCATAGACATGAAGAACAGAAGAGGCTGTTTGGTTGCTGATAACTTTTTTAATGACTTCTCACATTCAGGATTTTCTCAGCAACCAGGGAGCAGTATTACCTTCCTTTATCCAAAATGCGCAGACGTCGAAACCTAAGTCATAGGTACTTGGTAGTTGTCCAAATCTATTTAGAAGACAGACTGGTTGAAAACATCGAACGCGATGAAGACCCACTTGGATTTTTACGGTAATCATTATTTTAATCGAACTTTACTAACTATTACCAGGCTTTTTTATGACCTGGATTGTCATCATTCCACTGTTTCCTTCCTAGCATTCATGTTACTAGTATTATTTGGTTATAGATTTTACAGATTCTTTTACTTTTATTTTCATCCCCCCAGAGACTTTCCTTTCTTTGATTCATGGAAACATTCAAGCCCACATACCCCCCCTTCAAAGGTAATCAGTAGTTGCTTTGGGGTTTTTTCTTTTTCTTTTCAATTGATTACAATCATGCTTTGGTTGTCCTGCAATTCATTAATGGGATTTAATTATGTATCAGAAAATGCCAATGCAAACAGTTGACTCAGAATGTCCATACCGGTTGCTTCACTGTTCGAGTAAGGGCGACAATGCAGGAGTGACATAAGAACTGGAAAAAGGTGTGGAACCAAATCTTGGCGATTATGATAAGAGGACAGCTCTCCATTTGGCGTCATGTGAAGGGTGGACTGAAGTTGTGACCTTACTTCTTGAGAAAGGAGCAGATGTGAATTGCGTTGAATTGTATCGTGATTTAATTGTCTCTTGACCCAATGAAGTTTCTGTTAGTTAGTCTCATAGCATGTTGAAGTGATTCATATCACTAATGCATTGAATTTACTGGTAGTGAAATTATCTTTAAATTTTGTGATCTGTTATTATTTTCATTGGGTCAGGTAGGACTGGATTCACAGAGCCCATGCTATTGGATTGATCACCAAGAAGTAGACATGAGTGCCGCAACTCTTATCGCAGAAGTAATTTCTGATTGCAAAATTAGGGGATGTATGTCCAGTTTGATAGTGCTACCTCTTGGGTTGTGGTGTAGGAGCTCCATTGAGATGTTTAGCAATCTTTTGTTGGTGTATCGTGATTTAATTGTCTCTTGATGTGGATTTCCTGTCCGTAAATCTTGCATGTTTGCAGGGATCTTATGGTGAAGTTTATTTGGTGAAGTGGCGTGGAACAGAAATAGCAGCAAAAGTGATTCGTTCCTCAATTGCATCAAATCCAAGGGTCAAGTGAGTCTCATTATCTAAAGTTCTTTGAAGTCGATAAAACTAGTAGTTTCAGTGAAACTATGAAAGCTTCATTTCTGACATCTATACAGAGGCATCTTTAAGAAAGAAACCAAGCATTGTAACTATTTGGTTGTTATGTTCTGTTTCTGTGCGTGATTTTCTCTGTTTTTCACAGGGATACCTTTCTGAAGGAACTGAGCTTGTGGCAACAGTTGAGCCACCCAAATATCGTTGAGTTCCTTGGTGTTTTAAAGAACTCTGATCGTTTGATCTTTCTAATGGAGTATCTTCGTAATGTAAGTTTTCTCCTGCTAACTTGCGACCAGGTAGTTTTGCTGACTCAAATTTTCCTCACTGATTGTTTCCTTCAAATTGAACATTCTAGGGAAGTTTGTATGACATTCTGAAAAAGAAGGGAAGATTTGACATGCAAACAGCAGTTTATTATGCATTAGATATTGCAAGGTTGGGTACTCTAGTGATGCTTCTTAATAGATGTTTAATTCATTGATTGATCATTGCCACTTGTACTTAGTTGCTTGTTAAACATATTGCGGTACTTGCTAAATGAACAAATGATTATGGATCTTTACAGAGGCATGAATTATCTGCATCAACACACCGGGATTTGACGCCCAGGTACTGTTGCCTCGGCTTTGCTGTTGAGCTGCTTAAGTTGACTGTGTTTGTATGAAGCTCAAACCATAAAACTTGATATCTTTGTAAGAACGGAATGCTTGCATTTCCAGCCCTTATTGAAGCCAATGTTCTTTAAGATTGAAACCTATGAGTGGGGAACAGCACACAAATCTCACAGTTTTTTGTGATTCTGTTATTCGCAGGAATGTGTTGCTAGATGAGTCAGATCACCTGAAGGTTACAGACTTTGGCTTGAGCAAAATTGCCGAGGAAAAAGATGCTTATGGTTATAGAATGACTGGAGGAACGGGTTCATTTTCAATTCTCATCTCTTGCTGGTGTAGAGCATAATAGACAGTAAATAGTCTCTTACTGTGACAAAGTAATATGGTTTTTTTTTTCAGATCGTTACATGGTGCCTGAGGTTTTTCGTCGACAATCCTACGGGAAAAGTGTTGATGTATTTTCCTTTGCTCTTATTGTCGCTAGAGATTATTCAAGAGAGCTTGCGAAAAAGAGAGTTCTCCGCGGCTGCTCTTCCTGCAACATCTTATAAAATTCAGTCCGAAAGCAGCCTATGCATTGTTATACAAATATACATTCTGCCATCCCCTTTTCGCCAGTTAGGTTTTTCCTTTCGCTGTGGTGTTCTGCATATGCCAGGGCGGCGTGGAGTTTTGTCCCCCAGGTGCCACACCCAAAAAACTATACGAGGAATTATAACGGATTATGCAGTCCTGTGTTTGTCTTGTCCTAAGGGAAAAATAGAACTTTGTCTATATGTTTGCACGTAAGGCTCTTGTAAATTATTTTATAGCCAAAAGGAATTGATCATTCCACTTTTAATGAATCACTGCCTCACCAGTTTTAAAACTAGCAGGTGTCTGAACTTATGGTTTGCATATCTGCAGTGGTTGTTTGAGAGAAAAGCTTCAGAGATCTGTAATGAGTTAAAATTTATGTCTAACGTTTGATGACAACATGTCTGGGTGGTGTAGTTGGTTATCACGTTAGTCTCACACACTAAAGGTCCCCGGTTCGAACCCGGGCTTAGACATTTTTTTAATTTATTTTATCCGCTTTACTTTTTCTTCCTTTTCCAAAAAAGAAAAGAAAAAAGGAAGCAATCTCATCTTCGCATCGGTTCTCAAAAAATGAAGATTCTAAAACCATCTGTTTCGTGCACACCACCATCACAAAATTTCTCACACTCTCCTCGTATCTTCCCTCCATTTGCAGCAACTTCTTGCCCCTCTAATTTTATTCCCAAACTTAACTCCAAACCTGGGTTTTGCATTTCACTCAAAAGGGTATCCAAATCGCAAACTAGTATCAGAAGGTGTGGGGGATTGGTCATGGTAAGCTGTGGAGGAGTTATTGCCAAAGATGGTAGTGAGAGAGACGACAGCTTTTATATGCGGAGATGTGTGGAGCTGGCGAGAACGGCAATTGGGTATACAAGTCCCAATCCTATGGTGGGGTGTGTGATAGTCAAGGATGGGAAGATTGTAGGGGAAGGGTTCCATCCAAAAGCTGGACAACCTCATGCTGAGGTGAGCAATCTCACATTCTTCTGCTTTTTTATCTGCATTTTACTGTGTTTATATGGAGATTCTTGTACTTACTTAGAGTTGAGTAGGTGAAGCATCAAGTGGGGAAATGAAATTTTGAGAGTTGTTAGCTCTAAAGCTGAATTAGGATAAATTGGGTTTGATGTTTCATTAAGATTTTGGCGAATGATAAATATGAAGTTTGTAACTTCAGCCTTTATTCGTCTTAAAGTGTTCCAAGTTTGAATAATGTCATTTACCAACAAATTTTGGATGCCTCCTCATTTAGACTAGGCATCGCGTTCTAGGAGCACATATCAAACCTGGTTTTGCTTCTGTTGTTAAGAGGGGGGGACATGTTTTGCTTCTGTTCCAACTTTTAGCTATTCTAATTGTACTTTGTCATATTCTTGCCAAACACATTCTTAAGGTTCAAGTGAGTGTTTCTGTGACTTATTGTTGGTGGATATATTCTTCAGGTATTCGCTTTGAGAGATGCTGGAGAGTTGGCTGAGAACGCAACAGCTTATGTGAGCTTAGAACCGTGTAATCACTATGGGAGAACTCCTCCTTGCAGCGAAGCCCTTATTAAAGCGAAAGTGAAGAAGGTGGTGGTTGGAATGGTTGATCCTAACCCTATTGTAGCTTCAAGAGGGATAGATCGGCTGAGAGATGCTGGAATTGATGTTGTTGTTGGTGTAGAAGAAGAATTGTGCAGGAAGCTCAATGAAGCATTTATCCATGTAATGCTGACTGGGAAGCCTTTCGTTACACTTAGGTAATTTTTCCCTTGTTACTTATAACTATACAGCACTTTCACCATGAACATTCTAGACCTTTTTTTAGCTAGAGACTGCTTGCATGTTCTTTGTAGCAAATGCTACTGTTGAAGCAATCTTTTCTAACTTAAGGTGTGCCCTTGCCTGCAGATACACCCTGTCAGTCAATGGCCACCTATTAAATGAATTCGGGGAGGGAGCTACCAATTGTGGTGGGTACTATTCGCGGTTGTTAAGTGAATGTGATGCAGTTATACTTTCTTCCTCAGTAACAGGCACATTGTCAATCCCTGTGTCACAAGAACCTGGTGCGAACCAACCACTTTGGATTGTAACAGGAAAGGCTTCTGAATCTACAATCCAAATTCCTTTCCTCACCGACGAAGCAGCTTCTAAAGTGATAATATTCACAGACAAAGAAATAACTGTAGCACCAGAAACAGCTCGAAGAGGAATTGAAACCGTGGTATTGGATACGATAAATTTGGATGCAGTTTTGGAGTACTGTAAGCGCCAGGGTCGTTGCAGTGTTTTACTGGATTTGAGAGGGAATTCTGAACAGCTTGATGATCTTCTGAATCAAGGTATTGAGCAGAATATGCTGCAAAAGATCATGGTGGAAATACTACCGTTTTGGGATGAAATTGGCAGTAGTAATTCTTATTTGGCATCAAAGAGTGTTGTGAGAAGACTAAAAGTGAACAATTTACAGCCCAAGATCTCAGATCGGGGCATCGTACTGGAGGGCTATCTTTAGCACCAGTTGTGAAGCTTAAAGTGAAGTAAACATTGTTTCCAGCACCTGTCATCTGCAAGAAATCAACATGACCAGGTCTTCCATTTCTGATTGGGCTCACATGTGGAACAGGATATTACCATCCATCATTTTTCACCTTTGCTTGCGGAGAATAGTATAGCGTATGATCTAACAGAATGTCTACCAATTTCGGGTACTTTTCTTGGCAGAGGTGGCTGCTTTATGCATCCTAGTAAAATTCTTGCCGCCTGAATGTTTTATGTGTAAATTATGTCGTGCTCTGTGCCTCATCAATTGGATTTCTTTTTCAATGACTATTGAAACCAGTTGGTGGAAGTTCGATCCTGGACTTCTGCACTTGTCATCACAGGCTTGTACCCATAATCGCTTGTAGCTCCATTGTCAATGCAACTCTTATTTATGGTGATTTGTGGATGGAAATGGAATTGTTAGGAAAGAAATATCCAATTTCCAAATAATGCTAAGGTTGCACACAATGTTGGACATTGCACGTCCTTCAGTACTGATGAGTTCTAAATCTGCGGTTGCAAATTGCTACAAGCTTCGATATGGATACAGATGGTCTTGAAATCGATCCATAGTATCATATATACAACCAAACCAATTACAGCACTTTATACAGAAATATTTCATTTGGTACATAGGTTTTTTTAGGGGAAATATGTCCCGTGTATGTGTTCATCTGCTTACTAAAACTCAACTATGTGTACCAGAATCTGCTACTCATACTACAACCAGCTAATCTGAAGAGACTGAACAAGTCCATAAGCTCTATGTAACTTCAGAAAATTAGGGGCACCATTGTCCTGTGGTCAAGTTGGTGGAGAGGCAATGGCCTCAGGAGTTTGGCCAACCATTTGTTGAGTGCCCACGAGAATAGTTGTTCCTTTTGGCAAGAAGTCGAGCTTGAATAACTTTCTCAGTTGCAATTGCTTCCTCAATGTTTCCACAAACCATACTGCAGAGTTCATCAAGTGCTAGCATTGGAAATGGCTCCTCGATCAGCACACCAACCTATGCAAATATGGAAAAATCAAAATTACAACCATTTACTGGGAACTATCTAGAGTAAACAATTTGATATGTGCAAAAGACACAGAAGACCAGTAGCAAACTGGAGGAATGATGTAATGAACCAGAGCATATTGATAATTACATGAACCTTCATTGGAAAAATGGAATATTCAGTGAATTTCTATGGTCTAATGGTGCCTAGATTAGCTGTATTAAAAGCTCCAATAAGTCTGTCCTACAGCATCGGAAAGACCTGGAGTTCAAGCCTTCAAATCATAAAGGCTACAGGTGCTGCAAGTATAATATGCTCTCTTTCACATACAAGTGCAAAATGCATAAAAGGGAGAGCGAACCATACTTCTTCTATGCAGAACAAGGAAGCAGCACTAATGAAAGTAGCAGGGATCACAATCCAGTGGCAATCATCCCATAATATTACAGGAAGAGTAAGATGCCAGAGAACCAGAAATCTAGAGGTCAAACGAGTGTACGAGAGTGGAATTGGAATTCCCATGAGCTGTTCACAGACACCGATCCCTTCATGGAAACCAGAGATGTTCGACCTCTGCGCCAAAAATAATGATACTGTTGATAAGCTATTTATATTTCATAAAAGGGAGTGCTAAGTTTACACCAACATAAATTGCAATATTTCCCAGAAGATAAAGTTGCAAAGTGTTGAGAGTAAAGAAACTGCCAACTCATAATCTGACACATGCTTGCCAATTTACTCAAATTGATCACCAACCATTAATCAATAGGATAGGAAAGCATATCGGTCAGCAGAATTGGGCTAAAGTGGAAGCTTAGAGAACGCAAAATCTTTGAGTAATTAATCAGTTAAGATGAGAAGAGAAATACCATAAGACTTTTCTTTGATTCCTCTAAGTTCAGCAATCGAAGACATTGAGAAATGAACTCAATAATGCAGCGAGGCCGATGCTTGGAATTGAGTACTACAGCTAGATCATCTACTTCTAGTAAATTTTTGAGGTCTTGCTCAACATCTGAACCATAAGTTACATGGCACTGCAAACATTATAAAAGTTCAGCTAGGTAAAAGTGGACTAAATGAATCCCACTGGCAAAGAAAATCATGTTCGAATAAAACAATGCTTAAATTTGTATAGGAGTGGAGCACAAAAGGCCTCTAGCACAAACTCATCAACATAAAGGAATGGATAACCATAGCAGTATGAATTTCCGATCACCAGGATTAGATTTTTCCACTCTGTTTAATAAAGCATCTATTGTGATTATGGCAGACAAAACTTGCTAAATTGCACTACTCATGAAACGATCAACCATTATAACACAAGACAATTTGAACAACACAAAAGTGTACAAGATGAAGATACAGACCTTAAGCGCTATTGGGAACGCCATGATATACCGCAAAAGTGCATTTTTAAGGATGTAATCAGTAGAGTTGTCAACACCAACAATGACCTGGCTGGCGAAATCATTAGTCCGCGAAATCACATTAGTCCAGGCACCTTTCCCTTTTTCAAACCTCGAATAAGAGGCTTCAGTCCGAAACACGAGCAGCAACGCCAATGCCGGAGCTGTCAGCTGATAAGGCAGAGAAGAAGCTTTCAACACGGGGAAAAACTCAGGCAGTAAATGCAACTCCACAGCAGAATTATAAGCAGCAACAACCACAGCCACGGACGTAAAGAAAACAACTGGCGGGATCAATGACAAAACAACACGGGAAGTTAGACTCGAGAGAACGTGGCGGATGTGGCGGAGGGAGCTTCTGTGCTCAACCCATTTTTCATGGTTGTATAAAGACCGGGTCTTTCGCATTCCACGCTCTTTGATGGCATCTGCCCAGTCGGGAACGACGCGGAAAAGTGAAATTAGGGTTAGGGTTTTAGGAGGGTCAGGTGGGATTGGGGAGTGGGAGCAAAGGGTTTTGCAGGGAGAACAGGACTTAGGTTTGGAGAGAAAAGTTGGTAGGTAGGGTAATTTGAGGAGAGGTTTCGAGGCAGAATTGGAAGAAGTTGAGATATGGGTGAGTGGGGATTTGAGAGGGTTTGTAAATTCTGACATTGGTGGTGAGCGGCGGAGTTGGCGGTGGAGTTGGGGTTGAGATTTGGTCGGAAAGAAAGAGGAGAGGAGAGGAGAAGGGGGTGGACATGGTAGGAGTAGGAAAAAGAAGAGTGAACTAGCAGACTAGCAGTTAAAGTGAGGAGGCAGCGGATGGGTAGTTGAAAACGGTTGTTTGTGAAGGAGGATTTTACACGAATTTCTTATTGCTAATATTTATATTTGGAATTCCCAAAACGACGCGGCATTTTACAAAGCCTAAAAAATAACCAACGGAAGTCACAGACGATGAACGACAAGTTGCTCATTATGTAATAGGAGGCTGGCGGGATGGTCACGGCGAGGTTAACCGTTGTTCACATTTTACCGCACAACCGCCATCTCTAAGCTGACGAGCTTGATGATCATAAAAAAATAATGTGGAGGACGCCTAGTACCGCATGATTTATGTCAGTGTCTAGATAGATCATTTGAGCTTGAGATTTCAAATACTTTTTTATTTAGCACAAAATCATGTCATTATCTTATTGATTACTCAATCCATCTAAACATGCTAATTAGAATAGCTACAGATAGCATGGCAGTGGGCAGAGAAACCCAGCCATTCCACTGGCCATTGTTACTTCATACAAACACTTGAGCTAGCTCGAATACAAAATTGAGTCAAATTTGTACTATTTACTACTACTAGTTCTAAATTCTGGCTTTTATAAAACACCATATACATCATCAATGCAAAAGCTGTAAAAGCAAACACACCACCAATTCATCCTTCAGTGCAGACAAAATGAAACTTTCTTGCCCTGGATGGTCCTTAACTTGTTCCAACAGCATCTAAAAGCAGGAAAATGGGAAATAAAAGCCCTATTCTTCTATGTTCATGTTCAGAAAAGAGCACCACCTGTAAATGAAACGAAGCGGCACCCACTTCCTTCTATCACCATTCTTGTCCTATTTTGATGAAACCCATGTTTACTTTCTAAAACTTTTCAGAATATTAATAACCACTAACTTCCATTAAACGAAGGATAAGCATGTGTGAAGAAACTAAAATCCAGGTTGCAAACCAAAGAGCAAACTAAGATTTCTGATAGGCTATGTGACATGAATTCTCTAAGGAAACAAGAAAAAGCCATAAGTTCTAACAAAGCCTATACAGACAACTTCTTATAAAAGAGTTCAGTAAATGCTCAAAGCAACTTCCAGTATCATCATGATACTACAAACAGTCTACCTAATCTCTCAATAGTATTCATTTACGCCACTTGAGCTCGACCTCCCTGTTTCACTTTCTTAAGGGTCTTTCTTTGAACCAATGATGAACTCTTTCACAGAACTTTGTGCAGATAGTATCGCCCTTTTGAGCTGCAATAACAAGTGCGCAAACACATCAGGGAATTGCGAATAGACTAATTACCCACACAACTTAAGAGAGTTCCATCAGTAAGTCAGCAGGCAGACTGATAGGTGGCATTATTTCTATCATCTTCCAAAAAGTTTCCCTCCCCATCATCATGATCATCACGTGTGCAGATAAAAACAAAAAAAATCAGACCCTTACCTTTCATTAGACCTAGCCACAGAATTTCAATTTATGGAACACTGTGCAATTAGAATAACACTTCACTCGCAATTTGCATATTTACAAAGAAATTGTACAGATCACACACAGACATGCATGCCTAAATAAAATTCACAAACAAACTATATAAATTCATTGATTACCCAAAACCCAAATCCACCAAACTCAGATAATCTGAGACTTCAATTTTGAGTGTGATAGAGTAAACTCAAAGGAATGCAACATAATAGAGTCCCATGATCGCACTATTTTCTCAAGCTCCACAAAATATGCACTCAACCAAGTAAAAGAAATTGAACAAATTACCTAACTATGAGAATTTAGGTTAGTTTGCTAAGCAATCCTCCATTGAAATCGCAACAGTTTGGAGACAGCACAAGCACAGAAAACTTACAAATAAAAAACCCTAAATCTGACTTTCGCGCAGGAGAAATCGGAAATGAAGTTCAAGCAGCAAAAAGAGAGGAGAAAGTTAAGGATTGCAAACAACAGAAAAAGAAACATGAAATAGGGACTTACAGGGTCGAAAGCGTTGGGTTCGGGACCATAGTCCGCGACCAAGAGGAAATAAGAAGCAACAGCGGTGGCCACCATTGTTGTTCTCCGCACTACCTTGTCCGTTTTCGGATTCATACTTCCTTCCTTCCTTCCTTCCCAATTTGCTACCAGTTCAACGCCAAATGGGTTTCTGGTGCATTCCAGCGACTGGGGTTTTCTATTGGTAGTTTTAGACAAATTTTTTTTAATTACATAGATAATTTTAAGAGTAGTAATAGACATCCACATCCCAACACTTTTGTGTGATTTTTAATATATTTTTTAAAATTGTAATTTTTTTTTGAAAAAAGTCCTTTTATTTTTAAATTTATACCATTTATAACAAAATTTTAAATTTCTTTTCAATTTTCATAGGGTTTAAATGCTTAAAACTGACAAATACAAGGACTAAATTTTTAAATTTGTTAAATGGATCTATAAAATGGCCAATTAGTTCAAATTAAAAATTTGGTAGCAGGGGGTGTTTTTTATCAGAGAAAAATGGCCAACAAATGAGCATCCAGCTCCAACACGACGTGTAGTCTAGGCAATTTTTTTTTTTTTTTTAGAAGATAAAAAGAGTTACAGTAAATCTTTAAACGCGCCGTACACCCAACAACCAGCGCCCTGCAATACCAACAGTGGAACTTACTTTAGCGACTACAGCAAAGTCCAAATCCAAATCCAGACAAACAGACGAAGTAGATTCCATGGAAGATCCAAAATCACTCCACGACCCACCAACCCAGGATTCGAACCCAAATCCGCAACCACCACCACCGGCCACGGCCACTCGTTCCTCTCCACGACAACCCTCGCCACCGCCGGCGACATCCTCGCCGCCGCTAGCAGCACCTCAACCCACACCATCCTCCCCACCCGAAGCACCCCCGCAATCGACATCACCCTCACTGTCACCACCACCGGAGGCAGCACCTCCTCCACCCGAGAGCATGAAAAGACCTCCGGACGCTGATGTTCAACTTTATGATTGCAGCTACTTCAAGATGCGTGCAGTTCTCAAAGATATTCGTCCCCATTTGCTCGAGGTATAATTTTTAGGTTCTTGACATCGGAATTCTTGTTAAAGTTCAGCTTTTTCTTTATTTTCCTGTTATTCTTTACTCTGGGATAGAATGTATAGGTCAATATTTAAGTGATTATCTGTTAAAATTTCATGAAACTTTACAGTCCTGTCCCATACTATTATCACATTGCACATCTTTAAACCCTGTTTAGAGTCTTAGGTTATGAATATAAGTAACCTTGAAAGTTGAAACTTTTCAAAACTTACCTGAGCGTTTTCAAGATCTTGGAAGCGATAATGTCAGAACATGGAGTAAGTGATTGTCTTTTGCTGTGCTGTATCGATTGGATTTTTCCAATTGTATGTATGATGAGTCATGATTATGATTTTATGGATGAAGAGTCTAAATTCCTTTTGTTTCCTTGAAGATGCTTCAAACCGTGGAATTTCGCAAGTGCAAGGGAGCCCATGAACTTCAAGAAAGTAAGCTTGACCTGCTCCTTTTATTTTATGAAATTTACACATAATTAACTAGGTTAAAACAGTCTTGTTGAATTCTTATCTTTCATATCGTACTCTATTATCATTTACAAGTAATACAGTCATCTGATGGAATTGTTGCAATTAGTGCTGAGTGAATTCGGTTTGGTATTCAAAAGTCTTGTTAGTAACGTGTTTTGCCTTTTTTTCTTGCATTTGCAATCTTTCCCTTCCAAAACATATTGCGCTGATAATTCTCTCTGTAAAGTGCCTCTGCAAATGCTCATGCTGAAAGTCTTTTTAACTTGATATGCTTATCCCAGCGTCAGGATCTTTTACGTTATTTACTGTTTGGAAATTTGAAGCTTTTTACCTACTACGAATGAGATAAATCTCATTGCGTCATCAGGGTTACTTTCTCTTTGAATATTAGTTGGTACACGTGTATTCTGCTGTCGCTTAGGTCACTAGGTTTTGAATATGCATCTCTTGCTCTGCAGAACTGAAGCTGCTGATGGAGCTATACAGACAGATGATAGCAGGAACAGCTGATTTTAAGGACACAACTCAACAAGACTATATCTATGCAAAACCATCAGAAAATAGGAATTTCCAGTCAACCGTTGTTTCTGAGATGCTCCAACCTGATGCAAGTGAGAGTCTAGGAGTTATTGTTGGAGGATCAGCTTTTGGCTGGAACTTTATCACCTTTCCTGGAAATAAAGCAGTGTATTATGGAAAATCAAAAGAGTCGTTTCGAGCCATACAAGCTTTTACTGAAAAACACATTGTTAGTTGAAATGGAAGTGTGGGTCGGTGAGAACTTCCTAACCATAGCTACAAGTCTGTAACTGCATCGTCTTATGTCTGTAATCCTTTGATTCAAATGGTGGACCAAATTAATGAATTCTTATTGTTGGTTTGATACATTTTCCATCTGTTTTCGAGCGAAAGTCTGTTTGTTTCGTGGGAAATAAAATTTGAAAATGAATTTCTACACAGATATTACAATGTTGGGAACTTTCTTTTTTCCGACTCCAATCATCTTTGCTTTCTCATCATTTTGTTTTTCCTCCTTTAAAAAATGAACAAAATATTCAAACAATGTTCTCATGTGTACAGTGGAAGTGGCAGGAAAATACCAGGAATCATAACATGTACATAATTAACCAAACCACACAAAGAATTAAAGAACTTAAGCGAAAACCTTCAGGCAGTATATTGCTTGTTCAGAAACTACCGCATCCCAGACCGCCATCAGTGAAAAGAATTTCAGTAAAATTTTGGATCAGAGTGAGCTTTCATCTGTCCACACTCCCACTTTCGTACGGGGAGCTAGCCCCCGCCGCGAGAAAGAAAACTCGGGAGATACGCAGATCATACATTCCATATGTTACATTTTTTACTTCTCTTTCTCAGCTTCATGAAGTGTGCCTTCCTTGAGCGCTGCGTGGGCTTCATTCTCCATTCCAAGCTGAGTAAGAGCAACAGCTTGAAGATACGACGCAACATGCCATACAGGAGAAATGACTTGAGCTTGCATCGCATCGCTTAGAGCTTCCCGGGGCATATCAACCATGAGAAATGACAGACTCCGCCGTGCAGAAACTGTAGGAGAGTTCATGGTTCCAGCATCAACGAACTGCAAGTTGGAAAACAAACAGTCAAATCAGCATCGTAAAGAAGTACTGTATAAGCCTATCGTAATGAGGGGGGTTTACCTGCGTGTAATGTTCAATTGCAGTTCTGAAATCTTTCTGCTTGAAAGCAGAATCGCCCTGTTTCTTCAAAGTAAGAGTTTCCTGCATTTCGTCGGTCCACATTTGGAATGACAGCTGCAGTATAAAACAGGAGTAGCAAACCGACAAACATTTCGAATCAAAACAAGGAGAAAAAAGAACAGCAGAAAGTTACTGTCACTTAGAGAAGGATAGAGAACCTCATTTGTCACTCCTTCATCATCTTTATAGCCGAGATTCTCTAACATCTCATGTATGGCTGTTAGGTCACTTCTTGAGCAAGCTTCGCCGAACGCAGATAAGGTAGAGACTGATGCACTGTGTGGGATTCCCATCAAGATATGGGAAGGAACCTGCATAGAAATGGACAAGAAGAAACTACATAAATCCTCCTGTATTACTCAATCATTTACCGTGCAAAGAAGTGTAAATAAAGCTTACGTCATTTTCCTTCTGAAGAGGAATCAAAGCAGCTACTACCGATTTTGCACTAGGACGTTCTCGGAGTTCATACTGTAAACAACGAGAAGCCAAGCGTACCAACTCTGTCCCATCATCACTTGAAATCTGCCCTTCCAAGCAAGAGTCTGTCAACATCTGAAGGTTTCTGTCCCGTATCAAATCAAGGGCCTGAAGCATGATACTTAACCATTAGACGAGAAAGGAGAAACATGTAGATCAAGGTTAAATATATGCTGTAATGCAAAGGACTTACGTGGCCGGGGGGAATATGCTTTCCACTAAGAAGGTCAAGCAAAAGAGTGCCCAAGCTGTATATTACGCTTTCCGGGGTTACTCTCCCTATATAGGAAAGGCAGCAAACACAAAATAAGTCTTGTGTTGACTTAAATTTATCTGCTTTTCGTGTAGAATGTTTATCAGGTATCTGTAATGACATACCGGTTTTCAAATACTCAGGAGGAGTGAATGCCAGATTCGTACTATAACTTTTCCCGTCCCTACTGTTCTTCATCAGGCCAAAGCATGATAGTTTTGGATTTCCATCCTGCAAAGCTCAACTCATTAATGCATAGAATCAAACCAAAGAAATGTTTTTGGACAAATGGAGCACGTAAGAGATGCACTCACCTCATCAAATATAATCCTGTATGCATTAAGATCGTGATAAAGGGCGCGGCCTTTACTCGTGCAGTATTCTAGAGCTTCAGCAAGATGTAGAAGAACCCTTAATCGCATTGCCCATTTAATAGGTAGTGTTTCCCCTGATTCAAGACAGAACTGCAGGCATTATTCTTCCTTCCCTAAACTCAAACTCGTAGAAAGTCACTTAACTCAAGTTTACAAAAAAACTATATCCTTGCAAGTGTGATTAAGAAGGCTTACAATGAAAGAGGTGCTTTGCAAGAGTGTCATTTGGCATATATTCTGCCACAAGCAGCCTCTCATCATCTTCACAACAGCATCCGAGCAGATTCACCAATCTATGATTGCGGAGTTGACCAACAGCTTTTGCTTCTTCCTATCGTTGCATCAGAAAGTTAAGTCTTTATCATAAAGGAAAACAGTCCATGCTATTATGCAAAACAATTGAAACATGACCGCAATGAAAGTTGCGAACCAAAAATTGTCGAGACTCAGGCCAAGCTGATCTATTGAAGCGTTTAACAGCAACCCTTTTCTGATTTTCCAGCTTCCCTTTGTAAACAACATTTGGAGCCTTTTCCCCATGCTCAGAAACAATGTTTTCCACAGCAAAACCAGAAGTTGCATTCTTCAGTTGCTCGAATGTGAATTCGCGGAATGCAGGCAATTGATTAACATCACATTTTTCTTCATCCCCTGCAGAAACAAAACATTCATTACCAAAAAATTCTCTCTTATCATTGCATTGAGAAGCACCCAAAAATCACCTTTACTCACCATTATCAGCAACTTCAGCAACAGCTGCCTTGAACTGTGAAGCTAGGCAACATGGTGTAAGCTTGCAACATTGCCCCCCCATCTCAATACCAAAAATCTAACCTCAAAAGTTGCAACTGGTTCCTTACAAAACAAAACCAGCATTAATAGATGAGAATTGCAAAATTTAACTCTCAATCATGAAAACTGATTCAAATTCGCTCATAAAATAAGCTAGCTGATCGCAAATAGAAAGCACAAACCTTGAACAAACACAAAACTGACAATTGAAATGCTGAAAGATAAGTTCTTTCAAGATTTTTGTCCCCTAGCAATCCAATTTTCACCCACAACCCATCCCATATGCCAGAAAAGAATCAAAAGGGTGGATAGATTAGGATAGGAACAAGAACAAGATCAAATGGGCTGAAGAATTAGTGACTCAAAAAAAAGAATCAGAAATTGTTTTGATTCTTGAAACAAAGATCACACACACCACATCACATCAGTAGTGATAACGGAACTAGTAATTAATGTATGTATATATGTATATATATATACTTTGAACTTGGGACATAAATGCAGGGTAATGATCTGTACATGGCAAAACCATTGGTCAAGCTTACAAAACTGATAAGAATAGAATAGAATATAGTAAAGAAACAAAAGAACAAGCTGCAATTATTACCGACAGACACATACCACGAATTTATATTCATAGCCATAGAATCCACCATTTAGTATTCTATCAGATTTCTGTCTCTCTTTTTTTTCCTTTTTTTTTCTTGCTTAAATTAAATTTTATGTAGACCAGCATGTAATATGTTGGAGGAAATAATAATGAGAGTGCACAGCTGTGTTGAGCGACATGGATTGGACGGTTGTTGGTCTTTGTTCAGCGAATGTAAAGGGGATCGTAGATTCGTAGAGGAGAGAGGGGCCAACCGCCAAAAGCAAACGTAAAAAGTCTGTTAGACACCCATAAGCGCAAACTCCCCTAATCATTTCAATTTCGCCACCTTAATCATACTTTAACCAACAGACTTAGATGCTGTTGTTGGCCAAACGGCGCCGTTCTAAGTGTGCCAACATCTGTCTAATCTTTCATGCTAGGAGCACAACTAAATTCCACTTCCATTCATTTAAATTATTCCTTCATATTTTATTCAATCTTCGTGTCATTTCTCGAGAGAGATTTTGTGCTGATCGCACAATGAGGTGCAACGAAAGCTCTCTCTAGTAATTTTTGTGCTGAATCGAACCACGGTTGCGAAGTCTTAATTATAGTCTATAACACTTTTTATTGCGGTAAACAACTTACTCCTTCCTAGTTTTATTAACTGTCGCTTTGATTTGACTTTGAACATGCATATTAAAGAGGTCGGATGACTCACTATTTGAGATATTTTTACCCCTTGTTTTTTTTCGAACGTACATTAAAGATGCTCGTATGTTCGAAAAAAATTAAGGGGCAAAATTGTCTCAAATAGTGAGTCATCTGACCTCCTTAATATGTGTGCCCAAAATCAAAGCGACAGTTAATAAAACTATGAGGGAGTATTTTCTAGAGAATTTTTGTGCTAGATCGAACTATATTTATTAAACTAGTTTTAAATTCGGTTGTATTAAATTATTAAAAAAATATGTTCATTTTCGTATGTATAATAAAAAAAAATATTACACTATAAATGATTATTCACAGTTAAATATAATTATGAGGTAAATAAAATAAATAATTATATTATTTCATCAAAATGAAAAATTGAAACTATTTTTTTTGAGTAGCATCTATGAACACTGCCCAATAAATATTTATAAATAAATTGAGGCGTTTGTGAACAATTATATAATTGCATGGCTTTTCATACCAATGAAATTCAAATCCTTTCAAATTTTATAACTTATATCATAATTTCTAATTAATTAAATAAAATAACTCCATAAATTAATTAAATTTAATAGTACAACCCAAAAGTTTTGAACTTATTTAATCAATAAATTTAATAAAAAATAATATCAAATTATATAAAAATATTAATTCTAAGATATATATGACATCACGAGAATGATCCAATGATCTCAGTTGGCTTACTCTCGAATCATTAAAAAAGTTTCACTATGTAGCTTATAATATATATATATATAACACTTTTTATCACCGCGACCAACCTATTTCAAATTGACGTATTCGGGTCGTGTTGAAAACATAACAAGCCCAATGGGTAGGCCTAGCCATAACGGAATTGGAGCCCACTTTGTTCCAACTAACCCAGTTTAAGTCGGTGGAAATAAACAGTCTTGGGTTCTAGATGTGATAATATAAAATAAGAGGGAAAAATAAAATACCAGCTTCTTCCTTCTAATTCTTATACGCTCTCCGATTGGAATCTTTTTCTAGGGTTAGGGTTTAGCGTTACCCAAAAGAGGAACCGAGTCGATTCGTGGCGATTGAGCTGCCGAGATGTCGAAGAAGAACGATTTAGGTCGTAGAAAGAGACAGTACGCATTCGAGCTTCAAAGTAATCAACTCTCACCCCCTCTCTCTATGTATACCTTTTTGATTTGTGTTATATTTCACGTTCAATTTTATTGGTTCTTGCCTGATGTGATAACAGAAGAGAAGGAAGAGAAGGAAAAGAGAGAGAAGAAGCTTCAAGCCAAGAAGAGCAAAATGAAAGTGAGTTAATTTTTGCATATACTTCATTTGATTTTCCGCAGCTTTATTTGGGGTTAACTTTATACTGCGAATGTCTGTGTTTAGGTGGACGGAAGTGACAAGAAAAAGAAGAAAGGTGCGAGTGGGTTTCAAGTAGGGAAGAGGAAAGTGAAGACGAAACTGACTGCAGCAGCTAAAGCTAAGGCCGCCCAAGCAATGGAGCTTGATAAATGAGGATCAATTTTGGTAATATTAAGGTGGTTTATGTTGAAATCCTAGCAAGTTTAAGAAGTTTATGGTTCTGAATTTGCTGCATGTCCTTAGAATCTGCTGTCATGTTTTTGTAATTTGGCAATTGGCATTGGAAAATAACAAGTTTATATTGTTTGTTTTCTCTCCAATACATTATCTATTTATCCGTAATCTGTTTTTTATATTTTTATGGAAGCAAGCATATGTTTTACCTTGTGTTTATAGTATGATGTTGTCCTTGTTGAGGTGGTTACTGTTAGAGATACCACACGAGGGAAGATGAGTTTAGTTTAGGAAGAATATTTATTCAGTACAATGTTTGCTCTCCTTTTGGCAGTTTGCGGATTTGTTTTGTTGGTGGGTTGTGTATGGATTTTTGTTTAATGTGAAAGGAGATTAGGCTGTTGTTAGACGATAATGGTTACGATATTTTACTACCATGGTCTGTGAGGTATCTTAGGTTGGGAAACAGGGAAAGGAGGATTCCATTCCTGCCAATATTGTAAAAACTTTGGCTTCAAAGTGATGAAAGCTTTGGTTCGGTTTGCTACATTATGTACCAATTTTGTTGCTCATGTGTTACTGAATGATCCTGTTTGGAGTCGAAAAATAAGGATCTATCATTTTTCCTTGTGTTTATAGTATGATTGAACTTGTCAATGATGCATGACATGGTTAACAAGGATTAATAAATTGTGTTCAGATTGATTGCGTATTGAATCGTCGTTTTATGGTAATTTGAAAAAAAAGTGTGATCGAACTTTGAATTCTACAGGTGAAAACTACCTGAGGTCTTGTTCAGGTCGTGTCTAAAACTTTATGCTTCTCTTTTTGCTCTTATGTGTATCGACCATTGAGTAGCAAGCATGGTTGTTACTTTAGTTTTACCTTTTTGCCACTGGATGATAATGGGCCTGGGTTTGGAAATCTTTTGTCGGATGAATATTGTTAATGAGGTTGGAGATCTGTTTTGCAAGCCCATGATAGGCCCAAAAGTTTCATATGGGTCAAACCGGAGGCGTAAGAAAACAATAGTACTACTAAATAATAACAGAAAGGCAGAAATATAGACAGGAAAAAAAATGAAAGTTCTAATCGGCAATCCAGAGTTCCAAACAATCACTTTCAGACTTGTCACTTTCATAACTTCATCCAGCTCACAACAACGTTAGGCTGCCTGTGGTTTACGTTTGTGCAATTGTAGATTTTTTTTATTGGCAGATTTTATAATGGAGGACCATAATGTCCAAATCCCAAAAGCCAACGAATAATTTTATCCATGAATAAAGAGATATTTATGCATCTTCCTTCTTTCTTTTCTTCATCGAGCTTATTTGCTAATTTTTTTTGCATCGTGTTCGTGTATTTAGAAATAAAGTGATTCAAATAGGTAAATTCCTTATATATAAAGATCGATCGGTAAAAATATTATCGGGCTGTTTGCCTGTTTTTTTAGTCATTAATTTTAATTCCAATTAAAAACAAAGAAACAAGTAGAGGTTATTAGTGAAGCCAAATAATTGTTTTATTCTTTGAAACTCAGTTACAGCTGAACAAATTGCAAGTTGAGGGTTGCACCACCAACCAACATAATCCTTGCTTTTCAACTCCCACCTCTCTTATCTTTTTTTCTTTTTTCTCATTCTTACTTTTCCACTAATAATAGTAATTAATCACACTTACCAACATTAATTGTTGTTGTGTGTGAAAAAACACAACGTGTGTATGATAAATCGATAACTATATCCGCCGGAAAGAATACTAAATGATGATTAAGGGAAAAATAAAAGTAATTACGGATATGATAAGCGACCTGTCGGGCATTGAAAGTTTGGAAGCTGATTGGATATTGTGACTTTTGTCAGCGCTGGTTTTTGGTGTTATAGCGAGCAAGAGCTGCAATCCATTATATTATATTCATGAGAAGATAGTGTCGGGGTTTTTTTTTATTAAGACAAGGCGCGGATAACATGCGCGTCGTTTTTACGACATTACACGTAGATTTGATTTATTATGGTTAATTATAAAAAGAAGGAGAAGAAGAGGGTGAGAGAGCTCATGATGATCCCGTGGCCCCACACAAAGAATATACTCCCCAACAGTTCACTCTACGGGTGGTGCAGTGCATCCATGAGTGAATTTAGCCGAGCAAGGAGGAAGTAGATATTTTTGTTGGGAGTGGATCATGATATTTCAATATTTGATGGTCATGACTCATGGATGGATATAATGGGCACCACAGGCCAGAACAGAAGCCAGACTGACTCTAGAGTTTAGTGGCAACAGAGAAAAGTCACATGCAAACAAAGTTTACTATCTCCCTGCTGGGCCCACGCCCACTCGCCTTCACTTACCTCATCTCCACGCGATCCATTCATTCGTGTACTTCACCTATATGCTACTCCCTCCGTCCCTAATTAAATGTCTAGATACGCATATCGAAGAGGCCGGATGACGCACTATTTGACCCCAAAAAATTTCGTACTTTTTTTTCGAACGTACGTTAATCATTTTCCTACGTCCGAGAAAAAATCAAAATTTTTTGGGGTCAATAGTGTATCATCCGGCCTCCTCGATATGCGTATCTACGGTGTGAACGACATTTAATTGGGGACGGAGGGAGTACAAAACTTACCGTGCATTCCTAATTCATCAACTCACGTTATATTATACTTTATAGCATACTCACATCAGTGGTGGAGTATACACTAATAGAGTTTATAAGTACCGGATCATTATAAGATTATAATGATAAAAGATGTAAGATGGATCGTTCATGTCTTTACATACCAAGCATACCACTATTATTGTTGTCTCCTGTCATGCACATAAAAGTTGTTCCCCTACACCACAATTATTGTACTACTACGTTCCTTTTAGGCTTTTCTTGTTTCTTTTAATACTACTAGGACCAAATTTTAAAGCATGCTCCCTACTTTCCATCAATTTATAGAAGGACTTACAATTGTGTGCCATTAACCACACGTATTTCTAAACATTTTTAAAAAAAATTATCGATTTTTCTTTATATAAACATGATGAGCCATGTTGTTCAACTATCTTGCTTTATACTATAACAGAACTACAAAAAAGGGTGTAACAATTTTCCAAAAAAGGGAGGGAAGATGGAGCGGCAGTGGGTGTGACGCGCCAATGGGTGCTCGTGGGGGTGGGCTTGGCAGCAGGTGATGATGATGCAGATAGAGAGACGACGTATTTATAATTTTGAGCAGAAAAATTAAATCAAAGAAATGGATTCTGCCCTGCTCACCATTATCCAATTCCAACCAAAACCTTTTTGTTTCTTTCTCATCCTCTTCTTCTACTTCTCTCTCTAAAACCCAATTAAGCAAATCATCATTAGTCACAGAAAAATAGAGAGAGAGAGCCAATACAGACAGTAGTAGAAAGATAAGTAGCTTTACTGGTGTACAGAGACTAGCTGCTTAGCTAGAGAGAGAAAACTTGAAATAAAGAAAGGATTTTCCCTTCTTTTTTTCCCAAGAAATAAATATGCATTCCGATAAGGACTTGTGTGAGTGAAAGAGTGTTTACTTGCCACTCATGCTGCTTTCTTCTCTGTACACTCCTCAGTCGTCTGCCACCACAATTTCTCAACAAAATTGTTCGACTTTTAATCCTTTTTCCCCTTCAACCATCTTAAAGTTATCATCTTTCTTAGCGTAGGGAGTCCTTGAGTCGAAAAAGTGTAAGACTTTTATCCCCTGTTAGTAATTATTGTTCCAGTTCCTCTGTGAGAGAGGAAAAGAAGAAAAGGGTTGTCTTTGAATTTTCAAGTTGTGTGGTTTGGTATAGAGAATTGGATTTTTCTAGTGGCATTGGCCAGAAGTTTAGTTTTGGGTTTTAAATTTGTTGTTTGGATTTTGAAGGAGATGATGCTTCATTTTTAAGGTTTTCAAGTGATGGGTTTGGTGAGATTTTGGACCTTTTTCTTGAATTCTTTATCTTCAACATGAAGCCTTTTCTGTTGTTTATCGTGTTTTCGTTTGGTAAGCTGTAAAAATAAGCTTCAATTTTCATCTTTCACTTTAGGTTCTTAGTTTTTTCAGATTTAAAGCTCTTTTCGTCTTCTTGGGATCTACTTTGATTCCTCTGCACCTACTGTCATTTCATTCTGTTTAGTAGTTTTTTTCTGTGGTCTAGGTGTTGTTTGCTCTTTTTTTCGTCACTTTTGGTTTTCAGTGTTGGCATTGTTCCAAATTCGTGCGTTTGTTTGGATTTATCTCTGGATTGGTCAATAATTGGGTTTAAATTGAGCATTGAGGGGTAGTAAATGAATGGATCGACGGGATGCCATGACAATGCCTGGTTCTGCATCCTTCTATATGCAGCAAAGAGGCATGGTCGGGTCCGGGTCCGCGTCAGGGAACCCATCTGGTTTGAACGTATCATCGTCCATGAATCCTCTGTCTAATACAACAATGTCATTTCAACCAACCATGGGTGGCAATACCATGGGTTCAACATTACCTATGGAGCCTTCTACTGCAATTTCACCACATGGTGTCAATGTGGGTGCACCATGTGCTGTTCCACCTGCAAGTGAGCCCGTCAAGAGGAAAAGGGGAAGGCCTCGGAAATATGGACCGGATGGGACTGTATCGCTGGCCTTGTCTCCCTCATTGTCTACTCAACCCGGGACAGTGTCCCCAAATCAGAAGCGGGGTAGAGGTCGGCCACCAGGGTCGGGCAAGAAGCAACAATTAGCTTCTCTTGGTAATGTTAATCTGTCTGAATTTCCTTTTCAATGAACTGAATTTAGGTTGAACAATTGGTTAGTTGTAGCGTAATGGATTAAAGGTTTGTGATTAATGAATTGTGATAGTTTTTTCAAAGCATTTATTTTGCTTTGTGAATTGTGATTACTTTTATGTCGCGGATCGTTCTTTCCCATATGTATCACTGAGATTAAGGCTTCTGAACATTACAACTGAAGTATGCATGGACTTTTGACCTTCAGAAGTTTAGAGGTGAAGTATTGTTTATAGAATTTGAAATTCACTAGATGTCTTCCATAACATTTCAAGGTTGCATAAATTGCATAAAACAGGTTGATTTTGACTAGGAATGATTGATCAGCAAATCAACTTTTCCAACATTCTTTTCTGATCCGGCTAATAATACTGAAGTAATAAGCTTTTTTTTTTTTTTTTTTGCACAAATTCTTGTTGCCATTTGAATGATGTAAATTGTATTTATTTTGCTAGGTGAGTGGCTATCCGGTACGGCTGGGATTGGTTTTACACCACATATAATCACCATTGCAGTAGGAGAAGTATGCTGCTTCCTTTATAATCTGCCTCTATTTGCTTACCTGATAAAAAGTTTAAGAAGAATTTTATTCCAATGACAAATTTTCTCATCTAAGAAATAATGTGCTGGTCAAAAAGTGATGTCACTGCCAGAGCAGAGTGGGCACCACATGATGAAGAATTTCTATAAGTGGATGTGGCAGATTCTCTGCAGCTGCTCTAGTTGCTAAGCCGGTATTTTGGTATTTAACAGAGAATTAGAGATTGTATGAGGATGATATTAATTTATTATTACAAGTTGCAATGAAGTACAAGGGGGGAATAGATGGGGTCTTGGCATGGATTTTTTATAGAACATTTCATCTTTATGTGATCAAATGTCATCAGGAGTATGAAAATCACACAGTTCTTGAGGAATTGATGAGAGAAACATTAAGGCTTATTCTGCCATTGATCTTATTTCCACAAAAGCTCTCTAAAATCTGTAATCTTCATAGCTTAGTATTGCCTATTTGTCACTTGGTCATTTTCTTAGCATGTTGTTCTGAAAATGCTCAACTCCTCGTGTAGGACATTGCAACAAAGATAATGGCATTCTCGCAGCAGGGGCCAAGAGCTATATGCATACTGTCAGCAAATGGTGCTGTATCTACAGTGACCTTACGCCAGCCATCAACTTCTGGAGGCACTGTCACCTACGAGGTCTGAGCAATTTATGCATTTTTACTTTTTTTGCAATTTTAAATTAGCCACTCGCAATTAAGAACTTTGACCAAACCAGATTAGAGGTAAATCGAATCTGTTCGGGGTTTGCTCAAATCGTCTTGCTTCCCCATTTTTTTTAATGACTAATTGTACCATTCTAGCATGAAAAGTTGACTGGGGTTTTGACATAATTTGTTATTTTAATCTTTAATGAGTATTTGAGACTGTATGGAACGAAGTTCTGACTGAATTTACCCCACATACACCACCAACGTAGATTATAGCCCATGCAGTTTAATGCCTGATTAGTTTTTTATTTAAAACTATTTAAATAAGATGCTTGATACAGACTTTGACATCTTAGTTCTTCTTTATCTTTAGTTCATCTTTGCTGCTCAATCTTTTAAAATTAGTTTCTGGGTTTGCATTGTAGGGGCGTTTTGAGATTTTGTGCTTGTCGGGCTCTTACTTGGTTACTAACAATGGTGGCTCTCGCAATCGAACTGGTGGTCTGAGTGTATTGCTCGCTAGCCCCGATGGTCGTGTCATCGGTGGAGGAGTTGGGGGAATGCTTATTGCTGCAAGCCCAGTTCAGGTGACTACTCCTCTGTATTAACCTTCATTCTATCTGCTATATGGTCACTCAATTAATTGCTGTTTTGCAAATGCCCTACCTACCATGCTTTGTTTATGCTTCATTGACCTCAGGTGATAGTGGGAAGTTTCATATGGGGTGGTTCGAAGACAAAACACAGGGAAGGGGAAGGCGCCGAAGGAGCCAAAGACTCAGACCATCAGACTATTGAGAATCCAGTAACTCCGTCTAGTGTTCCACCAAGTCAGAATATGACTCCAACCTCCTCAGTGGGTGTGTGGCCGGGCTCACGACCAGTGGATATGCGTAACTCTCATGTTGACATCGATTTGATGCGCGGGTGATGATTTTCTCGGTTGACTACTTGTGAGTAATGTATATATATTGCCTGGTTTCAGTACCACTTGAATCTAATCTTCTGAAGAGCAATGATGAAGATTGTAGTTCGATGATTGTTGGCTTGACATTTCTCACCTCGCCTCTCATTTTACCCATGGTAGATCATGGGCTAGCTGAACTCGTCTTTTGTAGCTTAATGACAATCTAGTTTAACAATTTAGTGTTCTTGATTTTAACTAATCTGTATTTTCCTATTCCTGTTGCAACCATCAGTTTAAGAAGTCATTTGATTATAGTATTGGAGCTTTCTTTTAATTTATCTTTTAGCAACTTTTGGAGCTTTCTTTTAATTTGTCTTTTAGCAACTTTGAGCCTGCTGTGTTGAAAAAATCTGCACAAAAAGAAAGTGAAAAATTGAAACGCGATGAAATGTTGTCTTAAAAGATTTTAAAAAATTTATTTCTCCCATAATATAACGATCTCTTTTAATTCGTAATTAGGTACCAGAACAATAAGAATAAAATTGATAGTAACCCACAAGTAAAATGATCACATTTTGTGTATTAAGGTGTATTTTTTAAAAAATGACTACATATATTTATAGGCTTGAAGATATAAAGTGATTTTAAAGATATTTTTGTTAGAGTCATATATGTCACTTTAAAGAGGATAAGATTTTCGGTTTCAGATATTTAAAGATCGGGTATAAACTGAATTTGACTCATTCAAATTCAAAATAAACATTTGAATTTAAGGGGAGACTGACCAAAATGTAAAAGTTTTGAAGTATCATATTTTTACAACATGCTGTTTTACAGGAACTGAAGCAACTTATAAAGTAGTTTATTACAGGATTCAAGTGCCAAGATACATTGAGAACTGCTCAAGAACGGGGAAGACATTGATATTTCCATGACAATGAGGTTAATCATAGGACTATGTAATATCCAGCTGGCCCCTCTTGTGGTGAGACGCCCAAGGCGTTCCAAACAGCCTTTGATGCGTCGACAATGTTGTTCTGAAAGGGAGGTTGGTAATCATGGCGTTTATCACAACCTAGTCTAGAATCACATTCATCAACCACCGTGGCTTTCATGTTGCGCCCATTACCCTTGATAGTGATGTTGCTGAATCACCTAGCCTTTCGGCTGAACCAACCTGTTGATAGTTCCACAATTGGTAGCTCATTGGAGATCGTATTCGAGGTCACCTTCTCAAGGGCCACTGCCATCCCCTCCTCTCTCGAAGCTGTTGATGGTGAGAACCGCCTTGTTATGGTTAGCTACCAGTGGTGAGCAACTGTAGGTCATGTAATTCTTGCGGTCCGGAGTTGTTATCGGTGTTGCATTGACCTGGGGGTGGTTTTGTACCTCTGATCTGATGTACCCACTCGGCTTGCAATCTTCCATGTTAGCTTCAACAAACAAGAAATGTGTAACTGAGGACGACGAGAAGCAGCACGAGCAATGTGAAGCTGAAACTCCTCATTGTTTCCTTTGGCTGCTTGATTATAATTTGGAAGCCTGGAAGGAATGAGGATGCTAGTTTGAGGGGAATATGTAGAAGGGAAAGCCATGGTTGCTTGCTGTCAAATAGTAAAAAAACGATGGTGTTCAAACAAGAAAAGAAAGAGGATTAACAAGGGTAATATTATCTTGTATTTTTCCTTCTTTTTTTTTTAAAGGAAAGCTAGCATAGTTATGTTTTTGAAAAAGAGTAATGAACATTCTGTACGTTCCAATTCTTTTCTCATAAGGCCCATATATCGTGGTCCATGATCAAACTCTAGCCCATAACCAGCCCAACCCAACCCAACCCGGAAGGAAGAAAAAATAAAAAAAGTCCGACCTACCGGATTCGAACCAGTGACCTAAGGATATCTGTTGTTACAACTACAGTCCTCCGCTCTACCAACTGAGCTAAGGTCGGTACTTGCTATCCATTAAAATACAATTTATAAAGTTCATCGTTTTTTCCCGATTTCATCAATTCGAAGCATCTTTGATCTTGGGTAAAAAAAGCATACCTATTCAAAAACCCTACTTGGTTGATCTTCCCTCGATAAGAAATATTTGTTTATATTATAACCAACCGATAAAAAGTAACCTAAATAATATGCGTCCGTATGAGCTGGTATTTATTTTGGTCCATTCTCCGGTAAGTAAAAATTGTATTTTTCAAATAAAATGTCTTCTAAATTTATACCAAAATGTCGCCCATTAAAATTACGCATTCATTAGAAATTACAAAAGCTCAAATTACATAAGAGAAAGTGTGCATACGTTAATATTTCTTGTGGTAACTACTTACAAACATAGACCCTCTTCAGAAAATTTCCTGATGCATAATCAAGCTAATTAATTAGCATCGGACCAAGAAAATATCCATTTCACCCCAATCGCCCTCGGCCACTCCTAACGCTTTCCAGACCGCCTTGGATGCATCAACGATGTTGTTATTACAAGGTGGTTGATAATCATGGTCGGAATCACACCCCATGGTAGAATCACATTCATCAACAACTTTAGCCTGGACACTCTTCCCATTATTCCCATGAATGTTTATAAATTTCAAGCATCTGCTCTCCCCGTTGAACCACCCGGTCGAAAGCGCTACCACGGGTGTCGTCCGAGTGGTACTGGTTGTCACATTCCGATGGGGCGCCGCCATCTCCGTCTTTCTCGAAGCTGTTTAGGGTCAGGGTTGCTTTTGTGTGGCTGGACACCGGTGGCGAACATCTGTAAATCGCATAGAGCTGCCCGTCCAAGCAGCAATCGAAATCGTTTTCTTGGTTGCATTGGTTCGGAGGAGGGTTCCTGCCTGTGATGTTTCCGCTTGGATTGCAAGTTTGAGCTTGAATTGTTAGAAATGTTGTGGTTAGGAAAAGAAAGCAGAGGAGGAGAGCGGGGGAATGGAACAATTGGTTGGTCATGTCGGGTTTTTTTTGGGTGTGTATTTGATTCAAGTTTTGGTTTTGTTGTGAAATTGTGGAATGAAGGACAGAGTTTATACAGGTGGAAGTTTTGTAGATTAATTGAAAATTACGACAACTTAGTAGCACTCTTGAGACAAGATGTAACTAGACAAAGTAGACATCTGTTGCCTTTCTGGACTAAAATTGATCAAAGTACTGGACAAGAGATTAGTCATTCATTGGTGCCGTGGATTACTCTCCACTTTGGATCTTCAATTTCGTAATGGCCAAATGGATACGAAGAATCGCGAAAATGTAGACACGCGGACATGCAAAGTTACGAGTAATGAATAACTTCTCAAAGAATAGAGTCATGGACTGGAATCTTGCCCTGTAGGGAGAAATGGAATGAATGATAATTTGTTCTGCAGTATCAGAATTAGAAAACAGCAAACGTCTTTGATTTAGATTAAACCTTTAATTTTACCAGTTTGTATACAATTTGCAACCAATTTCCAAACAGGAACACCATAAACTAATTAAGAGCGAAAATAAATGGCCAGACAAAACCAGAGGCTGAAACAATGGCATTAATTTAGAAGGGTTTGCCAGAAAACACCTAATTGCCAATTCACAGCATACTATCAGTCCTGGCGGGCAAACGGCGGAAGAAATTAATCGGTGCTGAAGGTGTCTTGTGCCGGAACCTAGGATGCCTCATGAAGTAAAAGCCACCCATAAGAGCAAGCACTTGAAAAGGAGTTGCATACAGCACAACAGCAGCCACCAAGCAGAAAATCAGAAAAATGGTGGTGGCACGAGGATCCCGCCAGCTTAGTAATGCCTGAAGTCGCTCTCCTTGAGTAGCCACATCGCCCACCACAGTCTGGATTCTCCCAGCCACACTCCTTAACCGATCATACCTGTAGCGAACTATGTCAGGAGTCTGTTTTGATGGGAATGAGTCGAACTCCTCATCAAGCTCATCAGGATGCACTGCATCTGCATAGGAAATTCTTGTATTCATGTGAGGAGGGTATCTCGGGCGGTAATAATAATTCCAAACCCCAATGACGAACATGTAGAGAAACACCGTTGGCAATATCAGTTCAGGAAAACACACGAGCATCACGAAGAGTACGTGTACTAGCACTGTAGTGACAGGGTTTTTCCACATGCAGACTTCCCCGAACCATTTTCCAATGGAGAGTAATCCAGAGAAAACTGACATTAACCTGTAGAAGTTTGCCTTGCTGCGCCTCATGCTCCACAGATGAGAGTCTGTATCAGACATGTATTCAATGATTTCTTTCCGAAGAGGAGGTTCTGCCCGACTAAGCCGAGATGCCACGACCGTGACTGCTTGGTGACGCAGCAGGTCCTGCTGCATCACAGTCAAGGGCCTTTTATAGTGCATCTTTGGTAAAAGGGGCTGTGTGTATTTAAACATCACGTTGACAAGTGATGTGTACGAAAACCTTATGGCCAGATGTAATTCACCCATCTTCTTGACTCCAGAAGGGTGAAGGACTAGCAGTGGGTAGGAGTGCGTATACACACGGCCAGTTTCAAGAGTGGACAACCGTATCCGAACTTTGCCAATTTTTGCATCTCTACTGCCATCTGAACCTCCAATCAGGCTGTTATCAAAGACCCCCACAGTAAGAACCGTAGCATGGTCATACACCTCCCATTGGTACTGCTCATTGTACTTTGGACTTTGGCTGCTGATTATTGTTCGAGTCCGGACCCATTTGTGACCGTACTTCGCAACACAGTATGTGTCTGATACACCTCTCCCCTCTCTCGTTTTCATTGGGTGGATCCCTTCAGCATTTAGGATCCCAAGCTCCAAAACACCTATTGGTGGCTTCCAAAGTTGTTTTGCTGTCGGTCGAAGATCACTGCTATAGTGAGTTGATTCATCGAGTACATGGTACCCACCATCAAGAACAACTCGAAGATGAAGTCTGCTAGAAAACCTGTCCTTCTTTGCCTTGTGCTCATCCATAGCTGCAGAGACAGACTTTTCAAGGTTGAACCACCTGCTACGAATCATCCGATCATCAGCACGCTTCTCAACAGAGTTCAGAGGTATAACAACCTTCCCAATAGTCTCATCTTTGTTGGCCCCAACACGATCCTCTACAGAAAGGATAAGATGATCATCAAAGGGTTCAGCAGCAACGAACATCAAATCCTCATTCCACACAGGATTCATAGTCCGACTTTGAGCCATCTTGGTCTTTAAAATCTGGTGACCAATCTGTACCTTGACATAAGCATCTGGGAACCGATTCTTGTCATGGACAATCAGATCTTGAGCCTCGATCACATTAACACGGACATACCATAATCTTGGAGAATGGTAGACTTTTGATCGGAGATGCGGAGAGACACTGGAAGGGATATCCTTAGGAGTGATTACATCCGAGTGCCAAGCATCAGGGAATGCCTCATCAGCTTGTGTTCCATACCAAACAGCCAGCATCAGCTCCCCTTTCGTCTTTTCCCCTTTCTTGTCTTCAAGCCGATACCACTCTGGAGCTAATGGACTATCAGGTGGAACCCGCGTAGGAATTTCATTCATGTCGAACCTTACTAGACCAACAAAGTCATCCTTAACCAAATCCTTGTCCTTCACCACAACTTCCAGCAAAGATGACTGCAACCTGTCCCTTCCAAAGGCAAATACCTCATGCCACTCAGGATTTTTCTGCTTCTCAAAGTGTTTTGTAAGACCTTTGTAGTTCCCAACTCTTACTTCAACATACGGGTCAAGGCTTCCAGTTACATCCATGTTAGGAAGTTCACGCGCTTTCACAACTCGCACAAAGAGGTACTTCATCTGTTCTACAAGATCATAAGTGCTGGAAGGTCTGTCTGCACGTATAACTCGTCCACCAACAACTTGCCCACCACCCAGGAAAGGGCTCGTCTCTTTAAGTGCATAATCAGGAGGTTGCTGTGATGATGGACCTGAGAACGTGTGAACAATCCTTGAAGGCTGTGGTTGAGATTTCATCTCGCGAACCCCATGATCCGTTGTAGGCTTAGATGCTGAGGCAGGATTTGGGTTTGGAAGGTGGTGAAATGTATGCCTTGAGTTTTCGGATTTGTCTTTGGAGAATACCTTTGAAACAAAGTTTGGAATTTGTTGTTCTGGTACTGGAGGTTGAGTTGAGCGTGAACCTGTAAAGAATGAGGAGTCCATTGCGGGAGGTGGATTTGAAGTTCTTAAAGAGGGATCATCAGTAACAAAAACTTTCAAGCCAAGCTCTCCTTTGGCACGAGAAAACATTCCCCGTTTCTCCAGAGGGTAGTGCAAAACAACAGCATCAGAGTAGGGAACAAATAACATGCTGGTTAGCCGAACCTTTCCAAGGCAGGGTTTAGAATTGTTTTCTTTACTGTCGTTGTATACATACGCATCGAGAGTAAGGTTGGGCAGGTTACTTGGATCAGAAATGTTGAAGTAGAAGCTTTCATTCCAGACAGGATTGAGATCTTTCTCTTTCGTAGTAGTACGAAATTTCTGATGGTCAAAATGTAGTTCCACAAAAGAACTGGCTGACCCCTGCCCATCTTTGGGCATAAGGTCATGAGCACTCACAACCTCCACTCCTAGCTTGAGATGACTCATCAAGCTTCTTATCAAGATGATGAACGAGAACTAAAGTGAAAAAAACTGGTATATGTTCGCTGGATTGGCAGGAAACAGCTGAAACCTGAAATGGAAGAAAGAAGCATAGATTTAAATACCATAAAAGGACCATACAATTAAAACTCAAAGGATTCAAATACTTCACAATACTATGTGGCATTAAATCTATGGAATTAAGAGTGACAAAAGTACTTAATGCTGTCAAAGGAAATTTCAGGGGATCAACTCATGTGTGCATGTGCATCTATGATTATGTGGCACACCCAACAAATTCAACATGCTTCGATAGAAAGCAAAAGGCTAAACATTAACATGCCACAAAAAAACAGCTAGTCACCAACTTAAATCTATAAAACTCCTCATGCAAGTTACCCAATTTGTATAAACCCTGCTATCTGTTTTGCACTACCCAGGCATCACTCAATATTCCACAGTTTTCATCTAAATTACCAAAATTACCAAAAAGGAAGCTCAAAATTGATTGTTATTGAGAAAAGTTCCTAACTTTATTTTCTAAGTTAAAGTTGTCATCGTTAACTATGTTGAGGAGCATAAGAAACACTTCTAATAACTAAGTTTAAGCATGTCTCCCAACAACAAATTTCAATTAGAAAAGATGGTTGAATTTGCCAGAAAGCTCAAGACTTTATAACTTCCTCTAAGCAGAAAGAATTGACATGGACAAAAAAAAAATGATTGTAACAATTGAATCTCCCTTTTCCCATGTTCTAAACTTCCAAAAAGCAAACCCAGAATCTTTGGTATCATCCTCCATTCCCTTTACAACTTTTGGCCCCACCAACCACAGAGCATAATCCAGAAAAAATTCCATAACATGAAAACTCACCCAAAAAAAACATCATCCCATAAATATGAAAACTTTCTTGGTTCCAAGTTCTGGAAACCGATCATCAACAACAAAAATACAAAAAAAAAATTTTTTAAAAGAACATATAAAAAAGACTAAAAAGGAAGATGAAAGATCACCTTTTTATCAGCAGCTTTGAGAGGTTTTTGCGTAGAACCAAGCTAAGAACAGAAAAGGGTCATTGATTTTTGGTTTTTTGATTATTGGTGTGACTTCTCCGCAAATAGCAGAAACTTAATGGAGAAGGTGTTTGGTTTTTTTCTGCGATGGTTCTCAAGAGAGAGAGATGTCTTTGGTTGGTCTTCGGAAAAATGAAAGATAAAAACGAGTTAGATGCTTCTTCCTTCGAAATTCATTACAAAATTTGACTCTTTTTTAATATTTTTTTTCATTGACGAAGAAAAAAACTAGAGATGGAGACAGACAGGGAGAGGAAGAGAGGGGTCGTCAACTTCTACTATTCGTACTTCTGCTTCTATTTCTATTTTTCCTGATTTCTGAAATTGTTATTTGTCCGCGTTGGCTTCTTCTGTTTGTTTTCTTGCTACGGAGCGAAGATATGATCAAGAAATGGAAAACAAGTGGGGACTGAGATGTAATTTTTTAAATCTTTTGTGTCCTGCTTTGTGCACATCGCTAAACAAGCTTCACCTCCCTTCACTGCTGGACACGTGTTCTCCATGTAGCCATTTTATCACTTTTGTGGATACTCCAGGTTTCACTGTTACACATGTTTAACACGTGTCATCCCTTAACAATTATTGAGTTGTGATTATGTTTGCTTCTGGTTTAATTAATCGATTAAAACAATGGGTTGAATTTAAGCTGTCAGCAGTAAATAATGAGTTGTGCAGTACAGTGTATCTATACAAGTACAACCTCTTTTTTTTGCCGTTGGGTTATAAAATTTAAAAATCTAGGGCATGAGAGATTTTTGTCCCTGATTTTAATGAGATTTTATGATTACAATTTAACCAAAACAAAAATTGAGTATCAAATCGAGTAACAACAATAGTTATGGTTAACTAGTAAGAGATTTGTCTATACTTAATAACGATTTCAAGTTCGATTTTTAAAAATAGAATCAAGCATTCTAATAGTTTTTTTTTTTAGAATCTACACTGAACGAGATTAATTTTACATCTGAAAATGAGTAGAGGACAATCAAAAATAAATAAAAAAAAACAAATTGGGTGGATTTGGTAGCCCGCTTTCATCATTTCTACAAATTGTTTTTTTCTTAGAAAAATCATTTCGAACTTATAAGGGTGCCTATCAAATCGGCATTTATTTATTTATTTGAATTTCTCACTAAATGAAGATAAGCATTTGGATCCTACCCGTTAACAACTCTATAAAAAGAAACAAATAAAAACAAAATCTGAGATTCGAATTTGAGTCTAAAACTTTAATAAAGAGACGTTTATCGTTGTCTCGTTGATTAAGAATTAGCTGAATAAAAAAAATTGATTGTAAGAATTAGGAAAGTTTGGGCTACCTAACCTTTATATGATATTATCGATAATTATATCATTCAAGGGTGGCAAGTGGGATCACGAACTATCTATTAAATTGATTTTGATTATAAAAAGAAAATGAGGTGTCATTTTTTTTAATTATTATTATATGTATGCTATCCATCTATATTTTATTTTTGGTAATGACGTTAGCGAAAGTTTACTTCCACTTAAAAACAAAAGACGAAATCCGTATCAATAATTCAATGTCTTCATTTCTCGATAAAATAAAATGAAACACTACTAACATCATATTCCATGAAGAGGTTTAACCCGAGCGAACAAAGAAAGGCCCGATCCAATAGAAGGAATACCATAGACTAGGCCCAGCCTAACAGGAGTACAAGAGCCTAGGCCAGGCCCAACGGAAGGAGTACCATAGATTAGGCCCAATTAAAAAGTTATGGCAACCAGTACGGTACTAACTTTATAATTAACAAAAAATGACGGTACAAATGGCTTACAACAATTTTTTCCTATACGTATAATACAATTTCTATACTTTAGAAGCTACAAGGCCCAATCCAACAAGGGTTATTTGGGCTTAGCCCAATACTTAATTAAAGTTTAGTTCTTCTTATGTTTCTTCTCCCATTGCTCACTCTCCCACATCTCTACTTGCCTAGAAATGTTATTTCTCCTCTCAACCAAATATTTAAGTTCCTGTGGCTCATAAGGAGGAGGAATTGTGCATGGAGGTGTGTCACTTGGAACCCTAACCATAGATTCCACCATGAACTTCTTCCATACACCTTGTTTGGAACATGCCATTCTTTCAGCACACAGCTTTTCTGCTCCTTTCGGTATTTCCGGCTTGAATTTCAAGAGTTTTGAATACTCACTCAATGCATGAAACATGTAATCGTACACAAACTCCATCTTCACACTCTCCTTGATAAACTTGCTTCCTGCCAGCCCAATCCCTTTGGCCTGGAAAAAAGAATTACGTAAAAAATGTGTTCAGTCTGAAATACACGCATCTGTAAAAGCAAAAGAAATGTTATAACCAAATGATTTACCTTGTGAGTGTGAGTGTTACCCCATTGGACTGCAAATTTGATGTCTCTGCACTTGTTATTGGGCCTAATGGGCCAAAAGTGCTCCATCGGTACCAAACCTCTATTGTAGAAATCGTAGTATTTGGGCTTTACGAATAACACCATGGAATCGCATGCCAGTATGTACTTCTCGCTCACTGACCATCCTCTTCCTTCTATGTATATCTTGTATCTTTTGATTTTAAGAAAAAAATAAAAAAATGAATTTAGATATTTCATTTGCTACCAATACCAATATTTAAGGGAAAAAGAAAATACATACCTATACTTGCATTGATCCTTTAATTTTGAGTTCTTGAATCCTTGCTCTATTTCTTTACCCCAGTCCTGAATAAATATAACCCTATTGGAATTAATATTCAATATTCGATATAACTATTAAAAATTAGATTAGAATAAGATCTTACCTGGCTATAGAGACGAGCATTCCAATCATGTCTTTTTGAGCTGTCACACCTCATTAAATCTCCTCTGTTTGCGCTAACGCCCGGGTTCCCTTTCCAATAAGCATATGGTTTTCTATTTTTCCACTTCATCTTTTTGTTACCATTCTTCAAGTCTTCCAACAAATTCTCCCATGGCCTTATATTAAGTTCACCCCTAAAAAACGAGGGAGTGAATTAAAGACATACACACATAGGGGTCCGAAATAAATCAAAGAAAAAACAGTACTAGATAAATCATTACCAACCCCAAAAGGACCAATCGGGAAATACGACGCCCAAAGCATCCTCGCGACCACAATACTGAAATGTTATTGGCGACGACGTCGCATTAGGTCCTTTATGGTCTTTTTTCAGGACAAGTGGCATGTCTTCGCACTGGAAGACGAGCTCAACGTCCGGTACTTTTCCAGGGTACAGCCTTAGTAGTTGTAAGAAACCCCATATAGTAAACACATCTCTCGTCTGAAATGCGTTCTTAAATTTCTCCAAATAGGCCTCCCCGTCGATGATTACTAGTCTGAAATGTGCGAATTCTTTGGTTTTCTCGATCATTTCACGCGATATGCCAGTGGTCTTCCACGGCCGTAGATCTTCGTGGATCCACCGGAAGTATTCTGGACAAGCTGCACCGGATAAATTGGTCGTTATTGATGTATGATTGGTCGCGCATGATTTTGCAATTGCTTCTCTCGAACAATTGAGTCGAAACTCCTGTCTTCTAACTAGGTTGTCCTTGTCGGTCCATTTGGAAGTAAATAATACTGTGCTCGTTATGGTGGACTGAAAGAATAAAATAAATTCGTTCAAAAAAAAGAAAGAAAGAATACAATAAATAAACATACAAATTCTTTCCTCTTTTTAATCCTTTTTTTACAAGTTTTAGGTTCTTTCTTCAAGCTATTTTTTCAGATTTAAAAAACTAAAAAAAACTATTATCCGATGTACAAGAACTGGAAACAATCACCCAGATCAGTACTAGAAGAAACAGAGGAAAATGGAAAAAAGGAAGGAAAGAAGAGGAAGACTTACAAGATGAGTCCAGCAAAAGAAAGCGCTTGTGAGGAGGAGGATCAAGAAGAAGAGAAGAATAGTTGATGGAAACCATTGCTTTAACGGCTGGCAAGAAATCCAATGATATTGATCATGATTTTGTGATTCAGCTCCATGCTCGTCTAAACCATCCGTGGTTTTCATAATTTGGTGCCAAAACCAAAACCAAAACCAAATGAAGTAGAAGTCATTTTGGACTCTTTAACCCTAATAATTAAATGGAAGATAACCACAAAAGTCATTCCATGATCATCCCAATTCCCACCTCTCGTTTTAGATTTTGACCTTGTGGGAAAATAATGGAAATGAATACGAAAAGGATCTTCATTTTATTTTAATATAATTTTAATTGATCTCATCTTTTTTTTGGCCCGCCACCTAGCTATCAGGAACAAACGTGCATACCTGTTGCTATTATAAACTCAAAGACTTGTTGCGTCCAATTAGGTTATTAAGCGCAAAGTCAAGAGCATCAATGTCATGGAGTTCGCTGTATACTTGGTACTATTACTATACTTTATTGAATTGATTATTCAAAGTTCTCAACTATATCATAATTTTTTTATTATTAGACAAAAGTAGTGATATCTTCTTCTTTGAATTTCTTTCTACCAGATTAATCTATTAATAGAGAAATAACTCCCTATCAAAAAATTAAATAATAATGCATCAACAGTTAATTACAACAAACTTTGAGGCCCAAAAGAAACGAGGCTCAAAGTTTGATGGGCCGAAAGTGCGGGAAATAATCTTGAAAATGGGCCAACTCGTAGAAACGTGCAGAAAGTGAACTATCATGTACTCTATATCTTTCCATTTCCTGTCTCCTACAGTTCTTATAAACACATTTTCCCTTTCACAATGAAAAAAAAAAAAAGAGTTATAAAACACATCTGGACTGTCACGAATTCCGTGGTACAATTTCTAAATTTCTCATCGTATCCATTCTAAGTCAAAATCTAGTACTAATTAATTAATAATTAGTTTTTTGGGTACTTTATTCCACCGCTCTTTCTCCCAAATCACCACTTGATTAGAAATGTTCTTTTTCCTATCAAGAAAATCTTGAAGTTCTTGAGGTTCGTAAGCAGGAGGGAGTGTACATGGAGGTGTGTCACTTGGAAGTTTGATCATGGATTCCCCCATGAACTCCTTCCATGGACCCTGCTCCGAGCAACCCATCCTCTCCGAACACAACTCCACCGCGCCTTTCGGTATCTCCGGCTTGAATTTCAAGAGCTTCGAATACGTACTCAACACATGAAACATGTAGTCATACACATACTCCATCTTCACGCTTTCTTTAATAAATTTGCTTCCCGCCTTCCCAATTGTTTGTGCCTGTAAAATTTTATTAATTGAACATTAAACTGTATTTTGGTGATATTTTTCTATAAATTTCGCAAAAAAATTATGGGTGTTTAGGATGTTGCATCTTTCTACATCTTCATATTTAATTAAAACTTTAAGTTAGTACCTTGTAAATGTGATGATTATGATTTGAATCTTACCAAAGTATTATGATTTTTAAGTGTAAGTGATTACTGTTAATGCAAAAACAAAAAGTTAAATGAATACCTCGTCAGGATAAATATTGCCCCATTCGACGGCGAACTTGATGTCTTTGCATTTGTGTGCGCGCCTAATTGGCCAGATGTGCTCCAACGGTATCAAACTTCTGTCGAAGAAATTGTAGTAAACGGGGTCGACGAACAAGGTCATGGAATCGCATGCCATTATGTATTTCTCACTCACTGACCATCCTCTTCCTTCTATATAGATTTTGTATCTTTTCCGGATCAAAAACAAGAAAAAGAAATTAAAAATCCAGACGGCGAAACAACCAAAATTAAAGAACAATTTAAAAAAAATTTGTGGTAAAATAAATTAAGAAGTTTTTGAGAAAATACCTATGTGTGCATTGGTTCTCCAATTTTGAGTGCTGGAAACCTCGTCTAATTTCCTTAACCCAATCCTGAATAACAAAGTAAAATGAAATTAACAATTTAACATCATTATTAAAAATGTAAACCTAAATTTTTTGATTAAACTATAACAATTCTTTACTAGATAATCTACTCGAGAGACTACTGTATCAACTATTTAAGAGTGCGTTTTTAGGGAATTCTTACTTACCAGATCATCGCAAAAAATAACCACTTGGTACGATAATATAAAAATAGAAATATTCTTCTTGTGATGTATTGTTTGTCTCTTTGTCGAAATTAATCCTCGTGAACAGCTGCATTTAGGGGTCTGTTTCGTAGCTTTTGTTGTCTATTTAATCACGAAACTATACGTGCTCTTAAAAATTCCTCGATTCGTCACATAAAATATAAAAGATAGTTACCAATAAAACCAGATTTGAATGATAAATATAAGTTAGTTTACTAATCACTACTAATTCATAAAGATAAAAAAAAAAGTTTAATTAGTGATGGATATGTGATTAATCTACTAATATGACCTATCATTTCACATGGCACCCATGTGCTAGGGAACCATTCACCCTCGTAAAAAGGCTGATACTAATATTTTTCTATTCTTGAAGGAGACATTTTTTGACTATATCTAATCCAAGTCCCACAAAAATCAGAAATTGTGATGGAGTCCCCAATGTTTTTAACATTAATAATACAATAATCTGTACAGTAAACGATTCTTAAATGAAGGAGTGGAATTCTATTATTTACCTGTTTGTAGATTCGAGCTTTCCATTCATGAAACCAGGACGCACCACATCGCATTAGGTCTCTCCTATTCCGACTCACATATGGATTCCCTTTCCAGTATGCATAAGGTATCCTATCCTTCCACTTTATCTTCTCGTTCCCTTTTTCCAAATCTTCCACCAGATATTTCCACGGCCTTATATTCAGCCCACCCCTATGAAATCACAAAATTAAAATTGAAATTAAAAAAATGATAATAACAAAAAACATTACCACGTATCACTTTTTGCTAAGCGCCCCTACAAATTGTAGAAATTGCATTACCAACCCCAGAAGGACCAATCAGGAAACACCACGCCCACCGCATCGTCCCGGCCACAGTACTGAAACGTGATTGGCGGCGCCGTCGCATTAAGGTGGTCGTCTTTCATGACAAGTGGCGTGTCTTCGCACTGGAACATGAGCTCTAAATCTGGTAATTTCCCAGGATACAACCTCAAAAGCTGCAAGAATCCCCAAATGTTGAACAAATCCCTCGTCTGGTACGCGTTCTTAAACTTCTCCAAATACGCTTTCCCGTCGACAATCACCAATCGGAAATGCGCGAACTCTTTCGCTCTCTCCACCGCATCTCGCGAGATTCCGGTGGCCTTCCACGGCCGTAGATCCTCGTAGATCCACCGGAAGTAATCCGGGCAGATTGCAGAGGATGTATTCGCGGTTTTGGATTTGTAATAAGATGTGTGGTCGGCCGCGCACGCTTGTTGGATTGCTTCCTCGTTTGAACAATCGAATGGGAATTTGGTTTTGGGCTGAAATGGTGCCTCGATGTAAGGAATACTGGTACTTTTTATTGTGGACTGAAAAATAAAAAAAGTAATTAGGAAGTAAAGTTAATCACAGTTTTAATCAATTAGAAATAGTCAAATAAATGAGCAGAAACCTTACGAAATCGATGCGGTAAAAGAGAGCGCTGGTGAGGAAGAGGATGGAGAAGAAGATGAGGATTGATGACGTGGAGGACGGCCATGACCATGTGGTCGGTTGGATTGAAATCTTGGGAGATTGGGTATGGGTTTTAGGTTCTTGTTCTTCTTCCAAACCATCCATGGATTCAATGGTTTCCTTTAGGATTTTAGGGACAAGAAATCTGGAGATGTTTCCACAGGAAAGTAGGAGAGATAGATATAAAGCCACCAATCATCATCTCACACCTAATTTGACTTTTCCTTTGTTCAATCAATGGTCTGCAATCAGAGCTTCCTACAATCTATTTTCTGAGAATAAATAAATTTAAAAACAGTTATGATCCAGTAACAGTAACAGTAACAGTAACAGAGCCAACTTGCACAATTGTGAGTGTTAGAAATAACAAAAATAGAAACGCAGCCGCCCATGAGGCAGACTGAAACGAAAACAGGCGAAAACCACCCATGCCTCTTATGAAAAAATCATGGAAGGGAGATGCTACATACAAGTTCATGGCATCGCATGCTAGAATGTATTTCTCACTCACAGACCACGCCCATCCATCTATGTATATCTTGTATCTGCATTTTCTTTTCATCGTTAATTTCTCACTTCTCTTAGAAAATCAAATTGCAAAAAATTCAGTTTTTTCGCTACTTAATTACCGGTGGGTGCAGTGATCTTCTAGATTAGATTGCTTGTACCCTTGTTTAGATTCTTGAATCCAGTCCTTCAAAATCAAGATCATGATCGCAATTAATTAGCAATGTCATATAATTAACAGATTGAAATTGAGTTTGGAAAATGAAAATGAAAATGTTGATCCCTCCCTACTTTACGTACCTGAATGTAGAGTCCAGTGTTCCCGCCATTCTTGTCGGAGACATTGCGCTTGAGAAGGTCTTGTCTAGTCTGAGCCACATATGGGTTCCCTTTCCAATAGGCGTGGGGTACCCAATCCTTCCATTTGCTTCTCTTGTTACCTTCTTTCAGGTCCTTCAATAGATATGGTAAAAAGACATAAATGGACTCTGAATTTTAATTTTTTAATTAATGTGGCGCCTGAACTATTTTTTTGTTTAATTACAACCCTGCGAATCGAGCATTTTGACATAAATGGCCCCTACCGTCACAAAAATCTGACGTGGCGACGTTATCTTCCACGTCACCCATGTATCACTTGCCACGTCGTCGTGCCATATCAGCATCTTGCCACCTCACATGGAAGGTTCAGGGGCCACATTAATCATTTAATTAAAGTTCAGGGGCCATTTATGTCTTTTTACCCTAAAAATTATAATTGTCCATTTCAACTTTCTATCAGCTTCCCGTATTTTCAGAACCCCATAAGGGCACTTAAGTGATTAACTATCGATTTTCAGAACCCCATAAGGGCACTTAAGTGATTAACTATCTTTATTATTTAAATGTCCTGATTATTGATAATACTTATCTTCTATCTATGATAGACAATTTTTTTTCCTAAATTAAACTTAAATTCTGATACTTTATTATAAGCAGATAAGTAAAATTTAAAAAAAAGAAGTTAAAATAGCTAGGAATTATTTATTTATTTATTTTGTGCAGAGGAATTATGTCTTTTTACTCTAAAAATTAATTAAATGAGTATATGTATTAATTTAATTTTTTTTAAAAATGGGTTTTATATTTTTCATGGGATCAGTCATTGGTTTCTTCTTCAAAGCATGGAACACTCCAATCATCAATGTTGAAATGAATATATAAACTTAAATAGGAAACTAATTAATTATATATATTCTAATATATGGCAATTAAAGAGCAGAAACTAATTAATTATTTAAAACAAATATGCTGTGCGGTGATGAGAAATTGGGGCTGGGTTTAGTAGTTCCTTTTCTCTCTCTTTTTTTCCTACAAAACATTTTCTTCCTTCCTCTTCTCTATAATATTTATTTTATTAATATTCAGGACATTTAACAGTTAACAATTCTCATCATTTTGTCCTGGGAAGAGAACCACCTTACCAGCCTATCATGCCTTTAATTCAACTTCCATACCCATTGTCAAACCTTACTCATTCTCCTCTTCTACTCCTCCGCACAAAATAAATAAATAAATAATTCCTAGCTATTTTAACTTCTTTTTTTTAAATTTTACTTATCTGCTTATAATAAAGTATCAGAATTTAAGTTTAATTTAGAAAAAAAAATTGTCTATCATAGATACTCCCTCCGTTCTTTTTTATTTGACGCGGAGGGAGGGATTACACGGATTAAGGCCGTGTCAGTGGGCGACTGAATCTTGTCTGTGGGCCACACAGACCACACCACGCGTCGCGCGCTCCTGCCTCCTTCTTCCTCTTCCGTTCCTCTCCTCTTCCATTTCTCATCCAAACTCAAAATCACCAAACTCAATCAATCCGCAAATTCATCCAAAATAAACACCAAATTAATGGAAAATGCCAAATTAATTAAGAGAATCCAGAATCAAAATCAATCAAACCGAAGGAAGGAAAAAATAAAAAAAAGAAATTCATACTAATTAAATTAAAAGAAAAAAAAATCGCCGTCATCACTTTCAATTCGTCATCGTCAACCATAACAACACCACCCACAGTAATCGTCAATTCGTCATCGTCATCGTCACTTTTAAATCTAGATCTAGAGATCTAGATCTACTCTCTAGATCTAAGCCATGGAGGAGATGTTGCGGATGAAAGAAAGATGGGAGAGTTGCGGGTGAAAGAAAAAGAGAAGGATGAAAGAAAGATGAAAGAAAGATGAAAGGAGAAGGTGGGAGAGCTGGGTACAAAGATCAGAGATGAAGAAAGATGAAGGAGAGAGAGAGAAGATGGGTGCAGAGACGAGAGAGAGAAGATGGGTGAAAGATGAAGAAGAGAGAGAGTGTCAGTAGTGTATTTTCAATGTTCCCAAAATTTGAAATCAGCCCAACTTCATTTTCCATTTCCCTCTTTTGTCCCTGTGTGACGCGTTGTACAAGCGGAAAACGACGCGTCGTTTGAGGGTAATTTTGTTAAAACGTAAAGTAAGTGGGCACAATTACCAAAGGCGTCAATTAAAAAAGACCAGCGTTTTTGGGCTAAAACGTCAACTTTTTCAGGACAGAGGGAGTAGAAGATAAGTATTATCAATAATCAGGACATTTAAATAATAAAAATAGTTAATCACTTAAGTGCCCTTTTGGGGTTCTGAAAACACGGGAAGTTGATAGAAAGTTGAAATGGACAATTATAATTTTTAGGGTAAAAAGACATAAATGGCCCCTGAACTTTAATTAAATGATTAATGTAGCCCCTGAACCTTCCATGTGAGGTGGCAAGATGCTGACGTGGCACGACGACGTGGCAAGTGATACATGGGTGACGTGGAAGATAACGTCGGCACATCAGATTTCTGTGACGGTAGGGGTCATTTATGTCAAAATGCTCGATTCGCAGGGTTATAATTAAACAAAAAAATAGTTTAGGGACCACATTAAGTAAAAAATTAAAGTTTAGGGCCATTTATGTTTTGATATTTACCTCATCCCAGTCATATACCAAACCCAAAAGTTGGTCTGTTAATGAGCTGTTAAATTATAAAAATTTCATACAATTGACTAAAAATGGTACAAAATATTACATATTATTTTCACTATAATTTTATAATAAATAAAAATTCTATGAAGTGTTTTACACAGAATTAATATAATAACATATATTAATTAATAATACCTAAGATATTCAATTATTTTTAAGCAAACTATATGCAAGTATATATGTATGATTAATATGTATTATCGGTAGTAAAAATATCAATAAAAACTCAAATTTAGATTCTAATTTTACTTCTGTTTATAAAAAAATAAAAATAATGTTGAATATAATCCAACAGTGAAAGGAGGATAAGTGAAAAGAAGAAAACCACCCAAGAATCGTTGATTTTTTTATTTTTCATAACAGAAAAGAGAAAAATAGAAAACAACTTAGATTAGTTTTCCACATAGAAAACTACTTATCTTTAAAAAAGAAAATAAAAGATTAGAAAATGTCTTTATTGTAAAAGAAAATAAAAAATAGTAAGTAAACATGTTTCTTAGGGTGCATTTGGTATCGTTTCAATTTTAATTTTCTGTTTATTTTCTATTTTTTGAATCTTAAAACAGAAAAAAAGAAACATGTTGTTTTGTTTTTTTAAATTATGTTTCTGTTTTAAAAAAATTGTTCATAAGAAGAAAATAAAAAATAGTTTTATCAAACATGTTTTCTGTTTTAAAAAGAAATAAACAGAAAATCAGAAACATAAATGATACTCCTTCCGTTTTCGAATAATCGTCACTTTTGTACTTTTTGTTACTGTTCACTTTACTTGACTTTTTAGTCATTTTTATTACTATTTCAAAGAGTCAATTATTCAAAAAACACACCTTTCTCAAAAAATTACTTGAAAATTCTCTACGTTTTGACCGAGTAATTACCATCTTTTGGACCAATCCGGGAAAACGATATCCGAGTGCTGCCGATCAGAACAGTAACGAAACAACGGTGGTGGGCCAGCGTTTGGGGCCTTTGGGCCCATAAAGTCCTCTGATCGGATGTCTGGCCTGTCACCGCAGTCAAACAATAATTCCAAATCAGGCAATCTACCAGGATACCATCTTCGAAGCTGCAATATACCCCACACATCTCTGGTCTGGATTGCCTTCCTATATTTCTTAACGTAGACCTTCCCGTCTAGAACCACCAGCCTAAAATGTCCCGTCCTGCGTGTGCGTGCCCGGTCGATCATGTCCCTTGAAATCCCCTTCTCTTTCCAGGGCCGTAGATCTTCGTGTAAAAATGGGCTGCACGAAAACAAACTAGCAATTATTCATGTACTTCGCAGTTTTTATCAAGCACACAAAATTTTCTAACGTTTACAAATAAAATTATCTTAAAAAAGTCATTCTTTTAAAAGCCGATAATCCCCAAGGAAGATTTTATTCTTCTTGTTCTTCTAAACCATCCATGGGTTCCATTTGTTTGGTCAGGAAGAACAAGAGAATCTGGAGATATTTCCACCAGTCTCATCTCACAACTAAATTGACGTTTCCTTTGTTCAATCAATGCCACTGATATGCGAGGAATATACTGTACTAGTTTCTTCTCTTTCTTTTTGGGAAAAAAATGGAATTTAATAAGCAATAACTATCGTGATTTAGTAAATTTGGAAAGGAGCCGCCCACGTGCAGACCGAAACGGAAAAAAGTCCAAAAACCACCCACGCCATTCGATTGCCCATTATCTTACTATTATATCCAATTGTAACAATGAACTCTATGATGGGTTTAATTAGTTAAATTAATTGCAAGTGAATCTATGAAACAACTGATTAGTGTATGCTGTTTTACGAAATAAGTTATGTGTTCTATTATGGTTAATAATAATGTAAATAATTAAATTGGTTAACGATAATTAGATAGTTTCACTATTTCCATAAAATATTACTCCCTCCGGTCGCGTAAGAATGTCGTTTAAGACATTCTTACGCGGTCGTTAATCCATGTCGTTCTCCCTTTCCAAGAATTGTTTTCCCATTTTCTGACCTTGATGCCCTCGCTCTCTCTCATCTCCATCTCGCGCTGGATGCAAGGCAAATCTGGGAGGGAATCGTTTTCAATTTCGGAGGGAAAGTGAAATTGATTTTGGGTGGGAAATGGGAAATCCGGGCGTCAATCATTTGCGACCTCCTATATATTGTGAGTATTCCAATTCAAATTCCAGTTTCTTCGTCCCCTCCTTCCAATTTAGGGTTCTTTACGACTTGGGGAGATTGGGTCATGGAAAGTCTTGGTTTTTTGGAGGATCCTCAGATGGAATCCATAGCTCTGTTTGATGAAAATATGAACATGGTAGTTCCTGATTCCATTGGCGATGGTGGAGATGGCAATGATGCTGTTGTTCAGATTGTGGAGGACTCCGGCGACGAGGCAAACGGCAGTATTGAAGCCATTGTTGATTTCAGGGGTTTGAAGAGGCATTTGCGTACAACACCCTTGAAGGTCATTCATGATTTTGACTTGAACGAGCCATCTGTTGAGGAGAGGTTGTTGGCAGTGAAGTATAAAGGGGAAAGGGATTTCGACCTCAACAAGCTCCCAATTGATGGTACGTTTACCTTGACTGATCCTACTTGGGATGCATGCTTCATTGAAATGGTCAGGCTGTTACTTCCCTCTTACTATTGAAGCAGCCATACATGTTGTTAGCTTGCGTTGTTGATGACCGTTAGGTTATGTGGTTGTAAATATACATTTTGGGCCTCTGTTCTGGAGGTTGTAAAAAGGAACTTCGTAAATTAGCTCCACAGTGGTGGTTCATTTTGGGATTTTGGGTTGAAGAAGTGATGTGCACTTCTCAGAAATTGAGATGAGGACTAATACGTCCATCTCTTCTGTCTGTTTCTTGATAGCCTGATATATGTAAGGAATCATGCGTTTTTGTTGCCTTGAATTTATTTTGGTTTGAAATTGTGTTTTGCCATTCTGTTGTGCTTTGAATGTAGTTAGGCTTGGTAATTCCTTGGATTTCTGTTTGTTTAATTGCTGGAAATATATTCTCGTTCAGTTTGGTTTGAATTCATGTTGGCTTGGATTTGTTTTGCCATTCTGTTGTGCTTTCAATGTAGTTAGGCTTGGTAATTCCTTGGATTTCTGTTTGTTTAATTACTGGAAACCTGTTCTGGTTCAGTTTGGTTTGAATTCTTGTTGGCTTGGATTTGTTTTGCCATTCTGTTGTTCTTTGCATGTAGTTAGGCTTGGTAATTCCTTGGATTTCTGTTTGTTTAATTGCTGGAAATATATTCTACCTCAATCTGCTTTGAATTCCTTTTGGCTTTGAATTTCTTTTGGCTTGAATTCCTTTTGGCTTGTGTTTTGTTTTGCCATTCTGTCTTGGTTTGAATGGCAATTAGGGTTGGTAATGAGGGTGGATTTCTGTTTGAGGGATTGCTGGAAATATAGTTACTCTGCACGGCTTTGGATGTCAGTTAGTTTAGGGTTTGGATTGCAATTTGGATTTGTCAACGTTTTGCTTTCAATTTATTTAGGGTGTGGCACTGCCTTAGATTGCATGTAGTCTGGAGATTGCTTTCAACTTTGTTTATTTTCCCTGTGACTGGCAAAGTGTAAAATAACAGGGGAATGATCTTTCAACACAAACACAAGCACAAACTGCATTACTTTTATTTATTCAATTCCAATTACATAGATGTTGGAATTTTTGGAGCACATACAGGAAGGATCCTTGGATACATTCGACACAAACCCTAGCCCTAATCAGTATCAGAAGCATTAGAGATGGTTGGAATTCCGGCAATGGAATTTCCAAAGTTGTTCAGTTCCTGAGCAGCAGCCCTCACGCTCGCAACAGCCAGATTGATGACATCTCTCTTCTGCTTCAGATGAGCAAGTGCCAGTGTCAGATTGTTGACCGCCCTCCCATAGGACTCCATTATGGTCAGAGCCAGCCCCTCATGCTCCGGGTCTTCCATTACATCATTCATCCTTGCCTGCAAATCCTCAAGTAACTCCTCAAACTCCTGGATATCCGCTCTGGTTTGGAGACCCCTATTCTCCATTTGGACTTGGTCTGTCTCCAGGTGGGTTGAGACGACGCCTGAAAGATCTAGGATATCCTGCTTCCTCTCCCGATCCATGGTCACACACCTGCACAAAGAGAGAGATGAACAAAGCAAGAGAGATGAGCAGATTAGCAGACAGTGAGGAGGAGTGTAAACTTGTGGTGTAATTGGAGAGGCAATTAAGGGTGGTATATATAGGAAGTAATTAGGGTTACCAAGGGGTTAGGAAGGGTTAGGTTCAGTTAATAAAGGAAACAATGCAACGGCAGGGGAAAGGGGTTGGGAATGTAAAAGGGTATTGGGAATCAACAATAAGTTGCCTTGTTGCAGTTGGAAACATCTATTCTCTTTGTGTGTTGCAGTTGCAATACAATGCAACTTCTCCACGGGTCAAACAAAGTAGTGTCCCTTCAATGCAACTGTTAATGTCAAATGTTTCTATTCAATGTAAACACTGTATGTTTGCCTATATCTCTTCCTTATGCGTTTTTGTTTTTTATTTACCAATGCATTGTGTTTGTGATTAAATAAACATTAAGCAATTAATGAAGAAGCAACCCATAATAGCCAATACTTATACACAATCCAGAGAGGAAGCAAGTAAGAATGTCAGATGCATTACACACAATCAGAATTACCCATGCGTTAAACATACAACAATCCACAATCAAATCAAGGAAGGAGATCAGAATTACTCCACATTATACACAAAAACATCCACAATCAAATGAAGGAAGGAAATCAGAAATAGCAACAGATTGCACACAAACATCCACAATCAAATGAAGGGAGGGAATCATAAATAGCAACAGATTGCACACAAACATCCACAATCAAATGAAGGGAGGGAATCATAAATAGCAACAGATTGCACACAAACATCCACGGACAAATGAAGGGAGGGAATCATAAATAGCAACAGATTGCACACAAACATCCACAATCAAATGAAGGGAGGAAATCAGACTTTCAATGCATTATACACACAACCATCCACAATCAAATGAAGGGAAGAAATCAGACTTTCAATGCATTATACACACAACCATCCACAATCAAATGAAGGGAAGAAATCAGACTGAAAATGCATTATACACACAACCATCCACAATCAAATGAAGGGAAGAAATCAGACTGAAAATGCATTATACACACAACCATCCACAATCAAATGAAGGGAAGAAATCAGACTGAAAATGCATTATACACACAACCATCCACAATCAAATGAAGGGAAGAAATCAGACTGAAAATTACCAATGCAACACAAACACAAACATCCACAAGCAAACCACACTGCACACCATTTATCACATCCAATAAATCACAAACAGATGTAGCCATGCATTACACACAAACATCCACATCCAATAAAGCATACAGTCATTGACAGATTATAACAGCCTGCAATACCCTTCATTCTTCACAATTATAGTAATGTAGAGCAACATTAGTTTGCCTAATGACAGTTAGTAATGTGACATCTCTCACCTTCACTAACAGTAGCAAACAGAAGCTTCTATCAAAATGTACACTGACATCTAACTAATTACTTCTATGAGAAGTTAGATTGCTAGAGTGACTTCCAAAAGTAACTATCTACATATCTGAATATGTCCAAAAACTAACCATAGCCAACAGCCGTCCATTGAAAAAGGCCATCAACCACCCAATTTCCTGCAAAACAAATTACAAAATGACATGTCAATACTTTGTTTCATCAGATTTGTGGACTTGCACAAAAGCACATCTTACTTACAAGGTAATGGTGGAAGATTTGCTGCGGCAGTTGCTAGCAGAACAGGATCACAGGACAGGGTAGAAGGTAACAAACCATGCCTGATCAACTGTTCTTTCTTGAAATGAGGGATTCTATAGGCATTGGATCCCATAACTTTTAAAATTTCTATCATGCACGACTGTAAAGTGATGAAAATGCTGTTTGCCTTCACCTCTGAGAATTCCAAATAAGCTTTCTTCACTGCTTCCACTAATTGGTTAAGGTTATTTGCACATTTCTTCTCTTGCAATGATTGAATAGCTCTAAAGAAACCTAAATCAAGTGCATTTAAATCAGGGGAATTGGGTGGCTGACATAGAAGTGTAATGTTCAACCCTAAACTCTCAACTGCAGTAAGGAAATCAGCATCATGTTCTTGAATATGTGTTTTAGCATTATCTTGCTGGATGAAAATCTGCTGCAAGAGGCTATCCCTCGGCCATTTTTCCTTAATGGCTGGTAATATTTGTTCAATCATATATTCTCTAATAACTTGCCTATCTATCCTTTCAATGGGCTTAACTTCCAATGTTCCAGCTATCCTATTTGCGCTGGACCTAATAGCAGCTACCTCGTGTACAAGGGGGAACACTCCTATCTTACCATCAAAAGTACAATTCCCATGACTATCAAATCTAGGCCTAGCTACAGCAGCAAGAAACATAATTTTAGGAATGAAATTGGTACTCTTAATGACTCTTACTGGTTCATCTTCATCAGCCAATAGGTAGTATGTCTGCACCTTCTTTGTGGTTTGAAACCATTTCTCATCAATGTGGACCACATTGTGCATCTTAGAGAAACTGTTTCCACCTGGAGTAGAGTCTGAATCAATCATTGAAAGGCAGTGACGAACCCTTTGCATACGGTTTGCCTCTGTTAATGTTGGTTTGATGGTGTTACTGTGCCGCCTCAACTCTCCAGATTTCAACTTCGAAATCAAATAAGTCTTCGAAACACCCAACTCAGAGGCAAGCGACTTAAGTGTTGTTCTATCCCTTAAAGGGATATCTCTAATCCTTTGGAAGTCAAATTCTACCCTCTTTCTGCCACAATTCTTCACTCTCTTCATTGAAACATTGTGGTTATCGGACTCCCTGCCCCTTTTCCACAGCCGCTGGATTGAACGGATATTAACATCGAAAATTTCAGCAACCTCACTTGTTGTGTGCTTGCGTAGCTTTCCATTCACACTCCTTGTCAGAAGCATATTGTAGGCTGCAATTCTGTCTTCTTCAGAGAGCTCTTTCCTTTTCAATTTCGCACCTACAATTACCACAGCACAAATAAATAGCTCAATCACCAAAGTTTAACAAGTTCAACAATATTGAAAAAGGTGGGAGTAGACTTAACTTGGAACCTCAACGTCAGGTGTTGGGTCTTCATCTTTCAAGTTTGGATCTCCATTGCTGTCCTCCACATTTAGGAAAGCTTGGGGCCAACCTTCGTCGTGATATACGTCGCCAGCCTCCTCAATTGGAGGGTTATGCGAAACTGGTGAATGATTAATTGGATTTATGTCTGAACTTACAACTGGGTTTAGGGCAAACAAATAGATAGGATCGAAATCGTTAGGATCCATTCCCTTTTACGCTTCACAAATCGAAACAGAAATGTTTCAGCTTTAGAATCGGGGAAGGATATGTGGGAAATGGGAAATAGGCAATTGAAGAGGCAATTGGAAAGGGATTTCGCGAAAGAAATGGGGTAAGAGACCATTGTAAACTGATGAAGGAAGTAAGGGGGGAAATCAAAAAATTTGGACCGGATGAATTCAAAATTTAGGAGGGATTAGTGTTGCGAAATGAAATTGGGTGAAAATTTGGGAGGGAATTGGAGAAGGAATTGGCAAATCTCCATCGGTGCTCGCGTTGAAAATGTGAGAGAGCAAGCAGCACTGTAGCTGGTCTTCACGCGGTAGTTGAAGGGCAGGCTGGTAATAGCACCAACAGGAACAGTTGTTCCTTAATCTGTGTGCCCGGTCGCGAAACGACATTGTTTCGCGACCGGAGGGAGTACTACTTTGATATTTTTGTATGCTAAAATTAACCTACACCCAACTGGTTCGGGGAGCACAATTAGTTTCAAACAACTTAAGAATATATAGATAGAAGAAGGAAAAAAAACCATCTAAATTCAGAAACAGTTGCTTTAAATTTTAAGGGCCAAGAGAAAGAAGGCCCAGCATCTGATGGGCCGGAAATGCACCAAATAGTAGAGGATGACCCAGCTACCAAAATCTTGTTGCAACTTTTGTTTGGCCCCAATCCTATTGCTTGTTGTTTAGATTCTGCCAATATTCGTTTTCCCATGTCTCAACTTGCCTAGTTGATTTCACTTTTCTATCGATGAAATCTTGAAGACCCTGAGGATCATAGGGCGGAGGCATAGTGCAGGGAGTTGAAGAACTAGGAGCCATCACCAGCGATTCCACCATAAATTTCCTGAATGTACCGTTTGCAGCGCACGCCATTGTCTCCGAACATACCTCAACCGCAGCTGCAGGTATAATTGGTTGGAACTTCAAGAGTTTTGCATACTCATTTAGTACATGAAACATGTAATCGTACACATACTCCATCTTCATATCCTCTTGTACAAATTTGGCAGCCGCATTGCCAATGGCTTGTGCCTATAAAAACAAAAGCAAACCATTTCAACTACATTATATTTCACTGACTCAACCGTTTAAATTGAACAATTCTTATTGAATTCACTGTATTTTTTGTCTAATAAACTAGACCAACCTTGTTTTGGAGTCCATATAACCAATTCACTGGTCAAATCCATCTAATTTTTGTAACTATGCACGCAATTACGGTACATGCGAAGTGTATATATATAGCTTAATTCAAAGATGGAGAAGATCATTTACCTCTTGGGTGTGATTGTTTCCCCAATCAACGGCGAATTTAAGTGATGTGCACTTGGAGTCGTCTTTAATGGGCCAATAGTGCTGCAATGGCACCATCCCTCTTATGAAGAAATCATGGAAGGGAGATGCTACATACAAGTTCATGGCATCGCAAGCTAGTATGTATTTCTCACTTACAGACCACGCCCACCCGTCTATGTATATCTTGTATCTGCATTTTCTTTCATCATTATTTTTTTTTTAAGGAAAAGAAAATTGCAAAATTTTCGAGTTTTGCTTACCGGTGGGTGCATTGATCTTCTAGATTAGATTGCTTGTACCCTTGTTTAGATTCTTGATCCCAGTCCTGAAAATCAAGATCATGATTATATAAATCCAAAGCAGGTTTAACCTAATTATGTGAAATAAATATAATGAAAATATGTTGATCCTCTTACTTAATTAGTATAATTTAACTACCTGAATGTAGAGGCGAGCATTCCAGTCATTTTTGTCGGAGACATTGCACTTGAGAAGGTCTTGTCTTGTGGGAGTCACTTGGGGGTTACCTTTCCAATAGGCGTAGGGTACCCTATCCTTCCATCTGGTTTTCTTGTTACCTTCCTTGATGTCCTTCAACAGATTCTGCCACGGCCTGATGTTTATCTCAGCCCTACCATATTATACCAAGCCCAAAATGTTTAGTTGCTTATCTCAGCCCTACCATATTGGGCACTGGATAATTTTATCTATTTTATAAAATTAACTCAAAATGTGACTTAGGTTTGATTATTTTCTATCATTTTTCTAATCAACATTTGGTCACTAATTAGCGGACTTTTCACGCAGATGCCCACTAATCAAGCACCTTCACTTATGGCTCACAGTCAAAATGGACCAGATGATTAAGATTTAGGACACTCTAGTGTTACCTTGTTGAAAATTCACTAATAAAAAATTAATATTTATTGTCATTTACTTCCCCCAAATAGTAAAAATGCCAGTAAACCAAAATTTAAAATTAATGAGATTACCATCCCCAAAAAGACCAATCCGGGAAAACGATATCCAAGCTCTTCGAATCAGAACAGTAACGAAACAATGGTGGTGGGCCAGCATCTGGGCCCTGAAAGTCGCTTGATCTGACGACTGGCCTGTCATCACAGTCAAACAGTAATTCCAAATCAGGCAATCTACCAGGATACCACCTTAGGAGCTGCAATATACCCCACAAGGTGAACATATCTCTAGTCTGGATTGATTTCCTATAGTTCTCCACGTAGGGCTTCCCATCCACGATCACCAGCTTAAAATGTGCCGTTCTGCGTGCCCGTTCAATCATATCCCTCGAAATCCCCTTCTCTTTCCAGGGCCGTAGATCTTCGTGGATCCATTTGAAGTATGATGGACATGTGAGATTTGATAGACTGTCATGATTTTCTGGGTTGTGTTGTTTCGGGTAGTCCTTTGGGCAGGTTTGTGTTAGGTTTCCTGTGGTGCACTTGAGTGGGAATTCTATTTTTTCTGTTGGCCTCTTTGATGTTGATTGATGAAGGGAAATGCCTGTAAATATGGACTGCACGGGGGAAAAAAGCAAAAAACAGAAAACAAACTAGCAATTATTCCTAATTCACAGTTTTATCAAACCCACAATTTTCCAATTTTTTAATTATTATTACAAATCTAAGGTTCAAGAAGAAAACTATACTAAGGGTCTGTTTGACGTTCCGGTTTGGTGAGAAAAAGTTATGTGAGTTAAAGTTGGGTGGCAAAATGACTTTTGAAAAACGGAGTGTGCTATTTGGTAATTTTTTTTAAAATAGCTGTGAGATACCTGAGGTGTTTGGTAAAATAGTTGAAATGAAAACGTTGGAGTATAAAATCTATTTTTTAAAAATTAATAAAAATAAAAAAAGTGGATCTAGAATTACTTATCTTGAGATAGAGATTTTATTGTGGTAGTTTTTAATTTATTTTGTTTATTATATAAAGTAAAAAAATAAAATTAAAATGAAAAAAAAGAACAGGAGAGAGAGTGCCAAACTAGCAAAGTTTGGCTGCTGGAGCATTTTGCTCTAGCGCGAGGCAAGGCCAATTGGCCAGGCTTGGGACTAAACCCAGTGCAGATGGAGCTTGTCAAACCCCTCCTACGTGGTTTTGGGTTGGGAAAAGTTGGGTTGGGTACCCAACTCCCAACGCCAAATACACACTAAGAGAGTCATTCTCTGAGGAGCTGCTGACAATACTGAAGCGGGGATTAAAAATTGGGCGGCGAAGATATCTAAAAAGGAAAAAAGAAGTTTTTCTAATTTTTAATTTGAAGTTAAGATGAAGTACCATGCACATAATAGCAGTAAAGGCATAAAAGAATTCGGTAAAAGGAAGAGAGGATGATGATAAAGCGTATAAAAAAAAATTATTTAAAAAAAGCCCTCAAATTTGCTATTAGTGGTTTGAATTTTCATCCCAACTAGCTTTGGTTTATCAAGTCCAAGACCAAAACTATAATCATACATGGAAATAAGAAAAAACAATCCATGCAAATACAGAATAGCTACATATTGGTGTGTCAGGGAACTTACAATGTCGAACCAACTGGCAAACGCCAAGGCGCCAAGGAAGAGGAAGAAAAGCAAGAGAGTAGCTGAATTTTTGCTCATGGATTGCAAATGTGTCCTTTTGAACCGTCTAGAGATCCCAGAGTCTTGAAACAAATGGTACAAAGATTTCTCATCATGCTTCTTCATCCTTTGACAAATCCTCAGCTGCACTTGGGTTTAATTTTGCCTAAGCTGCAAATTAGATAGAGGTATTGATCAAGTTTTTAGCCCATATAATTAGGGCAAAGACTTCTTGGATTGAATTTCTGTTGGTCTCAGTTGAATTTCTTGGATTGAATTTAATCTCAACAAAACTAGAGCTAGTAGTACCTAAGTCTAGAGAGTGATATTTATCTTCCATGCAGAAGGTTCCTTGTTTCATGAGTTTGGTCACGTTTCAAACCCATTGTTTGCTCCTTAATTATTACACCATAGTGCAAGTTTGGCATGACTATTAGGATGGGAGAGGACCATCCAGGATCATGGCTTAAAGGCACCACGCCGCAGAAGTATCCGGTTTTTGGCAATCTATGTTCGTTAATTAGGTTAGGTGTGACTTACCCTCCCACCCTTATGCCACCAATAATACAAGTGGGCCTAAGAAGAAAATAGTAAGAGATTAAATAAATAATCCTCCCTTCCTTTAAGATAGACGACTAGTAAAAGTCTCCCGTCTCATGAACCATAACGAACAAATACTCCTACAATTCATAATAACTACTCTCTTCCCAGGAATTTTTGTGGCCAGAAGTAAAAGGTCAGAATTTTGACTCTTATTATAAAAATGACAAGAGGATTTATATTAGGCATTCAATCTCATAAAATAAATTGTCTTCACACTTAAAATTGAGTTTGGTATGGCAAGGTGGAAAACGTGAGGGGAAGATTACGTTAATCTAGGCTCCTAATTGGAATTCCATATTAAATCAATAAAGAATTTACATATCAGAAACCGTTTCTTCGCATGTCTTAATGTTCGTTCAATGAACTCTCAGGTCAGTATTGACAGTAAGATAGCTTGAAACTTAAGAGGTGAATTTCCTAAGGGGCAATTTAGTTAGATTATGCCCCTTCAGTGGACCACCTTAATATCGCTTCAATTTTACAATCTATTCCTTTTCAAGAAAATCTAGTTTCACCTTCATTTGGCTTTTAGAAGGATACCAGAGTAATACAATCAAGGTAACTGGCTCATTTCTCAAGAATCAATTATTGGTTACTCGGAAAAAGTAAAAAAGAGCAGAAAGAGAAGAGAACAGTCTAGAGTATAAGCAGCATGAGGGTTAAGGCCACAATTTTAAGTACCTTAAAGTTAAGTAGCTTCCAAATCCAGGGGCTTCAACGGCCAGTTGTTGAAAGGTGGCCTGCCTCTAAAAGTTTTTGAAGTTAAATTGTATGCTTGAGCATTGTTCTGCAAAGAAATCTACCTAGTCAAGCCAAATAGATGGCAACTTGCACTAACCGCATAGATAAAATTAAGAAACAAACATTTAGATAAAACCTCTTTACTCTCATGTATTTCAATAAGAACCTGTACGCAGATGATAGAATCTAACCTTGAGTTCACGATAAGAATGCTCCTTACCTTGGAATTCTTGCCTGAGTATTACAAAAAATTCCAACAACCTTCTTCTTCAAAAAGAAAACAAAATATACAGATGTTAAACATATGAAAATAACAACAGCAACAACATGACAGCCAGGTTAAATATCTTCAACCATACTTATAACTCATAGTCTTACTTGCATAGAGATGACTGAGTAGCTGGAGAAAGTGCTCCTTTAGCAGAGGTCCCTTGCTTTCTTCCAGTTGTCCCAAGAATGACTTCATGTAAGCCAGACTTATTCCAGCATATGGAATATCTATGGATCAAAGCGCATTATGTTGACAAACAATAGGGATACCATAATTTGAATGTGCGAGAACTGGAAAAAATTTAAAAAATTACCCGCACGTTAAAGTGGCTAGAGCAGTATCAGCATGCTGAAACTCCTTCGGTGGTACAGGAGCTGCACAAAAAAGAGGCTGCCAGTACCACTAAGAATAAGTGACAACCCAGTGCACTTTCAATAGTGAATATCATGCCTATCACATACCTCATTCGCCCGAAAAGGTGAAAATAGTTCACGTGACAATGATGAAATCCGATCATATAATGATCTTTTCAAGTGATCCTCCAGATGAAAATCTTTGAAACTGTTAGCGGATTGTCCAACGGTAATAGAGGAAATGTAAACAGGCTGAAGGAAGTAGGAAAGTAAGGCTCCTGGATATGAAGGGGAAAAAGAGTCATTAATTAATTATTACAACATCAGTCCCCATCAATAATTGACCATAGCCAGTGCAGAACAATGAGATACGAAATGAAAAGTCAATTACATGCATGCCTATTAATGCTTAGTGAAATTCTGCACATATAACAAAAATAGTTACTGTCCATCTGCATGCAAATCAACTTGAGAAGCATAGTCATGCCACAACATGGCAGGTGAAGGATAAATTAGTTAGTACAAAGAAATATCAACTTCAGGTAATATTTATAGAAAAGTGATAACCTTGAACTCCAACAACATTCCAATGAGCTACTTTATCAGAGCAGCTAACTGACAATGTTGTATCACCACGGCCAGGCTTCCTCTGGACCATGCCACTGATTTGTGAAACATTAACTGAAAACATATCCATTCACATTTCTACTTCAGTAATTGCTCATTGTACTGGAGTCCATGTCTATTAATTTTTCTTTCCAAAAAAATAAACACAAAATGTGACAGATTAAGAAACAAAATTCATAAGTCAACCAAAATATTTATAGCTTCATCCAAAAGTCGAATAAAAACAACACTTCTTAGATCATGTGTTGCGGCTACTCTCCTATGCCAGTGACAACTTCTGTGAATGGGTTATGATAAAAATTAATTTAAAAACAAAATTCCAGTCTAGACACATCCAAAGCATTTTGGAGTAACGATAACGATTAGCATTCAATACAACAGCTGAACTTTAAAAGTGGCAAACAGCAAGAATGAACTAGAATTTAATGGCAGAGGGGAAACTAACTGCAGCAAACATAAGGTACTCATCAAACATTATCCCTTAAGATTGAGAAATCCTTAAAATCATGAAATGCCATTTTTTATGGGGGAAAACCGTTAAGTACCATTGTTCTCTTTTAAAGACTCCAAAATTTCACTCACTGAACCATTGAGCTCGCCCAAAGATGAAGGCACCTCCCCTTCTCTTAGAAAAATGTTTCTCGTAGGAAGTAACATTGAATTAGCAGAAGCATCCCCACCTACAAGAACCAACTAAAACATGATAAAATATTAAAAACTTGGATATTCACTGACAACTTAAATCTAAGCATCGGAAAACCAAATAGGTTAATTCAATTGCAAAAACAATAACACTCAAAGAAAATTACATGGCAACTGCGATATGTAGAGGTGTAACTGCCAACCAACTCTCAGTTTGAGTCTACGTTCGGCAGAACCATCACACACAGCTTCAAAAAGATAGTCGCTAAAAGCATCAGTTTGTAGAGCTATGCGTTGAATCTCCCCATAGAAGAACCTAGAAACGAGAAAACAAAATCAGGATCGAAACAAGATTACCAAAAGTAAACAGCAATTAATTTACGGAACCTGATTAAAGCTCTTCTCGCGATAATCTCAGCGTGCGAATCATTAACAATGTCGCGGCGCGGGCTCAAGAGCGATCGGCCAACGCATTTCGTCCCCGTTCCGAGCGCAACAACTTCCAAATCTGATCAGCGTCAAGTTTTATTCAGACGAACAAATTGAAGTTTTCGAAATGTTTTACCACCAGAAAGAAAAGATGAAGCGCAGTGAAAGAGTAGACTGACCTTGAGAAGGAGAGGAAACGAGAAACGCGGCCAAGACGGTTACTTCGCGTCCTTGAGGCTTTCCTTTCTTGGGAAGGGAGTTGTACAGTGATACCACTTTCTCCGATACTCTCTCTCCCCATTCCTTCTTCGTCGGAGAGGCTGAAATTCTGGATCGAGGATCCATGCCGAAACTGTGGTGGCGGGAGGGGGAGTGAAGTGCTTCCAACAGAACGTCAGCGTTTTGGCGCCTGTTTCGGTTTATCAGCCCGTTGGACAATTTTGGACGAGGTAAAGTTATTTGATTCCGGTACTGTTGGATTGGGCCGAAAATGATCACGACGGGCTTATATCTTTAGACTTCTATCATTTTCTTGGGCCCCTTTGTAAGCTGGGCCTCCCTTTGTTTTGTTTTGTTTTATTTAGAATGTAATGGTACTTTAACTCGATACCAAAGCTTTTACAGCAAGTACCACAAAGATACAAGAGTCATTAGGTTCCCTTTGTACAAAAAAGGAACGAACTGGAATGGAGAAATTAGAAGAAGTTAGACGCGGTGTGATTATGATAAATCTCCATTCAGTTCACGACATACCTCTTCTTCAAACCTAAATAATGAGAAGTTAGACACAACAATGTCCGATTTATTACTTCTCGTGTTCTGTTTTTTTGTAAATTCTAAACAATTATTGGTACCAAAAAAATATTTACCGTAAATTATAGTTGCTAAAAATATTTATAAAATTAAACTTAATTTAAAATTAACATTTTAATTGATTATTTTTAGAAATATAGTTGGCTTGTAGTTAGTTTCGTAAAGTGTAATCCTTCTCTGTTTGTTAATAACAATATTAGACGGATGGTTCGCCAGTTGGTGACCAGCCCAATCCAGCGGAGATGCGACAGCCTAACACATGGGCCCACTGCTCACATGGCCGTAAACAGACCCAGATACGCATTTTTTTTTCTTTACAAGCAACGGGCCTCTACGACTAATAAATAACCAATAAACTTAATAGTAATAATAAATTATAAAAAGACAACAACCATAAGAAGGAGACACCATTAACATATAATTCAAAGATTAGCTGTTTTTGCCGAAGATCGACGGAAAAGAGTTTTGCCTTGATTCTACCTTTTTTTTGTCATCAACAACCTAGGTTTTGCCTTAATTCGCAGGATTTAGTTCATTAAAATAACTTAATTGAATCCCCAACAGTCTACATTTTGTTAATTCCAATCCCCAACTTCTTATTTTATTAATAATTATTTTTTTATTAAAATTATTTAATAATTCGATTAATATATTAAATATCGACTATTCGAACATTTGCCGTCTGCTAAAATTAAATTGAGTGAAAAAGAGCAAACGGGACTAATTATCCTTTTGTAGTCTAGTCAAGTTAAATGTTAACGGGCCCACCTATACAGCCAATCATTTTGTACCCATTCCTTATACGCCGTCGTTCCAAAAATAACGCCAAACCAGTCCCTCTAAACTTCTTACCCGTTTTACATGTCGGCACAATAGCAATGACTCCACGCAACACGCACGGAGTCCAGCATTAGACCCAACACCAATCCTCACCGTTCATCAATCAACAACTCATCAATATTTTTAATCAACGGATTAAGATAATCCAGATCCTCCAAATCTACGCCTGGCGCAAAATAATAGATGCTGATGCGGCGCACGTTGTTTGGCGCTATAAAAGGCCCACCAAAATAACGACAGCGCTAATCTTTTCGGCCAAATTGATATCATTTGAGTGACTTATCGCTTAGGATTCCATTTTTTCTTTGAAATTGGAGGAGAAGATTCTATAGCTATGGCCGAGCAAGAAGTGAAGAAGGTTGAAACCGAGACGCCGGCGACTACGGTGGAAGCTGCTCCTGTACCGGCCGAAACTAAGAAAGAAGCCGTAGAGGAGAAAACGGCATCGGCGGCGGCGGCTCCTCCTCCACCTGAGGAGAAGCCAGCATCAGCAGCTGATGAAAGCAAAGCACTTGTTGTTGTAGAGAGTAAGCACTCGTTTAACTATTATGTTATTTATCTGCGAATTAAGGGAAGATTTTGTTTTTTTCTGATTCTTTGGGCAAAATATTAGTGGAACCAAATATTTCTTGATACATGTTAGTACTTGCTACTGTTTTCAAAGATATGTAATTTCCAGGTATTGAAACTTCACTTTTTTAAAAGGTAAACAGTAACGACTAGGTTTTGCAGAATGAAATTGATGCATTCATACATGGGAATTCTGGTGGAAATCTAGAACACATCTTAATTTACTCTAAGTTAATACAGATTGACTATCAAAATTTATTTCAACCAATCGTACGGAGCAGAGATGTACACTTGTTGCATCTAAAAAACTCCTGATTAATTTACAGAATCCTTTTGTATAGATAGGCATAGCATCTACTTGTGTTTTCATTTTTCTTCTCTTTTGATATATGATATCTTGGTATTGTGTTTTTGGTGGTGAATCAAACAAGGTATTTGTTCTGTATCCATTAGTTAATTGTTTTTTTTTTTTTTGAAGAAATATTAACTGATTGTACTATATACGCTTTAACCTGGAGGAGAGAACAAGGATAGATATACTTTATTAAAAGCTTGATTTAGGGTGATTTGAGGAACTTTAATTATTGTCATATGGACAAATAAAAAATATATAAAATTTCTTATTATAAGTGTTAAAGGTGCCAGCTCATACAACATAATTTTCTGCTAGAATTTGTCCATTTGGCATAATACTTTTAAGTTGGAGTGGAACCTACCTGTATAATGGCTTCTAAAGTTTTTAATTTTTGTAGTAGAAATCGTACCTACTAGTATAATGCCATCCAAACAGGGTGTATCAGGTCCCTACCTCATTCCAAAGTTAGGTAAATGTTATGTCCTGATGGAGGCCTGTCATTATTGTTGCTTTAGGATTAGGATCTCCATCTTCCATAATGATGTGATGCTTTTCTTCTATTGGTTTGTTTGGGTTTACCCTAAGCTCAATACTTCGAATTGAAAAAAAAATGAAAGGATTTTGTTCAGTTATGATAAGACTTTCTGGTTGTGATTTCTTGTATTGGCAGAGCCAGAACCAGAATCTGCTCCAAAGAAGATCTCTGGAGGATCACATGACAGAGGTGAGTGTTTTAAATATTTCTCAGCTCAATTCCATTATTGCTCATATTCAACCTGTAGCTTGCCGGAGAGCCCATCAAATTTCGGTCTTTTGGCATTTGGATTGAGTTTGTGAATCATCTAATATTAAGGCCTTCAAATTCTTGAGTGTCTGCGTTCCACCAATGATCAACTAAAGCAATTCAAGCTTAAGAATACTGTTTTATTTTCATTTCTAAGCTTAGATAAGGAACTCATACTTGGAATGTATAGCCAATAATCTATGCTCTTTTATACGTTTTTGCAGATGTAGCTCTTGCTGATTTAGAGAAGGAAAAGACATTGGCCTTTATTAAGGCATGGGAAGAAAGCGAGAAAGCTAAAGTAGAGAACAAGTGAGTAACCTTTGATCTGTCTTCCACTCTCACTCTACTGTAAGGTTGATACATAACTGAATAACATTGCAAAGCCGGCACCTTTGGGCTCTCAACTTCTGCCTTTCTGCTTTTATTAATGATTTTTTCACTTTACCCACTGACACGAAGATTTAAGATTATAGTTTTCACATAACATATGGTGATGTCAAGATTAAGTTCATCCTCGTATGGATTTTGTTGTTGAAACTTGAAATTTGAGTAATAGCTGTGATAAAAACTTGTGAACAGGTCTGTTAAAAAGCTCTCTGCTGTGGCTGCATGGGAGGGCAGCAAGAAGGCAGCTCTTGAAGCCCAACTAAAGAAGTATGAGGTAATTAATTAACCTCCAGTAGATTTTCATTGTTGGAATTGGAATGGAGGAGTCTCTTTATATATCCTTTATTACACCGGTAATTTATGTAATGTACATTGACAAACAGAAATCAACAATGTGTAGTTGAAGGGTATAGTTCTTTATCATGGTATGGTCAGCATTACCAAAGTTGAGTATTTGCAGGAAAAATTAGAGAAGCAGAAGGCAGCGTATGCAGAGACAATGAAAAACAAAATAGCTTTGATTCACAAACAAGCTGAAGAGAAGAGGGCAACGCTCGAGGCTCTGCGTGGAGAAGAAATACTGAAAGCAGAGGAGACGGCTGCAAAATACCGCGCTACTGGTAAACCTCCAAAGAAGCCCCTCCTTGGTTGCTTCTAGGGTTTCAACTTTTGATCCTCGCTTGGCAGGACTCGATCTAAACAATGGTTTTTCATCTGCATATGTTTGTTTGTTGTATTTCACCTGTACATTTCTTGTTTATTTCATTCCTGTATATTTTCTTGTTTCCACAGTTCTGTATTGGTCTCTGAAACATAAGCATAGTTTATTCATGGAATGTGTGTGAGAATGCATGTATAGGGACAAATTCTTCCATTTATGTGAAAACATTAATTTGATAATGTATTGCTAAATTTTGAAGTAAGGTGTATGATGTTAACCTGTCGTAAATGCCTTGAATTTGATCCATTTCATACCAACCCAGAAACACCAAATCCTATCAATCATTAGCAATTAGCCCCTTGACAAGCTCAACATACAATTTTCTTCTCTGCTAATAATTCAGCCAAATAGAAACAGATTACAATGAGGCTGAATTCTAACGAATACATAGCACCGGCTAGAAACAAGTTTTAGTATTACAGATAGCGCATTTGCGAATCTAATCCATGATTAGTTCACAAGAATCTATGCATCTATATCATAATTAGCAGGTTCTACTAATCTAGGAAATGATAAAAACATCACCAACTCTAACTGTACTAACTAAGGTGGAAAAAAACCTAAGCACAAAAAGGCCGCCAACCTAGCACATACACCTCCTTCTACCCTTTCAAAAAAAAAGGGAACTAGTCAAAATAGATCAAAAGCAAAAGATACTTCAAAATAAAGAAGCATGCTTTTTAGTTCATAGCGGGCAGATTAGGGAGGATTCACTCAACATAGCCGACGGAGTGGTATAGCTGTCAATGTTTCCTTCTAAGAAGCTCATGTCATTGTTAATCGGAAAATCCAACAGAAGTTGTAAGGTAGAGTCTGATGAGTCCTCCATATCGGTAGAGCTCGACAAATCCGATCGAGCCATTGCATCCCCAAAGTACGACTTGCAGCTATTGCACTCCACATCTTCGTTCTGATTGCTTGCTGCAGTACAAGACCCAGCTGCTATGTTGGTGCCCATGTCACTAGCAGTGATGGCCGAAACCGACCCACATTTGGTAGATGAAGATGCTTGAGAAACAGGGCTTTCGCATGCGGTTTTCTCTCCTGGATTCAACTTTCTAAATGATTCTCCAACTTCAGAGTTCCAAATGCGCAGGAAATAGTCAGAAACAGCCTTCCCTGGAACTGGTGGGCTGAAAAGTGAGGACTCTCGAGACAGGCGTGCCTCGGCTTCGAGCCTGGCGCTCTCCCATTGAGCCATATGGCGAGTAGCAGGGGATGCAGGGCCATTCATGGCTACTCCACACGAGGTAAATGGCTCGTGAGTTAAAGGGTCGAGTCCCATGCAGAGGAGACGCTTCTTTAAGTGAGTGTTCCACAAGTTCTTGATCTCATTGTCAGTTCTGCCTGGTAGTTGAGAGGCAATGGCAGCCCATCTGTAAACCAAAGACAACATATCATCTTGTAAGACTTAACATTTATTACAATAATCATATTTATTGAACAACATGAGCATATAAAAATTAAGACCATTGCTAACCTAATCACAAACCAAAATGCAGTAGAATTATTACCCTCAACAAACAAAGATGGACCACAGACAACTTGCTTTATGGTATTGCCACATTGTAACATTAGATTTAAGGGAATTATGAAAGCAAGACAAGATGGGACCAAATCAAAGATTGGTCTGAAAACTGAAGAGTGTAAACACAACCGAGAGTTTTCACAGTCACGGAGAGAGTTTTGATAATGTCGCAACTCATCGGGTAGCTAAAAAGTCACGGAGAGAGTTTTGATAATGTCGCAACTCATCGGGTAGCTAAAAAGTCACGGAGAGAGTTTTGATAATGTCGCAACTCATCGGGTAGCTAAAACACTCGCTCATATGCTATATGCGTAAAGAAATGGTTTACAAGGGAAGATTGGGAAGAAACGGTAGTAAGGGGAAGCTTTTAAGCTTTCCAACCAAACAACAACTGCAATTTGCAACTACCAAAGTCAAAGTACAAATCTTTCCACAAATAAAGGCAGCAATCATTAATTATAGCATATATAAATAGACATATACGTCATGTCGTACGTTAGCTGTCTATGAAATTTCAACAATTATATGATCAACCATTGTTGCTATTTACTCTCACAAACAGTAAGAAAGTATTACATTGTGAAATTACAGAATCTTTTCCAAGTACTACATAATATCTACCGAGCACTGAAAAGTAAATTTCAACATTCAAATTCCATTGTTTAATTGTTTTATCACAAAAAAATTACTGACCTTCAACAAAAGATTGAAACTTTTGTGGATTGTATACTTTTACTCATGAATTCCGGTATCAAGTTATGAATAATGCCAATAATTTTCAATGAAATTTGTCTTCGTAATGTTAGGGTTTTCAATTTTTTCATTGAAATTCAACAACTAAGTGGTGTTTGGTTCTTCCAAATACCTAAAAGAGAAGGCAAGAAAGGTGTACCTGTTTCCAAGAATGCCGTGGAGCTGAATGACAAGTTTCTCTTCCTCTGGAGTGAAAGGACCTCTTTTTATATCTGGCCGGAGATAGTTTGTCCACCTAAGCCGGCAGCTCTTCCCACAACGAAGAAGACCTGAAAACCAACAACAGAAAATGTCAAAAGTTTGTCACACCATTCTCGGATCTGTCTCATCGTACAAGAAAAATGATAAAGATTGTATATTTCCAAAAACCCATTTTTGATATCGAATAAAGACAAGAAATGGTTATATATGCAGGACAAGAGCAGGGGATGTGCAGGGGTGTTGTCTACTTGTTGTGTTTTAGGACACAATTAATCTTAATTTAAGAATTTTAAAACAAAATGCTGCTATAAATTACGGCACAACACAATTTCAGCTCCAACAAATTTAAGAAAGTTTGAATCTTTATTTTGTTTTTGCCCCTAATTAATGATAAGTACCTGCAAGTTTAGGTAGAGAACGCCAGCTTCCATGCCCATTCTTACTGATGTAAGTAACAAGAATCTCATCTTCTTCAGCTGTCCATGGTCCTTTCTTCAACCCTTTCTTATCACAACAAGGAGTCCTCCCCATTTTTTCTTTTTCTTTTTTTTCACTTCAATAGCATTCAAGAAGACTACCAACAAAAAAACACTTTGACCATTTAAGAAAAAAGAAAGAGATAAAGAAGAAGACAGAGAGCTTGCTAGCTATCAAAGTAAGATGGAGAAAGAAGCAAAATGAACATGTTTTTAAAGGCCACACTCTTTATAGAGAGTGAGAGAGAGAGGTGTGTAAATAAATAAATGCATGGTGAGTTGATCTTATCTAGGGGAGAATCGAGAGTGGTGAATTTATTACAAAGGAGTGAAAGGCAAGGACATGATCGGCGAGTTTCAAGCTGGCATTGCATTTATTATACGTATATTAGTATTTATTACCAACTTATATAAGCGAAATGTGTTAGAATTATTGGTACTATTATTAGTATTGTTTAACCCTGATAATTGATTCCAGGTTGGAGAAGTAAATCGTGTTAAAGAATACTCATTCAGAACCCAATAAAGCTCGGAAGAAATATGAAAGACAGTGAGAGAGACCAAATAAAAATACTATTATTATTATTTTCTTACGAGGAAAATAAAACTCGAGTTTTTTACTAATAGTTTATCATCAATATACAAAACCAACGTATATGTCGATTTGCTTATTATTAGAGGAGTGAGGTGAGTTCTTTCTTGTGTGTAATTAAGCAATCTGGTCTGGCAATGAAAATTACAGGCATTAAGAAGTTGAATCATCATTGAGCAGAAAACTTATACAAATAGTGAAAGGAGTTAATGCGGCTCTCTTTTTTCTACGTTTTCCCTTGCACAGAACTGGCAAGAAAGAAATAATTTCTTTCTGGAAAACAAGAGAGAAGAAATTGAAGGAGGAGAGGAGAAGCAAGTGGTAGTACTACTGTGTGTGTGATGAAAGTGAAAGCATTAATGGCGAATTCTTGTGGACTGTACACAGAAAATTTATGGGGAAAGAGAGAGCTGTTCAGCTATTTATCCATTAGCCCCCCTTGACAATGACCTTCTCTCAATCAAGTACGGATAATGCATCATGAAATGTCCCACCCCAATTTATTATTTCTCCCCATCTTGAAAATTGTAGTAAAAATGTTTAATCAGTGCAACAGTAATTACCCGATTGATGGATTAGGGTTAGTAATTTAGTGATACTCTATATAAAATAATAAATGGTTAAATTTCCATTACGGGTTACTTACACATATAAATAATTGATAATTGAGAAATGACACGGTATTAAAGAAATTTATACATAGCTCGCTCACTCTGTCTTATTTTTAAATGATCTATTTTATTATGAATTAATACAAATTAAACCATTAAAACATATTTCAATTAATATAAAATGAGTTATGCCGTAATGTACACCGAGGTCATGTGTCTAACATGGATGAGCATTCATTTTCAATGTTTGTAAACTAAAAGTAAACAATGTTTTACATTTGAGCCATCTTTCATTTCATATTTTTGCAAGGAAAGAAAAGTAGGAAAGAAATGGTGAATCATGGAATCAACTTTGTTCTTAATTGGTGACAGAAGAAATTAAAGAGGAGAAATAAGTGCCATTGCTACTTTTGAAGGGTAGACTACTTACTCAGGCCACAGGGTCGACACAGAGACTTGTGTAGGGCTTATGGATTTCAGTTTTTCTTACACAAAATGCTATATTTAAAGATTTGGCAATAATATTATTTGAAGCCATTAAGTATGGGGCCAATTGCTTTTCGACACGTATGTGGTCTGTATCATGTCACGACGTTGTCCCTTATAAACATCATGGATGTGGATGCTATGCTACGCTGTGCTAGTAATAATAAAAATAAAAATATTAATAAAGAAAGCTTGTTTTTTTTTTGGTTTGTTTGTCGAAAAGAGTTGGGAAGGGCAATTTGGGCAATCTATTCCTCCTCATAAATGTAGTCAAATTTGAAGTCAATATGGACTAGTAACCTAGTAACATTTTAGGTAGGCACCTATGTGCTTGAGTGTGCTTTAGGGGAGATGAACTTAGTGGCAAGTTTTGAACTGACACCTGTCTGTAAAATGCATGTTCTTCTTGATTTTTCATTTTATTTTTTTTGTCAAATGGGTTCTTACAATTGTGAGTATAACTTTGCAAATTCGTATGCTACCACGTGAATCTTTTTATAAGTCTCTCCATTCACCTGTCTTGACCCTTGTCTTCTTCTTGAAAGAATGGGGAGAAATGAACAGTCTTTTCTGTCCTCTTGCTATTACTACCGTTGACGCTGAGATCAATGATTCAGTTTTTAGAGAAAAAGGATATGTTATTGTGTTTCCTTTCATTTCATGAAGGTCTGTGTATCTGAATTGCTCGATACCGATACGGGGACCAAAATGGAGTATTTATGCTTCGCAACAGCCTAGAAGAAACTAAACACAATAGGCTTTTAAATCTGCCTCAACTCTTATAACGCAACTTAGATACTAGTTAGCTGAGGCCTTTCAGTGTTTAACCAAGATCTCCTATATTCTGAGCAATTTAGGGTTACAGAATTTGATATGGCAAATCACAGAGCTGCAAAAAAATTAAATGGAACAAGAGTACCAGTTACCTACCACCAAGATTAGGAAAAAGATTTCGTGTGGATGGATGATTGCTCTCATTTATGATGTCGGCAATCAATAAATAACGGTATTTATTATACACGAACTTGTGGCCCCCACACGTTCTCCCTCGCATTGATAACCATTGGCTCCAAAACGTACGCAAACCTGCCTGCAGAGATGCGTATCCGGATTCCAGATAACATGTATAAGTATAACATAGTATATACCAAAAACAATCCGGTTCAGTAAAATCATCTGCTGCTCCGGTCACTGTCCGGTTAGAAAAACCATCTTCCAGCTCCTGTGTTACTAGCTTTTACTCTAACCATGTCTTCATAAGGGCAAGAGGACCAAAACCACTCTAGGACCCTAGCTAGGCCAACCGGCATCAAACCACCTCATGCCTAGCTCTCCTGGCTTGGAATGGTCATAGCGTGGCCAAGAAGAGGATCGGAACAAGCCACGACAAAGTGGCATTTTAACATACTGAAACTCCAATCATTCCCTTAAGGGGAACAGACAAAGAAACCAACTAGCTGAAGTTCAAGTTGGATGCCTTTATTACTGAACAGAAATGCGAGAAGGGACGGTGGGATCCTTGCCAAAAAGCAAGGAAGTACAGGCTTCAGTTAAACATCAACAGCATAAAGCTAAAGAGTAGATAATAGTACCAAGCATATCATGGTTAAGAAAATCAAGAAACACAGAACAGAGGGACCCAAAGACCTATCATCTCTGATCAAAAAATATAAACCCACAGAACTTCAGCTTTGCAATCCAGAAAAACAATAGAAGCAAGCATTCCAGGGTTAAAAGCATACAGCAATCAAAGATCCTTCCTTCTCCCAACAAATATAGTCCTTAAAAAAGTTGCCCTCGGATGCATAGCTATACCTTCTTTGGAATGGACAGCTTGAACCCTACAACAAGTGAGTAATTACCATCAGCTGTCATGCCATAATAAAATATAAAAAAACTAAATCAGTATGAAATGAAAGGAAAAGAAAGGTAATAGGCTAGTTATTTAAAAAGTTCCAGGCTAGTCTATTCAGTGAATTTAGGCTAATTGAGCACCTCAAAGGAAAGTTCTATTCAAGAAATAAAAAACTGAGTCATAAGTGGTGGGTGGGGGGGGGGGGGGGGGGGGTGCAATCTACAGGAATAGCAAATTCACCAATTAATCAAACTTATAAAAAGATTAATTTCACTGATAGGTTTGTTGAGCTGAAAGAACTGGTCATCACATGGTTGTTACAGAACAAATCAAAAGTTTGAGCAAATTCTTAAACATACAACATATCATAACATTATCCAATAACTACATCTAAAGTGAACCATCGATCCTATATAAACAGAGGATAGGATGCAACAAAGTTTTTAGGTATTGTGATATGCAAACCCTATAGTAGTCAACAATTAAAAATCATCGTGACGATGACCGTCATGTCTAGAAATTCTTAAGCACGGAGTATGAGATTTCACAATGCATGTACTTGCCATTACTCACCATCACTACTCACTGCTGCCACTCACCATTGTTGATCAATGCAGAAAGTACATTTCCCAATTACCGGCAATAAATTGCCTGGTCAATATGAGGAGGGATTTGCTTAATTTCAGTCCCAAGTTCTTGTTCAATCCTATACCTGCAAGAGAACAATCAACATTTTGACAGATCAGCATGGTCCTATCAGTATCAGCAAAGTCTCAATGGAAAAGTTGAGCAATAGCAACCATACAAGTTAAAGCGGTCCTCATAGGTGATTAAATTCACAGCTAGCCCTAGGTGCCCAAACCTTCCTGATCGACCAACCTGTCATACAAACTCTGGTTAAGATAGAAACAGAAGTGACAGCGAATCGATATCCCCCTCTCTAGTAGACATAAGGATAATATATTTAGTTCTCATGTTTCATTTAATACTCAAGATAGAATGAACGACATACCCTGTGAAGATAAGTTTCGGAGTTCTTCGGGAAATCAAAGTTTATAACAACATTCACTGCTTGGATGTCTATACCCCTGGTAAACAGATCTGAGATAAAAATTACCTATCATTAGCACATCATTCGACATATATGCCAAGCAGCCCTTACTTGAAAGAAAGCTAGAAAAATCACTTCATCAAACAGCTAGAGTACACTGCAAGCTAGTGTATAGAATAAATGGTGCCAAACATAACTCAAATGACCAGACAGCGCAAAATCAATCATACATGAAAAAACAAACTCAAAGGACAGATCGTATAATCACATAATTAACTACAAACCTAAGCCTTACCCACATGAAAGATAGCAACTTGGAAATTCATGCATACTCTTTTTCCCATAGGTTTTAATGATTTCATGTAACCAAGATAGTGGCTTGTTCAACTCAGTTTGTATTGTATCTACCTGATGAGCAATCTGAAGTTTGCTTACACTTTTTCAGTAGCTGATATTACTATTAACAAATTTGTATGAACAAAACTGACAGATCCATGGCAGCAAATCAGTTGGCAAAAAACAACATTAATGCAAGAGATCATTAGTTGCATACCAGTACAAACAAGATTCCTGCATGCACCATTACGGAAGTCATGGAATACTCTGTTGCGATGGTCTTGCAGCATTTTAGCATGTATATAAAAACAAGAATAACCAAGTTCTGTAATCTTCTTAGCCAACAATTCTACCCGATTCACAGAGTTGCAGAAAATGATTGACTGGTTTATTTGCAGCTGCAAAGAGACCAAGTACCACATCATATCCACATCCAAAATGGAAACAAAACATAAACCAACAGTTAATTGAGATCAAACCTTAGAGAAAAGAGTGTTTAGGCAATGGACTTTCTGTCGTTCCTCAACAAAAGCATAGAACTGTGTAATACCCTTGAGAGTGAGCTCATCCATTAGATTGATGATATAGGGTCTTTCTAGATATCTTTCTTTGAAATCCTTAACCGTAACAGGAAATGTTGCAGAAAACATCAAAATCTGACGATTTTGGGGCATGAAATGAATCAACTGCTCTATTGAAGGTTGAAACTCCGGAGACAAAAGCTTATCGGCCTGGAAGACAAATGCATATAACATCAGTTGCCAGTAGCTAGCAGTTTAAAAACAAACAGATTGTAAGAATAATATCAAACAGTTACACTACTCATGACCTAGACAAGCTACACTACACATACCATCATTAGTCATAACCTGAAAAATTATGAGTAAACACCCACCAACCCATTCCCCAAACCAAAAAGTAAGTGTTGATAGAGAAAGCTTCAGCACCGGAAACTTTTTCTTGGTTATACTTCCAAGTGGAAGGAAATCATATACAGATACAAGTTACACAATCTCAAACTTCCAGTAAAATAAATACTGACCTATCGTTTCAAAGTATATTCATGGAAATGCTTGCACCTATAATACTCACCTCATCCATAACAAGCATTGCACAGTTTTTCAATACACAAACTCCTTTTTTGGCTAGATCCAGTATTCTTCCAGGAGTCCCAACAAGTAAATGTACAGGTTGATATAAGCGCATTATGTCATCCTTTAAACTTGTGCCTCCTGTGGTGACCATTACTTGAATTTTCAAGTGCTTCCCAAGCTCCTTACAGACTTGAGATGTTTGAAGAGCCAACTCCCGCGTGGGCACGAGGATGACAACTGCATAAAGATTCACAACATCATTAAAGACAATTAACACGGGCAATACATTTCATCATTACAATGTCTAGTGCTAGAAACAGAAGAAATAAGATTATACCATATAGGTACTGACTAGAAGAAAGCATTGCGGAGTAAAAAAACAAATAAAATAAAATTGTGGTAGATAGCACAAGCTGTTGTGGGTACTGACTGGAAGAAAGCATCATGGGTCGAACCAGTAGAGGTCATGAGTGGGGCGAGTATAAGGTTAGTATAGATCCAATCTATGTTAAAAAACAAATAAAATTGTGGCAGAATGTTGTGCTTCATAGAGGATACAGGACAAGATACATGAACCCCGATCAGAAGCAGGCTTTTCAATCCCATAATTTCCCTCTTACGACAGCCATGGCAACAAATTTGTCCAGGATACAAGAAAAGCTAGCAAAGGTTATTTATTTCCTTTCACATAGCACATCAAAATGGTATTCGGATTTTCCCAGGACCAGACTAACACCAGAAAGTAAATCAGAAGCAGCCAAGCCAGCCAAAAAAAATGTTTCCAAACCAAAAGCCAATAAATACATTTGATGAATATGCAAGCAAATCATTGGTCGAACCATTTACCCTATAAAATGTGACTACACTTATTAAACAAGGAACAAAGTTCTCAGGAAGATCAAAACCTTGAATGACGTTACTGTCTTGATCAATTTTTTCCAATGCTGGAATGCAAAATGCAGCAGTTTTTCCTGTCCCATTCTTAGCTCTCGCAAGGATATCACTACCAGTAAGAGCAATTGGTATGCTCTCTTCTTGGATAGGAGATGGACTTTCAAACCCCTTCTCATATATTCCCATAAGCAGCTCTCGTTTCAGAAAATAGTCCTCGAAGTCGTTCCCTTTCGTAGCTGTCACATCCTGATAACACATTTAAAAGGAAATCAAGTCTCCAGATTTTTATATAACAAAAGTAAAAATGGTATATATACGAGTGTAACATGATACTATTTTCATTAGCGAGTAACAAGAAGAAATATAAAGATAGCTCAATCCATTAGCGAGTATCATGCTTTTTACTAACACAAATGCTCTAGCTTAAGGAAACAAAAGTCAGCTTTCATGATTCAGCCAGAAACATAAGAAAATCCGTTTACCTATTCAGAACCTAGATTAAGTGTTCCTTCCATCATGTATTCATGTCACCCAGATGCATGCCAAAGACATGCTTTAGCACATAGTATATGTTTGCTCATAGATACTGCAACTAGGGAATCAATCTAGCCCTTCTTGCGTACTGAACTACAAACTCATTGGTTTCCTTAAGACGTAGTTCATGTCAGCATAAAACCAGTCTTATCAGTTTTGATTCAATATTCCACAAAGGGGATGGGATTATTCATTTGCATGTCTAGTACCCTACCATTAAAATAGGCCATAATCCCTATTTTAATACCAATACTACATGGAATACCTCAGTACCGTATAGCTTGAAGTTTCAAGCAGTCCTAGCAAGCCACATTACAAAATGTCCCTGAAGGACAGACAAAAGAGAAAACTCCTCATGCTGACAAATTATTACAAAAACCAGCCAGCAAGACCTTCCAGATACACCTCTTTCATTAAAGAATGGAATAATAACTTACAGATACAACAGATTAAGATCAATACCTCTGTCCTGTAGCGCGTATCTAGGGGTGGCAACTTTAGCCTTGCTTTCCAATCTTGTGAACTAATGCGACAGAAACCAAAAACAAACAGAATGCGAAAAATCAATTTCAAAAACATTGAAAGGTAAGCATCATGCAGATCTTTTAATAAAAGAAGTGGAAAAGGTAAACACCACCACATTTAAAAATCTTTAGTCGGACTACAAAAAAATCCTTGCATATATAATGTAATAGTGAGAGCATCTAACTAACAGTTACTCAATCATTTTGGAAACACAAGAAATTTCTCAAGATGCACCAAGAACAACACGTTGACATGATGTGTGTCACTAAAAGTACAATGCCCAGGGCCTATAAGCGAGCAAGTCTCTATGTGTGCTGACCTTGAGTCAACGGCCTCAGACTGGACAGTTTTTTCGACCTCGTCAACATTGGAATCTGCAGGCGGTAACTGGTTCCTCCTCAACCACTGCTGTTGCTGTTGTTGTTGCTGCTGTTGGTTTTGCAACTGCTGATTATGATGTTGTTGGTGCGCATGGTGATGTTGCTGAAACTGCTGGTGTTGACTCGGCATCATATTCCTCTGCACATATTGTTGCTGTTGAACCCTTGACTGAAAATTAGGGTTCGTGTTCATGCCTCCGCCTCTCCCTACGCCGATCCCAGGCGGGTACCTGCCTCTATTGTTGTTGTTGTTATTATTCATCACCGATAAGACCCTAACCCTAACTCACAAACTAACTAACTAACCAAAATTTGTACACGGGAGAACCTAGGGTTTTGGTTAGATGGCAAAAACCGTAAATAGTTACAAAATCAATGAGATTAAAGAATGCGAAACTGACGTTCTTGTAAGCAACGGTGTAGAAATGACCTCTATAGTCTATACAACAAAACCTAACATAAACTGATTCTAGGGTTCCAAGGAAAGGCAGTAGACACCAAAGCGAGAAAAATATAGGATTGGGTTGGATTTGATGGAACTGGAAGGTGTGGTTGAGATCGTAAATTTGAGGTGAATTCGAGGGGAGAAGTATTGTGGATCTGGAAAGAGAGTGAAGAAATGGAGCAATTTCTGGATTGAATATAAAATTAGGGTTTCTTTCTGCAACTGACTACAAGGAGGACTGGAAAGTGGATGGTCGTTGATTCATGACGGAGAGTGTATGGATTGTGTGGAAAGGAAGGAGGGAAAATGACGAAGAAACTGTCGAAGAGGGCTAGGGCATCAAGAAGAGTGTTTGTTATTTGCGTTTTCGTCCCCAACGATTTATATATTTTGAAAAAACCGCCGACCTTCTTCATTCTTTTGTTTTGTACCCGACATCTTCTCTATACTTTTGATTAATTTCACTTTTACCCTTTCTTGTTTGTGACTTTTTTTAACAACATGTTTGGAACTGAATCTTTATTTGAAATTAATTGGTTTTAACTCTATTAATAGAGATGAAATCAATTATAATGAATTTTATGTTTGATTTTTTTAATAAAAAAATAGATTTCATTTTGTTTCATTTTGTTACAAATCCTTCTTGTTTTGTCATGATTATTCATTTTCTTTTTTTATAAACATTTGGTTACCAATTTTACTAAGCCGATAAATCTAAATCCATTATATTAGACTCTTTCGAACGATTTAAATAATACCGAATTTTTATGCATTTGCATTATGGTTAATCATTTTCTTAGATTTGGGTCCTTAGGGTAGATATTATAAAATAAAATTAACTTACCTAATTAAAGTCTACTTGTTGGATTACACGAAAAGAATATTATATTATATTTATTTTTTTCAATCTTAGTTTTCATATCACATTATATTTGTCTTTTATTACGGTATAAAGCTGAACAATGTTAGCTTTTAAATTTTACGCATTTTTCATTTCTATGTGGTTATGTTGAAAAGTAGTTGTTAATTAACAATAAAATATAAATTTCACTCAAAAAATGGAATTAAATCTAATTGTTTTGAATATTATTTTTTTAATAATTTATTATGTCATATATGAAAAGGAGTCACTAGTAGGAAAGAGAAATCACAAACCGCAAATACACCGATTAGAAAAAAAATAGTACATTTTAAATTATGTAAGAATATACCTAAACTATCCTTCACAAAACGTAATATACCTAAACTATAGGGGGTAAAATGCAATATGATTTTAAAACAAAGTTGAGAAGCGCAAAATTACGAAAAATGGAACCGTGATTGGGGTGTACCTTTTTTTCAAACAACTGCAGAAAACTTTAAAAAATAGTAAGATACATGATCATATTATATATAGATGAACAAAGTAATGAGTGACATTATTTTTTAATTAGAAAAACATTACCCACTCGACCCACTTCTACATAAAATGAATACAACAAGACAAAACACTCAGCTACACAATATATATAATATAATATAATTATAAAAATACAAGAAAGAAAGAAAAAGAAAAAGAAAAGAAAACACTTATCCGGGAGTAGTTCAAGAGATGAGAATTAGTATAATAAAATAGTAATACTATTCATAAGCGAATGGATCAATTAATATCGGTTGTTCTAATTTAATCAAAAATCTACTTTTGAACTTTCGATATGTACTTATGTTAACATTTATAAGGGAGAGTTTTTGTTTTGGGATAGGAAGCTCTAAACCATGCTCATATTTTCTCTTTGGAACATTACAAGAAAAAATGTTGATAACATTAGGAATTATGCTTCTTTCTTGACAAATTTCTAGTGACAAGAATAACAACATGTTCCTAAGCACATGTAAGTAAAGTGATCTTTCAGTACCTGCCATTGTCATCACCAACTTTTGTTTCAATATTTTCTGATGTGGAAGCCAATTCCACTTTCATATTCTCAAACTTTTCCTTCATTGTCTTAGCATCCATACCAGCAAGAACTTGATCCCTGATCTCAGCTTCCAGTTTTTCCACTTTTTCTGAACTGGAGCCTTTAGCTATTTCTGACTTCAACCCCTCAATTTTACCTCTAAGACCTGATGTGTTTATCACTCTTTCAATTTCCTGAGAGATCTCTTTGTTCACTTCTCCTATCTTCTCTTGCAATGGAGGAGGAGGAGGTGGGGCTGCCTCATTTCTCTTAATAACCCCAACAATTTCCAACCCAGCTGACTTCAAAACATCCACCAGCTCTTTCTTTGCTCTCTCTGCTTCCTCCACCAAATCTTCATCCAATGGATCGCCTTTCGACAACTTTTCTTGAGCTTTCTTTAAAACTTCCATCTTTGCTTTTACCTCATCCGGAACTCGTTGATTAATCTCAGCTTTCAGTTTCTCTCTTTTCTCTTTCAGTTCAATGAGCCTGTTAACCATGTTTAACTTTTCGAGCTTCTGCTTTACTCCAAGATAGGCTCCTGGTCGTGCCAAATTGTTCTTGAATTCTTGCATTAACTTCTCTACCTTTTCCTGTAAATTATGATTGACTTGGTGGCCATCTAGGGCTTTAGATAACTCCATCTGAACTGACTGGAGCTTCTCTTGCAAGCCCATTGAAATGAATGCATTGGCAATCTCCAGGTCAAGATCTTCCTTCAGTTTCTCGATTGCTTCACTGGAAATTGGTCCGGATGGTCTTTTGGATTCAAGAATCTTCTTCTTCAGGTTGTCAAGCTCTAGCTCAATATCAGCTGCTGTAGGCTTGCCAATGTCAGATGGCTTCATCTTGCACTTCTTCTCTGGCTCCACAGGTAAGCCTTCCAGGAAACCACCAATATGCCTGTACTTGAGCATTCGGTGGTGGAGCAACTGGTCTGTATCCATTTTTGATAGTTCCTAGATTCATTTAGAAGCATTGAGGTCATTGAGGATGACTAGGGAAATCAACGATACAAGAAGTCCAACATTTTACACGCACAATCATAAAAAACCAACGAAAGTAGACCGGAAACTTGTTCTTTAATTGCATGACAGAAAACTCAAATAGTAATTAAAAGAAAATACTTTTAGGTATGATATAAACTATGCAGTAGAGAATGACAAAAGGTTGTACCGGATAGCAGAACAAGTTTTTCAAATTCAAAATTTCCCAGCAAAAACTTCAAAGTTGGAAGATATGCAACCTAAAGTTTTATGTCACAGAAAAGAAGAGTTTAACATACTGGATACCTAATGTGAGAATGGTCCAGCAGAAGCATATTTTATAAGAAAGAAAAACATGATTAAAGTGTAGTTCTTCTCAAGGAATATGTCTGCAACATTTTGCATTACGTGTGACTTGACTTGAAAAACAAAGGTTTTTGCAACATTGATGTAACTTACCTCCATGGCTTGGAGAATTGTAAGCTTAATTTGTTCGGAAGTCCAAACAGGATCCGCATGTGCACCCCCAAGAGGCTCCTGTTATGATGATAACATTAACAACAATCAAACTGGAGCAACATAATGTTGCTGAAATGAATAAATACAGCTACTGTTGATGAGCATTTGCGAAGGGAAAAGTTGAAAAAATGGACCAAGTTTTCGTACAGGAATGATTCCATCAGCAATTTTGCGCTTGTAATGTTCTTGAGCTGTTATCTTTAGTTTCTCAGCAGCCTGAAACAAATTAGAACCATACAGTCATTGTCCAACGTGATCCAAAAGGATGAGAAACCACATAATTCTAGTCATCAGATAATTGAATTTACCTTTGGAGCTGCTTGAGAAGACTTCCACAATATCGCAGCGCATGCTTCAGGACTGGTCAAAGAAACAATCCATCAATGAAGGACAAAATTCAGTTCTTAGAAGCATAAAGACAGTAATGGGGAAAGGAGAAATGAATTATGGAGTTCTAATATGCACAAATCTTACATGCAAAGAAAAATAGCTTGTTCAAACAGGGCAGCCAACTTAAATTGCTTCTTTAATAACACTACATTTTTCTGACACCCCATTCCTTCGAGCTGGAACTTGCCATATATGACTATTATACTACTGCATATAATGATGTACCACTATAGCGTAGGGAAATGAAAAGAGGAGGGAACTTTGAACCTTGCCACATAGAAAGCAGAATTCTCCAGCATAAACATTTTATTGGCACAGGCAATTGCAAGAGCTCCACCCGAACCACCTTCACCGGTGACAACTGATATGATCGGCACTTTCAAGCCAAACATAGTCCTCAGATTTTGGGCTATTGCTTCACCCTAGATAGAGTAGAATGTCCCAGTTCAAGCACGACTGAATGAACAGAAAACTTGCAAAGCAAAAGCAGAAGTTATGTACAGGCCTGACCAAGTTCCTCAGATTTGAGGTCAGCAAAGGCACCAGGAGTGTCAATAAATGTAATAATGGGAAAACCATGATGATCGGCATACTTCATCATACGCAGGGCCTTGCGGTAGCTGTTTGCAGGCAGTACTTACAGTATAAATCACAAGTCCTTGAACAGGAAAGCAAACGCATAATATAACAGACGAGAGTGACGCAGATTTCACAATATTCGCACCGTTATGCTACAAGACTGAGTGAATGCCAAAGCAATCCAAGTAAGAATTTGTTAAAAAGTTCATTCAAACATTTTCCTACATGATCCATCATGAGTTTGAGCATTACCCATGAGGAGTTGGCATCGCGAAGTTGCGAGCAATATTTTCCTTTGTGTTCCTTCCTTTTTGATGGCCTATAAACATGTAACTTTCACCATTTATGGTTCCAATACCAGTGACAATAGCTGGATCATCATAGCCTGCCCGATCCCCATGGAGCTCCACCCACTGAATCAGAAAGAGGAGAAACAAAAAATAACTAAGAGTCATTCCTTGCATATCGGTACCAATGAATATACAAAAAAAAAAAAAATACTCACCTTTTCAGTGATGTTTAATATATGGTCAAGAACTGTTGGTCTATTAGGATGTCTAGCAATACTTAGGCGCTGAATTGGCGTCAAATGCGTGTATAAATCTTTCAGCGCCTGAAATAAAACATTGGATGAACATCAACAAGAAAGTAGACAATGACATTACTATGCATCACAAGCCTTGGAGGCAATTATGTTGAGGTCAGTTGTATGTCACTGGTAAAGAGGCAACAACACAAACAAGCCTATGAGACAATCGTAACTCAGTGGTACTTCTTGTGAGAGGCAGGTTCGTTCAGTCTCATTGTCTATAATCTACATTCCTATCTATGATAAGAAAAAAGAAGATTGTGTTGAGGTCAAAGCTAACTAGTGAGAGAATTTTACCTGTTCATACTTGGTTTCTAAAGCCCCAATTTGATCACTAAAATCTAGGCCAGTCTCATCCGCCATTCTTCGGACCTGCAGAAAGAAAACATTTTGAAGGTAAAGAGCAAACTAAAGAAGAAAGAGTTCAAAAGAATTGCCTGACTCACATCAATAATTCTCTTCTCGAGATCGATCAATGGCTTCTCGAATGGAAGAGTCACTGGTTTCGGCTTTTCAGGTAGAGGCTTGAAGTGAGACAGGTAGCTTAAAGGATTATTGTTTGGATCAGGGTTATCAGGCCATGGGTAGTCATGTTTCTTCCATTTCTTAGCTTTTGCACTGACATGAAAACCATTTCCTAAACCCTTAAAACCCTTTGGATTAACCCTCATAAACGTAAGCAAATCATTCCCAAAATAACCATGTGAACCAAAATCAAACGAACCCTTTTCCTTCCCCTCTGCTCCCCTACCACAATTCCCAGATACAAGTGATAAAGCAGCCATCCCATAACCAACTGGCCAAATTCAATGCTTCAGGTGCTCACCATTTTTTTTTCTCTCCTCTTTGTTTTCGTTACAGAGAATAGCTTGAAGGACAGAGTGAAGTACCCCAAAAATGTAATTTTGTTTTTTTGAACAAGTAATGATGAAGAAGTTACTTCATTGGTTTCTTTGATTCCCTTGTCTTGAATCAGCAATGCTCAACAAAATTAGAACGATGTGTGTTTTCCCATTGGTTGCGACTCCAAAGTTTAGTGGTGGTGGCAAGGAAGTGATAGCGGTTGCTGATTGGAGCGTCTTTCTCACTCGCTGAATAGTTGAGAGAGGATTGACACCGCATAATCTAGAAGATGGACAAGTCATCTCGTTATGGATAACCTCCAAGCGCATTTTTTCTCAAAACCGAAACAACAGATAACTTGTCGTTTAGTGTTACACGGTCTCACCCGTAAATTGTTTAATAAAAATCAGTAATTCATTAGACGCCGCCGTCTGTGGGGATCGAACCCACGACCACGTGGTTAAAAGCCACGCGCTCTACCACTGAGCTAAGACGGCCAGATATCTTACCAGCCAATATAGTACTATTTATATAGTAGTGACAGCACATAAAAATGGAAGGACTTTCGTTTCACAAAATTTACACAAGTCCACTTGTAGCAACTCAGTCGCTCTCTCCGTATACATTGATCGCTCTCATCAATCGGCCATGGAACTTCAAGATGGTGATGATATCCACGATTGCGTGATCAAACTGGTCAGTTTAACTTCTTTTCGGTTTGGTCGAGCTCTGTCGTTATAAATTTTAATGTACTGTTTTTGAAAATGGTGGACTGCAGAGACTAAATCCTGAAAGGCGCAGAGACAGGGTTTACATAGGGTGTGGAGCTGGATTTGGCGGCGATAGGCCAATGGCAGCACTTAAGCTGCTCCAAAGAGTTGAAGAGCTTAACTATCTCGTCCTTGAATGCTTAGCGGAACGCACCTTGGCTGATCGTTATCAGATTATGATGTCCGGAGGCGACGGTTTTGACCCTCGAAGTATGTTTATTCACACAACTATATATTCCAGTTCTTTTTTGCCCATTTTGTTTCCTCTTGCTGTTGTTTATTCTGTTAATCGTTCCTTTAATCTTTTTAATGAGCGGGTAGTTGCTGATTGGATGCGGTTGCTTCTACCATTGGCTATGGAGAGAGGAACTTGCATCATAACTAACATGGGTGCACGTAAGAAATCAGAGATCGAATTCTTTATGCAGAATTGAAAGCTGGGTGTTTTTTTTGGGTGGCCTGATTGCTTTCTTTTTGTCTGCTCAGTGGACCCTATTGGTGCACAGGATAAAGTTATAGAGATAGCTACCAGTGTGGGGCTAAGTGTTTCAGTTGCTGTGGCTCATGAAGTTTCTTCCTCCAAATCAGGTGTGTATATATATATATATAATCTGATACTAGAAAAAGTGTTCAGTTCAATCATCTTAGTTTAAACTTAGGCTTAACACCACGTCATGCCATTACTGCTTCATTAGTGGCTGTTGAGATGGTTGAATGTTATACCCTTATTTTGTTTTCGTGTTATCAGAGTCTGCTTTTTGTGAACAATTGTAGAAATTAAAAGAAAAAACGTTTTCCTTGATTCGTGGTTCAGGTTCAAGATCCTCGGCTGATAAAGCATTTATCATGGAAAGTGTAAGAATCTGGCATTCTTTATTGCGCTTCCTTTTCTTTTACCTTTGTTGGATGCAGATATATGCAACCTTTTCATACACTCATATCATGTCCATTACATATCATAAGCATTTGATTACTGAGAGTGATGCATTAGCAATCTTTCACTGGGGCGTGCATACAATCCCGTGCACTCATGAAATCTGTAAATGATCTAGCTTTTTACTTCATCAATTATGTGCAAACAGTATCAATTCAGCTAAGCCAATCTCTTAATATTATTTCTGAAGGGTATTAGCACATACCTGGGAGCAGCTCCCATTGTTGAATGTCTGGAGAAGTACCAACCAAATGTCATTTTAACTTCACGGGTTGCCGATGCGGCCTTATTCTTGGCACCTATGGTATGTTCTTTACTCAATGATTTCCAGTGCTGGGTAATACACAACATTATCTACTGTCTGTGCTATTGTTTCCACTGATCTATTATTTAGCTTCATTATCAGAAGAAACTATTAATTGCCCTGGTATATGATGGTTAGGTTTATGAACTAGGTTGGAATTGGGATGACTTACCAGAGCTGGCGCAGGGATCTCTAGCTGGCCACCTCATGGAATGTGGTTGTCAACTTACTGGTGGATACTTCATGCATCCAGGTGAGCTTGTTTGACCTTTCATTGATCTACCTAGAGCTGCTAATATCTTGTAAAATTGAAATGCATTCTTTATTCATATCTTATGTATTTCTGTAATTACTCATGTTTTTGTAGGTGACAGGTATCGAGATTTATCTCTCCAATCTCTCCTAGAGTTATCTCTTCCTTATGCAGAAATACAGTTTGATGGACGAGTTTGTGTAGCAAAGGCAGAAGGTAGTGGTGGGGTATTGAATTATGGAACTTGTGCACAGCAACTACTTTACGAGGTTGGGGATCCATGCGCTTATATCATGCCTGATGTGGTATGGTGATATTTGTACTCAATAACCTTCAGCAATTGAGGTTATTAAAGGGGATGGTTTTGAAATCTTTCCCTTGATTTCAGGTGATTGATATTCAGGATGTTTCATTTCACTCATTGTCAACCTCTAAAGTTCTCTGTACTGGAGCAAAACCATCTACAAGATCAGTGCCGGATAAACTCTTACGCCTAGTTCCAAAGGTATGTTTCTTTGTGCATCGTTACAGTTAACCTGTGCATGCCATGGACTAAAATTATAAGATTTTATCATATGATTATAATTTCTGGCTTGTTAGTTTGCTATTATTCGCTTCCTACAGTATTGCTGTGAATACGCCTTTCACAAGCTGGTGAACCGGATTATGATATTGCTTTTACAGTATAGTCAATACACTACCTTTCAAGTTATAGGATCAAGCGCATGCTTACCTGAGTTTTTAGCTTGAAAATATAAACGCGTGCATGCATTTGTTGGTTGAAGGAATTTATGCATTTCCCAGGCAAGCTTACCGTGAAAGTTTGTCCTGTTTAAACTTTTTTGTTTGATTATTTGTCTTCAGGACTGTGGATGGAAAGGATGGGGAGAGATATCATATGGAGGACATGAGTGTGTGAAACGAGCTAAAGCTGCAGAATATCTGGTAAGAATATGATGGGCATGAGCGTGTGATGGGTTAAATTGTTGCCTTGCAGAGGCTAGTTTGGCTTGTGGTGATTCTATAGTTTCCCCTTCTATATATATACTATGTGGAGTAATGAGTTTCTATCATATTTTATTAGGTCAGATCTTGGATGGAAGAAGTATGTCCTGGTGCTAGTTGTCATGTTATGTCATATATTATTGGACTTGATAGTCTAAAGGCAACTAGCATTGATGATAGTAGTTCATGGGGTGCCAGTGTAGATATAAGGTTATGTATGGATGGACTGTTTGAGTTGAAGGAGCATGCAGTCCAATTTACAAGAGAGTTTACAGCTTTATACACTAATGGACCAGCTGGTGGTGGTGGTATCAGGTCAATTCAATGTCTGTTTTCACTCATTAATTGTTCAAATCAGACAGTATCCTCTTTAGGCTATCCTCATCGTTTCGTAGGTGTACATGAGCCAACAGATAGGAATGATATGATACTGCCACAAAAATTTCTGCTTAATATTTGTATTACACCAAATATGACCATCCTTTCACAATTTAACATGATTATTCTCTCTGTTCACTGATGCAGGACCGGATACAAGCAAGACATAATTCTTGAAAAACAATTGGTAGTCTCCATCTCTGTTGTGTTTCACTCCATTCTTCTCAGCATTATATGCATCCTGTTTCTAAAATCTTTGCATTAAAGAATGTGTCCTTGCAATCCATTTGCTTATGATGCACAAAGTTGGCCACACTTAAGCTCTCATTTCTGTATGCAGATTCAGTATCATGTCAATTCTTCTCTAATTTCTGCCCCCATTTACACCCATCGAGCTCCTTTTTTTCAACTTACATTTGGTTTCAGTCCACTTCTAGTTTCCTTTTTCTTTATAACCTAATTAGATGAAGTGGTTTGAATAATGACAATACTTACAAATTGTTATTCGGTCATACAGGTTGCGCGAGAACAAGTTTTCTGGCACACTGGAGTAAAGGGCAGCAAAGCCATGAGGTCAGATAAGCAAGGGACTGGCCCTGGAGATGTGAAAGGGCATGAACCATTGCCACCACCTCAAACACCAACTGTCAGGGATGATTCATGCCCAGAAGTTTCCTCCCAGCTAATAAAGGCTTCTCCTGCTCCACCTGGCTTGAAGGTTCCTCTTTATACTGTAGCTCATAGCAGGGTTGGTGACAAGGGGAATGACATGAATTTTTCAATTATCCCACACTTCCCTCCTGATATCGAGAGGTTGAAATTGATTATAACACCCCACTGGGTAAAGGAAGTGGTCTCGACTCTCCTAAACCCCTCTTCGTTCCCTGATGCGGATGCCATCACGAAGAGAGACAAATGGCTCGATGACAATGTCAATGTGGAGATCTATGATGTCAAGGGAATCCACTCTTTGAATGTGGTGGTTCGAAACATTCTAGATGGTGGTGTGAACTGCTCTCGTAGGATTGACCGCCATGGGAAGACTATCTCGGATCTCATACTGTCTCAGCAAGTAGTTTTACCTCCATGATGGTGTTCCATGACTCTTGGAATTAGTTCTTTTCCTAATGGGGTGTGAAAGACTGCTGTATATTTGTAATGTTTCCATGTTAAGTGTCTCTGTGTTACATCCAATCTCATGCATTGAAGACTCCAAAGAACTTTGTTAATAGAATCATTTACTAATAAACTCTTCTCTAAACTATCGCCTAATAGTGCATTTCTGCAAATTATATTTTTGATGGTTTTCTTGGATTTGAAAGATCCTATAGTTTCTTTTTCTTTTCTTTTTTTATAGGCAAAGGTGAATTGGAGCCCCTAGTGCCTGTTGGTACTTTGTTACTAACAGACAAATGCACACTATTAATGCATATTTGACAATTGGGTTGTGTTTTTATTTAGGTCCTTAATCCAAACTTAAACAAGCTAATAACCAACCATTAGACCAAAGAGCAAAAATCGGTAGGTGGCGTTCTTTTGCATATCAATGTTTCCAGATTTTATATATTTAGAAAAAGTCAGAGCATCAATCTATCTTGTTTACTCCAATACAATCGGATTAAAACTGGAATTATAGCAAAAACTTTTCCTAATTTACCTCAAGATAATGGGATCACCAATCACGTGTCCCTTCCAAGATGAAGCAAATGCAGACCATCACAAGAAAAGCCATTACATTCTGATATAAACTTGTTTTTGTGTTGACACAACAAAGACTCGGTTTTTAATCCAACGTGTCTGAGTCTGTGATTTCTTGTGTTTCAGAAATTGTCTTGATCCTGAAATATACATATCTTCTCTGTTTTTTCCTTGACATCTTCAAAAAGTTTCCCTGAGTGGTTCTTTTGGAAGAAACAAGAAGGAAAAAAAATGTCGTTCACCGGAACTTTGGACAAATGCAAGGCTTGTGATAAGACCGTTTATGTCGTTGATCTGCTCACCCTTGAAGGAATGCCTTATCATAAATCCTGCTTCAAATGCAGCCATTGCAAAGGAACACTTGTGGTATGTTTTCTTTTCCCCGATTTTCCTCTGATTAATTGTATCTATCAGATTTTAATTTTGCAAAATGCCTTTAGAACCCGACCATGTTCGAGCGAGATTAATTTATAATGAGTCTTCCGTTATTTGAAAATATGTTCAATTTTTGCAGATGAGCAACTACTCTTCCATGGATGGATTCCTTTACTGCAAGATTCATTTCGAGCAGCTCTTCAAGGAGTCTGGCAATTTCAGCAAGAATTTTCAGACAAGTAACTCCTTATGTTCTTCTGTTTCTGTCCCAGCTTTGCATGCATTGGTGTTTTACTCTTTCTATTGGCAATTTCTTATTCTTTGGGATTCTTTTCTTTGCAGCCAAGGCTGATCGGAATAATAATGACCTGGTATTCTCCTAATTCTCAGACTTTTTCTGTTGTCTGATTCTTTCTACATTCATGTAATGTCATAATGTGGTAATCTTGTTACAGACAAGGACACCCAGCAAGCTTTCTTCCATGTTTTCTGGTACCCAAGACAAATGTTCTGCTTGCAACAAAACAGTTTACCCATTGGAGAAGGTATAATTTGATCCGTAACTCCATAGATATTCAAATACTTATTTATTATGGTAGGTGAAATTGAGACTGGAACGAAAAACTTTATTGATATTTTGGCATCGGCATATAACTAATGAGTTATTGCGGTTGACTCATATTTAAATACTGATCAATAGTGTGGTTTTTCTTAGATTACTATGGAGGCAGATTGCTACCACAAGACATGCTTCAAGTGTGCAATTAGCGGGTGTCCGCTCACACACTCATCTTATGCTGCTCTAGATGGAGTCCTCTACTGCAAGCATCACTTTGCTCAGCTCTTCAAGGAGAAAGGTACCTACAGTCATGTCCTCGAGGCGGCGACACACAGGAGAACCGCCTCCACACCCTCTACTCCACCGTCTGAGGTGGAGGGAGTCACACCGGAAGCCCCACCTGCTGTGGAGGAAGGTGAAGCAGCGGAACCAGAAGCGGCAGCAGCAGAGGAACATTCTTAAACAATCAATTACCAAGAACGTATACGCCAAAGTTTATTAGTTTCTTGCAATATCTCATCCTCTCTAGCTCTTCTAATACTGAAATATATATTTTCTTCTTTTATAAGATATCAAGATTGAAGGCACTTAAATAATTTCTTTAAGGATAATTGTTAAAAATATTTTAAAGCAGCCCACGCGCTAACGGGTGAGAATGGAAGGAGCCAATTGGTACTAGGTACCCGTTTGGGGTTCAAGGTTGGCCACCAATCCAACCTTTCCCTACTGAAAATGTTAACTTTGGTGTTTGTTTAACACCATTGCAAACTGGGATTTTCAAAAATCCCAGTATGCAAAGCAAGAAAAGGGCCAGGCTGATCAGGCACGGGCCGGAGCAAATTGCTCCAGCAGCCAAATGTAGACCATTTGGCTCTCTCTCTCTTTTTTTTTCTTTTTAATTTAATTCAATTTTCTAACCCTATATAATGAACAAAATAAATTAAAAACTATCACAATATAATATCCATCTCAAGATAAGTAATTCTAAATCCACTTTTCCTATTTTTATTAATTTTTTAAAAATGGGTTTTATACCCTTTATGGTCATTTTACATCCAAACCATAGTTTTGAAAATCTATTTACCAAACACCTCAGGTATTTCACAGCACTTTTAATTTTTTTTACCAAACAGCACACTCCATTTTCCAAATGTCGTTTTACCATTGAACTTTTCCCTACTGACCATTTCCAACCTAAACTGGAACGCCAAACATATCCGCAAAATATGTAAAAAATTTCATCGCGTGTACGCAATACACAAGGGTGTCAGAGTAATTTCTTACACAAAAAATGGAAAAAAAAATCTAAATGAATAATTTCCTTTTTTTCTTTCATCACTTTCCGAAAAAAAGTTTTAAAAAAAATTAGGAAGTTAGAAGCCAGCACGCACACTCAAAAAGTTTCAGCAAAGAGTAGACCATACTCACAGTCGTCACCATTTATGCTCCTCCTCGTCTCTCTTCCCGATTGTATTAAACTCATAAAAAAAGCCAACTAGCAATTTCTTAATCAGTTGTTGTCGCCGTCGTCGTCGTCGTCATTTTGTGCTCTAGCTAACTCCGCCCCTTATTTCACCTAATGTTGCCCCTATTGATCGGTCAGTTCCACACTCTCTTCCATTTGTCCACGCATGTACGGATGGTGGAATACTTGACTCCACCATCTTACCATTTCTGCACCATTTGACTCGACATGTGCGTTTCTTTTTTTTCTTTTTCTTTTTTAATTTGCAACATTTATCTAGTTTTGTCGTTTTTCTTTTGTTCAACCAGGTGTATGATTAAATGCTGTGAACTATGCTTTCCAGTATTTGTAGAACCGGTCATTTTGTGTAGGTAGGCTGTAGTCTGTGAGTTATGGATTTAGCCTTTAGTATTCAGCACCCGAATGTGTTCCATAGCAGGGAAGGTGTATGTTATGGGGTTACAAATCGGTTATGTTCGCGGTTTAGGTACATAACTTTTGGAAATAGTGGTCGGCTTGTGTTGAAGGATAGGCAGCTGAAGAAGATAAGAAAGACTACTATTTGGGGCAGTTATTCAAATTTGAGTTTGACATTGAGAGGGGGATTGGGTGGTAATTCATCATTGTGTGGTTTTACGGATGGGTTTAAAGTGGGAAGGAGTGCTAGGTTATGGTGTCAAGGTAATGATTCTTTGTCCTACATTGATGGGAATGGGAGAAGTGTGGAACTTGGGGAGAGTGGTGAGGAGGGTTTGGGAGATGATGCAGACTTGAATGGTTTGGGAGGGGAAGAAGTTGAAGAGAAAGCACTGATTGAGCCATCAAGTTTGGATGAATTGAAGGAGTTGTTACAGAACGCGGTGACGGAATTGGAAGTTGCACGGCTTAATAGTACCATGTTTGAGGAAAAGGCTCAAAAGATATCAGAAACTGCAATATCCTTGCAGGATGAGGCTGCAAATGCTTGGAATGATGTTAATTTGACTCTTGACAAGGTTCACGAGATTGTAAGTCAGGAGAGTGTTGCAAAAGAAGCTGTTCAAAAAGCAACAATGGCTCTTTCTTTAGCTGAGGCAAGGCTTAAGGTGGCAGTAGAATCATTAGAAGTTGCAAAAGAAGGGACTGACTCATCTGAAGACTCTGGAGGGAGTGATGTTGAAAGTCATGTTAAGGGAGAGGATAATGCAATTTTGATTTGTGAGAGTGATGTCAGGGATTGCCAATCAAATCTGTCTATCTGTGAGGCAGACTTAAGGCGCCTGCAAAGCAAAAAAGAAGAGTTACAGAAGGAGGTGGACTTATTGAATGGGATTGCTGAGAAAGCACAGATGAATGCCTTGAAAGCAGAGGAGGATGTTGCGAACATTATGCTTTTAGCTGAACAGGCTGTTGCCTTTGAACTTGAGGCCACGCAGCGGGTGAATGATGCAGAGATTGCATTACAGAGAGCAGAGAAGTCTTTCTCCAGTTCTCATGTTGATACTCTGGAAGTAACTCAGGGTCATCTTTCTGGTGATGAGTCTATTGTTGAGGAGGAGAAGGTGGGTGAAGGAAGCACTGCTGATGCGGGAAAAGATGGAGATATGATGGTTAATGGTAATGTGTTAGTTAGCGAGCCTTCAGCAGATAAAACTGGCCAGATTTCAGAAGATCTGTCCCAATCTGATGATTCTAGTGAGAACGGGAAACTGGGTTTAGACACCACTAAAGAAACTGAAGTAGAAGTAGAAAAGTCAAAGAGTGGGGTTCAAACAAAAAAACATGAAACACAGAAGAACTTGACCAGGGACAGTTCACCTTCGCCACTTAGTACACCAAAGGCAAAGAAATCTTCTCGTTTTTTCTCTGCATCTTTCTTCTCTTTCCCAGAAGATGAGACAGAGTTTACCCCGGCATCACTTTTCCAAGGCCTTGTGGAGTCTGCAAGGAAGCAATTACCTAAATTGATTTTTGGATTAGTGCTCTTTGGAGGAGGGTATGCATTACTGTTGCTATTTCTGCTTTATTTGCTACCATTATTGTCATATATCTGCCATTTAGAATTGCTTTACCAAGCATATGCCATGTGTCCTGTGTATGCAAGGTTCCATGAGATTGCATGTGAGTTATTTGAACGTTTCTTTTGCTTTTTGCAGAAATGTTATGCATTCTCTTGGATGCTTGAGATATTTACAATTGCTTTCAGATACATAAACATATTGTCTCTTGTTGTCTATCAATGTGATTAATCACATCAGACCTTGGAAATATGATTTCATACTAGTATCTACAAATTCTCCTTCATTCCAATGTTTATCTAGCTTGTTAGTCAGTTATTCTGTTTAATTTGATTCACCTGTTTTATATAGTAAATTTGTATTTTGTACATCTTTGTAAACATGTGTTGATTTGATCTCATTATTTGACTTGGGTCAGGGTTGCCTTCTATTCAAATCGAGTAGAAAGGAGTCCTCAGTTGCTTCAACAGTCGGACATAATCACTTCCAGTATTGAAGAGGTCTCCTCAAATGCAGAACCTGTGCTTCGGCATATACAGAAATTACCTAAGAGAATAAAAAGACTACTTGCGATGCTTCCTAATCAAGAGGCATGCAATCATACTACTCTTCATTTTTGCTTTGGTCTTAAGCCAACCTTCTGATTTATGCACGTATTCCATTTTGCAGTTGAACGCAGAGGAAGCTTCTCTGTTTGATGTGTTGTGGCTGCTGCTTGCCAGTGTTATATTTGTGCCAATATTTCAGAAAATTCCTGGAGGTAACTTTATTCTTTTATTTTTCTTTTTGTTCACATATTTTAAACTTGCTTTGGAGTTTGATCGTGGACTAGGTGGCGAGATCTTTTGCTGATTAAGTTTGATATTTTGCACTTCCCTGTTGCCCAACCATCATCTTTATATACGTCAGTTGGTGGCTTCTCCAACTGAGAAATCCCATTGTATAGTATTGTTGCTCTGACATTAATGGATCTGCAATTTCAGGCAGTCCTGTCCTTGGTTACTTGGCTGCTGGCATCCTGATTGGCCCTTATGGTCTCTCTATAATTCGCCATGTGCATGGGACCAAGGCGATTGCTGAATTTGGAGTTGTTTTCTTGCTATTTAACATTGGCCTTGAGGTAGAGTTTGTATATTTAGACTTGTAGAAGAAAAAACAATGATCTTCATCATTATAAAAAGAGTGAATGCTGAAGCTTTCTTCTGCTTTTTACAGCTCTCTGTTGAAAGGCTCAGTTCCATGAAGAAATATGTTTTTGGATTAGGTTCTGCTCAGGTACCTGGGAATCTGCTCTTATTCTTAATTTGCATGGATCTTGCCAGCAGTTCAAGCATTTCTATGCACCATATATTTATGAACTTGTTAACTTATCGTCTCAATGTGCAAATCGTAGGTCTTGGTAACAGCAGTGACTGTTGGCTTGGTAGCTCATTTTGTTTCTGGGCTGCCTGGTCCTGCTTCAATTGTTATTGGGAATGGCCTGGCATTATCTTCTACTGCTGTTGTCTTACAGGTAATAGAGTTTGCGTTTGTCTTACTTTTGACCTTTCTAACCCAATCAAACTAATTGTTTCTCAACCTTAAAAAAGAATTACAAACGAATTTAAAGGATTACATTCTGATTAAATACGCTTTATAACTTGAAATATGTGATAAAATTTGTATTGGTTAGTTGGTGATTTGTTTGCTAACTTCCAGGGAGCTTACCCATATTAAGCTAACTTCATTTAAATGTTGTTACATTATTTGCTGAGTTTAGAATTACCCAAATCACTTCTTTAACTCTCTAAAAATTAGCTGACACCACATGTAACTGCACCTGACTTTTCCATTAAAAATGAGCATGTACTTGGGTTTACTAGATGGGCAATCTTCAAGAATGCAAAAAGTACTTTTGATGGACCAGAGTCATGAGCTGTGAACTTGTTTTGCAGGTGTTGCAGGAGCGTGGTGAGAGTACATCACGCCATGGGCGCGCTACATTTTCTGTCCTACTATTCCAGGTTACTCCATTGTTTAAAAGGGAACAAAAGTATTCTAGTAGGATCTTGTCATGACATCAATGCTACTTTAAGGGGATGGACTCAACATATGCATCTTTCAAATATTTTGTCCTGGCTAGTACACTCTAACAAGTATTTTTTGTTCTGTTTCTTACTCTCTTTTTTCAACAAATAGAAATTTCAGAAATAAGGGATAATTTCTTTCTCAAAACAACTAAATTCGATGGTTGATGGTTCCTCAAGTTGCTTATTACTACTTTTGTGTTGTGTGGAGATCTCTCATCTTTTCTTTTGAGTTTTTTTTTTCCTGAACCTCAACCACGTTTAGTTGTTTCCTATGAACGCCCTTGTGTTGCAGACCTGTGTTGACAGTAGGTGTTTTTTATTACTGGTTCTTTCCAGGATTTGGCCGTTGTGGTGCTGCTAATACTCATACCTCTGATCTCCCCAAATTCTTCCAAAGGAGGGGTAACTTTCTAATTTAGTGTCTGCATGATATTTATGTGATGGTGAATGTTTGTTCCTAATAATCAGTGAAAAGCATGTCTCTTTTGCTTTCAGGTTGGTTTCCAAGCCATTGCTGAAGCCCTTGGTCTTGCGGCTGTTAAGGCAGCTGTTGCCATCACTGCTATAATTGCCGGTGGACGCTTGGTAGGTCTTTCATTTACAAAGTTGGAGACAATTTACCCTTATTGTACGTGTTAGTTCATATCTATTGATGGTGTGGTGGTTTACAGGGTTTTTTTAAATCTTTTTTTAGATTCTCTACTGGATGCCTGCCAATGCAGTACTGATTTCTGTAATGAATGCATCTTGTACTTATTATATTCTGTGTGGTTTTTCAGCTTCTTCGACCCATTTATAAGCAAATTGCTGAAAATCAAAATGCAGAGATATTCTCTGCCAATACGCTTCTTGTTATTCTGGGGACTAGTCTCCTTACAGCCAGGGTATGAAATTGCAACTTGGAGATTGCCAGAACAGGTTTTCGTCACTATTAACTAGTTTTGTTTCAATCTTTTACTTGGAGCAGGCTGGACTTTCCATGGCTCTTGGGGCATTCCTGGCTGGTTTGCTCCTTGCAGAAACTGAATTTTCCTTACAAGTTGAATCTGACATTGCTCCATATCGTGGCCTTCTATTGGGGCTTTTCTTCATGACGGTAGGTACCTGAGTGATTGTATGTGCTTATTGATCTGTAGACCTTATTCTTAATTGCTAGTCTAGTCCTTTATCAGGACCGGATGAACTTTACTTTTTAGGATTCGTATTTTGGTCCAATGTGGGATATATATTGACTTTCTGCTACTCTTCTACTGTTTTTTAGTGATCGAATATGTTTAATTCTTGCTTCTTTGATACTGCAATTCATCCAAAATAGCTCTAAATGCATTTTGTTCTTGTTCAGGTTGGAATGTCTATTGATCCAAAACTTCTTGTTTCAAATTTTCCGGTCATTATGGGGTCATTGGGACTCTTAATTGGTGGCAAGACTTTATTGGTTGCTTTAGTTGGCAGAATATTTGGTGTTTCTCTCATATCTGCCATAAGGGTTGGTCTTCTTCTTGCTCCGGGTGGAGAATTTGCCTTTGTGGCTTTTGGTGAAGCTGTTAATCAGGTTCTTTTTAATATTATCTTATCATATTACTGGATTTTACAGACTTGCTTAAGTTGCATTTACTTAACTTTGGTATGTATATTTACTGTTAACTGGAGTCAACGTGGGACTTTGGTGTTCCATTACCAAGTCCACTAATTTTCTGCAGAAGCATATAATTCTTTTACTGGAAAGCCACTAGTCATGCTTTTACAATGCCTTTCAGTTCTGGTTCATGAGCTTCCTAATCCTATTTATTATGGTCTACAGGGTATAATGACTCCTCAGCTATCATCTTTGTTGTTTCTTGTGGTGGGGATCTCAATGGCCATCACACCATGGCTTGCTGCTGGAGGTCAGTTGCTTGCATCCCGCTTTGATCAGCATGATGTTCGTAGTTTGCTACCTGTTGAGAGTGAGGTAAGATGCCTGACACCTGAATCTCTGGCTACTGGTAGTTTAAATTTCATGTTTTGCAAAATGGTGGCTGATTACGAATAGGTTGTGTGATTAATTCTGAAGCATGGATGATACTGATTTAAATCCAGCTGACATTGAAAATCCTTCTGATATATCAAGCATGATGAAACTTGAGCGGAATTTGGTTGCTATTTAAACTTGATTACTTGTCCATTAAATTCCTATGTCATACGCCAATCACTTTGGTTGATGGAAATGATAAATAAATGTGGAATTGTGGCTTGTTTCTATGATCTCATTGCTACTCTTTCTTGCATGCTCAATTATTTTTAAAACCTTTTCCGCAATGCTCCCTTTTGTTTGGTAGTGACTGAATTCTCATCTGATACCCCATTAAGAAAATTGCTTATTAGTAACACTTGGTTGTCAAGCAAATTAATTTCTGTTGCCATCCTTTTGTTTGCAGACAGATGATTTGCAAGGTCATATAATCATTTGTGGATTTGGACGTGTTGGTCAGGTTGTAACAGAAACTGCATCTGCTGTTCAATTTAATGCATTGTTGTGAAGGCACTATTTATACTTTCTTGTTATCTAGCTTATGAAGTACATGTTTTTCTAACATTTATTTGGTTTGTCAGATTATTGCACAACTTCTTTCAGAAAGATTGATTCCTTTTGTTGCTCTTGACGTGAGTAGGTAAGGCAAAGGTTTGAAGAAGTCTAAGTTGTCTGCCAGTATGCTTTATACTTATTGGCATATCTTTGTTTTAGTCTCTTATGGACATTGGCAGTGTGCGGCCCTCTGTTAATCTAGTCTTCACACAACTTGTTTTTGTTTCCTTTTTCAAAACTGTTAGTCAAGTTCTTCCATAAAATTATATCTTTATCAAGGCTTCAAGAGATTTAAGATATGGTTAGGTATGGGGTGAGTAAGCTTAGTGTTAATGAATTTAATTGCTGGATTTTTGCCTCCTCTGAGTATGCATGCTAGGTTGAAATTTCTTGCCAGAACACGCACCTCATGATACTCTTTTGGTGTTATATGCTGATATAGATGGAGCACGACTTTTGTTTTGCAATATTTATGAGATGAGATATGAACGGACAGATCTTGCTCGTTCATTGACGGTTACTTTAAACTTCCTTTTTCAGTGATAGAGTGGCAGCGGGCCGTGCCTTGGACCTTCCTGTGTATTTTGGAGATGCTGGTAGTCGAGAGGTAATCTAAATGAATAATAACTAAAAAGTGTACTCCTGTCCAGGCACAACATGTGACATATTTTGGATTCTGTTATTAGATCCTCCACAAAGTTGGTGCTGAAAGAGCTTGTGCTGCTGCAATAACTCTAGATACACCTGGTGCGAATTATAGAACTGTTTGGGCTCTCAGCAAGTATTTTCCCAACGTGAAGACTTTTGTTCGTGCTCATGATGTTGACCATGGAGTTAACTTGGAAAAGGCTGGAGCTACAGCAGTAATGTTCTCATAACCTTTCTATCCACTTTTTGTTATAAATAGTATGAATGGGGTTATGTTGTTTGAATTCACAATGTAAGGATGTGTGATGTCATAGTCAAAAGTGGAAGTTATATGTAGATTCATGTGCCCTTCATGTTTGTACTAAGTCGTGTATCACTAAGGCACGGTTGAAAACCAATGCTCACAGGTTGTCCCCGAGACGTTGGAACCAAGTCTACAGTTAGCGGCTGCTGTTCTTGCCCAGGTAAAAGATGTTTCACTTGGTGACCACAATAACATCGTGGAGTCTTTAGATCTATGATTTTCCATCACCCTAAAATGAGTTCATCAAGTTGGTTATAATCTGCGTCAGTCGAGTTCTGTCGTGGAATAATCAAAAGTCAAGTGCATATAACTGCCATGTCCCAATTTTGAACTAATGCAGTCGTGATGAACAAATTGAAATTCGATTCCTTATTACGTCTCTTAACTTATTTTTTCTGTATTCAGGCTAAACTGCCCATGTCAGAGATTGCAGCAACTATCAATGAATTTAGGTCCCGTCACTTGGCTGAACTTACTGAGGTACGTATATTGTCTCATCAGGGTGCTACATTTGTTACAATAGTATAGAACTTAGAACCCGTGACATCTCGACTCTTATTTATCTGTGCAGCTATGTGAAACAAGCGGAAGCTCTCTCGGATATGGATTTTCTCGAATGATGACTAAGCCAAAATCTCCGCCGTTTGATCCCTCAGACGAAAACCAAGTTACTGAAGGAACACTGGCAATATAAACTTCCTAATATGTGAAAAGGCATAAAAAGAAGGAAAAGAAATATTACACAGAAAAGTACAGCGGGGTACATATTTCCATTGCCGTAAATTGTACAGAAATATACTGAAGGAGGCACTTGCGCATTCCTATTCATAGAACTATTTTGTTCTACGAAATTTTGGTGGACATTTCTTTCTTTCTTTATATAACTTTATAAAAAGGATTCCTTTATTATTTTCTAAGATCTTGGAATCAAAACAAGAACTTCTAGATTGCTTTCTTGAATGATATGGGAACTCCTACAGATAAATTATGTGTTGAAAGGTTAGTCATGGAAAAGAAAAAGGTTACGGAGTTGCCCTGGAATGGTGGCTATACCGGACCCGTGACTGTGCCTTTGAAATGTCCTCATTTGCTTGAATGAGTTTAGCCTATTCTTGGAAAGACATAAATGATAGTACGTTATTCGCTGTTAGCCATACATCTCAAGTTCAAGTGAAGAAAATTGTGCTGAGTACCTAGGTGTTTTTTTCGTTGCACTATTCTATTATTAGATCCTCAAATTGTGCTGATCCAAAAGACGTCGTTTCAACTTTAAGGACATTTTGTGACCAGTGACTGAAAAAGACGCCCAACTTCAAAAAGAGGAAGTCGCAGAGTAATCGACCGTTTACCCTGCCGCTGCAAAAACCCCCCAAAATATTCCGACAAAACGTTGAGGATACTGCAACATCGTTTGTCCTCTCACATGTCGCAAATGATCTTCGCTGACTGCTCGTCCTCCACAGCTACTCGTCTTCTTCCCTTAACCCGAACCACCTTCAATCACAACAGCGTCGTTTCCCTTCGCCGCTTGGTGGGTACTCTCCCCGTCGGCCACTCTATCTCCACCACCCACAGAATCAGAACCCTCACAATCAACTCTTCAAGCAGTCCATCGCCCTTAACCGTCAATGGTAACGAATCTTAACTCTTGTATGTCGTTTAGGCATTTCGTCGACCAAGTTATGTGCGTAAACTCTGACTTGCTATATTTCCTTATTTTGGCGCAGCTGGTGAGGGGAAAGAAACTTCGTCGGCTAAAGTGATTGATGGGAAATTTGTGTCGAAGCAAATAAGAGATGAGGTTACTGGTGAGGTAGCTAGACTGAAGGAGGCAATTGGTGTGGTTCCTGGATTGGCAGTTATCCTTGTTGGTGACAGGAAGGATTCTGGAACTTATGTGCGAAACAAGAAGAAAGCTTGCAACTCTGTTGGTATCAAGTCATTTGAGGTACGATTGCCGGAAGATTCCTCAGAAGAAGAAGTACTCAAGTTTATCTTTGACTTCAATGACGACCCTTCTGTTCATGGCATCCTCGTCCAGCTCCCTCTACCCTCTGTATACCTCTAAATTTAAACCTTGCCCTTTTGTTCTTTCTTTCTTTATGGTGTGTTTGTGTAATTTTGGGTTTTGTTCTGTTTTGTTTTGGTGTCAAATAGCATATGAATGAGCAGAATGTGTTGAATGCTGTTAGCATTGAGAAAGATGTGGATGGTTTCCACCCATTAAATATAGGGCGTCTAGCCATGCGTGGAAGAGATCCATTATTCGTTCCGTGTACGCCTAAAGGGTGCATTGAGCTTTTGCACAGATATGGTGTTCCGATCAAAGGGAAAAGAGCTGTGGTGATTGGTCGAAGCAATATCGTTGGAATGCCGGCTGCTTTATTGCTTCAAGTAAATTCGTTTAACCATTAAATGTTATTTCGTTGTTGGTGTATGTATATGTTTGTATATAAGCTCAATGATGTTCATGTGGTAGAGGGAGGATGCCACAATAAGTATTGTCCATTCAAGAACCAAGAACCCTGAGGAGATCATAAAACAAGCAGATATCGTAATTGCAGCAGTAGGGCAACCAAATATGGTCAGAGGGAGCTGGATAAAGCCCGGTGCTGTTATAATCGATGTTGGCATTAATCCGGTTGAGGTGAGTAGAGTTTTCTAGCAATTTGTGGTTTGGAAAGTGTTCTAAGTTTTCTCATGCTTGTTACGTCATATTTTTAGGTTATTAACTTCTTTCTATTCTTTAATATCATGGATGAATCAAAGGATGCGCAAAGTCCCCGAGGATACAGATTGGTTGGAGATGTTTGCTACGAGGAGGCCTCCAAGGTTGCTTCAGCTATCACTCCGGTTCCTGGCGGTGTTGGTCCGATGACAATAGCAATGCTTCTCTCTAATACTCTCAGTTCTGCGAAGAGAGTACACAATTTCAAGTGATCACTGTGTGATTCTCAGACTGTTGGCGGGGAATAAGATCTGCCATTACTTTTCATTGACTTCCTTGTTGTTGTGTCTTAGAGGCTTTCATTTATTTATATCGGGGGAGCAAGTTTCAGCACTTGCATGGCATGTCGTTTTCAAGTTTTTGTTGGTTTACTGTTATGACTTATGAGTATGGACTTTTTTCCCGCTAGGAATAGTATACAATAGGTTGATATTTAAAGTTCTGATGATCTAAATCTAAACTATGCGAACTACGTCTCATGAATTACAGTAACCAACTTTGGTTTTCTGTTTTATGGATAATTGGCATGTTCTTAATAGGGAAAACGCACTCGGGATATATATTTTTTTCATTTCGATCTTATACGTTATACATGTCACTTCAATAAAGTCTCAAACCGGCCAAAAATTGACAGACGGTGATTAACTTTTATTAATTTTTTTTATTTTATTATTTTCCCAAATAAAGGGTCCCAAAAGTATATTTAATAACTATTCGCCCAAATTCTAAAGGTTTAAAAACTTGAATAAAGTGAGAAATTCTAACATAGAGAAAAATGAAATAAATCGAGATTGAAAATAGTAAGAGGGCTTACGCATCTCTTCCGGGATGGAGAAGTGGCGCTAACTCGTGGGCTTGCCTTTGAACTTTCCTCGGCAGCCAAACGATTACCGATTCAGAGGAAGATGAGATTGAAAAAAGGTCATCTGACCATGTGGGTCCCACTTTTATCAGAGAAAACAATAAAATAATAAAAATTAATGAAAGTTAGTTGTTGTCGATCATTTTTTTAGACGGTTGAGACTTAATTGAACTGACGAGTATAACGTTTAGGACTAAAATGAACAAATTAAAAGTGGCACTAACTAAATTGAAAAAAAAAAACATTTAAGACTGTTGAGTTTATTTTCCCCATAAAAATGACTAAAAAATTAATGTAACTCAACATTTTTTTTTTATGGCAAGGACCTAATTGGAGAATATTATACATAAATGTTAGGGATTTTTTAAAAATATCCAAAAAAATATTTTGTAAAACATTTTCACATTGTAACATCAGTCGCAGCGACGTTCTTTTCACGCATTGAAACACATGGTTGTTTTAATTTTGGTAAACCACTTTTTTTATATGACGGTTTTTTTCCGCTTACTATAAATTTTGTGGGCCAAAAGAGAGCATAACGATCCTTCCGTCTAGGGATAACAATTGGCGGGTATGGAGCGGGTAAGCACTATTTATATCTGCACCCGTATCCATATCAATATGGAGCGGATAAAAGAAGGATAATTTTACCCGTGAATATCCGCGGATACCCGCATATTTGGTTGAATTTCAAATTTCAATCAAATTAATATATAAAAAAAATCAATCTAATTTAATAACAATACCACACAATAATACGAGTATTATACGAGAAAAGAAAAAAACTAAAAATAGGATGTTTTTTAGGGTTGATATATATATTTCGTGCGGGTATTATAGTGGATATCCATACCCGCACTTTGTGGGTATTTAGTACGGGTATTGGAGCGAATAAGTACTATCCATATCTACATCCATACCCGCATTTTACGGATGCGGGTATATCCAATCCTGTAAAATACCCATAATGTGCGGATAATACCCACCCATAATTATGGATATTAAACGAACATCCATATCCGCGGGCGAAATTGTCATCCCTACTTCCGTCATAAGCTACTCGTCGACGCCCACTGTTCTTTAAAACATCACAACTTTGACACGGTATCACGATTTCTTTTCCTTTCTGTAGCCACCAAAAAAGGAATTTATTAAATTTTTGATTTGGAAGAAAATAAAGAATAGATCAAAACGTTTTCCTTTTTTCCTACTCTAGCTTTTCAAGAATTAATTTAACGTGCAGAAACTCGTTAGATCCCGCCATTTAAGATCTGCTCGAAATTCGTGTCCAGAGCTCATTTGATTCTTTGCAGAAGCTTTAGCTCTGCACTCTCTCTCCTCAGGTGTTTTTGCTCATTTCATACACACATTTCTGCTCTGCCATTCCAGTATCGGTTTGTTTGTTTTAATTCTGTTGATAGAAGGTAATCATTGTTTGAATTTTATGACAGAAAAGTATCCACGAACTACAATGGCAGTGCGGAGGGCTGGAGTGATTGCTCTATTTGATGTGGATGGAACTCTTACAGCTCCTAGAAAGGTAAATACTGTTGTTTGATCATTTTTGTGTTTTGGGTTTTTGTATCCAGTTGTTATAGCTGTTGCATTTGGTTACTGGGCTTAAATTTGATTTTTAGTACCTGGTTGGACGAGTTGGCATTTCTTGTAATCTCAAAGTTGTTCTTTTAGGGTGTGACTACTAAGATGTCGGAGTTCATGAAAGAACTTCGTCAGGTACGTGTCAATTTTGCGTGATATCGAGCTTCAATTGATTCTTTTTGCTTGTGTTAATATGGTCAGATGTTGGATTGTTATGAATGCAGGTTGTGACTGTTGGGGTGGTTGGTGGATCTGATTTTTCCAAGATATCAGAACAGTTTGGGCAATCAGGTTAGCTGAACTTGGTTCTAATTAAATCTTGGCTTGTGCGGAGAAGGTGATGGGAGTATTAATTTGGTATTTGGTTTTGCAGTTATTTATGACTATGATTATGTTTTTACTGAGAATGGGCTTGTGGCTCATAAAGATGGAAAACTCATTGGCACTGAGGTATTGTTCTCTACAGGAAAGAAAAAAAACTCAATTCCTTTTATTTTTTTCAGTTTATTCTTTTCCCAAAATTCTCAGTTGAAACTGATCGTTTGAATTTTTGTCCAAACTAATTTGTACTCACTCTATGGTTTCTTTAATTTCATTTTTATCAGAGCTTGAAGTCATATCTTGGAGATGAAAAGCTCAAGGTAAGATCCTTATGGTGAACTCTATATCTTATATTATTCATCTGATACTTATAATAACAACAATGACTGGAATGAATAGTATACTCTAAGGAATAATAGTGGTAGGTGGACATAGAAATTTTATTAAGATAGCTTCTAATAAAGTGAGAATTGTTATGCAGGAAATTATAAATTTTTCACTTCATTATATTGCTGACTTGGATATCCCAATAAAAAGGTGAGAGCTCTAAGGAGTCAAGCGATTTTGTGCATACCAAGATGATAGAAAAGGGAAAAAAGCTAAATGAGAATCATAATGTTTCAATAATTCATGTAGGGGAACATTTATAGAATTCCGGAGCGGAATGCTTAACATATCACCAATTGGGCGAAACTGCAGCCAAGAAGAAAGGGATGAATTTGAAGGGTATGACAAGGTAAGAACATTATTGTCCCTTTAACAAAAAATGCAAGTTGGAAAGGATCATTGTTGTGCCCCAAGTTCTGGATTTTCTTAATGGTTAACTTATTAATATGCTGAAGTATACGAAATTCTGTTTTAGGTTCATAATATACGCCCAAAAATGGTATCTGTGCTGCGTGAGAAGTTTGCGCACTTGAATTTGACTTTTGCAATAGGAGGGCAGATAAGCTTTGATGTGAGTAGCATATTATCTATCTCATTCTTGATGATCTTAATAGTATGCAGTTTGGAGATGTTGCAAGGGTATTCATTGTTTTTTCACAATGCGTAACAGGTTTTCCCTCAAGGTTGGGACAAAACATACTGTTTGAGATACCTGAATGAGTTCAATGAAATCCACTTCTTCGGTGACAAGACTTACAAGGTTATCCTCTTATTTCACTGTTTCTCTCTTTAAGCAATTTTTTAGTGTTGCATCTTCCACCACTAAGCTACTCAATGCATTGCCTTCACTGAGCTCTTCCTCTCTTTATTTTTGGATATCCCCTTGATAGGCTCCCTGCATCATGTGGGAAATTAAATTACTTCCTGTCTTTTATGGGCTTATTCCTTTATCATAATAACTTTGGTCCTTTCATTGTGGTTTTTTGTAGATAGAATTGCTATGAAAAGGCTCTTGATTTATAATCTACCAGAAAATGCCATGTTCTAGTCAATCTTGGTGCATAACCTTCAATATCTTAGGCCTGTTACTCCTCTAGACTTACCGAGTCCATACGCATTTCGTAATATTTTTGGTTTTGTATTGCTGTGGTATATAGTGCTTGTCATCAATTACCTTGAATTTACTCTTGTTTTCTTTGAGCAGGGAGGCAATGATCATGAAATTTATGAATCTGAGAGAACCATAGGTCACACAGGTCAGCAAAATATCTTGTCTATAACTATTTGTGTTAGATCGCTGAAAGATAATTAGTTCCTTCAAAGAAACGCGAGAAAAATTTAATGAATCCATGTTGCCTCTCTTGTTCACTGTTTATTTGTTGATCAGTTGGTTTCGATCTATATACACGACCTTTGTTTTTGCAGTTACCAGCCCTAATGATACCATGGAGCAATGTAAAGCTCTCTTCCTTGCTAATCAATAGCCCAACTGGCTTTTTTCCTGTTCCCATATGTATCCATTTTTTTTTATTATGAAATGAAACTAGAATAAGTAGTAAGCATAAATAAATCCCTTTTTAAGTATTTAATTCTTGTTTTTACCATTAAAAAATGTATTTAATTACTGTGAACAATTGGAAAGCGACATGTAATTTTAAAGCTATGTTGTTCTTAAACATCTTTTACCTCTGTTGATGAGCACATATGAAGATCATGCTCAATCAACGTGCTACTATTATTTCCTATTTAAATGGGAGCAAAAATGATTTGAATCAAAGTTTTGGGTTAAGGATGGAGAGTTCATGGCCTTTGTTTACATTTAGTTTTAGGACGCCGTCAGGCGCATCTTTTTGAATTTTTTTACAACACGTTTTCGGGGGGGAAAACGTGTCTTTTTGTAGCAGATGCAACCGTTAGATTTTGGGCTAGGAGGTCCTTACGTGAAGGACGTGGTCTGAAGCGTCTTTATGGATTTTTTAGTTTGTAATTTTTTTGTCAAAACCATGTGGTAATCTAGTCACAACATAGAGTACCGACTACTCCGAACTCAAATTGGACAGGATTTTAAAGGGTGGTAAAACTCTCCCTTATAAATTTTAACACAATTGCATACTCAACTGACACTCTAATTAAACTAGAATAACTCTCTACTAGTTGATCTACGTGCTTGTGAGTAGTACGCGTCTTTTTTAAAATATACAGATCTGAATTCGTTTAGGACGTCTCTTTAAAAAGGACGTACCAGGTGCGTCTTTTTGAAAAAAATTATGGCACGGCTTTTTAAAAAGTGCAAATTTAAATTTCGTTTGGAACGTCCTTTTGAAAAGGAGGACCCCTTTTAAGACGCGTTTTTTAGGGGAAAGCCGTCGTCGTCACTCAGTTTAAGAAAATCCTTTCAACAAAACATAACTTTTTTCAAGCAAAACTACCAATGGCGGAAGACGAGAACCCCCGATTCTTCATTGCAGTTCACGTCGGCGCAGGTTATCACGCGCCGTCAAACGAGAAAGCCCTTAGATCCGTAATGAAACGCGCGTGCCTCGCTGCTGCTTCCATTCTTCGCAAGGTGCTCTTCTCTATCCCATATCCCCTCTTATCATTCAATCAAAACACTTTTTTTATTAATACTAATTGCTTTGGGTTTTGATGTGTAGGGTTCTGGAGGTTGCTTAAATGCTGTTACAGCAGCCATGCAAGTGCTAGAGGTATACAATTCGGTTTTTTTTTATGAATTATATTGATATAACAATAGTTTTGCTCACACTCATGGCTTAGAACATACATTTTGGGTTTCATTTTTTGTTTGTTTCACTTGGCCGATCCAATGAGTTCGTGCTTGATAAAAAAATAAATGTGAGGGCTCTATTTCACCCGGCCTAGAGCTAGTTAAGGTGCCGTATCAAGGTTTTGCATGCTTTTCAGTCATGTTTTAATTCAGGCGACGGCCCTATATTTTAGCCAAAGTTTATATGCACGCACTGATTCTTACACATACATTTACATGTGGGTGAACTGAAAAGAAAATACGTTGATGTTCTTTTTCATATTGAAGAATGATCCATGCACAAATGCTGGTAGAGGCTCAAATTTGACAGAAGATGGGCATGTGGAGTGTGATGCTAGTATTATGGATGGTGATTCAGGAGTGTTTGGAGCTGTTGGAGCAGTGCGAGGTATTATGAGGCTTAAGTTTAATCATGAATTGCCATAAATGATTTACCAACTTCAGTTTGAGCCTTTCTTTTTCATTGAAATCTTTTGATTTTCTATGAAGTGACTGAGTATAAATTTCATTAGTTAGAGAGCAGGTGTTCGCAATGCCATCCAGATTGCTGCTTTGTTGGCCAAGGAACAAATGACTGGGTCTTCATGCTTGGGTCGAATACCACCTATGTAATTCATTCACTCTCTCTCCCTTTTTATGTATCATACTGCATTGCTAGTGCATTCTTTTAATGCAATACCCCTGTTCCTTCTAGGTTCTTGGTTGGTGAAGGTGCTCGTGTATGGGCTAAGTCCAAAGGTATTGCTTTTGATGACACTATAGTTGAGGCTGATAAGGTTTGATTCCTCTATTGGCTTTAAATTAAAATGTCGATTAATAGTAAGTTGATTGGGTTCTTTTTTGTAATTAAAACTTGTGGATGTTTCAAAACAGTGGTTAGTGACAGAAAGGGCAAAAGCTCATTGGAAAAAGTACACAGCCATGCTTGTTGATGCCAATAGGAAAACTGATATTTCAGATCAGAGACTCGATTGTGATGCTAAAGGAGGGCCCAAACTTTCAGGTATTCACTCATTGATATTTGACAAATCTCTTTATTTTTGTTCAATGTACCCATCATGTATTTTGCGATTGGCTTTTCCTATAATACAATGTTTGTATTCCAGATTTGGAAGCATGTTCTCATGAGCCTTCAGTGGAGAATGATAGCTGTCTATCATCTATGCCAAATGCGTTGGAAGAGGACAGTATTATGGACACTGTTGGAGTTATTTGTGTTGACACTGAGGGGCATATTGCAGCAGGTTCCTCAAGTGGCGGCATAGCATTGAAGGTAATAATTCTTATGATGTGTCCTGTCAAAAACAATCAACTCTTACAGACATTGATGAATTACTTGTACCTTATCCTGTAACTGAGTTGACTCATTTAAGTGATTATCTTTCCTTTTTCCTTGTATGTTTAACAATTCCTACTTTTCACTCTCTTATCACCTTACATCGCTGCTAACCCAACACGACCACTGACCTTTTCTTATTTGGTCTTTTCCTTACCTAAAGAGTTGTGGAAACAATTATCGTACATATTCTAAAGCGTTTCTCCTTCGTAATACATGTAACAGGTCGGTGGTCGTGTTGGGTTAGCAGCGATGTATGGTTCAGGCTGTTGGGCTTCTTCAAAGGGGCCTTTTGGTGTTCCAGTCATAGTTGGTTGTTGTGTTTCTGGTGCAGGGGAGTACCTAATGAGAGGTTTTGCAGCTAGGGAGTGTTGCGTTTCATTATCAGTGTATGTCTATGCTTGCTATAATGAAGTATGTTTTCACCTTCATGCTTCATGTGTGTTAGACTGAATATTCTGGTTTTTCACGTAGTTCCCAGGCAGGTCCTGCTTCTTCTAGCATCAAGGTTTTACGGTCTGTGCTCCAAGACAGCAGTCAGGCTAACACTGACAGAAGTGCAGGGATCTTACTTATGCAGGCTGATACCTCTGTGATGGTGAGATCTCTTGAGTTAAAACTCAGTACTCAGTTTGTTTGGAATTGCTGCTTTCTAACTTGCATACTTGTTTGTCTAGGCTCCAGGAGAGTCACCGAAGTTGAAAGCTGTAGAGATCGCAGCTGCTTTTTCATCCCTGTCTTTTGGGATAGGATATCTTGGAAGCTCTATGGAAAGACCCAAGGTAACCATCTCCTCCTGTTTGTATATGTGCCAAATTTCTTTTGATGAGCTGCATTATTTGATACCAATGGAACCATGGAAAAGAAGAAGAAGAAGAAGTGTACTTCTGCAAACTTAATTTACGATTTTACCTTAAAGATGATGCATGTTTCCCGTATTCATGTTAAAATAATCTCTTGTTCGTCTTTCAGGTTTCAGTGCTCCGTAGGACGAAGCAGCATAACAAAACTGGAATTGACCATTTTGAAGCCCGAATTGTTCTTTCATCCGAAACAATTTTGTGATTGGAATTGTGTTTGCTGATTCTTTTATTTAAATGGGAATGCACATGTAAACCAAAATAATTAACTTTTTTTGTAATGTAATAATAAAAGTAGTAGTTCTTGGGATTATTGACCAGGAGTCACTCAACGATACTAGATGTTATTTTTTTCATTTTAATTAGTCCCACTCGTTTTTCCCCCCTCCGGTCACAACTGCAAACCTAATAACCAAACAAAAGGGTAAGCAAAACTATATAAAAAACATAAAGAAAAAACCAAGAAAATGCGTGAGTGTTCACCTCTTGGTTCTCTCTGCGACTGAAATAAGAAGATTTAAGAGTAAATCAATTTGTTTTAATTCTCTGGTTTGTAAGTTGTGTTTTATACTTATGAAACGGCAAGTCAAGTTAAGAAAGGACAATACAGAATAATACTGTATGCCATTGTCGGCTTTGATGTCTTAATTAATCATACGTTCAAGGATGTATCCAGCATTCTGGCCTACCAAACAAAGAACATCAACATCCTGTGTTACTGTTTGGTTTCGTAAAACAATTATTGATTCCGGGTTTTTGTTTCCACATTCTTGTCTCCTCGTCAATAAAAGAATCGTTCCACAAAATATATTAGCAAATGTCTTTTCAGTTTTGTCTGCAGAACGGAAGATTAGGAAATGCAGGCCCAATTTTTGATTAACAAGGTCTCTCCTCTTTGCGGTAGAAGAGCAAACCAGAAGGCCACCACCAGTCGGCAGCAATGCTAATCTAACCGCACTTTCAGCGCCTTCTTCAACAGATAAATTGCCAGTCTGGAAGTTTAAATCTGTCCTGACATGGCCAGGGTAGACAATTGATGCAGAAAGTCGGGTGCTTTTTCGCCAAGATCCGTGTATAAAGTCATTGCTGCTTTAGACAGTGTATAGGCTAATTGAAAAGAATGCCAGCCTTTGGATTTAAAAGAACCCTTTGTGAAATCCTGTAGATACTCACTCAAAACCTGCTCCACTCTTTCTTCTGTAAGATTTTCAGCATCTCCTAACACTTCTTTAGCCCTTTCATTTGATACTCTCTGGATAAAAGGAAAATAAAAAAGTCACATTACTAGAATTTCGACGAGAATATGAACTAATTCTGGACATAAGTCACTAGAAAACGGGGCAGTGGTCGTTTTACCTGCAATTTCCCTCCGGAGGAGGAAACATTGACGATCCTTGGTGAATCAGATAGTTGGAGTAAGGGAATAAGATCTTCTGCCATTCTTTTGGCGCCGAAATAGTTTATTCTCAGACATTCTTCAGCTAATTCATAAGTTACTGTAGCTATTCAGCCCATATTGACTTGCACACCTTCAAGCATCTGTACAAAAATGCCAATTATATACTCCATCTCATTTTTATTAATTGACTTTCTGAAACAGTAACATTCAGTAAAACAAACACCAAAAAAAGTCAAGTAATGTGTACGGTAACATTCAGTAGAAAAATGACAATTAATTGAGACCGAAGAGAGTAATATTCTGTCATTAAAGATGAACAAATGTGTAATAATTTATGCATAGTTTTCTGACCACAGAAGTTTTCTGATTCATCTCTACTAATTGAAATTTACCTCAGGAACAACAGCTTTGACAGCTTCTCCATCGAAGATGGCTCCGGCAACGCCTGCACTATTAACCTGTCAGGAAATTTTGACCGGAATTTAGATAATGTACCAGGATATCAAGCTTTCCGAATTGGCGAGAGAGTTGATGCTGGAATGTCGGTCACATCGAGCTGATGAAAAACCAGGTAATCAGATAGACCACTTTCTCCCTTGAGTTTGTTCAAAGCTTCAAGTCCTCTATTCTCATCTCTGGCAGTCAAAACCACCACAATCCCTTTACTTGCCAACTGCCTGCAAATCTCAAGCCCAATCCCTTGTTCAACCCTGTAACCACTGCATAGCTGCAAAATAAACTAAATTAGTTGTTTTAATCAAATGAAGAATAAGAATCTCTAACAAGATAGAGAATGGGTTTCTAATTGGCTGCTTTCTGTCTGATGAAGTAATGAAAGAATTACTCACTTCTTGGTTGCTTCTGCCATGGTATTGGTGGTGGTGATGATGATTCTCGAGTGATCTCCGATTTCTCTATATAAAGAAGAAAAAAGAAAGAAAGAGTAAAACTTTGAAATAATAAGACAACAAAAGGACATTTCTAGACAAGGTTGTATGGTTGTGGTTGTATGGCTGAGAGGAAGACCCGTCTGCATTCTTCAAAGCTGCAATAGCTGACTATTCATTCTCCTCCATTTCTTCCATGCGAATGCGATGAAACCCTAGAATCAGTTTTTTTGAAAAATCATCAAAATTCTAGCTTTTGATTCTCCTCCATTTCTTCCATGTGAATGCGGTGAAACCCCAGAATCAGTTTCTTTGAAAAGGCATCAAAAAATCATTTCTAGAATTATGATTTATTACAAGCTGCCAACTTTTTTCAAGATTTTGTTATGGTTAAAAAATAATTTGAAAAAACAAAAACAAAAAGAATAAGATTTACCTTAATTTGGGGTTTACTCCATAGTTTTCCTGGTTTTATCGAATTCGATGGTTACTTATTCGATTGTTTGGCCAATGAATCTTTGGTAATCATGAGAATGTTTTTCAGTATTTTTTTGAGTCTCATTTTATGATTCTTCGTATGTTTATTTCCAGATTCTACTAAGAAGTTAGGGCTCGAAGTGGCCAATAAACCACAAAATACAAATTTTAAAGCTCGCATCTTTCTTTATTCAAATGAATACTAGCAATTTTAAAGCTCGCATCTTTCTTTACCAGTACCACACCACCTAAAATTCCTGTGCCCTGAAGTTTTCAACCCTTGGCAAATTGACAGGAAAAATACATGTTGTGGTTCTGAGATGACCTTATTGGACATAGATCACAATGCAAAAAGGGGGGGAAACCTGAAAAAAGAAGGGAAAATAAGAACAAGATTATTCCGTATCAGGAATCTTTTAGTAGGAACAGACTTGATCCAAAAGGAAGAAGAGGCCAGAAGGGCCATGTGTGGGGAGCACGGCCAACTTGACAGCATAACCAGCAGCTTCTTCAATGGTCATGGTTCCAGTGTTGTAGGTCATATCAGATTTCACAAAGCCAGGGGAGACACAATTGATGCAGAAATTTGGGTATTTCTTGGCCAGAACCCTTGTGTGAGCATTCATCGCCGCTTTCGAGAGCGTGTAGGCTGATAAATACACGGGCCACCCTTCTCTTTCTAAGCAACCATCCTTGAAATCTTTCAGAAAAGCACCTAATATCTCATCTATTCGCTCCTCTGTCAGGCTTTCAGCATCACTGAGTACACCTTTGGCCCATTCATTCGGTATATTCTGAACCCAGAAAGACAATCACAATATAACAAGCAATTAGTTCTTGAAAGAAAGGAAAGTTGTTTGAGTAAGTTGAGGTAGCTACTGCTACCTTTAACATTGCCATAGCAGAAGTAACATTGACAATTCTTGGATAGTAAGAGAGGCTGAGGAGGGGAATTAGAGCTTCAGATGTTCTTTTGGCACCATAGTAGTTTGTGAGCAAGCATTCTTCCGCTAATTCATAATTCTCGATCAATACTTTACTCCAAACATTCACCACATCCTTCTGTTAAATAACATTTAGTACTCAAATTTACTGCAAAAAGTCTATATGTAAGCCAACTCTAGACTCGTGTTTAGATTGAAGGTAGGAAATGAGTTAGTTACCTGAGTGCCGGTAATTGTTGCAGCTGCTAATGCCTCTGTGTCTAAAGTGCTCCCACCAATCCCTGCATTGTTCACCTGCAATGACCCCCAACAGGATTTTAGGAAATTGGGTAATGATAAAAAAAGACGAATAACAACGAGAAAAGGGGAATGGATCTAGGTTTATACCAAAATATCAAGTTTTCCATACTCATTTTTTATGAAATCTGCTAGAGCTGCAATACTAGCTGGGTCCATCACATCAAGCTGATGAAATACAATATTATCAGATAGAGCAGGGTCTTTCTTTAGTTTTTCAACAGCATCAGCACCCCTCTGTTTGTTTCTTGCTGTTAGCACCACCATCACCCCATTCGAAGCCAACTCTTTAGCAATCCCAAGTCCAATCCCCTTGTTTGCCCCGGTCACCACCGCGTACCTGACAAACAAAGTTCCCCAAAGATAAGATTGAAATAACAAAGAAAAACAGAGTTCTTTCGACGGAACACTTTGTCGGAATATCTACCTCTTCATTGCTATTGCTATTGCCATTGCTGAAGATGAATTGAGATGTGAGCACCTCAGTTTCAATCACACTGTTTTAAAGCTTGCTTGCTTGTTCGGCCGTGTTACCGGACACTTTTGATGGGACAAGGGCTTAGCTTAGTTGAAGATGTTACTTCTTGCTCTATTCGTTTGTTTGGTAGAGTATATCCATCCACTGCTCGGGAAAAAGAATCCAGCTACGATCAAATTTAAAAATATTCTATCCGAACTCTAATAAATAACATTTTAGAATCAGATACGAAAATAAAAGTAATGATTAATAAGAACATTTTTAATATTAAACAATTTATATCTCTCTTCTCTGTTAAATAAACTGAACAATAAACATCTCTCTTCCATAATAAATTAATCATAAAATACTTTAAAAATTACAAAACTTTTAACATAAAATATCATTTAAAAGAATCCATTAAATTAATCTTGCATTACGCCAACGAACCCAGGTGGCTTTATTCAGATTAGGAGGTCTTGATTATAACTAATAAAAAAAATATATAACAACATAAACAATACAGCTGTCAAAACATCTTTTCTCTGAAAATATGCCAATTTCAATTCCTTGTCAAACCATCATTCATTATTATTACAGGAGTATTTAAATCTGCATGTAAGACGGGGGAGCATAAGTGTAACTGGAGGGTAATGCCATAAATCTCCTTATTACAATGTAATAGCATACCCCAGTTCAGTTCGATTCGAAACTTAACGTTTCTTCCCCGGAAAAGAAACAGCCAGATGGTCCACCATTAGGCAGCAATGCCAACCACACAGCACCTTGGGCTCCTTGTGCAGCAGTTAAGGGGCCAGTATTCATGCTTATGTCAGTCTTGCAATGCCCAGGATTGACACAATTGACGCAGAAACTTGGATACTTCCTGGCCAAAACTCTTGTGTATGCATTCATGGCAGCTTTCGACACGATACATGCAGATAAACGCGTAGGCCAACCTTTGGCTTGCAGCGATTCTTCCTTAAAATCTTCTAAAAACCCCTTCACAACCTCATCCAGACTCTCTTCAGTGAGACTCTCAACATTGCTCATCATTCGTCTAGTCAATTCGCTAGGTATATTCTACTTGGAGAAAAGGCAAGAAAACTATAATCAAAGTTTGCTGCAAAAATTTAAGGCATCTGATCTTGCATCAATTCAGATTTTTTTACTTTTGAAAGAGGGTTCTGTACCTTCAATACTGCCAAGGATCCAGAAACGTTAATGATCCTTGGGGAGTCGGATAACTGGAGGAGGGGAATAAATGCTTCAACCATTCCTCTTACACCGTAGTAATTTGTTTTCACACATGCTTCAGCCAATTCATAATTTTCGGTGGCGATTTTGTTCCAAACTTCACTTATAGCTGCCTGCACAGTCAAGAATTCAACTCAAAGCATCATCTCTGATATCCAACCGAGTTAATTTCTCTCTAGTCTATATTTAACAATTAAATGAAGATCAGAACCGACAAGGAAAGTTCCAGAAATTATTCTAAAGTTTTATCAGTTCTCCCTTCCTTCCTTGGATTCATTTCTTCATAAATTTCCTAGAACATTCAAACTCCAAATTGAAACTTACTTTAACATTCTTACTTATTGGTTCTATTTTACCTAAAGTTCGCAACGAATTACACACAGAATACTTACCCAGCCACCATGATCATAAGCTCCTACAAATCCATCAGGTTGCAGACTGACTCCAAGAATTCCAGCATTGTTCACCTGCACAAAGCTTCAATCTTTATCACACCACTGACCCAACTAATTGCTATAAACAAAATCAAAAACCAGAATCGAACAAATAACTATACCAAGATATCTAATTTTCCAAATTTTCCGTTGACAAATTCCGCCAAACAAGCAATGCTATCTGGGTCTGCCACATCAAGCTGATGGAAAACCAAAAGATGATGAGGGATACCGAAATCTATGAGTTTTTGGACAGCTTCAAGGCCTCTGTTCTCATCTCTGGCGGTTAGGACAACTGCGATGTCCTCATTTGAAGCCAACTGCTTACATATTTCAAATCCAATCCCTTTGTTCCCCCCTGTAACTACTGCATACCTAAGACAGAAACTGAGTATTAATGAGAGAGAGAACTTTGAACAGAAAAGATGGTGAAATTAAGGAAGGAAGCATGTAGAATTTTACCTCTTTGTCGCAAGAAGGGTGGATGATTGTGCCATAGCTGGATTTTGAGGAATAGATGAGCATATTGCCGTAAGCTTGATTATAATCTAGGAAGATGGATACTAATGAAGGAGGAAGAGGACAATTAAGATCGATTCTTCTTATCTTTTTTCTGGTTTGTAATTTAAATTAAATATTTAAAAATCAGTCTGTTTCCTTTGGATTTATTAGCTGCCACTGATTAAAGAAACCAAGAAAAATATTGGATCCAAATTCGACCCAATAAAAAAACAACGAAAAAAGTACAAAAACATCCGGCCCAGCCCATTACAGAAACCAAGGTTATCTACAGTAATGTTGTGTAGTGTAGTTTTAAAAACTGAACTGGCTAGTTGAATGAATCAGATGAACCTGAACCGGATACTAAAACCAAGTAATACACAAATAGGCCAATTAGTAGAAAATCGGGCCGATAATAAAACAACCAAAAAATATACCTATCGTAAATCATTACAGCCGAATTAATCTCTTATTGCAGAAGAACATAAGAGAAAGTGTTCAAAATCAATAAGATGGCATCATTTCTTTTTGAGAAAAGAAACAACCGGTTGGGCCACCAGTAGGGAGCAAGGCCAATCTCACGGCATTTTGGGCTCCTTCAGCTGCGGTGAGAAACCCAGTATTTGCAGTGATGTCGGTCTTGCAATAGCCGGGGCAGACGCAATTGATGCAGAGATCTTGATGATTAGGGTACTTTTCAGCAAGAAGTCTACTGTAGGCATTCAATGCTGCTTTTGCAAGAATATAGGCAGATAGTTCAGTTGGCCACCCCTTACTCTCCAGTAAACCTTCCTTAAAATCTTTTAGCAACTCATTCAAAACCTCATCAATTCTCTCTTCACTTAACCTTTCCTCGTCGTTTAATACTTCTTTCGTCCATTCATTAGGTATATTCTGTACAACGTAACATTCAAACAAATCAAAATTATTACGAGTAATTCTTATCCTACTAAATAGGTCCGTTAGTTATAAAATGCTACCGACTTCCAAATCAATAGGATGTCCAGATTTTAACAAGATTGTTACAGCAAAACCATGAAATAGAGAGCTATCTGTACCTTTAACAATCCGAGGGACGAGGAAACATTTACGATCCTTGAAGAATCAGAAAGGAGGAGCAATGGGAGAAGTGCTTCAGTAGTGTGTCTAGCACCGTAGTAGTTTGTTTCCAGGCATTCTTCTATGGATTCATAGCTTTGAGTTGCAAACTCCTTAAATTGCTCTCCAGTAGGCTGCATCATAAAAAAAAAAATTAACATTAAAATTACACCATCTAATGGAGCTGATTACTTAGTAATTAGTATAAGATTGGTATAATATGATTCGAACATCTAATTGTTTGATCACTGAAGCTTACAAGTAGACATGTTATTTGGATGGGTCGAGTGGGGCCGATGTCAAATTTCAGTAAGCCCTCTAAATATTAAGGCGGGCCGGGCATGGGCGGGGTCAGGTTTTAATGGGTCAATTTTTATATGGCCCAAACCTGATACTTTTTCTAAACGGACCACCCACAAGCTTCACGGCCAGCCCGTTTTTTATCCTCTCAAAAGCATGTCCATCTCTTAATTTAACAAAGTAAAAACATTAACTTGTTTTTGTTTCTAAAACTACACGGACGAAGCCATAATAAGTAAGCAACCACACTCACAATGCATTCACATAGATATACAAGATACACAGGAAAGAATTAACCAACAACCGAAAATTCCAACCCAAGCTAATCATGCCCACCATTAATTGTTGTACCTGTTCTCACTTGTGATATCCGATTGGCATAAATGGTGACCGACCGCAACTGGTAATATATATAATATAATTAATAAGGGTCTGGCCGGGCAGGCCTGACCTAGACACAATTCTAAAATTTGAGAGTCCAAGTTCAGTCTTTTTACATATTTGGGGTCAGGCCGGACCGGGTTTAAAATTTAGTTGTCCAAACCCGTCCATTTTTCATAAGGCCCGAGTTGACGCTATGAGCGGCCCGTCCAATTATCAAGTTTACTTACAAGTGAGACTCAAGATTTACTCAAAGAACTAATATGACTTACAAAACCACCAGCAAGCTCAAAAGCGCTTTTAAAAGAATCATCATCAAATTGAAAGCCACCAATCCCAGCATTGTTCACCTGCACAGATTTATCCAATCTTAGAGACAGGGACTTCAACTCAAAACCTAGTTAGCTCATGATTGGTTCACATGTATTACATTCTACGTACCAAGATGTCCAGTTTTCCAAATCGAGTTCGGACAAAATCCGCCAAAGCAGAAATGCTTGTTGGGTCTACAACGTCAAGCTGATGGAAAAACACATGATCAGGAGGAATACCGGAGCAATCTTTAATTTTCTGGACAGCTTCAAGGCCTCTCTTCTCATCTCTAGCGGTTAAGATCACCAGAATCCCATTAGAAGCCAACTGCTTGCATATCTCAAAGCCAATCCCCTTGCTCCCTCCTGTAACAACAGCATACCTGATCGAACAGATTTTCTGTGTTAATTAGTATTTTAAAAGAAGAAAGTCAGCAATATATATACGTTTATACCTTTTTGCTGCAAGATTTGAAGATTCTTGGGCCATGATGGTCTGTTGATTTATGAAAAGACTGGCGTGGATGAGAAAGGTTAGATTCTGGAATTCAGGGCTTGTGTGTTTGTTATGAAGCTACTTAAGGTTATGGTTGAGATGAAAAATTAAATATTTGTACATTCAAGCAGATGCAGCATCGAAGAGTGATTGTGAACTCACCACCGTATGAATCCAAAAATATCCCTAAAAAATCTTTAATAATGTTAAGTGTGATGTGACAGCAGCCTCAACCAATACCATACAAATAAAAAATTCTCATAGCATTGCACGCCATCTTTAAAACGTAATAAGGTCATGAGTATGGGTGAAAGCTTGACAATTTTTTGGTATACTATACAGACAAGAATAATGTTATGGGTACTAACTATTTGAAATTTATCTCTTTCTTATTAAGTTATATTATTTTTTATTTAAATAAATAACTCCCAAGTGAATATGGAGATGACGCGTGTACTCTAAGTACAAAAGTTAATAAAAATATTAATATGTCTAGCACTACTTTATAAAAAATTGTATGGTATATTTCTCTCATTTTAATTTTTTTAAATATAACAATTACATTTATATAAAATATTTAGGAAAAATGGCAGTGCATTTATATTTCAAGTCAGGATAGACCACTATATGGCCAAATTAACCATTACATTTGTTTTCTCGGTCAAAATTGACCATTATTACCTAAAATGTGCTAGGTTATGTTCGGTTGGTAAAAAACACATCATCTCACCCTCTCCAATTCCACCTCTCAAAATCAATTCCTCACCCTCTCAATTAAAAACACCATACCCACACTGCCTCAATGTCGGACTGAATCTCTCTCTCAATTAAAAACATCATACCCACACTCCCGTTTGGGATGGAGGAGCTGCACTTGATTAATTATAACGACATAAAACCATATAAAACTATATTTTTGGTTCTCTTTATATTGACCCTGCTAACACCAGTAACAGGTTTCATGCCCAGCTTCAGCATTGCCTTGCGACTCTTCGTTTCACTTCTGCTTTGCTTTGAACTCCCATCTACACCTGCACCTCACACCAACAACTAACTTGGGTATGGTGTTTTTAATTGAGAGGGTGAGGAATTGATGATGGTTAATTTGGTAATGGGTGGAGATGAGACTGCTGGTGTCGAAGGGATCGGGAGGAGATGAGATTGGTGGTGATGGTGCTGCTGCCGAGAGAGAGGGAGCCGATTGAGAGTGGAGGAGTTGGGTGTGATTTGGCAGAGATGGATTTTTGAGTTTTGGTTGGTACTGTGGCGATGGATTTGGTTTTGATAGCGAGGATGAAAGGGAGAGATTCAGTTCGACATTGAGGGAGTGTGGGTATGGTGTTTTTAATTGAGAGGGTGAGGAATTGGAGAGGGTGAGATGATGTGTTTTTTACCGACCAAACATAACCTAGGGCATTTTAGGTAATAATGGTCAATTTTGACCGAGAAAATAAATGTAATGGTTTATTTGGCCCATTTATAAATGTAGTGGTCTATCCTGACTTGAAGTACAAATGCAGGGGTGAATCCTACCCTTTTTCCAAATATTTATGAACCATCCTGCAAAATTATAAAAGTTAATAGAGCATATTTAGGTTAACTCTTAATATTATTCCTAGAGTCAACTATATTTTGGAGGGAAAAAATATTTTTTTTTTTACTAATAAAGTATGATTAATTAAATAAACGCTAAAACTTTAAAGACTATAATGAGAACTTGAAAAGTTTGGAAGGGCAAAAGTAGAAATTTTGGCCAAATAAAGTAGGATTAATTAATAAAAGCTAAAAGTACAAGGACTAAAATGGAAGTCTTGAAAATTTTGGCTCCCTCCTTTGGCTGACTGCTCCGCCATTGGTCATGGATCGAATCCGAATTATAATAATAATTAATAATATAAACAATTTTCATGACATTTTAAATCTCTTTAGCTAAATATTAAATTCCATACAACTTCTGAGGAAGAAAAGAAATCTAAACAGTACACAGTATTAAGAAAACACTTGATCAACACAATTCATTTATTTTCCACCCATCAATCAAAACACCACTATTAATCTCTTATTCCGAAAAGAACAACGGGAAGTGTTCAAAAATAAGATGGCATCATTTCCTTTCGATGAAAGAAACAACCATTTGGGCCGCCAGTAGGCAGGAGGGCCAAGCTCACAGCATTATGGGCTCCTTCAGCAGCGGTGAAAAGCCCAATATTGGCAGTGATGTCAGTCTTGCAATCGCCAGGGCAGAGACAATTGATGCACAAATCTTGATGATTAGGGTATTTTTTAGACAAAAGTCGTGTGTAGCACTCATTAATGCTTTTGTAAGCATGTAGGCAGATAAGTCAGTTGGCCAGCCCTTTGGTCTCCAACAAGCCTTCCTTAAAATATTTTAGGTCAATTTTGTCTTCATTTAATTTTTATTGTCGTTTAATACTCTGCAAAATATAACATCAAAGTAAATCAATTATCGAGAATAATTTTATTCACATTATATAAATATAAGTCCATTATTAAGGGGATGAAATGCTACCGATTATCAAATCAATTGGTATCTGACTGCACAAAACATTTAACACGTCAATTAATATGCGGATCATCATTTTTTAGCACCTTATTGTCATTTATGTTAAAAATGTTTGGGTGAGTACACAGAGTTTAATGAGATTCTTACAGCAAGATCATGAAACTGAGTTTCGTACCGTTAACTGTCCCAGCAACGAGGAAACATTTAGGCGGATTCATAGTTTCGAGTTCCAATTTCCTTCCAAAGCTCTCGAGGCGGCTGCATCACAAAAAAAACATAATATTGTTGCTGTAAGAAGTTGTCGTCTGTTTTCTATAAGACTTCTTTTTTAAGATTGAAACCACGCTTATTTATTTGTAAGTAACTAATCATATTACACCGAGTTCACTTTTAACAACTAAAACTTTAAAAAGCACTCTAATTACTAATTAGTGAAGTTGAAGCAAATCAACTTAAGACTTACAAAACCACCAGCAAGTTCAGAGGCCCTTCTATAAGAATCACTGAATCACCATCAAGTTGAACGCCACCAATCCCAGCATTGTTCACCTGCACAGATTCATCCCAAACAAAAGGAAACATTACTACTCTACTCAAAACCTAGTATTTTTCTCTTTTGCGGGAAGTACAAGTGAGTTTACAAGCTCATGATCGGCTCACGTGTATTATTATTACATTTTACGTACCAAGATGTCCAGTTTTCCGAATCAAGTTCGGACAAAATCCGCCAAAGCAAAAATGCTTGTTGGGTCTACAACATCAAGCTGATGAAAAAACACATGATCAGGTGGAATACCGGAGCAATCTTTAATTTTCTGGACTGCTTCAAGGCCTCTTCTCATCTCTAGCGGTTAAGATCACCAGAATCCCATTAGAAGCCAACTGCTTTCATATCTCAAAGCCAATCCCCTTGTTCCCTCCTGTCACAACTGCATACCTGAGGAAACAAAAGAATTGTGTTGGGAATTCAACAACTATAATTACTTTAATTACATATAAATGTTCATGATCATACCTTTTTGCTGCAAGATTTGAATATTCTTGGGCCATGATGATCTGTTGATTTCTCTAAGGACTGGCGTGGATGAGAAGGGGTGGACATTGAAATTCAGTGCTTGGGTGCTATATGTAGCGATTGGTACTACTTAAGGATATGTTCATGATCATTTGTTAGATTTAAGAGTCCGGATTAAACATTAAATATGTCCGTTCAATCAAGTAGATGCCAGCATTGAAGATACCTCCTTCGATAGAGAAGTTTTTGCTAAACAGTCCATTTTAATTTTAATCCCTTTGTACAAAATTCTAGAATTAGTGTCTATGTTTACCTAATTTGGTCGAAATCAGTCCGCACAATTGCATAATTTGTCACAATTAGTCCAATTCACTTAATTGAATAGATTTTTAATTTATGAATATCCCAAAAACAGTTTTTATTATGTAATATTGTAATTGTTGCCTTCTTTCCTCCCCTATCCATGTCTTTAAAATAATATTTTCCCATTTGTCCTTTTAGCTTGCGCATGAGAACATTATATGTCCCCATCCCTACTTTGTCTTCCCGGCACTCTCTTGATAAGCAAAGAAACCTAGAAACTCAGCCATTATTTGATTCAATTCACAAACGACGTAAGTAAAAAGATCGATACTCTGACGCGCCAAAATGAATAAAGACTGATATTACACGTGAATTGAAAACGTTACAATGGCAACTCATTGTTGGTGCAAATGATGAGGACTATATCTAAAATGGGTGGGGGGGGCTTCATTCTGATTTCCATTACTTTGCCCTTCTATTTCCTGACGTTAGTAAATCACGAGTTCAGGAAAACATTTATCCGCGGCTGGCTGCAGAAACTTGGTCTAATTTGCTCAAAAATTATCAGCACAGGAAATGGTAGAATAAGCTCCATGTCTCCAACAATGCTTATTTCTCATGAACAAGAGGATTGTAAACAGGGAACCACATGTTGCCAGTAACGTATTCCACCATCTCCTCCTGCATAAAAAAATTACAGTTGGAAGAAAAAAGGTAAGGAGTTTTTGAATATGTTTGTTTTATAGCAGTGATCCTTCAGAAATAGAACATGCATTTACTGAAGGATGCTGCTGCTTCTTTTTCTTGTTATGATGTATAACATACCTTTGACATATGGCTTAGCTCTCTGGCCCCAACGTCACCATGTCCTTCTGCCAAGTCTTCTGCAACGGCTGCTCTCAGAACAGCAGCACCAACCTCAGCCGTAATATGCCTAATACTGCATTATAGACAACATGATGTCAATTCTTAAAAGGCCTTATTACTAATTTTTCCTTCTAACTTCCTATGTCTTATTACATCACATACATGCCTAAAATGCTGAACCCACATCTTCATCATTGTATGTAATGTATTCTCTTAAAGCTAACTATCCAGATGCAGTCAGAAACTCACATCTTTGACACAATTACAGCACAGAATTTCACATGGGTAAAATCTATAGAGAAATCCAGCAGCTCCACTTAACCAACAGGAAATAAGTGTAACCAGAAAGCTGAAACTTTTTGCCTTTATATGTTTTAGATATAAATATAAAGCCAGGAGCCAGAATATTACCTGTCAACAGAAGGATACAATATCCCCTTTTGAATCTCATCATCAGTCATGTAAGAAGCGAGGCTGTACAATTAAACACCGTATAAGCCCTTGACAAAAATTAATACAGCATACATATATAGTATGAAGGTATGCGTTCATGGTGCTTTGCATGTTTGAGGGTAATAATCTGACACGTACGTGACGCAAAGTTTTCACAGCTACCAATGATAGTTCTCAAATAAATATTTTCTTGAAAAGAAAAAAAGAGAGAGTAAAGAAGCAAGTAAGAATTTAATATCCATGCCATTCAGACGCTGCTTGCAGCATTCCGTCGGTAATAATTCTTGCGCCAGAGACAAGAGCCCCTAAGCCAATCCTGAGAATGAGCAATAATTGTTTTTTCAGAAAATTTCAGTAGCTAATCCTAGTTGTAACAGTTAAAGAAGTAACAAGAGAATACATACCCAGGAAACAGGTACATGTTATTTGCCTGATTTACATGTCCCAATTTGCCATTCCCTGCAAAAACGTAAAAAGAAAAGGAGTTATTTAGCACATGTGACTATCTTGACAACAAGAATCTAGTCTTATGGGTACCAAGACAAGCATACCAAGATCAACATGTTCAAATGGGCTTCCACTTGCAAACACTATATTGTCTCCAGCATGCTTGAATGCATCAGCAGCAGAGCATTCAGCTGTTCCACAAGAAAAAGAAAGAAGAACATCAATAGAAGAAAGTCTAAAAACCATTAAAGATATGGATCCTTGTGGGGTGTGCCAAGACAAACCATTCATTGTGGGGTTTGACATAGCAAAAATGGCAGGTTTACTTGAATCCGATTCTTTCATGGCCTTGAGAACCTGTTTTATATTGGAGCCAATGCTTATTAGGAAACTAATTAAAGCAGTAAACAGAAAAGCTAGCTCAATCAGAGGCAGTGCAGAACATAGTTCTCATAAGAACTTGTGCAGTAATTCTAACAACAAATGATTGGCAATAGCTAACCATGGAGTTGAATAAAACAACAGAGACAGCACAAGGATTTACCTCCTCGGTGAAGATCCCACCAACACCAGACAAACCAAGAAGCACATGGGGCTTCAGCTTTTTAACCTGAACAACAATATACCATAGTTCACGATTTAAAGTAATAGTACAGTTCTAAAGTAAGTGGTTTAAAACTGAGTTTTTTTTTCCATATCATGTTATGAAAGAGTAGCCTTGTTCTCATAAAGGTCATTTATAGCAGCCACGAGAGTTTTACCACTTCAACTATACTAGCTCCCTCCCTAAGCCCTTCAACATCTTTTAAGTCTTTAGCAAATGGTGCAGCAGCTGGATCAAGATTTTTCCTCTCTTTTGTGACAAGACCCTGCATACAGACAAAATGTATTCTCATAAACAAAACAAACCACAAATCAGTGGATGATGCCATGCATGGTCATGATATTTAAATTACAAACATGGTCATGATATTTAAATTACAAAGAGATTCTTCCTCCAGACATTTAACTATTCCAACCATTGGCAAAAATATAACATCTCTTCATATGGGCACAAAACAAAAGCACTGCTACTAGTTTAAATAGATAATCGTTAACTGCATCATGGACAATCAACCTGCTGCAGAAACAAAAAACCAAAGAAAAAGCTCGAATAAAGGAACAGAAAGAGAGAATCTTACATCTTTATCAATTAGAAAAAAATTATTCTTAGCAGCTGTTCCATTGGTCCCAGACATTCTTGAAGCAGCCTGTACAGCCATGTTAAGGACCCCAAGCCCCGCACTACAGAAGTAAAAGGAACATAAAGATAATGTAAGGACCTAACATCTATCAATGATAGAGATATTATTTCTAACATTCTATGATTACTATATAATCAACCAAGCATTTTATTTTATGAATGTACCTCCCAGCTCCCACTACAACTATCTTTTGGTTCACAAAGTCTGACAATGGTTGGCCTTGGGCTCTCACGGATCCCAATAATCCAGCAAGGGCAACACCAGCAGTACCCTATACGACACTTAAGTTAGTCCAACTGCCATGTTGCATTGACAAATGATAGTAGTAGCATGCAGCCTTATTCACAATCCAAATACTTAAAATGCAGAAAAAATACACACCAAGGCCTTACCTGAATGTCATCATTAAACATGCAAAACCTTTTGCGGTATCTTTGCAGCGTTTCAAAAGCCCATTTAAACTGAAAATCTTCAAACTGACAAGATTTTCCAACAAAAATGGGTTAAGGAGATGACTGAGACTTTGTGCAATATAAAACTATCCATTTAACAGACAAACCATACCTGTACAATGGCTTTAGGCCAGCGTGTGTGAACCGCTTCCATGAATTCATCAACAATTGCCATATATTCTTCTCCTTCCAGCCTAGGTTGTCTAAGTCCCAAATCTGTCAAACAAAAGACACAGAAAGAGACTTATAGTGATTCCATAAAGAGGAATTTCAAGCACCTCTGATCATCCCTTAATAAATAGCGCTAGAGATATATTGAGACCCTCCTTTTTTTCCTCTATGGAACAAAAAAAGGCATTTACTCACAAAGGCGATCTTCAAGTAGCTTTTGATTGTTAGTGCCAACATCTAGCATAACTGGGAGTATCTGTTACATATGAACATAACTCAAATAAGATAATTGACAAGAAACTAACAGAATAAAGAATCGGTGAAAATAATAATAATAATAATAATAATAATCGAAGAGTAAAGCATAAACTTTAAAAAATTAAGCAGATTAAGAGTCAATGTACATTTTTATATACTTTTTTAGAAGTATGTATAGATAAGAGTAAATTGTGTTAAACATTTAAAATAGAGGTAATAAACCAGAAGAGAGGAATCATACCTTCTGTGGATTAATACCAGCAGCGGCAACATACATATCAAGTTTTCCAATCGGTATACCAATTCCTTGAACCCCGAGGTCACCTAAGCCAAGAATACGGCTACCATCAGTCAGGACAATCATGTCCACCTGCAGCGCAATGAAGAAATTTATGTGAACAAGGAAGCACCATACTCATTACATTGTGAACAAGAAAGCTCCGATAAGGAAGAGGGACAAAAGGTAGATGTCTTATATCTTGGAAAACATAACCAAACACTCCTATGATACCTGTTGAGATGGCCAATTGTAGATCATGGACATCATCTCACCCTTATCCTTTGCACTAAAATACATTCCACGGGGACGTCTAAACAATCCTGAATAATTTTGACACACCAACCCCACCGTTGGAGTGTAAATTATTGGTGCAAAATTCTTGATGTTATCAATGAGAACCTGAATACAAAAACACAATAAATCAATGAAAATCCCAACCAAATTTAAAACTAGATTAACACTCAAGCTGGAATTCTCCACAGAAATATTACTCTGTAGTATAAAGTCTCATTCCTGTCGTGCAGTCTATTCAAAATCCTCCATTTCGCCAGGGATACAACACTTTCCGGCTGGCCTTGTGTATTTTTCTCAAGCGAGCGGTAAGATTCCACTGCCAATTCAATTCAAACACATTAATATCAATAGAACACCAAATCACTAAGGACCACATCAACCAAGTATTACTCGACAACTTCAAGCAAGTGTGAATTCAACTTACTAAAACGATCATATTGTTGCTCAAATGATATAACACGGGGCGGAAGCAGACCCCGGAGCCCTAATCGATCCCGTTCAGTCAGAGGAAAACCAGTATCCTGCTCATGCAAGTAATAGGATATAGTTAGGCATACACAACAGCGATTCAGTACAAACTACACGTACAGAAACTACAATTGCAGCTCATACACTCAACAGACTGCACTAAAGCAAGTCTTAGATTGCAAGAAAGAATAAAAAAGGAGACAAAAGAAACAGAGGTAGTGAAACGGGAGTTGACTTGCAGGAAAAGCCTGGTATTGAGTGGTAGCTAACCTTATTGAACCAAGGATCGTGGAGAATATCGGCGCCGCGCTTGTGAACAATACAAGGACCAGGAATCGCGGTGGTGAACCGCCGCGCTCGTCTGGAATTGACGGCCGCAAATCTCGCGAGCTTCCACATTATTTTAAACCACACTAAACACCTAAAAAGTCAAAGATCCAAATCCGGAACAAAAGAGAACCAGAAATCTAAGAAGAAGAGCTCTTTGGTTTTCTGGTTCAAAGCATGATAGGCAGATCAACGAAGTGAACTGGGCAAAATAATTGAGTAGGTAAAGTCTGCGTTTTGGTCTATTTATATAAATTTATATTTCCTTTTTACGAAGTTGCCTTTATTGTGTTTATTTTATTTTCTTGGTTTTATTACGCGAATTTGTAGCTGCGGTGCGTTGTCTGTCACTGAGAACTGAAGCAGCTTGAAGCCGCTCGCTACAAGATTGGGAGAAAGAGGGAAAAGGGAAAGACTTGTTATTCCACGGGCAGCTGACGAATGTTAGAACCCGTGTGTGAATGGTCGTAAGCTGACCGAATAATGTACGGGCAAAAAAGAAAAGAGTGCGGGTTGTGGATCTCCTCGATTCAATCTTCCGTGACAGGCCGGGTTTTGCTGTGTGGATCCCGCACGAGAAAAGAGTCAGTTATTGTAGAGGCCCGGTTTTGATTGACCCTTTTCAACAATCGTAGTCCATAGCTTTCAGATACTTGTGATCTTGTTCGGAGCAAGTCGAGATTATGCCCAATATGCCCCTGCGTCCTTTCTATCCTTTTCTTTTTCCTTAATTCCCCGAAAGAGAAACACGGGGGATATGATGCTCATTGCTCAGTCCATGTAACCCAAACAAAAGGGATCGATTCCGGTCTAGTGCGATTGATTGGCGCAGTTAAAATCCCAGCCATTGACCCCACACCTGAAGCAACTTTTGCACGAAGAAGGAAAAGCACTCTTGTGCTCTCTTTTTTCCAGCTGCGGCCAACCGGGGTTGTTGTTCATTGTTACCCCCAAAATGTCATGTCATCCTTTCACATTCTTCATTTGAGGGCCACACTGATCATGTCATCCTTTGAAAACTACATAACAAATATGGTAACTAATTGTATGAACCTGAAAAAATAATATCTAATTACACAGGGAAATTGTTTGCCAAATGATTTTCCATACAATCGATTGATTTCTCACAATTCCAATGAATGAATACGTCTACAAGTTACAACAGGAACATCGGACTCTGCGACTTAGAACATTACAACTCCTTTCATGAATCTTCTATTCCTCAAAGAGCGGTCGCTGGAATGACACGACAATGGGAAAGAAATCAAGAATATCTACACACATTCAAGCAGTTTCAAGGGTCAATTTGACTCCATGTTGGAAAGAGGTAGGCAAAATATGTAGTGTCTGAACCAGTTTTGAAATATCCATATATGTATCAGGTGGAGATGAGACGCCACGATCAACCTGAAAAAAGTCCAATATCAAAGATGAGGCAGCCAGGCACAAAACATAAATCTTAGAAACTATATCCAGAAACCCCCGAAAGGAGCAGGTAGGTCTAAATATGATATGGCAGAGAAGGGATGGATACCGATTATGCAGATATTGGGTTGATCAAGGAGGTGCCGTATCCTCTAATACGGGCAACAGCCTCAGCCATTTGGACACGGGATACCCTATCTGTTCCACCGACATTTAACAGCAACTGCATTTGCTTACCCTCTAGGACAAGGACATGAATATCACAATAATCAAGTCAGGCGCGATAGAAAAGACACAACAAGCCATTGGAAACATCAAAAAGTATTCAACTATATTAGGGAAATGTACACTTCTGAAACGGGTGAAAAATCTTTGCCTTCCATTTTATTGTGGTAATACTTTAGTCAACCTACTATCCATAACTAGGGGCAAATGCATGTAATTGCATACCTGTTATCCATCTGCTTGTCAAATTCAGTATGATGGCCACAACATCCTTCACATATATGGGGCAGCGAAACTCATCATAGAAGAACTCTGCCTGTTCTCCTTTGTTGAGCACACCATCAGTCCAATGCACCATTTAGAAGAGATCAAATATTGTTAGCTTCAAGGTAAAATATGGAGTCCGATTCATTGCCTTTTGATAACGCGCTTGTCGAGGGCATGATCAAACAAATTATTACAACTTATCACATGCAACAAAATAGATTGAAGACAGTGGCAAGAGGATCGATCCACAGAGATTGGTGAAGACTTATACTAGACAAGGCCAGATTTATAAAATAAAACAATAAAAGAAACAAAACAGAATTCAAGGGCTGGATGGAGAGAAACTGGGTCTTGAATGTATTCGGGGGAGAAAAGCACAAAACAAAAACACGAAAAGTAACACTCGGGGGGGTTTTACTTGACTAAAACAAGTCAGCCAAGAGAGTTTGGGAGCTAACAATCGTTATCTAGGAAAGCAGTATTCGGGGTCCCGAATGTCACGTTCGAGGTTCCGAATGGTAAAATAAGCAAGTCAGCAAATAATTCCAGAAATAAATAAACAGAGGAGAAACGAACACGAATAATCAATTAGAGAGGGATTCTTAGCAAAGGCACTCTGGGTTACATTCGGGACCAGATCGTCATCAGCTTAAGGGTATTCTATTCAAGATATCATAGAAATGACATGGGGACCAGATTCCTCGGATATCCCCTACTTTTCTCTTAAGAGAAACTACCCCCCGTTTCCACATATGAGGTAGTCTTGACAGTTTGCCATCCCTCCAGGCACGAATGCGGGAGGGCCATACTCAAACTGCCCATGAAGCTAAGAAAAGACAGATCTAGAGCTAAAGTCCCTCAGTTTGTCAGGCTCGTGACCCAGCCCTAATCAACTACCCAACCTATCTATTCAAGACCACTTTGACACAGTCAAGACTAAACAGATGCCTACTTACTCATGCAATTTTCCTTCCGTATTCATCACATAAATGGCAGCCTTTACACAAGATAATTATCAGTTGATCAAGCCTCAAATTAAATCATGCAAAGATATAATTAAACCGATGAATAGTTGAATATAGCATCAAGAATATTTTAAGCACATTAAGGCCTCGAATCTGCCCCTGCAACCCTTGAATCAGCCTTGCCAAGAACTAGGAATTTAGCTACTCATGCTTAAAGATAAATAAATAACAATTAAAGAAAGCATAACAAGTAAATAAATAGATGAAGGGAAGAAGACTTTGTTACTAAAAATCCGTTTGAAGCCCGGCGGCAAGGTTGAAGATGAGCTAACAAGAACTAGAGAGATAAACTAGAGAGAAGTCTAAGAAAACTAAAACTACATGATCATGGATAATCCAAGATATCCTAAACTACTCTTAGATGCCCTTTATATAGTAGAGCTCTAAGCACAAAATATCTTCAGCCTAAAACTAGGGACAAAAAGCATTAATTGAAAGCCTAAAAAAGTGGATCCATGTTCCTTAAAGCACAAAGCTGAAAAAGCATAAAGCTGTCTGATTTTTTCAGCTTTGGGCAGGTCTGGAATGGGCTCAAGGCCTGCAATGGTCAGAGGGGTAGGTATTTTGTGATCAGTGCAGACTGTCGGAACAGTGTCAGAGGAGGCACATGGAAGGTTTGGGAAGAGGACACGTGGAAATGCCATTCTTCGCCCTTCGGGGTCCCGAATCCATTCGGGACCTTGAACGCGATTCTGGACTCGGGACCTCTACTGTGGTCTTGAAGCTCGAAAACGCCCAAAATGCTCAAAAAACGCATGTTTTTGCATAAACTCCCTTTTTAGGCCTAGATCTGCAATAGTAATGAAAACAAGGGTAAATTAACAGAATCATGCCTTAAATTGATGAAATAATGGAGAGAAAATCATGCATAAATACACTCTATCACCTTTTTGCATGGGAGGGGAAAATTTTAGGACATTCTTGCTCTATGCGCACCTGAATTGGAAGAGATTTTGGGACGGGAGATAGTCTGGGGACCAAAGATGATACTGCTTCTCAAAATTGCAAAACTTGAGCATTTCTCAAAAATAAATTGCTCTGATGCAACTTTTGATTTTCCATATATATTCACAGAAACAGTTTCGTCTTCTTCCTTGTAGAAGGATTTCATCCCTTCATAAACTGATGGAAAAAGTAGTCATAAACGAAGAGTAAGAGATTCTGACAGAAATAAGCTGCAGGAAATTAAGTTTTGCAGAGTTATAAACTGATGGAAAAAGTAGTCATAAACGAAGAGTAAGAGATTCTGACAGAAATAAGCTGCATGAAATTAAGTTTTGCAGAGTTGCATGACCATATAATATAAAACTCCGTAACAGCAGAACTCATGATTCCATGTGCAAATGAAAGCTGAAAAGAAGTTTAGATCTTGGACTACTTTTCAACAGATAAAGTGCCCAAATGGATGACCGAGAAAGTTCATTATATCTTATTTAACTCGTTCTTCAGAACAACTTTTCTTTTCCTTTTTTGTGATTTCACGCCAGGACAATTAAGGATGCAACTTTCTTTCATTCCACGATACATTTCAGAAATTCATATTGTAGGATACAAGGTTCTCGCATACAGTGCCAGTCTTTGACTAATGTAACTTATTCGAAGTTAACCAAGTTATCATTAGATTACCTTTTGCTGTTGTTTGTTTGAACTTTACTCATCGACTTTCTATTTTGTCTGCCTTTTTTATCCTAGGCCATGAGTGCAGGATTATCTATGAACAATTATCACCAGAAGAAGATTGAATCTCACTAACCTTGATCTGTTGATAGGTGTATAAGAAGAGTATCCCTCTCTTCAAAGCTTGATAACCAGTTTACAAGGGAATGAGGTACATTTATAGACATGGCAGCATCAGGATCCTTTTCGCACACACGAGGTACAGATAGTGCAGCACAATTCACAACCACATGAGGCTAGCATTTCAGAAATCAAAATAATCACGTTAGCACAAGTACTTGTTAGCCCAAGGGCAACTTACTCTTGTTTTGATGATTTTAGACACACAAACTAATTAGTATTACTAATGCAATTTGAAGTTAAAGTGTGTGTAGTTTGTGATCAAGCAAATAAGAAAAGAAGCAACAAATCAAGATATCACAAGCTAGAAGATCAAGTGTATATTAGAACTCTAATCATGTAAGTATGATTCAGTTTAACACTTGATTTATGTTCAAAATACCTCAAGAGTTTTTGAGTCAAAAGGTTTTAAGCGAAAATGAATTTCGGAAAGGTTTTCTGCATTTTCGTCAGGCTTAAAACGCCATAGCGTTTGTGAAAACGCTATAGCGTTTTGCTACTGGAACGAAGGATTTCGTCCAGGAGCAAAACGCTATAGCGTTTTGCCCAACGGCTAGTTTTTCCCAACAGCTATTTTGTCCACTATAACGGGATTTTTGGCTCCATACTTTCTTGTCTGGATCATAACTGATCTAAAACCTATATATACTCATCCTAGATGAGTTAGAACTTAACAAGAACATTTAGAACACAAGAAAGATTTTAGAAAGCTCTCATACTTTTCAAAAGACCAAAAATCTGAGTTTTTGCAAAACCTTCAACTTGATTCTTTCATAACACAAGCTTCTCACATCCGAATTTACTCAATCTTGTGTCCATATTTCAAGTAAGGTTTAAGCTTTCTTTTGAGGTATTCTTGTTCATTTATTGGTGTTATTTATTGAATCATACATAGTTTATTTGTACACCAATTGTGTTGCTATTTAACATTCTCTTGTCAAGTAATCTTGATTGTGTTAGGTTGTGATTGAGCCCGGAAAAATCACATTGTAAGGTTTGTTGGTTGAGCCCGCAAAAACCAAGTGTAAGGTTGTTGGTGATCCCGTGAAAACCAAGTGAAAGGTTTATTGGTTGAGCCCGCAAAAACCAAGGTGTAAGGTTTGAGTTGAACCCGTAAAAACTCAAGGTAAATAACGAAGTGTTCGTTGTTAGAAAATCCTAAGAGGAGGACTCTTAGGTAGTGGAGTACAATTCATTGAGGAATTGGAACCACTATACATACTTGTGTTTTTACATTCTAATTTCCGCACTCAAATTATTTACAATTTGTGTTAGATTTTTTATTGTCTATTATTGCCTATTCACCCCCCCTCTAGGCCGTTTATCAATTGGTAGCGGAGCAAGGTACTTGTTTTGTAGGTTTAATCACCTCAAGTAAAAGATCAAATGGCTCAAGAGGGATTATATTGTGCTCTCAACCGTGCACCATTTCTTGATGGGAACAACTACTTACAATGGAAGACAAAGATGATAGCCTTCCTAGGTGGACAAGATCAAATCATGCTAGATTGCGTTTTACATGGATTTGTCACTCCCATGGAACCTCCGGCTGAAGATGAATCACCAAAACCTCTTCCTTTTGATAGGTGGCCAGCTGGATCGGTTTTAAGAAAACAAAGCGAAGACAAGGCAAGGTATGCTCTATTTTGCTCAATTTCTCAAAATGAATTTAACCGTGTTAGTGCTTGTAAATTGTCCAAGGATGTTTGGGATACTTTGGAGACAGCTCATGAAGGCACTCCTCAAGTGAGAACCATTAGACTCAACACACTCAAGCGTGAGTATGAATTGCTAGATATGAAGAGTGGTGAGACTATTTATGATTTAAGCACTAGAATTCAAAATATTTGCAATACTATGGGAACTCTTGGTTGGACTCCTAGTGATGAGGAGATGGTAAGAAAACTTCTTAGTATTTTACCTAACTCTTGGAATGCCAAGACTTCTATTTTTGATGAGCTAGAAAAGAGACCTACCTATTCTCAACTTGTTGGCTCTCTTACGGCATTTGAGTACAAACTCAAAATGGGTGAACCGGAAGTACAAAAAGCCAAGAGCAACAATGTAGCATTTGTTAGCAAGGATCAAGGGAATGAAGAAAACATTGAGTCTTTGGCTGCTTTTGCTAGAAATTTCAGGAAATTTTGGCACAACAATGAGAAAAAGCAAAGGTATCAAGGTGAGCATTCTAACACTTCTAAATCCAAGTTTAAAAATGATAGTGTTGTTTGTTTTGGATGTGAAAAACCAGGGCATGTCAAGAGTGAATGTCCCAACCTTGATAAGAAGAAAAAGTTTGAGAAAAGAGGTTCTAAGGATGGGAAAAATTCCCGTAGATATCCAAAGAGGGCTCTAAAAGCTACAACTTGGGATGATGATGAGAGTGAAGAAGAAAGCTCACAATCCCAATCGGAAGAAGAAGAAGAGATATCCAACATATGCTTCTTTGCAAATGAATGTGACTCTTCCGATGAAGAAACCGAATTCTCCCTCATGGCTAAAGAAGATAGCGACAATGATTCGGTTAGTGATAATGATTATTCTTTTGATGAATTGCAAAATGCTTTTAATGATCTTGGTACACAATTTCAAGATATGTGTAGAAAAAATGCTAAAATTGTTAAGGAACTAGATAACCTCAAAAATGACATTAGTGAGCTAGAAGAGCTAAACAAAAGGTTAACTAGTGAAAACAAATTACTTGAAGATGCATGCAATAAACTCAAAAATGAAAATGCTATGTGTGAAATGTGTGCAAATTCTAGTAAAGAAATAGCTATTTTGAATGAAAAGATTAATGTTCTTGAAGCTACTTTAGCTAAATTCATGCAAAGTGCTAAAACTCAACAAGATTGTTTAAAGGATCAAAAGTTTAGAAGTGATAGGAGTGGTATTGGTTTTAATAATTCTACTAGCATAAGCAAGGCTAAAACTACTTTTGTTAAGGTTAGAAAATATAACAATGCTAGCCCATCTAATCACTCACATGATAGACCTTTATACAAATGTAGCTATTGCAAGAGAAATGGTCATGTGTCTTACTTTTGCTATATTCGTAGAGATGATGTTTATGCAAAACAAATGTGGGCACAAAGAAGTGCATTTGCTAAGAAAGGACCCAAACAAGTTTGGGTTCCTAGAACTAACTAGTGTGTTTTGTAGATGTGCCGAAAACCCCATGCAAATAAATGGTACTTGGATAGCGGGTGTTCGAGGCACATGACGGGTGATAAGAAGAAATTCACCCATTTGAAGGAAGAAGATAGAGGAAATGTTCGGTTTGGAGATAACCTTAAACGTAAAGTTTCGGGCATCGGTAAAGTTGGTCATTCTCCTTCTATTGAACATGTTTTATTTGTGCATGGCTTGAAATTTAATTTATTGAGCATTAGTCAATTGTGTGATAAAGATTTAATTGTCTTTTTTACCTCCACTCATTGTGAAGTAAGAAATGTTTTCACACGTGATTTAATTTTCATGGGTAATCGAGTTGGAAATATTTATATGATTGATTTAAATGATATTCCTAACAATGATCATACATGCTTAAGTGCTTTTGTTGATAATTCATCTATTTGGCATAGAAGACTTGTGCATGTAGGTATGGAAAACATTGCAAAGCTTTCTAGGAAAGAGCTTGTGAGAGGCTTACCTAAGTTGAAGTTTGAGAAGGAAGGGTTGTGCAATGCATGTCAATATGGGAAGCAAATTAAGAGCTCCTTCAAACCTATCAAATCCGTTTCAACTTCAAGGCCATTGCAACTCCTACATCTTGACTTATTTGGCCCTATGAGGACGGTAAGTGTTGGAGGTAAGAGTTATGTCTTTGTCATTGTGGATGATTTTTCTAGATTTACTTGGGTTATCTTCTTGGCTCATAAGAATGATGCATGTGAAAGATTCAAACAACTTTGCAAACGTATTCAAAATGAACAAGGTTCCAAAATTTTGAGAATTAAAAGTGATCATGGTGGTGAATTTGAAAATGGCATGTTTCAAGATTTTTGCAATGAAAATGGTATTTTTCATAATTTTTCATGTCCTCGCACTCCTCAACAAAATGGGGTAGTTGAGAGGAAAAATAGAACGTTGCAAGAAACGGCTAGAACTCTTTTAAGTGAGCATAATACACCAAAACGTTTTTGGGCCGAAGCCGTTGCAACCGCATGTCATGTTTTAAATCGTGTTCTAATTCGACCATTGCTTAATAAAACTCCTTTCGAATTATGGCATGATAAGAAACCCACCATTGCATACTTTAGAGTCTTTGGATGTAAATGTTTTATTCTTAACATCAAAGATAATTTGGGCAAATTTGATGCAAAGTCGGATGAAGGCATTTTTCTTGGTTATTCTACCTCTAGCAAAGCATATAGAGTTTATAATAAGAGAACTCTAGTTGTAGAAGAATCCATGCATATTGCTTTTGATGAATCTAATCCTTTTGAAAGTTTGAAAGAGATAAATAGTGATGTAGAAGAAGTTTTTGGAAGCTCTCAAGCCAATCCTCCTTCACTAGATACTCTAGAAATTCAAGAGGAGAAAGAGCCGGAAGAAGAGGCGCTTGAGGATACAAATGTTAACGTGTATCAAAATGGTCAAGGCCCCTCCCATTCCAAATCTTGGAAAATCATGGAAGCTCGTCCACAAGAGCAAATCATAGGTAATATCCGAAGCAAAGGTATTGCCACTCGCTCTTCTCTTAGAAATTTGAATGATCATCATGCATTTGTTTCTCAATTTGAACCTAAGAAATTTGATGATGCCTCACATGATGAATATTGGATGATTGCCATGCAAGAGGAACTAAATCAATTTGAGCGAAATTATGTGTGGAAATTAGTTCCTAGGCCTAGCAACCATACTATCATTGGCACCAAGTGGGTTTTTCGAAACAAACTTGATGAATCGGGAAATGTTATTAGGAATAAAGCTAGATTGGTAGCCCAAGGGTACAACCAACAAGAAGGAATTGATTTTGATGAAACATTTGCCCCCGTTGCTAGACTTGAATCCATTCGCATGTTATTAGCATTTGCATGTTTTAAAAACATTAGCTTATTTCAAATGGATGTTAAAAGTGCATTTTTGAATGGTTATATCATGGAAGAAGTGTATGTCAAGCAACCTCCCGGTTTTGAAGATCCTAAATTTCCTAACCATGTTTTTAAATTGGAAAAGGCTTTATATGGTCTTAAGCAAGCTCCTAGAGCTTGGTATGATCGTTTGAGTCAATTTTTATTGAACAATGGTTTTAAAATGGGAAAAATTGATTCTACACTCTTTACTAAACATGATGGTAATCATATGTTGATTGTGCAAATTTACGTTAATGATATCATATTTGGTGCTACTAACGATTCTTTGTGCAAGGAATTTGAGAAATGTATGCATAGTGAGTTCGAAATGAGTATGATGGGAGAATTGACATTTTTCCTCGGACTTCAAATTCGGCAATCTAAGGAAGGAATATTTCTCAATCAAGCAAAATACATCAAGGATCTCCTAATCAAATATGGATACAAAGATGTCAAGGAGAGTCCTATTCCCCTTAGTCCAACCGTCAACCTCGACAAAGATGAAGATGGTAAAGATGTAGATATTACTCTATATCGAGGTATGATTGGAAGTCTTCTTTATTTAACGGCAAGTAGACCGGATATAATGTTTAGTGTTTGTCTATTTGCTCGTTTTCAATCTTGTCCTAAAGAATCTCACTTGCTTGCTTTGAAAAGAATTTTCAAATATTTGAAAGGTACTTCTAAATTAGGTCTTTGGTACCCTAAAGGGTCTAGCATTGATTTAATTGGCTATACCGATTCAGATTTTGCTGGTTCTAAAACGGATAGGAAAAGCACTAGTGGTTCATGTCAATTTTTAGGACAATGCATGGTTTCTTGGTCTAGTAAGAAACAAAATTCGGTAGCTATTTCTACTACGGAAGCTGAATATATTGCTGCCGGATCTTGTGTATCTCAAATTTTATGGATGAAACAAACCTTAGAAGATTTTGATCTTAAGTTTTGTAAAATTCCTGTTTTTTGTGATAATCTAAGTGCTATCCAATTGACCAAGAATCCTATTTGCCACTCACGAACCAAGCATATTGATATAAAACATCATTTTATTCGTGATCATTTGGCAAAAGGAGACATTGTGCTTGAATTTGTTGGTACTAACAAACAACTTGCAGACATTTTTACCAAAGCTCTTGCCAAAGAACGGTTTGTGGAACTAAGGCATGAAATTGGTATTTGCAACCCATTTGAGTAAGTCTTTTGCTATTTGCATTCATTTGGTATGTTTGGATTTTAATCTTTGCTTGCTCCTTTCTTTACTCCTTATTTGATCTTTTGGACCTCCTATTTTTTTTACCCTTTTTGTTAATGACAAAGGGGGAGAATAAGGGGGAGAGTGAGTTAAGGGGAAGATATTTATCAATTGGTAATAAAGCTTACATCAAAGAGCAGAATGGTAAGATTTAGGGGGAGCAAAACTTTTTATCTTTGCTATGCTCTATGTGCAACTAATGTTTTATGTAGGGGGAGCATTCCTTTGGCAAAGATAGGAGATGTAAGTTTTCTCCATTTTGACTTCAACTTCAATTGCTAGTTCAATTATGATTTATAATTAGCTTGTGGTTGTCATCATCAAAAAGGGGGAGATTGTTAGCCCAAGGGCAACTTACTCTTGTTTTGATGATTTTAGACACACAAACTAATTAGTATTACTAATGCAATTTGAAGTTAAAGTGTGTGTAGTTTGTGATCAAGCAAATAAGAAAAGAAGCAACAAATCAAGATATCACAAGCTAGAAGATCAAGTGTATATTAGAACTCTAATCATGTAAGTATGATTCAGTTTAACACTTGATTTATGTTCAAAATACCTCAAGAGTTTTTGAGTCAAAAGGTTTTAAGCGAAAATGAATTTCGGAAAGGTTTTCTGCATTTTCGTCAGGCTTAAAACGCCATAGCGTTTGTGAAAACGCTATAGCGTTTTGCTACTGGAACGAAGGATTTCGTCCAGGAGCAAAACGCTATAGCGTTTTGCCTCTGAAGTTACGAAATAACTTCAGTAGCAAAACGCTATAGCGTTTTGCCCAACGGCTAGTTTTTCCCAACAGCTATTTTGTCCACTATAACGGGATTTTTGGCTCCATACTTTCTTGTCTGGATCATAACTGATCTAAAACCTATATATACTCATCCTAGATGAGTTAGAACTTAACAAGAACATTTAGAACACAAGAAAGATTTTAGAAAGCTCTCATACTTTTCAAAAGACCAAAAATCTGAGTTTTTGCAAAACCTTCAACTTGATTCTTTCATAACACAAGCTTCTCACATCCGAATTTACTCAATCTTGTGTCCATATTTCAAGTAAGGTTTAAGCTTTCTTTTGAGGTATTCTTGTTCATTTATTGGTGTTATTTATTGAATCATACATAGTTTATTTGTACACCAATTGTGTTGCTATTTAACATTCTCTTGTCAAGTAATCTTGATTGTGTTAGGTTGTGATTGAGCCCGGAAAAATCACATTGTAAGGTTTGTTGGTTGAGCCCGCAAAAACCAAGTGTAAGGTTGTTGGTGATCCCGTGAAAACCAAGTGAAAGGTTTATTGGTTGAGCCCGCAAAAACCAAGGTGTAAGGTTTGAGTTGAACCCGTAAAAACTCAAGGTAAATAACGAAGTGTTCGTTGTTAGAAAATCCTAAGAGGAGGACTCTTAGGTAGTGGAGTACAATTCATTGAGGAATTGGAACCACTATACATACTTGTGTTTTTACATTCTAATTTCCGCACTCAAATTATTTACAATTTGTGTTAGATTTTTTATTGTCTATTATTGCCTATTCACCCCCCCTCTAGGCCGTTTATCAATTGGTAGCGGAGCAAGGTACTTGTTTTGTAGGTTTAATCACCTCAAGTAAAAGATCAAATGGCTCAAGAGGGATTATATTGTGCTCTCAACCGTGCACCATTTCTTGATGGGAACAACTACTTACAATGGAAGACAAAGATGATAGCCTTCCTAGGTGGACAAGATCAAATCATGCTAGATTGCGTTTTACATGGATTTGTCACTCCCATGGAACCTCCGGCTGAAGATGAATCACCAAAACCTCTTCCTTTTGATAGGTGGCCAGCTGGATCGGTTTTAAGAAAACAAAGCGAAGACAAGGCAAGGTATGCTCTATTTTGCTCAATTTCTCAAAATGAATTTAACCGTGTTAGTGCTTGTAAATTGTCCAAGGATGTTTGGGATACTTTGGAGACAGCTCATGAAGGCACTCCTCAAGTGAGAACCATTAGACTCAACACACTCAAGCGTGAGTATGAATTGCTAGATATGAAGAGTGGTGAGACTATTTATGATTTAAGCACTAGAATTCAAAATATTTGCAATACTATGAGAACTCTTGGTTGGACTCCTAGTGATGAGGAGATGGTAAGAAAACTTCTTAGTATTTTACCTAACTCTTGGAATGCCAAGACTTCTATTTTTGATGAGCTAGAAAAGAGACCTACCTATTCTCAACTTGTTGGCTCTCTTACGGCATTTGAGTACAAACTCAAAATGGGTGAACCGGAAGTACAAAAAGCCAAGAGCAACAATGTAGCATTTGTTAGCAAGGATCAAGGGAATGAAGAAAACATTGAGTCTTTGGCTGCTTTTGCTAGAAATTTCAGGAAATTTTGGCACAACAATGAGAAAAAGCAAAGGTATCAAGGTGAGCATTCTAACACTTCTAAATCCAAGTTTAAAAATGATAGTGTTGTTTGTTTTGGATGTGAAAAACCAGGGCATGTCAAGAGTGAATGTCCCAACCTTGATAAGAAGAAAAAGTTTGAGAAAAGAGGTTCTAAGGATGGGAAAAATTCCCGTAGATATCCAAAGAGGGCTCTAAAAGCTACAACTTGGGATGATGATGAGAGTGAAGAAGAAAGCTCACAATCCCAATCGGAAGAAGAAGAAGAGATATCCAACATATGCTTCTTTGCAAATGAATGTGACTCTTCCGATGAAGAAACCGAATTCTCCCTCATGGCTAAAGAAGATAGCGACAATGATTCGGTTAGTGATAATGATTATTCTTTTGATGAATTGCAAAATGCTTTTAATGATCTTGGTACACAATTTCAAGATATGTGTAGAAAAAATGCTAAAATTGTTAAGGAACTAGATAACCTCAAAAATGACATTAGTGAGCTAGAAGAGCTAAACAAAAGGTTAACTAGTGAAAACAAATTACTTGAAGATGCATGCAATAAACTCAAAAATGAAAATGCTATGTGTGAAATGTGTGCAAATTCTAGTAAAGAAATAGCTATTTTGAATGAAAAGATTAATGTTCTTGAAGCTACTTTAGCTAAATTCATGCAAAGTGCTAAAACTCAACAAGATTGTTTAAAGGATCAAAAGTTTAGAAGTGATAGGAGTGGTATTGGTTTTAATAATTCTACTAGCATAAGCAAGGCTAAAACTACTTTTGTTAAGGTTAGAAAATATAACAATGCTAGCCCATCTAATCACTCACATGATAGACCTTTATACAAATGTAGCTATTGCAAGAGAAATGGTCATGTGTCTTACTTTTGCTATATTCGTAGAGATGATGTTTATGCAAAACAAATGTGGGCACAAAGAAGTGCATTTGCTAAGAAAGGACCCAAACAAGTTTGGGTTCCTAGAACTAACTAGTGTGTTTTGTAGATGTGCCGAAAACCCCATGCAAATAAATGGTACTTGGATAGCGGGTGTTCGAGGCACATGACGGGTGATAAGAAGAAATTCACCCATTTGAAGGAAGAAGATAGAGGAAATGTTCGGTTTGGAGATAACCTTAAACGTAAAGTTTCGGGCATCGGTAAAGTTGGTCATTCTCCTTCTATTGAACATGTTTTATTTGTGCATGGCTTGAAATTTAATTTATTGAGCATTAGTCAATTGTGTGATAAAGATTTAATTGTCTTTTTTACCTCCACTCATTGTGAAGTAAGAAATGTTTTCACACGTGATTTAATTTTCATGGGTAATCGAGTTGGAAATATTTATATGATTGATTTAAATGATATTCCTAACAATGATCATACATGCTTAAGTGCTTTTGTTGATAATTCATCTATTTGGCATAGAAGACTTGTGCATGTAGGTATGGAAAACATTGCAAAGCTTTCTAGGAAAGAGCTTGTGAGAGGCTTACCTAAGTTGAAGTTTGAGAAGGAAGGGTTGTGCAATGCATGTCAATATGGGAAGCAAATTAAGAGCTCCTTCAAACCTATCAAATCCGTTTCAACTTCAAGGCCATTGCAACTCCTACATCTTGACTTATTTGGCCCTATGAGGACGGTAAGTGTTGGAGGTAAGAGTTATGTCTTTGTCATTGTGGATGATTTTTCTAGATTTACTTGGGTTATCTTCTTGGCTCATAAGAATGATGCATGTGAAAGATTCAAACAACTTTGCAAACGTATTCAAAATGAACAAGGTTCCAAAATTTTGAGAATTAAAAGTGATCATGGTGGTGAATTTGAAAATGGCATGTTTCAAGATTTTTGCAATGAAAATGGTATTTTTCATAATTTTTCATGTCCTCGCACTCCTCAACAAAATGGGGTAGTTGAGAGGAAAAATAGAACGTTGCAAGAAACGGCTAGAACTCTTTTAAGTGAGCATAATACACCAAAACGTTTTTGGGCCGAAGCCGTTGCAACCGCATGTCATGTTTTAAATCGTGTTCTAATTCGACCATTGCTTAATAAAACTCCTTTCGAATTATGGCATGATAAGAAACCCACCATTGCATACTTTAGAGTCTTTGGATGTAAATGTTTTATTCTTAACATCAAAGATAATTTGGGCAAATTTGATGCAAAGTCGGATGAAGGCATTTTTCTTGGTTATTCTACCTCTAGCAAAGCATATAGAGTTTATAATAAGAGAACTCTAGTTGTAGAAGAATCCATGCATATTGCTTTTGATGAATCTAATCCTTTTGAAAGTTTGAAAGAGATAAATAGTGATGTAGAAGAAGTTTTTGGAAGCTCTCAAGCCAATCCTCCTTCACTAGATACTCTAGAAATTCAAGAGGAGAAAGAGCCGGAAGAAGAGGCGCTTGAGGATACAAATGTTAACGTGTATCAAAATGGTCAAGGCCCCTCCCATTCCAAATCTTGGAAAATCATGGAAGCTCGTCCACAAGAGCAAATCATAGGTAATATCCGAAGCAAAGGTATTGCCACTCGCTCTTCTCTTAGAAATTTGAATGATCATCATGCATTTGTTTCTCAATTTGAACCTAAGAAATTTGATGATGCCTCACATGATGAATATTGGATGATTGCCATGCAAGAGGAACTAAATCAATTTGAGCGAAATTATGTGTGGAAATTAGTTCCTAGGCCTAGCAACCATACTATCATTGGCACCAAGTGGGTTTTTCGAAACAAACTTGATGAATCGGGAAATGTTATTAGGAATAAAGCTAGATTGGTAGCCCAAGGGTACAACCAACAAGAAGGAATTGATTTTGATGAAACATTTGCCCCCGTTGCTAGACTTGAATCCATTCGCATGTTATTAGCATTTGCATGTTTTAAAAACATTAGCTTATTTCAAATGGATGTTAAAAGTGCATTTTTGAATGGTTATATCATGGAAGAAGTGTATGTCAAGCAACCTCCCGGTTTTGAAGATCCTAAATTTCCTAACCATGTTTTTAAATTGGAAAAGGCTTTATATGGTCTTAAGCAAGCTCCTAGAGCTTGGTATGATCGTTTGAGTCAATTTTTATTGAACAATGGTTTTAAAATGGGAAAAATTGATTCTACACTCTTTACTAAACATGATGGTAATCATATGTTGATTGTGCAAATTTACGTTAATGATATCATATTTGGTGCTACTAACGATTCTTTGTGCAAGGAATTTGAGAAATGTATGCATAGTGAGTTCGAAATGAGTATGATGGGAGAATTGACATTTTTCCTCGGACTTCAAATTCGGCAATCTAAGGAAGGAATATTTCTCAATCAAGCAAAATACATCAAGGATCTCCTAATCAAATATGGATACAAAGATGTCAAGGAGAGTCCTATTCCCCTTAGTCCAACCGTCAACCTCGACAAAGATGAAGATGGTAAAGATGTAGATATTACTCTATATCGAGGTATGATTGGAAGTCTTCTTTATTTAACGGCAAGTAGACCGGATATAATGTTTAGTGTTTGTCTATTTGCTCGTTTTCAATCTTGTCCTAAAGAATCTCACTTGCTTGCTTTGAAAAGAATTTTCAAATATTTGAAAGGTACTTCTAAATTAGGTCTTTGGTACCCTAAAGGGTCTAGCATTGATTTAATTGGCTATACCGATTCAGATTTTGCTGGTTCTAAAACGGATAGGAAAAGCACTAGTGGTTCATGTCAATTTTTAGGACAATGCATGGTTTCTTGGTCTAGTAAGAAACAAAATTCGGTAGCTATTTCTACTACGGAAGCTGAATATATTGCTGCCGGATCTTGTGTATCTCAAATTTTATGGATGAAACAAACCTTAGAAGATTTTGATCTTAAGTTTTGTAAAATTCCTGTTTTTTGTGATAATCTAAGTGCTATCCAATTGACCAAGAATCCTATTTGCCACTCACGAACCAAGCATATTGATATAAAACATCATTTTATTCGTGATCATTTGGCAAAAGGAGACATTGTGCTTGAATTTGTTGGTACTAACAAACAACTTGCAGACATTTTTACCAAAGCTCTTGCCAAAGAACGGTTTGTGGAACTAAGGCATGAAATTGGTATTTGCAACCCATTTGAGTAAGTCTTTTGCTATTTGCATTCATTTGGTATGTTTGGATTTTAATCTTTGCTTGCTCCTTTCTTTACTCCTTATTTGATCTTTTGGACCTCCTATTTTTTTTACCCTTTTTGTTAATGACAAAGGGGGAGAATAAGGGGGAGAGTGAGTTAAGGGGAAGATATTTATCAATTGGTAATAAAGCTTACATCAAAGAGCAGAATGGTAAGATTTAGGGGGAGCAAAACTTTTTATCTTTGCTATGCTCTATGTGCAACTAATGTTTTATGTAGGGGGAGCATTCCTTTGGCAAAGATAGGAGATGTAAGTTTTCTCCATTTTGACTTCAACTTCAATTGCTAGTTCAATTATGATTTATAATTAGCTTGTGGTTGTCATCATCAAAAAGGGGGAGATTGTTAGCCCAAGGGCAACTTACTCTTGTTTTGATGATTTTAGACACACAAACTAATTAGTATTACTAATGCAATTTGAAGTTAAAGTGTGTGTAGTTTGTGATCAAGCAAATAAGAAAAGAAGCAACAAATCAAGATATCACAAGCTAGAAGATCAAGTGTATATTAGAACTCTAATCATGTAAGTATGATTCAGTTTAACACTTGATTTATGTTCAAAATACCTCAAGAGTTTTTGAGTCAAAAGGTTTTAAGCGAAAATGAATTTCGGAAAGGTTTTCTGCATTTTCGTCAGGCTTAAAACGCCATAGCGTTTGTGAAAACGCTATAGCGTTTTGCTACTGGAACGAAGGATTTCGTCCAGGAGCAAAACGCTATAGCGTTTCTCAAAACGCTATAGCGTTTTGCCTCTGAAGTTACGAAATAACTTCAGTAGCAAAACGCTATAGCGTTATTCAAAACGCCATAGCGTTTTGCCCAACGGCTAGTTTTTCCCAACAGCTATTTTGTCCACTATAACGGGATTTTTGGCTCCATACTTTCTTGTCTGGATCATAACTGATCTAAAACCTATATATACTCATCCTAGATGAGTTAGAACTTAACAAGAACATTTAGAACACAAGAAAGATTTTAGAAAGCTCTCATACTTTTCAAAAGACCAAAAATCTGAGTTTTTGCAAAACCTTCAACTTGATTCTTTCATAACACAAGCTTCTCACATCCGAATTTACTCAATCTTGTGTCCATATTTCAAGTAAGGTTTAAGCTTTCTTTTGAGGTATTCTTGTTCATTTATTGGTGTTATTTATTGAATCATACATAGTTTATTTGTACACCAATTGTGTTGCTATTTAACATTCTCTTGTCAAGTAATCTTGATTGTGTTAGGTTGTGATTGAGCCCGGAAAAATCACATTGTAAGGTTTGTTGGTTGAGCCCGCAAAAACCAAGTGTAAGGTTGTTGGTGATCCCGTGAAAACCAAGTGAAAGGTTTATTGGTTGAGCCCGCAAAAACCAAGGTGTAAGGTTTGAGTTGAACCCGTAAAAACTCAAGGTAAATAACGAAGTGTTCGTTGTTAGAAAATCCTAAGAGGAGGACTCTTAGGTAGTGGAGTACAATTCATTGAGGAATTGGAACCACTATACATACTTGTGTTTTTACATTCTAATTTCCGCACTCAAATTATTTACAATTTGTGTTAGATTTTTTATTGTCTATTATTGCCTATTCACCCCCCCTCTAGGCCGTTTATCAATTGGTAGCGGAGCAAGGTACTTGTTTTGTAGGTTTAATCACCTCAAGTAAAAGATCAAATGGCTCAAGAGGGATTATATTGTGCTCTCAACCGTGCACCATTTCTTGATGGGAACAACTACTTACAATGGAAGACAAAGATGATAGCCTTCCTAGGTGGACAAGATCAAATCATGCTAGATTGCGTTTTACATGGATTTGTCACTCCCATGGAACCTCCGGCTGAAGATGAATCACCAAAACCTCTTCCTTTTGATAGGTGGCCAGCTGGATCGGTTTTAAGAAAACAAAGCGAAGACAAGGCAAGGTATGCTCTATTTTGCTCAATTTCTCAAAATGAATTTAACCGTGTTAGTGCTTGTAAATTGTCCAAGGATGTTTGGGATACTTTGGAGACAGCTCATGAAGGCACTCCTCAAGTGAGAACCATTAGACTCAACACACTCAAGCGTGAGTATGAATTGCTAGATATGAAGAGTGGTGAGACTATTTATGATTTAAGCACTAGAATTCAAAATATTTGCAATACTATGAGAACTCTTGGTTGGACTCCTAGTGATGAGGAGATGGTAAGAAAACTTCTTAGTATTTTACCTAACTCTTGGAATGCCAAGACTTCTATTTTTGATGAGCTAGAAAAGAGACCTACCTATTCTCAACTTGTTGGCTCTCTTACGGCATTTGAGTACAAACTCAAAATGGGTGAACCGGAAGTACAAAAAGCCAAGAGCAACAATGTAGCATTTGTTAGCAAGGATCAAGGGAATGAAGAAAACATTGAGTCTTTGGCTGCTTTTGCTAGAAATTTCAGGAAATTTTGGCACAACAATGAGAAAAAGCAAAGGTATCAAGGTGAGCATTCTAACACTTCTAAATCCAAGTTTAAAAATGATAGTGTTGTTTGTTTTGGATGTGAAAAACCAGGGCATGTCAAGAGTGAATGTCCCAACCTTGATAAGAAGAAAAAGTTTGAGAAAAGAGGTTCTAAGGATGGGAAAAATTCCCGTAGATATCCAAAGAGGGCTCTAAAAGCTACAACTTGGGATGATGATGAGAGTGAAGAAGAAAGCTCACAATCCCAATCGGAAGAAGAAGAAGAGATATCCAACATATGCTTCTTTGCAAATGAATGTGACTCTTCCGATGAAGAAACCGAATTCTCCCTCATGGCTAAAGAAGATAGCGACAATGATTCGGTTAGTGATAATGATTATTCTTTTGATGAATTGCAAAATGCTTTTAATGATCTTGGTACACAATTTCAAGATATGTGTAGAAAAAATGCTAAAATTGTTAAGGAACTAGATAACCTCAAAAATGACATTAGTGAGCTAGAAGAGCTAAACAAAAGGTTAACTAGTGAAAACAAATTACTTGAAGATGCATGCAATAAACTCAAAAATGAAAATGCTATGTGTGAAATGTGTGCAAATTCTAGTAAAGAAATAGCTATTTTGAATGAAAAGATTAATGTTCTTGAAGCTACTTTAGCTAAATTCATGCAAAGTGCTAAAACTCAACAAGATTGTTTAAAGGATCAAAAGTTTAGAAGTGATAGGAGTGGTATTGGTTTTAATAATTCTACTAGCATAAGCAAGGCTAAAACTACTTTTGTTAAGGTTAGAAAATATAACAATGCTAGCCCATCTAATCACTCACATGATAGACCTTTATACAAATGTAGCTATTGCAAGAGAAATGGTCATGTGTCTTACTTTTGCTATATTCGTAGAGATGATGTTTATGCAAAACAAATGTGGGCACAAAGAAGTGCATTTGCTAAGAAAGGACCCAAACAAGTTTGGGTTCCTAGAACTAACTAGTGTGTTTTGTAGATGTGCCGAAAACCCCATGCAAATAAATGGTACTTGGATAGCGGGTGTTCGAGGCACATGACGGGTGATAAGAAGAAATTCACCCATTTGAAGGAAGAAGATAGAGGAAATGTTCGGTTTGGAGATAACCTTAAACGTAAAGTTTCGGGCATCGGTAAAGTTGGTCATTCTCCTTCTATTGAACATGTTTTATTTGTGCATGGCTTGAAATTTAATTTATTGAGCATTAGTCAATTGTGTGATAAAGATTTAATTGTCTTTTTTACCTCCACTCATTGTGAAGTAAGAAATGTTTTCACACGTGATTTAATTTTCATGGGTAATCGAGTTGGAAATATTTATATGATTGATTTAAATGATATTCCTAACAATGATCATACATGCTTAAGTGCTTTTGTTGATAATTCATCTATTTGGCATAGAAGACTTGTGCATGTAGGTATGGAAAACATTGCAAAGCTTTCTAGGAAAGAGCTTGTGAGAGGCTTACCTAAGTTGAAGTTTGAGAAGGAAGGGTTGTGCAATGCATGTCAATATGGGAAGCAAATTAAGAGCTCCTTCAAACCTATCAAATCCGTTTCAACTTCAAGGCCATTGCAACTCCTACATCTTGACTTATTTGGCCCTATGAGGACGGTAAGTGTTGGAGGTAAGAGTTATGTCTTTGTCATTGTGGATGATTTTTCTAGATTTACTTGGGTTATCTTCTTGGCTCATAAGAATGATGCATGTGAAAGATTCAAACAACTTTGCAAACGTATTCAAAATGAACAAGGTTCCAAAATTTTGAGAATTAAAAGTGATCATGGTGGTGAATTTGAAAATGGCATGTTTCAAGATTTTTGCAATGAAAATGGTATTTTTCATAATTTTTCATGTCCTCGCACTCCTCAACAAAATGGGGTAGTTGAGAGGAAAAATAGAACGTTGCAAGAAACGGCTAGAACTCTTTTAAGTGAGCATAATACACCAAAACGTTTTTGGGCCGAAGCCGTTGCAACCGCATGTCATGTTTTAAATCGTGTTCTAATTCGACCATTGCTTAATAAAACTCCTTTCGAATTATGGCATGATAAGAAACCCACCATTGCATACTTTAGAGTCTTTGGATGTAAATGTTTTATTCTTAACATCAAAGATAATTTGGGCAAATTTGATGCAAAGTCGGATGAAGGCATTTTTCTTGGTTATTCTACCTCTAGCAAAGCATATAGAGTTTATAATAAGAGAACTCTAGTTGTAGAAGAATCCATGCATATTGCTTTTGATGAATCTAATCCTTTTGAAAGTTTGAAAGAGATAAATAGTGATGTAGAAGAAGTTTTTGGAAGCTCTCAAGCCAATCCTCCTTCACTAGATACTCTAGAAATTCAAGAGGAGAAAGAGCCGGAAGAAGAGGCGCTTGAGGATACAAATGTTAACGTGTATCAAAATGGTCAAGGCCCCTCCCATTCCAAATCTTGGAAAATCATGGAAGCTCGTCCACAAGAGCAAATCATAGGTAATATCCGAAGCAAAGGTATTGCCACTCGCTCTTCTCTTAGAAATTTGAATGATCATCATGCATTTGTTTCTCAATTTGAACCTAAGAAATTTGATGATGCCTCACATGATGAATATTGGATGATTGCCATGCAAGAGGAACTAAATCAATTTGAGCGAAATTATGTGTGGAAATTAGTTCCTAGGCCTAGCAACCATACTATCATTGGCACCAAGTGGGTTTTTCGAAACAAACTTGATGAATCGGGAAATGTTATTAGGAATAAAGCTAGATTGGTAGCCCAAGGGTACAACCAACAAGAAGGAATTGATTTTGATGAAACATTTGCCCCCGTTGCTAGACTTGAATCCATTCGCATGTTATTAGCATTTGCATGTTTTAAAAACATTAGCTTATTTCAAATGGATGTTAAAAGTGCATTTTTGAATGGTTATATCATGGAAGAAGTGTATGTCAAGCAACCTCCCGGTTTTGAAGATCCTAAATTTCCTAACCATGTTTTTAAATTGGAAAAGGCTTTATATGGTCTTAAGCAAGCTCCTAGAGCTTGGTATGATCGTTTGAGTCAATTTTTATTGAACAATGGTTTTAAAATGGGAAAAATTGATTCTACACTCTTTACTAAACATGATGGTAATCATATGTTGATTGTGCAAATTTACGTTAATGATATCATATTTGGTGCTACTAACGATTCTTTGTGCAAGGAATTTGAGAAATGTATGCATAGTGAGTTCGAAATGAGTATGATGGGAGAATTGACATTTTTCCTCGGACTTCAAATTCGGCAATCTAAGGAAGGAATATTTCTCAATCAAGCAAAATACATCAAGGATCTCCTAATCAAATATGGATACAAAGATGTCAAGGAGAGTCCTATTCCCCTTAGTCCAACCGTCAACCTCGACAAAGATGAAGATGGTAAAGATGTAGATATTACTCTATATCGAGGTATGATTGGAAGTCTTCTTTATTTAACGGCAAGTAGACCGGATATAATGTTTAGTGTTTGTCTATTTGCTCGTTTTCAATCTTGTCCTAAAGAATCTCACTTGCTTGCTTTGAAAAGAATTTTCAAATATTTGAAAGGTACTTCTAAATTAGGTCTTTGGTACCCTAAAGGGTCTAGCATTGATTTAATTGGCTATACCGATTCAGATTTTGCTGGTTCTAAAACGGATAGGAAAAGCACTAGTGGTTCATGTCAATTTTTAGGACAATGCATGGTTTCTTGGTCTAGTAAGAAACAAAATTCGGTAGCTATTTCTACTACGGAAGCTGAATATATTGCTGCCGGATCTTGTGTATCTCAAATTTTATGGATGAAACAAACCTTAGAAGATTTTGATCTTAAGTTTTGTAAAATTCCTGTTTTTTGTGATAATCTAAGTGCTATCCAATTGACCAAGAATCCTATTTGCCACTCACGAACCAAGCATATTGATATAAAACATCATTTTATTCGTGATCATTTGGCAAAAGGAGACATTGTGCTTGAATTTGTTGGTACTAACAAACAACTTGCAGACATTTTTACCAAAGCTCTTGCCAAAGAACGGTTTGTGGAACTAAGGCATGAAATTGGTATTTGCAACCCATTTGAGTAAGTCTTTTGCTATTTGCATTCATTTGGTATGTTTGGATTTTAATCTTTGCTTGCTCCTTTCTTTACTCCTTATTTGATCTTTTGGACCTCCTATTTTTTTTACCCTTTTTGTTAATGACAAAGGGGGAGAATAAGGGGGAGAGTGAGTTAAGGGGAAGATATTTATCAATTGGTAATAAAGCTTACATCAAAGAGCAGAATGGTAAGATTTAGGGGGAGCAAAACTTTTTATCTTTGCTATGCTCTATGTGCAACTAATGTTTTATGTAGGGGGAGCATTCCTTTGGCAAAGATAGGAGATGTAAGTTTTCTCCATTTTGACTTCAACTTCAATTGCTAGTTCAATTATGATTTATAATTAGCTTGTGGTTGTCATCATCAAAAAGGGGGAGATTGTTAGCCCAAGGGCAACTTACTCTTGTTTTGATGATTTTAGACACACAAACTAATTAGTATTACTAATGCAATTTGAAGTTAAAGTGTGTGTAGTTTGTGATCAAGCAAATAAGAAAAGAAGCAACAAATCAAGATATCACAAGCTAGAAGATCAAGTGTATATTAGAACTCTAATCATGTAAGTATGATTCAGTTTAACACTTGATTTATGTTCAAAATACCTCAAGAGTTTTTGAGTCAAAAGGTTTTAAGCGAAAATGAATTTCGGAAAGGTTTTCTGCATTTTCGTCAGGCTTAAAACGCCATAGCGTTTGTGAAAACGCTATAGCGTTTTGCTACTGGAACGAAGGATTTCGTCCAGGAGCAAAACGCTATAGCGTTTCTCAAAACGCTATAGCGTTTTGCCTCTGAAGTTACGAAATAACTTCAGTAGCAAAACGCTATAGCGTTATTCAAAACGCCATAGCGTTTTGCCCAACGGCTAGTTTTTCCCAACAGCTATTTTGTCCACTATAACGGGATTTTTGGCTCCATACTTTCTTGTCTGGATCATAACTGATCTAAAACCTATATATACTCATCCTAGATGAGTTAGAACTTAACAAGAACATTTAGAACACAAGAAAGATTTTAGAAAGCTCTCATACTTTTCAAAAGACCAAAAATCTGAGTTTTTGCAAAACCTTCAACTTGATTCTTTCATAACACAAGCTTCTCACATCCGAATTTACTCAATCTTGTGTCCATATTTCAAGTAAGGTTTAAGCTTTCTTTTGAGGTATTCTTGTTCATTTATTGGTGTTATTTATTGAATCATACATAGTTTATTTGTACACCAATTGTGTTGCTATTTAACATTCTCTTGTCAAGTAATCTTGATTGTGTTAGGTTGTGATTGAGCCCGGAAAAATCACATTGTAAGGTTTGTTGGTTGAGCCCGCAAAAACCAAGTGTAAGGTTGTTGGTGATCCCGTGAAAACCAAGTGAAAGGTTTATTGGTTGAGCCCGCAAAAACCAAGGTGTAAGGTTTGAGTTGAACCCGTAAAAACTCAAGGTAAATAACGAAGTGTTCGTTGTTAGAAAATCCTAAGAGGAGGACTCTTAGGTAGTGGAGTACAATTCATTGAGGAATTGGAACCACTATACATACTTGTGTTTTTACATTCTAATTTCCGCACTCAAATTATTTACAATTTGTGTTAGATTTTTTATTGTCTATTATTGCCTATTCACCCCCCCTCTAGGCCGTTTATCAGTACTCACACATGACACATTCACAACATCAGATCCAACAAAATTCGGAAAATTATGCTTTCAAGAATCACAGAGATCAAAGGACACGGTCATAACTACATACCCACTAATCAAACTGACCCAGTTTGTAAATTCTATACGCAGATGGAAGCACATACAACACTGGAACGAATATGAAGTTACTATTTTGTAGTGGGGGGTATACGCACCTGGCCAAATTTCTGGGTAATGGCTTGAATCCCATCGCCGGTTTGCAAATCCACGTGGAAAGCGAGGGAGTTGGGGATGGCGTCGAGCAGAGGGGGAGGTGGAGAAGTGGAGTGGTGAGTAAATGCCAGATCGTAGGGGCAGTCTTTCATCTCTGAAAATCCTTGCAAAAGGTGCTGCCCCAAGTACCCTGTGCCTCCTACAACCAACACTCGTTTCCTTTCCATCCCTGTCATTTTCTCCGGCTGACAAACCAAATTGGAAATACTTGGCCGGCTTGTCGCGTGGAGATAAGATTAGAATTCGTGGTGGACTGGCAAGGTGTTCTACCAGACAGCTTTTTTACAAGCGAGAGGTTCTTTGTGGGTGTATTGTTCTGTTCTTTTTCTGGATAGAATTTTAAATTATGGATGGCGACTGGCGAGGCACGTTTTCCCCCCTTTGAGCGGGTATGTTTCATGAAAGCGATGGAAGTGAGTCCAGTGGCCATGATTTTTTTCCCGTAATAAAAAAAAAGTAAAATCCGATTCACCTAAAAGACGCATCACTGGAGCGCGTCCTTTTCATTAAACGGCGCCTCTTTACGTCTTTTTTCATGTAGAACGTGTCTTTATCATTTAATGGGGCCTTTACTTTACATCCGTTACATATAAAATGCGTCGTTTTAAAAAAACCACATCCGCAAAATGCGTCTTTATTATCAAACTACGCCTCTATTTTACGTTCCTTTCATATATGAATGACACATCGTTTCATAAAAAAAGATTAATTTAGTGGGACGCGTCCTTAACTTCTTATCATCAGAAATTTGGAAAACGCCTCCTCTCAGTTTTTTTTATATATGATGTGTTTTTGTTGACGTTCTTTTGATTAAAAATTCTTTTACGTAGTTCTTTTCTTTTGGGTGAAAACAAAAAATAAACAAAGGCTATGTACTTAATCTTTTTTTAGGAAAATGTTTATTTACTATTAGGGGCAGTCGAAGTAATTTAGAATTCATGCTAGCATTCTAAAGATTCGTATTCAAACCTTAAAATAACAACATTTTAAAATTGATTAAGTACCAATTAGACCAGCTTTCAATTTCTAACAAGATAGTTGAATCTATTAACCACAAATAAGTACTCTAGCATTATGGTTCTTGCGTTAACACTGATAAAGATTAATTGGATGGGTAGCTTGTGGAAGTAATAAACTTGCATCTCATTTCTGAGAACAAACTTAGTTTTATGAATAGTCACAACTCACAAGCAAAAACACCTCTAATTTTGTACATAATGGATTCTTGAGTTCCCTCTTGCAAGAAAAGGATTTGAGGCTACTTTAGCTGCTGAGCTTAAACAAGAAACGAATAAAAAAAATTGCAATCTGGACTCTATACAGGCCCTAATTCACATTCACAGCCACCACGCACTGGAGATTGGGCACACAAAAGAATTTGGTGTTGCGTGTGGGTTGATTCAGTCAGTAGGTACAACACAAGCAGGCGCGGTTCTCCTTAGCTATGTAGTCCAAAAAGATTTCAGGAATATACTTAAAATCAACTGCCTTCTGCCAAAGCGTGGGACTTCTCGATGAGTAACTCAATTTTCTGGCCATGAAAATAAGGCAAGTTAAGCTCATAGGGAATAAATGAAACAAACATCAACTATTTAGTTCTCGGATGGAAACAAGTTAAATTGATGCATTTCTTTGCTTTGAAAAAGTATATAAAAGGAAGGAGATCAAGCAAAAGCATTTGAATGCAAATAAAAAGACAGTTCCAAAACAACAAATCTTGTTGTATGGTGTTTACCTTCATAGATTTACTGACTTCTTCAAGTTTATTTAGTAGCATTTCCCCAGTTTGCATGCTTCTATGGTTCATGGAATTATAGCGAGGTGAATCGATGACCTGCATAACACAGCCAAGAATAAGTGTATGAATAGACTTTAACACTTTCCCAGGAATCAAGCTACTTACTTCTTGAATTAGTCCACACTAATGAAAGCACCTTTTGAAATAAGCCATAGTGGAAGTCAAGGCTCACATTCATTTCACTGAAGGTTCATTTTCAGATTAAAGAACACTCAAGACCATTGCCAGAGTGTAAACTTCAGTGTTGGTTGCATTGCATAAATGATTTTAACACAATTAAGAAATGACACAAAAGCCGCATTTGAGCAATCAGATTAGGTATCTTCAACAAAGGATTTATTTCCCAATTCTGAGTACCAGGTTTAAAATGAGTACAAAAAATCTAGGAAGATATGCAACTATTTTAAATTACCTTCCAGCTTTTGGATGGTGATATAAAAGCAGCCGATCCCTCATTCAATGATCCCACCCTAGATGCGCTATCTCCATCACCAGCAAAAGCAGTTGGTTTCGAACCTTTCCCAACATCTAGTATATTCTTTGAAGCTTCAGTAATTATGACCTGCAAGGAATCAAAGCACTTGTTTAGAGCTACTTTTATCAATGGCCAAGTATATTTCGATAGCAATTTGAAGTAAAAGCAATGATGAAACCATCAAGCAAGGGCAAGTTACCTTCCTTAAAAGTGAGGGGTTAGCAACACCTTGAACCTGTAGCTCATCTACAGCTGTGGCTTTGCCATGTGCCACACTTTCAACTCTCAATGTATGGATTCCATAAATATACTGTAACCACCCTATACCCATGAGAACAAATAAATGTCACTAGTTTTTCCGCATTTAAACATTGATTCAGGACGAGGAATTTCGCATACAAAGAATACAGAATAAAGCGCATGGAAAAGAAATGCATACACACCAGTTAACCAAGTATCAAATCCATCCACATTCCACAGTATGGAACAATAGAAACAACTTATCCATACCTTGTTCAATAATGATGTCAATCACCAAGCAAAGAGGAATCCGCTGCTCAATCTTTACAGCACCCCAAAATGGAACAAATGACGGCCTAGAAACCTTAACAAGTAGAATAATAGTGAAAACCCACAACAACAATTTCACCGAGATTCATGTTTCTTTACTACCAAAAGCAGAACAAAACAAGAAATTACCATACCTTGTAAACTAATTCAGTAGGAGTAACATAAAGTCTGCGCGAGGAAATATCCTTTTTAAGCACGTATCTTCTGAAGGGCACATACAGCAACATGAAAATGCCAACTCCCCAAGCTAAGACCAGAAGCAGTGATATAGAAAGCCAGATAACGGTGTCGTATTTAAGGTTATTTGCTGAAAGCTCTTCAAAGGAAGCTGTGAACAGTATCCCCTCCGCTCCATCGTCGTCATCAGCATCCAGTTCCGATACAGGCTCAGCAAGCAACTGATCCTTTGATGAACCAATATCTGATAAACCATCGGCGTGCCCCATCAACATCGTTTGAACTTATAACTGAGAATGAGATCGCAAAACAACCAAAATTGAAAATTTATCAGAAATGAATGGAAAGGGTCGGGAGAGCGGGGTTTAATTTCATTTCCGAGTAAGTTTGATTGTTAGGGATTTTGATCCCAAAATCAAATTGGGGACAACTAAGTTTCAAGTGTAAATTTTGTCCTTGTAAATCAATAAATGTTTCCTTTCAGTCCCTTTTTCTATACGTTTTTAAATTTCTTTATTTTTTTTAAAACGAGAAAATGCTTAAAGCTTTACATTACCAAAAGAAAAATAACCCCTTTTTCTATAAGAGTACTACTAATAGTTACATGTGTTTCATAAAACCGACTTAGAGGGTGTTTGGCGTTCATATTTTGCTACAAAAACATGGTTCAATGGCTGAAATGGGTGTATGGTAACACCATTACACACTGGGCTTCTCAAGAAGCCCAGTACACCAAGCAAGGAAATGGCTTGGCACGGGCTGGAGCAATTTGCTCCAACAGCAAATCAGCGTTCCACACTGGTTTGCTTTTTTCCTTCTTTTTTTTTTTTCAATTTAATTCAATTTTTTTTACTCTATATAATGAACAAAATAAATTAAAAACTACCCCAATAAAATCTCCATCTCAAGATAAGTAATTCTAGATCCACTTTTCCTATTTTTATTAATTTTTTAAAAATGAGTTTTATACTCTAACTATTTCATTTTTATAGTTTTACCAAACACCAAAAACAACTTCTCGTTTCCCACAGCACTTTTAAAAAATGTTTACCAAACAGCACACTTCGTTTCCCAGAAATCATTTTCCTACAGAACTTTTCCCACATAACTTTTTCCCACCGAATCGGAACGCCAAACAGACCCTAGTAACGGACGACATTTACACACGAGGCTCCCCTCCAATGTAAATAATTAATATTTCTCACTTATTTACAAATATTTAAAAGTAAATAATTAATTAATACTCCCTCCACACTTAATTAAGTGTCGTTTTAGTATTTCTGATCCAAATTAAAGATTGTTGTGCTAATGACAATTTTGCCATGGCCTTCCTCTTCCTCTTCCTCTTCCTCTTCCTCTACCTTTACCATTTTCAATTCGAACTTCAATCCCATCAATCGATCAACATTACTAATTAATTCAAATTTGAAATCCCTAATTGTTAATTTCTCATATGGCACTAGTTCATCAACATCAAACATTGTGTCCTCCTCCCTTTCATCACTAAATCTATACCAATTTCTTGTTTCTTTTCAAATCCTTTTCCTTCCTTTATTGTTTGGTAAAGAAAGCAAAAAATAAAAAATCTCAAAACTTAAACCAAGCTTCCTTTTTCACTCCTTCCTCTTCCTCTTTGTCTCCGTCTTCATCATCGTCTTTCTTTTTATGGATCTGAATCTCAAAACTTAAACCAAGCTTCAGATCTGAATCTATTACTGTGGAGGAATGGATGAGTTTCAGATCTGGATCTATATTGTGGAGGGATGAATGAATTGTTGTCGTCGGCTTGCGGCTGACCTGACTCAACCGGAATGGTGGCGGTAGTGGTGGTAAGAAAAGTTTGTAGAGATTGACAAGATGAGGTGAGAGGTAAAATAAAATGGATGCCAAGACCACCCACCTCCTACTTACCCATCTTCTAACAATTAGACGAAAATGATGACGATGACGAGGAGATGAGAATTGATAATATTGGGAATTTAATTTGATTTCATTTTCTGGGAAATAGAATTGAAGTTTTGGATTTTGACTGTACCGGGAGAGGAATTTCATTTGCGGGAATTGAAATTGGGTAATCGATGAAGGAAAGGAGAAGAGCGTGGAGGGGCAAGGGTGTCATCTCACTCTTGAAATAATCAGAAAAGTGAGGAGACGACAATTAATTTTGGTGATTTTGGGGGGCTAGAACGATAGTTATTTTAATGTGGAGGGAGTATCTATTATGATAAATTAGAAATCAATAAGTACTATTATATTATTAAAATAAAACTATATGATAAAGGAGTTAAACCAACAACTCCTGAATCCTAATGATTTTGATTTACAAATCATTATTAAAAAAGTTATGCCTGTTTATTTTATTTTTTGTGGTTATTAAATTTAGGTTTAAAAAAAATTATGTCAAACAAACAGAATGCAGCAGCACCATTCAACCCAAGTCCAAGTTGCGGAAAAGACGTAGACTTGACACTGGATTGGACCGACATATATGGGCCCAACTCAAAACCGTCTTCAATAAGGAAAAAGATTGGTTGAGAGCTGCTGTTATGAGAGAATTTGGTGTGGTTGTGTGCACATGAAACCAAAGATGATGTGTCATTTGTCCTTAGTTGACTAAAAATCCAGCTGTTTCCTTTTTGTTGAGTTACCGATTATACCCTTATTGCCTGTTTTAAAATCAAAAGTAAAAACAGCACCACCATGGATCCAAATCTTAAAACCCCCAAAAAAGAGCTCACGATTCACGCCTATCTGAGCCAATATCTCCCTATTTCTACCATCAATTTCCAAGAAACAAATACCAATAACAAGGAATGTATGTATCGACCGATCCCGTACAAAGGTTTTTCAAGATCCTAATCATAATTTTACAATGAAATTAATAAGGAGGAAATCACGAGGTTAGACTTACCCAAAGACAAAGATGACAACTTGTTAAAGATGGGCGAGTAACAAAATTCAGAGTACAGTCATACATCTAGATCTAGACAACCTTTTATCATCTTTATAAGTTTTCGGGCCGAAAATGGACAGATCGGAGATGCGGGGAGTTGGATCAGGTGTCGTGTGTGGTTCTAGCTTCGCGGTGCCAAACACGCGCCGCCTTGAATGGTGGCAATGAGGTTTGATTTTGCTTATTTTGAGTATTTTCTTGTGGTTGTACACTACGGATAGTCTGTGTCAGAAATGGAGAAAGTGCAAGGGGGAGAATATCTATTTGAGAAAATCATCTTCCACTATTTTAGAATCACTTCACTAAATTAATAACTAATCTTCAATTTTAGAATCACTTTAATAAATTATTAGTCTAAACCATCATTGGATAGTTGGTTTTTATTCTTTTGGTACACTGACTTATTGTTCTTGTAATGTTTCATTCTACAGTAGAAACTCGATAAATTAATACTCGATTATTTAATAAACTCTCTAAGATAATATTTTTGGCCGGTCCCGACTCGGGGATAGGGTGCTAAATTAATAATTCGCTAAAATTATACGATAATACATTTTTGATAATTTCTTTAGACCCCATATAAAATATAAATTAATAATTCCTTATATATAGCATATTACATGAATGATTTATATATAGTTTTTGAGTGAGACTTGGATTATCCTTGTTGTGCTTGCATAATGCTCTTCGAATCTCGTCTGTCATTGTTGTTTTTTTCACACCTTTAAGATGGGAAGCCATGTTGTGTGTATGATTTGTTTGTGTTAACCTACAGTATTTTGATCTTGTTTATATAGAAAATATTTTTAATGTCCATAAAGTGATACATTGAACACAAGAAGCATAATAAGATGGGAGATTGAAGGTTTCTTTCAAATTGGGCCCTTCATTTGATATACAGTACATGCATTGTATACAATAATTACAGTAAGTGGAAGCTTGAAAAGTGTTTGTAAACTAAGTATTTTACTATAAATTAATAAAATATTAATTAATATATAAATTAATAATTAATAATTTATCGATTAATTAATAACTCTTTTAATTAATAAATTTTGGTCGTCCCAAGTGTATTATTTTATAGAGTTTCTACTGTAGGTCAAACGATTTGATTGTTTTTTTAGAATATTAGCTACATAATTATTTCTGTGGTATTTTTAAAAAATAGTTACAGTCTCGTTTTATAATTTTTGTAATACTTACTTTTGAGTATTTCCACATAGGTAATTATTTTGAAAAAAAAAAAAAACATATTCCTCTCCGCTGTCGCTCAGCATATTCCTTCCTTCATCTTTTCCCCTCTCATTAGCCAATTATTCTTCAATCTTGTCTTCTTCCTTGCTTCTCCTTTACCTCCACGAATCCATACGAAACTTCTCCTTTCATTCCAAGTCAACAGGTAAAGTTCTCCTCCTCTTCCTCCTAACTTTTCATATCCTGCATCAGCTTCCGTTATTTCCATGTCTTCGCGTAGCTTTCACGCTTTCTTTTCGGGTACTTTTCATGTGTTTTCTGCGGTTTTCATGCGTTTATGATAGTTGGTTTTTATTTATTGGGGAAATGCTATGCTGAAAAGATTTAAGATATGGATTGCCGTTTCATGTTTGGTTTATGAGCTCATTAGTTTTTTAGAATTTCTTTTTAATTTTTGTTTCTAATCTGGAGTTGTGGATTGATGGTTGTAAATTTAATTAAACACGGGTATTTGTTATTTTGTAGTGCCTTAATTTTTCGAAAAAAAACTAAATCCTGAAGGAGTGCGCAATGTATGTTTAATTGCAGTATACTTTTGACTGATGAATGAATGGAGAAGAAACAGCATATTGCGATTTTCACCACCGCCAGTCTTCCATGGATGACTGGAACTTCCGTCAACCCTCTGTTCCGTGCTGCATATCTCGCGAAGGATGGGGTTATAAAGGTCACTTTGGTGATTCCTTGGTTGTCTATGGACAATCAAAAGTTAGTGTACCCCAACAACATCACATTCAATGCACCTTCAGAACAGGAAGCGTATGTCCGCCACTGGCTTAAGGAGAGGATTTCGTTTTCATCAGGGTTTGCTATACGGTTTTATCCTGGAAAGGTAATCATACAGTAGTATAATATATCATCTGCATTCAGGTTGTGCAAATTTCATGGACATTGTTGACATTATTCTTGGTGCAGTTTGCTGTAGACAAAAGAAGCATTCTTCCCGTGGGGGATATCTCTGTAGCCATCCCTGATGAGGAGGCAGATGTTGCTGTCCTTGAGGAACCTGAGCATCTTACCTGGTTTCATCATGGGAAGAGATGGAAAGAAAAATTCCGCCTTGTAATTGGAATTATACATACTAATTATTTAGAGTATGTCAGGAGAGAGAAGAATGGACTTCTGAAAGCCCTTCTTCTGAAACATATTAATAGTTGGGTGGTTAGCATCTATTGCCACAAGGTATGGTTCTTCTTATTACAAGCTCCATGAAATTATATTGTCCTTCAGTGATTAAACATTGCTAGCTTTCCTCATTGCCATAGTAGCATGTTAGAACTTTCTAACTCTAGTGCTGGGCTGTGGTTGGTGTTCCTTCATCCAATTCTTATGTGAATGAAGCATGTTGGTTGACGGTAACATTTCACTATATTACGTGCAATAAAGAAACTTTCCTCAACTAGTTTTTCATATGCATCCCCTTAGCTAGCTCTGTAATAGCATCGCTTTCCCAGAGAAACAGGAAATAGATCTCCATTCTTGAAGATGAAATCATGATTGTTTTTTCCTGGACATGGTGGGGAAGATAAAAACAATCACTTGCACAAACGATGGATTTTTATTGCTTCTTAACTTTGCTGCAAGTTGCAACAGCCTTAAAAGAATTTTATGTTGACCTTATTATCCCTTTGGGATGCAAGTGCAGGTAATTAGATTATCTGCAGCCACACAGGATTATCATAAATCCACCATCTGCAACGTTCATGGAGTTAATCCTAAGTTCCTTGAGATTGGTAGACAAAAGATAGAAGTGCAGCAGAGTGGGAAACAGGCATTCAACAAAGGTGCTTACTACATTGGAAAAATGGTGTGGAGCAAAGGCTACAAGGAGCTTCTTAAACTTCTTGATGATCACCAAAAGGAGCTACCTGGGCTTGAGGTTGATTTATATGGCAGTGGGGAAGATTCTGCTCAAGTTCAGGAAGCTGCCAAGAAATTGGAACTTGTCGTTAGAGTGTATCCTGGGCGCGATCATGCTGATCCTGTATTCCATGAGTAAGCTTTCAAGTCCATACCCTACTTTCCTACATATTTTAGTATTCCTTCTCTTTCCTATTCATGAGAAAATAAATGAATTTGGGTATTTGCAAATAGTGGTTGAACTGAACATTTCATGTAGCCTTCTATATATCTGTTACCTCTATGGGTAATCTTGTTTCATGTTATCTGCATTCTTATCTTTTTTGGTGGTGGAATTTATTTAGATTTAACTTCTCGTTCCTCTGCCAGTTACAAAGTGTTTCTGAATCCAAGCACTACAGATGTAGTTTGTACGACAACAGCAGAAGCATTGGCAATGGGGAAAATAGTTGTATGTGCCAACCACCCATCAAATGACTTCTTCAAGCAGTTCCAAAACTGTCGAACTTTTGACGGCAGCAAAGATTTTGTTGAGGTCACACGAAAGGTCCTAAATGAAAAGCCCGCTGAGCTAACTGATGCACAGAGGCATGAACTGTCTTGGGAGGCTGCCACAGAACGATTTCTAAAGGCAGCTGAACTGGACCAGGCCTATTCAAAAAAAGTGACAAGGAGTTCGAAGAACTTTGCATCTATATCTATGAAGAAGCAAATGGAGGACGCATCAGCTTTTGTCCATCACGTTGCTTTGGGTTTTGAAGCATCAAGAAAAGCTTTTGGTGCCATTCCGGGAAGCCTGCATCCAGATGAAGAGCAACGTAGGGTCCTTGGACTGCCTGCTTGAGAGTCTGATGCTCCTTTTGCTGTTATCTTTGTAACGACTTACAAGGCCTAGTTGTGGAAGTGTGGATGCGAAAGGTAGTATACAGGTTATTGGTTGAAGGTCTTGTTTCGTTCATCTATTTTGCTCAGTATGTAAACAGTTGAAGGAAATGACTCTGGATCTGGTGTCAGGGTTTGTTGGTTCGTCACAGAGATGCAAAAGTGGAGGGAGGGAGGGAGGGAAGGATAGGCCTGGGGAACCCATAGAGTATATGATTGTAGAGCCTGTTAAGATATGTTTATGGTTTATCAATAACTGTAGAATGTTTTTCATTGTTTATAGCCCTGTGCATTTGCAATTAACTGTAACATAGATGGACGGGACGGAATCATTCTTTCACCCTTGGTTTCTGTAACCCTTGTGCAGTACTGAAACCGGTATTTGGATGTTATTTCGTATGCATGGCTCCTTTCGTAAAATGCGTGCAGCTGACGAAGAGGATGAAATGTCAGTAGCAATAAGCCAGGATTCACAAAGTCGCTCGTCAGAATGGAATGAAACCGCGTGTCGTTTCGTTTGAGAAACGAAGTGTCGTCAGCGCTTGTTGTCTTCTCGCTTGGTCCAACTTATGACGGCTGGTTTCTCTCCTATCTAACCTGTCTCCGGCCGACCCGAATTGTCAGAATCGGAAACCCCTCTGTATCGTCTCTCTCCTTTGTAATCCAGATACTAATTTATTGTAATTTTTGTCTTGTTATGCATGCAATTGGTAGCTACACAAAACCGTCACTTCGAAATAATCAAAACTTGTATTTTTTTTCTTATGCTGATCTTCCACCTCCACGTACGTTTTACAGCCTTTCCCAAGAATTACAGCACGTGTCGGTGCCAAAAATCTCAACTGGAAAAGGCTTCTTCTTCCCAGTTTGTTCTATATGTATCACCACCACCCAAGACTTAATTACTTCGATAATCTCAGAGGGAGATTGAGAATTTTGGAGAAAATCAAGTATTGATAATGGCAGACGACTCTGAGTTCCCAGAATCTGATGGCTGCATAATGGATAGCAGAGGCGATCAGGAAGTTCCATCGGCCAAGGTAATCTGGTTTGTTTTACGAACGCGTACTCGGTTATTAAGATTTCTGAATTTGAAAAAATATCCTCAATTACATTTCGATCTTATGTAACTTAGTAATGCTCTGTATTTAAGTTTCGGGTTTGAATCTACAAACTTACGAATTTCGATCCTGTTGGGAAAAATGTTAGGCGCACATTGCATGTACAGATCCAACTCATGTGGATATGGATACTTTGGTGAAACCACCGGGTGCAGTGCTGACAAGGTGTTGCACTGGCTGCGGCCTAATCGGTCGCGTCTGTGACTGCTCACGACCTGCCGTTTACAGATGGGTACGCACGTTTGCCGCTGCCCTCTAATTACCCTCTTCGCTTAAGATATTGTAAACGCAGTTTATCTATATTACAGAGCTCATCCATTGTTGTAGAATTTCATATTTTTTTTCCACATTTTCTTGTGTTCCAGTTCGGAATTGCAAAGCGTACGCAACGTTGCAGCAAGTGTCGAGGGACGGGGCATAATCGCCGGAATTGCGATGCACCCATCTGATAGGATTTTGTTAAAATATTTGTGTAAAACTTTCAGGCATCAGTGGCATTATCAGTCCTTAATTTGTACTGCCAAAATCTTTCAAGCAATAACATATTTCATCTTTACAGTACAATTTACCCACAAATTGATACTAAGAAGAGAGCAATTAGGCCACATCCGTTCCACACACACACAACACAAAATGATAAAAGGGATTCCTAAATAAAAAGCCCTTTTTCCCTTTCTCAATCCCAGAAAACCAAACATGAGATCAATTCGTGTAAGCGGATTCCTTCCATCCACCGTAGGATTCCTCCTCAGTACGAATCTGCAGCAACGGAGGAAATGCGCAAACATCCGTGTTAAAAAGGAAAGTTGAACTGAACACAACAACTGCGTCTGGAAATGCAAATTGCATTACAGTAATGCTATCTATACATAATGATGAACCCTACAAAATTTCCGTACATACCTCAGGGGTAAAAGTGAGGCCAAGTCTGATTTGGCCGCGATATTCCTGCTCCTTCACCACATTGTAGGCAGTTGGTGGTATCTTTCCTTCCAAGAAAACTGGCCCTAAGGGAATCCTGCAATAAGTGACAACATAAACCAAATTACTTTTGTAAAACATGTGCTAATTAACTAAACTGATCAACAGAACAAGATTAATTAAGGTGTAATTTGGCTCACGTTGCTTGACCAACAAAATCATCTTGTGAGAAAGTATCATTATCCATGATCTTGAGAACGAGTTCCTTATAATTCGCGCTATCAGAAACAGCGAAAACAAAAGTTTCATTCCATTCTGGTTCACATCCTTGGGCTGAAGCAGTGCTGCTTCTCTGCTCCTGAGTCCGGCACGTCAGAAGAACATAGGGATCCATGCTATCTGATCATATGAAAAAATAAACAAACAATGCATAAGCAGATTTCTCTTTTTCTTTTCAAAAATTATAATTTCATTTGCAAAGTGGACAGATCAGAGATTAAGCATGTTTCATTACTACAATTTTTTGGCAGAGTAATATAGATCAACTTGTTATAAATGTAGATCAGCATAAATCAATTAGATAACTATATAAACAAATCATAATTATCACTTTTATAGAATGAAACGAACATCGATTCGTATATATGCTACAATAAGCTAAATTATGAGTAATTATTAATTAGAGAACTTACTGAGGAAATCAGTGTTTTCAAGGGATTTGGCTCCAACCAGAAGAACTTCAAGCGTCCCATGAGTCATTTTGCTACAGATGATGCAAAAGTCAGACAAGTCTGTCGATGATGATGATGATGATCGGATTTGAATTCAGAAACTTGTTGTTTGTCCAACACGGTGGTCTGTGTATTGAGGTTGTTGACCAGGTATACTTCTGTTTCTATATGGAATGGCAACCAAGTTGTAATAAGGTAGGTGGAGGTAGTGCTGGAATGGTGACAAATTTTCGATTCCTCAAAATTCATTATTATTATATACGAATCTTGTCCAGGCTGCGTGTGTGAACCGGAAAACTGGTACAGCTTGTCATGCAAGTTTTAAGACATAAACAACCCATTTTAGTTCTTTTTTTCGTTAAAACTGGAGTAGTAGTTTCTTTTGTTTCTTATTTTCAAAAAAATGTTCTAAAATGAAAACAGTAAATAACAAAAATTCCAAGTTTTTTCCACCACGATTACAGCTTTTTTATCAACCGAATTTACATAAAGCCTTAAAGAGTCCCTTAATTAAATTGTTTATTAAATAATGGAAAAATTATCCATGTATTTGTACCACAAATCAGGTTAAATCACTATGCTAAATAACTCATTTTATTTATCCACTTTAATCAAAATTGGTTGTTACTACCGGAAAAATACGAGGAGATTAGTTTACTCCAGCTCTCTTTTTTTATGGGGGAGAAATAATCGCGATAATTTTTATTTTAAAAGTATAAATACCTCCATCTAAAGATAAATTTATAAGTTGTCAAATAAGATGTTACTAGATAATATTATTTTATATTAACCGAGTGAATAAATATAATTAATTAATTTAATTACAAATATATTAGTTTAGTTACAATGAAAGAGTGCATTTTCCCTTAAATAATGCACTTTTGATTTGTCTTTAGGAGCCTCGAGTGGGAGACTTGAGACCAATGTTATCAGAACCGGATCCGGATTGGATTTGTCGGTCCGACAGGTTCAATCGCGGAATTTTAAATTTACGATTCGATTCAGTCATCTTATTAGATATGCATATGAATTGGGTTCGATCCGACTGATTTTTACACAACTGACGACCCGATCGGTTCAACATCAACTCTGCTGGTTCAATGCTTCTTTTCCAAAACGGTGTCGTTTTGGTATTTTTTTTTTTCTTTTAAAATTTTTGATGTGCCGGCTCATCAGAATATGAAAATTTACCGGTTTAATTATTTAAGATTGAACTGTTTCATATGTGAACGGTTCAAAACGGTCCGATAGGTCAATCCGATCGAACCCGATTAAATTCGGTTGAACCAGAAAATTTTCATTTTCGGTTCGCTGTCCGGTCTGGTTATGATAACATTGATTGAGACAAACGGTGAGGCCAGCCTAAAGGCAAAAACCGTACTGGTTTTCTGAGTTGAGTTGCCGTTTGGACACTCGCTTTCAGTTCAGTCTCAAAACATGACACTTTCTTTCTTCTAGTATTAATGGAAGGGCTGCTATATTATTTTCAACTTTGTTGGTGTTTGCTTGCTCTGATTAGTTCTTGTACAAGGATTCTTATTTCCTTTCCAAGGAACTCAGAATTAGAAAAGGATAAAAAAACCCATGGGCTTGGCTGCAGAGATAGAAGCCTTGTTACGCAAAGAAGCCAAGAGGCCCAAGAAATGAAATTTGCAAAAAATCTTCACTGTATTTTCCCCCCCGGAAATTACATAAAAAAATCTATATATTTTATAATTTAAAATTTGCAATATAAATTCTATACTTTTCAAAAAGTTAGAATTTTAATATTTTTAATGGTTAAATTTTTTAAAATAAATGGTAAAATAATTCAAAATTTTATGTAAATTTGTGGACAACTATAACAAATATAGGAAAGTTCGCTCTAAAAAAATTGAAACCAGAACATTTTTTAAAAATATTTAGAAAAAAATAAATTAAAAAACAATTGTAAATAAATTTATTTTATTTATTTTATTTTTTATTATATTAAATTCTATCATACTTACTTATATTTTTTATCCAAATTTTATATATATTTGCAATTTTTCCTAATTGTTTTAGATTTTTTAAGTATCTAAAAAGTTAAATTGTAACTTCAGGAAACTATAGGTTTGTAGTGCAATCTGTTAAAATATGAGGGTTACATAGAATATTTTGTAAAATTACGGGACGACTTTGTTTTTTTCTCTCCTTTCAGGAAGAAATGTCTTCACCATTTACCAATCCAGTAATAATGGAGGGATGAAGATAGTTGCGAGGTTGAAGAACGGAAATGGAGAAAAGCACCACTGCTACCGCAGCCACTACCGTCACCGCATCCAAAGAAACACAGTCATCTCCCTCCACAGCAATCGGAAAAGTCCCATTTGATGCGAAATCCTCCCCAGATTTGCCGAAACTCTCTGTCCTCGCTGTCAAAGGTATCTTTGCCGAAGCCGGAATCGCCTCTCCCCCCCCTGAACGCTACATCTCCGAGGACTCTCATGCCCATCTCCTTCGCAATCTCCTCAAAGTCCATGACATCCAACGTGGCCGCCTCTCTTGCATCTTCTCCGTCCGACCCCATTTTGCCGTAATCTGATCTCTCTTTGTTTGTTCTTCAATTTCCCTCAAGATTCTTGCATCAGATTTTCAAATTCCCTGCTGGGTTTTGGGTTTCAGAATGTTTATCAGGGGCTACATGGAGGAGCAGCTGCTTCTATAGCTGAAAGAGTGTCGATTGCTTGTGCTAGAACTGTCGTCGCCGAAGATAAACAGCTTTTTCTCGGTGAATTGAGCATGTCCTACCTATCTGCAGCCACCATTGATGTAAGAAATTAGCTCTCCATTTTCGGCTTACATGTCTTAAATCATGTGTTGTAGAATAGAAAATGACAAGTGAATTTGTCGAATCGCAGGATTTGGTGATGGTGGATACCTCTGTGGTGAGGAGTGGAAGGAATTTGAGTGTAGTTGCAACTGAATTCAGGATCAGGAAAACTGGGAAGCTGGTTTACCTCGCTCGTGCTACTTTCTACCACACGTCTGTTTCAAAGTTGTGAGATCTCCATTGCGTTGTTTTTTCCGTTGCCGGGATAAAAATGTAAGTTATTGAGACTCCAATTCGAGACAACTATAGTTTGTACTATGCTATTGCAAGAGCATAATGCCATCTCTATATTTGCATGTATTTTACACAAGTGAAATCTGGCTTCAAAAGTTTCAAAAGTTGCAAGAGTATGAACAAGCAGTTAATCATACAAGCTTTTCTTTTGATTCAATCATCTCCAACCCAGGATTATGGTATCCATCTTTACATTTCTACCACAGGATTCTAATAAATTATAATGCCGTACTAGAGTACTTCCAACGTCAAGGAGAAGCATTTACATGCCACCTTTTAGTCAATCGAATTGAAGCAACAAGCTCTAATGGCCATTTGTGAAGCAAGAAGAAACAAAGCCCTAATAGTTAACCTCACCATCATATACCAGACATCAGAATCAGTAACTTTTTTACTTTAGTGGAGAAAGTTAATCTTCATGTTCCAGAGCCATCGTGTGCACCGAATACAGATCGACGTTATGTATGCTGGGCTTCCAAGCAACACATGATCTGGCCAGTGTGAACATCAGCAAAACCCAGCTGGTCGCCTTGGCAAAAACAGAACAGTGCTCCCTTAGCTTGCAATCAAACTTTGCCACTTCAAAATTCCCTACAAAACAGAGGAGAAAGTACCTCCATCAGCACAACAGGATAAGCAGTCCAAACACTTCAGAATTACAGGGGTTAACATTAACATTTTACTAAAGTTAATGTACTAATAAACTGAATAGAGAGTGACAATCCATGTCACCACAGTCCAACTAGTTTCATTTGGAAATTAAGCAAAAAAATACTTTCTAATTATACCAACAATTGGTAGCTCTTTGAATGGAGTAATGCTAGATTCTTAAGGATAGAGTGTTCTAGTTAAATGGTCAAGGACGGAAAAAGGAAAAAATAACTAAGGGATAACAAGCAATTCATAAAATGCCAGCCCATTACTTTTCAATTAAAGGATTTAAGACATGCTTGTTGAGCCTATCAAAAAAAAAAAAAAAGGCATGCTTGTTGATCATACACAACTTCACTAACCATTTAAGTCCTCATGAAAAGATGGCATTGACAAAAGCCTCAGCATCAAAGGGCTGAAGGTCTTTTAAACCTTCTCCAACACCCACAAACTTTACAGGAATGCCAAGCTCATCAACAACACTGACCTACAAAAGGAAATTGGAGTCTCTATCTTAAAAAATCATGAAACAATATACATCATTTGAAACAGCAGCATACCACGCAGCCACCTCTAGCAGAACCATCAAGCTTCGTCAAAATCAAACCAGTAATTCCAACGACCTGTCAGAATGTTTTCAAGTTAAGAGATGGCATATGAAGTTTGGTACGTGAGAAACACTAGCATCAAAACAAGTAAGGGGGGCAACAATTTAGGTACAAAGGATAGAAGAAAAATGTCATGACACTTCTGCTGTATCTCACATACTGAAATCCTCGCCTATAGCTCTCTCCTTATCACTATGCAAATACTAACTAAAAGCAAAGAATGCATGGCCTAGTGAAGATAAAATGAGGAAGACTAAGAATGGTTCTCTTTATAAAGAAGTAAAGGTTAGAGACATTACTTCATTGAATTCTCTGGCTTGTGGAAGCATATTCAAACCGGTGGTCCCATCAAGAACCAGTAGGATCTCCTGCAAATATTAGGAAATGACATTACAAAATCCACAAAATATTGCATAATAAATGAAGTTAGATATTTAGAAGTATTTGAGTTCTCTATATGATAGGATATGAGCCATGTGCATACTTCAGTGATAAGTTTGAGGTGCCTAATAGTTGAACTTACATTAGGTGCACCTCTAATAACTTTTCCCACAGCTTTCTTACATGCTATCAACTCTTCCATAAGGCTGTAGTTAGTGTGCAGACCTGATGAAATGAACAAAGATTTTCAGCTGAAATAAAATTAACAAAAAGACGCAAAGAGTAATTATAGGTAACCAAGAAAGCTCCAATACTTACGCCCAGATGTGTCACACAAAACAATGTCAAATCCCTCTTCCTTGCCTCTTTTTACAGCCTTTGAAAGAACTATTCAGAAAAGCACTTTAAGAACATAGTTAGTACTAGTTGACAAGTTATTTAAAATTTAAGAGATACATTTCATTTGATGTTTTGGTCGTCTACCTGCTGATGCTTTGGCCTTCTTTTCATCAGCAACAACAATTTCACACTCAGTCCTTTCAGCCCATATCTCCAACTGATCACTGGCAGCTGCCCTAAAGGTATCACCCGCGGCCATCAATATCTGGCAGCATACAAAAACCCATCAAAATCTAAATGTAGCGAAACCTTTTCTCCAACCATGAACTAAGGAGGACAATTACGACTAATAACATAGCACAACACCAAAGTAGGCAACAAACAATGAAATGCAAGTGCCCCAATAGGCATCTCATTTAGCATGCCTATTGCATAGTCCTAAAGCAAAAATCATCTTACCTTTGCTCCTTCATTCTTCAATCTATAAGCTAGTTTTCCTGCAATGATTAAAGTAGAAATTAAGTCAAAACTCTTAATAAAACTCAGTAGACTAATTGTCCAAATTCTTACTTACCGAGAGAAGTTGTCTTCCCACCTCCATTCACGCCAACTATCATAAGAACAGCCGGTTTCCTGATAGCATAACAATTACTCAATCAACAACAGCAACTCTCTTCTCTTTTCTCCTTCTTACGTGTCAATAAAACAAAAACAAAAAATGAAATTCCCAAAACCTGAATCCAAGTTGAAGCTCTGTCCTACTCCCTTTCGCAACTAACAAATCCAACACTATCTTCTTCAGCGCATCCTGCACATGTTACAATCCAAACCACCTTTTACTTCTTGGGTCCTCTAAACCATTATTAAAGCAATAGCATAACAACCCAAGTAGTAAATTACCTTAATTTCACTTCCTGATTTGAGCTTCCCTCCCAATATATCCTCACGAAGACTCTCCACAATCTTAATTGTGATTCTTGGCCCAAAATCAGACACCAACAAAGCCTACTATCGAAAAGCAAGGTATCATTGTTTAGAAATTTGTAGTTTCTATCAAACATTTTCCAAAGAAACGAAGAAACATTATGAGAAAAAGAAAAACTGGACCTCTTCGAGTTCGTCGAGCACACGGTCGGTGTCAGCCAGGTTCCAGTAGAGGAGGAGTTCGTCGATGACAGCAAGGTTGTCTCTGGTTTTGGAGAATCCGGAGAAGATTTTTTCCACGTCACTCTTGGCTTTCTCCTTTATCAGCCGACCAAGCCGGGTAAAGAATCCGGTCTGACTGGCTGAACACTTGAACCGGTTAGTCTTCATTTGGCTGGAGCAACTGGTTCTGGGGAAGGAGAGGAAGATGCATGATGGTGAAGGATTCGCGATGAGAGAGAGATGGGTAGTGGTAGAAGCAGCAGTAGCCATTTTTTCTCTGCTCTGTAACTGAGAGTGAGATGGCATTATTTTTCCCTCTGGATATGCTCAAGTAACTCAACTGCAACGATGCCGTTTAACCTCCTCTTCTCTTCTCACAAGCTTTTTTCCCTCAGTAACAAAGATCAAAACTTGTTTGGTACTCTCTCCGTTACTAAATAATTGTCGGGCACGCATACCAATATTAGACGGATGACTCACTATTTGATCCAAAAAAATTGGTACTTTTTCCACTGGATATTTTTGGGATCAAATAGTGAGTCATCCGTCCAATATTGGTATGCGTGCGCGACAATTATTTAGTAACGGAGGGAGTATCATATAAAAGAATAAACTGAAAACAAAAATAATTTATCAAATACGTTTTATGTTTTTTTTTTCTACAGAAAATCAGAAACAGAAACAAACCTTTCTTTAATTTTAATGTTACGGCAACAACGATACAAAAGTATTGGTCGGGTAAGAGAGTTGTTTATCGGTTAAAGTTTGGTGAATGATAAAAATCATATTTAGAAAATTATTATTTAATTATATTTAAATAAAATTAGTCAAAAAAAATTGCTCCCTCCGAATTCAAATAACTGTCGCTTTTGAAATAATAGCAAATTTAAAATAATAATCTTTAATCTTATTTTATTTCACATTATTTCATTTTTACTCATAATTTTCACTCAAATTACCACATCATCATCAAATTGAATTGATACATAAAAAAAAAATTGTCATTTGTACAAAATATATATTTCGGAAAAGATAAAATGACAAGTATTATGAATACAGTAGAAACTCTATAAAATAATACACTTGGGACGACCAAAATTTATTAATTAAAAGAGTTATTAATTAATCAATAAATTATTAATTATTAATTTATATATTAATTAATAATTATTAATTTATATATTAATTAATATTTTATTAATTTATAGTAAAATACTTAGTTTACAAACACCTTTCAAGCTTCGATGTTCGTGCAAATACAATTGCGAACTGCTTTCGTCATTGTAAACTTCGATCAACAGATAACGTGACTTTTGAGAACTCAGATGAAGGTGGTGAAAGCACTCAAGAACTCCAGAATTTGATCAAAGAGTTGGGTTATCGCAATGCAATGGATGTCGAAGATGTTCTGACTCACCCAGAAGAAAATGTAGTTGCACAGTTGTTGACTGATGAAGAAATTATTGAAAGTGTTATTGGAATTAATAAAGATGATATCGATGAAGAAGATGATGAAAGTTCTACAATGGAGCCCCCTTCGCGAAACGAAGCTATTAAAGCGGCAATCACATTGAACAATTTCTTGTTGAGCTATGAGAAAACAACACCAGAAGTTCTTACCATGCTAAGGAAAATTAGAGACGACATTCAAGGGGAAATTGATTTCAACAAAAAACAAAAGACAATTGAGTCATTTTTCAAGAAACCTTCATAAATCATTCATGTAATATGCTATATATAAGGAATTATTAATTTATATTTTATATGGGGTCTAAAGAAATTATCAAAAATGTATTATCTTATAATTTTAGCGAATTATTAATTTAGCACCCTATCCCCGAGTCGGGACCGGCCAAAAATATTATCTTAGAGAGTTTATTAAATAATCGAGTATTAATTTATCGAGTTTCTACTGTAGTAAAAATTAGTAGGATAGCGACAGTTATATTTAATCTTCTACTCCCTCTGGTCCGAAATGTATGACTTCCTCGCATCCCAATATTCAGTAGGGAACGCATATCGAGGAGGTCGGATGACGTACTATTTGACCCCAAAAAATTCCGTACTTTTTTTCGAACGTACGTTAATCCTTAACGTACTTCCGAGAAAAAATTCGGGGCAAAATTGTCTCAAATAGTGACTGTTCTGGCCGTCTTAAAATACGTTCCGGAACAGTAAAAGCAAATGCTAAAACGTCATACATTTCGGACCGGAGGGAGTATTGCTTAAGAAATTACTCCCTCCGGTCTCGATTAATTGTCTATTTACTGTTCGTGCACGTATTTCGAGAAAGTTGAATGACTCACTATTTGACCCCAAAAAATTCCGTACTTTTTTTCGAACGTACGTTAATCCTTAATGTACGTTCGAGAAAAAATTTCAGAAGTTTTTGAGGTCAAATATTGCGTCATCCGGTCTCCTCGAACGCGTGCATGAATAGTGAAAGTAGACAAGTAATTGAGACCGGAGGGAGTATAACATAAACCTTCTCTAAATTTATTAATTAAAATTTTTTAAATAAATAATAAAATAATTCAAAAGATTATACAAAATTGAAAGAAAAAAAAGTAACAAATATGATAGAATTCCCGACAAATATGCATTCTTTTGGATAGAAGAAATTAAAGCGTTTGGGCCAAAAACTGAGTCCGGCCCGAAATAATTCAATGGGCCATAGAAAACAGTCATGAGCCCAACTGGTTATGGATAAATACATAAGGTTCCAAGTTGGGCACACCCCCCTCGTCGTTCATCGCACAACTAACGTCTAGCTACAAGTTACAAGTCAATTGCTATTTGCTTGCGTTAAAGGTTTCTTACTACCACTTTAAAGCTTGGTCAAGTTGACCTGGTCAACCCCAAAGCCCCAAAGTTTACGAAATACTCCCTGTGCGTCACGGCCAGGCTATTTATGTTCTCCCTTCAATGTTCAATCGACTGTTTTTTCTTCTTCATTTTTTAGTCCTGGATAAGAATCCAGGATCTGACTAGGCACTCAGACGTTATGGATATGGATTTAGTGCACAAAGAAACATTGACCCGCAATGTTTTTTTTCTTTCAAATATTTGGAATTTTCCATTCAAAAACCATGCACATTAGAATAAGTCAAATTCAATAAGTTAACTAGACCTTTAAAACATAAACAAATCCTTTACCCGTGTGGAGACCACGCGCCTTTCAAAACCGCATGCAACAAAGTTCATTTGAAAGTTTCATTCGGTCAATCACTTTCCACGACGGTTCGGCTCAAAACCTAGCTTTTACGAGTCCTAGGACGTCCTACGCTCCTTTCCTCCTTTTGGATAATGTTCCCCTCTTGCCCTACTTGGTTTCACGAATTGAAACCTCAAAGTAGTCTGTTTGAGATTGCATTCTATTTTTTTCTCACATTATATGTAATGACTAAAATTATTTATAGCAAAAGCATCAAAATATATGTTTCTGTCAAAAACATGTTTGACCGATGGAACTATGGTGGAAAAAAATAGACTACAATTCCAAACAGACTCTGAAATGGATGAGTAGGGTCAGCTTACATTAAAAAATTATATAGCAACATTCATTGTTTTTTCTCTTGAATTTTCCAAATAATATATATATTTTTTCTTTTTTATTTTAAAGGAAAAAATATTACTTTTTCGATATTTGACACTCTTCAATCTCATATTTGAGTAAAAATAATGAAAAATAAAAAAAAAGGAAGTGAAAGAAGGGCTTTAGCACCTAGCACTATGAGTTTGTAACTCAATACTATTTTTTTTACCAAGTCGGCAAATCTTGATCTCGAATTAGTCTGTATCTCGATTTTCGAGTCTCTTAAATTGTAATTTCTATTTACGGTGGGAAAAAATAAGGAAGAGGTTTTAACGGGTGTGGTGGGTCACCTAGAATAAGTACAGCTAGTCAGTTTCCGCACCATCCTGTATTTTTCTTTCCTGGAATTGGCAGCCGCGCCGCGCTTTCTTTCTGTCCATCTTCACTGAAACTTCCTGACTGCACAATATATAACCAATCGTCCCCAATTCTTTCTTTCCCATCACCGCTCCAGAACCATTTAAACACCTAATTTTACTCTCTTTTCTCTTTTGGTTGGTTCGCTAATTTCTTCAAACAACTAGCGCCCACATTACACCAAGATCGATCAATATGAGTCGTCGCACCGTTGAAACCACAATCTTATCGGCAGAGAACTTAACTCTCCATGGAAAATCCGTAAAAAAGAATGCGTTCGTTGTCGTCAAGGAAGACCAAGACCCTTACAATTTCAAATCCACGAATTCTGATTTCGATGGAGGGAGCAACCCTTCTTGGAATCAGAAACTCACAATCGACATCCCGCACCACGCCAAATCTTTAATTATTGAAGTTAAGACCAGGATCGGATCAATGGATAAGGTAATCGGCACCGCGACCATTCCGATTACCGATTTGGTGGATGATTACATGCCGGCGAGTTATTTGCATTTCTTGAGTTACCGGTTGAAGGATGAGAGGGGTCAAAGAAACGGGATTGTAAATGTTTCGGCGAGATTATTGAATGGGCCGGAATTTGCGGGGCCGGTGGTTAGGAAGAATGCGGTGGTGGGGCATGGGTGCTCCTCCTCCTCGTATAATTTTCAGAAATCGACAATGGGGTTGCCGATGGTTGGAGCGAGCAATTATGGTTACGGCGGCGGAGTTGTGATGGGGGTCCCTGTTCGGGCTTAATTCTTTGGACCGGATCAGAATGATCAATTGATATTTTCTGGTGGGTCCTTAAATTTGTGATTATGATCAATGAATTTATCACAGTAGTCTTTATTCAAATTACATAATGAATTCTTGTAGGTAAGTAATTCATTGGTTGTTCATACGGGTATGAAAATACGGGGGTTCAAATTCAAATGTTATATCTAGCTATTATAAATCAATTTTATTGTGTGCTTTGTTTGTGTTAGAAAAAAAGAAAAAAAAATAAATCACGCATGTTGTGTTGATTTGCAAAAGATTGTTTAATTGATATTTTTCTAATTAATTTAGAAATTTATTATATAACGATGGACAGCGTGTAACACTGTTCAACATAAGAAAAAAAAGACAGCGTAAACCACAGCATATCTGCTGAGTCGTGCTGGTGACGCGGCCCGGATGACATCATGCAAAATTGCAAATAGCACCTCCCATAAGTTATCTAATTATTTTTCTAGTTTAACTTGAAATTTCATGTTAAATCTCCAAATATACAATTATGTTAAAATCCGCCGAATTCAGATTATTAAACATCCAATATGGTGACTGAGAATCGATAATTTTAAAGAAAAAAAAGAATATCAACCATTGCAACTCGATCACTATGCATGTTTACTTTTATACGAGGTTATTCGAGTACACATTAACTTTTTTTCCCACTTTTAAAAGGTAAAATAGAGTCTAGTGGATTTAATTTAATTCAATATCAACTATATTTGATCAAATTTTAACAAGTTAATTACATCTCCAATATCATTCAAACTGTTTGTTGGGTTGACCTGTAGATTGACTTTGTTCGAATAAGAGACATCGGTGACGGGTGACTTACTAATGTTGCTGTCCACATACTCGACCATATTAATTATAACTTATACTCCCTCCGTTCCTTTTTAGTTGTCGTTTTAAAAAAAAATAGTTGTCTTTATTTAGTTCTCGTATTTTAATTTTCAAAAATTACTTTTTGTAGTCAATGATAAAATTAATCCTAAATAATTTTAAATTAACTACTTTTTTGAGAAAAATTAAAAATGAATGATTCATAATTAATAAGAGTAGTTTACTAAAAAATTATACAAAAATTATAATTTAATAATTATTTTAATTATTATGAAAAATGAAAAAACGACAATTAAAAAGATACGGAGGTACGCGTATGCTCTCTGTAGCTGGCAAGTGATTTTTCTATAGACTTTATTGGATTTTTCTGATAAAAGAAAAGACTTTGGTGGATTTAATATTGTTAGTCCCATGCTTTTGCCCTATTAGGAATCTTGGCAGAGTAATTATTATGAGCGGCACCGGCGGTAACCTGATATTTTCTGATTTTTTATATTTTTTTATAATTATTTTTGAGATTTTTTATTATTTTTGTAATATGAAAGGATCTTTTTAATATAACTAACAAAATAAGATAAAACTAACGGTGTTAGTTAAAAGTTAAATTTTTTAGTATCAAAGTATTCAACGGTGTAAAAGTTGGTGTTTTCTGGCATGACTTCAAGTCACCAATACAATTGTGGTGCCTTCACTTTAAAAATAATCGTAAATGGAACTTTTGAATTACGTAATGATCAACTAAATTTGACGTAATTAATTTAAATTTACATAATTATGTAATTAGTGCAGCTTTACGTAAAATTTTAGTTCATCGTTACGAATTATGAGTTTTCGTAAATTGAATTCAAAATTATGTAATAGTGGACTAAAATTTACGTAAGCTGCTTAAATTACGCAATTATGAAATTTTAGTAACGTTACGACTCTGCAACTCAAGTATTTATAACTAACTTAAATTTTCATAATTAGTATATAATTTAAGTACCTTTACGTGAATTTTAGTTTATCATAACGGATTATGAGTACTTCCGTGAATGGAACTACAAAAATACATAACGATGAACTAAAATTCACGTAAAATTACTTAAATTAGGAAAACTTAAGTTAATTACAGATTCTGCAACTCAAGTATCCGTAATTAACTTAAATTTTTGTAATTACATAATTTAAATAGTTTTACGTGAATTTTAATTCATTGTTGTAAATCTGTAAGTGGAACTTTAAAATTACGTAATGTAAGACTAGCATTTACATAAAGTGACTTAAATTACGTAAGTACGAACATTTTGTAACGTTATGAATTTTGTAACTTAAGTATCCGTAATTAATTTAAATTTTTGTAATTATGTAATTTAAAATTTGACAAAACTGAATTTATGTAATTATTTAAACAAATCAGATTACATGTCTATAAAATTTAACATGAGAAGATTACATGTTATCATACATGCATATAAGAGACCGAATATATAATTTTTTATTTTATTTTTAATGGAGATGCTTTTAAAAAAAATAGTTAACCGTAGTTAAAGTAATGGTAATTTAAGTCGTGTTAGAAAACACCATAAAAAGCATATAATTTTCCACGGAGTCATTCTCAAGGAATTATTTTTTGAGAAAAGTGTATTCCGATAATTAATTATAGACAATGTTTGGAAAGGAAAGGAAATCAGGTGGAAGGAAGGAAAAGCATTTCATTTCTTGTTATTGGAAATGCTCTCATCTCAGTGCTAAGAAAATTCTTAACGAATAATTCATGATCACATCGATCCATACCTTCTACTTAAAGGGATCTCCAATCAGCAACAAAGTGGTTGCGTTGCGTATTGAAGAAAGCAATTCATATTTGATACAGATACTCACGTGTCGGAAGACGAGAACAACCGCAAAAAAATCACTAAAACGACGTTTGTTTAAGGATAGAAGGAACTACTCAACACAATTACAGTGAACCGCGATCTGACATTTGTGTGTTTTGACCATAACTGTTCTTATCCAGTCAGATATATGATCACCAATAGCTACAAAATTTCAAAACTTAAATATCGAATCAGAATTTGTTCAGTTACGTTAATAAATAAATAAAAGTTAAAATACCATGGCAGCAAATTAAGAAGTATCCAATCAAATCTCTTAAAATAAGGACTAATAATCCTATCCATAAATAGTAGGAGTTTATCTCATAAAAGTCGCATATTTTTAATTTATTTCTTCCTTAATTTCCTCCCAATTTCCTACCTGCCAGTCAGCATCTAATATATGCTATATATGTTTAACCCTAGCTAGGGCTCGCACAGAGAAAGATACACGTTAACTTTCTTTCCTTTTCCCAGGAAAAAAAAAACTATTATCATCTTCAACTGTTGTCATTGATCTCCTTGTCTTTCCATGGACAGATCGTTCGTCACATTGGAAATCACAGTACTGTCGTGTGAAGATCTACGAATCGGTGGTCGGTCCGTCAAGAAGAAAACCTACGTCATTGTCCGAACCGACCCGTTGAACTACCTGGCCACAACCATGGAGACCGAAGGAGGAAGCCATCCATCATGGAACCAAAAGCTGGTCGTGGACATGGGCAAGGGAGAGCAATTTATTACTCTAGAAGTTCACAGCCAGATCCTTTCACGAGATAGGATTGTGGGGTCCGCTAGAATTCCAGTGTCTGATTTCATAGGCGGGTATGCACCCGTGGATTACTTGAATTTCTTGTGTTACAGGTTGGTGGATCCTAAAGGATCCAGGAATGGTATCATTAACGTCTCGGTTAAGGTTCAAGGTGCTGCGGGTCGTTTGAGAGTGGATGAAAACATTGCCTCGAGCTCGACTTCCACCTCAACGAACACTACGTCGTTTACGATATTGGGGAAGGGGGAGAAGAGTAGTACTCTTGGGGGAGTTGTGACAGGTGTTCCTGTGTTGGGGTGCAATAAATTCTTGTAAAGTTCTTGGTCATTGATAGCATAGTTATCTAGAAAAATCATTAAAAAAATAATTGGACGATTTTGTTTTTAACAAAGAGTTGTGAGACTGGTGATCTAATTTTTCTCTAAATATTTAATTCCTTTAGTAGAATTCCACTAATCCGTCTCCATTGCATCTTATATATCCAGAAATATGTATAAATTACGGCCAATTTTGGAGTGATAATGTTCGAATAAGATTTATCTCTTATATAAATAAGGTAGAATTAGGGAGTTTTATTTTTTCTCTTTTCCTTTCCATAGTTTAGAATTATTTTCTATTAAAATTAATTAAATAGATTAAGCTTAATTAAAACTTAATTAAGAAAGAAAAAGTTAGTATAATATATATAGAAGAAATTTAGGAATAATTCCAACCCAATAATAGGTTTCTTTTTATAAACAAGCTATTAAAAATTCCATTAATAGAAAAAGCTTTACTTTTTTTAGAACTAACGGAGTAGCAGCGTCAAATTAAACTTTTTTTTTACCTTTTTCTTTTTTTTTTCTAGATTACAATCTTGAACTGGACCTTCTTTCCCAACCCCAAGTTTAATTTGATAATTAGTGCGTGTTTGGAAACTATAAATAAAAGGTAAACAAAGTTGTGTAGATGCGCAGAATGGCGTTGCGCCGTTGCTACTCCGTTAGTTCTCAAAATGTTGGTAAAGCCTTTTCTATAACTTTTAAATTAATTATTCTCATAATTTTTTTTATCAGCAATATTTAATTTATACTTTTTAGAAATTTGACGCTGTTTAATTAAACAATAATTGACTTTAAAGGGGTCTACTAATTAAATAGTTGAAGTGGGTGGAAAACTACAAAATGAAATTGTAAGTGAATTGCATTTTCCCATCGTCGAGAGTTCCCAAAACTTTTCCCGCTCTCCAAAATTGAACTTCTTATGCCCATAATTATGAATCAAGAATTGACAAATGGCGTAACTCATCAGTTGTTTTACGAGTGATAAAAGTATTCATATTCGGTGTCTATCAACTCACTAATTGATAAACATCTAATCCACCTATTTAGCCAAAAAAAAAAAAAAAATTAGATTGACAAAATACTCGATTTCCCTTATTTTAATATTTTTAATGTTGACAATAAAATATAAAATAAAGTAATGAAATATATGTCAAAATAAATTGAAAAGTAAAAAAAAAAAAAGGAAATCTTTTTACCAAAAAAAGAAGAAGGAAAATCTAAAATCTAAATTTTGATTGTTAAATCAATTTTTTATGCATTTGGATAGTATAATACAATTTGAATGAATACCTTTTTAGTAAGACCAAAGGTTCAAATTACTTAATAAAAATCTCTAACCAATCAAGGCACCAGTGGTCCAGTGGTAGAATAGTACCCTGCCACGGTACAGACCTGGGTTTGATTCCCGGCTGGGGCAACCGACCATACTGTGGTTGCGGCTTCACCACATCCATCTGATCTTAGTGATGACACATATGCTTCTTGAGCTCCTCCAAACACACCTTTCATTAATCAACTTTAATGAAATTGTTTTTGACTGTCATATTCATTGATGCATAAGGAACTACTACAACTTGCGAATTTATACTGACAGATCCAACCGACTAAATGCTGCCATCACTACTAGCAAGCAAGATACCTGGCAAGACGCTGCTGGTGTGCACAGATCTACATGGTAGGGTCGATGTCTCCTGTGCAACACAGGACCTGATTTCCTATACTTCTTCACTACTGCTTGAGTTACTACCAGCCTTCAAGATATTGAACTTACAGAGAGGGCAGGTTGCATTAATATAAAGCCACTTATCTATGCATGCACAGTGGAAATGGTGATTACAAGGAAGCTCACGCAGTTCATTTCCATCGTCGTAGCAACAGAGGCAAATGCAACATTCCTATAGTTTAATAATGAATGAATATTTGTGTCAGAAAGATTGAAAAGCTTTTCATTTCAGATGAACTGAATTGGTCTAATAGATTATAAAACCACAAAATTTATGTAATTACGAAACTTACAGCATCATCTTGGGAGAGCAATCGTTCAGTGGGGCTATCAGTGTCACATTCAGTCATCATCATCCCTCCAAATGATTCCTGAATCTCACCTTCATCTTTCTCAAAGTTACCTATCCTGCGGAAATTGTACTTTGGCAGTTGCTCAATTTCTTCCTTTGTTGCTCCTTCCTGCGTCCAGATGAAAGATTGACATCACGAAAGGAATATTCAATAACATCAAAATAGAAGTAGCATTTGTGCATTGTGCATCAGCAAACCTGCGATAGATGGCGAAAATTAAGCAATACTGTACCCTAATCGAAGGTTAATCATGCAAATTTCTGCATCTTATATCGCAGCCCTCAATTCTCAGTCTTATAGCATGCATGAACTACAGAGTTTAAACTTCAAGTCCTTTGCAAACCAAAAATCCATAAGTTTATATCCTAGAATAATCATCTCATTAGGCTATTAGAAGTACACTTCAGGCAAATAACAAAAGGTAACTATACCCCATACAACAAACACTCTTAGTCCTGAGATTTCAAACTACTCAAGCATCTCTGTCTTAGTGATGTGGCCAGTGAAACCCAGCTGTCCTAAACAACAGTAATGGGATATACTTAATCTCAGTCCAATCAGACAACTCTATTGAGCTCCTGGATTACACAAATCTACCTTAACAATGCAACAAAATGGGAGTAATAGAGAAGTTCAAGTACCCGATCTGTCATTGCATATAAGATTGCAATTATACATGGAAGGCAGCAGCAAATAGCAATTCCAATAAGACAAGCAACAGTAATGCAGATGATTACAAAGACGACATCAAAAGCAAGGAATGTAACCGAAAGCCTGCAAAACAAACCCACAATAAATAATTATGCGAAAAACACAAGCTTGGCATAAGCTAGACTACAGAACATAGATTTAGCTTAAACAAACCAGTAAAGGTGTGGCGAGTCAGTAGACAGATTTTGGTCACTGGTAGTCACCCAATAGAAACCAATAATCCACCAAAAGAATGATAACATTGTATTCGCGGACTCCAGGCTCTTCGCAACACTGCACCACCATGAACCATCAGAACTCCCACTTTGAATTCTCAGCTCTCATTTCTTAATATCAATCAAGAAAAGCATCATCAAATTCACAATCGTAAGGAAAACCGATGTGACAAGTCAGCTTTGACACTACTTTAAATTCTAATGACACAAAATTCATCAAGACACCAAAAAAATGAAACTAACTTTGTCCTGTTCGTTTCCCCAGTAACTAACAAACAAACAAAATCAAGTCGAAAAATAGTGATGCAGCAGTACGTTACCTAGTTTCGTCATCACCGCCGAGCAAGTGGGTCCCATCATAATCAACTCCGTCGTCACTACTGGCCGACCCAGATGAACTATCCGAATTCAAATTTCCTCCTTCGACTCTGTTTCTATACTCACCAACCACACATGCCACGTGTAACAAGCACTGTAATCCGTACCCGATTACCCACATTCTCAACGGGACGTCGGGTCTCTCCTCCCAGCTCAGCGTCAGCACCGCCCCACTGACCACCAAAAACGCCACGTTCCACAGAATGTCCAGAACTATGATCGGCCTGGAATACGACCAGTCATTTTGCCTCACCTCCAGCTGCTCCGCGGCGTTCTCGCGGACCCTCACGGACGGTTCTCGGAGCATCATGCGGCGGCTGCTGGCGCGGCGGAGGATACGGGAGGCAGCTCCACGGAGCGGCGTTGGAGGACTGCGGAGGAGGCGTCGGCTACGCAAGAGGTGGCCCGCCAATGAGAGGGTCAAAAGCGGTGATGGGTCGACGGAATCCGAAGGCGGAGAGGAGGGTGTCGGGTTTGGAATTGGAGGCTCCATTCTTTTGATGGAGAGATTGGAGAATTAATGAAAAAAGGGGCGAAAATGGGAATTATTCAGAAATTTCCATTCCTTCTTTCTGGTTCGATGAAATTTCTGAAATTGAGGTCCTCTTGTTAGGAAGGAGAAACTCTAATTTCTACTACTCGGTACTAATGAGAGGGCGGAGAGGATTTTTGGAAGCAAAGCGATGAACAAATGGGAGAAAGTTGAAGGAAGCAGATAATGCACAATGCACAGATCATAGGGTGGGGCCCGGGGAAATTATTTTGTGCAAGTGTAGAGAGTACACCTTCAACTCTACTCTCGCTTCTTGATTGACACGTGTGTTATCACTGCATCCCTGGAGCAAATTTGAAAATTCCACAATTCTGATAGAAAATTGACGCGTTAATAAATATATATTTTTTCCTTTTTGGCTGGAAAGGAATGAATATATGTAACCTTCTTGATCTAGAAAATAAAAACACATCATAGAAAATTTTGAAATTTGGTAAGTAAAGTGAGAGCTAAGCGATAGAGTGTCACTAACGCGTCAGGCAGCGAGTGGGCTCTGAAGTTTCAACTCTTGAAGCAATAACAGGTGTTGCTAGTAGATAGATAGCGACAAAGATTGTAAGAAATGCCATGGACGGATCTGACAAGCGCTACGCGATGCAAACGCACAGCATCAGCTTCTGCTACCAACCACCAATACCACGACTAATTCCTTTCAAAATCAAATCTTCGTTTCTTCTTTCTTCACAACCTCACATTCTGCAGCCAACCTCCCGCCGAAATCATTTGAAATAAAAATTCACCTCCTCAGTCCTCACTTGCGTCATGCAGAAATTTCGAATTTTGAAACTGTCTCGTCGTCATGTAGACCAAATAAAACTGACCCGTCATTTCCACAGTGATTCGAGGATTGAATTGAATCGGGTTCTGAATGGTTTGTCGAAATCGGGTCGGGTTGATGATGCGCGCCAAATGTTTGACAAAATTGCTGAAAGGGATGAGTTTGCGTGGAACACCATGATATCTGCTTATGCTAATTCAGGGAGATTCACTGAAGCTATGAAGCTTTTTAATGAGACTCCTTCCAGGAGTTCAATAACATGGTCTAGTATTATATCTGGTTATTGTAGTATGGCTTTGAAATTGAAGCTTTTGAATTCTTAGGGTAAATGCAGTATGAGGGACGAAGACCTAGTCAATACACGTTGGGGAGTGTTCTCAGACTGTGTTCAACAACGGGCGCTCTTATTCGTGGTGAAAAAATTCATGGCTACGCAATAAAGATTAGGCTAGATAATGATTTTTTTGTTGTTACTGGTCTTATTGACATGTATGCAAAATGTAATTGTATTTTGGATGCTGAGTATCTTTTCGAGACTGTGGCTGATAAAATGTATTATGCAACGTGGACTGCTATGCTTACTGGATATTCTCATAATGGGGATGGGTTCAAAGCAATTGAGTTCTTCAGGGTCATGAGAGCTGAAGGGATTCAGTCTAATCAGTTTACTTTTCCAAGTATTTTGACAGCTTGTGGAGCAGTTTCAAGTCATAAGTTTGGTATGCAAGTGCATGGCTGCATAGTTAGTAGTTACGAGTGGTTTCTTTGCTAATGTTTTTGTTCAAAGTGCATTGGTTGATATGTATGCCAAATGCAGGGACTTCGTTAGTGCAAAGAGCATATTGCAGAATGTGGAGGGTGACAATGTGGTTTCTTGGAATGCTGTGATTGTGGGGTGTGTGAGGCAGGGGTTTGAAGCGGAAGCCTTATCTTTGTTTCAAAAAATGAATGCGGGAAATATGAAGACTGATAACTACACGTACCCATCCGTCTTCAACGCTTGTGCCTCCCTTAAGGATAAGGAAGGAACAAACTTGGTGCATTGCTTGGTCATTAAAACTGGATTTGAGGCATACAAGCTTGTGGATAACGCCCTTATAGATGTATATGCTAAGCTAGGAGAGATGGACTATGCATTTAGGGTGTTTCACCAAATGACAGACAGAGATGTTGTCTCGTGGACCTCCCTGGTTACAGGATATTCACATAATGGTGCTCACTATGAAGCCGTCAAGTTATTTTGTGAGATGAGAACAGTGGGTGTATTTCCCGACCAAGTTGTTATGTCCAGCATTTTGAGTTCCAGTGCAGAGTTAACAGTTATGGATTTGGGGAAGCAAGTACATGCAAACGTTGTTAAGTTGGGGATTGGGTCATCCTTATCGGTTGATAATGCACTTGTGACCATGTATGCAAAGTGTGGCGACATAATAAGTGCTAATCGAGTCTTTGACTTCATGAACAATAGGAGTGTCATCAGTTGGACAGCTGTAATACTTGGATTTGCACAAAATGGTAGGGGAAAGGATTCTCTACAGTTTTACGAGCAGATGATTAATTCTGGGACAAAGCCGGATTACATTACGTTTGTAGGTCTACTATTTGCTTGCAGTCATAATGGCCTTGTGGAGAATGCTCGTCGCTACTTTGACTCCATGGATAAGGTGTATGGGATCGCACCTGGGCCTGACCATTATGCTTGTATGATTGACCTCTTGGGACGTTCAGGAAAACTTTCTGAGGCCAGAGAATTACTGGCTCAAATGGTGGTTGAACCAGATGCAGTAGTTTGGAAGGCTTTACTCGCAGCTTGCAGAGTACACAGAGAACTCGAATTAGGGGAGATGGCAGCAAAGAAGCTCTTCGATCTGGAACCCAAGAATGCTGTGCCGTATGTTTTGTTATGTAACATGTATTCTGCACTTGGTAGATGGGAAGAAGCTGCAAAAACAAGAAGGTTAATGAAATCCAACGGGATTAGCAAGGAGCCTGGACGCAGTTGGATCGAGAAAAACAGCAAGGTGCACACGTTTTTGTCGGAAGATAGAAACCACCCAATGAAAGCTGAGATTTATTCAAAGATCGATGAAATGATCACTTTGATCAAGGAAGCTGGTTATGTGCCAGACATGAATTTCGCACTTCACAACATGGATGACGAAGGTAAGGAACTTGGCCTAGCTTATCACAGTGAGAAATTGGCCGTCGCGTTCGGCCTCCTTACATTGCCACAGGAAGCACCAATTCGTATTTTCAAGAATCTGCGGATTTGTGGAGATTGCCATACTGCTATGAAGTTTATATCAAAAGTGTATAAGCGCCATATTGTTTTGCGAGACGCAAATTGTTTCCATCACTTCACTCAGGGGAAATGCTCCTGTGGAGATTATTGGTAGCAGAATGACCTATATTTTACGCATCTTTTATTTTATATTTTCCTCTGTAGTATTCTTAAAACCGCAACCTTTTTTCTCGTCCCGAAGGAGCTGAAAAAAATGACCAATGAGTATGTACTTCTTTGGTGTAGAAAAAATTGAAAAGGAAAAAGCATAATCAATCAAACTTGTACTTTCTGGGCAGAACAGTAAGCAGGAAAGGAATACACCAAGAAAATCCCAATTCGTCTGAATGATCCATTTAATATATACGGAGAGATGAGAACATGATAGTAAGAAACTGACCCCTCATATCACAATCAGGCCAATAGGCCATACATCACACCAAATCCTAAATAAATAAAAGGCCAGAACCTGCTTCTAATTGGCCACCATTCTTGATCCAGAAGAAAATTCCCTCCTTCCCCGCCGCAAAGTCGTAGTCTACCCACTAAACATTTGATTAGTCTAGGGCTTTGTTTTACCGTAAAATAACCAGTGAAGATCAAACGGTGGTTGGTCTTTAGACCATTTGCTCATGGGAGATTCCCGCAGTGGTTAGCTAACGAACAAAACTTCAGTTGCCTTGCCTAAAGACATGACATCAAACCTTCCTCAATCTTCTCTTCTTGCATGTTCTGGAATCAGACGCTCACGCAATTCAGCAGATGCACCGGCCAGCTCTGCACGTGATGTTCAGTGTTATAAGGGGCAAACAGAGCCAGAAAAAAAGGGTGAGAAACACGAAGAATGTACAAGCTTACCTTGAGCAGTAAAATTGAACAACGGAGGCAATGCTCGTCCATTTGGTAAACTTACATTAGGATCTCTTAGATCATCAAAGAAGTGGTGTGCGCATGCTTCAAGCTGAAAAAGAAAAGAAAAGACTATGTTAACTATGATTCCCACCATTCACCCACAAAGTTATTATTTAGGAAAGATAACAATTAGACTGACAGGAAAACAAATAAAACACTTTTCTTACAGCAGTGCAACGCAGATTAGGTGAATACTGGAGCAGCCTTGATACAAGATCAACAGCCTCCGAAGGCATTCGCTTGTTAAATATCTACAAAATCAACATCAATAAGCTACCTGACAATTGGCGGTAAGAAGTATTACGCAATCAAAGTTATTAACAGACCTTATGCCATGGGTGAGCTTTAATCTGAGGGAACTTGAACTCGGTGTAATTTGGATTCATGCACTTAATTTCTTCACGTGTTGGTGTTCCCAGAACCTGTTTTGGTACAACCAAGCGTGACAAGCAGAAAAATAAGCAAAACATACAAAAATATAACAAGACAACAAGCTTCAGAATATAAACCTTAATGATCTCGACCAGCTGATCAACCCCACTTTCCCCAGGAAACAGTGGCTGCAGGAAACACAAATCCAGTAGACATCAGAAGCAATTATGCAAACTGGATTTAACAACAATTCAGAATTGCAAATGCCTCATGTTTTACAAATTACAACAATAACCAAAAGAATGAAGTGTGGGCCAAAAGTTCACATATTCACCCAACATTACAGCAGTAAATAGAATTAGAACAATTTGACAAAGAAAAACAACATTCAAGTTAGTTTGATGTTTTGGCGTGAATTTTCTCGGGCATATGCATCACATGGTTGAGGTTCGCCCTTTTTCAGTCAATATGTAAAAGTGAGCCAGCAAAAAGACCGCAAACACTGACCTGTCCAAGAAGAAGTTCAGCCAATACACAGCCAACCGACCATACATCAATAGCAGTTGTATATTCCGTTGCCCCAAATATAAGTTCTGGTGCCCTATAATATCGCGAGCAAATATAAGATATGTTGGGTTCACCTGGCACCTGGAAATAGAAAAGTAAATATGTAGTTTCCACTTATCAATATTGTGTACAGACTCCCACAGTAAAGGAAAGAACATAACTATACCAGCATTTTGGCACTGCCAAAATCACAGATCTTTAACTCATGGGTATGGGGATTGACCTGCAGCATGAAAAAACAGCCTAAATTCAATCATACTTTGAAATCACAAACCTGAGACAACTTTTAAAAAGTTAATTGAACTTAAAAAGCAACAACTTATAGTAAGTTGTATGCTATTCAATTTTGCAACAAAGAGCATATATCCACAAACTAGACCGATTCTGGGTATTTTATAAAGAAAACCCATGGATTGATGAACTTTGATAAATTATTCAATTCAATGTGAAAAATGATTAACAGGAAGTCAGGAAATCTTACCAATAAATTCTGTGGCTTAATGTCACGATGGCACACACCAATCACATGATGCATGTAATTCAAAGCACGACAAATCTACATAAACAGAAAACCATGACTTAACTCATGCAAAAAGTGTATCCTATACGAAATCAGGGATACTAAGATGGCAAATTTACGAGACTTACCTGGTATGTGTACAGTTGCACATATATAATAGGCATATGTTGGTGGTTCATCCTATTAAAATGTCTTGAAACTCGGTGAACAGTCTCAGGTACATACTCCAGGACAAGGTTAAGATATACTTCATCTTTCTCAGTAGTTGAATAGAAACAATGTTTCAGTTGAACAACATTAGGATGATCCACTAAGCGCATGACCTGAAGTTCTCTATTCTTGTATCTCTTATCCTGCAGTACCTTCTTTATTGCAACAGCTTCACCAGTTTCGACACACTTAGCCTACGGAATTAATATGAAATGTAAAATCAGATGTTCTGTATAAGTTGGATGTAATAGCAATGAACCACTCTACATATGTGCGATGTAAAGCTAATTCCATGTACCTGATAGACAACACCAAACGAACCAGTGCCAACAACCCGCTCTGCCATGTATGAAATTGTCTGGGAGGGATAAAAAAAAAAGAACTTGTGTTAAGCTCTGTTAACCTTCACTAATCCAAACTGTGTCAAACAAATTGGATTGAAGCACAAATCACCTGTTTTGGTTCCCCATTCCGACCACCCACAGTAGTTTCAATTATCTGACCAGTTTCTGTTCCATTTCCACTCACAATTGAAGGCTCCATATCCTTCAAAATTTACGATCACAATTTCAAAGACCATCAAAACCATTTGCAGCTCATTCCTTCCATAAAAGTATAAAATCATAAAGGAAATTCATTACACCGTGTATCCTCAATCCTAACAGATGCTGGGGTAAGATCAAAACTTACCCTTTCATCATGGTTGATGGTTTTTTCATCTCTGATCTTCATTTCATGCATTTCTTTGGGAAGTTGGTCATATCTTGATTTGTCTTTTATGGACCTTGAAGGTCCATCGGACATACCAGCAGCTGTTTCCAACGATGTAGAAGCCATATGCTGATCTAGACCTGCAATGCTCCTCTCAACTATGTGAGTGTCCCCATCAACAATTTGCTCTGTTTCTTCATCAACTTTAACCCTCTTCGTCCCAGAGTCTCCACCCTAGGTAGCAAAAAGTATCACATGAGAAATTAAGCAGTATAAAGTTATATTAGTAAACTGCAAAGCCCATCAAGCTTTACCACACAGGATTTTCAAAATTGCATTAATAATTCAAACAGTGCAGAAAGGGGAAAAAACAAGCCAAGGCCATCATATTCAAGTTTGTAAACTGCAAGACAAAATGCGGCAATTTAAATTAACTATTAACTAATTAATATACATGTCTAAAATGAAAACCAGGAAACATCCCAGTATTTAAAATGAAAACCAGGAAACATCCCAGTATTTATGAGGTTTTAGGTCACTAAAATCCATTTCCAGAAACACCTAATATCAAGGGTCAACTTCAAGTTGTAAACTCTACAAGAAGAAAAAAACAGCTGATCTATGGCAGCAAGTGAGAGTCCATCATGAGATTCACTGTCAATAGCAAATAGAGACACCACCTTTAATAGTACTCTTGTCCAGCACTGTTTGGCCATTACCTTGATAGTAAAAGGAAACAAATAGTAATAAAGATACATGTTTGTTAACCATTCTTACGAAAGAACCATTAATTTCAAATTCACCAATCAACAACCACAGTAGTAATGCACCTTCGAAAAACCCAACCACTAAATTATATAATTTCACCATCAATAACCGACTTAATCCAATAAGAAGAAAATCACAAACAATTAAAAGCAGATTAGATGCATCATTTCTAAATGAAAGTGCAAAGCACGGATGTTCATTTAATATATATACTCAAAATTGTATAATCAATCAAGAGCAAAACAAAACAAAAATACATTTATGATCCCACCAACGAATCTCTTGATTTATTCATTTTTAACCGGTTCGCGCTCCTTCTTCCTTGAAAAGAAAATCAGGAAACCACAAACACAGGATCGCAAAACCTTAAAGAAAATATTCCCAAAAGTTGTACATATATTTGTATATCCCAAAAAGACGCGTTGCATTCTCACTTAAAGGCGATTAACAACAACAACAGCTCCACATGGATGATGGAATCCAAACAAATGAAACCTTCTCATTTCCATTTCTTTGCCGCATTTTTCCCAGGAACCAAACAGAAAATAAAGGAGGAGGAGAAACAGATTAACACTTACAGGATCAGAGGATATAGAAGTGCGACCAGAAGCAATGCTCTTTAAACGACGCATCACATTCATCTTTTCTCCAAATAGCCAAACCCTAAAAAAAAATCCCTCCCCCAAAAAACAAGCAAATGAACCAAGAAAAAGCGGAGAGCGAGAGATGAAAAGAAAGCCTCAACCTTTCTTCTCTCTTCTCCGCATCAAACAGAACTCAAGAGAGAGAGAGAGAGAGAGAGAGAGAGAGAGAGAGAGGGAGAGAACTTGGAGAGGAAAATAAAAACAGAAAACTAAACGCACAAAAATCTCTCTCCACCAGCTCCTTCTTCCTCCATGTGTCGCTTTTTTTCTTACGAGTATTTTTTTCTGATTTTTCGAGTTTTCTTTGGTCAAATCCTCATGTTCCAATAATTCCAGGCCTCAATTTTTATTTCGTACGTCAGTCAAACTCAGCTTTTTGACCGTTGATTGGTCATGATGGGGAGATCGGATGGTCGGTGAGTGGGATTATTTTACTACTAGTACTTGGTTTACGAGCCACACAAGTACGAAAATACCCTCAGCTCAAAGGCTAAGGAAAATGGTTATTTTAAATGTTAGCAGCTGGTTTTAAGACAGAGATTGATGCGAGCGGAATATTGGGAGGGTTTGACTGGTCTTTGACGGGTTCTGTTGGCGGTTAGATTTTTGAACTAGTCTCTCTAATTAATTGCTTTGAGGTCTTTGATACATAGATCTATAAAATACTATATAATTAGGCCTAGACGTGATTTGAAGTGTGACATGAGGGCACGTTATGCGTGGCATCCCTTTTCATCCAAGCCTACGGATTTTTATAAGTGCTGCCCAAACGTGTAAGTAATGTATAGATTTGAGATTCCAAATTATATGATAGGTTAAAGTTTTATTATAAGTAAAATAATTAATGAGTTAATGATATTTTTACATCTTAATATATCGATATAAAAAATTATATTAAATAGGGTTTACGTCGATTCGGTTCGAGTATATTTAATTCTAATTTTATTCAGTTATCTATATTTATAATTAATTTTGATTTGGTATTCGGATATTTAGGCCGTGTTTACCAGGAAATTCTCCCAGTTTTCTAATTTTCCGAAAAACGTGTTTATTTGGTATCGTTTTCGTTTTCTGTTTGAAAACGAAAATTCTTCGTTGGAAAATCGATGAACAAATTTGGAGAACAAAAAAAATGTGTTCTCCAGTTTTCCAACCCCTTTACGTGCCTGTTTGGGAGTCTGGGTTGGGTACCCAACCCAGCATTCCCAAACTGAAATGGGTTGAATGGTGTTTGGTAAACACCATTCAACCAATGAAAATCCCAAAATTTGGGTGGCTAACCCAGGAAAATACAAGGTAAGGGAATGGGCCAAATTTGGCCATTGGTAAAATGAGGATTTGGCCATTTTGCGGGATGGAGACTCCAAATTATTTGGACAAAAATATCCAATGTATCCTTGGTTTATTACCAACCTACCATGTATATAACACACAAAAAACTCTCACTCTCCTCATTCTCGTTCTCTTCATCCGAAATTAGGTTTTGCTCCTCCTCATTCTCCTCATCTTCATTCTCCTCCGACAACCAGCACCTCCTATCACCGTCACCTCTCTTTCACCCCCAACAACACCATTAAGCTCTCATCGTTACGATTTAACCCGTGCTTGCTTGATTCCGTACTCACAAACATCCCGCGAAACCAGCTCCAGAGCCGCATCATTCACAAACGGCGCAAGAGCCCACTCCTCAAGACATCATCAATGTCAAGGTAAGCTTTCTTGCACTCTTTGAGCGATTTTCTTTGTATGGTCCTTGCTTTTGATTTGGTTCTTTTCAGTTCTTGATTGTGTTTTGGTCTTGCTTGCGTCTACAGTGGGTTGAGAGTGGGGAGAAAGAACGACTGAAGGAGCTACTGAGGGAAAGGCTAATTGAGTGTGGTTGGAAGGATGAGATGAAAGCTCTTTGCAGGTTTATTGTTTTACCCTTCTTATATCAGTTCAGTGTATACTTTTATTGCTATTGTGGTTGTTAGAATTCGTAACAAAAGAATAATTTACTGTAATTTGTCCTGATTGAGATGTTAGCATTTTTCTTTGGTATGGGTTGTTCTTTAATTTTTCTTTTTATAAAAAATATGTTGCCCTTATAATGAATTACTGCTTTCGAAGATGAGTGAGTACTTCAACCAGCAGTCATTTGAAAGCCATAGATTAGTTTAAACATTGTATAAACATCTGCAATTGAGGCATGTTTGTGAAAGGCTCTGCACCGGAACATTTTATTAGGAAAATGGTTATCAACCAACTTGTTAGCGATGCCTTTACTTGCGCTACCCTTGCTAACTGAAGAGGTATGCCATGCTTTTACATCGTTGACATACTTTTCCATTCGTGTTGATGGTGCTTTTGGATGCTTTCTTTTGTTTTTTCCCTTACTATCAAATAAACACAATCTTCAGTCAGTAAACTGAAAATTACCCACTTCAGCAAATTTTCAGAAACTGTAGATATGAGAAGCCTATAAAGTTAGAGAAGAAGCTTGTCTTGTTTGTGTGAGTGTGAGGGGTGAAATTCTTGCTTTAGACTTCATAGAACTCTTGCATTTCATCATTTTGTTTGATAGAAGAGTATGTAGATTGACAGCAGCACTGTAGGAACGGGAACTAGGCTGAATGTTTACCCATGGAAGAGAGTTGGCAGAAATGTTCCATATTTTTCCTGAAATTTAAGCGATGTCATCTAATATTGTGTTGAATGGGAAGTTTGAGTTTAGGATTTAATAGCTTTTACAATTTTGTACGTAATAGCTTTATATAACATACAAGATAGAATTTGTCAAAACTGTTCGCAGTTGCTGCTTTACAAACATAAGTACACACAACTGTATTTACATGTTAGATTGAAGTTTGAAGCGTAGAGTGGTCGGTATTCTTGTCTAAGATAGATCCGCAATGAAATACTCATATGGTAAAATACAAAGCAAAATGATTCTCAAGTAATCCTAGAATCCCTCAATCAAACTCCCCCTATGTGTTTTCCTCTAGAATAATGCTATAAGCATGGTGTATGTGGCATGAAAGGAAGAAATCTTCCTGCTATTTCTTTAGGCACCAAGAAATGGTCCTCCATGATGCGTTTTGAATGCTTTTGTGCATTTAAATCTATCAAGTAATGCCAATTTAAAACTTGCTTTGACCCGTATTTTTCTGCTTCCCTGCAGTTCAATACCTCACAAGGCACACCGGAAGTGTTCCAATGGGTAGTGGTAGTGTTTCCAATCAATAACAGCATCAAGCGTGGGCTCGTAGTCATGGTTTCGGTTCCATCAACCCGCAGCTCCGAGTTAGATTTTAGGAACAAGCTGCAGATAGGAGCATGTTATCAGAAATCCAACATTGTCTCCTTTAATATGGATATTTTTGTGAACGATTAGTTCTGAGAAGTAATTTTCATTGTTTATGTATTTGCTCCTTTAATTCCCCGTGTACTAATTGTTTTATTTTAGTTATTGTTGATGACAAAGGTAGAGAAGTATGTATATGTGTATATGTAAATTAAATTGAAGGAGTTAATTTTCAAACTTTGTCATACTCCACGCAAATTAATTAAATTAAAAATGATTGGTTGATAATCATTAAGAGTAGTTTAAATAATAATTATACAATAATTATAATCTAACAATTGTTTTGATTACTTTAAAAAAAATACGAAATATGTAAGTTATTTATGTAATTCCAAATATGTTTTATTTATTTATGGTATTAAAAACTCAATTTTTTTATGGTATATAGATCAATTTTATTAAATGTTAGATTATAAATAAATTGATTAAAAATATATATAAAGATAAAAAAAATTAAAAAAATTAAACACTTAAAATGAATTATGTCCTTTATGGTTATTTTACATCCAAATCATAGTTTTGGAAAACTGGACTACCAAACAGCACCATCCGTTTCCCAGATATTGTTTTCCCACTGAATTTTTACAATTATTTTACCAAACAGCACCGTCCGTTTCCCAGATGTTGTTTTCCCCTGAACATTTCCCCACTGACCATTTCCTCACAGAACTGGACTGCCAAACAGACCCTACAAAGGATTGAAAAACTCGGTTCTCCAAGTACATCTTCACTGCAGCTTGTTTATTGCTTGTTTATTTATTTGTTTTAGTCCCTTTGCTAATTAAATCAACAACTTGAATTATGAGGAAAATTGTTGGGTAATTTGTGTCCAATTAATTATTTTAACACACCTATATTAATTAGATGGCTTCAATTTGGTTGATTAGCCAATGGCTTGCTCCAATTTTGAGTTTTTGCTTAATTAATGGAATTATCATATTTTCGAAATTAAATCTTATCCGTTCTGAAATTTGAAATTTCGTTCGCTTAGTTAGATTTGTATGGTGATTTGCTATTTTTCTGTTTATCATTTTTTCTGGTTTCATTATATTTCGTTTACCTTGACCCATGGTTGAAGAAGAATAGTGCCATGCTTAATGGGTCGTGTTTAATTAACTATTCTACTTTTTTTTTTAAACAAAGATATTAATTTAAGATAAAAATATAAATCAAAAAAATATTTATGGTATAGAAATGGTGGCACAGGCTCTTCGCCATGCTTGTTGTTCTGCTGCTTGCGGGAGTTTGAAGAAGAAGATGAGAGCTAGGCTGGGTTTTGGGTTTGGGAGATGGGCCGAAGCCCATCAGGAAGAAGAAAAGAAGGAGAAAGTGGGCTTGTGCTCGGCTTGTGTGTAGTAAAATTTTCAAATAACATACTCATCCATGTATAATCGAGTCTTTTATTGGTTTAATAGCTTTTTTGAATAGTAAAATTTTCAAATAACACTCCTGTATTTGACACATTTTTCTTAGGTTCTTAAACTATAAATAAAACTTTACGAATAATAATTCATAGTCACAAAAATAAACAAATATGATATAATGATAATAATAATATACAAACTTAAAGTATAGATATTAATTAGAATGATTAAATTTGTGATAAAATTAATCATTATTAAGTAAATTTGTTAAGAAGAGATAACGGGTGAGAATAGATGGAACATTAATAGATTAATGATATATTTTAGTTTTTTTAATCATAATAAATGTAAATTTTTCCCAAGAAAAATATTTATTAGTTTATTAATCTTCACAAACCGAAGAAAATAATAACATTATGTTTTCATTAAAAAAATAATGTTGGAATAAAAATATTTTTTGGTTTTCAAAAATTTGAAAAATAGTGTTAAGTAAACACGTTTTTCAGTTTTTCAATTTTCTACATCAGGAAAATAGTGTTAAGTAAACAGGTTTTCCAGTTTTTCAGGTTTTCCACATCAGGAAAATAGCGCGAAGTAAACGCATTTTCCAGTTTTTTGTTGGAAAAGAAAATTCTCTAATTTCAGAAAATCGGCAGGAAATTCAAACAGAAATTCTCCCAGGTAAACGCGCACTTAAATTATCCAATTTTTACTAGAACATTTTTTCTATCGGTATAGCATTTTGTTAGTAACGGGTAGCAAATTACAGGGATTACAAGATCAGATCATGAGAAGATGGAGCCTTTTCTTTGGTTTAGTTGCTGGAAATCTCATCACATTCTCATAAACCAAGAATTGGAGCCCATATGTCATTAACTTGGGCCCAGCTCATTATGGGCCTACTCAATAATCGAAGAAAAATAGTATAATTTTCTGTTTTCTTGAGAGGACGGTTCGGTACGGTACTGAGTACAGATACAGATTCATTCATGCACGTGAATTCAATAATACTACTTGCTTTGTTACCTGTCTTCAAGTGAACCTGATGAGCTAAAGAAAAAAGAAAAAGGTATCTAGTGATTTGAAGATGAAGATGAAGATGAAGATGCAGATGCCAACTGAGGACAATTTGCTTCTTTTTTCTTGTCAAGAAGAATTAATGTTGATTTCAATAAAAAAATATACATAAGGATTGATTCGAAGTCTGCGGAGGAAGACGGGCCGGAAAGGTTGCGGCTTGCGACCCATATTGGCCATAACTGGAATATCTGAAAATGGGCCGGTAAGGTGGTGCCCTTCTGTTATTTTCACAGACGGCCCACGATCGTAGCGCTTCTTCATCCTCGGGTAAGCTTTAGTGGGCCTCAGTTGAAATATCCAACAACTCTTGTTTTCCATAGGGGATCAGCCCAGAATCATGTGCCCATTTGGTACTTGGTAGTATTACTTAAATTTAGTGAAATTCAAGAAATTCAATTTACATAGAAAAAATAAATTGAAGTCTTCGTGTAAGCACTATATAAAGAAATATCAAACAACCTTTTTATCGTCGTTCAGTTTGTAATTGATAGTGACCCCCTTCTTCTTTTATTTCACTTATTTTCATCTCTTAATTTGTCATGTGTTATCTTTTTAAAACTATAAATTAACGTTTTCAAATTCCTTTTAAGTCTATTACATATTAAATCATTTTTTTACCATACGTTAGATAAGAGGGATGTGATGGTGGAAAAATATGGAGATGGAGTAAAAAAAGGTCGTGTTGATTTGCTGGCAAAGAGGATGCGCATTTAATGGACCGATATGATAGTCCGAGAAGAAGAAGAAGTCTTAATTCCTTCACTTCACCCACCTAACCTAACCTAACCGTCATTTTCTTTCATTCAAAGCGCAAAGGCTCAAAGAGGCAATTAATGTTTCGGTGGTTGTCTCAACAACAATAACACTCCATCACTCACTTGTCCGTGGGCGTTAATTACTACTGCTCATTATTTCGCTCATTCATCAATTCCTTTTTTTTTTCAATACAAGAGAAAAGCAGCAACACCCTAGCAAAAATAAATTAAAGAATAATACATATTGAAATCGAAAATTAAGTTCCCCAAACCATCCGCTACTAAATTAGCCACATTTTTTTCAACGATTAGATTATGATTTGACGATTTGTAGTTTAAACGAAAAATATAAATTACTTATAACTAGGAGGAGAACAAATTGTCCTATCATGCCCCACCCTGAGAATGCGATCGTTCAACGATAATTATTTATTACACATTATAAAATTAGATCTAAAATAAAAAAGGGTCGCCGTAAGGGTTATCAATGTTGAGAGATGAGAAGGTTAATAACTCATTATTCATACCAAATACATATTGATTATTAAATAACTAATAATGAGCACACGATGTTGTAGTATATCTGGTTAATGCACGCCGTTATAAAATGTAACTATGAAATAAAGATAACTAATAGTAATGAAATGTAAAGTAAAAATCCTAGGGCACACCTAACATATTTGTCTTACATAATTAAATGACACCCCGAAAATGAAGTATGAAAGGAATTGAGATTTGAAATTATATAATCATAAATAATACATGGATTTTTTGTTGAAAGATACCCAACTTGTCCGCAATTATCACCAAATGTCTGTTTGTACAATGGCATCAGATGGTAATTATTACTACTTTTTAATATAATTCATCAATTTAATAATTGGATTTTTATGATAAATCATTCATTTTTATCAATAATAAAATTATCTTCTTTTTTGAAAAGAATATCCTGATTAACAGACAAAACCATATGTAACATGTTTTTTTTATACATACGAAATAAACAGACAAATCCACGTGTAGGAAGGGGGGTTCAGAAATTCCACGTCATATGGCGTCGAGCTGGCATCCTAGTATATGTTATATCTAACTTTCCCAATTCCGAACAACACCATGTCATCCGGTCTACACTTCAACCAATAATAATAATAACAATAATGCAATGAACTAATTGACTAAAAGATTTTACCCACACACAAAAATTGACTAAACGAAAAATACCATACTGAGGGAGAAATCACAGTTTGCACGGATCTTTTTATTTTATAAATAAATATGAGATTCAAACCGAAAAGTCGCATAGATGAAGTGGGCTCCCACATGCATGTGAAGGGTAGGAGAGGACTGTGGAGGAATCTGGTGTCAGTAGAAAAACACCTCAACCAAAGAAAGCTTCTGCTTAGGTTTGGGACCTCTATCTCCCGTTGCGGTTACCCTTTCGCTCTCTTGACTTTATTTTCATTCGATATTGCCTTAACCGGAACATTTTGGCCTAACTAGCCTTGTATTTTTACGTATGGAGAATCGCCCAACTTTCCATCGTTTATTCACGGGCTTTTCTACTACAGAGATGGATTTAAAGGATAATTTTGTTCATAAAGACATCATGTTTTGGATACGACTCCGCTCATTCAATGCCTCAAAACGATCGTTACTTCCAAAACTGCTCCATACCCTCTCCAAATCATAAACCTTTAGCATTCTCAGTCCATAAAAGATAAAACTCACATAATTACTACCCTACCCAACCGCACCAAATCCTCCCATCTAATCTAACATTTCAAAAAACTGGCCCGTTGCTATACCTGTCCCCTACAACTTCCAACGGACACGTGTCACCAACTGGCTGGTCTGTACACGTAAGCCAGAGACGCTACACAGACCCTTCCCTTCACGCATTAAATGACATGAACACTTTCTCCCAACAGCTTCTGCACCCATCATTTAATGCCTTCACTTCCCCATCTACACCACCACTCATCCTCCCATCACATTTCACACGCGTGTGCTCCATCACCACGCACGCGTCCAGTACAATAAAAGCAACCCAATAAAAATAACATATACAAATGCAAAAAATAAAAACATTTGAAAACTCAAAAATATCAGATTAAAACCACATTATCCTTTGCTCACACACCCCCCCCCCCCCCCCAAAAAAAAAAAAAGGATTGAAATTGGTATCAAAATATAACACTTTCTTAAGAAGTTACTTACTTCAGTTTTTTTCCTTCCAAAAACAAAAGCGAAATTAATTGAGCCAAATTCAGGGTCGACCCGAGTCAATACCCGAACCACCACCCTTGCCTTGTGTTAAGAAGGTACCATTAAAATCCTTATCACCATGCAAGGAGTCTCCACGCGCGGTTCGTTCTTGACTCAACACCCCCTAATACAACTTTTACCATTACGTGACTTCCACGCGCTTCAAACACCCCCACCACACCAAAACAAATCCCTTAATTACCTATATACCCATACCACACATGAACGGAAATTTACCAAAAAACCCCCCACCACCCTTAACATCCAATTAATCATCAGCTTTCGCACTGAAGTGCCGCCTTGATTTTCTGTACGGTGCATGATATGAGGTTGTTGACAGTCTCCACCGATTCTACTGTAAGCTTGGCCGTAGGGAGACTATTCACCAAGATCTGAAAAGCCACCGTCAAAAGGGACCCACTCACTCTCTGCTGCGGGCCCCCACCGTTTGAATTATTATTAACGGGGTCGTTGGCTGATGGAGCGGACCCACGTGAACCAGGCCCATCTGGTACGATAGCGAAGCCGGACGGAAGGAGCGCCACGTAAGCAGAATCTCCACCATTCATCACCACATGCATGGCTGGAATGTCAACGGGCGCGTACACCACGAGCGACCCCGCCGCGTCTATGCACGTCTCCTGCAGTATCAGCATGCTGCTTTGGTTCGCGTTCATCGCCTGCCCGAATCCCAAAATATATAATGCAAGATCTCAGGGGTCAAAAATATACTCAACCCTCGGGTTTTCATAAATTTACATGATATGCCACTTTAAGCCATTTTAGAGTGAAAGGAAAAGTCAAAATCATGAAATAAAAAAGTGAGATCAGAAATATCATAAAAAAGGTGATAGGTGTTTTTTATAATTTTGACTTTTAAAAATCTGCACTGTAATCACAGATACTTCCAAATTCCATCCCCGTCCTTTCAATTTAACCTTTTTATCTATTCAGGACAAAAACTACTTTGACCTTTGCACGCACACCCAAGGACAAACCAGACATTTTCCATCCCTACTCCCCATGCAATCCCATTATAGTCCACACATAAAAAATAACCCCACAATAAAACGAGGTTTCCTAAAAATCATTTTTCTTCTCCCCTTCGAAAAATCATTTCTTCCTTTACTTTCTTTTATTGAATAAAATGAAGATTAGAAAAATACGAGCATGAGTTGTATTTTTACTTACGCTGGCACGTAAGAGGGACACGCAATTGCCATGGTCTTGGCCTTTAGCGATGTGGGCCATTTCTTGCATGGGTCCGCCATTGGAGAGTATGTCCCACTCGCTTCGGAGGCGTTCATCGCGGAGGAAATCGAAGAGGCGTTGAGGAGAGACAGGGAGCCAGACAGAAGTGGCAGCGCTTAGGACAATGCCGGGTGGCTCACCGGGATCATCCACGCTCTTCCTCGTCATCACCCTGACATCTTCATCAACGTTTCCTGCATTCAGCTTGTTCCATTTGTGGACAGTAGATGCGCACACACCCGCACAGAAGTTATCCGTCATCCTCTGGGCCAGCTTCAACATGCTCCTTCGACCACTCGGGGTTATGGCTACACATTATTAATTAATATCTCTATATCAATAACGCGACACAATGAAAACAAGACAGAAAATAATCAAACCACCAATTAAATAGAATAAAATAACAAATATTGACCTGTGTGATCTCGGGTGGGAACTGCGGAGGACATGAGAATGGCTAGACATTCACATTGGCGTTGAAGCGTGGCTACCCATCGTTGCGCGCCAAAGCCCATGCCGGAACTGACCAAAGGCCGGTAAAGCTGGTGTATTAGACTTTCTTCATATTCCGCATGCTCCACCCATGTAACCTGTTGCATGTTTGTAGCCTCTTGTTAGATGCCAATATTTTAATTGATAAAAATATGGATGGTTTCCGGGTAAGGTATTACAATTATTATACCATGAAACTATTAAAGTATCTTACATAATGATTAGGAATTAGAAACACCATTAAAAGAGAGTATCACATGATTCTTCCATGGAAGGTAAGAGCTAGTCAAACCCTGAGAGTGAGAGCAAAAAACTAAAATCCAAGAGTATTGAATAATTTAGCAGTAGTATTATTTAACTTTTCTTTTCTGCTAAACTTCATTTTATAAGCATTAATCATGCATAATCTCAGCGATTAGTCAAAATAAACAAATAACTAGGAGGGAAGACTAGTGATTGGGCTCAATAGGATCTACAATATTTTTCTGAGTAGTCCTTCAGTGTAAATACATAAAATAATGACTATGCAGATAAAGCCTTGTAAGAATCGAAGGAAGGAAGTACAGAGTGAGGTTTGACATCGAGATGTGTATTATTTGTCTATACAAGGCTTGGGTACTCAAATGGAAACAAAATAGTCAGTACTGGAGTTTTGACTATGGGGTCTTCCGTTTTTGGAGTTTAAAAATGAGACAAATGATGGGAGAGCTGGTAACCAGGTCACCAGGATTTCATGATCAATTAAACTAATGGGGAAGGATATAACCAAGATAGCATCAAAGATGGGAATAGAAACATCAAATGTGTTATTTATTCAACCCAAGAAGTTGAAGAAAACAAGGCATTTACTAACAAAAGCTATGAAATCAATGTGTTCAAAGCACCGAAGAATGAGTAATAGAGACTTCTAATTTATAAAATAATCGAGGGGACAATCTCGATTTGCTGCGGTACCATGACAAATTTTTAAATCTAGTTAAGCAAACCCTAGTTGTTGAAACTTGAAGCACAAATAATATTTTTGACACAAGAAGCATCCCATTATTACTAATTAAATGTGACAGTGCGAGGATACACTGAGTAATCACTAGACAAACACAAAACTTAGATGCATGAGCTGTTGTGTGGTGAGCTTGGGAATCCAAATGCTTATGGTTTTTCTAAACTTGTTTGCTTATTGCACAAATCAAAATGATATGATGATCACAACAAATTAAATCTCCAATGTCTTTTTATGCAATTATGTCAACAAACACATTAAAAACACTAAAGTAGTAGAAACACCCCACCTGCAGAAATATAATAAAGCTAAAGAAAACAAGCCAAAACTGGGTACATACGCCAAAAATGTACAATGAGCAGTGGTCATTATTACCTTAGAGTACCCATTGGGCATATCTTGCACCACACAGCCAGAAGGTAGTCTTCTGCAGGTCAAAAATGTTGGTGGTGCACCGGAAGTTTCACTGATGTTGTCGATCGACACATCAACAACTGCCCACACCCCTTCAGCATGCTGCTTGCAGAAACGGAGAAAATTCACCTCACGAACAGGCACCAAAGGAGATAGAACTTGAAGCTCCGCGTGCATCTGATTAATCCGGTTAATTTAGTACATTGATTTAAGAGTATAATTAATTAATGGTCTTAATAAAAGCTGTAGTACTGAATTAATTAGCTTACCAACTGAAGTGAACCGTTTCTACTTCCACCCATTCCACTGGATATCACATCAGTAGTTGAAGTCCTGGCTATCATACAAGGAAACATTTCTGCCCAACGGTTCTATTCAAGAGAAGGTAAACCCAAAAACTAATTAGTTCCAATCTAGTAATTACATTAATTAACGCTTAACACAGTGAAAAACTGCAATTATTAACTTATCTACTCACCGAGTCCATCAAAGTCTCAACTAGAGCCAAGCTGTTGATGATTACCATACCAGTTTCTCTGGATGCCTCAGAAACAAAGCCATTGGGTTTCAAGCCAATGCAAGGAGAGAAAGTCCTCAGGTACTCTTCATGGTTCAACACCTCCTTGCCACCCTCGATGCTTCTGATCCAGAGAGGGTCATCAGTTTGCGCCATCTTCACCAACTCATCCATGGCAGCAAGAGCCAGCTCCAAGAACATAGATCTCTCTAGCGTTGCAACACCAGTTGGTGCTGGTCTAGTTTGGGACACAACAGACAAAGCACTGGACATCCCACCACCTCCAAAATCAGGAGCTAAAGGCAATGTGGTAGCCACAGTGCTTAATCCACCATACCCATTGCTGCCACAACCTAACTCCAAGCTTGAATTGGGCAATGAATGGTGGATTGGGGAGGCTAATGAAGAGATGGGACGACCCAAGAACTTTCCAGCAAGAGCGCAAACGCGGTCCAACTCATCTTTTAATCTGGCATTCTCAATCCTCAAATGCTGCTCTTCTAGTGAGATTTCACCCATGATTGCAGGACCACCACAGTTAGAGCACATGGGGCTCCTCATAGCATCTCTAATTGACATGTTTTCTGCTCTAAGCTTGTCATTCTCCTGCCTTAGCAGTGAATTCTCATGGCGCTCCAATTGGGTCTGGTCGTGTAACCATTCAAAACACACAATCAACATCACAATACCTTAAAACAACAAGAAAAAGAAAGGGAAAAACAAAAATAATAATTACAATTCTTCTACATATGATGAATTACCTTCATTTGGGTACGACGGTTTTGGAACCAGAACTTGACTTGCCTGGTTTCCAAGCAAAGTCGTTTACTGAGTTCCAATCTTTGCTTCTCGTCAGGATGAGGGCACTCCTTGAACAGACTGCAAACACAAAAATGGAAACCATGAGCAATCACCCAAATCTCACGCAAACGATTCGCAGGGAAAATCCTTTTGTTTAATGATAATTTGTGTTTTTGTAGACAAAAATATAAAAAAAACATTAATTAATGGGCGCATAGCATACGATTCAAGTTCTTGAATTTGCTGAGGAGTGTGTCGGTGATATCTTTTTTTCCTGGGAGGTTTGTCGGCAGCATCTTGTTCATCACCAGAGACTCCATCCAACAGATTATCACTACCAGATCTGCTCTCATGCTCCTCCTCTCTGCTCCTCCGCCCCACACTCACCTCATTATTATAATTCTCCGTCCCCATCCTCCCCACCTCTCCTTGCCCACCATCTATGCTGCTCGGTTGTTGCTACAAACATTAACATAAAAACAATTTAGTAGAATTTCTCAAAATCAAAGAGAAAAAAAAGGACTAAATAAGAAGAGCGGGAGGGAAGGGGTAGTACAAGAGCGAGGGAGAGTCCAGGAGAGGAGAACATGGATTTGGTGAGAACAGGAGAGACGAAGCGTGACTGAACAATTGCACCGGTGGGCATGTTGCTGGTGGTGTATGGTATATCAGCCACAATTCTAGCACCACCGCCAGTATTCGGACTCGTGTTCTCTAAAAACCCGGCAAAACTCATGAAATTTATATTTAATTTTTCTTTCTTCTTCTTTTGTGTACTCCAATCCCGTTACTCTAAACACCGCCTCCTCCTTTCCTTTCTGGATCCAGAATTTTGAAAATTAAAAACAACAAACAAAGAGAGAGAGAGAGAGAGAGAGAGAGAGAGAGAGAAGAAAACTGTAACCAAAAAAAAAATTGATAGAAAAAGAAGATAGAGAGGTAGAGGAGACAGAAGGATATATTGATATCCAAATGTCTCCAACTTCCTCTCTACTGTGTTTTAGAGAGAGAAAGAGAGAGAAAGAAGGCAAGCCCTTTTTTTCCTTCTTTTGCTTAGCTCTTCGTTCTCTATCCCTCTCTCTACTGTACTAGTTTCTCTCTTTACAGAAGCACTCTCTCCAAAACGAAGACGACTACTACTGCCATTCTTCTCTCTCTGTCAATGACTTATAAGAAGAAGAAGAAGAAGAAGGTGAGAGTGGAGGAGGAAAAGGGGAAACCCTAGTTTTTGATGAGGGTAAGGAGGCTAAGTGTTGTAGTTATCTCTCGTTGTTCTCTGCATGCTTGACTATACTGAGAAAAGCTAAAGCTTGAAAAGAGGCTGCTGCTGCTTGACTATTGAAGAGAAAAGGCCAACAGAGAAAAAAAGAAAAAAGAGAGAAGATAAAACGCGATATGTGGACTGTTCGAAGCCTTACAAATACATACCTCCAAAACATGGACGGAAAAAAGGGTCGGTTGACTCCTTTTATCTCTCTCTCTCTCTCTCTCTCTCTCTCTCTCTCTCTCTCTCTCTCTCTCTCTCTCTCTCTCTCTCTCTCTCTCTCTCTCTCTTTCTCTCTCTCTCTCTCAAAGTCTGTGAGTAAATTAAGATTAAAAAAAAAAAAAAAATTTACTACTCCTCTATCTAATAATGTACTCCCTCTGGTCCGAAATGTATAATTTTCTCGCATCCTAATATTCAGTAGGGAACGTATATCGAGGAGGCCGGATGAGGTACTATTTGACCCCAAAAAAATTCGTACTTTTTTTTTAACTTACGTTAATCCTTAACGTACTTCCGAGAAAAAATTCTAGGCAAAATTGTCTCAAATAGTGACTGTTCCGATCGTCTTAAGATACGTTCCGGAACAGTAAAAGCAAATGCTAAAACGTCATACATTTCGGACCGGAAGGAGTACTCTATATAGCTTTCACGTACATCAGTTAATAGATGGTAAATAATTTTTTACCACTTCTTAGAAAACAAGGGATATACCTAATTTCTCTTGCTAATGGCGCTTAGTGGGCTTAGCGATCTGGAAAAATAGGTAAGACTGGAAAGTTTTTTTTCCCTTTTTTTTGTGTTCTTGCTACGAGGAAGACATTGGGATCTGGAAAAATATACCCGGAGGGTTCTTACTTGCTACTGCTAGCTCATCAGGCCCACATTGCTTTTCTACTATTCCGAAACAGTAACAGCATTCAGGCTAGGGGTGAACAAGAACCGAGCCGGACCGTGGACCGAACCCGAACCGTCGGTTTGGTCCGGTTCGGTCCGGTTTTTTTATTTTTTTTTTGCAAAAACGGTCCGGACCGAACCGGACCGAACAGTAACGGTCCGGACCGGTTCCGGGAAGCAAAAATACCCGAACCGGTCCGTAGAACCGTTAGGACCGGTTTTATATATATTGTAATATATATATATATATACTCCCTCTGGTCCGAAATGTATGACTTCCTCGCATCCCAATATTCAGTAGGGAACGCATATCGAGGAGGCCGGATGAGGCACTATTTGACCCCAAAAAATTTCGTACTTTTTTTCGAACGTACGTTAAGGATTAACGTACTTCCGAGAAAAAATTCGGGGCAAAATTGTCTCAAATAGTGACTGTTCCGGCCGTTTTAAGATACGTTCCGGAACAGTAAAAGCAAATGCTAAAACGTCATACATTTCGGACCGGAGGGAGTATATGCATATTTATATCAATGTAAAGATTTGGTCTAATGGTTAAACTTTTACCATCTTAAAGGGGAGAGGTTCAAATCCTCAAACTTGCATTTTCTTTTTTTCTTTCTAAACCTAAGTTCTTATCTTTGTTTTTTCCTCCAATAATTAACTTAAATTTCTCATTTCTTTCTTTTAAACTTTAATTAAAAGTTTTCATTTTTTCCTTTTCTTTTTTTATTTTAAATAGAAAAAAGTATTAAGAAAGTTAGATAAGAATTATTATGAGTATAAGACATTGTTATGTATTACTATGAGTATAAGACATTGTTATGTATTACTAGTAATACTTATCAATAACCATTTATTAATGTTAATATATATTATTAATACTTATTATCTAAAAGACATTGTCTCCATAAGTATTGTTCTAAAATATGTTATTGTAAATTATAATAGCTATTTATCTAAACTAAACTTAATATGACACATAGTCACATACTAGTAATACTTATCAATAACCATTTATTAATGTTAATATATATCTAGAAGACACTATAATCATATTGTTATTTGTTAGTATTGTTCAAAAATATATTATTGTAAATTGTAATAGCTATTCATAATGTTAATTAATAATTTTAAATAAAAAGAATAAGGAAAAAATATACTATCAATTAAAGTTAAAATTAAACACATTGTTCTAACTTCTAATGGAGCTTACGAGTTGCGATAACTAATTTCTCATTTCTTTCATCATATTGTTAGTATTTGTTAAAAAATATATTATTGTAAATAAAAATAACTATGTAAAAGACTTAATAATTTTAATAAGCTCTAAAAATTATGCTTATTAAAAAATTTAATAAGCTCTAAAAATTAGACTTAATAACTATTATGTAAAAGACACTATCATCATATTGTTAGTATTGTTAAAAAATATATTATTGTGAATTTTAATAGCTATTCATAATACTTAATAATAACTATCAAGAACCAAAAAAAATAGAAACAATTATTAATTTCTTTCTTTTTAACCTCAAAATTCTTTGTTATGATAATGTATAAAAATTTAAAAAATACACATGGAGTCAAAACGACTCCGTTCCACCTACGATTACACCCTAATTAAGCAAACAATTGAAACAACACAACACTACAATCATCCATTTCTCCATTTTCCTTCGTCAAAACTCAAAACCCTAGAACCGCCGCTCCAAGCCTCCAACACTTCAACTGTCAACCCTCGACGCCGCCGCTCCCTCCTTGCTCTGATCGCCACGACGCCGCCGCTCCCTCCTCGCTCGATCCCGTTGGTGTCCTCGCTCGATCCCGTCGCTGTCCTTGCTCGATCCCGTCGCTGTCCTCGCTCGATCCCGTCGCTGTCCTTGCTCGATCCCGTCGCTGTCCTCGCTTGATCGTCGTCGCTGTCCTTGCTCCGTCGCTGTCCTTGCTCCGTCGTTCTCCTCGCTTCTGTCACCACCGCGAATATGGATGCAAGTGATGAATCCATTGATGTAAGTCCCTAATCCTGTCAAACCTCACTTAGGAATGTATGTTGGCTGCTGACTTTTATATATGTATTGACTGGGTCACATTCTTCTTTGCAATTGACTGGATGAGACTCTTTTCTAAATCCAAAGCCTTCTGCTGTGTTTGTTTTCCTTGTTTGTGTAATTTATCAGTTATCTTATTTGAATTCCTTGCAAAGTTTTACTGCAGTGTTCTAACTTTCTGTTATGCTTAAACTTTCTTTGTTTTTTGATAGATGGTGGTGGAGTCTCCTGTTCCTGCTGCTGCTGCTGGATCGGGAAATGCAGAAGCCCAAACCCCTACTCTGAACTCATCTACACAAGGAAGTGAGATGCCACCGCAAGGTCCGCAACAGACCGTTGGGGCAGATGGAGTGGTGTCCAGTCAAGAGCCTGAAGAAGACGAGGATAAGAAAAGAAAAGAAAGGTCATTCGTGTGGGGTCAAACTTGCCACTCCTTCTATTATTCGAGTCCGAAATTCAGTTAGATACTTGAGGCAATCCCCGATGAGGTTAGAAAAATTCAAAGAATGTGTTGTGGAAGAAAGGATAGATAGTGAAGCTATGTTGTGTCTTGATGTGTGCACCCGATGGAACTCAACATACTTGATGTTAGAAACAGCCTTGAAATTACAATCTGCTTTTGATAGATATGCGGGGTTAGATTTTAATTTCTCAAGTGAAGTTGGACATGATGAACTTGATTGTAGAAAGGGGATTCCCAAGGAGGAAGATTGGGTTCATATCAAGAACATGGTTAAATTTCTGAAATGTTTCTACATGCTTACTCTAAGTGTTTCGGGTACTAAATACACAACTTCTAACATTTGTTTGAATAGAGTGAGTGAGGTTGATTTTCGGTTGAAAAATATGTGCAAGAATGTTGATTTTGAGGTGGCTGAAATGGCATTGCAAATGAAAAAAAAGTGTGATAAATATTGGGGCGATGCAACTAAAATTAATGTGATGTTGTTTATTGGGGTTGTGTTAGATCCAAGGTACAAGTTGGATTACGTGAATTTTGTGATTAACAACATGTACGAGTTTACAGATGCAGTGGTATTAGTTGAAAAAGTGCATAGGAAGTTTATTGCATTGTTTGAAGAGTATGAAAGGGAGAATAACATCTCCAATGCAGCGGTTGTAGAAGCTTCTTCTAGTTTTGATGTTGATACAGTGACGGGGTCATTAGATTTAGATGTTATTGATGCTCCATATGGATCAGCTACATGTGCTTATGAATACAAGTATCGAAAGGAATTGGCTCAACGACAGGGAGGGTCCAAAAAATCAGAGTTACATCGTTATCTTGAGGAAGAGACGATATCAGGGAATTTTGAAACTTTTGACATTTTGGAGTGGTGGAAGGTTAACAGTATTCGATTTCCTATTATCTCATTGATAGCACGGGATGTGTTGGCTATTCAGACTTCAACCGTCGCATCAGAATCTGCATTTAGTTGCAGCGGTCGCATCCTTGATGATTTCCGAAGCTCTTTGTCTGCAAAAATTGTGGAGGCACTAGTTTGCACTCAAGATTGGTTGAGAGCACCAACATATGAGTGTCATTATACGACTGAAGAGACGCCCAAAGAGATTGATGAGCTTGAGAAAGGTAATATTTAAATTTACATGTTTTTAGCTATGAATTTTTTACTGTGATTAATTCTAATCTTCTATAAATGGCAGCCTTTGCGGGCGTCAACTTTGCACCTTCCGTGATAGATATTATCTTATGACCGCTCAAATTACCCGCATGTAAGTAACTCCAATCATTTATTCAGCTTCTTGTTGTTCATTATGAAATGCATTACATCATGTAATTGACAGTAGTTGTTGGTAATTGATTTGAGTTTTTGTTTTGTTCTTGACTCAGAAAAAATGGCATGTGAAGGACGAGAATTTGGAGGTGATTTAGCAAGTAATATGTGATATCATGTCGGGACTTTGGAGTGAAAAATTCGTGTGAGAATTTGATGGATTATATTTAGTATGTTTGAATTGGATTTGATGGATTATATTTAGTATGTTTGAATTGGATTTGATGGGATTATATTTAGTATGTTTTGTAGCTGCTATTGAATTGGAAATTTAATGTAATAGGTGCAGCAGCCAAGCCCATTAATAGTAAATACCCAGCCCAGTTTTTTTTTTTTTAACAAAAAGCTTAACGGGCCGGAACCGGCCCGTTAAGAACCGGAATTTTTGGAACCGATCCGGACTGGACCGAACAATAACGGTCCGGATCGGTTCTGCCTGAATCAGAACCGTAAATTTTCGGTTTGGTCCGGTTCTAGCCCAAAACCGGACCAAACCGGCCCGTGTTCACCCCTAATTCAGGCACTGCACCGGAAAAAGTACATCGTTACTGGTTATAAAATTCGCAGCTATTTGGGCCCAATCCTTGGCCTAAAGTTTTATAACCAACTCATAGTTGCTTGATTACTTGTACCATCTAAGAAACTCTCTTTTCTTTCCTTTCCTTTCCTTTTTTATAAATCATGATTTCACACTCTCGTCTTTTAAGTAAAATGTTATAAGTTTAATTATTTATGTACAGAAAAATTACTTATTAAATGCAACCCGATTACTTATTAAATGCAACCCGATTAGAGATACTTACGATTCAAACCTAAATATAAATTAACAAACAAGCACCAAGTTCTATTTTCTGATTGTAGAACATATCAATAAAGACATAAATCTATAAGATAAATTATTAGGTACATATAGTGTATGTAACAATGTGTTTGTTCACTCATATTTATTGGTTTCGATTTTAATTTTATAAAAGAAAATCAATGTTCATTCTCTGTAGATAGATATGGTATATATATTTTAAGCTGAAGATACAAGAAGTGACCTGCAAATGAAACTAAGACCGACTTAAATTGGTTCAAGATTGAATACAAGTAGAAGAACACGATAACTTGAGATTCCTCACCTTAATCTAAACTTATACACTTCGGTATATCTAATAATTTTTGTTTAGAAGATGGGGGCTAGAGAGGTTATCTTATATTTTCATGCATCAAGTATCACGATATTCAATATCCATCCACCACAGGTCCACACACCAACATGAGCTTTCGCTCTCATTCTGGTTGAAAAAATTTAATATATGAACAAGTCTCCCTAATATATATACACATCTTGAGTTCTCATGTTCATGTTCAGTGCAATGACTTTAATTCCATGAATCCATCTAGGTAAAGGACACGGCTGGGGAAGTTGTTTAGATACACTCTCACCCATGTGATTTAGGGCGGATTGAACCAAACACTAAACCGAATTTATTTCGTCTGATTTGATGAGTTTTTGTTCGTGTATAAATAAAATCAAAAATTTGTTAGATTTGTTAATATGTATAACACTACTCTTTTATGTTTGCTCGGCTTATTCAAAACATAACGGGTTTATTATTAACCCATGCAAAACACAATATACGAAATGAAATAATTTTATGATCTAAAACCAGAATCGAACTAAAATTATACCATATAGAATGGATCTAAATCGCGTTAGATCATTTTAGATCGTTTAAATATGATTTTTCATAATAAATTAAATTATCGAGTGATCTTTTTCATGCCTCAAAACTAGATTGAATGTGATCGTGGACATTATACCTGAATGTGATTGATTGGCACAACATTTGATGGGTTGATCATTCAATCATATTCTAAAACTATTTTTGGGACAATTTTGAATGCATTAGCTTGATAATCACTCGAGAACAAACCAAACATTTATGCAAAAGCAAGTGTCCACAAAACGTTTTCTTTTTTCTCCTTTCTATACGTTGATTCACAGTTAGACAAATAGGCCCACATCAACATCACCATTACCATCACCATCGCCCCTTGCTGTTGCATTTAATAATACCATTCAGATTTCAGCCCATCACCTTACTCCTCTGTTTACATTAAAGCTCCAACGTCGGCAACTCGTCTCTTTCCCGCGTAACATTGCAAGGTAGGCTAAAACACCTCCGTAAAATTCTACCAACGATTATTGTTTTAAAACAAAAAAAAAATGATTAAGTATCAGATTCATCTTCTTTTGGAATCCGACAGAACTCGAACTGAATTATTCATCAAAATAATATTAAAAAAAAGGTATTAGATTGGTGCCTCCGAACTTATATTTCAATCCATGTGTTTTTTTATAAAAATGAAATAATAAATGGGCCGAGCTGGAAAGGCGCAGATTGGGCCTAACATTTTAACTAAACAGTTTTTACAGGGTTGGTGATGCAGATAGTGTCAGAGAGAAGCATTAAACAGTTTAGAGGGATCTGGAGTTTGAAGCATTCAAGTTATTAGTAACTTATTATTATATCCCCTACGGCAATCAGCTGAGGTGGTGGGCCCCGATTCAAAGACTTATCTAATTCATTGCATCAATTGTCCCGTTGGATGGGAACATGGGGTGAGAGTTGAGAAATAATGTCCATCGCCCCATCCAAATCCACCTCAAAACAAAAACCCATTCAAAGTGCTTGACTAATTTTAAACAAATGATATTTTTGGTCCTAAAATATAATATTTTATTAAATTTAATTCTTTAATATAATATTTTCTTTAATTTGATCATTTTAAGATTTTTTACGGATTAGAATGCTGACGTGTATGTTACATATCACGTGTCAAATAGCTAAATTAAATCAAGTGATTATACTCCAAAAACTAAATTAAATAAAGTGTTATACTTTAAGAACCAGATTAAACAAATTTATACTTAGTAAATCATGTTAGTTGCACGCCACGTGTCCCAAACCTGACACATCATCAACCTCAGTCGGTTTTAAGTAATAGGGAGACTGAATGAAACAAAGTGTTATATTTTGAAAATCAAATTAAATAAATTTATACTTTAAAACTATATTAATTAAAGTGTTATATTTTAAGAAGCAAAATTTCATTTATTGATTAATTTTGGAGGTAATTTTATCGTTAGGTCAAAGAACTCGCTCCAAATAATTGCAAGTCACCCTGTTCTTATTTTGTGAAGAATCAAAATTTTATTGGAATGTTTTCAACTGTGTGTGGAAAACCACGACTAAACCGTTAGTTTGAGAAAAGGAAGTAAACGGTAGATGGGTATGGACATAAGGGGTAATATGGGCAAGGGTCTCTAATCGCAGTCTAAACGCAGGAAAAAGCCCTCTCCTAGGACCATCAAGTGTCCCTACTTGCCTTATGGCTTATACTAAGCTCCCAATTGCTGGAGCCAGATCCGCAAGACACCATCTGTTCCAAAGAATTAGGTCCGTGCCAAAACATAGATCGGATGGGATTAGAAAGCCTACCAGTGCCCGTAAACAGACCAACCTGCTAACACCGCAAATAATGTCTTGTTTTGTAGTCAACAAACTGAAAAATGCTTTCTGCTTTGGTCCTGATTCTAAAAGTATAAACATAAACATAGATGCTCGTCTTCATACGGCGACGCCCGACCCACTTGTCACTTCACACTAAGAAACAACTTTGTCTTTAGTCTTAAAGTCGAAGACTTCAGCTCACAAACAACCAGTAACTGTTTCTCCATATTTGTTGGTAAAGAAGTACAACTAGGCAGCGGCGGCACATTAGCTATGCCTCCACGAATCAAGTGATCATCTCATCCTATCAATTGCTTCCATCTTCTCTAGAGCTACTAGGGTTTATAACAAAATTTTGTAAATTCATCTCGAACTATCTTAGTAATCAAAACAAAAATGCAGTTCTTTACTGTAAGAAACCAATAATCTGACACTGCAGTACTCATTACGGGTGCGTAGAAACAAACAACATATTAGGGATGATAGTAAAATCAGATCACAATCTGAGATTTGATAATAACCATTGCTACCGGTATACCTATTCTTACATACAATTGCATGTCTCTTCATCTTTGTACTTTCCTACCATAATCTCAATATATCAAAATGGGAAAAAGGAATCTGCACCTGTTTGATGCATGCATATGAGATGGAACATACAAGAATTAGAAAGAACAGGAGGACAAAAGAAGAGAAAAGAAGAGCCTACATTACAAAGAACAAAGACTGTATCAGTGAGAGGCTGAAGAAGACTTCCAAAAGCTTTTGGTCGCAACAAGGATTCTCTCTCTCCCGTGTGATTCAGGTTCTTTTTCATGTATTGTAGGAATCCATCTGACTGAATGAGATATGCGAGCTACTTTATCAATAACTTCAGGAGAATCGCGAATGATAACTTTTCCCTCTGGCCGTAGTATTCGATCAATTTCCACCAATAAATCCACAAGGTTACACCTGCACAGGGATCAGAACTTGATGAGGCTACTTACTCTCTCACTAAAGAAGATGATTACGCATAGACACTAGCAAAAATTGACAACCATGAGTGGACCTATAAGTAAAACAGGTAAAGGTTATAAACTTGTAGCAGAAGAAAAGAAGAGGGGAAAAACACAGGGCTTTGGTAGATATGTGCAGATGTTTAATGAGTTAATTATCATGACTGTTTGGTATATTGCGATGGTTTCCATGGTCCATTCATAAAAGAAACAAAAAAGACGTTCAATTCTCTCCCGCAATGGAAAAAATAGGTTTATCCAGCACATTACCAACTAATGTGAAGTGAGTAATAACAACCCATAAAAAGAGAAGTGTCAGAGATCAATGTATGTTCGCCTTCAATGACAAATTCCGTTTTCTTTCAACAAGTGGAACATAACCACATATCATGGCAGCTTCAGCAGCAATGATTATTATTTTAAGCAGGAACAAGTAAAGCAAAAGAAAGAGGGGGGGGGGGGGGGGGGGGGGGGGGGTGGGGGGGTGGATGCTTTCAGTATCAAATCCATTTAATGAACACTGATTAGCACAACACAAGTCCACGTTGAGATAAAGAAAGAGCCATAAATGTAAATTAGAAATACCTGTTCTTGCTTGAACCTGGATTTCTTGTCAAAGAATCAATGCCAATCACATGGACGAGATCATATGTACGTGGATATGTTGAGAAAGGTTCACACCTATTCACACCAATTATAAAAGATCTTATATCAGTAATATTAAGACTTGAAGATACCAATTGAATTCTAAGGGAAAGGCTAATTTCATTGGTTTCATTATGCAGATGGAAGGATTAAATGGGGCATATATGAAGCACATAAACTGCCCCTATTAAGGGTAAAAAGATGGATCCCTTCCTTCAATGGATCCTATCAGTGCACGAATAGTAAGGAGACAGCAGAATGAATAGCCTAAATTCACTTCACATCCATGAAATGGAGCAACTGACCAGACCCTATGATTGACGTTTAATAGAGTACCTTTTTTTTTTTTTTAATTTGGTTTGTTTCTCTACGTATTGTTCTTAGACTAAGAACATTATGAATTTATGACAAAACCAAAACCACATTCTCTTTTCTTTTTGATAAACTAACTACAAATGTTCCAGCAGAATGATAACTCTTACAGAAGCAATAGCATGTTCATTAGAGAAGAATACACCATTTTGAGCATATGAGCCTTGTAAACAAGAGAAATAATGGCAGTAAGTTATTCTTCATTCCACACAAGTCAACTAAATCAAGCAAATATCAGATCACATCAATGGGTACATATTGTCAGTATGATGCCTTTAAACATTAGTGCTACTAAAAAAAAAATACCAAAATCAAACAAAATTTTGAAATTATAGACAGCACTCTTAGTAGGGCACTAATAATCAATATAACCAAAAAATTGATGTAATATTATTATATGACATTATATAAGCTGCTATTTCTTCAGTGATAACATTGTCTTACCAATCATGGTAGACCCCAATAAGGCCTCGGTCATAAATGACATCAAGAGTTAACGGCTTTCGAGCAGGAACAACATTCATCACCCACACAGGGTCAGATGCAGAAGCAAGTGTTGCAGCAAAACTCCCAAAAAATGCATTCATATCCATGACATTGCGTATTGCTGGAGTTCCTAGCTTCACATTCAAAGAGTTCTTATAGTAAGCCACCCTCCTTATCCACCGCCGTGTGTCTGCCTCAAACAAATCAATTCCATTTTTCATTGTCACAGCTCTCGAAGAAGCTTTAGTTAGCCTCTCCGGCCACTTGGGAATTACCCCAACAGCAATTTCTCCTTTCACAGAAGACATCCTAGTGACACAGGCCTTCAACTTAGAGTACCTACAGGAAAATTAAGTTAAGCTTTAATACTATTTCTGGCTTCCTCACAAAAAAAAAGGGGGGGGGGGGGGTGGGTTGGGGGGGTTGGGGACATTGTCATGAACATAACAGCTATTCCCAGGAGTCTGTCAAATAGCTAGCAAATTACAGGTTAATTTCATCAAATATCATCCAAAGTACATGCATTGTACTGCATTTAATAGAAACAACAATATTCCACAACAATTACCAATAACTACAACATAACTTGAAAAGTCAGAAACCAAGTTGCATCATTAAACTAATTACCAGGCATAACTTGGATCATCTGATTCACCACACAAGTAGAGTCCAAATTCATTTTGGTTGGGGAGGCACAATTGTTCGTTAGGCTTTTTCCAGATGACGGTGTTTCCATCCACAACAATCAACTCGTAACATAATGCTCTTGCCACAGCCTGGAGATCTGCCCATTCCTTATCTTGCTTAGCCCACTGTACAGGAGGACCAGATATAACCAGATACCCTCCAGGACGAAGCAATCGATCCACTTCAACAAAATAAGATGCATCTGCAAAGCCAAGATTTCTTCAATGTAAGAACTAGTAGTAACAGGGATTGACGAAGTCCAAAGAGAAAGAGCCACACGAAACCACAGGTCAGGAGAACTAACTGTAAGCTGTAAAAGGGATCAAGCATCGAGAGCAATGGACCAAGTCAAATGAAAATGCAGGAAATGGAAGTCTACGGGTGCCAAGCATAGCAACAAATGCTGGAATTCCTCTTTCTAATGCAAATTGTATTTGTGCTTTGTGAGAATCTCTTGGAGCAAATGACAGTGGCAAAATGCCTTCATTCAACAAGTACCCTCCAAAGCTTGCAACCTTAAACAATCAAGTTCACAAAATTCTCAGGACAGAGAATATAATTTCATGAGCTAGCAAGAGAAAATAAAGGGATGCAACTCTTACCCCACATCCCATATCAAGAGCAGTCCTCAGAACACCACCACGGATAGGAATATATTGACCAAGCCTGTCAATATACGAAATAGCTCCTTCAGGGAACATCGTCCCACCACCTGGGAAAATAAAATATTCACCTTCCTCTTTCATCCATCCCTGATGCCCTTTCCTAGACGCAATCTTATTATGCGGCATGTTTGCATGCAATATCTACAAATTAGAAAACAAGTCTCAAAATACAGTTGATTGAAATTACAGAACTGTTATTCCAAAATGAACCTACTGCTGTGTTACGCTTACCTTGTTCAAACTCTCAGGCCACTGAACAGGAATTTTGTAACCATTGGGTGGGGGGATCAAGCAGAGAGGGGTATCATCGGGAAGCGGGCAATGCCGCTCTCTGTAGAAGTTCATTTCTCTGCTGAGTTGGCTGTTTCGCCTTGGATCTTCACACGGCATGTGATCCACCGCGTCGGCAGGACACGAGTCGATGGGCTGAAGATAGTGTCCTGTCTCGATAACCTCCACAAGGCGGTGGCGCTGCTTGGGATCAGTGGTGGAGAGGAGGAGAGCTTGGCGACCAGAGGCGGCTAGGGAGTCTCCGAGAGGGGTGAAGACTAGGATGAAGAAGAGGAATACTAAGCCGAAGAATGCAGCGGATACAACATCTAGGAGCCTCCATTGCCTAGGGTTCCGCTTAGACGCGGGAAGATTGACGTGCCCCATGTGTCGGTCGGTGGAGGAGCTACTGGTCGAGATCGGGAAATGTGGGTTTTGGAGGATCGGATCTGATTAAATCATGAAATTCAGGTGTAATTATCTGCTGCTGATTTTCGGTAGATTTTTGAGTGGTTTTAGATTAGGTGGGGTACGGTCTATGGAGTGTACCTGCTGCTGATTTTGCTACACTTCCTTCCTCTAGGAAGAGAAGACGGGCATCATATGGCATGGAGTGGTCGGTGAGGAGGAGAACGGGGATCAGATGAATGTTTTTGGTCTTTGTGGCGTGTGAGGGACAGCTGTCATCTGATTGGGAATCACAGTGCTGTGGCGTAGAGTGAAAGAGAGTAAAGACCACTAGCCTAATTGAGCCACACCATTTGATTCAAAGATATATATATTTCCAGCGATTATTTACCGTCCTACCTAGTGGTGTTCGAAATAGTTAATATCCAACATAGTAACCGAATGGTGGTGAAAAAAACCATCATTTCACCCATTTTGAATATGAAAAATTATCTGACTTCTTCCCAACTTTTAACCAGCAGGAGTATAGCTCTCCTAATTTGTCATATTCAAAATTCAAGACCGTTGCTTAGTCTCAAACCATCATATTTTATCCCCCTGCATGATCGTAAATAATTGAGGAATAAAAAATGCACCGCCTCACTGCTGAAGTGAAAAGATGGGAACAAAATGAAATGGCAATTTTAAGCTCTGAATAAATCCAAGAATGTACAAAATAAACAACATGGTCGCACATGTGTATCCATATGTAATCACAATATGATGTGCCACCATGGACAGCCAATCTTTTTTCCAGGATCTTTAAGAGACTTTTCTTCATTCCAACGTAACCAAGGGGCTAAAACCTATATCAACACAGACGCAATGTTCTCCACATAGTTCAGTTTCCCAATTTAGTAAGCAATTCAAAATTTCCGAGACGACTTGTATTCATGCTTAATAAGATTTGCCCTCAGTAGCATCGCTCGAACATCCCGATCAAATTCGTTGCCAGTTTGTAAGACACGTTGAAAAGTGGAATTCCTTTGATCTGCATGTCGTGCATACAGAATTTTGTTGTGCGAGTCAATTCGTGCCTGCAGATGTATGGATAGTGGAAATCGATATCAGGATTGCACATCGTTACTCAGAAACGGCTTCATGGTCACCTCATATAGTGGAACCAATTTCAAACCACAGAACAAAATTTAGAACTGGGAGGAAACGTCAGTAGAATGACAGAGAGATCAACTATAGCAGTGTAGACCATACCTGTACTTGGTCATCTGTAATCAAGGCTTCAAGTTCTTTCTGCAGCCCAGCAACATCTGTTTTGAAAGCATTAGCCATCATGCACAAATCAACAGACACAAATGGGTGTGTATACTGGATGAGGGCCTTGTTGCGGATTTGATCATACAGCGTCTCAATATGGTCGTGTAAATGGATGTCAAGTAGCAGGTTTACTTTCAGATTCCCCAGGTAATCAAGACATGAAGCATAATGGCTGCAACCAAAAACAGAGAAACACAGGACCAGTGTCATAAATTGGGCCCTAATCCCCAGATATGGCAAAAAGGATTTCTTCCAGCTTATTCTAGTACTGTCAAAAGAGTTGTCAATTTCCCGTATAATGCACTCTGCAAGCAATTCATTACTTGGCTATTCTGTGAAAATTGAGCAATTCCAGAAAGAAAAAAAACTCCTAGTAAACTTTTATCCTTTTGAATAGACCACAAAGATCAATTTCTAATTTTCTAAATAATATAAACTTAGGCCATCATTTGAACCATAAAACAGTTATTCACAATATCAAAGCTCAGAAAGTAAGCTAAAAACAAAGGATCAACATGTTATACATCACCTTGAATAGAAATCATGAATAAGCTCTCTTATTTCAGGCACCAACTCCAAAAAATTGCGAAAGTTGAGATTGTCTATAACTTTGGCCTGTAAATCAAGGCATTAAATCAGAAACTGTTATACAATACATCGAATTTATGGAAGATAAGATAATAGTGAAATACCTTCAGCTCTGCCCGGTCAAAACTCGCAAGAGCACAAAGTCCCCCATACGTTGCAACATCTTGAGGCGCAATCACTTCGTTGTAGGAATTTCCCAATTCAGGTCCCACTTCCAGGAACTGAACACATATTATAAGGCAAACACAATGTAGATTAAAATCAATCCTCCACTCTTCTAACCTGTCTCGCAAACTTAAGAGTAAAAATGGAAGAAACTGCAGGCGGATACTTGAATCACTAAAATGACAGAGCAACTAAATTTCACTAGGTATAATAACACCCTGCACCTCCAATAGTAGTTATAGTAACTTCCAGAAGAAACTACTAGAAGCTAATGAGAAGTCAGAGACCGGCACCCATCTAAACCTGGAAAGTATTCCATAAGCAAGCCAATGCACTAAGTATAGCAACAGAAAGGAAAAAAGACGCCATAGCTCTCTTGTTACAGATGTGCAATAGATCTAGTACGCTTATAATTGCTACTGAAACATCCTCGTTGTACTTCCAACATCCCACACAGACTACACACATTTTTTCACAATAAACCTGTCCTGCTATCTGTAACAAAAGTCACAACCCACCTTAATGTTGCCACTAAATCCATTGATCAATTAGAGTTCCAAGGAATTAGGAAACTACATCACCCTCAATAATTACAGTGCTCTATGCTTATTTACAAGTGCCATACGAGTCAAGCACAAAGAAGAAACTAACAAGATATAAAAAAACATTCGTACTGAAAAATCAAAACAAATTAATAAGCTGACTAACCTTCCTAGCAGCAAGCTTGTACTTTTTAGCCTCCATCTGAGCCAGTCCAGCAGCACACCGTAGTTTTGAAATTGTAATAGGTTCAAGGGACTCTGGTGTTTGTTCTGCTTTACTTACATAGCTTGTGACATGAGTAAACTGACTCATCTCAATGCTAACAAGAATCGCACTCATGCACATATGAATAATATGCTTGGATGTTGTGCAATAATCACGCGTGCGAACATAACTCTTAAATGCATCCCCAAGCGCACCATGAGCATAGTAAAAATCTCCAAAATCATTGTACCCCATCCTTATACTTTCTTTAATCAAATTTGTCTACAAGAAAATAAAACACATGAATAAAAAATACACAAGTTTTCAATTTAGACGAATGTACACTTAATTGCAACAATACCCGGTATGCATTCAACTCATTCTCGAGTTTCTCTTTCCTTTGCTCAGCTCTACGATCCACAGATTCGCACCACGCCACATCCATGGTGTAATTAGGCCCGAGTCTCCCGCCAATCTTCTGCACCACCTCACGGAACATCTGGGTATTCTCCCCTTTCTTTATCTCATCGTACGCCATTCGAAGAGCTTCAAATTGCATCGACGGGTTGTCGCAGTGGTCGGCGATGAAAAGGAGGCGAGTGAGTTTGGTTCTACCAGTGTACAGCCCTGCGTATGCTTCAACGTCGAGCTGCTCGCCACTGATGATTGGCCTGGCACGCGACGACGAATCATCACCATTGGCGTAAATTTCATCGTCGGCTTCCATGGTCGGATTTTGAGAGGGTTAGGGTTTTCGCTGGGATGCTTTTTCTAAACAGTAGCTGTTTTATACAGTATATTCCAACCTAGCAGTAACTATTGTAAATTTGTACTGAATATCACAATATTTATAAAGGAGCTGACAGCTTTATTGTTTTTTTTCCCACGTAGAATCAATGGGATTTATCATTTATAAGTCTAAAATTTAATTTAATAAGGATAATAATTTAGCTTTTTATATATATATAATATGGTGTCCGAACTAACTAGTAACTCATAGATTTTAAAATAGTAATTTTTACTTAAGATTCTAACACGAAATCTCTCGTATTCGTGTGAGTGTTAAATTAACTTTATTGTGCCTTTTGTTTTTTTATACTAATATTTTAATTTAGATACAAGAGAAAAAAAATCAAAATAATTTATCAAATTGTTTCAAATTAATAATTAATAAATGCTTATTTTAAGGGAAAAAAATATAACCTCATCAGTATTGTGGTGGAACAAGAGGGATAGTGATTTCATCGCTGCGCAAAATACTCATCGCGTGACAAGTGGTAGCGGAGCACAAGTTCGGTTGAGAAAAGAGGGCATGGGCAATGACTCAAGTGCATGCAATGTTGGAGACCATGGCGGACACGAAAAGGAGAGGAATGGACTTACGTAGGGGCAACTCCACTACCGTTGGGCGAGTCGTGGAGGCTACGCCAACCATGGAAAAATTCGTGGAGTTGGACCAACGCATAGACGAGCTCGAGTCAAAGTGTGACGAGTTCGATGTGACGAAGGAGGAGTTCCATGAAGAGGTGCAGGGTGCACTTAACACCATAGTGATCTCGGAGGAGCAGCACTACGAGGACTTAATTGAGGAGGTTCGAGCCTTAACAGCCTGGGTGGGCAATTTGGCGACATTGGCGGCGTACAAGGACTCGCGGACGAAAAGCTACAGGGGCACTTAAAAGGGCAGACATCGACGAGGGTGCAACTCACGTCCGAGACGAGGCCAAATGGGGTCAAAGGAAGCCAAACCGACGATGGACACGGTGACGTCCATAACTGAGCAGGCCGAGGCAAGGGAAGACCAAGGCATGCTAAAGGGACTCGCAGACGAGAGGCCAAAGGGGCACTCAAAGGAGAATACGCCGACGGGACAGGTGAAGCTCAAGTCCGAGACAAGGTCATGTCCAGGGGCACATAATCATCTAGCAACTCCAAGTGGGTCGTACAAAAAACCGACCCAACCCGTCTGACTCGTATAATCGACTTGACCCAACCCGTCAAAAGAACATAACCGTTATAACCGCGAGTAACGGTTATATAACCGACCCGTTATAGTTGGGTTGGGTCGGATAGCGGGTCGAGTTTTTAAAACCCGCTTATAACCTACCCAACCCACCAACTAACCCTAACCCTAACCCTAACCCTAAATATAAATACTCTCATTTCTTCCTTCATGCTTTCTTTTTCTTTTGCAGCCAGCCGCTCTCCTTTTCTTCTCTCTGTTCTTCATTCTTTTTTCTTCTTCCACGTAGCTGTCGTCAACTCGCCACCACCTTCCTCCGCCTCTACCCCTCCGGACCAACCCACTCTCCCTCTCGGTTTCCTCGCCGCTTCTTCCCCAATTTCTTCTCTTGCTCTTCTGTTTTCTCTTCTCCTTTTCTTTTCTTGCTTGTTGTTGGATTTGTTGCTTCTGTTTCTATTTTATTTACCAGGATTGGCTTGGATTGAAAAAGGAAATGAGGAGATGAGGGGTAGATCGGAGTATACCTAGGTTAGAGGTTCTGATTTACTGGCAGCGGACGGCGGGCTTGCGCGGTGGTGGCCAGCGGCGGCAGTGGTTAGAGGAAGAAGATAGTGTTGTACTGATTTTTAGAGTTTGCTCAATGGTTTTGATTGGGTTTGATTTTGGTTGATTTTTATGGGTATTTGATACGGGTTGGTGCAAGTTTGATTAATTATGCTTATTCCTTTTCTTGGAATTTCCTATAACCGTCTATAACCGTCAAACCGCGGTTAACCTCCAATTAACGGGTTGAGCGGTTATAGGTAGATAACCGACCCAACCCAGCCCGCTAAATATTTGGCGGGTTGGTGCTGGTTATGAGCCATAATTGACCCAACCCGACCCATGTACAACCCTAACTCCAAGGGTGGAGAAGCTAAGGGAACTAACGGGTGTGGGGATCACCAAAGGGAGAGGGAGCGACTTAGTGCGGGAGCCACTAAGAAAAGACAACACTTGTCTTGTGCGACGAGACAAGAATGTGTTAGGTCGTCGCACAAGACAAGTGTTAGGGTCGAGGGACGCTGCGCTACAAAGTGCCAAGGGGTGGCACTATCACACGGGCATGGGGCCCGAGTAAGGCGAGCGATTACAGAGGGGCATTGGGAGCACGCCACAACGACGAGGACATCTCCGAAATAGGTGGGGGAGGATGTCACGCCCCGTGCAAGAGTGACCTGCTAGTGTGTCGAGGGCACACGCATGTCGCTTGTTGAAATGGGCCAAGAGACTCGCAGAAGGAACGTGGCGTAAAACGTGGACGCCGAGAGAGGTTTATCAAGCATACTTGAGAAGTCTTGAAGGATCCGGAAGCATCCAGAAGAGCCTAGCACATTGTGGAGATATGTGTGGAGCCTTCCGGGAAGATTCTAGAAAGATTCTAGAAAGGAAGATGTGTGTGGAGCCTTCCGGGAAGATTCTAGAAGGTGCCTAAAAGAGGAGAGTTCTAGAAGGGTTATAGACCATTTAAGGAGAACCATTATATAAAATAGATTTTAGTCGCCCATTAAGGAGGTGAGCATGTATATATAGGGTTAGCCATTCACTTGTAAATTCAGCCAAGTTCTTAGTAAGCCAAGTATAGAGCAAACTAAGTCTTGTGTGCAATATAACATTCTTCTCCAAGTTATCTCGTGTGTTTTTCTTTCATAATTTTTCTTGTGCTAATATTGCTTAAGCCTTGTGGCTTTAGTGGTGAGGCTGACTTAGCAGGCTAAAGATGAGTTAGTTAGGTACCGCACGGGTTAATCGCTGCGCAAAATACTCATCCCATGACACCTTTTCCCCTAAACTTAAGAGTTTTTAAAAAAATAAATAAAATAAAGAGCTCTTAAGAAAAATTAGACAATTTTTAAAATATTTTAAAATAATAAAAATAAAAAAAAGTTTTCCAAAACAAATATTAATTTTTTTAAAGAATTTTCTTTAAAATATTAAATATTCCATAAAAATAAAAAATTAGGAATGTTGGTGCAGTAAAATTTTCATTTAATAATCCATAAATATTAGAAAAAAATAAGTAAAATTTTTCATTTTTCATTTTTTCTTCTTATTATTAAACAAAAAAAAAAATTTTTCCTACCGATCTTGACTCTCTTATTAATGCATACAATATGTAGTTACGTTATCCTTCATGCAAAACAAGTACTACAATATTTTTAGTTTAATGTTTCATATTTTAAAATTTCTGATTTTTTATAATTTTAATTTTAATTTTTATTGATTATTTTATATTTTTTTGTAATTTGTAAATTTTTTTGGAAAATTTTCATTTTTTTTTAAAATTTTATATTTTTATTATTTTCTTAAAAACTCCCTTTTTTTTTATTAATTTTATAATTTTAAAGTTTTAATTTTTTGATTTTTTGTAGGTTTTAATGATTAAAACTACAAGTATAAGGACCAAATTTTCCAAGTTTGTTAAATAGATCTATATAAAATAGCTAATTTGTGTAATTTTTACAAAATGGGTGACTAATTAGTCCAAATTAAAAGTCTATCTAAATGAGATTTTTTATATTTCTTTGGATAAAACGTCATTGCACTTATGCTTCTTGATAGGAAGCAAGCTTGTTATTTCCACCTGTTTCTCCATTTAAATTGACTTGAGATTAAGCTAGTACCGTTTTTAAAAGAAGATTTATTTAGTTTTTTATAAATTCATAAATAAACTAAAATTTAGAATAATCGTTATTTTATAAGAGAAAATTATTTATAAATTACTATTAATCTTTTATCTTTCTCTTTTTTCACTAACCTAATTTTTTTATTCAAATATCAGCTACACACTTCATTATGTATGCTGTCACTTTCATAAATTGACGATCTTATTCTAAAAATAAATTGTCGAGTAATTTTTTTATATGGCTCTTCGAATGCATGCTAAGCTTTTAATTTTTGCACCCAAAAACGCGCGGCTAACAACAACTGTTTGGCGGCAATGTCACCAAAATTCGCCACGTGTAAACTAACAAAGCTCACTCCCACCAATCCACCATCATCACATTCACTGCTGCAAAATAGACTCTTGGTCTTCTCGAGTGACACCACAAAAGCAAAAAAGTTGAAGAAACTTGAAAGGCGCGCGCAGGAAAGCTGGCGAAAAAAAGAAGCCTGTAATCTCTCTCATCGCGACGAGTACAACTATTGCTCAGCTATTACCCTACAATTACGAAACCCTAGATCCTCTCCGCCACCAAACAACCCTGCGTTTGTTTCTCCTCTCTTATCCAACACAATAAGAAGGCACATTTTCCCCACTCTCTTGACGGCCATGACGAGACCTTCACAGGATGCGATCGACACCTTCATGAGAGTCACCGGCGCCTCGGAATCACTCGCCCTCCGAAAACTCGAGGTACATTACTCTTGTTCTTTCATTTACATCCCGTTTGATTCATTAACATCCTCTTCCGCTCCTCAATTCGCCGCGTACTCCACTAGATTAGAAATTAGAATCGGCACTTCTTTTTCTTCTAGGGTTTGTGAATCATAATCAATCGCCAATGCTGTACTGTCTGAAATATTATTTGATTTCTTAATATCATTGTCATATTTATGATCACTTATTCAAGAAGTGTGGTTTTCACTTAGTTGCATCAGACAAATTGATTCTTTGCATATTGTGCTGGAAAATTAATTAGTTTTTAGCTTGAAAGTTTAATTTCAGTTTTTATTGAAATTTTTACTTAGCTTATTCGTTAAGTTCTGCCCTGGTTCTGGTTTGTTTTGTTTGCTTTGCAGGAATACGGAGGCAATATTGATTTGGCTGTGAATGCACATTTCATTGAGGTGGAGGGACACATGTATGCCATTCTTTCGTTAATACAATCATTTTTATAAGCTACACATTCCTTAGTAGTGATTCTTTGTTTTGGTATTCATCATACTTGTGTTGTGTTAAATGGTGCAGAAGAAATCAAATTCCTACTGCTTCCTCTCAACATGATTCAGTGGATACGAGGAATCAAATGCTAGGTGGACCAAGTGGATTTCCCCCTCTTCTCTCTGCTGCCAGAAGTTTCAAGCCTTCATTACTACTTGACCCCAGTTACAGGAGAGATCTGTATAGCCAAATCGGTTCTTCACTTTTCACTGGTCCTAAACCAGTACATCCCCAGACTGGAGAGTCCCAGCATGATTATGGGCAGCCGTATCATCTAGAACAGAGGCCTGCCATCAGGGATGTAAGTGGAAATTCAATGTCTCGTAGTCCACAAGTTCTTGGAAGGGACGGCCTGCCACATTTGTATAGCAATGATGTAGAAGAGGAAATGATGCAACTGGCTATTGAGGCTTCAAAAAGAGAGGTAAAAAAGGATAACCAGGAAAAAAAGGTGTTATAATTATTCGTGTTTGTTGTTTAACCTTTTTGTTTTCTTTTCCTGAAAGAAACAAAGTTTTTCTACGCATATTTATGCAGGAGTCATCCGGTACTGGGATTTCACCGAGGCATATTCACCTGGATGATGAGGATTTTGCTCGTGCAGTATCATTGTCCTTGAAGGTATGCTGATACCGCCTTTTCTGATTTTTTGCTTGTTATGTTGGTGGCCCTCAGTTGATTTTATTGCAAACTTGCATTCAGACAGCAGAACAGGAGAAAGCAATGCGAGAAAAACCAATAGAAAACTTAAATCAACAATCGGGGGTCCCTAGCTCTAGCAGAAGGTCTGAGAAAACTATTAATGATGAATTGAAGGTATTAACAGCAGTAGTTAGTTTATCAGAATTCCGAGAGAGATCACTGAAATACCTGCTAGTGGATGTGATCTTAATCCATTTATCAGAATTCCATATGCACAATGAAGTAAAATTAACTAATTTCAATGAGTTCACTTTTTGCATAGAAGTTAAAGCCAGGAAGCTCATCATTGCTTGAGGGAGCTGCCAATGTGCAAGAACATCCAATGGTAAATCCAAAGTCAACACGAGCTATTTTTGCTGGTTCATCTTGACCAAAAAACAAGCTAAACACTGCATGAGTTGTAACTAATTATTTGGTGTTGCATCCTCTTGGCAAGCAAGTGGGGTGAAATTTCTCCCAGAGAACTTGATGAAGCAATTCTTCTTGAGGAGGCGCTTTTTGGTGGGATGCCTGAAAGGAATGCACCTCGACACTCATCTCATCTAGAATATGTTCCAGACAAAGGACTCAATCCACAGCATGTGCCTGCTCCTCCCTCAACTTCACTTGGATCGCAACAGTTGCTTCGACAACAACAGGTCTTAACTAACTGCCAGCAGTTATGTTACTGGTGTAGTATTTACTCTAAAACAATTGGTAATATCTCTTTGCAGGACAATGAGTATCTTGCCTCTCTGATTTCTGACAGAGAAAAGGAAGCAAGGGCCCTGAAGGACGCTAACCCTTCTTGCTTGAACAAAGAAGAATCTCAAAATAAGACCCTTGAAGAAGAGGTGATATATCTATTTGAATTATGGAATTCTGATTATGTAGCTTTTAGCCATAGTCATGGATGTGTGACTGATTTTGTGCTTGTCCATATTAATTTATCAATGGTCGCAGGAACTTTCCAGATTGTTAACAGCTAAAGAAACATCACTTCCTCCAGAACCAGCAGTGGACAATGAGAATGCAGTAACTCTTGTCATTCGCATGCCTGATGGTAGGCGCTGTGGCCGTCGCTTTCTCAAGTCTGACAAGCTTCAGGTAATGTCAATTTTTTTAGATAGTTCCCCTTTTTTTTTCTCTTTTTGCCAATTGAGTTTCTTTGCTTTTCTTTCCTGTAGTTACTTTTGGACTTCATTGATGTTTCGAGAGCAGTGAAGCCTAGAACTTACAGGGTGGTAAGTGTTATCTGATCTCTATTGTTTCTACTTCTCAATTAAGAGTTGCTCTGGAAGTACTTATAAGATGATTTATGTTTTCATTGCTACTGTTTTTTGGAGATTGGTTTTTTCTTTTTTATAGTTTATGGATTGAATTTACTGTGCATTGTATCCATCTTCCAAGATTCCAACACTTCTATTTGTTAATCAACAGGTCAGGCCATATCCAAAGTGTGTTTTTTCTCACGATGACAGCTCTGTAAGTTTGCATGAGCTTGGGCTGACCAACAAACAGGAAGCTTTGTTTCTGGAAATGCTTTAGTATGTCAGAGTGCTTTAGCTGTAGAACTTGAAACGAAGCTGAATGAGAAACTTAACTTTGCACATGTTTTGGTAGTGTGTTTGTTGTCTCATGTTTTGAATATACATTAGACTTGAGTGTGGCAGCTCATGACTAACTGTCTCATTCACCAAGCTTCATGAATGTAGAGTCTAATCTCGTTGTAGCATAGTTGAGCCCTAAAGTTGAGACTCTCGAGAAACTGTATCCTTTGTAAAACAGAAGTGTACAAGGCTACTTGAGTAGGCGAGAGCTAACATTCAATGGACTTGACAATAAAAGTTGGATATTTTCATAGCTTCTTGTCATGTTTTCTTTCTCATGGGTTGTTTTGTTTGCTGCTAATACGTGCGTGCCCTGATAAACTTGCCTAGCATGTGAGCCAGTGAAAATGTTACGACTGCAATGTTTTGTGATTGATGTATATCTTTCACTGATTTGATGTGTTAAAAGTATGTATCTATCAAAAATTATGATATAAGAATAAGAATATTCTTGAAAAAAAAAATGAGAATGAAGAAAGAAAAAAAAATGGAGGAGAGAGCTTTGTTTTCATCTATCACTCTCTCTGTTTTGTTCTGGGTCAGGTGCCGTCCAGTGCTGCTTAACTGCAAAAAGAATCTTCTCCCTCTCATGGGGACCTTTTTCATGGTCTGCAATTCTACCATCCCATTGCATGGCACTTATGGTATTCTTCACCTGTAACAGTACATCCACGTCATCTCTGATAATTACACCACCTTCTGGCCTCAAAATCCTATCCATCTCCAGCAAAATATCTTCCATGTTACACCTGCAATAAAAATCCAATCAGTATACTCCCCCAAAATCCATTGTAGTACTAAAGAGACAACAGCTTGGGTCATTCATTTTAAGTCATCACCTGTCCTTATACAGGCTGAAAACTGAGTCAGCATGAATGAAGTCATAAGTCCTTGGATAGGTAGACATGGCCTCACACCAGTTTTGATATGTTCCGATCAACCCACGTTCGTAGATGACACCTAAAGTATTGCTATTTGCCTCTACAGGGACTGTGTTCATAACCCAAACTGGGTCATCGATAAGTGCGGCTGCAAACCCTCCCAAATAAGGATTCATATCGAGCAAGTTACGGTACCGCCCGCGCTCCGCTAAGTGATAGTCAACTGATTTGTAATATGCTACTCTTTGCTTCCACAGCTCATTATTCTCTCTGAATGTTTCTGCTGTAATCCCATCCAAACTCCCACTATTAATCCTTGGTGGGACAGAATTCAACCGCTCGGGCCATTTCGCTAACTGCCCACCTGCTGTGTCCTTCAGGTTTGACACTGAAGGAAGTGGTGTTAAACAAGTCTCCATCTTGGTGTACCTATCATCAAGAAAAAGAATATATAGCATAATTAGACAAAAGAACAAGCCAAAAAGAGCAGCAGAAAAAAGGTCCCACCAGAGGAAATTAGTTCAAGTAGTTGGGCAGGTTAACTGTTAACCTACAAAAGTCATGATAGAAAAAAGATAGAAACTTCAACTCAAAGGATACATTCATTTGGCCAGTTGGCCACCACACTTTATCATCTAACTGGTTTTGGTATCACTGCTAAAGTTTTAATCTTTCAAGCATTTTGCTGTTCTTATTACTTGCTTGAGAATATTATAAAACTGTGACTAGGATTACTTTACCATGCTGTGTCAGGATCCTGCGAGTTGCAAAAGCGCGGATTCTTGAAAACCTTCCTGTTGGCTTTGCAATGGATGTGATTAGTGGCTTTCTGCCAAATGGCGATGTCATTCTTCTGCACCAATGTCTTCCAGCATAGGCTTCGGGCTACGGTCTCAATCTGCGATTGTTCAGCTTTAAGAGCTCCAGTTGTTCTGTTCCATCCTTTCCAGTGGCCCTCCCAGTTAATTGGGGGCCCTGACAGAATCCAATACCCACCCGGACGAAGAATTCTATCAACTTCGATCAAGTATTGCCCATCTAATTCACACATTATAAAACCAAGTATTATAAAACTTGGTACTGCGTACTTATAAAGGTAATTGAATCAGTGACTTACCATATTGGCCCCAGGGAATGAGGCAGCGAGAGCAGTGAGCCATGTCAAAAGCTCTAGAAGGATAAGGTAATCTGATAGAAGCAAGAACACCAATCAGTGCAGGAACTCCTCGTTCGAGCGCGAACTGCACCTGCGCTTCGTGCGTGTCCCTCGGTGCAAATGACATTGCTATAATGTTTCTAGACAACAGGTAAGCTCCCCAGCTTGCAACCTGCAAAAAGTCAAAAAGTCAACTCTTTGAATAAACATGTTCCTCTTCTAACTGTAACAACAACAAGAAGAAAACATTGTCTGATCAGATCACTCTTTCTACCTAATCAATGATCAAATAATATGAAATTCTGAGAAACTGAGACTAAAAGTAATATAAAAGTAGAAGAAGTAGCTTATGGGCCACTTTAATTAAAATTCAATAAGCTACATGCTTATTAACTCATCTATTCCAAATCAATTATTACATTTATTTTACACTTATTCACAATAAATTAAAAAAACACGGAAAAAACTACTAAAAGACTGAAGAAAACGCAAACTAATTTCCACATTCCCTTAGTCCACAATTATAGAAAATTCTTAGAAAAAATACATTTCTATATTATTCCCTCGGGTTCCAAACAAATGACTTCCTCGCATTCTAATATTCAGTAAGTTTAACACTAAAAATACAGTAAAAATTAGAGTAAAAATAAATTCTAAAACAACGTTTGTTTGGAACCAGACGTAAGTATGGTATAGGATAGAAGAAGGATAAGACTACTCTTAGAACGATTCCGATTTAGTTGCCTTCTTTGCAAAAGAATCAGAACACGTCTCTAGTCCAATCCCTTAGCCATATTGGCACAAAAAATTAGAATTTCCTTCAATTACCCATTGAATTTGACCCGCTTCAAACCAGAAAGTCTCTACTCATCTAATCACTGCTGTTTCTATACCATTTTACTTCTTTCTTTCCTTTTTAGATGGGAGACTCGAACCTAATAAACAATCAATGAACATATACCGTATTTTTCTTCTTCCGCAGTTAGAAAAACAAATATAAATAAAAAGATGAAACCAAAACTCAAGCTACCTAGCCGACCTTTAACCGACCCAAACAGAAACCGCTGGTCACATAAACTCAAAAAAATAATTAAAAAAGAAAAGAAAATACTGTGTTAATTAAAAAGTAATAAGGAAATTTACTTACCCCGCAACCGGTATCAATGGCGGTTCTGATTGACCCGTCTTTGAGATTAATCAACTTGTCAATTTCATCAATGTACGCATCCGCCCCACGTGGAAACATGGTCCCACCACCAGGGAACTTGAACCGGTCCCCTTCAAACCGGATCCAGTTCTGAATCTTCTTCTCCACCGTCAATTCCTTATGCGGCACGTTAGCATACCAAGCCGATCCCCTACTCTCCGGCCACCGAAACGGCACCCTATACCCATATGGAGCCGGCACGCGACACTTCAACACCTCGCTCTTCGCCGGGCAGTGCCTCTCCCTATATATCAACCTGTCCCTGTCGAATTTCAACGACCGCTGCACGTCCTCGCATGGGGTGTGCTCGGCGTACGAAGCGTCACACGGCGGGAGGTGATACCCACGCTCCACTGTATGCGGCGGGTCCGGCGAGTAGTGATGCGCGGAGAAGTCCAGGGACGTTGTGATGGCGGTGGTGGTGTTGAGGGGTGATGAGCTGCAGAGGAGGAGTGAGGAGGCGGAGGAGGTGGCGCCGCCGCGGGAGTTTTGGTAGCATCCGATGAGGTAGGAGAGAATGCAGAGGATTATGATGATTGTGACTTTGTAGAGATTTCTTTTCTTGGGTCTCGAGAAAAGATTGGACTTTGAAACAATTGCCATTGAAACAATCTGAAAATTCAATTGAAGAACAACGGAAACTCAACGGAAAGGGAGAGATTTTTTGTTATGTGCATGAGGAGGAGTGGCTTTTTTTTCAAGAAGTAAATATTTTGTTTCAAGATTTTTAAGGGGGATGGGGGTGACGATTAGGGTGCACGCGCTACGTTGGAGCGTGTGAGTGTTATGGTAGGTGTACTGTAGTTCGGATTTCCTCAACTTTTTCCCTATTTAATACGAGAATTTTCCCTTTCTGGGGTGATTTTTCTTCTTTTAATTTTTGATAAATATGGAATTAATTAATCATAGGGTGATTGGTGATCGCATAATTTCTTGGTGGAGAAAAACAATTAATATCGAAAACTAATGATACTTATGTTAATGATTCTATAATTGTTTTTTCCCCACTGTAAGTTTATATTCATGCCCTAAATTATACTCCCTCCGGACACAAATAAACATTGTTTGATTTTGTGGCATGCATATTAAAAAAATCGGATGACTCACTATTTGACACCAAAAAATTTCATACTTTTTTTCGAACGTACGCTATATTCATGCCCTAAATTATACTCCCTCCGTTTTCAATTAAACGACGTTTTGAAATAGTAAAAATCCGTAGAACAATGATTTTTTATCTTATTTTATTCTACATTATTTCATTTTCACTTCTAATTTTCACTCAAATTACCACACCATCATCAAATTGGGTTGATACATAAAAAAAAAATTGTCATTTGCACAAAATATATGCTTCGGAAAAGATAAAATGACAAGTATTATGAACAGTAAGAATCCGTAAGAAAGTGACCGTTAATTGAAAACAGAGGGAGTATTTTATTTGATGAATCTAATTTTATATTAATTATGATGTCGTCCCTCGGCCGGCTTAATTTGGCATTAAATATAATTACATGGCCTCGACGTGCATGCATGCATTTTGGTGGGAGCTTTTCCCAGAACATGCAGATAAAACTAAACAAATCAATTTTGTCCTCAGCTTGTATGGAAAAGGCAAATACGATCGAACATTAGGCTCAAGAATTTCAAGTAATGGTTTCCGATCAAAATATATAGTTTCGTGCAAGTTAATGCAAAGTGGAGACAGAGAGATGACGAATTTAACCTGTAACGATTAATGATTAAACCAAGAATATATATTTTAATTGTACTAAATTGAATATTTTATCTCTCAGTGGCGGTTGAGTATTAAAGATCCACACCCTTTAGAGCTAAAAGATATATATTAAAATTCGAATTTAAAATAATCGACACTCAATATAGTGATTAGATTACTGTTTTGATAGAAAAAGAAATACTAATGTTTAGCGTAGAAGACTTTCTTGTTTTCTTTTGATGTAATAAAAAAGGAAAGAATTGTCCATGTCCAACATGGAAGCGACTACGATTCCCTGCGCTCACGGATTACAGCATGGTCGAGCGGTTAAATATGATCCCGGGCGGAATTGATTTCTCTCATATGTCACACGGTGATCGCCGTACTTTACTTTATTACTCTGTTTGGATTGGATGTAATTTCTCAAATTAATTAAAGATTTTTTATATTTATTTTATTTAACCAGTGATCTTTGATTAGGCCGGCCAGTGTGTAGTAATCCGGACGGGAAAAGGATTGCTGTATTATGGTTTGTGAGAAAACCCATCTCGTGATCTGTTATACTTGGCGTATGGACCATGGAATTGGAATTGGGAGCGATGGTCTTCCATTTTTTACTCCCAGGATCTGCACAGTTTTTGATCAATGTGGCACGTGCTACGTCCCCCTTGAGCACAAAGTTGGTTCCCTTCTTGGATAGTTGGATTACATCACAATAGCCCAGTTGTGGAATTGAAAAAATTAAATTAAACGAAAATTAAAATCAAGGGAGATGGAACTGAAAACTCACTACAACTATACAAGAGCCCAAAATTTAAATACCAAAGCCCAACCTGTCAAAATTTGAGCCCAAAACACATTAGGCCCAACTTCAATTCAGTCGTCAAAACTCTCTTATCTAACCCAGTTGATTCAACAAACCAGTTTGTAATATATGATTTATCTTCTTTTTTTGTTGTTGAGAATAATAATATGTGATTATCTAAATTCTTAAATGGATTATAAAAAAATTAAATTCAGTGTCAAGTAGTAGAATCTTTCAAGTAGCTGGATAGATAAGGTCAGCGCTAGACCAGAAAAAAGAAAAGAAAAGAGAAATGAAGTGCAAATTAGCCATTAGAACACGTAAAGCCACCACCTTTAATTTTCCAGATGACAAATGTAATTTACTGTAGTGTACTGATCCCAAAATTAAAATCCCACAAAGACAAAGGAAAATGCAAATTGCAGTCTTTGTCGGGGACCAAAACTACATGGGATTGGCAAGAATCAAGAGCAATCTTAATACCTAGGACTTGTTTTTTCAACAAATGCCTACAACAACAGATAAGATTCAAGGCTGTCAACCTCACACTTTATGAAATGCTGACTCATGACAAATGTACCCAAACACTACCTTTTGTTGCAATTTCCAATCCAACCTTCAGATTCAGATTTTTAGGGTCTAATTAAGACTTTCCTTTGTACATCTCTTTAAATTTGTTAATTTTGCATTCACCTTTTTGCACATAAAGTTGCTTTTTTTCTTCTTCAAAATCTGGGATTAAGGTGTTTGATTCAATTTCTAACTGAAAGCTTCAATCTTTTTGTTTTATTGAAAATTTGGGTTTAAGGGTCTTGAGTTTTGGATGGGTGCTAACGTGTCTGGTACATTGTGTGATACAAATGGGGAGGAGGGTCCTCCATTAAAGCCTAAGCTTGGTGACATACCAGAGAGCTGTATAGCTTTGGTTCTAATGCATTTGGACCCAGCTGAGATTTGCAAATTGGCTCGTCTGAATCGGGCTTTTCGCAGCGCTTCTTCTGCTGATTTTGTATGGGAATCGAAGCTGCCTTCAAACTATGGGTACATTTTGGAGAAATTGCTTGATGATGAGGAAAGTATTGCAGACTTGGGGAAGAAAGACATTTATGCCAAGTTGTGCATGCCTAACTTCTTTGACGGCGGCACAAAGGTATGCATTCCCCTGTTTCGTGCTGGCTGTGACTGCAAAATTACATTACAAGTCGAGTGTATTTCAATTTTTAGCAATACAGATATGGTAGATAGATGGCTCTCCATGTGTACAGGAGGTGTGGGTGGATAAGCATACTAGTGGAGTTTGCTTGTCGATTTCTTCAAAGGCCTTAACCATTACTGGGATTGATGACAGGAGATATTGGAATCACATTTCTACTAAGGAATCAAGGTGAGATTTTCAAATACAACAACTAGTTCTTTAGTAACAAAAAAAGAGAGAATTCTTTAGCTTGGCTGATATATGTTTTAATAATTGGAAAATTCAAACCATCACTCTATTAAGTTGATATCTGGGTTTTATTGGTTTAAAAGATTGTTTCTTTCCTTGTTTCTGTACTCTGCTGCTCTTTGTACAGTTATCTGCGTAATATGTGAACTTGACTGATGGAAGAAATGTGGCCTTGTGGGGTTTTTTAAAGATTTTGATGGATATATAGTAGCTGGCCATCTCCATGATATTACTGAATTAGGTAGACAAACTTCAAGTGAATTAGCTGTGCTTCATTACATAAAGACCCTATAATTGCGTTTATATTTTTTGTTTGTGATTTTTTACTCTATCCGGGTTTTTAGATTCCAGACAGTAGCATATCTTCATCAGATTTGGTGGTTTGAAGTAGATGGGGAGTTAGAATTCCGATTCCCAGTCGGATCCTATAGCATATTCTTCAGACTCCAGCTCGGCAAGACCTCAAAGAGATTGGGGCGGCGCAGAGTTTGTAATCCGGAGCACATTCATGGCTGGGATATAAAACCTGTAAGTTTCCAGGTAACAACTTCTGATGGTGGTAGTGCTGCATCCCATTGCTTTCTGGAAAATCCTGGGACTTGGACCATGTACCATGTTGGAGATTTTAAGGTCCAGCATCCGAATCAACTGATGAACATCAAATTTTCGATGACGCAAATCGATTGCACTCACACCAAAGGCGGCCTCTGCGTGGATGGTGTTTTTATACACCCCAGCAATAATACCATAGGCAGTGAGGGTTGCAAAAAACACAACTCTGCAGTACAGTAATGGCCAACCTTAACTTTGGATTTCACCATCAGCTGCTCTCCCGGAGGATTTCGAAAGTTTAGAAGCAGCTAACGACTATTTGGCAAGTCGTTGCGTTGAGATCCGAAGAACTATTGTTTAAATCTTGTGAAGTAGCATCTACTATCTTGATCAAACTACAGAGCTGCATTTGATTGTGTATTAAGCTCTTCTTTTTTTCCTTTGACTGAAAGTATCTGCATTGTGCATTCCCTTACACTTAGTATGACAACCAACTCTATCAAGGGAAAAGAAAGGAATGGAATGGAAATTCATTAATAACCGGTGTATGAGAATAAAAAAGACAATGGAAAGTAGAGGTAAGGAATGAAAATGAAGGAAAATTAATGCGTGTATATATATATATATATATATATATATATATATATATATATATATATTAACTGATTTTACGGTTCGGTTTACGAATTTTAAAATTAGAGAATCGGATCAAACCAAAAATTTCGGTTCGATCCTACAGTTCCAAAAAAAAAATTCAACGATTCGGACAGATTGGGTGCGGTTCTAATTCGGTTCTCAGTTTGAGTCGGTTTTTGTACACCCTAAATTAAATGGCTCAATTTCTCTCATAATTTAAAAAAAAAAATCAGGAAATTGAAATATTAACTCAGGGGAGTGTGGCTTAACCCTTGGGCCCAAAATCATGGATATGGGCCCGGTAAGAACATTATCGGTTCCTTGTTTCTAAAAAGTAACAACAATAAGAAGTTCACCTAAAATAACATCATTGAATTCTTTCAATGGGGAAAAAGCACATGAATACAAAATATTTAGGAAAATGATTTTCAATAATTTTACCACATCATCAATTCGTGTAATATGATTTTCTGTAATTATTAAGAATGCAATGTATTAATGCAAAATATATTTGAAACATACTCATTGCACATCAAATAATTTAGCAAATTAAAAAAAAAGCTTAATCTAAAAAAAGATTTGCCTTCTTATTTTATATACTTTAATAAAAATCAAGAATGACCGAAGCCCGAGGTTTAAAAACAAAATAATAGTGCGTGAAATTGTGATACAACTGATTAAAAATGTCGTTCTTAAATAAGCTATTGGTTCGATCCCAATATTATTTTTTAAAAATCCCTACTCTCCTAATTAATTTTTATAAAAAATAATAAAAATAATATTTAATAATATTCAATCAAACAAACCTACTGACTAACTAAATTTTGTTTTTTAAAAACTAAATGGCGATAATTATTTTAGAATTACAGATCGGCTAAAAAAAAGGAAAAAACTTATAGATAGATTTTGGCTGTCTGCCTTGCAATATAAACGGTTCGTTTTGCGATCATCTCCTACACCTTCATACCTTCCTTCATCTTCTCTTTCGCTCTAGAAAGCTCTCTTTTTTAGGGTTAGACATTCCGATTCAATCCCATGTTTCATCTCAAAGGTGCCAATTTTACACCCTCATCTCTCTACTGCTCTCTCTCTCTCTAACTTCCTATCCTTGAAAATCAAAACCCTTATCTTTTTTCTTACCCAATTTTGCCCTTCCTTACTTTTGTTTCGTTTCATTCCATTCCAATTCATTGATTCGGATGTTTCTACTGTGTTTTACAGTGCTTTCTAGTACCAATTTTCATTCTAATGATTTGTTTTGGTCATTTTAATTTTGGATTAGGTTTTGAGAGTCGGAACTGACCCTGAAGATTTTACAAAGTGTACATGGTTAGTTATCGAAAGCGGCAAAGAAGAATGGAGATCCGTGCTGATTTTTTGAATTTTCTCGACAATGACATGTCCATGAAGATTCTATTGTGCTTGGATGATCCATCTGACATTGTCCGTGTTAGTGCTGTTTCTCGTTCCTGGCGACATTTTGGTGCGTGATTGTCTCTACATTTACATGCTATTTTGTTCGTCTATCTTCTTGTAATAAATGTAGCCTGATACACTATACGATGATGATTTGTTTTTACAGTGGTTGCCAACTGTCTTTCTAGGCAGTTGTGTGTGAGACTGTTTCCCTGTTTGAGTAGGGTTGATTCTATCATTGAATCACCTAGTTCAAGAGTAAAAGTCCTTCCGGAAGTTGGGTGTAGCAGAGTCGTCGATTGGGAAATTCTGAAGACGGAGCATCGGGCTTATGCTTTTTTAGCTCATTGTATATCGTTTCCTCTCGGACCGAGCATTGCATATGCAATAAGTGCTTCGAGTACTGATAATTATCCTGAGGAAAGCATCAATAACACTATGGAGCCTAGAGACAGAGTTGCTACAAGACCTTCATACTGGTCAAGTAAAGGCCAAAGCAATCCTAACGTGCCTGAGACACTTGTATATAAACTGGTTTCTGATGTTTGTGTCATTACTGAAATCAGCCTACAACCGTTTGAAGGTTCTTCTTCTTTTCACTATATTTCTCGTTTAGAAAAAAAGTTGTTTGCAATTGTCTCCAGTTGTTGATGTTATTAAGTATACTGTGTTTCCTTGCTCAGCATATTTTCAACATGGATCACCAATTTATTCTGCAAAGTCTGTCCGCTTCCGAATGGGTCATCCCAAAGTCCCAATGGGCAATCCCGTGGTTGAGCCATTGGATAGTACTGATGATGATAGCTTCATATATACTTACACTTCCCAAGAGTTTCCAATGGCCCAGGTAAGCCATGCATTTTCTTTATCTGTCTTAAATTTTTCTTTTTCTCTCCCGGCTTTGTGATCATAAACGAAACCAAGCTCCAATCTCTACACTTTTTTGAATGTACTGATGGCTTATAGCCTATCATGTTCATGCTTCTAGTGCATTAGGCATATTGCTTGTTCTGTTTTTCCATGCAACTAACACTTTTGAGAGATACAGGGGGAATTCAATATTGCCTAAAGTTGAGGCAGTATTAACATGGGGAAAAGCAAACTTAATCAAGAGCCTAGGAGTGACCTGTTAAACAGATGTTCTAACTGCTAGGGTTATAGCTGTTATAGGGCTTGGGTATATCTTGATTTTTAGCATTATGAGAAATTTGAGCTAATTCTACTCTTACGCCCAGTACGTTAATATATCATTAGCTGGGAAGAAGCATAACAATTTGTTAGGTGGAGCTGTAGATGTCAAAGAAAGAAGTGCTATCTAAGGTAGCTACAGTAGTTGTGTCTCAGTAAATTTACTTGATGTGGGAAAGATCCACTTAGTATGGTCAATAAGTTAATAATAATTAAACCTCCTTTTGTTTTTATGGCTGGACTTGCATACTGTCCAACTGTGTTGTCCCTGAGGCAGTTGTCCTGACAAGTATATGATCTGCATGGTAGATGAGCAGCATGAACAAATATCTGGTGATGTAAATTCTGTGAACCAGAGGACTGGCTTCAGGCTTCAGGCATCTGAAATTGTTTTATGCTTATGGAAAAGCATCTGTCTAGTTATATACTAATCTTTTGTGCCAACAGTTTATAATTGCTTGATGATTTCTACAGGAGAATCGCTTGCAGAAGTTTGTACTTCCAGAACCTGTTCTTTGTATCGGTGGGATTTTGCAGATTGATCTCTTGGGTAGGGTTCAGAGACAAGAAATGGATGGCTTGTTCTATATATGGTCCGTCCCATAAACACTCCACTGTTGTTCTGATTTGATGTTGTGAACTGATGCAACACTTTTCTTAAACAAGCCAACCATATTTGAATCTTTAATTGTAGCGGGGCACAATAAATGTGACTTTCACTATACTTGATGCTATAACTATCCTATGCTCTGGTTCTAATGCATTTCTATTGTCGATAATGCAGCGTGTCTCATGTTGAAGTTGTGGGCCGACCATCTCCCCCTGCATTTGCGGTGGAAAGTCTTGAACCTCCTGGGAATTTTGTACTAAAAGTTACGACCAACCTATTGAGATAACTAATGAACATTGGGTCTCGCTCACAAGTCATGGCTTTTAAGTGCCGTAGTTCTTTGATATGGTAGCGGAGCTTTTATGACCAAACGGTCAGGAGTTCGAGTTCTATCACCTTTCATCAAAACCTATGGTAGACGTGTTCAAGTTTCAAGCCCAAAGGGCTTTCACTTGTGGGGGTGTATTGAAATAACTAATAAACATTGCGTCTCACTCACAAGTCATGGTTTTTTAGTGTAGTGGTTTTTTTTGATACAAACTTAACAGAAGATCCTGATTAATTAGATAGCAGTTGCTGTTTGCATTGTGCCGGAGACTTGGGGCGGCTTGTGAATTTGTTGCGAGGGGTCGAACATAATTGGAATGATGAAGATGATGAATCAGACGAGGAGCTTCTTTTATAAGGAATAACTGTGTTGTTTATCGGTTTATCTGTCCTGTTGTACTTTACGGTCTGAATAACAAGTTAATATTAATGCAAAATTTTCACGGTCTAGCTGATGTATATATTGGGTCTTTGGTTGTTTTCACCCAATTATTTATTAGGTAGGATCATATGACAGGTTTTTTTAGCATACTACTAAAGTTTTCACATCACGTTGCTACTATTAGGGATGAGACGCAATGTGTTGGCTCAAAAAGTTTCACAATGTCTGTAACTTATGAAGCACACACATTGATACGGAAAATAGCTTTAAATCGCCAGTTTTGTTACAAATGATAAGACAGGTCCTAAACCGACATCAGTGATCAGACACCTTTGCTGCAAGGTGAGTTCAGATGGTTCATGGACCTTGGCACCACAATAAACCAGTAAAAAGAAACGAAGATCAAACAGTCCTACTAGATAGAGAGCGGGGATGGTCGAGAGCAACAGCAGGTAGAATGATCATTCAATGTTGAAGTACAAATAGTAAATGAGATGACATTACATAACATAGTTACCATGGCAAGTGCAAAATGAACTTTGGCAACAAAGGTAACAAGCAGTGGGCGTTTGAGGTCAACAACATTTCAGGTTCCCTGAAAGAGGGTAAATAGCTGAAAAGTTTACGCCCGCTATGATTTATAGAAGTTTTTAAATAATTATTTAAATGACATAAGGCCTTCTTGAACGGAACAGAACGCTTCATGATGCCTTGGACTTTGGTGGCGATGGAAGCAACTGTATCACAGAAAGCCGAATGTTATCAGTATTCACGTTGAAAGGAGACTTTAAAACAGCAACTGCACCGAGACTCCGACATTCACTTTACTTTGCTGATCATTTCTTAATGGCCAGTGATCAAACTTAACATAAGAGAGCAGACTAGAGTACGTACCTGATAGCAGGAGATAAGAGAGCTAACAAATCCAAAGGCTCCTGTTACCCGAGGATTAACTTTCTTGGGTGCCAATTGAAGTAGCCCAACTGCAACAACAATGTCCATGGCTGCTTTAACAAGGGCTAATGACCTCTCATTTGACTTTTTAAGTTTAGCTCTGTATTGCTCATCCTGCACTCAACAAAAACCGGGAAAAAGAATGGAGTCAATTAACTCCTACATGCAAGAAATTAAGATTAGTCAAATCCACCAAGAGTAACACTGAATAAGTACTTGATGCATATCACTGTTCTTAAGCTCTTTCTCCAATTTCTTCATTGATGAAGAAAGCCTCCCGATCTCTCCAATCTGATGCAAATGGAAGGAAAATATTTATTAAATGTATAAAAAAGATCCTCATGTTCCTTTTTCCCTAGTGTAGCTTTTAACCAAAAGAAGGCGAGAGCTACTAACCTCAACCAAGGTGGTACAAACAGATGATCCCATCCAACAGTAAAGAGAGATTTTACCAAGGAGCTCAGCACGTTCCTTGTTCTGTAGAGTCCAGATTTCAGATATTGTGCCGATACTAATCAAAAATCCAAGTTACACCCGTTATGTCACATGTAGATGGTAAGTATGCCATACCTTGTAGATGCCGGTTCTACTAAGCCAAACGATTTGATCAAGAAACAGGAAAGTTGACAGTAGCGCATTTTTGGACTGCAAAATGAGCATAAAATACATAAAACAACAAAAGGGAAATTGAAAGTGGAATTTTATACCAGCAGTCCAAACGTACCTTTCCCAGCAAAGCAAGAGGAAGGGGAGTTGCTTGAGGAACTGGGCTTATAAGAGCATGGAAATCATTGACCCACTGCAATTTGACAAGTTCAAGAAGCATGAATTTGATAGCTTATTCAACTAGCAGGAAGAGATACTATGTTAAATTCCCTATGCAGCATGAGTTATTTAATGAAATATTCCAAGGTACTTATTCCTCAAAAGTTCCATTCCTTAGGAGGGTTAAGCGGAGCACCAATTAAGTCATTCTTGATCACTACATCTACTTCCTTGGTTAATCGTAACACACAAGAAAAAGGTTTACAATCACCTAAAAGTGGACCGAATTTTCTAAGCAACAATGTGATTACAACCATGTACATAATATGTTAGCTAACCTTCAAAAGACGGAAAACTTTCCGGGCTAAGCTAGTGGATTTGTCTACATTTTGGGCTGTACCAGGTTCTCCATTACTCAAGAATTTTGAACCATATTGAATCGCCCTGCATATCTTGTCTCTGGCTTCAGCCTTGTTCAGATACAAAACTAAAAGTGCAAGTTCAGCTCTAGTTGCGTCCAAAGTGCTCATCTTTTATGCCAAATACACCTATAAAATTCACGTAATGATAATTGAAATTGGAAGGTTAATAACATCAATAGAGTGGGGCATCAAATAATATAAAGAGTGCATCAAATAATATAAAGAGTACATCAACTAATGTTAATAACAAAATTAACTCTATGATGATCATGAAATCCTCGTGGCACCCAAATTTCTGAGTTTTTTCAGAAGCATCTCAGACATGATTCACATGTACTACTCTTAACAATGAGAGACCAATTTCAACACATTCCAAATATTGTTTCTAACATAACAAAGGATTGTGTGGTTGGTTACTGAGAAAAGAAAAGGCAAATGATTATGATTCACTTCATAGAACCAAAAGGCAAAACTACCCTCTCCAGCTCAGCTGAGCTTGCCTAGTTTATCACCTCTCCAACCAAATAACACAGGCAGTAAAATTAAAAGAACACAATTTGAACTCGTATGTATGACAAGATATCCTCCTTGCAGCCAGTAACCAAACAAAGCATGAAAGCATAAGCATAAGCATACGTATTCCACAAAAGAAAAAGGGAGTCAAATCAAGAATACCCAATTGAAAATGAGCAAAATCCGAAACAAATTTCAGTACAATCCCGTGGTAATAGAAAACTTCGTTCAAAGCAATTACCTCAACAGAACAGATCAGCAACAACAATGAAAGAACTGGTAGCGAAAGCAATTACAGTATATGTATGGAGGGAGGGAGAAAGGGAGATAAAAGGAGGGTACGGAACAGTACCGAAGGAAGTGCCCAAAGTTTGGCCTCGAAATCCACAATTTTCTTTGATATTTTTGCGTTTTTTCCCCTAATCTGTTTTCCTTTTCAGGAAAAATAAGTTTTTAAGAGATGGACAGTGATAACGTCAGCAACGTTGGGCGTCAATTTCCTTGGAAGTGGCTAATATGATATACCGTGACAAGGCCATGTTTGGTTATCCCTTTACTAGTACTACACAACAAAAATAAAAACAAAAAGCAAGAAAATAAATATATAACTTATTGATTATCGCGCGATGATTCGAGTTCAAATTTCATCTTTATCAATAAAAATATAAAAAATAAACAGAAACTATACTCATATTTAATTTCGAATTTTGTTTACAATATAAAAAATAAAATAAAGGAAGAAAACGGAAATTTGCTATATAAAGCAAAAACAATACGCTTATTTTTTTGAACATTGGTGACTCATTTATGATAAGCTCATATGTGTTTTACTTTCTTTGAACAAAGTCAATGAATTTGTCTTTCATTTTATTTCCCTGATTTTAATTTATTTATTTATTAGCAATTAATATAAAAGAATACACTAAAATTATACTAAAAATTACTCCAAATTGATTCTAAAAGTTAGATATCTATTGAATATTACTGTACACATTACTTGACTTTTTGGTATTTATTTTACTGTTTGTTACTGTTTCAAAACGACAATTAATGGAAACAAGGAGAGAGTAACATTTAAATTGAAACCTTGCGTGTCTTCCAAAGTCCAAAGAGGTGATTGGATAAGTCCAGCCAAATGAAAAGCCCAACTAAACTGAGCCGTTCCGGTTCTGTAGGAAAAAATTCTGTAGAAAAAGTTTTATGGGAAAAGTACTTATGGAAAACGGAATGTGAGATACTTGAGGTGTTTGGTAAAACAGTTTTTCAAAACTATGGTTTGGATGTAAAATGACCATAAAAGGTATAAAACCCATTTTTAAAAAATTAATAAAAATAGGAAAAGTGGATCTAAAATTATTTATCTTAAGATAGAGATTTTATTGTGCTAGTTTTTAATTTATTTTGTTCATTATATAAAGTAAAAAAATAAAAATAAAATTAAAATTAAAAAATATGAGAGAAAGTGTCTAGCACTCTAGCACTGGAGCATTTTACTCCAGCGCGAGGCAAGGCCAATTTAGCCAGCCTTGGAGAAGCCCGGTTGGAGTAGGTGTTACCAAACACCAAAACTCCATTTATCATCGTAGCATTATTATTTGAAAATAATGAGTGCACATACTTTATTATTCGGTTCTCACAACACAAAATATTTTCTTTTAAAAAAAAGGAAAAAAACTAAGTTGTGGTGGTGGGGTGATATGGTTGAACCGAACCCACGTCGGAGTTGGTTGATTTGATGGTGATGGATGCTTATAACTAAAGACAGTAAGAGTAGAGAAAAGGTGGGGCTATGCTCTGCTGCAACCAACAATACTTTTGTTCTTAACTGATCGTCATATGTTATTCTTGAATCTTGGATTTTGGCTGTGGAGCTAGTAGCACAACCCCTCAACTCAAACAAATTCTTGCACAACTTCAAATTTATTATAATTTAGGTCATAACTTCTGGATGATCTCTCTCCCGGTGTTTGCTATGAGCGCTAGTTTATGGTATTGTTTTGCAGCTCGACCAGAACTGTACTAAAAGTCTTAAACCATCATTTATCTTTCCAAAGCAATCATAAACAAGAAGATGATTGCTGCACAGTTGTCTGCAATGAACAGATAAAGAAGAGAGAGAACTTGAAAGAAAAAAGAAGATGCATACGGCAATCTTTATAACTTTATATAAATAGAAACATTTTTGATTGCATACATATCACATATTGGTACAAGTTCCAGTTTGTCATTGGCTACTTTGTTTCATCCAGACAATGAAACACTGGAAAAAGTATGGGAAAAACCTCTTAAACATCATACAATAGGATCAAAAACAAGACCCCCATTATTGATTTTCTTCCCCTATTTCCTGCTGAACAAACTTCTTAACTTCCCTCTTTCTAACTTCTCAAGTAGCTTCTTCGCACCCGGGATGTCCATCTCGATGAGCTTCTTGAGATACCCGATTGCCCCGTACGAGATCATAAGCTTCTTGCATTTCTTACTAGACGAAAGAGATGCGAGGCATGACACCGCGTATTTCTTTGCAGTGTTCTGTGGACTTGGATCAAGCAATTGCACCAGACTTGGCACACTTTTGCCATCCTTTTTAACTTCTCTGCAATTCTGTGAGAAAGTCATCAAACTTGAAATCGCTTGTGCAGAAACCTCTCTAGCACTGTTTGATTTGGCCTCGAGCAATTTCACAAGTAGCGGGATGCACCCAGCTTCACCCACCAATTTTTTCATCTCTGCTGAGGTGGAAACCCGGCAGATCGCAGATGCAGCAGCTTGTTGTGCCCCCAGTGATCCGGATTTAAGCACATGAACCAATCGTGGGAGAAAACCCAAAGATACCAACATTTCCAAAGAAACTGAGCTAACTAAATTCCTTAGTGCCCCAACGGCAGATTCTTGGGGCAAGGGACCATCAAGATAAACCAATAATCTTCGGATTCCACCTTCTGAAATAACGGCTCTTCTGAGATTGTCATTTGTTGCAGTGAGATTCTGCAAGCATTCGGCTGCATACTCTTTCGATCCCAATAGAATTCCACAATCAAGGAGATCGATCATGACCTTTACAATCCCTTCTTCCGCCAGATTTTGTCGAACCTCTGGCACAGCTGAGACATTCTTTAATGTACAAGCTGCTGCAGCCTGGGATACCGAGTCACCAGTCCTGCAGATCTCAATCAGTGGTCGAACTCCACCATGACCAACGATTGCCCTTGCTGTATCTGCCAACATCGACAATCTCTGGAGAGAGATTGTAGCCTTCTCTTTTCCCACTGTACTACCCGACTCAACAAGCCTTATGAGAGGAGGCAGGACACCTTCCGAAACAAGCCAATTCTCACAACTCCCAGATTCTGCAAGTGAGCAGATTACTGTGACTGTCTTCTCTCGAATTCGGGGAGAAGTTGCTGTCAACAGCTGGACCAAAGCAGCAATATTACTCCGGCCCAAAACAGCTAGAACAGTCTTCTCATCCTCTTTCATGAGTTCCACTAGACTATCAAGTGCTTTATGCTTTGCTTCCAAGTGCCCGATTTGAAGCCGAGCAAGCAATTCCTTTGTATTGCCATGAACTGCAGCTTCAGGTTCTGTTGATGTACCAGCCACCGACAAAGGCAAAGTAGCCTCACCGAGCACACCAGTCTTGATTAGAAGTCCACAATCTCTTAAATTCAAATCCAATTTACCTGATAATGCATCAAGATCACTCTGCATCTGAAGCTTCCCTCCATACTTCTCACTCATACATAAATCTGCCAATTCAATTACCTCTTTCAGCGTCTTCCACACAGCCTGCAATTGTTCCTTGCAAAGTGCATTCTTGGAGAAGCAAGGGTGACTCGACAAGTCTGAAAGGCGTGATGGGATCTGCTCCAACTTGGAAATGATCGCCTTCCATCTGCCAGGAAACCCCTTAACTTCCCTGGCCTTATCAAGCGCCACCGGGACAAGCTCTTGCGAATGTGAAAGCCAATCTTCGACTGATTGAATGTCAACTACAACCTCTTTTCCTCCATCTTCCACCATTTTTTCTTGTGTCGGTCAACTTGGTTATGGGATCGGATGCAGCAACTGAGTTACAGAGACAACCAAACCATAAAGTGATGAGCTTGAGGAATAGAAATTGATCAAAATGAGATATTTTGTAGAAAATACTGGAGTAGTGGAGCAGTTGCAATCATCAAACATATATTATAAATTAAGGTGACCTGTTTTAAATAATAAACCAGATTTAAGTTTAACAGCCTCCACAATAATCTATTATCCCACAGCTTTTTTTCACAGAAAGCAATGCCCGACCAACAAAATCAAAGTATCAAAAAGATGACTGCATGAGTCATTTCATGTGATGACTGCATACTAACCAAAGTAAAATCCAAAATAATAATGCATATAAAAATACAAAAACAGCTTTAAATATTGTGGGTGTGATCACAAAAATGAAATAATTTACAAGAAAAGTCGGCAAACAACATTGGAAATACCAAAATACCCTTTGAATTGCCGATTTGAGTAGAATCCAGTTGCAATATTCTAAGTATTGTTAAAGGGTACAACAGGAAGTGAAGAATCAATTCTAAAAATTTACTTTTCAAACGAAAAAGTGGAAGAACACGGCATCAGATTTATCTACTGTAACTGAGATTAGCTATCCAACGGCCAAGATTAATCTTTTAGAGAGGTAAAAGAAAAGTTGGATTCTTGGATTCTCAAATTTATCCTCCATAAATAAAGAGGTAGCTGGTAGGGATAAGGAAAAAAGGAAAAAGACTTTACTTTGAAGAGACGATACAGTCTCCATATACATCGAGTGTACTTCAATTCATGAAGATGGAAACCATGAACCGACCAGCCCCACTCAAATATTACAAACAATAAATGCGAATCTAATACCTCAAATTGCTTTGACTTGCTTCAACATTCAAATCTCTTCACCATTTTTACAGCAACAAGATACTGATAGTTCCTTCTCCCTCCAGCTTCTTCAATTTGTTTTCTTCCTAGTGCAATAAGACAAAGACAACATAGTAAGAAAAAAAAAATAACTAGATAACAAAGAGGGAGGAGAAACAAACAAATGCAGGAAAAAAGCCACTTACTTTAGCCACAACCCGAATAAACTGAGAACTAAGAAAAACCCAGGAGCTGTTTTTGCTTAGTAATAATAGAGAAACAGACAAACAAACGGTCGAAATCGGTAAACAAAAATAAAAACAGAGAAGAATCTAAGAAGCAGCTGAAGAAATTTTGAAAAACTAGTGAGACAGACACACAGAGACAGGAAACATAAAATAGAGTACTGCTATACTGTTAACCACAATCACATTCAAAAATCAAACCTCTCTCTCTCTAGAAACCGCGTCTCTCTCTTCTTCTTCTTCGTTTGGAAGCAAATGTGTCAGGTCTCTTTGTCCTTGTGTCTGTTTTGCACCAAAATGTTAGAAAAATTAAAACCAAAAAAGACGATTTTTCAATCCGGTTCGTTTGAGGAGAGAGAAAAAGAGCCTCTGATTTTTGGAAAAACTTGGTAAATGTCGAGCATGATATGATGATCGTACGGTTGTTATTGCGATCAGTACAGTGGATCCGACCGTTGAGATTGGTTGGATGAATTTCTAATTTTAAATCTCTCTTTTTACAAATTCCAATGTTATATAGAGTGGTGACGTGAAAGCCTCCGCCTCGTTCCAGCGTGTCTTTGAGTTTGAACTGCTTCATATGTTTTGTCTAGGTGGCTCTTTCGCACATGTGGGGAACATGGTGGTGGCATGTGAGCTGAATGACCTAAACGCACTGGATGTGGTCGTAAAAATACGGAAATGCCACTGTTTGACCAAGATGTTTTGCATCTATTATGACCCATAGTAGTAATAAAAAAACCCACAATTCAAATATTATGTAGGTTCAAAATTTGAATCTTCGGGGAAAAAAAAATTACTGTTACAATCATTTTGTTTGGATTATTAAATGATGGGGCGAATGAAATCATGGGTGGAATGGATCCATCCTTGCAACATCATTGTAACCTTGTAGCTTCGAAAATTCAACCAATTGAAAAGGATTAAAACGCCGACCCGCCCAAATTATCAGAACCTTCATGAATCATGATTGATAGAGAACAACTATGATAAAAAGATGCACCTGCTTGTCATAATAGCTTTATCATCGTTTCAATTCAAATATTCTTAGATTTAATACAAACTTTTTAGATTTTACGAGAGTTTATTATGCATTGCACACGTCATTGCGGTTGAATGATAAAGTACATAGCAGTATATTCCCTCCGGTTCTCAAAGTATGTCGTTTTACTTTTAGTTTTTACTGTTTCGGCACGTATTTTAAAACGGCCAGCAGACAAACTATTTGAGACAATTTTGCTCCTAATTTTTTCTGAGAAGTACGTTAAGGATTAATGTACGTTAGAAAAAAAGTACGGATTTTTTTGGGGTCAAATAGTGAATTATCCAGCCTCCTCAATATACGTTCCCTACTGAATATTGGGATACGAGAAAGACATATTTTAGAGACCGGAAGGAGTATATTTTATGTCTCAGTAGCGGCTCGTGTATAGGTAGTTAAAAATGATATGGTAGCATTTTGTAGAATCTACATATCCAGGAGTAATAGTAACAAAGAGACAAACATGCAGCAAGGACAAGAAGAGAGGAAAAAGGTATAGAGCGAGCAGCGAGCGAGGGTACCAAGACGCGTGGATGTGGATGGGTAACCGGAACGTGACGCTGTGTTTATGTCGGCTTTGTTACATCTTTTGAGCTTTTCGATCTTCTCATCTTGCTTTTCCTTCTTTTATTCTTGTTTATGTTTTTGGTTTATGACTAATTTTATTTTTCTTCATGCAAATGATTTCAATTTAAATCATACAATTGCGAGAGCAATCAACACTAATTGCAGTCAATCGGTAAGAAATTTATTCATCTTTAATTAAAAATTTTGAGTTAAGATGAAAAACTAAAAATAAAATAAAATATGGTGACAGCAAGAAGGAACGGGACTAGTATTTTGTATCTCTTTGGACCACCTGACCGTGTACACTCATTATTCATGGGTCCAAGGTCTTGTACTGAGAGCAGCTGGGCAATTATGCCGTTTCAACCTTTAGCCCAAAAAGTGTTCAAATTGAGATTTTGGGTTCACACTAGTACGACGTCGTTGTCCTGATCTTGGAGTCTTGGACATATGGCCTTGATTTTGAATTCTCTCTTGGATTTAATTTTGTTTTGTTTAACGATAAAAAAGAAACTAATCGCAGAAAGAACAGCTGGAAGCTACGGGCGTATTGCTGGAGAAAAGTAAAAAAGCCTGACTGCCGTTTTGGGCCTTTCGCAGTCCACTATTAGCCTACTATGAGTCTACGAGGTACAAGGCTGGCATCTGTTTGTTAAATGAACAATTGGGCCTAAGAAGATTAACGTAGAGTTTACTATATTTTCTTTTTTTAACCATCTCCATGTAATTTCCAACAGATTGAGCTCCTCTAATCTTCTTTTAAACATGATCAATAATATTAGAAGAATCTGAACCGTTCAATAAAATTACACGGATGAAATTAAAAATTCAAGTTATTAATGAGTTGACCACTAGTTGAATTTTATTGACTGGTCAACTTATTAATAATTTGAATTTTTAATCTCATCCTCCAATTTTATTGAACGGTTCAAATTTCTCTAATATGATCGGTTATGTTTAAGGAAAAATTAGAAAAGCCTAATTTTTTTTACCACGCCAACTTTTAATTCATTTCTTCATTTTCACTTAATTAATTTTCATGAACAAATGAACACTTATGTAGAGATTTAGTACAATTCTCAAATTTCAAAATAAAACTCTTTTAACGCAACAATTTCGTTGCTGCGAATGGTAATTAAACATTAACAATTACTGCGCTCGTGCCTAAACCTAGCTTCTTCTCCTTTAAAAAGAAGCTCCATAACCTTAATTAATTAGCTTCTGATCAAATTCTTCCTTTGAATTATTTCTAATCAAGAAGCTAATTCACTTCATAACATTCCTATCCTATGCTTAATTACTCACCATGAAAAGGGGACCCACAGAAAGGTGGGGACCCACAAAACGATGGGGGGGCGCTAAAACTTGGAGGAACCATAACAGAAGAGGAAACCCTTAACCTCTTACTCCTTGAACCCGGATCCCCACCGCTCATCATCATCAACTGTTGATCTGGGCTATCCATCCACCCGCCCATATTCATCGGATCCCCAATATCGGACCCGTCCGAGTCAACCCCGTGTTGCCTGAACCCGGCCGCCCTTTCGTTGCTACAATCCGAATTTGAAACACTTGAAGTATCCCAAGCAGACGGGTCGTGGTAAACGTCATGATCCTCTACATGCGGGACTATGATACTCGGTTGCACCACTTTCTCCATGTTCTTAATATCAACCGGCTTCTGGTACTGCAAATGGCTCCTGAAGTGGAAAATACTCGCAAAAGTGAAGTGATCGCTCACTCTATTCTTCGTCGACTTAGTTTCTGTTGTTCTTGCCATGATACTTTGCAGATTCTTGCTCAGCTTCGCCTTTAGCGAGGAGAAGCTGAGGCTGTGTCTCCCGTCGGATTCCGGTGCCAGCCCAGGATTGGAGGGGGACTGGTTCGAATTATTAGGGTTGAGAGAGGATGAGAAGTTGGTTCGGGCATTTTCTCCTCGAAGTGCCCGAGCGGCTTCATCGTAAGCTCTAGCCGCCTCTTCAGGAGTGTCATAGGTGCCCAACCAGAGCCTCACGCGCTGAGACGAGTCTTTTATCTCAGCGACCCATCTCCCCGACGGCCTCTGTCTGACACCAACAAATCGGCGAACCGATGATGGACTCCTTGTAATCGGTTGCGCCGCGGTGCGGGTGGTGGTGGGAGTAGGAGGAGTGCTGTTCTTCTTAATTAGGGCTTCAGCTCCTGACATAATCAGCTAGGTTTGATCAATACCTTAATCAGAATTAGTCGTTGACTAATAGCAATATGGTAGGGAGAGGAGAATATTTGTTTGATGTTTGGTTGGTAGGAAAAGAAGGAGGGATTGGTGCAACAATATTTATAGTGCGACTCCAAGAAGTGATGAGTATAGGTATATACCTCAATTATTGATTTGTTTGTTTGTTTCTTATAGATTTATACACTTCTTTAATCTCCCTCCAATCCATCATGACAAAACAAATAGTAAAGATTTGGAGTAAAGAACTCCATTATTTTGGCGGTTATGTATAAATATTTAGTGTAGGGTTGGATTCGTGAATAACCAATATATGTAAAAAGTACACCATGTTTGTCATGTGGTAAATAATTACAGATTTTCACCAACTTTAATTATTTTTTAACAACTCTGTTAATATAATTTAGTTGCTCGTGGTTAAATTATTACACCAATTCTATATCTATGGTGTAGCTAATTGTGTCATAATTATGTACCATTATTATTTTAATCTATAATAAATTATTAATTAATGTCTTGAAAGAAGATTAATCTCAATTTAGTATTACTTTAATTGAAAAAAACGAGAATGATGGTCGATTGTAATCAAACAGTGTATGATTTGGCTAATTATGTATTTTTATAAAAGTTTTAATTTGAGTTTAGAAGAAACTGAATAGGAAGATGAGTTAAAATTTAACAATATTGTTCGAACTAGATTAATCTAACTTTTTTTTTTACCATGATTAAGATTTGATTAAACGGATTAATGAAAAAGAAGGCGAGCGGAGAGGATTAATGTGGGAAGTGGAAAGATACAGAGAGAAGCAGACGGAAAGAAAGGCGGTCCGGTTTTGTCAGATTCTAAATCAAGAACGGATGTGGAACGTTGGATTTGATCCCTTTCATTTTAAAACTCCGGCGGGAACAATCATTAGTTTAATGATGAGTGACGTGGAGATCACCGATCGAATCGGATTTTAGCACTTGGGAGAGAGAATGATATGTGGGGCACCACACCTCCGTACCGTGTCGTTTCTTCTGGTTTTTACTTCCCTCACCATAATTGTCCCACTCTCCCAACTAAACATTTTTTAAAAATAACTCTCTTTAATTAATGGGCTTGGCTTATTTGGAGTGATTAGCACTATAAAAATGATTTAATTTGGTTTTGATTAGCATTAGAAAATGATTTATGGCTTGTTTGGGTGCAGGAGCTTTGTCTTGTGTAGTGTAGAATCTGTGACCCTTGGATTAAGACTACAATGAGCCATCTAATGGTAGTCTTAGATTCCCACACCCAGAATGACACAGTGTCACTTACCACATGCACCTTACCAACCAAAATGTACGAGTTACATGCTGGTGATCTAACAAGATGTACATAGATTATAAAATTACCAAATTAGTAAAAAAAAAAATCCGATGATCTAACGAGACACGCATAAATAAAAAAATTCAAATATTTTATAATTTTTCGCAATAGAGTTTCATAAATCTTAGTAGATTGATAATTCCTGGTTGAATTTTGCAATTTAAACCATGTTTGATGTTTCCCTGTTGGTTGACTGACCCAAAAACTGTAACGCCGGTGCTGGGTAGCAAATTTGATCTTCTTCTATCCCTCGATGATTTCCACACCAAACAGGACTTAGCTAGTCACCATCTGTGATTGCATCACTGCAAGTGGGCGATGGAGATAAAGTTGAATCAATCGTCAACTTGGTTATCTATAAGTGTACTGATTAATTATGATTTTGTCCTAATTGGGATTTCCCTAATATTATAATTGATCAACAATTACTGTTCCCTAGTCCGAGTTTCTCTTGGATTTACTTCCAAACTGCCAATCATAAAGCAACAACTAGAAATCCAGTCTACGTATCTTCACAGTATTGTTGCTTTGATGTATATTAGTTAGAAAATTAAAAATTCTATTAGAGAATATGCTCTTGCATCTCTAAAGTAGTCTTTGGCTTTATACACATCTTGTTGCATTAATTAATTAGTCCCCTTACAAAGATATTGGTAAAATAATGATATGCTATACTTTTTAAAAACTGTTTTATTGTTAGTAATGCTAATTATAACCACGTTATTATAATATAATTGAACCAGTATCGATTCTTTTACTTAAATCACGAGACCGCAAACCATTGATATTAATTATTTGTTGGTTTTATTCTTATTATAGTAATGGTAATTGAATGCTATCGGTTTGTAGCATGCATATCCATTGCGTAGCTTATCGAGAAAAAATATCCACCGATTAATTATTATCATTAGAAATTACTAGCGGTGAGATGTTTCTTTTTCAAGTTACATGTAAGTAAGACGTTACTATTTTAAAACTAATTATATTCACATTTAATAAACTATAAAATTTAAAGTGCTCGCAAGAGGTAACATTGAAGAAAAATATAAAATCATACTACTTTTTTTTCTTTTCATGCAATTAGTTAATTAAAAATAAATAAAATACCAACATTTTATTTTGGATCCTAGCATAAACAGTAAAACCCGTAATAAGTTCAAAGCAGCAGCGGTCCATTTGATGCTCATCAGCGGCCCGATAATAGAATGCCAACGTGAAGCCCAACACTGTTTAGATGGGCCTTCTCTTTTGGATCAAAGTTTAGACGGGCCTCGTCATATTTTAGCATTTTTATGATTCGCTCAACAAGTTTACAATTTGATTTCTACTTATTTTTTCCTTAGTATTTTGTTTTTTTTTTTTTGTTTTTAGTTCTGCTCCACTTAACTATTTGTAACCTCTTGCTTAGGAGGTTAAGAATGAAAACGCTGAATCACTAACAACCATCATAGGTTGATCCAGTTCGCTCTTTCATAGAATAGACAACCATTGGGTGGGTCAGTAGCACAAACTTTTACAACGTCGGATGATCATTAAGAACTATTCTTTTCCTAACGTGGAAGAGGTTTTGAGCTTGTCGTAATCTCAACTTATCAAGATTATGAAAATTCAATCGCAACGAATGAGGGTATAGTGCTCTACTACATGAAATTGTAAAAGAGTAATATGTACAATGAAATGAACAAAATGTGAATTTTACAATGTTTCTTGCTGCACCATGTAATTTCAAGTGCTACAAATTGCAAAACAGTTGACTCAAACCACGAGACAAACAGTGCTCCACTCCTCCCATTCCCCTATGTTCTCTATAGTTATGCAATTGCAGGAGTAGTACGTTCTTGGGTCCTTGAAACAGTGTCGTTAGGATGACTTTGGTCGCTGCTGTTTCCACCCGATCGTTCATGGCCAGGTAATAGCCATTGGCGAGAATGTTCACCTGCAGTTTGAGGACTATCAGCGGATTGGACAACACTGATTCTCGCCTGTATCGTATATTTTGTTTCGTCCTGCACTGGGTATCTACAGACGGGACATGTAGACTGTTTCCTCAGCCATACGTCGATGCAAGAAAGATGGAAGTTGTGACCACACTGTGGCATGATTCGCAATACCTCCTTTTCTTGGTATTCTCCTAAGCATATAGAGCACCTGGCACAGAAAAAGTTAGTGCAACACTAAAGGCAAGGAAGCAGGAATTAGAAATGAACAGAATGACTTCCATGATGGTGACAGCAACAATCCAATGATACGGGGGAGCCAAAGAAGAAGGAATGTCATTAGGAAGTACAGAAACAAATAACCCTATGTTCAAATGATGGAAAAAGTTCTCTCTCAGCCTAAGGAAAGAGCTCCTAACTAACCTGCAGTTTACTCACTGACAAAACGCAAGATGGATTCAATTCACATGCTTGAGAATTGCACTTGAACAAGCATTATCGCCGACCAAATCTTGCAAAGATGGAAATAGTTTTTTCAGACTGTTTAAAGTTTAAACTCCAATTTCGATACCCATGACACGAAGAGAAGAAAACACAGATTGGTGAAGAGTTGGAACAAATGAGTCTAAACGGATAAGGTATTTGTCATCTGCTAGACTAGTATAGATTTTAGAATGCTGTTTTCTACAAAAAGTACTAATGAATTAATTGTCTGTTAATTATGGGGGTGTCTTCCTTGGTTTGGTACTTGTACAATATAACTCAACTATATGCAACTATAAGGAAGAATCAGGATAAACAGTTTCCATTCAAGCAACAGAAATCTGTTAAAATGAGGGCCACTTTATAAATTAGAAAAAAAACTTACTGTGCATCTTCTACAGATCCGAAGGACTCATGGCTGAACTTCATAGTTGGAATTGCAGCAACCAGAACAGGTTCAAGGCCAGTAATCCGATGCTCTGGCTGCCATGAAACAACTTGGTGTTAGAAATCTATAGCGCCAAATTCACAGACCAAAACCAGAAAGTGGAAATGTAATCTACAAGTTATGCTTCCTAAGTGTGTCCTGAAAGAAAAAACAACTATTTTGGGCTCATACATCCTCTGTTAACAGGCTCTCTTTCGGCACATTAAGAGCTGGAAATCAATAGATGAGAATCCCCTAGGTTTTGGATCATGTCATATTGGAGTCAAACTATTTCAATTCAATCCAAATCTCCTAAAACCAAATTCCAAGGACAAACCTAAAAAGTCCAAGATGAGACATCACGTGTAGAAACAAACAATGGTTGGTATTCCATTAACAATATGAAAACTTTGTGCCTAAAGGTCAAAACTTTAGCAAAACTGAAAAGACAAGACAGCATAGATTCTGCAGAAGTTAACCCAGCCAATGAAGAAAAGTAATCTAGTAGTACAAAAGAACTGAACATACCTGTTCAAGATCAATTCTTGATTCAATCTCAAACATTTGGCGGGACTCTGCTCCTCTAATCCTTCCACATATGATTCTTGTGCAAACAAACACAATAAAAGTGGCACTCATCCCAAACCCAATAATAGTTGTAATCAAATTCATACCTGACCCCATCATCTTCCTCCCCCCCAAAAAGAAGTAAAAATAAGTCAAAGAAACAAAACCATAACAACCCACAAATGGTTTAACTACAAAAACACAACTAAAAATGGAAAAATTACAAGTCCCACAAACTCAAACTACAAGAAAAGATGACATAGAACATGACCCAGATCAGGGATTTTTCCTTTTTTTTCAAGAAATGGCAAGTATTTAATCGAGTAGTGCCAAAATGGAAGAAACCCCAAAAATGAAACTACCCATTTGGAATCGCAATTCGCTTTGGTTGGACTCAAAGGGTAGGAAGAAGAGAAGAGGCAGAGGAATTAATTGTGATGGATGGGATGGACGGTGAGGATGAGAAGGAGACTTGGTAAGAAAGAAGACGACAGTTCGTTTTCATGCTATTGGAATATCACTTTGCTGGGGCCCACAGATGTGGAAGGGACCCAAACAGACGAACCTAAAGTGGGAATTGTCTGTTTTCGATCAGACGGTTGAGATTGGAGGTGTTCTAGTGATTGGTGGCGGCAAAAAAGGAATTCAACGGCAGAAGTGGCTACAGTACAGAACCTTAAGCAGAGAAAAGAGATTCTTCTTGTAAGAGAAAAATACTTAAACCACCTAAGTTTTTAAGGTACAGAATCTAAGTTACTTTATCCTTTGCATCTCTCTAAAGTGGCCACGGCCTGCTTTCTTCTTCTTCTTCTTCTTCTTCTTCTTCTTCTCTCTCTAAAGAATAAAGATACCTCTTTTAGATAGTGCCTGGTTTTTAGTTCCAATGATTTGGATTTTTTTCTTTCAATTTTTGGTGTAAAGTTATTTATTTTTTTCTGATTTGGCCTTCAGCACATGGCACGTTCTGTTGCTTGCTTGTTTGCAACTTGGCCAGGGAATAAAAAAAAACTACATGGCCTGCCACCCTCGGAGCGTGACGCAAGTCAGGATGGAATTTCTTGTATATTTGATAAGTAGTTCGATACTCTTACCGGCTCACCCTTATTAAATTACCGCTGATTAATTTTTACATAATTAACTATTTGTTCTTAATAGGCGAATTCGGTGCGGAAATAAGGATAAAAGATAGTTGACCAACTGAGGGATTTGAGGACACTTGGATACCTTGTTCTATTAAGTAATATACTTTCCTTTGGATATAATTTGCTTACCAGTAGTGCTTTGACCATGGAGGATACCTGATAAGGACGTGCTATTTTCTTTTCGAATATCAAATGCTTATTTATTTAGTATGATAATCCAAGGATGGCTACTATAATTTATTTATTTTATTCTGTAATCATCAGAAGGATAAGGTCTTGGATTCCACTCTTTAATAAATTACAAAGTAAACAAGTTAAACGAATTCTTCATTTCTTATGTAAGCTTGGATGTAACTTGTAAGTGACCCATTTTGAGATGCAGATACTAACTGCTAGTCACAAGAATGCCCGGTTAAAATATTTTGAGCTCGTAAATCAGGTCGAGCGTGTAAGTACTCCCAGTACGTAATTACTTCTGGTGCAATTTAAGGTAGTTTGATGACTAGCTTTTCTTTCGTCTAACAAGGCAGTTTCTTTCTTCAGGGTTCAGATAACGTCATTGGCCAATTTGGGCCTCACGTTGACATGTAACTAATACCATATCCATGGGCAAGCAGAGCAATTGCGGCCATTGATTGCCCATTCTAAAAAGACCACTTTGACTAATACGATGTCCTAGCTCTCTTGTCAGCTACGGGCAGACCATCTTTACCTACATAAATAAAGCCGCCCCATATATATAAAGTACTGTATTTGAGCACCACACTCCAATCCATGCCTATGACAATTCATGAAAAAGCTATCAAGTTCTGGACTTGCAAGGATAATCACTACACACTCCTCTACTAGAGTTCATCACAACAAACAAATGTCTAAAGAAATGCCATCTTCAAGCAAAATAGAGAAAGGTAACGATAGAAAGGAATAATGAAAGCATGACATTCTCGACCAAGCTAAAACTTATCAGAGTGGTGATACCCCAGTAGACTTGGATACCCACTCAACATGCCAAGAAAGTTTTTCATTAACTTCTTTAATCTCTTGTTTTGTATGATGCCCTGTAATGCAAGCAGATGTTAGTATAAGACTCAGTCTACTAAGTATTCTCCACCCACGGATAAAAAGAAACTGCTCTAAGCTTCCTGCCAAATGGTTAAGATACATCTCTACAAGTAATGACAGCCGACTCAAAATCCCGACTTAATGATTAGCACATGCAAGACTGTAGAGAAATGCATCAAAATATGAAACTTGCATATCCTGTCATCGTACCAAAACCATTTTCCTACGGAGAAAGAACCATAAATCCATATCTCAGTGGTCTTAGATTATGTTAAGAACACAAGCATAACTGTACAAGTTAGTATCTGTTATTGCAAAATTGTTCACTCTTTGGGTACAAGAGTTGAATATATTCAATACACTCATAAAACATTGATTAGATAAACCAGTGTCAGATCATAAAACCGCATCACTCAAAAGAACAGAACCATTCCTAGCTTAAGTTAATTACAAGGTTAAATGTCTAACATGACCAAAATAAGCAATAATTTTGAACTCACCAAATGAAGAACCACGATCAAGAATCACACGGACACTCCTCCACTGCGGTCCCAACAGGAACACGAATGTCCTTATAGATGCAAACATAAGGTGCATTCAACACTGTATAAGCTCCAGTCCAGTTCCCCTCACCGATGCAGCTTGCATCCCAAATTGAAGCATACAAAAACATTGGCTTCTCAGGAAAACCCTCGCCATCCTTCCTCTCCTCCCTTCTCACCACATTCCCATCAATCATCCACTCTATAAAACCAGGACACTTTATCGCATACGCATGAAACCGATCAGAACAATCAAACCCTAGATCATGAATCCGTTCACGATTCCCTGTCCCTATAATAAAAATCCAATCTTTGTAAGTAAAAAAAAAGAAAAAAAAATGATCTTTGACATTCAACTACTCAAAATTACAAAATAAGTAGGCGCACCTGAGGTGTAGTAGTTGGTTTGGACGATGGTTTTGTCTTTGCCGAGAAACTCGAAGTCGATTACGTCGTGGGATTTGTCACCTTCGAGGGATGAGAGGTAAAGGTTGAAGTTGAGGCCACTTGTGTCGAATTTGGGGTACTGGATGAGGGAACTGAAGGTGCTGTAAAGGAACCGGGTGGGGCTGCGCCACCGCGAACCGCCGCGGTAGGTGAGGGAGATGATATTGCCTGTGTGCAATGCGAGCAGGCTTCCGGCGTATAGTCTACCGCAATTTGCTTGATGGTTTGGGTCTCGTGCCGGAGGGCTCGATCTCCCATTTTTATTAAACAACAAAGGAAATTTGATGGAAAAAAAAACACTATTTATAGATCAAGCTTTGAAACGACACCGTCTATATTTCTGGTGAAAAGTCGCTTGCTTTCAGGTGGCGATAACAACATTGTCTTGAAGCAGAGCCACTGAAACCTTGACACGAAAAAACGGTGGCTAGAAGAAGGAGGAAGAGATAATAATGGGGGCACATGTGGGGATTCTCTCTCTCTATCCTCCTTCTTGCTTCACTTCTCTGCCTCGTATTCCTCGCTCTTACTTGACCAAGCGCAAGCCATTTTCGAGTAAGTACATACATAACAGTAGCACATTCCAAATTTTGGTTTTTGGACAAGCTTTGTTCATGTCTTTATTCAGTAAAGTTTGGATCTTTTCCCTTAACTTTGTTGGTTATGGACTTATGGCTGAGGTTTTGGTGTTTCCTGGTAAATATCTACCAGTTGCGGCAGCAATGGGTGATGACCCAATAAGTGAGTGGATCGTGTCAGAAGGAAAAGCTACCAAGATTATTAGGATGAGTCCAGTTGGTGGTGGTTGTATTAATGTTGCTAGGCGTTATGATACTGATGCTGGTCCTTTCTTTGTCAAGACCAACAGGTTTGATGTGCGGGCTGCTGCTTTTTGATTCTTATTTCTCAAAGGATTTGAAGGTTCTTACTGTTAAAATACTGAATTAGGAGCATTGGACCAGAAATGTTTGAAGGAGAGGCTCTTGGCTTGGGCGCTATGTATGAAACCAACACAATTCGTGTGCCAAAACCGTATAAGGTGAGTGGTGAGGTTAAATGGTCAAAGTTTTTATCTTTTTTCTCCACCAGTTTCTAGCAACTTAGTACAGAATTTGTTAATTGATCTTAGGCTTTTGTACTGTAGGTTGGACCCCTTCCAATGAGTGGATCATATATCATAATGGAGTTTATCGAATTTGGTGCTTCTAGAGGCAATCAGGTTAGGGCGGATAAATTTTGATAAGATTGATACTTGCATAATTTTCTAGTCTTTACGCTTTGATTCGTTAACTTATTTTCTGCACTCAGCCTGTCCTAGGGAGGAAGCTAGCCGAAATGCATAAAGCTGGGAAGTCGGAGAAAGGTTTTGGTTTTGATGTAGATAATACCATTGGCAGGTGCATTACTCAGGACATCATCTTCTCATTACTGTCTCTGAACAATTATTTTGTTTTGGCGATCTCTTGAGGTGTTAAGTGTAGAAAATTAGCACAACCTCTCATCAGGTTCTGACAACTTCGTAAACAAATGTGTAGCACACCACAGATAAACACTTGGACATCAGATTGGATTGAGTTCTATGGACAATATAGGTTGGGTTACCAGCTGAAGCTGGCAGTAGATCAGTATGGCGATTCAACCATTTACCAAAAAGGTTATGATGTAAACAGAGTTGCTTTTGTACATTTTGAATTTTCTGAGATATTTGTCTGACACTTAACTAACAGGACAAAGATTGGTGAAGAGCATGGCACCGCTCTTTGAAAATATTGTCATAGAGCCGTGCTTGATTCATGGAGACTTATGGAGTGGGAATATCAGTTCTGACAAGAATGGAGAGCCTGTTATTCTTGACCCAGCTTGCTATTGTAAGTATGCATTGGTCTCACTGTTATATCCTTGAGCAGAGTCTGTTATTCTTGACCCAGCTTGCTATTGTAAGTGTGCATTGGTCTCACTGTTCTATCCTTGAGCAGCAGGAGGTTTGTTAGCTAGTATCTGCTGTTTGTAAGGTTGGCACATGTACTGGTGTGTGCCAATTAGGTTTACGTCACTGGCGTAATGCCAATGAAACAAAGTATCTGTTAAGGAAATTAATGGCTTTGAATGCGAAACCAGCATAGATTTCATTTACTGAAATGAATTTTGGTATAGAAACTGCTGCCCAATCACTGCTTGTGGCATATTTGTTGACGTTTTATCTTACAGATGGGCATAACGAGGCTGAATTCGGAATGTCATGGTGTGCTGGTTTTGGAGGAGCATTCTACAATGCTTATTTTGAGGTATCATGGCTATCTCTTTTCTTCTCCAAAACTGTTCCATTTCAAGTGACAACGATGTGGTCTCCTTCGTTCCTGCTACTGACAAGCAAGCCATTTCAATGCTATAGCATAAAAGATTCATGCAAACTAATACTGTATCACTTGTGTTGACAGGTAATGCCGAAACAATCCGGGTTCGAGAAGAGGAAAGATCTTTATCTGTTGTATCATTACCTTAATCACTATAATCTCTTTGGTTCGGGCTACCGATCTTCCGCAATGTCCATAATAGATGACTATTTACGAATGCTAAACATATAGGCTCTGTTTTTTATCCTGTATAGGTGTTTTCATTTATCTTTTTAGCTGAAGTTTTTCTCTGTATTTTCATTCTCCATCAATGATTCTGTATACATGTACGGTTTGCAAGATGTGGCTTACTGTCCGTAATGTTCCTCAGTAGTCTTGGGCCGATGCTGGGCTCTTCTCCATTTGGGCTTTTGTTTAGGGTCTTGTTCTTGTATTTCTAGGCCTCTAAATCATCTTCAAAATCATTGTGGAACCTTCTAGAATAATTACAGAGCCAGTTTCTTCGAGTTTTTATTTATTTATTATCAAAATAGGGTAGTTTAAAATCTTTTTGCCCAAAAACAGTGCCTATACGTTTAGCATTCACAGAAAAAAAGTGATTTTTTTCACAAGCGTAAAGTTGAACGGAACTGAACTAGTTTTTTTCTGATGGTGACAGACCAAACTGCTTCAAAAAGATTTCTAAATCATCTATCATCAGAACAACTCAAACATGAACAAGGACATAACTATTGGAGGAAAATTTGACCAAGATTATCCCAACTTAGAAATAATATCTTGCATGTTATGCCGTGATCATATTTCCTCAATTAGTTGATTCAATTCATTAATAATTATATTCTTTACTATATCAGTTTAGGGTTTTGTAGAAACTGTATATATACTAACCATAGCAGAATCAATAAAAAGTAAGCCTATTTGGAGGATTTTTACATGGTAGCGGAGCAGGGTTTCAAGCCTGCAAATTTATGATGAGTGGAGAAGGAGTGGAGACCATCGATGGCAAGGTTCCAGCTAGTGCCTCAGAAGTTGTTTCTTCACCTTATTACCTTCATCCATCTAATCATTCAGGCCTGATTTTTGTCACGCATTCTCTTAGTGAAGATGGAAGCAACTATTTCACTTGGAGGCATAATTTTGTGAATGTGCTTCACTCCAAGAACAAGGCGGGTTTTGTGAATGGAGCCATTGAGAAACCTGATTTCGACCCACCAAATTTCCAAGCTTGGACACAATGTAACGCTGTAGTTTTGTCATGGTTGACGAACGCACTTGCTAAAGAGCTACAAGGTTGTGCAGCTCATGTCAAGACAACGAGAGAGGTGTGTGAAGATCTAGGACAAAGATTTATTCAAGGGATAACGCCTAGAATGTACGAGCTAAAATGAGCTATAGCGCTCTTGTAGCAGGAGAAGGCCTCAATTTCAACATATTATGGGAAATTGAAAGCCACTTGGGATGAATTGCAGAGTCTCAATCCTATACCATTGTGCGAATGTGGATGCAAGTGTGGTGCAACAAAGCGAATGCAATTAATGCGTGAAGAAGAAAATGTATTTGATTTTTTAATGGGACTTGATGAAGTTTACTCAACTGTCAGGTCATAAATATTGAGTGTAGATCCTTTTCCAAATCTTAGAAGAGCCTATGCTATTGCAGCACAAGAAGAGAAGCAAAGGTCAATTATAGCAACTCGATTTTCCACCATCGAAAGAGCTGCATTACTCGTAAAAGGAAGTACAGTGAACCAGAAGAGGACTGATAACAAAGGCCGAAATAAATTCCCACTTTGTGCCCATTGTGGGAAAATAAATCACAGCAAAAAATATTGTTACACTATGGTTGGTTACCCATTGGATTGGCGCAAGTCAGAAAAGAAGAATGGCAAGCAAACTGATGCTGATCATTATCATGCACATGGAAATTAGTTAGAGCAGGCTGCTGGAACAAAAGCCTCCACTAACACAGCTTTTGTTGCATCCGTGAATGATGCAAGATCACTAATTCCAAGTCAGACTTTTGCACAACATCAACAATTGCTGGCTATTTTAGAAATTCATGGAATGATGCAAGATCACTAATTCCAAGTCAGACTTAAATTGTTTGGTGATTTTTATGCAAGCTTTTTTTTGTGATTCAGAACTTAGCCTCGAGGAAGCTGATTGGAGTGGGTAGAGAACGAAATGGCCTATATTACTTGGAGCCGATGAGAGGGGAGAATTGTTGCTGCTACAATTAGTCTAGATTTGTGGCATCATTGTTTAGGGCATCTACTGATAAACCGTATTCATTTGGTTCTAAATTTATCTATTTCTTTTAAGAGCAAGAAGAATGTATTTTGTGATGCTTTTTATCGAGCCAAATAGACTTGGTTATCATTTCCTATCAGTACGAATAAAACCATGAATATTTTTTATTTGATTCATTGTGATATTTGGGGGGCATACAAGGCAAAATTAGTTTCTAGTTGTCATTATTTCTTGACTCTAGTGGATGATTTTAGTCGAGCAACATGAATTTTTCTCATGAAATTCAAGTCAGAAACTAAAACTTATTTGCTGCAGTTCTTTAATTGGGTTTATACTCAGTTTCACTTGAGAATCAAGACTTTTTGAACAGACAATGGCCTTGAATTCACACATGGTGATTTAGAGCAGTACTGTTTTGATCATGGAATAAAACACCAAACCAACTGCACATATATGCCTCAACCAAATGGAGTTGTGGAGCGCAAACACAGACATCTATTGGAGGTAGCACGTGCTTTGTGTTTTCAAGCGAATCTTCCCATCTCTCTTTGGGGTGAGTGTATTCTTACAATAGTGTATTTAATCAATCGCATGTCACTCTCTATTTTACAAAATAAAACTCCTTACGAATTGCTTAAAAGAAAGCCTACTTATGATCATTTGAGGAGTTTTGGATGTCTTTGTTATGGACATGTCAATGACAAGCCACAAGATAAATTTACATCACGAGCCAAACTAGGTATTTTTGTTGGGTATCCACATAGCCAAAAGGGATACAAAATTTATGATCTCACAAGTAAAAGCATTTATGTCTCTCGAGATGTTCAATTCCTAGAACATATATTTCCATTTGCAAAATTCATCGAAGCTGAAATTTCTCATTGCCCATTTAATGGCACAAAACACGTGATGCAAGATTTTGGGCATGATTCCCTTAATTTAACTGTGGTTTTATCCCATCATGATTGTCCTGCTGTATTCAATCCACCACCATCTAATGATTCTTCTGAGTTTGAGTCAATTATTCCAACTTCATCCAATGAGGTGAAGATTGGAATTGTTGAGGACAGGGTGGAGAATAACAATTTTGAAGCTGTGCCAAGACAAGAAAAATGACTTAGAAAAGTCCCAAGTTGTTTATTTGATGACGAGTATATTTTGCCCCCCTCTCTAGCTCCCTCAAGTTCTACATCGCTCTCACCTCTCCCTTCGGTAAACTTGACGGTACATCCTCTCTTCAATTTTCTTTCTTACTCTAAATTTTCTGTCACTTACACTGCCTTTCTCGCGGCCATCACAACCCATGATGAGCCCAAATTATTTTCTCAAGCAGTGAAATTTCAGCATTGGAGAGATGTCATGGCTAAGGAAATATCAGCTCTGGAAGCAAATAACACTTGGATATTGGAATATTTACCTTTAGAAAAGCGAGCTATTGATTCCAAATGGGTTTACAAAGTTAAGTACAAACCTAATGGAAGTATTGAGCGCTATAAAGCTCGCCTTATTGCCAAGGGTTACACTCAAATCGAAGGGATTGATTTCCATGAGACATTCGCCCCCATTGTCAAATTGGTTACCGTTAGATGCTTATTGACACTTGCGTCCATGAATAATTGGGAACTACATCAACTAGATGTGAATAATGCATTTCTGCATGGGGATTTAGCAGAAGAAGTGTACATGAAGATCCCACAAGGTTTCGCTAAACAAGGGGAGTCACGAGTCTGTTGTTTGAGAAAATCTCTCTATGGTCTTCGTCAAGCATCTCGCAATTGGTACCAAAAAATTAACAACTTCTCATATTGTTGTTGGTTTTCGACAATCAGATGCCGATCACTCATTATTCACACTTTCAGACACTCATGGATAGTTTACTGCTATTCTAATATATGTTGATGATCTTATCATTACCGGCACAGATGGTAACCGCATCTCAAAGCTGAAACGTTTTTTGGATGTAAAATTTCAAATCAAAGATCTTGGCAAACTCAAATACTTTCTTGGGATTGAAGTGGCACGTTCACCTGCTAGAATTTTTTTAAGCCAACGCAAGTATGCTCTTGATATTCTTGCTGATAGTGGTCTTACTAGCAGCAAACCAATCAGCTCTCCCATTGAGCAACAACACAAACTTTCCACTGATTCTGGTGAATTATGTGTTGATCTGGAACATTATCGTTAGGGGTGCTCATCGGTATTACCGAACTTTCGAAGTTCGGTAATACCGAACCTTTTAAAAAGCATACCGAACCGAATTATAAATAACTCATACCGAACCCGAATTACCGAATTAAAATTTCGGTAAATTGCGGTTTATCAAAATTTACCGAAATTTCTGAAATTATTTCAATTAACCAATTCTCTAATGAAAAACAATTAACCAGTTTCTTCAGAAAAAAGAAGAAGAAATGAAGAAACCCGTTGCTCTAAAATTGCAAGTAGACCTAAATACAACAAGCACCCAAAATTCAGTCAAACATTGTAAATCATCAAAACATGCTTCCACGAACCAATAACAACGACAATATGCAGTTAATCACACAATTAATTGGAGAAAACAGAAGAAAAGGATAGAGTATTTTGCACACAGAGCAAACTGCTTGAAGAAGAGAGAGTCGATGGAGGAGACAACGCGATTTGAGAGAGAGAGAAAGGTGAGTCGTCGATGGAGGCTAGCGATCGACGAGTGGAGGACCGGAGGAGGTGGCGAATCTGGCGATCGGGATTTCAGATTTGTGAGAAGAGAGAGAGAGTGAGAGGTGAGTCGTACGTGACTGTGTTGTGTGTGTGTGAGTCGTCTGTGTAAGAAAGAATGGAGAACTGGACTCACTGGGCATGGGCCAAGACATGGGCCAAGGCCTAATGACACTAATTCATTAGGCAAAATTTTTGGTAAGTTCGGTTAACCGAACTTCCCAATTTTGATACCGTACCGAACCGAACCGAACTTAAAGTTCGGTAATCGTCTACTGATACCGAAGTTACAGATACTGAAATTACCGAACCGAAATTGCAAAAATTTCGGTTCAGAAATTCAGAAATTCGGTAATTTTGAGCACCCCTAATTATCGTCGACTAGTCGGTCGTTTGTTATATCTTACTATCATTCGCCCAGATATTTATTACGTCGTACATATACTCAGTCAATTTATGCATTCTCCTCGACAACCACATCTTGATGTTGCATATAGGATCTTGCGTTACATTAAGGGCACTCCTGGACAAGGTATCTTGCTTCCCTCAACTAGCACGCTTACGCTAAAAGCTTATTGTGATACAGATTGGACAGGATTTCCAACCACACGAAAGTCCACCACTGGATACCATATCTTTCTTGGATTGTCACCAATTTCATGGCGATCGAAGAAGCAAACCGTTGTGTCTCGTTCCTCCGCTAAAGCGGAATATCGTGCTATGGCCAATACCACTTGTGAAATTATATGGCTGCTCAGATTACTACAAGATTTTGGGATTCAACACAAGGGACCAATTTCTCTACTTTATGACAACCGTGTTGCCATCCATATTGCAGCTAACCCAGTCTTTCATGAGCGTACTAAGCACATCACATTGAAATAAATTATCATTTCATCCGACAACATATCCAGACACAAACTCTTGCGACTCAATTTGTTTCCTCTCAAAATCAGCTTGCTGATATCTTTATGATGGCTCTCGTCAGTGATCGTTTTCATAAATTACTACGCAAGTTGGGCATTTCAAATCTTCATGCTCCAACTTGAGGGAGAATATTGGAGGAAAGTTTGACCAAGATAATTGTAATTTATGAATAATATCTTGCCTGTTATGTCATGATCATATTTCCTCAATTAATTGATGCAATTCATTAATAATTGTATTTTTTATTATATCAGTTTAGGGTTTTGTAGAGATAAATTTTGTATATGTACTGGCCATAGCATGATGAACAAAAGTAAGCCTATTTGAATTTTTACACAACATCGGCAGAAAACCCAACATTTCCACCATTACCATCAGTCCAATTACAGGAACTGATAGTTTCGTTAGAGCAAGCAACACTTATGGCTAAACAACTCCCTGCAACCACTAACCCTAACCATCTTCTCCAAATCTACTCATTCCTCCACCAAGCCCACCACCATCTCTCCTCTTACATTTCCCACACCCACCAATTCCCGCCTCCTCTTTTGCCGCCGCCGCAGTTATCACCTCACGCCGTCGCTGAAAACTCTTTCTCCTCAGCCACTGCGGCGGCCGATGAGAACGGAAATGAGCCGATGCAAGTTGGGGATGATGATTATGAGGCTGGCGCTGAAGAGAATTCCTCAAAGGTGTGTTGATGATGGGCATGTCGGAGAGATATATGTTTTTGATCCACATGAGACCAGACTTTGATCCACATGAGAGCAGACTTAGGGCCTTGGATCTTATCTACCAGTTTCATGGATGATAATCATTTGAAGAAACAGAGAGCAGAACAGCGTAACTTAATTTTTTCAGAAATTGCTAATTCTTATTGGCTTAGAATGTGATAAACCCCTACTTGGGGTTTCTCAAATGCTCAAATCCCTAATTCAGTTTTGTATGTAAGGGATGAGTTGTCATTTCCCAAATACTGTATCAAATAACGTTGTTCTTGTATGTACAATCCCATGATGCTACTACAGTTTTGTGCCAATAATAATGCAAGATTTCTATGTTATCTGGTCTGGTGTCTGGTGTGAGATGGTGTTTTCGTAGTGCCCAAAATGTCAGCTTGGATTGAGTATGCTGTTTCCGCCTCGTAACTTATGTGAAATTGAGGCTTATTATCTGTGACCACTGTCATCTGAATTTCACACTGAGTTTGAGCAGTGAAGTTGAGATTGTTAACAAATCCGTCATCTCCATCTTTGTTTCATCCCCGCCATTGGTATGCTAACCGGAGCATACGAGAATGCATCTGTGCTTCGGGAGTAACTTGCGCTTCCCACTAGCTACATTGCCTAAACTTTTGAAATCATATTATGCAGTTTCACGAAATCATCCATGGTTAGCTCCTCTGGCCTTGACTGCAAAAATGGGAGACAAAAAAGGGGTAATGACTGCTGGAATAAAATAGAAACCAAATTATGCACTTTGTATTACACTTACAGTTGGTAGGCGACCAACATTTTGAAGGGCTTCTTCGATCTCAAGGGGAGTGGATATGTGCTGGAGTGATTTTCGCAGCATCTTCCGTTTGCCATTAAATGCAGAATTCACCTATATCCACAAAAAATAGCTCTATTAATGCATGAAGGAGAAAACCTCATTCAATAACTGACACCTTCATGTGTAAAATTCAGTTGCACCCAGAGCAGAATAAAACTACTAATATCCTAAGTTACACAGGACGGAATCTGGTTTTGTTTAAGTTGCTAACATTGAACACCTCTTGAAAAACAGATGGAGCATGTAAGGTTACTGTTGCAAAAGTCGAAAATTATTGTGAAAGTGGGCATATGTGAGCAAGAATGAACCATGGAGAAGAAGCTTTTCGTTGAGGAAACAGCTGGATAATCTGCAGTTTTCTTTAGCTTAAACGTAACAACGGCTGCATCGACCTACAAAAAGAATTAAGATAAGGTCAGTCGCATCTCCTGAAGAAGCAAGAATACTCATACTGTTTATTCCTCAGCAATTGCTTAATCTCATCTTTAATAATAATGTATGAAACATTGCATATAAGGAGTTGAAAGGCTGTGTTGGACAGACAAATCACTTACATTGGGTTGAGGAAAAAAATTTGACCTTGGGACATTTAATTTGTACTCAGGATCTGAGAAACAAAACCATGTACTGCATCAGGGACAAGGGTCCAGTGGAAAAAGGGTAACTTGATGTGAGCATACAAGTTTCTTATTTAAATTTAGTCCACAATAACAAAAGGCAATATTGATTTTCCATGTGAATGTCAAGTTTCCTGGATACAAAACTGGGCGGCAAGAATCTCAACATGCAACATTGCATAAAAAGCGCAGGCTCTATACACAATAGCCAAGGGTCATTTTAGTTAAAAACAATGATTGTAGCGCCTATGATCAAAGGGAACTGGACTACTCTTACTTTGATCCCTAATCTTAACCTTCAAATGTTCAGAAGTTATCAACTCTCAACAGCTAACACAATTGCTACTAAAACCAAACCACAACAGTCATATATAAATTGAAACTAGGCATGAGAATCAGTGGCCCTAGACACCAATACCCACCATGCAAGTGGATGTTAATGAGTGATACCTGAATAGAAGTTAACAAATATGTTAATTGGTCGGTAGTCAGATGTTCTAAGCGGTGCTTCCACAAGGCGCAAAGCTGTCTCCTCCTGAAACATTTGTAGAAGCCAAAATGTATCTTTCATTCCATTGTCCAGGCATTTTTTCTCAAACTTCATGGATGGATCATTCTTCTTTATTTTTCATACTCTTTACATACAAAAGCTATAAAATCCTTGAAGCTACTTGCCTAAAGTTCTAATACCTCTAACTGCAGATTCAAAAGTATTGACTACGAATGACAAGGTTAGGTGATAATTTGTAGAAGTCTACAGTTGAGGCAATTCTTACCTGTAGTAAAAGAGCAACTTCTGAGAAAATGTCACCCATTGGAAGCAGTTGTTTAACTACATCCGTACTGATATTAAATGGTATATTAGCAACGACCTACAAATATAGATGCAGAAGTAAGGTCACAGGACAAGAAATTCGACAGCTGCAAAGAAAGATGCAAGGTCATCACCTTAGCATATCTTAGTTTTCCATCTGAACATCTTATACTTTCCAGCAGTGAAGACATGTGACAACGGATATGACACTTGACAAAGTCCTCCTGCAAAACCTAGAATTTACAACAACATATAACAAACCATTATCCATAATTCAACTCCAAAACCAACACACACAAGCTAACAATCTACCTTCAAACGGTCTGTATGAGAAAATCTTTCCGTCACTAGAGCAGCCATGTGTGGATCCTAATCATCAAATAAGAGATGTCATAATTTAATTATTAACTCTTTTAATAGCTAACACTAGGATGCAAAATGTACTGAAATGGAGCATACTTTCTCAATAGCAAGGACAGTAGCGCCAGAGTCAATAAGAACATTAGTTAACGAACCAGTTCCCGGTCCAATTTCAAGAACCACATCTCCTTCTTCAACATTAGCAGCATCAGCAAGCACCTCGTTGATTTCAGAATTCAACATGTAGTGCTGCAACCATTTTTTCCCCGCTTACTAACTGTTCGATAAAATGTCTCAAAGAGACCAAAAAGAGAATGAGAAACAGAAGAAATGGAAAAACCTGGCCGAGAGATTTCCTTGGCTTGCGAGCTCTGGAGTTGAGAGCCTTAAGAGTGGCATGGTAGTCGTCCGGGCTTGTTTTTGCAGCACACGTTATGTCAAGTGCTCCTCGCCGTCGTGCGCCTGAGGTGAAATCGTGCGCCGGGAGTGAAGGATTGGTAAGAGCGTTTGGCTTTGGAGGAGCAATTGGCGGGAGAAATTGCAAGAGATGAGGCGCAGAGCACATCTTCTCTCTTTCCCACTGGTTTTTTTTTTTTTCCTCCGTTACTTTGGATAAGATAGTTTGGCTTAAAGGGGAAGGACAAGTCTGAAACGCTGCGTTTTGTTGGCACTAAGGGTCTGTTTGCTGTGGGAAACGAGAAGTTATTTTATGGTGTTTGGTAAAAATTGCGGTTAAAACTATGGTTAGAATGTAAAATGACCATAAAGGATATAAAACCCATTTTTAAAAAATTAATAAAAATAGGAAAAATGGTTGTAGAATTACTTATCTTGAGATGGAGATTTTATTGTGGTAGTTTTTAATTTATTTTGTTCTAGTATATAAAGTAAAAAAATGAATTTAAAATGAAAAAAAAAAAAAAAAGGAGAGAGAGCAAAAGCTCAACCACTGGAGCAATTTGCTCCAGTGAGGAAAGGAGGAGGGTGAAGGCAAAATTGAGTAGAGCTTTGTAGGAAGCTCGTTTCTAAAGGTGTTACCAAACACCACTTTCCAGCTTCTTGGTTTTGAAACCAACTTTTGGAAATAAAAAGTGTTTTCCAAACAGGCACTAATCAGCATTCAAAATAAGACAACCAATATGCAAATGCAAATGTACGGAAATTACAGCAAGTCTGTTCCATGATTCGGAGTTTGGAGAACGGAGAAAATTTATATTGTTGTCCGATCTCGATATACTATAAAGCAATGTATAATAGAATATTGATCAACCACCGCCATCAAAGGTGCTAAAATTGCTCCCTGAGTTGATGAATTCTTCACCTCCGTGATCCTGCGTTCATAAATTCGTTAAGTTAGTACAGGAATAGAAAGGGGGAAATTGATCATGGGTGATTTTTTTTTGCATCGATTACTTGCCTGTGGTAAGTCGTGATCAATCCATTTGAACATGTCTTTAATATCAGTGACAGTTAATTCTTGAATCCAGTCTAGAAAATCAGTGTCTTCGATGTTCGAAATATTTGACTCGAGTTGCTCCGGAACTGAGTTAACCATGGATTCAGGATCCTGACTGGGCATATCTACACCAGAATTCTGTGCCAAGCGGTAGTTCTGTTTGGAGTTCATCTTTTTGAACCATCGCGCAGTACCCAGTTGACTTGGCATCGCTGCTCATCTTGATTCCAACAAAAGGGCTCTTGGCATTAGTACTTGGAACCATGCCAGGGTTACCAAATTGGCTAAATTATGTAAATTTGCAGCCATAGATTGAGAAGTATGTAGCCCAACGGATGATTGGTTGGAGTCAGGAAAGTTGCTACTGAATCCGAATCCTGGTGGGATTTGTTGTGTCCAGGTGGGACTTGGAAATTGAACATTCTTTTGTGGGCAGCTAAAATTGGTTGCAGAATAGATATTTGGAAAGTGTGGGATCCTGTTGTAACCATGAGCAGGTTGCTGCTGTATTCCGTGAATATTCAGCAAATATTTCTGCAAAAAAGAAGTATAAGAAACCAGGAATCAAGAATCATCAGGAATAGAAATTTGTTTGATGGGAAAAAGCTAGGTACAGATACCTGTAAATGACTCGTAACATGTAATCTGCTTAATCCAGGGATGTTCATAAGATCAAGTATTCTGCTAGGAGTCGCCACTGACAACAAAAACAGAAATAGCCTGAAAGATGGAATATTTAGGGAGGGCAGAACAAGTTTTTGATCAATTGAGCAGAATGAGGTCTTACTTTCATGTCCTCCTAATCTGTCGATTGCTTTCAAGAACCTTTCTTCCATCTTGGGTGTCCAATTCAATCTCTGCCTCTTTCCACGCCTCGAATCTTCACAAAAGTCGCTTTCTTTACTTGAGTCCTGCACTTCTTTCCCCTGATGCATCACTTCAGTACTCTCAGAAGATGTGCTTCCACCAACTTGACATCTCATTCTGTAATTACGCGATGCAATAGGTTCTGCAGTTCATTTGTGCTAGTAAATTCCAGTGTATAGTGTTACACCACAGCTTAGACTCTGGAGCAACAATCTCTCATTGACATCCGCAGACATCACTGCATGATATGATGAAAAACAAAACAAGAAAATGAGGGATAGGTTTCAAGAATCCAAGTTTTTCTGTTCTTGTAACATGAGACTCACGAAATACAGGCAGCTTGTTAGTGTCTTTGTGGATAAGCTGAGGTACATGGACATCTGTGACTACAAGGTCAAGTCTGCAATTTCTTCTGTGGATAGCCTCTAATGCATCACACCCTTGCTTGTAACTCGCAACTGAGAAAAACAAGAAAAGTCAAGTTCGGTTTCAAGAATTTCCTAAAACACTAAAAGATTGTTTCTTGGTCATAGCTTGACCAACCAGTTTTCTAATAAATCAGTAGTCTTTGAGGAAAGATGGTAACTTTTGAATTCAATACCTTGATAGTTGGACCCTTAAAGCATGTCAGTGGCAATGCTCCGGCCGGCTGGATCATCATTGATAACCACAATACAGAATTGTGAACCAATGTTGTCATCGTTTCTGGTTTGTTCAACAGAGTTTAATGTAGTACTACTACCCATTTCTTGAAGAATCAAAATTCTACACAAACTTGAATTTTAAGAATAAATGATCCAAGCATGCATTTACATATTGTGGCTCTGCTTTAATTAAAACCTAGTCATGCTTATTAGTATCAATATGTGGAAAATTTTGCACCGATTTAGAAGAAAAGTGTGTGTTGCAGGCGTGGATTTAGTGTCATTCTAGGAGACGCGTCTGTTTATATTTGTTTTAGGAACAAAACAAATACCAAAGGTGACGAATATTGTCCCAATAAGGTCCAGAATTTCGTCACCCTAGGCCAGAAAATCGGATGAGTCTTTTAATTAGTCTACTGTGACCAAAAAGGACAGACGCTAGCGACGATATGACTTCGTCTGTTTTCTGATACAGTACATTGCTACACTCGTCTTTCAAGTTCATGAGAACACATGTTTGATAATGACATTTTCTGCATTCCTTATTCTTGTTTCGGAAATTGCTCAATTAATGAAGAAATCTTTTTTTTTTTTAATTTCCTAAGTGTAAATAGAATTAAGCGTCCAAAATCAAATATAGAACACAGCTTTAATTTTCATTCCTAATTGAAACAACTGAATACATAAACGCGCGCGCATACACATGCACTTTGCTTATTCTACCGCCTTAAAACCGTCTAACCTAATCCAAACAATGAGAGTTTTTCTTTTCTACTTTCCTAGCAAAATCCAGGAATGTATATCAAGATGAAACTCTCATTACCTGGAAAAGGATAAAACAGAAGGCTGGAAATGGAAAACTGAAACAACAATAACTAAACCAGCAACGATAAGCGAAAATGGATGGTCCAGACTGATAAACAGTGTAGTTCTTGCCTTTATTTTATCAGAATAACAGCGCAATGGATCGTCCATGCTACGGAGGTACCAACATCAGCATCCAAGTTCATCATGGCCACTACAAAAACCTTGTTCTGGAAAGGGATTGTAAGTGAGAAAAAAGAAATACCGAAAGAAAAAGAAGCTTAGGATAGAGTGAAAGTACCTGGATTCAAATAAAGTTGATTCACGGGAGAGAATCATTCAGATCACTGTAAAACCCTGCTGGCAGATCAAATAGATTCTCCAATTCCAAACTTCCATTGTCGGGCATATTCTCATCTTCATTCTCCTGTTCTGGAGGTGGAGGCAGTTCTTCTTGCTGCTGCTGCTGCTGAGAGTTTCCCAAAGCAGCTGGGCGATCGATTTCCATACATGAGATATCAGAACCTTGTTCTTCCACATTACCATTTCCCACCTGGTTGGAACTTGGAGGCAGCATGTCATTACGGTTCATGATCTCATTATCACTTGGAGCTGACGGCCCATTTTGCGGCATCCCATAAAAGTTTGACTGCCCAGGAAACTGCTGGAGTAGAGAAGTACAAACACAACGCGGGGCCACAAGACCACAGAGAATGATATCAATATTGTCTACGACTTCCAGTTCAGGTGATATATCTAATGGTATTGAGTTCAGGAAATCCTCTACTTTTCTTTGTACATTGATTGTTAGCAAAGGGTTGTCAGCAACAGTCAAGGTTTTCTGCACTTCTTTTCTTTCATCTCTAACAGACTTACGATATTTCTGAAAACAAAACAAAACATTTGTAACAAAATTCTTAGTATCAAATGGTGTCAATAATTAATAGCTCTTTACAATTAATAGAGAAGAAGTCTAAGAAGTTTCCATTTTTAGAGTGAGCAAACCTGCAAATGGCTGGAAACTTGTTTATTCTTCAGACCAGAGACATTCATATGTTTAAGTATTTTCTTTGGTTGGGCATCTAAACAGAATAACTCAGATTATAAAAGATTCTAGTAATAAAGATAGATCAGTTGCTATTGATGTCAAACAGAAAATATTGACAAGATTTTTGTAAATATTGTATTTCTAGAAGCACTTACCATCTACACCAAATGCCCAGACTGCTTCCAAGAATCCGTACTTGAGTTCAGGAGTCCAAACTAATTTTTGCTTCTTGGTGACGATCAAGGGAGAAATTCCTGCCGCATTGTCATCATCAGTCCGCTTCCGCTGTCTTTTTCCCTTCAGGTTGCTGATGTCTACTACAGTTTGGTGCTCCACAAGCTCATCTTCCTGCATCGGTGCCTCCTCTTCGGAGTTCACCCCTTCGATGGAAGTTTTCACGAATGAAAACTTTCGTGAAAACTGCCAGAGAGCTTTTGCTTTGCTCTCAGTCATTGGTTTCAGAACATAAAATGTAGCTCCTTTATACAGGCAGCCAAGAACCTCTCTCTCACTTTCACCAGCTGACAAGACTGTAAAAAGAAAACGGTCATATAAGAATTTGAAATGCATTGCTAACATCTGATGGCAAAAAAATAAAATGGAATCAAGAAAGCTGATTACTAAGGATTGGCAAGGAAGAAACTCCTCCAGCTAATTCAAGAAATTCATATTTGTCCATATCAGCCAAGTTCGAGTCCGCCAGAATGAAGTCAAGTCCATCTTCTGTCTCCTGCAAAATACAAAGAGCCTGATAGCCTTCTGTAGCAGCAGTCACTGCAAGCGAAAGCAACGATACAAACTGTCAACATCAGAATTTTCAGTTACAAAAAAGCGACAAGAATGATGCAACTTAATTATGAGTCTACACTTTACGCACCTTTATATCCGAAATGTTCGAGCATTACTGTCAAAGCTGCGAGACTATCAGAATCAGAATCAATCAGCAAGACCCTAGAACTTAAAGCAATTGGCTCGGTTTGGCTACTTTGAGCCGAGTAAGTTTTCTCATCTGCCATGTCAGTGAGCAGACAAACAATGGGGAAGAGAGGAGTGTGTAGTGTATAACTTAAAGCACAGAGCAAGAGAAGGGGATGATTACTCTTTCATCTCTGGAGCTATTTATAACAATTTGCATGCTCACGTATAGAATTGGTCAGCAAAAATGCAGTTAACGCAAAGTTCAAAGTTGACAGAATTGGGGACGTCTCTGAACAAATAAAACGTAAGATATGAAGGGAAAAAAACAAGAAACGTGACTGTGCAAGGAAGAATATTGACGGAAAAAATGAAGAAAACGTGACAGAATTCTAATAAGAAAGTAGTAGCCAAGTAACTGCTATTAGAGAATAAATGATGGTCAAGAAGATGATATTAACCTGCCAATTATACAGAAGAGGAGAATGAATAAACTGAAGTTTCCATCTTAACAGGATATAACAACCTGTCACAATTGGCAAAGATTATACATTAGACAGTACATTTCAAGTAAACCGAAAACCGTTTTTCGATCATGCATCCATGTTTCAGAGCCTCCGATAAAATGCCATGCAAAGCTACTCAATACGATCGATATATGTGCACTCACGCAGCATGTCATTAGCAGCTCAAACCTGATTGATGCAACTTACAAGCACTTGCAAGAAAATAAATGAACAATAAAATAGAAACCATCGCAGGTTCGACAACATTACCAAGGACGTACTAATGGCAAGCAGAATTTAGTTCCTAAAAAGGAATAAAATTGGCAAAACCGCAATCCCAGATTTTCTATAAACAGAAAGGTTGCTTCTCTACGAGTGACCGAAACATCAAAAGTTAACTACCACTGATATACATTATACTCTTTATGCTTATGCACATTAACATTCCTAATGCCAAAAATTAAAATGACTTTACATGCTAATTATGATACAGCTAAATACCCTACTTAAATAAAAGCCTACGTCTCACAGACTTCGAAAGATTTGAGCTCGAGTCCTTCCTTTTTCCACTTGATTTCCCATCATCTTGGCTTTCACAAGTGGATGGCTCCTCTCCTTGCTTTGACTTATATTGTCCTTTAGTAGAGCGATAAAATTCAGTAATGCTAAGTTGGGCACCACTTAACTTTGTTGATTGTGATTTTTCTTTAGATTCTTCAGATCTCGTGCTCAAAGATTTTCCTCTTTTGGATTCTTTTAGCTCCTGTCAATTTCATTCATAAAAGGCAGATATTATTTTGCAGGTCCAAATGCTCCATCCTACGCAAACGACCTTGCATGGCAAAATGCTATAACAATGTTGATATCGCAGTCATCTACAATCGTCAAGTTTCTCAGAGAGAAAATAAGGAAACCTAGCATGACAAAACGCTATAACAAGGTTGATATTGCAATGATCTACAATTTCAATTTTCACGGACAGCAGCTAAGGAACTTGGAAGATCTGAAGGAAATTCATCCCCTGTTGAGTCAGGGAATCAAATTTTTTATTATTTTCTAAAAAAAATCTACTTATATTCAAACCAAATGACCTCATCAAAGAACTGCGCATAAGGAATTCTCCGCTTCATTTATAGTTTTCTCCCTATACTGCCATCAACATGCATATTATAAGTAACAAGTAACCAGTGTTGAAAATAAGATTTTGGCACCTAATTATTCATTGTTTGGCGAGATATGGATCTAGGAATAAAAAGAGATCAGATGAATAGAGAAAATAATGAAAAAAATTCCATACCTTCTCCTGCCAGAATCTATTAACTTCTTCTGGAAAAGCCCCATGAATAAGCTCCATATTTTCATCTGTAAACAAGAACGAACACCCACCATCGACATGAATCTGCGGCACATTTTCCTCATCCCACTGATCAACAGGTTCGTCAATTTCCACGATACCTTCTTGCCCTTCGTTAGACTCTTGGGCAGAATCCACAGGGAGAACATTGGCAACTGTACTTCCAGCTTTCCTCCACTTGATCACGTAAGATCGGTGCCCATATCTTGTTTTCACACGATGAATTGAATGAAAAACATATTGCCCATATAGCAATGCCTTTTCTGGTTTGCCAGCCATTTCTCTCAAATAAATGGTGGACAACATAGGAATCAACCTCTGCCGAATATAAGATGGGTCCCAGAGCTGATGAAAAGCCAAGAAATCAACAAGCAATTCAGTGTCTGGTGTTTCCCAAACTATATGTGGGTCATCATCATCTGAACAAGAAACAATTAAATGGTTAATTTTGGACCAAAAATAAGGAAAAAGATGTACAACTCAAAACAGGGTAACTCCTAGAGACAGAATCCAACAGTTGTCACACAGTAAATACCAGTGAAGTTTCCATGTTTGTTGCACAGATACAACTCAACGATATCATTGTTTGGAAATTTTGCCTCCGAAGCAATCTTGTTGCAAACTTTTATCTGCCAATTCTCATGCTTTTTCTGCTCCTTTTCTCTACGATCCTGTAAGTCAAAACAACAGTTAATGTTTTAGAATTCCTATGATCAATGTTGATGTCACAATACCAAAAGAAGCCCTAATGATAAAAGCACAAAATAAAATAAAATTAAAAAGAAATAATGTTAATGGGAACATTGGAATAAAACCTTCTCACAGGAGGAACAGTTACACTTAAAACCTTCTGGCTTTCTTGTGCAACCGACACAACAACTGGTGAAACAGTATTCACAAAAGGACTTAAAATGAGCTCTTTTGCTTCCCGGATGCCCACAGAAAGAACAATGAGAAGCTCTTGACTTTGCTGAGCTCTCACCTGGACTGACCATTAAATTCTCCACAACTTTAGAACCATCCTGATACGGCGGAATAAGCCCATTGCCAATGTCTTTTAACCTGCACACATAATTACTTCAAATTATAAGGTAAAGATTTAAACTCAATATGGCACGCCAGTGAACCATACTTCACATAACAGTTAACTGAATCTGAAACATTTACAGAAGCAAACCTATTTAATATCTCTTCTTCGCTGAAAATTTGTACAAAACGAAGAGCTGTATCGATCCCAATTCCCTGCACCCCATATAGGTCATGGTCGTTTCCAACCAAAAGAGAAATGGCTATCAAATGGTTTCTCTTTAACCCAAGGCCAGCTTCAATATCTGACAAATGGTAGCATTCAAATGGCTCCTGAACAAAAAAGCTTTCCGATTTAGAGCACCACTTAATTTGAATTATTCATTACATACTACTTAATGCAGGTACTACAAGTAGAAATCTAACAATAGTTAATGACGTAGAATCTCAAAAACTTAATTGACATACTTTTGCATTAGGCTTGAGACATTTGATCACGCATTTCGCTCCAAACAGGAAAGCGTCGATATCAGCTGTGATACAAGCATCCACATGCCCTTCACGATTTAGCTGAGCGCACAAAGCTTCAGCTTCACCATTTGCTTTCACAACAGGCATCCCAAACAATTCAAGCAGTTCCTACAAAACCCACTTTCTCTAGGAACGACTAAATAAAATACAGCAATCACTCTCCAAAAAGAACAGCTCCAAAAACATAACTAACCACACACTCTTCAACGCATTTCACAAAAGCCCGATTCCTCTCAACCGGGACAACCTCTCCAGGAACAGGTAAACCCGAAGTTGGAATGCCAGAAGCGCGAAAAAAACGTAAAATTCTTGCCTGAGACTTCAACGGCGAAGGGGTCCCATCAACGACAAAAACCGGAAAAGCGCCAAACTGGAAAAAAAGGTAGAACCTTTAAATAAGTTTCAATTAGAAATCTAAACTTTACTGAAAGAGTATGTTGCTTCTAAAGTAGAGGGTTTGATAGAGGACCTTTGAGAAGAGATTGATGGTGCGGAAGAAAGTGAGACGGAGATGGGGTTTACGAACATAGCCCTTGATTGCGGTCTCGTGCTGGACTATCCAATAAGAAAGGTCGACGGCGACCCGTTTGTCGCGTAAGAAATCGGGTCCTTCGAAGTGGGCGTTTGGCCGTAGTATGTCCCAGAATTTGCCGCCAATACCCATAACTATCCTCTCCAATCCTAGAAACAGATTGAAACTTTTACAATGTAAGAGAATTTGAGTTTTATGGGTTGAAGAAAGACGGAGGAAGAAGAGGATTCCGGGTTCAGAGAGGTAATACTATGGGCTCACTGTGGAGTGTTCGCGTCTGTCGTTGTTCTTCGTGCCGTTATGTGTCAGAGGTCAGTTAAAGGAGAGGACGTTTTGGTGCCGCGGACGGGGGATGGGGGGCGGTTTACATTGGGTAAACGGGCCTGCTGTTGGTTTTTAAAATTTTATGAAGCCCAAAGATCATCTTGTGAAGCTTGCATATGAACCCCACCCAAATCGTTCGGGATGGTGCCATTATGGGCCCAATAAATATGGGCGTAGTTTATAGTATGGGCCCAAAACAGTTTTGAAAAGGTTTTCCATTGGACCCATCCTAGAAAGGAATCCAATAAGCCCAAAAGGTACGGGGCTAAATCTTACTCGCTCCGATCTTTATTAAACGTCGCTCGCGCATATCGAGGAGGTCGGATGACGCACTATTTGACCTCGAAAAATTCTGAAATTTTTTTAGATGTACATTAATCCTTTACGTACGTTCAAAAAAAAATACGAAATTTTTTGGTGTCAAATAATACGTCATCTGACCTCTTCGATATGCGTAAGCGACGTTTAATAAAGACCGGAGGGAGTAGGAAAATAAATATTCTAACCCTTTGAAATAAGTGGAACTATTGGAGACAAATAATAAAAAGATAATTATGACAATATTTGGGAGTATTATTCAATTTAATAACTAAAGTTGTAATATTGTGGAAAACATTTGCAGAGAACACTACTGCCACCATGCATGTCCTTCATCTTCCAACTAAAATCTCTCAACACCATCTCCTTCCTTCATCCTTCGGTACACTTGAATCCCGATAATTTTTTCTTCCATGTTTGTTGCTTCATAAAATAAAATAAAACCAACCTCACCACCTCACCATTCCTCTAAAATCTGCACCTAACTTTTCGTAAAATCCATTTTTACTTACCCCCGAAACTGCCTCCATGTGGTGCAGCCGAACTCCTTCACCATTAATCTCTTCGCCAACTCTTCATCATTGATGACACCAACGTTGCCTTTACAACCACCACCACCATTGGACTTTAAAATCACCCAATCCAACACACAACTGACCCAGATTTCTTATGTCTCGATTTTGCTAATTTAAGGGAGAAAAATAAAAATCAACACATGTGCTGTGTTTCATGGATTATAAAGTGGGGAGCCAACCAAGTTAGTTTCTTGAAAGGAATTGGACGGGATTGATAATTTTGGTTCCATGGCAGTTTAATTGAGCAAAGAAGAAAAGTTTATGGGGAAAAAAAGACTTGAGAAAGAATAGAGTGGAAAAGAAGAAGAAAACGGAGAAAGATAGCTAGATATGAATTCCGTTAGTCGATTTGATGCAAAAGTGGATGGAAGGGGTAAATTGTTTTCAAATAACAATTCATGGGTTTAAATCATTGGGAAAAAAAGATGAGGGATTTTTTACATTTCACGAATAGTTTGAGGAGGCAGAGCATCTATTACCCCTAAATTTTACTAGCCTACTACACTTCTACAAGGTATACTAGTAGTAAATAACACAACACTAACTCAAAATCTAATTTTACTTGCAAAATGAACTCTAAAATCAACATGGTTCTAGATAATTTGAATCTAGATTAATTAATATTCGATATTATAATTGAATATCGATTCATAGAATAGTATTGACAAAAAAAATTAAGTGTACATTAACGTGATTGACCGATTATAATAAAAAATTTATTATCTTTAACTAATTAAGATCTTAAACGTAAATGTGAAGAACGTATGTAACATATTGCGAAAATTATAAATTTTAGAACCCAATAACACCCTAATGATATCTATACAAACCCAATATATTATGATTTGATTGGAGATGTGAGACTGAAAAAACACTCATTTGTCTTGTACCAAAAAGCCAGATCTTAAAGAAATCTCAGTACGACAATGGTGCATAAACTAAAATCTGAAACAACGTTGTTTACTTAGATTATTATTTAATAATCGAAGTAAATAAATCCTACTTATGTTAAGTTTAACTCCTTCAAAAAGAAGACTTTGGTTTCAACTAACATTGGATACTGGGTCATGGCAGCATGTCCATGATCTGGCAATATTTGATATGCCAGTGGACAAATTGAAGTATTGAAATACAAATGTAATGAAACCATCTCTAGATTTCCCGTATCCGGTGAGGTGCAAAACTAGGCCAGCGCCCATTCTCCTAAACCTTGTACGAACTCTGCTACTCAGTAGTCAGTAACATCATGTGCTCTTCATTTTTGTTAATTTTGTCTGGTTATTTTGATTTGAACTTTTAAATGGTAAATATTGATAGCAAGAAACCAAAATGAAAAGGACATCAAATTCGAGTATAGACAGATGGTTTAATTGTTTTCTCCGATCTTCTCGGATATTTTCTTAACTTATAGAAGACGAAAAAAGTTAAACTACGAGTATTTTTGGACTCGATAGGAATGATTCTACCGGTTTGATCTATCTCTTGTAATTACCTTGTAATATTTGAGGTCCCACAGACAACGGTGAGTAGGCCAATCTGAGAAAATGTTAAGCAAGCAGCAGCACGAGAGATTCCGAGATCAGTAAGATAAATCAAAACCAGTGATATTGTACGCACGCTCCAAATCCATTTTGGCTGCATGTGTTTCGGCGTCCCATCAAGTTAATTAGGAATCACCATTTTCTAAATTCAATCATACTCAAACGAAGGAAAGAGGGGTATCCAGAGAGATTGAAACAAAACTTGAGAAATAATTAGCCATGGATAACCTTTCACAACATATATACCTGCAAGTACAAATACCACCACCCAGTAATTAAATCATCCATCTAACAATTATAAATTTAAAGATTCTCCTGCATTCCTCATTTATTAATTCATTAAATAGAACCATCCACGTTTCTACACTTCACTGGAGTGATTAATCAAATTCCTCCTCTTCTTTTTATTCAACAGACCAGAGTACACAATTTCCATATTGATTATTCACTTCCACCGTTCCACGAGTTTCTTACCTGGAGATCCCCGACCGGAACTTACCTCCCACTCTCTTCTTCTCCCCTTTATAACCCACTCCTCCCCTTCACCATTTCCACTCCACTCTTCTACCTACTGTTCTACCCTTTCACTTACTTTTTCATCAAGACTCATCCTTTTTCTTTCCACTCATTCTTCTCATCTTCAATTTCCAGATCATGGGTTCTTCCATTAATTCGAATCCAAGCTCAAATTTGGTGCAAAGAAAGCATTTTTCGGTCGAGCGCAGGCCAAAATTGCTTAAAGATTTCCTATTTGATTGCCCAAATTCCTGCTCTTCAAGTGGATTCGAATCGTTTCCCAGAAAGCTACTCACTCCCATAAAAATTGATCGAGTTGATTCAACAAACATTAATATTGCAAGAAACCCACTTGCTAGAAGTCGATCAAAAGCCACCTCGTCGACGATTTCCGCACTTCAGTCCATGATTAACGCCGTCAGGAGCATCCATTTCGCCGCCGTTAAGCCTCCGTCAATTCTGCCCAGAAGCCTTTCCCGTAAGCTCTCCAAAAAGAGCCTACGTGGCCAGAGGAGGAGGAGCGGTGAAAACAAGGAGGATAACAAAGTCAAAACTACTACATTTACGGTCAAAGACATCATGCGGTGGAGATCGTTTCATGACCGGGTTGAAGTGAAATCTCCACCGCTGGATTATTTGACTTGCTCACCACACCATTGTACCACAACCACGACTACCAGAAGTGGGTCCCACAGTAGTACAACTCCACGGAGTAGTAACGCTTCGTCGTCTAGTTGGTGCGGCAGTGACTTCACCTCCAAATATTTACCGGGTTGGGTCGACGGTAATAAATCAGAGGATGTGGTTGAAGTGAGTAAAAAGGATTTACCATTTGTCGGCGGGGAAGAGAGTCAAGAGAGTACGACAGAGGCGAGAACAAGGTGTTATGGTGCAGAAGGGCCTACGGTAAGCATTATTTATTCACTTAAATAAATAAATATTATAGTAGTGTTAGTAATTACTCAGTTAATTGATCATTTTTGTCTGCTGCTGAGGGTGCTGAGGAGGATGGGTTAATTTAAAAATTTTAAAGTGATCAAATGGTCGTTATTTGTCGCGTAGTGATGTCTACAGTTGACTTTGCCTGTTGGTTGTACGGTAGATTTCTTTTCGGTGGAGTTCATGTATTCTAGGGGCCTTATATAATATAATAATAATAAAAGGTGGATGGAAAAAAAAAAAGATAATAAGGGGAAATAAAAGTTGAAAAATGACAGAAAAGAAAGGAAAGAGAGAGATCGGTTGTAGGCTATCATACATATGTTTATAAGTAACTCGATGGAAAAATTAATATAAAGGGTAAATTGCACACACAAAAATCCGAGTTTGAGTTTTTATCTTAAAAAATAAACTCACTTTTGTTAAATCAATCTAAGTTTTTTACGCAATTTTTCCCTAATTTGGTATTTGTTGTATTGAAAATTAACAGGAAGAGGAGGAGATAGAGCAGCTCAGCCCAGTTTGTGTGATTGATTTTGAGTTTGAAGAGGATGAGGAGGATTCTAGTTCGTCTTTCGATCACAGCCTTGCCTCCGTGGAGAGTATGTTTCTTTTTTCTAATTTTCTAATTTTCTAATTTCCTGATTAATCCTATAAAATATGATATCAATTGTAATACTTCTTATTATAGTATAATGATGATAAAGTTTCGAATTCCAGTTTTCTTTTAATCATAAATAAATTAATGATCTGTGAATTTAATGTATCTGCCAGGGGCTCAGCAGAAACTTATGGACAAGATTAGGCGGTTCGAGAGTTTGGCAAAAGTGGACCCAATTAACTTGGATCAAGAATGGATGTCAATGGATGAAAACATCATCTCTGCAGAAGATTATGATCATCTAGAACAAGAAGAAATTGAATCAAGAATCAGCTATGAAGAAGAAGAAGCAAATTGTGAAATTGATGAGAAGGCATGGCAGCTACTAAATGATGTAAAGGCTGGAACTACATTAATGTGCAACTGCAAAATCAATGAAGAGGATCAACAAATGTTGGACTTTTTTAGAGACGAATTGTCGAGCGAAACGAGATTGCAGAGCAGAAGTTTTGAGTTTGAATTGGAATCGGTTAGTAGAGGAAAGAGATGGATGAATGGGGAAGATGGGATGTGGGTTGGATGCGAAGTGGAGAAGAAGAGGGAGGCGCATTTTAGTGAGATGGGTAAGTCAGGTGATTGGAGCAAATTTGAGGAAGAGAAGGAAGAAGTAGGTTTTGCAGTGGAGAATGAGATGGTTCATCTTTTGGTAGATGAGCTATTGCTTGATCTTATGTCTATCCAGTGCTGAATTCAGTATTACTTACTGAAATTTTCATACTAACTAATGTAGCAGAATCTAAAATTATGTATATTGTTCGAATAAGTTCACTAAAATTCTCCTAGTTTAAAACATTTATGCATGTAACTGAAGAATTTTTTTTCTTGGTTATTGGGATCTGCTCCTATTCTTGGAGGCTGAACTGATGCTCATGGGGGCATTTCGGCGGATGTCAAGAGGCAAGCACGTGTAGGAATACGACGACGAATTGTGTTGATGGACAGGACAGGGACATGTCAATGGAGAAACGGAAACGTGTATAATTCATGCCCATTTTCCTTGTAACTTCGACTCTCCCTGTAAGCTGACACTGACAGTATGTAGTAGTACAGTGTCTTTTGGCTTTGGTTGCTCAGATTTTGTAGAGGAACAAGATCTTACACAATTTGTCTCTTCTTCTGCAGCTGACTGCTTGCTAATGCTAGCTCGATTAGTTTGGTTAATAACAATAACGTTTGTGCCACTTGCACTTGGCATTTCACGGAGAATCAATATACCTTTTTCGGTTATTATCCGCAAAATGATAGTTATATTATGATTTTCTTCATTCCTTATCTGAAATTTAGTATAATATTGAATGAGTTTCTTATCTCTTACTACGATGTTATTTACGTGTCCAATTAAGTTTTTATTTTGATGGTCCTATTTTTCGCGCTGCACAATATAGTTCACTTCATTTCCTAAAATCAAACTTGAAATGTAGGATAAGACTGAACAAGTTTGTTACAGCTTGATTATAATGTTGGTAGCAGTGGGCTTCCTTATTGATAATGAAGCCCATCACAAACTCACATGGATAAAGTACTGATCCCAGTCCCAAAAGGGAGTTTCTTTTTTGGGTCAGAAACCCAATTTCTGTTCATCCTGGTGGGCCTTGTGTGAATATTAGGTATGGCCTTAAAGGCCTAATTATACAATTCTTGGTTGTTGTTTTCGAGTTAAACTACTTGTATTTTAGATTTTTTTTTAAAAATATTTTCCGTCGGCATTGTCAATTGTCATGCAGTATATCCGGTGGACTGTCCTAATTGACAAGTCAAGTTAAGCAAAGCTCACGTGTCACGGTCACGGTCACGGCACTTCCCCCAAATTGTACCCTTTGCCTGTAATTTAGCAAAACGAGCCATGAATTCCTTTAAATAAATTTATACTAGTTAACACGTGAATGTCTTCGTAAGAGACAATTAAATTTATATAACTTTCTTACTTTTATAATTCAACAATAATTGGAAATACATGTGCGAGGGGGAGGGAGGAGAATTTGACTTGAGTCTGGGTTTTCGCAGAAAACGTGGGCCCGAAATAAAGCCGAGTTGGCATGTGGCGCCAATGTATTTCCAGGGTCCAACTGTAAGGTCTGGCGTTTAGCAAGCCAAAGGCTTCAGGAGAGCCACCTGGTCTGGTGTGGTCTGGTCTGGGTCCCCGGTCACCTGTAAAACGTGCCATGCCATGGCTTTATTGGCTGAAACGTAAGTCCTTTTTAGGCCTTAGGGCCTCGTGTCGCACGTCGTCACTTATTAATGGTACTATTATTCATGAGATTTCCAATAACCGTTTACTAACCCAAACCCGCTCCTTCCACGAGTTCTCATCTCACAACTTTCAAGTTTCAACACCAAACTTGTACTACTACTTCATGACATGAGTGTCTTCAATACTAATAATCATCTGCAGAATTTCAGCAAATGTTTATTGCAGTCATTCCTTCTTGCCCATTCCCTTCTAGACTCCTTACCTGTTCACTAGCCACCGCCACTCCTTTTTTTTCAAAGTAAATAAATAATATTATATCGGGTACTGTCAATTCACGATTATATTTTATTCACATAAGTAATATAGTCGACCACTACGAACTTTGTTAAGTAATTATATATAGTGAATTAAGGAAAAAAGTATTTAACTGAAATTGGCAATTAAACTATACATAGTTAAGGGTAAGTTTGGAATTTGAAGTAACTTAGAACAAATGCTAATTCTAAAGATTTATTAAATATATTTATTAAAAGGTTATTAATATAAACATTGATATTTTACTAAAAGACTACCTCTCATTATTTGAGAAAAAAATGTTATCTTAATTTTAGTTAGTTTTATCAGAGGAACGGTGACGTCGTTCGTGGGAGGTGCCAAATGTGTCATACGTAAGAAGTATAGGTGTCTTTTAAACCGTTTTTTGAGTAGAGGTGTCAAATGAGTCAATCAATTCATGTATAAGTGCCTTTTTTGGATTTAAACCATTATTAGAGGGATTTAATATTTTTAGGATAATAGATAATAAATCTCCTGAGACTATTAGTCAAATGCAATAAACCTTATAACTTATCGATTAAAACATTTAACCCGCTCAACAAATTGTTTGAAACAATTAACTCTTTCGGTTAGGGTTTCATCCAATCTTCTAATAGAAATTAATAATTTTTTTTAATAATTTAAAGTAATATGTAAATAACAAATGAAATATCAAAAAGTATAATACTAAAATAAAAATAAAATAAAAATATATTATTTGATTATTGAAAAAATAAAAATAACAATCGGTATAATACCAAATGTATTGACCGATAGGTTAGATTTTTTTTTTTTTTTTACATTTGACCAATAATTTAGGAGGTTTAGTATCTATTACTTAGTACTAATATTTTAATTACAGAGAGATGAGCCGACGAACAAAATTAATCACTGATCGAAAAACACATCGTTGTCACCGGTCCGATGAAAATCAATTTTTATAATTAGAATGAAACCCACGTAAGTCAATTGTAAGCTACCAAACGATAAATCAAAACATCATCCTGGGCCCATGGATTCAGACCCAATTTTGTTTGTTTAATTTTTTTACTCTAAAACAAATCTTAAAGACTAGATATATATTATTATTTACAATTCTTTATCAAAACAAAATTCTTATTAAAGCAATTGCCACTTCATTCTCCTGCTACATCCTAAACAGCTTAGATAGACTTCTCTCTAAGCTTTTTCCAGCGAGTGTGTCTACTCCAACCGCAATGGGCTGTAACTAGCCTCCCTTCTTAATTAATTAGGGGCCAAATTCTATACCCATTCTCCAAAATTCCATTTCTTTCTTCCAAGTCAACATGCATGTTCATCAATGACCAAGCTGACAATTTCCTTTCATCTCTTTTAATTCGTTTCTACATAAAACCCAAAACCCAAACAGGGGATTGTAGAGAAAAAAAACAGAGCAAATGAAGAAGGAAGAGCAAGCTCGATCTTTGTTTGGGATTTCTCTAACTGACAGACCCAGATGGAAACAATTCCTCATTTGCTCTTCTGGCTTCTTCTTCGGCTACCTCGTCAATGGCATCTGCGAGGTACTACTCTGTTTCCTTTCCCCTCCCCTGTTTTTCTTTTTTCCTCTGTTTGGTTCTGTTTCTGTGTCTGCAGATGTTCAAAAGAAAAGAAAAGGAAAATGAGAGATTCTTGTTTTGAAATTTCCTTTCTTAGAAAGATTTCGAATTTTTATTGGAAAGTGGTGTTAAATGCATTCTAATTTGACGGGATTTTGAAAAATCTTCAGGAATATGTATACAATAGGCTCAAGTTCAGGTGAGTTTTAATTTTAATTATTATCATCATTCTTGTTAATTGAAAAAAAATGTAGAGATATGGACCACATGGGTTCGTCATTGTTTTGTTTGTTGGCCTGTACTTTTTAATTTTTTTGTTTGATTCCAGTTATGGTTGGTATTTTACATTTGTACAAAGTTTTGTGTACGTGGTACTGATCTATCTTCAAGGCTTCACACCTAAGCAAATGGTGAATCCTTGGAAGACTTATGTGAAGCTTTCTGCTGTCCTTATGGGTTCTCATGGCCTCACCAAAGGGTCTCTTGCTTTCCTTAATTACCCTGCCCAGATCATGTTTAAGTCCACTAAGGTAATTTCTTTAGAAAAGATTTGATTTAATTCCCTTTTCGAGATACCTAATTTGATACTGTCTATCTTCAATTATGGAAACAACATCTTGATCATGATTGATCCTTTGTTGGTGAAACATTTAGAATGTTCTTTTTTTGCTTTCCAAAGATAGAGAGGAGACTTGAACCCGAGTCTCTAAACCAATCAGCTGCATGTCCATTAGCAAACAACCGATGTGGATTTGAATTTGTTGCATGATACAATGGAACCCATTTTCTGCATAATCTATTTATGAGAAATGAGCAATTAATTACTAATCAGATGGTTAAATGACTGTTGAATTGTGTTAATTCTTTTGATAATTAAACCACAGGTTCTGCCAGTAATGGTGATGGGAGCTTTCATACCGGGGTTAAGGCGAAAATACCCACCGCATGAATACATTTCTGCAGCACTTTTGGTTGTGGGTTTGATCCTTTTCACATTAGCAGATGCAAAGACGTCTCCTAATTTCAGTGTGATTGGTGTTGTCATGATATCTGGTGCTCTAATCATGGATGCTTTCCTTGGTAATTTACAAGAAGCCATCTTTACCATTAGCCCTGAAACTACACAGGTAGGTTTTCACTTTTTCGAGTAGAAACTAATCTCGTTCGAGCACGGTCAGTTTTGAGACTAATTTCCCCCTAAATATTGCGAGTACAGATGGAGATGCTGTTTTGCTCGAGTGTGATGGGTTTGCCTTTCTTGATCCCTCCCATGCTTTTGACAGGAGAGTTGTCCAAAGCATGGCATTCATGTTCTCAGGTAAGGTTTGGATCAGTTCTTTCGTTTGAAATTGTAACTGAAAAATGACCCGTAATTTGGGATTGGCCGGCGTTGTTGATTTGTTGGGTTGATTAATGCAGCATCCGTATGTGTATGGGGTGTTGATCTTTGAAGCCATGGCCACTTTTATCGGCCAAGTCTCTGTCCTTTCGCTCATTGCACTTTTCGGTGCAGCAACCACCGCCATGGTACGTTCCCTAATTCTCAGAAATCACAGAAATCCATTCTTTCTGGTCCCCTTTCGTACTTAAATTTAATGCACATTCATTAACTTAAAAATACACGCTGAGAAAGTCGTACCCTTCGAGATTTGATCGAATTGGACATAAATAGTGGACAAAAAGTGAAAATGTAGATTCATTGCTCTCCCTATCTTTAGCTAGTTGACTCCAATTCGTTAATAAATGTTGAGTACATTAAAATGTAGGATTTGAATTTCTGCTTTTTCTGAGTTATCTGGTTGAATTGGATTGAAGGTGACGACGGCGAGGAAGGCGGTGACATTACTGCTGTCATACTTAATATTCACCAAGCCATTAACTGACCAACACGGGACTGGTCTGTTATTGATAGCCATGGGCATTACCATGAAGCTATTGCCTGACACCAATTCTCCTACCAAGAGGCAACATTCATCTACTGCCATGACCAACATTCAGAAATCTTCCACTACTGATCAACAGAGGAAAACCCATCATCAAAATGAAATAGAAGACGAAGAGAATAGGCCATTGGTATAAATTGCCAAAAGCTAGCAGTTCTTAATATCAAATTGTTATTTAATTTTTACAATGAAGAGAAAAAGGAAAGAAAAACTACACCCGAATAACATTTGTTAATTATTAGTCAGTTCTTATTATGTGAGGGAATATTGGTCATTTCTTCAAGAATAGATCAGATCGATAACATCCAAAGACCCTTCTTTTATTTTTATTTCTTATAAATGTAAGAAATTTAGTTGGTAAAAAAAAATGAAATGTTACTAAAGTAAAATCCTTGGAAGGAGCACGTGCAGAGGAAGAAATTCTCACACGTGGCTGTTTAGCTGCTGCTCCTTTTCTCAGCGAATAAATTGCTTGAGTCAGACGAGATGGACTACTCTTTACATACGTGTCAAGGCGGTGGCATGCATGCTGACACGTGGGGCTCCTAACTCTTCCTTTTACTACTGTACACTTGGTATTAATTATTAAACTTACCCAGCGGTGAAAACGAAACTTCAATCGCGTGAAATAGTTTGGAAGAAAAAAACAAAAATCGTAAAACCGGAATGGCGGAGATTAGGGAGGAGGAAAGTGGGAGAACAATGTTGCTGATCAGGGAAGAAGAGGGAGGGAGAAGCGGCGGCTGCGGCGGTGGTGCTGGAAATGAAGAAGGGAAAAGACCAAAAGAGCCATGGAAAGGAGAGCACGTGAAGAGCGTGGTGTATGCAGGTCTTGACGCCATTGTCACTTGCTTCTCTCTCATCTCTTCCATCTCCGCCACCAAGCGCTCTTCTGGTAATTGATATTGATAATCTAATCTAATGTAACAAATTTAATTCTTCTGGTCCAAAAGAGAACTGTGTGCCGTTTTGTTCACTTCTCACAGACTGGTCTCACCAATTTGAGGTGACGTGTCGCGTCGCCTATGCACGTCTTGTCCCTGCCACCGGAACAATTCGCCTTTGTTCGTGGTGGATGTGCTGTTTTGTATTTTTGCTCATATGTTTAGGGGAAACGTCCTTTTATCGAAGACTTTTCGCGTCGAAATCGACTAGGACGAGACGTCCTATATAATAATTGTTTTGGGCCCTATTGAATTTTGATTTTGTGATAGTTGTGCTTTGAATCTTTTTTTGATGGTTGGTGTTGAACAGTGGATGTACTGGTGCTGGGGATTGCAAACCTGGTGGCAGATGGTATATCGATGGGGTTAGGAGATTGTGTATCAAGCAGCACAGAAAAAGACGTGGCTGCCAAAGAAAGGGCTGTCACCCAATGGGACGTCGTAAGCCACAAAACGCCTCAGCAGCAGGACTTGGTTCAACAGTATCAGGAGCTTGGAATGGAGACCAAGGACGCCACTGCGGTAATTAATTACTAATTAATTGTCACTTTTGAAAATCTCTGAAGTCTTAACTAATTGTTGTTTTTTTTATTTGTCTAAAGGTGGTGGAGATATTTGCCAAGTACAGAGACATTTTAGTTGATCAGAAAATGACCGTACAGAAAGGGATGTCGCCGCCGGATGCAGAAGATAAGCCATGGAAGAGTGGTCTTGTTACATTTGTGTCATTCCTCTTGTTCGGCAGTTTGCCTCTCCTGTCTTTCATTGTTCTAATCCCGTTTACCGATAATGACACGGTTAAGTTCGTTGGTGCCTGTATCATGGCTGCCATAGCCATGGCGCTTCTCGGAATAGCCAAGGCGAAGATAGCTGGTCAAGGTTACGTGAGTTCTGTAGCGGCCACTCTTGGCAGTGGTGCGTTTGCTGCTGGGATGGTTTATGGCATTGGGTGGACACTGAGGAATGTAGCTGGTTTGGAAGAGTAGACACTGTCGACCCGACCCGACCCATCTACCCGTTAAGTGAAACGGCGTCGTTTTGATTAAGTGAAACGACGCCGTTTTGATATGTTTTGTCTTTATGGAGGCAAATTTCAGAGGGTCAAACGGGTCGTAAACGGGTCAGCATGACCCGCACGCGACCCGTTGACCTGTTTACAACCCGTTTACACTACAAGACGGGTCAACCCGCTCAAAGACGGGCGGGTCAACCCGTCCAAATTCGGGTGGGTCGACCCGACCCGAATTCTGACCCATTTTTTGACCCGAATTTTTTTTTCCCTTTTTGATATGGGTTTTTGTTTTTAAAAGTAATGGTGCATTTAAAATATCAATTTTCTTTACGAAAAATTTTAAAATAAATATTTTATAAAAACAAGTTATTGACGTGATTCTTCGGATAACAAATTTCATACTATATATTTTATGCATTTAAATTTTTAAACAAATACATTAAAATATGGATTCTTCGGTCCATATTTTGTACTAATTTTTACATTAAAATTGCATGTATTTAAACGAAAACTAGTAATCGGAAGTAAAATTAATTCTACACATGAAGTTTAGATTCTTAGAAGAAATAATATCTTCAGTGAACTCCATTCGTATACTATACATCCCATCACAGATTAAATGCATGCAGTTTAAATTCTTAAAAGAAAATGACATGAAATGAAGAGATTTTATGTCATTTTACTTTGCCTTCTCTCAATACCACTCTACATATCCATCTACGTATATATGCTTTTAGTATGAAAGAAGAGAGGAAATGAAACAGAACAAGCAATATCCACTATTTCTTGTCAGGAGTTTTATGTTCTCAAACCTAGTTACTTTATAAATAGAGCTTTTATCAAAATAATAATAATAATAATAATAATCAAAAATAATTTACTAGTTACCAATGTACAAGACAACGGAATAAATGACAAGTAGGCACTAAGTACTCCAAATAACAAATGCAATTTATTGTAGAAAATCTAAATATTAATTAACTAATGTCTGTTCAGTGCAAAAGAGCAAGTCAGAGCAATCGTTGTTTTTTTAAATTATCCATGTGACAACGTGAGAAATTAATTAGCATAAACAAAATTACTTACAAACAAAGTCAGCAACTGTTCTTCCATTAGTGAACCTCCCTGTAGGAAGGTGGAAGAAGCTAGAACCGTAGGGTGGGAAATAACAATTCTTGTTAAAATGGTTGTATAAGCCTGAGTCGACTACTCTCGAGTTGCTGGACATATGCCTATCCAAAACCAAAACCTATAAATAACCCAAATATGCTTCATTTCAATAACTGAAAACATCAAAATCCCTACACCAAGTGAGGTTGGTGATCTATGAGCAGACATTTTTCATAATTGTCCAGCATGAACAAGAAACAAACAACAAACTAATCTGGCCATCTACAAAAATTACTTCTTCTTTTTCAGCCATTACTCACATGACTAATCTGGCCAAAAAAAATTCAAAGCAGCATCATTTCAACAACCTTCTGGTCACCAGATTTTGTTTTGGATTGGTCCAAAGAATCCACCACCAGTATTGAGTCATGCAGAATTCCATGTACCTCTTATATAGATTCTATACATTACTAATTAGAATCAGAAAGGAAAGCAAAAGTTATTTTAAGCTCAAACGAAATAAACCTGAAACATCTTCTCTTCCTCACAATCTCTGGAGAACACGTTTTGCCTCAAGCATCTTCCCTTTGCTCACAAGCCACCGAGGAGATTCAGGTAAGTAAACTACTATCAATACAAAATACAATAGGGAGGGAACGGAAAGAACCCCAAGCATCAACCTCCAACTAGGTGAGGTTGTCAATGACATTCCGAAAACCATACAATATGACAAAAACATGCCACCTGAACCAGTGAATTGTGGAAGAGTATTTAACAATCCCCGTAAATGATAGCACCTGAAATCACAGAAAGAACATTAGAGGACTGAATCTGTTCAATAACTCAACAAAAGACACGTTATATTCTTTAAAGATAATCAAAAGGAACAAAGAGAACCAATTGAAAAGTATTAACCCCAATATGCAAACACTTCATTGTAAGCCATGAAACAAGTTCTATTATCAGTAGCAAGGAATTCCAGAAATTTGAATCTGAGTTTCAAATTTCACATCACGTCAAAGATATGAAGAATAAGTCTTAAAGGAAGACTCACCCTCTAATGCAGTTGTAGATAACATCGGAACCTTTCCCTGAAAAATAAATAATATTCTCTTTACTACATTTTTTCTATTATATTAATTATAACTTGTTATAAATTATTTTAGAACAGTATTACATTATTTTATAAAATGTTATGAAACCGCTATTTAACAGGAATAAGGGTAATCTTATTAAAAACAAACTGAAAGATGAAGAAAATTGACCTCTGTAGTGCAGGTGTCATGGAAAGTGGGGGCAGAGGATGAGGATGAGGATTCAGCCAGAAGGTGACGATGAGCAGTAGAGAAGAATGATATGAATTCTTCAAATCAATTCTGCAGTAGTGATATGAATCCCAAATTTGAATTCATTAATTCAATTCATTATATCTATATATATGGGAAATGATTTTAGTTTCATATCTGTATGCCTTCTTTGATCTTTTGTAAGGCTTCAAAAAGGAGTTTCTGTTGTTTTCTCTTTAACAACTACAAATTGAAAAAAAACAAAACAATTAGCATAAAACCTAAATCGAAACCAAATACAGCGTAGCCTAAAAAACAATTAGCATAAAACAACAACAACAACAACAATAAGTGAAGAGTAAAAGCAGATCAAAGAAACGAGGTACAAGGGTTTACTTGTAATGGCTGTTGGGTGTTCTGGGTCTGCCCGTTTTGACTAGAAACTGCGTCATTTGTGGTGGTTGAAGTGGTGGAAAGGGTGGTTGATAACGCGCTTGTCGAGGGCACGATCAAACAAATTATTACAACTTATCACATGCAACAAAATAGATTGAAGACAGTGGCAAGAGGATCGATCCACAGAGATTGGTGAAGACTTACACTAGACAAGGCCAGATTATAAAATAAAACAATAAAAGAAACAAAACAAAACCGAATTCAAGGGCTGGATGGAGAGAAACTGATTCAAGACCAGGTCTTGAATGTATTCGGGGGACAAGAGCACGGAGAGTATCAATCAGGGGGGGTTTTACTTGGCTGAACGAGCCAGCCAAGGCAGATTTCGGGAGCTAACAAATTCTATCTAGGAAAGCAAAATTCGGGGTCCCGAATGTCACGTTCGAGGTCCCGAATGGTAAAACAAGCAAATCAGCAAATAATTCCAGAAATAATAAAATAGAAGGAAAATAAACGCAAATAATCAATTAGAGAAGGATTCTTAGCAAAGGCACTCTGGGTTACATTCGGGACCAGATCGTCATCAGCTCAAGGGTATTCTATTCAAGACGTCATAGAAATGACATGGGGACCAGATTCCTCGGATGCCCCCTACTTTTCTCTTAAGAGAAACTACCCCCCGTTTCCACATATGAGGTAGTCTTGACGGTTTGCCATCCCTCCAGGCACGAATGCGGGAGGGCCATACTCAAATCGCCCATGAAGCTAAGAAAAGACAGATCTAGAGCTAAAAGTCCCTCAGTTTGTCAGGCTCGTGACCTAGCTCTAATCAACTACCCACCCTATCTATTCGAGACCACTTCAGCGCAGTCAAGACTAAACAGATGCCTACTTGTTTCATGCAATTTTCCTTCCGTATTCATCACATAAATGGCAACATTTACACAAGATAATTACCAGCGGATCAGACCTTAAATTAAATCATGCAAAAGATGTAATTAAACCGATGAATAGTCGAATATAGCATCAAGAATGTATTAAGCACATTAAGGCCTCGAATCTGCCCTTGCAACCCTTGAATCAGCCTTGCCAAGAACTAAAGATTTAGCTACTCATGCTTAAAGATGAACAAATAATAATTAAAGAAAGCATAACAAGTAAATAAATAGAGTGAGGGAAGAAGACTTTGTTACTAAATTCCGTTTAGAGCCCGGCGGCAAGAGTTGAGGATGCTAACAAGACTAGAGAGATAAACTAGAGAGAAGTCTAAGAAAACTAAAACTACATGATCATGGATAATCCAAGATATCCTAAACTACTCTTAGATGCCCTTTATATAGTAGAGCTCTAAGCACAAAATATCTTCAGCCTAAAACTAGGGACAAAAAGCATTAATTGAAAGCCTAAAAAAGTGGATCCATGTTCCTTAAAGCACAAAGCTGAAAAAGCATAAAGCTGTCTGATTTTTCCAGCTTTGGGCAGGTCTGGAATGGGCTCAAGGCCTGCAATGGTCAGAGGGGTAGGTATTTTGTGATCAGTGCAGACTGTCGGAACAGTGTCAGAGGAGGCACATGGAAGGTCTGGGAAGAGGACACGTGGAAATGCCATTCTTCGCCCTTCGGGGTCCCAAATCCATTCGGGACCTTGAACGCGATTCTGGACTCGGGACCTCGACTGTGGTCTTGAAGCTCGAAAACGCCCAAAATGCTCAAAAAACGCATGTTTTTGCATAAACTCCATTTTTATGCCTAGATCTGCAATAGTAATGAAAACAAGGGTAAATTAACAGAATCATGCCTTAAATTGATGAAATAATGGAGAGAAAATCATGCATAAATACACTCTATCAAATATCCCCACACTGCCCAATGCTCGCCCTCGAGCATTCACAAAATTTAAAACAGCCCCAAAACAGAACAGACACACCAAACCATAGCACAGAGAATAAGCATGCTTGACAAGATTCGGGACCCCGAATGGGGACAAGCTCCGCCTAGATACACCTGCGTCAAATCAGAAGGGTAACGACCCTTGAGAAAGAACTTTTCCGCTTTAGCCTATGAACCAGCAGTCCTCACATGGATTGGTGTTTGCACTCACGCTCGTGAACAAGGTTAGGTGTTTAAACGCTCAATCATGCATAAAACGCAGCACAAAAACCAAGTTTTCATATCAATCCGAGTACATTAGACACATGCATAGGCAATCTAGCAATCAAAAGGCTTCGCATCGAGGGCAAGAAGGGGAAGCAAAGAAAATAAATGATAAGAGGAAATGGAAGAAGCATAATGAGAAGAAAAAATGGAGAAGAGGGAGGGTAAAGAAGTGAAATGAGAAGGTGGTTAAACCCACTCAAACCTGGAATGCTCCCTTGGCAGTAAAGAATCGAGATGGTGAGACAATGTTGCTGGAGCGAAAGCTAGACTAGGCTTTTCTTCTTCGAGGGGGGCCCTTGCTGTGTTTCGGGACCGAGGCTCGGGGCCTTGAATGGATGCTGGTTGCCGATTTTCCTCTTCTTGGGTTTCAAGGCTTGGTCTTGCTCTCTTCTCTCTTTTATTTATATTTCTGTTTTTCTATTTTCTGATTTTTTTTGTTTTTGTTTTTTTTTTTGTTTTTGTTTTTGTTTTTTGTTTTTGTTTTTTTTGTTTTTTTTTCCGAGAGAGGGCGAGAGAGCTGGTATGCTTGAGGAATGAGACCTTTTCTTCGGGGGCAAGATGTTCTGATTTCACTTCCCCACACTTGTGTTTTGTTGTGGATGGGAAGTGATTTTTCGTTCTGGTTTGCCCTTGAATTCTTCGTTTTAGCTTTGAGGTCTCGAATCAGTGTCAGCATTCGGGATCTTGAATTTTTGCGGGATCCCCACACTTTGCCTTTGCTGCTTCGTTTGCCTAGTCTAGCCCTCGATAGTGCACCCAACAACATCGCTCACCTGCCAAGAGAAAGATCAAGAAAAAATTCAAATGGTCAGAATGGAGGGTCAAGAAGGGATTCGGGGGTAAGAGAAAAAAAACAGAACAGAAGAAAAAATGAGAGAAAACAATTTGATGCGAAGACTTAATCTTTTTGCTGCTTTCCTATGTCTAAATGCGTCTACACCCATGGATATCATGCAAACCCAACCAGTACCTAGTCATGCATTCGCTCAAACAATAAATATAGGCATGAAGGCTCAAATGCTCGCAAGGTGTTAATTCGTGACTACTGGTGTCTAGGTCTTGAAGCAGATATAAGGTGCAGCAGGCAAAGACTGAAATATTCAGGACCTTGACTAAGACAACATTTTCATTCTATGTGCACAAGTCAGGTGTGTGTCCATCATTGGGGAGTTTTCAAAAACTAGGCAGCAATTAAAAATAAAAATCCGAAAAAAAATCGAGACCTTGAAACATGCAGTCAAGTAAAAATTCGGGACCTTGAAACATGCAGTCAAGCGAAGTAAATAAATAAGGTAGATAAAACCCTCCCCACACTTAGGCAACACATTGTCCTCAATGTGAAGAAGGGACTCCAACAAGGGCATATGAAAATAAAAATAGAATAAATGAAAGCCGAAAAAGAAGGGAAAGAAACGTGGGTTGCCTCCCACGAAGCGCCTTAGTTAACGTCAAGGCCTTGACTTAGGGGTCCCGAATGGATTCGGGGTCTCGAATCAGAAACAGGTGTCGGGGTCTCGAATGACGGATTCCACGTGGCGCGCTAGGAGAGGGCGGGAGTTCCTGAAAAAGCTGATACCCGACACCTGTACAAATCAGAGAAAAAAAAAGTGAGATTTTTTTTTTTTAATTTTTTTGATTTTTTTGATTTTTTTGATTTTTTTGATTTTTTTGATTTTTTTGATTTTTTTGATTTTTTTGATTTTGAATTTGAAAAAAGGGGGGAAAGAAGGCAAAACAAAAGGAATTAATGGGGTTTGAAAAAGGAGGGGACAAGAGAATTAAATGAGGAGGGAAGGAGACAAAGCTAATTAAAGCTACCATAGGGAACATAAAAAGCTAAATTAAATGGGGAATTAATGGGGTTTGAAAAAGGAGGGGACAAGAGAATTAAATGAGGAGGGAAGGAGACAAAGCTAATTAAAACTACATAGGGAACATAAGAAGTGTGCATAAAGAAAAAAAACTAAGTTTGACTTGGAATTGAAAAATTAAAAGGAAAGGAGGAAAGAGGGTTAGGAATCCGTGGGATTTCCCCACACTTGGCCTTGATTATAGTCGGGGCCTCGACTCTTCAAGTTTCCTTCATCCAATTCTACTAAATGCTTTCCATCCTCTTAGTTTGATGTGAATTATCGCATGGAGTGGATGGTCTTGTAGCAAAGAATCTTGCATGCGGCCATGATATGAGTCAAATATTAATTTGGGCTGCTGCAAAATTAATAGAAAAAAATTGTTATGAGTGGAAGGTGATTCAAGAAAATGATCAATATAATCAAAAAGTTTCAAAATCTCCCTTTCACCCATAACGACTTTAGATCGAGGGCATGACGAAAAGCTCAAGTCCTCAATTTTCTCCTCCTCAATCTCACTTAAATTCTCATTCTCAGTCTCCCTTGAATCCTCATTCACAATCTCTCCCGGCTGAAAAATTGTTTCTGCCCCTGATTCCGCTTCGAGGCCTTGAAGCTCGTCACTGTTGCTCAACTTCGGGACCTCGATGTCTGTGTAGTCCATATTGGCTCTTGACTCCAAAGGAGAGCATCCTGAATCCTCCAATTTTAGCTCATCCGTAGGCATGAAAAGATCCTCTATCCCATAAGACTCACCATCTTGGTCATGACGCTCATATGGTAACTCCCATAGGGTGGTGGTGGAGAAACTCTCCTCTTCACTTGAATAGTCGTCACTATCTAAGTGCTGGGAATGTTGTTCTATAGGAGTGATAGGGTGATCCATCATCTGATTGGGCAAGAGAGCTAAAAAATTTGGTTCGGGGGCTGGAACTTCTTCGGGGTCCCGAGGATCTGGGTTATGTTCGGGAGCTGCAGAAGTGGCAGCGTCGGGGTCTTGAATCCGATTCGGGACCTCGACTTCAATATCCTCTTGACGCCACTGCTCCTTAAGCTCCTGCATTTCTAAAGTTAGCTCTTTTAATTGATTTTCCAAGTTAATCAACCTTTCCTTATCGGATTCGGGAGCTAGGGCAGCGTCGAGGTCATGATGAGCGGGCAAGGATGTGAAGTTTTCTTCAAGATACTCTTGGCGCCTCTGCTCCCGAAGGGTCTCTTTAAATTGATTAACCATGCCAATTAATGCAGCCAGATTTCCTTGGGATAACCCTGTGCCTTGAGGAGGTTGTGGAGGCTGAAAATATTGATATCCAGGTCTAGAATACACTCCATAGCTGAAATTTCCTTGATTCCAGCACGGGGGGTTAGGAGTAAAATGCTGAGGAAAAGAGGGTGAATGAGAATAAGAATTAAAATAAGACATTTAAAGAAAGAAATAAAATAAAACACAAATCTGGACTTGTCTAGGGCAAGACTTAACACCAATCCCCGGCAACGGCGCCATTTTGATAACGCGCTTGTCGAGGGCACGATCAAACAAATTATTACAACTTATCACATGCAACAAAATAGATTGAAGACAGTGGCAAGAGGATCGATCCACAGAGATTGGTGAAGACTTGCACTAGACAAGGCCAGATTATAAAATAAAACAATAAAAGAAACAAAACAAAACCGAATTCAAGGGCTGGATGGAGAGAAACTGATTCAAGACCAGGTCTTGAATGTATTCGGGGGACAAGAGCACGGAGAGTATCAATCAGGGGGGGTTTTACTTGGCTGAACGAGCCAGCCAAGGCAGATTTCGGGAGCTAACAAATTCTATCTAGGAAAGCAAAATTCGGGGTCCCGAATGTCACGTTCGAGGTCCCGAATGGTAAAACAAGCAAATCAGCAAATAATTCCAGAAATAATAAAATAGAAGGAAAATAAACGCAAATAATCAATTAGAGAAGGATTCTTAGCAAAGGCACTCTGGGTTACATTCGGGACCAGATCGTCATCAGCTCAAGGGTATTCTATTCAAGACGTCATAGAAATGACATGGGGACCAGATTCCTCGGATGCCCCCTACTTTTCTCTTAAGAGAAACTACCCCCCGTTTCCACATATGAGGTAGTCTTGACGGTTTGCCATCCCTCCAGGCACGAATGCGGGAGGGCCATACTCAAATCGCCCATGAAGCTAAGAAAAGACAGATCTAGAGCTAAAAGTCCCTCAGTTTGTCAGGCTCGTGACCTAGCTCTAATCAACTACCCACCCTATCTATTCGAGACCACTTCAGCGCAGTCAAGACTAAACAGATGCCTACTTGTTTCATGCAATTTTCCTTCCGTATTCATCACATAAATGGCAACATTTACACAAGATAATTACCAGCGGATCAGACCTTAAATTAAATCATGCAAAAGATGTAATTAAACCGATGAATAGTCGAATATAGCATCAAGAATGTATTAAGCACATTAAGGCCTCGAATCTGCCCTTGCAACCCTTGAATCAGCCTTGCCAAGAACTAAAGATTTAGCTACTCATGCTTAAAGATGAACAAATAATAATTAAAGAAAGCATAACAAGTAAATAAATAGAGTGAGGGAAGAAGACTTTGTTACTAAATTCCGTTTAGAGCCCGGCGGCAAGAGTTGAGGATGCTAACAAGACTAGAGAGATAAACTAGAGAGAAGTCTAAGAAAACTAAAACTACATGATCATGGATAATCCAAGATATCCTAAACTACTCTTAGATGCCCTTTATATAGTAGAGCTCTAAGCACAAAATATCTTCAGCCTAAAACTAGGGACAAAAAGCATTAATTGAAAGCCTAAAAAAGTGGATCCATGTTCCTTAAAGCACAAAGCTGAAAAAGCATAAAGCTGTCTGATTTTTCCAGCTTTGGGCAGGTCTGGAATGGGCTCAAGGCCTGCAATGGTCAGAGGGGTAGGTATTTTGTGATCAGTGCAGACTGTCGGAACAGTGTCAGAGGAGGCACATGGAAGGTCTGGGAAGAGGACACGTGGAAATGCCATTCTTCGCCCTTCGGGGTCCCAAATCCATTCGGGACCTTGAACGCGATTCTGGACTCGGGACCTCGACTGTGGTCTTGAAGCTCGAAAACGCCCAAAATGCTCCAAAAACGCATGTTTTTGCATAAACTCCCTTTTTAGGCCTAGATCTGCAATAGTAATGAAAACAAGGGTAAATTAACAGAATCATGCCTTAAATTGATGAAATAATGGAGAGAAAATCATGCATAAATACACTCTATCAGTGGTGGCCATGAGTGAAGGGTAACAGGATATGTTGTTTCTTCGGCCGGTGAGAGTGGCAACGGTGTTGTTACGTAAATGCTTCGGGAAACAAGTGGTCAAGAAGACTGATGGGAGGAGGCGAGGAAAGCAACAACAGCAAATGGAGGAAAGCAGAGAGGAGAGGAGAGGAGAGGACGAGTCGAGAAAAGCTGAGAGGAGAGTAAACCCTAAAAAGCTTTTAAATCTAGACGGGTCAGACGGGTCGACCCGTTTCTGACCCGTTATTTAACGGGTCAAAAAATAATGACCCGATGGGTCAAATTGCGGGTCGGGTACGGGTCGGACCCATTTTGACAGCCCTAGTAGACAGTAGTGCACTAGGCTAATTGGGTAGACCCAACCCAAGAAATCTGACAGTTAGAAAACGAAATCAAATAATTGCACTACAGTCATTTTGCCTCTTTTGTAGGTAAAGAGAGGTTCTTAGCAATGAGCTTGTTGCAAACATCGAGTTCGAGTCCCTAACTGTAATTTTTTACCTTAAACAAAAAGAGAAAAAAAGGAAGAGTCTTTTCAATTATTCAGCTAACAACCAGCTGCAAAACTAGTTGAAAAGATTGAAAGAAAAATCAAGAGAAAAATCAATAATTGCATGGATGATAACTATTCGGAGAAGTAAGGAGGTGTTTACAAATCAATTTCTCCATCCTGAGATAACTGCAGGGCATGTTCTGCTTCCTTCAAGAATAACCTTGTGAGTTCTTTCTGTCCTCGTCTGTACACGATGCTAGACCACCTGTTCCTACCTAGCAACTTGAGCTGGGTCGGGTCAGATGTCTGTACGCTGTAGGAATGCAAAAACAAGCTGAGAATGGTATTCCTGATAGGAAAATCTTTAATCTTGTACAATAAAATAAGAACTCATCCAACAGGTGACATTTGTTTTCGTACCCATGCAACTCTAGGTTTTTGGTTTCTTGGTCCCTTTTAAGCAGCTCGGAATCAGATTCCTCCGTCCCAGAACCCTCTTCAAGATCCATCATCCTAGAAGAAGATGGAGGCTTGTAATAACATGAGTTTTTATTCAAATTGAATTGAATTTCTGGTGTATACATAACAGTCAGTTGGATACCTACTTCATGTTAAGCAGGTCAACAAGCATTTGCAGAGCTCCAGAATCGCCAGAAGCCTCCCACACTGCCGCTCTGACTTCAGCCTCCGTTGGTTCCCTCTCCCCTTCAGTCCCTACAAGCTGCAAAACAAAGCAAAAGCTGTAACAGTGTGGACAAATTAGGCAAGAAAAAATAATAAACAGAGAAATTCAGGCAACCATCGTAGATGCCTATAGTCTTCAGACTAATTGTTTCCATTTATACTGCCCACAGAAATAGATCATAATAACACTAGTTTGGTTGGTGGCATGCAATGGGTACACATTCTCTTTCCATCTAACAAGCAGAAATGGAAGAAACGAAGTCACTAGAGAGAGATAGGACCTCTTCAAGCAATGATTGAACCTTTAAAGGTTCATCTTCCTGCATGGCTATGGTTCTCAATGCAGTTAAAAACTCCTCAGGAAACACTAGCTTATTAGTGTAAGAAGGTGCCATCCGTTGACCACTCCAACTGAAGTTGCAACTTTGACCTGCCTTGGATGTACCACTGTGATCAGTATTAGGAGCAGTGACAGCTGGGAAAAACCCATTTTTCAGCAAGTTTCTAGGTAAAAGACAACGCATTTCAGCTTTCTGTGAACAAGACCAAACTCAGTGTAAGACTAGGGTTACAGAAACGAGTCCTCTTAGACATATAAAAATTATTAGTTCCTCTCATTAAACATGAGTTTCCTAGATGATGAGAAAAGCTGACCTGTGCTTGAATAAGCTGCATTTTGGAGTCTGAGAAGGAAACCTTATGAATCGCCTCTACAGGGTAATGGACCTGCGTGCATTACGTAAACAAGTACCCAGCACTTCATCAGCTTATGGCGATATATTGGCCAACAATCTACTGAAACATACAGTCCAAATATAGACTTAAACTCATGTAATTGGTATTACCATAAGATAGTCATCTGGATTGTTATCTACGACAAATCCATAGAGGTAAAGTAACTCCTGCATTAAATGCACGGTAACCACTGTCACAGGTCAGGATAGGCTCCATCACATATGCTATCGTAGATAATTTAGCAGCAAAAAAGTACCTCATTTCCTTTATTACCATAGCTGATGGTAATCTCTTTCCCACTTTGTAATGGAGTTTGTTCAGCTTATCAATTTGGAGAGAAATTCATAGGAAAACGGGTGATCAGTTAGTGTTCAACTTGAAGGCACAACATTTCAGCTTAAAGGTGAGCATTTTGTTACTTGAAAGAAGGCTACCAGAAAGGAGGTACATGGAATGAGGAACTCCGGTAGCCAAGCCTGTCCCGTCAACCTCCCATGTTGCCACTGCCTTGAAATCTAAACAGCCATAAACTTAGCAAATGACATAGATATATAAAACCTAAAAAAGCAAGATGTTTTCCAGAACTATGATGACAGAAGACTTTGCCCTCAATTCAGTCAAATGATATAAAAAACATAACTTGACAGAAAGAATTAAAAATCACATATAGAAACAGAAGAAGGAAAAGGAAAAATGAGTAACAGATAGTCAGGATTATTAAACTAGAGACAGACCGTGGTTGCAAAAATCAATCCCTGGGACAAGACCCTCAACCAAGATAGAGTCAGCTTGACTTGGTGTTGAAGTAGCTCCATTAACTTGCTCATCAATTTCATGAGACTTGAATCCTGGTATAAGAAGCAAAAAATGAACAGGAAGTACTCTTGGAGAAAGAGTGATCTCACAAGAGAGAATTGATCATACTTTTTTCATCCTTTCCATTTATCACATCTTCATTGGAAATATCAGGATGGGAAACCTCGTTATCAACTGAACTGTGACTGTGATAATCACCTTGAACTTGTGGGAATACATAAGAACGTGGAAAGGGAATGTTCAAAGCACGAGTCCAAAATACAGAATTTCCCCTAGCATTTTGGAAATGGTAAAAGATCAGCCAAAAACTAGAAGTCAAATGGGCCGATATCAAGGAACTATTAGAACATGAATCAAAGAATAAAGTAATATTAGAAGATACATACCACAGAAAATCTTCAAAATGCACTTCACTGGCAAAAGAAGCAAAATAAAATGTTAAAATTTCTTATCTTCACAATGTAATTATTAACTTGCTTGACATGTAAGTCATAAAATACAGTAATTCAATTCTTAAAAAAATTGTTACAACATAATTCATGACATTTATCAAATCAACAAGGGAAGGAATAAAAAATGGGTATGAATAAGTAAACGCACTTCACTTGTTTGATTGATTGTCTCTGTATGAAGAAAATGTTTTATAACTCAAGACTCACCTTTCTGAATCCCCATCTAGAACTAGAAGCTTCTTCACTAAACTCTTTACTTTGTCTTCATACAGAGACAATAAGGTTTTCTTCTGCAATACAAATCTGTCTAAGGTCATATTTACTTTTGCAGTTAAGTACAAAAGTTCCAATCAATCAAATGTTAAGAAAGTAAACTCATGAAGTTATAATTCCAAACTACCTGCAACGCAGTTGCATGATATAATGTTGTCCCCTTTAGCTCTAGAAGCTCATCATCACTAAACCAAAGAGGATTTCCAAACGTAGTTGGAAGCATGTCAAGATACCTGATAAGATTCACACACCCAAAATAAAGTTCACTTACTAAAGGAGAGAAGAATACAAACCCAAAAATCAAAATGCCTAAATAGATACCTACGGTTTCCAAGAAGAATTCCTGCGGAGTCGCTCTAACATGAGAAACATGATCATCAAGAACCTGTCATCAACTTCTCCTTCTTCAAACATGGCTCTACACTCAGGTCCAATAAGAGGATCTTGCAAAACCCTCATTGGAGTTATTGCTAAATCAAGGGGAGCAACAAGTAAAACCCCTGAAAATTTTCAAACAAGTGTTTAAAAAATCATTACATCTCTCTAGTTTTAACTGCAAATCAAATATAACTAATTAAAACATGCCGAAATTTCAAGAGTTGAAAATGCTGTAATTACCATTGGAGGTATCATTGCTTGATGAGAAAACACCAAACCCTTTGTTGGGACCGCAGTGCTTGATGCAGCAACCTCGTAGTTCAACGTTGTTCACCTGAATTCGCAAAGATACACATAAGGAGAGATGTACCCATAATTATGAAGTGACCGGAGAAAATGAGATATGGCAGAGGAACGAACCTGGAGCCATTTGAGGAATTGTTCGAGCTTTGCTTCTTCTAAACTTGCCATTGCTCGCCCGTGCTGTTTTTCTAGACTAGAGAGAGCTCAGAGAGGCGGCTTTTATAAACCCCGGTTTGAGGTTGAGGTTTTAAAAGTATTGACGGGTTTTATCAGGTCGTATCAGGCCCATGATACCTGATGATAGTGTTGTCTGTTTGATTGGGCCCATAAGTTGGGCTTGTAAAATAGCCATGAACCTGTCTGTCATCAACTTCTTTTTAAGGATCTAATTAAACATCTACTTTTTTAAGGTCTAATTAAAATTTTCAAAAAATCCAAAATTCTGTTCAATCACTAAAAATGATACAATTAGTAAAAAGATAAAAATTAATTAGTCATTAACTATTTTTTATTTCAATTATGTTCTATACAGGAACTAAAATAAAAGGAAGAGAATTTAATTATTTTTATCACTTTGCAAAATTAGTCTCCTCTCCTCTCTTTTCCTTTTCTTTCTACCAAATGCAACAAGAAAACCATGGGTCAAGTGAGAAGCGGAAGCTAGTTGATTCATCAAAGGAGAAGGAGAATAGTAAGGACCCGTATGGGTCTGGGGATGGGGGGTATCTGGAGGAGTCTTCACTCAAAAGGCGGAAAGAAAGGGGAGTAGATGATGGAGTCAGTGATAGGTGGAATGGGGGTGGAGAGGATGAGAATAGAGGGGAAGGGACTAAGAAGTCTTCAAAGGAGAAGGAGAAGGAGAGGGAGAGGGAGAGGGAGAGGGAGAGGGAGAGGGAGAAGGAGAAGGAGAAGGAGAAGGAGAAGGAGAAGGAGAAAGCATAGTGATTCAGGTGGCCGAAAGGAGGGAAGGGAAAGTGAAAGGGAAAAGGAAAAGGATAGGGACAGGGACAGGGAGAGGGAGAGGAAGGGTAAAGAGGTAAAGAGTGAAAGGATTGTGGTTGATGGTGATGATCTGCGCGCAGCAAAGCAAACCCCTGAAACTACTGGTAAGGTGTCTGTAGGATTGATTGCATATGTGTGTTACGGTGGTTTTGTGTTTTTTCTTAAAACCATGTCGACACTGTTTTGAATGGTTTGTCTTTAGTATGTGCTAAGAGTAGTGGTATTTGTTCTAGTTTGTAGTGTTAGAATGAAGTGCTAAAATTGTTGTTCTTGTGTTCACGGCATGAATCTACATCATCAGAAGCAATATGGTCAGTTCAAGTTTTTGCTTGACATTCTTAGCAATTTGATGGTAGATAAGTAATTGGAGCAAATGATATCTGGAAGTAGTTTATACTCTCATTAGGCATCTTGATAAGAATATGGTCAGTGCTTTCCTTCCATACATCATCTATGTATTGTGGATGGACAAAAATATATTTTTGGATAGGAGTGTGTGAAAGCACATTAGGTGTCTGATTCAGTCCAACAATGGTTGATGTTTCGCTGGTGCATAACTGCACTTCCTTAACAGACTTATAGACTGCTTGATGTAGTGTAGTGAAATAAGGACAGGAGTGTGCTACACATGTTTAACACGGTTTGAAATAAAAGCTTTCATGTTTGTCTGGCTTGCATTGCCTTTTGACATTCAAACTTTGTGCATAGAGCTGATTTGTTGCTGAACCATGAGGAGCATATTTCTAAGGTTATCTTGAAAAATTGTTTGGTTGATCGTTTGAAAAGGAAGTGTTAATGATTGAGGGTGAAACATTTCTAGGGAAACTCAATCCCCTACTTTGTCTTCTGTGTTTGGAGTACCTGTGACCACTGGCTATTGTGCCATTTTTTTTGCCTTATTTAATTTGCTTTAAGGTTATCTTTTGTCATTAAGGACAAAATGTCTCCATCAGGAAGATTAAGGTTGTTTCCTTGGCAATCTCCATGAAACATATTAACTCAATGCCTTATTTCTTTTTTACCTTGGAGAAAAGAAAAAATGTCCTCCTTTGATGTACTTTGAAAGCTATTGTCTGCACAGCCTAATTTTTGCTCTATTCTTTAATAACCAGATCCGGGTTTCCCTCATGATGAGCCATTAGGTGTGGTCCAGTGGTGGGGAATAAGGGTATTTAGCAGTATGTGCGTGTTTAACACATTTATTAAACCAGAGAGTAAAAAAGTCTCCTGCAAGATTTTTCTTTTCCCCTTTGTAGTAAATATATGCTTCCAAATGCTTTGGTTTGCTATTGTTTTATCAATGGGATTTCATGAGCAGCCATAAATTCTCTGACAAATAGCAGCTAGATTAAATATCAACCAAATTAAATTTATGTTCTTTTGGTTGGATTTTAAGACAACAGATGTCAATAAATCATGGTAAATTTGATATATGAATCACTTGTTATATTATTTCACATTTGCATATATAGATTTCCTGAAGTTGTTTTTTTGTTGGCAAGATGTTTTTTCGAAACATGTCAGCATCTTATATATTATCAACTGCTATTTTCTGCCACCTTTGCCATTTTAAGTCGAAAATATCGGTTGGCACAAGTTGTATACTTTGGGAAATTGTATTTTATGCTCAACAGGACCAGTTTATATTTCTAATCATCTTGACATTGAGCTATTATTAACAAAAATTAAAATAACTTATCTAGTCTTAATTTTCGTTTTGTGTTGGAGGATTTAGCTGGTATGACTGTATGAGATTGTACTTGATATCCAGAGTTATTTTTTCCGTTGAAGAGCTTCTGAAATGGGCTGACTCTTCGGTTCTGCTCTTTGGCCCTTGGTTGTCAGTTTAATAAGCCTGATAAGTGACTTAATACAAGTACAGAGATAATGGGGCAGAACCGAGTAAAGTAATTACTTTGAGAGAGAGTTCTGATTTTTCCGTGGCAACAGAGAGAGCCTCCAGGTATAGATCAACTGAGAAACCTGTTAAAATGGATGATGGCCATGTTGGGGAATTGCCACTGGAGAGGTCTTCAAGTTGTAAAGCCTCGCCCTTGGGTTTGATGGACAGATCTCCTTCTTCAACTGTTGAACGCAGATATGCAAGCAGAAATGGTGCCAGGCGGAGTGTTCACATTGAAGAATCTGGGAGGAGAGTCAATGGTTCTATGAGTAGAAGAGATATGCCCTTCATTGAAGATCGACTAAGTCGGGATTCGACATTGGATAAGCCTCTAGTAGATGAGTCAACTCCAGCTGATTCATCCTTTTACAATAGAAGTAATCAGAGTAGCTCCTCTTTGATCCCTCCTCTGCCTTCTTTCAGGGGTGGGGTTGGCAGCCCTTCTTTTATGGGATCATTGGAAGAAGATGGTAGAAACAGCACAAGTAGCCGCTACAAGAGGAGTGGTGATCCCAACTTGGGTAGAGGGCCTGGAAATGTTTGGAGGGGTCCCCCAAACTGGTCATCACCAGTGGCAAATGGCTACATGCCTTACCAACATGGCCCTGCACATGGAGCCTTTCAAGGGATGATGCCACATTTTCCAACTCCTCCTCTGTTTGGTGTTAGGCCCTCGATGGAAATTAACCACTCTGGGATTCCTTATCATATCTCTGATGCTGATAGGTTTTCAAGTCATATGCGCCCACATGGGTGGCAAAATATGATGGATGGGTCTTCCCACTTGCATGAATGGGATGGAAATAACAGTGTGTTTAGGGATGAAGCACAAATATATGGTGGGCCGGAATGGAGTCAGAATAATAGGCACCCAATGAATACTCGGGGATGGGAAAGTGCTTCAGACTTATGGAAAGGACAAAATGGTGATATGAATATAGATCTGCCCTCTACATCACTTAAGGAGGATTTTCCTGTGCACGCTCCTGCTAAGGATGCTTCGTCTGGGCAGGCAGGCCAACAGGCAGATGCTGAAAATCATAATGTTGTTCAACCAAAACCAGGTGTTACTTCTTTGTCAAAAGAACCTTCCAAGTCTTCACCTAAAACTGCTTGTGAGAGGATGCTTGATCCTCCTAAAATGTCAGCTGGCAATAATAATGGTAGTTTTTGCTCTGCTTACTTCTCTAAGCTCGATATTTCAACTGAACTTGCTGGTCCAGAGTTGTATGGCCAGTGTATGAGCTTAATCAGTATGGAGCAGGTCGCAGCTGTTGAGGAAGGCACTGCCATGCTTGTGAATTTGAAGGTAGAGAATCTCAGACACTTCTTTAGTCACATGCCTTGAGTCTGTTTTATGATCTTTTAGTTTATTCTGTTGTACAGGATGGTGTAAGAGCAGTGCCAAAAAGTTCAACTATGAACCCTTCACTTTTTCCCGTGACAAATGTTACAGTATTCCAGGTAAAATTTCTGGCTATGATTAGCAGGATGTGTTAACAGCTCTGAGTTCTAATATATATGAATAGTTTTGGAGTCAGAAATGTTCTGGACTTGTTAAAGAGGCATGGGATTGTAAACACTTCTAAACTTATATTTCATTCTTCTTTGTTATATGTAAAGAATTGAATGCTTAAACAAGTTGACAATCCTACCCCCCCTTGGTTAACTCAAGTTACCCCGCTTGTGTCCTCATCTGTGAAAGATCTAAAAAGTTTTTAACCGTAACTATTGAATCTTTACTGATGAACGAAAAAACCCCAATCCGGCCTACTCCTCTTTCCCTTCCATGGCAACCTGAACCGCAACCATATGATAGTTGTAGTCAATTCTTGGGAACGTGCAACGGCCTCATTTGTGTCGACCATCTAAGCCGTGACGGGGACAGGAGCGGCTTGATTTTATGGAACCCGTCAACCAGAAAATTCAGGAGACTGCCTCCTCCTAGACTATCTCACTACCACAGCTTCCGCCACTTTACCTATGCTTGGTTTGGTTATGATGAATCAGTAGATGATTATAAGTTAGTTTGGGTTTGGGTGGAGTGCGGAGTTCCATGTCCTCGAGGAAAACATCTTGAGGTGTTCACATTGAAATCAAACACTTGGAGAAGCGGCCATACTCAACCTACGGGCATTATCCTTTCTCGTACGAGTAGATATCGTGACAAATGCATTGGGGTCCTTTCCAATGGAGCAATTCATTGGGTTGCTCGTTATGGCGATGCCTTTGCTATCCGTATTCTTGTTCTTGATTTAGCCTCCGAGAAGTTTAGAGTGCTCGAATCCCCTCATGGGCGTCAGTCGGACTTCAACACTTCGGTAGGAAGCTTGTCAGGATGTCTTTGCTTATGCATTCATTACAGGGAGGGTGAGGGCCCGGTGGACGGTGGTCGTGGGGTGGATTTGTGGATGATGAAAGAGTATGGCGTGGATTCCTCTTGGATAAAGTTGTTATCGCTTCCTATTACCTTCATTCGCCCCGACTTTGTCTTTCTCAGGAATTATCCGATTCTCTTCTCAAACGAAGAAGGTAACCTGGTGGCCATGTTTGAGCATATCAATCCGAAGGGGGCCTGGAATCGGCACTGGTCCGAGGAACCGGACGAGATTATGAGGTTGCAAATTGAAAAAGGAGCGATGGTCAACTCTGAAACTCTGTTGCGTGTTTCCACGAATCGACGAGAGTCAGTAGACTACTCTATCGGTTTCCCCGGGCGTCAAAATTATGCTCTTCTACACATGGGGGAGAGTCTAGTATCCCTTAATTAATCAGCAGATTGAATGTTTAGTACTAATTACTACAAATATTCTTTCATAATTTGTCATATTTTTTTAATTTTAATCCATTTCAGAAGTGTTAACTTCAGCCGCCAGAAGGAAATATTCTCTATTGGTGTGGCTAGGCTCTTGAAATGTTAAGTTTTGTTGTTATCAATTTTCCCATGGCATCTTGAAACGTATAATTTTAAACCTTTTCAACATAATTTTGGAGATTTGAGAAGTTGTTAATTGATAATAGGTGTGTTGCTGGTATTTAGATTTATATTCGTGCTAACTTTTTTTTAGTATTTATGGAGTTTGCCCTGATACTTCAAAATTTTCCATTTCCTGATATCAATATAAAGTCTTACTTTAGTTGTATAATTTTTATCATCTTTAATTAGTACCAGAGGAACTTCGCCACTTTTACCAAAATTTGTACGTGAACATGTCTGCTTTTATTTAAAGTGTGCATGCTAAAATGTTCTTTTTGATATCGGCTGACCTTACTTTTACGGTCCCGCCATATGAGTTCTTTCTGATAAGCTAAACCTTATATTGCAGTTCCACCCATTGGAGGATTCTGTGAATGGTCCATCCAGTTTTGTCCTGCGTACTATCATGCAATTACAAAATGTTGAGCTGTTAAGAAAAGTCAACTTCGCTTTTACTCCGTCCAAAAAAAAAAAAGGTAGTCAACTTCGCTTTTACTCCGTCCAAAAAAGGAAGTCTTTTATTAGCGGGTCATCTATAAAAACAAAACCAATCCTCATGACATTTATTTGAGCCCAAGCATTGAAGCTAAAGAATGCGTAACAAGAAAAGGAAAATTCTGATTTAAAAGGGAAAAAAAGAAAGCTAAATTGTTACACAGTTCAAAGCAAAGGCTTCTATGCAGCCACTCCCAGCAAATCACACTGTTCTACTTCTCAGGGCCTTGATCCAGTCGATTTCGACTTTGAAATCCCCTGACCCAGAAGTAGCACTTGGGATGCCACCTTCTGCATTAACAGACAAAGACATGCCCACAATACGCGATGGATTCATTTCCAGACTTGCATCTATAACGTGCCCTCTCCATGTTGGTAGATATCGAGCGAGAGGGATCTGGAAAAGCTGTTGAAAGTTAGACACAAAAATAAAAGGATCTCATATTTCGGGTCCAAACCATTGATGAATAAGAGGTAATCTAGCATGTGCCAATTCTTTCTTTTCCTGTGAGTCTACAAAGCAAGGCCTCATCTCAAAAAACGAACAGGGAATCTCATTTTTAATAACACTCCTAATCGAAGTGCAATAACAAGAGTATATTTACAAATGTGCTGACCATAATGGGAAATTAATAACTTTGGACTTGGAATTGTCCTAATAAGACATTACAATCTACAGAAAGAGATGGTGCATGCATTAATGCAACATCAAAGGCGAATGAGCAAAACCAAAAGAAGAACCCACCTTCGCAACATACCAGTTATCTTTGGGTACAAAAATAAAAGCTTGCCATGAATTATCTTCCATCTGTCCAGGTGAATTTACCCAATTCTCTGTGTAAATCTGCATCAAGTTTGCAAAAGCTATATTGGACAATAGGCACTGACAAGTTAATGAACAAGAGACAACTATGGCTGTAGAGGCCCTGTTTTCATACTCTTTGGCTCATTGGCATGCAAACTTACAGTGGATATGTAGCATCTTCCATCACCTTTGAGTTTCAGAGCTATTGTATCATAAGCATCTAGGTCAATGAAACCATCAAACTGCAAAAGACATCAAAATACAACTTAGTTTGCCAAATAACCCTGATATCTGATGGGATAGTAAGAAAACAGGACACTAAGTTTGCAGATGAAAAGATTATAAACTTTCTGCCCTAAAATTGATCAAAAGTATAAGATGAACATTTAGGTGCAATCCTTCTATGTTTACAAGGAAAGCCTAGGCGTAACTTGAAGTATTTGATGATGAAAAATTCCATGATTTATTCCAAGCAAATGAAAAGGTAGGTTAACAAGGAAACGAACAAACAAAAACATTCATTGACATTACATCTATATTTTTTATCATTATTATATCCCTGTCTAAGTGATGACTGAGGTCGGGAAATATTTCTGTGGTGTTATTCAGGCAGGAAAATTAACCTGAGAGAAGATGTATATATTTGTTGAGCAGCATTATTAAACTAATTTCATTATGGAATGCTCTACCTTTGATTGGAAACACTAGACATGTAGAATGCTTAAAATCTGAATTTGAAATAAATGCAATGAAGTTATCCTTATTAAGGTTGTAAAATAGTTGAAAATTCAAACAACTTCAGTTGTGAAGTTTCACAGAGCCTCAGTTAGCTTTTGATGCTCACAAAATATTGGTTTTCTCTTCAGTCAGACTCCAAATTTGTTAATATATCACAAAATAAAATAAAAGTGCTCACCTTCTTGGACCGCATCCCACAAAAACCACTCCGAGTTATATTCCATTTTGAATCCGCGCTTACATCTAGTGAGAGATTTCCGGAGAAAATCCCTATGGATTTTACAACAGAGAAGCACAAACATTAAGCAAGCAAAAAGACCTAATGGACAATTAGGATGTGTAAACAAACGTCTTCTACAAACAACGAACATGAAGAAAACCAAAACAAACACAGATTTACAAACGCAAGAGCCCAAAAGCTCCGCTACCAACTGATGTGATCCGACCCTCGGGTGTGAGGGTCGAATGACATCCAACAAAAGGAGGATCTAGCTCATGGGTTTGAGCACACAAACAAGAGGAAAAACAGTAGAGAAACATGGAGGAACGGAGGGAGACACGCAGCGGAAAGGAATGACTTACAAATACCCGGATTAAGAAGGCGGTTGGAAAGGAGATGGAGGATTGAACAAACGAACGATTGAACTTGAGTTTGGATTGTTGAACGGCTTGAACACGGGCAGATTATTCAAGAACTCAAACACTCAATTTTGGATTCAATTGCTCACACAAAAGGAAGTAACAACGAGTTACACATTTGAAGGATTCTTCGTATTTTTACTTGGCTCAAGCCACAACGATCCAAGACCAAGGCAAGCCCCAAGATTGAGCTCCGAATGAATGAATAAAAGAAGGAATGCTCTCAACTTTACAATTATTCATCATCCAAAACTTAGTTACAAATGAGGAGGAAGCCTCTATTTATACTAAGTTACAATGGGCCTAAACTATTACACAAAATGGGATTAAAAAACCTCAAAATTATCACTGCCGATTTCTCGACGTCATTACTTCGTGTCTGGGCGTGATGACGCCCAAACTGCGTCAAAATGGTCAAAAATGGCTCTTCGCGTGCAGTTAGGGATTGGGCTTGTGCGCGTGCATTTAGGGCTTGTGCTCGGTGTTGATGTGATCCCGACCCCTTTGAAGCCGACCCGCGTATACGGTATACATACATATAAATGGTTGCATTGTTGAGACAAGCAAGAGTTACATTTCAGCTGATAGAGAAATCCAGCTGCTGAAGAAAGACATCAAAGAAATGCCATCCTTTTTCTATTGATTCATTAGGCCTTTGTATTTTTTGTTCATCTTGATTGTACAATAAACCAATGGGTGTGTAAAAATTTCCTTTCCATGATAAATGAAAAATGCAGCACTGTTATTCAGTATCTGAAAGTGCTTTGTCAAAATTTCATCCTATTTTGTGCTTAGGAGAGTCTTCCTTGGCAAACAGTAGTCTATCTGGATGTCTAATTTTGTGGTGCTCGTGTATTACGCTTATATTTGTTGTGTTCCATAAGCTTGTATTGAAGAATTAATACGTGCATGTTACATTCAAAAAAGCATGTCATCAAAGAATCTGATCACTGGAATGAAGAAAGAAAGGCAGCATAGGCATTTCCAACAATTTGTAAAAATATAAATCTTTACATCTATATATTCATTAAATATGTGGTGAAATATTTGGGGTGGTTTGATAGAAAACCACATCAAATTCTTGGGTCCTTCGTGTAACGCCGTATTTCATATATCTAATAAATTGACATATTGCATTATAATAATTTTAGATTCCATATTATTTAATATAATTATCATCCATTAATTCTATTTATTAAAGAAGTTATAAACTTTAGGTTTATACTATTAAATAAATTTAACTTGCATAGTTAATTAACGAATGTTATTGATAATATACATTTTTTTTTAGTGCAATCACTTGATTGATACCATAAAATCTCCACTTACATATTTTGTTATGATAGGCTGTTGGAGAATCAGTTATGAACGACTTGTACATCAAAAGCAAGCATGCCATTGGTGGTTTCCGCTCCGATGCTTATGTTAGTTAGATGGTAAGAATGACATTTATGCACGTACTTTGTGATACAACTGGCCCAGAATATTTACCTTGCTTGGTATCACGTTAGATTGAAAATATAATTCTTTTTGAAATGTATCTTATACCTAAATTTATCGTAGAGAGCTAAATGTATATTTTATGGATGTTACCTACTAAATTTTAATAGTATATAAGAACTCGTATGTGACGTGCTGTCAACTAAATCTGTTGATAAAGAACTTGGTCATTAATCTATTGTTGTTACTGGAACTAACTTAGAGATTGTGCCACTTGAGTCTCCAAGCCAATTTTTTTTGATGGATCAATAAAATTTAATTCTTTACCAAAGAAAAAACTTAATTCAATTTGGTCAATTAAATTATATTTCCTTTCATTCAATATTGCAGCCCATAATAATAAAATAAAATTAATCTTGTAGGAGGTCTGGGTTGTTGTATTCAATGGGCTTTTCTAGAAAAGCCCAATCCAGAATGACCAGCCTTCGATGTAGTGAGCGTAACCAGCTTATATTTTCATATTGGACCAGGGTACAAAACTATTTAATGGGCTGGACTTTTGTGTCTCGCCTTGCCTGGCCTTTTTGTTTTGAGGAAAGGAAGCAAGAAAGGAGCCAAGGAATGAAATTCTTTTAAATTATTTCAAGAACATCTAAAAGAAATGAAGAAGTCACAAGTCAAACCATCAAAAACAGCAAATCATATACAGGAAGGAAAGTAACATGGACGAATCAATCAATATCATCCGCCTAGAAACAAAGAAAAGGCCGTCTCCTTTCTTTGTCCACTTCTTAAAAAGGTGGACTGAAACGTAGCAATAATGTAATGAATGAAAGAATTCAACAAGGGATCTTTGAGATAAACCAGCGCATGACGTGAATGGCAAGCTCAACGATAACAGTCACACAGAAACAGCAGGGGCAGATACAACTCAACAGCAACCCGCCTTGATCAATCATTTTTTTTTGTTAAATTTTCTTTCAGCCGACTCTTCAAAATGGAAGGGAAATAAATACTTTTTTTTATAAAAAAATAAAAATAATTGATTGGATTGTTTCTAAAAAAAGAGATCTTTTTTTACTGTAGTTTATTGGATTAGAGAAATTTAGTTTGATGTACTTTTTAGATAAATTTCAAAAAGTATATTATTTTTTAGATACGTGAACACTATCAAATTTTCAAAAACGATCATTTTAATATTATCAAACCTTCAAGAGCCATGTTTCTCTGGTCTAAAATTAGAAACTAACATGAAAAAAAGAAGACTAGTTATTAAAAAGAAAAGTATTTTATATATGATTCTTGTTCGAACATTATCAATTTTTCCGGTCTAAAAATAGAAACTAACATGAAAGAGCCTAGTTATAAAAAAGAAAGGTATTTTAAATTTTGTTTCTTCTTCTTCTTTCTAATCTTTGGGTTAGTTGCTTGGTTGGTACCAGCCTAGTAAGAAGGTGATTCCATACACATATTTAAATAATTATCAAATGAATATAAACTATACATTTAAGTTTGTTTGATATTATAAAATACAAAAAATGTAAGAACTTTAGAGCTCAGATGTTGCGTTAATTTGTTAATATATATTTCATGCAGTTATGTGGATGTTAGTGAAGTAATTTTTTCTCAAAAAGGAAGTGAAGAAAATTAAAATCACATTCGGGAAAAAAAATTTGTTTGAGTGTAGTGCTTCTTTTATAATGAAATAAAATCTCGAGTTCAAATTTCAAAAATAGAACAAAATTATGCATGAAAAATCAACCCCTTTTGGGAACACGATAACATTCAAATATGACCTTAAAAAAAAATAATATTCAAATATGATTAATTTTAATTGATAGAATAACGAAGAAAACAAAAAAAAATTAGTGCAGGCTACAAAAATAATATTACACTTTTGATACACTCCATCTTTCTTCTTTTTTCACTTAAAATTATTGATAATCTAGAATGTGAGGTGAGGGTTAAATGGTAAACGCGTTTGATGGGGTGGATTTGTGATTGCTGAATGGGTCCCTCTGTCAGGTCCGGCTTGCCAAGTGGTACCTGAAAAGCACCGGAAGAGGCCTCCGGCGTAGAGGCTCCGACGGTCAAGTTAGTACGAGAGATGTGTGAATAGTGAAGGATTTTAGTGAACAGTACGGTCGAGATGCTTACCTCCCGTTCGTGGGGAATGGGGGTTCTTTATAGGCCTTTTCCTCCTAAGTCGGTGCAACACGCGCCCCCTAGGTACTGGGTTCGATAGCGGGACACGTGTCGCCCAGAGACGCGTCTCGGCCCCGTTAGCCCATAGATGGGCCGTTTGACCCCAAAGGCGCGCTGGGCGACCGCTTGGGTGACACGGTGGCAGTGGTCCCTAGGGAAGGGAAAGGTACAAAATGCCCCTATGGCCCGATTGTGTATTATCAATCTGCTATTGAATCCCCAGCTAGTTCATCAAAATCATATGAAACTTGCATTTCTTGCTGGGCAGGATTTGGAATTTGATCAAGAAATTGCAGTTCAGTCCCTCCCCCGTGTCACCATCGCAAGGAAATTGAACAAATGACGATATGGGTTTTGCCCCTTCATGACCCATCTCAACAAAAAAAACAGCAAATTGTTGTTGGTTTTCTTGATTCCCCAAAAAGAATTCATTATCAGCAGCAGCAGAGCTCATCTCAGCTCCTCCTCCTCCTCCTGATGATGATGGAAAATTCTGATAAAACATTGCATCATTGAATCCGAACTGGGATTGCTGCGATGAACACAAATGTTGTGGGTCATAATTATTTGATTGGTTTGATCTGAAAATGGCAAGCTGGGTTATCGTCATCAAAGATAAGATGAATCGGATGGAGAAGAAGAAGACGAGAAACATGAAGTTTTTGAGAGAAAATAGAGAGGAAGATGAAGATTGTGATAATGGCTTCATTTTTCTGCTTGAGAGAAAAAGAATAGGGTATTTACGGGAATAGCATACTCTAGTATTTAATTTTCTTCTTTTCTCTTTCATTTGTGAGAGTAAATATTTTATGGGCTCGCTAAAAAAAATTTACAATTTATTTTCTCCGTATTTTCTTGCATTCTTTTACACTTTTTTTCCGCATTCAATTTTTTTTAAAAAATTTACTTTCCCTTCCACCGTAATCTTTGTTACCATAAATAGGCTTAATGGTATTATATAAACCCAGAACCCGCGTAACCCTTCCCTTCAGAAACCGAAACCAAAATTCCCACCCTTAGCTTCTCTCGCCGCCTCTATCTTCATCGTCTCCGATTCTCTCGATTTCAGAAGCTACATCGGCCTCACCTTCGCTTCTCTTTTTCGATTCGGATTTTCAGGTTTGCTTCTTGTTCGCACGCGACTCTGGAAGCTCTCTCTCTCTATCGCAATAGATTAGGGTTTCGTTATCATCTTCCGCGTGCCATTGATATCAATGGATCTCCAAGAGTCAATGATCTCCTCGGTTACGGAAACTACGATGATGATCAAATCACGATTATATACTCGTCTGTGGTCAGTTTTTAGGGTCTCTCTTTTGGATGTGTTTTTATTTCTGCTGGCTTTTGTTGGGAGCTCCTCAATTAGATATCCAGATTGATGGGTTGTGCTGGAATCAAGAGTTTGAATATTTCATGACTGCTTAGGGTTCTTAGCTCGTTATCTGGTTTTACTATCGAGGATCAACCAATTTTGGAACTGAAGAATTCGGAATATCAGATACCAATGTGTTTTTGATTCTGGGATCTTCTGGTTCAGCTTAGTGTTTGTTGGATATTCATTTGTTATGTGGCTGCCAAGAAAACGTAATGGCCGGAGATAATGAGCGTCTTGATTGATATTATTTTTGTATGGGTCAGATTTGTTTATTCGTGTTATGTTTTTGCTGTATGTCTAGTTTTGGTTTTAAGATGACGACCATTCATAAAGGCCTTGGACCAGGTGGCTGCAAGAACGTTGTCTGTGTTTTCTGGAAAGAGGGAAAGTGTAATAGGAATCCATGCAAGTTCTTCCACGGAGAGTTTCTAGCCCCAGCTCCAACTGTTTACCCTAGAACACTGAAGCAGCAATCCCATGCTTTACCCCAGAGTTGATTGAGGAAGAGTCCATACCATGCTGATGTTGAAGTTGCTAAGAGAAGCTTGAGTTATAGCACAGAGGAACAAACAAGGACGAGAGTCAGCTATATCTGCAAACCCACAGATGAAGGTAAAATCTTGAAGAAGAGCTTAATTGGTGCCACTGGGAATCCATTGATGAATGGCCCAAAGCCTAAGAATGGGTTCGCTTCTCTTGGGGGAGGTTGTGGTTCTGATGAAAAACTTAGTCATGAGTGCACGAAGGTGGTGGATGTGAAGAGGATCAGAGTACAGAAAGATTGTCTTGAGTGTAGCCCCAGGATTTCAGTGGCTTCGACTATTGAAGATGATGTGCCTAAATATAAAATTGTTGAGAAGGGTCAAAAGGCATGTGAGCTCTGGATGTCTGGCAGTTGTGGGAAGGGTGATCAGTGCCGGTTTTTGCATTCATGGTATCATGGAGATGTTTTCTATGCTTGCAAGACTCAGTGGTCATACCCAGGTATTCTTTTTGCCACGGAACACTTATAAAATGCTCTGCAAAATATTGTTGTAATGAAACCGTGAAGCATTGTTGTCACTTATTGATGTCTATGGGATTAGTTATAACCATTGTCCAACCTGGTTAATGTGATTAACATTCATACTTAAGAAAATAAACTCTAAGCCATCTTCAGATTTTTATCCTGTTTCAAATGGAGGGCATATTTGTGTGATTGTCTGAAGTTTATTGGTTGATGTTTGTATGTCAGGCTGTCTCTGGGATTGCACTTCCTTCGGGTTCGGATAAGCTTTATTCAGGAAGCAGTGATGGTACTGTACAGGTCTGGGATTGCCATACTGGTCAGTCTACTAAAGTGATGAATCTTGGTGACAAGATTGGATCTTTAATTAGTGAAGGCCCATGGGTGTTTGTTGGCATGCCAAACGTTGTTAAGGTGGCTTATTTTGACTACATATCTTTTTTCCTGGGTTTAATTGGTTCTACTACAAGTATGCTCAATATTGTTGTATGGGGTATTGCAGGCATGGAACCTTGAAACAGCAGCTGACCTTAATCTTACTGGCCCAATGGGCCAAGTTTATGCCATGGCTGTGGCGCCCAATATGCTTTTTGCTGGGGTTCAGGTAATTCTTGTGGTGCAGTTGTAAAATTGTAACGCTGCATAGTTTTCCCTTTTGTATCTTCTTTGCTCTGAAACCTTTGTCTTAGGAAAGACTATTTAAGTCTTTTCTTGTTTGGTTTTCTAGGATGGTGTTATTTTGGTGTGGAAAGCTAGTACCGAGAAATCAAATCCCTTTCAACTGGCCACATCTCTTAAAGGCCATACAAGTGGAGTATTAAGTTTGGCTGTTGGAGCTATGAAGCTGTACTCGGGTTCAATGGATGGTAAAATAAGGGTAAGGAAGTCTTTCTTGTTACTTTGTCATTTGTGATCTTAAGTGTGGTTTAGGCCACAATGAGGTGTTTCTAAGTATTGATTCATTGTGTTCAAGAATTCTCCCTCTATGTGAGGCGCATGTACTGAAAGCATACAAATTAAGTCTTGGTAATACCTATGAGTCCATTATAGGAATTATTAGTGACTGTATTCTTCAAATCTGATGCATTGTTAATTTCACTTTCTTTTTTGTTGCTTGCATTTCAAATGAACAAGCTTTCCTTCCTTTTTCAGGTGTGGGACCTTGAGTCTCTGAGGTGTATTCAAGCACTAGATGGGCACAGCAATGCTGTGATGTCTCTTGTCTGCTCAGATCAGTACTTAATATCTTGTTCGCTGGACCACACTATAAAAGTTTGGTTTCCAAGTGAAGGCGAGCTGGAAATGATCTACACGCACAATATGGAACATGTGAATCATTTGATTCCAAATGCCCTTTTTGTACTGTCATGTATATATGTGTGGAATGGTTTACTAACAGTGGTTGATTGTGAGTATTCATCAATGTCTGAACTCGTTGTGATAATGTATTTTGTTTTTGGCTTATGCAGGGTGTTATTGCCCTTACAGGGGTAAATGATGCAGAAGGCAAGCCAATTTTGTTATGCTCCTGTAATGGCAATCGTGTTCAACTATACGAGCTACCATTGTAAGTAGAGTTTATGTAAATCAAATATTCAAATTTCGCCCCTTCTTATATGACTTTATACTTTGCCGGTCTCCAGATTCAAGGACAGGGGAAGGATATTCTCAAAAGAAGCAGCTAGGGAAATTCGGATGGGTCCTGATGGTCTCTTTTTTATTGGCGATGGAAGCGGTTCAGTGACTGTGTGGAAATTCTCAAAACAAAGTGGTGCTGCTTCCTGTAGATAGGAGTAAAAGATTTGTGCTGTTTGGCTTGTATATTAGAAGGATTAAGGAAGAGCTATTTGTCATCATTGTTAAATGTAAAACCGAAAAGTGTAATTCAATTTTTTCTTCAATGAAAAGTTTAATTCATGTTAGTCATGAAATGGGCACGCGTAAATCAGTGGAGTTCCATCTCCAGAAGAGTAAAGAGGAAGAGAAGAAATTATTTGCCAAGGATGGCAACTATTCTTATAGGATAAGTTACTGACTTGCGGTGTCCTGCACTATAAGCTACCTTTATGTTATGTCGAACAAAGTTAAGATTACCCTTAGCAAAGGCAGTGACTCATGAACAAAAAGAGTAGCCCAAAAATCTCAGTTGCTGACACACACCACCGTCGTTACCTAAAAGAATCCAAATTTAGGAATGAGTGCCTCATTTTTGTTGTTTTAACAAGTTAGCAACCCAACCAAACCAAACGGCAAAAGCATGGGAAAGAAAACCTTTAATAAACAAAATTGCAACGACACAGACACCGCACAAAGAAGTCGTTTTCGAGAGAGATCAGTTCAGTTCAGTTCTCTTGGCCTTACAAAGAAAGTGAGTCACGCAAACACAATCGTGTCCATTTCCTCTCACAATATATTATGCTCACTCCTCACCCTCCATTTAAAAAACCCCAAAACTGACATCCTCACACCTCACTCGTGCCCATCCTTTCTTCCTCAATTCTATATAACATCACAATCCCTTTCCAATCAATTTCTAGTTTCTCCAAGCCTGTTGTCAATCATGGCTTCTCCGAAGAGGAGTAAACATCTTATGTCGTCCTCTACTTTAATCTCAGTTGCTGATGCTGCGTCCTGGTACTGTGCCCTGCTCCTTGTGGCTCTAATACTTTTAAGTTACTCGAGAGACGACGCGGACGGTGGTGATCAAGAATTGGAAGGTGCGATGATGTTGGGGAGTTACCAAAATCAAGATTTGGACCGACGACGACGAGGGGCGCCTCCGTGCGATGAGATATATGTGGTACAAGAAGGAGAAACCCTTCACACCATCAGCGACAAGTGCGGTGATCCATACATAGTGGAACAAAACCCTCATATTCATGATCCAGATGATGTTTTCCCTGGTCTCGTCATCAAGATCACTCCTAATCCCATCTATTAACTAGTTTTTCTGTAAGGTTGGTACATGTTCATATCATTGTTTCATCTGGAAACAAGAAGAAGAAGTGTACATATATGTACGTTGTATTAATTTGGAATATATGAATACTTATATCTCATCGTTGTACATCTGTAAGGTTCGTCATCAAGATCACTCCTAACCCCATTCATATCGTTGTAATACTTATAAATTATCATTAGATCATGAAATATAAAGCCATATTGATTCTGCATCGACGGAGTATCGAAAAAGTTTAGGGAAAAGGAAAGGAACTATTTGGGCCGGGCCCTAATAAATGAGAAAGTCTTAACCAGTTTTTATAGAGATCCTGATAAGTAAGGGGCCTTGTGGCCCAAGAGATCGTTTTCGGAGCATGAGCCAGCAATGAATTTGCACCACTATTCACAATAATAGCACTGCACTCAACTAATATCTCACATAATTATTTTCCTTTTTAACATAAAGTAACATAAATAGTCTCTAAACCGAGAATATTATTGGAAACGGAGAATATTCCATGGTGTTTGTGTTGTGGACCATGGAGAAAAAGACCACCACCAATCCATGCTATATTATTATTTTTAAATCCTTTTTTTCCCTTGCCATTTTAAGTATAAACCATAAATAATTTAATTCTTATTAAAGGAAAGAGAGTGTCGGCACGTTTCTCTCCCTCTCTTCTTCTGTCCGTTGGTTACTCTATAAGACTGTCTATATAACCCAAACAAATCACAGGCAACCAACATAACGACACGTGTTTTGCGGTGATGATATATACTCCATAATATAGTATATATATATTGTCTCCTTGCACACACTTCCACTCTCTTGCAGTACTTGGTTTCTTTTTGCTTATAGTTTGAAGAAGCTGATCGATCATGGGCTTTGCTAGGTTTGAACAATTTGCAGAAGAGAATTGACATCATCAAGCTCAGGCTATAACTGTAAGTATATCAAATAATATAGAACTGTAATATTTTCTTCTTATTTTCAGACTTCAACTTAAGAAAATATTAATCAAAATATCGTGGTGTAATATTAATCTCTTATTTTTTTCACCCAGTAATTCAGTTTGAGTAGTCCTCGACCCCAAAGGATTAGGAAGATACATCTTTTCTTCTTTTAAACTGCACTTATATACGTACGATTGTACAAACCAGGCGGATAATGCTTGCACATTGGGTGGCTGTAAATCCTTTGAGTAGCTTTTGGTAGCAGAATTAATAGGGGAAATGTCTCTCAAATTTGAGATTTTAAAACTTTATTGTGTTTCATTAACCTAGTAAAAATTGAACTTTTAAATATCCAATTTTCTTTGATCCATGGGGAATTTCACTTTTGTGTTTATTAAAATTACTTATTCGTCCATTTTAATTTTATTATATTTTAGAATAACGTAAAAGTATTTATTTTGTATTGTATTTAAAATAATAATTATTTTATAAGGATTTAGTATAAAACAAGTATAAGAATAATATTTTCCTGTGAATCTTAAATGCTAACAAAATACAAAAAACTAATTAACATTCCTTTTAAGCACTTTCCCAAGTATCATTCTCCCGGGAGAATAATTTTAGATGACAAAATAACATTTCGTTAATCAAACGATACTTTAATTTGTATAGAATCACTTTAATTTACTAATAAAATTACTTTTATCTAACACATTAAATTTAATACAGTATTAAGTAAAAAGGCTATATCAAATCAAAATACATAAAAAAAATTAATTAATTATTATGAGGTGATCTACTAGGATTTAAACTAATGATGTGTAATTATGGGAAATTAAGAGGTTAGGATAATAGGATCCATCATGCATGTTAGGGGTGTTCATCAACCACTCAACTCGACTCTATTATATAATATCAACCCTATCAAGTTGTTGAATGGTGTTCATCAATCTGCACTAGCAAATGTAGGTTTTCACTTTGTAAAACTGACCCGATCGCGATTGCAATTGGAAAACTATGATTTTAGCAAAAGGTGTCTATTAAATATAATTTTTTCTTCATAAAAATATTCATTTCGAACTTTTTTTCCGTTTGGAATATGGTATAAAAAATTAATTTTTCGATATAATTAATAACAATAATCATATATATTATTATTAACATATAATTGTCATATTATTTAATTTTTTAAGTATCCAATTTATAACTTTTAATTTACAATTAATTTTTTTTCAAATACTATAATTGTGATTATAGAAATAAAAATAATATTCGCTGAATTCACTAAAGTAATATCAACTCTACTCAACTTGATCCTATAGTTTTTTACGAGGGTTGATATAGGACCGGATAGGGATATGGATATCCGTCTAATACCGGCAATTGTGGGTGGGTATTACCCGCATATTGTGGATATTTTGCGGGTATGGATATACCCGCACCCGCGCACCCGCAAAGTACGAATATGGATAATGTTTACCCGTTCCAATACCCGCATTAAATACTCGCAATATATATATATATATATATATAATATTTTAATATATAGTTAATTCAATAAGAAAATAGAAGAAAGAAACTTTTCTTTCCAGTAGTGTAGCATTCTTCCTCCGCCTCTTCCTCGGCGGTAATTACCACCATCGATATTGCCTCCTCAACACTTTCCTTTCCCTCGCCGATTCCTTCCCTTCCTTCACCATCAACATCGCCTTCGAAAGCCTCCTCGATTCCTCCCCTTGGACCATCTTATACAACTTATTTCTCTGTTTGTTCAATTCTGTCGATTTTGAAACTTTTTTTGGCACTTTTGTTCATACTCGTTTTTTTCTTTCCGATTGCATTTTGCTTAATTTCTAGTTTCTTTTCCTTTATTGAAGATGTTGTTAGTAAGCGATGTGACATTATATTATGGTACATGCTTACTGCATTGAACACATTGTAGAAAAAATTGTGTGATGAAACTGAAATATTGTTAATTGATTTTTTTTATATTAATTTAATTAAAATTTAAAATTAAACCAAATATGCGGGTATCCGCGAGTTATCCATGGGTATAATTGTTCTTTTTTTACCCTCTCCATATGAATGAGGTGCGGATATGGATTACTCACAAATTTATGGGCGCGGGTATAAATAGTACTTACTCGCTCTATACTCGTCAAATTCTCCATACCCTTCCAATTGTCATACCTATTACCGGATATATAAACTTGAAAACTATCTATATGGGTTGGATATAGGATTTGACAATAAAACCCATCTAACCCTATCCGCGAAGACCCCTAATCAAGTTGAGGACGTGTCACGTGTGTGAAAAAACAAACGGCGTTAACTCTCATGACGTTTAACGGGAAGATATGCGTCACGGTAGCGGATTGTTTACTTCGTTCATCGGAAATGATTCTGCTTCCTCCCCAAACAAATTTCGCGCGATTTTCAACAAGCACCTGTCTTTCTCTAGATTTTAATGTCTCCCATTTACGTTTTTGTTCAATTTCCTTTAACACTCACTCTATTTCTCAGCGAAGTTCGTCCACTTTCCAGTTCTGTCTGTACTGATGTCATCATCCAACAGCTGACACCTAGTATTAATTCTTCGAATTTGATACTCTATTTTCGAAAACAAACAATCTGGGTTCATCATTTCAAGTTTTGCTTCTAATTCTTACTTCAAATGACAGTTAATTTCTTGGTTCCTTTATATGGTTTTCAGTTTTGAGAATTCCCTTGCAGGGAATTGAAAGATGGTTGCGTTTGGGAAGAAGTTGCAAGAAAACCAAATTCAAGAATGGCAAGGGTATGTTTGGTTTGGTTTGGAATTTAACACTTTCTTTCAAATCAATTTCAATTTCTTGTTTGTTCATTTACAATGTGATTTCTTCTCTCTTAAGATACTATATCAACTATAAGTTATTGAAGAAGAAAGTGAATCGATACACACAAGAAATCCAAGTTTCTGCAGAAAATCAGCCATATGTTCTTAAAGATTTCTCAAGAATGCTTGACACTCAGGTAAAATGGCAACACATTCTTCATATAACCACTGCAAATTCCAAAATTTTGATCTTTCCACTTTTGGGATTATTTCAGATTGAGAAAATTGTTCTTTTTCTGCTGGAACAAGAGGGACTACTAGCAAAAAGATTATCATATCTTAGAGAACATCATGATGTTCTTCTGCAGCAGGTTGATGCATCCAAGGTGACTGAGCTAAGAGAGGCCTATAGAGCAGTTGGGCATGATCTGTTAAGACTTCTCTTTTTTGTGGAGATGAATGCTATTGGTTTGCGCAAGATTTTGAAGAAGTTCGATAAGCGATTTGGATATAAATTCACTGATTACTATGTGAAAACCCGCGCAAATCATCCTTATTCTCAGCTTCAACAGGTGTTCAAGCATGTGGTAAGATTCAATGTTTAAGTTAATTAACTTCCCTGGAAAAGAGTGTTGTTTGTTTTCTTGTTTTGGTGTGTGTTATGGAGTAACTGAGTGTGCAGGGTTTCGGTGCTGTTATTGGTGCCATATCGCGTAATCTTGTCGAACTTCATGACCAAGAGGGAGACTACATTTCGATATATGACCACCCATCACTTCCTCACCAGGTTTTGTGCGAGATTGACGCAATGACTTTTGTATGTAGATTGACTTGTGTATCCTATTTCTGTGTGTTAAATGGAATTTCTTTGTATTCAGGATCCGGTCATTGATTCTATCAAAGCAGCTACAAACAGGTTATCGAATTCAACAACTTTTCTAGAGTATTTGGGAAAGCATGCTTTCATTTATCAAGAGGATTTACCCACTCAATTTGAAGATGTTTATGCTGAGGAGAGATACCATTTTATGTCACTTCTCCTTAACTTGGTAAACACATTCCTGTATATGGTAAACACTTACATTATAGTCCCAACAGCAGATAACTACTCTTTGAGACTTGGAGCTGCAGCAACTGTTTGTGGTGTCATCATTGGGTCCATGGCAGTTGCACAAGTGTTCTCTTCAGTGTATTTCAGTGCGTGGTCGAATCGGTCATATTTGAGACCACTAATATTTAGTAGCATTGTTCTCTTTATTGGGAACATCTTATATGCGCTGGCTTATGATCTTAACTCGATATCAGTCCTTCTGATTGGCAGACTTTTCTGCGGGTAATTTATTGCACTATCCTCTCATTTTTACTTGGATAACTGAAAAGATCCTTTATAGATACCATAAGGTTTTCTCATTTCAGGTTAGGTTCTGCAAGAGCTGTTAACAGGCGTTACATCAGCGACTGTGTGCCGCTCAAATTGCGAATGCAGGCCTCTGCCGGTTTCGTAAGTGCAAGTGCGCTTGGAATGGCATGTGGTCCAGCTCTTGCTTGCTTGTTTCAGACTAACTTTAAGATTTACAATCTCACCTTTAATGAAGTTACTTTGCCTGGATGGGTAATGGCTCTTTTATGGCTTATCTACCTACTCTGGCTATGGTTTTCTTTTAGAGAGCCTTCTTTCAACAATAGTGCGCTTGTTCAACAGGCGTCTTCTACTGGTTTGTCAACAAGAACTAAGATTTCAATACACTCTTTATTTTTGCGTCATATTCTTTGTAGCTTGAAATAGTGATACGTTAGAATTGGATGCTTCACAGGAAAGCTCGTAAATCATGTGATTGATACTGGCATTACACAATCATTGCTTCTGAAAACAGAAGCTGAGGCTCGAGATGATAATGCAGACGAAGAAGTTGATGGCGAGGAAGAAGATTCCAAAGACAGTCGTAAACCTGTCAATTCAATTGTGTCAGCCTATCGATTGCTTACACCTTCTGTCAAGGTGCTGATTTTAAGTTTATAAATTTTAGCTGTATTGCATTGGAGGCATTGTTTACGACATGGATCTCCTTTATCACTGACACAACCTTGCTCTTGAATCCTGCTATTGCTTGTCAGGTCCAACTACTTATTTACTTCATGCTCAAATATGCTATGGAGATTCTACTTGCACAATCAAGTGTCATTACTGGATATTACTTTATGTGGTCGACGAGCAGTGTGGCGATTTTTCTTGCATGTCTCGGTCTAACAGTGCTTCCTGTGAATGTTATTGTTGGGAACTACATCAGCAACATGTTTGAAGAGAGGTAAGCCTTCAAACAACAAAAGATAAATCAAGTTTCTTGTCTCATTTTTCTAACCAGAATTAGTTGTATAAAATGCAGGCAAGTTCTACTAGCATCTGAAATTCTGGTGTGCATTGGTATTATCCTGAGCTTCCATGTACTGATCCCATATTCTGTCCCTCAATACGTCAGCTCAGCACTTATTACATTTGTATCCGCCGAAGTTCTGGAAGGTACATTTGCTGTTATATAGTTGACTTCCTAAGTTTCTTGATCTGTCCATTTTATTAATCAACAATGTATATTCCTGCCCCAGGAGTGAACTTGTTGCTGCTATCGCGAGTCATGTCATCGAGGCTTTCTAAGGGGACCTTCAATGGAGGATTGCTATCAACCGAAGCCGGGACATTGGCTCGGGTGATTGCAGATGGAACTATAACATTGTCTGGTTACTTGGGTCAGAGCAGGCTGTTGAATGTCACTTTACTTCCTTCCCTGATCATCTGCATCTCATCCATTGTTGCCACCAGCTTAACCTACAACACTCTTTACTAATTCCCTCTCTATTCTCCCTTGTAGTTTTGATTTAGTAGTAATGGGAATCTAACATAGACTTTCTAGTACGAATAACGTTTTGTACAGTTACGTTAATTTATACTAATAGATGGTTGGTGCCACCATTATATAATTTACTTGCTCTCAAAATAAATAAATAAATAACTACACCCTTGCATGTAAATAAATAAATAAATATTTCGAGGAAAAAGAAGGTATATCCGAAATATTTAGTAAGTAATTTTATTTTATTTTTTTAGAATATTATTATTATATTATATTATATTATATTATTAAGTAATACTCAAGTTTTTTGTTTCGTCCCACAAAACGGACGTCTGCTTTACTTTCCAGTGTAATACGGCGCCGTATCTCGTATCATCATCTCGCAAGCAAGAATCTACGATAACTGCACAGTTACGACATAGAATATAGAAACTGGGTTTGCAGTCTGTATGTAGAACAATTTAGCAGGCACGAAAAAGAAAAAAACTGATACGAATATATCCAATCCAACAAGAACATAAGCTCAAAATTACAACAACCACAAGCGACAGAGTTTAACAAGAAGATGGCGATAGAGATCCCAGAGGGAAGTGTGCGTAACGTATTGGAGCAAGAGAGTCTGAAGTGGGTGTTTGTGGGAGGGAAAGGCGGTGTGGGAAAAACGACATGCAGTTCGATCCTATCAATCCTCTTGGCCAGTGTTAGATCATCTGTTCTCATCATATCCACTGATCCAGCGCATAATCTCAGCGATGCGTTTCAGCAACGGTTCACCAAGACCCCTACTTTGGTCAATGGATTTCCCAATCTATATGCCATGGTAATTACTGTTTTTTGGTGGTTAATTTGGTTAATGGTGTGAAATCTGGCTGTTTGGGTGAATTTGGATGTCTGGGTTTGCTGTTTTTGGGTTCGATTTGAGGAACAATTCAATATCCATGTGACGGGAGTTGAATTCAGCAGTGCTTTTTGTGCCATTTGGTCTCTTTAGGATTTTTTTTTTCATTGGTTGTTGCCTTTCTCTGTGTTTCAGCATCTTATCTCTAATTGTTTGGTTGATGTTGCATTGCAGGAGGTGGATCCTAATGTTGAAACCGATGATGTAGGTGAAGGAATGGATAGTTTGTTTTCTGAGCTAGCAAATGCAATCCCTGGTATTGATGAGGCTATGAGCTTTGCAGAAATGTTAAAGTAAGATATTTTCCTACAGAAGATGTGATTAGTGGGTTAAAAAGCACCATCTTCTGGTGTAATGCTGATTTTGTGCATTTTTGTCCTTTGATACGCACAGTGATTATTGTTAGGTTTCTGATGTTGAGATTGACTGTATTACTGGTTTGAGGACTACTAATTTGTGCTGCCTATCAGCATTCTTAGGAGCTAACTTTTAGCTCATGTTTTTATAATGTTCAGACACATTTAACATTTACACAGAATGCAGACAGTTCGATGTGTGACATTTCTTTTATTTTTCTTGACTGGCATAAAACCCACTCACATTTTCCCCTTTTCTTTCCTTCTTTTTCTTTAGGCATTACTAGGACTTGGGAGGCTTGTTGGGCTTACTTTCTTTGTGGCATTTTCTTGAGGCCATATACCTCTTTAGATTCTGTAATTAACTGTAATTTAATGCCTTTTGTATAATTAATTCTTCTGCAGATTGGTGCAAACTATGGACTATTCTGTTATTGTATTTGATACTGCTCCAACCGGTCACACTCTTAGACTACTGCAGTTTCCTTCAACTTTGGAGAAGGGGCTACAGAAAATGATGTCATTGAAAAGTAAATTCGGTGGCTTAATAAACCAGGTATGTCATTGTTTGTTTGCTATCACATAGTTGAGATCTTGAATGCGGATTAATTTAAGTTAATATTTGTCTCCTTCTTCATGAAAACTATTTTTTGTTTAATTATTTAGTAGGAGAAGTGAACATTTTCCTGGTGTACTTTCCTTTTATTTATTTTAGGAAGTGCATGAATCCAAAGTCTTGTCTCCGTTGACCTTTCAGTGTTTGTTGCCTTAGCATGATGGGGTAAAGCATGGTACTGTGGTAGTGAGATGTCAAAATCATGTTTTGAGCTAGTTTATGTTGATCCCTTGTGCATCAGCAACGCGTACGATATATGATATTTCTTGTTTTTTTCTAGTTCAATCTCACTCAATCCCTCTGCCTCTTGGTCTTGAATAATTGAGAAAAGAGTACTCCTTAACTCCTTAGGATCCTTGCTTTTAGTTTCTTAGATGTTTGAGTTTGGTTAGCGGAATGAACGTTCTCATTAAGGACTTGAATACAGTTCTGGTCTGTGCAATAATTACCCATTTTTCTTCTTTCTTCGTCCAGTTCTGTCATGGTAGGTTCAAGTAGTTTGTTCTTTTTTTGTTCCAAACAGTAGCCATGAAGTTTGCTAACCAGACGATGTATAGTGGTTCTCTTGTGGGATTGGTATGGAGGTATTGTAGCATATATGTTTCCCATTTTCCCTTAGTGTATTTTCATGTTTTATGTTCTGCACCGCAGATAAAAAGATTGGAAATTCTCTGAAATCCTAAGTCTCTGGCTTTCTTATGCTCATGACTGTTGACTATTACCTGCAAATATAGTTGTTAATCATTAAAATGTGATATTGATCATGGCAGATGACCCGACTGTTTGGAATTGATGATGAGTTTGGTGAGGATGCAATTTTGGGGAAGCTTGAAGGAATGAAAGATATAATCCAACAAGTTAATAAGCAATTCAAAGATCCAGTAAGATCTGTCATTCATATAATCATTTCTTGGAAAAAAATTCAGTTGAAAGTTCTTGTGTGCTATACAGGTTCCCCCAATTATTTCCATATAACTCTGTTGGCTATTTATTGATGTGCATGGGTTTCTTATGTGCCAGGACTTGACAACCTTTGTCTGTGTTTGCATTCCGGAGTTCCTCTCTCTCTATGAAACTGAGAGACTGGTGCAGGAACTTGCGAAATTTGAGATCGATACACACAATATTATCATTAACCAAGTACTTTTTGATGAAGAAGGTGTGTTTCCCATTTTTATTGTTCTCTTTTAGCCTTTTCATCTTCCTGCAAAAAATAACTGTAATTTCTCTTTGCTATTATTATAGACGTCGAGTCCAAGTTGCTCAAAGCAAGGATGCGGATGCAACAAAAGTACCTTGATCAGTTCTACATGTTGTATGATGATTTCCATATCACCAAGCTTCCATTGCTGCCACAAGAGGTAATATCCCAGTCTGCAGGATATATATTTATTGTTCCTTACAATGCTTTTTCTTGTCGTCCTTTTTTAAATTGTTGGATTGTCAAGGCAACCGTTTGTTTTCTATCAGCTCTTTAATAAAAAAGTACTGTATGTAATAGGTTACCGGGGTTGAAGCTCTGAAAGGTTTTTCGCAACATTTTCTGGCACCGTATCAACCTCCTTGCAATAAGGGCACAGTTGAGGGTTTGGAACGAAAGATTTCCATTCTAAGGGAGCAGTTGAATGAAACTGAAAGAGAGCTACAGGAACTCCGTAAAGGAAAGCAAAAGGCTTAAATTTGCCTGCTCACCCATTTGTCGCAAGTTTTACATTTCGATAGCACCTTGACATTTATTGCAAAGAAAATTTAATTTGTCTATGTTACTTCTAGATGATGTTTTGTTTAGTTGAAATTATTTGTGTACCTTTTACCTCAGAATAAGTGGGATTTTTCAAACTCCATTATCAGCTATTTGAAGGCAGTTTGTGTTGTTCTCTTATTCTTTTGATCATTTGTGTTCATTTGACGTTGGAAAATCTTAGTTAAACAGAATTTGGCCTTGTGTTTCTTGGAGGTGGTGAGAGGAGAATTTGGCTGTGGCTTCTACCAAATTCATCAAAATTACTTATAAAATATATTTCTTAACTTGAATGTAACAGATGGGCAGCAGCCCAATATCGCAAGCAAATGTGAAGATCCACACTCGTATTTACAAAATATTAAATATATTTCTGGCACCTACCGTCACATGTTGAGATGGCCGAGTTGGTCTAAGGCGCCAGATTAAGGTTCTGGTCCGAAAGGGCGTGGGTTCAAATCCCACTCTCAACATTAGTTTTTTCTGGTTCTCTAGTCTTTCTTGGGCTCTCAACCGTCTGTACTTGTAAGTTTTGTGGGACATTAGCCACTATTTGATAAAAATAAGCACTGAGAAAATTAAATTTAAAAGTTAAAAAAAATGATATGGTAAAGAAACTAAATAAATAAATAAAATTGAGTGGAACTTTTCTGGATTTATGAAACAGAAAAGGACTAGCCCCAACAGAATACGTTTGTTCACAATTTGGTGGAATATAAAATTTATTGGACCCAATGCTCATAACTCTGCAATTATACCAACAAACTAGGGTATCAGCATAAGACCATACCAATTCCATACAATCAAGAGCAACATAGTTTTCGATCGTCCGATAAAAACAATACGGTTCAAATTTTTGGATCGCAATATTACGCGATCTTTGTCATCTCCTCACCGTGTTCGAGCAAGATGCAGCTTGAAGATTTGGAAATTCACAGCAAACTTGGTTTGGTAAACATTAGAACATTCATGCTTAGTAACTGGTTAAAATGGCTTTTCTCGAGGAGAAAAAATAGTGAATTTCACAACAATGCTACAATACGGATGCATCAGACAAGAAGAAGAATCAAGCAGATGCTATCTATCCCCCGTGCAAGGTTGAAATAAACACCACCACATCCTTCTCTTCCAGTGTTGTATCAAGCTGCCCACTGAGCTCCCAATCACAATCATTTACAAGGACTAGTACCCCAGGTCTCCTGAACAACAGAACCGACAACTCTCAGATTTCACAAAAATATCAAGGATCAGCAGTCTTTAGACCAAAACAATCTTCCATTTCAAACTGTAATAACAGCAAGTTAAGTTGTCCATTACAATTCTAGCCTAATCATCACGCACTCGAGCATTATGATGTAACAAAAGCTCATAACTTACACAGTATCTCCTTTCAAAAACATTTCAGGCCTTTCCTTGATTAAATTGGTACGAACCCAAGCAAGCAAATCCTTCATAGTTAGCTGCAATGCAAGATAAATCAAAATGTAATATGTGCTAATTGAGCATATCGAAAAAAACAAACGCGTTACATTATACACAATTTCCTTTGAAGATCAAGCGATTTACTTTCTCTGCTTCATTTTTTAAGTCAACATCAACCTTGTGGATCTTTACAGAATCACATAGAAGCTCTAGCCCCCCTCTGCATAAGGAAAACGAGTATTAGCCATGACAGAGGTCATAAAGCAGGGATTGAAACAAGAGATTGTAAGGTGTGTATGTAACTAAATTGCATGCAAAAACTGTCAAAACATTGAACTAAATCCATCAACACAGCAGCATTTGAGCAATTTAAAAGACATTCCAAGTTCCAATTCTGGAATGGGTAGATAAACCCCATGATCAAAGAGCGGAGAACTTTTTTATAAAGATAGCAAGTAGCTTCCAGATACAGACTTTGCTGGGGCAATGAAAACTTCTATTTGGTTCATAAAAAACACAAATCATTGGGCAGAATCTCTGATTTTCTATTGACTACTGACGAAATCAAACCTAAAATGCAATAGAAACTAGGATTTCAAACCAGAATCATAATTTGGAAATAGAAGGCAGTGAGGTTTGCAGAAAATTTACCCGAATTCAAGAGTCAGTTGCATGTTCGATGTTTCTGGAGAAATTCAATTCAAAACCCTAGAAGTAGGAAGCAGAAGCTGTGTGTTTGTGTACTGACTAACGAGCTTAATAAGCACGCGGTTTCCTGTAATTACTCTGTTACACGTGTACGGCTCCGTTTTTCCCGCTACTATTATCAGCCTTAATTTGGGTCAAGAAAAAGCCCAGCCCAGCCCAGCCCATCCACTAAAGAGTGATCCATCATCCATGTTAGGCGGCCTATTTCAAATTTGTTTCTTTAAAACGCCAAATTTTACCACCAACTGAGAATTATAATGACAAAATAACAGAAAATGTTTAAATGCAAATCATAAATGAGTTTTGCAAACTGAAATCACAATGAGAGTAATAATACAATTTTGATGGATTAAAGGTTTCACTACCAAAAACAAAAATATCACATTACCTTAAAAAATAAATTAAGTAGAAGTATTGGAGGACAGAGAGAATGAGCATGTCGAATGACAAAGAATTTAAAAATGTAATCGATGATTTTATTGAGACTCAATGTGATAACCGAACATCGAAAAGCGTGACAGCGAGATGGGAAGAGTTATGCACAAATACACCGGGGTATCTTAAAACATGTTTGTTCCATTTCACTGCTAAAGTAAGTCCATCATCCATTCCTCCTATTTTCTTTTAAGAAGAATAAATAAACAACTAAGTTCATTTTTCCATTTATGAAACCATACCATACCACAATATAAAAATAAAAGATGCAAAGATGCAAGTAAATTAAAAGTGAAGCAAACAGATTGATTAATGAGGATTGCATAGTCATTGGGTTGCACAAAACTGGATATTTACGGGTTTCTAACATCATCTCCTGCTACAAAAACTCATAACTTGCCGCTCATCAAAACCATCTCAACCACACGTTACGATCTACCGGTTCGTCGGACAAATATCCAACTCATCACGTGGTCTGATATCGTATGACACCGAAAACATCAAATAATCCAGGAATATCAACGGTTGGGATGTAAAGCGTCAATAAGTAATACCACAAAACCACCGCACCTCATCAAAACCCCTCCTTCCTCCGCGATTTTGCCCCCTCACAGCAACTGTTCGCATCCGCCCCTCTTGAAAATTACCCAAAAAGATTCTATTCCATCAACTGGATTTGTTCCGTTGTCAAAGATAGCAGAAGGTCTGAGCTTTGGGTTCAGTGTTCTGGAGAGCTGAGTTCATCAATCTCTATCCATTTTTGTAAATTGGATAGAGATTTTAGAGCCATGGAGTTTTATAAGAATTGGGTTAGGAGGAATAAAGATTATGTGCACTCTTTGGAGTCTCTTGCCAATGTAAGATAGCCATATCATTAATTATTACTCTTTTTCGAAGATTTTGCTTAAAAAAATGTTTGTTTAGTACATTTCTCTTGTTAACTATTGACTTGTCTTGGTAGATTAAGTTTAACTAATGTGTTTTTGGGTGCAAGTTAATTCAAGTGTAGTCAATTAGAGCCTTTTAATCTATATGTTTTTGGTTGCAAATTTTGTGGATATGGCAATGATTTTGAGTATCAATTTAACTTAGTTTCTTATACTAGTTATGATTGATGATTGTGGTTAATGTACTGAGGAGGAGAGGAAAAGAAAGGGAATGATCAATCTATTGTTTACTTTAGTAGTTCGAGCTTTCTATTATGCTGCTGGTAGCTCAGAAAGTTGGAATTCTGACAAATTGTGCATGGCTTTACATTTCCCTATAGTGTTGTCTAACACGGCTATTGCAAATTATTGGACAGGGATTAACATGGCTTCTTCCAGAGCGGTTTTCTGAATCAGAGATAGGACCAGAAGCAGGTTTTGTGAAATTTTGGTAACATTGGCTGCTTCTTGTTAGGGATTTTTGTTTTCCCGTGAAATATTCTAGACTTTGTGGGCAGCAAGTAAATTTCATACACTATACTTTGAGTTTACTGCTTTAGTCATGAAGAAGCAACAACTAAATCGTATTTTGAGGCTCCTTCAATATGATTTTTTCAGAGCCAAATTTGCTTTCATTCTAGTTTCCCAAACTTTCTTTATAACCATTCGCTGTTTCTATCTATTTACATTTCGAAGTCCTTTTCTTTTCTATTGATTTGCGATGCAAAGTTGAAAGTGCCCATATGTTGAGCAATCTATTAACCATCTGCAGTTACGGCTATTCTGGGCATAATCACTGCTGTAAATGAGCATATAATTGATTCAACTCCAACGCAGACGCATGCGGGATCTGCAGAGCCTAATTCCTTCCCTTATTCCTTGTGCATATCTGCAATAAAAGACTTGGAAACAGTGGTTGAAGTTGCAGCCCAGCATTACTATGGAGATGACAAGAAATGGAATTTCCTTGCTGTGACAGAAGCAATCAAGTAAGCTGCACTTGTTAATGTGTTTATACTAACATTGGATTCAATTGATTTGAGCATGAGCCTTGCACTGGGATACTTAAACTTGCCTAGTCACATGATATTCCTATTACTCAGGGTTTGTGTTAGGTTGGCTTTGTTCCGGAACAGTGGATATAAGATGCTGCTGCATGGAGGAGAGACACAAAATATTGAAAAGCATTCAGATTTTTCAGGTTCCCATAATCCTGGAGTACATCATGGTCCCGGCCAGTTACAAAATGTCCATGGAAGGAATGCATGGGGTCTAGAAGGAAGGGCATTGTCAGCACTGAGCAGGTTTGGGGAAAATGCCAGGACAGTTTCTGAGCCAATATGGTTGCAAAGAGTTCATCATCAGCGCGCACTTATGGAGCCTTTGCGTAAATATCTGTGCTCCGTAAAAGAATTTTATTTGCAGCAACACAAGTAATTGAAAATTACAGTTTCACTCCAATAATATTCACTATCATGTATTTGCAGCTTGCGTGATTAAAAAGCCAACACTTTCCACAATACTATCCGAGAAAGGTGTTCGTGGGGCATTATTTGTTGTGAGCGAGATGCTTTTCATCTCTAGACCCCTTATTTATGTCTTGTTTATTAGAAAGTATGGAATTCGGTCTTGGATTCCTTGGTTTCTTTCTCTGGTCATGGACTTCCTAGGAATGGGCTTTCTAACACATGTTGCAAGATTGAAGAGTGGTGAAAATGAGCAACAATTTCATCTTACTGGCTCTGAAAAGGATGAGGTTAGGCTTCTAACAGAATTTATGCTCTGGAATCTTTTCTGTTGCATCTGTCTCATTAACTTTCTGGGATGTAGGAATATGGGTTAAGTTTTATTGGAGATATCTGATGTCTGCATCATTGGTTTATAGAATTTGATACTGAATATATACTGATTTATTATGTTCGAGTCAGATGAGGAGAAGAAAATTGTTGTGGGCACTCTACCTTATGAGGGATCCATTCTTTAGCAAATATACTAGGTAATGATGTCTGTCACAAGTTACTTCCTAATTTTACAGTTTTTCTAATATTTTGCGTAGCAAAAGGAGTCTAAAGAGGGGGGAAATGCTACCTTTGTATTGTTTCAGGCAAAGACTTGAAAGAACTGAAAAGATATTGGAACCTGTTCCTTTGATTGGGGTTTTGACAGGTACGGTTGTAATACTCTTCGAGTTCGTATGTTTTTAGCTTTTCATGTTTATATTTGTTGGTTGACTGAAATTTAGGGAAACAAAAGATATTCAGAGTCTTCATACAAAAATCTTGTTTCCGCTTCGTTTAATGCAGGAAAAATTGTTGAGCTTGTTGTTGGAGCACAAACTAGATACACTTACATGTCCGGATCATGAGATACAGCGTCAACATGTATGGAATGTGTCTGTCGTGTTTGCTAGGTTTCTACGCAACAGAAATATGCAAATGTACAGTGATTGTAGTCTGCAGAATTGATGCATCACTGTCATTACTCGGAAAGTATCATCAAAATGATCATCAAAGGAAAAATGTCACGAAATCGCTAATAGTATATGGTATAGATGGAGAGTCCCCAAACAAAAATGATTCTGTTGTATGTTAAGGCAAGGGATTTCTTTGCCTTCAAAAGTAAGATAATTCTTTGGTGGACTTTCTCGAGTAGAAGTTGGACTTTATTCAGACGTGTAGGGTTTTAATTTGTAATTTTTTTTGTTCCTAATTCAACATTTTTACTTTCCTGGCAATAAGGCTCAAGTGTCTCCATGTTTTCCCAAAAGCCAAGTCTGGGTAAATAGTGGACCTCCTACTCCCTTTTCTTTTTCTGGTAAAAGACTCCTCTTTCTTTTATTCCAGCACCAATAATTTCTCTCATCTGTTACTACATATGGACTCCTCTCCATACTGTGAAGTTCCAAGCTCTGGCCCCGCACTTTTCCACCCTCTAATTTAAGCTTTTTAGTTGGTAAAAAGACTGAGAGGAGTAGTCAGAAAGGTCGAGAAAAAAGATTGGTTTTTTTATTAGAGGTTGAATTAAGAATTCAATTGTTGAATCAATCATGGTGTGGAAGCTATTTTTTGGAAACCAGATTAGTCTTATAATTAATTAATAGGGATTCATTCGATTGCCCACACATGAAACATGAGAAGATTGCAAGAAGGAAGAGGGTGACACGGTTCAATGCGCACTTGTTGGACAATAGTGCAAAGTTGTTGCGGCACAAAGCAGGCTGTAGTAGGGCCCACGTGTCACATAACAAACGCGTTGGGGTCCACACAGTTTAGAGCTCCCCCACCTAAAAAAGGAAAAAAGGGGACCACTGTAAGCAAAGCAAGTGGGTCAGTGACCCATACCCGTCACGGCCTACCAGAAGGATGGTGGAGCCTCCTTCCATTCCAGTTTTCCACCAAGATATGAGATGAGACCATGAGGGACGGCGGGGCCCGGTGAATGGTGGGCCCTACCACCACCTGCTTTGATGCCCCCACAAAATACAAATTGCACGGTGGGCTTGGGCCCGTTTTCTTGTGAAGAATCTAACCCGAACCCATCAGTGGTCACCCACTCAGTGGTAGGGTCCACGAGAAGGTTAGAATTTTGATCAATGACGTGGACGCCAGATCGCCAGATGATAACCGGGTCCCCCCAAATATCGTTGCCCGTACCACCGCAAGTTAGTTGTAGTCTTCAATGTACGGATACGCACTATGCGGTCTTCTGGTCTATTGGGTGTTCTTTCATCCTCTTTGAAATAAGAAATTATTTGAATTCAATCCGAAGATAATTCTTTTAAATAAGCAATTGACCTCTCGTAACCTACGCGTCTACTAACCCGTTAAACTACAATTAATGAATTGTTTTAATTTTTTTATTAAAAAAGGATAAATATTTAACACATTAAAACGGAATTTATTACAATGATGGGCGAAACTTTCCCCACTTCATTTTTGTTATCAAATGGAGCAATAATGCAGCATTAATACATACTGCACATGCACACATAAAAAAACAAAATAAAAAGTGCCCGAAAAAGAAGAGGAGTAATAATTTAGCCCTAGATTATTAATTAACGGTAAAAAAAACTCCCTGATTTTTATTTTTTTTCTAATTTTAACCCCTCATCTTTAATTAACAAAGTCCTGTCTTTTTTATGTAATTAATTTCGGCCCCTTCAATGAGTTATTATTTTCGTTCGAGTATTATCAAACTTGATTGACGGTCATAATTTCTTTCAAATAAAAATGGGCACAATGCTAACCCACCTATGAGGTGAGAATTAATAGCAGTTTTAATTTGTTAGAGTATATTAATTATTTGAGGCATTTTTCTGTTTACTTTCCTTCTCATTATTGTAACTTAGACAACATTTTCTTTCAAGATGCCATTTTAGATGATAATGCCATAATTAAATTTAAACAACCATACTGTCCATGTCGACTTGTCAACTTAATTGGCTCGGCATGAAAAACAAAGAGAGTTATAGTTAAATGATAGGTTTTCCTTTTTGATGGGTGATGGGTGACTACTGACTAGCTCATTCTAATTTTTGAGGTTAATTACGAGCTCCAAAATTATCACATACTGCTACTGTATTGTATTGAACTTAGATGGATTGAATTGTACTTTTAAAAAACACAAATTTTGCGGGAAAATCTTATATTTAATTAAATTATTTATTAGGGCTTTTGTTCCACGTGTAATTCAATCCCTAGCACAAGTTAAAATACCGAAGTGAGTCAACTCAAGAACTGCAAATTTAGGCCACCTCACTGCAGGCCAAGGCTAGTTCCAGAACAGAGATGAAAGTTTTTCATTTCTTGCCGTTTTGTTTCTTATAAATAACAAAGCAACAAAAGCTAGATATTTTAAACCATTTCCTTTTTCTTGCAGTGATCGAACAGCTGACGATGATGGACCAAGCTAGTTCTATAAATAGAGGGGAAAGGAGAGGCATAGATATTAATTAAGAAAGGGCATGCTACTAATTATATTCATATTAATTAATTAATTAAAATTAGCGGTCAAAATGGATCATGCTAATAAGAAGACGATGTTCGTGGTTGGTGTTCTTGTCCTAATTGCCATCACCGCCTTTGTTTTTCCAGCCACCAGTGCAACTTTTGAGCGAGATGTGATCGGTGCTGCACGCTACGAGAGTCTCCTGAAGAGAAAGTTCGGGCCCAGCTACTCAAGCGAGATGCTACAAGATGAATCGATTAGGGGTTTTGTTACCAACAAGACTATCATCTCTAATCCCGTACTTGAAAAAGCGCTAATCATGTACGGCAAGAGCTTAGGTTTTGATTCTTGTATTGAAACCTGCTATGTTATTGATTGCTTCTATCCGTGTTCTTGCATTAATTACTTTTGCTACTATACTAGCTAGCTAGTTAAGAGAATTAATGTCACTTTTTTTTTCTTTTTTTATCTTTTATTTCCATGAGAATAATATTGTCGTTTGTCTCAGAATAAAAAACTATATACGTGTTACGTATATTCGAGTAATGGCCGTACGTTTGTAATATGTAATGTACTACGTACAGTGGATAACTTGCTCAGTGGGTGATATTATTTCGAATTTGATACATAAATTTAGATTCAACTCTTTATCAATTTTATATTGCACTAATTAATTAGTTTTTATTTTTATAATAAATATTACAAGGATAAACCAAAAGAGCGCAATATTTACAAAGGCTACTAGTACCACGTCTCAACACCAAAACGAGCAAATTCACATCGAATTTCGACCATTCTAGATTCGAGTCTGGGTGCGGAGGGAATTTGTTATCAGCAATAACACCAAAGGGGCCAAATCCTCTGTTACTTGAGGGGACCCGCCACGTGTCTTCATCGCGTGAGGCCTGTCCTTAATGTTATTTGCAGGCAACCGTAGATTCTGCGTCATTAAATAATTTTGGGCCCCGGTGCACTGCTGGACGAAATAATAATAGGAAATTTAAATTTTATCTCGGAGATATTGAATTGTTTTCAATTTAGTCCCTATACTATTAAATTAGTCCTACAAGCCCAAATGCATTTTATCTATTAATTTAGTCATATTATTATCGCTGATTGAGCGATTTAATTGCCACCATAAATAGTGATTGCTACTCTATGCCATGAACAATCATCATAATTTTAAATATTATTTTATCATTAAAAATATTTATTATAATATATGACAAAAATATGAAGATAAAGGAAAAAAATAAAAGATATTCTTGCTCTAGACAAAAAAATGTCATTAATTGTTAGTTATGGAAAATACTTTATATATACAAATAAACCTTACAATTTTTTTATATTAACTGATATTTTAAAATCTAAATGATATGTTTTAGGTGATGAGACCCTTAAATGAATTAATGCATATGATTTATATTTTGGCACATTAATTAATTAGTATAATTTTTTTGTATAATTCGTTATTATGTATAGCACTGCTCTACTGTTATTTATAGTGCCAATTTAATCCGAAAATTAACAGAAAATAAGTTGTAGGGATGAATTTGAACTTTCCCTAACAGCTACAGCCTACAGGTGTACACGACACACGTACTAAAATTCCTATCCTCTTCCTGCTATAAATCAAACACCTCACTCTTTTTGGTGAATACTAAAAGACCCCTAATCCTAACTTCTAAGCTTCTATTCTGCTCTGCTCCTTTTCTCTACGTACTCTAAACCGCGCCGCACTTTATCCTGTTCTGTTTCCTTCTCTTTTGAAATGTCAACGATCCAGAAACGAGAAGTTATTGACGAGGACAAGAGAACCGTTGATTTCAAAATCAACGGCGGAGGAGATGTTTCCGACAACGGCTGGTCATCGCCACTCTCTCTAGCGCCAAAGGACGAGCCTGACGTCGCGGGGGACAGGTCACCTGGGGGACCTTTAGGTGGTGTGATGCCGGTGACAGTCCACGTGCCGGCGGCGATGCTGACGCCGATACCGGCGGCTCCACCGAAACGAGCTTCCACGAAGGACCGCCACACGAAAGTTGAAGGGAGGGGGAGGAGGATCCGAATGCCCGCCACGTGTGCGGCCCGGATCTTTCAGCTGACCCGGGAGCTAGGTCATAAATCGGATGGGGAAACTATTAGATGGTTACTTGAGCACTCGGAGCCGGCGATAATCGCTGCCACCGGAACCGGCACCGTTCCAGCAATTGCCATGTCAGTTAATGGGGCCCTCAAAATCCCTACCACCACTAGCGCCGCCAGCTCCGACCCCGGCGATTCCAGAAAGAAACGTAAACGACCCGCTAACAGTGAATACGTGGACATAAACGACGCTGCAGTTTCGGTTTCCGCATCTCTTGCTCCTATAACCGTCCACCAACCCCAACAGCAACCACAACAAGCAGGGGTATTACCGCAGGGTGTAGTTCCTATGTGGGCCATACCATCAAACTCTGTCGTTCCAGCCGGTGCGTTTTTTATGGTTCCCTCAATTACTGGGCCCGGCCCATCTAATCAGCCTCAATTTTTCACCTTCCCTGCTACCGCCACACCGTTGATTAACCTTTCCTCAGCAAGGCCAGTTTCGTCTTTTGTGTCAGTAGCCATGCCCGTCACGACTCCAACCGTCTCCGCCGCCAAACCCGCTCCAGTTATGGCGCCAAGTTCAACTTCTACAACGACGAGAAGTACCACGACTCAAATGCTCAGGGACTTCTCACTGGAAATTTACGATAAGCAAGAGCTCCAGTTCATGACTCGCCCATCAAAGCATTGACGACACGTGGAAGACTTTCATTGGTGGAATCGTGATTTTGGTTTCCGCTGCTGTTATATTCAGTTTCTCCGCCATTAAACAGTTGAATCGGAGCGCTGGTTGGGGATGGATGGGAAGCACGTGCACACGTGGAGGAGGGGTTAGCGGGTGTGCACGTGTGAAGTGGGGTAAGATTAGACGGAAGGGTGGGGTCATGCTTTTCATGGTGGGTCAACTAGGTTCCGTGGACCGTGCAATGGAGAAAAAGAGTTGTTTCTTAAAAATAAAGAAAGAGTGGGGCCAACATTATCGCACTGTCATGTGTTGTGGGCGCGGGACCCAACGAAGTGGGCCCTACCTACGGGCGGGACCGTTTCAGTGGCATTGTTCCCGAGGAGGGCTAGCGTGGTGGTCCCTACTAGTTGGGTTCGGTGGTGCGATCGAGACCAGTTGGGATGAAAGGGTATAGGTTGTAGTCGGGGACACGTGGTTGGCAGACATCTGTTATTTCGTGGGGTCGCGTCTCGTCACTTTGACACGTGGATTCTTTTTCATAAAGTGGGCCTGCCTTTTGAGTTGCTTAGAAAAGTAGAACGTGATGTGCGGCATCAGATGCGAGTATCTTTAATCTTTACTTTGCTTCAATGCTTCTAATGTTTGTGAGAAAACAATTGTAAATGTACCCAGTATTACTAACACGTTGGCCATTCTTGTTTTTGATCCAGTATTTGTGGTATATTAGCATCGTTTTTTCCCCCTCTAAAACAAGAGCCACCTCATAAATTGATCATAAAAAATTATGAAATACATTATGCATATAAAACAGGAAATCATAGGTATGTATGACTTCCTCGCATCCCAATATTCAGTAGGAAACGCATATCGAGGAGGCCGGATGAGGTACTATTTGACCTCAAAAAATTCTGTATTTTTTTTTAACGTACGTTAAGGATTAACATACTTCCGAGAAAAAATTCGGGGCAAAATTGTCTCAAATAGTGACTGTTCCAGCCGTCCTAAGATATGTTTCGGAACAGTAAAAGTAAATGTTAAAACGTCATACATTTCGAATCGGAGGGAGTAATATGGACGAACTGAAGCAATTAATCTAGGGTGGGACAGTGGGGTCCTATCTGTTCTTCATAACACGCGAAGTAGTAATATTCAGGTCCAGCTGTTCCCTGCATACGACGGCCCACCACCCTGCCGGTGGCCAAAGCCATATAACTCTTTCTTGGCACTTTGTCATCAAAACTCCAAAACTAGTGGTCCACGTGTACGGCCTACGTTGAAGTTTAGGCGTGAACGACTTGTTACTAGAACTTAGAAACAGTACACCAAAAGAAAAGAAAAACAGTAAAGTCGATATAACAACTTTCCTTTTCCTTTCATGGGTATTGCCGTATTGGTTAGAGAGAGGGTAAGGGACGAACCAGGTGGTTTTGAATTGTAACCCGTGAATTTCCAACTAGTAGCAGTAAGGACTAAGGGTAAGGGAGTATATTTTTCTTGGGGCCCACCACCATTTTAAACATTCTAGAGTCTAGTGGTGGAGTGGGGCTCATTTATTGGGTAGCCCTTTCGTGGGCGTGGGTGTGGGTGTGGGTGTGACCCAGCTCCTCCTCCATGGATAGGGATTTGGGGTCATTTTGATATTTGGGTTTTGTGACTTTCTCACAACTTTTGGTCCTCATAGAGTAGATTACCTCACTTCTTTACACTTTTCTGTTCCTTTCTTTTGTTCTTTCTCCTCTAACAAATCTTTTTAGAATTGAAAAAAAGAGAGGGTATTTAACTATTTATAAGGTATAATTGCTAAAATGCTCATAACTTATGTTACTTCTATTAAAACAACAGGAGTTTGGTCTTAATTTATAACTTATAAGGGTTATAAATAATGTAATTTTTAATTAAAATGCGAGAATTTTGTCTACATACTATTTCTGAAATTCAAGAAATTTGGGTGAAAGCTCTTTATTTTATGGATAATTATCCAACCATAATTAAAAAAACAGTAAAATTTACTTTCATAAATACTTATTCAACCATAATTAATTATTATTATTGATTTTGTTAAAAAAACAAGAAAAAAACCAGTCAGGGACTCAGAAGTCAGAAGGCATCCTGGATCGGCCCAATGTCCACTCGTCAAAATCTAACTTCGGTAGCCCAACCCATTTTCTAGGCCCAACCCATTAGCTGTTACTTTTTCGCCTTCCCTTCACCAGTTCACCGTCTTAACTTTTGACCTATTCACATTCAGTTCTAGGCTCTTCTAGCCGGGAAATAGCGCAAACATCCGCCTGAGTGTTAATTTTTCAGGTCGAGCAATGGATGATGCATTGCAACTCCTGTTTAGTGCTTCTAAATCAGGCGAGCTTGAAGAAGCATTAGATATTCTTATCGAAACAAGCAAAATCAGCGATTGCCGCGCGGACCTTGCTTCTAGGAATATTCTCCCGTTCGTCCTCCAGCTTATCCTATCGCTTCCTTTCCCTTCCAGTCGTCAACGCCTCCTACTCTCTTTAAAGCTCGTTAGAAATCTTTGCGCCGGGGAAGCCGCCAATCAGGATTCTTTCACTGTGTTGGATGGAGCTGAAGTTGTTTCTACTGTTTTGAGTTCGGCGATGGTTGGTTCTGACCCGGATGGTGGTATCATCCGCATGGGATTGCAGGTTTTGGCGAATGTTTGTTTGGCGGGAGAGCAACATCAGCGGGCTATTTGGGGCGAATTTTTTCCTGTTCAATTTGCTGCGATTGCTGCGATTCGGAGCCGAGAGAGCTGTGATCCTTTGTGTATGATTCTGTATACTTGTTGTGATGGATGCCCTAGCTTGATTGCAGAGCTTTGTGGAGATGGAGGGCTGTCTATTGTGGCTGAAATTGTAAGGACTGTTTCTTCAGGTAAACTACCTTTGTTTCTTCTTTCTGTTTTTGTTGTTACAATCAGTGTTCGAAGGGTTAGTTGCATTTATGTTGAGTTAATGGATTGCTGCTTTGGCAGTTGGTTTTGGAGAAGATTGGGTGAAGCTATTGCTCTCTAGGATCTGTTTGGAAGACATTCACTTCCCCCAGCTATTCGCCAAATTGAATTGTGTTGGTGATTCTGGAAACAGTGAGGGTTTTAGGAATGAAGAAGCATTTCTTTTGAGTATTGTTTCGGAGATTCTGACCGAGCGAATTAGTGACATTATTGTTCCGAATGATTTTGCATTCCGTGTCTTGGAAATATTTAGGAGATCTATTGAGGGTGTTGATTTTGCCACAGGAGGCAAATCTGGTCTCCCAACAGGATGTGCTGTGATTGATGTTCTTGGATATTCGCTTACAATTTTGAGAGATATTTGTGCGCGGGGTGCTCGGAATGGTCATGAGGAGGATGGAGTGGATGTTGTTGATAGACTTTTGTTAGCTGGGCTTCTTGACTTGCTTCTAGATTTGCTTCACAGCCTTGAGCCTCCAACTACAATCAGGAAAGCTATGCAGCTGCGTGAGAATGGTGGAGCATCGAGTTCTAACAGCAATAAACCATGTCCCTATGTAGGATTCCGGAGAGACATTGTTGCTGTCATTGGAAATTGTGCTTATCGAAGAAAACACGTGCAAGATGAGCTCCGGCAGAAGCATGTTATTCTTTTGTTGTTACAGCAGTGTGTCATTGATGAACACAACCCGTACTTGAGGGAATGGGGCATTTGGTCCATGAGGAATTTATTAGAGGGGAATGCAGAGAACCAGCAGGCTGTAGCTGAGTTGGAACTTCAGGGGTCTGATGATATGCCTGAGCTTAGTGGACTTGGTCTCAGAGTGGAAGTCGACCAGAAGACTGGTAGAGCGAAGCTTGTCAATATTTCATGAACCTCCAGGCTTGGCTGGGTAATTAGATGGACTGCTTTGCATCTTGTTCCCAAAATGCAGAATTCGCGATGCTTGTTTGACCATTATTTGGGAATTATATGCAGATATTGCATTGTCAATGTTAGATGAGGATTTAGTTAGGTTGTTTTACTGGGCTATAGAGGTTTCTTACTTGCTTCTTGTGTTGGTCTGTATCTAACACAGCATTAGCTTGTTTGTATAAGAATGAACCTGCATACGCACTTGACTACACTTGGAAATTGATTTAACATTCGTTAGTTCCATTTGTGGACTGATTCGCGACCTGCCAGTTATACATTTATATTGGCTGAAACAATGCTGAATAGTTCAACTCCATTCCATGAGCACTTATGTAACCATGTGAAATTATACCAACTGTAAATGCTAATGCAAGAAAATTTGTAGCAAATTCTCATTGTGCGCAGTGTGCTGGTATCGACACAATACACAAGAACAAACTCCATCTTTCTTTTTTCAGTTTTTTTGCCTTTAATACTGATCAACTGGTTGTCTCCAAGGTGACTTTGGTACACAGACAGACAACAGCAACATACAATGAACTCTCTATGGCTTCTAAGACTGTATTTCAAAACTGTTTGTATATGAATGGTATATAGACTGGATGATGAGTGAGACAGTTACTCAGATGGTCAGATTCTCCTGAATGGCAATGAAAGAACCAATTATATTTCCTCCAACGTCCGGGAATGTTTCGCATCCAGGAATAGGCCTCACCTTCCCTTTGCGATCAACTTCAACTGGGTACTTCATCAGATGCCCTCTCATCTCGGTTACATCATCGGCCGCGAACTGTTTCCAGTTCATCTCCCCCATTGTTCTTACCCTTTTAACACATTCAAGACTCTCTGGTCGATTGAAGCATTCCTCGACTGTTCCAACATGCTCTGCCCACAGTGACATTCTATATCCATAGATCTACAAAATGAATTTTCCCCAAACGAACAACTAACTAGTTAGTCGATAAAGAAATATCCATGCTAAACAAGTTTAAGTAAAGTAAACATGCTACTCACTGCTATAATGAGATGACACCGTGATTTAAATGTTAGAAATACAGACCTACATGATATCCAGTTATAAATTACCTGTCCAAGCGGGTTAGATTGCTTTCTTGCCCATGTATGATGAGGTTGATAAGCTCCCATTGCGATTTCGGTGTCTCTTGTGCCCTCCATAGAGCGCTGATTTATGTTTGCTGATCCTAATATTATATACTCATCATCAACTATCATCCCTTTTGAATGAACATAAATCATGAATCGCCTGCTTTTCCGGCTAAGTGCCTGGAAATACCAACAAAGCACATTCACATAAATGAATTTCCATAGACAGAATGAAGTAGCAATTTACAATCCACAAAAAGTCCAATGGTTTTCAGATGTGCCCAAAATGGAAAATACCAGTAGAGAACCAGCAAAGGAAAACATGAAATTTTAAAAATGTAAGGCAAAAAATTTAGCAGATTTAATTTTGTTTAACTTCATTAATTGCATAAGGACCTGTTTCTTGGTAACTGGTGAAAGATTAGTCTTAAATTTAAAAAGATTCCAGTAATCAAGATACCTGAGGAGAATTTGCAGGACTGGGACTTGAAATCGCTGATGTTGGAAACCCATCCACGACTTCTCGATTACCAAGACAGAAGAAGTTTAAATAATCCTGAGGTGAGAAGGCATCCTCAAGTCCAACCTCCACTAAAGCCTTATAAATTGTCTCGTACATCATTTGCATGGTTTTATGCTGCAGATTCAGAACACTCCGGATTAACAAAATGCAGTTCTCAGTTAGTTAAACCGAAACAAACATTAGCAGATAGATGGGCCCTTTTCACTTCTTGCATCATTTAACTCAAAAAACAAAAACAGTCATGGAAAGAAAAAATGCCAATAGACCTATGACAGTTTTAGTTATCCTCCAAATATGCTGTTAAATGCCTTAGTGGCTGAGTATACTTTCGATAACTATCTGTAATCAGAGCCCACCTGCCAAAACAGGATCCTTTGGGTAGCATGACCTGTTGGAACACCCTCTGGCCACATTGGGACAACAATATAGGCAGCAAATCGTTCATTTGCTCTGATTTTAGCAGCAATCTTTAATGCTATTTCCATCGGAATCAAATTATTAGCCCCTGCAAGAAAATAGCATGGACCTAATTCAGTATCAAAAGCACTAGTTGACAAATAACTATATAGCAATATTTCTTCCAGTACTGTTGGCCAAGAAGGGTATGCAATGAATGAACAGCTCCTTTTACCACTAAATATGTTCAGTTGAACTGGCACAACTCTTTGAATAGTAAAACTACAAAGCTCTTTCTTTTCCACGTGGACTAGACAGCAGAAAAAGACTAAACTATGTTTTGCAAAGTAGAATACTGAGCAGGATGTTTTAAAATAGAAAATAAAAAAGTTATATACCTATATCTTTATATGATCTCCAGTTATATGAGGAACCAATGAAATACTGATTCTCTATATAAATAAAGTTCTGGGCAGAGCGGATAGCCTTCACATATGCTGAATGTATGCTCATGTCGATCACTACATTCTTCCCGCACACCAGGTTCTGTTACAGCAGACAACGAAGAATGAACTAACTTCTATAAATATGCACAAGGCTAAAAGATGAGCAAATTAGCAGTATTTCTCATACCTTGTTTTTTGCTCATCCTAAAAAAGGAAGTAATAATGAAAGAAGAACACTAACCTTACTTGTCGCATCTTTTGGATCCTTTGGGAAGCCTCTAACAGAGTTGGAATCAATTGACCGAAAAATCTGTAAACCAGTAAACCCACAAGAATGTTAAAATATTTTATTTTGAAGCAGCAGCTCCATCTATTGCAGCAAAAAATAAAAAATAAAAGAAAAAAGAATTAAGATGCATCCCTTGCTGGATAGTCTGTCTGTAGAAAGGATTAGACAAATTACCTGAACATGCCAACCTTCAGGATCATTTTCACTAACAGAAGGAGCGTCAAAAACTCCAATAATATCTGGAATTCTCTCTATCCTCAACAAGGCATCATCATATGACTTCTTCAGTTTCTTAATACCTTGAGGTTTTGCAGCTTTAAACCAGCGCTCCTCAAAGTTGGTTAGCACGTCATATGCTGCTGGACCATCTATTCTGGAGTGCAGATCATGCCATGGTTCCCTTGGGCAACCAGAAACATTTCCCTGCTTAGTTAATAAATTCCACAATCATCAAAGAGGAAACATATTTCATTAATTGATAGAAGTTCAACAGTAAAGCGTAGCCTTATGCCTGCTTCTCTTGTAAGATAGCGCCATTATCATGTTAATTAATAGTCAACAACCAAACCATAAAACTTATCACGACATGTTCAAGGAAAATTTGTGCAACCATTGAAATAAAATTTAAGACCTTACCGTAAAACTAGGATTATGATAGTCATCTTTATGCACAGTTTGTAGTGTCCTGAATATAGGATGTTGGGGAGTATCATATCTCCCATCACATAAATCAAGTCCTCCAACAAAAGCGATAATTTTTCTTTTATTACTTCCAGCATCAGCATCTACAATTACAGTTTTCTGATGGTGTGTGTAGATTGTTCCAACTTCCTGACATGTGAAAGAGTGAACAGATAATAATCATAAGAAATGCTCAATATATATAAATTTCCGGAATGATGAAAGGGGACAAAAAAACTTTAGCTAAATGTTTGGCAAAAACTTAATCAAGCGTTCAAATAGATTGTAGTTGTTGGATAACTAACCTTTTGCTTGACCCAGCTGTGTTTTTTCCCAGCATTACGAGGACAGAGTAGAACTTGAACCGAGGAGTGCTTGAAAAAACGACGTGTTTCCTCATCATGCGTTGCCATATATCCATCCTGCATTAAAGAGGTTTAGAATTTAGGATGATTTTTGTTGGAATTGGGGGTGCGCACCAGAAATAGGCAAGATTGTTCTATTTTAAAAGGGTTTAATAAAAGATCAGATAAGAGGGAATTTTCTTACTGTCTTGTATCCCAAGATACTCCTTGAGGTGGGATCATCCCATACAAGAAGCAGCACTCTTACTCCTTCCTGGGACTTTGACCTCAGGATATCCCCAAGGGTCGCTTCAGATGCCGGACCACCATCACGAATCAGCTTGACTTTGTGCCATACTGACCACCCCGTAATATAGATTAAACGCCTGGCCTGGCGTATTGCATCAAACATATCATGCCAGCATTTCCCATGCACATAAGGCATTCCATTATCAAGCATAAAGTTGGGAAGGGACCCATCTGGAACATGGGCATCTTGGTAAAGAGTCACTGTGCCACCTTTCCTAAGGGGAAAATATGTACCTGGCACACCATGGTAATCAGGACCAGCCCCCACACCATTATGGTAAAAGCTCAGTTTATCCATCGGAGTGTACTGAACAGAAATTCTCAATGAAGCTCCAGGCTTGCATGGTTTGCCACTGCTATTCAAAATGGGATAAACTCCCTCAACTCTTTCCCCTGAATATAGCTGTTCAACTGGAATTATGACAGCTCCTATCAACTGTGACCCCACGACATCGTTGTCTTTCACAACAAAGTGCACTTCAGCAGCATAATGTGCAACAGAAGCATTAAAATGTTGCGTCCAAATAGGATTTTCACTATTGTTAATCACAAAAGTCCTCCCAATTACAGCCCCAGCTACTGAAATTGAAACGTAAGGATCACTAGTAATCTTGCGGTTCATTTGCCCTTCAATCTTAGCGCTTACATTTCCCGGTAGTCTATTAAACATATCACCAATGGTCTTGTGAAACATGTCCATATTTGGAAGATTCTTCGCATCATAAACCCATATATCCAAATTACCATGCAAGAGCAAAACCCTCAAAGACCCTTTACCATTCTGAAATGGCACGAGCTGCTTACCCGGGACAGGTTGTGATCCACTAAAGGAGCTAGAGTGGCTAGAAGCATGAGTTGGATGATAGGAAGGCGACTCAGCTGGTACCAAATAAGACTCTTCCCAATTGCTTGAAAACGAGTCATTAGGATAACCATAAAAATTGCCTTGATGACTATCATGCCTGAAGTTTGAAGGGGAATCAGGCACTTGTGCCATTGAAGCTGCTGGTTGGGCTGCTGAAGCGCTTGAATGAGAGTTATTTTCATTCAAACGCATATTGCCTAATAGATCATCCAAAGGAGGATATGCAGAGGGGTGTGAACTTGCAGTATCCTCAAGTCCAGCAGAAAAGGAACTATCTTGTCTATGATGATTTGCAAAGCTATTGGCCCTGGAGGGTGGCTGAGGGGCACTATCAAGAGGTGGCAATGGGCCTGATTGAGGACCTGAAACGTATTGGAAACTGCCAGCATGCTGAAGGGTTGGAGTTGGTGAACCATGGGACAATGGAGATGGTTGGTGCGGATACGGATATGGATACGGCCCAGCATTTTGCTGTTGATGCTGATAACGACCATCTAAAGGCCCCGAATATGAAGTTGGACGTGGGGCTGGCGAGGCTTGGTAATGGTAGTCTAAATGACCTGAATGTGTGGGTGCTAGATGCGGTGGCTGTTGTGGTGATGAGTATGCAGGGGGTGGGTATGTGTAAGAGGGATAAGGGTATGATGGATAGGACTGGGGAGGCGGATGGGAATGGTATGGATCCAAATGACTAGGTGGGTATGGATGATTTGTTGGGGGAGGAGGATAAGGATAGGGGTATTGACTGTTGGGCGGATATGGTGATGCTGATGAACCGTAATTATCCATTCAATGATCAAACAAGAGAAAATGCAGTTCTAACTTATGCATACAATTAAAAAAAGAGTTTTTTTTCTTGATTGTCTGTTCTTAGATATCCGTTCCAAATGGAAAGATCAAGATCAAGATCAAGATGAAATCTTTTCTGTTTCTGTTGCAACTAGGTGGGTACCAGAACAGGTTGCAGAAAAGAAAATGAAATAAAATACCTTTTGGACGACTGATGATGAATTAAAAGGTACCACGTCTTGTCGGAATCTTCAAGGAAGGAGGAAATGGAGGTAGGTACCAAGAAGAGAGGTACAAGGTAAAATCTTTTTCGTCTTGGCAACCGTGTTCTGGACCTGTTTAGAGTATTTTGACCGGCAGTGATGTTTACAGGCGAAGAAAAACTAAAATAAGATGGACAAAGTTTAAGTTTAGCAGGTTTGCCATGCCACTGCCACTGCCACCTGCTAACTTTTCAATGGGAATGGGCTACCACCATAGCGATTAAAAACATAAATGAAAAGGAAAAATCCCAAATAATCCCTGACGTTTTCATTCTTATCAGACTTACGTCCTTACACCTCTTAATCCTTAACAGCACCGTTAGATTTTCATAAAATGCCAACAGTACCCTTAATGATTCGTTTTTTTTCCAGTATTTAGAAATAAAAATAAATTACACAAATTCATCTTCTTCTCCACGAGATAAGTGGACCCCACAATCACTCCACCATCATCGTCGTTCGTCCTCCTGTCATCTCCATACCAACTCATCGGCGATCTCCTTCCACCATTATCATGGACTCCCTTCTCCGGAATTTAATTACTCCATCTGACGCTGCTTAATCGGATCCGGCGCCATAGGTCACCATCTCCGGCGCCTCCAGCTCCGCTCTCCTCAAGATCCGACCACCGTCGGAGCTCCACGAGACCACCATCCATTTCCGTTCACCAGCTTCAGCGAATCTGCGCTTCCGGTGTCTATGTTCCATTGTTAGGATCAATGTGGGTCTCGCGCTCTTCGTTTCGTGCCTCCGGTTATGGACGCGGTTTACAAAAAGGGTCGGGTCGGGTTGTATGGTGGGTTTTATGTAACAGCTGCGACGGTTGGATTAACTGGTCTGGCTGATGCGCTAGATCAAGGTGGACTTGTTGGAAGTGTTGGTGAAATGGCTGAGAGATATATGCCAAACTGTATCAATAAACATATAATTCTCTATTAAAAAAATATATCAGCTGTTAGAAAGTTTGGTTCCAGGAAGTCAGAAATGAAAGAAGAAAAACGTAAAAAACCTTTAAATTTACTAAAACAATGCAGTTGCAGTTGTTCAAATGTCATCCTTCATTTAGGTGACAGAAATTTTGACGACTATTTCTTTCTTTTTGGATGTTTGTAGTTTGCACTCTCATCTCTGAATATTAAGTGTCGACTATTTCAATGGGCAGTACCCCGAAATACTGTAAAATTCTCTCGTACTCGTGGATTTTTTTAATTATTCTTTTCTTTGGCAATATTTATTTTTTCCTTCTAAAAAATGACAGTATATTCCTGAAGCTTACAATATTATCTATATGGTCATCAACACATCTCTCTTGATCAGGGCTGCATAAAGTATATACCATATAACATTGTTAAGTGTTAGATACAAGATGTTATCAAGATATCTCATCAATAATTTAAATTAAAAAACATGATTAGATTGCAGATTTTGACCTTGTGAAAGTTACAGCAAACCTAATGGCTGCAATTTAATTGCTTTATTTCTTAAGCATGCTGAAAAATCAAAAATTCCCCCAAAACATTGTTCTTTAACCCTTAATTTATTACGGAATTTCATCTTAGGGGTAATTTTCTGATTGACTTCCAAATTAAATTTCCAATCTCTCTCAAATGTTAACAGTCAGAAAACCTGTGTCTATTGCCAAGTTACTGCAACAGGACTTCTAACACTATATTTTCCTGACAGTGCTGACAACCAAACTAGAGACCCAAAAGAAGCATCTCCTGCATCCTTTCCTCCCAAATCCTTAAAACTCACTCTGTAACTTAGTTCCTGTCCCAATTTTCTGAAACTCAAAATGTCAGGCTCCACCCTCACCGATATGCCACTAGGTTCCACTACGTGGACTGTATAAGTACTTGATGGAATCCCAACATTTGTTACAGTTCTCTTGTATGTTATGGTCTTGGTTTGAGCACCACCATTCTTAAAATTCACCGCAAACGACGGGTAATTCAGGTCGCCAGGCTGGAAGTTTGTGTTGGTAGGACAGGTGAAACTCTTTCCTGTGACCTGAGCTACTTGGGATGATGTGTAATTTAGGCTGCAGAGATAGGGTAGGTAGTCATCTGTGGTAATGTTGTAAATTAGGCCCGGATCGGAAGCTCGTTCCGGGTCAACATGGCCTGAACCGAATGCGAATGGTGTAGCTGAGGCAGAGTTATTGGACCCAACATCTTGAATTGGTGAATTTGTGTTGTCTACCGCATAAGCTGTGGTCATGAGTGCTGATTTGATAACGGCCGGTGACCAATCTCTGTGTGCAGATTTTAGCAATGCAGCTATTCCACTAACATGAGGACATGACATTGAAGTGCCTGAGATTATGTTGAACAAAACGATTCTTTTGTCGCTCTTGAGCAGAGTTGGGCTGGTAATCGGTGGCCAAGCAGCTAATACGTTAACTCCTGGTGCGGTCACGTCTGGCTTGATCACATCAGGTCCGACAGAACTAGGCCCTCTAGATGAAAATGCAGCCACTGCAGGTGCAGGGTTACCATAAACTGTTTCTTTGAAAGCGATCGAAGCAGTTGGTTTCTTAGTTGAGTTGAGATAGTTTTTGATGGATTTACCAGCTAAGGCTCCAGCAGAGGAAGCTGGTAGAATATGAGGATCAGCAAAAAGCTCTTCACCTTCTTTTTCAGTGTTAATCAATATCATTCCTGCTCCTCCTGCCAATTTCACTTGCTCTCCCTTCTGTGCTCGCCCGTTTATTCCTCGTTCGCAGACAACAATCTTGCGCTTCACTCGCTTCTTGTTGAGGGAGCCACTGACGCAATACTTAGCTCCTTGACCACCTGCATTGTTTCCATACACAAGAGGTAGTTGCTTGGTTGGTTTTCCTGAATAGAGAGATGATCCTACAAAAGTTTGTCCATTCCCGAGCTTGATTGTTGTTGGAAAGCTTCTGTCAGTGTAGCTAGCAGCAACTGTCATGATCCAAGGCGCGGTATTGTCTACAGTGGAAGGGGTTGGACCTGAATTTCCAGCAGAACAAGAAACAAAAACCCCCTTTTGGGTTGCACCAAATGAGGCAATAGCAACATTGTCATCATAAAAAGGCTTTGCACTTCCTCCAAGGGAAAGGGACAATACATCAACCCCATCAGCAACAGCTTGGTCTATAGCAGCTAATAGATCAGCATTCGTACAACCTAATCGCCAGCAAACTTTATAAGCTGCAATTCTTGTTGTATACCTCATTCCAGCTGCCGAGCCATTCGCCAAACCAGAAAAGCCTGCATTTTCCAGAAGGTTACCAGCAGCAGTTGATGCTGTGTGTGTTCCATGGCCTTGTGAGTCCCTTGGGGATCGATAATCAACTGTTTCGTCAATCCTCCCAACGATAGACTCGTACCCTTTGAAGAATGCCCTTGCTCCAATAAGCTTCTTGTTGCAATTTGCTTCTGTAAAATTTGTGCCACTTTCACATATACCTTTCCAATTTGAGGGTTTGTCAGGAATGCCTGAGTACTCCTGGAAACTGACATGTTCCGGCCAGATTCCAGTATCGAGAACCCCGATTATCACATCCAAACCCAAGTTTGTTGGACTCCAAAGACCTTTGCTACTTTGGAGTCCAAGAAACTGAGGGGAATGTGTGGTGTGGAGAGTTAACAGTTCATCAGGAATAGCTGAGATGAAACCATTGGTCTTGCTCAATGCTTCTACTTGTTTGGTAGATAGCTTTGCAGCAAAACCAGAAATGGCTGTTTCATAGACATAGATGAGCTGATCAGGAGATGTTGTTTCATCTGGTTCTTCCAATTTGGAGATGGAATCCATCACAGATTCGTACCATTTTCCAGAATTTCCTAGAGAATGGTAAGTGGCTGGGATCTTAGTCTTGTCCATGTGGATTATATATGTCTGTTTGTCCATTGAAGCAATTGATTCTACAGCCAGTAAGGCTACCAGCATCAAGAATATTCTTAAGATCATAGTACCTATAATTTGATCAAAACAAAGAAAAATTATTAAAAAGGAAAAGATCAGAATAATTAACTACTCATGCATAAGAAAGTGTTGGACATTCTAAAGCAATTTCAGTATCTAACTAGCCATAAACATATTAAATCCCAGATTAATGCATAAACATGTAGCTAACTACAACTTAAAATTGGACCTGAGCTTATAGTTGAGTAGTATTTCATACAAAGTAAAAAGGATAAGAGTCTCTTTATCCGCATTTCTATCTCTGTCAACAAAAACTCAAACCCGAGATAATAAAATATTGCGATTCATACCTCTTGTTGCCTCAGCAGTACTGAAGTTGAAGTAGAGAGGAGAATGGGAACAATATTGTGGGATGAAAGATTATGAACTGAGGAGATGATCTTATATAAGGAATTAAAGAAGAGTTGGTGACATAAAGTTGGATTGATGAAAACTTGTTCTCATTATGGTCATCATACCATTGAATTCGCTTTAATGATCCATTGAATTCAAGTGGGAAAAAGAAAAGGTGATTGTGCAAAGGTGAATAGAAACAGCATGAGCTAAAGAGAGACTGGATTGTGGGTTGTGGGACAAACACCCACTGAGCAAGACCTTTCTTTTTTAATTTCAAGTGTTTACAGTGAGTAAGTAAACAAAACCTAGTGATGACCATCATGTTTTGCAGCGAAGGTATCAGAAAAGTTTGCTTGCGCACTTTGGATGATGGCATTGAGTTGTGCAAAACTGATTACTATTGATAAATATGATGACATTTCATTTTTTTTTTCAATGTTAAAGATGTACTCTCTCTGTCTTTTAATAAATGACGTTTCAGAATAGTAGAAAATTTAAAATAATGATCTTTGATTTTATTTTATTTCACATTATTTCATTTTTACTCCTAATTTTCACTCAAATTATCACACCATCATCAAATTGGGTTGATGTATAATTATTTTTTTAATCATTTGTACAAAATATATACCTCGAAAAAGGAAAAAATGACAAGTATTATGAACAGTAAGAATCCGTAGAAAAACGACAGTTATTAAAGGACAGAGGAAATATTTTATTTGCTTTTTTCACTCTTCCGTGTCGGATTCATTTCTAACACGATAGATGTCGAAGTTATTAGCTTTCGTGTCCGGTCTTTTTTTAATAATTTTTCACAATTAATAATGTCAAATAAATATTTAGTGTGACATCTTAAATTGACCTCTTTTTTATATCAATGTGAATGATATTAATAATAAATTTCTAATTTTTCTCCACAATTTTACTAATTTTAAATTTATACATATGATTTAGAATTATATATTTATATTTTTGTATGCTATGATTTTCAATTTTCCTGTAATGTTGATATATGTCTCAATGTTTCTTCTCATAACATGTTTTGTAAATCAATAGGCAGCTTGGATGGGGAATGTTATTAATGAATTGGGTATTGCCTTGTGACAAGGACATTCATCCTTCTTGTGCATTAAAAAGAAAAGAAAAAGATAGTAGTATTGTAAAGGGGAGGACACTAGTACTAATGTAACAGGAATAGTAAGAAGGAAGGGAGAGCATAGAATGCAATCATGGCCATAGTGGCATGGAGTCGGTGAGGTGGGTTTGGTCCAAAGAATGTGTTTCTACACCCTATTCATATTGGAACCGTGATTCAATAAAAAGACCTTAGTGCAAGGTATGAATTGTCACTATTGGGAACATGTTGGAATTTTACCCAACCCAACATATAAGATTTTTTACGCATGAATCACAAATATTTTTATACTTTGAGTGTGTTAAATCACACATTATATCATAATTCATATAAGTTATAAGATTCATAAGACTCACACTTATGAGGATACTATCCTTATTTGTAAATTAGGGATGGATCGCGTCACTTGCGTGAATAAAATGTGAGATGTGAAATATGAGTTAGCACACTTTGAATGGAAACTCAAACGTAAAATAAATAGATCTTTTAACACTCAATAGTCGGTTTTGTAATTGTTATTATTATTATTTAAAAACAAAATCTTTGGCCTTGGCTTGAAGCAAATAGAAGCAACAATATTGGGGAAAACAGGCTCGCATAAGTTGAGAGAATGAGAGATCAGAGAAGAAAGTCCACTCCACTCTAAGGAATCCCATCAAATTGAGAGAATGAGAGATCCTGAGAGATCCAACATTACACCACTAGCCACGCGCCATGCCCACCACGCCCACTACACTACTATAGATTGGCACGCATGCTACTGCCTAAGAAGTAGCAAAGTTAGTACCGGTAGTCATTCGAATGCATGCTCATCTATTAAAAAAACCAGCATCATGCTATTCAAGTATATATTTCATTTTTTTAAACTAGCATTAAATTCGAATTTAAAAAGAAAATGTTACTGCCCCAGTGAAAGTGAACTTGTAGTTGGGCCAAGCAACAGTATAATTTTAACATAGAAACTACCTGGGCCGACGAGGGCCCAAATTGCATAGGCTGATAAAACAACTAATTAAACGTATACGATGAATTGAAGAGGTTCCTTCCTGCTTTCTTTTTTCTTCTTGTCTCGATGAATGCCACCATTTCCGACATCGCAATGTGCAATGGTAGTTGAGATTTGATAATTGGGAAGCTAATTATCGAAATTTAACAATTCGGATGAACATGATCGATAGAAACTAAAACTAAAAAAGCCTACTAGAAATTCCTGATCTCCATTATCTTTACAATTTAACAAACATGGTTTTATGGCCTTGATTTCGCTCTTTACAACAACCAGATTAATGGCAGCCAAAATCCAAATGGACAATTCAGTTTTGTGGCCGAGTTGGAGGCGGTTGTTGCTCGGCGTCGGTATCATCTAGGGGAGCAATCTGGGGTTTGGTGCGGACTAATTTATACGTATCCCAGGCTTTTGTTACGGCGGCGAAAGAGAAGAAGATGAAATTAAGCAAGAAAAGTCCAAGGAAGAAGACATCAATGGCTGCTTGGAGATGGGATGTGCGCTTGTTCGCCAGCAATACTTTGTTATAATACAGAGCTGCGTAAAGCATCAAAGTTGCTACCATCAAGAACCAAATTGCAGTCCCTCCACTCCATAGGATCATGCTCAGCAGACTGCCTTCCTCCATTTTTTTCATTTTAATCAATCACCCCTTCTCCTCCTCCATTGCAAAATTATCCACCTAATTGGATCTGGGTCATCCTCAATTATACCCAAAATTAAATCTATGAACCCAAAACTCCATACCCTAAAAAACAGTGGTGGGAATTGATCATCTTGGAAGTTACGGATGGTGTGCAATACCTGCCACTTTTAATAGTCCCAACCCCTGAAATTTAGTGTTTGTTAGTTGGCTTTTCTTTTTTGATCATTAGCTATAATTAACATGTTTCAATTTGCAGCCAGTGATTATTTGTGGGTGGCAAAGTATCATACGATCTGTCAAAAAATGAAAAAAGTTTTAACGCGCCTCCTAAACCAACTTGTCTGCCAGGATGTTGGATAAGTCGCTTTGTTGTTCATACACGTGCAACGCGCAAGTTTAAGGCTAGTAAATAATAAGAACTTTGTATTAGTTATCTCCATACACAGATCTGACTTTCTTTATTTGCTCCTATAATTCACAGTGCTAATTATTATGGATTCTAGTCCTCTTCAAGAGATTTATAAACTACAATAGGACTCCTGACAATGTAACGAGGGCTTTTCCAGACAAGTGAGCCTGATAATATTTGCGGATTCAACATGGGTTTTACCTTCACCACAACCTTGAAACTGCGCTTCTGCATAGCCTGAGAGAAGGATAGGGTCATGGGTTTGACTGTGATTTCCACTCCTTTAGGAGCTTTGATGGTTGCATTGTAGATGGCAGGATAGCGACCAACATTGGTGACTGTCCTGCGAAAAACGCCTATCGTTGGTTCATGTTCATTTTGCATGGTGAGTTGAAAGGTAGGGTAGTTTAGAGCATCATAGCCAAGTCCTGGTAGCAGTCTTGAGCAGTTTATGGATTTTGAGCCAATTAGAACAGCTAAAGAGGCTCCACTGTAGCCTTCATGGCATAGGAATTGGATGTATGACATGTCATCCACGTCGTACACTAAACCAGGGCTTCTAGCTCTAGCAGGATTTACTTGGCCAGCACCATAAGCAAATTCTGCTTCGTTGTTCACTCTTGAACTCATAGGTTTCGCTTCACAAAGGTTGAATTAGAACAATTAGAACGTAAGGCGCGACGAAAAACGAACCCAAAAATTGAAACATAAAAAGGGAAATGCATCCTCTTACCTGTTGTCAGGATTGCAGATTTGATTGCTGCGGTGGTCCAATTCGGGTGGAATGATTTTATATAGGCAGCTATCCCAGCAACATGAGGACAGGCCATGGAAGTTCCAGACATAAGCGTAAATTTGGAATATTGGGTGTCACCTTTTTGGCCAGTGAGTGACTTCAGGGGAGTGTAGGAAGCCAAAATGTCAATGCCAGGTGCTGCAACATCAGGCTGTAGTTGTAGTATCACAATATCAGAAAAAAATCGGTTTACTGAGCATTTACAGAAATTTATCCTGTTACCCTATCATTACTACCTTGAGAATGCGTACTGATCCTGGATTCGGGCCTCGAGATGAAAACGAAGCAATGTATGGAGCTTGGACTTTTACTTCCTGAGATCGGTGCACTGCTGCTGTTGGTGATCTGCATTAAACGTGCATATGTTAGTACTTGTTTTGAAGTTACTAATACATAGCGAGGCATCAGGAAACAGAAATGAACTTCATTTACTTGGTGGAGTGTATGTAATTATCGAGTGCATCGGCAACACTGGCGTTGACCATCGTCCCTGGTGCCATGAAAATCTGTGCAGCATCAAGATATTGCGAACTTTCCACAACAACACCTACTCCTCCATTTCTTTTAACAACAGAATCAGCACCCCACATTTGTAGCTTGCAAAGAACAAACTTTCCATTCACCTTGTTAGGGTCCAACGAACCATCGGTACAGAACCTGAAACATGATTCACCATCATACCAAGCTAATTTCGTATCGGGAAAACCGCCTGATGAATTAACAAAATAGCTGTACCTTGCCCCTTCCATACTTGCAGAATTTTTGGCAGCATCAGGTCCACTGACAATTGGGTATTGTTTCTGCTTTGGTTCAAATGTGTTCACCCCAATCCCCTGCATTACAGGATAACACCAGATAATTTCATCAACTTTTCAGAGGCAGGCCTAAACCAAAAAACGTAGAGCATACCATGATGGTCTTCCCATTTCCCAACTCGATTTTGCTCTTAAACTCTCGATCAATCCCGCTGGCTGCAACGGTTAAGAGCCATGGTGCATGATTTGTTACAGTAGTTAAATAAGGTCCATCATTCCCAGCGGAAGCGACAGTCATAATGCCATTCTTCATAGCATGAAATGCACCTATGGCTAATGCATCCGATGCATAATTATTGCCCATTCCACCAATGGATACTGATAAAACGTCAACCCCGTCATGTATGGCATCTTGAAATGCAGCAAGTATGTCCATATCTGAACAACCTGAGCTGACCCAGCACACTTTATACATGGCTACTCTTGCATGTGGAACTGCACCTCGCGCAACGCCTTTGGCCAGCCCGAGTAGGCTTGCATCTGGAACTTCATTTCCTGCTAGAGTTGATGACGTATGTGTCCCATGGCCGTCCACATCCACCGGAGACAAAATGTCATTGGGATCCGGGTTTTTGTCGAGCTTGTAGTATCTAGCTCCTACAAGTTTGCTTTAGTAACCAAGATAGAGTGGTCACAAAGCAAGAAACAAGAGAGTCGTGGTATGGAAAAAACAGTGTTAGGATTGGTTGGAGAGGATATTACTTGTTACATCCTGAGAAATTAGTAAAATGGCCACAAGTTTGTTTCCATTTTTCGGGTGGAGGACCAAAGCCATTGTCCTTAAAGCTATCAGACTGTGGAGTGATACCTGGCATCCAACAGACAAATTGATTTGATTAAAAGGATTAGATTTTTTTCATTGTTCTTCTGACTTCTGATAAAGGAAAAAGTGGAATTCAAGAACCTGTATCTAGTAACCCCACAACAATGTCTCTCTCCATTTTCAATTTTCTTTTTATAGTGCTTGGGAACCCAACAAAATCCCATGATTTGGTTGTGTGTAGCTTGTGGTACCGATTCGGAAATACTGCAAGAACTTGGTCCATTCCTGAACAAATCACACCAGAAACCTATGCACTTCAATCCACAAACATGAGAAGTTAACTCCAAACAAAGGATTTTGATTTATTTACGCGAAAGTGTTGTGGCTTCAGCTTTAGATAGTTTCGCCGCGAATGCATTAAAGCTCTTTGTGTAGCTGTACAGTATAGATTCCTCAGCATCATAATCACTGCAACACAAAAACATGAATTCCAGCCCTTCTCAGGAATCGAGGAATTAGTAGAAAAGAGTGAGAGTGAGCATATTTATACCTTCCCTTGACTGACGACAGAAGATTGATGTGTGTTTGTGCTGTAGAGACATTGTTAATCATTGGATGATCTCCAAGATAGACAATGTAGAATTCCTGATCATTGAGAAACATTTTAGATTCATGAGTGACAGGTCAAAGAGCGAGTAGAACAAGGAGATAGGCTAAATATTGAGAATTCTAATTTCTAACACCTTTTGATCATCTCCAATTGCAGCAACAAGACAAATCAGGAGCAGAAATAGAAAGCTTGGAAGATGGAGATGATGAATAAATTTCCCTTTCAACATGGTTGTCGAACTTGGTGTTAGCTTTCTTGTATGTTTCTTGTATAAATAGCAACTTTTAAGTAACCTAAACAATCAAACGAAAAAAGAAGAGAGAGATTAACTTACAAAATGGTTAAAAAGACAAGAAATTGTTCCTTAGTTTCTTCAAATTGTAGTTTGATTAGGTAGTGATTGAGATACCTTAGAAGAAAGATAAAAATTCTAGTTGGTAGCCTATCATTATTTGATTGATGTTATTATATATGTACCTCTTTAATTAGGGTTTTGCAACCTTAATTGACCTTCCTTTAATTTAGAGATCCTCATTAATGCAAGAGTCCATATTTTCAAGAGATTTTTTAATATGGCATTCTTGGCAATAGAGACATTCTTCCACATTGAGTTTGGTCCTATAGCAGTAAGGACTACACGTTCCTCATGAGTATCTTCCACTACAAGAAAGACTGATAGACTCGTGGGGTTTGAATTTGCTAGGTCAATGAGCTGATCAAACAGTATAAAGAGACCATCACTAAACCACGAATGAGAAGTGTGTTCTGTTGCCACGCAATAGATAAGCTAATGGTCTACAAACACAAATCTAAGGATAATTTTCCAACCACATCAATTTGCAGAGAAGTTGCTTTGAAAAACAAAGACAATAACATCACTTCAACCCCTGTTCCTTAAATTCCAATTCAAGAAAATAAGCAGCTACGAAAAAGACATAGATTAGCTTAAAAGTCTCCTTAAAGAGTCAAAAACCCTTTAATGTTTGATTTTCATAATAACAATAATAATCCCTGCAAGCATCCTTAAATGGATGAACAAGTTTACAAATACTAACATACATGAAAGATGCTAAGCAGCATCCTCATGGGATGATGCAGGAGATGGATCCTTCTCAATATTTGGAAACTTCGGAGGGAGGGTGAACAAATACCCATCACCGACATTTTTCTTGAACGCCATGCCCAGTGCATATCCCAGAGCCCTTGCAACTGGAACTGCAACAGCGTTACCAACTTGGATGTACCTACCGATAACAATCATACACTTGTTAATGCTTTATAATAACATGAAAGATTATTAAACTATTACAATCCTGAGAACAAAAAAAATACCTTTCTTTCACCGGCCCGAGAAGTTTGTAGTGGTCAGGAAAACCTTGGAGTCTGGCATTCTCACGGATAGTGAGGACTCGGTCTTGCGTAGGATGAGTAATAGCCTACAGAAACAGAAAATACAAGTGCAAAATCACATGAGTTATCAATTTCAGAAGAAAACTTCATCATCCCAGTAACTAAACCAAAACAAGAATCAACCTGATTGTGAGGTTCAGCTCTAGTGACAACAGTTGGAACTGTCTCATCCCACCAAAGACGAGCAAAGGGTCTGAATTCACAAAGAAAGATTGTCACCAAAAGATGGAACTTATAGCCTACTGATTCTAACATAATTTACCCCACAAATTGAACAGAACGTTATCAAAGCAGAAATAAAATAAAAACCTACTTAGATGAGGTGCCTTTCACAAAAGTAATAGCATAGTCAGGAACCTGTGATCACAGAAGATAAGTAAGAACAACCAGCAAAAAAGTAAAAGTAAAAGACAAACAGAAAGAGAACACTAATAAGAATTGCAACCAGAGGTTTGTTGGAGGGCAAATAAATCCTGTCCATATTAGGATCCAAAGCAGATTTGTTATCTATCAGAATAACTCCTGGTAGATCTCTGAAATTGGCACCCTGAATTAAAACAAGCAAATTAAATAATTAAACGATACAGCAAACAATTAATAAGAATACTGAAAAGCAACACTAGTTGAAAAAAATGAAAGACATACCTTTCTCTTTGGTATGTGACAAACTCGCTGGTAATCATCGGTGTTTAACTTCAGTGGGCGATGATCATACAGTACCATAGATCCTGTGCAAGCAAAATCTTAAACTATTAGAAAAACAATTAACTTCTTATGAATGAATTAGTGAACAAAAATGCAAGACTAAAAAGACATTTGTTAGCTAGAAAAACAAATATCTTACCATTTTTTCTAGATCTGATGAAACTCTGAAAATCGTTCTTAGGAGATCCTCCATAAGGCATTTCATCTCTTGATTCAAAATTATCAACCTAAGTACAGCAAACCATTGGCTAAGAACAACGGAGAAAAGCATGCAAAAAACACATGAAAAATAGTGGAAATTGACCTGCATATACCTTAGGAAGATCAGATATAGCATCCTTTAGAAAAAGCTTATCTTCCAGTGCAACAGTGAAACCATCACTATAAGCAACAACATTGCGCTGAAAAATAATACAAAAACGAAAACCCACGATATTAGATAGATTCAAAAAATCAAGAAAATAAAATAAGATAAAATAAAAAGGGCTGAGCAGATATATAGTATAATGGTCGTCAATGGACAATGTACTATTCAACTATAATCTTGAAATTTAAAAGCCAATAGAAAAACGTACCTCAAATTCGAGAGGCACAACACCTCTCACGTTAACATTATGGGTAGGATAAGGATATTGAGGCAGTTGCTGCATGGTTTAAAAGTTCAATTAGGATAACAGAAAGAGAGAATACACCAAAAAAAACAGCAAAAATTTAGCACCTCACTAGCACAAGCACCCCATAGGAAGACCCGCATCCGATACTGTGGAAGTCCATACGCACCTGCTGCCATCATACCAATCCGAGCTTGATAATTCATCTCAATAAGCCGACCTAAACCATATCGCCCCAAAGCCCCACCGGCAAACTTTAGTAGGTCAACCACGTTCTCCATCAACACAAACTTAGGCTTTAGATGCTTAACGACATCCATAAAAACAATTAACTGCTTGTTTTTTTCATCTGCCAATGGATTATTTTTATTTCTAAATCGGTTGAATCCACTAATGCCCTGGCAAGGCGGTCCACCACATATCACATCGACATGCCCCTAAATCATGTAAGAAGCTATTAGCACTCCATGCCAAAGATCAGACGTTATCAATACTAACTGAATATATACTATATACCCACCGGTAGTGGTAGAATATTTGAATTGTAGCCTTGAGAGACAAAATCCTTAATCGCTTCACGACAATTGCTTTAAAAAAAACAACCAATTAATAATGAACAAAAATGATGCAAAAAGTTAATTGAAATAAGTACATTGTAACATACCCTAAATTTTCTAGTGGCTCCCATGTATCATAACTTGAATCATAATTCTTCCAACTAACCTAGATTCAACACAAAGGATGAAAACCAACAGAATATAATACCAAATAGATGGGCAAAAACAAGCAATTTGATACTACAAAGAAATGCAGATTCATAAAAATATACCTTAAAATACAACCCACGCTCACGCTTCTCATTACCAATTACATCACCGTAGCAAATTTCAAGTATCTCCTCTACTTCAAATACCTCAGAATCATCTACAATATCATCATCATCATCATCATCTTCTTCATCCTCTAAATCAAAAGGATAAGCCAGCTTCTTTTGAGGATCATCACAACCAATTAAGGAGAATCTGATACAGAGTTTCTCCCATTCTTTAAGGAGCGCGAGGAAGTCCTCAACGGTTGCATTCCTCACCTGATGTGCAAGATTAATAAAATCAGAACTATAGATAAGCTTAATAAAGAAGCAACAAATCTAATAAACCACGTTGAATAGAAAAGGCTTACTTCTGTCTCAGGATGGTTCAATTTCAAACTTTCACATGCAAACTTATTGAAGTCAACAGCCCATTTCTGTAGAAAGATTAAAAAACATTAAAAGAAAGATTAGCTTTTTCAGGAGAAACCATGAAAAGGGATTAAACCTAAGCATGTATCTTAATAACACCCAGCACCACTCAAACATGAAAGTACTCACCGTAACAAGTTTGAGACCAGAAAGATTGGCACCAAGGCACAGTCCCGTAGACATTGCCCCACAACCAGAATACAAATCTAGCAATGTTGCCTCTGTTTTCTGATTCACGCTAGTGAGGGAAACTTCATCACAATCAGACTTGACAGCCGCATCAACTTCAGTGGATACAGTGGATATGCTGTCACTGGCCTGTCCCACGATGTCTGGGATTGACAAAAAATTATCAGCAACCACATACAAAATAAACAGCTTTTTCACAAATTGTTAATGGGAAAGCATTAACCTGAAGGCAAAGGGATGAAAGTGGAGTATGGGATCAAATACTGCATGTCGCAGTAATAGTCACAAGTTGGCAGTTCACCCATTTTAGCATTGCCACCCTCCTAAAATTTCAATTTTAAGTCACATAAAATTTGTATAATCAACAAAAGAAAACAAGACAATTGTTTAGGAAAGCTTCATACCTCTAAGGGTAGTCTCAAAATACTTAATTTCTTGATAAGGCAATCAAGAGGATTGTCATCCAGAATTTCTGAGAAGAAAACACGATTCTCATCCAAAAGGTAGGCAAGTTTGATGTCCTAGTATGAACAATATCAATATAGATATCATTATTGAATTATTTATATATAAAAAAAGGACAGTAATGAATATACATAATTACTGTAAAAATAATAATGGCTCTTGTATCGACTTACAGTATCTACAGAGCGGTAAAACCACCGAGCAGTGAAATAAGCATTACCGTCTGTATCTTCAAACATTTCTACTATCTGGCATATGTATTCTGGCTCTCCATCCCCACTCTAAATAAATATACACCACCACAAAATCACAACTCAAGTAAAATACAACCATAAATAAAATGAAATGTAACTTGACGCAAAACCACTCTACATGGAAAGTCATAAAAAAAAAGCTGATTCACCTGCACATACGCATCATCATAGAGATCAAAAATGTGCTTCCCATCTACCAACGCCTTAGAATAATGACGCCTTGCAGGAATTACCAATTCAGGTGCTTTACTGCTCAAACGACAATTAAATTAAAAGATTAGCAGGGAAAATGAAAGAGGGGGAAACATTAAAAACGAAACAAAAAGTACTTACTTTCCCTTGCCTTCAGCTTCTACATGCTCTTTTCCCTGACAGAAATAACAAAATGAATAAATCTGGTAAAAACCTTTTTTTTAGAAGCACAGGGACAATCAAATTACCTTAGTGTTGTAGCGATGGGGCCACTGTTTTTTGGCCTCATCCACCGGAATAGGATCTCCAATAAACTTGGCATCAGGACCGTCATCAACCTTAACTTTTTTGAGGTTGATAGATCTCTTGCGTTTTTCTGGAATGGACTTCACAGCAGAATCAGAATAAGAAGGGGCAACTGTGTTCATAGTTGCTCCCATTGCTCCCATCTCATCCACTCCGTCTCCACCCTCATCTTCTACGTCCAAAAACACCTCTTCCTCTACCACTTCCACTTCCTTCTTACTGGTCTCCTTCCTCCGGTTGGCAGTTTTCTGTTTCTTGCTTGAGGAACTGGCGGATTTAGCCGACGATTTTCGCTTTGCCATGTTGAGAGGACCGGCAGGAAGATGAAAGGAGATGAGAGAATAGGATTGTGAAATTTTCTTCTATTTTCTCCCTTGGGTGGTGTGTGTGGATATAAACCGGGCGGCAGCTAATAAACAAACAATAAATTAGGGCGAGATTTGAAGGGAAAAAGGGGGCGAGCGAGCGGGAGCTGAAAATTTTCAGGAATAAAATCGAGGGAAACTCTCATCTTGAAAATGAGTTATGGGTTTTCTCTTACATCCAACCGAGCCCATTATCCATTCCAAAAGCCTGGCCCAGTTTCCTAGATATTAGAACTTGGAGTATATTTGAGTCAATACAATCTCGGTTCTCATTTCGTTGTTTAGTTACTATACTCGCCGTTTGGGCCGGGCAGCCCGACTGTGAGGCCAATTGGACTTAGAGAGCCCAAATACTCGCCGTTTGGGCCGGGCAGGTTGGACCGGGAATGGACCGGAGTTTGTGCCCCGGCTGTGGACCCGAGAGTGAAGTCCGTGGAGACCCGAAATTGGAGGAGAAGAGGAGGAAAATGAGGGGAAGGATTCAAGGGGAACCACTGAACGGAGCTGAGAGGAAGATTCTTGTGGAGAACTGTCAAAGGAATAAAACAAAGAGACAAATTAATCTTGGTAATTTTGAATAGGGCCAGTTACTGTTTCAGCATCTTAGTTTTTAGTTAATTTGAATGTTTGGTAAATGGCATTGTTCTTGTACTTACACTTCAATTTGCTAATTAGTAGTTCCATTGCTGAGGTGATGGTGTTGTGGTGGAAGTGAAAAGTGTGGGTTTCATTTCATGTTTAGTTACTATAGTTTGCTGTGGTAGAATCTCTGGCTTTTTCAGAACAGTATTATATTTTGAGGGGCTTTTCTCTTCATTTACTGGTGTTCATCATTGCATTTCCTGTTATGTTCATTTTGTAGGGAGAGATGGTTTAACTCATAACATGTTGAATGACATTCATAATCATTGGAAGCATGCTGAGACGGTGAGAGTTAAGTGTATGGGTGTTCCAACTGTCGACATGAAAAATGTGTGTGCGCAGCTTGAGGTATTCTTTTCTTTCTAGTTCAGCTCTCATGCCTGGCAATTTCTATCGTAAAGACTTGTTTCCATGTCACTGACAGGATAAAACCTTCGGCAAAATCATCCATAGGCATTGTGGTCTACTGGTACTATACAGGGGCAGGTACTACAATGTCAAGAAAAGGCCTGTGATACCATTAATGATGTGGAGACCTCATGAGCCTGTGTATCCCAGGCTGATCAAGACTACTATTGACGGCTTGAGTATTGAGGAAACAAAGGAAATTAGAAAGCAAGGACTAGCAGTTCCTGCTTTAACAAAACTTGGTATATTATTGGCACTGTTCGGCTGTTCTGTACTTCTGGTGCAAACTGTAAGTCTGCTGGTCACTAACTTTTGAATTGCAACTGCAGCTAAAAATGGCTATTATGGTAGCCTTGTGCCCATGGTCAGAGATGCTTTTATCACCAATGAACTGATACGTCTAGACTGCCATGGACTTGAGAGGAGTGATTACAAGAAAATTGGCTGCAAACTCAGGGTAAACTTTGGTTATGCTTGCTCTTTGAAGCTCGTATTTGAAACTCCACGCATCCATTTGATCCTTACCTTAGTAGCTACTGTCACTAGCTCATTGAAAGCTTTAGCTTTCTTTCTCTGCAAGACTAATTCTCTTTTTGGTTCCTTTTTTTTTTGTCACAGGACTTGGTTCCTTGTATACTTGTAACATTTGATAAGGAGCAGATTGTGGTATGGAGGGGGAAGGATTATCACCCTCCAGAAGACGGAGACTTCTATGTTGATCGGGGTTTGTTTGATGATCCTGAGAGCAAAATGATTTACAGTGATGAGAGCTCAGGTGAGACCAGCAATCAGCAGGAGTATTACTCTGGCGACGACGATGAGTAGCTGCTTTCTTGCTGCATGTGCAGCCTCAATCTAGCATTCGCTTGGATTTCGTGCTCGTGAACTCCATTGCACAGTTCAGTGTACACACGTTGAAGGAGCTCAACAGAATCAGCAATGGCATAGATGCTTGGAGTTTCCAGCACTCCCGCCCCAATGCCTTACTTCCTATACCCTTCAAAAGCTGCAAAGAAAAGGATGAAAAAAGTTTGAACATTGAAGGATATCATGTTTGAATCGGATGAATATTTGGTTATTTATTGTATAGTAAGCTGATATAAACAAATTGTAAAGCATGTCACCCATTTTTTCCTCCGGGGAAACCTGTGTTTGCAATTAGCATACACCAGTTGGGCCTACAGTTATAGCCCAACCCAAAGGCCCATTGGGGCGTATGAATGGTTAAACTAGCAGGTTCAACATATGAGAACACTCCCGAATATAAGAATCAAATCCACATGCCGTTTCATGTTTGGCGTCTAGCAATGCCGACACGAAATGGGCGCATGTGTCGTCTTTACAAATTATTTTATTTCATTTTATTAAACAACGTGACTTTGAAAAAGAAGAAATAAATTAGCACGAATGTGATGACTAATGGAAAAGATGCGCAAGATTGAAAGTATCTAACCTCTCCTTTTTTTATAGTAATAATTATGTAAAGAGAGTCAAGAACAAATTTAATAAACTACATAAAAAATTCTATTATTTAATAATTTGTAATTTATAAAATGTACTATTTAATATTTTATAATTTAAAATTATCCTATGTCAACCCATAGTTTTTTAAAATTGTAATTCTAACCTCTATTATAGTTAAAAAATTCAAATAAAATAGTAATTTTTTATAAAATTTAGTAAAAGAATGCAATAAATATAGTAGGATCTAAGATAATGAAATTTGAATATTAAAAATAATATTTTTTAGTGAAGTGAACTCTTTATATATTTTTTTAAATTTTTTATATTTTTCTGATTTTTTTTCATTTTTTTTAATTTATCAACTACTACAAAAGTTAAAAGTAAAGTTACGAGGAAATTATAAGGTTGACATTATAGACTATTAAACTATAAGGAATAAGTAAAATATTTTATAAACGACGTGGTTTATTATATAATTTATCCTATTTTTTTAATTTTTTAATTTTTAAACGAGAAAATAGAGATGTAGGTTTACCAAAAAAAAAGAGAGAAAAAATCTATTAGTCCTGTGAGTGTGAAGCCAAAAGAGAGCCAAACCGTGTGGCTACCGTTAGGAAACATTGAAACGACAACTAATAAAACTAAAAAAAAGCAGGATCAGGGGCTCACATGAGCACCACGTGGTGTCAAGAGTGCTTATAGTCTCCGTTCATCATTCTCCCCCTCCTCTGAAGTCTGAACTTTCCTGGCAACCAACCAACCAACCTCAGCGCCAGCAAAAACATGGCCGCACACCATGACATCTCCTCCCCTCTCCTCTCCTCTCAGCCGTCCAATACTCCTCACCGCATCATCACCGTCCGCGATTCTCGCTCCGATCATAATCCAAGCCACAACGGCATCCACAACCACTCCACACCTCGCCTCCCCCAACATTCCCGCAACCCGTTCGAGTTCCTCGGGTCGGGCGGGCTGTCTGTACCCGCTCACTGCACCGTGGATCCGTTCCGAAATGGAACCTTGAGAGTAGAAGGGATTTATGAGATTATAAAAATAATTCTGTGCTTACCTATTGCCCTGGCCAGATTGGTTCTGTTCGGGTGTTGTTTGGCTGTAGGATTTATTGCAACGAAGATAGCACTTGCAGGATGGAAGGATAAGCATAATCCCATGCCCAAATGGCGCTGTAGGTTGATGTGGATAACTAGATTTTCTGCACGCTGTATATTGTTCTCTTTCGGGTATGTATATGTACTCTTTTTCTTCTTTTTTATTTCTTCTTGAACTTTAATGATGGCATGTTTTAATGAAAGCAACCTTTCTTTAGGTATCACTGGATAAGGAGGAAAGGAAGACCGGCACCGAGGGAGATTGCTCCAATTATTGTGTCAAATCATGTTTCGTATATTGAACCTATCTTTTACTTTTATGAGCTATTTCCTACAATGGTTGCAGCCGAATCACATGACTCCATACCTTTCGTTGGCACCATTATAAGGGCAATGCAGGTAGTTTGATGTTCAACACTAACGCTTACCATTGGTTTTATGTTGTGTGGATCAGCATGTAACTGATGGTGTTCTTTTATAGGTAATATACGTGGATAGATTTTCGCCATCATCACGGAAGCATGCTGTTAGTGAAATAAAGGTAGACAGTTTGTTTCGCTTTTAGTTTAGTTGACAATGTTCAAATATGCTCAGAAATCTTGCAAAAATGTTAGCTTTTGGCAAGTAGGTAGCATGTCAAATGATCAAATGGTTTATTCATTTTTAGTTTAATTGGCATAAAAAATCAAAATCAAATCATTTTGTCAATTATTATCTATTTGATATAGAAATGTGCTTTCAAGGGTCTGCGTACAGAGAAAGGCTTCGTGCAATAGTTTTCCTCGAGTGCTACTGTTTCCTGAGGGGACAACAACTAATGGAAAGGTTCTTATTTCATTCCAACTCGGTGCATTCATCCCTGGTTACGCTATCCAGCCAGTGATTGTTCGCTATCCACACGTTCATTTTGACCAATGTTGGTAGGACCCTTTTCTTATATGGAACAATGGAAATGCCTTCTTGTATGTTTTCCATGTTGTCTTTTTAACCATGCTTATTGTGTCGTGGGATTCTTGTAGGGGGAACATATCTTTGGGGAAGCTTATGTTTAGAATGTTCACACAGTTTCACAATTTTATGGAGGTATACTTTCCCCTGGTATTGCTACTGTAGTGCTTTTGAACTACTGGTAGGTTTATGATGGATAGAGGTCATATGTTCCGAACTGACAGGTCGAGTACCTACCTATTATCTCACCCATGGATAGCTGCAAAGAGAATCCTGCTCATTTCGCTAAGCGAGTTAGTCTTTGCTTTCAACTAAGATCTTTTACTTTACTTTTTTGGACTGTTCAATTGCTCATTTTTCTTTTGTTTCTTGGGTGAGGTTTAATGCGTGTCAATGAAATGATCTGTTGCAGACTAGTCATGCTATGGCAGCTACTCTCAATGTTGTACAAACATCTCATTCATATGGGGATTCAATGCTTCTCATGAAAGCATCTGAGTCAAATCAGGTAGCCTTTCTTCTAGTTAATACCAGCCTTTCTAAAGTTATCTTGCTCGCGGTGATTTATACTTGTTCAGCTGTGATATGAAGTGTTTGAGTCGAATTGCCTTGTCATTTTATGACCTTTTATAAGTACTGATGTGAAAGCTTAAAGGCACAACTGAACTTTTTCAGTATAAACATAGATGACCTTTTGATGTTAACCATGCCAAATCTATGCCCTGGTGTCAAATATGTAGTCACTGCCTACTGGTGAAGATTCCATTGTTTTGGATCTGCATATCTTACTTGTTTTGGATCTCCATATATTACTTCTCACTGATATTCTTTTATGATGTCATTATATTTACAGGAAAATCCCTCCAGTTATATGGTTGAAATGGCTAAGGTGGAATCTGTAAGTCTTTCTCATTGAGATTCCTTAAATTTAGGTATCCTTATGTCCTAAATCTTAAGAAGTATGCTGTCCAATGATGTGGAATGTAAACTTTTCGTGTGTGTATACGTGTATTCTTTATTGTGATCAAATTTTACAATTCTTACTTATGTTTATTATGTTGTGAAATTTCAATATCATATTATTTTCTGAATTAATGATTTAGTTTATTTTATCGTAGCTATTCCATATAAGAAATTTGGCAGCTGTGGATCTTCTTGAGAAGTTCTTGGCCATGAACCCAGACTCCAGGTATGAAGTTTTTTATATGAGCAATTAGAGAAGTCAGCTTTACTTAGCTTTTGGTTGGTGGACATCTTTTTTGGGTTTGACTACATTTTCTAACCCTCCCTAAGTTGTTTGTAGTTGTGGGCGCTAAAATTTAGGGTGGAAAATTCAGTTATGTAACCATACTTTAGGTGGATGCTTGATGAATACTCTTCAGTTCACAAGTCCCTTTATTTATGCTTCTGAATTTTATTGCCTTTTTGTACAACTTTGCGGCTTTTACTTGCTTTGGCCATCTCTTTAGTCTGGATGGTTTCCTTCTGTTTTACGTGCTTGCTTGTTTTCTTCCTTACCAATCTGTGCTACGTGTCATCTGATGATGGTGCTGTCAGTTAGGGCAAAAAAACTTATTTTTTGACTCTCTAAATCTTCCTACAGTGGTCGTGTTAAATTTGATGACTTTTCGACGGCTATGAGACTTGGGACTTGTACTCTCTCAGAAGAGGTTAGTTACTCGGGATACAAGATGTTTTTGCAATTTGCCATTGCTTTTGTTATCCTCTTTCCATGTCCTGTTTGCTGTTAATTATTATGGGGAGCAGATGTTTATTTACCACTGTTTGGTCAGTTTCTTTCTGGAAAAGGGTGCATCAAGCGTAGAAGTTTAGATAATCTTTCTGATCATGTTGTTGATTACCTGTGAAAAAATAATTTGCTTTTGAATTTCAGTTATTTTGTCACAATAAAGGCTGCTGATGCTGTGTTTTAAACTCTTGTCATGTGTACGGTTTTCCTGTCTCACTTTATTTTGTCGGCTGTAGCTATTTGGTTTCATTGATGTGGAGAAGATTGGATCGATCACATTCAAACAGGTAATTGTCCTCTTCATGTATTATGACCAACCTAGTGCTCTCTGTTTGATTGCGAGTATTGACCAAGTCAAAAACTTGTTAGTCTCGTGGACATTATTATTGCTCGAGTCATCTCCAATTTGCTTAATTTCATGGTGGGACAGAAACTTTAAGGATTGTGGTGAACTCCGCACTATATTTAGTAAGCTCTTACTTCCAGATGAGCTTAGAAACCTGCAAAGTTGGACATGTACTATAGCAGGGTTGATTCATGGCATTCATACAAGTGCATGGTAAATCACCATGGAATTGTTCAACATTTGTGTTTTGAGGCTGAATGCACAATTTTGGCCCACTGCACATACCTGTCTAAGGAATTTTAAGATGCGTTCTTGAACTATCCTCCCTCTTCCACATAGGACATGAGATTCAACTAGTTTTTTGGCTGTCATGAACAGAAAGAGGGTGCAAAAAATCAATATGCTCCCCATTGTTATACATGATTCGGGAGTTATGTGTTGGTATTTAATGGAATTATGATGCACGATATTGTTGACATGTTATGAACTTTATGGATACACCATGGACCGCTACTGCCTTTCACAGGGGCAATCTAAAAGACTAGGTTGCAAGCCCTGAAGGCCAGCATACTAATGCATACAGAACATGCTTTCAGACTTGTACAATTACGTATGCCATTGAATGAGTGTGATCACTAACATTATGGCAGCTTGTCCCTCTGAATTATTTGCCAATTGCGCCATACATGTGGGCTCATGATTTTAGTTTGTTGCTTGCAGTTCTTATATGCATCAGTTCATGTTATGAAGCTGCCGCTGTTTCTTCAAGCCTGTGAGCTGGTGTTCACTGAATGTGACATTGGTGGAGAAAATCAAATATCAGAGAAGAACGTATGTTGTTTTACTCTCTTTTCTTTGGAATTCTTATTCATGTGAATCATGTCTGACTATTGGTTTCTGATTATATTCGAATCAGTTTGGAGACATTGTGAGACTTGCAATACCAAATGTGGATAATTTTCAGGTAAATGACCACTAGTCCACTACAGTGAAGCTTTTTCAAAAACCTCTCATCGTAATGCTTGCTAAAATTCTCTACCATCTTCAAACTATCATCGAATCCTGTTCTTTACTTGCAGGTCCATAGGCTCTTCAATCTATTTGATACTGATGGTGATGGAAGGGTCAGTAAGGATAATTTTGTATCTTTCCTAAGACAGAACCCTTTGCTGATAGCTCTATTTTCACCGTCTTTGGTGCACAATGGCTTGCTGGAAGATAGCAATAGGATCACAGAGGAGATTGTCTGATGCGTGTGCTTAAATTTTGTGAGAGATGCATTGTTTGTACAATTCGTAACCCCGATACATTAACATTTTTGTTTCTCGGAAAGATTCGGGGGGTATTGGGAGGGCGAGCGAGAAGGCAAAGGTGTATGTTTAAGCTTTGCTACCCCATTATACAATTGTATTGTATTTAGTATTTAAAAAACCTTGTTGTATTTCATGCTGTGGTAGAAAAATCAGAGCCTTTTTTCAATCCCAGTTGCTACATAACCAAATGGTTTGGACCCGGTTACTAGGCTTTTCTTGTTGCCCTAGTTATGTTGTGCACAAAACAAATCAATAAAGTAAAGATGATTTACTCTAACGGGAAAAAATGTTTATGCTCCAATTGAAGCCCAGCTCTGAAAGTGATAGCTAAAAATAACATTTTTGGGAAATTATAACACAGTTGGTTAGTGAATCGGATAGATTATGGTTTTGACGCTGATATTGTTTTAGATAGATTATGGCTTTGATCCTAATGATTTTTTTTTTGTTTCGGTATTGTAATGATAATTAAAAATATAATTAATTTTTTTAAAAAAAATAATAAGTTTTTCTAAGAAATAATTATTTAAAAAGAGTGAGTTATGGCTCCTGTTGACTTATGGTAAATTATGCTACTCCCTCCGTCCCATATTCGAGAAGGCCGGATGATGCACTATTTGACCTCAAAAACTTTTGAATTTTTTCTCGAATGTAGGTTAAGGATTAACGTATGTTCGAAAAAAAATACGAATTTTTTTGGAGTCAAATAATGAATCATTCGATTTTCTTAAAATACGTGCACGAACAATAAAGTGACAGTTAATATGGGACGGAGGGAGTACTTAATTAGAGCATGGCAAATGTGAAAGATGAGGGAAAGACGGGAACTATTCTAAAAAATATGTGGTGCTGTGTTAGTAGTGGGTAGGCCCCATGAGGATATGATCCAGATCCGATAAAAAGCCCAGTCCACTAACTTGAAAAAGTATGGATCTCATCATCCATTATAAAGTGTGGACTTCCCACATGATGACCATATTAGGTAAATTGGAACGTTTTACCTCCTCTTTACATGATTAATTGTCATTTTGCTACTGAATATTATTGTACACTTTATTTAAATTTTTGGTATTTACTTTACTTTTTGTTACTGTTTCAGAAAGTCATTTAATGTAGAACGGAGGGAGTATAAACTTTTATTTTATTTTATTTTTATTATTATTTATAGATGGAGATAAAACTTAAACTCTATTTTTTGTCACAATTAAAACAACAAATAAGTTATATGTTCATTAACAAAATAAACTATTTAAACACAATCGCGAATAGAAAAAGAGAGTTGTGATCCTCACAAGGCGGTCCAACCAGAAAAATTAAAAATCACAACTAATTAAACTAGTTTGATTTGAGTTAATAGACCGAAAATGCAAAATTTTAGTTTAACCAATCGACCCGACTAATCTTCCACTAAACCAGATGAACGAGGCAATTTATCCAAAACCGCCCCGTTCATGGTATAGTGATAAAACACGGGCAGCGTGTTAACATTGTGGTCCAATTCCATGGTATCTAAAATTAGAATGTACTATGTTGGAATATCTTTTATCACAAGATGCGCAATAATGCATCTCATGTTCTCAAATCAAAAGTTTTTTTGTTTTTTTGCCTTTTAGAGATGACGTTTATAAATAAATTTCTTAAGAAACTAATCCAAAATATTCTATATTTTCCCAATATGTTTGCTGGAAAGGAAAACGTGAAGTTTGATTGGCCACGTGCTATTTTTTAACGGGATAAAATAAAATAAAAATTAAATTTTAATATTTTAATTAATCACAACTCGAAATATTTTTTTGTTTAATAACAACCCTAAACTTATAAATAATTGTCAAATTATAACCTTATCGTTGAAAAAACGTGATGTGTCAGCAACTTCGTCAATTTTTATACTACGTCAGCAATTTTTTACCACATCGGATTGACACATCATATATATATATATATATATATATATATTAATCATCTTTCCTCCACCTCCCCTCTCTCTCTCAACTTTCCCGGCCACCACGTCCCTCCACAACCCACCACCATCATCAACCATCATCAACCATCACCGCCATCACCACATTTCCATTTCCATTTATTTTACTCAACCAGTCAACACAACATTTCCATTTCCTTAACTTTTCTTCCTACTTTTTACTCAACAAAGCTATCACTGTCTTCTTTCTTTTCTTATTCTTTTCTTTTCTCTTTTTCTTTCCAACAAATACGAGGGAGATGAGGAAAATCTAACAGTGAAGGTGGTGTTGGTGAGCGTGGTGATGGAGGAATGTGTGGGTGAGGGTTCGGATGTGGTAGGTGCTGGTGTGGCGGCAGGTGGTGGTGCCGGCGGTGATGGACTCAGGGACGGATCCAGCCCAGGGCACCCTGGCCCAATCGAAAATAAATTTGTAATATATTGTTCAACTCAAATCAACAAAGCGGGGATGGCTCAGTTAGTGGGGTGGCACCTGAAGGTCTGAAGGTTGCGGGTTCAATCCACGCTAACTGCATTTTGATTAACTTTTGGGAAAGAATATATCTTGGTCCCTAAAGTTGGAGTAGTATTCGATATTAGTCCTTTCATTTTATAATCTCCAATTTTTATCCCTGGCCTTTTGAGTCCTTCCGACTACCTCGGAAACGCTTGAAATTTTATTTAAAAAAGTTTAGTTCAATTTAAAAAAAAAAAGAGTCAAGTATTAGTATTTTAAATGCATTTGTGATTAGCCCGATTTTGATTTCTATATATCTAGTCATGTGATTTTGTTCTTATTTTATTAAGTCAATTTTTTTACCTAGAATGGTCCTTTTAATTTGACATTTTCTTTTTTGAATTGATGGGAGGCCAAATTACGAAGGGGGTTTATTTATTTTCAAATGATAAATTCTAGTACTTTGAAATTTATTTATCTATGTCGCACGAGATCTGAAAGTACGTATATTGTATGAATTTTAATGTATAATTAATTTTTTTCTATATTGTCTTCTTTTTTATTTTTTTTGTTAAGTTTATCTAAATATTTGTTACTCCCTCTGGCTCGTTACAAAGAGCGTTTTAGCACAGGAAGCTTGTCCCGAAATAAACGTCGTTCACGGATGTCGAGGCTGGAGAAGACGAGGGTGCCCCTGGCTGCCTGCGCTGGTGACGACGACGACGGCTTCGACTGCCTTCCTCGATTCCCTCTTTCTATGTTTGAATCTGAAAATTTGGGGGGAACGGAACCTTTTCCTTTTTCAATTTTCATTTCCCCCCTTCCTTTTTCAATTTTGGTTTAGGTGCCTGTTTGGTTTGGGTGGATCTGGTGCGGCTGGGGTGGTTTTTTATGGTGGTTTGGATGAATTTAATTGATTGCAGGGGGTTGGAATTGGAATTGGAATTGGAATTAATTTGGGAGGGGACTTGGAATTGGATTTAATTGAGGCAGAGGATTGATGGTAGGATGATTTGGTTGGGTTTGTGTGGAGGAGAGGAGGAAGAAGGTGAACGGAGGAAGAATGTGAACAGTAACTTGTACCAAATTAATTAATAATGGCACAATGGTAAATTAGAGTTTTCTATTTATTTATTCGGTTCGAGCTAATCGGGACGAGAAATTTTACTCAAAATTGATAAAAATTCAAACAGAAAATACCAAAATGTGAAATAAAATAGAATAAAAAAAATGATACGAAATAAAAATATAAAAAGTACTATATTATCAATAAATAAAAACTTAAAAAGAACATGAGAAATAAAAATGTAAAACAGAAGCCACTATATATGGAATTGCATTGATGCTCAAGTCTGCTAGGCCAAGCTGAATCTCCATCTTCCATCTCCCTAAGCAACTATATATGGAATTGTGGACATGTTGTGTTGATAAATATTTGTCTGTCTAGGCCACTGTCTAGGCCTAGACAATTTCATCTGTATAGGCCATTGTCTAGGCGTAGACAATTTCATCTTTTAACACATTGAAAAAATAACATAAATTGCTTTCAAAATGGCGGGCAATTAAAATTGTGCCAAAATTTCGTTCCCATTTTGTGCGGGAATGGTTTAAACTTTCAAGCATTTGGGAATTTGGGGAAGGTAGGAAATGGGGGGAGATTGAAAATTTGGAGCCGATGGCTTACCTTCCTTCATACCACTCGTACGCTTTGCCAACCAACCCCAGCCCAGCCGTCTGTAATACTTGGCCCAACTTGCCAAGCCCGGCTTCAAGCCAACCAACCCCAGAATTAAGCCATGGTTTTGTTGTAAATAGGAAGGGAGGTTGGGGGTAGTATGGTCAAAAAATGCCTCGTTTTCTTCCCACCAATCATTGCCTTAATCCACGTGCTCAGTAGCAAAACGACGTTTATTTCGGACCGGAGGGAGTATTTAGTGACGGATACAAATACCCCGCCCCCTTGAATTCGAATCCTGGATCTGTCCCTGGTGATGGTTGATGATGGCGATAATCGGTGATGATAATGGTGGCTGCGTGGGAGTGAGATTGAGAGTGTTTAGGTGAGAGCTAGAGGGGAGGTGGAACGTGGGGATGGTGATGAGTTGTGAGTGGGAGAGGAGCAGACGATGGGAGGAGCAAATGTGAGCAAACGTATGTGGAAATTGAGTGGCAGCAAGACGATGACGCATTAGTAAAACGACGTGGCAAAAGTTTATTGATGCGGCATAAAAATTGACGAAGTTACTGACACGTTACGTTTTTTAACGATAAAATTATAATTTTAAAGTTGTTATTAAATAAAAAAATATTTCAAAATTATAATTAATTAAAATATTAAAATTCAGGTATGTTGTTTTCTTTATCCCATTTTTTAACCTAATAATTATTTGCACGTTCTTTTTTTACTGTGTGCTCTGACATTGGAGCAGATATAACAAGGCCAGCCAACAACAGTGGCCCACATTAATAACTGGACCAGAACTAGACAGGCCCAACACGATAGTATCTCCTCCCAAATCCTAGAGTTTTTTACTTCTTTTTAAAAAAAAAAAATTAGTTATACTATTAATGTAATCATTATTACAATATTAAAAATTGACTATTTGATTTCATAACCTGCATCATAAATACAACATTCACTAATTAGTTATGTACAAATTCCAACTAAATCCCTATGCTCAGATTCTCCCTCAATGCATTTTATATAAAATTCACCAATTTTATACAACTAATCGAAATACATGACATTATTCTCTTAGTACATTATAGAGAAATAAAATAACTAGACACTCGTCAAATATACTTTTATACTATCCGTTGTCTTTAACAAAGATATTAAATAATCAAATTAGCTAAAATACATTATTTTATTCTAAATCGATACAAATTGAAATAATGATAGTCGGTGCGATGGAGAATGTAAACGTACAACATAGTAATTTTTAGAAAAAAGATGATGATGACCCACTAGAAAGAAGGACCACGAGAGGGGATTGTGGTAATGCAAGGGCGTTTGTTTGTCTGTCTTGGGTTATGGTAATACTAATGGCATTTTGTTTTAGCCTTTTAGGCATTTAAAGTTGTACTATATTACTATTTGTAGAATCGTGTCACAAAACCAAGCGCGCACATCCCTATCGCGAACGTCAGCCGTCGGATCCCATCAGAATAGGTAGGGACTATCGCACGCGGTGTGGTCCCCCACAGCCTAACCCTGCCAATCCTAAGTTGAAGGGAAGACTGAGCCCAACTACCAAGGGTCCGGAAACAAGGACAACCATAAAAAACCTGGAAAACCCGTAGATAAGTTTTTGTCCCTTTTATATTGATAGATTTTTTAAATATTGCTCAATTTATATCCTAAAATTTTAAAATTCAGAATATTATTTTAAGATATGATATGAGATTTAATAAAGATGTTTAAATACAAATAAAACATTTTATTAATTAATGCCACATAGATGATAAGTTAGTTTGCTTTGCTTTCACCCTAGCAGTTAATGTGCCAGCCAGCAACTGACGTAGCGGTCAATACGCTGGTATTCTCCACATTATTATAACATGCCATATCATATCTTAAATAATTTTATAAATTTTAAAAATTTAAAAATAATTTTAATTCAAATTTGGGAGTAAATTGAGCCATATTAGAAAAACTTACGTGACTATTTGAGAATTTGTCAACGTAGGGTGTTATTTGAAATTTAGGACAAACGCGTGGGCCAAAAGCTTACTTAAGCATTTTACAAGTATATAACTGTATATATCTCTTAATAATACACTGACAAGTGTCAGCACCACATTAGTGGAAAGCATATAATGTAATTATTAATTAATATTAGTACAATAAATGATGGAAGGAAACTACAATTTGATCCCTTAATGATAACAATCTCAACAATTGAATCCCGAAAGAAAGATTAAAAATACGACAACTAAAAAATTGTACATGGCGTAGTAATGACAATGAAAGGAGATAAGAGTGGGTCATTGGTCCCCACATACCACGTGAAGATGGGGGCCCCCCTGGCGACCTTTCTTTTTAGTTTTCTCAACAGAAAAAAAACCAAAAAGTGATGATGGCCAATCACTCACTAGTCACCCCTCATGCGTTTTCGATTGCTCATTGGTTACGTGACTGTACGGACGATACTGACATTTTTCTAACCTTGTACGACACCTCACTCCCTCATCTCTAAATTATTGCATGTAATGTTTTTAATTTCTAACTAAAATATTCTTATTAAGTGTCAATTAATATCTCTTTAATTAAAAATAAATTTATTTATTTTCATTAATTATCTATAAAATATGAACTTCTAAATTACTAAAATTATTTAATGAAAAACCGATATTTATATAAACTTCCAGTACTAACGGCTGTTATATATTTTCTTTTTTATTAGAGAAAAATAATTAAATAAAGTGGTTGTTGCATTCTTTTCCTTTCCACCAATTAAGTCTCTCTCTCTTTTTCCTTCTAATATTTTTGCACGGAAATTAATTTTATTCGAGCTATATAGTTCTCCTAAAAAGAGATAATTCTCTTAATATATTTTTCTCTATTCACAAAATTGAACTAAAAACTTTAGTTAAAGTTTATGGACAAATCCGACGTCACTTGACATATTTTCTTTTCTTTTTTCTTCCAAAGTTTTCCATCAATGTTTTTCCTCCTTTTGGTATTTGTCGTGGGTTTTACCAAAACAAGAAAAAGTATAGGTTTCCTTCCACCACCACCACACCACCAGCTGCGTCCTGAAAATGATGCTCAAGTCGGTGAATTAATTCGATTGGTTGATACAATATATATATATATATATATATATATATTGTATCATATTATATATTTGGCGTCTTGTCTTTATTTGTGTGGATATATTTATTTCTTGAAATGGTAGGGATTAGGAGGAAATTTGGTAAGCTAAAACATTGATGAATAAGGAAAGTTGAAAATTTGGGTTTTGCTACTTTTTGTTCTCTCTTTCGTTGGTTTCAGACTAAAGAAAGGGATCAAAACTCAGAATCAATCAATCATAAACAAAAACAACTTCCCTCCACCCCCTCAACTCCAACACACAATCTTTCTTGTTTCCTCTTTTCTTTGTATTCAATTTCTTCAGTTTTTACTTCTTTCTTATTTTGGCATATCCAATCTCCCTTTCTGGGTTCTTCTTCTTTTGTGAATATATTTGGTAAGATTTATAAATCTCCCTTTTTTCCAGCTTTCTGTTTCTCCCGGCTAGTCCCCAAATCTCCTCCTCATTAATCACTTCTTAATTAGCTGATTTTAAGCTAGCTCCATCTGACTTGTGTAAATCACCTTATCAATCTATCATACATATTCCAGCTAGCTTTATTCCTGTCCTTTTAAGATTCCTGGGTTTATAGACTTCAAATCCTCAGATTCCCTCCTCTGGGATTTGGCCTGTTTCGTAAAAGTTTCTCCTTTTGCTTCTTAAGAAAACGATCTCAAAACGAAGAAGTAACGCTGGATCGATCTCTTGGCGCATCAATTGTTCTTTAACTGAATCAATCCATCACTGGTAATTATATTTGGTTCTTCTGCAATCAGATTTCGCTTAAAAATCTCATCTTGTTAAAGTTTTTCACACTCTGTCGGTCGTTGACTTGATCTTTTCTTCTCTTCAGACACTTTCTTAATTTCTTTGCTTCATTTGATCGAACCAGATTTGTAAGAGTTTAGATATTTGTCATCAACTAACTGATTAATTTATGTATGTAATTATACAGAGAAAAAGAGAGAGATAGATCAGATATGGTGAGGGGGAAGACTCAAATGAAGCGAATAGAGAATGCAACAAGCAGGCAAGTGACCTTCTCGAAGCGGCGAAATGGGCTGCTCAAGAAAGCTTTTGAGCTCTCAGTTCTTTGTGATGCTGAGGTTGCGCTCATCATCTTCTCCCCAAGAGGGAAACTTTATGAGTTTGCAAACTCCAGGTATAATAAAATATTCCCCTAATCCCATATATACTTCCCATATTTTTGAGTTTCAATTCATCCTAAGTACTATATAAGTTGGATTTGTTCATAACTTCATATTCTTGGAGAGTTTTTCCTTTTTTTTGTTACATTTTATAGTTAAATCATTTGATTAGTTTGTGGTGGTTAGTTAATTGCACCTAGGGTTCTTAGCAAGTTCTTCATCTCTCTCTCGTTCTCTCCATCTCTCAAGCTTATTAATCACTAAAACAAGCAAACGATTCAATTAAAAGTTTAATCAATCTATTTCAATATCATTTTTGTCTCTCACACCCCAAATCGAGAGAGTGTGACCGACTAAGAGTTCGAATGAATTCTAGTATTTATCTCGAACTCTCACAAGTCTAACTTGATTCCTTATTAATTGTCTCCCAAAATTAACAATTGATTCATTCTAAAAAAAAAAAACTCAAGATTTTATTTTATTGATTACCAAGTAATAAACACAACAACACATGGTGACTTCTACACTTACTACAATAAGTAACCGTACAAACTTATTAGGAGGGTTATTGTTTACAACCCAAAATAGACATACACATGTTAATAGTCAACTAGGCCCTAACGGAGGAAGATGCTAAGCATACCGATTAAACTTGAAGAGTACTCCCTAAATCTGTCTGCCACCAACTGAAAAGTGGTTATTAAGAGAGGGTGAGTTACCACAACTCAGTGAATAAATAATACAAGGTATAAACAGACATGTACAAACAACCATTCATATTTATTGTATTCAATACGTATAACATAATATAACTACTAATATCAATATATTATAACTCCTATACTCATCATAATTCAATTAAACTATCAAAACACAAATAAACACGTTCAGACAATGATAATTCACGTGCCAGTACCATAATCCCTGCAGGCTAGGATAACTCAGACCATGATAGGTTAGGATATTAACTCAGATTGTAATCCCATCACGTGTCAACACCACTGTCCCTATCGGCTAGGACATTAACTCAAACCATGATCCCATCACGTGCCAACACCACAGTCTTTAAAGGCTAGGACATGAGAAATTCTCAACAATTCTCAACAAACCTAAGTGCTGGCCAAGCCACTTCGTGCTACCGCCATAACTTCCGGCTAGTTAAGGTATAACAGACCATGTGTACATGTACTAACACCGCCCCTGTTAGTTAAGGTCATAACCAATATCATATACCATCTTTCATCACCAATTACTATCACCAATTCACAACCATAAAACAATAAATACATTCATAACATAATTCATACGAACAACCAACATTCAATATTATCATGCAGTTTATACTTTGCATTATCCACTCACAGTAGTATATACACAGCAAAAATCACTTTACATGCCCAGGTTACTCCGCGGTAGGATTTGTCGGCTTCGCACCTAACACCAATTAAATACCATATCGGTTATTTAAACAATAATTAAATAAATTTCTGACCTGTACAATTAATCGAAAGACCAACACAATTTCTCGTTTCCCCTTTTCTTTTCTTTGTTGTATTCTGCTCTTCATACCCTTTTCCCTATTTCTTTCCAATTTCAACTCCTCTCTTTTCTTACAACCAATTAATTAAAACCCATCTACTTATCCAAAATATTACACATTTAAAACTAGAATAATTTTCACGAAATTGATCTTGCAGTAGGGACTAATCTACAATCGCTAAAACGTTTAGGACTAAACTTCACAATCTTCATAACTCTAGGGATTAAATTGTAAATAAATTTCTGCAATTTTTTTCCGAGAATTTTCAGAATAATTTCCTACATCACCGACTTACCACAACACCTAAATTTACCACTTAATTAGTTTCACACCCATATTTCGCATGAATTCCAGAATTAAAATTACTAAAACTTCAAACCGTCTCAATCCCCAAATCCGTACATTAATAATCCTAAACCTGAAACTCATGTGCATTTGTTCAAGTCAAATTAATTACCCATGCACCAATCATTTCATTCCTAATTTCAATTTATCCCTTTAAAAGCTCTATTGCTCTCAACTGATTATTCCCTAACTAAATTACTACATATGCATGTTTTAAATCACCCAAACATCAACCAATCTATCATTTTCGGTCACAACTAAACTCAAGCTTAAGTAATTGGAGATATTTAATTATAATTTTGAGTACTTGATTTTCCAAAAGCTTCTCTCCTTCTCTCTTTTCTTTCCTTTCTTTCTTATCTACTCTTTTGTCCTTTTCTTTCCTTATATTTATCCCACTTTTTGTCGGATGGACAAATTTTTTTCTTAACTCAATTCTTTTTATTTATTTATTCTTTTTTTTATAGAAAATAATTAGTTTACACACCAATCTAACGAAAGCAAGCTTTTAGTTTTCTGACTCTAATTTTCTCCATACAGTTTATATCAAATATTAATTCTCAATATAGCTAATAAAAATTTGATTGGATACCAATAGACATTTTTTTTTAAATTCTTCTAATTTAAATAATACTCATCTAATTAACCAAAATAAATTTAAGTCACAATTTATAAGGGTCTCACATTTCTACTTTCCGATACTTGGTAGCTCTCTTGTTTTTGGTAAGGAGATCCTTGGAGAATCCAAAGTATCTTGGTGCTGTAAAGTGTGAGTGAAAGATAAATGTCTTGGAAGGTTTGATTAGTAAATCAACAATGGCTTTTAACCACTAGTCACTGGATTAGGAGAGGGAGATTAGTAACATATCAGCTGTGAGATTTGATGGGCGTGCCAAACTAAACAATCTTGATCATATCTTCTGTGTCAAAATATCAAGATATGCATATCGATATACTCTTAATTTGAACCACACCAATATCAAGAACCATATATACTCTTACATTATTGTTAACAATGATAATTATAGCTAATTAATTAGAAGTGATTATACTTCCTGTGAATGGTGAAAGCTTACAAAATGTTGTTCAATCATCTTTCATCTTTCTAAGATTTGTGTGTTTTTAGTTTTGGCACACAAAATAAGTCCTACCTCTTTTCAGTCCTATTAAAATTATTTGAAGCAACACAAACAAATATCTATCGTGAATAGAATGCACGATAATGAGTCTACGCAGCAATGAGAATCTTTCTTTGTTTAGTAGCATATGAGAATCTTTTGCTATGACAAAACACTAGAAAACTACAACAGAAAAGACTAATTCATGGAGTAAGTATATATATGAAAGAAAAATTGAATTTAGGTTTCATTATCTCATCCTTCTATTTTTCAAATTGTCAAGACGTAAATTATCAGTAAATTACAAGTAAAATGAAGATGAGGTTTAGGTATTGAGTTGTGTATTTTTTTAATTTCTATAGAAGAGTTTTTGTTAATTATTTTAAAATAATTAATGTATGCTATTGGGGTGGTACTATCAGCATGCAGGAGACAATAGAACGTTATCGGAAGCATCTAAAAGACAATAATCAATATCAAACCAACAAAAAGCCCACCGAACAAAACATGCAGGTAGTTTACAATTTGGGATTTTTTTTAATTAATAATAACTACGGCAACTCTAAAAATGGTAGTAAAATTTGGAATGGCAGCAGCTAAAGAGTGAAGCAGCAGAAATGATGAAGAAGATAGAGCTTCTTGAAGTCTCAAAGCGGTTCTAATTACTAATCAGTCTTCTTCTTCTTCTTCTTCTTCTTCTTCTTCTTCTTCTTCTTCTTCTGTGCATGAAGTTTTATGTAGCCAATTTTGAAATATTAAATGGCTCAGGAAACTGCATGGAGAATGCTTGGGATCATGCTCCGTTGAGGAAATACAACAAATAGAACAACAATTGGAGAAGAGCGTACGCTGCATTCGAGACAGAAAGGTATAAATCACTGATGTTCATCTTATTTACAAACATTTTTTATCACAATAGTAATCTAAAAATTAAGATAAATTTGTTTAATTATGTGCAGTCTCAAGTCTTTCAAGAACAGATTGAGAAACTAAAAGAAAAGGTTGTGCTAGTTTTAACCCTAATTCCTTCAAGATTAATTTGGATTCCTGGACAAATTAAATTAACAACTTTATGTTTTATGTTCTTCTTCGATCTTGTTACAGGAAAAAGTACTGGCAACTGAAAATGCAAGGCTGGCCGAAAAGGTGAGACTTTGGTAGCTAGTATCTGTCGGTGCCCAGAAATGAAATCAAAAACCCAAACCCTAAAGCAAGAAAATAAAAAACAGAATCCATTAAGACCAAGGACTAGGTTACATGATGGTTTTTTAGATATTATTTTGTCATTTTTGTTTCCTGTTTTGATAGTTTTAGGCCTCAAGATCATTATTTTCAATGGAGATTTTGTGTTTTGCAGTGTGGGGTGGAGCCATGGCAAGGGTCTATAATTAAAGGACATGGAGAAAATATGGGCCAAGAAGAAAGCAATCCTATTTCTGATGTGGAGACTGAATTATTTATTGGGCCACCAGAAACAAGGCCCAGACGTATCCCTCCACAAATCTGACTGGACTGGACTGGACTGGACAGTTTCCCATTTATGGAGTAATTACAATAATTGTATCTATTTAGACTATATATAATATGTGATGATCTACAAAAAAATGTAAAATATTTGCTTCAAGTATTTGATTAAAACATGATGTATAATATTGTATTTGGTATATAGATATATAGTAATCGTAATCAGATCCTTTGATCTTTGTCATTCATTTCACCAGAATCAGAATAGGTAATAAAACAACTAGGTGGTGTGGTGCGGACAGGGAAGCAAAAAAACCCCTGAATTTTACACACAAAAGAATAGATTCGCCTTATTGGCAGTTCAAACAAGAATATAAAAAAGGAAAAAAAGAAGAAAAAGAAATGTATGATAATCCCATCAGCGAGGCAGATTGGGATTCCGGATGCAAAATCACGCCATCTGCAAAAAAGGTAGCGATCCAATGTCCCGAGAGTCAGATCGGCCAACAGATCACTGCAGAAAGAAACCACCTTCTTAATCAGTGCTGCCCGATAAAAGTTTGGTAACAGCTTCTTTTGTTGGCATGGAAGGAATAGCTCCTTTCTCGGTGACAGTAATTGCACCACAGGCATTGGCAAAGCGGAGAGCTTCCCTCAACTTCTTTTCATCCTGCAATGTTTGTACAGTTAACTTCTGTAAGTGTATAGTTTTAGCCTAATGGATTGTTGTTATATAGCAGAATTCAAGGTCCACCATGGAATCACATCCCTAGGACAACAATACCTGCTGCTAAATTGCAACAAGGCAGGTAAAGGTTTAGTATACCTTAAACAGATTCAGGTCTGCGGACAAAGCGTGCAATAGGCCACCCACAAAGGCATCTCCAGCACCAGTTGTATCAACTACACCAACTTTTACGCCAGTAACTCTTCCCATGAAGTCCTGCACCGTGTTCAAAAACAATATGGATTAAAGATTCATGCTAGGTTATAAAATTGAAGTAAATAGATAGCTATTCCCCCTAAGGAATGTACTGGATCCTGTATTTGTGTTAACCGAAGCTAGACTTGATGAGTTTGGGAAACTCAAAGATCAAAATGATATCCGGGTGCTAACCTGTGTATAGTATCTACAACCCGCACCACCTTCAGTGACAACTAAGAGCTTAAGGTTGGGATGGAAAAGCCTCCTTAGCACCACCTTGTCATCTTTTGGATCCTCACCATTTGTCAAGAATTCGATTTCATCATCACTTATCTGCATTCTCCCAAATAAGTCACAGAGCAAAGCTGGTATTTAATAAATTTACAATATAGACGTATAAACACCAGTAAGCATAATTCACTGCAAGGTAGAACCTTGATAATGTCAGCCTGGTTCCATATTTCCATGATGCCTTCGCGAGCAGCCTCTGCAGAAGGCCATAGTGGTAACCTTAAATTTGGGTCGTAGGAGAGTAGGCAACCAGCCTTCTTGGCAATATCCATGGCAGCTAAATGAGCTGACTTACAAGGTTCTGTAATCAAACTGATAGACCCATAATGAAATATTGATGACTGCATCAAAACCAAACCAAAAAAAGAAATGTCATATCAGTTACAATAACTCCAGTGTTAAACAACTTCCATAATCCACACATAAAAGATGCATTCACAAGGAAATTAACTTACTTTCTTCAATAGATTTTCATCAAGTTCCTTTTCTTGGAGAAGCATATCAGCACTGGGGTTACGGTAAAACATAAATTCACGTTCGCCCTCAGCTGTCAATGTCACGAATGCCAGTGCTGTTCTTGCTTCAGTATCGAAGCGCATCCCAGTAGTGTCAACATCATTTTCCCTCAAAATATCAGTTAGCATGTGGCCAAACTCATCATCTCCTACCTTGCCAACGAAAGCTGCTTGCCCCCCTAGTCTTGCTATGCCAACGGCAACATTAGCGGGAGCTCCGCCGGGAGCTTTCTTGAAACCGGGAGCATCCGCAAGTGAAACTCCAGAAGCAGTTGGCACAAAGTCGATCAATAACTCCCCAAAGCAGACAACCAATGAGATCATATCCTTAGTGGAACCCTCTACGCTTGGTGAGGAAAGTTTAAGGGATCCTGCGGGGAAACAATTTTTAGTTTTAACGAGACACAAGTTTTATAACTATTAAAAGCTCATCTAAACTTACAACACAATCCTGCTAAAAAAAACCTAAATCAAATCAATTCAATTCAATTTCAGTTCAATTCAAAATCAATTGACAGATACAATATACGAATTGGGTACCAAAACAGGGCAATGTCGACAATCAACGATGCATGATTAGATGAATAGTGAAATAAATAACATTCATCAAGCCCATTTACAATCCAAAACTAAAACAGCTCTATCCATACTCCAAATTCGAAATGCAGCTGAAGAATCAAAATGGGTATGAATTAAAATAGTTCTAAAGGATAGGACGATGCATGGATATATACGTACCTTTGGACCTGGTCTTGGATAATTTCTTTGAGGACAAGCTCTTGATGGAGCGATCAAGCTTAACAGGGAAGCAGCAGCCTGCCATTTTGACTCGATCGCTCCGTTATTGAGAGAACATTTATTGATAAAACTCTTCTCTTTGAAAGTAAATACTCTGCCATTTGGACAAACAAGGAGCCACCATATATTTATACCTACTCAACCCACACCCAGCTTAAACGGTAGGGACGATAATGTCGCTCAACCCATTCCAATTTTGACTGATTCAGGGTTTCCATTTTTTCTTTCCTTCCTATTTCCAGTGCTGATTATTGTCGAGGTAGTTATGGATGGAGGGATCTAATTTGGTTACTAAGATCATTTTGTGCTTGTTCGTTAAGTCTGGTTTAAAAGCAACCGATTGTTGCGTAATATTGCAATTTTAGATTTTACCTTTTTCTGGTGTGATGATGCTGCATATGAAGGCGGTCAAGCTCCATGGACCATGGCCATGTGAGCCTAGAAGCATTTCGGCCCAAGTCAATTTAATGGCCCAGAAACAACGATTTTGGGCCTTACCAAAGCATGTTTTTTCCTCTTCTTATGCTCACGGTTTTTTCTTTTTTTCCTTTCAATTTGAGGTTAAGGCCCGCTCCATGTTCTCTCGCTGGTAAGAAAACAAAGTTCATCCTTTTTTTAATTTCTTTTTTTTAATTTTTACAATATATATTTCATTTTTTTTATAAAGCTTTTAAACTTTATTCACCAAAATCGAGAGTTAGGCCCCGTTTACTTGCAGTATATGTTCAATTTGAAAATTTGCTGTTTTTCTGAATTTCGAGAATTTTATTTTCATTCTGAAAACTGGAAAACGTGTTTACTTCGCACGATTTTCCTGATCGGAAAAACTAGAAAACCTGTTTACTTCGCACGCTGGTTTTATTTTCCTGATTTGAAAAACTGAAAAACGCGTTTACTGTGCACTAATTTCCAAATTTTTGAAAAATAAAAAATAATTGCTTATTATTCATGTTTCTACCTGAAAATAAAATACATATAAAATAGTCTTATTGTTCATTGCTTAAATATTAAAAAAAATGACATTAAAAACATACTCCATTTGGCCCGTTAATTCCTCATACTCTAGCCATTATTATGATGAGCCCATAATTGATTTGCAATATCTTCTCTAACAGCATTCATTTGTTGTAAACGGGACATATTCACTTGAATACCTTCTTGCAGCTCGCCATCTTCGTCCCCATCACAGTTCTCTAGACCATCCATACCATATTCTGTGAATAATCGATCGGGACTGAAATTGGGCTCAAAATAGCCCAGCATCAGAATTAAAATTAAATATGACTTTTTGATGAATTTACTATTTTTTTATTTAATGTATTTTCTATTAGTGCATAACGTTGAGGTGTTAAAAAAGGAAAATAATTAAATAGATTAATGTTAGTTTTTATTTTTGCGTTGTTTAGTAATTAATTATAAAAATGAATTAATTAAATTGTCAATTATGTTTGAGTAAAAGAAATTATTTTTAAAGGAAAAAGAGGGCAGATGGGCTTGGCCAAGCCAAGGCCCATCTGCAAAGCCAAAGAAAGGGACGGGCTTGGCCCGTCACCTTTCATTCTTCTTCTTCCTTGCGCCGGAGCCACCGACCGGAGACCAAGGTCCGGTCAATTTCGGTCTATCAAAATTCCGAGACGACCAAAATATTCGTAAAATTAATGTCGATCCACCCGTTCGAACCAAAAATCCGATTACCCAACACACAGGATTTAATTTCAAAAATACAGTAATTTGACAAATTAATTCAAAACATGAAATTGGAGCAAACCATTAATCAATTTACGAAATTGAAAGCTTGTAATTAATCTAGAGATTAAAGACTAAATATTTCACAACAGATTCATCATCAATTTGTTCTAAAATGCAAGCAATTGAATTAAGTAAAAAATATAGAAAACTCTAATTTACCATTGTGCCATTATAATTAATTTGGTACAAGTTACTGTTCACCTTCCTCCTCCTCCTCCTCCTCCTCCTCCTCCTCCTCCTCCTCCTCCTCCTCCTCCTCCTCCTCCTCCTCCTCCTCCTCCTCCTCCCCCTCCCCCCCTCCCCCCCCTCCCCCTCCCCCTCTTTCTAATGAATTTACATATATAGAATAGCTAAGCCTTCTGATCAGCCAAAATCAAAAGCTAGAAAGGTTCTTTTGGTAGTAAAAAGAGAGCCCAGCCCTTAGCCATCATTACATTACTTATGTGCCAGCTTTCCCCCTCCCCCTCCCCCCCCTCCCCCTCCCCCTCCCCCTCCCCCCCTCCCCCCCCTCCCCCTCCTCCCCCTCCTCCTCCTCCTCCTCCTCTGACGTGGTGGCGACTGGAGGAAGAGGGTAGCGCAGCGACGTGGTGGTGACAGGAGGAAGAGGGTAGCGCAGCGACGAAGGAGGACAGTGCAGCAACGTGAAGAAGGTTGCGGGGGTATTTCCGTGATTTTGAAAAATTCATTAATGCTTCAGTTTGAAAACCGCGTGTATTCAATCTGAAGCATCCAAGGCAAAAAAAGTTAGAAAAATAGAGAACAGCTTTTTTGTTGTTTTCAAAATTTGTTCATCGTTTTTCAACACAGAGTATTTTCGTTTTCATTTAGAAAATGAAAACAACGCCAAGTAAACACGTTTTCTGAAAATTCTCCCAGTTTTCAAAAAACTGGAGAATTTTCGGGAGAATCCTGCGAAGTAAACGGGGCCTTATCTTCTACTTCTTTCCCGCTCTGACCAGAGCCCGACCCGAGCCGAAGCCCGGTCGGCGTAACACATTTAGGCCCACCCATTGCATATTTATTGCAACCATGCACGTGTTTTTCTTATAGTATGTGCATTGTGAATTAGTTAAAAATAGATGTAAAAAGAAAAGAGAGTACCATATATTATATTATATTATATTATATTTGTGGCATAAGAGTAATATGTAAGGAATTCGTCTCTTACATATTCAATAATATAATTAATATTGTTGTAACATCCCAAATCTAATTCCAAACAAAAACCGTTAAGACAAATTCAAAGGTAAATATACATATTAATTTGATGTCTTGATTTTAAAGAGCTGATCATCAAAGGACCCATCCATGGATGAAGTTAGTCTCATGACTAGTCATGCCCATGCTTTTTGTAATTGTTGATCCTTCTCCTGGAACAAAGTGATGGTACCTGTTTCAATTGTTACAAATGAATTATTAAAATTCGCCACACAATGCTCTAAATATCAACATGCTTAATTAATTACCTGCCTGAGCACTATATATGCTATAAAAGGCTGCATTATAAGTAAAATTTAGATGAACCCAAAAGAGTATAGTATACCCTATTTGTAGGACAGGACCAGGGTCACACTCCATGGGCTGGGGTTGAGAAGGGCGCACATGATAGCTACTACTACCCTCTGCCTCGCCAGAGTTCCAGAAATCCTGAATGGCATTAAGACCTTGCCCTTCTGACTCCAACTGATCATCAAAATTAAGGAAATTAAATATTGGCGTACGTATGATCTGATGAAAACCATAAATGTTTTACACATTACTCTGATTTTATTATAACTTGTAGTAATGAAAGCACCAACCTTAAACTTGAGATGCTTGTTTAAGTCACCCAGGTTACGCTCCTGGAAATTTGGAGAACAAAACGTTTAGATCAAGTTTTTTCATCCATATAAACAAATAGTTAGGCAATTTGTTAGGGAAAGGTCAAAGTCAACTGTATTTCTGCCTAATTAGACTTGGAGGTAAATATGGATGAAAAACATTAATTCTAACTCTGGGTTTCAAAATTTACTGCTGGATATATTAGTTTTTTTACCTTCTTGCGGAGATCTTCCATTTGCTCCACCATCAGCTGTGTCTGCGGTTAATAACCAAACAAAATTAAGAAGGATAAGAAATCAACAACGTTGTTTGGTAGTATTATTCTTTATGGTTTCAAGCTTTTGTGATCAATTTTCTGACACTTTATAACAGTGCGAGGAATGTGAGGTATCTGAGAACATTTGCACTTTCGTCACACATTTGATTTGATGTAGAAACTAGAAAGAAGGAACTCATTTCAAGATTCACAAGCAAAATTGGACAAATTATTTTAAAAGAGAGAAAAAATACAACTAAATTTAATAATTAAGTGGCTATAGAAATACTAACTAGCAGGGATATGAGTACTAAATAACATATATGGTATATGAGGATATCTACCTTTCTTTGCCTAGTGAGTGCAAGTGCTGCTTCAAGCTGTTTCTCAAGATTGTGCAGCTCTTTCACACTCATACGCCCAAGATCTTCTCCAAGCAAATGCCTGGCATACACAACATTAACAAATATATTAGTTTTTTGTTTAGTTACTAAATTCAAGCTCTCGTGTTCTTAAAATGCAGATTCAAGTCCAACACAAAAATGAAGAACAAAGTTGACAATTAATTGCAGTACATACATATGCTCAAATACTCAAAAGCTAAGTACAATACCTTTGAGTACTTTGAAGGGATTCGTACTTGGCCTTTAGCTTTATTACCTCTTCGTACCAGCTCTGCATTCATATCCAAAAACAAGACAAATTAAAAGCAATGATGATGGCTTCTTCTTCTTTTTTCTTCTCTTTTTTCAAGAAAACAACTTAAGATGTTATCATAACCAGTTAGGTAGTAACAATAAATTAACAGCAACATTAATATTACTTCATTCAAAACAGAAAGATTAAGTCTCCAAGGTTATCTTCCCATCTATAATAATTTTCTTACTTAGAACAGGCCTGTATCAAATCCAAGAACATATGATTAAGTGGTATGTATAAGTATAATTACTTCATAAGTCCAGTCCATGTAACACATGACCCAGATTCTTAGCAAGAATGCTTATTACCAACTATGACATTGCTTTCATTCATTAAATCTAAACAAGAAGAGTCATCTGATGAAGAAATCAAGCAAATCACCTGCGTTTCGCGTTCGATGCTGTTATCTTGAGGGGTGAAGCAGCAACGCTGGTAGCGCTCAAGAGTCTTGGTAATACTGCAACAAAAATTTAAGTATTAATTAGTAACTGAAATTAAACAACACAGCCTCCCCTCATCATCCACCACAACAAGCTAAAGATTAAATTTTTTATTTTTTGATGTGAAAGCAATATTATGATCACATGATCAGAACTCAATAAATCAAACAAGAAACACTTGATTTGTAATATTCATAAATTAAATATAAAAATCTGTTTTTTTTTTTAATTTGGAAGTTTTGCAGGAATGGTACATGACAAGATGGAGTATTATGATATAATAAATAAATCAGTAACAAAGATACCCAGCCATTAACATGATAAAAGATAGAATTGAAGACCCAAGTCCAGTTTTTTATGCAGCACCAATTTCTGCAAAACTACTTCACCTGTGACTGATGTTTCGTACCCCTAGCTACCCTAAGTCCCGACGTAGGCACATCCCTATTTAAGTTACACTACATATATTTTAGTTCTCTGTTTTTTTTAGCAGAAGATAGGATTCTTACTCTTATGAATTGTCATACTAATAAATTTGTGTGTGAAGAGGTCAGTTTCAGTGAAAGAAACCCTAAAATGGCAATTTTGCCCCTTCCCTGAATCCCACTCGCACCTCACTCACCTCCCTTGCTTCACCCACATGTTAATCAAAAGCAGACAGAACAAAGAAGAAAGAAAAACTACAGATGATAAGAATTAAGAGAGAGTGATGAAAAAGGAAAAAAAACACCTTAAGAATTTCACCACCAGCAAAGCTTTAGAACAAAAGACAGCAAGGCCTCGATGAAACCAGGAGATTGAAGGAATTAAAGACAACGAGACAAGTTTTTTCAGTTTCTGGGATGTGTAAGAAGTGAGTGGTTTAAGGATATGGCTAGCTAGGCATTATTCTATCCAGAAAGAGAGAGAAGAGCGAACGGGGGAAAAACCCATAAGTAAAAGAGAGAAACATACGAAACCCTAGATCTTGTACAGAGGTCGAAGGAATGAGCCTCATCAGTGTGGTTGGAACCGCATCAAACGGAAATGTTGTTTTTTGTTAAGGACGAGGAAACGTGTCGATCTGTGAGAGGTGAGGAACTGGTTTTTTTATTTATTTCCTCGAAAAGGTACACAACCCAAACGACATGGATGAAAAACAACAAAACCCCATCAAGAACACAAGGGCATATCAAGAAACCGGTGGATAAAGAGGATGAGTTTGGAGAGAGAAGAAGAAAGTATCAGAGGCAGATGCATATGCCTGAGATAGACAGCTCTTAACTGAAGAAAAACCCAAATAAAAGAAAGCTGTCCAGATTAATGAAACTGAAGATGAAAAGAAAAGAAAAGAGGATCTTGATTTCTTGAAATCAGTACTAGTAGAGCCAAGAACCAAGATTTTTTTTTGTTGTTGTAAAAAACAAAAGAAACACACGAAAGTCACAAAAACCAACACAAACACAAAAGATCAGAAAGAAACAGATCGAACAGACACTGGTGTGTATAGCTAGGGATCAAATAGATTGTCAAAAAGGAGATGAACATGTTTTTGTAAGAAAGTTGGATTCTTTTTTGTATTTTAATAGAATATAACAAATTTAATTAATTAAACAAAGATTATTGGCAATTTATATACCTAGTGCTACCAAATTCATACACCTTGCCACGGCTAGAGAAGATGATAAGAGCAACTTCAGCATCACAAAGCACAGAAAGCTCATAAGCTTTCTTCAACAACCCATTCCTTCTCTTGGAAAAGGTCACCTGCCGGTTGATCTTGTTCTCTATCCTCTTCAGCTCAACTTTCCCTCTACCCATTTTCCCTTTTCCTTGTCTTGTGCTGATCAAGATTATATATGTTTTTTATGAAAAATTGATTCTTCTTTTTTCTTTTCTCTTTTTGGTTTGTGGATGATGATGGTGGTGGTGTAGAAGAAGAGGAGGAGAGGAGCTGGGGGCACTAGATAACTGGATGTTTTGTTACTAGAAAATGGAAAACCAGTTTCTCTTCTTCTCTATTGATATTCTTTTTTCCATTGTAATTTTAGCATCATGTCTGTCTGTCCCTCTTCAGTGTTCCCTTCCCTTCCTCAGAGTTTCTTGGTATGAAAGTCATTTTCCCACGCTATTATAAAGGGCGTGACAATACGCGCCAGTCTTCTTCCTTTTTTTGCATTGTGCCCACATTTTCAACCCAAAACATGTGGCAGGTTATCTTAACTTGGAAAAATTAGATTAAATTTAACAATGGAAAAAGATGCTTATAATGTACTATAAAAGAAAAAAAAGAAAAAAAAGAAGAAACCAAAGTACAAATTTATTTTTGTTGTTTAACTTTGTTTTTATCGTTATATAGTCTTCTTTGTATCTTTCGAGTTAGAAAATATTAATCTCATTCGAGATTTATCATGTCTCAAATCTAGCGTGTGTTTTATTCTGTTTCTCATGCTCAAATTCAAAATATAAATTAAGAATGAATAAATTCTTTATTACTTGATTTCATGGCCGACCATACTCTTTAATTAAAATAGTTACATAAATATTCATATATATTACTATTTAAATAGTTCAAAATCTGAATTAAGGTGAATGAGTTCTTTCCATCACCTATATATATTGTGTAAGTGTTAAGGGAAAAAATATTGATTAGTCCAATTATTTTTGATATATGTGTAAAATTGACCAATCATATGCTGTTTAAATACTTTTTAAGATCATTAACAAAGCACATGTGTCTAAATATGTATATTATGAAATTGATCAGTATCTAACTACACTTTCAGCCTTCAGGTACGTACATTTATACTAGAGGACCTAGAAAGTTTTTTCAGTGCTTGAATTAGGAGGATGACTATACGAGAATGGAACTTTTCAGCTCTGTACTACTGGAGCTATCAGGAGACAATCTGCGTCCGTCCATCAGGGACATCACAATCACAAGTTAACGGTTGTAAATTGTAATTGCAACCTTTCTTTTTCTTTTCTTTTTTGTGATAAGAATTGCAGCCTTTTTCTTAATCCCACCAGGCTACACGTCACTGTACAGTTGTAGTATTGTGTTAATGTATACATACATACGTACAGACTTACCGTACAATAATCTTCATCACTTGACAGTTCACTCGGTAGAGCTAGAGACGGTGTATATGTCATTGATGTTGGATTTGGAGTCTGGACATATTGAAGTTTGGACGTGGACCTTTGGAACGCATAGGATCGATATGCAACTATTTCTACAATTAATTTCTTCTTCTTTTTATAATATATTAGTTTCTGGTAGTTTGGTTACACTAGACAGCTAATAAGAATCAATGGAACGAAACTAATTTTTTATCCGAAATATGTAAGAAAACACCCAAAAAGAAATATAATTGGGCTTTCTGGATCGAGCCCCGATATTTTTCTTGTTTTGAGATATCAGATGTGTCGGTTGTGAATGCAGTTTCTAGGCTCCAAATTAGAGGAGAGGAGTCCGCACCTTTTTCGGATACAAAATTATGTTCTCTTATTTAGTCCAAACAAACCAAAAAACGAGCTGATTTGGACGAACCGGATGAATTTACCGAAAGGAAGAAATGCAATTTCTCTTTTTCTTTTTCTTTTTCCCCACCATGCACTCTCCAGTCACGTGCCATTATTGCTTTTAATTATCATCCCATATTTTTTAGTAATTAATCGGCATAAAATACACAAGTTTAGGAATTTCATGTTAAATGGTGGCCAGTTTGTACTTTATAGTTTTTTTTTTCTTCTAAAAAAATGTATTTAGTAAAAGAAGAAGAAGAGGTAATGACTAATATATGAGTAGCTAGGATGCTTTGCCATTTTGAAAAATATGCAAATTAGCCATTTAAAGTAAGCATTTGAGCACCCTGCCCTGGCATCTACTCTTGTGTACTGTAAAATAAGAACAGCTGTTGACATCCAATCGCATCCCATCCACTCTGCAACTGTTTTATGTAACTTTCGATGATGTTTAAAAGGAAAAAATAAAATAGAGAGGGTGGTAGCGAAAGTATCAGGGTGAAAATCGAGTTTGAATCTTTACTATGAACTTGTAGTTTTTATGCATTAATCTTTAATATATTTTGAGACAACCCATGAAATTCCCAAACAAATTATGCCAAAAAAACATGGTCTTGTAGAAATTCTGAATTACACTTGATATGGTGAATCGTGGTGACATATAGTAGCTTTGATATATTATAATTAGGATTTTGCTAAAAAAGAAGAAGAGGATTTAGAGATTATCAATTTGCTGCATTGATATTTTTGTTAGCCTATTAAGAGTAGCCATTAATTAGTATTAAGAGATGGTGATTGTTTGGCCAAGTTTGGGTTTAACAGATGAAAATTAGTGAGAAGAAGCAGATGAATCGTATGAATAAGACTAATAGGCTAATAGTGACGGCCTGATGACACCACCTGCTCAGCAACCACTAACTCTATTAGTTTTATTCCCGATAGATTAATAGAACAAATCATGTTCGTACCGAGTTGGTCTATTAAAAATTCTATTTGATAATTAATTTTTTCATACACAATAATTAAATTTACGATATTTTATATATTTTTTTTAATAAGCTGAGGAGATTTTATTAAGGAGCCATTAGGGAAATGACAGCCAAAAGAAGAAAAGAATACCCAACGCGAGATACTTTCCCATAGCAGGTCAATCTGACTGTAGTGTAAAAATAAGTGATGTGTACTCTCTACATGAGAAGAACACATAGGACAGGTGTCTGCCACAAGTATGTTGCGCTCCCTGAGAAATTTTCGGGTTGCTATACGGTCTTGCAAGGTCAGCCACGTAAAGAATTCCACCCGAAAAGGAATCGCCCCCCTCCAGCAAGAGAGGGGGGTTTCATTTTTAAGATGGTTGAATCTGCTCTGTTCAATGACCTTACAAATGGAGTTGACTGAGAATTCGCCCGAAATTCCCAGCTTCCAACGTAATGAGCTAGTACTATTACTTCTATTTGGAATCAGCAGTGCCTCCTGTATATCATTAGCCTTGTCCACCTCCCACTCAAAAAAGACCCCTCCTCCAAGGAAGTTGCCAACGTCATTCTGAACCTTGCCAACTCCCGTACTCTCGGACAACTCCCGTCTTGTTGCTGGTAATGGAATAAAGTCTAGGGTGCTTGAGAGCTAACGACACTTGAACAGCCCAGGGATCCCACCAAAAACTAACAGCTTCCCCGGACCCCTATTGTAAGCTGGACGTTAGCAGTCCAAGCTCCAAACAGAGAGGAAGACCTCCCACAAACCCGAATAATGTCTCGCCAAATGGTAGAGAGATTCATATTATCCTGAACCCAGAGATCTCCCAGCGTGGAAATCTTATATTCTTTGCGCACAATATCTGCCCATTTCTTTTTCTCCCCCGCCAAGAGACCCCAAACCCATTTCAAAAGTAAAGCTTCGTTACGTGTCTACATACACCCCAGACCCAACCCTCCCAGATCTTTAGGGCGAATAGTATTCGACCACTTTACCTTTGATAAGCCTTGGCAGTGTTCGTCACCACTCCACAGGAAGCGAGCCATTATTTGATTACATTTCTGGATAATTCCCTTAGGCATACGATAAAGAGACATGTTGTAAACCGGAAGACTCGTTAGGACTGATTTTATTAAGGTTGTTCTCCCACCCGCAGATAACAGAGACCCCTTCCACGTTGCTAGCTTCTTCTGAATCTTTGAAATCAAGAAGTCCTAACTAGAGAGTCTCTTCGGGTTCATCCCCACGAAGGACCCGAGGTACTTGAATGGAAAAACCTCATATTTACAACCTGCTCTCCGAGCTACTGTAGCCCCCAGGTGTCTAAACACATTTATACCCACTAAGGTACTCTTGAAGTAGTTGACCTTTAGACCTGAAAAAGCGTCGAACCAGCGCAGAATCCCTTTTACACACTGGATTTCTTCTTCATCGTTATTGACAAAGACTAAAGTGTCGTCTGCGAACTGCAGGTGAGTGATGTCCCACCCCCGTATCTCACTTCCGATCCCCCGGAGAAGACCTCCCGATTTGGCTCTATCGAATAATTGATTCAGCCCTTCCGCGGCGATGTTAAACAGATATGGGGACATCGGACACCCCTGTCTCAATCCTTTGCCCACTCCAAATTCCTGCGATGGAGAACCGTTAATGAGAACTGAGACCCTGACTGAGCCAAGGCACTGATTAATCCAACCACGCCACTTGGCACTGAATCCCATATGGTTCAATATGTCGTTCAGGTAGCTCCATTCTACTGGTCGAGCTTGAACAGGAAGCCTTGCCGACGGCTCATTTTGAGGAAATGAGTGACTTCATTGGCAATCATAACGCAATCTAGCATACTGTTCCCTTTGAGGAAACCATGCTGCGTGTCGCTGATCACAGAAGTGATTACATACCCAAGACAGTTAGCAAGAATCTTAGCAATGATTTTATACGTACTGTTTACTAAGCTGATTGGCCGATATTCCCTGAACCTCTTGGCTGAACTGACTTTCGGTATCAAGGTAAGGAAAGAAGAATTTGCACCGTGGGAAAATCTGTCCGTCCTGAAAAAATCCGAAACCATAGAACTCAAGTCACTTCCTATAGTACCCCACGCTTTCTGAATGAACGTGAATGAGAACCCATCTGGCCCAGGAGTTTTTTCCCTCCCGCATTGCTTAATGGCCTCCCAAATTTCAGCCCCCAGAACCTCCCTGTCAAGCCAACTAGATTGATCGGAACTCAGCTTCTTGAAACCCAAATCTTGCATGCGAGGTCTATCCCAAGTTACAACCCTGAAGAAGTTGGCAAAATACTTGACTGCAGCAGCTTTAATCTCTGAAGGTGCAGTCAACCGAGCATTGTCCTCCACGATTTCAGTAATTTTGTTCCTCCTATTCGTGCACAGAGCAATTTGGTGGAAATATCTGGTATTGCGGTCTCCCTGAGAATCCCAACGGGTCCTCGCTTTTCGCTGCCACAAACTGCTTTCTTAACCCTGTTTCTCCCATAAGGCCGCTTCTGCCTCGTCCTTCTCTAGATGTTCCTCCTCTGTTAGATCTCTTTCGTCTGCTAGATTGTCAAGGCGCTCCACCCGGGTCTGTAACTCCTTAATCCTGTTGGCTATATTTCCAAACACATCTCGATTGCAGCTACGCAACCTGGTTTTAAGCCACCTAAGTTTTTTTAAAACTTAAAAATTCCCGGGAAAAATGTCTGTTGCTTCTTTCCACAAACCTGTAACCAGATCGTTAAAGCCCTCTACGTCCCACTATATCGCTAGGTCTCGAAAGGGTTTAGGGCCCCAGTCTACTTGGTCATAACTAAGCAACAACGAAACATGATCAGACGTGTGCTTTCCCAACGCTGAGAGCTGAAGATGAGGGAATGTATTGTTCCATCCCGTCTGCAAGAACACCCTGTCCAGTCTGCTACGACACACCGCGTTAGCCCAAGTGAATCGTCTTCCCACCATAGGCATATCTGTCAAGTTGCTGCCATATACCCAGTCCTGAAAGTCTTGCATGCTTCTAGTTATGCTACCTCCACTGCTTCTTTCAGCCGGAGTAAGCACTTCGTTAAAGTCACCCGCGATTAACACAGGAAGAGTACTGGTCGCTAATAAGCTTCGCAGGTGCGTCCATAGCTGAGCTCTACGGTCTGTCTCATTGAACGCGTTATGTTTACCATAGCACATCTAAAATCAGACTTAATAAACCGCCCTTCCAACCAAATGAAACGTTCCCCCAAAGTCTTGCCGGTAACCTCAAACACCTTCGTGTCCCATATGGCTAATAATCCTCCTGACCTCCCAACCGCAGGAATCCAAGTCCAATTCATCTCGGTAGATTTCCACATGGAAGCAATGAAGAATTCGTTTATTAAACCCCTTTTAGTTTCTTGTAAAAATACTACTTCTAATTTTTCTCGGTGTATAGTTTTCTTAATGAATTTCCTTTTGCTCAATGATAGAATCCCTCTACAATTCCAAGATAGCAAACGTACCATCTAAAAGGATGAAAACTCGGCAAGGACAAAATCAATCATGCACAAAAGCGCTCCACTTCCCCCTCAAACCTCTCTTTGTCGAATGCGCGTAGGGCTGCCTTGTTTGCATGCGTGGTTAACGATAAAGCCTTACCAATCTCCCAAGTCTGTCCCTCCAGCAGTGTTACGTCAAACAAACGGTTCATATTGGATATGTTCGCGTCTTCAATAGTATTTCCACTTGTCCACGACCCTTCCCCCAAATTTGTCGTCTCTAAACTGCCCGTTGTGCCCACCAGCTTCTTCACTTTACGTATTCTCGAGGTGATGAATGAGATTGGGTGCCTAGGAGTAGAGATCTTTCTAGTGTTGTTGCTTTCAAATTGCTTATCTGTGCGAGTTGTAACTACTAAAGTAGATTGTTCTATAGGGTCTAATTCTACCGAATCTGCTTCTTCTTGGCCACTGTAGGTATCCCTTAGATCCGCATCTGCATCCTCTTCGTCCTCCCAGTCATCTTCCTTGTTGCTCACTCCTACCATCCAATCGAGATTTGATATAACCCCTTGGATAGGTTCCTCTTTGCATATTATCTTGCTAACTACTCCTTCCACCCTAACGGTGATCTCCAAGTCCACGATTTGAGGCGATGTAGTAACAAGGATTCGTCCGACATCCAAACGTTTTCTATCAGTTGTGTTTTCATCGATTGCCACTAATCCTCCCATCCGGTTACCCAAGGCTTTAAACGTGGCATGCCCCCACACTTGTATTGGAATACCTACACAATGGACCCAACAAAGGCGTCCTCCATCTCCTGATGTCTCATTCCAGCTCACCAATTTTATAAATATCTAGTCTTTAGCAGGGTTCTTCATTGACATCGCCTTCTCGTACTCTGTATCTCTGTCGAATTCCAAAAGGACCAGGCCTCTACCCATGACCATCGTTTCACAAATCCATCCCAATTCGAGGACCAACTCCTGAATTTCAGGAATATCTTCAATGCTTTTCAGAATACCTATGGCACTTCTACGTAGCCAATCCAGATTTTCCTCGAGTGTGTGTAAAATAATTTCCTCGTCCTCACCTGGTTTCGCAGGCACAGTACCGTCTCCCTCCAAACCACCTTTCTTGTTCCCTGTGTCCGGTCGTTGAACCAATGTGGTTGTTGTCTGGGCCCTCTTCCCGTCTTCTCTCCTAATTATTCTGCTGTCCCCGTTTACCTCTGATCGTGGTTGTCCCTTCACCACCTCAGCCAAGGTGCGTGCCCTAGGTCCTCTTTCTATTCCTTTACCAGCGATGTGGGTGTCTGACCTGATTGGAATAGATGTATATGTCGGAGGATGTTGTCTGGTCCGATACAACCTCGGTGTCCTCCTGCTACGACGACTCAAGCTACACCTAACAGCCGAAGCACCAATGTATTGCTGATCAAGGGAAATCTCCATGTCTACTCTATTATCGACCCAGTTGAATCTCACGAAGCCAAAACGCTTCCCATCTTTATTCCTTCGGATAGGGATGAAGACGTCAACTAGGTTCCCAAACTGTGGTAGACGCCATCGGCGTGTGATTAGGTATCGTAGAGCTTTGTGATCCACGTGGGAAGGTAGATTTTCGACGTAGAATGTTACCGCTTCAGTCCAACGCTCCTCCATGGGAAAGGTAAGTTTCACCACGACCACAGTGGGTGTATCGGTGTATGGTTCGCTCCGGTAGCAGTGGGCTGACCGGAGGGGCAATCCTAGCCTAGGCGGCTAGGGTTGGAAAAAGAGGGAGCGTTTGAAATTTTTTTAATTTTTTTTTTCAAAAAGTAAATAGATAATTAATACTGTTTACTATATACGATATTTTATATAATAGATGGAAATATTAAACCACTTATGCGGACAAACTGGGTAGAAGTCTAGCTACAATAAAAATGCACAAAATAGGAGAAAAGGTTGTAGAGAAAAAAAGTACTCCAACGTTAATAAACCAAACAAGATGAGTGGTAAGTAATGGTTTATAGTGTAGGGGACCTCAGCTAGGTACTATACCCTATATTACTGACAATGACAAAGCACCCATTAGGAACGTTGAGGTAGTGGTTAGGGCTTACCATATTGAGAAATCTTGGATGAGTGAGTGGATTGGTTCTTTATTGCAAATTTTCCATTTCTTGCAAAAGATTTACCAATCAGGCCCAACTGAGCTTTCAACTGAGAAGACTAAGCATATATGCTATGCCATGTTTGTTTATTTATTTATCCAGAGTCCAGACTAGGAGGGAAGAGAGAGAGAGAGGAGAAAGAATATAAAGAAGTAAACAGTCAATGGGTCTGGCTTAGCTCGGCAATTATCGATTTGTCTCTTTTCTAAAATCAATATTCATTTGATTTTCCCTATTTAAAACTCTTGCCTATAGCTAGCTATTGCTTTCTTAGATATTAAGTGAAACTATAAGTTATGGACAGCTTCAGATCTTTTTGAATCTTGCCAATCTCATGTATAGTAGTAGTTTTTTTCAATAGAAAAAAAGAGAGTTAAATAATATTTTTGGTCCCTAAAATATAATAATTTGTTTAATTTAGTTCTTAAGTATAAATTTGTTTAATTACGTTGTTTAATTTGGTTACACTAAGTTTTTTCGTTGGTTTAGAGTGCTAACGTATAAGTTATACATGATGCGTGTCGAATGATCAAATTAAACAAAGTAACAATGCTTTAGGGATCAGATTTAATTATAAAGTGTTATACTTTGGGTCCATATTAAACAAATTTAAATTTTAATAATAGATGTTAGTTGTGCGCCACATGGCCTTAAATATGACATGTCATAAACCTCATCCGGTTGCAAGTATTAGAGGGATCAAATTGTTAAACAAAATGATCATACTTTAAGGATTAAATTAGATCTTGTATTATACTTTAGGGATTAAAAATATCATCGTATAAAAAAGGAAATGGAAAAATGTGTATAGTACTAGCTAGTCCGAAGTTGGAAGGTTGGAAAGAATTTGAGATCTTTTGTAAAGTTTGAATTGAATGTACCGTTTTCATGGTAGTACTGTGGAGCTCATATGAAGTGTCTCATGTGAAGTGTGGGGTACAAGTAATAATTGATTTTCAATTTTTTATCTCTTCCAAAAAGGTGAAGAATAGTGATAATATAAACAAGGCAGCTCAAGAGCAATTATCATTTTTCATCACCAATGAGGAGGTTCAGATATATGTACCCCGGTATATATCCTCAATAGTAGTCAAGACTATATATACCGACTTCATCAGGTAAGTATACTACTGGTACTACATGTTAGGGAAACTATCGGGTAAAAGGACAGGTATCGGTAATGACTGACTAAGCCCAAACGACACGTGTCCAAGGTGACCCACAAGGTGAGGCTATAAATACCCCTTATCACCTCTTCATACACAGACATGCAGACACGCACACGCATACTGAAACTTTGCCCAACTACCTTGGCTTTCCTGATAGTTCTCCCTCATAACTTACTTTCATCAGGCTTACTGACTTGATCTTCGGAACTTCTACGTGCGGAGACCCCCTTCGACGCTTTGCAGGTGGCATAGGAACGACGAGACGTCCACATCAGCACGCCAAATTACAATACAGTTCTCAACCCAAATCTAGATAGGATTTCCGTATCAAATGTAATATATTTACGAACGTTTCTTATATAATAGAAGGACCTGACTCCTCTAATTTTTCCTTGAACATGACCAGTTATGTTAGAGGAATCTGAACCGTTCAATAAAATTAGACGGACGAGATTACAAATTCAAGTCATTAATGAGTTGACCAGTTGTTGAATTTTATTAACTAGTCAACTCATTAATGATTTGAATTTTTAATCTCATCCGTCCAATTTTATTGAACGGTTCAGATTCTTCTAACACGACTGGTCATGTTCAAGTGAAAATTAGAGGAGCTCAATCCATAATAGAAACCCGTAACTTTTTGTCCTAACTTTTACCCAACCATTTGTGTCGAAATGTCAAGTATATTTACTATGAACCAATTATATCATAATTAATTTCATTAACGGTAAATTAATCCATATTAAAAATGTAAAAAGGTGATAATAAATAATTACTGTATTTTAAAAAGAAAGAAACATTTATTTGTCTTCATATACACTTTATGAAAGCTTGAGTTATTACACAAACTTGAATTTAGTTGGGTTCATGTTTAGATTGAGTTAAAGTTGTAACTTTCATTTAAAAAAAGAGAACAAAAGAGAAAAAAAGAGTCAGTTAATAAGCTAAGCCCAAATAAGCCTACATTTACTTTCAGCCCATGGAAACAAAATCCTTACCAAGGTCCAGCAGCCAGATCCTGACCCAACAGAGAGGCGGGTTTGGGTACTTTTGGGTTCGCGCGACTGAGAGCTTGTTTTGTCAGTTTATTCGCCGCACGAGGAGCGAGAAATGGCGGGAGCTTCCGGACTATGAAATTGACGAGCGTGGAGGCCACTGTTCTCTGTTGCTAGATCTTCTCATTACCGTTCGTTAATCGTGAGTAGGTAACAAGTTCTCTGGTTTTGTCGCCATTGTATTAAATTCTCTTCCACTGCAGCTCAAAGTTCAAACCCTCTCCAATCATAAATTCATAATAATATCATTTTCTGGCTGTTTGAATCCATTGTATCTTCATTCTATTAGGCTTATCGATTATTGCTACAGAAAATATTCATGTGTCAAATGGACTCTAGTTATAAGCACTTGTTCTGTCGTATTAATGTGGATTTATTTATTTGCTTGTTTCTTCAAGGTATGTTGAATAAGAATGTGAGATTATTAGCACCGCTGTCCTCTTTCTAACTTATTGAGTTAGTTCAGTTCCACTTGTGCTGATATTTGCTGCAAAGTAGATACTGAATTGTCTCTAATAACCGCTTAGTGGATGCTTCCATGGAAATGTTTCTAATCTGCATTCACTGGAGGATGCCACTTTATGGGCTTTCTTTTAACTTAGTTACATAGTATATCAATAAGAGTTTCAATACCTTACAAGCATGAAATGCTAATCACCACCATAGGGGGCTGTTCTTCTCAGATAGGATTTAGTTCAATGGTTATGGATTTTTTGGATGCTTCCATGGAAATCTTTGTTTTGCATCATTTTTTTTTTGTGTTGTCAATTTTCACTTTAGTTTGCATGATCTTTTGGTCCTAGCATTGCTGTTTCCACTTCTTTATGTAATTGCTTCTAATAGATGTAAATCATATAATTAAAAATGATACATATAAGACAGATTTGAGCTGTTATTTTCATTTTGAGAGGCTAAGATCTTGCTTTTATAATTCCTGATTTGATTCTAGCTTGTGTTAAATCATATAATTCATGCTTTCATTACCTATTCGATTGGTCTAGCTCTCATGTTCTTTTTTTCCCCTGGCAATTAGTTAGTTTTGAAGATGGCTGACAATCCAAACACAATCTTGGTTGGAAACACAGCTGCTATGGAGACAATTACACCACAAGGTATCACCAATACCACTATTGTACCTGCTGCTCAGCCTACTACTCATGCCAAAAACCCACAAAAGAGGAAGCGCATGGCTCCAGAATCAACAGTTTGCGGACAATTTGAGGAATATAAAGCGGAAGATGGCTCCATGACAGGTAGGTGTAAATTTTGTGGTAAAGATATATTATGTGATGTGAGATACAGCATGGTACTTTTGCTTTGAGAAATCATATGCTTATATGTAAACCTGAACCTGAATTTTTGGATCCTAAATAAACAGAAATGGATGTGCAAGTAACTGATGATGGGCCTGAAACTGTTGGGTCTTGGAGGTTTGATCAAGATGCAGCTAGGAATGCTTTATTTCAAATGATCATAGAACATGGGTTGCCTTTCAGTTTTGTCGAAGGGGCTGGGTTTAGACGTTTTTATGTCAATTGTGCAGCCTGAACTTACAATGCCTTCCCGATCCACCATTTCTAGGGCTTGTTACCAATTATATGTTGATGGAAAGTTGAAACTTAAAGAATTCCTTATGACCAACTGTCAGAGGGTTTGCATAACCACTGACGCTTGGACTTCCATACAGAGAATTAAGTACATGGTGACAGCCCATTTCATTGATATGAATGGAAATTAAACAAAAAAAGTTTTTAAGATTTTGCCATATTTCTAGTCACACGGGACAGGCAAGAGGAAAGGCACTCATGAATTGCTTGATTGATTGGGGGATTAACAAATTATTTACTATTACGGTTGACAATGCTAGCTCAAATGATGCTGTTGTGGGTTGGATTAAGAAGAGGATGGGGCAGTCGGGTACAAGTATTTTAGGTGGGGAATTTCTGCATGTTAGGTGCATTTCCAATATTATTAATCTAATGGTTGTTGATAGTTTGAAAAATGTGGACAAGTCAGTTTCCCACATTAGAGAAGCTATTAGATATGTTACGCAGTCCCCTTCTAGGTTTTGCAGGTTCAAAGAATGTGTTGAAGAAGAACATATTGACTCTAATGCTCTCTTGTGCCTTGATGATTGTACTGGGTGGAATTCCACCTATTTAATGTTGGAGTCTGCTTGTAAGTTTGAAAGGGCATTTGAGTCTTATGAAGAGGTTGATCCATACTTTAAAACTGAACTTGAGAGTTGTGAAGCGAAAAAGGGTGGGAGAGAAAAAAAGGAGAATAGTGAAGAAGGAGATGATGAGGATGAAAACGAGGCTGAACTTGGACCAAGTGAAGAGAGAGATGTAAGTAAGGGGGCACCTGCAGAAGAGGATTGGGAAAATGCTAGAAGGTTGTGCTCATTTCTGAAATACTTCTATGACCTCACATGCTTGTTTCCGGTTCTGAATATTTCACTGCGAATGCTTATTTTGATGAAATAACTGATGTTGTCTGTATGTTGAGTAAATGGCAGCAAAGGGATGATTTGGAATTAAGGCTTATGGCTGATAATATGGTGGCTAAATTCAACAAATATTGGGGAGATGTTAACAAGTTCAACTCTTTCCTTTATATTGCTGATGTTTTGGATCCTAGACATAAGATAGAGTATGTTGAATTTTCATTGATAGAGTTGCATGGGAATGATAGTGGTAAAAGATTGGGAAGAAGGGTGAGGAACGACATGACGAGGATTTATCTTGCATATTGTGAATTGTATAATCCTAGAAGGGAAAGTGGTGCAAGGGAAGGTGGAGTGCATTTAGGTGTTATGGGTGGGACTAGTTCTAATGACACGTTAGCTCAGTTGACAGAGGCTAGAAAAGCTAGATATAAAAAGGTTTATAACTGAAACTGGCATGCAAGAAGGTACGTTGGAATTGGAATTGTACTTGGGAGAAAGCCTTGTTGAAGATGATGATGGGTTTGCCATATTAGACTGGTGGAAGAAGCATGCCCCTAGATTCCTTATTCTCTCCCGAATGGCCTGAGATGTATTGGCTATCCCTGTCTCGACAATAGCTTCAGAATTCGCATTTAGCACTGGAAAAAGAGTGCTTGATCCTTTTAGGAGTTCCCTAACTCCTACAATTCTGGAAGCATTAATTTGTGCACATCCAACCAACCATCAAAGTTGAAGAGGATTTGGTTGAACTTAACAAATTGGAGATTGGTATGAATATGATTTTCGAATGATTATTTATCATTTTCCAGTTCTGTTAACATAATTTTGATTTCCATTATTCTTACACTTTGTTAATGTTGTGTTATTGTAAACTTCATATTTTTCTCATATAGCCATGGGAACTACCTGTTCATAGGTGTGAAAATTCAGGAAAACAGCGGAAATCTGTAAGGGATGTATTCCTCGTCTTTGTTGCATCATACAACACGTACATGGGGCGTGTCTAAAACTGAAACGATTCTGTGATTGCATGCTCTCAGCTGCTGTTTCAGCAACAGAGGTTGGAAAATGTAGCCGCTGTTGTTTCATCATTAATTTGTAGTTGCAGTGCAGTTGTTGATACTGGATAATTTTGTGTTGTGAGATTTTTTTCTTGGTGATTATCATCTAATCACTCCCTAGCTATTCTCATCGGTGAATTGAGTGTATGTCTTTCCCCATCGTTTTGTTTGATTCTCTTAGATCAAAACGTCATTTCTTGTACGAATTGGATGAGCTCCTCTGCATCTGCTTCTTTTTCTGGGAAAGAGAGAACTTGAACTTGAACCATCATTTTTCTTTTTTAGATGACCAAAACACGTGGAATTTTAGATCGATAAACGATAGCATTAATTTGTTTAAAATGTAATTAATTCAAACATACAACCAGAATTTATGACTATTTTATTTTGATAAGAATCTTGCTATCGCGTTTTTCCCCTTTTTTTTTAAAATTTTAATAGAACACCTGGTTAGACGGTTAGAGCTCGCATAACGAATAACTGTATGGATTGGATCGTCATTGATGTTAAGGTTTAAATTATTTATCCACATAAGTAGATCACTAATTAAAGGTCATATAAATAAATAAATAAAATTATAAATGTGCTTATATGTTGATGTGCATAATTATATAAAACTATTTGTCGGCGAAAAACGGGAAACGGGGAAAGCCTTCCAGACGAGGTGAAAACGACGTCGTCGTCAGGTCGGGGAGGCATATTGATCAGTAGTTTAGTACTACTACTACTATTTTAGCAAATAATTTTTTTTTATCAAGATTAGCAAATAAACTAAGGATCACTGTTTAGCATATTAATTAATTAATTTTTTTTACAGTAAAAAAAAAAAAAGCGAAACAGAGCGAGTGAGGGAGAAGCGGAATTAGATTGGCTCACTCTACTACTACTTCATCACCACGCTTACCGCTCTCCTTATTCTTCTCCGTTCAATGGACTCTCGTCACCGGCATCCACATTAGCATCTATTTCGTCTCAACCTCTATATACTTCGTATTCCTCGGTTTCGTTTCTCTTCTTCTGGTTCAATTAGGTTTTAATAAGAAAGGGGTATAACGGAATGGCGTTGAAGCGGGGAATGCCAAGTGTGGGCAATCACAAGAGCCGAGGCGGTGGATCTAGACTTCCAATTGCTCTTGTTATTTTCTTCTCCGTTCTATCACCGTTCTTTTTCTTCGTCGGCCGAGGACTCTTTCAAACCACCGCAAATGGTTAGTTTATTCCTCCATTGCAGTTTCTTATGTTATACATCTCTTTGTGCTTTAGGTAATTACTGTTGTGTGTAATTACTATGTTCCTTTTGCTTTATATGCAGATCAAACTAATATTTCTATTGGTTCTGGTAATGGTAAGCAGGTAATTCTCTTTTCAAGCTAGTTATATTTGTGGTTTCTGTCAGTTTTCGTTTTCTTAGTGTAAGAGGAGACAATTTTGTGCTGCAGGGTTTGGATTGGAGAGAACAGCTGGCTTTGCAGCATGTTAAATCTTTGTTTTCCAAAGAGGCAAGTCAAAGTTTATAATGGCATTTTTTCCCCCCCTTTTGCTCTGTGTTTCTGATTTTTCTGTGCAAATATTTTAGGTTATTGATGTTGTCACTGCCGGCACTGCTGATTTAGGGCCTTTGAGCCTCGATTCTTTTCGGAAGAGTAATTTGTCTGCTTCATGGACAGTTATTGGTGAAGAGACTTTGGCTGAGAATAATTCCAGTGTTGAGGTTGGTTTGATTGTTGGCTTGATTTTGGTGTTGTATTATATGGTTGTGCATTGTTTTTCTATAAATTTCATCATGCAACTGAATGTTTTGTACTCTTACTGATTTTGAAGCAAAATCAAACGGTTCCAGTGACAACACGGGAAGCAGCTAAGAGCAAAGACAACGTTTCTGGTAGTGATTTTTTCTTACTCTTAGTGACTTTAAGCATATAGTTTTACCTGTATGCTTATCTGGTTTGCTTCTTATTGTCCACTGCAGACGATGATTCTCAATCCACTGACCCTAAAAAACTAGCTCGAAGGGTAACTACCGTACTTATTTCCAAGATTTAGTGGTTATTGTTTTTTTATGGAGTCTTGGCTGGCATCTGATGCTTTGAAAACAGAAAGTAGTCAGCTAGGAACACATTGCACTTTTTCATCATATTTGTCTTGGTGTCTGCCTTTGTCTGTAGCTTTGAGTTGTGAATTTTAAGTGCTTGGGTTTTTTGCAGCAATTGAGAGAGAAGCGACGTGAAAAGCGGGCAGCTGACTTGGTGAGGAAAGACGATGAAGCTGTTGTTAAGCTAGAAAATGCAGCCATGGAACGCTCTAAATCGGTGGACTCTGCAGTTTTGGGAAAATACAACATATGGAGGAAAGAAGTCGATAGTGAGAATTCTGATTCAACAGTACGTTTAATACGGGATCAAATAATTATGGCAAGGGTATACATGAGCATTGCGAAGATGAAGAACAAGCTTGACTTGTATCAAGACCTTCAAACTAGGGTAAAAGAAAGCCAGCATACGCTGGGTGATGTTACTTCAGATTCTGATCTACCTCACAGGTAGCACAACTTCTTAGTGTTACCTTCCATTAGTGTGTTTTATATGCTGAAATTTCTCCTCGTTCATGGTTATGAATTTTTATTTAAAAACATTTACGTTGCACAAATGCTCATCTTCAGTGCTTCTGCAAAAATAAAAGCAATGGGCCAAGTTCTGTCAAAAGCAAGAGAACAAGTTTATGACTGCAAGTTGGTTACAGGGAAGCTCAGAGCAATGCTTCAGTCAGCAGATGAGCAAGTTAGGACTTTTAAAAAACAGAGCACATTCCTGAGCCAGTTAGCTGCCAAGACTATTCCAAATGGAATCCATTGCCTGTCTATGCGCCTAACAATAGAATATTATCTACTTCCTCCTGAGAAGAGACAATTCCCTAGAAGCGAGAATTTGGTAAATCCAAATCTTTATCACTATGCCCTCTTTTCTGATAATGTCTTGGCTGCATCAGTTGTTGTCAACTCAACCATCATGAATGCCAAGGTGATGTGGATTTCAGTGGATTTCATTATTCTGACGAGCTAGTTCTATTCTTTTACAAGTAGCTATATTCATTTCTGGAAAATTGCGGTACAAGGTGTTTATTAATTGAAATGTTTATTTTGTCTACTGCAGGATTCTTCCAAACATGTGTTTCATCTTGTTACAGATAAGCTTAACTTTGGTGCAATGAACATGTGGTTTCTACTGAATCCTCCTGGAAAAGCCACTATTCATGTTGAAAATGTTGATGATTTCAAGTGGCTTAACTCATCTTACTGCCCTGTTCTGCGGCAGCTTGAGTCTTCTGCAATGAAGGAGTATTACTTCAAGGCAAATCATCCAACATCTCTTTCATCTGGGTCTACAAACTTAAAGTATCGGAACCCGAAATATCTTTCAATGCTCAATCACTTGAGGTTTTATCTCCCCCAGGTTTATCCAACGTTGGATAAGATCCTGTTTCTTGATGATGACATTGTTGTTCAGAAAGATTTAACAGGTTTATGGTCAGTCGATCTAAAAGGAAAAGTGAATGGAGCAGTAGAAACATGTGGTGAAAGCTTTCATCGATTTGATAAGTACCTAAATTTTTCAAACCCTCATATTGCTAGAAACTTCGATCCAAATGCCTGCGGGTGGGCATATGGGATGAATATTTTCGATCTAAAAGAGTGGAAAAAGAAGGATATCACTGGCATATATCACAAATGGCAAAACATGGTGAGTTTTTACTTCCTTTTTCTTGAACAGTTTGTATGGTGTATTTATCTCATGTTATATATTTACCTTCTGCACAGAACTTTTCATTTTCAGTATTGAAAAAAACTAGGTTCTGTGCATGCAATTAAGTGAGTTTTGCCTTCTAAAAATCTGACATTCTATAAACTCTTACAGTTTAGCACAGTTGAAGTTTTTCTTATAAAAGAAAAAGTAGCACAAAAAAATTACTGTTCATCTTTAGTCCTTGTGATCTCTAAAACCAGGGTATGGTTCCTGTGGTCCACATTTGAGTGGATATAAATGAATTTGTTTTGAAATTCAGAATTTCATCTCATTTAAAACCCAAAGACTAACTATATCATATTTTTTACCTTGAAATGATTTTGGGTCCATTCTTCATTTTGTTGCTGTTCAAATTTGTTAGGATTAGAGCTGTAGTCAGTACTCTGATTTGATACTGAAATTACAATCTCCTTGTGTTCTGAATTGCCTTTTCATTTGATGGTGTATCAGAATGAAGACCGGGTACTGTGGAAGCTCGGGACATTACCTCCAGGACTGATTACATTCTATAATCTGACATACCCGCTGAAGAAATCGTGGCATGTGCTTGGTTTGGGTTATAATCCAAGTGTTGATCGGGCTGAGATCGACAAGGCTTGTGTTATCCACTATAATGGGAATATGAAGCCATGGCTGGAGTTATCGATGGCAAAGTATAGGCCATACTGGACAAAGTACATTAAGTATGACCATCCATACCTTCGCAACTGCAATTTTAGTGAATGAAGATTAGAGGCGCAAGCACATCTATGTATCCAGATTCCAGCCATTTAGCTCATGATAGTAAGAGGTAAATTGATTGATTTAGCTCATGATAGTAAGAGGTAAATTGATTGATTTAGCTCATGATAGTAAGGCTGCATTTCTTCTTTATCCCACATTGTTTGTTTTTATTCTTAGTGATTCATAAATTTGTTCTCATCTTTCCTTAGCATTTGAACTAGGCAACTAATCCGCTGCATTGTTGACCTGGAAAAACTCGAGGACACTTTAATTTCTACCTTTTTCGTTCTAGAGGATAGTAGTGAATGTGATATAAGTGTAAATTTCCCTATTCTTTTAACATTCTCTTACTAATATTATGGATTTCCTCCTGCAAAAACAGGTTTTTTTTGTATTCGTACAGCCTCAGCTAATTTCAGTTTTCTATGCAGTGCTGGATGTGTAAACTGTAATAAAGGTGTAATGCTGTGAGCCTTATATTTTTTCTTAACAAATTTAAAGGCATTAAACTAAAAAGGACTTTTAACAATGAAATTTGAAAGAAAAAAAAGGCAGAAAAGAAATCACCATCTATAACACTGTAAAAACACAAAATTCTTTTGGTGACACAAAATACTATGGAGATGAGTATTGAGAAATCTGAGAAGAAATCTACGCGATATAGGTCAGATTATTCCATGAATTTTGAGCTCGAAGCTCAGTTAACTTAAGTAGTATTTTAGCGATTTTAGATAAATTGTTTACTAGTATGAATCTTAAATTAACTTTGCTGCACCATATTAAAAATAATGCTATAAAATCTGGAAAATTAAATTTAAGTCACTGGTTGTGTTTAGTAATGGAAAGTAGTGTGTTCAGTTATCTAGAGAACGTGGTGGATTAAATTGTTTAGTATATAATTCTGATTCTCGTATATATATGTTGCACGAAAATGCATGTGCATTTTAGTTTCAATTCCACTAGCTTGCCTTTTTATCTTGCCATCTTCCAGACTCGATCAAAGTCGGGCATCAACCCTGTTCCCCATTATTTGAATGACTACTAGAGACCCAAGTCCCCACTCAAACTCAGCAAATTCTTTGAGCAGATCATCAGGAAAATTAATATCTGTAGTGCCGATACGTGGGCTGGCTGTTTAATTACTACTAAAAATAAACAATTTATTTGTTGACAATCTTCAATCACAACAGCTTTTCACTTTCATTGGATCCCACCTTCTCCATTTCCTTGACAGACAGCACCCTTCCCAAACACGAGATGCATGCTTATGAATTAGAACTTGGATCCATTAGTGTTGGGTCCAGCATGCACTCAAACGTACCGATATGACAAACAAGGTAGTCTAATCATCAATATAAGTATTTTTATTTTTATGGAACGTTAGAAGTATCGCTGAACTATAAATTTACATAATTTGTTTTATGAATTTATGTTCACGCGTCACATTGGAAAGTTGTGGATGTACGTGCTGAATCAAATCAAATCATATGATTGGTCGACACCAAGCACAACTGCACTGCCAATTACTGAGCCCCACTAACTTTGGTATCCTGCCTGCTGTACATTTTTATCGGAGATAGATATTCGCTGTTGCAAGCAAAGCACCATTAATGGAATCGTCAAAAGCTTCCATCTGTTGCAAATTTGTAATTTGAATTATGGGACAAGACTTTTATGGGTTCATTTTGGCATGTTCTTTTTTCTTCTTTACGCACCAACATTTCTTTCTCGAGGATAGCAAGAATTTTTCTTTTGCTGACTTGTTGCTCCTATATAGTGCACACGCGGACACACAGAATAATGCTTACGTAATAAAAAATATAAAAGAAGAATGAATTATGTTGAGAAACGATTTCCTGGAAGACTGGAAGTTTAATTTCTCTTAACATGATTGTAGGTCGATCTATACATGTCATAGGAGCGAGTAGCCAACAATCCTGTAGTCTCTAGTTTGTCAGGATACTCGACTCTCACCGGAGAGACACGGGTTCAAGTCCCGGCAACGGAATATCTTTTTTATTTTTTCATTATTAGAGCATATCTATTTATAGATCGGAGAGCGCCCATTCAACTCTGCACAGCTTTATTCTGTTTCAAATTCCTTCTTCCATTTTTACATGATACAATAACAACAAGACTAGCAATACGTAAACTAACAACAAAACTGAATCCTAGACGCCTTCGCCACGTGCACTACCAAAAAAACGGAAAATACCGACGAGCTTAACCCGTCGGTATAATGAAAATGCCATCGAAAACAAACGTTTTCAGCAGGAATTTTCGACAGCCATTCTATCGATATAAAGGTCATCGCAATGTGTGATTTTTTACGGGACGCCCATTAAAAATGACAGTGGCGGATCCTGCCCTCGATGTTTGGGGGGAGATCAGTGATGAATTTAAGATTTATATTCAGGGGTTCGGGGGTAGCGACCTCGAAATATTTTTTTTGGAGTATTTTAAAGAGAAGGCAAGTGAGTTAAATGAAAAATTGAAAAATTGAAAAAATGCTTAAGAGTATTTGTATCCGTCACTAAATAACAAATATTTAGATAAACTTAACAAAAAGATAAATAAAAAGACAATATAGAAAAAAATTATTTATACATTAGAATTCATATAATATACGTACTTTTTACAATTGTTCTCTACTTTATGATTGGAATTGAATGAGAGATTGAGAGGGTGATCGATATGTGATGATTTGGTGTAGAAATTGAATTAAATGGAGGGATTGGATTTCGTCAGACATTGAATTGTCTTTGGCACGGGTTTATTGGTAGTGATGATTTGGGAAATGAGGATTTAGGATTTAATTGAAAGGATTTGGGTGTGGGTCAGGTTTAAAATTTGGGTTGGGTTTAAATTTTTTTAAACTTTTATCTCTTACGTTCGAACTTTTATCGTCTACGAGCGAATTTTTATCGAACTATAGAGCGGACTTTTCGTCGCTTACTGTGTACTAATTATTTTGCTTTATTTTATTCCACACTTTAACAATTTCGGTTCAAGTTTTTATTCATTTTTAGGTAAAATTGCTCGTATCATCGGCTCGAACCGAACCAGCAATATATATATTAAATTTTTTTTGAAAAGTTTGGGGGGCCGCACCCCTATGAGGCTCCGCCTCTAGAAATTGATAATGACGCGGTCTGTTTTTAAATTTTCGACAAACAACTCCATCTTCTTTAGATAGTGTTTGGCCCTTAGGGTTGGGTTGGGTTGAAACCCAAAAGTTGTATATAGGTATTTGGCGTTGAAGTTTGAACCGAGCTTTCTAAACAGCTCGGTTGAGTTTTGCCTTGGAGGGCCTCCTTTCCTCACTGCCAATTTTGGCTCCAGTGGCAGCAGCTGCAGCTGTGTTTGCCACCTTCTCTCCTACTTTTTTTTTTTCAATTTTAATTTCATATTTTTATTTTATATAATAGAATAAAATAAATTAAAAACTAGCACAATAAAATCTCCATCTCAAGATAAGTAATTCTAGATCCACTTTTTCTATTTTTATTAATTTTTTTAAAATGGGTTTTATACTCTAACTATTTCATTTTTATAGTTTTACCAAACACCAAAAACAACTTTTCGTTTCCCACAGCACTTTTAAGAAATGTTTACCAAACAACATACTAGCTTTTCCAGAAGTACTTTTGCCACAACACTTTTGTCACAGTACTTTTCGGATTAGAACCGGAACGCCAAACAGACCCTTAGACACTTTCGACAAGCCATACTGGTCCGTTGAAAACGTTAAACTTTTAATTTATTTCACATTTTTTTACACAGGTTTTCGATGGGGTGAGGCCAGTAGAAACCTACACTCTTCAGGTTTAAAAAAAAATGCAGATTTCATTGCATATTTAATTTTAATTTCATTTTAATTATGAATTTTGGTTTCAAATTTAATTAATAATTTTAGTTCCAATATTAGTAACATCAAAGTATTTCCATAAATTAATAAACTTAGAGAGAACGAAAATTTTGTAATTAATAGCACTTTAAAAATTATTTTACATAGTAATATTCACATAATTAACTACTTGTTATAAATTAAATACCTGACTAACCACTACCTTGTGTGGGAGGGCCTTCTTGCTGATTCGCAGCAAGAATCGTCACAAGCTCTTCAAAGATCATTTGTTGTTGTCGAATTTGCTCTCTGAATACGAGATCGGCCAACAATTCACACGAAAACCAGAGTTGGTAATTTTCGACGGGAGCGTGCCCGTCGGTACAAGGGCAGTTTTTTGCAGTGGTGGCTTGTAAGTATTTTTTTTCTTCTTCCAGGCAGAAAGATTAATCTCATTGGAGCAAAACTTTATAAATTTTGTTGCTTCACTGATGCTGTGACTTTAACTCTTCAATAAATGGTTGGTGTTTCTGTTGAAGCCACGTGGCGAACGCGTCGAGGGTTTTCATGTCAGCTCTGTAATGTTTTTGTGTGAATTCCAGCAGACTAGGCCAGGTGAAGTCCGGATACATCCTTGGATGATGATTTTCTTCGTCAACCAAAGTAATTGGTGGCCTCACTACCTTGTCTGCTTTTGGACACAAGAAGAAGGCAAGAGATTTCCTAATCCTGGTGGTGTTTACCACTGCTCGGTGCAAGCAACTCTTGAAAATCCCATTCGACAGAGCCTGCAATTAGAAAACCCACCACATGCATATCATTCAATTGTACTATATATCTGTATATTTTGTCGCAAAACTGATGCCAGAAAACGCAGTCGTACTATATATCTTAGCTGGCAGACATATGGTCATTTCTCCACTTCTCCCAAACAAGATATAGACAAGAAGCATCAATCAATACTTTAGAAGCCTACCTCTATTGGTGCATATTCAATCACATTTTGAAAATGCAAACTTCACTACTTTCACATTAAATTAGTCACGATCATAAGTTTTTAGGGGTAAGGACACCCGCTGAACTACATTTGCATTGATTTGCCTTCGTGAATAAATTATTTGATGCAATCAACACTTTATATTATGATCATCTTTTTGAAAACATCACAACCAATAATTATTCGACTTTGTTAATAATATATGATTTTTTTTTTATCGATTATAAGATAAAGATCTGTGTATGATCTCAACATGATTGTTAATTAGCTAAATGGACAAATTCTAACAAAATGTGTTGATTCTATCAAACAATTAGTTTAAGGGACAAATCAATGAAAATTTAGTTTTGAGAGTAGTTTTGCATTTCAGGTCTAGTTTAAAGATGAGGGTAATTAAAATTTTCCCTAATTTTTTTTACTTAGATCTGAACTGTACCACAACTATCCCTAATTATAAATTAATTAAGCCAGAAGAAATCATATTCGTACAAGTTCGGTCCATTATAAAACAATTTCTTTTCAACTTTAAATAATGATTTATTTATTTTTCTTTTCAACCTTAACAACTTTCATATCGAAACCCATATATGATCCAATTTTTATGGTTAAACGAAAGTTTTTTATTTTTACTTTTTGTGGTACGCACCATAAATGTGTCGCCGATGTTGACAACGAAAGCGTGGGGATGAGGAGTTATGGAATGCCATTTTCCATCAATGCAAACTTGGAGGCCACCAACTTGATCTTGATGCAGTATTGTTAAGGAAGTCGGGTCGCAGTGCGGCCCAGACCCTAGAGTTAGATCCGGCTGCTTGCAAGTCGGGTAGTAATTTAATCTCAGTATCGACTCGTTCCCTTCAAAAAATTCTCTAAAATGCGCTGGACCCACTCCTAAACTTACACCCAACACCTCCATTATCCCAAGTGACACTCTACTCATAGCCTCGCAATATTCTTGGTACACCTTCCTGTAATCAAATTCAAAATTATGTAATTAATAATATATGAAAATAATCATAATATATAATAATCTTGAGACTTAACACTCTCTGCTTAGGTTTCTTACCCGAAATCTTGGTAGTCGCGTCCCATTGTGTTTACCAAATAATCTTGGACCACGTTATTGGGGCCGGAGTTGTTGGGAGCAGAATACTGCAAAGAGAGTGTTTCTTTCCAAGGGAGTTTCGAGGAGAACCTGCTGGTGAAGCTACTAGCGTATCCACGATGATCGCCGATTTTTCTCTGAGCCTTTTGCTTTTGGGAGAGTTGCATGCCAAAGAACTTGTCCATGTAGTCATGAGCTTCAGCTATGAGCTCCATACTAACTCCATGATTAACCACTTGGAACAATCCATGCTTCTTGCATGCCTCATTGATCACAAGAATCGTAGCTTTAGGGTCATCCCGCCCGGAGAGGAAACTCCCCAAGTCAATGGGAGGAATTGAAAGCTCCGGCGGATCAAGGCAAGGCTTCTCGTGGTCCGGCCAAATGAACTGAGGCGGCAGGTTGTGGTCGTGTTGAAGAACGGAGGCGTCGAAAACTAAACTTGGAGAAGTGGCTAGTGGCATGTTTGGGGTAATGCACTCACCAACAGTGTGAGGAGTAATTATTGAGGAGGGGAGAGTTTAATATATATACACGAGGGGTGGTGGCGTAGAGAGGGTTAAGAGAAAAGCCAATTAAGGCCAACTATATATATCGATGGAGGTCAGAAAGCAAATTAAACTATTAAGAATCTTATAATTAATTATTGTCTTACACTGTTGCGTCATTCTTCTTCTTTTATATGGATACCTAGCTAGTAGCTATCACTATTGATAATCTGTGATTAGGGGTATGCCCTTTTACGTAATTGTGCAGGTTGTCAATTCTTCAAGTCCACACCGCAATACCTGTAATGCGCTGGAGAAGGTCTCCAGTGTAGATTCTCCGACGGTCAAGTCAGTATGCTATGCAAGTCGTAAGTGTTTCAGAATAACAAGTTATAGTATGCGTGTGTGTCCGTGTGTATTACCTTGCCTTACTTTGCTATTTATAAACCATACCTGACGACCGTTACAATGGCATCAATGTAGCAATTAACACCATTAAAGGGGAACAATAACTCAGTCTGCAACGTGCGTAACGGTCCACAAATGTCTGTTACAAGCCAGTAACTGAAGCCATTATATCAACCGGTACTTAGTTATCGTTATCCCCTTCTAATAATTTTATGAGTACCCGGTAGCTCAGTCTACCGGCATCATTGTGGCTTGGTGCCGTTAATCTTACAACTATCCGGTACACCAGTCTACCGGTACCTTGTATCAACTTATCTTGACTGCGCTCACGTGGCCATTCAACCAGTCAATACTCCGAATCAAAAGACCCCTTTACCCTTGGGATTTATCTATGTATTATCAACTATATATATATATATATATATATATATATATATATATATATATATATATATATATATATATATATATATATATATATATATATATATATATATATATATGTTGTAAAGAATTTACAATGAATTAATCGGCACCGATGTTAATTATCAATCTCCTATATCCCAATATTAAAAATAAGATAAAAATATATATTGTACTATTTTGATCTTTTATCTCGGATCATTCTGATTATATTAGTCACCAATCAAATACTAAAAAAATGTAACTAATTTATTTAGATAAGATAATTGGATAAATGAGGATAATTGATATTAAATCAACACGAGAGAAGGAAATAGGTAATTCAAGGTATATAATTAGTCAACGTATGAACTGCATGCAATTGGACAAAGTGAAAGCAAAGTTACCTGGGAGTTGAGGGGCAGAGGTACGGAGTACCGTGATATATGTACGTATTTCTTTTTGTAAAGACAAACAGTCCGTACGTACTTATTTAGAAGCTGTATCATCTCAAAAGATAGAATTTACCAATTACCAACATGCAAACAATGAAGTACTGCATGCTTTTGGCTGAAAAAATTACTACTCCAAATGACAAGAGAATTGATAAAAGTGTGTCTAACTTTCAATCCACGTGTCGAAAAATGGTTTGATTAATTAGCGATTAGGGATGATTTGGAATCTAGCTCTCTCCATCGTCTGATTCGTCTGCCATACTAATGGAAGAGTAATGTTTTCATATATTTGGCCAAATATAGATACAAAGTTTCATGTGATTTTCAGTCTGATTCGTCTGCCTACGTAGCTGAAAAAAACGAAGGAAACTACAAAAATGGCATAGCAAGTCAGGACCCTTCATTGGTTTGCTTGTTTTCTTTTCTTTCTGTAGTGGCGCTAGAAAAACGACAAAAAATTAGCCTTTTTTTTTTTAATTAAGAGGGTTTTTAAGGGTTGGATCTTGATTTTATTACTACTAGATTAATTAACTTAGTGAAAATGACTGCCGACTGGAGACACTTGTCTCGTGAATTAATTGGTTCATTAATTTCTACTTCACTAGTCGATCAGTATACTTTGAATTTCAATTTTTCACCGCTAATTTATGAATACTTTTCCAGGACCTCATTGTTCAAAGCTAAAACATTCTTTTGACTCATTTTAATTACCAACCTCAAGTCGAGACAAAGCCGTAAACAATTCCGGAGTAAAGACAGCCCTATGCGGGGATAGAACGACACTATCCAATGCAAACAGCTCCTTAAGCACTGCACCGCCAATCTCTCCTTAAACACCGCACCATTTCCTTCTCGTCCACGATTTCCCCACGCGCAACTTTAACAATAACACCGTCCTTCCCCAATGCGGCAAACACTTACTTATCTATCGATGTTATGTGGGGTTCGATCCGTCAAAGAGCACCATATGATGAGTGCGTCGCTATTAGCTGCAGTTCACACACATTGGAGTGGAATTGGTATGGAACACAAGTCTATCACGAGGCTAACAACGGGCCCACGAAAAAAAACTTACAGGTCCATTCACTTTTCTTGTAGGCTTACAAGTTACAGGGGAGTGATTGAAATTCGAAAGTGCTCGACGGGTTCGTCTCCTGCTCAGAGATGCTAGAAAGGACATCCGAATACCGGAATAAAAAAGAGTGTTAGAATGAGTTACATTTTATATTCTATTCACAAGGGTGGTGAGAAGTTATCATTTCATATTAAACTGATTAAAAAGGGTAACTCTGTGCCTAAATGAATTTAATAAGGACTGAAAATAAACAACTTATTGCAGACAAATTCCTCAGTTCTTCAGATACATCAAAAGAGAAATGCACAACTATATGACTCAGGCTCACACCATCATAAGTATATCTATCAATCTAGGAGAGTGATCTGTTGGAAATAGTTAGAAGAATGGAAATACCAAAAGTCAGAACTTCATCCAGAAATCAATTAAGCAAATATAGCAATATTCCAACAACCAAGAACTGACCTGAAAGTAAGATATTAACCATTCAGTCAGTCACCCAAATATTATGAAAGTAAGGGTTTGTTAGCGAAAAAAGCTTCAAAATTCCCCACCACGAGTTCACTTAAACCCTTCATTGCTTCTGGCGTAGAGACAGCGATATGCGGTGAGAGGACTACATTGTCCAATTCACAGAGCTCTTTAGGGACATGAGGCTCGTTCTCAAAGACATCCAAGCCGGCACCTGCTATCTGTCCCTCCACCAGAAATTTCACCATCTCCTTCTCGTCAATAATAGGCCCATGCGCAATATTCACAACCACTCCTCCTTTCCCCAATGCTGACAATACTTGTTTGTTGATCATGTGATGAGTTTCGGCAGTGAGCGCACAACAAATGATAAGGGAATCACAGTTGACTGCAAGATCGAACACATTTTTGTAGAACGGATATGATACATACGGTCTCTTGTTCCTGGAGGTGTAGGAGACAGAGCAACCAAAGGCCTCAATCCTTCTAGCTACTTCATATCCAATATTTCCCAATCCAACAATCCCAACCTTCTTGCCTCTTAGCTGAAATTCCTCAATCATCAAGAATATATATATTGTAAATAACTACTCCATAATGGATGGCACAATCAGGCAGTCGGCAGCTTACAGAAACAGCTTCGCATTGCCATGCTTCTCAATACAAACTAACAAAATACATTACATTTGCAAACTAACTGGTGTTTATTTCTATTTTTTTCGTAGAAATTATAAGTTAAGTTATTTGAATTCGAGGCTTAACTCATAATAACTCTGTACCAAGTAGCTAGGTCATGCTAACAGGTGTTTCAAACAGAACAAAATGAGGTAACAATAAGGCAGTAGAAATCACAAAAATACACAATCCCAGCTTAACATGGAAAGTTTCTATTTCTGATTTTTTTTTTCTGGTACAGATTATTCAGAGGATGAGCATTACAACTTATAATAATCATTTCTGGATTCAGTTAGGTTTAAGTTCAACAAGAAATTGTGAAGAGAGCATAGAAATGGAAGGAATTGATTAAGAGAAGAAGGGGAGGGATCTCAAACCTTGGAACCAAGTGGATAGTCTCCATTAATCACCCAGAGCCCTTTCCTGACGTAGCGGTCAGCAGCCGAGATGTTTCTCAACACATCGATGAATAAACCCACAGCCAAATCAGCCACATCATCCGAAAACACGTTTCCTGTATTTGCAATCTTGATTCCACGGCGGCGGCACTCGGGGATATCCAACTGGTTGAGACCGGCACTGGTGGTGACCACCACGCGCAGCGCCGGCAGTAGGTCCAGGATGTGGGGAGTGAGGCGAGTTCCGGAGTATGCAAGGGCGGCCTGCACGGAGCGCGCGTGAGTGGCAAGAAACTGGTCCATGGGGAGTGACGATTCATAGGCTTTTAAGTAGCGAAACTTTTTGGAGAAGAAGGATTCCTCTCCCATTCTCTTCCAGGATAGCGGTTGTCCAAAGACTAGGACTTTTGGTAGGTCTGGCTCACTTGCTGCCATTTTTGGAGAAGATTGACTTGGAAGAGAACTTGCAGTCACGAATCTGGAAAAAGTGGAAAGCACCATTGCAGTATGCGTAACATCCCTATTTTAAAGGAAAAAGGGTAAAATACACCCCTATATTTAGGGGTGTGCACATTTCCGAATACCCGAATTTCTGAATTTTCCGACCCGAAATTTTTGAAATTCGGATAGTGTATTTCGGATATCGGAAATTCGGGTTCGGATATGTTATATCCGAAAATAATTTCGGGTTTGGGATCGGAATTGGTTTTGGAAAAATCGGGTATCCGATTTTTCCGAAATGTATCAGTATTCCTTTTTTTCCGAAATAGGACTACTCCTAGTCCTCACTTTACTCACACACACACGAACGACTCACCTCCTCTCTCACAAGTCACAATTCACAAACCACTCACAAAGTCTCAACTCAACCTCTTCTCTCTCGATCTACCAAATCGGAACCCTAGCCTCACCAGTCACCGTCACCACCACGAGTCACCTCTCTTTCTCACAGTCACTCTCTTCTCTCTCGACATCGACCAAATCCGAACCCTAACGGCCTCACCACCATGAGTTACCTCTCTTTCTCACAGTCTCACTCTCTTCTCTCTTGATCGACCAAATTGGAACCTAACCCAGTAACCTGTAACGGTGCAATCCTCACCTCACGGTCACGGTCACCAAACCACGAGTCCTCTTTCTCACAGTCTCACTCTCTTCTCTCTCGACATCGACCAAATCGGAACCCTAACCCAGTAATCCTCACCTCACGGCCTCATTCACTGTCACCTCTGAGTTCTCTCTCTCAAATTGTCAATCTCTTCTCTCTCTGGACTCACCGACTCACCGCTTCTGGTATGTATCTATGGTTCTTCGCCGCTTTTCATTTTCTTCGTGTGATTGTGAGATTGAGTGGACTGTGGATTGTTAATTCTTGTGTGATTGTGTTGTGTGGATGAGGTTCATGTCCATCCTGAAATCACAAGAAGAGAAATTCACTATCATTGTGATTGTGTTGTTTGTGATTGTGTTGTGTTGTGTCAATTTTGAATTAATTTTTGTTACACACATTGACATGCCTGCCACCTCTGCTGCAAATTCTTGTTTAAATTCTTGCTAGAATTTTCATGAGGATTGAATTCTTCCGTGGAATAACAGTAGTATGGTATTGAATTAATTGACTGATAGTTAGGATTCTTGTTGACTGCTGGAGCTTTTTTTTTTGCTTGGTCGTAATTCTGATTTTTGCTTCTGCTTGTTGGTCTTAATTCTCTTTTCTAATTTTGATTTCCTGTAACCTAGGAGATGGCTACACAACAAGCAGAAGCTGGAGCTGTAGTAGCAACTACACAAACACAACAAGCAGAAGCTGGAGCTGCAGTAGCAACTACACAGTCTACACAAACACAACAAGCTGGAACTGCTACGGCTAGTAATGTTCCAGTCAAGACAGAGAAGAAAAGGAAGCAGATGGTTGGAAGATCAGTGGTGTGGAAGCAATTTAAAAAGTACCAGAATGATGATGGAGAATGGAAAGGTATTTGTCTTTACTGTAAAAGTGAAATTGCATGTAATTCTGTAAAAGATGGTACAAGTGGCATGAAAAATCACATGAAAAGCTGTAAAGAGGTACCCCATTCTAGTGACTCTAGGCAAACTGAAATGAATACTTATTTAAATCCTGATGGTAGTAAGGCTGTAGGTGTTTGGAAGTTTGACCAAGAAGCATGCAAGAAGGCTTTGGCACTAATGATAATAGAGGATGAACTTCCTTTTAGGTTTGTAGAGGGAGCAGGGTTTAGGAAGTTCATGGCTACTGTGCAGAATAGGTTTGTAGTGCCTTCTAGGACCACCATTAGTAGGTGTTGTTATCAAATGTATGTTGATGAGAAGTTGAGATTGAAAGGGTATTTGATGTCCAATAGTCAAAGGGTTTCTATTACCACTGACACTTGGACATCCATTCAAAGGATTAATTACATGGTTGTAACTGCTCACTTTATTGATAATGATTGGAATTTACAGAAAAAAATATTGAATTTTTGTCCAATCAATAGTCATAGAGATTCCATGACAGTTGAAGAGGACCTTGCTGAGCTTGACAAATGGGAAATTGGTAAGTTTTTTTTTTTTGCAATTTAGTTCTCTCTATATATTTATTTTCTACATTTAATTACTCATATTTTTTATTGCTTGGAATACTTTATTTTTCAGAATTTTCTCAAATGGGAGTGGAGACCACCGTCACAGAAATTTTAGGAGATTAATGCTTTGTTGGATTTTCAAATTGGTGCAAGTTGCTTGGCAGGCAGTAATGGAACTAATTATTATTACTGTTATTGTATGTTTAATTTGGATTACGTCGGTTTGTTCGGTTTGTTGTTGTTGCTTGGGATAGTGGATTGTAATTTGTATGATTAATGCTTGGTTGGATTGTTGTTGTTGCTTGGTTGGCAGTAGTGGATTGTAATTTGTATGATTAATGCTTGGTTGTATTTTGTGGTGGATTGTTGTTGTTGCTTGGCAGTAGCTTGATTCATGATTGTAATTTGTATGATTAATGCTTGGTTGTATTTTGTAGTGGATTGTTGTTGTTGCTTGGCAGTAGCTTGATTCATGATTGTATTTTGTATGATTAATGCTTGGTTGTATTTTGTAGTGGATTGTTGTTGTTGCTTGGCAGTAGCTTGATTCATGATTGTATTTTGTTGTTGTTGCTTGGCAGTAGCTTGATTCATGTTATTGTTGCCATTGAGGCTTTTAATTTGTACCGGATGTATTCTATGAAGCCATTGAGGCTTTCAATTTCTGCTCCCAGGTTATAAAATTGCTTCCAGGATGTAATTTGCTTGGCTTGATTAATGATTGTAATTTGTTGTTGTTGGCTTGTTGCCATTGAGGCTTTCAATTTCTGCTTATAAAATTGGTTCCAGGATGCAAAATTAAGACAGGGTTTTTAATTTGGATTTCGGATATGTATATCCGAATTTTCGGAAAACCGACCCGAATTTCCGAAAATTAAAATTCGGGAAATTCGGGTATATCCGAATTTCCGAATTTTAATTTTCGGAAATTCGGGTTCGGATAGTCAAAAAAAAAAATCGGATTCGGGAGGGATTTTGGATATTTCGGCAAACCCGATATCCGAAAAAAAAAATTCGGAAATTTCCGAATATCCGAATGCACAGGCCTACCTATATTTGTATCATATGTTAAGATAAGCCACTACATTTGTAATTGAGTCAAATAAACCACTGCATTTGTATCACATATCAGGATAAGCCACTACATTTGTAATTGAGTCAAATAAGCCACTGCATTTGTCAATTTGATCTACATTAGTCACTCATCCCTAAAAATAATTATACCTTGTTTGGATATATCATAAGAATATGCTTACATGGTATTCTTTTTTAAATGACATGACATAAAAACCATGACCAACACTCATTTTTACAATTGAAAAATAAAAAGTTGGATCTCAAAAATAAATAAAATTGAGTGCACAAAAATAGTGGTTTATTATTTTGATCTTACTCGATGTTTTATCGCTAAAAAAATAAATATTATTTTGATCTTACTCAATTTTTTATTTTTGAATATTTTGATTCAACGTTTTATTTTTCTATTGCAAAAATGAATGTTGAGCATGACTTTTATGCCATGTCATTTAAAAAAAAAATACACTATGTAATCATAGTCTTATGATGTATCCAAACAAGGTATAAGGGATGAGTGGTTAATATAGATCAAATGGATAAATGCAGTGACTTATTTGGCTCAATTACAAATGTAGTGGTTTATCTTGACATATGATACAAATGTAGTGGCTTATCCTGACATGTGATACAAATGCAGTGGCTTATTTAACTCAATTACAAATACAGTGGCTTATCATGACCTATGATACAAATGCAGGGGTGTATCTTACTCTTTTTCCCTATTTTAATTATTTTCTTTTTGTCTTTTTAGAACAAAAGTGATTGAATGGCCCACAATCGTAAACTGGTTAGTTATTAATCAGTTATTTTTAATTTTTTTTCTAAAAAATATTAAATTTAAAATTATTTAAAATTAATTTTATCAATTGAAATACGATTGCTAAATAAACAAAACCATTTCTTGAAAAAACGACATCTAATACATACAGAGAGTAGAAGAAAAAAAAAAAAAACTACCACAACCTGATTAGAACCTAAATTCATTCATTGCAGTTGCCAAATTTTCCCAAACTTCATCCAACTTTCAGAAACTTTAAAAACAAAAATTCTGTACTTAGAATACATATTGTGAAGGAGAAAAAACCCTAAATAAATAGAAACTGTAGTCTAACAGCCTACATACATAACATGAAGGCAGCTGATTTGAGGAGGGAGAGACAACGAAAGGGGGATTTACAAGCTGAACATAACTTCCCCATACCTATTTACATCTAATTATGCTATAGGTGGTGCAGATGTTACTCAACTCGGAACATAGGGCTCAAAAAGGGTCACACAAAGATTCGGAGCGTGCTGCATGATATCCGCAGCTCGTTCAAACTCCTCTCGCAGAACTTTTATGCTGAACTTATCCACCACTCTACCCAGGTCATGAGAGATCTGAAATGGATCCTCTATGCATATCAAATGACGATCATTCCCGATCCTTCTTGTCCAGTCCTTCTCCTGTTTGCTGTAAGAGAAATAGTATAGGGGCAGTCAAACTACTGTAGGAAAAATCTCAGCAGGCTCTAAGTAAAAACTAGGTTAGAGATGATGAGACAAGTCCATGGTTCCAAACAGCATATTCATCCTGCCTGCTTAAGGGCAAATATAGAAGTTGGTTTTACATGTCATTTTGGCGCATTCTCGAAAACAAAGATAGATCTAAAATATAAGAGCTATCATAACTTTTCGAAAAAGAAAAATCTAAAATGAAAAAAGCCTCCAGTTTGTGGATATTGTGTGCATTCACAATAGTAGAGATTGTAGACTATAAATATCACCTGATTAAGCATCCTCTGCGGACAGATATAACATCATTTGCATAATCATGATGGTAAGCCCAATAATTGAAAAATGCCCAAACCAACTGAGCTATTGTTTCCCTGTTACGGGAACCAAAACCACGAAATTCTCCAACTCGATCAAAGTAAGCACATTCCACACCATCCACAGTAACAGAATATGTGGCCTTCATTCCCTGATAGTGCAAGCATAAAACAAATAAACAACAACGCAAAAACTTCTAAAACATAGCAGAGAGACAACCAAAACCAATCTACTGCAGATTGAAATTAAGTCTGACTAGAAAATCTTGATATAACAACCAACAGTATGGCAAGAACACATAATGGTTATGAGCATGTTATAACATCTTATGAAAGTAAAGGAGAGCATAGAACAAAAGGAAAGGCTAGTATTGGGAATAAAAGGGAGAGGTCCAGAAAAGAAACAACAACACAGACCTGCAAGCATGGAAGAATTGCAGGTCGTCGCTGCTGAAGAAAATGAATGCACATTAAAACATACCTGAAAAAGAAGAATAATTAGATAAACAAAAAGTGATAGAGATAAAGATCGTTATAACTTGAAAAGATGGCCAACCACAAGTTTCAGAAAAGTGGTACTCCTCAAAGAATACTCACGCATAGCTAGATAGGGTTCCTTGGTAAGTTTCATTAACTCCTCTTGACTTGGCCCAGTGTTTTACTATAAAAGCTAATTGCCGTAATCTCACATCTATTTCTGCATAATCCCGAAGAAGCTTTGTATTTACAACAGCCAAAACATTGTTTATGCATACATCACAAGAGATTCCAGTCACTGGATCCATAAGCTTTACTATTGGTACCCTAGCCCTGGTCAATGCCTGTAAAAGAGTTTGGATTAAGGATTTGCAAAAATATCAACTAGATACCAAAAACATAAATAACATTCAAAGAGAAAACAAATTATGATGAAATCTACAGTATGCATTATACAAGGTAGCTACATATAAAAATCACGGTAAATTTTTGCATGTGGCTTACATGGTAGCATGAACTTCAAATGTGCACCAGAACTTTAACTACGAGAATTTCTACACCCACACATGCAGCACGTGCATGCACACAGTTTTTATAAAAGTTCCTCAAGGGGCCAAAACAGAGCACATTCCTCACAACACAGTGAAATAATTGCAAGATAAGCAAACGTAGAAAGAGAAGTAATGGAGATTCTCAATAGTTATCACATTTGTTACGCCACTTTATCCTCCTAAGTCGCTAGCTTGATGATTCACCCAAAAGCCGCAGCTACTTGCCAAATGTGATAATATTATATAGTACAAACAAAACTTGCCTAAAATTGATCCGCTCTTCTTTTTTAGTTAATGATGGAATCCTAAATCTGATAATAAAGAAACAACTATAAATGTCAGACAGACGACCCTAAAATCTTAGACAACGCAGCACAAAGCTTATCCCTCATTGGTAGCCCACACAGCAGCGAATCGACACGTATTTGAATTCCAGCATGGTAACTAACTAAGTGGTTACCATTAATTACTTAGTGCTCAACCAATATGTCCAACAACGGGAACCTAATTATTGTCTCTTGCAAACCCTAAAAATCTAAATTTATTGACAAAAGTGAATTAAAGCATGCATGCACACGTAGTACACAATGTTCATATACTACGGAAGACCTAACAAAACAATGTTTATGACAAGAATCATTTGGTTCTATAAATTCTGAATATATGCATTAAGATGATAAAAGAAGAAAAAAAATGGCATTTAACCTGCACATTCTGGAGATTATCTGATTGCAATAAATCTGCCAATTTTAACAAGACCTCAGACTTGTTAATATCAGCATCGCTAATTGCAAAGCAAACATCAATATCACTCTTTGAAACTCCAAATGAATTCGCACATGAGCCATAAAGGTACAACCGAGCATCAGGCCATTCTTTGTTGATGAGTTTCTCCAACAAAGCTAAAAGTTGCTTCTGCTTTGCCTTTTCTTCCTCCGGTGGTATTAGTGACTCATAAATAGCAAGAAAAGGAATATTCATTCTGTCTATGTCTCTGCGACATTGCATTTGCCGTTTAAGTACTCGCATTCTTTGGCTCAGTGTTCGTTGTCCCCGGTCATCTGATCTGAACTCCTGATCACAAGCCAAATACTTACAATTTTGTAACTTTACAACTAGAGAAGGTAAAATCAACTACATGAACTGATTAACAAGTTGAGATAAATTAAGTGTGAAGTGCATAGAAAGTTATGCTCAAACTGCAAGTAGGGTTACAATATTTTGTGCATTAAATTCAGATCAAGTTTGAGTAGCTCAAACATTCACTACAAATGATACTCATGCAAAAGTTTAACTCCAAATGAAAAGTAATTTACCTTCTCACGGATATTGCGAATCTGCTTCTTTTCTTTCTTGCCATCAGATTCACCCTCAACCAACAAAGATTCAACAAGGTCTTCACCGCCGTCATCAAATTCATGACCATCATCCTTCCCAACCTCTAAAACTTCACCATTTACATTAGGATTCATTAAAGACTCTTCCTTTTTGGATCCTGGAATCGTATGTAGCATACTACCAGCAGGTGGACCAGGGCGATCGAGCTGCTCAGTCAACCCCAATCCCTCTGCACTGTTTCCACTACTTAACAGAGAGCTTCTGTTATTAAACTCAGTATGATTCCGCCTATCCCTATTCAGGCTATGGTCTAGTTCTTTTCCTCTACTCATATAATCCAAATCCCCACCTCCCCCTCTATGCATACCGGCAAATCCAGGCGGTGGCTGCGTTCTGGGGCCAGGTGACCCATAATTTCCCCCATGCTGCTGCTTTACCAATCCCGCCATATGATCCTGCTCTCGAGAACCAAAATTTTGGGAATTGGAGCTTGTATGACCATTGAATTGCCGGTTCCTCTCTACTGCATTGAAGTTTCTGCTCTCCCACTCCTTTGCCACATTTAAGTTTGAATTCGAACCGTTGACGGTTCGAATGTCAGCAGGGATCGAACCAAATTGCAGCTTTTGCTCTAGCTGCTGCTTTTGCTGGATAAGATGTTGAATTGTGTTATTAGCTCTCGCATCCATACTCGATAACCCTAACCTCTGAAGATCTTCCACAAACTGGAATTGACTTACTTGGGGAGGCGAAGGGGTTTGAGGAAAACCAGACGGGAAACGAGGATAGAGAGTGTGGGGCCATGGAGGAGATGAAAGATCACGGCCGTTGGATTGCCTGAGTGGAGGAGGGGCGAACGATATACTGGGACCGATAGCAGCAACGGCAGGATCTAGAGTGAGAGGAGGTTGCTGGTGTTGGATTGGGAGTGGAGCGAAAGGAGGGGTTAAAGATGGGAATTCAGATTGTTGTTGCAGAGGTGGTGGTGGTGGGTGTTGGTGTGGGAGTGATTGGGTTTGACGGTTATGCCGTTGGAGTAAAGAGAGAAGGAACTCACCTCCGTTGTCTGCCGCTGGAAACGGTGGAGCTTCATCGCCGTCGCCGCCTCCACCGCCGGTCATGATCGTGAGGTGCGGTGAATGAAGTGAGGGGAGTGTGTGTGGAGAGTGGAGACAGAGGCAGGAAAAAGAGCAGCAGCGTCGTTTGGCGGAGTTTTATCTGTTGGGTTATTAATAGGGACGACCAGGCGTGGTTGGTGAGTTTGGGGTGTGTGACTGCGTGCTTATTTTAGTGAGTATATCAGGAGCGTTTGATGTATTAAATCAACGGTCAGGAATTGCCTTGGGTTACAGTGGACCAATGCGATACGGCGTGTGGTTATTATGGTAAGAGATTTCCAATTTAGATTTTGGGTCTTCATGGCCATTTTTGTCATTTGGTTGGAGAGTGGAGACCGGAGAGCAATTTTGGAAAAGCGATGTGTCCCATGACCGCCATGTGTACCACCAGTGAAAAAATAGGAAGTAAATTAGAGTACTGAATTTTTCTTTTCTTTTTCAAAAGAATAACCGGAGTACAGTGGATATGGTTCTGGGAGCGTGCTTGGTGAGTGCTCACAGAGGTTCTTTGGTTCGACTGATCCATCGCAAGATCAGTTCATTTGAGCATGCTTTACTCTTTTATATTCATTGAGAAGTCAATTTTTACCATTGATTATTTTTCCAACTATGTTTATTAAGGTTGTATATCGAATTACCAAACCGTAATTATTAAAATACTAAACTCAAGTTTATTTTAGTATTTTATTTGAAATTTTCCTATTTTGATATACTGAATATCAGTACGGTAATAAATTTTATAGGTACAAAATTACCATAACTATCGCTGCTGGTGTGGTGATACAGTTATACTCCCTCTCTTTTTTTAATGTGTCGTTCTAGGGATTTTCACAGATTTTAAGGAATGTTGAACTAAAGACGATTTTACCACTCGCTTTCTCTTCTATTTACGAGCGTGTCATTGTGTTCAATTTTGATGTGTCTTCTCTTTTCTACGAATTCACTCTCTATTTTTTCTCTCTTTCTTTCTTTCCTTTTTCTTTCTTTCTTTTTTTCTCTATTTTTCTTTCTTCTGCCTCTCTTCTGCTCTATTTTTTCCTTTTGTTCTACAATCGTGTACCGACACGATAAGTGAATCGGAGAGGATGGTGGTTTAGGGCTGACTTGGTTTTTGTGATTGTGTTAGTTTGGAATTTGCGGTTGGGAGATGGAGGCCAGCGCGTGAGGGTTGGATGATCGACAGTGGTATTTGGTTTTTTTTTGGGTTTGATTGTTTGGTTTTTTTTTGTGTGGTGGCGATGTGGCGGTGTGGATGATTGTTCGTGGTGGTTGGGTTTTTTGTGGTGGTTGGATGATTTTTGGTTGCCGAGGGAGATGGAGGCCGGCGGTTGCAGGTTGATTTTGGTTATGGTAATTTTAACGGTGGTGATGGGTAAGGTGCAGGGATGGGTTTTTGATTTGGTGCAAGATGATTGAATTAATTTGGTAACGATTGGATTTTAATTTAATTTGGCAGAAGATTGAATTAATTTGGATTTGCAGGAGATTGAATTAATTGAATTTGGATTGAATTTTCGTAAAAAATGGAAGGGCAAGGTAGAAAATTCACCCCTAAAAGAGTCAGAAAAGTGAGTGGGCCATAATTAATTTTTTTGTATTTTGAAAAGGGTAGAACGACACTTATAAAAAATAGGAAGGAATATTATACAGAACCGTACAAGTTGGTATAGCTATAAGCATGAAAATGGGAATCCTTTATGCAAGTGAAACCCTTGTACCATAAAAAAGCAACATCAACACAACACACAACTCTGCTGCTTTTGGAATTTTAGTATACCATCCTAATTATTTCAATAATATGATAATGATACCGAGCATTAGAAACTATGATATGGTATTTAATTTTTTTAGTATTAACCGATGAATACCCCTAATGTCTATTCCTTTGATCTTGGGATTCATGTTCTCCCATTTCCGCGGCTCTATCTTAATGCTTGATTATTTCATGATGTAATAGAAGTTATCTGTCGATGCTAATTTGAGGTTTCCTTTCTTCTAAAAATAATTAAATAATTAGAGTATTGTTAAATATTAAGATTTAAGAAATTAATCAATAAACATATGGTTGGTGAGTGAGGCTCTGCTTTTAAAAATGCCGTACTCTTTATCAGGTAGTTTGTACGAATTATAATTAGTTTTCTCTTTTTTTTTTTAGATCTTCATAATAGTCAATGAAATTAGTCTCAATATTTAAAGAGGCGCAAGGGGGCATCTAGATAAATGAAGAACCAAACTACGAAAAAAAACGAAAGTGGTTTTGCAAAATCGATATCAAATTAGCAGGGTTAAGTACGTCGGCGCTGAAGAATTAAAAGGCCATGTTGGATCAAAAAGAAACAATTAGATGGAGATGAATGTAATTAATTACTAGAAAAGGCACCTCCACAGTTTAGTTTGTCGTTCTTGTAAGTGGCTACAAACTCTTGAATCAAACTGAAAATGGTGGCAGCCCGACGAGGATCCAAAATCTCAATCCTATGGAACCCAAGCGGGTCAAACTGAGCTTCTACCGGCGCACCATGTTTCGCCAACATCTTCACAAACTCTTGTTGCCTATCAACCATCGGACTTTGCCCAAACCCGATCACTAGGCATCGCTGCAGCCACCGAAGCTTCTTTAAATGGGGCCCATCCACCATCGGATTACAAAACGGATGGTCACGATCCGCCCCTGTCGGCAGGGTTAGTTCCCACATCAAATCCATAGCCGCCAACGGAATTAGCTCGTCGTCTATGAATTTCAATTCCGATTTCGTCCTTTGTTTCCCACCAAACATAGGTTGGTTCATGATAAACCCACTTATATTTACAGGCTTTAGATCCATCTCTTGGACCCGCAACGCGGTGTTGAATACAATATTGGCTCCGGAATCGGCACCGTATAAGAAACACCTGGACAAATCGCCGCGATTCATGATCCATTCATCGCCGCTTGGATTCAAACTTTGATTCTTCAACCATTTAAGTGCGTCCAATAAGTCTTCGTATTGAGCAGGGAGGCGATTTTCAGGAAGCAGACGACAATCGACAAGGATTATGATTGATGGAATCGAGCAGAAATCGTAGCAACGATTTATCGAGACTAGCTCCGAACATAACCCAACTACAGCCATGAAAGTAAATTATAATCGGCAAACGTGTACCATTGCCGACCAAGGATGAGGAGGGGATGTAAATGCGCAGGGAAGTATTTTTTTGTGCGTCGAGGATGACATCTTTGAAAACTACGAGTTCTCCTGTGTTGGTGCGGGGAGTCTCCTTTGTGTTGGGGAAGTTGAGGAGGCGAGTGATGGAGCCATCATTAAGATGTAGGTGAAGGTGATCGTATGGATCAAATCTGGGAATATTGGGCATGGTTACTTTGATAAAACTCATAGCATAAGTGTTCTTTTTCCTTTATCAAAAGAGAAGATTGGAAAGTTTGAGTGAAAAGAAATGAGGCCTGGTTTGTTCTTGGATTCCGGTGTTGCGGAAGATATGTTGTGTTAGAGTAAAATAGGATTTGCATCAATGAACAATTTTAAGATAAAATCGTCTAAATTGACATATACACGAAACTAAAAGCCGATCAATTTGATGTTTGATAATGGTTGAATGAGACTCAATTTTATTAAGCTAAACCAACAGGGGAACCCAAAATAGAGTGTGGTGTTCACAAATTCCTTAGTGCCTGTTTAGCGTTTAAGTTTGGTGGAGAAAAGGTCTTTCCCAAATCTAAAAAGTTAAAAAAGGTGTTTGGGAAGCTGGGTTTCCAAACCAAGAAATTCCTTGGTTTTGTTACGAGAGCAAATTGCTCCAGCACCTGGGCAAAGCTGGTTTGCTCTCTCATTTTTTTTTTCTTTTTCAAATAAATTTAATTTTCTTACTCTATATAATGAACAAAATAAATTAAAAACTACCACAATATAATCTCTATCTCAAGATAAGTAATTCTATATCAACTTTTCCTATTTTTATGAATTTTTTAGAAATGAGTTTTATACTCCAACGCTTTCATTTCTATAGTTTTACCAAACACCAAAAACAACTTCTAGTAGCTCACAGTACTTTTAAAAAATATTTACCAAACAACATACTGTTTTCTCCAGAAAACCTTTTTCCACAGAATTTTTTCCCACAATATATTTCCAACCAGAACCAGAACGTCAAACAGGCCCTTAGCATGCTCCTGTAAAGCCGTGGCCGTGGCAGGATCAAAGATCTCCATAGCATGGAACCCATCCTCATCAAATTTTGCAACCACGTGCACTCCACGTGACTCTAACATCTTCACCAATGCTTTCTGCTTATAAACCAGCGGGTCCCTACCATATCCTAGCATCAAACAACTCGGCAGCCGCTCGATCTTACCACTGTGGGACCCGCTATTAACGATCGGGTTGCAACACTCGTGGTCACGATCAGCGCCTTTGGGCAACGACAGCGCCAACATCTGATCACAAATCGCCAACGGCAGAACCGAACCATTCGCCAATCTGACCTCCGATTCCGTCCTGCGAACCGCGGAGAACTGCGGCATGTTCAGTATCAACCTTGAGATCTTCACCAATTTGATGTCGATATCCACCGCGTGAAAACCGGCGTGGTACGCGATATTCCAGCCGACGCTCATGCCCATCAGGAAACATCTCGAGAATCAGCGAATTCTTCCAGCCAGGGGTCACATGAGCCGTTGATTTTCAACGCTTGATTGCGGATCCACGTGATGGATTCACCAGCGTCATCGTAGGCGGCGGGAAGGCGGTAATCAATGGAGAGGACAAGAGCAGGGAACTGAGTGGCCATATCGGCGCATGTTGGTGGAAAGGGAGAGTTGCGGCGCTGTACATAACAAACCCGCCGCCGTGGAAGTAGATGATGAGTGGGAGTTTGGTGTTTGGAAGAGGGTGTAGAGGGAGGAATAAGCGGAGGTAGGTTTTGTTGGCAGTTTAAATCCAAAAAAGGCACCTGTACATGAATTGATTGACTCATTTGGCACCTCTACTCAAAAAACGGTTTAAACTGCACCTATACTTCTTTTCTTATGTATGACACATTTGACACCTCCCACGAACGGCGTCACCATTCCTCCGTTATCCCGTGGCAAGCCACGTCATCAACATGATGACGTGTCATGCCACGTGGCAAATCCGACCCAAATCACGCTGAACGGGTCTGGACACAGGTCATTTATTTGGGTCGTGAACGACGCGTCATCCACTTCACTTCATAAGAGTGAACGACGCGTCGTTCCCTCTTTATTCTTTTCATCAGCACAGCAGCAGAGTCCATAACCTAAAACCATTCTTTCAAAATCCATTCTCTGTTTTTCTCTTCCAATGGAAACCCAATCTCCTCTCTAACCCAGCAAGAAATCATTCGTCACCACTCTAATGGAAGCCGCCACTCTCTGCACCCCATCCTTCAAAGAAGACACTTACTTCCTCTCCAACCTCAAATCCTCCGAGAAAAAAACCCTACAAGACCTTCGCGACAAGCTCTCTTCCTGCTCTATGTGGGGCATTCCTCTTCTGGGTCGAGACGAAAAGGCTGAAGTCATCCTCTTGAAGTTCCTCCGAGCTAGGGATTTTAAAGTTTCAGATGCGCTCCACATGTTGGAAAAGTGCTTGGCTTGGAGGAAAGAGTTTGGAGCAGACGTCGTCATTGAGGAGGAGTTAGGGTTTAAGGAGCTGGAAGAAGAGTTTAATTGCTGTGGCGGAGATTGGAGATGAAGAGAGGGTGATTGGCGAGGGCGATTGAGAGAGTGGAGTTGGGTGGTTTAATTTTGGCAGGCTGGATTAATTTAGTTGAAATCATATTTGGAAATTTAGTTGACAAAGGTGAGAATTTGGTGTTTTATAGAGGTGAAAAGATGAATTCGGCTTTAATTTGGTAAAGGATTTGGGATTGGAGTTAATTGTAGGCGGATTGATTGGAAAAAATTTGGGATTTAGTTTGCAGGAGAATTTGGGATTTAGTTTTGCACTTTTTTCAGGGAGGAATTCAAGGGTGAGCAGCCTGTGGATGTGAGGTCTTTGGACATCAGGGACTTCCTATGAGAGGTTTGGCATGGTTTGTTACTGGGGTTTTGATTTGGTATTGAGCTATTGCTCAAACACAATGGGGAGAACCTGTTCCAAATGTGGAAAATAACTGATCTCTCTTGCGAATAAGAAATTTCGGATCACAGCTGTGATAACTGAGTTAGAGATGTCATACATTTTTTTGTTGTTGTGTTAATTGGACTTGTTTTCAGATCAATTGAAACTGAGAAAATGATGTCACTGTTCTTTCCTTGGAATCTTATCCTGAAAGTTCCTTGTATCTGCAAACTTTTTTTTTTCTTTGGCTCTCTTCATTAGAAAAGGCCACAGCAATATATAATATATAAAAGAAAACCCACAAGTTATGCTGGATTTAGGATTGGAATTGATTTTTGTAGTGAAGTTTTGGGTTAAATTGCAGAGGTTTTGGTAAATATTTAGATTAATTACATTATTTTTGTAAATTTTTAGATTAATTATATTATTTTAAAATTTTTTTAAAATTAATTAAATTATTTTTTCAGAATTTTTAAATTAATTAAACTATTTTCTGAAATTTTAAAATTAATTTAATTAATTTCTGAATTTTTAAAATTAAAATTAAGGAAAAAGAATAAAGAGTGAACGACGTCGTTCACTCTTATGAAGTGAAGTGGATGACGCGTCGTTCACGACCCAAATAAATGACCCGTGTCTAGACCCGTTCAGCGTGATTTGGGTCGGATTTGCCACGGCGACACGTCATCATGTTGATGATGTGGCATGCCACGTGGCGTGCCACGTCAGCGGATAACGAAGGAATGGTGACGCCGTTTGTGGGAGGTGCCAAATGTGTCATACGTAAGAAGTATAGGTGTCTTTTAAACCGTTTTTTGAGTAGAGGTGCCAAATGAGTCAATCAATTCATGTGCAGGTGCCTTTTTTGGATTTAAACCTTTTGTTGGCTGGGTTCAAACAATGTCTTTGGAGAGCGGTACGGCGTCATTTGGTGTGGTTATTTGTTCGGTTGGAGGTACTTCAGAGAAAAGGGCTGTACCTGGATAGTGTACCGTCTGGATTTTCAAAAAAATTGAGGATATCAAAGAATTTGATAGTGGAAGTTGTTGACATGGTGTGAAGTGATCAAGAATCTCCGATTAAGAACACGAGAATTTTTATTGAACTAAAAGAAAAAAGAGGAAAAATCTTGCAATCAAGGGCAAGGATTGAAGTTTTGAATTCAAGTCGTTTGTAGTTATTGATAACAAGCATGAGGGAAGAATTAAAGCCATAATTTCGTTGATCCAATCTTTTCTTCCCGCGTGGCGTAAGGATTTAACGTCATTTTCAAAGATTTCCAAATTGATTTGATGTTGGAGAAAGAGTTAAGATATTCGCGTTTCGCCTCCACTTCCAATTTTGTCAAGCCACCGCACCACCGTCATAGAGAGGCAGGCTTGTTACAGGTAGGATTTGGGCCGCGTGTTTTTTACATGAAGCCTTAACGCTTGAGTAAATGCTATGTTCAGGGATTGGGCCGGTACCTTTCAGAATAGATGGTGGATCAGGAGCAGTTATGTTTCTTTTGGGCTTTGCCCCGTTTCCTCAAACCCAAGAGTGATGTAAATGTAACTCCTCTCTTTTTTTCTTTATTCGTTTTGCGTTCTTTATAGAAAACTAATTACGTTTAAGTATCGTCCCCTAACTTTAACTTAGAAGATTAAAATTTCATTTAAGTGTAGACAAATTCCTTATCGCCAAACTATAGCTAATGTTGATTTCCTTTTTCTTTTCACTTGTACTTATTACACTAATATTAAATTAGAGTTTTCTCTTTTACAAAATTAGGATAAGAGTTTTTTTTTCCCTTTCATTTGACCATGATCATACTGCTTTATTGAAATAAAAGATGAAGATAAATAACAAAAATATAAAAGGAAGAACAACCTAGCCACTGGTGGACTTTTCATTTTTTTAGTACATAGAAAATTCAAACAGCGCACAAAGATCCCTTTTTCTTTTTATAGTTTTGCTATTATGCCACTATTTCTTCTTAATTCTTATTACAAAATCATAATAGTATTACATAGATCGCAGAGATATGGCATGGTAGGTAAAAAGCTCAAGCTCACAAGGAGGAAATGACGGGAGAAAAGTTGCCACTCTTGGTGGTGTCAATGAATTCCTTAAACTCCTGGTACTGAATTTGGGCCTTGTTTCGATCAAACAGCTCCACCGCATGGAACCCATCCATCCTCATCAACGCTCAACACCACGTGCATCCCACGTGACTTCAACATATTCGCAAACTCCTTCTGCTTGTCACACATTGGATCCCCACCGTACACTTTCACAAAACTCCTCGGCAGCCGAAGAAGTACTGCAGTAACGATGGCGAGTACGGAAGACGATAATGAGATCACGCTTCTCGAAACAATTCCGGAGGAAGCGATCAAACAGATTATCATTGCTTTGCAAAATCCTAGGGGATAAGAAGGTATATGCGCCTGCGTTTATTGAATTTACGACAGACCTATGAGGCACCCGAAATATAGTTAACACAGTACAGATCTCAAAACGATTCTCTGTCTTTCACTTTCGATCTGAAAAAGACGTCAATTGGATCATCAGTTAAGAGCCTTGGTTCTTTGAAAAACAATTGATTATTTTAAAGAAAGTGCATCTTAATGAACAAGTCGTTTTTTTTTTCTGAGTTAAAGTATATGATCTACTGATGAACAGGAGAACACCAGGCAACATTTGTTAGAAAATATTTATAATTTTACTCCTAAATGGATCGGTACAAATAGATAACTTAGAATTAGTTATCGTATTGACCACAAAATTAATCCTAAGCCATTGGTTGCGACGTTATTTACATGTACAATCAAGGCCATGTACAGACTGCCCCGTATAAATTGTGTGCATCACAAGAGGGTTGACCCTTGACATATTTGCAGCGTTTGGCTAGCTTTACAGTTATATGATCATATCATGTCCTGTCACATGGATCATGGATGCTGGCAATGGCATGAGAATCGTGTCATAGAAACAAAGACCCAAACGGCGCTGTATATTGCAAATTGATAATAAATTACTAACATATGGCTAGATAATTTAGAGAACAAGTCAAAGTTAAGAGGTTTCGTTAGAAACACTTTTGCCGACAATATAAGGTTACGACTAATGTCGCATAAGATACACGAAATACTTATAGTGAAGCACCAATAAGTGCGTTGAGTGTATCAGAGTTAAAAAAAAGACTCATTTTCCAAACATTCAGATCTGCCGTAGATAAACACTGTAAGTCTGTAATACAACATTCAGATGTCTCTCTAAATTACTCAAAATGAGCTGTACGGTAAAAAAGTACAACATTCAGAAGAAAAAATGAGCTGAACAGAAAAAAAACCATCCAAATCTCTCTATATCAATTGCTTCATAAGATTGTTTTAATCAAGTAGTATTTCCATGTTGACCGAATCCAGAACCTCTCAGCAGCATCATATTATATATTCCAGAGAGAAGGGTTGACGAGAGGATTAGCTTAACCAAGCTGTAAATACAACTTCGTATCTTCTACTTATTACTTCCTGTTCCTGACTATTCTCTACCATGTGCAATGTAAAGCATAAAGACAATAATAGCAATGTGACAGCAGCATCATTTTCCAAAAAAAGGAAGATATTAGGCTTAAGATGAGTCCCGCATTACTGAATTTCTTGTAACTTAAATAAGATAATGAACCTACTTTTGAAAGGCATGAGATAACAAACACAAAAGATAAATCTCCTGGGTCCTCGAAGGTCCCAACGACGAAAAGCACTCACTTTGTGCAGATATGAATGCTAGTAATTGAAAGCAATTGAGGTGGTGGGATCATCATTTGGAGGAAAGTAAAGAGATATCTATATAGGGTATACATCATTATGGTAGAAATTATCCTGGGATTCTCTAAAATTCAACAACTTGTGGGAACAAAAGGTCAAGGGCGGTTGCGCATAAAAATCATAACCTCCAAAAAGTAAAAACGCTGAAACAGGATTTTGTAGATGCAAACAAAAAAAAAAACAGCCAAAGGGAAAGTTGAGGATGAATTCAAGCGAAATACGTATATCAATTCCAATTTGGCAACAAATTCTACAAAAGCATAACAATTAGCATTAGCCTACAACAATACACACTCTCTACAGTCAATGAAAATGATGTTACAAGTCCAATGAAATAAATCAACTCACCTGGCCTTCCTCCGGGACTTAAACGGGAAGTTGGACGGTGGCGAAGGTGAAAACTCGAAAGGCAAGTGGGGTGGCTCTGCCTCACCAGAAAGCATCCCCACGATTTCTTGCATAGTAGGCCTCTTGTTAGGAGACCTCTGCAAACAGAGCAGACCAATTATAATGCAAAGCAATGCCTGATCCTTATCTAATGAATGTATCAAAGGATCAACAAGATCCAAAAGCATCCCATTGTGTGCGAGCTGCCTTGCCCAAGAAATCAAATTCGCCCTCTCAAATTCGGACATTGGCGAGGCAGTCACTTGCAATGGTCTCCGCCCAGAAACCACAACTAACAGTAGAACGCCGAAGCTGTACACGTCACACTTTTCCGATAACAAACCACCACCACCATACTCAGGAGCAATGTAGCAAACAGTTCCTCTCATACTAGGCGTGCTACTAACACCACCACTCTTTGGTATCTCTCCGCTCACCCAATCCTGACTATTCCTTCTCCCATGCCTCATTTCACCACTAAACCCATCCAACCACCAATCGATACTCCCTCTGCTTCGCTTACTTTTCCTCTTCTTCCTCTCCTGCACCATCCCATCATCATCCGTTTGCCACCACATATCTCCAGCATCCCTCCCATTAAGCCCTCTCTTCTTCTTCTTCTTCTTGGTAAGCTCCTCACAAAACTCCTCTTTCCACCACTCCCTTGGCTTCCTGTTCTTCTCTTTCTTCTTCATCTTCCCCTCATCCAACGAAGCCCACCATTCCAACCTCCTCTTGTACTTCTTGGGCTCAATCTTCAAACTTTTCGAGCTCAGCGCATTCTTGTTAATATTACTACCATTATTACTATCTACAGGAACAGAACTTGGGGATGCAATCCACTCATTCTTGGGTCTCTCCTTGTTAATCTCACTCCCAATCCACTCCATCACATAATCTTTCACTCTACCAGACTCGGATCCGACCGCATTAACGTCCTGCTTCCACCACCAATCTCTTCTCGACCCACCACCTCTTTTCCCCAAATCTTTCCCACTATCCAAACTCGCCTTATCAAACCCTCCCCCCTCAGATACCACACTCCCCTTATCCACACCCAGCTCCGGCGACACTGCCCGTGACAAATCTGCATCTGAATCCACAACCCTAACCACAAAACTCTCCGGAGACTGCTCCGCCACAACACCACCACCGGCAGTCCCACCCTCCTCATACCCCGTCGTCACACTCTCCGTTTCCTCCAGAATCGATCCATTATCCTCCGCCTCCTTTTTCTCCCCACCATAATTACCAATACAGCTATTCTCCTCAGTCTTCAACCTCGCAAGTCCAAAATCTCCAATCTTGGCGCTGAAATCAGAGTCGAGCAAGATGTTGCTCGGCTTAATGTCGCCGTGAACAACCGGAGGGGAGCAGAAGTGGTGGAGATATTCAAGTCCTTTCGCCACGTCAGCGATTATATCAAATCTTTTCTTCCAAATCATAAGCTCTGCGCATTTGCGTTCAAATAACGCTTCCTGTAAGCTCCGATTCTCCATCAGCTCGTAAACCAAAACAAGCTTTCGCTTTCTCCGATCAGAAGAGAAGCCGAGGAGGGAAACAATGTGAGGAGAGTTAAGAGAAGACGCGATAGTGAGCTCATTGTGGAACTCACGCTCGCCTTGGAGTGAGCCGTTTGGGTCCATGACTTTAACGGCTAAGGATTCGTTAGTGGATGAGAGAACGGCTTTGAAGACTGAGCCGAACCCACCGTGGCCGAGCCGATTGGAGTGGGAGAAAGAAGCGGTGGCGCGACGGAGGAGGGAGTAGGAGAAGCGTCGGCATTGGCGGTGGTGGAGGTTTGGGTCTTGGTGGTAGTTAGGAGATTTGAGGTCTGTTGGAGCTGTACGGTTGCGTGAGAGTTTCCGGTAGAGGAAGAAGATGATGACCATGAGAGAGAGGAGAGTGAAAGTTAAGATTGCGGAGAGGACGGGAGGAAGGATAGGGACTCGGCGGTGGTGGTGGTTGGTTGGTGGAGATGGAGGCAACTGCGGCGGGGGAAGAGACTGCAGTAAATGGCGGGATGGCATGATTGTAAATAAGGGGGAAATAGAGAGGGGTAATAAATTATAAGGTATGCATCAGTGAGATCGACTCTTGAAGTTGAAGTGTGGTATTTTTGGGAGAGTTCCTTTTCTTTCTGTTAATGCTTCTGCAGCTCTGCTCATATCCATGACTAGAGGATCATTTTGCATTAGATTTTTTATTTTAGTTTTTTATTTAGTTTTGGAGGATAAGGGCAAGTTCTCAGTGACAGGAGAGTTGATAAATGATAAATGTGGTTTGACTTTTGGGTATACGTGTCACGTCCTGGTTTGGTGGTTGTGATGTAATTAATAACAACATCCATGTGGGGGAAGTTATCATGGGACGTACGAGTCACGCGCTCTATTACGAGAATGGGTGTAAGAGGGAAGCACGTGGATTAATGATCTTTGAAGCTACCCGGTTTGTTTTTTTACCGGGTTGGTGGGGTCCAAGAGTCAGAGTCCGGGTCAAGACCCAAGAGTGTAAGTGTAACTAGCTGTTTCCGTTTGTTTCTTGCACAGTACTGGAAAAGTCTCAGTTTTGCCTCTTGATGGACGTTTTGACCCACAAATACAATCATTTTTTCTTTTTTCCGTGGAAAAGAAGAAAATTTCCAAGTATTTTATTTGTTTAATTTTTTAAAATTATTAGGAGCGTGAGGGTGGATAGGTAATTTCCGGGGTAGTTTTATTGACTTTTAAGTACCTTGGTAGTAAAAGGAATCTTACTGTTTGAAAAAGGGCACAAAAACAATGGAGGACTCTCTCAACTCGCTCCAAAAAACAAGTCTTCTAACCCACGCTTGTCGGGAGCTGACTTAGGGAGTCTGATATTTCCCAGGATGGTGTTAATGATAAGTTTCTACAACAAAAAGTAAAAAATTGAGCTTGTCCCTACACAAATTAAAATTACTACTAGCATTGATAAAAAAGAGGAGTAAACGTTGTAGCAGTTGATGCTTGAGCAAGCAATGAGCTTGTCTTTTATAATTTCCTCCGGTAATTTATTACTCCCTCCAATTCTTTTAAATGACTTTTAGCTTAAACAATTTGATTTTAAATAAGTGACATGGTACAATTTATTAGATATTTAATGATTGTTTTTTTTAATATACTGGTTTATTTATTTAATTTATAAAAAAATTAATTATTTAATATTAAATATATTCTCACTAATCATTATTTTAATTCTCGTATCCGATTCTAAAACGTTACTCCCTCCGATCCCTATTAAACGTCTTTTACTATTTACGCACGTATTTCAAGGAGACCGGATGACTCACTATTTGACCCCGAAAAATTTCGTATTTTTTTTGAACGTACGTGTATCCTTAACGTACGTTCAAAAAAAAGTACGAAATTTTTCGGGGTCAAATAGTGAATCATCCGGTCTCTTTGAAATGTGTACGCAAATAGTAAAAGATATTCTTTGGAAACCGGAGGAAGTATTTATTAAAGTCCGAAATTAGTAGAATTTAAAAAAACTTAATTACATATATTTTGATTGTTGGAAAAACTGGAGGAATGTTTCTTTCTTTATTATTATTATCTCTATTTTAATGAGACTAGTTTTATTCTTATTGATCGAATTTTTAAAAATAATGATTCTTCCAATATAATTTTTTCTATATTCTAAAAATGAGCCTGAAATTAAAATTAAGAATAATTATATCGTTTACCATCCAAATGACAACTGATATTAATAGAAGTATTTTTTTTATATTAAAAATGATAAAAATAAGAAGATACTAATATAGTAATGAATAGTAATATTGTGTAATGAAATTTTGAGGTTTATTTTGTCATTTAGCATGATGGGCGTTGTGCTTTGCTAAGGAGTAAAGGACTACTATTTGGGCATCCAAGGCTTTGACGCTTTGTTTAGTACTCCCTCCGTTACTAAATAATTGTCGCGCACGTATACTAATATTGGTCGGATGATTTACTATTTAATCCTAAAAAAATTTGTACTTCTTTTGTGGAAGTACGTTAAAGATTGACGTACTTCCATAAAAAAAGTACGAATTTTTTTGGGATCAAATAGTGAGTCATCCGATCAATATTGATATGCGTGCGCGACAATTATTTAGTAACGGGGGGAGTATTTGTTGTGGTACTATGGATCTCTGAGATGACAGGTGTGTTATCACGTGTATTATTTGGATTTCTGACTCCTCCCCTTCCCTGCAGTTTCTAAATTACTCCATCAGATCACGTTTGCGCTATGTACTGCGGATCCCCCACCCTATGTACTGTACTAATAAATGGGAGATGTGGACGCAACTATGGATGGTTATTTTCAATTTTAGATGTTAGTTGTGTTTATTGCTATAATTATTACTCCGGACCATAATAATTGTTATTTTTTTACGAAATATTACTGTACACTTTACTTGACTTTTTATGTTTGCATTACTGAATGTTACTATTTCAGAAAGTCAATTAAAGTGGTAAAGAGGAAGTATTATTTAATTAATAGTATTTTTATTATTTTTATATTATATATTTTCTAATTTTATCAAATTAATTAAGTATTTTTTTTATTAGTAGATAATCGCTAATCGCGAATAATTCATGGGTGATTATGAATTTGAAATAAATGTAAATTTTGTGATAGCGATGAGGTTATAGTTTGTATAATTTTCACGATTAATCGCATCGCGCCCATCCTTTGATATAACCAATACCAATAGATGTCTATTTTGTTCTGGACCAAAAATAAATAAAAGCCAATAAATTAAAATTAGACGGTCCAAAACTATAAAAAAAATCTTTTTTTCTTTTTCCAAAGTAGTACCGAAACACTAAAATATTAGGATATGTTTGAAATTGAATTTTTTTTTTCCCACTGTAAAAATCCAACAAGAAACACTTTTGGCTATAAGATTTATGCTGTGAAAAAAAACGTTCATCTGCTACATAGTCCATTTTTTAATTTAAAATCTGGAAGCCAATCCAATCCATATCCATTTAGATTCTCTCTTCCAAAAATGTACCCGCACTCCGTTCGCTGAACAGCCCGTGCCACCTTTGGGCCTTGAGCCCATTGAAATGTTGCAGCGGCAACAATGTGGCATCTGCAGATCTGAGCCTCAAAATGCCCACCTAACCAGGACATCTGTTCATTCTGAGTGCAAACATAATTAATCATAACTTTAAATCACGAATCGTCTAATGGAACAGACTACTCGTCTAAGTTAGGCCAAAAGTCAGAAGTAAGCTTCACAGGTGCAAAAATCTGCACAAATCAAACCTTATTTTGATACAAACTCCGCTATATATTCACGAAAAAAAGAGAAAAACAAATGAACTTATCCAGAATGATACTGTTAAATCTAAAGTCAAAGAACAAGCGGCAAAGACAGCATAAACAGAAAAACAAAATAATAAGCCACAAACTAAATTAAGTACAAGCCTAAGGTAATAACAATTCTTCAGTGGTGGTGCTACTACAGACTACAGAGGCTTTGCCCCACCATTCTCTTGCACACTATTCACTGGAGTTGAACTTCCACTTCTCTTGCTAGATTGCCCAGTAATTGTCCTGCCCATGAACCTTCCCGCTTTGCTAAAACCAGTGCCAACAGCTCCGAGGCCACTACCCACAAGCCCGACTCCTGCACCAACACCGCTCCCAACAAGCCCTACTCCGCCAACGACACCACTGCCCACCATTGACGCTGCTCCATCAAGTGCATCCATTGTGCTCCCTATAACTCCTGCTTCTTTCAGTTTCTTTCTTTCCTCCATGATCCTCTTCTCTGTTTCTAGAGCAGCCAACTGCTCCTCCTTGTTAAACTCATGGTAGAAGACCTACAAGTCCATCCCAAACAAAACCATATCAACAAATATTAAAAGGACAATGACAGGATACCCCACCCCGATGGATCCTAAAGCCAGATGCAACAGAACAACGGACAAATAATTCAGACATGGAGAAACGGATATTGAGATGCTCAGTTATCAGCAACACAATTGAAGCCCTTTTTCTTATATCAAGAAACTAATAATTACCTTAAGTGTAAGAGTTCCTCTATCCTTCTTATCCTTAACCTTCAATGTGTCAAATGATGGTACCAGCCTCAACTCAATATCTTTTGATGATTCTGCTTCCAGCTCAATTAAGGGCAACTTTGCTTTTCCCAAAAGCTTATCTTGTCCAATATCCTTATCAAAGACCTGCCACGGGAGTTTCATAACGTTATTTGAGCAAATAAATGATACAAACATTACTTCCTGAAATATTTTAAACTATATCCTGATCATAACAATCACATTTTGAGACTAAAGCCAAATTAAGCTTCCCACTGTAATGGCATGGGGATGAAGGAGGTAATACTTGCAAATTGAGACATCAACAGCAGAAAGACAGTGCCAAAAATATCATAGGAAAGTGACTAGACGTATTTGAAATGCATTGGGCAGACACAAGTATAACCGCTGCAAAAACCATTTGACAACTATAGCAAGAACCAAATGGTAAACTTTAAGACGGCTTGATATAAGTAAACTTTAAGAGGGCTCCAATAATGCAACCAGACAGATGAAGTAATGGATGAAATACCATCAGTAGAAGATAAAAAGGCATAAATAAAGTATAAGCGATAGAGACCTCAAGAATGAGGGACTGTGTTTCCTTGTCTTCAGCAAGCAACTCAAATGTTTCATCCCAGACAGGATTGAGGTTGTTATCCACAACTCGTGATTTAACCTTGAATGTTGGCCGAATATACAAAACCACATATGGATCAGATTTTCCAATCATTTCCTTGTTTTTCAGATCATTTGCCTTCACCACAGTCACCATGAGATTTCCATGTGGTTTAAGCTCTAATTCACTGCATAGACACAGGCACCCCACCACGAAAGAAAGAAAGAAAAGAAACTGTCAACATTTATGCAATGAAAAGAAATCCAAGTACCAGGAATCTAAAACCAGAATGGCAGCATTTCTTAATAGGTAAACATCTCAAGTACATCATGAAGTAAAGAAATACAAAGAGGCAGTGACTTAACTCTGCTCCTTACCACCAGATAAGAGCATTTGCGAATGATCATGTTGAGCCAAAACAAAACAAAAACATGCAATTCACAATTACCTTAAATCAACAGGTATACCACCAATGGGAACAACAATCCTGTGGGGCCACTGAAGCATATCCGTGACAATTGATTGCACTGTATCCTGTCAGATGTGGAAAAAAATCATCTTCAGGAAAAGGAGCAAATAATAACAAATGCTAAAAGTGGGGAAATGCTGCTAGAAAAAATAAATAAATAAAAATCTCACATCAATCATATCTGATAATCCAGGAATGGCTGTTAAGCTTCCACCGACAGCTTTCAGAACGTAATCAATTTTTGGCTTTGGCTGATTCATGACAGAGAATTAGTCATTTCTGTAACCATCATAGCTGGTGATAATGCAAACTAAGCAGTAGAAGTATTTGAAGCCAAAAAATTGCAATTCTAATCCCAAATCAGAGAGGCAATGACCCTATGCTAATGGTTCACAAAGCTTTTCCAAAACCGCCTCTCCACCAATTCACAGACCACTGATCAATGATGCCAAATGAATTCTTCAAATTTACATCATACACTGTACTCTTTAGGAAATGCAGTCAATGATAGAGCCAAGCAACAAGCTGACTCCTACAATAACTTGGTTTAGCAGTAGCGTAATAGCGCATTGTCATGCAACGAAATACAGAGTTTGCACACTAGAGTAATGAAGAACTCTGGTGTAACAAAATGATTTAGCTTAAGTGTGATTTCTTAAGATCCTTCACTCATGAAAAATCCAACACCCATCACTCAGGTAGCATCTCTCAACACACAAGGTGTGAAAGTAGGAACTCAGAACAAAAAATGGTTTATGACTTTGCATGTGATTGATATATGGAATCTCATCTGTGATGGAGTAGACCCTTCGCCCATTTCCCCACACCACAGAGGTGAAAAGCTGTACATGTATTCAAGGAAATAAGGGATGCAATACATCCATGAGCATAGATGCAACATAAATTTTCCTCCTTCTAGTTGGCTTCTCCAAAATCGAGAGACTACAGTATCCTAAAAGCACTACAACCAACCTATATGAGCAATATTTCTTATGCATAATAATAACTTCAATTGCATCAGCAACAAAACACATCAGATTTCATCCAGAATGTTTAGAAAGTACCTCTGCAAGTAGAGCAGCAACAACAGCAGAAATGCATGGTATCTCGTCAGCAAGTTGGAAGATAATACGTGCAACAGTATAGACTTCCAGATCCTTCAACTGCAGCATATTGCAACACAAAACTGTTCAAGTACATACTTTCTTGCATGAAGAGATAAAGGAAAAGGTAGATAAACCATTTAAAGTTATCAAAGCACGAACTTGAATGGGAATGGAAGCAACAAGAGCTTCAACACCTAAAATGATGCTAGGATCACCACACCATCTGAAATCAATATCCATTGTGATTTGACCTTTTTTGAGACTTTGAACACGAATACCTGCCATGATTAAAAAATTAGGCAGGAACATCAGGTTGAAAGAGAAATTAAGAAAAAATGATGGTTATAAAACAAATGGCCTAAGAAGTAACAATTCTCTTGTAAATGTATCTTTATTTGATATGTTAGTGTATGTAAATTTGCCAATTGTTCTCAGAGCTTCAGAACTCAAAAGACCTATTTCAAAGACCAACCTTACCTCCTATATTATGAGATACAAATGAGCGAAGAAAAAATCAAAGCCGACATCCCAAGGAAGACCAGACATGAAAATGCTATTAGCAGGAATATATGCAAGGAAAACTACCCACTGATCCGTACCTTCAATCTTGGGTGGCACAGTTCCAAGAGAGAGTTTGTTAAATTTTAGCGCAGTTATCCCTGCTGGTCGGTAGTCTTCCAATAATGGTTCAACAGATTCTTTGATCACCAATGTAGCTGCCTGCAAGCATACAGATCCAACTCAAAAAATAACCAAAAGAACCACAATATTGATTAGTGGCATGTAGTTGTAGGCTTACCTCTGCTACAAATGGCCATAATTTGGCCAACTGTTTGTTCAGCCATTTCACCTGTTGGAGACAACCACAGCAGTAAAATAATCAAATGAAACCATATATAAAGTGCGCAAGAACACAGTAGTAAGAAGTACAACTAGTCGTACAATTCCACAATAAAACTATCACCAATAACCTGTTCAAATGCAGGGAAAGAAATCCATTCAGGAAAATTATCACCGCATATTTTCTTCAAATCATCTCTGTTCAGTGACCCAAGCACTTTTATATCAGCAGCCTACAGTCAGCCATTAAATATGTTAAAGATTTGCACACTAACACAGTGATTAGTACAGTAGGAATCAACTATTAGAACTTAATTTCGAAATTTCGAAAGGGAAAAGGACACAACATGCCATTACAAACTAAACCCACCTTTGCAATGCGCTTAGAGCTGCGGTACGCCATCGTGTGCTTCCATCCCGCCATCAACCCGATCCCGAAGACCATCCCCATAAAAATCCCTGAGATCAATCCCATTGTCCCAGAATTGCCAACAGAACCTTCCTTCCTAATCACATAGAGAATCAAACAGTTAGGAAAACAAAACAAAAACAAAACCAAACAAACTCAACACAGAATTAAACAGGAAATTTCGTCACAAAACTCACTAATTAGGGATCAATGGAGAGATGTTCTTCAGTTACGGTTACTTTCGGGGATGTGATGATACGAATATCTGAGTGATTTTCAAGTAACGGTTCTTCTTCCTTCGAAGATAATATAATATCTATGGAACTTTATAGGTGGCGTGAGAATTCAGTGTGCGCAGGATAGAAAAGGTAGCGAGCAGCAAAGGAAATGGAGATGGTGGTGTTGTTTTGTGCTGTGTAGGGCAGGGGAGAGGGGGAAGGGACTTGGCTGTTGTTTGTTCATATCACGCATTCAATTTTTTCTTGTTCGTTTTAATTGCCCCATTTGTCCGTTTTTTAAATATTTATTTTGTTTGAAAAATATCTTGTTCTTCAGGACTGCTCCAAAAAAAGGAATTTTGTACTTTGACCCCTCTTTTCTTTGGATTTTTTGTTTGGCGATTTTGCTAGTTCTAGAGTTAGTCTTGTTTCTGATCGGCGATCATAAAGAAGACTGCCTTTTTTTTTTCCTTCCTTTCTAAAAATATGAGCAATTGTCGGGTGACGTCGTTATATACGGAGTAATAAATTCTTCAATTTTTTATATTAAATTAATTGATATTACGAAAAGCAATTAATGTATAATAATAGTTTGATACTATAAAGTTAGAAATAGAATACAATAAAGACTATAAAGAAATAGTCGATTAGTAATAAAGTAGCAGCGAGATGAATTCGAGTTTCACATAACATCTAAAAAAAACTACATTCTTCGCACTCAAAAAAAATATTATTTTTTTTTTCTGAAAGGAACTTGTTGTTACTCTTAATTTCAATAGGTTTATAACCGCTACATCTATGAGCACATTAGTATTTATTTTTGTTCAAAATGAGCACATTGCTTTATTTCCAAAAATAATATGTAGATCCGGTTGTAAATGCAATGAGGTGAGTAGTACTATTGAGTTAAATTCAAGATTTCGCTATACGTTACTATGCGGTGAGTACATTAGTAGAGGTTTTAAACCGTTATTATTTTTTAGAGGTTTCTAATTCAAGATTTGGGGAAGATTGTTAGAAAGAAAATTAGCTATTAATTATATGACGGATAATATTGAGTTATAAGCTCTAATAAAGAAATATTTTTAGTTTCTTAAAAAAAACTACATTATATATATTGGCATTTACGTGACAAGTTTCATGAGAGAGAATTTAAAATTGATTAAAGAGTTTTATCCAATAACTTAAAACAAGTTGAGAGACAAACAGTTCCTTTTTTCAGTCTACTTTTTTTCTTATCAGATTTCTTTTTCCGCTCCTTTAATTTATGTCCATGTCCGAGGCTCTTGCATATGGGAGAGCACGGCCCACGGGCTTTGCCGAAGGGGAGCACCGGAGCGGCGACCGGCCCACATAAAAATACTTTAAACACATAAATATACTATAGTTTTAAAATGATTTGTTTAGATTTATTAGCTTCGGTACCTCTACCAACTGCATGATTTAATATCTAGAATTTCAATTTATTTATTTATTAAACCTTGCTTTTGTTAATGTTATTTTTCTTTCTTGCCGTGTCGACTTTGGCTTCTGCTGCATTTGTAAATGATCGTGGATTCACATATTGCTTGAGTGGAGACTGTCTAATATATAGCTTAAAGTTTAAAATTATGAAAGGAAAAACGGAAAAATGAAGCCCAACCTTCATTTGAATCAAAGAAAATGAGATATTAAACTTTACATGGTTCGTCACTCGTTAATGATATAACATTATGATAAAAATCGAGTATAAAGTATAATTTGGAGAAAAAAAATCAATTGTATGAAAATTCTAGTTTTTTTTTATTCAGCTTCTCCCGCTTACACATTCCTTAACACCTTACAATAATTTGGAGTAACTATTATTTCTTCTAGCTAGCTAAAAAGTAAAAACTCAACAATTTCCATTTGGCTAAACAACTAATATTTGCACCAACGAAGGATGGGCTGTGACGTAAATGCTCGAATATATAGCATAAAACACAGTGACTTTGTTTTCCCAATCTCCTTTTGGATTGCGAACTGGGTTGCATTCTTGAAATTCCCAAATTTGCAAAACAAACCCATCGTTTTCAACTCTTGTCGGCCATGGCCCCTCATTATCGTCCACCACCGCCACCAATTATGCCCTTCCTCAATTATGTCCCTATTTTTTATGATAAAATTTGAATTCTCACAAGGAAAGTAGGAGTACAATTAAGCCCAGTGGATAGAAATTCCTCCAAAATTAAGATTCGGCCCATAGCGGAACGAAGCCCAATACAATTAACAAGCAAATGAGGAGAAAAGGTAAATTAAATGAAATAAATATAATTTCTGTGTAAAATCAATTGCGTTTAGAGAAATTTTCAATAAAATGCAACAATATCTTTAAACCTTTTTTTTGTGAGGTCAGAATATCTTTAAACTTCTCTACCAAGAACAAGAAGTATAAGATCTTTCATGTCACAGGATTACAGTGTTTGCTAAACTGGCAATGGCACGTGTAACAAATTTGCAATCAATTTTGATTTTGCAGAACAAACTTCTCGTGAAAATGAAGGTTGGCATTGCAACCCCTACCTCGCCAACCAAACCCGCCGGCCAACCTCAGTCAAATCACCAAACTACCATATCACAATTCGGAAGAAAAAAAAGCAGTCCTGGACTGATTTAAAGAAAAATCTATAAAATGGAAACACCAAAAAAGGCTAGAATAATCCAACAAGCAATCGCCTGCACATTAATGCCACCGTTCAATTGAGTTTGCGATCCACTTGGAACACTAACCGGCGGCGACTGAGCCAATGCGGGGCCTAGAGGCTCCATGTACGGCGGTGGAGGCGGTTGATTGAGGCTGGGCGGCAAGCCGAGGCCGTGACTGACTTGGATCTTGAAGGCCAAGCCGTTCCGGCACTGAATCCCGTCGTCAGCATCAGAGAAGAAGTAATTTGGACCTTCATGTCCCAACGGTAACGAGATGGTCAACGGTGCACCAAACGCCGAGTTTCCACCGTCGTATTCGAATGTTTCATTATTCATCATGTCGTCGGTGGAGCAGCTCAAGAATGTGGCATTGTCGAAAGTCTGGATCACCGTCTGGTTCGAGTTCGTGTTAAAAACTGCGCACAGATCGCAAGAAATTCCTTTATGAGAAAATAAAATCAGTAAAAACAAAGTAAAAGACCTAAATAGACAGAGGAGTAGTTAGGACTTACTGAGAAAGTCGCCGAGATTGAAAGTTTGGGTGGAGGCCCAAGTGGAATAGTTAGTGGCGGTCGAGTTGGTGGTGGAATTGAAGAACCAGCCGGCGGCGTCGCCTACGGTGTGGTTGGTGTACCGCGTGGGCGGGGCTTGGGAAATTGCTGCGGAGATGAGGAATGCGGAGGTGATGGTTAAACGGAGAATGGTGGATATCGCCATGGCTTTTTGAGTGTTGAATTTGTGGTCTCTGGATTTTTTAAATAAGGAACAACGAGATGTTGGGTCAAAAGCTTGCTTAGGTGAAGGGTGGACTGAAGACTAAGGACGGAAGCGTCGTGGAAGGAGAGTGGATGAGATTCCTTCGTGGAAGGTCATGTGGCTGTGGGGTCCATATCGATACATTTTCAACTTCTCCGATTTCTTTGTTTCCCTATTTTATCCATCATTACTATTTTAGTATTTTTAGATATTATTTGGAGAAAAAGATATGTTAGTCAGCAAACAAATTATTAATTTGGGCAGGCAGGGCATACCCATCTCTCACCTTTTTTTGCTGATGATCTTGTTCTCTTTTGTGAGGCTTCAGTGGGTCAAGTTCAAGTTGTTCTTAATGTTCTCGCTGATTTCTGTGCTTGTTCCGGGGAGAAAATCAATGTGGCAAAAACTTCCTTCACGGCTTCGAACAACGTCTCTACTCAAGTAATCTCTGACATTGAGAATCTTTCTGGGTTTCGGCATAAAAATGATTTAGGGCATTATTTGGGTGTCCCCCTTCTGCATGGTCGGTCTGAGAGCAAGTATTATGATTACTTAGTGGACAAAGTTCGCAAGCGGTTGAGTGGATGGAAAGCTAAAACTCTTTCCCTAGCTGGGAGGATTACCTTGGTTAACTCTACCGTGATGTCTATCCCAACTTATGCTCTCCAGGCATGCGTAGTCCCGGTTAGCATTTGTGAGAAGATTGAGCGTCTAAGTAGGGATTTCATTTGGGGGGGTGGTAACGGTGAGAGAAAGGTCCATATCATTGATTGGGAGACAACATGCAAATCGAAAGTGGATGGGGGGCTAGGTATTAAACGTCTCAAAACTATAAACAAGGCATTATGTGCCAAACTTGCGTGGCGGTTCAGTACTGAAAAGCATAGTCTTTGGGCCCGTGTTTTGAGTGGTAAGTATAGTGTCAATTTGGAGGAGATGCCGCTTCAGCTTAGGGTCCATAATGGTACTTCCCTTTGGCGCGAGATATGTCACATGTGGGGCTTGGTTCGTGCTAACTCATGTTGGTCCATTGGTGATGGGCAGGACATTTCGTTTTGGTATGATAATTGGGCAGGTGACACCCCTATATGCGCTCTTATGCGTGAAGAGATCCCTTTAAACATCAGAGATTGGCATTTGTCTACGGTTGTTCTCCCGGATGGTAGGTGGAATACCTCCTTATTGGCTTGCTATTTGGATGATGACCTTGTCTCCTGTGTCTCGAGCTGTTGCCCTCCGGCTCATTCCCTGGGAAAGGATCAGCGCTATTGGCGTTGGTCATCTAGTGGGGATTTCACCTTAAAGTCCGCATACGACCTTATAGCTGGTATCAAGGACGGTCCTGTTGATCGTATGTGGAGCTTGCCTTGGAAGTGGGAGGGACCTCAGAGGGTGCGTATGTTTCTATGGTTGGTGTGTCATCAACGGTTGCTGACTAATCAGGAGCGATTTCGGCGTCATATGAGTGATAATGCCTGGTGTCCTTGCTGCGGGGTTGAGGAAGAGTCTGTAGAGCATATCCTTCGCAAATGCCCAATATCCAAGTCATTTTGGCTTCAGTTGCCTTCGCTCGGGGTGTTGAACAGGGTAGGTCAAGAGTCTTTTCGGGATTGGATGCAAGCAAATCTGACCGGGCATGGGAGGAGTGGTACAGACACGGGTTGGAACATTACATTTGGTCTATCCTGCTGGTGGTTGTGGAAGTGGCGTAACGAGGTTGTCTTCAATAATAATCATGTGCCAGTTTCTACTAGAATTGCTATTGTCAAAGCTGCGACTAGCACTACCTTGGTTTATTCAGCTATCGGATTAGGTGTTGGAGGAGGTTGTTTAAACAGGCCCAATTCGGTCGGATGGACAGCGGCCCAAGATGGTATAGTTACTATTAATACGGATGGTGCTTGTCGTCAGACTTCGCAGAGAGCTGCGGGTGGAGGCTGTTTTAGGGACAAAGATGGGTTGTGGCTTGGTGGTTTCGCTGTTGACCTCGGGCAATGTTCGGCGTATCGTGCAGAGCTGTTGGCCATGCTGTATGGAGTTCAGAACGCTCTTGAGCGTGGATGGCATGAATTGGAAATTCAATGTGACAATTCCAGTGTGGTGCACGCTATTAACATGGACCGCTCTTCTCCAGTAGCTAACATGGATTTGGTACATCGCATTAGGGGTTTACTGCGTTCATCTGGATGTGTTTCTCGTGTTATTCATGTGTATCGGGAAGCAAATGGTTTAGCGGATGGGCTTGCCAATTTAGCTTTCACTCAGGATACTAGGTTTCAGTGGTTTGCTGTTGTTCCTACTAGCTTAACCGCTATATTCAGTGGTGATAGAGGAAGTTTTTCCTGAGGTTGTTTCTTAGGCGTCAAGCCTTCTATTTATACAAAAAAAAAAAACAAATTATTAATTTGAACTATTTAGCTATCTATTTTGTAAAATTAAACAAACTGGTTATTTTATATGGATGTTTTTAATAAATTTGGAAAATTTAGTCCTTGTACTTGTCAGTTTTAATCATTTGATCCCTATAAAAATGAAAAAATACAAAAATTATACAAAAATTCTTTTATAGTTTGGTGGCTACATTGTCTCTTTTCTTATTATCTTTGAATAGTATATTAACACACTAAAAATGAGTAGCAGTATTTCTTTCTTTTTTTCTTTTCCCTGTTCATCGTAGGCTTTTGATGGAAAATGTTTGAGAGACTTCTATCTAATGAATAATGATAAATATGAGATTGTTTTGTTATGAATTATGATACAAGAAAAACATGTGAACTTGCCAAGTGGAATATGAAATGACATTGGCAGTAGTTGTTAATTTTGGATAAGAAAGAATGCTACTATTTGTATTTAAAATTTTGGATAATATTTTTAATAAGTGTAAATTAACTTTCTAAAAATAATACATGTACTAGAAAATTATTACTACCTGCGTTATTTTTTAACTAAAAAAAATATCTACCTGCATTTTTACATTTTTCCGGTCACAATTGATGTACTCAAATTTATACTAATTTACATAAAAAATAGATTGAAAAAAAAACACACCTACATATACAAAAGAGAAATGTTTTTAACATAAGTCACTAATAAAAAAATGTTAGTATTTTGTGGAAAACGTACCCAACAGTTTTAGATGTTATTTTTTTATTTTAGTTGATCTCACTTATTTTTTATTTTTTACTTTTGGTCTCAAATGGTATACCCGTTAGTTCAATTAAATCTCAATTGTTTAAAACTAATTGACTATGATTAACTTCCGTTAACTTTCATTATTTTATTATTTTCTTGAGTGACCCATATGTTAGATTCAACAAATTTGCCCTATACATCAAATTAGTATTTTTAGGATTGTAGATTTAAATTTTATAATTATTTATTTACTTTCTGACCATGTGGGTCCCACTTTGTCAGGAAAAATAATAAAATAATAAAAGTTAATCATCGTCGGTCACTTTTTAGATGATTAAGACTTAATTGAACTGACGGGTATAATATTTTGCGACTGAAAAAAAAAAAAGTGGAACTAAGTAAAATAAAAAAAATAACATCTGAGACTGTTGGGTGCGTTTTCCCAGCATTTTGTTACTTGATGTTTTCTATTTATTTTTCCGATCATAATTGATGTAGTCATTTTATATTAGTGTACATCCAAAAACTTATAAAAAAAACAGCACATACACATGTGTAGTTCAACCTTCAAAAAGTTACACGTACTTATGAAGAGTTACGACATGTTCTTAACTAATATGGACTCTCACACAACTTCACTCCCAAAATTTGTTCTTTTGTATGTTTTTTTTCTAAAAAAATATATAATTTTAATTTAATGGTTGAGTTATACGAGGTGATCATCTTTTCTTATTTTCCACCGTTATCATCCAACTATCTATAGAAAAGTAATTAATAAAATACATCTACATCTTATTAATTGATGAAATTATATTACAAGATTAATCACAATTGGAAAAAAAATAGAGACATATTACATAAAAAAAAACCTTATAGTTTATAAAATATTTCACTTAAAATTTTATAGTTTAAAAGTTTGTAATGGAAAATTTATAGTTCCCTAAAAGTGGAGCCCATAATAAAATGCTAAAAAAAATGAAAATATTTTTTTTTAATGATAGAAGGAGGTGAGATTTAAATTAAAATTCGAGTCTCTACTCGTGCTTTTACACTAAATAGGCAACCAATGAGCTACGTATCATTTTCATAAAACTCCCTTTCTCAAGCACATGAATGCTACTACTTGCCCCTAGTCCTCAACTATGAAGCACAAACACTGACATAAATATTTGACATAATAAGGACACCGACACTACATATATATGATGCATATTAATATATATTATATAAAAAATATCATTCACAACAATAATAAAAAAAGTTTCAATTATACTCCATCCGGTCAATTTTATTTGACGTCTTGGAATAGTATGAAAAATTTAGAGGCCAATTTTGTGGCAATTTTTTATTAATGTTGTTTTCAATTTGCCTTTTATTTTTAGTATAATTATAATAATCCCATTGAACCAAAACATACCTAACATCAAAAAAGAAATAGAAAAAATCTACACATACCAAACCTATTTTTAAAATTTTACTAGATTTAAATCTACACATAGCAAAATTAATTAAATGGAATCAAAGGTTTATGGTTCCTTCTTTCTTTCTTAATCACTCACGGCAAGAGTATGTTGTACTAGATCTTCTCAATTTTTAGCAATAATTATTTTACACTTCCTGGCGAGTGTTTGGCTAAATTGACGGAGGGGTGTTCTCCCTCTTGAGTGGCCAAGCTCAGATTCAAATCTATATCTAGATTTGGATCTGAATTTGTTAAGTCATGAAGGAAGAGGTGTTGGTATGGGCGGAGCAAAGGTGGTGGTGGCCGGCGGGGAGGGAAGAGAGGTAGGAACGATGACAAAAGAGGAGGAGGAGGTGGTGGCGGCGGCGGCGACAATGGCGTGGAGTGGGCGGACGAGGCAGTGGTGATGAGACGAACGTTGGTTGAGATGATGTTTGTACAAAATGAAGGAGGAGGAAGAGGTGGTGGTAGTGGTCGGAGGATGGAGGAGATGGGATTGAATGAGATGGTTCTCTTGGTGTTGGAAAAAAAAATGAGTTTGATTAGTAGAGATGATGATGATAAGGGAAGAAGATGAGTCTTTAGATTTGTAATTATGACTGATGGGTTGTTTTGTAACTGACACTCCTTATGGGCTGACGTGTCATCAAAATGACAATTAATTTGAATCATATTTTCAGTAAGAAAATGTCAATTAATTCGGACGGGATGGAGTACCAAAGATAATGCAATTGAAACGTAAATTTCAAATTAAATATAGTCTTATAAATATTTCTAACAACTATAATTTACGCTAAATAACTTTTTGTCCTTAATAATTGTTTAGACCAAAAAAGCAAGATACGAGAATTAGTGAATCGAATCCATGCGTGTGATTGCCCATTGAGTATCAATGTCAAAAATAAATTCGACACAGATACGATATAAAAAATGAGGTGTCTGTACTTATAAGTATTTAAACTCACGTACGTTGTGAGGTCTTTCTTTTGAAAAGTCAACGATCGCGTGATATCCGCTGTGAAATGTACGAGACCCAGATCCAATAACATGCCCATTTTAATGCTGCAGGCCTAGGGGTGGTAAAAATCTACCCATACCCAATTATACACCTATACCCAACTAACTTAGGTGGGTATGAGTGTTAAATGGGTTAATGCAATTTTGAAATGAGTATAAATGGGTATATAACCATTTAAATTAAAATATATGGGTTTAATTGGGTTTGGGCATGGGTACCCAATGAGTATCCAATTAAACTCAAGTTAATCTTATGTCTCTCCTTCTCTTCTCTCTCTCATCTTTTTTATTTTTAATTTTTAAACAAATTCAATTTTCTTACTTTATATAATGAACAAAATAAATTAAAAACTACAACAACGTAATATCTCAAGATGAGTAATTCTATATCCAATTTTCTTATTTTATTTAATTTTTTAAAAATAGATTTTATATTTTTCATGAAATCACTCATAGTTTTCCTTCTTCAAAACATGAAAAAATCATAATTATGGACCATTCAAAATTATTTAAATATATTTAGAATTAATTTAGAAATTTCATAACTATTCTTATAATTAATATTTAAATTATTAATGTATTTTATGGTATTTTTATAGCACTCCTACAATTCAAGAAAATAATCCATATATTATTAAAAGCCCCCCACCCCACCACAAAAAAAAAACGCATGTTCTACCAAAAAAATTAAAAAAGCTCTTCATTATATATACACTGCAAATTAACGAAGCGACCGTGACGTAATTATCATTAATTTAATTAAATTGATTAAATTTTCATAATTACTTCTTTTTTTTCATTTTTGTCTTCAACAATACCTACGATACGAATACGTGCAGTAGCCAGTAGCTGCTGCATTGATTTTGAAGGTACAAATGAAGAATACAAAGCTCACCTAGAGAAATCAAAACCCTATCCAATATTTAAATTTAGAGCTCTTAATTATCATTTAATTTTGAGTTGCTAATGTTAATTAATTAGTTATGCACAAAGCACAAATCAATTTTGACCCTTTTTAACGGGCCACTGTAAACGGGTCAAATCGGGTTGACCTATTTTGACACCCCTTGAGGTAGATGATCAGGTTGGAAATTTGTTTATTGAAAATTTAAGTGATTTGTGTAGTACTTTACTATTTGCCCGAGCCTAAACGGTCAAATCCAAACCTAAACGATAAAACCCGAGCCTAAACGGTCAAACCGAGCCTAAACGGTCAAACCCGAACTTAAACGATAAAACCCAAACCTAAATGGTAAAACCCGAGACTAAATAAAAATTTATATTTATTGAGTGAGTATGATTTAAATGGGTATAGATGGGTGAGTATGATTTAAATAAGTGTAAATAGGTATGAGTACCCATTTAAAAAATTATATAGATAATAAATAGGTACGATACTTATACTCACTCATACCCATTTAATCATTACCCATACCCACCCATACTTACTCACCCATTTGCCACCGCTAAGCCTAAACATCCAGGCTTCTTGTAGCTCCATTTCCAACATCAAATGTGGACCTGGTCACTCGGCCACCCGCCCAATGCACTGGCTCAGTACAATATTTATTTAAAATACTAACATTTATAATATTTTAGCGTACATATTTATCAATTTCGTTATTGCACATTAGACTATAGTTTAAGGCCATGTTTAGCCACATTATACCTGTTCTGTTGTGCGTTGCTTTGTTGTGTGATCGGAAAAAAAAATTGTTTGTAAAAGTTATTATAGTGTTTGGTTATAATATTTATGAAAATGTTGTTAAATTATAAAATAACTGAAAATGATATAAAAATTATTGTTATTTTTATAAAGAATTTATATATATTATCGTATGATGGTAAGGTTTTTTATATAATAATATTAATTAAAACTACAAATATAATGTGAATAAATAATTAATATAGTTTGAAAAAATAATAAAAGAAATATTTATGCAAAAATATGATTTCTAAATATTTTGAGAATAAAAATGTAAAAGAGCATTTATTTTAATATTCATGGTAATAGTTTCTATGTGTTAAAAAAATTAAGAAATGTCATAATGTTATCTTCTAGAGGAAAAATATCAAAACTAATATATTTATGCTTATGCTTCTCACTTTAATTGGTAGAATGTGTGTTTCAGACTGTTTTACAAAAACAACCCTTCACTTGATTTCACAAAACATAGCTTATGGACTATGTTTGAAAAAAAACACCACATATTGTTTACCAAACACTTTACATGCTATTTTTTAAAAAAAAGAAACACTTCACGGGTTGTTTTTGAACCCAAAAATAACTTTTAACCACAGCAGTTACGGGGTCAAACATGATCTAACTAATTAGTGCATGTTGTTTTTATAATATAAATTACAGAATTCGATTCATAATGATAATTAATTTTATTTTATAAAAAAATTATTTTCTTTATCCATTCACATTAGCCAAATAATTTTTTCTCAACTTTATTTTGATGAAATAAATAATTTCAAACGCAATATGAAGATAATTAGTCTTAATTTATTATATTTTAAAATGGTACTTTTTACTATAAGATAAAAATGACAAAATCTCGGGTTCTAATCTTTATTTTTACAATTTTTTATCAATGTCTAAAAGACACTACACCTAGTTTAGACAAATTTTTTTTCTTAGTTCTTACTCTGAACTATTTGATTAGATTCAGGTCCAACAAAATGGATTTACTAAAAAAAAAAAAGTCTAATAAAATGGACCGAAAAACTATTTGATTTTCTAAAGGCGCAAATGGGAGTATTTAATAATAAAACTGCGTAAACGGCTAAGATTTGTCGTTTGATCTTGATCAGATGTAAAACGTAATCAACGAAAAAAATAAACCGAGAAACCGAAAAAATAAAATAAATACAGTTGGGATTGTGATGGTCTGATAAAATAGAATTAACCACCAAACCACTTGATTGTTATTTTTTGACTGGGCAACCGCAGGAAATAGAGGCAGTGCCTATTACTTGCTAAAACCACCTTCTCTCTCGCGCCCAAATCGTCTCCGATCATCTCTTTCCCTCTCAAACGTTCGTCTCTTCTTCATCTTCTCCATTTCCCGATCCCTTCTTTTCCAGCAATCAAACTATCCGTTAAATCGAGCAAATATTCAAAATACGGCACGCACTGATCCATTTTCAACGGTACGCATGTCATATTTCCGTTTCCTTTCTGTTTTTCATCTTCTCCATATCACCGACGACAATGTCGTTTTTATCTCCGATCTGCCTCTGATAATTTATTTTCTGTGGTTTTTTTCCTGGATATTGTTTTCGATTGTTGTTTGGTAAGCACGGAAATGCAATAATCGTTGTGCTATCTTTATTATACATGAATGTTTGAGCAGGAGAGACTTGATTGGTTAGCTGCATCGATCTATAGATCTTTCATTGCACAAAACAGAAACACAAGTACTGTTTATTCAAGTAATTCTATGTGTAGAAATAGGTGTTTCGAACTTAATGTAGGTGCCTTATGAGCTAGATCCTCTGAATTTTTGAATCATTTTTGCTCGAATTTTCAATTGGTTAACAGCTATGGTTTTGAGTTTATCCCGCTGCTCACCTAATTAAGAACATCTAGTCTGAGTATCATGAATGATGTAATGTGCTAAATATGTCTTCCTGCAAGCAATTTGAAGATAAACTAGTGATTTACATTCAGTTGCCGAACTTCCAAGTGAAAGCTCTGTGTTCTTACAGTTTTGGTATTTGATGCTCTTGTTTTTGTCAATGATTTTAAATGGAACTTAATTTAATGTCAGATTCTGTTTACTTATAGGTGCTTGTACTATATATAGCTTGGATGAGTGTTTTATTAGGTTTTTAAGACGACCTTACAATGGATGATGAAGAAGAAAAGAAGGAGACTAGAGAAATTTCCAGGAAGGATCTAGATATTCCTGAAGTTGGTAGTGTTGTAGAAGATATTGAAGTAACATCTTTCCAAGAAAATGAAAATGTAACCAGTGGTGGTGAAGTAGAGATAGGGAACTATGATATAATATCGGAAAGGCGTGATTCTGTAGATACAGTTGGTGAGGAAGATCAGTTTGAACAGGTATCCTTGAAAGATCAAGAGAAGGCTTCTGGTAAGCATGAGGCTGGTGTCATGGTTTCAAACCGTTCGTCTTATTCAGATAATGGGGGGCGTTTGTCTGATCAATATGAAGAAACCTCTCAAACTATATCTGGCAATACCGGTGTAGAGTGTGGATCCTCCTTCGCCTCAGCAATTGAAAATGATGGCTCCTTTTCTAGCCCTGGGCCTGAGAGACAATTTAGTCATACCATTAATCAATCACCCTCGTCAACTAGTTTAGATTCTTATTACTTAGGAGATGGATTCTCTTCTGCAGGTTCACCACATAGGCATAAGACTAAAGGTGTTATCCCCAATGTGTCTCCAGAGTTATTGCATTTGGTGGATTCTGCTATTATGGGAAAGGCTGAGAGCTTGGATACGCTGAAGAACATTGTGAGCGGAGTTGAAAGTTTTGGAAGTGAAGAGGAGTGCTCAGAGAGCATTGCTTACTTGATTGTGGACTCTCTCCTGGCCACAATGGGTGGTGTTGAAAGTTTTGAGGATGAGGATCACAACCCCCCCAGTGTGATGCTAAATTCTCGGGCTGCAATTGTGGCCGGTGAGCTTATTCCCTGGCTTCCTTGGTTGAGTGATACTGCAGTTTTCATGTCCCCTAGGACACGGATGGTCAGAGGATTGCTTGCCATATTACGGGCTTGCACAAGAAATAGAGCAATGTGCTCTATGGCTGGTTTATTAGGAGTTCTTTTGCGATCAGCAGAGAAAATATTTCTTCAGGATGTTGGTTCGGCAGAACACAGGAGATGGGATGGAACTCCTCTATGTTACTGTATCCAATACTTAGCTGGGCATTCACTTAGTGTTACTGATTTGTGCAGATGGTTGCAAGTTATCACAAAAACGCTCACCACTTCATGGTCATCTCCATTAATGCTTGCGATGGAAAAGGCAATGGGTGGAAAGGAGTCGAAGGGGCCGGCATGTACTTTCGAGTTTGATGGTGAAAGCTCTGGCTTGCTTGGTCCAGGGGAGAGCCGATGGCCCTTTGTTAATGGATATGCATTCGCAACATGGATCTGTGTTGAATCATTTGCAGACACACTGAACACAGCTACTGCTGCTGCGGCCATTGCTGCCGCTGCAGCAGCCACGTCTGGAAAATCATCTGCTATGTCAGCTGCAGCTGCTGCTACTGCACTTGCTGGTGAAGGCACGGCCCACATGCCCAGACTATTCAGTTTCTTAACTGCTGATAACCAGGGGGTAGAAGCTTACTTTCATGCACAATTTTTGGTTGTTGAAAGTGCGTGTGGAAAGGGAAGGAAGGCTTCTTTGCATTTCACACATGCTTTCAAACCCCAATGCTGGTACTTTATTGGGTTGGAGCATGTTTGTAAGCAGGGATTGATTGGGAAAGCAGAGAGTGAGCTAAGGCTGTATATTGATGGATCCTTGTATGAAACTCGCCCTTTTGAGTTCCCCCGAATCTCAAAACCTCTTGCTTTTTGCTGCATTGGGACTAACCCACCTCCTACAATGGCTGGCTTACAACGCCGTCGCCGCCAATGCCCTTTGTTTGCTGAGATGGGACCTATTTATATATTTAAGGAACCAATTGGGCCAGAAAGGATGGTACGCCTAGCTTCCAGGGGAGGGGATATGCTGCCCACTTTTGGTAATGGTGCAGGGATTCCTTGGTTGGCTACAAACGATACTGTTCGTACTATGGCAGAGGAAAGCTCACTTTTGGATGCAGAGATTGCCGGATGCATTCACCTTCTCTACCACCCCAGTCTTCTTAGTGGGCGTTTCTGTCCAGATGCTTCTCCTTCTGGTGCTGCAGGTGTGTATGTCATGTAATTTGGGATGAGAAAATAGTATGATTGTGATCTCTGATTTTTGTGCTATATAACGTATATTAGCTTGGTGTTAGTTGTATTTATGTGTGTTTTAGGTCCTCGTCGTACTAGCCATATGCAGCGCACTTACATTGATACAATATTTCTCCTCTGGTATTGGGTTTATCCCAATTCCCTTAATTAGTTAATACTACTATCTGCCTGACTGGAGTAGTAATATTTAAGTTGTCTCTTTCAGTTTGGTCTAAAGCTTGCTAAATTTTTATTAGAACCCTAAATGTTAGTTAAGGGGTATATTATTTTGCTCTGGTGTAATAAGCTGAATTCGGTTGCATCTATGTTGCTACTTAATAATTTATGTTGATGCTATTTCAGGTTTGCTCCGACGACCAGCTGAGGTTCTTGGACAAGTCCATGTTGCAACTCGAATGCGACCTGCTCAGGCTTTGTGGGCCTTAGCTCATGGAGGCCCCTTGTCTTTACTTCCTATGGTGGTAAGCAATGTCAATAAAGACAGTCTGGAGCCAGAACAAGGAAGTATTCCCTTGGCTTTAGCTACTGCTGCTCTAGCTGCTCCTGTATTCCGGATTATTTCCATAGCCACTCAGCACCCAAGGAACAATGAAGAGCTGTGGCGTTCTAGAGGGCCTGAAGTTCTTTCCAAAATCTTAAACTTTCTCCTCCAAACTTTGTCTTCATTTGATGCTGAAAAACGCAATGCTGTTGGAGATGAGGAGCTTGTTGCTGCTGTTGTCTCTTTGTGCCAGTCTCAAAAACATCATGCTCTCAAAGTACAGCTCTTTAGTACACTTCTACTGGATCTAAAAATTTGGAGCTTATGCAACTATGGGTTGCAGAAGAAACTTCTATCCTCGCTGGCAGACATGGTTTTATCAGAGTCAAAGGTAATGCGAGATGCCAATGCCATACAAATGCTTCTTGACGGCAGCAGAAGATGCTATTGGACAATTCATGAGAAGGATTCTGTGAATACTTTCCTGTCAGATGAGGCAACACGTCCAGTAGGTGAAATGAATGCTTTGGTTGATGAACTCTTAGTGGTCATTGAACTTCTAATAGTTGCAGCTGGCCCTTCAATGGTTGCAGATGACACCCGCTGTCTACTTGGCTTCATGGTTGACTGCCCTCAACCCAATCAGGTAAAACTGAAATCCCTTTTGACATGAGATTTGCTGCTATTGGCTGGGCAAACACAAAAGGTTATGATATGATTTTGTTTATATGTGGTTTCTTTGCCATCCTTTGGTCTAAGCAAATGCTGTCATGCAGCCTTTGTGCCATTTGCCTTTTATTCTAGTCAGTGACTCCTATAAATGTATTCTTCCAGGTTGCCAGAGTGTTGCATCTGATCTACAGGCTAATAGTACAGCCAAATACATCTAGAGCCCACATGTTTGCAGAGGCATTCATATCATGTGGTGGGATAGAAACTCTCCTTGTCTTACTTCAACGGGAAGTAAAAGCTGGTGATCATAGTGTCCCAGAATCAGTGGCAAAGAGTGATGATTGCTCACCAGTTCAAGAAGAAATAACTGCTGATAGTGAGGTTTTGGAAAACTGTGAAAATGATGAAGTTGGAACCTTAGAGAACAAGGATTTAACTTCACTCGTTGGAGATGTTAAATCTGAACCATCTGACATTGGTGGCTACAATGCTGTCCTTTCCACAGGCACAACAATAGAAAGGACATCTATTTCTGAAAATCCTTATATTAAGAATTTGGGTGGCATAAGCCTTTCAATTAGTGCTGATAATGCTAGAAATAATGTCTACAATGTTGACAAAAGTGATGGCATTGTGGTTGCTATCATAGGCTTATTAGGTGCTCTAGTAGCATCTGGGAATTTAAAGTTCGCTTCTTGTGCTCCTTCAGATATCACTAGCAACCTTTTGGATGGTGGGCTGAACAATGAAGGTGGTACAATGTTTGATGATAAAGTATCTCTTTTACTTTATGCATTGCAGAAGGCTCTCCAAGCAGCACCAAACAGGCTTATGACCTCCAACGTGTACACAGCTTTGTTGGCAGCATCGGTATGTTTTTTCTTTCTTTTGGTGTCATCCATTTCTCTCTCTCCCTCTATGTATGTATGTATGTATATATATGTGTATATATATACATTCAATAACGTTTATGGCAATGCACAATATCTGTTATTTATTATTATATTTGTTTAGTTTTTTTCCCGTTTCACGAGATTTCTTCCTCTAGTCAATTTGAACATAGAATCACATGGTAATCCTTTTTTTCTGCTCTTTTTTTATTGAACATCTGCTCATACCATGTTCGTAAGTTCTATGCCCGTACCATTTGCACGCCCAAAGACTCTCGCACAAACTTCCATAGGCTAATCTTTTCTCCTGTAAAGTCAAGGCTAATAGTAATTTTAAGTCTGTAATTGCATCTGCACTTGCACTTTGACTCCTCTTCTTTATTAGGAATAACTCCTTTGTGATATTGCATCACATGTTTTATAAGACATTGATTCGCTCCTGCCACAGGATTCCTGTTGTAGTAGTACTTCCCTTACGTATTATTTGAAAGCTTATTGTCTTACTTTAGTTTAAAGTTGCAATTTTGCGGTCATCTTTGAGCACTTTTTTAGTGCAAGTGCTATCATCTACAGTGTGTAGCAAATGACTTTAAACTATGTTTCTAAGAGATCTATTTACGTTTGTTTGTCTTCTCGAAAGCTCTCTTACCAAGGGGACAATAATTGTGTTGCATTGTCTGGCTAATTATGTTATCTTGTGCTTATGGAAATTTTTAACTGTTAACTGCACCTTTTATTTTTCAGATTAATGCTTCTTCAACAGAAGATGGTCTGAACTTCTATGACTCTGGTCATCGTTTTGAGCATTCACAACTTCTGTTGGTTCTTTTACGTTCCCTGCCGTATGCTTCTAGGGCCTTTCAGAGTCGAGCATTGCAGGTATTATTATGTTATTCCAAATGAATCTTCAGTACAGACACACACACACACGCACACACAAAGTAATGAGATCCAATGACAAAGGTAGCTTAGTCTAATGTCAGAGTAAAAGATAGAGAAGATGGTTTTATGTTTAACAAATTGTTTTCTTTTTAAAACATGTATCAAAACATCCGTGAACTATGTTTTCACTCTTAGTTCACCCAAGAAGCTCTATAGTTTTTTCAAGCTCTATGTGTACCATATGGGAATTTCTTTGTGAACTTCCCATTTAATTTTATCAGGTTATTCTAGTTTCCGTAGTTTCTGAACTGTTGCTTTTAATATGATTTCAGGATCTTCTGTTTTTGGCTTGCAGTCATCCAGAAAACAGAAGCAGTCTGATAGGCATGGAGGAATGGCCTGAGTGGATGTTGGAGGTTCTAATTTCAAATTATGAGGTGATCTTATCTGACCTTATCTGGATTTTTAATTTTGTAGATTTTATTCTTCATTTTTAAAGGCAAATGAAGTTGTGAAACATGACATTTAGTTGGGTAGTGGTTGGATATTCAACAGGAGATGATGTGCATTCATCTGGCAATTTTTTTAGGCATGCACGGATTTGGCATTTTTTAATTGCAATACTTGTTTTCTGCAGATGGGTGCTAGCAAAGATACTAATGTATCAACCTTAGGAGACATTGAGGATCTTGTACATAACTTCCTGAGTATAATGTTAGAGCACTCAATGCGCCAGAAGGATGGTTGGAAGGTGAATATTTTTATTTCCTTTATGTCAAAAAACTGTTGGTTTTCCCATATGGAATGTGGTCTCAATGAGATCAGTCTAGGGATTCTGCTTTTGCTATGTTCACTGTTTGAATTATGTTTCTGTTCTATTTTATTGACTCAGTCTTTTGCATGCTCATAACTTTTGTACATATCTTGTTATACAGTGCATTTGCTTGGAGTTGGGTCTGAAACATTGATGCAGAGTATCAACTCGTTACTTATAATAAGCAATAACACACTATACATTTTGAGAAGTACTAATTTTTAAATGAAGTTCAGGCCTTTGACACGTCTTTGTCAAGAATGAGCTGTTGGTTGGGCACTCAACTCCTCATGATCGAATTTTGTGTTTTGACTTTGAAAAAAGCAAAATGATGCCTATTGCCTATTGTTGATAATTGATTTGGATGATTGTCCATAATTGGATTTTCTGGGATTTTATTACCGTTAGTGGGTTCATATCTCTGGTTCTAACTATTTTTGAATATGCATGTCATCCTCTACTGTCTAGCTGTAGCAGCTTCATCTATTGTAACTTTCCTTTTACAGGACGTAGAAGCCACTATTCATTGTGCAGAATGGCTATCAATTGTGGGAGGATCTAGCACAGGAGAGCAACGAGTTAGGTACTCCAACAACTTGTTTTGCTGTGAATTTTGTCTTCATTGTTTAGATATCATGCTTTGGTGTCCCACTGTAGTTGTATAGATTTTGACATTACTGTTCCTTTCATCTTGAAATCATTATTAACAGCTGACTATTGATTGTTTGTTTGGTTCATGTTCTTCCCGACTTAAAGACGTGAAGAATCACTGCCCATATTTAAAAGAAGGCTCTTGGGTGGCTTACTAGACTTTGCTGCTAGGGAACTGCAGGCCCAGGTAATGGTTGTATTGCAACTTTTTTGTTTTTCATGTATACATACCATGAGTCACTAGTTCTACCTCAGTCTATGTTGGTGTACTTTTTGTTTTCGCTTTGAATGAGTCTGAACAAGTGTAAATGCCGTGAAAGGGTAACAGAAGTTTACAAGACTAATGCTGCAATTTTAAATCAAATCTATTTGGAAAGTGTGAAATAGGAGTGGGATTGGAGGACATAAAATCAGTTTCATTTTTCACTTCAACTCCGTTTATTCCAGCTATTTTAATTGGGTACACGAAATTTTAATGCAATTCATTTCATCATAATGTAGTATTGTCTGAGCAGGTGGGTAACCTGATACGATTTTGCTCTATTGTAAGTGCTGTCTAATGTAATTACTAGTGTTGCCAATAATGAAACAGATCCTGATAGTGAGTAACCTGATGCCATTTAAGTATCATACTGATATCTCGTGACAAAGGTGGAACCTTTTAACACTTCGCTCACAAAACCAACAGAACTTGATGTAACATGCAAGACAATAAATGATGAGAATGGGCTTAGCAGGTGCGGCAGCTGTTAATGTGAAGACTGGACAACAGACTGAGATCATATTGGAGCATCTATTTCAAGAGGTTATGTGGGTAGCTGGAGAAAGCTGTGTGGTTCACCATTGCTAACTCCAAACTTAACTAACATCAGACGTACACTAAAATACTCTAGCGTCTTGATTTTCCTTGAACATTGATGATTGAGGCAGCTACCTTTTATTTTTTTGTTCGAGTAGAATGTTACTGGGAATGATGTTCTTATGTCTAATCAACCTTTTCTCTTACTGCAGACTCAAGTTATCGCTGCAGCGGCAGCTGGTGTAGCAGCTGGGGGCTTATCACCTAAAGAAGCAAAGGTAGAAGCAGAAAATGCAGCTCAGCTCTCTGTGGCTCTGGTGGAAAATGCTATTGTGATGC